>CM020225.1:2277500-4677500 GCA_009819775.1 Phoenicopterus ruber ruber
TACATCCACACCGGCTTTGATTTCCTTGCCGAAACCACGGAGCTGCTGGATGGAAGTGGTGCAACATTACCTTTACTAGAGGAATATTTGCCGTAATTTGCTTCCTTTGAGTTTGGGAAGGCGTTCGTGTCTGTATTCTCAGGTTCCACCCTACTACTAATCTCTCCTGTACCAAAGAAAAAAATTGATTGCAGGTTTCATCGTTAAAAGAAGTGCAACAATGGCATCAAATTGATATTCTACCACCTACCATTAGGTACTGGCATGCTCCAGTTTGCTCTCATGTCCAAGCGGGTTGC
The DNA here is from genome assembly GCA_009819775.1 of Phoenicopterus ruber ruber. NCBI lineage: Eukaryota > Metazoa > Chordata > Aves > Phoenicopteriformes > Phoenicopteridae > Phoenicopterus > Phoenicopterus ruber. The sequence goes on from CM020225.1 coordinate 2,277,800, forward strand.
AATTTTCAGGAGTTATCACCAAAAAAACATTGAGGAGTGCCACTGGGTGGCCATAAGCCAAACCATGCTATAACACATTGCTATTGTGAAGACTGAGATTAAGCTATAGGAAAATGTATCACAGTTTTAATCTATAATGTTTTAAAGTTTGTAATATGCCAGCCAACAGTATACCGAGGATAACAATGTCAAAATTTTAGCACTTATACTCCAAGTTATTCCATATATAATTTTAGTTTTCAACCACCCCTTTTCATTAGGGGAACTTTTCAAATTTATGGGATTGCTACTGAGCCCACTGCTCATTTTGCTTATGCTCCTTTCTATACTGATGTCATATGCCACAAGCAGCTGTAGCAACAACATTTTGAGTACACTTTGTGATTGATCAGCATCCCATTGCGCAGAATTAGGAGTCATTCATTTAATCACACTGGCAAAACCGATGGCTGATCAGCTGTTGTGAGTCATGTTAAGTCCTGACCTACAGTAACACTGGCTTTACACTAACATCAATGGTCAGATCTTCAGATTCAGGTGCGCAGAATTTGATAGATTTAGATTTTCTTAGATTAAGAAATCTGATTCCCAATCATTTGCAAGACACATGTACATCTTTATGCACTTAGTATTCTTCAGAATTTGAGTGAGTGCTCATTAGACAGCTGTTTCCTTGTGAGATAAAACAAGGGCCTGAAAGTGAAGTTGGAGATGCAGTTGCTGGCTGTAACCAATCCTTTGCACTCACCTACAGCTGACTTCTTGTGCTGCCTGTGAAATTCATGGAGAGGCGCTGCTTTGGATACAACAGGACGTGTCTGGAGAGTTATCTTTGCTACTGGAGGGATAAGCCTTTGTTCAGTTAGGCTCTGAATACCTACAGGAAGATGACATTACTGAACAATTCATATACATTCCAGCTATAAAAGAAAAATAATTAATAACAATAAAGAAATAATTAAAAAAAGGCAGACTCAACTTCTTCCAATTCCAAATCAAAACCAGAAAAGCAGCAGTTTTCTTTTATTGCAAGATTCTTATCTGTCAATATTCAATATTTTACCTTCAAGGAAGGTGAACTTTGCCTATAAAAATTGACAAATAATGAAACATACTGTAATGGTGCCAATTCTGAGAAGAAATTATGTGTTTGTACAATAGCAACTTAATACACAGAATGGACGAGAATTAACTCTCATAAACCACAACGTAATTATGTAATCATGAATATGGACTGATTGCTAAAATAGTCCAAGTACAGGTCTAGTTAAGATCGAATGATTAAAACCCAGACATTAATCATGACTGTTTGTTTTGACCATGTTATTTAGTCATACAAGAATCCTCCATCACACACAATTCTTTCCTGTAGCAACTGAACTCTGAATTAGAAGATAACTGGCTCAGGGAGGATGATGCTCAACACAACATATGCCATGTCCTAAGTTAGCTACCACATAGACTAAGTAGCCTGACGTTGATCTCTACCCTTTCCAACATTTGAGATCACAATTCCTACAAGTTTTGAGGTGCCAGAAAATTTGATCACCAGATATCTGCTGCAAACAGCAACAACACTGTACTGGGCACTGGCGAGGCCGCACCTCGAGTGCTGGGGTCAGCTCTGGGCCCCTCACTCTAAGACAGACATTGAGGGGCCGGAGCGTGTCCAGAGACGGGCAACGGAGCTGGGGAAGGGTCTGGAGCACAAGTGCTGTGAGGAGCGGCTGAGGGACCTGGGGGGGTTTAGCCTGGAGAAAAGGAGGCTGAGGGGAGACCTTCTCGCTCTCTGCAACTCCCTGACAGGAGGTTGGAGCCAGGGGGGGTCGGTCTCTTCTCCCAAGGAACAGGCGACAGGACAAGAGGAAACGGCCTCGAGTTGCGCCAGGGGAGGTTTAGGTTGGATCTTGGGAACCATTTCTTCCCCGAAAGGGCTGTCAGGCCCTGGCACAGGCCGCCCAGGGCAGTGGTGGAGTCCCCATCCCTGGAGGGATTGAAAAAACATGTAGATGTGGCGCTTGGGGACAAGGGTTAGTGGTGGCCTTGGCAGTGCTGGGTTAGCGGTTGGACTCGATGATCTTGGAGGTCTCTTCCAACCTAAACGATTCTATGATTCTATGTAGCATACATCTGTACAGTACCCAGGGGGGCTTCTGTGACTCACCTTTTGTTATATCTTCTTCTAACAGGGGCAAGGGAGAATCCATGTGGTGAGAGGCAGGCAAACCCCAAAGGTTGCTAACTGTATGACCTTTCACGATCTTCTGACTACACATCTAGGAAGAGACAGAATCTTCTTTTGACAAAGAGAAATCCTGGATTTGCAAAGACAAATTTTTCTACTCCCGCAATAATAAATATAATTTCTGCTATGAAGAGTTTCATTAAGATTTAATAATGTAACAGTACAAGCACTGCTTTTACCACTTATGAACACGCTATGGTATTGTCTACTGACATTACTTTAGTAATTTAAAATAAAGTTAATTAAATTCAATTGATGTCTTGTGACTTCTGCTATGCAAAAATCAGTGTACTAGTTAATAAAGGAATCACAAGAAGTTTGCTCACTTTTAATGAGTATAGCGTAAACATAGTATTTCTTGACAGAACAGTGTTTAAATATATAAAACGCATGCATAGGCAAGGTCCTAGAAAGAAAAGGAAATACTTTCAAATATGAAAATAAATTTTTGCTGGGAAGAATACCAATGGAATTAAGATACGTGAAACTACTCACAAATCAGGGAACAGTAAGTATCACAGACTTCTGAAGTTTCAGGGCTCCTCAAGGACAGCAGGGAATGACACAGCCTGATAATGTGATGTGGAAACATGTGCCACACTGGCTGTGCTAATGTGGGGATTAAAGCTCCCTTACCTCCCCAATTAACCTGTGCTTGCCTGAAAAAATGGAACCTGCTGGGTCTAAGTGCCAGGAATTCAAGCAGTGACACACATCACTTTGGGATAGTGATATCGTGTGTCTTACCGTTAGACTTATTATTGCACATATAGAGCATTGCATGGGGAAAAGAATATATTGCCGCCTTATACTTCGATATTATAAATAGAAAAACTCTGTGTTAACATCTAACATTTTTTTCTCTCTCCAATATGCTAAATTATCTTCAGTTTCTTTCTGACTAGGAATACAATACATTTGCAACGTGGGTAGCAGTCAGCTCCTAAAGAAACAGAGAGCTAGATATTCAGTGGGTTTAAAGCATTACAGCACGTGCAACTTCAAGGCAAGTAACATCACTGAGATCTCTCACTTGACAATAGTGAGCCACCACCAGCAGAAGATTATATTGTTTTCTCTCACCTGGCTGATGCTAGAAAAATGAGACAATGATAAACCTAGAGAGACATGAAAGATTCACCTTAAATAAACTCAAATGTTTTATGACGCAAAAGGAAAATTTAACACTAGTCTATCAAACCTTACTCTGTCAACAGATCTTTGGAAATCTAGATAAAAGTTTCTTAGTTTTAGCAGCTAAACTACCTAGGGATGGGGTGTGCTTTAATATATGCTGCTCAGAACTTCCTCTGCAACTTTACAGGTTCCCCAGCAACTTTCATGCTGGGTTGAAGCAACACAAGAAGGAAGCGACTAAATTTGAATGAATAGGGTAAATAAGTGCCAAGACACAGGTGTGAATATATTACCAATCTGAAGAAGAAGAAAGGTAGTTGGAGAGGCATACTGGGTCTTCAAGCAAACAGGAAAGCCAGCAGGCAGATTGGACAAGGAAAAAGACCTGAGGGCAGCAGGGTTAGGAAAGAACATTGGGACAGGCTGGACAGAGAGCCTGGCAGAGAATCAGGCAGAGAAGACTAGGATATGTTCTGGAAGCAGCCTCAGGAGACAATCGCAAGGAACAGATAGACTGGGGCAAGATAAAAATGGGAGAAGGAAGCAAACGGCTTTGTATGCAACAGGGCACATCTCCCTCACAATTAGGAGTGGACCTCAAGATCCCACAGTCTCAACTTAAGTCAGCAAATAGCTGTGAAGCCCAGTAAAAAATGTCCCATGCTTTTGTGGGTGACAATCTGTTAGCAGTTACTCCATTAGTCTAATGGTTAGAAAGTCTTACATTGGATAGAAGTGTTTGAACCTTACTGATATGCTATATGGAAGACAACCTAATGCCAGGTGCTGGAAATTTTTTTAATTTGCTTTTTAAAAAATTATTTCATTATGAATGATCAACTACCTTAAAATAATATTAAATACATAAAATCAGACAGCTAGGAAATATTGATAGATCTGCAAAAAGGGAATAACTGTATTTATCTTTTTTATAGAGCACATTGGGACTTCCTGGTTTAAAATACTAGGTTTTATTGACTCGTTATCATGCTTGTGTGCAGCTTTTAGTACGATAGGATCCAGGCCATGATTGGGATCTTTGAGCACTCTTGTGTCATAATTAGTGAATAACATCAACCATCAACTTCATAGAAAGGGAGAGGCAATTCTAAAGAACTGCTTATAAACCTAATAGGGAAATGAGATAGATCAAAATAAACTATTACAATTTTTCCTCCCAATTTGTTTAATAACACTGTCTGTAAGAGACATTAGGGAGATAGAGAATATATACGCTTTATCATAATAGAGAATCTTTCAGAGAAATCATAGGCACTCATTTTAGTTGTGGCCATTATGAAGCATTATGCTTTAAGGGATCTAGATGTATGAATCCTCACGTCCTCATGTTCCAAGAAAATAGCAATAAGCATATAACAAAGATTAACTTTATACCAGCTGGCATATAAGTGGCTCGATACTGAGAAACGGGAATAATAAACCACACTTTTCTACTCACTCTCAGCCCTAGCAGTTTGTTGAGGACATAACAAAAATATATAAAAAGAAAGAAATTTAATTAAACAGTGACTCCTTTTCCAGGCTATTGCTATTGTATCAGTAAAGCAGCACTGATTTTACCATTGGTCAGTTTTCTCCTAGTTTAAATCCCAGGAGTTTTGTTATGATAAACAGCACTATGAAACATACGTATTTCATTTGTGTTCATAGAGATGTAATAAGCTGCAAAGAAAAGCAATTCAGGTGGAGTGTATGAGTTCAAGCAGCCTAGAGGTTTTTGTTTGGTTGTTTTTTTAACTGGAGATAGATATTTCATTCTTCCTTGCTGTATCCTTTAATTTCTATGAAGTCCATGGCAGGTGTCACATTAAAATAAGGACAGATGCAACTGTAATGTAATTTAAGCTCTCATTTACACTGCACAGTGCCACTATGATTTCCTTCATCACACAGTACAGGCAACATGGTGGAACTATGGAGTTAGGTAACAAAACAGTTACTTACAAAAATTCCACCCAGTCTGTACACTCTTCTTCTATGTTCTTTCAGCATCCTACTTGCTGCATTCGCTGCCCTCTTGAAGAGGTCAGTGAGATATCAAAGCAAAATTTGACAAAATGCTTTCATCCTTCAGTTATTTTCACTAAAATTAAGCCAACTCAATTACAACAATAAGACCTTAATAAAAATACTAAGTACTGCAAGAAAAAGGTTTACTTTTAGCATCATTATATAGTTTTATTACCATTACTCAGTGATTTAACTTAAAGATATTTAAAAGATTGCATCTTTTTAAAAGGTTGTCAATAGCCTTCCATCTGCTTAGGTCGGCGCAATTTAAAACCTTTACTCACACCTACAGCTTTTATGGCATAAACACAAAACCGAGTGAATTTAATACCACATATTCCAGAACTGGCAGCTCCTCACTAGCATTTTAATGTTTTTAGTGTAGACAGACCCAAACCAGCACAGCAGCAAAGGATCACACCCTACACAACGCTAACCTGCAGGCACCTCACCTGCTTCTTCTCTGGCAGAGCCCAAGCCACCGTTACTGCTACCAGGTGACTGGAACCTCAAACCTTTTCCTGGGTTAATAATGGCTTCTAGAGAAGTTTGTTGTGAAGATTATGATTCAGCAAGTATGCTTCGCTGAAGTCAGCACGCAGCCTGCTTCATCAGGGGTACTTTTAAAGCGCAGTTTTATAGGGCTGGAAGGGAGCGCTTAATTTGCAGTGCAAACTAAGGCTTACTTGCCTTAAAATATGCTCGGAGTGTGCTGAAAAACTATTTTTTCATTTCAAGCGCTTCTGAGTGTAATTAACCTGGGACATGAGAAAAACAATTCTATTACCCTTTCTAAAGTGTTTTTCTCCTGTGGATAAACCTCTCCCACTTGATTTTTTTTCTTTTTTGCTTCATTTTAAATAGGGCACTTGTTGTAACACCACAGGGATTTTCCGATCAGTCCTCTTACTTGTTTTCTTTTTACCTAGACAGCGATATGTAACTAGAACAACTTATTTTTTTTAAATATGTTTATAAATATGTTTTTCCCCCAGTAAGAGAATAGAGACTAGTATTAAATACAGAGAAAAGACGTGTACTACCATGTATCCAAACTACAGTTTATCAACCAGGTAGATAGATGAGATTTGGTAAGTGAATATCAGAAAACCACAGAGCTTGATAGTAATGGTAGAAAAGGTATGTAACAGAGTAATCTATCATTTCATGATTATCTTCTCCAAATTGCCATCTACCTTCATATTTTTTATTAAGAAGTTCCTATCAAGGTTTGATGTACACAGTTCATAATCCCCATAAAGAGAAGGAGAAAGCACAGCAAAATAAAATGAATGGAATTAAGGTCAGTTTTCAGTATGCTCAGGAAACTGGCAGGTAAGAGCTTGTAGAAGGCAAGTCTAAGGGCAACTGGAACTCCGTTGAACAGTCTGTTCCACAAATAAAATGTACTACAGAAACAAGCTCAAACTATTCCAGAGATGAAGCAGGATAGGAAGGATAGCAAGTTACCGAAGTTGGTAAATAAAAAGTTGGTTCTTCACTGATCTCAAAAGAAGCCAAAAGCATACAGAAAGCAGAAAATGGGCATACTGATGACTACTGCTTGTTTGCTTAAACAGGTAAGACAAAATGAGATGCAAGTAGGAAGAAACTTCTGGGTAATAAAAAATGACATCATTAAGTACATTCATAATTATTGTTTAAAAAGCAGCTAGTTATGAGTAGAATCAACTCACTTAGTTGTAGTGCAAAAGCGAAGAGGTTTCAGGCTACCTTAAGGGCAAAACAGATCAGATAGTGCACAGAAGTTTTCAAACTGGCTGGTCCTGATACAATACACTCTAGGATACTTAAAGAACAGTCTCAGGCAAGCTCAGGACTGCTGGTGGGACTCTCATAGAATGGAAAATACACTAGAATACTGGAAAAGAGCATAGTGCATAGTTTAAAAAGGGGCAAAGGATGTGTTGAGAAATTCTAGCCCTATTGGTTTAACTACAGTTCTTGGAAAACTTCTTAAACAAATAACCAAACAAGCTAATTATAAACATCTGGAAAGGAACAAATAAATGAGCAGCCTGAACCTATCAAGATCAAGTGTGTCAGACCAATCTAATTTTTTTCTACAACAGGTTAGCAAGCGTTGTGAATCGGGGACAAAAGGTAAGTGCTACTACTTGACTTCAGCAGGGCTGTGGAAGCTACCTGATCATGATATCAGATAAGCAAGCTACGAAAGTATGGTCTAGACCTTTGAGATGCAAAGCTGCCTTGATAACTAATTCAGAAAGAACATCTGTCTCAATACGGAAGGATACTGAGAGCCTTCAGTGGGTCTGCCCCATAAGTGGTTGCAAACCAGAGCCTGCTACTCATGCAGGAGGAGGAGGCAAGTGTTGAGCAATGGGAGAAAAATCAGATTGTAAAAAACTCAAATGGAGTAAAGGCAGAGGTGCTAAGTGATTTTCACTCTTCGCTCTCAATCACAGAAACATAGAAATAATAGAAATGTTGGTTAGAAGGGCTCTCTGTAGGATATCAAGTCCAATCTCAAGTCTGCTACCCACATTAGATCAGGTCAGCTTTGGTTTTGTCTAGATAAGAATTACTGTAGGATTTCATTACATTTTATAGTTTTACGGCCTTACAGTCTAAACAAGTGTTTTTCCTGTGTTGATTTACATGCTAAGCAGCAAAGCAAGGAAGCAGCATCAAACAATAGTTTCACTCACACTTCCATCGCCTGTCAGTTTTTATTGGGAAAAAGGATCTTGTTCTATCGACCCAAACAATCGTAATAAATAGTAAATAAAGCAAGTGTTTAACTCTGGTTTCAAATAACCTAATTTTGGTCCTTCGAGTCTAAGAATCAGCACGTGGAATTCAATGCAGAAATACTGAATGCTAAGTAAAGGACAAATTCTCACCAGTGTCAGTGGAACTATTCTAAAGTCAGATGAGTCAAATTTGTAATAGTTTCTGTAAGAGATTTAAAAGATGAACAATTTTTATGACTGATTGTCTTTTTATTCAAGAAAATTTCTGAGTAGGAAAATTGTAGAGAAAAAATAAAATTTGTCCTTCTCATTCTGATTTATGTAGTCCAGCATTTTACCTACCTAATGATTAATACAGTTTCCCTTAGATGTAATACTAAGATATTAATACATATTATTTCCCTCAGATTTTGTTTATCTATGGAAAATAAAGTCCAATTTAAATGGAAAGCCCGACATTAAACCTTCAATTTGGAGTAACTAGCCACCTTTAACAACAGATCTTACGCGTTATTCTTACCTACTTTAAGATCTTAAAGTAACCAGAGATGGCTCTGAACTGTCAATTTTCCATGTACTTGGAAAAATCAAGCTCTGCTCCTCCGCTTGCCTACTGCTACCTCTCCCAGAAATTTACCTCTATCAAAACTCTGCCGTAACAGGTGCAAGAGAGAATAGATGGAGAACTTTGGTGAATCCCACATCTGCTTTTTGAAAAAGGCAACAGAAGCAGCACAGAAGGAAGTAAGAAAGATAATTGCTGGCTTGAACTACAATACATTTTACTTGTGGGCAAAGGGCCAGCTTACACGAGGCAGAATATGCAGGACCAACTTATTGGAATTCAGGGGTGGGCCTCCGTTCTTGTCCGGAGACAGCTGTAAACCAGCAGCCCATAGCATCACAATCAGGCACCGAGTTTTGTCAAGGAATGCTGATATGTACAGAAACAGCTTCAGCAGCTCCGGCTGCACCCCTACCTAGCAAAATGACAGTCAATCTCCAATTCCTGATGACAAGAACTGGATAAAAACTTAAAACAAATGGTGACCTTTCAAAAGATTAATTTGTTTACCAACAAAACGTTCTACGTTTGTCATCTGAGATGGGGGTGACCTTCACATTCCCATTTCTAGGTTGAAAGGATGCTGACTATAGTCATCTGTTAAGTTAACTCTATCTCACCAATTATTTCCTTTTTATTTTTAGTGACAAGAAGATTTTATTAATTCACTGTGCTGGTTATTATGATTACATACCATAATACAAATGCAACAAGCTTATTTTGAATTACTGTAGTGTAACATCGATTTGTTTAAGTCTCATTCTGCTACCACTGCCAAATTATGCTTTGACTGTAATTATAGCCATATGCATAAGTTTAAAACACAATCGGGTTTCGAGGACCAAGAGACCTGTTTTTCTTCTACAACTTCTTCTAGTCACTTGAAATGAAAAGAATTGCCCTGCTTTGCCTTACTTTATAATTTTGGAAATGAAGAGACTTTCAGGGATAAGCATTAGTGATTAGCATGATGCAAATACTGAACAAAGAATGAGTAACGGAGGGTATGATTGGAATGGTTGTGCTCAAAGAAGTTAGCTTAAAAACAACCACAACACAGAATCACTGCCATCACCATTAGAGCCGCACTATACAAGATGCGACTCATAAAGGCTAGAAATCATCACCATATTAAATTGTACCTTATGAATAACTTAAAAGGTTCCTAAGTTTACAGTATAATATACATTTATAAGGAAATAAGGACCAAAAAGTGCCAGTATAATTCTATAAAAGAACAGCAGTACTAGGAAAATGAAAGGTATAGCTGTGAATCTTTTCTACATCGCAGCAGTTTGTCAGAATTATTTTTGCTGCAATTCAGATTACTATTTGTTTTGCTAGCTACTCCATGGGAAGTATACATATTTAATAATTATCTACTCATCATTTTTCATTTGTTATCCAGATATAGACTACAAAATAAAGTGATGCCCACTCTGCCCATGGTGTTTCAAACAGAATTGCAGTCCTCATTTGAAGATAACCACAGAGCTTTACAGCGGATGAAGCATTAGTGCTTATCAGACCCAAAAAGGTACAAAAGGGCAATAGTTAATTGTTCTTAGTTTCTGTCATAAAATCCAGCGTCAGCAACTTTGTAATACCAAAAGAGCAAGAAAAGATGACATTTTTCATGAAACAATGAGATTCTTAATAATAAGTTTTCAAACTACTCAAATGGCAGGATAATAAAAAGTCCGTGTAGATTTGTGCTTGACCTATCTAGTCACCTCAAAACCAGCGTGTTTTTAATCTCATCACATTTTTAAATGCTCAGGTCTCCTTGAAAACTCAGATGCTGACGACTCTTGGAAAAAACCTGAATGCAGTTAACCAAGCAATTAGTTTTTAATTTACTTCAATGAGAGTCCTTCTGCCATTGATTTTTTGGGAGATAATCTTTGAACTTATGTACATATGTAGGGCATGTACACGAGTATACGCGCGTGTGTGTGCCCGCATGTGTGCGTACAAATATTGCCCTCTAATGGCTGATTAGTAAAAACAGGGTAGGTAGTACCTAACTTAATTCTTGTAGCTACTTTAATTGATATTTTTTTCAAAACGAAAGACCATCTAATTTTAGGCTTGCAACTACAGATCGATTTATTTCAGTTACATTGGTGATCTATAACTATCATTCCTCTAAGTGCTAGTATAGATCACATTTACCAAAAATGCCTTAATTCACAATCTCAGTAGCGGATTTTGCCAATCTAATTGCAAAATTTTACCCCCAGTGAAGCTAGAACATTTCAAAACATGGATTGTGTCATGGGATTTGAAAATTTCTAAAAAGCATTTACTTCAGTAAATGCTGTAGAATAAATTAGAGACGGGAAATACCTACTTGGCTTTTCAGCCCATCTCCCTGCCATGAACAGTTCCTTAGCAACTGTAAATATGTATCAGAGAGCTTGACTAATTTACACTAAGTGTTTGTAATTTAAGTCAACATTTAGAAGTTTTCTCTGATCAGTATGTTTCAGTGAGAGTGGTAAAACACATGGCGCTCTGCAGTAGTATAATATTCCTCTCTGTGAGCGTTTTAGAGTGGTTCTAAAAAGCTATTAGCCATGATGCTTTTTTCTAATTAACTCTATATCACAGGGTTAGACAAATCACCTCTTAGTCTGGGCAACAGCTTTCAAAAATCATTTTTTATAAGTGGCAGCTTACAACTGTGCCATTCACAGATTCTGTTTATGTTGTTTAAAACCAAATACCCTAGAATGTCTCTTATAGCACTGGGCTTGCTGCATAATGCTTCTATTACATAAATTAAATTGTAGAAGAGCATCCTTGTGTGAGACCATTGGGCATATTCTTTCATGTGGACCACAGTGCTGCGCTAAATTTGTGAACATAATTGATCTTTGAAGAGATGCCTGTGCCTATTCAATTTTTTTAAAAGCATACTTGGCAGAAAATGTCATCTTCGTGTGCATTTGCTTAAGAGGAGCAGCGGTTGCAGAACACAAATTTGGAAGAATCAGAACTTAATCTTACACAACTTGAACATTCTCATAAACATTAATATAGAAAAGGATGATTTGATGGATACTAGTCAGGGTACTCTGAGGAGAGAGTTGTGGAAGTGCTCAGTCTCAGCTTTGGTAGTAATTGTTTTGTACTAAGGAAAACAGCTTGACTAGAAATAAAAGGCAGGCTGTGCTTCAGTATACCTTGTAGCCTGGCAGTGAGGGCACTTGGGATCTACAAGACATGGAAAGGAAGGATCTGAATCTGTCCCTCACATTCCAAAGTAAGTGCTCCCAGCATGGAGCTAAGAAGTAGAACTCGACATTCCCTCCCAAACCATGTCAGAAAAGATGTAAACGACACCTAAATTCATGTAGTCACTCTAGGATTCTGAGTCTCTTTCAGCATCACCCTTATTTTTTTGATTTGGTGACACTGATTTGTGGTCAGGGTCAACAATCCTGTGGCAGGATTGCTTTTTTTTTTTTTAAAAAAAAAAGTCAATTAAAAAGAGCATCAAATAAAGTACAAGCATTTTTCACTCATTCCTAACAATCCTGTTATTGTTTGAAAACAGAAAGTATTCTTGTCTTTTTAAGAAATGGCCATAGAATGAACAACTGAAAGCCCGTTCTTGTCAGCAAAACCCCTTTTACGTCTTCCTTGATCTTTGGGTCACATCCTAAACTCCCCAAGCTCCGGTTTGCTTATCTTCACTCCCCAATTTTACTGAGATTACTTACCATGCACATTCCCATGTACACTTACACTTCTGCTGGATTGGGGTCTTGCTACCCAAACCTGTCATGCTACGGGTTTGGTTTCCCCCCTATTGCCACTCAAATTGTTTTGATCATTACATATCAATGTCAAAAGTAAGAAATTATGAGGTACTTTCACTTAATTTTTTTTTTTGTTTAGGTCTGATATATATTAACTTTAATAGTAAAAAGTAATGCATATAATAAGCCCATAAGATAATATCAGTTACTTACAGGAGCAGGTTTTTTCTTAGTTATAAGTGGCAGCCTGGTCTCATAGTTCTGTTGTTGTTTTAAAACAGCTTTATTATTGATGTTCTCTGGGTCAAGCATAATTTTCATATCCATTTCCAACTGATGCTGAAATATATAATATGCATAGTCTTAAAATAACTGCACTAGGACAGAAGTGTTTATGAGCAGGAGTTGGCTAACATTCATAAATTTGCAAAATGATGATAAAAATTCATGTTATTTGACTATCCACACAGAACTGGGCAAACAATGAAAAAGTGCCTTTTGATTAGATGGACGACTGCGCAAGGCATACAACTACTGTCCACATATATGCTTTTGCCAAAAATCGTTCAATTAATTTCATTACAAGCTCTGAAACTTCCAAATTTCCGCACCTTCGAGTTAAACTTTGAGTGGAAAGGACAATCAGGTTTGACTCACTTGATTAACATAGGTAATTAGTGAATACTATTTACCCGTGTTATAACAAATGTTTTATACACACCCTCTCTATCGGGAGGGTGTTATATGTGCATTCTTCCCACAGATGATAATAAGAGCCCAATCTACCTTGGCCATGTTTGCCAGAGACTTTAATTCATGAATCATTGACCTGATAGACTGGAACAGCTTCTTCGGATCGGTTATGGCCCATTGACTCAATGCAGATAGAGCACTTGCTTATACGTAAATGAGGAAATAAAACATCCTTATAGTAATAAGAATAAAAACATAGTCATTTCTTAATGTACTGCGTTATCTGCATGGAATGGATTCCACTATTTTGCTAATAAAAATTATTATTATTTAAATCCTGATGGACAGAAAAAGACTTTTAAAGTTTCTCTTGTTATAAGAAATATCTAAAGCACACACTTCTTCTATAAAAGCCAGAAGTGATGCCATATATTTTTACTAGAGTAGAAGTTTCTTAAGTTGAAGACATTTTGGTTCATGTTAATGCATGTGCTTTAGTTTCCACCTGCATCTGTATCAAGCGTAGTAGTATCTCCCAATACTTTTATTGCAATAACGTTGCTAACTAGACTCTGCATCTAACGGGGTTTATTTACCAACCAGTGCTGAATACAGAAGAATCCTCAAATGGCAGAAACTAATGGATCACCAGAGAAGTCAGAGCTAAGGTAATTCAGAGGAGCTGGGGGCCTGGCAGTGTAGGCGCTGAATTCCCATTACATGGATATGGGAACACAAAAAGCTCCCTTACGTAGCAAGAGCCACCTAAACATATTCATACACAAGAACTCTCTGCTGACACTTCTATTATGTAAACATAAAAAAGGAATTTATGAGACTTCTGTTTTTTTAAAAACAAAATATGCCATGAAAAGCATAAGAATCACTAGAGGTATATTTGAACTATTAAACAATTGTATTACTTTGTGAGAGCACTGAAAACGGTTTAATTTATTTATCTGCACAATATATTCTCTTCTTTTGATAATAATTACAAGCAGATGTATCAATGAGATGCTCATTTAGATTTGGGTTTGTAAGAACAAAAGTTATTATCCAAGCCAATTACTCTTTTACCCACATGGCTGCACAGAGACAGAAAGTTCAATTTTCACCTCATCAGTGATTTTGTGGTATTTATTTTATTACTATAACACACCGCTGTACAGAAAGGAAACTGCTTGTGCTATTAAACAAGAATTGGGGGAAAATTGAGTATCTTCTCAATTAAAATAGGAGATGATTCACAATGCAGACTCCCCACTCAGACTGACAGTGAAATGATCAATGCCGGAGTGGCAGATTCCACACAGGATAATAAGAATTGAAATGTTTAATAAAAAAAACTGATAAAAGTTACTTTGTCAACTTAGATGTATGACAAGTGACAATTCTACATTTGCAGGAGCTGGAGCAGATGGTATCATGGGTCTCTTCCATCTATATTATCCAAAGTCTTAAATTTAAGCTATCTTGAACCATCGTGATGCAGAATAAGAAAAAGATGAGAATAGCAGGGCGAATAGTGGATTATTACTAATACAATGCTCAATGAGAATGAGAATTACTGTGCTCAATTATTAACATGGAGTACACAGAACAGCTTGGCCTGTTCAGTACAGTTAACTAGTTCAAATCTTGTTCTACTTCACCACAAAAGTCATTTCAGAGTGGAGGGCATTTTTGTCATGTGGCAAGCCAACAAATCTGCTTCACTCTGTAATTCTGTTTTGCAGATCCATGTGGTGCATGGTTTCTAATAGAGTCCAATTCCTTTATGAATGGACTCCTTAATATTTATCTTTGAAATAATCTGTATTATTGGTAATTAAACCACTTTTCATGTCTAGCTATTTGTGTTATTTGCATATTCTAAACATCTCTAGAAACATCTTTTCATTTCCATCTTTAATTCTATTGAGGATGTCCCTGCTTATTGCAGGAGGGTTGGACTAGAGGACCTTTAAAGGTCCCTTCCAACCCAAACTATTCTATGATTCTACAAATGATGAGAGAATATTAACTTCTACCGTGTATTCAGAATGTCACAGAAAGTATCAACTTTTAGGAAAAAAACCCCAAAAACCAAAGCTGCACAAGCATCAGTTCAGGTGTTTTCCATTAAGCACGTTTTTCTGAAAAAAAATAGAATTGGAACTTATACACTTACCAGTTATGGATAACAAAGTCTTTTCAGCCATTGCTATACAGAGGCTTTACAATTACTGCATGAGGAAGACACCTCTTTATGGTTCTCAAGCTTTATTAGAAACAGAAATCCAATTACAGCACGGGGCGGGGGGAAGAAAAAAGGGGGACAGCGCTTCACAATTCCCCCTGCGAGCTAGATTTGCAGAGTCTGATCCGGCTGCTGCTATGACTCAGAAATACTGTATGTGTGAGTAAACGATAATTTTAAGCCTATTCTGACACCTGTGGGCAAGCTATTTCCCATATGACAAGTATTCTAGCAATGCATATGTGAAAATAGCATCTGTGCTTATTTGACTCCAACCTTGTTTTATCCTAACTACTACAGACACAACTTATGCTCCGTTTCTACTCTTGCACGGCATACTACGGACTGCAAAGCACAAAAATATTGCTATGTGAATTATTAATTTCTCTCAGAACCCCTATGAGTTGAAACATTGATTTCTTCAAGCCTATGTACCCAGAAATACCGTCTGCAAATGGAAAACTCCTCAGTTCGCTAACATTTCTTTTGAGTGGAAAGGAATTTTGAACACCAAAGTACGTTTAAAAAAACCCCGAAACTGTTTATAGCTACAAGTAAGGAAAATACAGGAAGTAAGGAATTGTAGGTGATAATTTCCCAGCTGGATTTCACAACTATTTAATAATAAAAGCTTTTTATGCTGGCATGCCGGGCATGTAGAACAGCTGGCAGAACAGCACTGTTTGCCATTTTCTTTATAATAGGAAATTAGGGCTAGCTTGCGTGTCACTGGATATGCATTTCTAAGCAGATGCCATAGGTATCAGAAATGAAAAGACAAAGAGAAAGTCGAGGCAGGACAGAACATGTGCTCCACTGTAAATTAAGCTCATTGGTGCACATGAAGAGTTTAAAGACCACAGACAATACAGAGTTTACCGAGTAGCTGAACTCTGCTATTTTTTTTTCACAATATAAGTGTATTCATATAGGACAGAGATGGAACATGGTCTGGAAAAAAAACCCCAGAAATCTCATTGCACCTTATCCATCATTCCAAGAGTGAGCAATATTTTAATACTACTTTATACTGGGACTACTTTTACAAAGCTAATCAGCAATATAAGTGTTAGGCTGCTCATTCTGATTATACCATTTCAAGTAGGTTGAATCCCTAGCTCCTGGTAACAGTTGTAGAAGTAGAGAGCGCCTCTTAAGGTTCTTTCGCACTCAAAGCTCCCTTGGATTTACACAGTAATAACCCAAAATTGTGACAATGGGTATTTTTCAATTCAGCTAATTATCTTCATTTGTTTTTTAAAATATGTTTGAGGAAACCACCTTGAACGCACCAGTCAAAATTCACAGCTTAGAATAAAAAAGCAAAAATACTTTGGAAATACTTTGGATACAAACATTTTAAGGCAGCTTTAAATGATCTTACAAGGATTTCATTTTTGGAAAACAGCGAAAGATCAGATTCCAAGGAGAAAACCTGTATTTATCATAGAGGTGACTACCCTATACACGAACAGAAGTCTTTCGCACAATTTGCCATATCTTTTATGCAAAACCAAAAGAGAAAACCACTTTTAGTCTCAACGACCACAAACATTTATATCTGTGCTCATGCTATTCCACTATATAGTTCAATTTCTTGTAAACATGTTCCTTGCAGAATCACAGTTAAGCATACAGTATTTGCAGGACTGGGACCTTAAAGCAGAAAAACATCTGATTTCAGGACTCTAACAATATACTTGTGGGTGAAAAAAAATAAAGAATGGAGGGCTTGTGGATGCACCCACGATGATACTGAAGTCCTTCCTAACTTAGATTTTATCCTGACTGTGAGGCTGGGAGAAGGGTCCTATCTCTCAGCCCGCTCATTCTACTGAGAATTTTTTTAACGCTTTCAGTCATTGATGGTATATTATCAAAAACTGAATCCATGTGGAGTCAGAACATAACGTTATAGGACCAACCAGTAACCTACAAGACACCAGTCTACTCATTTAATGTGGTCCCTGGCAGAATAAGTAGTATGTTATTTCAGACCTGTGCACCTTGAGAAACGCGTAGTGCTGATTTGCTGTACGCCTGGACAGTCACGGGCTCAACAGGTACTCGTGGTAAAATAAGCTGTTTCTGAGAAGCACCAGAATGAAGGCCCCTGATTTGGAAAGAAACAAACAGTGAGGTTTTTAAAAATTACTTTGATTTTACCTGTTAAACCCATACTGTTTCCATCTGGTTGAATCCGAAAGACCCTATTTTTATTTAAATTTGCCTTTAGCAAAAAAATCACAGGAGTTAGCAGAAGGTTGCTGTAGCTACTTAGAACTGCATTTACTTGTGTATTGTTTTTTAACTTAAAATAAAACCAAAATAGCAAATGACCAAAATAACCTCATCTGGGCCAATAATCCATTTGCTTTACAAGGTTCTGATACCACAGTTTTTCTGTCTTGCTGCTTGCATTTGTCTCTGCAATAAAACAGCTCTTTCACTTACCATTTAGGGGGCTCTTTTGAATGTACTTCTTTATTATCAGCAGAAGAAATAGTTAACACTTGTCTGTTTATAGCATTTAAATAATTTTCAGCATGTTTCTGTTAGAGGGAAAAAATAACGTTTAGACTATTGCAAAGGTATGAGGGATATTAAATTTATTTAACTCAGTTAATTTAGCAATCCAGATCTTCGCTTAACTGAAAAGTTGATAGGCTTTGTGCTTCCGTTAGACTAAATCTGATTTTGGATAATGGGCACAAGATCAGTTAATTTTGATGACCCAAAAACTGAATTATCTTCTGGATCTGCTCTATTTTACTTACTCTCAGCCCAAGTTCAGTTCTTTCAATTGCTGTTTCAAGGTCGCTAATATCCCCGGCTTCTACATTTCCTTTCAAGTTGATATTTTTCACTTTAACTTTAAGCTTGTGAAGGTCTTCTTGAACCTAAAAAGCAAGTTATGAGAAAAATCATACCCCTAACCAAAACCCATGGGATCACGTATCAGGATTTAATCCAAACTAAATGCTTCCTAGATACAGGAAAAAAATACACGTGACTTCCCATACTTCTGTACTTTCATAAATAAAAGAATACAAAGCCAATGACTTTAAAGTCATTGATTGTAGAAAACCTGAAAAATAGTTAATTTTAAAACAAATCTCACAAAGCAATGGCAATAAACTTCAGGACCGAGGTCCTTTGCCAAGGAATGAGCTTTCCTTACACATTTCAAAAATCTCTCTTGGCACAGAGGGCTTAACTCCACAGAAATCTCAGAAGCGTTGACGAGGGACTGAAAGGTAGAGGCAGCCTGTGAGGAGATCACGTCAGCTCATGTCAAAAATGTGTATTTACACGGTGTTAACCAAAAAAGTTCAAGGTCGCATTATGCTAAGAAATATAACATTTACAAAGCCCAAGCCCTTATCCAAAATTCCGGGGCGACGCCGCAGCCGCCCCCTCACGCAGGGGCTGAGCCCTCCCCTCTCCTCAGCAGCAGGCCGCGCCGCCCGCGCCTCAGCCGAGGTGCGAGGCGGCCTCCCCGGCGAGGAGGGGTCCGGCGGGGGTTCGTCGCCTCGGCTACCGGGGAAGGACGGGGCCGGCTCGGGCGCTGCCCGGACCCACCTGCACCAGGACGGCTCCCGCCTCCTGCCCCGGCTCCACGAAGCCGGCCATGGCGGCTGCCGCCCTCGCCCCTAGCAACGGGACGCGCTGGCCGGACCGCACCATCCGCCTCGCCGCGGGGGGGGGGGAGAAGGGCACGTCAAACGGGAGCTGGGCCGGCTCTCCGGCTCCCCCCTCCCTGGAAGGGCTCGCCCGCTCACCGCCTCCCCCCCTCCCCCGCGCAGCCGGGTGGTAGCGGCGGGGCCGGAAGGGGCGCGGCGGCGGGCGCCATGGCGGCGGCGGGGCCCTTCGCGCTGGTGACCAGCTGCGCCGCCGGCTTCGCGGCTGAGGAGCTCGTCAAACGTGAGTGGTCGCCGCGGCGCGCAGCGGGGCCTGGCCGGGCACAGCCGCGGGGCCCCGGCCTGCCCGCAGCTGCAGGCCTCGGCCTGGCAGCTCCTCACCCGCTGGCCCGGGCCCTCACAGGGGCAGCCCCGAGAGGCGGCCGTTCTCCCCTCACGCACCGTCCCCGGCGCGGCCGAGCCGTGCCAGGGCGGCCACCCGGCCCCCTGCCTGCCCCCAGGCCTGGGGCGTTTGACCGCCTGCCCTTGAGGAGGCCGTCAGGGGCCTCCTTAGTGCCTTAAGGAAATAAGCTATTTAAGAGAGACGGCATCGAGGCGCGGAGCGCGTGTTTTGTACCTGGCGGCACCGAGGAGCAGGCACTGTCACCACAACCGACAGGAAGGAGAGGAAGCCCCGCGTCCCAAAATGCTTTAATACCCGCTGGCCCCTTGCCGTGGCTTAGGTGTGAATAAACTGCCATAAGTTGTACCCAGACTAAATAATTTGAGAATGTCCTTGAGACTGAATAAAAATACTGCTTTCTTCAATAACAAGTGAAGAACAGATTCATGAGACCATAAGGTTTGCTGCTGGCCATTCTGGTCCTTCACACACACAGTGCAAAAGTGACCTTGTTTCACCAGGACATGTCAGTGGCCCAGATGGCCACTAGAACACGAGGGGGACACCAGAGCACCCAGAGTAGCTCAGGAGTATCAGCGAGGGGAAAACAAAAGCAGAACAAATACGGCCCCTCTGGTTTCATCTTTCCATTTATCAAGTGAACAGACTATCTTGGACCTTAAGGATGGTAGAATTTCTAAAATTCCTGGTGGGTCTGAACTCTTTACTTAGGTCTAAGCTTAACTTAGGCTTGCTTTCATGCATTAGGGCATTTGTTGTCCAAATGCAGAAGCACAAAAAAGGGAAAGGTAAAAAATTTTTCCTTTCTGCAGTTGTCAGAATTGTAGATTACACTTACTGCATGTCAGATACATAGAATTCGTTCTGTAGGAAGTGGTTTTCTTGGAACCCAGTTCCCCTTTTTATGGCTTGAAAAAGAGAACATGAGAATAAGACCTGATAGTAGAGAAAACTTTGGTGGAATTTTCAGTAGTTCTAAAATCAGGGGGATTCCAGGAAGAAGCTGTTTAGATCTGGGTGGTTTTGCCATTATCCCTTGTTAGTACAGCCTTGCTTTTTAGGGAACTGTCATGAACAGTTTGATGTGCATACTAAGATGTAGAACTTATCAACAGCCCCAGCCCCTTTTCTGGATTTGGTTCTGGCTGTTTGAGTGAGATCTTACCTAGGAGCCTGCTAAAGCACAGGGCTACCCCCAGGGACTGGCTCCCTCCTCTCATTAAACCAGATTTTGAAACAAGAACAGCAGTACAAGGTCTGCAGAGTCAAAGGCTACTCTGTCAAAGCAGCTGGGTTGGTACTGAATTATCTAAGGGGATTCCATACCAAAGAATAATAAGTTTCTGTAAAATCTTATTCTCGGTTGTTTGTGTGGAAGGTATAAACAAATTGGAAGGAATTGTTCAAGGTTTCTGTAGCTTTCCTTTGATTATTTCTCATAGTGAAATTAAACAAGTAAAAAAAGGAAGGTAAGCAAAAAGCCTGTAGAAATGCTACTTAATCTGAGAAAGTCTTAAAACTTAACTTTAGTCGGGTTTTTTTTTTTTTTTTTGAATAGTACTCACTTTGAAATGTCTAGGCTTCACTGTTTTCCAGTACCAAAACTGGAGTCTTATAGATCGTCTGTGTGTCCTCTGATTGGGTTGTTTCACAAGAGACATTAAAATCTTCCTGAAAGAAACACGATCAATTACTAAAATAAATACCATGATAATTTTAAGTTCCTGCTTTGTATAACAAGTGAAATTACATCAGATCCAGGAGCATAAGCAGAACGAACATCGTAGAACATTCAAGGACTTACTGATAAGGCCAAGGCAGCTGTGGCCAGCTACAGTAGGCTGGGCTGAAGGGGTTTGGTGGGTTGAAACAAAGTGCTGGTGCAGTTCTCAGAACTTGTGCTTTTACAGCACGAAAGTGTCACACCAGATTAAAGGCATTATTTAATAATGGTCTAGCTCAATGCTGAGAACAAGACCATTGTATTAGCACCTCTGAGGCAGTACAGTGTTTGAGATACAATACATATGGTTAAATCTGCTATTAAATACTGTGTTGGTTGGTAGAATCCATATAGCAGTTGGGTTTGGAGTTTATAACGAACATGAAACAAAACCGTTATTGGTATTATCAGTGCTTTTGCCACTGTGTTGCTGGATTTCCGTGGTACACGCTCTTTGCGCTCCTTAGAAACCTGTTTTATGAGTAGAAAGAAGCCGCTTAGTGTTCACTGTTAGGTGTACAAGAACCCATTTCTCCTGCTGCCTGCCAGAACTTTCCAGGCTAATTACAAGGCTTTTTCCAGTGTTTTCATCCTGTTAAGTAGGAAGTGGCTTGAGGATGAGAAGAGTATTACAGTACATTTGCTAGATATATTTTTATTCTTTAAAGTTTCTGTGGGATACCCTGAATGCTTTATTTCATTGGATACTGTGGCAAAACAAAGCTATTTAAAACACACAGAATAGGATTGGCTCTTCTTTTAGATATATTTATCACAAATGAAACTGGCAAATAAGTTTGTGTTAGTTTTTAAAAATGCTGGCCAACAGATAAATACCATCTGATGTGATTCTTTTCCTCTCCCTTTTGTCTGTTTGTTTACCACTCCCCTCCTCCCCCCCCCCCGAATATTTCTGAGTTCTCTTTACTCCTTGTGTGATTTGCAGGAGTATTTTTTATGGTGTATTCCACCAGGTGGCTCTCAAGGCCCAGAATGTGAGAACTACTTGGAGTACCTACTAAGAGGACTTGGGCTCATTTAGGGCATGGTAGACAACTGAATTATGTTCTAATAGCACATATTCATTCTGAAAACCACTAGGAAGAGTGATCAATACCTTAATCCCTTTGGAAAAAAAAAACCCACCAACCTGCAAAGAGGAGTTTTAATGATTCTGAAAAAATATTACTATTAAACACACAATATAGTAGAAGTGTTTAAATACCAGTTGGATATGAGAGAACAGGGAACACCGCTGCAAGCAGCACAAGCTCTACATCTGGTTCTTTGATTATTATTCAACTCTTTTCAGAAAAAGTTATTTCTGGTCTCCGTTTCTCCTTTTGAAAAAGGATTTGCTGCCTTGCAGAATAGTTACTAAGCCTCTGTATTACAAAAAGAGAATGGATGTTAGATTTTATGATTTTGAGGTGTCCTCTTCCTTGTCTTCTGAACTATTGTTTAATTTACCTTGTCTATAGGCAGGCTCATGAAATAAGTCAACAAGTCTAAACTAGTAAAATGAACAAACATTTATGTAAATAGATAGCTGAAATTAATTTCCAAAAGTATTGGTCAGAATTTTGTCCAATTTATTAAAAATTATAGATACTTGAGTGAAGAAAGGACATGACTAATGAATTTACTGAAAAACATGAGCTACTGACTGACTGCCTGGAAGTAAAAAACCCTTTTCCTCTGCTTCCACCAGAGTTTGGAAGTTCATTGAGCTCTACGATACCAGTCACTGTTGGTTACTGGATTGAGCCATGAACTGATCTCGTGTGTTGGTTGCTGGTGTGTTCTTAAATGGTTTTCTGATAGAAAACGGGCAAAGTGAGTCACGAACTGGGATAAGCTGGAGGAAGATAATTGTCTGTGTCCAACATGGTGATCTTAGCATAGGTGCGTGTTAGTACAGGGGCTTTGGAGGTTGCGTAGGTGAAGAGCACCAATGTATGCAGGAGGTAGTGACCCAAGGATGATGTCAGAGCTGCCTTAGACGTGGTCTGTTTGGTCCCTACCCTCAAATAATTCACTGTAGATGAAGGAGCTTTATTGCTCCAGAGTGCTTTTTACAGAAGTGTGGGACACTGAAAAACATTAAGTCTTAATTAGTATTCAGCAGTTACTGGTGAGATTGCAACAGTATTTCAGTAAAGTAAGTGTCCAGCATTAGTAGTTGCAGTATTTCTTAGAGGACCTTGAACTCTAAATCATGTTTTTGAATGACACTAAGCAATGTTCTTTTGTGGCATGAACTTTTCCATGCGTGTTTTTAGTACTCTTTAATGGTGATGCATTTGGAGTCTGTTTGCATTCCTGTCATCCAAACAAGCCACTTCTGCGCCATGAAAAGGCAAGCTAATTAAGTCAGCCCAGTAGGCCTGCCTACTGTTGTGGTCAAAGAGTGACTCAGTTGGTTTTCCAGGCTCTTTGGATGGCAAACCACTGACACTTTCAATGGCTGGGGAGTTTAAAATTAAAAATGAGTAACTCACTGGAGATAAGTTTGACAAGCCACCTCCTTTTGCCGTATTAATTTTCTAGAAGTTTATTCTGTAGCAAATAAAACTTAATGGGGTTTATTCTGATGAATATTCTCTAAAATTAGATATGAAATTATTCGGCCTGAATTTTTTTTCATTAAAATATAGGCTGTCTTGGAAAGAAATTTGTGGAATCCGGAGGTGGCAAATGTAATCCTTAAAACTAGTTCCAGCATGGAATATATCCTTGACAACTCAGTTTGAGTTGCAGTGTATATTTCTTTTCTAGTCTCCGCTTGTTTATTCTAAAGGCCAAAACCTAATTGGTCTAAGGGGCTTTTGTGGAAGAGAACCATTCACAAGATGCCCAAACTGCATTTCGTTTCCTGCCATGAGTAATCAGGCTGTTTTGCAGTAATTTGTTACAACCCTCCACGCAGGCTGAGCCATAGCATGTCTGAATCCTTTCAGCAAGTTCCCGCGGTCCTTTGAGTTTAGTGTGCAGCATCCATTTTTACTGGGAGAGAAATTTCACAGGGGATCGGCAAAATCTCTTTGGATGAATGATGGGTAATCAGAAGCACAATGGGATGAAAGACGACTGCTTAAAATACAGGAACAAGTAGCATGTAATAGGAAATGGGACACGTCCTCATTCTTCTAGCAGTAGTTTGAGGCCTAAATTTGTCCATGAACTCTTTTGTAAGGGAAAAAAATGACTTCCAAAGCAAATGTGAAAGTTCTTTCATATCAGCTTTTGAAAATCTTTTATAAGAAGTTCTTTCCTTTTGCATTCTTGCTAGGGTGGCTAACTTCACTGAAGTGACTTTTGAACCGACTTCTTTCCTCACCCTGTTTTCCTCCCTTTGGCTTTCTAAGTCTTATTGCTGATTTTCTGGATTTTAATAATTTCCATGGGCTCCTTTATTCTTCGCTTCTTGTGGCACTGACTTGCAATTCTGTTAGCTTAGAACTGATTTTTTACTTAGTTATTTTTACCTGTCAAAACACTAGTGAAGGGAAATTTAGAACATATTTTATGTAGCATTCAAAACCTCAAAACAAAACACCTGGTTTCCAGGGCAGAAAATTAAGATTATACCTGCATTTGAAAAGCTAGGCAACAGCTAATTCTGGAGAGAAAAGGCCTCCCTGGGTTTGGACATGCATGGTGACATTGTCTGCCTAACTGGTTTCCTCTCCCAGTTGCTTGAATTTTGTCACGTTATATCCAAGCAGCGTGAAAGCCACCTCCATTGGCCCTAATAGCCATTTAAAACCCCCTCCTAGTCTAGCAGCAATTGGCACATATTAAATATAGTCCTGTTTACCCAAGATACCAAACTAAATTATACCATGTGTAGCACTTAGTCATTCTTAAAGCTCTTGTTTTAGAGCAGAAAAAAAAATGTCATCTGCCAAAATGTCTTTATTACAATAGAATATATACATTAAAGCTATAGATTTTGTAAAGTAATGTACTAGCATTTGATGATCTGTTTTACTAATTACTTGGGTGGTTTTTTTTTTTTTGAGGAAGAGTAGATTTGATATATTTGTGTAGCCTAAATTGAAAAGCTTGGGTTTAAAACTAACTGCAAAGCTATCTTCTTGTTTCCCTGGAAGACGGGTGCATAGGTGTTTGCTTCATGTCAGCAGAGCGTAGTATCAGCTAATGCAAACAGGGTGGGGATTCCTGCTGCAAAGCAACTGCAGCATTACTATGAAGCACTGCAGGGCAAGCAGAGATCCACGTATACAAGTTTGAGAAAAGCATGGGAAAACAGCTTCTACATACCACTGGGACTGGTGTCTACTGCTTAAGAGTGATTAAAAAGCTGTGAAAGAACGACAGTCTTTCAAGATTACAGATTTTGGTTAGCTGTGTTGGTAGTCTCTTCCATATTTATATGAACAAGCTAGCGCTCTGAGAACACAAAGTTCATAATCAAGGTTTGTATGGTATTGACTCAGTATCATTGTCCCCCAGCCCCACAGTGACATGGATAGTTTTATCACAGAATAATCACAGAATAGCTTCTGACTGAAGACCAATTACTCTGAAAACTATCATCATCCAAACTAAAAAGTCAAACTTCCTTAACCTGGAAAAAACATGTAGATGTGGCTTTCTTTTTGCACACACACCACCACCCCCCCTTTTTTTTTTTAAAGAAACCCAGACAGGAGATTCCCTCCCAGGTTTCTGTTTCTGAGGTCAAATTTCTCCCTCAGATTCCCTGTGTCATCATCCTCCTCACTGCTGCAAATAGTCCTTCTGGTTTAGAGCTCTCCTCTGTGCTGCCTTGTGCACCATGCTCATTCACCAGCTGGATTTGCAGTTAGTTGCAAAAATCGAACCTTTCTATGGCAACCTTGGCAATGGGGTTTTCTGGCCTTTTATTGATAAGATACAGATAATTTCAAATTCCTGTCCAGACTATTTGGGGAACAGCCTGTTCTAGCATCTCCAGGAACTGTCTCTCAGTACCTTTAAAATACGACCTTTAAGATCTTTGAAAACCCATATACATTGTTTCTTTTTAACTCTTCTGATGCCCAAGGAAATTCTACATGACTCAGTCAATTTTATATATAATTGACCTGTGTTTTAAAGTGCCCGTAAGTTTGTCCAGCTTGAAGAAGATACTCTGCCCTTTCCCGCAGGTGTAGATGGGATGCTCAGCTACTGACTATAATTCAACTCCACCAGGTGGCTGTCATGCTATGAGTGTGCGCTGGGAGGGCTGCTACCAGCACACGAAGGGCAGTCAGTGTTTAACATTACATTATCAAAGCACTGCCTCGGATCTTAATTGTCAAACTCCCACATGGAATTTAATGGGAATTACAACTGAATTGTAGTAACTTGGTTTATTTTCTCATTAGTTACCTTCAGGTTTTGGTCACAGTCAAACAGTTCTTTACATCTGAACGAACATGCAAGGTTTGTTCCTGCTGTAATAAAGTCTAGGTATTCTCTCCATACATCCTGTTTACAGGTACCGAGTTTGAGGCTAACACTTTAAAAGGCATTTCCAGGAAAACAAGTCTTGCTTTCTGAAGAGCTTCTGTACCATATTATATGTTGAAAGCTAGAAAATAAACTCTTTGGAAAGCTAAATAATAAACTCTAGGACAGGGTCACAAATTGAGTTTGAATTTTTAAAGATCTTAAATATATACTGTTTTATTATAGTAAGTAACGATGGCTCTGTATTGGCATTGTACCAAGCTCCTCTAGGCAAATTAGTTTCTTGACGCTGCTTTTATCATCCATCTCATTCATTTTCTTTTATACAGGTATCACAGGAAAAGATGACCTTACTGTGGGTGCAACTACAAGTGGAGGAGTGAATTTTTACCCCTGGACAATAAATAATAAATATTATTCTGCAGATATTCACCTCTGTGTAGTACCAAACACATTTCTTGTTACTGGAGATATTGCTGAATCTGTGCAAGCATTTGTTGTGTACTTCGACAGCACAATAGTAAGACTCTTCTGCTTCATTATATTGCTTTATCTGTATCATATAGTTGCCTTATCACAGTGATAACCACAAATTATATTCTCTTCATCTTGTGCCATCCATTCCTTTTAGGCTGCTCTATTAATTGTCAGTAGATCAATGTTAAATTATACCTGCTAACAATGGAAGCTGTTTCCTTCCCTTTTACTGCTATACTCCAGCTGGAAGAGGTTTTCAGGATGCAAATATGCCACTAAGGCAAATCCCCCTCCAGCCCACCACCTCCAACTTTACTCCTAGCTGATGCTCGTTCAGAAAGGCTGCTTTAGGATACCCAGGAATGAGGGAGCTAAACATAAGATTCGGTGCTATCATTTTACCCCAAATTGTTTCTACTAAGCTGGCAGCAGTGAAGCCAGTGCTTTAGCAAAAGCCAGAAAGATTGAGACAAAAAAAAAAATCTAAATAAGGAACTGTTTTTCACCACAGATGGGAAAGGGTGCATACCACACATTCTGCAAAGATAACTTTAACCAGACATCTCAGGGCTGCCTCAGAAGAAACTAGAGCAATGGGGTAGTCCACCAGCCCCCAGAACATCCACTTCAGTGTGGAAGGTGGAGGAGCTGCACGTTAAACCCGAGATATGCTTAAAATGAAATACTCATGATTAGCCTTAAGTAACAATCTTTCCTAATCTACACGAGGGAGGTCCAAGGCAGTAGGATTAACTCATCTGTAAGGTAAGTCCAGAATCAGAAGGAAGCTGCATATAAGTTAACTTCTCTGATTAGAACACAGATGTCTTAAACATCCTTGATATGCAGCCTAGCATATTTCTTTACTTCATTGCTTTTATTCTAATACTGTTAATGATTTAAAACTAGTTTAAAAGCTAAAGTATTTGAGAATGTATTCCAAAGAACTTTTTTTTTCCCTCCTTTAGAAATCTGGACTTGATAGTGTCTCTGAATGGCTTCCCCTGACAGAAGAGTGGTTACCAGAAGTCATGATCCTGGTTTGTGACAGAGTATCAGAAAACGGTATGAAGCCCAAAGAAGTTCCAAACTGACATAGAGTTATTAACCCTGCATAACTTATTTTCTAGTTAAATCAACACAATTGTTTTGTAAAATATCTGCGTGAGACTGGGCTTTAGACTCGATTGAGAAGAGCCAGGTTACTCCTGTGCCCAGGAACAGAAGCCTTAAGCTAGTTGTGGTTAAAACTGAATCGGAATTTTACAAGCCTGCTTACAATGAGCTCTGTGTATCCCATTCCTAGCATACCAGCAGGCACTGCAAGGTAACAAGGCATTTATATTACTGGATGTGCATGGTCCTTGCTGGTGTGGAATAAGGATGGCTGTTGGTTGCTGAACTACAGTGGAAAGTACATTCATTTTTTTGACCATTTGGACATTAAATACACATGTTTGCTTTGGTTCTAGATTAGTACATGCAATACAACAGCAAGCTCTAAGGTGCAGGTATGTCCCTGTAACTTAATTCACATAAAAAACCTAGAGTTAATAGAAGCCTTCATTCACTGTGGCACTTCACTTACATTTCCCTTTAAGTACCCACTGCAAAGCCATTTGATTTTATGGTATTTGAAAACAAACTCCTCCTTTGAATTGTTGTTTAAGTCTGGAGTTTTTGGAATCAAATTCAAAGTGAATGGAGGACCCACGCCAGCTACAATATACTTTTTCCCCATACGATCCAGAATAAGCAAACAGCTTTGAGGGAATAAAATGTAGCTAAAGATTCAACTACTGGTATGAGTCTCAAATGTGTATGTTTAGTATGCATTTTTGTTTCCCAACTTCAGGTGTGAACAGACAGAAAGCTCAAGAATGGTGCATCAAGCATGGCTTTGAACTGGTAGAACTTAGCCCTGAGGAACTGCCTGATGAGGATGGTAGGACTGCTACTTCTGTTTTAATTTTTAGAATGAAAAAGCACACCAAAATCTCTTAACAATTGCAAGGGGCATAACTTTATTTCCGTGCTACATGATTACAGCATGGAATGCTCCCAGTTGGTGAGGCTTAGTCTCAGCTATAAAAGGTCGGGAGGAGGAGGTTGTCTCCTCCCAAATACAGCTGCTGTTTATGTAGCACCTACATAAAAATAATATCTGCTGCTTTTTCTGGCACTAATCCTAGGACTGTATCGACAGATCAGAAGCATTTATATTCCACTTTCGAATTAAATGTAAAAAACATGAACCAGAGAGATGCACAAGGATAGGAAAAGTCTTTGTCTTTTTAAAAAAGATTTTTAAAACTATTGTACATACCGAGAGAAGATAAACATTATTCAAACGGTGACATGATAGGCTGAAAAGGGGAGCTTGTTAAAAACATTTTAGAATAGCATGCACTGTTACACAGGAAATAAACCAGTTTCAAAATCACTGGCTGACCATATGTTTATAACTTGAAAAAACCCATCAAGCGAAGTCAGAAGTGTGATGTGTGATGTTCCACTCTTGAAAAGTGACTCTGCACTTCCTGGCAGCCTTATCAGCGTCAGCCTTATCTCCTTATTTCAGTGATACAAAAAAGTGTCTACCTCTTGTCTCTATAGAGCCAAAATGAGATAACCGACCCCATTTCCAGGCTTGAGTGGAATTAGTCACTACCATTTGCTCTGTTTCAGGTTCACCAAGTACATAGCTGTCACCAAACATAAGTCTAAAGGTCTTCTAAGCTAGAACTCAAGTTCCTCCCACCCCACCCATTTAAAGGCCTAGATTAAAATTGCATCTTGAGTAGCTAAGAACCCCCCTCCCACCCTCACCACGTCTTTAAAGATGCATTTCTTTTGGGCACTTTGTTAGTCAGAGAGGGAGGGATACACATATTTCTGATTTACGGAAACTGGAAAAATTAGAAGTTGGTACCCCTTAGACTAAAATTTTCTTATGAAGTGCTTTAAAAGGAAATATTAGTAACATTAAGTCAAGGTTTTTTTCCTATTGAATAATTGTTGTAAAGAACAAGCTATTTACTATTTAAATAATATAAGTAATGGGAATAATAACAACTCAGGCTGTTAATCTTTGGAGTATTAAGATATATGTTCTTTCCTGGATTTTTAATATGGTAGTTGATTCACTGTGACTCATGCATAGGAGGAAATGTATTCCAGTGAGTAACATATTTACCCCATAAACATGCTGTATGAATTACTTACAAAAGATAAAATGGATCCAGTAAACATACTGGGCCAATATCTGTTTAAAGATTATGTCATTTCTCACAGCTCATCACAAATGAACTGGAGCTCTTGCTATGACTACCCTGTCAGTCAGTTATTTGTGCAATAAGAACTCTAAACTGAGACTCTTGATAATGACTCTGATACAAAACCAAACAGCAGTGTTGCAGAGGGCAAAATATTTGATCTCAGGGGTCATAGACAGCTTTAAATTAATTTTTAAAGGCAGTTTCGATTACTGCACCTGTCCCTGAGTCATCCTAAAGGAGCTGGATTTTTAAGCAATCACATTTTTGTATCCAAAGGGTTTTTTTTTTTTTCTCCCTATTGCTTTGTGAGACCTGCACAAACATGGGAAGCTGACTAAACTGAGGAAGTGGGAAAACTGACTTTATACAAAGCGGTGGCAGATCTATTCAGTAAATAAGTCAAAGTCCAAATAATGCTTTCCGTAGTCTTTCAAGTTACTGTAATTCACAGGATTACTGGAACATTTGGAGTTAGATGCTGTGGAGATAGCTTTACAATGATCATTTTCATTTTTAACAGGCATCACACCTTTAAATGTTTATCTGAAATTCTTTACTTTCTAAAGGAAGGAAGAGTAATTCTAGCATGTATTTTTATGCCATACAACATTCTAAATGATCTGGGGTAAAAGATGCCTTGCTTTTAACAGCAACTTAAAAATTGTCTATTACTATTAAATTTACTTGTATGTGATTTAACAATGTAGGCCTCATGCTAGATGTTTAATGAAACCCCACTCAGGATTTGGATCTCTCTACAAAAGGCTGAGAGCTCACAGTTTTTAGTACCTGGAAGCCTAGACCAAGAAGTGAGGCATTAATTGAGATTTGTTTGGCCTCTCATGAAGCAAAGGCAAGAAATCTGTGTTTCCTAGCAAAAGAAGTCATTTCTATCCATTGCTATAAGATAGGACTGGCGTTCAGACACACACCTTCTTACTTTCAGGCATGTGATGGTTTTTGGTCTAATCGTTAGGAGTGCAATGTCTTTGTCTTTTGGTTTAGATGATTTTCCAGAGTCCACTGGAGTGAAACGAATTGTCCAAGCCTTGAACGCCAATGTGTGGTCCAACGTAGTCATGAAGAGCGGTACGTAACACAGGTTCCTCTTACGTGAATTCCAGAGAATGCAAGGCCTAGAGGGCTCAGTATTTTTAGCAAAAGTTTAAACTGAGCAGCTGAAGTGCTACTGCATCAGCACACAGAGAGCTAGAGCACTCTTCAACCTTGTGCATGGAATAGTAGGGTTTCAGGGATTGCTTTCATTGTCCCTTGATGCACAGAGAAACTTAGAGGCAATGGGTGAGATTTATTCCCGTTTCAGCATCTGTTCCTGTTCCCTCTGTGCTTTCATTTGCTCTCTACCAACAACTTCAGTTAAATATTCCACTAACTCTTCAAATTTCAATGAAAAATGAAAGCTTGTTCCACCAAACTCTAGCAGCAAATAGCTAGTCATCATCAGCTTGGTCTCAAAACTGATGCATGGTTTAGTGTAGAAGTAAGTGTTAAATTCCAAATTTGTTACAGGTTTTTGAAACAGGGATGAGAACAGCAAGTGTGGAGATGAGATTTGGCAAAAAGTGATTTCAAATGTCTGTTGAAGGACATACTAAGTGCATAGCAAGCAAGACTGTCTTCCCTACAGAAAACTCCACTTGAGTACGTGGAAAACAGAATTTTTTGAAAACGGTGCAAAAAACAGGCAACCCCAGATAGTTTCCTGCAGATAACTGAATATCAGGTAGAGTTAGAATTTTGGAAAAATCACTTTAGGATTAGACTCATTAGAAAAGGAAGCGCTGTGGCTAGCCCAGAGTTATTGCAAGTGTAGATACTTCCATTTACTTGAAAACCTTTCGTTACCTTTCTAATAACACAAGCTGTGGCAGGAAATGTAGGAAGATTAAACTCTCGTGGAGTGCTTGGCCTTAAATTTCTTGTTTCACAGAGTCCCGTATCCCACTAGCAACCTTCCAATGCCTGTCTGCTCCCTGATGCACAGTTTTCCACTGTTGCGGCTTCTTCCTTCCTACGTCTTTTAGCTGTGTAATGACAGCAAGTGCTGAGAGGCTTCTGCTAGTTCCTGTAACTGCAAGATGGTCACTGGCACTCACTAGGACTAGGATGAGAACTACTAAACCGATAATCATCTTTCAGGTTTTTTTAAGGTAGCCTTTTGAGTATTTCTTATACCACATCAGAAGGAGGTTTAGGTTGGTTCTAACTCAATGTAACCATTGCAGAGAAATAGCTAGCCATTTGACATGGTGTCAAGTTATCTCACTAGTGCTAAAACGGTTTAACAGCGTATTTCCTGCATTTGACAGATGCCACATTACAGAAGAACAGAACTTAGTCACATGTTCAGTTCTTCGTGGGGGGAAATTCCCGTGCATCATTAGTGTGTTCTGTAAAGGTCAGACTCCTTGAAAATCCAGATTTTCTATCTCCACAGTACAGAAACCACACAGCATTGATGCACATTACTACAAACCCCTCAGGAAGTGAGCTATATTTGGAAGTTGTCGCAGCCTGATTGTGCCTTCAAAGGGAAATTGTTGAGCTCATTCTACTTAGAATAAAACTTTTTACAACCTATAGCATATCTTTTGTTTTCATCTTCCTCCTGATCCTGGAAACTGGCTGCCACGTAAATCAAACCTTAGCTTTTCTACTGAATTGCCTATAACTGCTGGCCATTTAGAAACCATACAGTCATACTTCACGGGAAGATTTTTCATAGAGTATAAAATATTTGTGTAGTAGTAAATGCTTATAGCACTGTTAGGTGTAGCCATCCAAAAAGCCAATGTTACAGCATTGCCTTACTTCAGCTGTCTGCTTGTATGAGAATTTAAGTTTACAGACAGAGCAGGAATGACTTTTTTCAAGTACAAGCATTAAACTTATATTATTTTAAGGTGTTTTATCTTAAACCCAAACACAATTCTTCTTAAGTTGTGAAGTAGTTTCTTCACAGACCTGTTAAGAAAATTCTTGACCTTTTGATTTTTTTTCTCTAACCATTAGATACATTCATTCTCACACCAATTCATAAAAATAAGTATTAAATATAGCATAGTTGAATTCTAAACATTTTTACATCAAGTAATACCACATGCTTTGTGAGTAAATAAAGCAGTATTGTCTCTACTAAAAGAAAAACAAGCAGTCTTACCCGAGAGCAATTCCTTTTTGTAGTTGGTATAAAGTTGTTGGTTCTCCAGGCCTCAGAGCTCTCTTCAGTCTGAGAATCAGGGGGTTTTCTTCCCCTTGTGCAGAAGAGCACGAGTAGCTCTTCAGCTGACATCTCCCCCCACCAAGGGAGGGTACTGCTGTTGTCTTTAGGTGTCCCTTCAAGAGCAAAGCTAGTTGACCTAGACAGCAAGGAGAGAAACAATTTACTGTCCTCTAAAAGAGACTACTGGGCTACTTTTCTGCTTAAATACGTGTCCGGTGACCCCAGCTGAAGCTGGTTACCTGGGGTGGGGCCACTGATCAGCCTGGCTCTCTTTACAAAGAACTAGCCTGGTTTAGGGAGACTATTTAAACTTAGTTATTTCAACAAGTTACAAATTTTGACTTTTTAGTTCCAATTTTGTGTGGAGGTCAGGATCACCACATGTCAGCTAGAGACAGACTATGGAAGAATAGTCGATAAAGACAGTGGAAAATGTTTAGCTAGGAAACAAGCATATGTGAATCTGGAAGCCCTGCTCGGAGCACAGCGTACTAGAGCTCTGCAACTATCGAGAGTGACACCCGTGAAACTGTCATCTCAGCTCCATCGTAATGGAGCCACCGACTGTTACAATAAGTTGAGTGAGTTAATTTTTGGCTTTGATGCTGTAAGAACACTGTGTAAGGCATCACCCACTTCCTGAATTGCGCCCAGAAGTTGAAATAACTTTTACATCTAATAAAAAGAGTTTATAGGAAGGCTTTTTCAAGGGTGTGCCTGCAACTAAGTGTTACGTCTGCCACCTCCCTAACCACGGGGCCAGAAACAAACAGCTGCTTTTCGGAGATCCCTGCCGTACATTCCAGTTCTTTCTAACTAGGACAACATTTTGTAATTACGCTGGCTGAGGTTATGTGTATGTGGTGGTGGGATGGAGCCACTGTCGTTTTTCTGTACAGGATGATCTCGAATAGATAGGAAAGAGGTACATGATGATTAGGTCACTTCATCCGCCCCTCTGCCAATGTGGGAATGTTCTCTCTCAAGGACGTTCTGCACTGCGGTGTCCAATCCAGCTTCAGATGACTCAGAAATTGGCTGAACGTCGACCTTCACAGCTCCCTGAAGACAGCTCTTTGCTCAGCCTGCTGAAGCTCGGGGAAGCTACTTTGGTTTGCGTTGCGGGTCCCGATCTTTTATCACTCAGTCGCCTGTTAATTTAGCTGGCGGGCTTCACGGGCTTTCACATGTCTTGCAGCTGAACGTTTTCAAGGCGATTCATTCAGCTAGACTGATTCACTTCTTCCCAAACCTTTGGCGAGCGATCTGTTAAAGCAGTAAAACTGTATAAACCGGAGCCAGTTGAAACAAATACCTGCTGGGGGGCGGGGGCAGCACGAGGGGAGAAGAGGACTGGGACAGGACACGCATTAGCTTAAGTACAGGGTGAAGACTGTTAAACGGGAAATGAGGTCTTAGTCATTCTCTGATGGAGACGTGTTTACATGTTTTCTAGATAGCTGATGGTCTTAGTTACACATTCAAGTCCTCAAAATGAAATTTTGTATAAGCGGCAAGGAAATTTGGACAGTGCATAAAAATGACATCATCTCAACATTTGAGTCTAGAGCTTAGTCATTAGTGTAATATTAATTTAAAACACATTTTTTTTAAAAAAGTAATCTTAATCTTCCTTCTGGCACAAGTCATTGTTTCCTGGCTATTTGTAGTATTATTTCTTTTTTAGTTGACTAAATGCTAAGATTTTCAGAAAAATCTCCTGACTCCCCTGTGTAACTGCAAATATTTACTGCTCAGTGCAAGGCCAGCAGAAAACAGGGCTTAGAAAAAACCCAACCCGTAACATCACCTATTATGCATACCTTTTTATTTAAAAAAATAAAGTTTAAAAAATGCAGTTAATTTAAAAATACTGTACACATCTATTATCTTAGATGAAAAAGGTGATTGTTTTAGGTTTGAATTGACTTTTTTTTTAGGTTGGATTTGAAAATACCATTGAAATAGGCAGTAGGTTAGCAGAGGTGGAAAGCCCAAAGCACCTTGCAGTGTGAAGAAACATTGGATTTGGTGGCTGGGTCCTTCCCTGGATTCTGAATTAGATATTTAAAAATCGCCTTTGTCGTTACCGTGGCGCTCAACCTGTGTAGACCGTGTGTGTATAAGCAAAGGCACTTGTTGCATTTCCTGTATTTAACCACAAACGCAGTGCTGCTTCCCATGGATGGTGAAACCTCATCCACTGAATGTCAGTAACAGCAAATGCTGCTGCTGCGTTTTGAAAACTGCCTTGTTTGGAGTCAGAAGACATTGGCCAGGCCAAGTCCTAACAGAGCAGTGGCTTCAAACAAGAAGAAAAAAGAGCTCACATCTCTTGTGGCTGACACAGCTATTCCCTGTTGGTAATATTTAGCAGTAAATATTGTTGGTATACTTTAAAAAAAGCTTAGAGAATATGAAAAGTTTCTGCTTAAAATAGTGCACTGATACAGTTTTACAGGGTGCTGTGTGTGTCTTCCCTGAAATACTTGCTATCCATCCCACCTGCTCAGTTACAACTATTTGTAATAATATTGCATTTTCTGTCAAACTAACAGCTGCTTTGTTTTCAGACAGGACCCAGGGCTTTGGTCTTCTCAGTACGTTAGCAGGTGCGAACTGTAGCATTGGGTCAGAAGAGAACCAAGATACAGAAGTAAACAGTAATTCCTATTTCTTGTTCTTTGCTCATACTGTTCCTTGTGTTGCTCTTTCCTGTTGTCACACTTGGTGTGGTGGTGAGGGGGGCTTTCTTTTTTCCCCTCCTTTCTCAAGGGATGCTTCACAGCCTGTTGGAATGTATTTTTAAGGAAACATTTCTGAGGTTGAAAAACTATTTTCTTACAAGTCCTCCTGAGACAGTTACTCCTAGGAGCCTCACGGCTGTGAGCTTGCTGGTTTTGAGGACACTGCCTCAGAACTCATCGCTTTGCCTGGAGGTGTCTGATGGTGTGCTCGGTGTGGAAAGCTGTTGGGTGGTGAACACGCTGATGTACGCACTGTGTAAATGTTTTACCTCGGACAGCCCACTGGAGCTGAGGAAAGGTTATTAAAAGCTCCATTCAAGATGTTGTTTGTCATTAATATCCAAGAGCAGTGTTTTGTGCAAAACAAAAACTATCACTTAATAGCGTTATTTAAAAAACAACAACAAGCCTAGCAGAGAAAACCTTCATGTAGTACCTATGTACAGCGTTGCAAAAGTGGCTTTTCATAATACACGTGGTACAGGTTTTGTGGTAAGTAATAGTTTAAGATAAAGAGTAAGTTTTTGAAGTTAGAACAGGAAACACCTGATTTGCTGATGATGCTTTTTAGGTGCATTATTGGATACTCTAATAGCTGTTTGTTTCCTGACAGTCCAATCCATCGTCAGCAGACAGAGAAGAATCCCATTTAGACAACGCAGAAGATGCAGCTAGCACACCCAGCCTACAGATTGACAACGTTGTAGGTAAGCTCTTTCTCTGCTTGGCAGATAGTTGGAGCCGGCACCCCTGGCTGGGGTGGACCCCGAAAGCCACTGGTTTTTTCTCAAAGTATGGCATAAATGCCCTTGCCGGAGCCAGCAGAGGCTAATGGCTTAGACTTGAGGTGTTCTCCTTGAAAAAATGGGCCCAGGTTGGGATAGGACAGAGCCCCTGCAGCGCTACCAACTGGAAACATTCAGATCGGATTTTGTGAAACTTCTGATGCGCGTGTTGTGTGCATTTTGTATATCTAGAAACATCTTTATAAGAATAAAGTTTCAAGCTTTATGCTTGCAGAGAAAAATCGTTGCTTTGACGCAGCAGGAGGCGAATGAAGCACGCTCTACTTGGTCAGTCCTGAGAGGTTCGGGTGTTTTAAGCTACAGGTCCTTAAATCATTGCACCCTTCCGGGAGATGGGGCTTTTGTACAAGTTGTGTGTGGAGATCTAAAGGTTGGGTGGTGTTAGTTGTGGTCCAAGCATAGTCTCATTACTCTTTAATTTACTCAGTGGCTGTTCCTAGACAGATCATTTTATAATAAGCAAGAAACCTTAAATATTGGATGAACTCAAAACCACTCTTGCAATGTAATGTATCAAAATTAATTACCACTGTAATGATGCCATGAGTTGTGTGTATGAACAATCAGTAAATTAAATGTTTCTTTACCTCCTCTGGGGTTGGAATTCGCAAATGGGATTTGCAGATGTTAAAATACAGTTTTTATCAGAAAGGCTTTCATACCTGCTGACAAACCAGAATAATTTACCTTAAACCAGCCTATATGCTTTTATTTCAGATCCTATGTTAGATACGGACATTCAAGAGTTAGCCAGCCTAACCACAAGAGACGGCGACCTGGAGAACTTCGAAAGGCTGTTTTCAAAGCTGAAAGAAATGAAAGGTAACGTACCAGGGAGAGACGTACTGAGCTGTAGCGCCTATTCTAATCACTCGAAGGCACGAAAGCCAGTGTGTGAGGTAGAAGACTGTACAAATTCCTATTCTCCCATCTGAGGTTTTTTATAAGTAGCTCATCTTTTCATTATTTTGCCCTTCATCTCGATAGTGCTCTTGAAAGAAGTAGATACTGCTCAGCTGACTGCTGTCACACTGATTTTGTCCACCATGAGCTAATGCTACGCAGTTTTCTTTCTTTAAAGAAACATCGAAGCATCGGCTTTCTGGTGTTTGGGAATTGCAATTGCTCTTACTAACTCATATTCCTTTCTTATGATCTTCAGCTAGTTTCTTGGTAGTCCCCTAAAACCGGCTGCAATCGGCATTTCTCTCCCTGCTTACTCCTGAGGTTGACAACCTAAGTCGTGTTCTTTTCCACAGATAAAGCAGCAACGTTGCCTCATGAACAAAGAAAACTACACGCGGAAAAGGTGAGGTTTGAAATTGGCATTGAAATTATTAAAAAAGGGGTTTTCCTTTCTAAGCCGTAGCTACTTCTCTTGTAGAGTTCCTGTATTAAGAGTAGTAAGAACAAGCCGCACAGTCCTAGGGAGGACTGAGTGGTGTCTCCCAAGAACTGAATAACAAACCTGGAATTCTGAAACACCAGAAAAAGCTTTCCCCTTTCAGAATTTCTGAAGCGAAGGCCCTGCAGCCACTGAGGGCGGAAGCCAGCTGCCACTCAAGTCAGTGGAAGAGCCTTGATCTCAAGGAAAATGTAATCATGCCTTAATTAGCACACGTTTTGTATCACTTATGCCTCCCACGAATTCCAAGTTATTGCCTCTATGTTGAAATTTCAGCTTCCGAGAGGATTAGCATTGTACCTGGAAACGTGGTTGCTAGATTTACCTGCTGCTCAGTTTCTATTTTTTGGATGGTAAATGCAAAATCTTCACTCATTGAAGGCGAATTTTTCTCCCTTTCCCGTCTTTTTTCCCGTTGTTAGGTGGCCAAAGCGTTCTGGATGGCAATTGGAGGAGACAGAGATGAAATTGAGGGTCTCTCCTCGGATGAAGAAAACTAAGTTCTTCTGTGGCTGTAAGCGACAGAGCAACCCTAAAAGTGATCTGCTCCCGCAATGAGTTTATTGCGAAAAGCCCCATTTACCTGTAGTTGCTTTCTTTGGTTAGAGGATTCTCCGTGTCGTTGTAGTAAGTACCACATTCCACAACACCTAATGGTTGGAGTGGTTGTGTCTGACTCTTCATTTATTCTCTCTCCGAGAATTCTGGAAGGCGATGCATGCAGTTAGAGGAAATAATACTTAGTTTACATTTTTCAAATTAACATTTTTATTGTTTCCTCTTTTGAGTTTAAATAAACAAATTTACTACCACTTATCTTTCTGCATATGGCTGGTGGTTGTTAAGCGACTACTTAATTCTAAACTCAACATTTTAGATGTAGGCCTCTCTGATGTTTTTCTGTAGCTTTATAGCTGACTTATGAGTTAAAACAAACCAGATTTATATGAGCCATGAAGAGAAAGTTGCTGAATTGTACCCGCTTGTGAGACGCTGTGCCAAGGCTGCAAGGTTAATCCCGCTGAGTGCCAAAGCTGTTAAAAATGGCCCACAGGCTTTGAATTCTGTCTGAATTCTATGCGGTCCTTCCCGGGAAAGTCAGGTGTGGTGCCACACTCCCCGGGTTTCCATTAGAAACTAAATCTGGGATTAAACGCAAGGCAGGTTTTTGCTGCTGTGCCAGGGGTGAAGTTCCCGGCCCAAACCTTCTGCAGTGCTTGGGCTCCGAGGCCTGGCAGAACGCACTGACCTGCTGGTGAGTTCTGCCCTAAGCACCTACAGAGAAAAGCTGGGATTTCAGAACCCCCGCACCCTCACCCGCTGCGTTTGCTACACACTTACGCTCCCGTGCGTTCCTTAGAAGGCACCAGAGTACAAGTCTCAAATCTCTGCTTCGTGGTATCGAGGGTTAGAAAAATTCCTTTGTCGGTAGACGTAGCATGTTGTCATCTTCAGCAGGTCAGCGGACGGAGGTAGCCACAGGCGCCCTGCTGCACACTCGGGCCTTCCCTGGTGCTTGTCTGGCTCACCCTGCGAAACGACGCGTCTTTCCCCAAGAGCATTTCCTTATCAATCTGAAAATACGCCGTGTTAAGCAATCTTATTGAGAAATTCCGAAATCAACTTTTCCAATGTCTGTTTTTTCGTGTCAATAAATTTACTGAGTCTTGAGACAGTGGCTTTCCATAAATTATTTGACGGCGTTAAATTCTGAAAGCACTTTCACAGTGGTTCTTGACATTCATTGCCTCTTCTTTTAAGATTAAGCAAAGCTAAAATAATAGGCGTCTCGGAATGCTATAAATCATTTCCTGGGTAAAAACGGCAGCGTTTTCAACTCTTAAGAAATAGAACTGAAGCTTTCGTAGTAGTTTGAAAAGCATTTCTCATCATACAAAGACTGAGCAGTAGGTGCACCACAGTCAAATACATATTTTTAAGAAGAAATGTTCCTTTTACAGGGAGACACATAGAGGCGTTCAAGGAGAGACCCCTACCAGGGCCGCCTCTTCCAAACTGAATGACACAAAGCATCTGCCAGGCCTTGCCATGACTTTTCCACCTCTCCTTCTTTTTCCCCAGCCCAGAGAGCTGTAATACAGAACTGGAGGTGGTTCCTTCCAAGTAGGGAACAGTTTTCCATGTTTGCCTCTTGGTCGCTGAAGGCTGTTGTTTTCCTTTCTAAATATTTGTTGTGCAATAGCGATAAATGGCAAAAGTGCAGAGGAAATGAATTGGACGCAGGGAAGAAAATAATGCACTTGAATACTTCATAAAACTAATTCTTTATACATGTGATATCTTTATATGTGTGATATTCATGTGACGTTATTTAAATTTAATAAAATTATACAAATTAAGTTCTTTGCTGCCTTTTTACAAGGTGGCAGCAGCTAAATTCCCATAAATGATGCCTTATCCCAGGAATCAGAATTACTCCTTGGGGCACACTCACTTCTTCAGCCTAAAGGAGGAGGAGATTTGTGTTACAGGAAACACATCCTGGAAAGAGCCGCAGCTCTTGGTGTAGGCAGTGATGCGATCGAGTCTGACAGCGCAGGGCGAGTACTGACAGGCCAAGCGAGCGTGATTTGGTCGGGAGGAGGAATCCGGTACCATAGGAGCAAGGCCTGACAGCACCATCCTGCAGGGAAGGCGCCCACGTTGCGTCTGCCGAAGGCTGGCAGAACATTTGCACAGGTACTATTTTGGTGCGAATCTTGCTAACATATTAAGAACGCTTTCAGTTTTCTTGTAAACACCCATCTTGTTCGTAGATGCAGTCAGTGCTTTAAAAAAGCACAACTCCTCGAGGTAGGAAGCGTGGCTGGGAGATACTAGGAAATCGTTTTAATGATCCTTAAAGAGTATTATATTGTATTTTTAAATCAAAGTTTATTTTACAGCATTGTTTAGCAACAGCAAAAGAATTCCTGTCTTGGTTTTACATCCTCGTGACGGTTTTGAAGTTGGTTGTTAGCTTTCCCTGCTGCTGGCACTCCAGTGCTGAACTGGAACCGCTCTGGAACTGCTCTGCAGTTAAGGTCAGGCTCCGTGGCTGGATGTAGCGGCTTTTCCTAGGTAAAGGTGGTCACAAGAGCGTCTAGATACACAGAAAATGAATTTTAAGGCACAATTCTGAAGGAAAACATGACGCTGCTTCAGTGAAAATGGGAAGCGTCACTTTCTGGCCGGGGGCTTTGCAAGAAAGCACAAAGGAGAGCAATTGCATCTGTGTCAGCAAAGAGCATCCAAAAGGGTTCCAGCACACAGGCCTTCCCCAAGGGCTGCAGAAGACCTTTAAATGAAACAAAACTGGTGAAATTGCAACTCCAGAGTGAACTGTGGCACGACAATCCCTGAATCTCATGGAAACACACTATAGCGAGTTAAACTTTCAAGGATCCATCAGTCTACACGGTCCCGGTTTGTTTCCCCGGGGGTCCGCAGCGGCCACGAGCGGCAAGAGAGTCACCGGGCGGGGGACGTAGCGAAGAACAGAAATGAGCGTGTGAAAGGCAGTGAAGAAATCGAACGGTACTGAAACATCGTCTTCCTGTTGCTCCACGCCGGAGGCAGCCGGTGGCCTCAGGAGCACACACACCGTCATCAGCGAAGGGCCTCGGCGAGCAGGGGCACAGGCTGCGCCCCGGGGCCGGTTTGCGGCAGGCCCGTCTCTCCCGTGCCGCTGCTGTTGGCTTAACCCAGCGGCCCGAGATCCAGTTTAGCACCTTTCAGAGAGGTTTTCTCTCCAGAGGCACTTCCCGGTCCAAAGGAGCATTTGCAGGAGTGAGTTAAGAGTTCGGGGGCCCTAGAGAAGCCCATCTGGTGCTCGGCGATGACTCTCTATCTATTATAAACACGGCTTAGTCGTCTTTTGCAGTCGGGTTTGGTAGTTTTACTAAACCATCCTTAAATACAGCCAAAACATGCTTTACTTTTCCTCAGCTTAGGCGGCGTTTCATTGCGATCCCGCTGCTCCCGACTTGAGAAAAGCTGCCTTTGTTACGCTGCCTGGTACCGATTTTGTTACCGATAGGAAACAGTCCGGCCAGCTTCTGAGGCCTGTCCGTCCTGTCTTTCCGTGTAGCCAGTTCAGTCTGCGTTTCTTTTTGTGATTAAACTAGTTGCTGGGCCATTATAAAGAAATTGAGTACAGAATTAAACTCCAAGTACGCCACGGTTTGCTAGCGGACTTCCAGCTCCGACCAAAGGCTACAGAAATGTTGTGTTCGATTAATTATTAAAAGGAGAAAATGTAACTTGCATACAATAATAGTTGTGTATCGAACAAAAATGGATTATTCTGGTCGTGTTTTGGACTCGTGGAAACTTTGTCCTAAACACCCACAATCAGATTATAGCCAAAAAAAACCCCAAAAAGGGTTTGTATCGTTTATAAGGGGGGTGCTGTGGTGTCAGAGCCTGGGTCCCAGCCTCGGGGCTCGCTGCCGTCCCTCCCTCCCCGCAGCCTGCCCAGTGCGGCCGCCCGGCGCCAGGGAGCTTCCAGCAGAACCGGGCGGGAGAAACCCTCCCCGAGCCAGGAGGCACCGGAACAACCGATTCCTGGGAGGGCATTCCCGATTCCCGCGGGCGTTTCTGCGCAAGCCGGGCTGGGACGGCCCTTGGAGAGGACTTCCCTGCCCGACAGACCAGCTGCTTGTTCCCCAGCTTTTCCCTGAACCGAAACCTCCACGCAATGTCGATTCACTCTTTTTTTTTTAATTTGGCTGTGGCTTTGAGACTTTTCATTTATTCTCAGACCTGTATTTAGCTGCAGCTTCCCCTTTTCAGCGCAGATGGGCAGCTGGTGGTACTGAAACCCAGGATGTATTCAGGTGACAACCAGCAGAACTCACAGCTCAGAGCTGATTTACTACATCACACTCGAGTTTTGGCAACCCCAGTACAAAACCTGGACGAGACCCTTTTATTACCACATTGTTGGAAAACCGAGTGGAAAAAGTATTCTCGTAAATCCTCTGTCAGGAAAAACAACCAAAAAAAAAGATCTGAATGTCAGTGGAACCCTCGGAGGAACGTTAGGAGGTCACAGACTTAGATCGTAGCGTGCCTTGGCTTGGTTCGGGATGCGCTGAGCACCAGTGTGCAGGTCGTTTTCCCCCAGCGTGGCACCTGACCGGACTACTGGCCTTCACCGGACATTTCGTGGCCCAGAGTGGCCTCTCGGCACTGTCCCGGTAACGGCACCAGCAGCCGGGACATGTCCACGGCCCCAGGTCTCTGTAGCTGACCAGGCTGGCTGCGAAGGACTCCAGCACCCTGCAGCCGCCACCGTTGAAGCGCGGCCGCTGTTTAATTGCTGGCCGTAGCGATTGCCGCCCGGAGCGGCAGGGAGGAGCGGTGTCATCGCTGCCAAGAGACCACAGACTCAAGGGGCAATAGCCAAAAGTACAGCCTGGGAGATTAAGACAGGAAAACTTTTCCGCTAGGAACATCATGCAGCCACGGAACAGCTTATCTGGGGAGGAGGTGGGTAGAAACTCTGTTTTTGAAGGTTTTCTTCAAGATTGATCTGGACAGAAGCCCAGCTGACCCGATCTAGTGCTGGCAACAGTCCTGAACCAAGCACGAGGTCAGACGAGAGACCTCCAGCAGCCTCTTCCAACCATCGTTGCTCTGATTTCATGAACCAGTGGGGCACTTTCAGACGAGGTCTGAGAGAAGTCATGTTTTTCAGTAAGGTAACGCAGCAACTGGCCGATGCCGCTGAGCCCCACCAGAACGTGTGCCCTTCCGAGAGCACGAACACCTTCTCACCAGCGCACTGAGGGCTGGGGGCCGCGTTCACGCCCACCCGCCTGCCCTCCGCTGTTCCGCAGGAGCGAGCAACCGAGAGGGGTAACGCACGTCCGCAGCTCCTCAGCAGAGACGTAGAATCACAGAATCACAGAACTGTTTAGGTTGGAAGAGGCCTCCAAGATCATCGAGTCCAACCGCTAACCCAGCACTGCCAAGGCCACCACTAACCCATGTCCCCAAGCGCCACATCTACACGTCTTTTCAATCCCCCCAGGGATGGGGACTCCCCCACTGCCCTGGGCAGCCTGTGCCAGGGCCTGACAGCCCTTTCGGGGAAGAAATGGTTCCCAAGATCCAACCTAAACCTCCCCTGGCGCAACTCGGGGCTGTTTCCTCTTGTCCTGTTGCCTGTGACTTGGGAGAAGAGACCGAGAAGAGAGGTATTTCAGGGTCTGCCTCACGAGAAGACGCCAAGGACAAAGCAGTAGATGATACGCCACTGCCGCTCCTGCACTGCTGGGAATGGAGTTTCCTAAT
Organism: Phoenicopterus ruber ruber; assembly: GCA_009819775.1. Lineage (NCBI taxonomy): Eukaryota > Metazoa > Chordata > Aves > Phoenicopteriformes > Phoenicopteridae > Phoenicopterus > Phoenicopterus ruber. The sequence goes on from CM020225.1 coordinate 2,322,702, forward strand.
CCCCAGCCGTAAGGTGGAAGCACAGCTACAGTTTAGCATCCCGGCAAAGAGCGAAGGCTGTGTCTGACTTTTCCAGCAATTCGACAATAAATCCTTCGAGCCACAGTGCTCCACTTCTAGTCACCTTTGAATCCCGTTAGTTAAAAGAACGAGTTGCAATTTTTAAATTATTTTTTGTGTCTGGCTTTAAATTCTTGAACAAGACTGTCCAAGCTGTAAAAAGAACGAAGATCTTACCTGTAACTGAGATGTCGTGCGAATTACTGGGCACGACCTTCGTTATCCGTACCTAAAGATGCCGCTGCATTATCTGTGGTTCCAAAACTCCACGTGCTTTCAGTTTGTATTTTTATGATACCCTTATTTTCTCATGAGCCTCAGTTTTCAAATCAAAGTTTATTAAAATGTCAAAAATAGAACTTACAGTTTCACATATGAAATAAGAGGGCATACATGGTACAGGCCTTTAGTAACAAAATAGGTGAATAATGCTTAACAAGCTAAAGCAGGTAGGTGACATCACCGGTCATTAACATACAGTCTCAGGTTAAGAAAATCTAAACACTAATGCAAACATGCTCATACGTATCTATCAGAGGGGGAACAGGTCACTCGAGCGTGAGGAAAGCAGGCTGCCTCCGTTGGGAGCGTGAACTAGATGCATCTCAGCAGCAGAGACCGGTGCAGACTCCTCTAGTACCCACGCACTGGAGGAAACGTAAGATGAACCAAAACCTTTACGGAGTAACATGTTATTTGCTTTTTAAAGCCTCATAAATCTGAAGAGCACGATTCAAGGGCCCGTCTGGGAACCTGGCTTGTGGCTGAAAGATAAAACAGCAGCTCGGGAAAGGCTCCTGCTGGAGAAGTCCTTGCGCTGTTTCACTCGCCAGGGTTTGAGGTGAGTCTCTCGTTCTCGCATCAGTAACTGCCTGATTTCTAGCAATCACCAGAAAGGAACATAGGAAAGATCTGATACTCTGAATCCTTAATTGCCCTTTCTGTTAAAAATTAAATATTTGATTCATCTGAATATTCAAGAAAGACGACATAAATACAAAAGCATGTACATAATAAAAAACATATACTGAACTTCTTAACCATACCGCTCGATCGACTACTATATAGTGACTAATTATTTCTCGTTCTAGCTTACCAGCTTATTTGTGAAATTCCATTCCTCCTACCTATCCAGTACCTTAGAGAACTAGGAAAGCTCGCGGATGTGTTGTGACACGGCTGACGTCCTGCACTGAGCTGTGTTCTTCTCGCTCCTTGCGCTTTTCCAGCTAGTAAGTAGCGCAAGGCACGGAATTCAATACTTGCTGCTCGAGACGGAGTCCTGAACGTTCGTCACCCTGCAGGGGAGTCCTCTGCATGGTTCAAACTACGCTGATCCCTAAGGGGAGAGGAAACTAATTTGTTTAACTCTTTCTCAAAGGCCACCCCCAGCCTTTTCATGGCACACACGGGCAGCCAGAGCTCTGGGGAAGCGTGTTACCATTAGATTTCTCCATCTTCGTACATACGCATGCTGATTCCTGGCGATTAAATCAAACGGGCAGCACTGGATTACTTCTAAGACAAGCTTAACACAAAATACAAACTGCAATTCAGTTCAATACATTAATAATAATAAAAAAAAAAAAAATCACCACAGTCATTTAAAACCACAAGGCCATCAATATCATCTGCCAGCAGCCAGGCCCTTGTGTATGGCTACACCGATTAAAAAGAGTCAAAGTTCCTGCTAGTGACTCTCTACTAGTAACAAAAATGTATGAAACCCTGGTAAAACTAGCCAAGACTACCATTAAATGAGAAGATATTCCAGTACGGATCTGTAATCTAAGCCGATTGCATACATTTGTGCTACATACCAAAGCTACTTTAATAAAGTTTTAGAAGAAAAAAAGTGAAACGGAGGCGGCGGCGCGCGCCCCTGTGGGGACCGCTCCCTGCGGCGCCCTCCGGCCCGATGCTACCTCTCCCCTTCCGTTAGTGTCCGGTGAGCGGCACGGCTACGCGCTTCAGGGCCGACGGGGGAATTAGCTTTCATCTGCCCAACCCGCTGTGCAACATGAAGGGAAACTCAGCCGCGGCGGCCCCCGGCTCACACCCTTCCCCAGCCTTTGTCTTTTCCTTTGTTGCATCGTACAGGACTTTCCCTTTGCCTTTATAAGGTAACTTTAGAAACCATAAAGCTTTTATGAATTAGCGAGAAGGCAAGCAAAGGGGAGGAGAGGAAATTAATACTTCAGTGGGGATAATCTCAATCTTTTCTGACTGTACTGCTAGACCAGCTTACGGTTTCTGTTTGAAGTCATTTTACTTAAGGGATGATGAGGCGAGATAAAAGTTTTTATGCATCATCTCACTTCGGCCGAGGAGGCGATTCTGTGCGCAGACTTCCTATTAAAGCTCGGGTTTACTCCAGCATGTAGCCTCCGGTCAGGCCGGGTTCCTGCACACGCCGTCACGTGTCATGAACTCTCCGACACTGGAATTGCAGATGTCGTTTTTGTTGCTAACGCACAAGGCACCACAGAGTCCAACGTCCCCCACGATTATGTGGACATGAAAACAAGTTTGTTCACTAAAATAAGCCAATATGACTTAAAGAAACTCGGGGAGGAAACCTGGGGCCATTTTACATAGCAGGTTTTTTTTCCCTCTCTCACTAAAACAGCAAGTCACGTACTTCCACAAATCAGGATAAATTTTTGTTTGCAACTCTGTTAGAAACCTGCATCTGAACGTATATGCCAAATCAATCCACAATGACAGACAGACCTACTGGTTAAGTGGCTAGAAAATACTATTTTATAGAGATGCTCTTATTGCACCAGTCCATGCAATCAGAGATTTAACTAAAATCCAACACATTGCAAAAACTAAACTAAAATAAAACACTCCTAGAAAACCTCCAGCGCTATGATACGAGCCGTGTTGCGCAGTGAAAGCTCCAGCCAAAATTCTGCCAGGGGATACTCAGAAGGGCCTGTGTCGCTCAGGAGCACCGCCGCCGCGGAAAGCCGTCCTCGGAAGTCAGATTGCCTCTACAAAACGGCAGTTCTTGTTTCTGGGAGAACACTCCCCAAAGCATCCCTTCACTTCCCCGGTGAAACAGCCGCTGGCAGTGAGCCTCTCGGGGCACCTGTTGCTGCGAGCGCCGACCAAGGGGCGCCTCGTACCCCGTCCTGCCGATGCCTCGGGTCCAAAAGCGTTGGTTTTTTGCCAACCAGGCGGTGGGGTTGATAAACAGAGCGGTCTCAAGGAGCAGGCACTCCGGAAAAGCCTCTCTCTGTAGACAGGCAGGCACGCGGAATTCCTGACGCGTGTCTGAAACGCTGTTACAAGTCAGGACCCCCATACGGGACCGGGGGGCTCTGAAGCTGCAAACCTCAACCCCGCACGCAGGAAAAACTTCCGCTGAACTCAGCGGAGCCCCTCGCGTTCGCTTCTGGGAGCACAAATGTTTGCGGGACTAAAGCCTTCACACAAACCGTTGTAGAGTCCGTCCGAGTCTGTCCTTCCCAGAGCCAGATCTACCTTGTGTGTGTGTCTTTCGTAGATGAAAAAAACCAAAAGATTTCCATAGGAAACTGGTTATCATTTTCTCCCCTCCCCCTTCTAATATTTTGGCACAAATGCACACCCTATTCAACGCAGATACAAAGAAACAGGTAACTGGATAGCACTGACAAAGTTATGAGACTTATTTGGCAAATTTGAACCGTAAAAACAAGTGCTAAGGGTATTTTTCCAGTTGTGGAAGTTGTTTGCCATGACAGTTGCTGCAGGGAAAAAAATATTAAACAGTCTGGAGCATGTATGTTTAAAATGAACATTTTATAATACACGTAAATACACACTCTCCCAATTTCTCCAGGCAAAACCACATCTCAGAGCATTTTCATCAGCTGAAATAAGTTTTAAACAGAGGGGTTTGTGTCTGAGATGTCCTGGTTCATGCGCAGTCACACGTGACAGCACGGGATAACCTATTAAATTGCATATTCTGAAAATGGCAGCAAGGGCCTGTCACTTCCAGCACTAGAGCGGACCTGGACACGGAATTCACTAAGCCCCTAAGTCTTCAGAAGTGGCAGATACCATTCAACATACTGAGAAAATAGAATACAAACTTTCTGTAGTTAATGCAAATAGACGGCACAATAACGAAGGCTTAACTTATCCAGCCAGAGCTCCCCGCGTGACAAATGTCTGTCTGTGAGCGGCTCAAGTCAAAAGTCGCTGCAGCGATCTCAGGAGGAGCCTCGGGTTTGGCCTTTCGCTTCGTGTCAACCCAGTCTGAGACCATCAGGCTACCAGCCGCATCCCTCAGGCACGAAGCACGACTCTGCCTCCTGGTTAGCAGTCCAGCGTGGGGAATTCGTGCCTTTTGGGAACATTACTGGGGGAATTGGTCCTTGTGTGCTTTAAATGCTTCCTTTTCCCCCTCCCGCTGCAACCCCAGGGAGGGCAGGTGCAGATCGGGTAGATGGCGACAGGAACGCGTGAGCAGGAGTCCTCCCGACGTCCCACGGTATCTGGCTTTTCAGAGACGCCGCGTGACACGAGCCTGGAGTTGTGTGAGGCAAATGGAAAGCTTCCTCCGGGCCGTCAGGCACTCCTGCGTGCTCACAACGGCCCGGGGCGAGCGGCCTGACAGGCACGACCCGGCTGGAGGCAGAGCACTGGCTTCTCTCCGCTGAAACAAAGTCCAGTTTTTTATCGCGATAAACTTCAGCTTCAAATTCTAACCGCAATGGCCCATCGCGTTGTAACCAAAGTGCTAACAGTTTCAGTGGAAGTGGCTTAAATGAATACTTAGTTTAAAAAAACGAAACAAAACAAAACAAAGAAAACCCACTTTTTTTTTTTTTAAGCGGATCTTTTTTCTCATCACTTCAATAACTGGGAATTTGTTTACTATGCACTATGCATTTTGCTAAGGGTTAAGCCAATTCCATTTTCCAGAGTCTTTCTTCCCCCCACCCGCCCCCAGGAGATGTTTCCTTAGGAGACACTGGAACAGCGAATACTCGGGGAGCCCATCTGGGTGAGGACCTTGTCCAGCCACTGCAAGGGACCGTTAAGATGCAGTTCGATCCAGCAGGGAGTACTGGTCACAGTCTGCCGCCTACGAGAGAGAAGGGGTTGGAGGGGAGAGAAGGGAAAAAAAAAAAAGAACATAAATGTGACTTACAAAACTTTACAAATGTGAAAAGGTTGTGCAGCTACTGAAGCATTCTTTCCTGCTTAGACAATGGTCTTGCATGCGGGGCCAAAGGAATGTCTCTCTCCTCTGTAACACGCTTTTGGCCTACGCTGCCAACTTCTTTTCAAACCCCTACCTTTTCTCTTCGCATTTCTTATATCCCAAAGGAGCAACCCACTATATAACCTATTTACTACTCAGATTCCTGAAAACAGGCAGCATCTGATTCCCTGAAGAGAAAGGAAGGTGTTTATCTAAGCAAAACTCTTCAGTTTTATTTTGCAGACCTTGCCTTTCCTAATTAGATAGCAACGCAAGCAGTTGACCAAATATGTTACATTTCTCTATGTGCAAGACCAGGATATTCTCTTTTCACCGTATCGTTAGGTTCTAGCAGGACGTGGAAGCGACGGAGGAGATCACCGCTCAGCCAGCGGGCCTCCCTCCTGCAGCCCCGCGGAGCCCTCGCCCCTCGCGTGGCCAGAGCTGCCGCTGAGCATCCGTTTCGCCCAGCCTGGGAGGACGCTCCGGAGGTTTGAACCCTACACGACACACGCTGTGTACGGGGCACGCCAACAGATTTGCGTTTGATCAGCTGCCTCAAAAGCAGAAATGCTGCAGAGTGTGAGAAGTTGCAAAACCTACCAGAAAAGCCGAAACATGGTATTAACTACGTGTTTTAAAATCCCTCCAGAGTTGGCGGCTGTGGCCAGAGAGCAGGGGGATGCCTTGCTGGGTCAGCACACACCATGCTTCTACGTTCCCTTGCCACAAAGCACCTTCCCCCTCTCCTATCTGCCTCTCTGTTCTTCTCCCCGAGGCCAGACCCCAGGGAGCGTCTCCAGATGGGAAAGCAGGACGGGATGAGGAGGAGAGGAAGGGAAGGGAGCCCAAGGCACAGGGCAAGGGGCTCTCCCTCCTCTGCCGAGGGATGGCAGAAGTCTTGTTCCAGGCAGAGAGGCAGGGACAGCTGCTGTGGAGGAGGAGGATTACGAAGAGAGAGAAATAGCCTGGAAACAGCCTTGTTTTACACCCTCATTTCCCACAGAAGCTGGCCTTGGAATCTGTTTGTGGGAGGGAGAAGCCAAAGTCTGTGGGGCCCAGGGAGAAACCGCTGCTGAAAAGGGGACCCTTCCCTTGGGGTACAGTCCCTCTGCTCTGCGGGGCTGCCCTGCGCTCCCAACGCCACCCCTGCCCCTTCCCGGCGGGGATGGGGAGCGGGGCTCTGGGGTACGGCTCTGCAAGGCTTTGGCCGAGGGCTGTAACCCGTTCTGTTGATGAATCTGTATCTCCCATCCTTTGAACCGAAAATGGAAGCAGCTCCCTGAAGGCACCCCACCCATTCCCAGCTCAGGCGCGGCTGACCGGAGCTGGCAGGCCCAGCGATGCCCCAGGAGTGGGCGTATGGGCAGGGCTTGTCCTATACGGAGACTTCATGGTGAGCGTTTTGCGTTAAGGGGTGTCTCGTGAGCTGTTTGGGCAGCGGGACTGCAGGCTGGGGAAAGCAGAGCACCCCTCTCGCTCTGTCAGCTTCGGAAGCACACAAACCTCTCAGGTCCCCGAAAAGAACAGAGTCTGCCTTGACTGAACACAGAGCGTTCCCCTTTGCTGCCTGAACCCAGGGAGTCCAGCCACGGTCCCGGCAGCACTGTACAGAAAACCACTACCTGTGGAGCTGCCGCACCTCTGCCCTCTGCACATCTATCACGGCAAACTTCATTCTGCCTTCCCACCAGCACGTCGGCTCCAGCCTTTCAGGAAGGCAAACCCGCCACGGCTGCTCTCCATGACTTCAGCGTGCTCCACCGGGCTCTCGCTGCCCAGAGGAGAACCTCTGCATCACAGGCTGCTTATGCAGTTGGCTTCTCCCCTCTTCCCTCCGCCACATCCCTGGCACACAAGAGCACTAAACACCCCCCCCAATTAGACTGCTCAAAAGGCTAAGCAGCTGAACCAGAAATGACTGGAACAGTGCTCTGGATGCAGCTCCCACAGTAACGTTTTCATATATGAATCAGTTCAACAAATAAACGTGCTCTGACAAAGGCAATCAGATGTAGTATTTTGTGGCAAGGAAATGAAGGAGCAAGAGAGCAGCTTCGGCGCGGTCAGCGCGAGCGTAGGGTTTCACTGACTACAATACTCTAATGAGATAGTTGACTTTCCGTAAGTCATGCTCATCTGGATTTCATTACGAGCCGTGGCCGCGAGCCAGGGCTGAAATGCTCTGGCCTGGGTGCAGGACAATTTCAAAACAAAATGGACTCCAAACATCTGGAGAAATGAAGAAAGTGGGAGAGTAACGTGCAGGGCCCAGGCTCCAGCTGATACTACGGCATCTCCCCCGTCTGCTGCGGGCAGCTGTGCAAGGGGAGCATCGGCAGACAGACTCGCTGCTCCGGGAGGCAGGGACTGCCCCCAGCTTTTCAAATAAGGCCACGGATTTAAAGGGTAGACAGTCAAGTAAGTATTTCAAAATCACATTTGGCTGAAATCCTTGCCAGCTTTCTCTCATAAAACGACATTCATTTTCCAACAAGTTTCGTCTCCCCTACTTGTACTATTAAAGACCGGTTTCACTCCCTTTGCTACTTCAGGACGTTTGCTTGGTAATGCAGCGGAGCGGCAGCAACACAAGCTACGGCGTCGTCCATCCCTCACACTGTCTCCACTGTCCCCACGCTGTCAGAATAACCGTATCGCCGATGCCAAGCACCAGACCCTACTGCATCTCCTTCTTTATCTTCAGTACTCACTGGGAGAAACAGTAGCCCTCTTTCTCCCGCTGCCTCTGGTCACGTTTAAGCAGTTGCCCTATGACAAGCACTCAGGAAAGGATGAGGAGGTTTACCTGTAATTTTGCAGCAACTCTAACAGTTCTTCCAAATATAAATTTTCAAGCCAATCTGCTTTTACTTTAATCCCATTAGTCCCTGATAAAAGAAGCCTCAAACCCAACCCATATCTATTAGGAAGCACTCACACTGATCCTGTCCTGACAACAGTGTAGTCAGAAGACACTCAAACTATCAAATATACATCTAATTTTAAGAAAAAAAAATGTAATAGTTCCTACATGGGCCATCTGGATTTATCTACTGTGCTTCAGGTGAAGCTCTTGGTGTGACCAAACGCACGTGGTCTTCCGTGTATATCACATGATGTAGGTTTTACACAAACAGGATGGGAAAAACAAGAGATGAGATCAACACGTTCTCAACAACTACGACCTCTCTGCATCACTAAAGAGACACTGTGCTAATTCCCCTCACCGTAAAAGCTGAGTAAAGAAGAACTATCCTAGGCTGTGACACGCAGGGGCGGCAATGGCAAGCGCAAGCATACCGCGAAGGTCCGTTCCAAAGGCCTGACCTGTATTCCGCTCCCCATCCCTTGACAAAGCTCATCCGAATTGTGCACATTCTGGTCAGCTGATACACGGCTTCGAAGCCCTGATTTACAGACTGAGCCAAGAGGGCGGCGAATTCCTGGTTGTTAAAAATCTTCAAGTTACATCCTGTGGAAAAAGAACACGACAAGAACAAGGCATTAGCTTAACCAGATCAAGAAATCCGTTTCTTTCTGAGGATGGAGAGAAACTCAGTGCTGCTTTCCCATGTCCTCAGACCACGTGATACTGTGGACAGATTGTTTAAACACAGCATTTCAGAAAAGGAATCAAGGTTGCCACATTTCCACAGCTCATACGCCAAAAAGGAGGAAAACCACGTTATAGGACAGAGCGCGATGAATCCCAATGCCCACACAGCAGATTTGGGATCCTCCTGTGGAACCTCCTTCTATCTCCTTTACAACCATTTCCCTCATATTGTCATTTAAAAGCCTAACTACGACCGTAACACCTAACAGCAGCGATCCTTACGGGGCCTGGAAGGGAATGCCCAGGCTAAACCCAGGAACTCACTGCTGCTGGATTTACGTGGTGTCTGGCAGCAGGAGCGATGGAGAAGTTCTGAAGTGAAACCGCTCCGGCAAGCCAGAAACCAGTTATCAGGGTTAAAAAGGCTGGTAGCAGAGCTGCTTCTGCTATAATCGGCTCTTAAATGTAACTACCATGCGCCCAACAATCTTCCTTTAAAACTGGAGTTTTCCCCCAACGTTTAATCCCAGCTAAAAGACTGGGAACAACGCATTCAACTGGTTTTAGGTGATAAAGGTGAACTATAACAACATCCTTCATAGTTTAAATAAATAAATAAATACACAAATCTTAAAAAAAGTGTTGCTATGCTTGCTTTCTCCCAGATAACAAGTTAAACTCTGAAACTTGGCACGCAACTAATGCTCATTTGGGATTACATATGAGCCAAGTCTGAAAAACAACCATTTGGCCTGCGATGAATTGTATTTTTCTAAAATCACTTCTGAGCCTACTCTCTTGGGCTGGACTCATACTGTCATCTGTTTTGGGTCGAACTGCGTATAGCAAAGCATAACCGCATGCAACAGCTCAGCAGCTGCAGAAAACAACTACCCATTTTTGTGACCATAAAAGAGCACAGCCCAAGAGCCGTGCATCTTGCAGAGAGCTCGAAGGGAAGCTGTGTCGGGCATATTGCAGTCTAAGGGGGGGAAATAAGACAGGTGAGAGCATCAGGGCCGGGCTGAGCGCTGAGAAAGAGCTACGGCAAGGAAAACTTGATCAGGACCAGACTGCCACGCTGTTCGGACTCCGGGACTGGGTGGGAAGAGGTGTCTCCACGACTGTGCCTGGGAGGAGCAGGTACGACTTGATCTTGTCAACAAGGGAATGAAGAAACTGGTTCAAACCCAGCAAAGATGAGTTTGAGAAGGCGGCAAAAACTGGGGAGAGCTGGAGTCCAAAAAATGTGCCTTAGATGAATCTACAGCGGAAATGGGGGTTGTTTATGTCTTCAGATGTTGACTCCAGCCAGGGTGGACTCTTGTGATGTGGCTGGAGAATTAAGTCATGTTTGCAACACTGGCAGCTGCTTCCTAAGCAGCCGAGAAAGGAAACCCATTAAGCTGGGCCAGAGCTTGCAGTGTATGGATCTCTTCTCAAAAGAGAGACAATCTTTATTCAAATATTTCTTAACAAAAGAGTTCGTTTTTTAAATATATGCACACTTTTAACCGTAAAAACATTCCGTTTTGTAAGCCTAGCTAAATTCCCTTTCGAACAGCATCCTCTCATCCTAGCTCTTCTGCATGTCTCTAACAAAAAAGTACTTTCTTTCTAGATAGATGCAAGGAATTCTCTTGTAATCTTTCAGCGTACTTTAGACATACTTTTGCTGTAACCAGAACAACAAGGTGCCTGCAAATGCGATTTCCCTAGAACAAAACTAATTCACAAAGGAGGGAGGAAGTTTTACTACAGAACAGAAAAAAGTAACAATTCAAATTTATTATGGGTGAACCTGAATTAAGAAAAATTTCTTATATTATTTTACTTAAAGGAACAAATGAAATTCTAAACATGACTATCAGATAATTACAGTACAATAAAGGGTGGATAAAACACTGCATGGAACAAGTGGCAGATTCTGCTCTTAGTTCTGCTTCGATCCTGAAGTAGTTTCTTCCTGCTTGTATGAACGGAGTGCACACAGTTGCTGGAGCATACGTAGTAGCCTCCTTTATCAGTACCTTCATCCTATCTGCTATAAAAAATGCCCTGCTTAAGTTGTCAAGTTGCTTATAACAGGGTACAAGTTTCTGATTATTGTCAAGAATGGAGGTCAGCAAATCCACGCCTACCTTGACGAAGAGCTTGCTTTCCATAGCGAGTCCCCGCTTGCAAAAGGTGAAGCCCGCGTAGGATCAGCGGTAACAAATACTTCCTTACCTGGCGGAATCTTGCAAACTGTTGCTGGGTGCCAGCCGTAGCGCTGGTTGCAGTTGGGAGACTGGACGAAGATGGCACTGTCACTAAGGCACTCGGCAAACACCTCGCCGCCAATGTAGTAGAGTCTTACTCCCCGTCCTAGGAAACACAGGGCACAGTTTTGGTTTAGCTTAGAACATTCACCTGCAAAATCCGCAGAAAGAGCGGGTAGAGACGCAGACAACCTCTGCATGGGACAGCTCTCAAAAAGCACCTGAACTATGAACGACGGAAAAGGAAACCACCTCTTTTGGCCCACCGGGTAATCCCATTAGGGAGCAACACATTTGCTCTGTGAGCGAGTTAAGCTGAGGAAGGCAGGAGGACCAATTTATAAAGTCGGAATTGCACTCTCCAGCCCCATTGTCAATCATTGTCAACCTAAATTTGCCACCTCACAGCCTGCTTACTCCAAGCATACATCTCTCTGATACTTCCATATGAACGTTCTATCAGTTAACATACAGTTTTCAACCTTTTCTGAAAGTCTTCACAGCTGGATACAACTGTTTGCTTATTTACTTAGTGATTTGGAATGAAATTATGCAACGTTTTCAAATCATTGCCTTTTGCTTGAGATTACATTGTATACAAGGACAAACATACGCTTCCCATAGGAGTTTACACAAATTGTTAAAATCTCAGTTAATAAAGAAACAAATTTCAGGAACACATCTTTGTTGCTCAAATAGATGTTTGCTGTGCTCTTACTTTCCTATTTGAGTATCTTGCTTTCATCCTTCCATAGAGCATAAGAAGCCTGCTGAATTTAAAGACTAATTTCTGAATCTTGGTGGGGTTTTGGGAGGTTGGGGTTTTTTTTTGGTGCTAGAAATCATATTACAAACAAGTAATGAAAGATCCTCCTGTATGAAAATTTACTGCTCAGGAAAAGGGCATAAAGGGGAGCAAAATCAGGACAAAAAGCAGGTTCATTTTTGATAGAAGTCAGCAGAAAGCACAGCAAAGCATAAGCACTTTTGCCTTTTATTAAAATTGCATAAATCTGAGATATTCTATTTAGTGCAAGTTTAACTGAAAACAAAATTGAATGTTACCTTGCGGTATAAGCAGGAGAAGTGGAAATTGAGATGAAAATCAAGGAACTAAGTTTCCATTTATAAAAGAACAGTCAGTTAGAAAATAAAATAGTGCAGAAGGGAAAAGGAATACACAAGATTATCACTAACATCCATCCAAATACAGAAGAGCGCATGTTAAAGTTTAAATTCTGTCTCTATTACATGCAGCAATTTCGGGGTTCCTCTGTGCATTTTTTTATTATACTTTCATGACAAAATACAATCAGCGTTCCTTTATGGAAGGTTAGTCTGCTAAAACACCACGGATATTCAAACATCGCAGTGTCCTAAAACTGACCAAGCCGCATGTCGATTAGCTAAATAAAAAGCTTTACATGCAGGTCTCCACCTTCCACCTCGAGAGACACCGACTAAAGCAAGGAAATCGAAATTACCAATGTGTCGTCTTGTGAGTTCCACTGCCGCGTTTCTGTTCACGTTAGACAGTAAACCAAGGCAGAAGCGTTCGGAATTAGACGGGTCAGTGAAACCATCCACGGTCATAGAGGGCTGAGAGGCGTGGAAAGTCTCTCCCACTCGCTGGTTGAGCTCATAGTAGGATATCGAGCACCAGAAGGCTGGCTCGCAGTAGGTAACAGGCTGCAGATCTGCACAAAATAAAAAGCAAAATGAATCACGGGCCCTCAGGAGGGGAAGGGGGGATGAAAAAAAGCAGCTGTTGTGAAATATTGTTCTGCTTCATTCCTCGGGCTCACTTCAACCACCAAACTTTAATTACTTGATAGACTTTAATGGACCGCAGCTAGAAAGTTACATCACCCCTGAAGCTTTTGGCACATGGAACAATCACAAATAGTCACAGGTATTAGTCACTTAGCAAGTGAGGTGTCACAACCACCTTCATACTTGGAGAAAATTTAAAAAATAAATTTAGCTTTACTACGAAATGTGGGATCACTTTTAGGTAGCCAGTATCCGAGAAAGAGAAAAGGAAAGAAAAGGAAGAAGCAGCAAACCTTAGAAAGAGCAGACCGCAAACCTGCTTTCCATAACACAGTGCTCCAGAACCCTAATTCTGTGCACTTACACCAAGCAGCCAGCAAGTCCAACTTTCGTTCTTACGGACTCTGTTACGATCTCTCTGGCACCGATGAAACCAGTAAAGTTGTCTGCAATACGCATCAAACCGTATGTAATACTGGCATCAAAATGACTTAAAAATTAGGTCCTTTCTTCCAGTCCATTTGATCTCAAATTTTCAAAAGAATATCCCCAATAGATAATGACACATCTCTTTTATTGGGGTTATGGTGTGACTCAGCCTGTGAACCAAAGTGAAAGGACCGAAGTTCACGAGCAGACTGGGGCTGCGGCAGTCTCGGGAAGACGATACTTCATACACATGAAAGGTGGGACATTCAAATGGCATCGAATGATTTCACTGCTCCCACTGATGCAAATGAGATTTCAGCAGAGGAAAGCTCAAGACAAATATTCTTGGAAATACTGCACGAGATGGTGCCCAGTCCTGCTGCAAGCCAAGAATCTGCTGAGCAGAGGAAGTGGAAAGCAGACGAAGCTAATTGGGAAGTGCTCCATTCTCCCCATTCAATGCAAGAAATAAAAGCAAGAAAAGAATTCCCTCCCGTCCTCCCCCCAGTTTATCACTTCATCCCCGTTCAAATGGCACTTAAAAGCAGAGCAGAACAGCTTCCCATCTGGCCAAAGAGTTAACATCAAGCAGCAAACCCCAGCTTTTTCCATAGGCTTTCCCATCTGTTGCTCCTGCAAGGCTTAGGCGAATCTGGGGCTTAAGAGATTAGCTCCAAAAAAACCAAAGACAGGTTTTACCATCCCAGCTTCCTCTCACACCAAACAGAGTGTCTCTACAGAGGTTTGAGAGTCATTTCTCATCTGGTACCTGCTGTTACTCCGTAACCTTTAGAAGCAGGTTGAAGCAGCCTGGCTCCAGCCAAAAGACGTGCTGGTTTCCTCTCCATTACTGTCGTGTACGAGTTCCCAAAGTAGCTAATAATCAGAAAAAACCTTTCGCTTCTGCTTTGTTACAAGCTTTGCTGACAGCAAGTAACAAATTGAATAAAAGTGCATTTGGGGAACTCTGTAATCCTTAGCAGATCTTCAAAGTCTGTGAATTTGGAGCTCATACCCATTCCCAGCTTCTTTCACAGTCTCTCTCTTTCCTTAATTATATCATCTGAAAGAAAAATGCTCTATCACAAGCAAAGCCCGCTGTTCCTACTCTCCTCCACACATTACACCCACAAAAGAAAAAGCGTATCTTCCTCTTACGGAAAAGGACATAATGCTCGAAGCGAAAGCCAACAGAAGGCAGCTCACTAGAACAGGGCTCGCTGCATCAGTTTAAGAGATCTGGTAGGCATCCCTGCCACTTCTTCGCATTTTAAACAATTTTATAGCTTAAAGCAAGCCCTCTCCTGCCATGCACAGATGATACTGAACACATCCAGGAGTCACACAAGTTTACTGTCTCTGCCTTTGTCTCTCGTATGCCAACGGCATCCTGGGGGGCATGAGGAAGAGTGTGGCCAGCAGGTCGAGGGAGGTTCTCCTCCCCCTCTGCTCTGCCCCAGTGAGGCCCCATCTGGAGTCCTGGGTCCAGGTCTGGGCTCCCCAGTTCAAGAGGGACGAGGAGCTACTGGGGAGAGCCCAGCGGAGGGTACAGAGATGCTGAGGGCCTGGAGCATCTCTCCTGTGGGGAAAGGCTGAGGGAGCTGGGGCTGTTCAGCCTGAGGAAGAGGAGACTGAGAGGGGACCTCACCAACGCTCATCAATATCTCATGGGCGGGTGTCAAGAGGACGGGGCCAGACTCTTCTCAGTGGTGCCCAGCGACAGGACAAGGGGCAACGGGCACAAACTGGAACACGGGAAGTTCCGCCTGAACATGAGGAAAAACGTCTTCGCTGTGAGGTGCCCGAGCCCTGGCACAGGCTGCCCAGGGAGGGTGTGGAGTCTCCTTCTCTGGAGAGATTCCAACCCGCCTGGACGCGGCCCTGTGCAGCCTGCGCTGGGTGACCCTGCTCTGGCAGGGGCTGGGCTGGGTGGGCTCCAGAGGGCCCTGCCAGCCCCCACCGCTCTGTGATTCTGTGACATACTTGGTTGTCCCACCGGACACTGCCATGTGAGGCATATTTCTCCAACACCAGCCTCAGCTCACCAACGAGCAGCTGGGGCCGCAGCAGTGACCTGCACACATCCTCACTGACTCGGGGCTTCGCATGGCTCCAGCGCAGTTTGTATGGAGGTACAGCAAATACCTGCACTAATCAGTCTCTTAAGGCGTGTCCACCCACTTAAGAAAACAGTTCATGTTCCACATGACTGTGCTCTTATTCCACAACAAGTGCCTTTCTAATTGAAAGGCTGCTCAGTTCCAGAAAAATCAAATCAAGTTTTGTTGATCCTTAACTGATGTCCTCAGATTGGTACTGTTCAAGCTATAAAAACACCGAAGCCTGTATTGCTCTCTATGGTTTCGTGGTCCTTTCCTTCAGAAACCACCTCCGCTTGGTTGTGACTCAAGGGAACTGTGGATTCCCCACCTAAGGATGTACGGAAATTTTATTTCCAGCTTATTTGCAACTTGAGGAAAGACACAAACCAACAAATCCTATTTTGAAGAAAAACTTGTCTCTAAAATATGCAACCAAGCTTTTCACGATGCTGCTTTCTCCTGTGATTTGTGGTCTTCAGCTTCGGCTTAAGCTGTCGTGGGATGGGCGAGTTACCTCTTGTGTTAGAGCTGTCCTGAATATTCATTTTCAATTTATAGATTTACTGTTTGGGGAAAAGTAAGAGAACGTAGCTCTGCTAAAGCCAAAGAATCCTGAGGGGGTACACAATCAACTAAAACATGATGCAGTAAAACCAAACAAATCCTGCCGGAATCGTCTCCATCCAATTTCAACCTTGACTCACTACAGCTTTGCTTTCACAAGCGTCCACTGAGTATTGGGATGCTACTCATATTGCATCTTCCCTACAAGATGAAAGTACTTTCTGTTCAGCTGCGGAGGAAAAAATCTGCTGGCTGCTTTGCACACTCTACAATGTGTGCTCTAAGCATAAGAGCGGTTGTTATCCTAGTTTCAGTTAATGCATTTGATACACAACGTATATCAGGAGTTACTGATATATGTTATCCAACTGTATTAGTTGCAGCCGCATTAATTCTAACTCTCTCCTCAGAAACGAGAAGATAAATAGGTGTGCACACTCCCTTCCCCTCTGTACTTCGAGAAGGGCTGTCTTTTCACGGCTTTGGGAAATAGTGTTTCAACAGAGTAACGGAGGCTTATGTTACTGATGGGTTTGACCGTAGGGCATGTGCTTATTTCACTTACAGCTTTTGCGTCAAGCCTTTTGCGGAGCAAACACTGACAATGGATTTCCTGTACACCAAGGGGCTGCCTCACTCCAAAATAACAATACGCATGCAACCTCAGGCCTGGCCCCTGGCCAGCGTAAACTCCCTGACTTCATTCCGAATGTCCACATAATGCTGGCAACTCTCCTTTCATTTCTGGTTGTTTTCTCTATTTTCTCCAGTTCATATTTCAGTAATACAGACAAGATCATTGGATATCTATAACTTCCACTTAAAGCTTATGTCTGACAACTGAAAGTCTGGACCAAAACTAGAATGCTACCAAATCAAACGCACAAGCTGAAAGGAGAAAAAAAAAAATCCCAATACGTTACCTTGCAATGCTTTTGTGCCTGTGAATGGAAAGACAAAACTCCCTAAGTTCCTTCAATCCCATATTAGAGTCTTACAGCTTTGTGCTGAAATGCATATGTTGCACCCCAAACAACCCTCGCTTGTATTGTCCTAGTTGGTTTGCCTCATGCCAGTTTATTGCCTTTGTAATTCTCTGGAATACGGCCACGGGATTTAAGTCCAAAGTTCAGCTTACACAACGTAACCTGTCTTAAAAGCTTCAGGTAGTTCTGTTCAAATAAACAGACATCCATACTGTGACATTATTTTCTTAATGGCAAAACTGCAAAACCCTACCACATTCTGCTGCTGAGAGCTTGCTGATAGTTCTCCTCATTGCACACTTCTGTGTTTTTTAAATTTCTATTCAATTTTCTTAACAAACACCCAGCGAAAGCCTGATTAAACTTCTGCAGGTCAAAGTACAGCCCTAGACACTTGAGTGTTCTGCTTATCCACAGAATTATATAGCACTGCAAAAGCCGGAGCACAGCAGGCCACCAGCCACCAACTAACTTCGGTCTAACAGGAGGGAGAACCTGCAAAGCTGAGAAAAAGTTCTGCTCTCGCAGCCCATGCAACCCCTTTCGGGGCTGCAGAGACCATCGGGCTGACGGGCTGCTGGTGCTTCCACTTACACTGCTATAGGCAGCTCCTTACTTGAGATACGCCATCCACGAGGCACAGATGATGCCAATTTTTTCATTTCACAGTTGTTAAGAGTTGCTCAGCTACGTGCCAATTCATTTATTATTTTGTAGCTTCCTCACATGCAAAAATTGACAATAAAATTTTTAAGAGAGACAAGAAGTTTTTAATTTGTGGAAGCTCTTGCCTAAAAGCAACAAATATTTGGTTTGCAAAACTTAAAGTTATCTTTTAACATTGGTAAGTTAAAATGTTTTGCGGATGTCTGCTCCTTAGCCTACAACGAGATTCCTTGTGGTTAACCACCTTCACCTGCTCCTACTTAGTTCTTGTCACCAGATAGCACATTACGCATCCGACGGGCCCATCAGCTGAGCAGCATCTGTTAATAACCAGAGGCCTTGTTAGAAAGGGTATGCACTGGGGCCTCTTTCCTAGAAACTCCTTTCTTCCTTATGTAAGGCAGATGCCACAGTCAACTTGCCAGGTTGGTTTTGTTACATGTAATTGGCTTTTTATTTTTAGGTTGAAAAAAAAAAAAATGCTAGAAATTCTCATCAACTCCTAGGCAGCACGCTGGAGCATTACGGATTCAAACAAAAAAAAGAAAAAAGGGAATAAAAATAAGTCAGCCATGTATTCTCTTCTTAGGCTTTAACAGTTAAAGCAAATAAAAATTTAGTGGCACCGTGGCAATATATTCCACGCTTTGGAAAAAAAAAAGGAAAAAAAAAAAAAAAGAAGAGAAAAGAAATCCCCCCTTCAACAGCCCCAAGATATCCACAAGTCAGCCAATGACTGACAAATTTTGGAGCAGTGTCAAAGTACCCTGTGCCAGGATTAAAAGCATATGTAAACTTTATGGCTATGGTTATTCAAGAGTAATCTCAAGTGGCCTCTGTCTGCTGGCTTAATGAACATTTAGAGAACGGATCCTGCAGCTAGCCAGAGCTGTGAGTGCTTTTTATGACAGACTGTTGAGAGCAATTTCAAATAGAGTAAGAGCTCAAACTGATGAAGACCAGACCTTTTATGTCTGTAGGTATGAAAATAAAGGGCAGAGCCATTTGAGAAGATAACCGAGGTTCAGAGAGAGCCACAAATCCTCTGATAGTACCTCAAAGGTAAAGGCCCTGTTAAACTGCTATTCCTTCTTCTGCAGCTTTCCTCCTATTTACTGTCTGCAGGTTAAGGGGTGAACCGGTGATGTCAGCGGTGTAGTACAGCACTTAGGGCTGGACTATCTTCCCGGTGCCCGGGATGGAGTTAGGCAGGGGAAGGATAACTCAAGATTGCAGTGTAAGCTGAGTTTGCTTGAAGGAAACTAACTGGCTGCTCGGTCAGAAAAATCCCACGGTGCATCTGCGGTTTGTGCATCTCACCTACAACATTCCTCCAGGCTTGTTTAAGTGTAAGACCCCCACAAACACCTCTCATGCTCAAGTAAGGTTGTCAGTGACATCTGCATGTCGCCATGCTAGCATTCCTGCCCGCTGTCCATTTATTTGGACTCTCCAACTGCACACCAACCAACTAGCCTCCTCCACTTTGCTCAGTCCATGCTCAATTTCATACTGTAGTAACTTACACACCAGGCCATCAGTTGCTCCAGCAGGTTAGGGCACTGGGACTTGAGGGCTCTGGGCTGCTTTGTCCCTACGTGGCCTGGGGATGCCACTCAGGTGGACTCACCCTGTGGTCTGACACCATCCCAGCACTCGTAGTTTTGCTAGGAGTCCCCAGCCACTGCCACCCAAACCCTCAAGGCCATGCCCATCCGTGCTGTGTAACTGCACGCTTGCTCTGCTGGGGACGCGGGTTTGCTCCTGAGCGGGGTTTACGTGAGGATGTACCGCATTTCATAGAATAGTTTGGGTTGGAAGGGGCCTTTTAAAGGCCATCTAGTCCAACCCCCTGCAATGAGCAGGGACATCCTCAACTAGATCAGGGTGCCCAGAGCCCCGTCCAGCCTGACCTCGAATGTTTCCAGGGATGGGGCATCTCCCACCTCTCTGGGCAACCTGTGCCAGGGCCTCACCACCCATTTGCTGCCCTTCAATCCAGCAGATGATTGCCTGAGCTGACAAAGCAGTGCAGGCAAATCTGTTGCTCTGAACCTCAGCCCCCTGTCCACAATATGTGGATAGTGGCATTTGCCCTAGAGTGGATTTAACACCAAGTTAATAAACATAAAGAATTATAAGGTACTCTGGTATATTGTAAAAGAAATCAGTAAGCGCTACAAATTTACAAGCAACTTTCCAGGAGACAAAATTTAACCTCAAGCGGTGTCCTTTAAAAATACAAGAACAGAAAACCACCAGCAAAACAGACGGACATACTCCTTGCAAACTCGTGTAATCAAAAAAGTGTATTTTTGCTGCAGTCCTTCACTCATTCTTTCTAGTACTTGTCTGCCAACATTCCTTGTTTTTTCATTTAACTCTCTGATGTAAATTCAGATTTTTTTATTTCACATAAAGTTACTATGAGCCACTGTTATCACAGTAAAGAGGATTAGCAGAAAGAAACATCAACAGTGATCGCAACCTCATCACAAGCGCACAACCTCAAGAAATAACATCATCATTAAAATGTCACTATCTTGACTGTAATTACACACAGTTCTCAAGATCACATGCTTACCCAGATTATTGTGTGCTGGAGACATAGGGTTTGGTGATAAGTTTGGAGAACCTGAAAATCAAGACATTATAATTTTTAATATGGCATCTGCACAAGGAAAAACACTTGCACAAAATCTTCAGTGCTGCCCGGGCTTGTTGGAGGGATAACCCACTTCCCACTGAACTCTCGTTTTGTGACACCAGCAGCTTCTCTGACATTGATTACTCTTTACATGAGCTTCCAAATGCTATTACTTACGATATCAACTTGCTACGCCTGCAATACTGCTAAGCATCTTCATAATTCGTTCCCTTAAGCTTCACCCATTAATTTTCAAAGCTGAGCATGCAGTCATCTGTTTTAGTTTCACTTGCAGTTATCAAAACTCCAGGTACCATCATGACAGCTACAGTCAAACCCAGTCAGCTGGACATTTAAGAGCTTGATTTTACATTGCCAGGCACAAAACATACTCACTCGTAACAGTGGAAAACATACCACTTGATATCAACAAATCTTACTGGGCTTGGGGCAATGAAGTATTGGATCAAGCTACACAGATCTGATCAAACAACTGTCAGAATTTTATCCCCAATCGTTTCAATTTGGCCCACAAATTCTGTGCACGTATTTCGAGTATCTGCACTTGGATGTCCAGAGCCATTTCCCCAGTCTCTGGATGCCACATGGATGCAGACAGGTGGTACAGCCCGTTTTTTACTTTTCCTTTCACACTGAGTTTGGCTGCTTTCTTTAAAATGTGGATTTTTTTATATGAAGACGGAAGTCCATGACATCTGAAGGAAGGAATATAGCATTTGAACATAAATTGGGTATTTATAGCATCTTCCAGACCAATCCTATTCCAGTCCACTTTCCCAAAAAGCCATACATACATTCCAAATGTCAACCACATTACCAATAATTGTATGCACTAAAATGGTTTGTGTCAATAGGCTCATGTTTGATGTAGACAAACAATCCCACACTGCCTTCCTCCATCTGTAGAAGTGCGGTGAAAGACTGCACATCAGTCACCCCTCTTTTAGAATCCCACGTATGCTCCACGGCTGAAGACAAGCACAGAAACCAAGATATTTGTGTGCAGTATTTGCATTAATTAGGTTTTGCATGTCTATCTTTATGTAAGTGCCATGTATTTGCATATCCCTCTTGCATCAGCCCGTCTAACCAAGGATGTGTTTTTGCTTTTCAAGCAAAAGTTTTACGAATTAGGAGTTGGATTCAGCGGTTCTTAGTCACAAGCAGTGACACCACTCAGATCAACACGATGCCTTAAACAGTTACTCCCTGAAAGATGAGGCCTGCGTGTTTAATTTTAAAGTGTTGATGCAGGTTAGCATGAACACTAAGGCTGCTCATTCTAAATCTAGTTACTTGTTTTCTTGGCCATGAGAGAGAACCCAGGATTTCAACTTTCTTTGGATATATCCACTAAATGACAAATCCATTTAAAAACAAATCTGCTAGTGGTCATTTCAAATATAATTAAAATGGACATTTCAGTATGTAAACAACCAAACAATCAGAAAAATGCCTCTGAAGAAAAGTGCCAGCTCCATGCAAAACTTTCACGTGCATACAGACACACGGATGCAAATACGACACCAACTGTCATCCTTAGAGGTGCTTCCACTGTTTCAGGCTCCTGCTTAGCAGTATCTAATGATGGATGTTGGGGAGAACAGGAACATGCTGTACCTTTCACCCGCAGCTCTAAAACATACAGCCCTTTGCTTTACGTGAGATGCCAGGCTACATTTGTACTCCCACGGGGATAAAATACCTCAAACCACCATCTGATCTTCAGTGCCTCAAAGAAAAACTTTAAAGAGTCTCTGATACGACCTAAAAAGCTGCAGCAAATGGCAAAAGGTGACTTACCTGCATCCATGCTGGGGTTCATCTGGTGGTCACTAGTTTCTCCATCCTCACTCAAATAGCCTGGAGGAGGTGTCTCTAGAAGCATAAAACGATCATACTGTCATTGCAACTGGATGCAAAGTCTGGATTTTAGACACCAAAAACATTTACTTTGTTATTCACAAGGAGCTAAATTTCTTTTTTTAATTACTTTTCTTCCTCAAGCTGCTGAAAGGAGGAGCTGGGACAACCAGGACGATAGTCATAGCGTATTTGTGAAGAACAGGAGGGGGAAACAAAAAAATCTGGATTTTCAGTCCCATAAAACTTGAAGCCATGTAGACAGTTTTCTGTCCACATATTTTTCCTTTCCTGGTGTGCAGCTGCATAGCTTGTCCATGCAAATAAGGTGTAAATTGCTTGTAAAAGAGATACATAAATAGAAGAGCTCAATTCCATCAGAAATTTAGGGAGTTTTACTCAAATTAAAATGGCTGAATTTCATTCACATCTAAACTTGCTAAGGGAACATTCAGCTTTAGATTTCACAATAAACCGAGTATGTACTACTGAAGGGAAGAGGTGAGTTTAAAGAAAACAAAACAAAACTATAAACAGCACTGTTGTGTGTCTACGTTTACAGCTTTCATCTATTTTTGTATAGGTTCCCACTCCTTAGCTTCATAGCAATGATGGAAAGAAAGACTTTCCAGTCATTCAGCTTGGCATACATAGACACGATTCACTGTGCAATACGACCCTCTTCCCTCCGCTCGCTGTATGGAAGATATACGGTACCTGGAATGTAGTTGCTCTGTGGCTCGATACCTGCTGGGAAGTTAGTGTTCTCTGGAATAGAATGACTATAATCGTCTAACGGCGGGAACTCAGCTGGGATCTCTGTGTGCCGAGGCACCAGCACCGGAGGTAACACTGCACAAATGGAAAGGGAAAAAAATAGAACAGCAACGTTAACAGCTTTAAAATAAAATGACTGAAACCCTAGAAAATGAAGAGAAACCAGTTTGGAGCAACACCCTTAAATACATGCAACACCAAAGTCGCTAATTAAGGGACACAATTTGATACTTGCTTCTGAAATAACAGCAGCAGTTAAAGATGCTATTCTTAACAAATCTCAGCCGGGGACAGGGTACGTGCTTATCTGAACACACCTAGCCTGTCTGCCCCTTCTCAGGCAACGAAACAGGTCTTCTTGAAAAACCATTTAAGAGAAGTTAAACCCTAGGATTCCAAAGGAATAAATTTCACATAAAATGAAACAGCGAGGTAGGATTAGCATAAACATCCAGACTGGTTCTGCAGATCTGTACTGACACGCAGCACAACTATCTGCAGTTCCAGATGAAAGTCTCTTTCGGAGGCAGGAGGAGACTTCAGAACAGGAAGTTCAGTTCTGTCGGGAGCTATTCTTAGACCCACTTCAACTTAACAGTAAGTTTATCCTTAATTTAATACCAACCATTAGGGATGCATAGAACACTGCCATAGTTCATACTTGTATCTACTATGTGTGTGAGTAGTTTACGTGCACACAATGCCACATTAGGAACTCGGCAGCAATGCAACCTGCTCGACTTGGATTTTATCGATTTAAAATGATATTTCCCCCCTGAGTGCAGATTCATAAATTATTCCACTGCGTACAGTAAGAGATTATCATCAATAATAGATACACTTTGGTTTTAAAACCCTACGCCTGCTGCTTTATTCAATTTTGAAATGCACTTATAAATCCCTTTATGCTGGTACCGAGAAGCTGAGGTACCCGCACACAGGGCCAGCAGTACCTGGGGTTTCCACTCTTTGGTAATGATAAGGATTCACGCAGACTTCATCCTTCTTCATGTTAAAGGCGTACTCGCACATCTCCATGGCCCGCAGCTCATGGTGGCTATGAAGGTCTGGCCATCGCCACAGCCGGCAGTAGATCACATGGGGAAGACCTTTCCGGTGAGACACTTGCAGCCGCCCATCTAATGATCTGCAGGCAGAACATAAAGATGATAGCGATTTAGACTGGTATTAATACCTGTGTAGGACTGACCAGAGCCCATCGAACCTAACGCGCAGACCGCAGACTTCAGCAGGAGGCTCAAAGCACAGGCTGCCCGGCCAGCTCAGTGTCCTGACACAATCCCAAAAGGTGGTAGTCACCAAAACCCGCCGAGACAGCGCTGCAAGGCGGCATTCCGGTCCCAGCCTTCAGGCCAAGAAGTACATCTCTGAAAACCGTAAAATGTTTGTTTGATATAACAGCCCTGCTCTGGATTTATTAATTTTCTGAAAAGAGGTTAATTTGGAGGCAGAGACAAGAGCTACAGCAAGTAAGAATACATCAATTTAGCGGTACTTCTGAAGCATTTATGCGTGTCCTAATGAAGAGGCCATTTGCACAGGTCTCAACATTTTATGCTGGCCACGTAAAGGGATTACATCTTAAAATATGTCCTAATAAAACTGGACATTTAAAATACAGAGACATGAATTTCCACTGTGACAAAATCATCCCAAATTGATATAGGTACTTCTTCTTTAAAAAGTGTTCATAAGCATCACAAACAAGCATGGCTTCCAGTTTCATTTTCCAAATTGCAGCCTGAAAGCAAAAAAAAAAGTTTTTTTCAGCATTGCTGCTTCTGTTTTTACATCTAGCCCATGTCTCCTCCAACTTATTTTTCACCTAATCCCGTCCTCACCCCAGAGTGGCCTGTTCCCAGCAGACCTTCCTGGGAAGCCAGATAAGCGTGTTCAAATCCTCTTCAGCAGGGGAAAGAGTTGGAGCAGGGTCTCCTCCACCCTGAACGAGGGCTCCGCTCCCTGAGCCGCTGAACGGGAACTGCCCCCAGGCACTTTCTTTGAAGTCTAACCCTTCATTCCCTTGCTTTTCTTAATGACTGAAATGAAACACTTCAGGGGGTTGGTGAAATGAAATATTTCTGGTTTTTAATTTGCCAAGGAAAGGGAAAAACAAAAAAAGAAAATTGAAATTTCACTCGGAATTATTTCCCTTGGTTCTTTGTGTTGGCAGCCAATCTAGAAAAACCAAACCAAACCAAACCAAACCAAACCACACAAACAATTAATTATTCAAACGGCGGCTGCGCTAGTCTTGGCTGCCCTACGAGAGTTTTCCCAAAAGCTTCGCTGGCAGAGCTTGGTAACACGCACACCTCTTGTAAACACCGCTACAACAGCGAGGAAGGCAAAACGCAACCAGTTCAAGCTATTACTGACAGGCACTTTGTTTAGGGGAGCAGGAAATACGTAACGTAACTGTCATGTATGAAGTATATAAGGAGTCTATACCATCACTGAGGCACTTGCTGGTACAGGTTACAAAACATCTAAAACCTGCAAGTCTATTACAGCCCTGAAAAATGCACAACGCCCACAGTTATTATTTATAGTAGGTATTTATAGTACGTATTTCTTCATATTGTGCCTGTTATTTCTGGGCCACGCGTTCTCTTCAGACTGCTCCGTGACAGGGTGACCAACCTGCTGAGGATCTGGGACATTCTCTGGGTGTTTCTTATGCCAAGCTCCTCCTGAAGACAGGAAAGCAGCTATCAGTCTTCCCAGGTGGAAGACTCACAAGGAGGGCACCAGTATCTAGAGCTGATCTTCTGTGGAAGGTGGGAAACTTGGTATTGATTTCAGTGGGGCCAAGACTTGGCTTACGTGACCCCTAAACTTGTCAGTGTGGAAAAATTTTAAAAATATATACCAGAAGTGTGAAAATATTCACTAAATTTAACAAGAAGAGACTTGGTTGCAACAAGTGAGGGTAAAGGAGAAAAAAAGAAGCCTCAGAGAGATTATTCCAAGTATCCCGTAGGAGACACAACTGTGGCAAGTGTTCTTGCTGTTCCCAGCAGCACGTTACAGATGGACATCACAGCAGCACAGACACTTGGGTTGAGGTTAGGAGCTGAGAGTGGGGGACTAACACAAAGTCTGTATGACTTTGGGATTACTCGCAAGGATGGTTCTCTCCCTACGTTTCCCACGATAGAAGAAACTCGTTATACCTACAAGAAGCTTCGCAGTCAGCTGGAGGGGAAAGCGCACTTGTTCCCATCACCCCGGGGTTCTCGGTAAAAGCTATGAAGTCCTTACAAAACCTGAGCCGGTACATCTACATGCCCGACTCACTCTCTGGATGCAGCGGCCCTTGCCACCCAGGTTAATGGAGCCCTTCCGCCGGCAAAGTTCTCACAGGAGACAGTGGCGAGAGACATCAAGTCACTGTGTCTGAGCAGTCCCCAAATCCTGAACAGCTTCAGTGGTTATCAAAAACAGCCTAAAAGCGTAACATAGCTCAACCACTGCTATCACAGCTACTCATTTTTGCTAGTGGAGACTGCACGCTGCAGAAAACGTGTTGTGCTTGCTATCTACCAGTACTCATGGCATGAACTCTGTCTAGAACGCAGAAGAGATGGACTTCTCTACAATCTTATCTAAAAAGACTTCTCAAAATGACAGAGCCATATGTTTTATTTTCAAATATAATAACGTCCCCCTCTCCCCTCTCCCCTCAATAAGAAGATAAGGTAAAAGAAATTATATTTCCCCAAAGCCCTGGGGGCTAATTACATTTTTATGATTGTGAAATCTCTCCTCAGGGCTCTCTGTTACAGGACTTGCGACAAAACAACATCATCTGCATGTTCTTGGGAAGAACGTGGGTAAGCAACAGGGCAGCTTTATTTCTTCCTGCTGTCCTGCCTCAAACCCTCAAGGAATATTTTCTCCAAATCAACAAATAGCTGGCATGGCTGAGATGGGACACAAGATTAGATGAGCAAACACTGTGCTCCACACACAGGCAGCTTTCTGTGTAGATACAGAACTCCAATTACCACAGTCAATTGCCACGTCTTTATTAGCTAATTGAATGCCCATCTGTAGATGCAAACACTCGATCAAACATGAGTACTGGCTTGAGTACCCAGTCATCTCACTTACAAATGATCGAGGCTGCAGTCTTAAGGGCAGCCACACCAAGCTACGGGCCTAGCACTGCCTGGCGAGATGGTCTTCCTCCTGCCCAACACACCCCATTGCCACAGTCCTGCCCCATCTCATCTCCTCCCTCCCTTCGTTGGCTCCTGCCCCCTCAGCATCGTACCACAAGCTGGCTCAGGTCTCTAACTTGGCAGAAGACTATCCACTTTTTCATGGGTTAGCAGGCTGTAACGGTTCTTGGAGGAACCTGATGAAAGCCAAAAGCTGGTGCGACACGCGTTAGTACGTACTTTTGCTAGCATGCCCCCCAGCTGAGGATGCATTTGACTGGCTCACCATCTCTCGAGTCCACAGCCCTCAGGGATGACCCAAGCAGGTGTCTCTCTTTCACATCCGTGTGCAGAGTAATTGGGTAATAAAATCCATAGTGCAAACAGCTTTTACCCTTTCTTGGTCCTGTTCTGAAGCACAGTCTGATCTTGAAGGCTGAACTATTCCCCAAACCACCCAAGAGCTCAGCACATCCAGGCTTCATTAAAATTAGCAGAACCTAAGCACCAAAATTTCCATCGAGTTACTCAATTGTTCCTCCCTCTTACCTTTCTTTTAACCACCCTGTGTTGAGCAGATCTCCCAGTACAACTGAGTTGATACACTTATTATTCCATACTACCTAACAGGATTTTTTTCTAAAAATACCAAAGCTTCTTTGGCCAAAAATTCAGTATTGGATGGTTCTCTCCAAAAGCAGCACCATTTATTTTGGTGGGACACTATGTCTTCAAAGTGTCTCTATACTGCATGGTGGAATTAAATTGCAAAGGTTGTAAAGAGCTCTTCTTTTCACAGTGTTGGGGTGATGCAGACTCTCACTGCCAGAGGGTGTTCTAGTGCATCTTTCGTAACTAGCACGTAGCCTGAACTTGCAAGATAAGAAGAGTATCGCGATCCATAAGCCTGTTTTACTAGGGGAAATATGATGAGGTGTAGCTATCACCACCTGCAAGTGTGAGAGCACGTAGGCTATGAGAGCCTGCAAGATAAAGTAAAAACAAAGGCAGAACACAGCGAGATTGCTGAGATGATACCAGTTAGCAGTGGTTTACAACAAAGACATGAATTCAACGAGTCAGAAAAACAAAGCCCTGATATCCCTCAGCCGCTCCTCACAGCACTTGTGCTCCAGACCCTTCCCCAGCTCCGCTGCCCGTCTCTGGACACGCTCCAGCCCCTCAGCGTCTGTCTTGGAGTGAGGGGCCCAGAACTGACCCCAGCACTCGAGGTGCGGCCTCGCCAGGGCCGAGCACAGGGGGACGATCCCTGCCCTGGTCCTGCTGGCCACACTATTGCTGACACAGGCCAGGATGCCGTTGGCCTTCTTGGCCACCTGGGCACACTGCTGGCTCATCTTCAGCCGCTGCCGACCAACACCCCCAGGTCCTTTTCTGCCGGGCAGCTTTCCAGCCACTCTTCCCCAGGACATGGGTTAGTGGTGGCTTTGGCAGTGCTGGGTTAACGGTTGGACTCGATGATCTTAAAGGTCTCTTCCAACCTAAACGATTCTATGATTCTATATGACAAGACAAAGAAGAAGCAGAGGGGAGGAAGACAGCAGCTCAGTGATGCTGAGGATCAGCCCATTGAGAAGAAACACAGAGACCAGCACTTCCCCACCTGGATGACGACTACATGGCCAGCAGACCCGCTGGGTGGCTGTGCTGGGGCCGGAGACCAGGCCAATGCCTCACAGCATGTTTGTCCCAGCCTGGGTTGTGGGTGTCAGCAACAAAGATAACAACTGTGCACCCATATCCTGCATGTAGGACACAGCTCAGAAGATTCAGTGCTTGGTAAAAGATGCCCAAGGAGACGTTAGCCAAAGGCTTGAGGGTTACAATATGGTGCATTCAAACACGATGAAGAGGTATCCAGTGGAGAGGTTACTCCACACCTAGGGCGGTTTGTAACCAGAGATTAAAAAATACTGAATGAAGAAAGAGAGACCAAGACTCCAGGAATGCAGGCAGGTAACTTAATTGCTTGCACAAGTGCATAAGGCATGGTCAGGACACCATTGCAGTGTCCATAAGAAACAAACAAAAAGCCCCTCAGGCTGAACACCTTTAGGATTGATTGTTGTTACAAGCCATTTAGTAGGAAAGTTTAACACATGAAACTGCTACTCCAAACCATCCAGACAACTGTTGCTCAAGACAAAGGGCAATAGTGACTCTTAATAGCAAAAACAGAGAAGGGAGGAAAAAAGAACGACAGAAACAGTGAAGATTTTTTTTTTTTTTAAACAATCCTCTGTAACTGTCTGAAAGAGAGTGATGAGTAAATAGGAGAACATTACATTGCATAACAGGAATTTGATTTCCAGGCCTGATTGATTTCTTTTTTTGTTGTTTTGGGGTTGGGTTTTTTGTTGGTTTTGTTGCTGTTGTTGTGTGGAGGTTTTTTGGTTTTGTTTTTAAAACATGATTTAATTTGTAAGATCTCGAATCAGGAAAGAAAAAAACCAAACCCCACACTTTAAAAGATGTACTTGTTATTTCTTATTTTCCTCTTTGAGCATTTTGCAGCTGTCTTTCCTCTAGATGGGTAATGAAACTCCTCCTTGCACCCATTCTCCTTTAAAAGTAAAGTTGAAATCAGTGGAATGCAGTAGTGCAAATTAAGCAAATTGATATAAGCAATAAGATACTACAGGGGGGTTTTCTCAAGGTTCAGATTTACTCTCTCAGAGATTCATTCCCTCCCCTTACCATTCACACACATACACTCCTGTTTGCAAAACCCATCAGTTTTATATCCCTGTCATTAATCTTCCAAGAGAGCAAAACGCCTGAAAGCTCAAGTATCCAGTAACACCAGCATGTGCAAAAAGGGGTAAGGAAAAGAGAAAAACAATCAGGAAGAAAAAGTTTAAGTTAAACCCATGACAAATAAGTTGCCAGCATGCTCTAAAATGCACCAAGAACTATGGCCACAGGCTGTGATTTTCTCTGAAGCACAAAACATGCTAAGTAGTTCCTTACTGGCCCCGCATCTGGTCTACACCAGGAAAGTAAGTATTTATTCTTGTAGCAGAATCTGGCTTTTGTGTGCAGAGCACTGCAATATCCACAGGGCTTCACGGAAAAGTTGGATAAAATCTCAACTTTCCCTGAATACTGGCCAAATGAACAACACTGAATAAAAAAAATGACCCATGCAGCACATTTGTAATTCAAAAGCTGATCCCTTGCCATCTCTTTCCCCTCAGTTTGCTCAGCATCACTAAATTTTCCAATTTCTGGTGCAGTTTTAACAGTACTGTCATTCAAGCTCTAGAAATAGAAGTAACTGCGTCGAACTGAGGTTTGCAATGCACATTATCACACTGCCATAGAGGAAACTAATAATTAATACTTCTACTTAGCACTTAAATTTATAGAAGATTAAAAGAATTAACAAACATGTAATTTGCAACACATCTCTATGGAGAGGGTACGTTTTTACTGCCCCCAAAGCAATGAAGTTAAACGATTCTCCCAAAGCAAAAGAGAAGCTTGTGTCAGAGCCAGCACTAGGAATAAGGAGTTCATCATCCCCTCAACGCTATCAGAGATCACTGCTGTTTTGCGCTGGTAACTCTCTCATTTGGACTGCTTATTCTTCCCACTAAAGCCCTCCTTTGGATTTAGAAGAAAAACACATCTCCTTTACGTTCGCAGACGGTAGCTGACTTCAGATGCTTCTGACCTTCGCCACGAGTTGCTATCAGGAGCAGAAGCACCGCGGCAAAGGCACGAGGAGGAAGCCACGGGCAGAGCTTGGGCACCCGTGCAAAGGTTATCGCGCCCGTTGGGCGGCCCGCTGCGTGCGTACTTACAGGTAAGCACAGGATCCCAGCCAGGGGGTGGCACAGCTCCACGCGTCTGCTGGCCATGAAGTCTTGAACAGAGGCTGCTACAATCTACAGCTCGCAGTATCAGGTAAAGATTTTAAAGGTAAAGAGCAATTCCCATTTCTTCTGATGCTGTGTAATTCTTCTACTCAAGTCTCATTTGTTCTGGGTTTGAAAAGTAGCTGACAATACAGAAATTATCAGTATCTCTTGTGTGGGCTTCTTACTGCCTATTTACATCTCTTAGTCTTTACTAAGGCTTTGCAGACTTCCCCTTCCCCCACTCGAAAGCTGAAGAAATACAGCACGGAGACTTGATGTCAGGATCAGATTATGACAGCATGAGTCATTTATTAAGATTCCAGTAATGCTAAGCTCTTTAGCAGGTGCCTTGAGACCATATTTTTCAGAGTCTAATTTCAGATTCAGACATAAGTACGTTTTATTGGTTTACCATAAACTGTCTGTCCATTGTTGCTTCTCTAAAGCCGCCTTCTGCTTGTCCTGTACTCCACAGCTCTCTGCTCCGAGCTGTGGCCACTTCTACTCCCTGCTGGCATGCAAATAACAGCTTAGTTGAATTCAGATTTCTTTAAAGCCACAGATAGATCTTGTTTTGTCATGTAGTATCACGATCTAACTATTTTTTCCTTTCTACTTTTTACTAACCTCTGTTATTTACACCACTTCTGCTTATGCCACAGCTACAGGATATTGGCTACTGGCTATCAAACCCAGCTCCCTTTCCTCTATTTTTAGCCATTTTGTAATTATATGCCCCTACATCTCTTTCACCTCCTTTTTCTGATAGCCAGTAGCACAGACGATCGGCACTTCAGAGGCCCAACCATGCGTGTCCTTCACTCTCCTACCCCAGAAAGGACACAATATATTCTAATGCTTAATTACGGCTCAATCATAAACCCAGTTCTAAACTTCCTAATATAGATCCCAATATTTCTGCCATCTACACTTGTCCAATTGCACTTGGACCTGCCAGGCGGATGGCAGTTCTCAGAAAAGGTACGCTCTTCCACTGCTGACATTTCCAAGGAAAGCAGTGAATTCCCCAGCAATGCACAGAACTGAAGACCGACCATTTCTAACCACTGCAGCAGAAATCACACAGTTCAAATGTCTCCAACGGTACCCCTTTACCCTGGGGAAGCCCACAGCTGTCGCCAAAGCAAGGTAAAAAACCCCTAACTATCCTCCTATTACTGCTAGAGGCAGATAGGACAAGCTTGATTTTGGTAAGAATTCATTACTACTCATTTACCATGAATAAAAATCGGTAGAGAATAAAGGATGCGAGTGGAAGCTGAGGCCAGAACTGTTTCTGAAGGTATCACATCCAAGCCCTTTCCCAGTTACCTTTTGTGGAGCAAACGTGACTTTTTGCATGATTTTTATAACTCCTCTAAATTTTAAATCGAGTTTTTCTAAGCAGTCCCAGTCCTTTTATTTATTTCAGCAAAGTTTATTTGCCCAAACCCGTGTCAGACTCATCTAAATTTATTTGTGCTTGAGCCGTAAGGGGACTGGGGGTGGAGGAAACGGACACAGTAAGAAGCTCAGCCTCTCAAGAGGAGCGTGCCTTTTTGAAAAGTCATTTATCATATGAACTCGTCATTTCTTCCCAGAATCCCATGTTTAACTCCAATCATGAAATCCAAAACCCAACACACTTTGATCCAACCAAACCAGCAACTTCCTCTCTCCGAGGAGATTCCAGGCATACTGATGGGTCTGTGTATTTGTATGTTCAGAGGAGTTTCATAAGGAGAAAATGGATGGATGGAAATGCCAAAGAGATTCAGATAATCTTCCATAACACAGAGTGCATTCAAAACAAAAGAATTTCAAGAAAGACTGAATAACTGGAGCACAGGGTCCTGCTAGCAATCAAAAAAAAAAGGGGAAAAAAAAGGAAAAAAAAAAAGCTGCTGTAAAACTCAGTTACTCTGTTAGCTTCCATGGTACTTATACTGATTTACATTTAATATCTAGCTTCAACATGCATCTTCTTGATACTATAGGGAAAAAAAATCTTCATATTTTCACTGAGTCAGGAGAGCTTTGCAAATTAACATCAGCTGTCGATGCAGCCCAAATAAAACCAGAGCAAAAGAACCAAGGAAAGAATATGCTGCTTAATTGCTGAAAGAGAAAAGAAACGAATGTAGTGCACAATGTTTAGATAGAAGTCTCACACCAAGAACGTTGCCCCAAATATATGTCTTCTAACACAAGCAAAAGTGATTATCATAGTGAGTGTTGAAAAATGACAGTTTTAAGACCTTGGACTCTCCTTCACAACATATACAATTGCCAGTGCCTTCAACAGAAACTTCATAGAAATACCAGGAGTCGGAACTGACTTCTCAGACAAATGTTTGTGCATTCTATCAAGTTGGGACAAAGCCAACATTTCTTATGGAAACATTTTTGGTGGTCCCGGGCAAGGAACGTGTTTACTTTATAGCAGATATAACCAAAAATACACTGTGCTACAGCCTCCAATTATCTTGTTTGGAATAGTTTGAGGCTACTCGAGGTTCATTGCTGTTATTTTCTTTATTATATAGTGAAAATGTTGCTGCTTTTCCTGTAATTTGAAAAGCAGCTATTTCAAGATTTGACATCTGTGTCTGTACCTCCCCCGCACGGATAACAAGATCCAGGGTGAAATTTTCCAGAGTGCCCATCTCCCATTTTCAAAAGCAACTCAGGTACTTAAGACATAGATCGATACTTTCCTTGAATTACATAGGCCTTTTAAGTCTTCCATTAATTCCACTGGCTCTACATTATATCGCTCTTCAAGCTGGTTTAACAGCAACTCAGATATATAATTATTTGCACAACCAGTACTAATTAACAGCATACCACAAACAAGGGGACCGGGTCCCACAGCCGCTCACGCTTCCGTCC
Organism: Phoenicopterus ruber ruber; assembly: GCA_009819775.1. Classification (NCBI taxonomy): domain Eukaryota; kingdom Metazoa; phylum Chordata; class Aves; order Phoenicopteriformes; family Phoenicopteridae; genus Phoenicopterus; species Phoenicopterus ruber. The sequence goes on from CM020225.1 coordinate 2,356,579, forward strand.
AACATCCCCCCCTCCTGCCCGAGCCCCTCTGCAGGGATGTCCTTTGGGATCCACTCAACAGCAGAGCTACACATGTGCTCTGATGGCTCCGTGATGAGGACCTGTTCTTCATTAAGGCTGATCAACTTTAAACGACATGCAGCTTGCTTACAAAAACTTTCGTCTGGGTTCCTTAGCTTTCAGTCTCTCCCGTCCTCCCAAACAATTAACCACCTCTCTTTTCCAATCGAGCTTTCCCAGCCTCCGACCCGCTCTGGCATCCTGCGAGCTGTTAATGAATCAGTTCTGCATGAATCATTTCCCATGTGCAGACTGCGTATTTCATCACAGAGCAGATTCTCACAGACTTTCCTCCTTGGTCCCGATGACAAAGAACTACCTCCGCTACCAAAACAAGCCTTGAAGTTTTCACAAGGAGTTAACAGAAGGTGTGTGCCGTGTGAGAGAGGTGAAAAGGGTAGTGGAAGAAGGCTGTGTTAATTTTACAACTCTGACTTCCTTAATTATGAGTCACCAGCAATGCAGGAGAAATCCAGCTTAAAAAGTAAAGCTGAAGGAGTGTGATGTCTTAGGGGAATGCTGCAGATTTAAGATGAAACGCCTCATTAAAAGCCCCCAGAAGTTAATATTTTACAGTCTCTTATGTCTGTAATTACTAGTGAAATCAGAGCCTCAAGACTCTGCAAGAGTTGGTGTGTATTTGGAGGAACAACTTTGTAAACTTCTCTGTCTCATAATCAGGTTTTACAACACATCTGAGGAGGGTGAGGGAAGAGAGGGGGTGGTGTTACGGGCTTTGGGTTTGTTAGTTTTATTTTGGGGGACTGTTTCTATACAATAAGAGAAGAGGGTTATTTGTACCAGAGAGGTGGAAAATGCTTCAGCTGAAATATTTTTTTTTTTCCCCACCAAAAACTCTTAACAGCAAAAAAGGAAGCTGTGTATGTGGCCTACCTGAAAGCTTCCTTTCTTCTAGTAAATCTACAGATCAGTTGAAAGGGTTTTTTTCAGGCTACCACTCGCAGCCTAATAGCGCACAGCAGACGTGCCATGCGGCAAGAGAAAGTCACTCCCTCAGCCATCCCCTCCGGCCAAGATAATTATCTTATTCATGGAAGCCCAATGCTGCTTTCCTAAATTACATATTATGTTAAAAAAAAAAAAACCAAAACACCACACACTGAAAAACTTTGAGAAAAGGAGGGGGGAAGAGTATTCTCCCCATGCTGCAAGGCACGAGGAATTCCCTCGCTGACCAAAACTCAGACTGTTACGTGTTGTCGCTCCCTCTACCAGGATGCACCATTTCCCATCAAGATCTGCAGCACTCGCTATCTATTTGAAGGAAAGCAGCACTAACACAAGCACAGATGTTTTCCCTCTATCCTTCACTCTCCCCTGCCCTAAACTGCACCAGCTCTGCACTGGTGATACGGCTGGGAGCAAGGATGTATAATTTCAATGCTTAACTCTGACTAATGCAGGATGTGTGGGAGAGCAGCACAGCGGCATGAATAACAGCTCTATAAAGCACGTATCACTATCACGCTAAGTCATTCTTATCATCCAAACAGGATCTCAAGCATGTGCGTGCACAGTACCTTTCCTGTAAAGGTTTTATCGTTAGTATTGCCTGCATGGAAATCCAGCTGGTATGACATAAAAAGGAGCAGGAAAAAGCAAATAGCTGAAATCAACATAAACAAATACCTTATTTTCATGTAAATGTCAGTAGTAATAAAAACTTGAGGCAAGAAGTGATTAAAGAACAGTCCAGAAAAAAACAACACGAAAACAAGTCACCCTTTAACCACCACAGGAGACAGACCTGTTCCCAAATGAGATGTTTTTCAAAAGTTTTCCATGAGGTGTCCGTAACGAACAGCTGAAAATATCAACTGCATCAAAACTCACATTTAAGTAACAGAGAGACATTTCAAGTAGCTTTCCTGTTGTCATCTCCCCCTTCCCTCTCTCCAAACTAAGAAGAATATTTAATATTCACGTCCTGGGAACCTCACCGGATAAACGCTTAAACATTAAGCTTAAACTAGAAGCAGATCTAGAGCTTGCCAAGGAGAGGGGGAACAAGGAGGGAAGCAGACTCACAGGTAAATATTAGTTTGTACTTGAGAAAGCCAGAGCACATTTTAAAGCTGCTTTTGATTTTCATGCCAACTTCACATCGTCCTCTGTCAAACATTGGTAGGGCAGGGTGATGCAGGGGAACGAGCGCCTGGTGTCTTTGGCAGCTGGTCCAGGGTGACAGTGACACTGCCAGCCATTATCAGCCAAATTACGGAAAATGATCAGCAGAATTCCAGAAACAAGGGGGTTTTTTCATCCTCATTTTCTTTTTGGCCCCTCTTGGCTGGTGCCTTTAACGCCAGCCACACAAGAGTCTGGCTGGGCTGTTGTGTGTGGTTTTGGCACTCACAAAAGGGGCAAGGAATGCTGTTTGGGAGCACGACTCTCCTCCTCTTTGCTCCCATCCGGTAACCACACAGGCCTCTTTTTCCCAGGCCTCATATCACCTTGCCATCTGGCAACCTTCACAGCCTGAGCGATAACGCTACGTGAAGACTGGAAGCTCTTTACGCCACAGGAGAGATCCCTCCCGGCCTGCAGCAGTAGACCAGCATCCCTCTGCTGTGACCTGAAAGGGGAATCCACAGAAGACAAAACAATTTTCAGTTCTTCAAATAGTAAAGTGTTTTCAAAACTACACGAGTGTACAAATAGATCTGTCCATCTTTGTGGTACAGCCAAGATGAGAGTAACACTAAAATGCTGCTTAACAGCTCACAGCAGCACTACAGCACTTTCATAGTCAACATGAAGACCACCACCACTCACTCCAAATCAAAGCTTGAGGGAAGCTTTGGAAGCAAACCATAATAACTACTCAAGATGAAATGCAGACAGGAGACCCAGGAACACCACCCAGCTTCTCTAAAACAACACGATGAGGCATAAAGAGGTAACAGTCAATTATGGCCTTCTTTTTATGTCTCCTCTTTAGCAGCATAATGCACTTGCTAGGTCCCTGGGTCAGCAGTGACTCAGAGAACAGAGGGCCTTCCAGTGAATCATCCACACATTTTTAAGCACCCTCCAGGTTTTGTTGATTGGGAGATGTCTCACTACCTACACCTTCCCTAAATACTATCCGGGCTGTCCAAGGCATGAGTGAGAGTGAGAGAGGGAGCACGCGATCAAGGTGCAAAAGAGCAGGCAACCCTCTCTGAACCCCTGAATGCTACGAAAAGGAACACAAGCCACACACAGGTCTAGCAGCGCTGCTCACTCCTACAGCGTGTGAATACGGGCACAAGCTATACGAAGATAGGGAAACAATGGGATAAGTCACAAATATTTGATTTCACAAGTCAGGACAGTTTTCTTTCCCTTCCCCTCGTGACTAAGCCTTTGGTCCACACACCCACTCCATCCTCAAAAAACAACTCCATGAAACAAATTTGATTGCTCTAAAATACACACAGGCAATGACCAATCACACCTCCTCCTCACAGCACTAAGTCTATTTACTAAGAGTCTGCACCAACTGTCTGCTTTGTATGTAACAGGATCCAACTCCCTCTCTCAACGAGATGTTAAACACTAGCAAGTCCAACTCCTCTCCATTTTCCTTATCCCATTCCCAAACCTCCGAGCCTGCAGACAACATCGTTCGCCCAGATAAACTTTCTAAAAATAACTCCTAGCTGCTTCCAGGGAAAGGGCACTGCAGTGCCCAGTGTGCCACGGACCAGAACTGATCCCAAAGCAGCGCTCAAAAGCATGGCAAGGAAGCGAGAGCGGCGGGCTGTGCCACTCCTTGCCTCGCTGCCTCCCAACATCCCGCTGAGCTTATTAACTTGGGCTCTGTGCCATGCCTGACCTTTAACGCGCTGCTGCTGCGCTGGCTGAGCACTGCTGGTGTGATGGCAAGGACGCTGCCTGCAACCGTAGGCAGAAGACCCAGACTTCATCCCCATCCTGGCACAGACCTGCTGCGTAACGATGTTAAACCTTGCTCTAGGAATCTACCCACCATCTGCAAGCGCTGCTCCACACCACCTCTAGTAGCCTCCCCAGTCGTTTTCTGTTTGGTTCACTACTTGCACCTTGATACATTTTCCTGCACAAATTTAGAATCATAGAATGGTTCTATGAAAGAACCATTTAACAAAAAAAACAAACAAAAAACCCCCAATCCGAAAACCCAAATGAAGATCTACCCCTTCTTTTTTTTCTTAGCAACCAAAACAACTTGCCTGTCCTTATGTCATCCCATCTAATCTCTTCCTCCTCTCTGGCACATCAGATAAATATCTTGTTCCTCCAACCCATCAAAAAACACAGCTGCTAAAATTATCATTCTGACCCATCACTCACACTTCTCTCTTAATCTGTCCGGTATCTTCTACGAGGTATTAAATTCGAACAGCCTAGAGCCCTGTCCCCAAGGCACTCCAGCCCTCTTTATGTCACATTTGAGAGCTCATCCCAACTGCAGCCTCTTCTCCCCTCTCCTCCCAAATTCCTTGCCCAGACTGGACATCACCACATGCTTCCCCCTTGGCTTCTCCCGCCTTCCCCACCTCGCCCCCTCTCCCGGCCTCGTGCAGCTTTCAGCATTACACCAGGGCACAGAAAAACCTTCCAGCCCTGATGAGATGGAAGGAGGGTCCTTCACTACCTCATTTCTTTGGAAAGGCCAGTTAAACTGAGTGGACCGTACACTATCAACATGATGCAAGCAGGCAAGAAGGTTTACAGGGAGGAGATGGTGCAAAAATATTAAAGTAATTAATATAGCCCATGGTTACAGTTTTCTCTGGATATTCCCATGAGGACTGTCTTGCGTCTTTTAGACTGCCAGCTATTCAGTACAGGGACAGTCTGTATTTTTTCACTCCTTCTAAAGCAATAACCACATTCTTGGCAGCTAAATTATTAATAAGGAACAAATGGTAATTGATTTATAGATGAGCCCAAAAGAGAGGATTTGTCTTCTTCAGTCATCTAACTCATCGTGCCCACACGGCTTTCTCCTGGGTCCGTCCCTGCCAAAATCTCAGTCTCCCGCCCAGACCAGCAACGCAGCATATCCAGCTCCAAATTATCTGTGTTTATGTGACCTCTCTACCTCTGCTGTATCTGACCACTGACCAGATATTGCAAAAGAGGGACAAAGCATTTATTGTTCTTTCTCTCTTTCTTCTCAGCCGGCAAGAAAAAGCTTAACTGGATTAGTTCTTAAGATTTTATTTTTATCCATTGTGAGCTTGTGAAAAAAAAAATACTCAAGGAAAAGATGAGTTTTGCATTCAGGCTTTGAATATGCTGAGCTTGGGGAATTAGCTCTCTCTCTGCTGGTGGAAAGTTCCACAGTTCTGGCCCAGCTCTTCACACCAGAAGTATCTGTTCTCCTCCTCTGAGCACTATTTTCTCACCTTTCAGCTCCAATACTTGCAACAACAATCTTTGCCTCTGCTTTGCTGAAGGAACTGAGGATCGCTGGGTAGGTCTTCCCCCTGCTATGAATACGGGCGTACTTGTAAGACAAGCTTGAGGAGCGGCCCCTGAGAGCAGCTACTCCACAGGCTGTTATGTTTATTATAATTAACAGCACCACACACACATCCTATTGCTTTCATAACACTCGCCACAATTTGTTTGGCACGAAGAGCCGATCAGCAGTCAGCTTGCCACAAACTCAACCTTTTTAAGGCGGGACCGTGGCTTTATTGAAAGCAACACAAAGTTTGTTTCTAGAAACATTATGGAGATAACATGTAAAACGTAGCGTTGCTGCCTGAATCCCAAACAACGGGAAACTCTTACATGAGGCAAAACCAGACCTTCAAAGGCTTGTAGGCAAATATACTGTCACTGAATATTTTGTCATGGAAGCAAGAGCCTAAAAATATAACACGAGCAGATAATGCACTGAGACGGGCCGGCGCACATCCTGTCTTTACTCTGTAAACACCACAATGCGAATTGGCACTATTGTACAAATCAGGCCACCCATACAAAAAGTAGGACAGTAGTTTGTAATAAACTGCAGCCTTCATCCCAGAGCCGCTATGCTCCTCGTCCCAGATATCTTGCTCTAGATAGTGGAAGAATGAGAAGCCTGGTGGGAGCCCGGCTGGGCTGCCTCAGCCTCCGGCACGGGCAGGCGGCCCGTCCCTCCGGCAGCCGAGCGGCACACGCCTGCTGGGGGCACGGGGAGGAGGAGGTGGGGAAGGAGGAAACGGTGTCACCATCCATTTTCTGATAAGGCCGGCACCTGCGGGAGCACTGTGCCCCGCGCGCAGCAGGAAACCCAGCCGTGAGATGTGCTGACTCACTGCAGCGTGGTTCCTTGCAGTTAGCAGGGGGTTTGAAGTCTTCTGAGCACACTCGTCCTCTTCCCTGCAAGTAAAGGGCCACTGCTACCTCCTTCCTCTACCCAGAAATCAAAGAAAAACCAAAAGTAACTAGAAGACATTATATTCTGCACTCCTTGTTCCCATTTGCAAAATTTGGGCTTGAAGGGGAAAATATTTTGTTTAGCATAAATGAGAGAATGGTAAAAGCCATACCAGACTGAAAAAAAGCGAAGCACTGAGAGCATAGTTCACCACCAGAGGAAAGTGAGATTCATTTCTTGTTCTAGTAGATGTAGTTTAGCTAGATTTGGGTGAACTAGACCCGAGTTCTCAAAACCTTCAGGTTCCTTTTATTCTTATCAAAATTGTCCCCATTGGTCTCAATGCTTTTCTATAAAATACATGTGATAGGTCCCTCTTGTGAAAGTATGTAAGGACACTGGAAACACTCCAGAGTTTCGATAGCACAAGAATGGACGTCAAACTTTAAAAGCATTCAATGCAGTTAAGCATAATAGTCCCTAAAACAAAAAGCCATAAACAATCCTTGGGTATAACAATACACACGATCATTCAGACAGTCTGATCTTTCCTCACAACCTCCAACCGCCCAGAGCTATGTAAAGTAAAGTTCTAAGGCGTGAAAGGCTGTTCAGAAAGGCAAACAAAAACAGGTTCCCCAAACCTGAAAGGTTAGTTACCTTCCAGGAAGGCAATGAGCAGAGCCCTCCAGCTGAACGGTGTGCACGCATTTGCACATGCAATGAATTCAGTAAATTCCATTCCAGACCTCTCCATCACTGACTTTTGAGGTTGCTAATTGTTTTATGGTAGTACCCACTAATCCCCACTAAACCCCAATCAAATGTCAAGGCTAATACACAACCAGCATAAAAGAGAAAGTCCCTGACCCAAAGAGAACGTGATTTCCATTTACAACAGGATGCAACAGGTAAATGAAACGGACGACCAGGAAGGAGCAGTTATCACAGCAGCAGTTATTATATACCAGAAGTGTGAAGTGGCTTCATGGGGAAAAGAAATTAAAAACATCACCACCACCACATTCTTCTTCCAGCAATTAATCAGATTTCACTTTCAAAACATGTGTGCTAAAGTCCAGGTGGGCAAATCTGGGAAGCATTTTGTTTCTCTTTACATGCAGGGGAAGGAAAGAGGGGAAAAGACATGCACAAAACTAAAAATATACGTTTTTCTGAAAATCACAGAGTGGCATCAGGAAGAGGAGGCTGTGGGGAAATATGTATATCAGTAAAGCAAAGAGCACCAACCCCTTTTTGCTTTCCTCTGCAGATCACCCTTGATAAATTATCATGACTCTCTTAGGGATTTTTTAAATCTGTTTTTTATTATTACTCCTGTTTTTAAGGAAGATAAGGTTGTCTCTGGTTTTGAAACTTCAGCAAGGGCCACACACTCCCACACAGAAGAATTTCACTGCTATAAAAGCTCTGGCTGCTCAGCCAGCTACTACTTAGTAGCTCTGGTGCAATAAAAAAGCAGCACGGATCGCTACAAGAGGCGCTAAGACCCTGTAAGGTTCCTGGATGCACGCTGCAGAGAAGACAAAAACATAACTTACTAATGGCTTGCCCCCAGGAGCCGCTGAGGGCTGAGCGGTATGCCTGCATACCACACAGCACGCATTTGCTTATACAAAACCTCTGTAACTTTGCCACGGGTGGGAGGAGCGGGAGCTCCGCGTGTGGCTGTGTGGGCAGGACGAGCACCTGAGAGTCAGCAGCGCTGCAAATAAACACAGTTTATACATGAATAATTGCATTGTTTTAAGGCATTTATTTCTCAACAAACAGCAGTAAGATGGAAACAGTGCAAAAAAGTGTCACTGCGTTTTCTTGAGCCAAATCCTTCCAAAAAAACCCCCCAAAATAATCAAAGACAAGAACAGGGCTGGAGAGGGGCCGGGGCGCACGCCAGCAGCAGGGGAATCCTTACATGACCAAGGCTGTGGCTGGTGCGCTCCTGACTCATAAGCTAAGGTGCATCCTGTGGCTGTGTCAGGTGCCGGACTGGCAAAGGCATTCCCTCGTAATGGCTTCTTAACTGTTTTCTGACAGCCATGACACATTCTCCAGAGGGCTGTGAAGCCAGAAATTGGGAAGACAGCGTGCCATTTGTCACGAGCGGGCGTAGAGCAAACCAGCCACCTGCTTCCCGTCTGCCATTCTCACCTGCCGATGTGTTTGGAAAGCTCTAAGTGTGGTCCCCAGCGAACAATTCCTCATTACCCAAGCTGGCACTCCAGAAACACCCCGCCGATGTTACGTTTAAGCATTTGCTGGACTTTGTGCATCAGCTCTGTGCTTATATCTAAGCATATACCTAGAGGGCCCTGCAGAAAGGAGAAGGATTGAGGAAGCATTTAACGCTTTGCTCAGTTAGGATGAAAGAGACTTTGAAATCTTAAAACACTGCTGTTATCTTAGATAATGAAGTGTTTTAAAGAAAATAAAAATAAAGGCCTTCAATATTTTCTTTAGCAAGCACCTATTATTTCAACCCCAGCAGGCAATACTGTCTAATATACCTCAAGGCAACGACTATGCATGCTTGTTTAAAGAGAATATTCACCCCCACTCTGTTCTAAACTCCTGTCTGAATAAAAGCCAACATATTTAGCATTTTGCTTCCTGCTGTAACGATTCGACAATTGTAGGCCTTGTCTGTGAGATGAGGAAAAACAACATGGAATATCATGTGTCACTTCCTTTTCATCGCATGCAAACCTGGGATAAGCAACGGGGGCGGGTAAAGGCACTCGCTTTGTACCTAAGCTTTCACGCACAATAAATTAAGAAGGGTGGGCCTTTACTCAAAGCGACTTTTCTTTAAAGCTCTGTATTAATCAAATCCTTTCAGAACAAGTTCATTTGAATGGATTTAATTTTGAGACTGATAATAGCACAAGTGTATTGCATCATCTTCACTAGAACAGTAATGCCTTTTAAGTTTCTTTTTAGTAGCTGCCTCAGACATGCCTGAGATAATTTTGTTGGCCAACCGAGGACTAATGCAAGACATATTCTATGAATAAATGCATTTCCAGAGCCTCAGTCTCAGAAGGTGATTTTGCACATGGCCAATGAGAAGTGCCTGCTTTGAAGTGTTCCTGGAATCAGTTACTGTTGCTTAAACCACTGATCAAATTCTACCAAAAAAGGCTTAGAGAAATGTTACTTCAGACTTCAGGTTTATCTTTCCTATAAATGCAAACTACTGCATTAAAAACAGAACTTTCCCCTATGAAACACGCACTTTCACAGCTTCGGAGTATTTAACTGAGGTGCTTAAAGTCAACATTTCATTTTCTTTCTTGGAACAGTTGAAAAAATTTAAAGCCAAACTTCACTGAATGGAAAAGGTAACTTCAAAAGTCTTTCCCCTAAAAATAAACGATGAAGTTACACCAGCCTATGTGAAGGATCAGTTCTGTTACTCGTAGTGATACGGGGTTAACATGACTCCAGTCTACTGAGCTCTATAAAGGATTTCGTAGCCAGTAGGTCTCCTGGGTTTTCCTTCATCCAAAAGGCTCATTCTTTTTGGGCCAAATCCAACAACCTTAAGTCAGTGAGCGCTCACTTGGCTTTGCGCTGCCCAGCACCATGTGCGGCCACCACGCAAAGCGGGCGAGATGCTCAGCCCCATCCGGCACTTCGGCACAGCTCAGCCAACAGAAGATGTAAAGCACGTTTAGGAAGGTATAGCTAACGACTCCTGCGCCTGGCATTTCCCAAGGGAGGACAGCCAGCCCGATGCCAGTGCCCTCCCAACAGCGCAAGGGACAGACCTGAGCGCATGGGCAGCTGGAAGACGCCTGTCCCCAGGGCAGAGCAGCTCTGGAAAGCTCTCGCGGTCAGCTCCAGCCCGCGTAGGGATGGCAGCGCTGCTCTGAGGACTACGGCTTCCTGATGTTTCCTCCCCAGCTGAGGATCGGGGCCAGCGAGTGTAAGAGTGGGTGTGAAACACTGCTGCTGGGCGAGCGCAGATTTCTGCCTTGGTAGTGGAAAGCATTACAAAAGGGCGATGGTAAGAGAAAATGAGGCTTGTTGTGCTCTGTGGGAGTTGCTGGGTGCTCAGCAAACCCCCATCAGGCCACTTACTCTCATGCTTCAACAGACTTAATTTGGTTGTACACCTATTTAAGCAATCCTGGCCCAAGCTTCCCAAACCCAGCTGGATTTGTACTTTAGCTTCACTAGTGAAATCCCAAAGCGTACTCTGCCCAAAATTCAGCAGAGCAGACTGCGGGAAATGCAAGGTTATTTGTATCATGTCATTCTAAAAATGGTCTGCCTGATATTTTGGGGAGGGAACAGAGGACTGGAGACTGCTACATAGAAGGATTCATTACATTTCTTCTTTAAGATTATTTTGTTCTACTCTGTATTTGTCGCAACATTAAACCACTTTGACTTACATTTTACACAGAATGTTTACAAGATGTGTGAGCAAATTTAGCGATATATATTTTTTAAACTTGATTACTTTCCCACACATACACAGAGTCTGAGTTACTCTATACATAATATTCCCTTCACAGTAAAAATGCCAGGACTTTCCATATGCACTACTGCTTAAGAACGGCATTCCTGGCAGGTCTTAATGCATCTGAGTGACGGTGTGAAGCTCCCAGCATTGCTCCAAGTCCTATCTGAGGAGAACACGCACCTGAAAAAAACACCAAGGGAAGCCATGAAAGAAAATACACTGAGGGAGCTCACAGACCAGGCAAATCAGAAGTGCCTTGCTTTAAGTCAGTAGACACTTCAAAGAAAGCACACAATGGTGCTGCCACCTTGCTCTCGATGGAACATTTTGTTTTAAAGGGCTGTTTCACAACAAGGCTGTTTTCTTCTTGTCAGGATCACAGGAATCCCCAAGACGCCCTTCCTGAAAAGCGTCAGCATTGCACAAACAGCCTTCAAGAAGGGAGATTTTCAAACATCTCCTCAGTGCAACGCCGCCTGAGCCCCTTCCAGTCGGTGGTGCAAGAGTGGTGCTGTTACTCCGCCTTTGATGGCATTATTCCTTGGGCACATGCCTTTGCTTCTCTCATTTTGCTGTGGTTTTCCTAACGTTATGCTTTTATAGGAGAGTTTTGCAGCAAGTTTGAGGGAAATGACATCACCAGCCCTCAGTTCAATCAGCTTAACACAGAAAGCTGCCTTCAAAGAAGCTTTTAAAAATACATTTTTGGTGGCTCTTTAGCATTTGAAAAAATGCTAGTGCATCCAAGCCTGTAAAGTCATATAAAGAACTTCCAATTCAAACATCTGAACACTGATACATATTCATTCTCTGTGCTGCTAATTAACCACAAGCTGATTTCCTTCAGCAGTGTGTTTATTTTAGCAGTATGGTTGTCCAGAATCCGCTCTCCAGAACATAACAATAATCAGGCTTCATAAAACAAATAGCTGTGTTCACTGCTATACTGAAAAAAAATCCTCATTGAAATCAGTGTTTTGGCTTCTATCAAAAGCACAAAAGGTGACAGGCTCTGATCAGACCTGGAAGTCTCCACTTACAAAGAATGAAATATTTCTCAAGAAGCTGCTAATGACAATTTTTGCCTCTTAATAGATTCATTAGGCCAAGAGTGACATGATACGGCAGAGGCAGAGTTAAAACCCCAAATACTCTCCTGTCCAGCCACAGATTCCCATCTCTAGTATGCTCCTGACCAAAACGATTCTATGATACAGAGCAGTACCAGGTGAGACCGATCGATACCGAGGAACCGTGTGGGCGGCCAGGAGAGAGGAAGGGTGCAGCGGCACAGGGCACCCCAGAGGCGTTGGAGGGAGGGAGGCTGCAGCGTTCCTATGCCATCGGCGGCAGCAGCTTGAGAACAAATGGCAGCACGTCACAAGTTGTCCCCAGAAAAAGAAACTAAACCCCAAGGGAGTACGCAGTTCCCTGAAATGAACCAAACGAACCCTCTAATATGAAATCTAGAAACGGAAAAAGGCACAAAGAAACAGAGACAGGAAGGCGAGAGGCACAATGGGCTCTTTTTAAAGGCGACGATAAAGCACTTGTGCCAGCACAAAAGGAGTGAGGAGGAATGAACCCATCTATCGGCGCTGGGGAAGCGGGTTCTAGTGAAGACATAAGTTTTAGAGATGATCAAACCAGAGGCACCTTGAGAGCAAGCTGCCCAGCAAGGAGCGCTGGCCTGGCTGCGCGACGGGAAGGAGGGCTCCGCTGCCTTGCTGCTGGCATCGTGCGTGTACACCGGCTGCGCAGGAAATGAATTTTATCTGTGAACCACTGCTTGGCACCCTCCTCGCTTGTGTTATTTATAGCTTGAACCTCAACTTTTTTTGGAATAATTAATCCCAAAAAACAAAAGCTCTAGGCCATGTTTAGTTAGGCACTTTTAAAGCCAGTAATAAACAATTGGCCCCCGCTGCATAGGCCGGTATTACGAGTGCTGACTGTCAGCTTTACGTAGGTGCCTTAGTAACGTAGTGGACGTGGGCTTCAGAAAACCGAGGCTGCAGAACGGAGCCTGCTCAGCACAGCGACCAGGGTGCCTAGTGGGAAATCAGCGGCTGTGCCACTTCAGGAGACACCGTAATACTTCATAGTCTTGACCTCTGCAGCAAACACTCTCCCTGACCCAGCGCCCTCCAAACATAGTCCCCTTAAAGAAAAGCTGGTTTGCTGAGGCACATACCCATCTACTGTGGTATGAACAACGGCAGCACAAATCCAAAAGCACTAGTGGGTATGCTATAGAGAATCTATGTTGGCGTTATATATGAGCTCTTCCTTCTTTGCTCTTTAGGCTTCTAAATAGATTATCAATTCTGTCACTAAGCATGCAATTAACTACACCACTGTGGGGTCACGATAAATTTTTCACTCACTTAAAGAAAAGCAGAATTAAAACTCACAGGCTAAATTCTGACTTTATAGCCCTGCATCCACAAATACCTCCACTAACTTGAGACAGACTAAATGGAGAAGGTACAGCTACTGGTGGTAGCCACATACGAGGCACAGGGAGAGCCACCTTGGCACTGACTCCGTGGGAAAGGATCAGTCTGCAAATGCAGGAGGCAGCTGGGTCCCACTCGACTCTGCTGTCATTCCACTCCATATTTTCTGTCTGTAGGTTCTCTTTAATACTTGTCTTTATTTTTCCAGGTAATGTCTAACATTCTTTCAGGGGAAGTCCTTCCACACACTATGCAGAAAGATAGCACACTTTTAAATAGCCATTGCTGGGCTTTGTTTGTTTCATTTATATTGTGAAATGCTTTTTTAATGGCATTTCATGATAGATTAGCAGACAACGAAATCTTAATGATCGGGTATGAAGGGTGATAAATGAAGGTCAGTATCACCATTAGCTGAACTAGTACTAATAGATGGCGCAATACCAAAAATATCAAAGTGTATGTTCTTCATTGATGAGAAATGCACTCTTCCCAGTAATGACGCCCAGAGGTCACCCTCAAGAGCACAAAGTAAAAGCAACTTGCATTACCAAAAAACCTAATAAAACCCCAAGCCCCCAAAACGACACAAAGAGAATAAGCCTTGCTAAAAACGGATGCTTTGACATCGTCAAACTTGTGGGCTGCACGTATTCACCACTCTGTGGGAACGCATTCCTGAAGAACAAGCCTTCCTTCATGTGGGGTGTCACTGGTTAAAACAATTTAGGAAGACATTTTTTATTCTCCTTGTTCTTTCTACCACTAATTGTTACCCATGCTTTGTTTCTGTTTATGCAATCAAGTCCTTTCACTCTTAACCATGATCTAACTACAGTTCTAACCAACATATGGGCTTCATGTTATACGCTGGTAGGCAAGCAAGCACAAGACCGTCTTTCAAACTGGCAGTAATCCCATCCAGAACTTTGTGACTTTCTTTTTCCCCCAGCAAGGTATGTTTTCTGACAAGACACACACACACAGACACACTTCAGCCCTGCATGTGGTAGAACATCTCATGGTTGTGCAGTTCTGTTTTGCTCTGGCCTGGCTTTGCACAGCTCTAACTCTTGGATGAAAACTCAGAATGGGAAACCTCAGCTCCTTTATCTTCTGTTTTCACCAAGCCAGGCCTGAAATCTTCATTGGCACAGCAATGAATTAAAGTGTGATTCTTGTAATCATTTTTTCACCAAAAGCCCTACTGTTGATGCAGTAAAAGATGTCTTTTTTTACCATTATAAATTATTCAACATTTATAACCGATATAAAATTCTACTGGCAGACTTTTTAGCTACCTTGGAGAATATTACTAAGGTACAATACTCCACAGTAAAACTTTGCTTTTTTTGTGAAATGCACGATTTCCAACCTTGGCTGAATTCTTAAGGCTGGTTGGATGGCTCTGTTACCCAGAAGCAAGAGTAATACAGGACTTAAGCACCAGCTTTGTAGTGAACCTCCTTGCTTCCATTAATTTGTTTTCAGGAGGGACTGAGACCTAGAGCTAACAGCAACGCAATCAAGGCCAGGTATCCAGCTTCTCTCTCCCAGGTTGCTGCGCAAGAGCCTCTCCTCTCCTGTCACCTATCCCCTAAGGATCTTTCTTCTCTCGTTCACCTTTCTGACAGAGGGAAAAGCGATCAAGAGCAAGGCTTCTGCTGGAGCCTCAGACTCTGCAAGGAGTGAGCACCCTCCCTGGTTTCTTCACCAGCCCAGCACTGAGTATGGCTGCATATTGTCCTAGGGGTAACCACCTGGCGGAGACATTTTGAGTCTCCATCACAGTCACCATCAACTCGAGGAAGAACACACTCCAGGAGGGGCTGCAAAACACTCAAATTTAGCGGGTTCCTCCTTTTTAAACACTACCATCTTCCATCACCTTTTGCTGTCACAATGTGGTCCTATCCATATGTGCAAGACAAAAAGCCATCTGAAATGCCAGACCTTCACTAGAAGGAGACGTACAGTCACGACGTCTTTGCTGCACATGCCTGTGTTGAAACTCTTAGAAAATATAGTGGCAAGTCAGGATCTGTACTGATACAAGATCCTCTGTACTGTGAGGAGACCCTCCCATGAGACAGTTATACAAAATAATTGACCAAAATTATCCGAGTGAAGTCATTGAGAGACCAAATGTTTCACTAATAAAATTTTTAAAATATTCATGATTCCAAAATATAAGTCATTGGCTGTACTTATTTGCCTTAAAAATACCTTACCCAATGAACATGTTTACTCACTGCTCTTTTCCTCCTACTAATCTGCTGATGACTCTTGGCAAGTCAAGTTTTGATTCCATTTCTCCTGAAAATTGGTGGTAGTTTCTTTTTAAAAATATCTAAGTCATTTAGAAGCTCAAGTTGAAAATCCTGCTTCATTGTCCTCATGCAACCTGCAAGGTACCTAATGCTTTTCCAACTGCTAGCATCCCTCCTGGCACAGACTGGCCCATTATGACTCCGTATGGCATCAGGAGATATTTTGCACCAGAACAATCCTAACCTAGCCACTTTAGGAACCAGTTTAGGTTTTATGTCAGCTTTCTCTATGAACTATGCAGTCCGCTCCCTCAGGTGCCTGACTGAGGCAGGGATTCATTTTGTTATTCCCCAAAAGAAGGCAGGAAAGGAGACAGGGGATATACGAGGCAACTTTCAAGAGTGCCTTACCTCATCACACAAATCCAGTTCAAGCAGAACTACTGTTGAATAAGCTAGGCCTGCCCATGACTACATCTTCTCTTACGCTAAAAAAAGCAAAGCTGTGAGAAAGGGCAAGCAGATATGACTGTGCCTACTGCCCTGCAGAGCTCAGAAGTCCCCAGAAAGAATACTGAGTGCTACGTCAGCTGCATTTCACGCATGGCAGTGTTGGTAGGCAACTTGATTTCCCTTCCTGGCTGTGGTCACATAGCGGGTAAGGGTTACAAAGAGTCACATTTTGTTGCTCGCCTGTTACCATGGCATTTGTCTTCCCTTGCAGCGCTGGGGCAAAACCTGAGGGTTGCACAGATTATCTTTAGTCATTAATAAAAGGATGCTGCAATGCAGCCTTTGCACCGCACTCTAGCCCCAAGTAGAAACGTTGCACGTGAAGCTGAAATGCTACACAATGTTTTCAAGGGCATTAAGTTTGCCCTCCTTATAGCATTACACAACAAAGTGTTTATGATAATCTGAAAAAGAAAACTGCATTTTATATGTAATTACGCAACTATATGGTCCCCGTTACCATAGCATGCAAGTGCCTGATACACTTTCACATACTTGTCTCAGTGCCCAGAAGAATTATTTGCTCCATTTTGAAGAAAGGAAGCTGAGGCGAAGGGAGACTAACCGATCTGAAGTTATAATGAGAACAGGAGTGCAGGTCCACCAGTTCTCTGTTATGCCTAATGTTTAATGCCATTTCCATGTCACGTATGTGTGTAAAGGTTCTTTGCAGCAAGTAACTGCAACAAGAAATAATAAACTTTATCTTATATCTCACAGTAGCAAGACAGGAAATTCTTTACAATAATTTACAACAGCAAAGAGTAACATTTACTATATATATGCTATTCTAATATAGACAGTTCTAATAGCTTCCCTGCTTGTTACAGCCCTCCTGCCTAAAAACGCCTAAAAGTTTGCGTCTGTCGCGGGGGGAAGCGATTGTGCTATCCTCCTCGCTATCATGCATGCCCTCCTTGCTATCTTCTTCTTACAGAACAGTCACCCCTGCTGTATCCGGCAGAGCCCAGGAAAGACAGACACACACAACGCCAATAAGCAACTCCTCTTCGGAGGCTTAGGACTTAATCCAAAACTCAGGAAGACTTTGTGAAAGGCACATGGGCTTTGGATCAGGCCTGTCATGTCTGTGTATACATTTGCTTAGTATAACTTTAAAAAAAAAAAAAAAAAAAAAAAGAATCTTCTCACAGTCCAGGGCTTACACGTCATTCCCATGTTGCTTCAGCGGTGAATTCTGTGGATTGCCCTTTACCAGTCAGCCTCTCCGGGTCTCTCACAGGTCACTGTAAAAATGAAATACTGACCCCTCCCTTGCAAATTCTAATGTCTTTGTCCCATCTATACTACGTGGTTTGGTATAATCAAATACATTTGGAATGAGTATAGAGTGAATATACACAGCGGCAGTCTTTTATTAATTGGCTGTTATTTAAAAAAATTTTTTTGGAGTGTCTCTTGTGGGAATTCCATTTGCTCAGTCTGTGCAGGAGGCCTCCGGAGTTACTCAGAGGAGAAGAGCTTCACTGGAGCTTCTCCAAAAAAGTAAATACAAAACCAAATTCAAGTACCCACGTTGCAGACTTGACACTTCACCAAAAAACCCTCCCCCTCGCACTGACAAACAGCAAAATTTACCCTCTAAGGAATCAATAAAATACACATGTGAAGTACACACACAGTAAAACCACAGGGGTTTGACAATCCTCTCCAAATGGCATTACCGAAACCAAGGCGTTCATAGATCTGCACAGCCAACACTAAAGCAGCCAGAAGAGGGAAAAACCTCCGCTCACCAACCTTCTCACCCCACCTGAGCAGCGTCCCTGACACGAAGTCTTCGAATGCACCCCCGGCAGGCGCCCAGCTGGCAGACGGTGAGGCTCCGTGCTGCGCTTTCTTTCACCACGGCTTCCCCAGTGAAAGCGGGGATCTTCTGGGGACTTCCCTCCTCTCAGATTCAGTTACTCTAAACTACCCAACCACAACGTCAGGGGTCCATATGAGCAGCCTCACGCTACTTTTGCACACCGTATTACTCATTTGCAAATTCCAACCTAGGCCACAAACACCTCTATGTCTTTTGGGCTACTCTGGGTTTCGGGTTTTTTTGGTCAGCCAAGCACACAAGGCTGTGTGCACAATTTGCTGGCCTTTCTCTAAACAAGCATTTGCTGTAATACAGTAACTTTTAAGAGCGTGAGCGAGAAACCCCCCTATCAATTCTGGTGAAAACCAAAATACCCACCGTAAGTGAGAGGAGATACCAAAAGCAGAAGACATCTTGCCAACGGCTTAAAAGAGATCTGTAACAACCTGCAGAACACAGCGCAAGCTAACAGCATGCCACCACATTACAGTGAAACATCTACACATGTTCACCCTGTCTATGGGTCCAATACATGGTACCCTCAAAGTGAAGGGGAAAAGAAAAAGTGTAAAAGATAATGAGGCAGAGGGAAACGGAAACATCAGACTGTCCCTGTCATGGGTAAGGGGGAAAGTCACACTGAGTGTCTGGCACGCTGCAGGAAGAAAGGGAGATCGGATGTGGACTCGCTGATGAGGAACAAAACTAGCTAAGAGAGAAAAAATGATGGACATGAGCACCCAGGGGAAATGGAAAAGTGGTGACAGAATTGCAGAGAGCTCCAGAGGCAGATGGAGTGGAAACCACTACAGTAGGGAAGGAGGGAAGGCGACATGAGGCTTTTGGCCTGACGGGCGGAACAAAGGATATACAGATCCCCCAGCGTCGAGCTGCTGGCACAGAGAACGGGCTCTGGTGGGAGCGCACTACCTCTGCTCAGAGCTCAAGGGTGAGCACAACGAAGAACGGAGAGCAAGCTCCTATCGTTAGCTCCAACAGCCTCAGCTCATTAGACCGGTACAAAACTGAAGTTACGGCATAAAGTTAATCTCTCCTTTGCAATAACAGTTTACACCAGTATGTTGCGAAGAAGGTAGCTGGCATACTTCTCGTCTGTAGGTTGCCAAGGCACAAGCAAACACTCAAACCTCTGATTAAAAACTCCTCTTGAAGCCAAAAGTGAAACAGTTGTAACACCTGTGAGAAAGGCAGCACTAATTAACTCAAGAATTTCCCAGCTTGTTAAGTGTTACATTTCTTGACAGTATTTCAAGTTCAGGGCCAAAAAATACCAACATCTGTAACAAAACTTCAAACCAGCAAAAAACCACTAAGCCAGCTCCCCACACACAAAGGCAGACCAAATCCAAGATATCAGTAGCGCAACAAGAAAAAAAAAACACCAGCCAAGGAGATAGCGCAGAAAAGTTTAATGGTTTTTAATAAGAAGCATGTATCAAGTGAAGTGATTTACAACTTAAAAGTCTAAAAGTTTAGAGGAACAACAGAGTATTAATCCCAAGGGGAAGACATTTTGCTCATATACCTTCTCTGAGGAAAAACCAAAACCGCAAACTAGTATGTTTAAGGAGATTCCTACTTTTCTGACAGGTATCATATAAAAAGGCACACATATATCATCATTTGATAGCTTGGATGTATTAAGTTGCAATTTTAAAGTCGTTCTTTTTAGTGTTGTATGAATTACACAGGGAACAACTTCAAGTTTAAATAGGGTGCCACTGACCTTCCTCTTCCTGCTCGGGTAAAGACTCGAAAAATTGGATAATATTACAGAGAAACTGTGTTGCAACTCCTAGGCACATCAGGGTCAGATAAAGTTCAGTCTTCCCTTTGAACTTTCTTGCCTCTGTTGGGCTATAGTCAAATCCTCAGTGTTATTTTAACATGGTTTTTAAAGTTTAATTTCCTTTTTGTGGCTTTGCATTATTAACATTATTGACGTTAAAAGCGATATGCAGTCCCCTTTTCATCTTTCAGAAAGCATGGAAATATTTGTGGATTCCTCCCCCCTCCATTAATTAAAAACTTGCCTCAGCAACCCTCTTCAGTCACTGCACAGGGCCTTTGCCGCACAGAAGTCAATAGGAGAAATCCTTTTTCCTTCAGTGGAACCAGGATTTCTATAATCCACTCTTCCCAGAAGGGCTTTGCAGTTTAGCAGAGCAAGAAGCCAGCATTCAGCTTCATCAAGAGGGTTTTGAATGGGTTCCTTTTGGGTCTGAGCCTCAGTGCTTGACACACGGTAATTAATAAGCAAAGGGAAGAAGAGTTTTCAACGAGTCTCAGTGTTAACCCCGGGAGCAGAGCAGTGACAGACCAGACTACCAAAGCTTTGCAACATTCTGCTTTAAATCAACATCTTCTGTACCCACCTGAACCACTTCATAGCCTTCTGGGAGTTGCTGTAATGATGTAGTTTGTTTTGAGCCTACTTTTTTCCTAAAGGCAAGGTCCATTCTTGGGTTCCACATCCTAGGATCTGCCATACGGTACCTCTTCTGGGGGTCTGACACCAAGTTAAGACACGCACTACAGCTGGAAAATCTGGGTGCCCAGCTGAGAACAGGGCCAATATAGAGGAGTGCAAAAATATGGGATCCAGAAAGCCATTTCTCGGGAAGTATCACAGCGGCCCAGGCACTGCGATTAACCTCAGGCGAACGTGGAGCACCGAGCTTTGCTTTTTAAAAATAAGCAATAATAGCAAATAAGCAATCAGCGAATAAAGTGTTGAAAAACCAAAGTCAGCTGGAAAATAAAATTCCATTCTCGAATGAATTTTATGCCTAACCTGTTCTTTTTTCATGTAGAACTCTGTCCTCATTCCCTATTAATGCACTAAAGTAACCTGAAAAATCAGGTCAGCAAAGCGTGACTCAAAGAGGGGCTGGTGAGCCTCCAGCACTTGGCGGGCGGAATCAAGGTGCTCAGTCAGATATACTTTTAAAAATCTAGGAATACAGCTTCAGGCATCTAATTTTGCAGAACCTTTGATTCTAGAATGAAAAAAAAACCAAAACAAACTAACCACCACATAAATCCAGTTAAGATCCTATAAGCTTTTCTGTAGCAGCCACTACTTGCCATAGGAAAGCAGAAATGATTCATTTAACTCTGAAGCACTGAAAAAAAGTCACTTAACAGAAACAAGTTAGCAAGGACAGTTTGATGACAGTTTTTCCACGACGACAGGCTTCTAAAAGATATGCCAGTTACAATAAATATTTCCAAATTAGATATCTGGCATTAAGTTGAGAGAGCCAAGGGCTTAAAGATGTCACATAACATAAATGCAGCTCTGTTTAACTTTGCAGTTTCCGAAGCAGTGAAGCCCTAGGCTTGCTCTCTTTTTTCTTCCCCCCGCTCTCCCTTTTTTGATATGCCAAATCCATGACCAACACAAGAAACTTCTTTTGCTCCGCTGTGACTAACATTTATCATTTGTATATAAAGTAGCCATTATTCAACCAAATGCGAATTCAGCAAGTGCTTTTAAAAATCACCCACCCCCTAGCAAGAACCGCAAACCAAACAGCCGCCCACACCCCGGCTGGAGCATGCCTCTGCATTCCTGAGCGCTGAATAACAGGAGTCTCTTTGAGTCCATGCTGCGCTTTCTTACTGCTCCTCAAAGCCTTGAGAGAGACCTTCCTCTATTGCAGAATCAATGCTGGAATGGCAGCTTGTGTCACACCTCACGCAGTCAGTTTAACTCCTTTCTAAGTGTAGCTTAAAAACAAGGTGCCCCTGACTTCTTTTTCTTACTTAAAAAAAAAAAAAGGAAAAAGGTGTCAGTTGTAAAAAGAAAAAGAAAATAAGAAATAGAGTATAAAAGAACAAGTCCCTCAGCTGTGTCCTAGCTCTGTCTCAGGGCCACTGAAAGTAAGAGGAGGTCCGAGATGCATCTCCTGGGCGATTCTGTTCCAAAATGATGCCAAGGTGGCACACGCGTCCTCACTGATTCCGGCATGAAACCCAAACATGAAACCAGTCTGCTCAAAGAGCGAGAGACCTACCCAGAACTCCTTTCTTCACTCAGGAGGAAAAAGGCACCTTGTACTGGAGGGTACGCAAACCCCAGACAGGCTGGCTTTGGGCTGCCATACCGGGAGAGACCTCCGTCTGCCGTGCCAGGCTTGGGTCCCCTGCTTGTGCAGGAGGGAACGGGACCTGCCCTCCAGGCCCACAGCAGGTTTTCTTGCAGTACTGATCCCATTCCTCACTGCTTTGCCCATCTACCCCAGCGAGGCCTCCTTGCGCTGCTGGATATAATATGGCTCTAGGGAACAGGGGCTGCACACACAGCTGCTCCGGGCTAAAACTGGAGAAATATCCTGAGAAAGGAATAGCGTCTCTGGCTGGAGAGCGTGGAAGGCTCACACAGCCTCCAGCAGCTGCAGAAGCAATTTTGGACAGTGGAACCACAGAAAGCAAAGACCCCCCCAGGAACCAGTCCCCTCGGAGTAAAACCAGAAATATTTCCAAACGATGAAATCAGGCCACAAATAAATTCTCAACGATATGCAGATAAAGGGCTTATGTTCAGAATCACTTCTTTACCTAACATGAAGTTCAGAGTCAGTTCTCAACTTCCAGTTGCTCCATTCGGCTGCGAGCCAGCCAAGCGACAGTCGAACCCGTGGCATGGGACAGGGATGGTAACAAAAGCCTCACCTCAGTGTCTTGTAAATGTTGATATTCTGCACAACGCTTACCCTCCACACTTCCCAGGGCCGAAGAGGGAGCACCTGGCAGAGAAGTTTTGCACCACACAACAGTAATTCCCAGATGGGTCACCTATCTGGCAGCAGCTGGATTTGAAGATCTTTAACAGGACGGCAAATCTCTCTCTTGAACTTAAGTCCTCTATTTTCCTTTTGTCCAGTGTTAATGTAACATTTCCATGCTATGGAACAGTCATGGAGTAAAGCGTCACCATCCAAACACTGTTGTACCACAAACTGCACGTTTATTTATTTATTAGGCTGGGGAAAGAGTCCAATGCTTTGGGTTTGCTGCTCTACTCACTTCATTCATGTTACGCCTTGCCTTGACTGGGCTTTTACAATTCTTTGAGAAAAAAAAGAAAAAAGCCAACAAATCAAACACTAAGACAGATTTAAAAATGGGATTGCCATTTTGAGTAATTGAGTAAAACTGAGTAAAAAACGAGTAATTTTTTTGCTGTAGAAGGTAGTCAATCATCCTATGCCGTGTGCTGTATCAAGGCACAGAGACTTTATTTTCTTTTGCTGCTAGCTGTGCCAAGAACTTTACGGGAAGGACTGGAAACTCCTATGATGCATCACACCCCAGCTATGATCCAAGGCAGGTACCCAAGCTGGTGAGCCAATATGATAATCCTGGATTGCTAAATCCATTGTTTGCCTGAAAAACCTTGAATCACATTCAGTACTCTGTTGGCCAAGGAAACCGGATGTTACTTTCTGCAAAACCTGTCACCGCCGCTCCCAAGTCAGCGAGAAATTGCTCGAGAGAAACAAAGATTCCTCCAGGCTCTTCCAATAGGAATGTTTGGCCCACTCTCCTTCCTCCCCTCACCTTTGTGTGCCTGAATGTGAACAGTCCAGGAAATAAGGACAAAATATTTTAAAATAAAAATATTTTCTACTGTAAAGCCTAGGAATTTTTGTCCATAAAGAATTAGAGTTTCAAAGCAACAAGTTATTTTAGGGAAAAAACAACAGAAAAACGTTTCGTTGTGTAACTGGATAGAAGAACGCTTGATGGGTTAACTTAATGAAATGATTCCAAGTCCTATTCTACCCTTATTGATTGACTGAGTATCTAGCACTTATCCTCATATAATGGTATCAACACAATCAATAGCTCTCCAAGTAATGTCAGCTGCTAGCTAATTTACACTTCCATAGTTGCCATCTGCTATTCAACCCATTGTAACACAAGCCATTGGCCCAGGATCTTTAACTAGCATGGTCAAAACAAAACTAGTGAAAGACAGAAATTTTATCCATATTCCCAACGGGTAAAGGAATACATTTAATCCAATTATGGTTTCATCACTCCTAGTTTTTCAGGTTTTGTTCACGCAGCCAGGAAATTGTGTTATAGTATCTGTTTATTTGAATTCAGCGATCAGCCCTGCATTTCAGGGAGAAATGAAAGATATTCATTGTTATCTTAGGTAAATTAATTAAGACCTGAGAATTCCAAATAAAAAAAAGCTAAATGATCCTCATCTGCATGATCTCCTGAATGCTTCCTATCATTTCCAAAGTATATTTTATCTAGCCTCATGGAAGAGAAAGATGCCTAGCTTACATTAAAAGCAAGTGTCACTCAGGAGGATTTCTTGGTTCTTTTTTAATGGAGTATTCAGAATATTATTTTTAAATGCATGCTATTTAGAAATATATATTTTTTTTAAATCTGCATATTATTTCCCTTTGAAATCACTGCTGGTAAAATACAGGCCCATGAAAAACTATGACAGAAATATGCAGAACTAACTAAATGCTCACACCTAACAGTCCAAGCACCTAGTAGGTGTGCAGTGATGGGATTTACTCCTTCAGAACTGCTTCACAAAACCCTGCCGTTACTACAGCACAGGATGCAAATTCCAGATTTGATCGAAAAGAAGCAAAGAGATCAAAGATTCAACAAACTGGATGACAAATGTTCAACCGTATGAGTCGCTACAAACAGAATCAGCATGATAATGCTGAACTCCGCAGCCAGGATTATACCCATGATGGAAACAATGGGACATATGGGCACAAGTAATATTCCTCTTTCTTTAAAACTGTCTATTGTTTAAGAACAAAGCAAACCACATCCAAATACATCTGGCATCAACATCGAATGTTTTACAAGCTGATCCTTCTTTCAAAAACCAAAAAACCTGTACATCTGAGTATCCCATAAATTTTGCTACAGCACACGATGAGGCTGGACGTTTTCTGGAGGAGGAAGTTAACACACACGTCGCGCTGCCCACCCCGGGCTGCTCCACCAAGAGCCAACTGGCCCAATCCTCACCACCCTCCTTCCCTTTCATGCGGCGGAGGGCAAACTTTCTCTAGGAAGGATGGTGGCTGGAAATGGCCTATTGCTACCACAAAGGCAATTCATCCAGTCTGCATCCTCTCCCCTGCTTAGATCTGAAGAGCGTCTGGGAAAGAGGGCAGCTGGGAGCTGGCTGAATATTGCCCTGGAATGCAATGGCAGGCTGCTTTTAAACCACATCTTTTCCCTGCGGGGAACAGGCTGCCGACAGGAAACGGGCTCATGTGCTGTACAGAGAATTAATAGTAAGGAATATGCTCCCACAAAGCACTGGAGCTACCACAAGCTACTGCGTGCGTACACCCAGGAAATTCAGAGCTTCAGAGAACGCCTGAGCGCTTCCTCCTTGTCCGTGTATCACACCCTGGATGTGCTCTCGTTTCTGTCTGAGGGACCCTGAACAGAAGCAAGACAACCCTAACGTTTCCTCCGAGAAACGAAAGATGACTAAACGCACATCATGCTACAGGTTTTCCTAGGAATGGGCCTTAACAGTCCCCCCACCGCAGAGAGAAAGAGCAGGGCCCACTTAGGGCCCAGTTAGCAGAAGCTGGGCACCAATTTCCATTTGTATGTGCTATTTTGAGCAGAAACAAGCCAGAAGGTATGCAAGCGATCTCCTTTCTTCTCAGCCTGCATTTGAATGCTTGGTTCCCAGGGTGCAACTCTTGTCCAAGTATTGACTCTAGCTGAAGAAATGAAGTGGAAATTAATCACATTGCCATTTTAAACAGCTTTCCTCCAGCTAATGTGTTTCCAGGTTTCCCCAGGCCCATCAGCTCTTTTTCATCCCAAAAAAACCCCCAGGTGTTCAAGGCAGAGCTTGAAGATTTTCTACATTTCTTCACGCTTTCCAGACCTACTGAAGCCTGGTCAAAGCTACAGGTTGCGGTAGGTCCAGAAAGTCCAGATACAAACACTGCACGTGCAGAAACAAACTGCAAACGTGTGCAGCAAGTCTGACATTTGAAGAGGCATCTCAGCTACCACACGTTGTGTAGAGTCAATTCACACACTGCGAGACCACCCGGGCAGCCCAACACAATGGGTTTAACACCTTGCCAAAACTCCAAACTTACTGCGTGCGCGTAATACTACAGATGCACACATGTTTCTGTCTGAGAAATCCTGAATAGAAATACATCAGCTGTAAGCTTTGCCTACAGAGTTTGCATCATGACAATTAACAAGGCAGCTCTACATTGGAGACTGTCCATGCAATCAAAAAAAGAAAAGAGCTTCTAGTATTAATCACCTTTGGACAATTTCCACCACAACAGTTTATAATCTTATCTGCTTTAATTCCCCCAAAGTGTCACAGTTCATTCTGCACTGGAGTAAAACCAAGAATGAAGCAAAGAAAAAATTCCACTAAATGGCAATCATCCCTCATCGCACAGCTCAGTAGTAAGAGCCCTTCTTCTCTAATCAAACTGATTACGCTGGAGAAGGAGCCTTTAGCTTTTATAAAAGCTAAAGAAATAACAGGCACAGGAAGCTTCTTTTGGACCTGAAAACCGCTCACGTGAATGCTAAATTACTCATCCTTTAGCTCACAGCCAAACAGCCCCCCGTCACCCCACCAGGTCTCTAAGCTTTGCAAGAGCATCAGCCTATCAATCAGTGAAAATGCATCTTCCTGATTATTCCCTGGAACTGCAGTTTTTCAGGCGCAGGAAGCTCAGGGCACCAGTCTCGGTTCAGCACCATTCTGGTGACTTAACGCTCAACTGGTCTTCAGCAACTTTGGATTCCTAAGCCACGTGAAGATCAGTCTGCCATCACAAGTCCCAGTTCGGGCAAGTATTTACATACATCTTTCGGTCTCACTGCAACGAGCACTACACAGCCCTTGCAAAGTAGCTGACTGCCAAAAGAGAG
Organism: Phoenicopterus ruber ruber; assembly: GCA_009819775.1. NCBI lineage: Eukaryota > Metazoa > Chordata > Aves > Phoenicopteriformes > Phoenicopteridae > Phoenicopterus > Phoenicopterus ruber. The sequence continues at coordinate 2,383,523 of CM020225.1, forward strand.
GCAGATGTCTTCTGCTGGTTTAAACCACATGGGGTGAATGAAAATTCCTTGCATCTCCTTAGAGTGTGTGCTCCTGACTGAGACTACAAACTAGTTTGCTTTGCTAAGCACTTGTAACGCATATTTCAAATAATTATAATCTTGAGGTCTTCTCTAACATTACCACAATGTATATTTATTAAGTTAAAAGCACGCGCGCTGCTACCAAACAGTTATTTAACATTCATTACAACTTGTCCGAGCAAGCCTTATATGCTGTGTAATCATACTCTTCTCCTCAGGGCACAAATGCTAAGCATAGCTTGAAACAACAAGATACTGTTTTGTCCTGAGTTTACCCATAAAAGAAATACTTGAAGTATTGTTAATATATGCCTTTCCCACATCCCTCCTGAAACTGTAAAATCATACTAGCATCTTAAATAAAAACAAAGATAAATTGGAAAGAATATAGGAGATCTTACATTTCCATTTTTCATAAAATTATGGAAATCACACTCAAATCCAAACTCTGACTTGCATCATTGCATAGCACATGTGAGCTTGTTCAGCACCCAGCATTGTTCTGCTCCAACGCAGGTGCCTTTTTTAATGAAATCTTTCCAGATACCTTCCCAGACAATTTGCCCACCTTCCTACAATAGTCCATACTATTCAAAACTATTTCTAAGTGGAATCAGAAGTACTAAAGATAATCACAGGACTTCTCCAGGTGGAAAGAATCGAGCCTCTTGAGTCAGATGTCAGGTCCGTGGCAAGCTGCCTCACCTCCCACTGCCTCTACAGAGGAATTTCTGAAGATTTGTTTCCAGAGAGTCAGAAGTGTCAGGCCATGGGGACATCCCTGTTCCAACATGCTCTCTCCCATCCCTCTCAAATCATGAGGCAAACCACAGACTTTAATTTGGAATAAGTCAGCAATTATTACGCTGCTTAAGCGCCTTTACCCTCTTGAAGCCAGTAGACCCAAAAGCTCAGCTTCTGGGGACAACTGCTCTTCAGAAAGCTCCTCTGAAGGACGGCAAAGCTACAAGGGCACACAAACCATCACAAAAAAAAAAACCCCACATCATGGGACAAAATTTAACATCACCTGAGGGCTGGGAGACTTCTAGGGGCAGGTACAGGGTAAATTTTATCTCCAGTGAAAAAAAATTAGAAGACCACAGCAGAATTAAAGAACATCATAACTTTGGGCAATCTAGTTTTAAGATCTTCTCAAATTTAGTTTCATTCCATTGTTAGAGGAGAAATTTGGTTGCTAAAAGGTAATTTTCTAGACATAGTACGTTTAGACTTTTGTGAGGTAATTGGCTGTGTACAGCTTGGTAAAAATATACCCACAAAACCAGTTTAGGGCTAAAGAAAATGTCTTAAAACAAAAGATACAAGAATTTCAATCCATTCTTTTTATTAAGACAATGACAGAGTGACGATTGAATCACAGCAGTGTAAGAGTATGTTTATTGGAGGGGAAAAAGTGAATACTGAAGGACTCTTCAGTCTAGCCAGGAGAGGTATAATGAAGCAATGCTGTAAGCTGACACCAGGCCAATTGCAGCTGAAATATGGTACCTTTTTTTTTTTCTTCTTCAATGTGAGGAGACTATTAGCTGTTGAAAAAAAATGGACAACATAGTGGAATCTCTGTCTTGGTATCTTTAAATGAAGACAGGATGCATTTCTAGAAGACACACTTGTAGAGGTTACTAATTTCAATATAGAGGTCAAAACTCTACCCACGAGTCTGATTTAAAAGGGCACGATTTACAAGATATCAGACTAAGTGATCTTGTTGCCATAAAGATACAAAGACACTCTGAGAACTACAGTAAACTCGGCACAAGCAGGCAGCAGACTCACAGAGACAGACAGAAATAGGATTATGCCTTTTAATGGCAATCTACTATTAGACTACCTCAGAGGTGTAACATGAAGCTGCATCCTTACTCAGTCCCAGAATGCTCCCTTTTGTTTTACATTTGCTTGCCAGTAGAGATGTGATTTCTAGAAACAAGGAGCTAAACTAATTATCTGATGTTCCATTTTCTTTAAAAACCCAAAGAATAATATTAAATATATATTTAGTAAGCAGACTGCAGCCACTGCAAGCTGAAAAATCACTTTAAAAGCATTTTGGAGAGGATTGCTTGTAGAGTCCAAAGTAGCAGCAACTCCACTGTTAAAGAGATCTGCTATGAAAAGTAAGAAATAAAATTAAAGAAATATTATTGCAGGCAAAGCAGCTCCCTCAGAAACACATGCATCTGACAGCACCTCAGGCAATACCATAGCCACGCACGAGCAGCTGCAGATTTTAGGGAGGGACTCGTATGGTTAGACTTAGATGTGTGATTAGTTCCACTAACTTACATGAGACTCAGTCTGGCAAGACTCTTCAGAACATGTCTGTCCTCAAGCACGTGTGAATTTGGTGGGACCGCTATTACTCATCCTAAGTGCTCACAGGGTGAAAGGGCTTCCTACAGCTCTACATGGACACGGGGCTGACCATGGGAAGCTCACTGCAGGACTGAGATCACGGAAATCTTAATTTAAAGAAAGCATTTCTTAAAGGAGAGGAAGGATTAAAAACCCCAACAAACAGTGTGCACAAACCCCGATAAAATGTCAGTGTGCATGCTTAGAGGTAAATCTTCCCCACTCACACCCCTCCCCCATATCAAAAATAAAGACAAAAATAAACCACAAAGGGAAGGAAGGAAAAACCTCACAAATTTTTATGTTTGTTTTAGGCCTACTGCAGCAACTGCTTTACTTAGCTTTTATCTGCTTTTGCGGTGTTTCCTAGCCCTGACGGTAAAAGCAAAGGACTCTATACACAAACAGCAAAGGGTTTTATACAGCAGGCAGAGCCCTTTGTTACGGATGGAAATTAGAGACAGGTGTTGATTGCGGAATGGAAAGTAATTGCTCTGCACAGGGAACCTGGGAAGCACAAATACCAGAGTCCCCGAGACCTTATTACAGAGATAACTGTAAGCTTCTTCCCCCAGGCAGTTACTAGACCAGTCCATGAGAAAATAAGTTCTGGTGATGACTATGGTTCACACACATATTGTAATAAACACTTCCAGATTTCATGTCTTGCAGCATACTATTACTGTTATTCATTATTTGCTAAGAGATGACAGAAAGCAAAGTATAATAAACAAAAGAATAGAAAACTCCACAGCTCCCACCCCAGAAAGCTTCGACGGGTTTTGCATAGTGTCCCTCCAGGGTGCAAGTCAAGGCTGTTTTTCCCCTCTGCCTTTCCAACAGAATAAATGAACAAGTTGAACAGCTTGTGATATTTGCATGACTGGGGAGAAATCATCTGAGCAGTGTGAACAGCCAAAGTCTAAATAGTTTGCAAGTAGTAAAAACCAGTTAGTGACAAAGTCCTCTGAAGACCCTCACCTTGCTGATTATTGCACTGACAGTTACCGCAAGTATTACGAAATGAATCAGTAATGACAAGCAAACCCTGTAATTTCCACAGTAGGCTCTTTCTACTTATTTTCAGCTTAGAGATAATCCCGCTTTTATTAGGTGCTGATCTATCACTTTAAGTATTGCTAGTGCACTGCAGAGGAAGAGACCAAATGCCAGAGAATGAAAGGTTTTAGCGGAAATAATCTCATGAAGGGCTTCAACTAAGGCAAAAAGACGAGGAAAGTAATGCTACATTGCTTAGAGATGCATATGAACACAACCACCTGATGGTAACAGTATGTTAAAATTAGACAAGATTCTTTTGATGTAACTTAAAGGAAAAAGGTTTTAAGAAGCATATTTTCATTCAGTACCCTCCAGGCACAATTCCTGTCACTGACATTTACATGTCCATGTTCTGAAATAGTCACGTCTCTGACAAAATGCACAGTGGTGATCTAGCTAATTTTCAATGAAGAGTCCCATAAAGTTGTAACGCTTCACATCTGCATTGTCCAACATATCTGGGTAGCAGATCGGTGCACATGGGAAGATTAGGCAATTGCCAGGTAATGTTGCCTCTTCACAATTAGCTTATCTGTGTGCTAACAAACACTCGAATTGCAGAGCGCCAGACTCAGCTAAGAAGACGGAGGAGTATTTCAAAGGTTGCTCATTTATTTGTTGCACAAGGGTCACACGGCTACTCACGTTCCACACGAAGAATGCCAAATCCCTGCAGAGCCCAGCAACGCCCAGACAGTTTTGCACCCACATTTCACTTTGTTGTAACACCTTGCTCCAGCATGCAAAATGCTTTCAGCCCTCAAGAAAAGTGCTAGACTAAGGATATCTCAAGAGCTCAAGTTCTTCATTAGAGGACATGACCACTAACAGGCTACTTACCTTACACAATGAGACATCATTTAGTCTGTTCTTTGAAGGGGACATCAAAAGGCATAAGGGAGTCTGCATCTTCAGTGCTAGTCACTTCAGAGGCACCTTGTAAGGACAGTTACCAAATGGCCAACAGCAATGGCTTTGCATGTGGTTAGATGCCTGTTCCCCAAGGAATCACAACATATCTATTTGCTAGTAAAGCCACAAACTTGTATTGAACAATCCCTGGTAGCAACAGTGACAAGAAAGTACCAGTCACTGGCGTAGGATGTGAGAAAACAAAACACTTCATCACAGTCACATTCTTCAAAGTCAAGCGGTTCACCCAGTGAGTAATATTCCTGCAGTGGTTTGTAGGTAACAAGAACTATGCTTGTAGAAGTGGAAACCATAAATAAAATTATGTTACTGATGTATCATTATCATAATATGTAGAGATATGACAGCATAAAAGTACAAGGAAATGAGATAATTTGGAGTTGTCATTTCTGTTAAAATTAACTTGGCTTCCAAACAACGTTAATGAGACACAGAAGCACAGCCTGAGATGTGTACTGTGTCCAAATCCACTCTGCCATTTATTGGCATATTAAAATATTTGGGGTTAAAGTACAAGACAAAAAAAAAATTGACAAATAAAAGCGGGGGTTATTGCTATCACACCTTTCACCAACATAATGCCACTTGCTACAAGAAGCTGGCTTGGATGCATCTGCCAGCCAACTGCACGCATTCACAGTGGCTCGCAGCTTCTTCAGCCTGTGGAAAACTACTTTAAAGTTTCCCAAAAGAAAAGACCGCGTGAGCAGTTTCATCCATGTAGACTGCTGCACAACACACGAACGTAGTTTCGTTAGTCACCTCTTCTTCAGTCTCTGAAAACTACTGCAGTAGATATAAACATATGCAAATTTTAAACACTTCACTTGCTTACTCCTCCTTCAGTCTTTTGTGCCAGGAGATAACACCAGAAAACAAAACTGGAGAAAGGTTATCCTGTGAGCAAGCCCGTACCCTGCATTCCCAAAGGACTGCCAACTTCAGATTAAGCAGCAGACCTCAGTCCCCATGATAGCTACAAAACAAACTACGCAGATAGGTTTTTGTGAACCAAGAGACATGTTTGTCTCCTGTTTATTCTAAAGACATGTTTCTTCTAAAGACATATTTATTTTAAAAAGGCTAAGTACCTTTGAGTAAGTATGTAAGTACCTTTGAGTAACAACCTCACTTGCTGTAAAAAAATAAAAATTTTTAAAAATCCTGCAAGCTAGCATTGGATCCAACCCAACGTGAGGTGCAATTTTTAACCGACAGGAATAAGTTACTGAATCACTGCTAGAAAAGTTATGGCCTGTGTTTTGAAATAATCCTTGTCTTCTAAAAATAATTCTTTAGTGATTTAATTTATAGCAATACATTACATATGCAGTTACACTGCACCAACTTTCAGCCAGCTTTTGACAACACTCAACCCTCAAATGAACCCAGAAAAATATTCTTCATAGCTCCAAGTAGCACAGTGACTGCAAACCAAAATTAAGGACGAAATACGATACCATTTGTAAAATCAAGATGTGATTCTAAAGCAAAAGTGCGACAAAGTCTTTTACGCTTCCCCAGTTATTCTCTCACAGTGATGTAAATTCAGAGCTGCTCTGCATGTGCAAAAATGGCAACACTGAAGTCACACAGATGAAAAAATATGTGACTTACTGAACTAATAACAAAAATCAATCCCACTCAGGCTTCAAAACCAAGAACACCTATGCCTGGATTGTTTTACACATTGTCACACAAAGCAATGCCTTTTGCTTCCATAACAAAGAACACTTTTGTTCATTTCCCTGCCCTCCAAGTAACCATCTTTCCCATTTAAGGTTCCCAGACCCAACACAAGGAAGAAAAACAACTTTTAAACAAACCCCCCCATCCTAACCCCTAAACAACAAACACACAGACACACAGGCACACACACACAGGAGAGGCACATGGGCACAAATTAGCAAAGAGTCCGTGGTCAGCTGCATCGCACGAAACACCTTCAGCAGGGCCATGGAGCATCACGGCCCCTTCACTAGGAGGGATGGAGGAATCTCACATCCACATGCACTAACTACTCCCTCCCCGTGGAATTCCCTCTCCCTGCTTTTATGCCCTTGAAGCAACTCAAATCTCTGACCAGCATTAGAGCTGACTGGAAAACTATTATCCCATTATTTCATTTATATAAGCACATGTACATACTAAACAAGGGAGGCACAGGTACATGCTAAACAAGGGCTATTCATGTTTTGTTCAAATGTTAATAGAGCATTAATGTTTTTTTAATGAAGTTACAATACTTCCTTTTTTTTTTTTTTCTCCGTAGAATGGTTAATTAAAATGCCACTTTCTACCTGAAGCTAATTCTACTGGACACAAGTTTTTATTTGTTTATATACACATATTTAAAAAATAATATATATACACACACATATAAAAAAATACAAAATGCCCAGAGAATTGTCCTAAAACTTCTAATGGCCTCACTCCAGTCCTAAACTTCCTACTTTTCCTCTCTTCTACTGAAGTGGACAAAGACTGTCAAAATGCTTGTAATCAATGGCTTCAAGTGCAAGCAAATCTTTCATCGACTAACTTTGAACATAAGCACTCAAAAGCCAAATTAATAAGAGACTATTAGTGCTCATTAGCTCTACCTCTCACCTTTCTTCTTTCTTTTTCTTCTGGAATAGCTGGCCTGCCAGTACAGCAGAAACTCTGAAATGCCATCCTAAAAATAGAAAGCAAGAAAAGAGAAAAAAAAAAAAAAAGAGGGGGGGAGAACGGGAACTGAGAGAATAAGCAGAGTGAGAAGCTCTGTAATATAAAACTGTCTCCAGCTTCAAAGCCATCAGCCAATCATAATCCAATAAATGCTTTTTTTTTTTTTTCTAAAATCAGAACACTCAAATGTCTATTTTTATTCCTGTTTAGAAGCAGCTATCTCAACAGGGCTTTCAAACCAGTAGAGCCTGGCATGCAAAGCAGTGACTTACAAAACTCAATTTTAAGCCATCATTTCCAAGGCCTTCACTTGCTTATACGGGTTCAGTGGTGTCTGGCACACCGATGTTTCACAGCACACCAATGTTTCACAGCACACCAGTGTTTCACAGCGCAGACACCACTAGCAAAAAATGGAGAACTAAAGGGAGGAAATTGAGGGGATGTTTACATGGAACTATTCTTTTAACCCAGGACACTATTTAAGGGTTCTCTCTCCATTCCATGTATCTAAACGGCTGTACAGTTCTTCCGATACCCTAAGACACATATTCTCCAAGCGCAACCATCAGGAACTGTCATACTTACAGTTATGTTTAAATTAAAGCTTGTTCTTCTGGCCCTCAGACATACCAGTAAGAATTGCTAGGTACCCTGAAGGTACTGAAAAATCAAGACAATAAGGAGCTGTACGGATCCTACGTCTGGAAAATATGCAAGCATAACGAAACACCATCTCTCGAGTATCCAAGGAGGTGTATCCTCAGCACCTTCATACTTCCTTTGTGGGGAGGTTGCCCAGAGAAGTTGTGAATGCCCCATCACTGGAGGTGTTAAAAGTCAGGTTGGATGGTGCTTTGAGTAACCCGGTCTAGTAAAAGATGTCCCTGGCCATGGCAGGGGGCTGGACTAGATGATCTTCGAAGGTCCCTTCCAATCCAAAGCATTCTATGATTCTGTGATTCTAAAATGCTAGAGGCCTCTTCCTGTATTTAACTGAAAATTAGTTTTATGAATATAATTATCAATGCTACATTATGAATTATTGGTATAACGCAGAAAGAGCAGCTTTCAAACCGACTCCTGGTTTCCACACAGAGCATGGGAAGATGCGCTCTCAAGAGTAATGTCACTTCTGTCTTGTACATGGAACACTGTAGCCGGCCTTAGGAAGTTCTTACGATGAGATTCTATGATTCTATGTCTGCACCCTAAATGTTGCTTTGCCTCTGCTCCCCATGAACCTCAGGTAAGTGAACCAAGTTCTCAGGACTTCACTCTCCCCACCAAAAGGGGGTAAAGATCCTTCTGCTGTAAAGGACTTTAAGATCTGTGGTATAAAATGAGAAGTCACAAATGCTCCTCCTTCAATAGGGCACGGGCCCTTCAACAGGTTGTGGAATGACCGTAATGAAAAGGTCTTTAGAAGGACTCAATGAATATTGTACAGTAGTTTGTTTTTTTTTTTTCAAATGGGAGTAGCTGACAGCATTGGAGCTTAATTGTTATCCTTCAAAGAAAGCAACCATTTAAAACACACAAGGACTAATCCACAGGTTGTTTTGCTCTTAGGAAATCTAAGAAACCATGATCTCAAGCGTTACTTCTCGATCCTTAATTTTAGTGAAGAGATAAGTTAAATACACTGTTTCCCACAGCAAGAATTCAAATTCAGCTTGCTTCAATACCTTTGAAAAGAACATTTATTTCAAACTTGTAAATGATTTAAAAGAGAAAGCTTAATTAATAATGTTGTTTCCAGCCAGATGGCCAGCTATTAGTTTTCAGTCATCTCTTTCGGAACAACTCACCACAAGTCTTCAGATGCAAAGGAGTTTTAAAGCAAATAGATGTGACTGCCCAGCACTCTCAGCGGCTGCCAAAATGTTCAGTAAAAGACACAGCTATAGGTACAGAAATGTTTAGTTTTTCCAACTCATGTTGCTGTGGGTCATGGCCATAAAAGTCCACTACCAACAGCACAATTGCTTGACAGACACATATTTATTTCATTTAACATTTTGTATTTGGATGGCATTAAATTCACATATGGTTATATAATATTACTTAAATGAAAACATGAGGCTACATGTATAGTGTTTCCCCTGGACTTGTGCTAACAGACTTCAAACTTAAGCTCAGTAGCAGACCACTGTGGTATGATGTGTATCAACCAGTCAAAATATTCCATGTGTACAGGAGGTACCAGCACAGAGATGAATAGATAAATATTATGCAAACCCAGTGAAGGTTTACCACTAAATATCTACGGAATTCTAATATTCTCACTGACGTAGCACCTACATATTTTCAAAGAAAGTTTCCAACAAAAATTAAAACTACTTTCTTAGTACAAACGAGATGCTGAACAGCAACAGAAAGCTTTTTAAAGTAGCAAGGTAATGGGTTTTGCAACAGAGTCTACCTCTCGAAATTTTAAGAGCTTTTCACAACTGTTACTAAATTCTCTGACATCCTTGTGAGGCAAGTACTGTATTCGCTGGGTAGTTAAGAGTGAGGTACAAGCAGGTTAAACATTTTGCTCAATGTTACACAGTGGTATGGAACAAAACCTGATGTTTTCAGTCTTCCCTAACCACAACGTACATTCATTATACAGTAATCCACAACTGAAAACCTATCTTAATTTCAGTTATGACTGGGAAAAACAAATATGCAATTGCAACTCTAGACATGAACTTTCAGCGTATAGTTCTACCAAACAAGCAAAACCAGATTTGGGAAAAAGCTTCAGCGATCAGCCGTCTACCTACACACAAGTTATTTGTGGCATCTAATTCAGAGCAAAGCTCAAAACAGTTTGCAGACTGCCAGCAGACTTTTACTGGCGACAGAAATCAGCTATAAAGTAGTATTAGCTTTGGTAATCAGACAGTGATTATCTACTTTTTAAAAAAAATTACATTTAGTTATTTTGTAAAGCTTGTTTCTAATGCAGTAGTTTCAAATCAGCTGGTTTCCACTTTCCACCATTCTTTCATTCAGTCATCTTCTGCAAAAACTCCACTGGCTGTTAAAAAAAATCAAGCCACAAAATTTTTAAAAGAAAACAATAACATTAAACAGGCCAAAAAGACAGTTTCGACTTATGGTGAAGCTTATGTTCAGCAGGTCAGGTAAATTTAGGCCCAAGAAGCAGATAGGGAGAAAGATTAGCCAAATCGTATGCAAGTTCTACCATTCCAAGCCCGCGAAACTCTTACAAGGTAATTGATCTGGAGGCTCCAGAGTTCACTGGAGTTTCGCTTGAAGGTTCCAGGCCAACATCAATAACTATTCTAGACCTTTCCTCCAACAGGCTGCTGACCGGGGAGAAGAAAGAAAGGACAGATGTTATTAGCAGACCTTGTGCTCTTCTGAGTTCAAGGCCTGTAATTGTGGGTGGGCTTTATCTAGGCCATGCAAGAGGAAACCCCTACTCCTTCCTGTATTTGTATAGCGGGGCAGCAGGGGAGGTGGGAAGGGCTCCGGGAGAAGCACATTACAAGGGCTTCACCATCGGTATGCAAGCTGGTTAAAAATGGTTTAAAAAATGAAATAAAATAAAATAAACAACCAACCACCCCAGAGTGAGAACAGCCAAATGCCGCCTTCTGCAGAGGCACAGGATCAGGAGCCACTGCCACTGCCAAACCCACTGCCAGGGGCATCTCAGCTACAAAACGTGGAGGGCCGCCGCCAAGCTGCTCTAGTGCCCGTCAGAAAACCCTCAATGAAACACGAGCGAGAACTCCTCCGAAAATGAAATGCTTTGCAGAGAAGTATCATTTTCAACAAACTTCCAGCTAAATCCTGCCTGGCTTCCTGCCAGATTTCCAGCCCAGGGCTGACAAGTCCAATCTTTGTGGGACGGGAGCCCTCAGGTCTCGCAAGCTCTGCTGGGCAGACTTCAAGGCCTGCAAAGAAGAACCCAAAGAAGCCCCAAAAGCCATGAATTTAAAAGAGAATACCAGATAGTATTCAACCTGCAGACACCTCTAACCTCTGTTTTCAGTTCACTGCTTTCTTGTGCTGGCCTGACTCTCCTTTCACTTGCATGTAAATCAGAAGTAAATGTACTGAAATCCATGTAATTACACAAATGCAAAAAGAGTGGGAAAAGACTCAGACTCCAGCTGCTTATTAGCCTTTCTTTTAGGCAAAGAGTGCTTTTTAAACACTGATATAATTTCTCAGATACTGTTACATGCATGCTACAAATTGGCTATGCATCTGACTCAAGGGGAACAACAATTTGTTCAACAAATAATAAGAAGAAAAGGACCTTTCTGTACAGTTCCACATGTATGGAAACCACAGACTTTGTATCTCTCTGAAAAAAACCCACATCTGGTCTTTCCGAGTATAATAAAATTAAAGGGGCTTGTAGTTGGATCTTCCCACACAGCAACACTTAAAATCCAGTTATGGAGGGAAAGGAAATTTGGGGAAAATAGTGTTCTTTAGCTGTTAAGTAGATAAAGCAACAACAGTTGCACATTCAGCACAAAAACAAAGAGGCATTCTCATGCTCCACAGATGTCTTCCACTAAGCCCAATATTTTTGTGAACTTTAACTGTTCTACATCTGTGAAGTGTAAGTGAATTTCTCTTTTCATGTTCAAGCAACTAGAACAGGAAGGACAAAGTTTTTCCTCTTTTATTGTGAAAAGGGAGTGTCAGTATCAGCATCCATCATTCAACCATTGCTGGCTGCAACTTCACCACAAAGGAGGAAATTTCTGTTCTGACTTCCTTTTTAAAAAGATTGCATTATGGTCAATGAACGTCACCAATTCAAAGATAATCTCTGACCTTTCCTATGACACAATTTGTAAGCAAAAGTTTAATGACACTTTCAGATTAGATAACTACAAATTATGAAGTGAGCTAAGGATTGTCCACCTAATACCCTGACCCCGAGACTTTCTTTCCTGAGCACCCCGAAGCCTGGGGGAAGCAAGGGCCCCAGGCAGACAGACCGACTCTCCCGACACCTTGTCCCCTGTAGTCTTCTCTCCAGGATTCACAGGCCCCTCCTTTTGTAAAGTGAAGCACATTCCTCCAGAGATCGAAAAGCAGATGCTCCCTCACGGGGTCAGGCACATGGCCCATCTGTGGTGAGCGTGCAGGTGCCCTAGGACAAGGTAGGCACACACAGACCCCAGCACACGACTACCTGAAACGTGCAACTTCCTTGCCCTCGTAACCTCAGTGCTCAACAGCAAGTGAGCTGTAAAGGTATTTCTAGTGACAAATAAAAGTTATCAAGATCACCTATTCACCTTTCCTAGACTTACACAGGTTACATTTCTAACAGGTAGGTTTTACTGGATTTTTAAGTATGTTCTTTCATGAGGCTCACCAATAAGATTTATAATTTCGTCACGTCTTCCACATCAACAGCAGCTCCTAATACTTTGAAAAGGCAATTAAATTGACTCCTCGTGGAATAGCACGATTCTGAACACAAGCAGGTTGAAGAATCAAACTCACAAGGAACAACTACCATTTTCTCCCCGTGTCCTTTCCCCAGTGCTGCTCCTATTCACTGACACCTGCTGCTCCAGAAGCATGTTCTTGATGCCAGAACTGTTCACATGGAGATTCCCCACTGCAGAGAAAGGAATGATGCTTCAATACTTAGAGCAATTGCTGGGGCACACAATCCCACAGATTTCCTGACCTACTCATTTTGAATAGCCTAAAGTCTGTCTGCACCACACACAGCCATGTAGGACAGAGAAGCTCTGGGCAACCTGATCTAGCGGAGGATGTCCCTGCTTATTGCAGGGGCGTTGGACTAGATGACCTTTAAAAGGTCCCTTCCAACCCAAACTATTCTATGATTCTATCCTGTCGCTAAATGAGCAAATTTGGATACCCAAAACAGTGCAGTTACAGCAGCTTAGGTTTAACGGCTTAGTTAACAATGAAGATTTCCTACTCTGGAGCTCGCACAATTCCTGGGTGACCCTCTAAAAAGCAGGGTGTGGTTATTCCTTACCTGGCTGGGCTCTTCTGAAGGTAAAGGTTACCCTTTTTTCTTTTTTTCCTGTTACTATGCACAAGTAGTTTATTCCTGCCCACATTTGTGACCCATGCTTCTGCAGAATCAAGCCTTTAATACAGAAAGAGCGAGCTCTGGCTTTTATTCTGTTTCTACAGAGCCACAGTACCAGTAGCAATCAAACCTTCCCACTTGCCTAAGGGCAAGTCCCACCATTCTGACAGTGATGGCAAAGAGATGGGTGAGCAAATGAGGATCAGGTCTAAAAGGCTTCAAAACATCTTTAAAAGCAGTATTAACCGCAACAATTGACACATTATTGTCTCTTCAGTTACACAGAAAGTTGTGCTACCAGTGACAAGTACAAGAGCCCAATTACTAACAACTTCCTTGTCTTTATGTTTGGACTCAAGTTGCATGTAACAAAACGTAATTAGCAAACATTTGCTAAGCTTGGAGTCAGCCTACTAGAACTAGAGTGTCCGGACAAGAACCTCTGCCCTGTCTTTATTCCCCTCGCTCCTGCCTGCTCTCTTCACTGCCAATCAACACAATCAGCTTTGGACTGGAAAAAGCTTTTTACACAGCACATCAAGGCAGACAAGGACAAAAGTTAATTAGGACTATTCATAAGCCTTACTGGAAGAGAGTGCTGCATCCCATCCCTGAAAATTTAATTGCACTCAATAGAGGAAAGCTAGAAAAAAATAATAATAATAAAAAAATAAAAACCAGAAAAAGATAATTTGGGAATAAAATCTGATTTCAATTTAATTCAAGCACCGTTTGGCCCTACTTATTTCATAAAGTAGTTCATGCAGGATAATGGCATTATTGTGCATCTAACAGCATTAGAAGCTCCTAATAAATTAACAAGTGAAAATTAATGGCTGCTCAGTCCATTAAATCTTGTTAATTTTATTTTTGTTGCAATAATATAGCGATCACAAGTTTACATTATTAAACCAATATTTATTAGAAGAGCTCATTTTAATTGGATCCCTGATGTGATAATCCCGTACAGTGTGTATTTCTTGATTTCATCAATTTTTTGCATTTATTTCTCATTATATTTAAATGACTGCAATGTTCAGGGTCTTTTCCTAATATTATAAAAGTTAAGCAACCATTTTAAACATTTTATTTCACAAAGATTCAACACTTACTACACAATATAATGAGAATCTTACGAGTCCTTTCAGAAGCTATTTTAAATATTCTAGTCTCTTGAGAAAGGAGGGAAGAAAAAAAAGGCAGAGATATGAATATTTGAAAACATCTCAACAAATAGTAAAAATACATTTTATTCCCCTTAGCCTGTCAATGTTCTATATAAACATTGCTGTGTGGTCTTTTAAGTCAAGAGGAGTTTTACCACTGGTTTTAATGCAAAGTGTTAGCTGGCCTGCACATCTGAGGGGAAAAAAAAAAAAAAATGTATATATATTGACAAAAGGTTTTGAATTGTATTGCCTGCTGACAGAAAGATTACAAATTTAAGACATCTTCCTAAGGGCTGGGTCTGACGTGCTATTCCAGCAGCAACTACTTTGAGGGAAGGGGCTGCAACGCCAAATAATGCTTTCTCCCCTGACCTCCCTCCTTCCCGCAGTCCCTTCGTCTCTCCCAGCACAACTGAATGCGTAGTCGCTCCCTAACTGGTTGTATCAACATTATTGCTTTAGCTTAACAGTAGCGTTTTGTTTTTTAAAATGGCTCAGTGTGGACTTGAAGTCAACTGCACATGCTATTATCCAGGCTAATACAAGAGGCAGTAACTCTGACGCAAGGGTGGGGAGAAGAAGTTGGAAGGGCTGTGGGGAACAGAAACCTTTGTGCGTGGAGAGCAGGGTTGGACCTTTGGGGAGATGACAAGGAGGAAGATGAGAGAGGTACTGATGGACCAGTGGGACTGCAGGCAGAAAGTGCACCTGCCCAAAGGCCTGCGTCCACTTACTTACCGTGTTTTCACCTTTAGACCTGGTCTGCAGCCACACTAATGCCACAAAAGCTAGTTACAAACACATTTGTAAAGCGGTGTCTACCCCGCAGCTATCACTGCCACAGCTAAACTAGCTCACGTGGGTACCGCTAGCAGCACAGTTGTGGCAGCAAAAAGGTTAGGACAGCGCTGTAAAAACCTGCCCATAAAGCTAGGTCACTACATAGGTTAGTGCACACGGTTCTGTAGCAGTAAAATTACCGGCAACAAGCTAACAAGTATAATGGCCGCTAGCCTGCGTTTGCACACAGGGTCTGTACTGTAATCGTCTCCAGTGCACCACCGGTACGCCGATCTAGTCTTAAGCGCTGCCACTCTTAAACAAGTCTATGCAATAGTAAAGCTCTTCACATACAGGGACAGGCCAAACTGAAAACAAGGCAGTTTAAAAATTGGCATTAAAAAATACAAATTTGGACACACGAAACTATGACTGGCCCTTTGCTTATTACTGAAACCAGACGGGCACCAGTTTCAAAAGAAGAACGTACTTCACGGCCTTGCAGGCAGCCTCTGCCACTTACTATATTGACAGTCTTCATATTTTCCTGGTATCAAGGCAACCCTAAGAACATGGTCAATTCTTGTAAATATTGTATGTTCTACTACCAACACAACAGAAGGTATGTTCACACCCAAGATGTTCCTAAAATCACTGTATTATCCCTGGTTTTCCCCACCAAAATGTAAATCATTTAAGGAATACCTTGTTCAGCTGCTTTTTAAAAGCAAACGTGCTGTGTTTCCATTTCAGTTGGTACATTCTACCCTTATCAGATGAGTTCCACAAGAAACAACACTCACCTCTCTTCAGAACTATTTTCTAAATTAAAAAACCCCACCACTTAAAAGAAGGTGTTCCTTATGTACAAGAATCCCAGCTCCCCTAAAACTATTGGTGATACCAGAAAACATAAGTACAGTAATAGGTTCAAAAGAAAAATACACATATGAAAATATATTACAAAATATCACGACATTTATGTCTTAATATGTCTTAATACTACAGCTCTTGAAGCAACGCATTTACTATCTCGCTCCATATCAGCAAGACTATATATATTGTACAGCTTTTAGAAATTCCTAAGTGCTCACCACATGTTCCTGGCTTCTGCAGTTCAGACCCCCCTAAGAGTTAAACACTCATCACAGTTCAGCCTAATGCTCTTTATTTCTCAGGCAAAATGCTGAGGGTCTGTCAGGTGCACAGTACGGCCTCTCTTCAGATCAGGAATAGTATTAGAAACTCATTGTTCTTCTTCCAAGGATCAAGTCCACGGGGTTCTGCAGGTATGTAGCAACGTCAGCTGTAGACTTTGCTGCCATCAGATGCCATGCTTACCCTGCTCTTTGGTCTCAGAAGCAAATAGAGCCATCAAAAATTAAAAAAAATCTGATAGCAGCTAGAGTACACCTAAGCTTGTTCACAGAGCAAAGCAGAGAGGCTGCAAACTCAAACTCCTGGCTGTGGTGGGGCATGTGCTAACGGCACACTATCCCCAAGCTTGTCTGAAAAGTGATAAAAATGCCCATCCTGAAAGCTGGGCTTTAAAGGTCAATGCAACTACTACAAAGGATATATTTCAACGGGCAAAAGAATGTGTATGTTCAACTCTGTCACGCAACACAGTATGAAAAAATGTCTTATGGCCATGCAGACCCAGCTTGCTACAAGTCACTAGGTCAGCTCCGGACACCAAAGCCCACCAGCTTAGTGCACAGAGGTTCAAAGGCAGCTCCCTTCTGGAGAAGGACGGGCTTTGGCCGCAGTGCGCCGGACGAGGGAGGGAGCAAGGTCCTCCAAGCCAGCCATTCTGTCGAGCACCAGTAACCGTGGCACAAGATACAATCAGATGGGCTGAGACTTGTAAGTTTTTCAGGTGGAAATTACATCCTGCTCCAGCAGAAAAAACAAGAAGGAAAAATCCTGTCAGCAGAGCGTTACACTGAAATCCTTGAAGGTCTCTCCAGCCTTTTGCTGTCTGCCACAGGTCCTTCCAACAGAAAAACCT
Source organism: Phoenicopterus ruber ruber (assembly GCA_009819775.1). Taxonomy (NCBI): domain Eukaryota; kingdom Metazoa; phylum Chordata; class Aves; order Phoenicopteriformes; family Phoenicopteridae; genus Phoenicopterus; species Phoenicopterus ruber. The sequence continues at coordinate 2,400,654 of CM020225.1, forward strand.
GGAGCCTGAGCTGTCTGTCACATCATCGTACACATGGAGCACTTGGAAAAGTAACACATGCTGAACAAATACACAAGCAAATAAACTATTCATTGTTTAATAATCCACCGGGAGAAAGAATGTAGTATGTATATTTCCAGTTCCAAGTAGATAAAAATAACAGCAGGAATAGATTTGGTATTCTAATTCCTTAGCCATACAACAAAAATTATTTTTTTTCTTGTTCTTTCTTAAAACAATCCCACCTGATCACTACAGGAATTCGCTGTGTAGCCCTTATTCCCTTGAGCAATGTTTCTGCAAAGCTCAAGCACTTTTACATCTGAAACTTACTTCGTCTCATGGCTACAATAGCTAATTTTGGACTTACCCTACTCCTGCTGGGCCAGAGTCATCACTGGCATAGCTCCACTGTAGTTCAGTCTACTGATGCATTACAGACAATGCACAACATGATCTAATCCTTAATGATGGTTTTTCCCCCCTTTTTCCCCCCAACATACTTATTTGACTAAATAGTAAAATGACATCTGTAGAATTATTTAAAAAAAAAAAAGCAAACAACAAAAAACCCCCAAAAACTAAAACCATATTAAAAGTGTCTTGCAGACGCGAATTTCAAATGATACAATAATCAGATTCACAGATATATTAGGACAAACAGCACAGTCCAGAGGAGAAGACACAGCTCTTAAAGTCACAAGGCCTGGTTATAGTTCCAGCTCTGCCACTGACTGCCAGGCAAGCTGTTTCACGTTGCCACGCCGTTCCCCAGTCTCTGATACATAGGTATGCTGCTGCAGAGGGTCCAGCATGGACTAACCTAACCACGCTCATATGGATCTCCGTAATATACACATTAAACAGTAATAAAAGTGCATGGTTTGGTTGGAAGGGACCTTAAAGATCATCCAGTTCCAACCCCCCTGCCATGGGCAGGGACACCTTCCGCTAGACCAGGTTGCTCCAAGCCCCGTCCAACCTGGCCTTGGACACTTCCAGGGATGGGGCAGCCACAGCTTCTCTGGGCAACCTGTGCCAGGGCCTCACCACCCTCAGAGAGAAGAATTTCTTCCTTAGATCTCATCTAAATCTCCCCTCTTTCAGTTTAAAGCCACCACCCCTTGTCCTATCACTCCATACCCTTATCAAAAGTCCCTCTCCAGCTTTCTTGTAGGCCCCTTTAGGTACGGGAAGGCTGCTCGAAGGTCTCCCCGGAGCCTTCTCTTCTCCAGGCTGAACAACCCCGACTCTCTCAGCCTGGCTTCATAGCAGAGCTGCTCCAGCCCTCGGATCATCTTTGTGGCCTCCTCTGGACTCGCTCCAGCAGGTCCCTATGAAGCGCTGTGTTTAAAAACTAGTGCCAAGGCATAAGGAGCTACCATCAAAATATGCTGACACTTCCCCCACACCAAGGTTTAAGATCTGCAGGATCCAGGCTCTGTGGCGTAAGTGAGCACGAAATGTTTTAATTTCTGTACAGATTTCCTTTAACAGAGCAAGGTCCAGGAGAAACAGACATTCACTTCTGCACAGTAGGAACAGCCAGGACAATCTCTGGAGATGATAATATTTATGACGTGTGACATCTGCCTGTGTTGTTACTTATTTTCAAGCTTTAAAATTATTTTTCTAAATTAAAGCAACCTTCTCCACCCAACTCTTTTTGCTTCCTTTGAATCATAAAATATCAAAACCTTCCTTCCTTATCTAAACCACCTTGTTACTAGTAAAAGAAGTACCAAGAGGCTTCACGCTCTGCTCCCTAACAGGTCAGCATCAGCTAGGCACAATACCCAGGTCACATCAGCAGGGCTGCTCAAGTCATTTTCTTCTTTTGAAACAATAAGTATTTCAGGGAAGTGGTTTAAATAGGGTATTATCGATGTGGAAAGCACACTGCTTACCAAGAATTTAAAAATATAGGTTTTAAGGCATATGTATCGGTGGTAACTCTACAGGTTTTGATTTCTGCTTCAACTAGGCAAAGCCAGAGTAACTCTAACAAAGGCTGAGAGGTCTATTTGCATTACTGGCCAAAATCTTAGCCACAGTCATTCACCACCAAAAAGATAAGGAGACTTTATTTTTCTTTAAAAAAACACTACAGTAGTTGGAAGAAAATTTTAGGAGTTCCAAATATCCACATTTCTAAGCTACTTGCTTCACTTTTTCATGCAACAGATGCTGCTTTGTATTAGCTACCGCATATTAAATCATTCTGACAACCAAGAAAGCATACATTTGTTTGCGCGAGAGAAGCATGAATACACACACACAGAGCTATCTTCTCACGCAGAAGCGTACAATTATGCAGCATTCAAATATTTGGGATGAACTTTGGCCTTTGTTTCAAAAAAAAAAAAGTACCCTCAAACAACAGTCAGTAACAGAATCAGCAGTCATCTGGCTGAGCTCACAGAAATCAACAAATCTTCAGCAATAAAACACCACTTGTGGCCAGCTATTTGAAAGTTACTTGGAAAATTTTTCTTCGATGGGATACTTATATACATGTCCTTTATGATTTATAATGGTCTTATGGATTGATCTCAGAATCGAGGCTAAAAATAAAATCTACGTTAATTCAAAAAACAACAACAAAAAAATCAGTTCTGTTCACCCTCACATGCTTTTCTGCACTCCAAACAATCCCCTTCAGCTATGCCATTTGCATTCCTGATTTAAAAAGTAATCTGAAAACATATGCACAGCAGGGCTCTAGATCACCTCTTCAGAGTACTATCTGTCTAGCTAATATGGAAGAAACCAAGCAACCCAAACAAAACCACTTTCCCGATACATTAATCGAAAGAAAATCTTAATGTAACAGTCCTAGAGAACACGCTGAAACTTTTGACAACGAGAGTATCCACAATAAGTATAACTGTAATCCAGAGCACTTCCAACTTTTTTTTAATCTCGGCTGGAGACATATTTTCTCCCCTACATTCCCCTCTTACTTTCTTCCTCTCTTGTTACTAGACAGTAATCCAATTCTGCAGCCAGTTTGTTTTTTTTTTTTTAAACTATATATAGAGCCAGGATAGAGCATGCAGGAGAGGACTAACATCGCACCGAAGCGCGGCGGGGCTGGAACGCAAAACAAGCCCTCTACCAGGCTGTGCCAGGGCTCACCGAGTCCCTCGGGAGAAAGCTGCTACCGCAGGGCCTCCGAGCACCCCCCGCGCCCGCCCCGGGGGCACCCGCGGCCGCGCCCGCCCCGCCGGCCCCTCCCGCAGGGGCAGCCGTGCGGGGGGCTGCTGTGCCCCGGGTGGGGGTGCCCCTCGTTTTGTGTGCTTCCCCCCCCTACCTGGGGATGGTGATGCACTTGGTGTTGATGTTCTGCGTGGTGATCGCCTTCTCCAGCTCGTCCAGCTGCCCCGTCTTCTTCAGCTTCTTCACCAGGCTCTTCACCGCCTTCTCGCACCATTTCTCCTCCTGCCCGTTCTGCTCCCCTTTCTTCCAGCCCAGGAGCCGCTTGACGATGGGAGGAGTGAAAGGCAGGATGGAGGACATGCTGGCTCGCCCGGCAGGGCCGGCAGCGCCCCGCCGCTGGCTCCGCGCTCGCCCCGCCGCCCCCCGCGCCGCTCCGCTCCGCGCAGGCCCCGCCGCGCCGCGGGCAGCACAAAGCCCGGCCCCGGGCGGCGGTGGCCTGGCCTGGCCCCGGCGCCGCGCCGCTCTGCTCGCCCTCCCCGCCGGTGCCTCAGCGCCTCGGGCCCGCGGCACCAAACTTTGCCCGGAGTTCGCCGCCTCTCCCCGGCGGCGGCGGCGGCGGCAGCTCCCTCCTCCCCCTTCTGCCCCGCTCTGTGTGCGCGGAGAGGCGCCCACTCCAGCTCATTCCCAGTCTGTCTCTCATGCAAATTGCCTGCTGGCCGCCCCGGCCCGGCTTCCACCCCCTCCTTCCCTCCCAAACACGCTCACTCACGCCGCCGAGGGAGGGCGGGGAGGCGGCCGGCCCGCCGGGAACTCCGCTCCCCCCCCTCCCCGCCGCCGGCGGCAGCCCCCGCGCTCTCGGCAGAGGCCCCCGCTCCCCCGGCGGGACGGGGCTCTCCCTCCCTCAGCCCCGCTCCAGCGCGGCGCCCCCTCAGCCGCCGCCTCGGCGGGTCTCCGCGCTGGGGGGAGGCCGAGGGGACGCGGCCTTCCCGCCGCGAGCCCCCTCAGAGCAAGGCGGGAAGCTCCCCTCAGGGCCGCCGCGGCGGGAAGGAGCGTCCTCACCCCGCGCCGGGAGACCCGCGGGGGCTCTGCCCGCCCGAGCCGCGTCCCCTCGGCCTCCCCGCAGCGAGGAGACCCGCCGAGGCGGCGGCTCCCCGGAGGGAGGCCCGGGGTGCGGGTTCGACCTCCTCAGGGCCCCGGGCACGCAGGGAGTATCAGCGCGGCCGTAAAAGCCCAAAGCGAGCGAAGGAGCGGTACCTGGGACAAATCCCATCGAGGGGGAGGCAGCAAAAATGAACACAGGCGACAAAGTCCCCCTCGGTGAGGGAAGGGACAGAGGGTCCTCGGGCAGGGTGGGATGGATGCGGTCCCCGCCACAGCTGTTTCCTCTGTGGAAAGGTGTGTTTCCACACAGAGATGAACACAACTTGGCCAGTCGTGCTCAGACAATCAGCAGTTTTTGTTTCAACCCCTTTAATTTACTATTCCATTCCCTCATCTTTCCACCCTGAGCACCAGGTACCCGAATAATTTTTACCCTGTATCAGGCACAAATGACACCCTGGAGATGTTTACTACCAGACCTGGTCAGAAATTCTCAGACGGAATATTTTTGTCAGAGGACGATGGTTTGTTCAGATCTAGGTGTTTTGTAGAGATACTTCGGGTTTGGCTGACTCAGGGTGGCATCCAGGTAAATTTCCAGCTTCTCACTTTCCATCTCTGGACAGACTGGGCTGTCACACTCCCCAGTCTCTAGCGTCGCCCCCTCCATGCCGAAAGGGAGCCCAGGCCCTAAAAACCATGTAAATACCAACCATAGCTCCTTGGGGCTCCAGTTCTCTGACAAACCACCCCGAAACGGTGCGGAGCGGCGCACACGGCAGCCTGGCAAGCAGCAAGGAGGCTGGGGGCCACCTGCAGAGTCACCAGGTGCCTCCACCGAGGCTGGTTTGTGTTTCTGAACTCCAGCTGCTTCACAGCTCCTTGCAACAGCTGCCCAGGAGCAAAGGGGTAAAAGTTTTGGGGGACCCAGCTCGCAAATTCTGAGGTTTCGAGCTGACATGCGCTTCCCAGTTTCCTCCATCCTATCAGAAGGGATGACGATGAGCCCAAATTCGGGAAGCCTGCGGCACTGCTCGGCAGCTCCCAGACACGCAGGTTCTTGCCAACCCACATTCTCATATTCCAGGTTCCAGTGCAACCCAGTAGGGAAGACTCCTCGAAAGCCGGCATCCCAAAACTTCCCGTGCCTGCGGATTCGGAGCAGCCAGCCATACAGATTGCCTTGTGGCAAGTTAGGAACCTATGGGTTCAGACAGCGTCTGAGGCTCGGAGGCAACTGGCTTGGCTTTCCCAGGGGTTTAAAGACAACGGAGTGTTTTATTCCAAATTGACAGTACCAAATTTTGAAATATCAATATTGGGTACAAATTAAATACTCCCTTCTCTTTATTTTTTTTCTCCAGCATTCTCATATTATTCCCCAACATGCATTCCCTGAGTGTCTTGAATTTTGGAGGCTCACCACTAAAATTTTGGAACGTTGCCCTGACCCAGTTTTTGGCTGCCTTGGTTGAGATGCCTGAAGTACAGAGATGTGGAACCCCTGTAGATGATCCCAACATCATTTGAGGAAATAGTTCCTCAATACCTCTAAAACAATGCAAAAAATTTTTGACACTAATTACACTAAAAGCAGGATGCCTAAATTACTGACTGTTGCTAGTGCGATTGACTTGCTTCATATTTGTGTTTTTCTGAAAAGGTCTAGTTCCTGATAGCTCGTGATTAGTTAAGAATCTGAACTTTCATTTTAAAAAAAAAAAATTCCCAGCTTTAGAGAATAACCTGAATATGTGAACCAAGTGAAACACAGATGGTGAAGTGAAATACATTTTTTTTAATGTAGAAATAAGTACTTATTACAATTTTAAATGTGGTGAAGTTTAAAGTAATCTTTTTCTTTTTTCCTAGTTCTTGGCTCAGCATATTTTGCAAGCAGAAGCAGCCCAGAAGAAGACTGAGTGTGAAGGACCTGTCTCAGGAGTGTGAAGGACCTGTCTCAGACCTGGCAAGTCAATGCTACGTCAGGGAGATCTCAGTGCAGATTTCTGCTGGGGACCATATCTGTTTCTTTCTAGCAGTTCTGGCTGGAAAATCGTGGGGACTGTTCCACACTTTTTTTCATCCAGAAAATTTGCAATAATACTCCAATCTCGTCTCTACACTGAGAATTCACGCTGTGACCTCAGTTCAGCAGGGCTTCCAGAATTTTCTGTGCATATTCATGGGCTAATCTTCACTCCATTACAGTCATATCGCAAGTGATCGACTGGGTAAATTTGAATAAGGGGAAGGAGGGGAAGAGCTGAGTGGTTTGCTCACACTTGTACAGTGATTTAGTGGCAAAAGGGCGAAGAGAATTTGCTAAAAGCTAAACCGAACTGGGTCTCGCTTGCTTACAGTATCATAAATGAGGCGTAGGCAGCTAAATCACCGATATAAACTCTGGGCCACAGCAGCACTGTGAACACTACTAAAAACAAATAAACATTTGGGTTTGGGATGTAGAATAAATTTTTAATATTAGGGACATTACATTTTATGGAACGGCTTGTGTGCCTGCTGGGGTTACCTGTCAGAGTGAACTGTTCTATGAAAATATGACTTTCTGAACCCCTAGACAGTAACCTTTTATTTCAGAGAGTTTTGGACACTCTCATAGTGGAAAAATTAACAGACAGGAAAAGACAGGAGCGTCCCAATTTTGCATGGTCTGGATCTGTTTGCTGGTTTACAAAATGTCTGACGTCTTGGAAGCCACCACTAGGCAGGATAAGTTTATGCATTTATTTGTGATATAATTTTTGCTTTGCTTTTTAAAAATCATTATGTTTGTGACATAGTACAGGTTCAGTGACTTCACTTATTGCACTTTGCTCTTACTGAAAAATAAAGATACGTATAGTCTGCAATAACGTGAGAAAACCATATACTCGGTTCATATACTTGAAGAAAAAACCCGTGCCCTTCATGGTTATCTTGCATTTCTTAACCTTTTACTAATACGCTAGCATCTTAACAATTACTAAAAGATAATCTCTGCATACCTTGTTTATTAACAGGATCAATCAATGAATAAGAACAGAATTTAAACTTTACTTTCACAAAGAGAAAAATTGGGCTCTGATTCAGGAACAATATAAAATTAGCATGAGAAACAAGAAGGTGTTCACTGAGGCTCACACACACGCAGATGTACCTTTATTAGCAATATTTTTAACAGCTTCAGAAACTGAAGAATAGCTTCTGCGCTTCGCTCTGTGTTCCCTTTATATCCTTCAAGTAGTGAGAAGGGAGCGAGGGAATTTCGGGCAGAGACGAAGCCGGTTCCATCAGCTCCCGCCGCCCTCCCCGACACCCCTGGTGCAGGGGCGTGCTGGAACAGGCAGGCTGGAGGAAGCGTGGCCAGAGCACGCTGTTCCCTGGCTACGCTCAGCCGACAGACGGTTCTTCGGGGAGCCTGGTGCCTGCTGAAACAGCTCCCAGGCTGCCTTAACATGCAGTTGTGGCTAGTTTGAAAATCAGGGAGTGGTTGAGAACCGGCTTCTAATGTACTGCCCCCATCTCTCTTTCACTCCCTGAAATATTAAGTAGAATTTCCTCTGTGGGCATTCCCTGTATGTGGAAGGGAGTTTTACAATGGCACTGACCAGGACAGCTGAGAAGCAGGTGGACAACCGGTGAAGCTCAGAGCAGGCAGGGATTTACTAGAGCAGCTAAGAGGGCTGTGACCTCCTCAGCTCCCTTTGCTCCATGTGACGGAAGTAGCAGCCGCACTGAAGGGTGAGACAGGCAGCCAAGAAAATGAGGAGATAGTTTTTAATTGGGTTGTATTCATATGTTAACTTGTAAATACGGGCCATGACATTTAACCTTGAATCTGTCACATATAATATGCATAAACAAGGGAAAGTGTGGGAGCTTTCCTTGGTTAAGGTAATATATGTATATGTAGAACAGCATTTATATGCAAGCAAACCTATCTTAATCACTCAGAACAAACCTACAGGAAAGTAACTTTTGGGGTGAGTCACAAAAAAAGCAAGGTCATTCTAAGTTAATACCTCCACAGTTAACTTCAACGCTGTGAAACACACAGCTCAGACAAATCCTTTCAGAGTACAGCAATTATTCTTCTCTACATATGAGAAAACATATACGTATACAATAAAAAGTTGCTTTGTTGAAAATTCATAATACTTAATACACACAAGCTAATTCACCTGCATGTTCCAAGAGGCTCAGTAGCATAAAATCCACACAACCGCCTCTGACCAAAGGGCTAGTTAAGCCAGAATCCTGTCTGTGACCGTGGCAGTACCTCTTGCCTAAGGAAAAAATAGGCAGCAGCATGTCCAGAGTGATCCTTCTTCTAACATACTCTCCCAGTTTTGGGCAATTATTTGTGTAGGCACTCCTGAACTGGAGCTGATGTCCCCGCAGAGCCACAGATAGGCCGTTCCTACCAAGACCTCTCTGCTTCTGACTTTTACATGGACAAGTGGCCTCCACTAGACACCCGTGGGACACAGAATAGAGCTACTCTAAAGATGAAGTTGTCTGATGAAAATATATTGCCTGTAAGATCCCTTCATTGTTTATTTTACAAACTGGGTAGTACTTGGTGACCATACAGGGAGAGAAAGGGCAGTGTCGTGGGGAGGGCAGGTGAGTGCTCTCCCGGGAACTGGAGTTTTCCTCTGTCACAATGCTCCTGTGTGAGATGAGGCAACTTCAGCCAAACCGGTGCATGTTTATTGAGTGCACCTCGCTCTCGGGAGGTCTGGCTGCTCCCCTGGGGTCAGGTCTGCAGCAGGGCACACACAGCTGCACGGGAAGCTGCTGAGAGCTCTGCTTCAGTAAAGCGGCACGTCCTGGTGGTCAGGCTCCTTACGGACCTCCTTAAAAACACACGTCTGGCAGAGTCTTGAAAATGGCAACCCTAATTCTGGTTTTCCATGGTCATTGAAGGCTTGGCTTTGAAATCTTAATATACCTCATAAGATAACTCTTAACACGGTTTACATGTGTCCAGTGACAGGAGATGGCGGTCAATAGCATGGGGGATAGTTCTTTGGTTTGTTCTTTTTGTTTCATGAGAGACAATAAAGCGTCTTGCTGGGGACACCACAGCAGCTTCCCCTGCAGAGCTCTCGGAGGACAGGAGAGGTGCACGCGGGGACACAAAAGCCTCCTGAGGCTGAGCCCTCGGTTGAACCACAATCACTTGGATAAGGCCTGATCTAATCTTTACAAATGTGTTAACAGCCTGAAATTAATATGCTTTCAATTAACCTGGAGATAAAACTGCCTGCTAGTGTAGACATCCACTAGGCCATGCAGATATCCTGATGGCGTGGAGTGGAGTATTTTCAACACCCGGGTCTGCGAGGAGGCAGCACCTGCAAACGCTCAGCGCTGCCGAGACTTTGCATACAAGTAGGTGCTGTCAGGCCATTGCTCAATGCGACTGCATGCACGCACACATACAAACACTCGCCTGTTCCAAGTCTTGTGACCTGAAATTTTGTTTTTTTTAAAGTATGCCGTGTGCTTCAAATCAGATCCAAATTCTCAGTTATAGGGAAGTTTCTCCTTATAAGACATTTCCCTCCTCTGGTTGCTAGAGTGACTGAGGTCCATGTAAAATTACACAGATGATAGTCTCTTGTGGTACAAAAAGCACCAGTAAAAAAGCTGCAGCCAGAAAAAAGAAAGGAATAGGCTAGGCCCCAAAGCCCCAAACACAGAGGCTCGTTACAGGTAACACAAAAACTCCAGCTCCCAGCCACAAGCATTTTATTTGAGATTCTTTTCCTATGTCCATATATGACTGTCTGTCCCTTCTGAATTCCTTGCTGTGTCTACACCCTTTTCTTTGCCAGGGCACATCTGTTAAAGTCTTCATTTTGGCTTTTGAAGTGGGCATTTTATATCCAGCTGAACTTTAAAAAAGATCCTGAGCAAAGGCTTTTAACAAGTAAATATAAATATATTATTTTTATGAATAGGCCCCTGTTTTCACATGTTCCACTTGCAATGGCCTCTTGTCCACAACTGCTGGCGTGTCAAACCCTCTACGGGAAGAATACACTTCTGGAGGAATACACTTTTCCTTGTTGTGCACAAGGGAGATTCTCAAAGAAGGTTTTAATGAAAAAAATGCACCCGTGCTGCAGGGAGAAATCCCACTATTGTGCTGCAGCCTTGGGTAGCAGAAACCACCCCGGCCAACGTGCTGGAACTGACCCCCCAGCACTACAGGGAGATCCTGCTCCAGATTCAAACCGTGTGTCTCAGACACCGTCTGCTTGCTATAACATTTGTGCTGAACCTGGGCAGAGGTTGCGGCTCCTTGTAACGCATGTCTTTTTGCACACACCCCCCAGAGGACAGATGCTTTGGATCTCAGCCCTACCTCACAGAAGTCGAGTGGGAGTTCACTAATTTCAATTACTATAGAGTTTAGCCAGTAGTTTTTTTGCGGTGGCTCCTCTACATTAAAACCAAGAGTTAAATGCTGCTTACTTCTTCATTTTTGAGGTTTATTTAATTAAGAAGTGCCATTACCCTCTCTTTTGTTTTAGTTCTTTTAATCTGAAATGCCGTTGAGGCCCCATGGAGGACAAGCCTTACAAGCAGCAGTGCAAGTGCAGCAGCGACCTGACCTGAGCTGGCTTTGGTGCCCAGTAACTCCACACAACACACCACCTCTCTAGTCCTGAGCGACCACCGGAACAGATGGAGGCCAAGGTCATGGACAGAATGAACTCGGTGAATGTTTTGTGGACATTTTGTGGACATTTTACAGGGGTGGTCCATAGACTAGGGGAATGATAGCTGTGTATTGTATCAAAGGATGGGAGGGGGGTGGTGGTTAGTGAGGACGTATTGGATGGTGTGGGACCTGAGCATGACGTAAATGGTATGGAATAAGGGGTGGAAAATGTGCTGGTTTGGGCTGAAATAGAGTTAATTTTCCTCACAGTAGCTACTATGGGGCTGTTTTGGATCTGTGCTGGAAACAGCGCTGATAACCCAGGGATGGTTTCGTTACTGCTGAGCAGCGCTTACACAGAGCCAAGGCCTTTGCTGCTCCTCACCCCACCCCACCAGCGAGGAGCTGGGGATGCACAAGGAGCTGGGAGGGGACACAGCCGGGACAGCTGACCCTGACTGACCCAAGGGATGTCCCACACCATATGGCGTCATGCTCAGCATATAAAGCTGGGGGAAGAAGGAGGGGACGTTCAGAGTGATGGCGTTTGTCTTCCCAAGTCACCGTCACACATGATGGAGCCCTGCTTTCCTGGAGATGGCTGAGCACCTGCCTGCCAAGGGGAAGCAGTAAATGAATTCCTTGTTTTGCTTTGCTTGCAAGCACGGCTTTTGCTTTACCTATTAAACTGTCTTTATCTCACCCCATGAGTTTTCTCACTGTTACCCTTCCGATTCTCTCCCCCATCTCACTGGGGAGGAAGTGAACGAGTGGCTGCATGGGGCTGAGCTGCCAGCAAGACATCCAAGAAAGTGCATTCTTCAGGATTTAAAAAAAGAAAAAAGGCACATAAAAAAGGAAAATCAAACCACCACAGTCTTCCTGCTCTTCTTTTCTGCTGGGGATTTCACTACATTTTGAAGAGAGCACAGTCACATTAATATGGGGATTCTCAAACACAGCTGAACTGGAGAGAGTCCACAAGCTGTGCATGCACACATACAAAAAGCTTGGGTTTACTTTTTTCTTTAAGTCTTCTTCTGGCTGCTTACTATTGCAAAAATGCAGCTTTGCTTTTTCATAACATTTTCATAAAGCTCAAGTCCTACTTAGGCTATAGGAAGGCACAGAAGGGGAAGAGAATCACAAAGAAACACTCCTGCTCCATGTGTGTGAGAGGAGGGATGTTTACTCCTTGTTTATTTGTTCTGGGGGGAAATAAAGTGCTTTGTGTGAGGGCTCTTTGCTAGTGAGGCTGAAATGCTCTCAGGGCCCTGCTAAAGCATTGCCAAGTCTGTCAGGAGAGAGGAAAGAAATCTGGGCAGACTGCCCTAAATTAAAACTAAACTCAAATCAAATTCAGTTTAAGCACACAGCGTAGTCCTCGCTATGGAGGCTAAAGGCAGAATTACCAACTCAAGCATTCAAAACTCCTGAGTCAGGACCCTAGCATATCATCAAATGGGCTTGAAATTGTAGCAATTAAATTAAAATAATAAAGCTGTTTCCTTTCTTCTGCTTTTTTTTGCATCTCAAAGGGTTCATGTTTCCTACCTTGTCTTGGCCCACATAAGAGATGAGATGAAATGAAATGAAATGAAGGCTGAGGTTCTGATGCAATTATATATTTCCGGGAGCTAAGGGCTTTAAGAAACATCACCTGTGTGAGGCTTGCAGTAAACTTATGAGAGGTAGGAGCAGTGCAAAGGAAACCAGAGCTGTGGAGAAAATGCAATTAATTATAAATTTAACCGAGATACTGAACAAATTAAGGAAGCCTCAAACGCTGCTTTATTGTAACGCGTTGGGATCCTACACTATTTATTCTTTCTTTTAGGATGAGCTAACCTGCAAAATTTGGATCCGTATCAAGATTTCAAACCAAAGCTCAAAGCTGCCTATGTAAGGCTGCTTGTGGGTTTTGATATGAGGTTTGGGGAATTTTTTTTTATGATAATGCCACATCACTGGTTATAAGGCTTTTTGTAATGTATCAAAGAGCAATTTTTTCAGTATTGATGGTCTTCCCCCCCCATGGAGTTGGGAGTAGAATTGAAAATCATGTGGTTCAGCACTCAGAGAGTCCCTGTGAAGTTAATGGAAGCCAATTTAGGCACCTGGGTACAGCCTTGAGAGAGATTTTTCAAAGGCACATGTGATTTTTATGACCTTACTACTATTTTTTGCCTTTAGAAATCTCTTTCATTGCTTAACTTCAGATACCTCTTCATGAAAAGTCTGTCCTCTGTTTACTTATCAGCACCTATAGATGTCCTTTATAGATGTACCTATTTTAAAGTCACTGAAACAAACGCTGTGCGTATTGGAGGGGGGAGTGAAAAGTAAGGAGGCTAGAGATAATTTCAGTTACCTGACATTCATTTGGCTTAGTCACACAGAACTGGATCAGTGCAGCTGATACGGAACGATGATTAAACTAAACCCTGGATCTATATTCCCATGTGATCACCCTCATTATCTCTGCTATCAAGGTTGATCTGACAAGTAACTTTTATTTAGAATCAGCCATACTTCTTTTCCCCGCCTACCCCAAAGGCACCAGAGTTGTTTGCAGCTCCCCACTTAGAGAAAGTAAAATGTAATTTACGCCTACAGTACAAAGAAGGAGCTGGGCAAAAGAGAAGTGGGTTCTTTATTCTGGGGGGCCTGATCCAAACCCCATTACAGGCCAGAAGTCAGGGTTTGTAAAGAGTTTGAAGATCCCTGGGTTAAAAAAGACAGAATGCTGTAACTCAGTTATTAAATGCCCGTTGATTCTTTGCTTTCTCATATACATACACATTAAAAAATGCATACACGTTTCAGTAGCACTTGTAATACTGCATAAATTGTTATGGCGTAAGCCCAGAACGCTTGACATTTAGCCATGTAGACAAACTGCTGAAAGTAAGAATACTTTTATAACAAGAACGTACAGAAAATATTAGTAACGGTCACTTTAGGCAGAAATTTCACTATGCTCTGTACTTACAGGATATTGAATGTGCTGCCAGATAAGGCATATGTTTAGTAAACGGGCCCGTATCTCTGCCCTGGTCTATAGGGGATGACCTCCTGGCTGACCTTTCTTTTAGTGAAGCTGACTCAGTAAATGAGAAATGGTTAACTCGTCTCCTGTACCGTCACTCTTTCTGACCAGATGCGGCAATGACAAACCAGAGGTACAAAGGTTCACTGACCATTTCCAAAGAGAGGCACTATTCCTAAAAGAAGGGAAGCCAGGCTAGAAACTAAATTTGCAATGAAAGGGTACAAAGATGGTCTTTTTCAGCTCCCATTTCTGGGTTTGGTTTTGCTTGTGTTTTCTGGCTTGTTTTTAAAAAACTTAACCAAGCTTGCTGAGGTGGAGATTGAGGCACATTTGAAATGAGTCAGCTCATTTTTTTTTCTATTTCTTCTGACAGTTCTGAGAGTTATGAGTTTTCCTCAAAGATTATTGTGTTGTAACCTGAGGGTCTCTTGGGTCTGGCATCATGTGGAGGGTGGCTTTTACACGCTGCCCAGTTGTCAATAGTTCCTGCTGGCTATTAAAATGGGGGCTCGGGAGCAAGGGAGAGGGGGCTGTAAGGGGGCTGTGAGCAGGGAGGAAGAAGATCCAACATCAATGTCATTTCTTCATCATCGGTTTGTGCTTCTATGGGAGGAGAATCCCGAAAAGGGCCCTTGCTACTGGGGTTATGAGAGCTCCGCAAGGCGGGATGAACACAAAGCTGCCACAGCGCAGGGCAGGATTGCAATGGATTTAGGTAAGCTCAGAATTCGGCCTTTGCTCTGCACCTGGTTGGTACTTGGTAACCGGAGTGACTGTGCTACCTAGCAGTTTGTTTTGATATTCTGGGCCCTTTATTTCATGAAATACTGGCTTCATTTTATAAAATACCTCTGAGGCAAGAAGGGAAACGAAGCAAGTTGCAAAATAATTCTCTGATCAGGCACTCAAAGCCCCGTGAGATCTATTATTCTGACAGCAAATCTTCCCATGATGCATGCAAACTCCGTTCCCGCTTTTGCACTGTCATGTCAAAACTTGCATCCATCACGCTCTCACGGCCTGCTTCAGGCCTTTGCCGATTTTGGTGCTACCTGAGGTATGTGAAACAATGTGCTTTCTCCCGCTATTTGAAGACAGAGAGGCCTCAAGTGGGGGGAGAAATTTGAAGGCAGCCACCCAGATGTTGCTGCCGCAATGTGGGAGACAGAGCCTTTTGTCTCTGCTGTCACTAAAGCTAGAGAACAATTTATCTGATTTGTGCATGGAGCAACATTATGTGTCTTTCCATTGTGTGCGAATATTTCTCTTGCTTAAAATGTTACACTCAATGGAGCAGTTAGTCCTTAAAGCTACAACGTTTTGTTTTTCTCCCATGTAATTAAATCTGGAAGAGACCAAGTCAACCGTTTGCCAGTAGAGAGGATTAGACTTCCTGTTGCTACTTGTATAGCTCAATAGATTATGTGCAGTGCTCTGCACAAATACAGTAAGACCTAAATACCTTACCATCTATATCAGATATAACGCCCTTCTCAGCCTAAATAATTAATATATGTTGCCTGAGTCATTAACGCACCAGAACTGATGAACACTGGCCAGTTAAGAGATAAGCTTAAGGAGCAAAAAGTTGACAGCAACTGTCTCATTCCCATCCACCCATTCTCACCCTTTAAAAGAAAAAAAAAGAAAAAGAAGAAAAAAAGGCAATTGTTCAAATTACAATGGAGTGAGGATGAAGGCATAAAGCCATTTGAAAGAGAAGAAATGGCATTATGAATAGACTGGAAAACTTTAAATTCTGAAAAGGGAGAAGGGCAGGGCTGAGCTGCAGCTGAGAGCTGAGCTAGACGAGGAGCCAGAGGTGAGGAGAAAGGGAAGGACAAGGGAAGTCAGGGCCTGACCATGCAGGGCCAGTGGTGAGGCGTGGGGAGGGGTAAAGGATGCTCTTCCCCACCGAGGGGATGGTGCAAGCCTCGGGCAGGAGTGGAGGAGAAAGTCACCATGGTGGAGGAGAACACCAAAGTCAGCAGAGTGACCTGGTAGCAGTGCTGGTGGGGCAGGGCAGGAGAAGCTTCTCAGGGAAAAAAACCCAGCAGAGTAGTGTGTAGATACAGAGGAAAAGAGATGCTGAGTTTTTCCAGGGCTAACATGTATAAGGGATCTTTGCTGGACTGGGGAAAGGGGGAGATGGGCTGACAGGAGAGCTGGAAAATAGGACTTCAACACAAGAGACGGACCGACCTCAGGGTCCTCGTACATAAACAGAAAGGTGGGTGGCAGGGTTGAAAAGAGGAGGACACAAAAAGGCAAAGGTGAAGCTGAGGAGGTGTTGGATTTCTTTGTCTTTAAGAGATTTTATAGCCGATGCTATGTTAATTTCGTGTAGTGCCAAAGACAATGTAAACTGTAGAGAAAATCAGATCTGTAGTGGTCGAGGATGTAGAGAAACAGTCGATTGTATATTTAACAGGAAGTCAGGGAGATCAAAGAGTTTGCAAAATGGTTTTGTTTTTAAATGATACCCTGGCTTTATTTTGTTTAGATTGAGCTGGAGGCCTCTCTGAAGAGGATAAAAGGAGAACAGAAATGTGTAACAAAGACATTTCCCCTCTCCTTAATAGTCAAGGGAACTTGACATCCCTGTCAAGCAATAGCACCATTATATGTACTGCTGCAAGAAAGGAAGCTATTTTATCCTTGGAAGGAAAGCGAGATGTTATCTTCTAGAAAAGAGGTGAAGTTCTGCAGAAATTCAGTGCTGTTAATAGACTGTTATGACAGTGTGCAATTTCATTTCCAGTGAACAATGCATGTCAAAGGCCTGAACGCTACAGCAGTTAACACAGATAAAAGAGAAAACAAGCGCTGCAGAGCCTACACTCTCTGGTAACATATACTTCCAAACATTCTTTTCATTTGAAGAGTTAAATTAGATTTTTCTTTTAGCTATTTACAGCTCAACGTGAAAGGATGGTTTTGCATTAATGGAAGTGGCAAAGTCTAGCCTGTAATGAATTAAGATAGAATAATAACGTTAGACTTTGGAAAGAGAATGCTCTAAAAGATCTTCCGTAAGAGGGAGCATCTTGTGACTCTTCTGGAGCAGGCCTTGGGCACCAATTTTGCAAATAAATTAAGTGCATGCTTAAATCTGCCTTTGTTCATCAAAACACTGCAACATCTTTATACTCTTTTTCCTGCTTTAGAATGGATTTGAGTGAATACTTAAACATGCATTCATTTTGCAGGACTTTAAACTTAATGTGCCGTCAATGCCATGCTTCGGTTTCATACTCCTAGTATGTGGGCAGCATTATGAAGCTAAAATCTTAACTTCCAGTTAAAACAGGATATTAAAAATTACAAATTAGAGGATACAAGAGGAAGAAGGGGTTCTCCACGGCAGGCACGTATGCCTTCCCTGCTTCAGAATGAGGAAGAAACAAGAGGCTGTTTCCCATTTCTGCAGCCACGGCTGATATTAGTATCAGAATCACGGCAGCCCCTGCCAGAGTTACTACAGTTAAGGTGGTGCCAGCCTTGCCATTAGAAACCTTACGGACACCATTTAATAACTGGGCCATAAATGCTTGCTTCAAGCTGAGACTTGGCATTGAAAATTATCGGTCCTTCTGCAATTCTGAAGACATTTCCCTCCTGATGAGCCTTGAAAATTCCACAAGTGTTTTAATGCAGAATATCTATGACGTATAAAGTTTCCTTTTGGGTAGTTATTCCCATCATTTCAAAACAACTTCATATCTGTGAGTGAACTGTGACACCACCCTGCTCTCAGTGCAAGGGAAAGCTGCACTCCTTAGGTGAAATCTTCAGTGGGCAGAACGTGACATACGAATCATTTATGGTATGAATTATGGCCTCTCAGGTGGCTTCTAAATACGTGCATATCTGTATTTTCCCTTTTGCTGTATCACCTCCCTGTGATCTGTAAGCCCTGTGTGCTCTCTTAGCATCATCTTTACCAGCACAGGCCCAGCTTTTTATCTCTCTGTTCAGGCTATCAACTAATGCACCCACTGTTCTTTTTCTGCTTACCACTCATGGATGCCTTTCCATTTAATGTGACAGTTGTAGGGACGCAGGAGGCACCTACACCTTGACATCTTTGCTGGCAGGGCTCTTCATCCCCATCCTCATCCAAATGACACAACTGTTTTTGGCTACATTGCTGCCAAGGGCAGTGATCGTAGCGGGACGGGGGAATCGTGCTGCAAGACTCTCTCTCCCAGCCACGGAGAGGCGATGCCTGGGTGGGAGCAATGTGGGTTACCCCTCCTTCCCTATGGCATGCAGTCTCGATGTGAGAAGAGAGAGGCTGTGAAACCCCATCTTCCCTTCTCTAGCCACAGCTGTGGTTGAGTTGATGAGTTTTTGTTCCCTTTTTGGCATATGCTCCTACTTCAGCTTCATGCTAGCTCGTAGGGATAAAGCTCTACTTCAGCTCTCCGCTCTCATCCCATGGTGGCACGAAGAAATGTTCAGAGGCGGTGAGTCAGGCAGCCCTTTCTCACCCACAGGCATCTGCCTGTTGGCTTTGTGGTCTCTGCCGGCAAAACGCGAGGAACCTTCATTTCACTAACCTTAACACAAGGCTTACAGTGTTCTCCATTTGACTGAGGTTGCCCTCAGTCCGTCCTTTTGTTTTCAAACCCTAAAGCCTCTTTAGTTTCGGGATTCCCCGTAGCTTTTGACAGCAGCTGTTGCTGATCACCTGGGGATCACCCACTTTCCTCCTCGAGGCCGGGCCCATGGATGCTTCAGATGCAGCCTCAGATGCAGACGGCGCGTCCAGACCTGGCGAGAGGGCAGAGCATGGGGCAGAGAGCCAGCAGAAGAATTTCCCTGCTGCAGGAAAGAGACAGCTCTGCCTCGTGAGTCAGGGCCACGCACCTGCAGAGCCAAGGCTGTGCCGAAGAGCACCCGTCCCTGCCGAAAAGGGCGTTTGTTTGAGACAAGTGCTCAGCAACTATCTTATCTGCCCCACAAATTGACAAGCGGCAGCTCATTTAGACCATGCCACATATCAGCTGGAGGGAGGGGACGTGAAATACAGCAACACTGGAAATCCCACAGAAACAGAGATGCTGAGAAAAGCAAAGCAACCCTCAGAATACTTAGCTTTTTTTTTTTCTTCTCTGAAGAAAGGAAATTTTTTCTACTCTCAACAGAGAGGGGAAGAAATTACATTGCCTGCAGTAATGCTGCCCTGAAGGAGGAACTAACCTGATTCACTCTGGTGTAACAGAGAGCAGAAAGTTGCTGAGGTGTGGAGGACTCGTGCGCTGCTCACACTGGCTCTTCTCAAACAGTATTCATCAAATCAGCACAGAAAAATGCCTGGCACCCAGTCACTAACCCAAGATAACTTAGCCTAACAAGCATGTAGAGTCCTCAACCTGACATTCCTTTGAAGATGTGCAGCGTTCACTACTTCACTTGACTTGATTTTAAGGTATAAAATAGTAGATTGGGCCCCTAAACCACATAGTTGTATATATATGACACCTCTCAGAGACTCTGAAGTAGTGATTCTTGCTGACTGCTGCTTTCTTACTCCCTTCTCCCCGCTCTCTCCGGCAAGTGGCTGCCTGGATGGAATTTCCCCAGTGACTGCACAGGCAGTTTGGCAGCTGTGCTTGCGCCCGGAGCTCCCTGCACGCTTGGGAGATCCTGCAGGCATGCAGCAAGCCTGGTGCTTTTGGAAAGCGTTGGACCTACCACGTGCACGATGCTCAGGCAGAGCAAACACGTGCCTGGAGTTTCCAGACCTCCTGCTGCCGCTGAAAGGTCTGGGGTGGGGGGGGGGAAGCCCCCACGGTACCTTCCACCCCTATAACCAAGCCTTTGGGGACCCTGGCATGGTTTATCTGGAGGGGTTTTATGGCTCTCAGGGTCCAGCTGTGACCTCCCAGGGACCAGGCAGGCTGGATGGGCCAGAACGTCTTTGCAACGAGACCTGTGTGAAAGTCAGGAGGGGCGAACGAAGCCTGTGGTCTGGCTCGGGGTTTACGCTGGGCCAAGGGAGACGACAATCTGGTACACTCAGTAGTTTATCATTTCTGAAACAACACCTTACTATATCAGTTCCTCCTCCTTTGTCATCAGAGGAAAACTCACACTTTCCTAACTGAAAGTTCAGTCTAAACATAAATGTCACTGAAAGCCCAGCGAGACCTTTGGTTTTCTAGTTTCACTCTCCTGAGCTGTGGGGAAGATTATGCAACAGGAACACTGGGGTGAATCATCTTCTGGCATTGCAGTAAATTAGGAAATGTTTGCTGCGATGTTTTATGGGTTTCTACCGTCTATTTGTGGTCTGCTTTTTTCTTTTCCAGTGGATCTTAGTGTCTTCAAATATCAAACAGTTGCCTGTTGCCCTCGTCTGAGCGAGGAAACGGCTCATCAGTAGGTACTGTAGCTCAGCTTTGGAGAGGAGGGTAACGACGGCAGCTGTTGTAAGGAAATGATGCTAAAGAAATTCTGAATGTCCTTGCTCAGCATTTTTTTCCTGTGAATATTTCTCGCAAGTCTTTGAATCGCTCGCTTTGTTTCTCTATCGTAACTCTTAACAACACGCTAACCCATTAGGCACCACAGCACTAAGGGGGTCTAGCAGATTTTCCTCAAACCTTTGGTCTTGAAGCACAAAGCTTGGCAAGATCACAGAGACTATTCTAAGAGAGTCAGAGTATATCAGAGGAAGGACAAACCGAATGTGAGAAAAATCAGGAGCCAGGCTCATCTCTCCTTCCTTGCAGCTTGTTTTGTTTTATGGTTGAAAAAAAAATGTATACTTGTCGTGAAGCATGAGAATTCACAAGTTGAGTCTTCCCTTTCCAAATATAAGGATAGAAATCATTTTTGGAAGGAAACTGAAAGGTTAAGAGAAGTGTTAATACTGTGAGATTCAAAGTAAAACCATGAGAACTGGAAACACTACAAAGGGCATTTACCAAACATTTGGTTAAGATGTGTGATGCCATAAATAACCTCTACGTAAAGATGTGAACCTTAGTCGCAATTTCATTTCTGGTTACTCCTTGTACCACTACATATTTTTAAGGTAAAGGATTAGAAGGTGGAAAGTCCTGCAAACATCTAAAGCTAGATCAGAAAATCCAGAAATGACCCCCTGCCCCCCGTTGTTAAAAAGTACAGTCCTGAGGTAGGACATTTCTGAGCTACACAATCTGTTATGCTTGATATAAACTTAAATTCCAGGCAAATAAAAAGGGGCATGAGCTTATTAGCTTGCTCTGTACAGCACTTCATGCTCATTCCTTCCAAATAAGAAAATATGAACTTATTTTGCTGTGGAAATCAAATAAGGCATCAAAGCCCAATTTCCTAAAGACAATATCTATCAGTTTCTTTGAAACAGACATTTTTATGACTAGCTATGTTAACAAATCCAAACTAAGTATCCAATCTGTCAAGGAGAAAAATAAGTTTAGAATGGAAGTAAGTATTGCTCGTTAAACTTTAATGGCAAGGCATTTAAAAGAAGAACACCATCCATTATAATGTTGGTGGAATAGTGTGTTGTCAGATTCTCCAGAGAGGATTTTTATCATGATGTTTAAATATATTATATTGAGGGATGGTTGTTACTCTGTTCTCTAAACAGAAGACTTTTTAGAGGAAAAGTTTATGAGCAATATATATCCGCTCATGAAAATTTCCTTAACTGCACAGCAATTAAAAACAACTGCT
Source organism: Phoenicopterus ruber ruber (assembly GCA_009819775.1). NCBI lineage: Eukaryota > Metazoa > Chordata > Aves > Phoenicopteriformes > Phoenicopteridae > Phoenicopterus > Phoenicopterus ruber. Next base: position 2,422,340 of record CM020225.1, read on the forward strand.
GGGCACTAATGCTACCTGTCCCAAAGCATGTGCAGGGGGAAGAGTTGTGCTGATGCAAAGCTGAGCTAAGCAGCACGTATTAACATCAAGAGGAGAGTACAGAATAACCTTGAAGGGTTTATTCAATTTTTTTTGAACCTACAGGATCAAGGACTTCCGTGATTAGTATCTGCCACTAGAAAGAGAGCCATTGCTTAGGCCTTGGTAATGAATTTAGACCCGTGCTGATAAATCCTGAAGCTAGAGACCGTTTGCCTGCTTATCACATCTGAATTGTGTGGCCTGACTGATCTCTGGTTTATGTAGGTTCACGCAGCCAAAGCGCATCGCCAGCCGTCTGTTAAACAGTAAGTAGTTCACTACAAGAGCTTTAAGGAAGACAGGCACCCCTCCCCTCCTGACGCCTGGGGCTGGTTTCAGAAAGGGTCTCCTGGATAAGCCAGATGATAGCTCCTACTTTATTGGAATGCTCCCCTTGCCATGGCTCCATCCACCAGGTTAAAGCTTCAGACAGAATGTACCCTCTTCCCTGACTTCCTTTGCCTTTTTCAAGACAGAACTTGTTCTACATTTCCTTTACTAACCCCTCGCTCCGACGATCACATCACACGGGTCCCTGACTCAAGTCAGCCCTGCTTTTGCAAAAGAAGAGCTTTCCCCTTTAAAACCTGTTTTAAAAGATACACGGGAGTGATTCGGTTTTTGTTATAAACTACTTCCACACCCAGAAATCCAGCGTAAGAAATGAAAGGAAAGAGCTACAAAGACTTGGTCTAGCTTTCTCTCTGGGAATCTCAGCACAGCCGCTGTCCGGGACAGAGCTCCAGGAACTCCCTGCCGATGGATGCAGCGCTCAGCCCTACCTTCAGCCATCTCTACCTGGCAGCACAAGAGCGTGCAAACTCTCTGAACCAAAGATTACCACCTCTGCAATCTTTAATGATTTAATACCTTTAATATCACTGTCTCGTCTCACTTTCTTTAGTTGCAAAACAGTATGAGGTCACTACAGTCTCCTTGAGGAAAACGCAGGTATTACAGTTGATGCTATAGCTCTGACTCAGTGCTAAGGCTTGCTGAAATCTTTGCCGAACTTTCATCACTTGAGCTGAAAATTTCATGTCAAAGGCCTGCCGTGGTCTGGTTTGCCTTGAGGTTTTATTTGCTCTTTCGATTTAAATTAAATCAAGTGAAACCATTCAGCCGTTTCTGAAATGAGGACAGAGTAAAATAGGTTGTTTTGCCTTTTTTACAATAACTCTGTTGACTTTTCCTCTGAGAAACATCCTTACTCTCCAGAAGAAATTTGGCAAGGGAAGGGGGAGTATTTTGGGGGAAAAAAAAACCCCAACAATGACTCAAGTTTGCCCGTTACAAGGCTATGAAGGGCTGCAGTTTGGAAGTGCTCGAAAGGGACCTGCTGGATGCTCCCCTGTGCTCTGCGGATGGCCTGGGCCGGCAGAGCAGGCGTGAGCCCAGCACCCAGCGAGGCTGAGCAGCTCGTGGGTGCTGCGGGCAGCGTGGCTCCGACGGCCTCGCGTGCGACGCGTGGGGAGGAGCTGGAAGCTGTGGCAATCCTGCAGAATAAAGTCGGGGCAATGAAACTGGGAATGGATTCCAGCGCAGGAGAGAAGAGAGGGCAGAAATCTTGGCTACGCGTTAGAGGCTGGAACAGGAGATACATGCAGAAGGGGAGCGGGGAGAAAGACAGAACTGGAAATGAGTAGGAGTTGTGGAAAGAACCAGAGAAGACACAGACCTGATGATCTGTCTGTGTCACCCTACTGTGGCCCCCACAAACCCATTTATTACAAATTCTATAACCACGTCCTTGTTTTCCCCTCAGTTTCTATCAGCGTGCAGGCAAGACCCTATTAAGGGGTGAATTAGGACTGCAAGGTGATGGAAGCTGTAACCTGGGCCCCTACTCCGTTTGTTGGAGAAGGTGGGAAGCATGTAGTGAATTAAGGAGGAAATTAGGAAGAGAACCAGTCAATGCAGCTGAAAACCGACCTGGAAAAAATGTCTGTAAAATCCTTGTCTCTGCCACAGAATTGTTGAGCAGAATTAGACAAGTCACTTAAATAAAATATTCCCAGATGGTCACTAAATATACATTCTTCATTCGCCGAGTTCCGGACTCCCGACTGGATCTGAAGGCAGCCGGGCTTCGAGAAGCTGCAGCGCTACATGGGACGACGATCGCAGGCACATCATGTCCAAAACCAGAATCGGTGAATACTTTTGAACTTGATTTCTCTCTGCCTCAAATGTCATCTATAAACCAAGCATAATACCACCCCCACATCTCACAAGGGAACGGTGAGAAATAAATTTGCTAATGCTTGTCATCAGTGCCCTAAGAGAGCTCATAAGGAAATGAATAATTCTGTCTTCATAGCAGGGTTTGAACAGTGTGCAGTAAATAAGGCATGGGGCCACAGGTTGCACAAGAAGAAGAAGAAGAGGTTGAATAATGGTTCACCGAGCAAGTTTGTACATGGAAAGAGACGGGAGCCCTACGAGGAAAACTGGGCATAGTCATAGGGTAGAAGATAACATCGTAACACAAGGGCACAGGTACGCTCAAATACACTCAGTGAGCATCCTTCTTAGTGGCACTCCTACCTTTTGAGTACTTGACGTCGTCACCATTTGAGTACTTGATTTTGACACCTGAGTACTAAAATCAGTCTTCCTGTGAAAAAGCAGCATCGTTCAAGTCAGAGAGGAGGTAGATACCGTGTGCACAATGGAAGGGGTTAGGGGTCACTTCGGGCTGGAAAAGATTTCTTGCTTTTTGGTCTCTGCCCACAAATGGTTCCCTGCCCACACCTCTCCGAACAATTGTCTAGAGAGTTTCCTGTTCTCAGAGCTGCCACAAACCTGGGCAGAAGCTGCTGTGTTTGCACTCATGTCACCTTTCCTGGGACACCAGCAGGTAGCCCCCCGCGGTGCTTCGGGGAAGGCTGCGGGGAGCTGCCACGTCTCAGCCCTTGCTAGAACATGCCTGTAAGTCTTAGGGGAGCATCTGCCAGATGATACAGCTCTCCCAGCAACCTGCCAAATACTGTTCACTGATCTCTTCCATCACAGAGCCCATGACCATGGCTGAGGCTTCGCAGTGGGGTTTCCTTCTGTGCCACGGTCCTGTACGCCGGGGAGAGCCGGTGGTGGGTTGGTTGTGTCCGGCACAGGGCTCACAAGCTGGAGACAAATAGCAGCCCTGCGTGGACAGTGGGAATGTGCATCCGCGCTCAGCGTAACCCCAGGATGGCCTATGGCCACAGGCTAAGGCTGGAGCCCTTGCTCGGTCATGCCAGCCGGCCCCAAGTAGCCCCACGCTGCCCATCGGATGTGTGCCAGACGTACGAATGAGCGAAAAGACCCACGGCTTCTCGATCAGCAGCGCAGCGACACAGGTTGGAGTTCCCTAGCAGCGCATTTGATTTTTTCTGCTTGAGCTTTGAGTAGCTCTGTTCCACCTCCATCAACAACAGCCTTGATCATGCTCATGGCAAATGGCAAAACTCCCACGCGTTGCAGAGGGAGCAGCGTTGGAGCAGTAGCTTCTTTTTCAGCTCGGTTGTGCAGAGGCTTTTTATCAGGCTCAGCAAGAGCATTGGGAATGTACAGTCTTATGTGTCAGTCCCTGAGCAGACTGCTTATGGGTATGCCAGGAATCTCCTGCTATGATCCACTGTAAGGTTTTGGACCTCGCCTTGAAACAGAGTGATGCCTCCCTGAGAGCACCGTTCACTGCAGTGCTGTGACGCTAAGTTCCTTCTGCAGCTGCCGTCATTTCAAATGGATTTCAAAGTGCTCATCACCTGCCAGACTTGGACGTCTGGTACTAGTCAGTTAAATAAAATAGAAGGATGAAAAATGGTGTAAATTGGAACTATCATTTGTCACATATCTGGCAGCACAAGGGCTGTCTTTCGGGATTCAGGTCCTTGGAGAATATCCTTTCCTGCCCCGCTTTCCCTGGAGATGTATGTAGTAACTCCCAGCCACTTAGATATAAAGTGTTGAATGTGGAAAGAAATAATTTTTAAAACAAGTGACCTTAATCCGGGGAGACCTGTCAACCTTGGATCTATCTCAAGTTTCCCTTCTGAGGCTGCTGCAGTAATCTCCAGCTTATAAAGCTGAAGGCCAGGGGAATCAGGGAGACCTGCGATCCTTGTGCGCGGCCTCTGCACAACTGCCTTTTCCCTCCTGGGTCAGTCTTTAAAAGGACTTAATCAAGGCTGACAAACCTAAAATTAGAATTACCAGCTCCAGGAGGAGTGTGAGCATCTCTCCCCGTCTCTCCTCTGTCTCGAGGCTGCATCTTTATTCAGCCAGTGGTGGTTGGAAACCAGAATTCTTGCATATTTAGGAGCTGTGTGGACAGACATGCAGGAAGGGAGCATAATAAATGTGTTGGTTTGTGCTGTGCTCAAGTCCACGTTTCCACTGACTCCACCAGGTTTTGGATCAGGCCCTAGATGGGAATGAGGGTAGTGGGAGACAGTCTCATTAGCACAGAAGTGCCATTATACTTAAAAGGAATGCCAGTAAATGATAATTTCCTGTCCTCTGCAGCCCTGGTGTGTCTTCTCTGCCAGCAAATCCCACGGGGAAGGGAGTGTCTCGTATTCTGTGTTTGTTTAGTGCCTAGTACAATGAGGCTCTCTTCCAGTTGGGGCCACTTGATGCTACCACAATACAAATAATAATGATTCTAATAATAAAATGCAGACTTCAATGGGATGTGGGTCAAGCTGCTCAGAAGCGTTGGCCTTTCTTGCTGACTTGCTTCCTTCCACTTCCTCGCTTCCTCCTCCGGTAGAAGAGCACTTCTACATCATCAATTCCCAGAGGTGGTTGTCCTCACTGTTGTTTGGCTCTGCAGGAAGCACCGTTGCTTAAGACACTTGGCCTTCATTTTTTTTTTTTTTTTTTTTTATTTTTTTTTTTCCACTGACGTGCTGCAGGAATTCTCTTTCCACACCCTTCACTTCCCGGGAACATCTGCCCGCTGGGCTCAGCCTCCCGAGCACGGCACCGCTCGCACACCGTGCGCAGGCACCGCGTTTGCAGCGGCTGCGACTTTCTCCAGCGCTGAAGGCAGGGAAGACGTGGAGATACCAGGCAGGGGCCCAAGCGAGGAGGTGGGCAGAGCCTGCGCCACCTCCAGCCGTGCGGGGGGGCTTCTCGGCAGAGGACACAGCCCTGGGTACAGGGTTAGGGAGCAGCGGGTGGGCGAGGGCTGGGGTAACTTCTTCCCGCAGCACGTTGTGGATGCGGTAGCAGCCAGTTTAGCTTCGTGTCCAGGGCTGGTTTCAATTTTGCTTTTCACAGAGCACTTCATTGACAAAAATGGCTCTTGGCTACAGTACTTCTTTGTTTTGGTTGGAATTTTCCGAGTTTTTGGACAAAAATGCACATGAGGGTTTTGATTTTCTGTCACTTAATCTGCTCCTCTATTGGAAAAATGGAAGCTAAGTGAAAAAATGGACAACTAAATATATGTGAGGCCTCAGTAAAAGATACACTAATCAAGGAATGAAATCTGTGAAAAATTTTTAACTAAACAACCATTTTTGCAGAGAATATATATAACATTTTCCAACCAGCTTTACCAGTGACCTGTAATTAAAGGGGAGTCCAAGCCACAGAGTTCAGAACCAGACCTTCCCAGAATTTACGGGTGTCCCTGTCTGGGTTTGGTTCAGCCCGGTATGAAGCACGCCAAGAGCTGGGCTCCGACTCCCACCTCTCCCGAGGCTGGACAGAGATGGTTTGGAGACACCTCTTCATATGGAGCATCAGCCCTGGCAGGCGGGACGAGCATCCCGCTCTGGCTCAGAGGAGCTTCCACCCTGCCCGAGCCCTGGGGAGGGAAAGCAGGACAGACGGAGGTGTCTGTACAGCTCCCGGCATCGTGCTGGCAACACTCTCGCTGTAATACGATTAGTGAATCACAACCGCAAATCGTAACGCTTCGGAAATTCGAGCCAATGACACAAAAAAAAAAAAAAATCAAGAGCGAGAGAAAAAAGGTAAGGAGAGAAAGCAAAAGGAAGGGAATTGCACAGGTTTTATTCCAGAAATGACGGTAGTTGCTTTCAAGCCACAAGCTGCCAGGTAGCTCAAAGGGGCTCCTCGCTCGGCCCTGGACGGCAGCAGGAGAGGCAGTTAGCACTGCCGGGCCGTGTCCAGGGGTCTGCAGAAGGGTCTCGGGTCTCCTTGTGTTCGGTGCAGTGGGGAAACATTTGTGACACCCTCAAGGTATGTATTTCTCTGCTAGATAATACGGGGCAGGTTTTCCAGCAAGCTGCACATCTTGGACGCTGACCTCCTTAGAAAAGCTGGCCCTGCCGGTCGCTGCCAAGTTCCTGAAACACTGGCCCTGGGCGATTTTGAAAATATGGCCACACCTGTCCTCGTTTCGCATGGCTACCAACTTCAGAGATTGGCGCGATTTCAGCATTGTTTTTAATTCCTTCTGCCAGGTGTTGTTTGTGGAAACACGCTGTCCTCGCCACAGCGCATTATGTCTTAGAACAACTTAATCTCGTGTTTTGGACCCAAACCAGCGTGCCGTTCCTACGGGCTAATAAAAATGCTTATTTTATTTTCTTGGTGTGAATGTGCTGGGGTGGTTTGAAAGGGATTCCAGGGTCTGATGAAAGCGGGCTACCTGTCTTGCTCCTTGTTGAGGCTGGTCGGGGCAGCCTGCCAGCAACAGCGGTTTCTTAATTGCACAGACACTTATCTTGTTCTCGCACCACACGCAAACATTAATGTTTTTCTGCAAATATGAATTTGGAGATTAACTCCATGGACTTTCAAAAGCCGTAGGTATTTTTCGGTGCACGAGAAGAGGCAGATGGAGGGGCAAAGTCTTGGGGACACATCTGAACAGAGACCCACCAGAGCCTGATGTTACCTATTAAGGTAGTGGCACAAAACGGTCTCGTAGCACCAAACATTTTCAAGCACAGGCGACAAAGGCCAGAAGCCAAAGCCAAAACAGTGTATATCAATATCGATAATGTGGAAAGTGAAGAAAAGAGGTTGGCCCTAGTCGGGCTACGCACTGCACGTGCCTGCCCGAGGCTGGGGGAGATGTTTGATGCAGTACGGGGCTGGAAAAACATCTCTAGGGAGACCTCAATATATTAAAGAGCAGATCGGTCAACACAGCGGTGGTGGCCCTGGGGTCAGTACCTGCCTGGAGACACAGCCGTTCGGCGCACGGCACACCCACCCGTGTTGCAGGTGTGCAACCGAATCACGGGTGGAAAAACCCACAGCTGGAGCTGCCCCGACCAGGGGAATGGCCATGCTGCTCGTGCACGGTGAATGTGAGTCACTGATTTGAGAGAAGTAGTTTTGCAAGATCGGGAGATTTTTAGATCTGTGGGGCTTAGAGTTTCTGGCAAAAGGGTTCCAGCACCAGCAGCCGGCTGCCTGCCTGCTGGTCCTAGCCGAGAAGCCTTTCTTCCCCGGTTTCAATGTTAATCTGTACAAACACACCTCTAGTTTACTCCTTGATCTCCCACTCAGTCCTCTAAAACTCCAGCTGCAGTTTGTGTAGGAACAGGTCAATGAACTGGGATTAATAAATAAGGTTAAAGAATTAAATCGGATGTATTCAGCAGTATGGAATGAAATTGGATTCATTTTATGCAAAAATACCCAGACAGGATATTTTAAGTCATGCTGTGAGAGGGAATAAACAGACAGCTGCCCAGAAGTGATTCCTTTCTTGCTTTTACCAAACCCCAGTCACCATCAGCTGAACCTCCCCTGTCTCAGACCAGACCCGTTAAGCGCCCGTGCTCGGGGCGGGAAGAACTGTGCTGTCGTGCTGGCGCCAGGACGAAGTTGTGAGCACCCGACCCGGTTAGTGACATCTGTGCTGGGCAGCGATCCGGCATTTTAAGCCTTTTCACCAAATGGGCCGTTTGCTGAGGTGGGGGCTGTGGCTCGGGGCTTATCTTGGTGAGCGCATCAAGCAGGACCACCAAGGAGGCATGATCTGCACCAGCTAATCATTAACTTCAGGGACTCTCTTTCTTCTCTTAGACCAGTTCACGAAAGAGCAGAATCAAAGCTTTTGCCTTGAAGACATCTGAGCTAACTGAGTTTGAAACTCAAATGCCGGTGGGAATCTTAAACTGAGCAGCACTGGCCCAGCTTCCTCACCCACATGGTTATCCCTGGTGACTTCGGGGCTTCCTCCTGGACTAACCGGGCTTGGACAGCCCGTCAGGATCTGCTCTTGCTTACACCAGTGTAAGTCACTGGTTATTTGAGCCCTGGCGACGTCTGTGTCAAGGCAGCACCGGTTTCTGCAAATTCTATATAAGCGACCTGCCGCCCACGCCTGCTCCAATACCCATCTCTAATTTTCCACCCAAGGAAGCCCGTCTGTGTGTTTGGGCGGGAGCGTTTCTCAAGATTCCCAGCGCTGCGTGGCTTTCAGCAGAGGGTTTTATTTTTGGTCCTAATCCCTAAAGCCAAAACCCCGCTCCTCCCTTTGCTCCGACCGCCAGTGCCGGGAGGCTGCTGTAAACAGCGTCTGAGGAGGGAGCAGATAGGGAGGGCGAGCGGGGACCGGAGCTCCTGCTGCAAGGAGGGGCTGCAGGGACGGGTATGATACATCCCCGTTGGTGTTACTATGATTTATAATTAAGGTTTCCCTGGTGAAGACATGAGATCACCAGGAAAGGGGACCTTGAAATATCTCTGTTTCTTGCCCGAGGCATGACATTTAAGGTTGCCCCCACTAAAGAGAGTCCTTGAACAGAAAGCAGCAGCTGGAACAGTCAGTGTTGGTCATCAGCTGTCTGTCTACCTCTCGCTCATCCTCAATCCCACGAGCAATCCTATGGAATTTAACAGGCTTAAACAATAGCTTCCAGAAAGATTAAATTGAGTCATTGCTCTAAAAAACCCCCCACAATGTATGAGGGTGATCTTTGTAAAGCTTCCTTTCAGAAATCTGTAGCGGGTTAATCCTTCTGCATTACATTAAATGGATGATTCAAGCGATGCATAAACAAAGGCCAGGTCTGCGCTGGAAACTTTCCCTCGCACGGCTTCGCTGCTTGGGCGTACGGGTTTTCGCTGCGTTTCTGGACCAGTGAAAGCCCCACACGTACTCCTGCCACCAGACCAAGGAAGACTTTTGCCGCCATACCTCACGGTACATATATTATACCTTATTACCATTCTCGCAACATTTCTGTCACCAGTGCAAACTCTTGCCATCCCAGGACAGTTTGCTGGTACCACACACTGGAAGCTGCTGCTAGTGAGGACAAGACCTCAGTGAGTTTAAAGCTTCGTTTCAGACCCGAAGTATAATACCAGGAGTGGGAAAAGGTGCAGCGAGTTCCCTGGTGAACACACGCCAGCACAAAAAAAAAGGTGAAGGAGCTGATCAACGCGTTCCCCTGCCAGACCCTGACACATGATGATGTATAACACTGGTGGGCCTGAAACGCGTCTTCACTCGAATTGTTTCCCCCCTTCTGTTTTCTGAGTCGCACTGTTGCCTTTTCTTTCTTTCTTTTAAATGAAAGAACGTCTCGCACCGCACATGCACGCTCCATTTGCAGAATTTACAACTTCCTAATTTTTCTTAAAAGCAAGAGTGAAACGTCGCAGGGGAGCAGCCCGGCGATGAGCAAGCGCTCGCTGTCCAAACGACACAGAAATGACAGCAGCCCGGAAAGGGAATAAGCACATACAGCAAACGTATCTGGTATCTGAGCCACATCTAGGCACTAAAATAAGTAAATGTACTTAATTGGATCTTGAATGGGCTCGACGTTAAGCATACGCTGAAGGACTTTGCTGACTCAGTGCCCTGGATGACACAGAGAAGCAGCAATTGGCCTTATTCCTACCCAAAATGGCCTTTGGTGGGTGCCTGGCAGCTCGCTGCCTGCTGGCGATGCTGCCGTCCCTCCGCCGAAGGTGACCTCCTCGGGAGCGCGTTCCTCCGTGGACCCGGGAGCGCGTGCCGGGAGCTGGGGGGAGAGGACCAGGCGCAGGCCCCCCTCTCCCAGGGCACGGGGCTGTGCAGCGGGCGTTTCTGAATGGCCTCATTGATGAGCTGCAGTGAGCATCGAAATCTAACAACTTCCCCGAAAGCAGGGGCTTTTTTCCTAGACCCAAATTTCCAGCTCCGGTAAAACCTGGGGTATAAAGTCCAGGCGGTTTTAAGCCCCGCACAGGCACACTGCGCTGGAAGAATACCCGGGCACTGGCTGCAGCGCAGTTTCAGCAAGGCGCTGTCATCCTGCTCGCTCCCTCCAGCCTGGGCAAGGTGTAAACCTTCAGGTGCAACCCCGCTTGCTAAGAGCTCGCGTTGGAAAGCATCGTGTTGTGCTTCGAAGCCCTTAGTCGGGGCCAGGAGTCGGTGTCAGAGCATCCCCGGCGATGCCAGCAAAGCCGCTGTTTACCTGGCTGCCTGACACGCTTAAAGGGAATATTATTGTTTTGTCAGTCAAATACTGGGGCTCCACTGAGGAATATTTTCCGTCTGCAAGGGAAAAAAGTCTCTGTGAGTTCCAGCCAGCCTGCTCAGACGGAGGGGAGTGATCCAAGGTGCCGGCTTTCCACATGTGCAAACTTCCCTCCGCAATGCCCTGGAAGCGACATCAATAATCCCAGGTGCTGGAGCTGCCCTTGGCCACGCGTGTGCCGGGCGAGTGAGGATAGCACGGGCCCGGAGGGGATGCGAAACAGCTCCGCTGTTGTATTCACCCCTTCCTATACAGCACGTTTTTTTTTTTACTCTGATGGAGCAGTAAACCTGCCCCTCTTTCTCGTGCGTTCCCAGCGTTGCACAGACACCGGCTATATGGGCTTACTGGAACTGGCTTGCTCAAAAGTTTTTCATTAACATTTTACCGTGAAAAAATATACACACCAGACACACAAGCATGTGGTTTCAATCCATTAAAACACTGATTCATAACGTGTTTAGCAAACATTTTCTCCTGCATCTGCAAACAATAGCTACTTCCAGACTTTCACTGGCCCGTGATCGCTGCTGCTGAACGCGTTAGCCTCCTGAAAGCAAAAAGGTGACGTTCCTTTCGGAGTGACAGCCGCCCCTCTGAACGGCTCTGCCTGTCCCCTGCTTCCCAGCCATCCCCGCTAGCTCGGAGGGGCTGAGATTTAACCCTCTCTCCTGATGCCCTCAGAAAATGGAAAAGTCACAACTGTCTTGGGGACATCTTTCGGCAGCGCATCGTGGGGCTGCAGTGGCTGAGAGGCTCCGAGAGCTCTGAAAAGGGCCTCGGTCCACCCGAGATCCTTTAAAAACGCCGTAGAGGAAAAGAACAGGGAGCCCATGGCCAGGGTCAGGCACACAGCTCTGCCTATGTGGGGTAACTGAGCACCGCCCGCACCCCCGAGCAGGGCAGCCGTTCATCCTTGGCATCCCCGAGCAGGTCTGTGTTCTGTCCTCGGCAGCGGAGGTGACTCACCGGCGGTGCCTCGGTGCCGCTGAAATACCAGCTCCTCACTGAACCGCTCCTGCCAGCTGTTAAAATAACCTGAGATGAACAGACCCAGCAATTGCCTGAAAAACAACAGCAGCCTCTTGTCGGGGGCTGGTTTCCCGCAGAAGCGCGGCGGCTGCGGCGGCACGGCTGACGGCACGGGGACCGGGGTAACCCCAGAGCCGCACCAGGGGGGACCCAAAGACAGCGACATTCCTACAAATTCATTAAGAGCCTGAAGCCCCCCTTCCCCGCGCGGCGCGCGCGCACCGAGGCAGATTTTACTCACTACTTTGAGGAGGCAGAACTACTCACAGGTGGTTCTTTTCAAAAATACATATGGGCTGAGGCTGCGAACATATGGTCCGATGGCATATTAATAACAGAGCGCCGAGGTTCCCTGGTACTCACACAGCGGCGGAGCAGATTGAGGGAAAGACACCTTTAACAAGGAATGCCTACTGCCCCGGCGTGCATGAATCACCCCTAACCAGGTCACCCTCTTCTCGCAGCCCTGCCTAATAAAATTAGCCATTTATGGGTATACGGAGATAAGCTGGGTTTTTTTTATCCCTTGCTTAGATGCTAGGGATGAAACCACAGACTTTCTCCCCCATTGCTTCAGGATCAAAGCAGATTTTTGCGGGATACGTATAACGAAGCCCACGTAATGTCTGGAGAAGGAGTTTTGGTCACTCTTTTCCTATAGCGGTCCCCAGCGCTGATGCTTGTGACTGAGGAGGATGCTCCACCGCGTCCCCTACGGAGCTCACAGCGAGGCCAGCCTGGTCCTTCCTTACTCCAGATGAAGCGACCTCCTTCCTCCCCCTTAGTCGCCTCTTCCTCCTCTTTCGTCTCCCTTCCTACCCAGTTATATTTCTTCTGGATGAAGGCACGATGACTTTGTAGGCATTTTGCCTTGACCTTCTCTGGTCTTAATTACCAATTATAAACGAAAGCGGACGGCAGAGCGGCCCAGCTCCCGCACTGGCGCACACAGCCCCAGACCCGCACCCAGCTCTGCCCCTCCAGCGCACACTCACGGCTCTCGGAGGAGATCCAGGATTAAAACCCGCTCCGCTGACCCTCCCCTGCTTTGCACCAGCGACAGAGCAGCCTCTAGCCCTGATTTACGGGACTGTGAGAAAGCCATTCGGCCCTTCAGGAGGTCACAGCCCTGCACACAGCGCTCGCCTCACCCCCAGCTCCGGCGAGCAGGGAGGATTTCCTACCGCCGTGGTGATCTTGCTCTTATCTCCTCGAGTCCTGGGAAAAGATCAAACACGCTGCAGCTGGGAGCGGCGCTGCTTAATCCAAACAAAGCAGCGCTGGATGGAGATGCCGCAGCCGGCTCAAGCCTCACGCCTTGCAAACCAGGGCTGCGCTCGTTCGAGTGGGATAAATACTCGGCGAATCCAGGGGTGGCCCATGGCTCTCCTGCAGAAGGAGCGGGTCCCTCTGCAAGCTCACCCAAGGGCAGCACCCAGCTCACGCCAGCAGCACCCACCTTTGGACCCGCAGCTCTCAGTGCTGAGAGGTGCTTCTGGCAAAACATGCCCAGGATTGCACTGGTGCCAATAAACTCACCTCGCTTTTGGTGTTAGAGGTGCCCCGAAGTGCATTTGCCAAATTTTTACGCTGGGTTTAGCTTCTTTGGAGTGGAGAAAGAGGATGGGGACTGGAGAGGACGCAGGAAACAATCCAGATTTTATTTTGTCCTGTGTTAAGAGCAACGACTTGTTTCAGGTTGCAGCATAAGGCAGGAAGAAAGAGTAAACTAGCTGTAAGTCAGCGTTCGCAGTGGAGAGCCCCAGGGATGCTCAGATCACACCGAACCTGAAAGGGAAGGGGCCACAGCTCCAGAAACAGCACCAGAAATGGGGGTGGGGGGGTGGGGTGGGGGGGGTGTGACCCCCTCCTTGCTGCAATATTGTACAGCTATCACCCACTTCAGCAAAATGTGCCTACGCAGCTAATTACATTTGCCTAAAATTAAAGTCAATTGGAAATCACAGCCGCTTGGAATTTGCCTAAAAAGAATAACACCCCCCCCCAGCATCCTCTTACACGGGTGTGTACGTGTAGGTAACCGGAGCGCTCTCGGGAGGCTGCCGGCTGGGCTGGGCGCTCCGGAGGGCAAAGCACAGCAACCTCCCGCCCCTTTGATCCGTACCAAGGAAAGCTCAGCGCGCTCAGGGTGAAAATCCAGCTGGCTAAAATAAATGTCTAATCTCTTACAACGCGTAGTAAAACAAAGGTGCACGGAAGATTGACTTTTATCGCGAATTTGCCACAGTTGATTTTTCCAGCTAAGGATGTTCCTTCTCTGCTGGGCCTTAAATTTGTCCGCATGAAAGCACTACGGAAAGCTGAGGCACAGGAGTGAAGGTGTGAAATCAATATACATAAACTCAATGGCCGTAAGCCCCAAGGCTGAGCCTTCACTGTGCTGCGCTTCATGCAAAATGAGCCGAGACCCCTCTGTTTGACTCCGGGCGAGCTGCAGACAGACCCTTCACCTTCCACCTTTGCTAATTCATCTTCGCTTTGTGTTAATGGGACAACAAATTCAGCTTTCGGTCCCCAGAACGGAGCTCACCGTGGCAGGCACGGCAGAGGCACGGGATGGCAATCTCTGTCCCAAAAGCTCAGAAGGTTTTGGCAGGATATTTTACTTTGATATTAAATTTCCTCCCAGCTCAAAAGAGACCATAGTGAGTCCACACATGTGCTCTGAGCCAGACCTTTAGCTGGAATAAATCAGTGTGGCTCCAATGACTTCTAAAGGAGAGTTGTGTTCATTAATTCTTGCTAATTCGTGTATTTCCCTTTTACGAGGGGCCCGGGTTTAGGTAACTCGTTACATTACACGGAACCGGGAGCAGGAAGACGATGGTTCGAAAGGAGCCAACAAAACAGGACAACTTCTGCTCTACACCCAGCCTGGGCCCCGAGAACGGGGAGTCAGAAACGCTGCGAACTTCATGAAGCGACAGCGCAAACGCCCACCCAGATGCTTTCAAGCCACTGCATCACCCACATCCCCCTCACGGTGCCCGCCCAAGGAAGCCCCTGAGCCCCAAGCGCACCAGCAGCGCACGGCGAAGGCAGCCGGCAGCGGGGGGGCTGCCCCGGCCCCGCACCGCCCCGTTCTCGGTGTACGGGCTCTCTCTGGTGGCTGCCTGCCCGCAGCGCACCCGGCGCGGCCCGCCCGCACGGCCCCGCCAGCGCGGCCCCCCCAGCGCAGCCCCCCAGTACAGCCCCCCCCAGTACAGCCCCCCAGCACGGCCCCCCAGCACAGCCCCCCCCAGTACAGCCCCCCAGCACGCCCCCCCCCAGCATGGCCCAGCGAGCGCGGCCCCCCAGCACGGCCCCCCAGCGCAGCTCCCCAGCACGGCCCCCTAGCACAGCCCCCCAGCACAGCCCCCCAGTACAGCCCCCCAGCACGGCCCCCCCCAGCATGGCCCAGCAAGCGTGGCCCCCCCAGCATGGCCCCCCTACCACGGCCCCCCAGTACAGCCCAGCGAGCACAGCCCCCCAGTACAGCCCCCCAGCAGAACCCCCCAGCACTGCCCAGCGAGCACGGACCCCCAGTACAGCCCCCCAGCAGAGCCCCCCAGCACGGCCCCCCCAGCACAACCCCCCAGCACAGCCCAGCGAGCACAGGCCTGCCCCAGCACAGCCCCCCCAGCAGAGCCCCCCCAGCACAGCCCAGCAAGCACAGGCCCCCCCCAGCACAGCCCCCCCAGCACAGCCCCCCCCAGCACAGCCCCCCCCAGCACGGCCCTTCTGGGCACGGCCCCCACTCCGAGCCCACGATGTGGGGGTCCCTGGTAGGTCTGTGGGTGCTTCAACACCTTGTCCTTTGCTGTTTTCTCAGTGCAGCCGCCTGGGCACGAGCCCCCGTAAGAAGGCAGAAAGGCAGCCGCTCCCCCCCCCGCTGAAACGGGGCTCCCGCCCCCCGCAGAAACGGGGCTCCCGTCCCCCCGGCCGTGGGCCAAGTCGGGCGCTTCTCCGGCGCCCGCGGCTGACGCTGCTCCCCGGCCCCACGCAGACCCCCGGGGCAGGACGAGACGCAGCATTCCTTGCTGGCCTGGGGAGGGGTGGCCGGAGGGGGACCCCACCGCCGGGTTCCTCGGGGGCTGCACCCACAGCCCCACCGGCCCCGAGAGCGGCCGCCCTGAGCCGCCGCTGCGGCTGCAGCCCTCGGGCAGGGCAGAAGCGCGGGGCTTCTGGCCCTAGTGCGGCTGAAAGCTCGCCCGCAGCGCTTCCCGGCGCCCGCTCCGGTGGGCACCCGCAGCCGCTTCCCAGATTAGGGCCCCTCTGGGCAGCCGGGGCCATTAACTGCCCAGAATGGTGGCGCGGAGTGACCTGCTGTGGCTGCGGTCTCTCCTATTTTCACGGTCTTGGGTGGTTTTGCCTTCTGCTGCGCACCAAGTCTGACCACGGGCAGGAGGTTACGGGCTTGGAAAGACCGGCACCGGGACCGCAGGAAAGGATCGCGTCTAATTGCCGAACAGAGCCGCTATCTCCAGGTATCCGTGTCAATCTCTCCTTCTCACAGCCCAGCACATAAAAGAGGCCTAATAACACAGTGTGAGTGGCTGGTGGGTACAACGACCTACTGTCTGCAGCTGCCGTTACCGTTCTGCAGGCGAATCTCTGGAAAACCGTGCGGAGCAGCTCAGCCGTCCCCACCGGCAGCCGCCGCTGGCAGGGCTCCCGAAGCCAGCAGACGCCGGTTAGTTCGGACTCGTGGCCGGGTCACCCTTGCACGCGTGGCGGGGAAATCGCCCCGTGCCAGCCAGCGGCAAGCAGCGCCCGAGAGCTCTCTGACCTCGGCCACCCCTCCGGATTTTGGGAAGAGGCTGGTTACGGATGCAAGCTGTGGCTGTGACCCAGAGAGGAGCCGGTGGCTGTTCCCTGCGAGGGCTCAGACAGCACATTAATAATGCTGAGTGACAGTGCTCGCAGGAGCTGGTACGCCAAGCTAATAGATATGTTTAGACACGGGAAGGTGTCCATATGCTTTGATGATTGCATCGCTCTCCCTTATTGCACCACATATGCTGTGCTTTTTGCACCTAATAGATTTCTAAATTGGCTCTTTCTATCTGAGTGGTCGCCTTAAGTGTTTCCATATCACATCTTTTATGACTAATAAGGCTTCCATTTACTTAACCTGCGCTGCGATCAGCGTGGGACACGTTTTCGTAGCAGTGCCGGCCATGTCCGGCTCAGTCCCTCTCCCTGATGCTCCACGGTGGTGGTGCTGTGCCAAGCCGTGGGGTTTGGGCACGTGGGAGCCGCTCCATCCCAGGGATGGGGTGTCCCATGGGGTGTCCCTGGGGCCCTCTCAGCGGCACGCTCGGGGCTCTTTCACATGTCCCCTGTTCAGAGGGAGCGCAGAGGTTTGCTCTTTCCTTCCAAGACAAGACCGGAGGAAGAAGCAAGGAGCCTAGCTGCTCTTTTTGTCACTCTGTGGGCCTATAAACATGCCCCCATTAGAGAGGACAGCCCGGAGGGACCCCTCTCAGGAGGGGTTTAGTGCACCGAGGCGAGGGGATGAAAGAGGCTGTTGAGAAATGAATAGCTACAAACCAGCAATGGCAGCACCTTTCAGGGCTGGGACCTGCTGACCCCGGAGCTGCAGGCTGGAGCTGAGCTAATTAAATAGAAAATAAACAGTCCTGAAGTGCCGCTTGCCTGGGCAGGCTGGCTGCCCTCGCACCGCCTCATGTGCCGAAAAATGGGACCGGACAGGAGGAGACACGGGGTCGGTGCTGGTGCCGTGCAGGGCTGGCCTCGGGGAGGATAACCCCTGGGCTGCGGCTTCAGGGCTCGTACGCTCCCGGTGTACAGTCATTGACTGAACTTGGGTGTAAAACGCCGTTGTTGCAGAGTTGCGGGGAGCAGGCAGGAGCCAAGAAGCCCAACGCAGGCAGCCGGGGCGATCGCTTTGCTCTGCCCGTACAGCACCTCACGCGGGGCCGGGGAGCCAGGGGTGACCCAGACTGCGAGACGGCAGCGGTGTCACACCGAAAGTAGCTCCCTCCCTCGCTCCCTCCAGGTTTGCAGAGCGCAGTCTTGCACCGCTGCTCTTACCTGCACCGCACCAGACGGGACAAGCTGCCTCCAGGGAGATGAACTTCGCAGCTGCCCAAGCGTCCAAGCTGCCCTTCCATGCGGGGTTCGTTGGTCTTGGGCACGAGCAACCAGAATTGCACTGGATATGCCGGGTCTCCCCAGCGCCATATGCAATGCCAACAGCATTCCCCTGCCTCCGTGGAAAATACCTCTCTTCATGTGTCCTTGCTCTGCATTTTCTCTCCACCCTGGAGCTGATGCACACACGGATGGTCTTTCTGTCCTGCTATTACCCCCAGCAGACCCTTGTGGCAACTCTTACACGTCCCTAAGTGCTGCAGTCCCAGCACTAGCGATAGTCCATAACAGGCACCGTTCAAGCATCCTGCCGGGTCCTGAGAGCCCCGGTCCTCCCTCCTGGCATCCCTGCAAGGGTTAACGGCAGGGTTCACGCCCCAGCAAGGTGGAAGGTGCCCGGAGCAGAACAAGTGATGTTCCGAGATTGTTTTGTTTGATCAATGCTATTAAACTGATAGATTGTTTGGGGAAGCTTTTTATCTCAGCCCTCACATCTGTTCTGCATTTGGAGGCAGCGGTACGAGGCCGGGGGTGAAGAGCAGGTGCTGCGAGTGTCTGGTGAACATTAGGGAACATTCACTCGGAGGCTCCGGAGCTGCCAAAAAGTGCACTGATTGGACAGATGTTACTTCATTACTGTCAACTCGTCATCCTGGATGTTTTAAGGGAACATTTGTTTGTTAAGGAAACACAGCTGTTCCCAAGAAATTTGTTTTTCCTTTCCTTTTTTTGGCTGCAGGGCAGAGAAAAAGCCCAAGGTACCTGGGCACCTGCAAAGCCCCTTTCTGGGCAGCAGCCTGCAGCCGAGGAGGGGGCACAGGCACGGGAGGACCTTGCCTGGTCACCCACCACCTCCTTGCCCCAGGACTCAGCTCCGTCTAAACTCTCCTGGACATGTTCTCCTGACCTGGTCTTCAGAATTTCCAGCGATGGAAGCCGGCTGGCACCAGCGCTCCGGTTGTGGGTCACTGCTGGAGCCATGCAGCAGAGATGGGTTTTCCATGGGCTTCTGGGTGCTAAAACCTTCTTCCCATTCCGGTTAAGGGCAGATCTTCCAGAAATTATTCCCAAAGCGTAATTTGCTTCAAGGAACTGCGTGGATGGTGCCATCCAACAGCAGAGTTACCCGGCGGGGATCAGCACAGGTTGGCCCACAGCCCTGCCGTGAAATTCCTCCCCGGGGGGTGCACACCGGTGGCACGTATCTGGTCGTGTGCCTTCCAGAAAGATGGGTCCGTAGGCTTCCCTCTTGCGTTCAAGCTAAGTTTCATCCAGAAATACTTATTGGGAATGTCGAATTTGTGCCCTCAAGGACAGCCTTGGGCAGGAAGACTCCTGTCCTGTCCTACAACAGCAGTGCCCTGTGCCTGGGACCACCCTGCAAAAAATGCACAACCTCCAGGGAACAGCTATGGTGCACCTTTCTGATGTCCTCCCATGGTGGGTCTCAAGAGCAAACAGGTCTTCTCCATCCTCTGAATGAGACTGAGATGCTTCACTTTCCCCGTGCCTCAGTTTCCCCGCTGGGACTTTTGGACAGAGCCAATTCCAGCCCACAAGGGTGCCGGGAGGGTTAATGAACCCCCCGAGGTCCTGCGGTGCTTTGGTGGAAGGCAAAGCTTGCTGAACGCTGACGGTGCAGCTCTCGGAGGAGGGTCACAGGCTGTGGGTCACGCGCGGGCGCAGCGAGAGCCTCTGAATCCCCGCTGTGCGAGATGGAGTGGGCAATGAAGAGCTACTGGAGTAGCGAGAGCACTCATTCGCAAAGTCCTGCTTTATTGGGTATTTAACCCGGAGCGAGTCTCATTTCGCTTTTCCTCTGTGCTATAAATACACCTGCCAATACCTGCAGCCGTGGGTTGGGAACTGTGCGGCTAATCCAGGCATCCCTTTGTGAGATCTTCCAGACCAGGGCTTCTGGAGCTGCCGAGTCGCATCCGCTTAGGCAGCATCTGATCAATTCTGAATTATCATCTTCCCACCTATTAGCGCACTAAACGATTGCCCTGCGCCTACGCATCTGTATCTGTATGTCTTACCGTGCCTTGCCCAGGCTTGTTTTCCCTTATCGATTTTTATCCTCAAGCTTTTCTGCTTTGATTGATTCCGAGAGAAACGTGCAAATGAGGAGCCGAACATCTTCATGACTTCAGATCTTACCGAAGGAATTCACTGTTCTGAATAACCTCCCTCCCACCGTTGGGTAAGCGTTTAACAGCCCACACGCGTTGTCAGGAGGAGCAGGCTGGTCATCCAGAAGGATGTATATCCGTGTCGGTGCTTCAAGCACGGCAGAAATCAGCCTCTGGGATAAGATGCTGAAAGGAGAGAGAAAACATCTACGGAAGCATCATGCAGCGTGTACGAATCCTGCAGCAGCTACGCAGAGAGGGATTACTGAGCGCTTCGATAGGTTTCCAGCTATGCAAAACTTCCCCTTGTCAAGAAAATCGTGGGTTTAAAGGCTGTTGAAACCACCTTTGCTAAAAATACACACTTCACTGGCATAAAAATACGAGAATTTTGATGGAGGCAGAAATCTATCGATTAAATCCGTGGATTGCATCTCCTCAAAACCAGGGCGCAACCAACCAAACCAGCCGTGGGAACGGCCCCTGGCTCCGTATCGAGCCAAGTCACCTTTCGAAAGTGGAGCTCACCCAGGTTACGGCACGGGGAATCCGCCTCCTGCAGCACAGGGTCCCTTTCCCCCCCCCCCCAACTTACACCCCCCCCCCCAAAATAGCCAGAGAGCTCACAGACCCCCTCGAGCTGCTCCAGGTTTACCCGGCTTTAACTGCCATTACAGTCTGCAGAACTGTGCTGACGTTAGGCCGGTGGGGACTGTTGGTTTTTAGGAAGGAGTCCCCAGTGGTTCCCTATGTAAAATAAATGGGACACCACGATCCATAGTCCCCCCCAGCCCTAAAAATTGGGAATTGCCAGCCTGACGTCCTCACCTACCCACGTCCCTTCTAAAGGCTGCTGGAATTGCAGACAAGGTGCTGGCAGTACTTCAACCGCCAGGCTTTTCCTTGGCTTATTAATGTTAAATAAAAGTTGAATGCTCTTTGCAGTTACAGCTGGAGCCGGAGACTTTCCGAACGAATCTGCTGAAAATGAGTTTTATATACTGACTGGCTGAATGGATAATTAAACAAATAACAAAAGTGAAATGCAATTTTGTTTTACCTCCTGGGAACATTATTGTTAGTTTATTCTTTTTATCAAAAGACTTAAGAAAAAAAAAAAAACAACTATGCAATTTAACAATATTGCTTTTGTAAACAATTTGAAAATCCAATAACTGTAAAACTTATGACATGTTATTAAAATGTCTTATTTTTTTTCCCCTACAAGTGAAAAAGCAATTCCAATCTCAGATGCTATAATTTAATTATACACTTTAGGTTCTAAAGATACCATAATTCTTAGCACTGAATACATTCAATTTAATGTCCTTCTGGCACGTTTAGGAAGCTCCGACGTCGCTGCGCGCGTTAGTCCGGTTTCGCAAAAACTTTGCTCACCGGGTGCCTCGCTCGTCCCAGCTGGGGGAGGTTCGGGGCGAGCCGGAGGCCACCGCACGTCCCCAGCGTCCCCTCGCCCGGCCGGGGTGACGCACGGCCCTGGCTGGCCGCGGGTGGAAGCTTTGGGGTTTTCTTTCGAAAGCGTCCGACGGGCACGATGCCGGAGGCGGCAGGAGGCAGCACCAGCAAAACAAATTCAGCGTTGACTTGGGAAAGGGGAGTGAAGGAGGCGCTGAGCCCCAGCCCAGCTCACAGGGCCGTTGGAGGGGGTACGATGGCACAGGGACGCAGGACACTCGCGTTCCTCCCCCATCCCCGAGCAGCGGTAAGAAATAGTACCGGGGAACTGGGCTCAGGGTGCCCGGCGAGGCTCTGCTCTAAGCCTGAGCTGCAGCACGGCGGACACTGCCCCGGCAGCAAAGCGCAGCGTCGCGGGCGGCGTGACTTCAAGGGCAACCACGCTCAGAAGCGGGGACATGCTCGCCCGTGCCCACCCAAATGCCACCGTCCCGGGTCCTCGACCTGCCTGTGCCCAGGGTCTGGCACCCCACCCCTCCCCAGCCCCTTTCCACCCCCTTTGCAGTGACTTAGAATCATAGAATCATAGAATTGTTCTGGTTGGAAGGGACCTCCAAGATCATCGGGTCCAACCATTAACCTATCACTACCAAGTCCCCCACTAAATCATATCCCTTAGGGCCTCATCTAAACGCCTTTTGAATACCCCCAGAGATGGGGACTCCACCACCTCCCTGGGCAGCCTGTGCCAATGCCCGACAACCCTTTCGGTGAAGAAATTTTTACGAATGTCCAATCTGAACCTCCCCGGGCGCAACTTGAGGCCATTTCCTCTTGTTTTGTCGTCTGTTACTAGGGAGAAGAGTCCGACCCCCATCTCTCTACAACCTCCCTTCAGGGAGTTGCAGAGGGCCACCTTCAGCAGAGCAAGAGCAGGACCTACGCTGGCAGCAAGAGGGCTTCCAACACAAGAACTAATTTGAACCAAATTGAAATGCTAACAAATAACTAAAGGCAAGCTACAGTGAAGTAGTAATAAGATACCTTTAGATGTTCATTACGCTGGATTTCCAGGCAGTTAAATAGTTTAATGCATTTCCCTTTGGCTTGCATATCAATCTCTCAGCCTGTCTGAAAATAGCGTCTAATATCCTCCTTCGTTATACATTATTGGCGAAATGCCTCAGTGGCACCAGCAGTGACTCTCCCACCAGGTAGGGGCTGTGATTCATTGACAGCAGCGGCGTGTGGATAATTGATGGCAAGTGATTGTCAGCATGTGATGATTATCTCTTCGGGTTGTCTGCGGAACAATTAATGGCAATGAAAAGAATTTATTTAATTAATCATTTCCTGTAAATAAATGCATCAGAATAAAATAAATCACTGCGTCGTTTCTAAAAATGGTTTGCTGTAAAAGGCTGCCACATGTTAGCGTGATGGAGCTGATGGTGTGGAGGAGGCACCGGAGAGGCTGAAATATTAAGTGGATGCCAGTCATCCTTCCTCCAAACGTTGGAAATGTGGGAAGTTTCTTAGGGAACGGGCTTGCTTTAGCTACCGAGGGGCTCCGCAGCGAGCGGGACGCTGGGGACTGGGCGGCTGAGCCACGTAGCAAGAGCTTCTCTCCTTGGGTATGAGCTCTCCCCGCCTCTCCCCTGGGGGAAGCACGTTCCACCGAGAACTGGCGCGATGGTCCTCACTGGTCTCACCTCCCTCGCCGCAGAGCCCCAGGGCTCCCGCAGGGACGGGAGCGCAGGCTGGTGCTCGGCTGCCGGACCCGCCGGGCTCTCTCTGCTCTAAGCACCTCAGTACAGACGCTCGTTTGTTCCCGTGCAAGCTCCGGGTTGCCCCGAGGACTCCAGTTTGCACCACAGAGCAGATCTCAGGCCAGATCCGCCTGGAGCAGAGCCCCGTTAGCTGCTTCCTCTGCACTGGTGCTCAGCCTTCAACCCACACGGCGCTACCGCAGCGTCGCCCAACTCCTAACTGCAACCCGCCCCGGGGCATAAACCCTGTCGCGCACAGGGGTTGCTCCCTTCGGACGCTGTACGTCCATCCTGGAAAGCTGCCGATGCCGCCTGGGATGGGGGACCAAGAAGCCCCATCCAGGTGGGATGGTGGGATCCTGCATCCCGGCACGGGTGTTTGAGATGCTTGAAGGGCTCCTGCCTCCCAAAAAAGCTGGCGATAACCATCTCGGAGGGATGCGCCTGCCTTTAGCTGCTGGCAGACTACGGGGTCTAAATCAGGGCAGAATTTGGCCTTCAGAGAAAACAATGGGCAATAGAAAGAGCAAACAGGCAGGTGTTAAAAATAATACTGAGGATCGATTCCCATACCACCCATAAATAACCCCAACCAGAAAAATACACAAGATGTGTCATAAACCGATAGCGTTTTAAGAGTGCTGAAAGTTTCTAAAATTAATTTTCTTCATTTTACTTTATTAAAATTGCTTTCATTTTTCTCCCGTGTTAAATATTTTATTTTTCCATATTAATGGCTGCAATTTCTACTGCAGCTTGTTTCTGTCATTAACACTGTACAAACTTAATATCATTAGTAGTTTTTTCCCTTAATTATGTGAGTGGAGAAGAAAAACATCAAAGTTTCCGTGAAATTGGAATAGTATATCTAAATTGCCTCATGTTTATTTTAACATTAACAGTAAATGAAGCTAATGGGCTTTTATATTATTAAAAGCAGCCATTTGTGTCCTGCCTGCTGTAATGTATAGCAAAGCTTTAAAAGATGTTAAATAATTAGTTATTTAATAGGGATGTGCAAAATAGATCAAACAAAAGGCAAACTTCCTGGTAGCAGAAGCTTCGGTTCAACCCGGGGCCCCTTTGTGATGCCTTAAAATTGGGTTTTTTCCTACGCGCGTCTCATGTCCCACTGTTAATCTGATTGCTTTAATTTACAGCGGGCCCGGAGGGTTCCCAGCTCGCCAGCCTGGGGGACGGCGGCGTCGCACGCCCAGAAGCGACGGTGATGACGGCACCGGGAAGATGCACGGCTGCGGCTCCGCGTCGCCCACGGGGGCTCGGAAACGGCTCCCACCCCACGCGAGGTCTTTCACGGCGAGCAGTGACCTCCCCCCGGCCCCGGCCCAAGCTCCTGCGCTCCAGGAGGTGAAGGGGTTGATGCTGACGGAGAAAATGCCGGTGGTTTTCAGCGCCGCGGCGTAAGGGCGGGAGCCCCAAGGGCACCCTCGTGCTTTGCGGGTGGACGTTGTCTCTCTGCGCAAGCCAGCACTTGCCCGGCGTGCGTTAGGAGTTATTTCCTCCAAAATTCACACCAACAAATGCGTTCTCCCTTCCTGGGAAAATCCCGCGCATCGCAGCAGCGGCAAAACCTTAGCAGCGAGATAACAGATGTAACGCGGAATGGCGACGCTCTCCTCCGTCACTCCTCCGTCGGACGCGGCCTATGGATTTCAGCACAAGGGCAAATTCAGGAGCGAATTGCTGACTTGTGGCCAAATTACAACACTTTAGGGCAATATTTGGCAATTAGGCCAATTGCCTTCAGGGCAATACTGCAACAGACTGCCCATCGAACGGGGGGTAGTTGCAGGATCAGCGCCGTTTTCCTGCGTTCCCATAAGGCAGCACAAGCTCGATTCTTTTTAACGCCCCGTGCTCGTACGGGATGGCAAGTAAACCCCTCCCGGTATTGCCTCTCGCTCCCTCACACTCGTACTTCGGCGCTTTGAACCCGCTGCTAGCAGCCTGTATCTTCCTTTCCCGTTTGCTTCTGTGCTGGGGAGATGCGTGCACTTAACTCAGCTACAGCCAGCCGCAAGGACGGGGGTGCAAACGAGAGCATTCCTCGCCTTCCACCTATTAGTGCTATTAAAAATGTGCCTGGAGTTAATAATAACAACAGCAAACTGCTGCCGCTTCAATAAAATGGATAACAAATGGTAGATTTGCAGAAGACCTCGGGAAAAGGCTGGAAGAGGGGAGGGAGGACACGGGGAGGGATGCGCCGGGGAGCGCACCTGGGAATGACGGAAAGTGCCGGCACTCCCTGGCTTAACTTAAGCAGGGCTTAGCTCCCAGAGGTTATTTTTTTGTTTGCTGCTCATCTCACAGCATCTTCACAAGGGCTTTTTGAGCGGCGTGGTCCCCCGACACCAGCCTCTAGCGTAACCGTAGGTCTTGGCCGGCAAAGCGATGCTATTTCCTGTGCCTCGGAGAAATGGAAAGCCGTCGGGATAGGGATCGCTCTCCTCTCCGCAACATGGGCTCCACATGTAGGACTGGAAAAAAATAAATAAACTGGCCCCGTATTGCAAGCCACAGGAATTTGTCATCTGAGGAGCGCTGGAGAGGGGAGAAATCACCGCGCGGTTGTCACTCCTGTCTAGGAAAACTAGTTCACACCAGCAGACTGAGAGTTTACACCAGGCTGTAACGTCCCGGTTGTTCTTTCATCACCCGCGCGCACATGGCTGAACTTTAAAACGTAGCCCCCCGGCAGTCAGATGCAGCTGGAACAACCGGGTAGAGCAGAGGGGTGTGCTGGGGATGTCAGTGTGGATAAAGGGGAGGGATTACGTCGAGGACTTTTGCTTTAGCCTTCATCTGGGTCAGGGAAAGTAGGAGGTAGAGTGGGAGAAAAGAGGAATTCTTGGGGAGATACAAGGTTTCTCTACAACATCCAGATCTTGGACCTTGGGATGACGCTAGGCTTGGAGCTTGCAAGCTAGACGGTTATCTGGCTCAAAGCCCCGGCTTTGCACCCTGCTGGGACGGCAGCATGGTCAGAAAGGCCACGGTCTCCCTTGGTCTAAGCCAAGGTCACGTTTGCCGAGGTCCAAACTTCAACCCAACGGACCTCCAGGAGCGAAGGAGACACCCAGGAGTGAAAGTGCAAACCATCACCCCGGGGTGTGAAGCAATGCCAGGTGTCCACTCCCGTCCCCGGCTGCAATCTGGGGGAGCCTCCGGTGCCTCCGGCTCCCTCCATGCTCTTCACCCTCCCCGATCCATGGTGGGCACCACCGTTCCCTCACCCGAGGGGACAGCATCCAACGAGCCACCGCGGGAAGGCACGTTTGTCCTCCCGCCATCCCGCACCTCCAGGCGGGAGGGACGGCAGGAACGTGCCCCGTTGGCCGAGGGAGAATAATTGCAGGGAAGTGGCAGCTTTCCTTCTGCTTAACTTGCTTTGGAAGGAGCAGTCGGGGGTACGACAGAAACTAATGCAAGGTAATGTAATCATTTACAGAAGATTTGTGGTAAATGAATGTTTGGCCTCTGTCCAAGCGCGCAGCCAGGGCTCATTACGCCGGAGGAGATGGCAGGGAAAGCTTTCCACGGCCACTGTTTGTCTTTCATTTCATCTCATGTCTGACCCGCCTGACCTCGGCGAAGCCGCCGAAGACTTTGCTTGTCGCTGGCTAGATTTCAGCTGCGGGAAATGCGATTTCTAAATGACAACGCTGTAAACGCTTGGCGTGCTGGACCTTTCGCGCAGTAATGAGCCACGGCTCGTTCAAACTCCGGCACTTTAGTGAAGAACAGATCTTTTTTTTATTATTTTATTTTTTTTCCACATGAAAACAGCAGCGAGGGCCCCGGGATAGGGTAACTTAGCAACTCCACCGCAGGGATTAGGAAAATTGACTCCAGACCAAACTGAAACAGCAGAGTTTCCTGTTTTGAGCCACTCTGTACTGTATTAAAATTATTTATGAAAAGGGTAAGAAGGAGGGGAAGGATGGGGAGCCGAGGCTGCTGCTGGGGGACATGAGCCGGGGGGGGATTTTTTCATCCCGCTCCTGAGCTCGCAGCGGAGACGGGCGGCCGGGGTGCTGAGCTGGGACTCAGGAACAGGACCGTGGGTCACCTGCCCAGGCAAAGGTCGGGTCGGCAGCTCTGTCCCTCCGAGCCGGTTAGCGAGGCACCGGGAAGCATCCCAAAACCTCCCGGCGCTATTGCGTGGGGCAGATCCACCGTCGTGGTGAAGGAGGGAAGATCGGATGGATCTGAGCTTCCGGGACAACACGGATGAAGCCCACGAGCACGCGGGGGTCGATGAGCAAACACTGTCCATTTGACCCATTTGCTGAGCTCCCGACTCCAGGCAAAGTTTGCAGTGCCCGCAATCAAAAGATTTTTTTTTTCCTTTTCTTTTTAAAAAGGAGACAATCTGCAAGACAAGCGGTGGGTGCAAAGAAGCGCCGCTGTCCTGCATCGCCCGGAGCCCCGCTTGGCCAGGGCAGAGACACCGTCAGAGTTTCGGCACCGCGCCGGGGATCTGCTTTACGCAGCAGCGTTGAACCAGGGCCTGGAGGGACGCGGACGTGAAGGTTTCGAGGGAGATCTTGCTCCTGCGCTTTCTTCGGCCGTTTCCATTCCGGAGCCCCGGGGATGCGCAGGGCAGAGCTGCAGCTCGAGCTCCGCCGGCTGTGGCCGTGCCCGCGGGGCCACTGGCCGCAGGGATGCCCTGGCCACCACCCAGGAGGTGGGGGTGGGGGGCACAGCCCCTGTCCCCACCGTTTCCCCATCGGAAGCCGTTCCCTGCTCCTCCCGCGGTGCCCCTGCGGTCAGGATGAGGCAGCTCTGTTTTTTTGGCGCTTGCTTTTTTTTGGTTTTTTATTGTTACAGATTTCAAAGAGCCGCTTTTGTTTAAGGATTTGTGGTAAACGGAATTAAGCAAAAAACATTGCCGGGCTCAAACTTCCCCGGTCTGCACGAGGGGAAAAAAAGCCAGTAAGACCCACAGGCAGCAAACAGCTTGCTTGAAATCATCAGCGGGGTTAAAATAGCCTCGTCGCGGGCCTGCCCATGTCACGGGCCTTGCTGTGGGCTCCCGGAGTCTCCTCGGGGTGTCTAAAAGAAGATGGTTACTGGGCTGTGAGTTGGGTTGGGGCTCCCCCTTGCTCTAGTGATGCGCAGCCGCCCCGCGAGGCCCCGTAGCTCCAAAGACGCCCAGATGAGGTATTTGCTAGCAAAGCGTAGTTGCATTTGGCCAACGCGGGCTGAGGACCCTGCCGGGGCGGTCGGAGCCGACCTGAGGATGGATCCCGGCGGGGGCGGTGGTGGGCTGGGGGACGAGCACATCGCCGGCTCTGCCCGGGGACGCGGGGGATTTTTGTGGTCCTCGAGGCTGGGTTGAAAGCTCTGCCGTCGTTCAGCGCCCGAGAGGACACCTGGAAACTGCTCCCGTTTCCACGTGAGATTTATTATTTAAAAGGAGACGTGCCTTGAACGTGCAAGCAAAAAAATTCAAAAGGCAGAGAAAAAGTACCTTGTCAGAGCCCCGTTCTCCTGCCATTTATCTTCTAGTCCTTAAGACATATTAAAATAGATTTAAAAGGACACTTTACGTTTTTGCTCTTTAAGGAACACATTAGTGCTACATAGGCTTTTGTTTTAATTAAAATAGGTATTGAAATCCTCCATGAAGCTTCAGTGGAATTGTTACACGCTGCAGTTTTCTTATGTGCAGTGCAGCCAAAATATACTGTAGCCGTTATCTTGCAACAAGGCAGAAGTCTTATTAATTTAGTTCAATCAAATCAAAGCCGCTTTAATTTACAAAGCAATAAAATCTGCAAGCATCACTTTAGATCAAAGAACTAAAAACAGCCTAAACACAAGTGGAATGTTTATTTTGTACAATGGTCCATAACTGCATTTATGTGATTTAAAAGCTTTTTGAAGCATGTGATAATATTACATGCATATAGAATTGTGTCCTTGTTGTGGATCATTACTCCCCACAGAGACCAAAAAGCATTTGCTGTTCAACTCCTACCTAAAATATTTCCTTTTACATATTTTTTTTTTCCCCTTGCTTTAAATGGGATCTATATGGTAATTTTTTTGTGGGGTTGTGATGCAAAATCATTTACCAAAAGGGATGGGAATGCTGTATGGCGTAAAGAAAACTCAGCCAGTTTTTCAGCTTGGGGTGAAGGCAATATTTGATAGTTTTCTGGCACTGAAGGAGATGCTTCACTCAAGGGGTGACAATGGCCGCGCACCTCTAGGAACCCAACCATGGCTGCTCGGAGGCTGCAAGGAGGAGCCCAGCACCAAGCAAAAAGCTAATTACGCGGCTCCGGGGCCAATTTGCATCCTCCTACTGCTACCGGCCGTAGCTGGGTGAGGTTTCTGCAGAAACAACGTGCTGGGGACAGCAGGGGGGTCCCAGATGCACGTGAGATCATAGAATCATAGAATCATAGAATCATAGAATTGTTCTGGTTGGAAGAGACCTCCAAGATCATCGGGTCCAACCATTAACCCAGCACTACCAAGTCCCCCACTAAATCGTATCCCTTAGGGCCTCGTCTAAACGTCTTGTGAATCCCTCCAGGGATGGGGTCTCCACCACCTCCCTGGGCAGCCTGTTCCAATGCCCGACAACCCTTTCGGTGAAGAAGTTTTTACGAATGTCCAACCTAAACCTCCCCTGGCGCAACTTGAGGCCGTTTCCCCTTGTCCTGTCGGCTGTTCCTTGGGAGAAGAGACCGACCCCCCCTGGCTCCAACCTCCTTTCAGGGAGTTGCAGAGAGCGAGAAGGTCTCCCCTCAGCCTCCTTTTCTCCAGGCCAAACCCCCCCAGGTCCCTCAGCCGCCCCTCACAGCACTTGTGCTCCAGCCCCTTCCCCAGCTCCGTTGCCCGTCTCTGGACACGCTCCAGCCCCTCAGTGTCTGTCTTGGAGTGAGGGGCCCAGAACTGACCCCAGCACTCGAGGTGCGGCCTCGCCAGGGCCAAGCACAGGGGGACGATCCCTGCCCTGGTCCTGCTGGCCACACCATCGCTGATACAGGCCAGGATGCCATTGGCCTTCTTGGCCACCTGGGCACACTGCTGGCTCGCATTCAGCCGCTGCCGACCGACCCCCCCAGGCCCTTTCCCGCCGGGCACTTTCCAGCTGCTCCCCCCAAGCCTGTAGCGCTGCCTGGGGTTGGTGTGACCCAAGGGCAGGACCCGGCACTTGGCCTTGGTGAACCTCATACATTGGCCTCGGCCCATCGCTCCAGCCTGTCCAGGTCCCGCTGTAGCGCCTGCCTGCCCTCCAGCAGATCAACCCTCCCTCCCAACTTGGTGTCATCTGCAAACGGACTGAGGGTGCCCTCAATCCCCTCATCCAGATCATTGATAAAGATATTGAACAGGACTGGCCCCAGATGCTCCGGTCTCCCCGTGTTTGAAGGGCGTTTGATCTGGGGAGAAGCCCACTACAGTTACCAAAAAAAGCCTAGAAAGAGCCCTGTGTTTTTAGGTTTCAGCTGTGTGTCTGTAAATAATCTGGTGCAACAATGCCTGCTCTACTGTACTTTGGAAGGCATGAAAAGTATTTGCACGTTAACAAAGGAATTTAATGGATTGGAAAATGACTGTCGTTTTGAACATGAGGTTTTCCACTGTATTTGAGAAATCGCACCAAGTGCTGAAAAACTGGATGCTGGTTCTCACCTAACCATAAAATCCTTCCAGATGTGGGGAGAATGAAATATCTGTAGGACGGAATAAGCCACCCCAGCGGACGGCCAGCTCCTTGCCAGCATTGTTTGTAATGCGAACGTATAATTTTCTCGGTGTCGCATATTTTTATAGATTTGGGGATATTGCTGCCGGAGTTTTTTGGATGATGCTTTATACCAACATCACCGATGTTTAAGACTTGGGGTTTTAAAAAAACCCACCCAAACCCAGAACGAAACATTTTCTCGTCTTTCTTTTCCTTGACTTTTTACTCAGGCCAGGAGATGGTGGCAAAACCACAAACTCTCATGAAAAACAGTTGAAATATAGAACTGAGTGCTTATAAAAAAAAAAATAATACTGAGAAAATCAATTGTAGTCGGACGATGGAAAACTAATGAAACTGCCACGGCTTTCTAAGAAAAAAAACAACTCAGGCAGAGTCCTCTGTGCCGTGGCTGGGTTTATGCGGCAGTAACTCAGGCTGCCGGAGTTTTAGTAAAGGAGAATATACTACTGACACCGCTTTTTAGCGGTTGCCCAGCAAAGTTCGATGGTGTTGTGGGCTGCTACCGATGAGGCCGTGCAGACGCAGCGCCGGGCGAGCCGGGCCCCGGGAGCCGTCGGCGGGTTTGCATGGAGCAGCCGGCTCGCGCCGCCCTCTCTTGCCGACGTCCACGCAGGGGGAAAGGCAATTAAGCTAACTGGATTTTTTAAATTTTAGAGTCACTGTAAATAATATGGAGCATGAGTTATGCGACGAGGGCGACAGTAATTGCCGGCTTCTTCACTTTTTATTGCCGACAGCACGCTGGGAGCTGTTTTATTGGCCCATTTGACTGTACAACAGCCCTGCTGGGGTACGTCTTGCCCTCCCTAAATCTGCCTTCGGGGCTGGGCTCTCCGGAGCCTCCCGCGGGCTCCATTTACCTGGCTGTCATCGCCTCCCGTCCCGCCAGCACCAGGGATGATTTACGCACTCTTCAGGCCACGAGCACTAACCGTGTTTTCCATAGTGAGACCTGCAAGAACCTTTGTTCGCCTGGAGATCTCCGGGTTATTTTCACCCCCGTTTCTCCGATGTATTAAAATCAAGTGCTGTTTCTGCCTAATGTCCGTGCCTGACCGCAATCAGGGCATCCTACAGGGTCTCATCCAGCATGAACCCGGGTCCCATTCAAGGATCAGCGAAAAATCATCCGTGCTTGGATGCCAGCGTCCATTCAAATCAAAATCTTTCATTCACTCCTCCCGACTTGGCTGGGGAGTGAATGAAACCAGCAGCACAATCCTTCTTCCCACTCACCCTGGTGTAAATAGAGGCGCATCCCACCGCTGCGCCTATAGCACCGTATACATCTGTTGTATCTATTTCCCTCTACCACGTGCCCACGTTTGCTCCAGGAAAAGCTCTTCTTATGGCGGTGGCCAGGATGGAAACGACACACTACACAAAAGTACCCAGTCGTTTATAATACTCAACCCTCGTCCTGGTCCGCTACCGATTAATAAAAAGCAGGAGAATTTTCTCCCCCCTCCTACTCGTCCTTGAATCCGTTACTTTTCTTGTTGCTGCTTAAGATGGCTTTATAAAGAAGAGGAAACTTCAATGGCAGCAGATGGCAGATAAGTAGGAATGGTAAATAGTTTTAATTACTGCATAATGTAAGTGAGACAATAAAGGGGAGAGAGTGGGAACAAGCTGCTGCCATGGCAGCCCTGGAACTGTTGCGGGACCCAATTTGTCTGGAAGGCAGCATGTGTTGCTTTTAGTCTTAGGAGGGCTTTAAAAGAGAATGCCGAAAAATATTAATTGCATGGCTCATCTGCCCATCCATCTTCGCAACCGAGTAACACGCTTCCTTAATTTCAGGGGAATCGTTTTCAAATGGGAATCATGCAAATGAGTATTTTAGCTATTCATTTGTTTTACTGCAAGCGCTTTGTGAGCAAATGGCCTACAGCTTGCAATGAATTAAAAGACACGGGCACTGGAGACCGATTTTTAATACAAAGTCTTGACACAGAGACGACCCCGACCGACAACACAGAAAATGTTGGCATAGCAACTTTGGGCATTTTCATGCAAATTGGCTCCTATATAGATGATACGAATGCAATGTTTTCCTTCAACTAATCATCATAAAATTAGTTTCACTATATTTAAATGCTTCTACTTAATGCATTATATCCATATGCATGAAATTGCCTCAGCTAATGCAGTACATAAAATGCCAAAGATACAATGAATAGCCAAATTGCAAACAGTTATGTTATCTCCCATAAAAACTCCTTTTTTCTTATTGAATGTGTGGGCCCCAAAGGCATCTATCACAAATTGCTATTAATGCACATACAGACGTACGCGCGTGCACCCTCACACAAAACACCTACATTTAAGTAACATTAAGGTTGTTACGCAATCTAATACGAGCCAAAAATCTAAATTCAAGCCGGGCTCTTTGCTTATCGTTGTCTCCATTGTACGTATATACGTACTCATGAACGTGGCGCTTATTAGCTCCGCGGGGGAGATGAACCTGATGCTATGTTGCTATATACGCAGTTTTCTAAACTTCAAAGAAATGATGTTTTGCACGAAGCTACCCCTGTGCAGGTCCCCGGATCGCATTCCACTGGTCCTGCTAATACGCAGGTCGGCTGAGAGGAGAGGGAGAAATTGCCGCTGCCACTTCGAATTTCCTCGCTTTTGATGATTTTATTCCAAATCCTGCTACTAAACTGCACTTAAGGGGTTTTTTTTTGGACTAAACGTATTTTTTTTTAGATCTGGGTAATAGTGCTCTGAAGGATGGGTTTATCCTGCACATGCCCTTGTTTAACGCTCGCTCTGCAGCGCGGGACAGGATCGCCCCAGTGCCTCTGCCTGCTCCCCTCCTTGAAACCAAGTTTCCCTGAGCGCAACCTGACAGCAGAAAAATGACTTTATCGGCATTAAAAGCCCGGCCTGGCAATTGCCAGAGTCAGGGAAACGGACTTCTCGGACGTCAGCTGAATTCAGTGCAATGCTCAGACAACGGAGGTCGGTGCCGTGCTTGCAGACGACATCTCTGAGGCTTGAATATCAATAAGGACTCTCCTGCGCTACAGGAGCACACGGGGCTCGGTCCTGGGTTGCACAAACTGCGACGTACACTCAGACCAGAGCCCCAGAGGAATTCACGGTGGCTTCCCGAGGGGCTCTTAGATGTCTTCAAACAAGACGTCCTTCTCCTGTGGAGGGCTCGATACGCCAGCCCAGGTTTGCAGCGTCAGGCAGGACAGATTGCAGACATATTTTGGCCGTCTAAAACACGGGGGACAATAAATCATTAAGAAAACTTTACACCACGCTAAACGCTGTCGGGGGAGCTGTATATTCGGAAGCGTTCAGCCATTCATCTCCTTCTCCAGCAAGGAATCCAAAGGGAAATGAATGGTGAAATCTCTGTCCCGCCTTGGAGGCGTTTGGGACGGTGTCTGTGTCTCTCACTTCTGAGGGTGCGAGTGTCACCGTGGAAGGGACACACGGGCCCGCGACACCCGTATCTGGTGCGAATGGCTAACAGGCTCCGGCTCCGCGCTCCCCGAGGGACGCTCCCCAAAAGCGCTGCGGAGAGCAGAGGAGCAGAGCCGGAGTCCCACGGCTGAGAAGGAGCTCTCGAAGGACCAAATCCAACGTCTATACACCAGGGACGCAGCGTTGCGCGTCCTCCTCGCCACAAAATATCTGATCGACGGCATATTTTACTCCGTCTGTGTATTTTGCCATAGTCCTTAGGGCCCAAACGCACTTCCAGAAAATACCGATTTTAATGGAATCAAGTCTTCTAACACCGTAAATATGGCTGGTCCCAAGCAATCAGCAAAAGTAACCCCCAAATAGCTGGCTGGCTGCTTTTAAGAAATCTCAAATTGTTGAACAACTCATCTGCTTATAATGTCCCATTCTGGAATTCCCTCCCTGTGCATCTCCTCGGTGGCTTGGTACCACTCGCACGGAGATAAAACACCTTGCCTCATCACTCAAGGACTAATTGCAAGATTATTTAATTAAAGTATACCTCTCCTTCCCCCAAGTTAGTTGTATTTCATATTGCTCTAGTAGGAGTAATTTGCAGAAATTAAGCATTGCATGTCGCTGAAATGGTACAGGTGCAATGGAAGAAAAAAAAAAAAACCCTTCATGCAGCAGCAGGCAGTGCCACCAGAGCTCAGAGAAATATCTGTAATGACTCATTAATTCAGCAAATGCTGCACTTTGCAGCAAATATTCAAATTATCCAAAGAGGCTGTTTTTAAAACTTGTAGGTTATTCATAATTGCTCAATGAACGCTTCATGCAAATGTCTTTTAGCCCATTGGGCAAGCTGTTTGCTTTGAATATTTGCTACATAACGCACAATTAGCCCCAAGAATTTATTACATCATGATATCTTTAAGGCCAAAAGCAGGATGAGGAGAGGAAGTCAACGGGGATAACGAGAGCATCGAGAGCTCTTTTGGAGAGCAGGAGGAGGCGCAGAACCGGGATAAATCACCAAGTTTTGGCCAAAGAGTCGGGGAAGAGGTCGGGAAGAAATGACTTCATGAGTGCAAAACCACCGAGGCTGCTGTCACGCACGCGTGGCCCGGGGATGCTCCCAAACCCGACCTGTGAAAGCAGATTTTCACGCTCACAGACATCGGTGCATAACACGTCCACACTTCCCGTGTGTTAAACACTCCAACCGAGCCCACGGACGCCCGCGCCGAAGGGCTTTGCACAGCCGAGGGAAAGGGGAAACGATTTCTTGCGGGGGCCGGAGGATGTCCCTGCTTGCGCCATCCCCTGCTGACAGCAGCGTCGCAGGGGAAATAATCCCAGCGTTTACAGCTTTGCTTTCTACCAGGGCCAACAATTTTTCAAGCTGTTAATTCGCTTCATCTTACGATTCACAAGTGCGTGCCTCCCAGATATTGGCAATCATAATTTTTATTACTAGTTATTGTAAGAGTGAAGTCATATTTGTCTCCATTTCACCCTGGAGAGGCACGCGGCAGCGAATTAACGTGGTAAGCAAAGCGAGATAGGCAGACGCTGACGGGGTAACGCTATCGCTGCTCTCCGAAGGTGCCGCTTCTCGCAGGCGAGTGATGGCATCGCCGGCGCCAGTTACAATCCTCCGAGGCCACCGTGTCCCCAACGCGCAGGGGTCCGTGCACGTTGGTGATCGGCGAAGGGGACGGGGGTGTGAGTCCAGTCCACAGACCGGGGCAGGCCGGGGAAAGGCTCGTGGGACTTCGGGGCAGCAGGAGGATTTCCTGGCCTCCGCTTGTCCGACGCAGCTCCTGAGCCGGCGCAGCGGGAGCTTTGGCACCGACCCTGCCCGTCACTGACGCCTCCTCTTTGCTCTCTAGCTGACACGACACTAATTCCCTTCTCTTTTGCTCACATGCGATAATATATATTTGAAGGCCATAAAAATTAGAGCCAAATTTTGCTGAAAGAGAAAAAGAACATTTCTTTGACTTGATATAAAACACGTTTCTGTCTGCAGACATGCACCAAGTAAAAAAGAGCTTGGCAGGCACCTTTTAAAATGAAATTAAGTCTTGACGCAGGCTGCGGGACGGGCTTCGTCTCTCATTCCACAAACACCTCCTGCCCAGGAGCAGGGTGCCCAGTCCCGCACCCAGACCCCTATTTCCCCGGGCAAATTCCCTACTCCAGGCAGGCGCTTCTGAATATGGAGAGAACGCGCCTGCGTTCCCAAGGATTTGATGTATGGATTTAAGTACGTTTCACAACATCCATTTTGTAGGGTTTGGGAATGCGTTGTTTTCCAGACCCTACTGACTGCTGGGCTGGTTGCAACAGAGGGCAGTCAGCTCTGCATCCAGGTAATGCACATAATGAACGTACCATCCTCATTTTAAATAGGCAAGGAATGACTCTTTTCAGGAAAATTTGACACAATCGGCGTCACTTGATATATTATCTCATAGGCCAGAGCTTTCCCTGGTTGGGAAAAGCACGCCTGCTCTGAAAGGCGCTGGTCGTGCTCCCTCCAGCCCTAAGCATCCCACGGGAGTTTGTCACGCGTCAATGAATTGGCATCGTCACAGTGGAGGAGCAACCACGCGTCGTGGAGGGAATGAGAGCCAGCGCCCGCGTGCTGGCCGGCCCTCGCGGGGGAAGGCGATGCCAGAGAGGACGGATGGCATCCGCGAGGAAAATGAAATATAGAAACAAATGGGGAAAGACAACATCTACCCGCCCGCAGCTCAAGGCATGGCACGAACCCACGGCGCTGTGCTGTGCACGCTCCTGTAACGCTGGAAACCGCGCCGGGTGGCTTTGCAACCCGAGGTTTAGATTTTTTTTCACCTTTTAGCAATTGGGAACGGTTGATTTGGCTGCTGCCGCCTTAGGAATATAAAGTTAATCGGTCTTCTCTTAAGCCTTCAGCCGGGCTGCGCCGTGTAGCCAAGGCAATGGG
Organism: Phoenicopterus ruber ruber; assembly: GCA_009819775.1. Classification (NCBI taxonomy): domain Eukaryota; kingdom Metazoa; phylum Chordata; class Aves; order Phoenicopteriformes; family Phoenicopteridae; genus Phoenicopterus; species Phoenicopterus ruber. The sequence goes on from CM020225.1 coordinate 2,459,506, forward strand.
ATGGTGAATGAACCTGGAGAGGGGAGGACGGTGGGGCTGCCCTGGGGGGTGGGCTGAGACCCCGGGCCCTTCCACCCGCCACCCCCACTACGGGGTATCCGATTGCTGTCGGATGCTTCAAGCGAGGTGGGATGGTTTCCTCCCTGGAAAGCCTCTTTCTTGGTAGGCAAAAATAGGTAAAACTGTAGGTAAAACGGAGTTGAGTCCCTTCCTCCCACCCTCTGTGCTCGAGCCGGTCCAGCCCAGGTGAGGGGATCGGGGCAGCTCCCAGAGAGGCATCTCTGTCACTTACTCAAGGCATAATTTGATATCTAGTAGTTCATTAATTTTTTTTATTTTTTTTATTTCCTCTCTCCCCTCCCCCAGATGGGAGCACTTATGCTTATCTTCAGCTAAATAACTCAGGTCATAAAAGGTAATACCATGGGTAGCAGAATGTAAACAAACGCATTCTACCTCAATAAACATGCTAATTTCCAGCTATAATATTCACAAGTAAAATATCCATCACACAGACCCTATTTGGCGAAGGCAGCAGCCCTCATCAGTCAATGAAGTAGGCTCCTGCCAGTTCGCTGCGGGAGGCAAATAGTACAACTTAACTCACTTGATGATGCCCTTGGGGGGAAAACATGAGCCTCATAAATGAGTCTGGAAATGTGATAAAAGGATAATCTTGCATAAATGAGTCTATATCATCATTACCTGCACAAACACAAGAGCGCGGAGATTGTTTGAATGATGTGGCCGCATTTAATATAAATTAAGCCGGGGAGTAACCACGCGCAGGCGGCGGTCGTGGTCCGGCTCGTGCCAGCAGACGCTGGGGATGGCGGAGCCCAGATGCTCCCCCTGCTCCCCCTTTATCCCCTGCGAGCACCCACGCTGCGGGGCAGGGCTGGAGCCGGGAATGGGCCTGCTCGGATGGGCCGGCCGAGGCTCCCGGGGACCGGACCCGCGGGGCCAGCGCCAAATCCGGGCACTTCGCCTGCGCGGGCTCCTCCGGGCTCTCAGCCGGGTCTGGATGCGGCTGCATCTTCTGTTCCAGCCAAAGGATAAACAAATGACCTCCCAAAATGACAACAGTGAATGGAAACAGCCCCAAAGCACCTTCCTACGGTGCTGAAACCCCTTGGAACAAGAGATGACACCAAATGGCCTTTTAAGAGACACCTAAAACTACGTGATGTCACAGGCCATGACATCATCTCCCCTTGCGTTTGCAAAGGCAGCCCAGAGCCACGGCACGTCCCGCAGCACCCGGGGCTGCGCTGGCCATCACGCCCGCACCCGGCTCGTCTCGGCAGAGCCCCAGGGTCCATCCCGTGCCGGTGGGAAGCCGGGATACGCAGCGGGGTGGCACCTGCCCTCCCCACATCCAAGCCTTCGGCGCGCACGTGTGCAGCATTGGTGCGGCACCACGCAGAAGGCTGCTGGGGGGCAGCGGTCCCGCGGCCGGGGGGGAATGTTTTCCCAGCCTTCCCCAATAAAGCAGCTTTCCCACCACCCGTGCGAGCACTGGCACTGGGCTGTTTGCGTTTGGGGGGGCACGGCCCCTTCCCGGAGGCACGCGAGGATTTTGCCCGTCTGAGCATCCCACCGCGCGCTTTGGGAAGGGCGGCAGGCGACAGGACAGCTTCCAAGGCACCGGTCTATCAGGTTTGATTTTCAACCGGTTACTTCGGTTAAACGCCTAAAAGAATAGCCAAATAGGATTGTTTTTAACAAAGGACGCAGAATCTTTCATTTCAGCTCTTCAGGCGAGAACACTGATGTTAGGGAACATTCGGTTCATCTGGGTTTAAAACCAGGCTGCTCGGCTCATCTTCTGCTGTAACGCTGCGAGGTGACGTAGCTTGGGGGAAGGCTTTTAGTCCTGCTGGGTCAAACACTCGAGCAAAGGAAAAAAGAGGCAAGGAGAGCTCAGCGCTCCTGCTCCTGCCCCGGTACCCTGGCCCATAGGACCTCTGTGCCTCAGTTTACCCAAATGCCACAATACTGAACTCACCCGGGCACTACGAGAGTTTAACAGAGTTTGATGCCTCTGAACGCGCAGCATTTGGGAGGATGAAGCCCAGAGCCTTCAGAAGCATAAAATCAATTGTGCTTTACTTTACCCGCCAGGTGAATCCCTGGGGTGTCACAACCCATCCGCACAGTGATGGTTTGCAGTGACCCCCCCCCGGAGCTGCCAAACCCCTTTCACAAACACAAGGCGCTCGCTCGTCTTGCTTGGATCAGCCTCTCCGCAGTTTCAACGTGTCTCTCAAAACGAAATATATTGCAACTGTTCCCTGTATCAACAACTGCACGGCTGATTTAAGAAGCATTTGAAATGCTTGTTGAAAAGGCACAATTAAAACCACGATTCTTAATTATTTGGACTATATATTGATCTTATGGTTCCATCTGTTGCTAACTGCTACATAGTGTAAATGAAAACCCTTGCTCACATCAGACCTGTCATATACCATCAGCCCGGGGAGCGCGTGCAGCTGTCACCGCGGGGATGGGGGAGAGGAGCTTTGGTCGCTGGTTTGCGGGGTAAGGACCGCTGCGATGCTCGTTTCCACGCACGTTGCGAAAGGGCAGCTGAGTTCTGCTGCTGTTGGCATCAGGCGGGTGCAGGGCGCAAACCCCAAACCCCAGACACCCCAAACCAAGCCCTGCGGCCACCCAGAGACGCAAACCCAGGAGGCCACACACTGTCCCCTTTGTTCCTGCTGCTCAAAGCCCTTGCTCAGGTTTTACCCGGCTGCTCCAGCGCAGCTTCGGTAACCGAACTCAGCCAAGGACACACTTTCTCTGTTTTGATTAATTCCTGGGATAACGATGAATGTGGGTGTGTGCGTACATGTATTTATTACCTGAGGCCACAGGGTTCAAAATACGGCAGAGAAGCCTGGAAAAACCCTGAACTGCACAATAGGGTTGGGTTTTACGCCGCACGTGCCAGGAGACAAAATGTTCTCTGTGCAGGATGCCACTGAATATACTCCATTTCCAGCCTCAGCATCTCAACCCGCTCTGCCTGGTGGGATCTTCCCGTTACAAGAGCCTTGCGCAAATACAGTGCAGGTGCAGCCAACAAGCTTTTCATATTCTCTCCTTTTTTTTTTTTTTTCCAGCTGCAAATGAGCCATTCGTGTTTGCAGCTACGATCCCCCTTTTAATTACACAGTGCATTAAAGGCTACAACATCTGAGAAACCTAGAAGCCCTTTGAAATGAGATGCTAGGGTATAAATTAGCCTCTATTTACAGAGGATTCAGGCCTTTCTGTTTAAGAAACCCATATTTGCACCTGGAAAAACCCATGGCTGCTGAAGGAGACCTTCAGGTGGAGCCGTCAGCCGGTCTCAGCCGAAGGTGAAGGACCCGAGACAATTTGGAGCAGCTGAGAAGCTTCAAATGGTCAATGAGCAGCCACCCTGGTCATGGGAAACGCTGGGGATTAGCACAAAACCGAAGCCCCAAGGAAGCAGATGGAGCAGTTGCTTAGGGGTTAACTTTTTTTGGTTAAGTGGCTATTTGTGCTCTTGGAAAGAAAAAAAGAAATCAATAAAATAGAGAAGCAGAAATCTTAGTTGCAAGTCTTGGCTGAGAAATGAGATGTCTGTGCCAAAAAGTGACACATTTAAGCTGGTGTGTAATTTTGATCTACATGTTTAAAATACTTTTCTCCTTTTTGTAAATTGAGGGTTTGAATGGGGTGGAGGGAGGGAAAGAACATTGTCATTATTGAAAACATACATTTCTAATCACGACGACTTCGCTCCATAAAATACGTTGGCTCAAAGCGCCGTGTTGAATAATAGGGAGTGGAAAACATGACTCACGAGTGCTGCGGACGTATAGCACTTGGAAGGCTGAAATGAAATGCTAACACCGGTCTCCCGAGGAGGTGCGAGGCTTTGAAACGGAAGCCCGGCAGCTGGCGCGGCAGCGCGGGCAGGGGCGGCCGTGCGGGGTTAAGCTGCTGGCCTGCAGAAGAGCTTCGGTTGCTACCGTTGATGCTTCGGTGACCCTGGCTGCATCTGCAGCGGTGGGATCCCTCTACCCCATCTGCTTAGCACACGGGGATCGTGCTCATGGGATGGGGATCCCGGACAGCATCGTAACACACACCCAAGTAGAGATGCTCGGTGAGTGACCTTGGCGGAAAGAAACCATACAGACCCGCTCCTTGCTACTCCTAATAATAATCATAATTATTGTTATTAATGCAAGCTGCGCAGACAGCCACCAAGACGATGCTCTTTCGGGTCACTCTGTTACAGGAGCAACTGAGGCTTTTCCCTTGCAATTCCTCGAGACGCCCATGTCAGCGGTACCAGTATTCACCAGTATGGGTGTTCACTCAGAGGCAGCGGGGACGCCCCGATCACGGCCGGCCGCGTGCAGGGCGCTGGGACAGGCTGCGTGCCACCGCGGCCGCTGCCCACACCCTCCCAGGACGCTGCTCACAACCGTGACGCAGCTGAGCCGTGCACCAAACCCGGAGTAATTTCAGGTCAAGCACTGAGAATTTTTTTTTATAATAAGTAACTATTTGCAACATGGAGTCCTGCTGAAATGGGATTCAAAATGCTGCGCTCTCATCCTTTCATAAAACTGCAGCGAGCGGCTTTTACCAGCCTTTTAATTCCTCACATCATGAGCCAAACCGTGTGAAAGGGGAACTGCTCGTGCTTTGTCCCGGGCATTCCCCAGCGCTAATTCCCACTCGCTTCATCAGGGCTGTTTGGGCAGGGTGTTACGTGCTATTGCTTGATCGGGTCTCAAGGCGGAGGGAGCTCCGGTTCACGCACTTTGCAGATGATTGATTACTGCTGCGTCCTCCTCGGGCTCGCCACGGGCTGCTGGAACGTCAGAGCTGAAGACACCGATCCGTCTTCATCACCCCTTTGTGTTTCAAGGGATTCTGTCACTTGCTGTTATGGGGTCTGAAAAATCTGTCTGCCCCCTTCCCCGCCCCGAGCTGGGGGAACTGTTTGTATTTGCGCCAATCCCAGTGATTCTGGTGCTGAGTTGAAGTGGGGCAGACTGGTACCGTGAGGAGCAATTCTGCGGCGAGCAGGGCAGCTCCTTGGCCGCAGCTTTACAATTGCATCTTCCCATTACAGACCAGTGCCGGCGCACCCACGTGCCAGCCGTGCCCTGCGGCTGCAGACACCTGGATACACTGGAAAAAAACCCAAAATACATTTCTCTGTCCCTCCCAAAGTCTCTTTGGAGTTTGCCTTGGGTTCCTAGCAAGGATGCACACCCGCTTTTGCTGGGACATCGGTCCGGTTTGCCAGATTAAAGAAGAGAAAGACCAAGGGGATTTGTGGGTTTTGCCAGCAGGACTTTTCAGCAGTGACTGCAACGGCCGTTGGGCCTGAGAAATGCCTCTCGTTCTCGTCAACGCGTTAGGAAACCAGCCCTTCTCCTTGTATTCAAGGTATATAGTTTGTCTTTGCATCATGCGTCCTTTCCTCTCGCAAATATTATGCTGAGGGATATTTATGTATTTTAAAAAAATTACCCTGTCTCACAATACCTACCGTTTGTGATGCCCTTTGGGCGCCTGCTACTCTGCCTGACGTGGTTCCACCACGGCTTTCGGAGGGTCTGCCACGGGGTGCGGGTCTGTGCTGGCCGTTATGACAGGGTGGAGGTTGCTAGACATGACCTAGCCCAGACACGCCGTTTGGATCGGGATCCCAATCTGAATTTCGCCACTTGGGCCCATCTCTAATTTTATTATTTCCGTTGAAATAAATTATGGACTTAATTGGAATTTCTGATTTGATCTATCTACTCCCCATGCTGCACAAATATCCCTCAGCATTTATTTTTCCCCTTGCCCATAGCTCATTATATTTTCCTGTCCTGGGATTCCTTTTTTTATAGCAATTTTATCCCATCTGTTTGGGAAAGTCCTTGAGGAAATGAAGCTATTCGGGGGCTCCGCTTCCTTCCCGGCTCTCGGGGGCGAGGGCTCCCCGCGAGCGCGCTGGGACGAGGCAGCTCCCCGGGGAGACACCCGCCTTCGCTCCTCGGCATGCACAGACGCTATTAATTACCATGTAAATGACTCCGTGCGAAGCCTCACCCCCGTTCTCGCCAGCAGCCCGGGAAGCCGGCACACGGCTCTCTGCAGCTGCATCTCCACGTTCGCTCCGTGCTTTGAGGCGTGTGCTGAGCTGTGCGGGGAAATCGCTACTTCGGGTACCTAAACACCAATTTTCTCACCTGCTGCTGCTCGGGTGTAGGAGCCTCAAACGGTCTATCAGACTCTGCTCAGTTACGCTGCGCGCTTCAGTTCTAAAATCTAAATTCTAAAAATGTTTTAGAACAGATCTCCCTGCGCTTTAGGAAGCTGACAATGCGAGGTGGAGAGTGGCAGGGGTAAGGAGGCTGATGTACAACACGGCCTTAAAAATACCCTAAAATCCCGGCTAGCTCCTTCCTGCACGTCCCCTTTCTGCGGAGGCACCCCCGGGCCAGGGATGGACCCGCCTCGTGCCCTGCCACCGCCGCACCAAACCCACGCGGCCGCCGCTCGGTGCCGTTTTTCCAGCAGGTTATATATAACACTGGGCATTGTAAAAAGCACCATTTATTGCACTCAAAACACCTGACCTCCTTTCTCGCTGCTGTTTCTCCAGCCGCAGCTCCCGGGGTCCCCGCATCCCTAAATCCTCCCTCTCATCCCCATCATCTCATCAACGCGCTGGGTCTTCTGCCCATCTCAGACCTCCCCAGGTCTTGCGGGGATTTCGAGAACGTATCTGTGGAGGCTTCAGCCTTGATTTTAACCTCCAGAGCATCGCTCCTGCTCTTCCTTAAGGCATCGGCGTGGACCGTGACTAATGCTCTGCTCCGCGTCCCCAAGCAACCTGCCCGGGTACCCTGTGGGCCCTTGCACCCAGCGCACGACCCCGTCCAGGAGTTATTATTTGGAGCTGGGGCAGAGACTGGCTGTGCTCACTTTTTCTAACCCCCCAAGCCCTTTGTTTTGGTTGGAACCTCTGCTTTCTGCTATAACAGCGCTAATTGCCCCCCTCCAGCCACCAGCAGCACCCAGAGCCAGCCAGAGGCAGTTTTTGGCCGAACACGCGCGTAACAGCTCAGGCTTGCCAGCAGATTTGCCTTGTACAAACTATACATTACAACCTATCGTGCATGTTCTACAGAGGCGAAATTCCAGCTGTCGTAGCCGAGAAGAGCAGGAACGGGTCGGGAGACTTTCTTTTTAACAAATACGTTAAAATAATGGAGACGAAGCAATTCCAGCAGACCCACACTTCTCAATCTTTAATCTTGATGCACAGCTATTATGGAGCCCTTACTGGATATCTGGCGTTTCTGTCATTTTTCTTAATGAAAAATTAGCGAGCATAAGGAATAACTTGTCAAACTATAGGGGAGCATTTCATGCATGACATATTTTTGCAGACGCTGTAACAGCAAGAGAAGCCAAAACAAATAGCAAGAAGTATTTTCATTGCCTAAAGTTGAATATGATTAGGATAAACTGCAGCCACATTTCTAGGAGAAATTTATGTGCTGGCAATAATCAGGCAATTTCAGCTCTCAAATCACCGCCCCTTTTCCAAATGAAAATCAAATTAATTAGTACATTTCCCCCCCTCAGAACAATCTTTTACATGAAGCTAATCCCCAGCCCCCCTTTGCTTGGAGATGAAATGAGCTCCCTGATGCTGCTGACAGCGGTTCTGGGCATCTCCCCCTTGTTCCTGGCTGCCATTTCCTCACTTTTCCTTTTTAAGGGTTTCTTTTTTGCGATCCAGACCACGTTGTGGCTAAGATCGACCTGGAAAGTACCAGCGTGGAGGGTTGGGAAGGGTTTCTTGGCTCAGGAGGAGGCAGGAGAAGCTGCTCGGAGCTACCTGAGCAGAAGCCTTTGTGCTTCCCGCAGACCCATCGTCGGGTCGTGTTAAAGCATTTTACTCCTTGTCATTTACTCGCAGCAACTCAGATGCTCCCAGGCCCCACTTAGGGGTGGGAAACTGAGGCAGAGGCATTTGCATCACTCGCATTGACCTAAAATCCCTAAAATCCCTAGGGGCTGCTCCCGCAGCGAGTGCAGTACTGCCGTGCCGGCACCCCGCAACGCTCGTACCATGAGATGGCTAAGTCGGCTAAACTCGGATTCTGCGGCTGGCAGAATCAAACCTGGCCGGCAAACCTGGTTTGGAGCAGCCAGGTCCCTGCAGCCAGGGGTTTATCCAAGAGGAGGAAATCTGGCGGGACCCCTCAACAAAAGCTGGGACCTTCAGGGAGCTCCAGATCTTGGCCAGGGTTATCAACTGCACTGTTGCCTTCCCAACCATCATTTGATGGCCGTGCTCTGAAAAGCCCGTATATAAACAACGTCCTAGGCTTTTAAAACGAAGGGTCATTAGTGCTATTTCATGACAGCCTGATCTTATTGATTTTCCCATCCTATTACTCCCTTTCAGTGACTCTGAAGCGCAAACAAGAAAATCGTCACCGGGACTGTTTGCATGTCCCGACTGCCCGGTACGGATCGCGTGGTTGCTGTACCAGCGTGGCTGCACGCCCATCACATAGGACAGAAGGTGCTTATTAGGTTTGCTGTGCTGGTCCCGGACCCTTCACTAACTTCTTCTCTTCCCAGCAAGGATGCTCTGGGCCAGGACTAAGCTCCAGGGATGCTCCAGCCTTGCTGCGAGGCTGCAGACTCCGTGGTGAATATGTTGTATTTAACATCGCTGCCCAAACAAGTTTATGCTACTGAGGAGCCAGTGAACCCAGAACAAGTCATTAATGACCCACATCCACGATGCTGTTGGTGGGATTCATCAACTGCTTGGTACAAGTGTCCCGTGTAGGCACAGAAACTTCTTAAAACAGCTGCAAATGCTCTGAAGCTGTGTTGGACAAACAAGAAGACAACAACCAGGACACGGAGAAACATCTGACCGTCCCTTCTGCTCCAGCATTGGCTTCTCTTTGCATTTCCAGGTGCTGCAAAGAAGGGTGTAGACCTCCTTGGGACCGGCACATCTAGACCCATCAGCAAGAAGAGAAAACGGCTGGCCTTTCACATCTATTTTCATGGAATAAGAGGCACACGACCTCTTCCCAGCATGTCCAAAGCTGTTGGCAGCAGCCAGCGCCAAACTCCATGCCCTTGTTGAGCCACAAATCGTGCCAGGTGGGGTGGGATGGTCCCACCAGCCCCCCAGGACGGGCGTTTCTGTCCAGCATTGCCAAAACTGCTGCCGAGCGATGGAGGGCAGCTCCGAGCCCTATTAATTAGTCTCTCTGATTAACTTCCCATGCTTACAGAAACCTTCGAACCGGCACTAAATTAGATTACCGTGATTAGTTTTATTATTTTTTCTTGGGTTCTTGGCTCAGCGCTGACAGAGGAGCCTTTGTTTCAGACTGGAAACGCTGCAGCGAGACACGGGGTATCACGCACCAGCGCCTCCCACACCGGACCCCGGCCAAGGCCACCGTGAGCCTTGGTGGGCAGCATCTCACCAAGTCCTACGGGCACTCACGTAGTCCTTCGATTCCCAGCCTGAAGGCTCTCCCAGCGGCCTTTTGGATGGCACTTTTGCAGGCTTTGCCCGTTGAAGCAAACACTTTTGAACTCCTTTTCTCTCCTAAATGTTATTTCTTACTTTTCCAGAGGAGAAGCACGTTGCGTGGACGAGCACGGCGCAGTCCGGCTGCTTGATGCTCTTCTTTTTAAGCATCGGGTGCTTGCACGGTTCTGCTAGTTTAGTAAATAAGGATCCGCCATGCTCATAAAATTTCAACAGAGCCGAGCATGATGGTGCCATCTGCTACTCGTTCGGCGAGACGTGGCTTTGTAGCAATCGGCGGCAGCGAGGTACCACGCTCGGTGATTCGCTCCGGCGGCGGCTGCCGAAAGGGCTGTCGCAGTTGGGGAAGGCAGAGCCCGAGCGGGTTTCTCCGTCAGCCCTCGGAGGGTATCGCTCGGTCCCGATGGCTTCGGTGGTCGTGGAGCCGCTTTCTACACGGAGCGTTTCTGCAGGGGGAAGGCAGGGCTGGAGTCAGGAGTAAGGGCTCGGGATAACACAGCCAGACAGAAAGATTGATTGTAATTGTGTAAGATAGCCCTTAGCTCACCCGTGATTATAATTACGTTAAATTGCTATTTAATGGTTTTCACATCATCTTTGACAGTAGGTTATTTTTGTAATCTTTATTTAAAATAAACTCTTTTTTTGTCTCGTTGCTGAAACCCTTCTCTGCTTCCTTTTGTGCTCAGTGCGTTAGGAAATCAGTTTGTCTTCATTATCCCCCGACTCCCGTATCATTTCATTATTACCACAAGATTAGAAAATAAGTAGCTCCCCCAAAAGGGCTTCTGGGTGAACAAACTTTCTAGTTAGAGTAAAATGAAGTGTAGCCTTTTCCCAATGCTATCCATACGCCGCAGCCTCTCGTTTCCTAACGCTACCCCGTACCAGCAGCGGGAAAATCTGGGCTTGAAACATCCTCCCTCCAGCTTGGGCAGCGTCATCGCAGCAGGGGGTTCGAAGGGAGGGCTGGGCACCGTGGCGAGCTCTGCCTGCGCTCGGGGCAGAAACAAAATCCCGACCCACAAGTGGAAAACACAACTAATATTTCATCTCCAAACCGCTGCGTTAATGGCCGGGCGCTGTAATCCATCACCGCCGGCGTACAGCAAACCCGAGGGCCACGCAGGCCGGCCCACGCAGGGACGCTGCGCTCCAGCCGTCCCCGGAGCTCGCGACCGGGATTTTGGCTGAAGCCCACCTCTAAATCCACCGCTGGCCGCAGGGACTTTCATATCTGTGTGAACCAAAACGGGAGGTGAAAAACCTCTGGGGGGATCGGGCGGCCGGAGCCGCTGAGCTGGAGGAGGCAGAGCGTCCTTGCCGGGCGCCGCGTCCCCAGCAGCATCCCTGCATCCGCTCAACCGCACCACGTCGTCCCCTGCTTTGGACCAGGCTTTCCCCGTGTCCGCTCCTTCCTCGGCACTGACCCACCCTCCTGGCTGGGATAGAAATCTCCTGGATCAGATGCTTCATCACACGTTCCCACTTGGAGAAGTGACAGATCCACTTCTTGTCCTAAGTTTAAAGAGTCACTTCTTTAAATAATTTACTACTAATGATGTAATTAGTTTATTATGTAGCATTAGTAAAAAAAAAAGAAAAAAAATGAGCACTTATGGTCCAAGAGGTTTAGCCCCTACTTCCTAACAAAAAAGCTAGATTCAAGTAATAATTTTCGTTATAAAAAATTGCAAAGAAATATTTTCAGTGACTCCTTGCTGTGACCACGCAGTGAAGCGTTGCAGCGATGAGCACGTAACGATTTACTGGCTTGAATATCTCAAGCCACTTCTGAAAACAAGACCCAGGTACCTGCGGTTCAAACCCCAAACTCAACTGAGGAAAAACTAGCGGTGCATTCAGTGGCCTCTGGGGTGGATTATCTGAATTAAACACCGTCCGTGGCCCCCCAAAAGCCACCCCGAGTGCTCGGGCTGGAGCGGGCAGTGCTGGGAGGAGCAGCCAACTTTCCTCATCACAGCAACGTTCCCGCGGTGGCAAGCGAAGAAACAAACTAAAACTTCACGAAATAAATGGAAAAGGAAGGGCTTGCAACCGGGGTCTTGCGGTCGGGGTGTTTTACACCGGGAGAAAAGGCGGCGTGGTGATGCTCGGCTCGTCCGGAGCTCGCCCGCCCCGAAGCCCCGCGGCCGGACGCAGCCCGGGGTTGCTGCGGCACGAGGAGGGTGACGGGCAGGACGGGGGTTCGGTCGGGGTGTTGGTCGGGGGCCAACCCACCCCCCCGAGGCGGAGGAAGTCACCTAATGAAGCCCCGCGACCCGGCCCTCTCCCTCATTGTCCCAGATAAACCGCTCTCGTGTTGTTGAAACGCTCCCCTGTCAAAACCTGACGGTTCCGGGACAGAAATGACCTCGGGGAGACACGCGGCTGGAAAATTCGGCTCGGGCGGTTTGTGTAATTAACGGCCCCATTCCCAGAGAGAGACAATGATGAAGCTCGGCGTGCCGGGCAGGCCTAATTCAGCAAACCCAGTCACACTTGTCACCCGCACTTCGGGCTGTATCAACACGCCGGCCGGACTAATGAGCCCAACTTCAACAGAAAATGACCTCATACGGGGCAGGCCCCCGGCCGTGAATTTGCTCTTTGTTGTTGCAGCCGCCTCCCTCCGACACGGCGGACTTGCGGCGTAATCCCCTGGTGTCCCCTTGCTCTTACGGGTGTTTTAGATCTACGAGAAATAGGCTTTGTTGGTGCAGCTACGGGCACGTTTAAATTGCTGGGCGACGCGATTAACAGTTTACGCAGCCAGACGGAAAAAAGCGTTTCCCACCTGTATGGCAATGTGTGGGATATACGCGGCTCTTTCTTTTCAAGCTAATGATTAATTTATCACTTCTCAGGGCTTTTTTTTTTTTTCTAAATGTGATGGAGTAATTAGCAGGGCTTTTTCCTAGCTAAACCCCAGTGACGTTTCTCTGTGCATGCTTACCGAGAACAGCTGAGCAGAGAAGAAATACCTGAGATACCAACAGGAGGTAGTGAAAAAAACTATTAAAATGGAAGGAGAAAGGTCCTTAAAGAGTTCTAAAACCCTGGTTTTTTCCAGAATGCTTATCAAACCATGAGCATTTGCAAAAAAATACCAACAGGTCTGCTCGGAACCGAGAAGAACATCCCCAAGCCATCATGGTATGTGTTTTCCTCATGCATCTGTGCTTTATTGCTCCTCCTTGGCTGGATTCGCTTCGTGGCTCCTCCAGTAGGTCCAAAGCATTCCCTGGTACCGTACTGGACCACATCGTTGTTACATCTGACATCTCCATCCACCTCATGAGCGAACCTACTGTGAAAGGCTTCCTGCTGGTTCAGAAGGACCCCACAAGAGCAACCCCAGTTTTAGGGGGCTGATAGGCCACTTCCAGCCCTCAAAACTCATCCCAGGCTGCCGTACATCATCTCCAGCAACCCCTCAGGAGGCGGGAGATGCTCACGAGCTCATTCTGACCAAAGCAATACAAATTGCAGGCGAGGCCAGATTTAAGCGATGGCTGATTAAAAAGAAACCACTATTACTTAGGATGGGTTAGTATGAGCTGTACACCCGGGGAGGAAAGAAAGGATCTCCTGAAGTGGGTATCATTTACTGTAACAACGCTCTTAATTTCGTGGTTTCAAAACGTTATTCGGGTAAGGTTGGGCAGATTGACCAACTCCCAGAATCGGTGGATATCAGGACACTTGGACCATTTGAAATAGTTTGATTCTGATTTGGAGCAAAACTAATGTTTTCTTAAATTTCCTGTAGAATAAGAATTCCCTGCACTTTGCTCTCTAGAAACACGGAAAAGTGGCACCCCAAAAATGCGCTCTGTCCTTTGGGGACCTGGTAGCTGCTACGGGAAATGACTGAGAATCGGGTGAACTTTGCTCAGCATCTGCCAAGGGATCAGGGTCGCAATCCAGGCTGTGCCAAAGCCGGGGATCCCCAGGGTCCCCCGGCAGCTCCGGGCTCCTGCAGGGCTTAGACAACCCTTGTTCTCGTGGTGGGATGCGACTGGAGCCATCCGTCACGTCCTTGTACTTGTGACCCTGAGCCCTGCCCCATGCAGAGCCCCCGGAGAGCAGCAGCTACAGGTTTCCACTTAGAAACCCCCAAATATTTATCTCCGAGGCATGACAAGAGCCAGGCCCCTCGGGAACTTGCGGTTCAACACCAGTTCATTGAAACAGATAAGTCTCCATGTGATACGTGCTTCGAGTAATTAACATCTGACATAATTGCGCTGGGTTGGAAAGCGTCCGATCTGCAAACAAAGCACGCGGTTTGTTTGTGCTTAGAGTTAACGCGGCACTCGGACGTTCGTCGCTTCGCTGTGCGTCGTCGCACGATCTGGCACGACGCGTCTGAGCTGCAGAAAACCCGTCGTCGCTGCTAGGTCACCTGTCGTACACTTCTTTTAGCCTACAGACTTGGTATCATTAAAGCCATTAGGGTAATGTAAGAGATAAGGTTTCAGTCAATGTATTTGTCCTCAGACCTAATGAAAATACAGCGGTGTTACATTTATAGCTCCAGAAACCACAGTCTCAAATTCTATATGCCCTAGAGAGACCTTATCTGCAACCCAGGAAGCAAAGATAAAAATCACATTTAGATATTACCTTCCCCTCGCGCAGGATCTCTCGCTGCTGGTGAGTTTTCCGCTCAGCCCCAGGGCACCGGTGCCCCGCGGCCGCGGCGGGTGTCGCGCCGAAGGGAGCTATTCCGAGGCTGCGGTGGCTCTGCCGTCAGCCACCGCGGCAAAACCCTGGGCAGGTCCCACCAGATCTGTCAGCCAGTCCTCCCAGCCACCACGGCTGCCTGCAGTGAGTCACGATTTCCACGCAAACGCACCCGTGGAAGGAAAAAAACCCAATAAAGTAGGAAATTCACCCCCACCCCCTGGTCCTCCAACAGGTCCCTGCTCAGCCCAGTGCCCCCAGTATCAGCCGGGAGGGTCTCTCTGCCCTGCACACGGGGAGCACGGCACAGGTTTCCAGGCTCCAATTCCCGGGAGCGCTCACGGACATTTGCACCATCAGCCTCACGTTGCTACACTGCTAAAAGGTGCGTTGCTGGTGATGGATCCACCACCTGAGAGCTAACCCCAGCCCCAAGCTGGAGCAGTTTTGGTGCTTATGGGTTGTTCACCCCTGCCTGAGCTCTCCTCTTCCTTGGCCACGCTTGTCACCGAGGGCTGCATCGCCCTGCCCGCACGCCGTGCTGTGCCCCACAGCTCCACTGCGCTCGTCGCGTCTGCACTCCGAAACGTAACACCCCTGCAGGTCACTCCACGTAGTATTTCTGCGTAGATAGACATTTGCTTGATACTGCTCCTACTGTTAAAATGCAGAGATATTTATTTATCTTCCAGTAGTGTCAAGGAGAGGTAAACTCAGAGGCACAGAGCACGTTAAATCCGCTGTAAGCAAAAGGGAATAGAAAGGGGTCGAATTCATACCGCAGAACGGCAGAATGGTCTTACATCCACCCACACCAGTGGGTACGGAAAGGGGGTCCTCAGAGAAACCCTTCTTTGACATTTTGTGACCTCTCGCAGGTTTTGGAGTGATATCACCCAGATTCACCCAGAGACAACTGCACTGTCCGTGTAAATCCCCTCTTCAACCACAGAATTCCCTGGGGTTTAGTGGGAACCATTCAGGAGGACATCTGGACAAACACTGCGTAAGAGGAAGGCGAAGCAAAGCTGCCCGTGGCTTAGCTCCGGAGATGTAAACGCGTAGCACGTCCGTTTGACAAGCGCAGAGGTGTGTGCAGAGCAGGAGCGGACGCAAAGCGCAGCCCAAGGGCTGGGTACCTCGTCCCGGCCACCACGGAGCTCCCCAAGGGAGCCCCAGCCGTGATGAGCCTGAGGACCACCAAGGACTCCGCCGCTGTTTACAGAAATCTCCTTTCTTACCCAAGAAGCCACAGGACAAAGAGCACACGAGCGCTCCCGAGTCCACCGCTCGCACACAGCCCCCCCTCGGTCCCCCCGCGCAGTTTATAGCCCGACATCAAGAACTGCCCCGTGAAATCCCCGCGTGCTCAGTGCAGCCCAGCACCGAGGAGAAACCACAGGCAGCATCGAGATTTCAGGTGGTACCAAGGCACCTCCTGAAGGCAAGTCAACAGGCTCAGTGCTGCTTTTCATTAAATACATGCAGTTAAACGGGTACGTGTTTGGCAGCCGCCCCTGCTCCCTAAGCCCGGGAGCATCCAGGAGGGCTGCGGGTTCAGCAGAGCCCCCCCGGCACTGGTGGGCTTTGGCCACTGGTTTCACGCTTTTTTTGTTTGAGCCAGAAGGATCCATTAGGCAAACAAGCCTTTGGCTAGATCTTGGCTTACGGGGCTCCGGGAGGCTTTGAACCCCCCGGACTTGGCTGCGAGAGCCCGCAGGAGTGCTTCGGATGCGTCCCTGGCTCACACCTTCCAGCTGCGCTCCCTCGATATTTCCCCTTATAACCCATATCTGGAGGCTCCCTGGCAGCACTGAGGCTGAAATAAACTTCATGCTCCTTTTTGCCCTTGGCTGCAAACTGGGAGCAATCGCAGCCGTTGCCATCACCCGTTACCGACATCCCCGGCGGCCCGGCCGACGGACCCGCGCGGCTGGGGATCGGCTCCTCCAGCTCGCGCGGAGCCGTGCGCCCCATGCCGAGAGCGCCGTGGGGGACGGAGCGGTTTTCACCGCTCACCTGCCATGGAGACAGGCTGTCAAGGTAGCGAAAAATGAGAATTTGTATGTTGGCTGAGGCTTTCCTGCTGTTACTCAGTTTGGCTTTCGAGTTCGACAGCTTCTTGTGTTTCCATGAGGTTGGCACGGCTTGTGCTGCGCCCTGATCTACGGCTCCGCGGGAACAAACACAGGATTCGCTCCCCATCACCCATTAAAAACCAAGAGTGTCTCTTCCCAGTGTTACACTCTCTATCTCACGAGAGATCGTGAAATGTCAACTTGTCCACAATTGAAAATTCAACTACAAAACATCGAAACATCCCAATGCAGCGTCGTGAAGCTTTTTTAAAGGCCTTTGATTTGCGGAAGGGATGTGTCCTGGCTGAAACCTGAAGGCTGCTGATCTCAGCAGGAAGAGAACGCAGGATCCCCACGCTGTAGCATAAAACACGGGCTGCTGTACAAGGCTGGCTCCAAGGGGCTGCAGAAAGGTTTCGTGCGCAAAGGAAGGGGCTTTGCGCCCTGCCAGCTTCATCCCCAGATGCACAGAAACAGGGAGATTAGGGTGAGAAAACCCACGAAAATATTTTAAATAACATTTTTTGCAGGTAAGTTGTGACACAGGAGGCAAAACCCAGGCTGCGCGTTAGGGGAGATGTCGTTTTCCCACGCCGAGGTGGTACCCGGAGGAGCGGGTGGGGAGAAGGCAGCTCCCAGCAGCAGGCTCCATCCCATCTCCTTCCCACCCACGTACCGGTGATTTAACGCGCTTGTGGCACGGTTGCTCCGTTTCCTTTCGTAAATATTATTGAGCTCAAAGTCAAAGTGTTGCTCACTTTATTGTGCTACCTCTTTGCAGCTCCTGCTTTCCTAATAATTAAGGCGTAGAAGTCGAGGGGCAGCTTGGGCCGCGTTTTTCCGTGGTCAGTGGCACTGATGGAGCGCGGCTTCCTACGCCTTGTCTCCCGGCGCCCGAGTCCTCGGCGCGGGGTGCGATTTCCTGCTGCGCGGCTCCGAGACGGCCCCAACGTCTCCTTTCACTCTGCCTCTAGAAACCCCACGAGCCCCCAGACCCAGCCTCTCTGGCAAATTTGTTTTAAATCAGCCATAGGTTCAGAAGTCACCGGGGAAGGCTCTACGGACACACGGGGTTGCAAATTGCCCGTTTCCTTGGGATGAAGGGCTTAAAGGAAAACCCCAGTATTTTTTTTCCACCTGCCTGTGCTTGGGCTGTGGGATGCTGGGGCTCGCAGTGGATGCACCGATGCCCAAGGGGGGCTGTGGGGAGCTGCCGCCAGCTGAGCTGCTGCCGCCCTGGTCCTCCGCGTCCTTTGGGGAAAAGCAACGGCAAGGAGTGAATACGGACCTCAGCCGAGCGGCCACGGTGGGTGGTGCTGGGTTGGGATGTTCCGTGCCAAAATCAAAGGGACAAGTGCTCCTAAGCCGTGTATGTACTTTGGAAGAAGCGATTGCTAGAGTCGGTGTGCGTTGCTGAACCTTCATCCTTTAAAGCAAACCTTCGTCACTGCCTGTAACGAGAAGTTGAGAGCAGCGAGGCTGAGCTCAACGCTTTCCATCACCCACAGAGGCATCCGGGGCGAGCACGCCATCGAGTCCGGCGCGGGAGAGCCCGCCGATGCACAGCCAGGACAGGACTGTTTCCTGACAGATAAAGAAATAATAACCTGGATCCACTCGCGTTATCGCTAATTAGCATTTGCAGGGCCAAATGCGGGGCTCGTATCAGCTTAATCAGTTGGGACTGTGATTGGAGCACGGCTCTTTGGCTGGAAATCTTTCTTTCCAATCACTTTAATTAACTTTTATACCACGTTCCTCGCTCTTCCTTTTTTAAAAACAGCAAAAAAGGTGGTGGAGGAGTTTCCAGCACACCGGAGGTGACACTGGTTCACAAAAGCATCAGGAGAAAATGCATTTCTTCAGCCAAGCACCCAAAGGTGCTGCCGGCAGCACGGCCCGAGCACCCTCCTGCCCCGCGCTGCATCTCCCCGTGACCTTGGATGTTTCGGCAACGTGCCGCGGACAAGGCAGGCAGCACCTTCCATTTAATGAGACAAACCGGTGAAAAGAGACACTGGAGGTCTGGTGCCGGGCCTGGCTGATGAGAATAACCTGAATATTTAACTAAAAGCTGGAATTTTTAGGCACTGAAGCCCTTTCTGTGGTCAAGGGCTATTTAAGCCAGCTTGGAAACAGCAAAATGCTGGGGCTTTGCCAGCTCCTACTTGGGTGCAAAAACTCTTGGCAATTTGCCCCAAGTTTTAACAGTAGCAAGGGAGGACTTCTGGCGACGGAAAATGCCGGAGGGGTCCCTGCGGGCACCAGGGCTGGAGCCCCAACGAACTCGGTTTGTGTAAGCTGGCTGAGTGAGCCACGGAAAAGCGCGACGGAATGATAGGCTAAGCTTGAAAACCAAAAGCGCAAGAAATTTCACTTGTAGTAGCTTGATAATGATTCAATATTTGTTGATTCTGCATCCATGCCTTATCAGAGCCGTCCCACGGAGTGCGGGAGAAAATGACAGCAAGCAGAGAAACATTATGTGCAGGATTTAATGAAGAACTGTAAATTTTGGACAAAAAAAAAAAACCCCTATGAATGGGATCCTGGGCTCAACACCACCAGCCCAGGCTCTCCGATAGCACCAGCAGGCCCAGGAGCTCAGCGCCTGCCATGCCCACCCGGCAGCGATGTGTTTTTGGCCGGATAACAAGCACATCGCTCGCCTCCCACGGAGCTTGGCCGGCGCCGGTGCCCCTGCCAGCAGGCCTGGTAGGAGATCGCCGGCACCAGGCACCAGCTCACGCTGCGTGACACCTAACGTCCCATCGCCGGGCGGCCCAGCCTTACGAGTGCTCTTTTAAGTGCAAACCTCGCCTTTGCCTTTAAACCGCGGAGGGCCGGCACGCCTGGGAACAGGCACGGGCTGTTCCCGTCGGGCAGCGGAGGGGTTAAAAGCAGGAGAAAGTCTTTGAAGCAAAACTGCTGATGGGCTTGAAGGAATCCTTTGAGGACGGAGGACAGAAAACAGTTCCTATAAAAATGTTTTTCAATATATTTTACAGACTGGGCCCGTTTATACGAGCACCAAAACTGCCGCGCGGGATGAAAGCCACTGTCTAGCTGGTCCAGCATCCTGTCTCCGAGAGCAGCCAGCGCCGGATGCTTCGGAGGAAGGTATAAAAACAATGGAGTAGTCAAACACGGGATAATCCAGCCTCTTTCATCCAGACCTCTAAGAAAGATTAGTTTATATCCAGCAACCCGAGATTAAATGTGCTTTAATAGTTTGCCTGGTTTTCTTTACTGACAGATCTCTGTATTCCTGCCGTGGCATTTTCCATTTCTGTTTCGGAGTGGCGAATTGGGGTCACAAAGTAACGATTCACTGTTTGATTTTGGGGGAAGCCTGGCAGTTTTGGTACAAAGGGTGGAAGAAATGTTTGCTTGCAGGAGTCGGATGGGTGACACTGCGGGCTTTAACCAGGGTAAAAATAGGAACTGGTTACTTTCCAAAGGGAAAAATAAACTGCTAAGTTTCCACTGACTTGGAGTTGCAAAAATGCATCTTGGATTCTGGAGCACTTGGTAAAATATTGTGGTTTAGGCTCGGTAAATAGCAGCGAGCATTAGTTTAGAAATAGCAGTGTAAATACACAGCTTAATGGGATGGTTTGTTTCAGGTTCTTTTTTGGGTTATAGACTCATCAACCTGTTTTAGTTTATGTGCAACTTGCCTTTCAGTTTTAAGGGCAGCCCATGGCTGGCCACGCACCTTAGCTGCTCATCTGCCACCCAAATCCGAGCTCGGCTGCGCCGTATCAAAAGGATGATGATATATCATATCATACCAAAGAGGATACCGGGAAAAGGGTTAAACTGTGGGTCTTTGGACATCAGCTTCGCTGCAGACTGCTGCCAGCCCAGGAGCCCTGCTCCCACTCCTGCGGTCAGATGGGTCGGGAGAGCTCCCTCGAGAAAAGCCCGGGGGGGAAAGAGCCGAGGAGAGTGTGGGATGGTCTCTTCTGCCAGCCCTATCACGCAGCACTGAGGGCTCCCTTGCCAGAAAGGGCACATCTTAGCTTTCATTTTAAAGTTTAAATCCGATCTCAAAGCCGAACGGTCTTCCAACGGACGCTGGACGATGCGCAGTATGTCCAAGCAAAGCTGAGTTGAAAAGTCTTGGCCAAAACTTGCGCCTTCTGCTCCCACACGGGGTGTGCTGGCACCGTCGGTGATGCCCACCCCGAGCTCACCTGCAGCCTCCAGCTTCAGAGACCTGCCTGGGGCCAGGGACTCTCCTTGGCCACCAGCTGCAGACTCCACGTCAACGCAACCTTCCCTCCACGCCGAGCTGCAGCCCAGGAGAGCCGGCTGGAGGAATCCTCGTGGTGGTGAGGGCAGCCCTATACAGATTCTGGGTTGGAATACAGAGTGATTATTTAAAATCTTTTTCAAGTGATGTCTCTCCTGTCTCAGCACATGTCCAAAGCAGATCTGAGAGGTGCTGGGATGCTGCAAGGGCGAGCACGGGGTGTCCCACGGGGTGTCCCCAGGGGACACAGGCATTTGGAGCAGGGCAGCTCTGTGCCACTGTTGGAAAGAGGGTTGTGGCCCGTGCCACTGGTGAGACATGGAGCAGGCAGCCACCGCCACGTCTTGGCACACGCTCCCGCCTCTTCTCTTCGCGCCATCCAAGGCACGGCACTGTGACCGAGCAGAGACAGAAAATTAGCTTCACAGAGCACACGCTCGCGGTGCAAAGCCCAAAGAGCTGCATCCGACACTGGCCGCGAGGCTTTTTGCGGAGGGGACCCACCAACAGCACCGTCCGCAGCAGCGGGCCTCCACCGGCGTGGTGGGCACCCATCTCACCACGATGCTCTCGGCACGCAAACCCCGCTGCTCCTCCGGCTCCAGCTCTGCTTTGCCACTAGATGGCACAGGTCATTGAGAAATGCTTTATTTTATCAATATTCAGCCTTATCCCAGGGCCAGAGCCAAGCTGCAGCCCCAGCCCTTGTTTCGGGGGTGGCCACGGATACCTACAAGCTTGCAGCAGGGAAGGGGGGAACCACGTCCTTGTTCAGCCGGAAGATGGATGGTTCAGAAACGCGCCCGGTGCCTGTGCACCTCTGGTTCAATACATTCCCGTCCTGCTATCTTACTTCCAGTAACGGCACTTCTTTATTTTTTGCCAGCTACGGTAATGAAATGTCTCTGTAAAGCTGCCAGCCAATAAACCCTGGCTCATATATTACATAGGCCTTCTAAAATTATTTTTCACGGTGTAAAACCCCGAATTAACAGGTGAGCACCAAGCTGGTTCATTTTTTTCCTATTAATTCTACAAATTCCAGATTTCGCATGCATGAATAGGACCCAGGACTCGGCGTGAGACTCCTGCGTGTCCGGATCACACCTGAGTCAATCCCTGTCGGTAGCAAAGGGAGCAGAATTGAGGTGCTTTGGCTCCGAATGGAACCTGGATATGCAGCCGGTACCTATATAACGTGGTCACCTATATAGGTGAGCCTAGGCAAGCGTATTTCTTTGCTACCAGTCTGGATTTCAAGGCCAATTCCCCCTCGCTCTGCTCACAGCCCCCAGCTCTCAGCTCCCAGAGACCTTCTCAGGATCAGGTTTTACCCGCACGAACGTTTATGGAGAGCGAATTTCAAAGCCACATGGATTTGTGGAAAATTAATTTCAAAGCACGTGCCTGAGCACTCGCAAGCATCCGAGTGTTCATCTGATCAGGGACCGGGGCTGCTTCCACGCAGCTCGGCCGGCCAGTCCCACGCAGCCGAACCCTAACTGCTCCCCAAAACCCCTCTCGGAGCTTCAGACAGCTTCAAAATGCAACACACGCTCGGGTCAGCCTGAACACCGGTTACACCTGGGGGACAGGAATCATCGGGGGCGTGAAAAAAGATTAAATTCACTTGGTAAGTCGACTACCTGCTCATTTCCAAGCAGTGTGTGCACTTCGTGAGTGCAGCCCCCGAGCTTCCACCAAATTCAGAGTTTGTAGGGAAACGCAGACACGGGGCCGACGCTACTTCCAAATACGCAAGAGCTGTTGGATGACACGTCTGAACGTTGCCGATGTTATAGGTTTGAACCTTGTAAAAACGGCAAGGGGAAAAACAGTTTTCTGCTCAATGTGGGGGAAAAGGAAAGGAAAGGAAAGGAAAGGAAAGGGAAGGAAAGGGAAGGGAAGGGAAGGGAAGGGGAAGGGAAGGGAAGGGAAGGGAAGGGAAGGGAAGGGAAGGGAAGGGAAGGGAAGGGAAGGGAAGGGAAGGGAAGGGAAGGGAAGGAAAGGAAAGGAAAGGAAAGGAAAGGAAAGGAAAGGAAAGGAAAGGAAAGGAAAGGAAAGGAAAGGAAAGGAAAGGAAAGGAAAGGAAAGGAAAAGAGAAAAAGGAAAGGAAAGGAAAGGAAAGGAAAGGAAAGGAAAGGAAAGGAAAGGAAAGGAAAGGAAAGGAAAAGGAAAGGAAAGGAAAGGAAAGGAAAGGAAAGGAAAGGAAAGGAAAGGAAAGGAAAGGAAAGGAAAGGAAAGGAAAGGAAAGGAAAGGAAGGAAAGGAAAGGAAAGGAAAGGAAAGGAAAAGGAAAGGAAAGGAAAGGAAAGGAAAGGAAAGGAAAGGAAGGAAAGGAAAAGGAAAGGAAAGGAAAGGAAAGGAAAGGAAAGGAAAAGGAAAGGAAAGGAAAGGAAAGGAAAGGAAGGAAAGGAAAGGAAAGGAAAGGAAAGGAAAGGAAAGGAAAGGAAAGGAAAGGAAAGGAAAGGAAAGGAAAGGAAAGGAAAGGAAAGGAAAGGAAAGGAAAGGAAAGGAAAGGAAAGGGGGAAGGGAAAAGGGAAAAGGGAAGGGAAAAGGGAAGGGAAAAGGGAAGGGAAGGGAAGAAAAAGGACTTGCTATTGCAGCCCTGGGCCTGGCAAATGGAAAAGGAGAAAATTAAACCTGGGAACGCTTCTGGGAAACTGAATCTGTCACTTTGGTAAATATAAATACATGCAAACCCCAAGCACCAGCGGCTTTCCCCGAGCAGCAAGATTTATAAGTCCCTGACAAGCAGAGAGCCTGCCCGAGCGCGGGGCGTGAGCCAGCACCCCCAGCCACCGCCGAGGAGCTGCGTGGCCCCAGCCCCACCATGGCGTTGCCGTTTCGGAGGAGAAGACAAGGCCAGGGCCAAGCCTGAGCCCCAGGCTCGACTCGGGAGGGGACGCTTTGCGGCACAATCGCAGCCACCCCGTGCACTGCTGCTCCCCGCAAGCTCCTGGGTTTATCCCGTGTTGCCACGGACGGGACGTGCTTCCCCCCCCCGCCTTTTTCTCTCCATAAATACAGCCAGCCCCCCATACTAGCCTCTCTTTGCCAGTTTAGCTTTACAGGAATGAAGGAAAATGTGCATTTTGTGCCATTTCTGACCAGCAGAGCGTTGTCCCATGGCACGGCGCCTCTCCCTCTCCCTCCCTTCACGACCTCCGTTTGCCTTCCCAAGGTCACGGCTGTCACACCCTGACACAGTTCATCCGTCCCTTCCAGCTCAACCCTGTCATCCCCTCTTCCCTCAGGCTCCAGTTCAGCCTTTAACCAAAGTCCTCTGGACAGAAGGAGCTCTCTGGGCCTTGCAGAGATCTTTCTACGTGGTCTTCTTCTCAGACCCAGCAGCCCAGCCTGGAATGGCCTTAGCAGAGCATCTGCCCTGCCTGAATTAAGAGCATCCTCTGAATCCTGACGTGGTGCTGGTACCCGAGCTCTGCGCCACGGCCAGCTCCTGCTCAGGCAACCTGGTCTGAGGAGACCACACTTCGGATGAGGGCTGGTGGCCACCAGGAGCACTTGCCAGCGGGAGAGTCCACAGTGCCCTGTTACCCCTCCCAGGGGCTCAGCATTGACCTGTGAAACCAAAGCAGCCCCCCCGAAACATTATTTCTCACGTGCACACCCCGAGCAGCGCTGGGCTGACTCTTTCTGTGAAGTGCCGGCACCAAACGACCTTGTATTTAAAGGCAGCTTCCATGCATATGTATCCATCAATTATTTATGCATAACATCTCAATGAGCACAAAAATTGGCTCATTTGAGCCCAGTAAACAAACACTGAGTAATGCGAATTCCTAATAAATCTGCTATTCAGCTCCATTTAAATCAATAAAACAAGTCAAAATGACCCAGCTCACAAAATACACTGACCCTCAGTGCTGGAGCCCAGAGTCACCCATCGCACGCTGGACTTCGCAGAGGTGCTCTCCGAAGCTGATTCACACGGTAATTCTGGTACACGTCGCAAACCAACATACTTTAAGAATGATTTTTGCGCTTCTTAGTGTTTGGTCGTAGAGCAAAGGAGACCTGAGCAAACCAGGCTGGAGGGTTCATCGTGCTGCTCCAGTACTTGGAGATGACGAAGCATCACACTGTGGGACTGACGGGCCGGGGAACTGCGAGCTGCCTCCATCGCCTGGCCCGGGCGCCCACGCAGCCGAGCAGAGTCCGAGGACTCTGCCAGCTTTGGAAAGCAACAAAAACGTTGTTCTCAGGCACATGAAGAATAACATTTTCAGATATTCTGGACCCACAACTAGAAATTCTTCCATGTTCAAAGCGCAAATCCTCTTTAATATAAAATGGCTTGGATCAAATATGTTTCAGGTTACAGTCGAGTTTGGGGTTTGTTTTGCTTTTTAATAAACCTCCAGCCAATAACATCTCGTGCTCCATGAGAAATGTTTGTGGCATTAATTGCAATTAAAAAAAAAAAAAAAAAGGCGAGCCAGCAGTCCAAACCAAAGTCTGCCTGGAAAAGCTTTAAAGGAGAAAATAAATGAAATGGTTCACAGGCTGCACCGGTTCCTTTTCGTGCCTGCGTGTGGAAAACATTAAACACGTCCACCAAGCAGGCGAGGGTCCCCGCAGCAGCTCCCACCAGGCGTGCCGGCGGCAAGCAGGGCACTCTGTGGGTGCACGCTCATACGCCATTTTGCAGAAGTCACAATAAATCTTCTCTTTTTGCTTGGAGACCACATACGAGCTCCATCTTCCAAGCAGACAAGAAAATGGATGTTAAACCAAAAGCCATCCTTGGAGATTTCCAGTTGCGCAGGCATCTTGCTAACCCAGTGGCCACGGCTGGAGCATTGGTGGTCCAAGGATGGCCGTGAACATCCCCGGGTCCCTGGGGCAGGACCACAGGCAGGGGACGGGCAGGTGGGACAGGGACCCGTGGTCTGCTGCCAAGGTGCTTCGGAGGTGGAGAGGTACAGCTCAGTCCAAAGACTCAGTCTTTGCTTTGCCACTTGCAATAATATTTGTAAAGGTAAGAGCTCAGTAAGTATGAAAGCGAGGAGCGGCGTTCCTCAGGGGTCGGTATCGGGACTGGCGCTGTTGTCGGTGACACGGACAGTGGGATGGAGTTTGCTGACAACACCAAGCTGCGTGGTGCGGTCGACACGCTGGAGGGAAGGGATGCCATCCAGAGGGACCTGGACAGGCTTGAGAGGTGGGACCTGTTGGAGAAGGTCCAGAGGAGGCCACAAAGATGATCCGAGGGCTGGAGCAGCTCTGCTGTGGAGACAGGCTGAGAGAGTCGGGGTTGTTCAGCCTGGAGAAGAGAAGGCTCCGGGGAGACCTTTGAGCAGCCTTCCCGTACCTAAAGGGGCTACAAGAAAGCTGGAGAGGGACTTTTGACAAGGGCATGGAGTGACAGGACAGGGGTGATGGCTTTAAACTGAAAGAGAGGAGATTTAGATGAGATCTAAGGAAGACATTCCTCACTGTGAGGGTGGTGAGGCCCTGGCACACGTTGCCCAGAGAAGCTGTGGCTGCCCCATCCCTGGAAGTGTCCAAGGCCGGGTTGGACGGGGCTCTGAGCAACCTGGTCTGGTGGAAGGTGTCCCTGCCCATGGCAGGGGGGTGGAACCAGATGGTCTTTAAGGTCCCTTCCAGCACAAAATTCTATGATTCTATGAAATACCTACGAAAACGTCACTCGCAGTGTAGGAGGTGTGTGGTTGCATAAAGAGATCTTCAGACAATGGCCATTATTTTTTATCACGATCAAAACAGGCCTGGAGTGCAAGTACTTCTAGCAAATATAATCTTCGCTTGGCCGTAGAAAACAAACCCACTCACCTGCCACAGCAGCCCTAAAGCCTGTCCAGAGACGTTTATTTTCATTTCAGCTTGAATACTCTCGGATACTCAGGTTCGTTAGAGCCCAGTTAGCAAGCGACTGGCACTGGAAAGGAACACATAACGAACTACAGCTACAGACCCTGCGTCTTCTGCAAGCTTAGCTGCCAGCGAAGTCCACCGAATGTAGATCTGTGAAGGTTTCACCATTAAATGTATGGAAAGTGCTGTAAATAATCACTTTGTACAGACTTGAGGGTACTTTTTGCATGCGATGCTGTATCTTCCATCAACTGAATAGTACCATTTGTTGAGATAAATTGGAGCAAGGGTAAAAGCGGGTGGAAGCCGCGAGAGCGGGGGCACCGCTGAAGAGCAGAATCCGCCTCCAGCCGCGGTGGTAACCGGAGTTATGGGATTGTTTGGACAGGCCAGGTGGGCACAGCTTCGGAACTAGACCGAGCGTCACCAGCCGCTTCAGACTTCTCAGCCTGTTTTGTGCCGAGCATCACGACGCCCACGCGCCGCAGAAGACCTCCGCTCTCTGCCAGGCTCAAGTCCTGACCACTTTAGGAGCAGTTTCTCCTCTTCCCACACACCTCCACAGCACCTGCGGTGGGATGCCCCGAGCCCGGTGCTGGCGGGAGGGGTGGCACGGAGTCTTGGTGCAGGAAACAATTAATTATACCACCTCTTTGAGTGCTGACTGCGATGGTGTTGTCAACTTTCCACCCAAAAAGGCTCCTTCGGGCTGGGTGCTGGGGCAGCGGGTCAGCCCGAGGCTGGGAAATAGCACCCGAAAGCAACGGGATGAACAAACACCCAGCGAAGGGGGGCACGTTGCTCCTGGGGTAGCTCTTATGTCACCTGCCTCTCCAGCAGTGTTTTCACAGCCATGTAATCACGCAGATGGTAAAGGCACGGAATGAGAAAAATCAAGGAATGGAGGATTAGAAATGACACACCACCCGAAACTTGGAATTACCGTTAGCAAGAAGGGCAAAGCCTGCATTAGAAACACACTCGTTGGAGTCACAAATGAATTTCTGTTGTCTAAAACGAGTTTATTGGCAAATTGCAGAAGCAATCGTCACAGGTACGGGGTCAGACTGCGTTGGGTAGCAGTATCCCCAACGCCGCGCTGCAGCAGCGCTTCGCCTCTGCAGATTTAAAGGCCGTGGCTGAACAACAGCACAAGGAACAGCAGAGCAATTTGTGCAGCTCTGCATTTAGAACCAATTTCAACGCTCGCTCAGAAATTTCCCCGTTGCAGACACCAGTTGGACTGCACGAACCCTCCGGTGAAGCAGCCGGAGCAGGATTGCAAACCGCTGCGCCGCTTCCATCCCGGGATTTTGGATACGTGAAAGGCGGGTTGGGATTTGGTCCAACATCGGTTGTGCACAGCAGCCACCGTGGGAAGCGGAGCTGAAACCGTCGTGGAAACACGGCGGTTACTAGAGGGAGATCGTGTTTTAAGCATTTTACTGTTACCCATGACTGCGGGTCCTTGCCCACCGTCCCATCCTGCCCACCCCTGCCCGAAGCTGCCCACCGCAGGGACCAGGCGCCTTCCAGCCCGCCCCGGGGCTGTGCAGCCCCGAGGCAGGACTTCTGTAGCCCCAGGGGTTAAGCATCATCCAAATGAAGGACTGAGTTGGGGGAAGGCTCAGCAAAAAAAAAAGAGCCTTTTTCAGCAGACTCGTGTTACACCCGGAGCAGGATGATGCTGCAAAAGGCGACGTCCTCAGGCCACGAGCCCCCTTTTAATTTTATTACCCTTCAGTAAAACCAAAAGCAAAGTAAAAGGCACAATAAAGGGAGATCCAAACCTCTCCTGATCGGATTATTTTCAGCCAGCTTCTCTCAGATTTTCCCCTGCTAAAGCATCGGAGGGGGAAGGGGGCTTTGGAACGAGGCGGCTCCGCAGACCAGCTGTGGGGCCGGCTCTTTCTGCAGGGATGAAGAGGATTGCTGCGGAGACACGGCGGCTTAGGGGAGGTCACACAAACAGTGTTGGGATTATTTTTTCTTTTAATTGATGCTGCCAAACAGTTGCACATTTTCTAACCAAAGTAAGGAGCAGAAAGCACACAGCGGACACACGCGGGGACCCTCGAGGGAAAGGACGACTCTTGTTTGCCCAAGCAACAAGCCTGGGAGATGTTGGTACATCAATTATCCATACCACAGGAGCCTGACTCAACCCCCCTAAGATCTCGGTGACCATAAACACCCACGGCTCAACCCGCACAAGGGGAAACTGAGGCACGTGAAAGCAAAGTGATTCCCTCTGGGTCCATCAAGCCCAAAAGCAAGACAAACCCCAGCCCAGGGACCAGCCTCAGCACCCTCCCCGCAGCCAAGCTCTAATTGTTTAGAGGCTTAATAAGTTGTAACTTAAAACTAGTTTATGGCTGTACATACAAAAAAAAAAGTCCTGTCGTAAAGTATTTATTACACTTCCTTTGGAAATGATGACAGTCCTCCAGTGAATGTTTTTATTGTTATTCATCATCTTTCGAGAGGGTTAGACAGCTCTGAAATACAGCTTTAATATGAGAGCCAAATGAGAAAGTGCAGATTTAAGGGAAACCTCGGCAGATCAGGTTTCACTCAGTGCCTGCAGCACTTACAACATGTGTTTCTGATCTGCAGCTCGACTTTGTTGTAGCCAAACTGAAACTGCATTAAATTCGCTTCGCAGGAATTGCAAAAGGACGAGAAACGTGCACAAAAACCGGCTTATCTTACGTGTGCGACTCCCGCGTAATCCCTCACCTGGAGACGGAAACAGGATTTATCCTGCCGCAGGCTGCGACATCGCTTCGGCAATGAGATAAGCAGAATTGGTTTCCCATTTTACCGAGTTTGCGGTCTGAGCAAACAAAACTAAGGGTATGATTGGAAACGGTAAAAGCCCTGCCAGGCCCCTGCAGGGCGGTGCTGCAGGTGAAGCCTTTAAGCAGACAAGCTGTTTGGAGACATAAGCTAAATTTTTCTCAACTAAAAAAAACGTTGTGCATGTCACCCTGCCCACAAACGGCATCTTAAAGCCCAAGGCCCAGGAGAAAGCACTCACATCTCGCAAATCCCCTCTGTCCCTTCACCCCAAAATGGGGCTGGAGCGGGGGAAACCCCATGACAACTCAAGGAACACCTCAGGGCTTAAGATGCCATGAGACGTTATGGCTGTTTATTAATTATATGTGTTAATGCAAGCGTGCCCACCTGAGAAACCAGCTCCTTTGCCAAGCCCTATAAACAAGCTTGCCCTGGCCAAAAACCTGGAGAAAGACAGTAACGCCGCTCCAATGAGAAACACTCACTGGATCCTACTGCATTTTATCACCCCCTTCCCCTAAGCCATCGCCATCAAAGGCGTGGGTGCAATGGGTGCAAGGGTGCACCGTGCGGTCTCCCGCAGACCCAGCCTCTGCCGCCCGCTCCGGCAGGGCAGGGATGGCAGGAGAGAGTGAATTCCTCCACGCCTCGTTTAAATCACGGATATGACAAATTCCTGAGCTTTATGGCTCCTATAAATACTCAGCAACATAACCCTGTGACTCTTCCCCATAACAGCCTACAACGAATCCTGTCAAAAGAGCTGTACTCAGAGCGGCCTAACTGGACCGGTTTTCTTGTTATGGTCTGAACGGATAAATATGGACCCGTATCTCCACCTGCGGCTGGGGCAGAGGATTCCCTGGGTGAGGAGGAGAAGGAAAAGAATAGAAAAGAAGAAACCTGTAGAACCTGGAGAGGTTTTCTCGTGGGAGCATGGGGCAGTGGTAGGGCAGCATCCCAACTGCATCACCCTGGGTACCACCTCATCCCAACCACATCACCCTGGGTACCACCTCATCCCAACCACCTCACCCTGGGTACCACCGCATCCCAACTGCATCACCCTGGGTACCACCTCATCCCAACCACCTCACCCTGGGTACCACCGCATCCCAACTGCATCACCCTGGGTACCACCTCATCCCAACCACCTCACCCTGGGTACCACCGCATTCCAACCACCTCACCCTGGGTACCACCGCATCCCAATGCACACCCCGTTGGTAACCCCCAGCCCGCGCTGCCGTCCCGAAAGCCCCGAGCTCCTTTGTCTGGTTTAACAAAGGACCATCCCTGCGGATGCTGGGGGAGGAGGGAGGATTCCCCGAGCGCTGGGCAGCAGATGCCGGGGAGCCGTGCAGCCCGTTGTCTGTTTTCACTTTGTTTAACAGCTGCCCTTTGGATTGTGCTACTTCGCAGGCTGCGGACGACGAGGCCGGCGCAGGAAACGCAGCCAAACATTTACCTACCCCGCTTTGATTTAAAACAGCTTGAGGAGGGCTGAAAGTCCGTACGTCAACATTTAGCTAATCCAACCTTTCCTCCTGCCAGAGAGAGCAAGCACTGAAGAGTTAATGAAAATAACTCCTCTGCCCTAAAGAAATCATAGTTTGAACGTGGAGTCATGCAAACTCCAATCACCCTCGCTTAACACTTACACAGAATTATTTTAACACTTGATTTTAACTTAAACAAACACGCTCAGTGCTGCAGCCAGGGGCGTGGGAGCTCCCTGCTGCTGGGCCACCAAAAACCAGGGCAGGAGGCATCTACCCCCTGGACCGGAGAGGTCACCGGCATCTGCATTCACGGGGGGCAGACACCATCCTGAACCCGATAACGTTTCTGTGGCTCCGCTCCGTGACAGCTCAAGCTTTTTTTCTTTTTTTTTCTTTTTTTTTAAGCTAGAAATGAAAGGAAAAAGGCTCTGCAGTGACAGCCCAGAGTCCTGCTGCCCCGCTGAAAGGATGCAGCTGATTCAGAGCCACCCGGGAGACATCTGCAAGACGAGACGTTCCCCAGTGACTTCCCTGTCCAGGATGGTCCCAGCCCCGGTGACCCGCTGAGAAACGCTGCCCTGCTGCCCCGGCCGGCAATTTGCACAGGGCCTTTTTGGGGAAAAGGGGGGAGGAGGGACTCGTCTGGCTGACCCCAGGACTGGGATGCTCGGAGGGCAGGTCTCGCCTCCCATCTGGGCTGCAAGCTCAGAGCGGAGCCAGTCGGTCTGACGACCACTGGCTCTTCCTTGCTTATAAATGCTGAGAACATCAGATAATCCGGGGAGGTCGGGGTCAGCCGCTGCGACTGCTTTATCCCGGCCGCGGAGCAGCTCTGCGTGTGTCCGGGTACCGGGGATGCTGCAGCCTCTGCCTTTTTATACTCGGTATTATTTTAAAAACACCTCCTTTGTTAGCTCTTCTCACAACAGACCTGATGAAGCCCAAAGGGAAAACGCTACAGATTAGCAAGCACCAACCCAGGAGACTTCCACGTTTTTCCTGACTCCGCACAACGGCAGAAATCCTGCCTCCCGTCTCCCAGCCCCGCTCCGCCACTCCCTGCAACAATAAGTTGCTCATAAAATTTAAGGTCAGGGCCCTTGGCTCGTCTCATCTTCCCTGCTTCGTGTTGCAGAATCACATTGCTTTGTAACGTCCTCCCTGCTATATCACGCACAAGACGACCGAGCTCTGCCGAGCCCAATAACTGTTTGATTTAAGCGTCTTTTCCAAATAGCGTATATATTTTCGCTGCTGTAGCTCTGCTGGCAATTCCTCCACGAGCGATGGCCTAAAGCCAGAGGCTGCAGAGGGACTTCTCCAGGGTGCAGATTAAACGGTGAAGCTGTTTGCCCCAGATGCTGCGGATTTCACACATCCTTGCTCCGTGCAAGGAAGAATATTTGCTGGTTGTTTTTCTTTTTTTGTAAAGCTCTTGTGTTAGTTTTAAAATCTTGATGCGGACAACTTTTTCAATGCCTGGCATGGACTTTTTGGGGAGCGCCCTGGCCTGTCCTGCACGGCTGGCGAGTGGTAGCCACAGCTTTAAACGCTGCATTGGGCTGCGTGGCTATTTGGCACAGCCCATCGCCTTTGCAAAGTTAAAAAAAAACAAACAAAAGACCCCAAACTGTCCCCAGCAGAGTGGAAGCAAGTGCCCAGACCTTGAAATTTTCCACAAAACCCCCAAATTCTTATTCTGCAGCATCGCTCCCCCTCCAACCAGCACCCATGCCGAGTTGCCGCTAGCCCAATGCCGCAGCGAGGGAGCCCGAAGCAGCCCCCCCGAACGCAGCTCTGCCCCACGGCTCCTGTTCCACCCCCTTCCAGCCTCCCAGGTGTTAGGACCCATTTCCTCAAGGATTTTCATTCTGCCTTCAGCTCTCCTCCAGCACGCACCAGGGCAGCGTCCGCGGGGGGTTCGCTGGCGTGGGGCGGGTAGATCAGCCCCGCCGCGGGGACCGGCCATCCCCGGCTGGGCGGCTGCGATGCTCCTGGTCCTCAGTCCTTTCCCATGCAGAGGAACCGGGGCCGAAATGCCGACTGGTTTTCCCAGCTGGGGTCGTGCAGGCTATCGAGTGCTGCGTTTGGAAACGGACAGTCAGAACCCCCTGAACCACACGGTTTCTTCAAGGCAAACTATTGAAAAGAGAGCAAGGGCTTTAGGGAACAGGAGGTTGGCCCCCAGGTTCAGAGTCAGTCCAGCACCCACAGGTCACATTTTAGTGCTTTTCCTTGAAAACAAGTAGAACGACAATTTTTTCACGTTCTAAGTGGGAGCTGCAGTCTCATGTGATGTTTTCCAAGAGTCAGTCAGTGAAAAACAGCCCTCACGTGATCCGCAAACCTCCCGAAAGAGCAGGTGATGGGCAACGAGCAGAGGACAAGCCCAAGGCCACATGCTGGGATGCTGCGGCTCGTCCCCTCCCCAGCGCCCGGCTGGTTAATTCACGTGCCGCCGCTCACCCGGGGTTACCCCAGGGGAGGTGGAGCAGAGCCGAGGTCTCGTGAGCCGGGCAGCGTCACAGCCCTGCCCCGGCCACCCTCTCCCACGTGGCTCGGGCGCCGTCACGAGCATCGCTTCCCTCCTGCGAGCCCAGATACTGGGCAGGTAAGACCCAATTTTAAAATATTTATGGTATGTAGAAGCAAAAGGCACATTTGCAAGTGGAAAAGCCAGGACTGCTGAAATAAAGGGCGATAGAAAGAGCTGAGTTAGAGATAAGTTTAGCCTGGCTGGGGAAACAGGCAGACCCCGCAGCGTTGGAGCACAGCGGTACCCGGCCCTGCAGGAACAGAAAACCCCCGCGTCACCCCGAATCCCACGTCCAGGGAACGCGGCCTCGAGAGCAAGCCATCCTCCTCCAGGCGATCCAGCACGGGCTCGCCGCTCATCGGCCGCCCGCCTGATGCTCTTGCTTTTTCATGCAGTTACGTGTCTTTGTTCGCATCGTTCTCCCGGAGATAAGAGCGAGCGGAGCTGCGCGGGATTCTCGCGGGCTCCGCAGCCGGCGGGAGGGCGACTCGCTTTTGTTTCCAGGGTCTTACGTGCACCAGCTGCCTGCACGCGTATTTACTTCTTTAAAAAGCATTTTTTCCCTGTCACTTGGCACAAAATCCGATTGCCGCAGTATTTTTCCTTCTCTAAATAAACAGCGTGCAACGTGCAATAATTACGTTCTGCGGCTGGAAACTTAAAACGACCAAATACAGACTTTGGGGGATTTGTCACGTCAGCTGCGCAACAGCTTAAAATCTCCCACAGCCCAGCCAGCGCGCGGTGCCCCAGGAAAGGTGTATCCCTTCTTTTTTAAATAAAAGATCGTTCCTGAAGGAAGCGTAGCTCGGTCACTCCGTACAGATGCAACCTGTCCCCCGCGGCGGCCGTCTTTACGCCGTGGCAAGACAGGGCTGAACAGCACTTCTCGGGCAGACCACCCTCTTCGGGCAGTTTTGGTGCGAAACCTCATCTCTGCAGCAAGTTGCAATTTGCATTTATGATAAGCAGGGAAATATTTTTTTAAAAAAACCCCACTTTGTGCCGAGAACCATCCCCCTGCCCATCGCTTCGGCCGCAGCAGACAAAGCCGTGGCTCCTCGCTGATGCAGCACCGGCACGGGAGCGGGCGTTGCTTTTGGCCTGGGACGGAGCACCCCGGAGCAGATGGCGGAGTATTTTGCATTTCCATTCAAGTCGAGCGTGAAGGAGAGCGTGTACTTCACTAACAAGAGACCGGCTGCTATTTATCTTACACGGGTGACTTCCCTGTAGAAATAGTACCGAGGAGAGGTTTAAAATCTATTCCTCAACAAACCGCTTTTTCCGAACAGCATTTGGGAGAAGGGCAGAGCTCAGAAAATAAAAAGGAGAAAAATTTACAGACGTGTGTGTTCTCAGCAAACCGTTGTCATTTTACATACTTAAGACTTTTTTTGTATATTAAAATAGGAAATGCAGAATTTGACCGCCTTGTATCACTTTTTTAAACATTATATCCCAAACATGGATCCTCGAGCATGAGTTTGGTTTCTGTTTCTTTATCGCCAGATGCCGAGACATTTGTTCGAGCAGTTACCCCAAGGCAAGGGCAAGAGAAGCACGGGAAGAAGCCAGCCCCTGGATCTGCAGGTGCGGGGATGCTCTCACCCACGGGTCACCCCATCGCTCACATTATGCTTTTTAATGCTTCCTTCGGAGCACAACAGGATGGACCCGGTGGAGGATGCTGATGGATGAAGCCGTGGGCAGGAGGGAAATACCTGCTGACGACGGCTGGACGCGGGCCAGCCCGCGGGACCGCGGATGGAGCGAGGACTCACAATGCCAGGAAGTTGTTGATAAGCGACTCGACACTCGCTAACGACATTCGCTTCCTCTATTCCCCACCTTTCGCTGCCCCAGGCCCGGTGCCTCTGCTGCGCGGTAGCAGCACGACAGCAAAACCGTGGCATCTGCCTGGCTCTCGCTGCTAGAAAACAGCCCGCGAGAGCGGGAGGCAAGAGTCGTTGCACTAATGCACGAGAAAGCTTCCAGTGGCGAGAACAGGCTCTTTAAAAATGAGTATATTCTTAAAAATAGACAAAGGTGCTTATAGCTTGATGCTATTTTTGCAGCGGGGGGATACCGCTGCATAAGCTCTCCAAGGTGCAGACGTTATCAGCTCCCGCCACGGCATAAATATCTGTTATTTCAGCAGTGGGTAGGTTAAAGCCTCCCTAAAAGCCACCGCCAGAGTCCCTATAACGTGGGTTACGTTACTGCAGCACAGGGAATGCCACGGGCACACCGGGATCGTCGCCGCAGGGTCAGCGACTTGCAGAGGTACTTACAAAGATTTTAAACCTTTTCCGCAATTCAAACCATGGCACTAACCGGGTCTGACCCGTGAAAAACCCTGTTTGTCATCCCAGGGGACTCGGAGGAGTACAGACAACCTTGCAAACGAGTTGAACGTTCTCTGAGAGCAGAAGTTTATTGACGACGGTGGAGAAAACAGTAAGAGAACCCAAAGAAATACTACCTTAGGTATCCTTTTCTTTTGATTTGGCTCATGCTTACACGCTACAGGATATAGTGATGATGCCAGGCCAGCGCGCAAAGCAACTCAAAACCTGCTTTTAACACTAAAACCCAATGATTCCATTTCAAATTAAGTTGGAGCAATTGAAGAGCACTGATTCATCCCGCCCCAGGCTTATGACAACCGCCGATTCATCGGATGCTAGCATCAGTTCCGAAGCAAGAAAACCAGCTTGTTAGTTAGCATTTAAAGGAAGACTTCTGAGGGGAGAAAAAAAAAGGAATTAAAAAAAAACCCCCAAGGATTTAACTAGATTTCAGGATCTTTATCAAAATCAAACTGGGAGGAAGGTGGAAGAAGGGATGTGGGAACAGAGGCAGACGAGAGTTTTCAACAGCTCCACAGCGCATTTATTCACCCCTTATTTTTGAAGTGCCTCGCATGGTCAGAGCGAACCTGATAAATCTCTGCCAGCGACTGCAGGATGCTGGAGAGTTTCCTCAAAGAGACCCTCCTATATCATCCTCAGTTATCCAGCAAAATTTGGCAGCTCCGCTTCACAA
Organism: Phoenicopterus ruber ruber; assembly: GCA_009819775.1. Lineage (NCBI taxonomy): Eukaryota > Metazoa > Chordata > Aves > Phoenicopteriformes > Phoenicopteridae > Phoenicopterus > Phoenicopterus ruber. The sequence goes on from CM020225.1 coordinate 2,495,869, forward strand.
GGTTAAAGGCATCACTGAGGTTTAAGTGAAGACATCCTCAGCTGGACTTGTCTCTATTTCAGTTGAAAGATCACAGCCCCCATCCACGGGGAAGCATGAACCCCTGGTTTTGTAGCGATGCAGTCTACAGCTGCCATCGCCACTGAAAGGGTCTGAACGAGAAAATGGGTGAAATAAAACTAGAAATGGTGTTCTGCTTTCTCATCTGCCACATCGCTGCCCCTGAAACCTGCCACGGTGGAGGACCCTTCTCCTGGAGGACCCAGAGCTTCAAAAACCACGTTGGAAGTAACACGGTTATTACAGGCTTCATGCATCCAAAGACTTCTGAGGTCTTTCCGACTGCTGGAAGACTTGGAACTGGCTTTTGCATATTTTGGATGACCTATTTATCCCAGAGCTGGCAAGGCTGGGGAGCCGTTTTCCTCACTAGGCAGGTCTGGGTCACGGGGAGTTGGTAGGAAGGAAGGAAGGAGGTGGAAACTTTGCGTAAATAACAGCCCTCACCCCTTCCAGCTCCCTGCCTCATTGATTGTGCCCGTTCCTTGGCAGGGAGGAGGTAGGACATAGGGATTTGGGTTTGTTTTGAAAAAAGTAAATCCCTTTTTCAACTGAATTACATAGCCAGAGCCTCAGATCTCTCGCCAGAGGCATGTTCTCACTGTCAGTAACAGACTTTAAAAATAAATATGCCCCGTGTCTGCCAGTAACGGGTCTTCTCTAATTAACCAAGCATCCTGGACTGCCTTTGCTGAACAATTTTGGGTCTCTGGTGCTGGGCAGTGGCTGCCTTCAGGGACTGCTCTCTGTTACATGGGGCCTGGATGAACTCTGCTGGGTCCCTCCGAATTCACCTCCTCCGAGAGCGCTACCCCCATTCCACGGGAGAGGGGTGGCGGGGTGAGGAGCTGCCATTAATGCGTTAATGGGGTGGCAATGAGGCAAAAAGGACACGCCACCGAGGTCTGCACTCAATCACGGTCAGCACCGGGAGTCCCAGGAGGTCTACGGCACACCATGCTGAGCGTACGCAACATCTCAAGGTCTTTTCTGCACACACATATGCTGTAGGGTATCACATGTGCTGTATTATTCTTGTAGTAGACCCTAAAGATTAATTATTAAGAGCAATTTGGCTTCCAAGAATTCTCCACACCAGGCATTTACTAGCCCAGATGGGTTTGGTAAGGAGCACATGTACATTGAGACGACGTGGCCGTGCTGGATCACACCCAACCCACACACCTCTCACCCCATCTCCTGGAGCAGTCCTGACAGGAGCACGGGGAAAACCCCAGGAATTACCCCCAAAAGAAACCGGGCACGGTCCTCGACTTCTTGGTGAGCAGGCTAGGGATACACCGCCCCAGTCCAGCCCCATCCCTGCCTCGCATCCCCCATCCCTTTCCCTGGCGAGGAACTGCAGGAGAGACATCGCCCCACCGCATCAGCTTCGGATGCTACTCTATAGCATCCCACCGCCCAGCCCTCACTGCCCGAGTTTTGACACGATTGGTGAAACCCTGGGGTGAAATCTCTCATACTATCTTTCTACTTTGACTCTTTTCTTCAGCTTTGCTCCAAGTCTTTCTCCATCTGTGCCTCTGCCCAGGGGAACACTGGCATCCCGGAGGCAGTTTTCCGCCAAGAGGAGCACCGCTGGAAGGAACAAAAGTGCCTGAACGGGTCCAACCTCTACTTTATGCCTCGGCCAGGCACACCACCAGCATTCACACGAAATCTGGTCTTTACCCTCTCTGTTCCCAGCCCCACTCCTGCTCCGGCAGCCAGAGCCCTGCTGCACCCACACAAGCCCCCAAGAATATTGGACCGTCAAGGGGATGTGTTCTAATTTTTGCTCCTTTCGTTTTACCTGCCTTTTTCTTCTCTAAGCTATGCAATTCACGTTAAGAAGAAAAGAACAACCGGGTTAGTGCTGCTGGTGCGCTGTCCCGGAGGTCAGGCTGGTCCTTCGGGAAAGGTCCGTGCTGGTTCGCGGCTGCGCAGAGCCCTGCTCTGCGTCTTTATCTTGACGTGGGATGCAAACACAGTAACACATCCGCTTAACTCGCGCTACTAAATTCTCCATGCCTAAACTGCTTGAAAATAGCCACACACATGGTGCGTGACTCTGCCTTTTAAGTGTTATTGCGTTTGTTTTTACCTCCGCTCTGGCCCTTCCCCACTTCTTTGCTCTCTCCAGGCAAACCTGTGAGCTTCAGCTCCAGAACAGCTGCTGGTTTGTGGGTTTGCACGCTTTAGACACCAAAACCGGTTTAAGGGGTTAAAGGAATCAGTGGAGGACAGGCTCCCCTGCAGCCACACGATGCTGCGACCACGTCCTACCACGGCTGCTCCGGCCCCAGTTGCACCTGGCCCTTGGTCCGACCCCAGTCCTGCTATTCTTATATTCTTACTTAACATAGTGTCTTTTTATCACTAGTTACACTCGAGGCCTTTAAGGACACAATCTTGGACAAAAAATGCTGTATTTTCCTAAGTGATGAGAAGTGCAGCTTCCTCAGCTGATGAGTATTCCCCTGCAGACGGAGCGCTGGAGACGGACGGACACCACCGGCACCGTATCTGGAGCACACGCGAGAAGCCAGCAAGAACAGAGACAACCAAGCTCCTGTTGCTCCAGCGCCCAGAACAGAGTGAAATTATAATCCCAGAGATAATAAAGAGGCTTTATTCCAGCCGTCAGTCAATCTGCCTCCACTCCTCGCCTGCCCTCCCGAGAATACTTTTAAAGGCCGCAGACTTGTAGGTGATGATGTTTTATTACATCTCAAAAAGAAAGAGAAAAAAAACACACAGAGGAATGCAGTTTCATTTGCAGTTTCCTGAAACCTGAGCAGAAAGTTTATAAAAACTTTGGGTCATGTTTGGAGTTAGGAAACAGAATGAGAAATCGCTCTCCTTTTCCTCTTTCTGTTTGCTGAGCGGCACCACCAATCCCACAACCTTCCCACCGCTGCCTTTTTTTTTTTTTTTCCAGCAACATTGCAGTTCCAAGCCTTGCTCTGTTGGCTTGGACGTAAATCAGAAAGCGAGGGTCTGAACAAGATCCTTCTTGTAGTTCACACACCCTTATATAAAAAAAAACCTAAAGGATTAAGAAAGCAATTTGATCCCCACTTCCTAAGTCTGAATTGTCTGGAAACTGCTGTTACTTCGGGTCAAAAGAAAAGCAGAAAAAAAGCAGCCTCTAAACGTCAAAACAAAAAAAGCTGTTTTCCCTAAAAAGTAGGAGCTGCTGTTGGAAATGAGGAGAGGAGCCAGTCTGAGCCATCCTGCGATGTTTTCTTCTCCCGTGACCCTCAAAGGGCCCGTTGCAAAACTGCTTTGGGCAAAACCACACCCAGGAGAGCCTGTCCTGGAAACCCCTCGCCCGGGCTGGTTTGCACCGGGGACTGGCTACACCCGGGAGAAGAGCCAGGGGGAAGGGACACTGCTGATGAGATCTGGGCACCAGCTCACCGAACACGGCCAACGGCGCGCACAGAGGACCCGGGTGCAAAGTAGAGCTTGGGAGGCTTCCCGGGAACGGAGATTAGCAAAGGCAGCTCATCGTGAATGGCCAAGGGGAGGCCAAGTCCAGAGCGCCCTGTCCCTTTGCAGAGGTACCTCCGCTCGCGTTGGGCATCACCCAGCCCAGCCGTCCCACTCCATTTTCACTCCCGAATAATCCCTCCATGTGCTTTGCAGCCTCGAGCCTCCAGCTGTCTCAGGGCAGATGCACAACAGCCAGGAGACACCATCTGCATCTCCAGGCATGTCCCCCACATCAACCCAACAACCCGTCAGCACATAATACACCATTCCCATGGCTACGTACACCATAAAGCAAAGATGCAGAGTCCAAGAGGAGTGCCCCCTCATCGCATCTCCCAGCTGCTGGCAGCGCTACGCTGCCAAGCATGAAAAAGAGCATGAAAAGGGGCCATATGGCCTCTTCTTCCATCGCTTCCTCCACCCACTCGTGTCTAGCATCAGCAGCGAGAAGAAAGCAGGCTGGATATCAGGGTGGGATATTGCACAAGGAGGCTGAAATAAGGTTACAAAAGCAGCTTTATTCTAGTATTTCCCAATTTTAAGACCTGAACTTTGCATCCTTCACATTCTTTTTAACAGAGGGGTTTTTCTGAGCGTGGTTTGAAAGCAAAGGCATTGGAGGTGGCATGGGAACCGGGCCAGAGAGGCTGCGTCCAAGCGCTGGGGCGGGTGCGTGATGGACCTGTGATATTTCGTTTTGGGGAGGAATGTCACACTTCTCCTTCAGGCCAGGAGCACTTCATTCTGGAGACCGATCTGGCCGAGAAGGAGACAGAGCTACTCAGGAAAATTATTTTACTATTTCTTGTTGCTGGTTAGTCTTAAAGGCCAGATCACCAGCGGCTGTGAACCCCCAGAGCTGCACCAGCTCCAGCTCTACCTGCCGCAGCTCAAACCCAATAGTCAATCATTTAAATAACAAATCAAGCTCAAAGATTTCAGCAAAGTGCCAACTTTGGGAAATGTTGGCTTTTAAATCCTTGGCATTCTGTACCAGCAAGCTGCCGCCAGCATCAGAACAAGCTGCTGTCCCCCTGGACACACGCGGCTCACCGGCGCTTGTGGTGGATCAGTCCAGCCCAGACCCAATGCCAATGTGGTCTGAGAAGTTAGGGGGTAGGTGGATTTTAGGGTCCCAAGTCCCACGGCACTGCTGAAACCCCGATCTCTAGTGCTGCATGACTTCAGCCAGGGCCACGTGGAATCCCAGCCAGCCTATTCCAGCAGGCGGATGGAGGGTCCAGACACCTTTGGATTTTGTCCCATTTTGCCACGTCTTCATGACCACTTTACACAGAGCGCGCTAACAGACACTTTAAGGACTCCTGTGATCACTTGGTCCACAGCCCATCCTCGTGGTTTCAAAAAAAAATCTGGAAAAAAGAATAATCAAGAAACACCCTGGGAAGACTGCACTTGAAGAGCTCTGTGCCACAACCGTCTGATCCAAGGAACTTAATGATCCTTATAAGAAAAAGGTATTTTCACCTCCTTTTCCCACAGGGAGGCACATCAGCCTGGCTGCAGAGCCCGCTCCTTGGCGTGAGTCCCACCAGCCCAGGCTCATCGTTGCTTTCCAGCTTCTTCAGGTTACATCCAATTTCTTCCCACTTTACCACTCTGCCAGAAGAAGAGCCCAGCATTGCACTCAGGTTTCTGAAGGCATTAGCGTTTTTCTTCCGAATAAGCCAGGCCTAGCTCAGCTGGAGGGCTCTTGGACGCTGGAGAAGCGGAGATGCGAAGGCAGAGCTAAGCCAAGCCGGGTAATTACAAGACAACCTCCTTCAAAGTGAAGCTAGATGAAGTCTCGTCACACCTCCAGCAGCCGCCCGTGCCAGGCCATGCCCATACGAACAGCCACAGCAGCGACATCAGCAGAGTCAGGAAGCACCAAGAGGTTCATGTGCCCAATCACCCAACAAGGGACTTCAACAACATCTGCAGTTTTTTGTACCATGGGACCCAAAATGCCCCAAAAGCAGCTTGGAGCTGCTCATGGACAGCCCCTCTTCCACAGGGGCTGAAAGTCTCCAGCTGGTTTCAAGTATGATCAGCCAAAAGCAGATACTCATGCAAGAAAAGCAGCATTTATTTCTCTTGAAGTCCACTTTTTTTTTCGCTACCACCCCAAATGTCCAACCCACCAATGTAATGAACTGCAGAGAAAGAAAACATTTCCATCTCCTCTCCCCAAGGGACGTATTACCCACTGGCCCCTGGGTTAACTCCTAGAGATTTTTCCAAGTGTTTTACCACGTAGGGTTGGAAATGAACTCAACCAGCCACGCCGCGTGCCTTGAATTACTGCTTTTAGATGGACCACAGCTGTCTCTAGGAAACTAAGCAAAAAACAGTGTCTCAAGTGAGAAGTGTTTCTGACATTACAATACATTCTGCTTTTAATTCATTTTTCATCTCAGATTATTAGTTGCCAGAAGTTTTGCCGCCTGAACAGGTCCAACCAGCTTTCACTGCATACCTCTACTGAAAGCAGCTCTGAACGCGAATGGTAATTATGCATTGAGGGCAGAGGAGATCATTAAAATAAATTACTTGGATTCTGAAGCCTATAAACTGTCCTCCTCTGCAATTAAAGTAATTTCGTATTTCAGTTCCCTTTGTCACCTTGTCTATCTTTCCCCAAGTTGTAAGTTAGACCCAGGAACATACATTAAAAGCCTGTGAAGTTCTCTCTAATAAATGGGATCGTAGCAATGGCAAGAGGAGCAGATGCAGTGCTCGAGTCACGCTCTCCAGGCTGCAAACCTCCTCAGTCCGCGCAGCTTGCACAAGCGCAACGGGCCACCGAGCTGCTGGTGTCGGCCCTCCGGCACGGGTGCAGGGCGCTGCTCTCACCCCATACTGCCTCACTTGCCCCAACAGCTCCACACGACTCCTCTTCGCTACCGAGTTGCCCTGCTGAAGGGCCGTGTCCCTGCGTCCCATCACTGCAGTGCCGGTGGGTGGCGAACACCACACCGCCTGTATTTCACGGTCCGCATGGGACCGGCGCTCGCGTTTCATACAGCTGCCAGAGATCGTGCTTACTCGCTCTTCCCAAGCCAGCGAAAAGCAGCACCCAAGGCCCTGGATCCATCCCTCTACAAGCAGCACGTGCAGTTGAGCAGCTCCGGATAAACACCGTGGGCATGCAGCAGTGTCCGTGGACAGCCGACCCCCGTTTCCCACGGGCAGCACCGGGGTGCTGATGAAACCCTTCGTCTTCTCACTCCTGCAGCTCAGGGGCTAAAGCGTTAATTCTTTATTCTTACTGTACGTTGAAGTAAAATGTTTTTTCCATTTGGTCCGGAGTCTGATGAGGTTAAATAGAAAAATCCCGTTGACTCCACTGTGCGTTGGATCGTGTATTTAGAGAGTGTTAATGATGTCTCTGTGCCACTCAGAGATGCGCCTCAAAGCACCACCTGTCACCCCGATTTCATCGCATACCTGGCTGCAAGGTTACGAGAGCAGCTCATACCCCGAAGCAATGTGGGAACCGCTCCATGCGGACAGCACGGACACCTCTCCACCCGCCACCGCCCAGCCCCCTAGCCAGGACTGGGGGACCTTCGACACGTTGAAAGGCATTAGGATGCACAACCGAATTGATGGCAGATGCTTGCACTGGTTAAACGAAGCCTGAGAGAGGGTTTGAACTGGGATAATGGGATCCCTAGAGCCCCACGGCACCGACTAAAATGACATTTAGCTATCGGCGTTGTGCGAGACCTGGTTTTGGCCACAAAGGTGGCAGAAGGAGAAAAAAAAAAACAAGCCAGGTTCACCACGGCCCATCCCACCAGGTTGGTCCTGATGCTCCTACAGCCGTCTTCACCTCTCGGAGGAGGAGCGGAGGCATCGGTCCTCGTCTGACCGCTCTGTGGAAACCCAGAGTAAACATTTGACATCCACTAGATCAGCTCATTCATCCTGCGACAACACATCCCTTATTGTCTGCCAGACAAGCTCCGCTGTGTTTCGTTTGCCCGACCTTTCCAGCGAGACCCCGATTGCCTTTGGTGACACTGTGCCCCGGGGCCGCATTCCTCCTGCGCTTCGCCATACTGGCGCATTGTGCGGCGGGACGCGCCGGCCCGGACGTCATCGTGCGGCCGAAGCATCAGACCCTGCGGTACCCGCAGCCCTCGCTCGTGCCAGCAGACCTGCCGTCGCCAGGACGGGACAGCTGCCGCCAGCCCGCGTGGGCAGTGGCCAAAGAGGTGCCGGGACCCCACCAGCCCTGGGAAAGAAATGCCCACGGGTTTGAATACGATTAGAAACCTCAGGCTGGCAGCACATCCATGGCGTTTATTGTTCCAAGGCACAAGAGCTCTTTAGGGAGAAAAGTTTCATGAAGTGCCTTCACGGAGAGATTAGACCGTTTCCCTTCGTTGCTATTATGCTCCAAGATAAAACTGGCGACGGCGGCTGATGGAGTGTCTGATGCTGCTTTTGTGTGCGCCGGGGGCCTCTGCTGTTTAAAGCTGCTCCCAGCATGGAAAGTGACCCCACAATTTACAAAAAGGGACATTCTCCATGTCGGCGACGGCTGGGCGCCTGCTCTGGGGCCGTCTCTGAGCAGGCAGCCCCGGGTCGTGGCCCAGCCGGGGACGGGAGCAGCGATGCTAACGGCTGAAGCCCAGGGGCAATGGCAACCGCTTTGGGAATCGCTCCCTGGGAGTGGGGATGGCTGCTCCAGGAGGATGGCTGCGGCCTGTCCGGAAGGCACGGCGGGACATCGACAGCCTTGAGCAACCCAAGCCTAGAGGTGAACTTCCCTTACCAAACACCCCAACCCCATCACTGCCAAAGCTTTGCTGTCTAGACATTTACCACGACCACCCACCCCAGCGTCCTCAGTGAGGGCACCAAGGGGAAGCACTGTTGGATGGGATTGTGTAGGAAAGCCAGGATTTAGTTACTAAAGAGCGGTGCATGGAGGCGATGGAGCCGAGTAGCTCCGACTCAGTGCACCAAAATATTTTTCTTAACTTTATCGCTACCTTGCTGGTGACCCAGGACAAGTCGCTTCACCCATTTCTCTTCTGTAAAACAAGCATATACTGACCTCCTTCACTGAGATCTATCATGGTTCCACACACCAAACGACGCTGTATTTTCCACATGCTTATAGAAAAAAAGCACACATGATCTCGGAGACACCTGCCCCACAACACCAGTTCAGCTCCAAGCCTCTGCAGTGACTGCAGAGGCAGACGGGAGAGAGATGAGACCGAGAGCAGCACTCCTGGAGAGCCGAGACCTGCCAGGAGCCACCGCGCAGACCGACCTCTCGGCTGCCAGCACTGTGCAAGATCTGTCTTGCTGCCACCCGCCCCACTTCTCATTTTCTCTTTTTGTGGTTTTACGATTAAAAGCAATTGCAGTCTAGTCATGTTCACGGGACTCACAGGGCACCGTGAATGAATGCATCAAAGATAAGCTTACGCAGAAAACCATCGCCAACTCAAAGCCACAACACTTCCAGTTGCGTTCCTCACTTGCAACAGGGCGCGCTGATGGGGAGCTTGGATGTCTGGTGGAGAACAAAAGCGCTACTCAAAGTATTTCTCCCTGACTTGAATTGCAGCCCTGACTGCTGATACAGTCTCAAACGCGGTAATTATTGCTGGCTTTGAAGACTAACGTGTGCAGAGTGCACTTTCCACACCTATTTCACCCAAACGACAACACTTACCTCATCCTCCGCGTACCTGCTCCTCCGAAGTCCTTTGTAGTCCTGCCAGGGCAGCTCATTACCGCTCTCAACTGCAGCTTCTTCTGGAACAAGAAACAGTAACTTTATGCAGGAGAATGCTAAATGAAAAAGGTTGCCCTGAATTACAGCTCACATCACCATGAGAAAGCCTTTTATTTTTATTATTTTGATCCGCTTGATGAGGGGAAATTAAAGGATTAAGCTTCCAAATGGACGTCTATTGTGCACACCTCGCGCATGCCCAGCACCAGCTGGTCCCTGACCTGCCGCCCTGAAGGACCCTTGTCTCCCTGGTCTTTTCTCATCTCCTTTTCATCCGGACCATCTGCATGCTTTGAGTGCAACCCAAAGCCAAATCCAACAAAGTCCCTTGCTGGAGATGAAGGCTTCTTGCCGTTTTACTGTGGAAGCGGCAGATCCAGAGGAGTGCTGTAAAACCAAGGTGGGCTCTCCCAGCATTAGCCTTGCAGGACAGCAACCAGAGTTAGAAATCCGCTCTGCTACCCCCAGCAGCATCCCCGAGGCAGTAACAAAGGTAAACTAACTCGGAAGAGATAACATCAGAAAGCCCAAATAGCTCCGACCTGGTGATGCGGAAGAGAAAGCGTGTTTGCCCAAGAAGATGCTCTAAAGATAACTTAAAGATGGTCTCGACCAAGTGGAGTTTAGCCCAAGGACTGTGTCAACAGCGACTGTAAGCTCTGCAGAGCAGCTGCACGGCACCGGAGCAGCGTTCAGCAGCCTTTGCACAGCAGCACAGCCTAATCCCCCTTCCCAGAGGCTGGTTTGGGCCAGTTGATCCCCACCACACTCTGCTCATACCCACCCAAGAGTGTGTGCAAACACATAAGATGGCCCTAGCAGACAAGCCCCGTGAGATAAGGTTGCTTGATCGACACAGTAAATAAATATGGTTTATTTGGTCCTATAGGACCTGGAAGAGTCCCTTGCAAGAAGCTTGGTGTCCACACACTGAGTGCTACCAGAAAGGGAAGGGCTGGAGGTGACACTCAAACACCAACTGAGGCATCTCCTTTGATCAGCTCCTGCACACCTTGCCTGGACGTCTGTGTTGGTGCAGACACAAGCTAGGGCCCACCAGCTCCATCAGCCAACAAGTCAACCCCCCCAGCTCAGCAGCAGAAACCCCTTTCCACGGCAGTTTGGAGGCATTAGCACGCAGGAGCAAGAGCTCCTTTGCCACGTGGGACCATATTCCCAAACCCTAGCGAGGGACCCAGCCACCTCGGTCGGTGTAGGGAAGCTCTTGGGAAGGCCATGGCCAGGCACGCAGCCCAGCTGCGCTCTGTAACCTCTGCCTGTTTGCATTGCCGGGGCACCAAAGCCAAGGTTTCCCATGGGCGCTGGCATATCGTAAAAAGGAAGGAGGTTTCAGGACCAAACGCACAGACGCTCTCCGCTCCGTCTAGCTCTCCGGTGGGGCTGGCGCTGGGATCAGGCTTTGCTTTCTGCTTTTCCCCAGAGAGGAGGAGCTGCGCGAGTAGAGACCTGGCAAAGGGGAAACCGCAGCCGTTCGCTGCCGGCAGTGACCCCACTCGAGCCGTGCCCTCAGGGAAGGAGAATTTTGGCATTTTGGTTAAAAAGAGGGAGCATTGCCCCTGCCCACGGTCAAAGCCGGCAGAGGAGGCGCAGCGCCTGCCTGGCACCGAGCTGAACGCAAGCTCCGACCGTGAACAATGTCGCGTCTGTAAAGCACCGATAACGTGGGGGACGACACAGGAACAAAACAATCCCTGCAATTATTTTAGGCTTTTTCTGGCCCCACAGAGTCTTGGTTAGGGAATAAATCCGCAAGCATTTTCCTTCTTCAGGCCGACGTCCGGCAGCACTGAGAAGTGCCCAAATGCTGTTTTGCACGAGCAGAGGCCGCACCGGCTGCCCGGAATGGGTGCAACGGGTCCGGTACGTCGTGGTGCGTTTTCCCTGCTGCCGGGTCCAGCATCACGAGCGACCCCAGCCCAGCACCCTTGTTTAAGAACGTATCAGCCTATTTCCTCAGCCGTTCACGCGTGCGTCTCAAAGACACCACAAGTACATAGTGCCGTTGCTCACTGCAGGGATTACAAACCAGCGTAATCTACTCCGGATCCTCCTGGATTCAGGCTCCCAAACCTCTGACTCCTCTAAACAAGGGGACCAGCTCCCCAGTGACACTGGGGCTCGAAGCCGTGCGAGCGAAGAGGTTCAGCAGCACGCCCATTGCTCTCCGCTTCCAAAACCTGTAAACGCACCGAGGCTTACCGAGAGTTGAGCCCCAGGAACCCGCTCAGCTCAAGCGTCCACAGAGCGCGCATCGCTACTTTCAAAAACAAATAAAGGAAATCTAACTCACTACTGAAAGGGAAGAGTCTCCAAACAGGTTTGTTTATTACACCGGTAGTTGTGGAGATGTTTAGAAGGACATAAGATCAACTCTCCACCGGTTATAAAGCAGCACGTGAAACAGATGCTCTTTAATGTCATCATCTGTCCCCAGCATTAACGACTGGGCTGTCACATTAACGAGCCAAATTACCAAGCAGCGCTTGACTCTAGATTTTGTAGCCCTCATTGATGTTTCCTTTTTAGAGCATATTTTAAAAAACCCCACCTCCTGGTCGCCCAAACAGCAAGCACACACTAGGTTATTCAGAGCTACATCACGAACAGACGAAAAACAGCTTTGAGGCACAACTTGAGCATTTCACAGACAGCACTTAAGCTATCAGAAGTCATCTTTGCTGCCCAAGCCCAGCGCCTTCTGAAACCAGCTCCCGACCCGCGGCTCTAATCCATGCTGACTGAAAAAGCGCTCGGGTGTCTATCAGTACAATTTCAGTCTTAATTACAGAGCGCTATTAAGTAACACTATTGTTCCCTGGAAAAGCCTGTCGAGTTATTTATTAGGAAAGGATTTGGCAGATTGAGCCGAACTGCCAAACCTTTGATAAACTGAAACCTCCTTTTCCCTGTGATCTCAGTGAAACAAATTTTTTTTTCTTAATGCTTTGAAATCTGAAGTCTAAGTAGTTGTCACTAAGCGACGATGACAAAGGGCTATTTTCCTGCCACCCAGAAAAACTGAAACTGTGCAAGTCTTTGCAGTGAAAAATAATCTGGCCAAAGCAACAAGGTAGGTGACATCCTTATTTCATGTCTGCAGTAGGCCATACACTTGGGTGTCTTTCATCTCAGGGCACTATAGAAAGCATAATATGTCGTCCCTGCTTTATGAGTTGGGGACCACGGAGAAGCGAACCAGAAGCCTTTTTTCCCCCCCAAGGTGCCCCCTAACTTTCTCAATTGCAGTTTATTCTGCTACACGCATCGTACACAAGAGCAGAACTGCCCTTCACCAGCGCCTCACCCTCCCCAGAGGGTACAAACCCTATAGAAAGCTTCGCTTGCAGCTGCCACGAGCCAGGACCATGCAACGTCCCAGGGATTCTCCGATGTCCCGTATGGAGTCACACTGCAGCCAGGCACAGATGCTAGCCCACTGCTTGCCACCACGAGCCCAGAGCTGGCTAAACTCACATCAGGAACAAGCCCCTCAGACCTGGATGTGCTGTAACAAGGAACTGGCCCACAATGAGGATTTCTAGATGACATTTTAATCCAAATTGCTCCTGCTTTTACCAGCAGCAGAGAAGCTGGAGACCAAACCCCACTGTGGTACTGCTAGAGAGATTTCCCAGCAGGACAACCACTTTATTCCATCAGGACACGTAGCGTTAAGTGACAATTCCACTTCCAGACCATTGCATTCTTTAAACATTTTTAATTATAAACTTCCCCCCCCATCATGGTAGAAATGTCTTTTCCACTCAGTGCTTGCTGAGATGATTATTGCATTTCTAAATGACGCAGAGATGACACTTGTGGTTGATCTAGTCAGCGTCCCATGATGAATCTTCAAGTAACTGTCAGGAAGACAAGTGTTAATAGATGGATTTCCCTTCCTACACCGCTCTGCACAGGACAGTGTCGACCCTGATGGGCTCGCTCTGTTTCCAAACAAGGAGGTGCTTTTCACTGCCAACAGCTAATTCCTAAGCAAATTCTTTTCAAATGTTAATTACAGTAGAACATGGTTGAATTTTACTGACCCCATCAAATTTGACAGGCAACTTCTCATCTTACCCAGAGCCACTTAAAAGGAAAATAAAGTTGACTATATCTTCAGGCTAAAATATTTGTTAGTCTAAAAACCTGCAAGCTTCAACCATAACCTTGCAATTTCCCTTGTATGTATTTATGCTGATAACAGGTTCAGGACAGTAATTACTGGGCTTGTAAATACAAGCAAATATCAGGTCTCAGGGCCAAAGGCCAAAACAAGAGCGTGTCTGGTGTTCAGGAAGACTGGTGACTTACTGTTGCTCAACGACACGCAGACAAAGGAGATTTTATTCCTAGATCAAGGCAAAATACAAGACGAGAAGTTGCTTGAAGATCAGGCGGTAACATTTTTTTAAGAGTGGGCTCTTGGAGTTGATCCCTCCTCTTTGCTCCTCCGGGAGCAGAAGACCTGCAGCTTCCTTCCCACCAAATAGCAGCAAGGACCTGCAATATTTATTCTTCCTGACCAGCTTCTTCCAAGCCTTGCCCATCCTGGCGTACCTCCAGCTACGTGGGCACACAGGAAGGCCACCTTCCCCCCCGAGGCAGATTTCTGATCTCCAGAGGTCCCTTCCGACCCCTTCCATTCTGTGATGCTGTGATTCTCATGTGCAGCCGACGGGCTGACCACAGCATTTGCCCCACGCTGTGCACCGGGCATGGGGATGCCAAGTGTTTGACCCACAGCAAGGGTGGGACAGAGCATCCTTTTTGGTTTGTATCTTTTAAACAAACTTGCCCTCCAGTCACCTGCCCATTTACCACCACCATCCCACTGGACTGTGAAGCCTCAATATGGCAAATCCTGCAGGAAACATGAATGGGATAACTGGGAAGTGAATGCCCTGGATGAGAGCCGGGGTGTGCAACTCTTCCTTATGGAAGTCCTCCTGCAACGATTCACAAGATCTCACTGTGGCTGAAGATTACAGAAGAGGAAAGGCAGAAGTTCAGTACCACTAGGACCAGAGGTGCACAGCATCTCATTTCCAGACCTGAATGAGTTCAAAGTAGGATCAAGACCCTAAGATGTTCATCCCTGTTTGGAAGAGGTGACCTAGGAACACACCAGCTTCTCCCATCTAGAGCCTGCATCAAGGATTTGCGGTCTGCAGCCAGAAGGTACAGCCCCTACTTAACTGGGGAGGTCTATAACCTATACCAGAACAGGCTGGACCTAACGGTTCTTCTGACATTAAAGTCCATGAAACAGCCCCAGGGATGCAGTGGGTGCACCAGGGACACTTCAGCACTTCACGTAAATAGAACAAGAAATATCTCACAGCCCAACAGCAGTGGGTGACCCAGGTCCAGACTGGTCCAGGTGGGCCAGCACATGTCCTTCCCACCCCCCAGATGCGCCCACAGCACTGGGCGCACACGCAGCCCTCCCACCACAACCCGCAGCATGACCCTACAAAGTCAGAAAGGTTTCTCCAGGGGTTCACCCACATGCGTCTGTATTTGACGCACTTCAGCACGTAGGAGGAGAGTGCCAGAATTTCCCCTGCTTCTTTCCATCTTTGGAACAAGCAGCTCTGCGCAACTGCCCCTGAACCACCCGATGTCCCCCATGCTCACTCAGAGCACCCCACGCTCTCTTAGGTGCTTCCAAACCTTCTCCCATGCTTTGGGGTGCCAGGTCAAACCCAAAAATCTCAACTATAGACATGCCCTGTGCTAAACCCACATCTCCTGCCTTTCCACTGGAGAAAGCTCCCTCTGAAGCACCACCCCTGTTATTTTGACAGACGTAGTACAAGCCTGCTCCAATAAATCTTACTCAAACTGGCCTGCAGCTGAAGTGCAGTAGCTGCATGACATACTTCAATGGCAACAATTAATGGTTGACAAACATTTAAAAACAAACAGGACATGATGCCACTGTAAACAGCTTCTCACATCTGGTCATTGCTGCCCCACGGGAGTTCACGCAAGGTCAACTACGAGCTCCTGCCCTGTTCTAGGGGCTTCTCCCTCCCTGCGGCAGCTCGTTCCTGCTGCCAGCCGGCCCCACTCCACTTCCAGCTTCTGGAAGAAGAGTTGCAGGAATTGAGGTCACATCATGGGGACAGCTGTGCAGATGGACACCGTGACAAGCAGAGGTGGCTCAGAGGACGCAGCCACCACCTTCTCCAATGAGCTCAAGCTGATTCAATGCTGTTCCAACGGGTTATATTTTACCAAAGTGGGAAACTGCTGTGAATCTCATGATGTTGGTTAAGCCTGATGCCAGCTTATCAGCCCCTCCCCAGCACAGCCACCCCACCACCACAGAGATGGGGTTCATTGTGTCCCCACCAGTACGGCCACCCCAAAGCCAGGGACAGCCTGGGGAAATGGGACAGAGATTTTGGACACATCTAATGGCGTTGTCTGACATTATGCCAGTGGGAGCCAGTGAAATATTTTCCAGGAAGATCCAGAGAAGAGACAGGTTTTAAGCAGGACCCTATTAGCCAGACCCATCTCCCCATCACCTCTCAAAGAAACCAAACGTTGCTGGTCCATCCTGCATACTGGGGACGCACCAGCCCGCAGCCATGGTCCTGTATGGTCCTCTCCTAATGTTTCCCAGCCAAAACAGGGCAAATTTCTTGCCTTTTGAGCACTGAAGGAAAGCCCTCACCCCCCGCACCGTGCTTGCATTCACAGCTCTGGAGTAAGCACAGAGACACTATTTCCTCAACGCATTTTTTCAGCTTCACATGTGGAAGGAATTAGTAGCCACATCCACCCCACACATGCTCCTTGCTCCTATGGGTGTTTTCCACAAGCTCCGGATGGTTAGCAGCAGCTGGCTGCGACTTTGTTCCCTCCGCTGTTACGCGACAAAACCTGAGCTACCCTTCCAAACAAAGGCAAGCAGGGATGCTCCCTTTCTGTCCTCTTGTTGTTTCTCACGGGCGTTTTCTCCCCAGGATCCCTTTGATCCGAGCTGGGGTCCAGCCCCTCCAGCCACAGCACGCTTGTCCTGTGGGTTCATTTTAGGCAGCGACAAAGACCCAAACCTCAAACTCTAAGGGCAGCACCTGTCCCCCGAGCAAAGGGACGAGCTCTGCCGTGGGTCACGTCGACGCACCCACAGAGGGAAAGGGGGAAGCTGGCAGGGCGAGGAGGCAGAGCTCCAAACCCATGGTCCTGCCTCTGCCTACGGCCCGTTTAATCCCTGGGTGTCACTCAGCGTTTTGTACTAGCACGGAGGAGAAACAGTTATCAGCATAGAAAGGCGGGACCCTGGGAGAGCAATTAATCCAGCTTCCCGCACAAGTTAATCCAAGTCCTAACTCCTATTTTGCATCCACAACAGCATTTCTTTCTTCTTCCTTTTTGGTTGGGATTTAAGTCTTTGCCTTTACTATACTTTGTTTTCTTCTCCTTTACCAGACCTTTGTATCAGCCTTTCCTCAGCTTTGGCTTCTCCCTTTGCTTCCCCGAATCTCTATTTTTACTTTTTGCCCCTTCTTATGCTTTAGGGTTTGTCGTCTTTCCTGTCTCTGCTGATGCACCTTTCCTCCTTGCCCTGAGCCCTTTGAAGTGTCCTGTTCTTCCCCAAAGCAGGAGAAATCTCACCCAGATCCCACATGTTCCCACCTCCAGACAGAGCGTCCGTGGGCAACGTGCTCCCATGTTTACTTAAACCCCAGGGCTGGAGCAGCGCTGGTGGCCACGTACAGCCCTGGGTGCTCCCGGCTGCTTCAAGCCTTGTCTGGGACAACCCTCCTTCTCCCTCCCAAAAAATCAGAAGAGACACATTTGAAGGTCTCAGCTTCCCGCAGAGAAGCAAAGACACTCGTGGTGGTACCGAGGAGGTGCGTGGAGCATCAAGGCATGTAGCTACCAAGGACCGATGCTCTCCAGGTATGGCCACGCCTGGGACAGAAAGGTCCGGCTCCCCGGCTCCATGGGACACAGCTTTGGCCGTGCTAGGTACGTTTGCAACTCTCAATTCAATCTCTGGCCCCAGGCTACTGGAAACAAACCCGCAATAAGTGGTTTTTGCAAGAGCATCCAAAAGCACCTGACAGGCATTATCTTTCAGCCCAAATCTTAAGCTGCCATTATCTCTGTCAATCAGGTTTCTCCTGAGGACTGGCAGAGCCCAGGCAAAGCTTCTGATCCCGCAGGTAAAACCAAAGTCCGGGAACATTCCTCTCCCAAAGGAAAAAGCACCAGCTTTTGTGAAGCGAGGATTTTTTCCCCAGCATATCACTGTTTTGAAACACGAGTCTGAGCAGCTCTTCATTTCAAAGGCTGCTGCGCTGACAGCTGTCGCGGCCCGTGGAATCCCAGCGGCTCCCAGGGTCTGCGGCACAGCGACAATCAGGGTTTCCATCTCGCCCCGTTTTATAAACAAGAATTTAAACCGTCTGCAAAGTTACCAACTGTGCGCTAATGGCCAGTTGCAAAACAGGTTCCTGCTTTATCTTGAAAGCTTCTGGTCTCAATGCGAGTCGCTGAAAGCATCACCGGAGCTTCGCACAAGCACGTGCAGGTAGAGGTTTAGACATATACTCAAAATAGTGCTGCTATGAACATTGATTTTTCTAGACCTCTTGCTTGCTTGCTTCCTGTGCTGGCTGTCACAGCACAGACAAGAGTAGAAACTCACTTTTTTCCACCAAAAAGAGTCTGCCCAGCAACGGATCTGCACACCCTCCAGCCACGCAGCCTCAGCTTTGCCGTTAGCCCTCCACGGGAAACGCAAGCCGACGTTTGGAGGCATCGGGCAGTCGGTGCTTCGCCTTCTGATCCCCTGCAAAGCCTAGTTTTTGGGCAGTCCCAGCCCAGCCAACATCCAAGCTCCTTCCGGGGCCCACAGGACAACGGATGAAATCCGTGGCCATTCCCATTCCCCTTCCCTACCCATCCCTCCCCTCCAGGCAGAGATTTCAGCAGAGCCTCGATCCACGGCTTCAATCAAACCACGCACACCAGGGGACAGCACCTGCTTCAATCGATTCCAAAACTGTTTTAAACAAGTTATTACAACTCGCGCGCAGAGCTGTGGCTCGGAAATTGGGCTTTTGGCTTTATGACAGGAAGAGGCAAGGCAGAACCATGAGATGCTTTTTTTTTTTTAATGCTTGATAGGAACAAATTTGGGAGTAGTTTATCAGGCATATGCACAGCACGTGCCCTCTCGGGTACGTACGTTTTTCTCATGGTTGAACCCTTTATTGAGGTTTTCGTTTTGGACTGTGCAGCCTTTGAAGCCGCCAGCTGAGGCTGCGCAGCAGGAGGATGTGTTCAGGACCCAGAACCTGGGGGAGCTTAACCCGCTTTGTCAGAGAAACCCACATCACAGACGTCCCAAATGCCACTTCCATCGTCTCATAAGTCTCCCGTGCAGGATGCCGTGGCCGTTAACGCCGGGATAGGCCCGCTCCCGCGGGAGGTTTGTCTCTAGCTGCTTTCGGTCTTTATCCAAGCGTCCTCACACAGAGCAGGTTTTCCTCAAGTTCATTTCCAAAGGGTTTTTTGAATGCTGACCACAACCGAAACAGGGTAATAACTCCCCAGACTTATTTGAGCTGTTTCAAGTGTCCAGGCTGCTGTTTAAAACTCATTATGGCTTCAAGCTGAGAATGGGAAAATTCCCAGAAATCTGTATTTCTAATAAATAATTCCACTGTGGAGCTCTCCTCAGAGCCCCCGGTCAGCCTTTCCGGATTAGCACCCAGGAGGAGAGATCTTTTACATCAAGCTGCAGAGCTCGGTCGTTCCCATTCATTCGACCACAAACGCCGGCCTTCACCCCGGCACCTTGATTTTCCATGAGGAATCATAAAGCCTTGCAGGAAGCAGGGTTCACAGCAGGGCGCTGCTGCGGGCACGGGGACTGGATGCTCCCGGGCTCTCGGTGCCAGACCCGTTGGAAGCGGAGGTGGCTGCCTTTCTTCCATCCTTTCTGTCAGAAGGTAACGTCGCTTTGCTTTTTGACATTGCAGTCTTTCTGTGCAAATAAATCTTGGTTTAAACACTGCTGAAATGTTATGTAAACAGCTTCCAAGAGAAACAGCATGTTTTCACTGTTGATTATATCTGAGCCGCTTGTACACACGAGCAAGTTCCTAAGAACTGCAGAGAGCTGCAGCCTTAAAATAGCCCAGATTTTTCCTGTCAAGCCCACTAGCCTCAGTGAGGTTTCTCCAGGGATGACTTTGGTCCAAGAACAAACATTTTAGAAGAAACGTTTCACAGTGAGACAAAGCTGAAAGCCATTGGTAAAGCCTTTGGGACACCACTAAAGCGGGGATTAAAGGAGAAGTCAGTGTCGTTTTAGCCGAGGCTGGGTCGGGCTGTCCCCGGGCACAGACCAGCGCTGATGTGCCGGTCGCTTGGCTACGTCTCAGCTCACGGGGTTTCCTGGCAGCGCTGCGGACATGACCCAATCCTAATGCTGCTGCCCATCGCTCCAGCCATAAGTGGGACATCGTTACCTTTTCCTTGTGTAATCCACCAGCCGTTGCCTGGTTTGTGGTTCAGCTCCCGCTGAGCCTCCAGCCGGGGTCTCAAACACCACCAGCTTCATCCCAGGCTGGCCCGTGTTCCCAGGACGCGGCCATCCCCTCTCCACTGCAGTTTGCACGGCTGCAGTTTTCCTCAAGATTTCACAAAAGCTTTCCAGGAACATCTGGGTGTGCCCATTACACCGTACGATACACTGATGCACTTACCTTCACACCCTTCATCCCGGCACACGGAAAAAGCCATAGAAGAAAAGCCGGATTTATTTCTCCAAAATCACCTCTGCACAGAGCTTCTCAACCCAGACAGAAAACAAAGAGCATTCACCCCAGCACTGTGCGAGACTCCAGCTACGTTTGCACGCAGGTATTTTAAATCCCACCCCATAGGGGAAACCAGCAGCGCTGCCGCCATTTAGCTCTGGTACAGCACAGCTATACCGGCTGTGGCTCGGCACCGGGAGAGTCCCCGTGCCCCCAGACCCAGCTGCCA
Organism: Phoenicopterus ruber ruber; assembly: GCA_009819775.1. Lineage (NCBI taxonomy): Eukaryota > Metazoa > Chordata > Aves > Phoenicopteriformes > Phoenicopteridae > Phoenicopterus > Phoenicopterus ruber. The sequence goes on from CM020225.1 coordinate 2,516,234, forward strand.
ACGTCACGGCTGCACAAACACCTCCAAGTCACGCCTGGTTCACTAGCGCAACATCTACACATCAGCTCCCAAAACTCTTCTGGATGGAAAACCAGCTCGCGCAGCACGAGGCACTGGCATCCTCAGCCCGCTCATCCATCGCTGCCGGCCCCTGCCCGCACCCCAGGGCGGCGAGCTCTGCCCAGGCTGCCTGGTCGCGCTGCCATTCCGTGCCTTTACAGGACCCCGTCACTGCTGAAATTCTCCGTGCCAGATGCAGCACAAGCCTGAACCTGCCAGCAGGCTCGCAGGAAAACATAAACACGGGGAAAACGTGTGCAGTTGCTCAAAGCTTGTGGTCAGCAAAATGGTTTCGGCAGGGAAACTTCACCATCCTGCCGACGGGCTGGCCCCAGAATATTTGTGCATCTGCTAAACAAAGTCTCTGCCACACCAACAGCATCTAAAAGGACAGTTTTGACTCAAACTTCTGATTGTTTTTAACTTGGGGTACTTCTCCAAGCGCATCTACTTTGTCACAGCAAAGACAAGAGGGACAGGACTAAAACCCAATGCTTTGATTGCTTTTGGGGTGCAACTCCACACCTATCTACAGCGATGGGGACATGCAGCATGTCAGGGACCTCTCCCGGATGGGGAAAGATGAGCAAAATCAGCTCTTTCTCACCCTGATACTACCACAGCAACCCCCCTGAATGGTCCCCAGCTCTTTTTAATACATATAGGCTATAACTGAGCCAAGTAATTCTCCATTGCGGCCAACAGCAGAGATGGATTCCCGTTTCCCATAGGTAACCCAGTCCCCTCGGGCATCCGTGCAGCTCAGCCCCGCAGCAGGCTTCCACACCGTCCAAGGGCAAGGGCTGCCCGGGACAGCAGGGTTTGGGTTTTCACTTCACCCCCTCCCCGACCATCTCTGCCCTGCTACGCATCCCGGCAGCGTATCTGCATTTACGAAGCAGAGCATTATGCTTACCAGATGCTCTCAGATAACGCTGGGGCTCATTACAAGCAATACTTTTATCTTGCATGAGTTCACCAAAAAAAAAAAAAATCATATGAGGGAGCCTGTAAAACATGTTGGCTGCCTAATTTATAAAGACATGTTAGGCTTTAAATACCTACGGGGACAAGCAAAGTTGTGAACAATCACTGGCAGCATATTGGGATTTCAACCTGAGCCACGAAAGCTAAGACACTGCAGTTTTAGCCTAATTCACATTTGCTGAGCAGTCATCCTGTTCAGCTCACGGCTCAAATTGGGCCCGTTTATATGCATTTTGGAAACACAGCATTCTCTGTGGAACTTCATTTTTATCACTCGGATCCCAGCATGAATCCTGAGCTGCAGAAACAAGTGCAAGTGTCTCTGTTTGTCCCCTCCGTGGCAAAGGCAAGTCCTCTAGTCCATGACAAACCCATAACTGGAAAACCATAACCAAAGAAAAACACAGTAAGGTTTGTCCCACATATCTGCTAACCACGTAGCATCCTCCAAGCACGGAGCTCTAAAGCGAAGGTGACATACGGCATCCTCTGAAAACCCGGCAGGTACCCTCCCTGGGGCAGCCTGGCGTCCTCGCCACACGCAGGACACCAGCATCACCCTGACCAGGGGAAGAGCAACTTTTCAGGGATCCTTTTCCAAAACATAGCTGGAGAGGGGTTGTTTCAAGCATAAATCATCCCTGCCAGGTCCGTCACAGCCTCCCGTTCCCTTGAGACGGCAGCTCTGCAGCAGGTTACACACAGCGACTTCTCAAGCATCCCTCCCTTCTTCTCACCACGGGTGAGCTCTGCCCCATCCTCTGCGCTTCCAGCTACCCTGCCAAGGCCTGCATTAGAAATTAAGGATATTTTTTCCTGTAACGAGGAAGATTTTTCAGCAGAGACAGCGCAACTTTCCCCTCCGTGTGTCAGCTGTTGAGAGGGAATTGCAATAACAAGCGCAGAAGGTCAAACCCACAGCTAAGCGGGGGCCAGATGAGCGATCTCTCAAGCACAGCTTTGAAAGCCCTTCTGAAATGGGGAGGCTTTCCAATTTCTAAACTCTTCGTATTTACCTAGTGAGCTAAACCACCGTATCCTGTTTGTAAAGAAAAAGAGCAACAGGATTTCGAGCCCAGCAGTGCCACAGCCCCACCTCTCCGTTGCACACCCGCACGCCCCAGCGCTCCATCACGCAGCGGAGCTGATCGGCATTAATGACGGTGCTTTTCACCAACACTACATTAAACTGCCTCAATCTGGCATCCCATTATCTTGTTATCTTCTGTCTTTGTTATCTTTATCTTATATCTCAGTCTGCGATCAAACATCTTTAGGCAGTTGTGCTACTCAAGGGTTAAAATATTTGCTGCTCACACACCTGACGAGGTTAAGACAGAGGCTTTGGTGCCGATTAATCATTAGCAGTAGTTTCCTCAGCGTTTTCTGCAGAATAGGACCTAAACAAACATCACACCAAGACTGGCTCCTCCAGGAGCCTCGCGTGATGCTTTAAATACTTAAAACAGTACATCACTGCAAGTGCCAAAGCAGCTCTTTTGGGATAATTCAAAGTGGATTAACCTCCACGTAGGGCCATACTAAGTGAAGCAACGTTTGGGTAAGATAAGCCACAGAAAGCCACATACAAAAAACCCAAGTAGTGCTGCAGAAAATAGACATGAGTTGCAAAAGCTCCTCATCAAATGCAATAGAGCACGGAAAAGTCAGCCTTTGGTTTACCGAGCAGATGGGTGCACAGAAAAGGGGCGTTTTGCCCCCTCCCAGGCCACCCTTCGCTCTGTCCGGGCAGGGGCTGCGGCACCCGGAGCCCAGCGCTGATAGCTCTCACTGAAGGAAGCGGCTCTGCTCTCTCCAGGCCGTTTCAAAGCTAATCTTTGGGGAAACAGGCACAACTTGTCCCGTGACATTTTTCTGTCGGGCATGTCTCCAGTAAATCCCCACACAAGTCCCCGGCTGGGGCCAGGGGAGGGTGCCCGGGGTGGCCACGGAACCCCTGCCCCAGCGAGGTGGCTCTTGGCTCGGCAGCTCAGACCCATCCGCTTTCCCTCCCCGCCTTGTCCGGGCTCCGAGCGCCCGAGCTGCAGGATCGACCCTCCTGCAGGAAACAATTGTGCTCCGAGTGTTTCCAGTCACTTCTCGGGGGCTTCAGGATGTGCAAACAAGAGTAATAAAAAAAGTGATGAGAAGGTGAACTTACACCATCAGAAAACGCTGTCTGGAAGAAAGAGCATCGCTTGTCCGCGCCGATGAGCTTTTGCGGGTGATGAGCAGCCACAGCAGCTGCTCCGCAGTGGACGTTTTCGTTGTGGTGACATCCCTTATGGGACCTGCTTGGGCAGGACAGAAGGACCAGGGTCTTCATGGTGGCCGCCGTCTGGCGGAGCAAGGATGCCAGCCCCTCGGCCACCTCTCCGCCCGCCGCGGTGCGGGAGAGCCTGGGTGCCACAGGTGGGGACGTGGGACCGGGGCGCAGATGCTCCGGGCTGCTGCGTGGGCTGCGTTCAAAGGCCTCCAGCAATGAGGCCGCAGGGGTTTCCTGTGCCACGTGCTCCGATGCAACAGACAGACATCTGGCAGAATTACTGCTGAACAGGCCGTTAAAGACACGTGGGGACTGATGGACCATCCCCTTTAAGAGCCACACACAACAAACCACTCTCCCAAGACCTGGCCCAAAGGGCACCGGGACTACTGCTCCTGTGGCAAACCCTGCCAGCCAGAGCTTCTCCTCACCGTCCCCACAACCTCCCCACACATGGGACAAGGGTTTGGGGTCTATCCCACCCACCCAGCCCCTACACGGTCTCCCCAAGCTAGGATGGCTGCACCCTTTGGGGCAGCATCACCAGCAGAGTCACCACAACTCATCTCCAAACAGCACCGAAACCAACACCACTTGCATCCGTTGTTGGGAAGCTGCTGAAAACTCTCAGCCCCCACCAGCTTTGGGCCAGAAGACGAGGCTCGCTGGCATCTTCTCACCCATATTTGCCTCTCCAGCTAGATGTTCTCCAGAAGAGCAGAAGGCTGCTCAGCCCTGGCACCTGCCCTCACCCAGTGCAGGGAAGTTCGCTGCTGGATTTGGCTGCCTCATGCTTCGTGGTACTCCTTTTTTTGTGGGTTTTTTGTGTCGTTTTTGTTTCTTTTTTAGGGGGTAGCACAGCATGGCATGTGCAGCCAATAAGTAAAGCTAAATTCCTCCTGTCACTACAACATGAAAAGACTATTTCGGCAACGGCGATACGCCCTGCCTGCACGACCCCACCTGGGACCAACCGTGGAGTGAGGCCTGAGACCCCAGGCTCTCCAGGGAAAAGGCTTTTAAGCAGGTTGCTGATTGCTTGACGAGCACATGGATTCTCATGGCGATTTCTGTATAAAAATGGTGAAAAAAATCTTTGTCGTTGTATTGATATTGTCACAAAAGGCGACTACAAATCTTTGCTCCAAAGGTGACCTTCAGCATCCCTGAAGGAGCAAGAGTATCTCAAAGGATTCCCAAGATGAAACTAAGAAAAAGGAGACCTTTGGGGGGAAAAAAAAGCAACAAGCAGAGGCTGGACACAGTGGGGGCAGCTACAGGGAGGCACAAGATCAATATTGCCAGTGCCTAATGCTCATTTACTGCAGAGCTGCCCACACACGCACGTCTCCAGGCTGTCCCAAGGCAGCCTCTCTTACGCCCGGCGTAGGGGTGTATACTTGTACCTGGGAGACAAGCCTGGCGAACTTGAATACAGCTCAATGCTTTTGGAGTTAAGTCGGTGCGAGCGAGGTCACAAGGAAACGCAGGCTCCGACACTACCACCGTCACAAGGCGCTTGCCCTCCCCGTGTCGCAGACCGCGCAGCACCAGGGCAGAGCTGTAATATTTACCTGTCCCTACGGGCACAGGGAAAACGAGTTGACTGATCTTATGAAATCTGCTAATTAATGTTTGTAAAGATTCAGAGATGAGAGTCACTATATAATTATTTTGCAGCACACCCAATTCCTTATCAAGAGACCTGTTCACAACCTCGCAGCTAGAATGACGCTTCGGTTTAATCCAGCCTTTTTCCAGCCCGATTTGGCAGTGGCCGGGCTGGTGCAGCGCAGAATGTGACTCATCCAAGCCTTTGAAGGACACGTCGGGGTTTCAGAGCCCAGCCTACCCAGGAAGATAAAACTAATGTTAAAATGCAAGAGACATTCTGCACGAACAGCGCTGGGAACACATAACATCACTGATACCATCTAAACCCACCACACTCTTGCACAGTCCCTTTATTCACAGCCAAGAGAAGCCTGGCAGCAATTCCACCGTGGTGCCTCCAACGGCACCCCTGGAAGACCTGTACAACACCGATTCTGGCCGTGCCGGCGGCTCGCAACACCCACTCAACGCAGCAGGAGAGACCGGAGCAACGCGGCACCAGAGTGTTCCAGCGGGGAAGAAAGCACGTCCTTGCTCGGCATCTGCCGAGCCGCTCGCTAAGCCGGGGAGGGCAGCAAACAGGAGCTTTCCCACCCGCGCGGGTAAAACCACGCACGTGCTATCGGTCTGCTCCACGTTGCGGGGCCATGAGTCGGACACCCTGGAAAGCGTTAGTCCACAAGCGGGACGCGGCCGAGATCGCACATGGCACGCCACGCAGCAGCGGCAGGGTTATTCTTCGGAGAAGGTGCTTTCTCAGGTTGAGCTCTTAATACCCAATTAATTTTTTTGCACGTTGCTCCGAATGCCTCTCCCTCTGCTTTTGGAAAGGCGGCAGCATCAGATTTTCCAGCAGGAAAAAAGAGTCTTCTGCGTAACAAACGTTTTATTTCAGCAACATGCTAAAGAAGTGCAAAGGGTCACGGGAGCTTCGAGATGACATCAGCCTCTTTACTATTAATCCTGTGTTGAATATTATCCAGGAGAGAGTAATTTTTAATGGGGCCCTGGTTCGTCTTGTTTAAACTTGCACATACCTGAGCTACTTTTAGGACTAAACCCACAGAAAAGAAAATAATGCAACTTGGCTTTAGTGCAAGCAAGAGAAGTGCTAATTCCACCTTCTTTTATCTCTGCGTTTACTCAGTAGTACAGAGTAAATACACGAAAATGGAGATTGTTACATTAAGGCACACCTAATAATACTACACCATTCTTAATGCCAATTAACTCTGGGGCCTTTCAACATCGCAATCACTCAGAGCACACTTCAGATAACACAGCTGATAGAGTAAGAAAGAAAAGCGTGGTGTGATCAGCAGCTACAGGAAAGGCTGAGCCTCAGCGAGCGAAACGAAAGTGTTTATCACGGCAGCATCTTTGCTCTGCAGGTCTCCAGGGCTTCGTCAATAACTAACCCAGCTCGAACATCCCCACGCTGTTATTAAATATTGCGTTTCATACGTACAAGAGGCGAGCCCCAAGCAGCCAGAAAGAAATCGAGGAACCCCATTTCAGTGCTAAGGTTCCAGCTTATCCCAGATTTACAAATAAAACCAGGTGTAAAGGAACTGAGCAGCCAGGCCAGGCTTGCCCAGCGAGCCATGGCTAGAGGCAAGGAGGGAACCAGGCGTCCTGCTGCCGGCACGGCTCGGAGCCGACTTGGGTCTTACTGCGTGCGAGCAGAAACTGCTGAAGGAGACAACTGTGTGCGAGCGAAGGACCAAAATCCAGCCCGTGTAAAGGACGCCGTTGCTGTCTGCAGAGATGGGTTTTCTCTGCCGGGATGCGGGTTACGCAGGTTTCCAGCCCATTGGCAGCAGAGAGGAGACACGGCTCCACGGTTCACAATCCCACTCCCAAATGGCTCACGAGATGCCCAAAGCTGACCGAGAGAAACCTGCAGCCAAGCGGGGAAACTCCACGGCCGATGAGCAAGCAAGAGGCTGCAGGAACCTGAACTGCTCAGCCGTTCGAGAGGGAGCTTTTAATTTTCATGCTCTAAATTAAGTCATCAGGTTTGGTTATTTTTGAGATGGAAGGTATGATCTTCCTTTCTAAATATACGCATGGAAGGCTGCCAGGGGGAACGTGGGCCTCCAAAACCAACAGGCAATTCAGCTTTCAAGAGAAGAGAAGCCCTCGGAGACCTCGGGAGCTGTTTGAAAGGTCTTTTTCACAGCAGGGAGAGAAGACCTTGGTCGGCTTTGCAGATGGGGAGAGCCTACGTTTCTGATGCAAACTGAAAGGCGACAGAGCCTTCAAAGCAGAGGAGACGTGTGTAAGCAGAGCAGCCCCGCAGTTCAAACAAGCCACAGCGCTCTTGATTCAACAGCCTCCCGTTAATGAGCGGGATGGTGCCCCGAGGAGCTGGCGATGCTCACCGCGCCTTTGGATCGCTCTCACACCTTTGACTGAATTAGCTCAGCTTGTTTTAAACCTGTTTAAGGCAAGACCTCAACGTTGCACATTGTCATTAGCTACCCAAGGGTACAGGACCTGTCTGACAGGTGCTTCAGACAGCGACAAAACCCACCGGGGCTTTGCTGAAGGAAGGCTCGGGCCCCTCGCGAGGGCAGGACGCTTTGAGAGCCGGTGCAAACACCCACAGCGGCATTGCCCACGTCCTGGGACGCACAATACGAGGGGCAAGGCAGTGCTGCGGCATCATAGGAAGCCCTGCAAAGCAAAACCCCCAACTATTTCCTTCTCCCATCAACCCCAAAGGGTGATTAAATCAATTAGGCAAAGGTGCGCGAAGGCCACTTGGTCACCAGCACCGCCCAGGCCACCAGGATGCTCCGGACCTCAATGCACCAGCAGCCGACACAAAAATAAACCCTCAGCGAGGAACCGGTCGCACACATACAAGTGCAGCGTCACGGGACGGGAGCTCCCTCCAAAGCACACCAGGGCCCTGAACAAGGGTTTTCAAGTTTCGTAAAAACTCCAGCTTCTAAAAGCATTGCTGCTCTGCCTTTTGCCCTGAAAACCCACGATTTCCAAACGCTAAGTCGTTCTGAATTTTCCACTGGGGATCAAAAAGCATTTAGGGAAAAACCCGAGGAGGATTATTCAAAGAACATTTCGATGGGGTGGGGGAAGTAACCTACAACACTTGTGCCAGGCAGAGAATTGGCTCAACGTTCAAAACCAAGCTTTTAGGAGTTGCTAAATTTAAGAAAACACCTTGTTACAACTTATAAAGGCAATTGATTAAATCACAGAATCTGACACTATGGAAAAATAAGTTATTGCGTGAGTAGGAGGGGGAAGAAGAATATTTTTTTTTTTTAAATGCAAATATAACTAGACTGATTTGTGCCAAAGATTATTATTTTTTTTTCTTTTTTTTTTTTTAAAAAAACAAACCTGCACTGTTTGTTCTGTGGCACGGACCAGGGAAACCTGGTTTCAGCTCAGAGCTGACGGTTACGGCGTAGTCACCGAGCCTCGGAAGGGAAAGCCTAGAGCCACGGGATGCCACCCTGCCGGGCACGGTGCAAACCGGGGCCGTGCGGCAAGAGCAGCCCGACGGCCTCGAAACAGCAAAACCACGCTTGCTTGGATTAGCACTTCAGACCAGTTTTGCAAGTGCAGCGACTTCTGAATACGTGTCTAGAAGTTTTCACTGGAGCCGTAACAAAGTCAGTCTAACTCATTTCAACAGGCTGTTCCCAGTCGCGGAGAGGGGCTTGCCTGGGTTTTAACCGAGGAAGGAGCCTACTGGGGGAGACGCAAGTTGAAAGAGACCCATGAATTTTAAAGTCATCTGTGCTGCCTTTTATCTGCGTGTTGCTGAAAACATGAGCAGGATCACAGCAAATCAGGTCGTTTCACACTGCAGAGCCATCCAAGAGCTCTCTGGTCTTGCTGCTCTGGTTAAAGATGGCTCGGGCAGAGCAGCGCTCGCAGACAGAGGACCCACCAGCCCTTCCCACCAGCCTTCCCCATGCTAATCAGAAACAGCTCTGTCCGCCTCGGAGACTAAAACCAGTCCCCATCGCTGCTTCGCTGAATGAGCAAAACCCATCAGCCGGCTTCAAGTGAATTTTTCTTCTTTCCTATCAGGCTGGATCTAATTAGGAAAGGAACACCACCACCAGAAAGGCTAAAATTAAACTGTCGCTTCAATTAGTGAAACATTGCTGGCAGGAAAGCGGGACCTCTGGGCCGCTGGTTTGCTGTCCGCGTCTTTGGCTTGGCTCTCTGGGAGCACCAGGCGCTCCCCTGCCTTCAGACCCGCTTGGTAGGCAGATGCCAATTTAATTAAATCAGGGTTTCAGCAACAAAATAGGCAACTTTCTGGAAAATGCATGAGCAGGGACGGGCTGACCAGTACTGCGGTCATTGTCCTAAAGCCAGAGATGCTCCTTATCCAAGGGATGGAAGGAACAAGGTAAACAAGATTCCTGGCCATGCCAGTGCTTCCCAGCATCCAGAACCTCCACCAAGCATGAAGGAGGGACAAAGGCCGGTCCGGACCCAAACTAACCCCTTCTTCTGCCTAACCCCATAAGGGAACCTGCCAAGCAGCCTACGCTAGGCCAAAGGAGGGAGGCTCTCACACTAAAATTCATCAAGATTTCACCCAAACCCACTACAACCACAACAAGAAGATTAACAGGTTTAATTACTAGCTCCCGGATTTGGCTGTTGCTGCCGACTCCTCAGTGCAACACCACATACAGAAGTCCATCTCTGAGCACGCATACGCTCACGAACATCAAAAGGCTTGGAGATGCCGCTCAGGAGCAGGAAACCAGGTATTCTGATGCAAATGCATCCAGCCGCATTACCCAGCGCTCAAAAGCAAGGCTCAACCAGAAATACAGCTTCTTCAGACTGGGATCCCTTGCAACATCCAGTCTTTCCTGCTTCCAGCAAGATCTGGAATTGCCCTGAAAGAGCCTTTCTGGAGATAGTTCAGAAGACCTGTTTTTAGACCTCTCCACCTCTCTGCACACACGTCTCCACTGAAGGTCAGAGGACAGGAGGTGGTGACAGTTCTATTGTTGACCTCCCCTTCCCCAAGCAAGGGCCACCTCCGGATGCCTCCTGCCTTGTGACAAGGATGTCACGGGAACCACGCAGGGATCATAAAATCCCAAGTATCATCTTCATTTTACAGTCCCTTGAGAAGTGACTTGCCTGAAACCAGAAGTAGGGTGAGGGACCATAACGCATTAGTTCCCAGTTTACCAAACTGGGACGTGGCTGACTCCAGGTTTCCTGTTGCAAATTAGCAGCTCCATCCGTGCTGCAAAAAAAGCTTCCGCTCAGTGTTTCAAAATGAGCAACTTTAATGAGGAACATGGCCATCTCTCCACAAAAAAAAGAAATACGCTCCCAAAAGACTGCAAGATTTATAAAAAGCGGACCCAAACAACAGCGAGAGAAGAGGCCATTCCCGCACTCTGTTAATGGGGTGTTAAATTATCCCAATTACATGTGTTGCAATGTCACATATTCAGCTCTGTAACAAGCAGTAAAATCTTGGCATTGCTTTTGGCCAAAGGCAATTGCTTATCAAATGCAGCACCAAAGAAAAATGATAACTATTTCCTAATGCATTAGAGGAATTCTGCACTAGATGCAGAGCTTCATTAGCCAGAGACAAATCCTTTGGGATCACATGGTTTTAATCTATGCGGGGTCGAAGCCGGCACTGCGAGAGCACGTTGTGGCAGGGAGGTCTGCGGAAAGAGGGTCCTGTTGAAAACGAGATGAGCAGAGTGCACCCAAAGACATATGCACTGATGCATGTTAATTTATTTGCACTGCTTTTTATTATTATTTATTTAGAAAGCTTGCCTTCTACATTCAACGGGCTGCAAAGAGGCAACGTCAGCAGCACAGAAAGGATTTGTAAGTGCTCATTACGTTATGTGGAGGGTTTATAGAATCACAGAAGCATCTAGGTTGGAAAAGACTCAAGATCATCGAGTCCAACCATTAACCCAACACGACCAAGTCCACCAACACAACCAAGTCCACCACTGTGGTGAGAAGAGCGGCTGCAGAAGGAATCAGCAAAGCTGGGACGGGTGTCCCAGGCACGGCCACCTCCAGCCCACGGCCACAGCGGCCGGACGCTGCACCCTGGGTGAGCTCAGCAATCCTGCAGCACCAACCAAGCACAGCCCTACCCCTCCAGCACCATCCCCACCGGTAAAAGGTGGAATAAAGATGATTTGCTACCCTGAGCAACATCCAGATCTTTGCTGGATACACGACACATCCATTTCTCCCATTTGGAGAGCCAGGAGCACTGCAATGTCAGGATCGCTCTAAGTCACACAGGCACTCTCAGATTTAGGTTACTGACTTGTGTCAGCCTGGTTTGGAGATCCTGCAGCGACAGCTACAGCCTCCCCCAGCACTTCGGCAGCTCCACATCCCAGCCCTGCTGGAACCTGGATGAGAAGAGCCTGCACCAAAGGGAAAAATAACAGCGGGGAGGAAGAAAGTTAGCTGAACTTTCCTTAACCCCAGAAAGAGTGCAAAGGGATTTCTTATTTTCTTCCCTCTGGTTTGTCCATCCCTAATTAGTATCTCAGAGAAAGCCATGCCGGTATTTCGTAACCCCGCTAGAACGGGGAGGCTCAGCCAGGATCTCTTGGTGTTGCGGAAATTTATGGTTTGTGCTTTGTCCTCCCAGCACTTCTCCCAGGCCAGACCACGAGGTGTGCCAGGGGCCAAACTGCCAGACATCAAAGCACGCTTTGGCCCAAAGACTCCTAAAAAAGGTGACTGAAACAGGATCTTCTGGGAGCTGGAGAGCCCCGGCCTGAAGCCAGCGCTAGGAACGTGCTGGATCATACCGACCATGGAGGGATTACGACTTCCCCATCCAAAGGTTGGCCCACAAAGGAGATAAAGCACAACTGTTGCCAGCAGCTCCCAGCGGGGACAATTCTCCAAAGTTTTGTCCATTTAAGCTTAAGGGTGAGGAGCTCAGCTTGGGACATTGCATCCACCCAAGGCACAGCTCCTATAGGTGCAAGAGACCGAGGCGGAGCGGGAGGGATGCAACCCCCTCTCCCTCCCTCCCAAAACCGCAGGGCTAGCAGCTGGTCTCGGAGGAATGCAAGGGCTTCTGCCATCAGCTACTAGAAAGCAGGATTTCTGCTCAGAGGGGATATTTATAGGTGCTTCCCAGGAGTGCTGTGGCAGGGAACCATGGACACAGCCTGTAAGTTTGGGGAAGACTGAAGCAAGTTCCGTTGCAGTCAGACTTTGAGGACTATTTACTGGAAATGGGCACGTCAGGATTACTTATTCATAACAGCCAATTTAAACCAAAAATGTAAGAAATTCTAGACTTGCCATTAAATATTCACAACAGAAGTCAGATCTAAGAGCTACACTCAGCCAGACCAAGGAACAAAGTCAGTGCTAAATGATCTGTTACCCCATCAAGAGAGTTAAATAAAAACGCCATGACTGACTGACGAGCCAACACATGAGATGGCTCATGCAGAAACCTTGCTGTTCTCTCGGATCAAAGTGCTTGAAAGGAATCTCATCATTTCACCAATTCCTCCCACTCAGGGGCTACCAAGACCTGGCCAGTACATGCCTTTGTGGACGGCAGAAGATTTTAGACCAGATGTCAACCAGCATAGCTCCACTGGGTTCATCTTCAGAGCAACACCACAGCTTTGCAACCTATAGCATCTGGCTCGCTGGGACTTCCTACTGACCAGAAGGTTGCAAGAGGTGTCCTTAATATCTATCACATGCCCCAGAGCGCACCCACCACAACAGGGCTCACAGATGACTTCTCCTGGAGAAGCGCAGTCATTAACAGCTAGAGGAGGGGTCTCCATGGGAGGGATTTACTCCCAAGAAGACACATCCTTCCTGATAATGTGTTCCAGTTTCCTTTTTCCTATTAACATCTGGGGTGTATTTATAGGTAGCCAATTTAGCTCAGTGGTTCCACATATGGTACTGCAGCATCGCCTTCTTCAAGCCCCAGCACTCGCCGCGTGCGCTCAAAGAGCGCAGAGAAACCCTTCTCCTGGAAAGCGGCGAGAAACGCTCCCTGGCACTTGAACAAGGAGTCACTAACGCGTGAAGAAACAACAGGAAAAAGGAATATAACTTTGAATAAAGTGGTGCAACAGCTCTGGAAAAAAATAAGCAAAAGTTATCCAGTTTGTATAAGATATTCCGAAACCCGGTGTCAGTCCATCGTGGTTTGTATTAAACCCAGATGTATATCATCTTCTCATCAAAGAGAAGTGGCTGTAGTTGTTACAGTCGGCCAGCTGGTTTTAAGCTCCCCTTTTCCCCGCAGTGTAATATATCCCGTGCTCGTTGGAGCTTACGTCCCATGGAATATCTTTGCAATTTGTAACCAGCACACAATACGGCTCAGCTGTAATTTCATAAATCAGCCTGGAGCCTCCGTTTAATAATAAATCTTGTGATAGCTCTGGGTTGCAAGGGACCAAGCGAAGGTCTGAAAGGGGATTTTTGCCTTTTGAAGAGGAAAAGAGATGCAAAGACATTTGCAAAATCCACAAGGGGTCAGTGTCTTGGCAGAAATCCTCCTTCAACGCTGAGGAGCACAAGCGTGGTCTCAGCTCCAGGATGTTTTTAATACTCCGAGACAAGGGTAGGATTTGTGGGGGCAGGGGGTTGATTTTGATGTTTCTCCCTCCCTCTCTTTTTAATGAAAAAAGCAACTCAAGCAGCAATTCTGCTTTGCTGCACTATTTTTCTGCTTGCTTCGGCACAAGTGACCTCTTAGGAGTGGGAGCACCCAGCCAGAGCCCTGAAGGGGGATGCTGACCTTGGACCCATGTTGCGCAACCAGGATGGACGTTTGGGCCAGGCAGGGAGGGGGCTCAGCACCACCAGCCTTCCCAGAGGAACTTCCCAGTGCTCGGAAACATCCTCCACCGTGGGAGAGCAATGCCACAAAGGGACAGTTGCATCACAGCCCCTTGGGCTCACCCAGTCCCTCAACACTGGTGCAACTCCACAGTGAGCTCAGGGCTCTCCTCAGGTGCCCTGGTGCTTCCCAGTTTGGTGGTGTCCCCCACACCGTTCCTGGGGACATCAGCCCAGCCTGGGCATGAGTCAGGCTGGAACAACACGAGGTTGCACAGCAAAGCGGCAGCAGATCAGTAACAACCCAAGTCCACCCAAACTGCAGCCCAAGCCCACACCTGAGCACACGGCCTGTGGGGCAGTGATTTTGCATACGCCCAATGCCTTGCAGCATCATATGAAGCTTTAAATAAATATCAGCCTCCAAGCCCTTCCTTCTCCTTGATCCACCCGAGGGGTCTAGAGAAGGAGGGAACTGAACATTTCCCAGTTCATCTCAGAACAACAATCCCAGAAGTGTGTTTTTAAAATAAGGGAAGATCTTGTTTGACGTTGCCACAGAAGTTTTCATTCACAACCACGTAAAAAGGAGGCTGAGCTTTCAAAGTTCACCCGCTACCTTTCCCTGCCCACATAGAGGATTCCAGAATTGTTTTGCAGACGTTTTCCATTGACTTGAGGACCACTGCTCCAGGAGGTGATGGCCAGAGGCTTCATGAGCCTTTACTTTGTTTCCCTTTCTCTGGTGCATTGTACTGAAGTCAGCTCAAACATACGGGGGGTGTGTGCGTGTGGATTCTTATGGGGGAGCGTAGGTTGGCGAGAGAGGGGGGATTGCCCAAGTCTTACTCAAGGAGCAGCTCCAACCTCCCACCTCCCCCTCTGCACACCAGCACTTGTCTTGAAGGAAAAACATTTCACAACATCACATTACAACACTACCTCACACCTTTCTTTTACATTTAATATTGCGTGTTAATTTGATATGAAAAACCTTCCGGAAGTTTCATCTCAGCTTGCCTAGTTTCAGAGTAAAAAGGTACAACCACCTTGGCCTACTCCAAAATCATTGCACAGTCCCTTTTCAACCTGCTTGATACCAGCTCACGTGCACGTTTTCATGAGATATTTACTAACGCAAGAATTCAAGGGCATGGCTACCAAAGTTTTTTAAAGGAAAAGAAACATTGAGGTCAGTTCCTACCGGGGCACCACACACGTGAAGTCACCTCAGATGCAGAGAGGCTTCCCGCCCAAGTTACTACGCATGCACTGCAATTTAATAGGTTACTCATGCCAACAGCAGCAGAAATCCTGCTTATTTAAGGGCTGCCTACCAAACCCAGCACAGCGGGCAGGTTTGACCCCGTTGGGCAATACGTCAGATTTCAGGGATTGATAGAACTGGGAAGCAGAGAGGAAGAAAGGTCTCCCATCACATTCCCACGGATGGAGGGCTGCAGTCCTGCAGGGAAATTCTCCCCGTGGGACCTGCTGGGGGTTTACGTGCAGGACACTAGTGGGACCTTTGCACTTGTGCCCACAGGAGCACTGTGGGCGAGCGCAGGGAGAGGAACCCATGTAAGGATGCAACACCTCAATCCCCAAACCCTGGGTGCAGAGGAGGACACTCAGGCCCCAGAGGAGCCAAGCACAGCGCCAGCAGTGGCTTGCACCGAGTGAAGGACCCGGGCACAAGGACCACCCCACAGCATCAAGTTGTAGTTATTTCCAAAGCAAGGTTAGTAGGCGCTGCCTGCCCATAGTAGAAATAAATGTACTCATTTTATTAAACGCAGAGTCCACTGGAAGTGGAACCTCCATTCTGCTGTTATCTTGCTCCTTGGGATTTGCAATAACTTTACATCACAGACAGGAGAAACTAGAAGTGGCAACTAACTACGCACAGATCCCCCAGATCTTTCCCCACAGACACAAGGGGAGGAAATAGCAAAAGCAGAGAACACTAAAACCATCTGCTGAACCGAAAGAAAGGCCCAGGACTTTAAACAAAAAGTTAAATACTTTTTGATCAGAAGATTCTGATCCGATGGAACGGGAACCATTTGCAAGACTGCAGCCTTTTGGACTAAGCTGTAGGTGAAAACTGCAAAGTTGAGCATTTTTCAAACTAATCGGGTTCTGACTTAGTTTCTTCACGATTTTTAAAGCAGAAAGGAGAAGAACTCCAGAGCTACAGGACAAAGGAGTTCTAGGTTCATAAGAGCATTCTGGGCATCCTTTCTCTGGAGAAGTAATTTGGATGCTTCTTTGAGAGTTCATCCTCCGGTTCACACGTGGAACCCTCCAGATCCAAGTTTGGTGGTGCTAACAGCTTGCTGATCCAACTCATTAGTTCATCACCATGCACATGTCAGAGCCTGGTGACAGGTCACACAGCAAGCTGCACCCCAGCCAGACATCCCGCTCCCAACACCGCTGACCCCAGAAGATACAGGTGGATTTGTCTCCTGCTCTAACCCATGGCTTCATCTTACATCATTTCATAGTGTTTGTCTCCAACCTAAAGAGAAGGAAAGCCTTGCCAATGAGCTAAGGCAACAGCCTGAGCAGCTGAACCCCTTTCTACTTCCCCTTGCCAAGTATCATAACCCACGGAGGCAGACTCCACATGTCAAAGGTGCGTTTCTCCAAGGAACCGGTTCCTTGGCTTGTCCAAAAGGCTCCAACCAGGCACTCAAGCAGCCTGTCACTGGGACTACACAGATCCACAAGGAAGCAGCAGAGTTTTCAGAAGTACTTTAGATCAGCAATGTCAAAGGTTCCTTCCAGCCATTTTCCGGAGCAGGTCCTTATAGGAGATTACTCTGCAAACACACAACCAACTGGAGGAGGAGGGGGAGGATTAGCCCTTAGGAAGCACCAGAAGCAACGACCAGAGGGGAATCTCGTGCAGTTCACCACATGGAGCAGAAAGACAACTCAGCAGGGACTTTCCTGGTGGGAGACGTTTTGAGCAAAGCAGAACAGTCATATTAACCATCTACATGCAACTGTTCCTTGAAAAGCTGCAAGTGGAGCAGCTAAAAACCAGATGAGCACAGGGAGAGAAGCATGAGGGACAGTTTAGAAACAAAGGCATCAAACCCCCAAGATTAGAGCACTGAAGGCATTCCCACACGCTTAACTGGTTTCACTAGAACTGAGGAAAAACATCTGTAGGAGGAAAAAAAAGCTTTTTAAAGTTTCCCGTGCCAAGGGTTTAACTCCCAAAGAGCGTCACTTCGCAGGGAGCCTCCTCCACTCCACAGCAGTCAGGACTGGGGGAGCCCCATGAGCGGCTGGGGGGGCCCTGGGCTCTGCGGGGCAGCTTGAAGAGAAGCATCAGGACATGAGTCACTAAAGGATTTCTAAACCATCATATGCTTCAGTTTCCAGCTTTATCTACTTACGAGACTTTAGAGATTTGAACTGGGAGAAAGTGGACTGAGCTGGAGACAAAGAGATCACCGTAGTTTAAAACAGGGACTGCTCAAACAAAACTCTTCGAAACAAGTCACCTTTCGAGACTCCTTTCCATCGATAGGACTGTTCATCTCCACCACCTTTGCCATGAGATTTGGGACTGAAATTCTGCTTGAAAGAGGCTGAGCCCCAACCATTCCTGCATAGACCATGGTGTCCAGAGGGGTGGAGTAGATAAGAGGCTCTTAAGGCACCACAACTTCTGTTTTCAGGATCTTAACCTGTTTGTGCCTGCCAGGGAAGAGATCAGACATGGACCACATGTGGTCTGAAGAAGGAGGATACTGCAGAATTCAGATTTTCAGTAGAAAAACTGTTTTAACTTTTTTCTTGGTCTTCCAAGGCCAAAGAAGAGCTCTCCACAGGAAAGCAGACCCCTTCCCTGTGAAAACTGTACATACGTGAGCCCAAAGACTACGCAAAGACCTCTACAGAGATGAGCAGAGAGAAGGGCCGCTGCAAGGTCCCAGCTACAGCAGTGCCAAACACATCACGTAGAGAGAGCTTCTCCTGCAGATCCAACACCAAACCGTCCTATCCAGAAATCCACACGCTTGGGAGTTTTAAGAAGTAACAATGGGTTAATTATTGACTCACCAAAGCTATTTTTAAACAGCTGCTGTGACAGAAGAACTGCAGAAGCTGTTACAGCATCAGCTCCCCTGGACTGATGGTCCCACTCAATCCCCACCATGCGATCTGGCCCATCGGCTGGCTTACAAAGTCCTCAGAAGAAAGAGGAAAAACATGCTGAATTCCCCAGCATTTGAATCACATAAGCGTTTGCCAAGAATGGGCCTCCCTCGTTACAGTTTCATAATTCTTCAATCCTTTCAGACTAACTCAGACACCCTTTGGGTAATAATTAACCATTCCCAGCGCTCAGCGCCTGCTCAGTTGAGCTCTGCATGTTCAAGCTCGGCATACAAGACCTTCAAAACTAATGGCATTAGCGAAGTTTATTTCTGTTAATTATGTTATTTTGGAAGGAGAAGAGGAAGGAAAGCTATTTCCAAAGACGAGCGGGGGTTTTCTTCTCACCCTTCCCCCCAGCACCCTTCAGGAGAAGGCACTTTGCACTCATTGTGTATCTTCCCCAGAAATGGGTTGTGGTTTCAATTCCGCATCCCAAAAGCGAACGCAGCAGCGTGTCAGATATCCCTGCTGCCACGGGAGGAGGCACAGCGCATGCTCCGTGCAAAGCCCTTCAGACAGTGGCGTTTAGCTCCCCAGAGTGGTTTGTACCACCCGCCTGTAAAGCCTCACATCCCAAACACCGTCCTACCGCACAGCACCACAACCAGTGCCGAGATGGAGAGCATCATCCGTCTTAAAACATACAACCCAAGGTGGAAGATGATGGAAGGCACGTGGGTGTTGGACGATCAGACAGTCGGGGACAAGGTGCAGAATCTTCTCCCTCTGAAACCCGCAGCCAGGCTGCAAGGGATGCTTTGGGGACTCGTCCCTTTCTCTCCCATCGCACATGCTCTTCCCTGCGATGCCAGGGCATGCTCTGGGGATGGAGACAGACTGTGACCTCCTGCCACTGCAACCAAGTGACACAGCCCCCACTGTCCTCCAACACTGCGGTCACACAGGCAGGACGTTGAAAATGTTTTGTGGCCATTTCATTCGGTCCCTGCCCCACCATGGGTCCCTGGTGCAGAGGCACTGGGGACTGAGCAAGCGCTAACCTCTCCTGCACCACTATCCCATGTTCCACAGCAGCGGCAATGGGCAACCCCATCCCGGCCACAGGTCAGAGATGCTCTCAAGTTATCACTTGAAAAAAAAAGTAAATCAATAAAAGACCTTTCTGGGAGTCTATATGGACACAATAACCCCATTTCCTCTTTTCCCTACATCATGGGTTGAAGTCCACTCTCTACAGGAACTGTGGAGGACCCAGACAGCCCCATCACACATGTCATCAGGCCACCAATTTGTCACCCAACCCATCCCAGCAGCTGGAGGGTGCTGAGGCTGCCCACACCCACAGAGCTTCACACACCAGGGAGCTGTGGAGGGAAGAAGCTGGGAAGCACCAACACACAGATGAGAAACCTGTGAGCAAACGCTCAGCAGCGGTTGTAAAGCAGCAGAGAAACCATTAGCTCCGAGGAGCCTTTATGGGGACCACAGGCTGAGCGGGATGGGGAGATGCCACCGGTCCGCGGGCCCTGGCAGACAGTCGGACATCCCCGAGACCAATTCCCACCGCCAGCGCTAGCCCCCTCCCACAGACCCGATCATGCCAAACAATCCCATAAACAGCATCCAGATGTGATTTGGGAGGCTAAATAATAGTTCTTGATCTTCTGACAATAGTGCCCAGAAGGATTTGGAGAACTGACAAAAACCTTTGAAGTTTTATGTAACAGGCTAGAACTTCTACAGTGACAGCTCCATCACCTCTGTCCCCCCCAGCCGAGGGGCCGAGCACGCTGCCCGCACCCAGAATTCCTGCATCAAGGAATACGAGCCCCAAATCCGCAGAGGTCTTGTGCCGTGCATTCAGGAGCGGGGAAGCTCAGTGCTGTCTGCTGTTCGCCTCGGTCTCGCTGGTCTAGAGGTCCCACTGATGTTGCCCGAGGAAGACTGCACTGAGGACATTTCCTCTGCTTCCTGCTCCAGGCTGAAAACGCTGTGGGAAAAGTTATTCCCAGAAAATATTGGTAGCTGTAAGCCTGGCCCAACAGCAAGCAGAAAGCAAGAGGCAGGAGAAACAGCAGAGCAGCACTTCTCGAAACTACGGCGTAGCTGATGGGGTTGATTTTTTAACCGAGTTTCCTAAGGAAACGCGGGAGCGAGCCACCCCATCTGTCCGTCCCCACAGTTTTTGAACCATTTATTTGATCTTAGCAAAACCTGCGTGAGGATGAGCAACCACGAAAGACGTTTCACAGGGTCCGGCATGCTGTCTCACACGGCCCCGGCCATCCCCGTACGGGAAAAGGCTGTAGCAGAAACAAACCACTTATTTAATAAGGAGCCTCCCCAAATGGGATGCATTTTGCACCCCGCTCCCAGAGCTCCCTCACGCACACACCGGGTTTCATCTCGCTTCCAAGAGGTTCGTTTTCAGCTTTGCCCCCCAAACCCCGCATCCCCCCGAGCCGGGGCCGGAGAGCGGCTGTGAGAGTCACATTTCCCCAAGAAATTCCGGGAAAGGCACTCCTGCTTTTAATGAGGAGAAGATTTTTTTTTCTGCCGACTTCCATAGCCAAGCTAATAAAAATGGAAAGCAATAAGAAATTCCAGCAGAAGGGAGGTGTGGGGGAGGAGGAAAGGGAAGATACTTGCTCATTTGAACCTATCCTAAATAGGAGAAGATAATTAGCCACACATATCCCAGAAAGAATAGCAACAGTATATGCAATTATTGGGAATGCACACTTTAAGAGCATTTGCCAAAAATGCCTGCTTTTATTAAAAAGGAATGGTTTCACAAAGGCCCAACTGTAAGAAAGGTTGTAATTTGCCCAAATAAAACTTAATTTGATCCATGAAATAGCTGTGGTTTATTGTGTAATATATGTGCTATGTGTTTTAATTTAATAGAATCCAATATAATTGTAAGCCAGTCAAGTTTCAGAGCAATTTTGGGTTGTTCCCACAGTGTATATAGTACAGATGCTACTTTGTGCATTGCACCAGCACATACATAAATCAGGAATATAGAAAGGATTATCCACAAAGCAGCAAGCAATGCTTCATCACGCACCGAACGGAAAATAAGACCTTTGAGGAAAGCAAAAGTTATTTACAGGAAATAACTCTGGATGCTCCGCTGTTAACCACTGCATCTCAGACTCCCGGACTCGGTCTTGGGGCACCGGTGCTGGGACAGGGGCTGTACGGACCAGCCCTGGGATGCTGCGGACCCTGTTGCGATGCCCCGTCGCCCCCAGCACACCCCCCTTCCTGGGGGCTTGCCAGATTCAGCAGCCCAGTCCACCTCAAGTGAGGGGAAATGGAGAGGAATCTTCTTTTCGCTTTCTAGAAAGGTTGTGGTTGATGTTGGCCATCCATCAGAGCAGCTCCGCGTTCACCCACGAGGCAGCTCCTGCCCCAAACCAGCTCAGAGAAGGGACACGATGGGATGAAGGCACCAGGATCTCTCTTGCCCCGCAGCCGCCCCACACCCAGTTTCTCATAAAAGCTCGCCGAGCTCAAAGCCCAACCAGGTAGCAGCTTATCCACCACCAGCCCCACTCACCAGGCTCAGCAGCTCAAACCCCGAGGCAACACACAGCACCAGCTTTGCCCTCGCGGCCCCGTCCCCGCGGCAGGCTCCCCTCGCCGGGCCAGCTCCCTGCGCGAGACATTTGATTTTTGGCCCTGGCGTTTGTCAGAACAAACACTCCAGCTCCCGAGGCTCATTTCGCGTCCCTCGGCAGCACCAGGGGAGCCGCGGCTCCGACCGCGCAACTGCTTCATCCTCTGACCCAGGACCACACCACGTCCTCGGCAGCTGTTAAAGCTCTTCCTCCACTTCAATCGCGTCCGCTGGCTTGAAGACAGACGCAGCTACACCACCAGAGCAGGCAGAAAGCCCGGGCCTGTAGGACCCACGGACATTTTGGGAAGTGCAGGGACACGTATGAGCACTTCAGGGATTGTTGCCCTGTTAAAAGCGTTAATTCGCAGCCCAAACAAAAGAGCTGGAGATGTTCCGTTACTTACAAGGACCACAAAGTCAAGCAGCATCACACACCAAGACAAACCTCCAGCTCCTTCCTCTGCACCAACAGGGATTTTTTTTCCTTTTCCCTTGCCAGCCTGCACGTGGGGGGGCAATATTCAGCTTTTAATTACGCATTGAACAAGTCCCTTGAACTTTTACCGCAGAGATAAAACCCCGAGAAGAAGGATTATGGTCTAGAGACTGGCAGACCCTGCAGAACTGTGGCAAAAGCTGTACCACAAAGGGATCTCAGCCTCTCTTTTTAACAAGAGCTGAATGTGGTTCCTTTTAGCGTTCATTTCTTTTCCATGCTGGCTAGTAAAAGGTATTTCTCAGTCAGAGTAGCAATGAACGCCAAGGATGGGGATGATGAACGTCTTCTTGCAGGAGGAGCAGCAGCCTCTGGGACCTACCAGCAGCAACTGGCTGCTTCTCATCAGCCTATTGCACAGACAGTTTTAAAATGCAGCATTACTCAAATTAAAAGGATCTTGTCAAATAAACACACTCCACAAATCAAAGCCCATAAGGACTCAGGTCCAATACTAGGAGAATTACTAATTCAGGACTTCCACTTGAGTAGACTTTAGGTGTATTTGGCCCAGGGAAGCCAAAACCAGACTGTGCAGCCTTCAACCTCCTGGTTGCACCCGTAACACCACGAAGAACCAGCTGATGCCTCTGTCAATGCTTTGGCACTCACAGACAAAGATGTCCAGCAAGTTTCGCTGCCTGAGTAACACCTTAGAACATCTGTGTCCTACCACCTCCCCAGATGATCCATAAAGCAGTCAGGGTGAGTCAGACCATTCATCTTGGGCTCTTCAAGATCTCACTCCTTGTTGACAAGGAAATTTGAGGGCTGTGGTCTGGGGAAGCTCCACCTGAGAAGGAGTCACTGCCTTGGAGGGCTGAGACTCACCAGCTTAAGATCAGCTGAGGCACCAAACCCATGTAACACCCCCATCCTACAACAAAACCACAACCTCTCCGTACAAATAACTGATGAGGCGGAGCAGACTCCAAGGTCAGTGCATTGCTGAAGCCCTTCAGCACAGGCGGAAGAGGGTGTTTGCTCAGGGAGTTGCTGCCCTCCTGTCTCTGACCATGGAGGGCTGGGGGGTGCTACAGGGATCCTGCCGTGCTGCTGAGGGGTAGCACATCCAGCTCCTTCAGCTCAGAGTTGAACCCACCGCAGCAGCGGGACAGAGGTCCCAGTACCAGTACAGGACAAAAAAAGCACTTCCCAGCCACTCCGCCAAGCAAACTCCTTCAAAAAAGCACTTTGATAATGCAGTCACAGGGGCGACCCAACAATCTTCACAGCAAAAGCACAACTAGCTCCAGGTGGAAGAGAACTGCACAAACCCCGCAGCACCCCAGCCTTGGGGCACCCAGAGCAAGAGCAAGCCCAGCCCAAAACACCCAGCCCACCCCTCGCACCCTCCTGCCAAGAGACTGCTTTCATTTCTGCCCCTAAAAATAAAAGCGTAACCCCACAGAGACCTCACAAGAATGAGAGGAGAAAACATGCAGCTCACCTTGGGTGTTGAAAGACCACAGCTCCTCCAGGACAGAGAAGAAGTCCCCTTCAGATGACCCCCAGAGCCTCCGGCCATCCCATTTTATAGGGGCTGGGGCAGACGCGCAAACACCAGCAGCTGTGGGTGGTGGCACAGGAGAGACGCGTTGGGTCGCTAGCGAAACCCAACGATGCCCAGCTGCTCCCGCAGACCCCGGCAGGGAAGGAATCCCTCGTTCCCCGAGGCAAGGGCCCTCCACCCGCAGCCACCCCAAGGGCTGCTCCAAGTGCCACCGTACAGCCCCCGGGTTCAAACCGAGGGATCGCACGGGGAAGGCTTCAGCGGAGCTTTGCGAGGGTCCGGTGCGGAGTTCAATAGCTTGGAAGCTTCTTTCAAGGGTCCTGAGTTTGAATGATTACAGAAAGGTATTACAGAGGAGAAATGGGGCAGAGAAGAATACTTGATGTCTTATTTCACTGCCTCACCATAAAATCCTTTTTTATTCCCTTTAAAGCCTCGCTGTCAACTGAAATAAAACTCCGGATTTATTCCTGGGGAAGCGTATGAGTAATAAAAAAAAGGAAAATTAAGCACAATCAGTGGATTGCACAAGGGAAACCCCAAAGTTAACAATTTCAACACACGAAAATCCTTTCACTGATGGAAACCAGGAACAGAGCCGAAAGGCGCCCGACCAGCCCGGCTGCGCCGCAAAGGCAAAGAGTTAAGTTAGGGAATGTCCATCCTTGGTGCTATTTTGTCCAAAAGATGGAAGAAGCCGGTAGAAAGCGGAAAATGACAGCACTGCTGCACCCCTGTGTGCACGTCAGGAGGAGGAGGACAGGGAGGAAGGCAGCAGCCAGCTTGGGATGTGAACGCAAAACGTTCTAAGTGATGGTGGGAAATGCCGGGAGAGGAATGGAGAAAAGGAAACAGGGAGAAGCAACTCAGCTTTTGGCTGGTTCTTCCCGGTTAAAATGAGGACAGTACTAACAAAGCCCTCTTAAAAAAACCCCGAACATAAAAACGGCCTCTTGACCGGCTCCGTGGAAGTGATACAGTGAGTGATGTAGGTGGTATGGCAGGACACGCTAGATCTAAGCCAGAGGGGATAAAAAAGCCCTGCAAAGCTCTTGAAAGCTGGCTTTAAACGATAGTGACGTGTTTTGACACCATTCCCTGACAACAATGGCTGTAACACAAACAAAAATTAATGATGTCAAGTATTAATACTAATGCTCCATGAACTCAACCAATGTGGTCCTAGTTAAAGATCAAGTATGGTTATAATTTGAAAAATGACCACAGAAATGTCATTGCGACATTCCCTGCTCGCGTCTCTCCCCGATGCCCATGCCAGGGCTGCGTGTTTCCCCGGTGGGATACGGTCCCTTCCCTGGAGGGATGCGGTCCCTTCCCTGGTGGGATGCGGTCCCTTCCCTGGTGGGATGCGGTCCCCACATTCCCCATCCTTGCTCACGGCTGCTGTAGAAACACCGAGTCCAGTCGCCAAAATGCATGGCCCTGACATGCATCAGGAGGGCTTTTTAAGAGTAAGTTTATGTCCTATTTTACTCTCTGTCTGGGTTTTGAGCCATTGAGGAGGTCTCATTGCATGTTTTCCTCTGCAAACATGAAGGCTACAAAAACATTCCCTCTAACATTGAAAGCTGAGGTGCTTCTGCAGTCACTGGACTCCAGAGGTTGGGACTTTATGAAAATCAAATGCAGAGGGATTTGTAATACATCTCTAAGACTTGGCAACACCAGTCAATGCCAACAAATAACTTTACTAACCAAGCGAAGCCAGACAACGTCCAACGGGCCCATGCAAGCGCATGGGTGCTACAGCGCTCACAGCAATGAAGCTCGCGCAGAAGTCAGCAAAGTGCCTGATTTTATCCAGAATTTCCAGAGAGAGTAAATCAGCCAAGACACGCTCACTTGACCAGGACCTCTTCTGGCTGCAATTGCTCCCCCGGGCAAATATGTTCTTCCCAAAGAATCCTCTATCGGTTTATTGCCGGGATGATAGACTGGGAGAGCTACAGGACAAACCTGCACACAGCTCCTCCAACTCCCCTCCGCCTCATTTCAAGTTACTGGAGGGGGTTCCCGAAATTCAGGCCACGCTACGGTGTCTCCAACTGACGATCCACTCAACCATGAGTTGTGCAAAACCACCGCTTGTTTCTCAGCCATCGAACACGTCCAGGAGATGCCGGGCTCACAGACAACCCCCGTGCAAGGCTGATAATGCAAACTGGTCCTACTGGGCAGCTTTTAGGGCCATGGTCTGTTCTGCTCTTCCCACCAGCACTGATACCCATCAATTTGCACTGGTACCCATTAATTTGCACTAATACCCACCAATTTGCACTGGTACCCACCAATTTGCAGAAAAACGAACGTGCACGCTCATCTTTACGATGTCCCCATCATGTTTTTGTTACCAGAGAGATCACGGAGCCCTGAGCACCAACAGCTATGGGAGATTTTCTCCTCACCTTCACCATTTGCTCCCTGGCTCTCAAACTCTCCTCGTTTACCCTCCTCTTGGGGACAACCGCAGTCTTCCAGCAACTCGCTTGTTGTTTTTCTAAGGGTCCTGGCCAAGACGGGGGACAGCGGTCGCCCCTCTGGAGCCCCCCCCGACTGCAGTGCGCCTGAGCAGACACTGCTGTGGACTTCAGTCGGGGGGGAGGAAAAAAAGACAATTAAAAACCCCCCCTATAATGCGAATACTTTATTATCAATGAGTGACTGGTATTAGCTTTTTGTCTGGGTATTAATAATATTTCAAAAAACCATACATCAAAATTAGGGCTTTCTCCTATTTTTGCTGTATAATTTTTCTTTTTTAAAAAAATCTGTATTGAAAGAATTATATAAGCCAAAGTGCATTTTCTGTTTTTTGTCCATATACACATTGCACCATACATAAATAATTACATTGTAAAAATGACTCCATAATTACAAGTATAATATATATTTTCATATAATATATAAAACTTTATATTAAATCTAGGTAGATGATATTTGGGATAGTCTGTGTCTTTTTTTTTTTTCTTTTTCCTTTCGTCAGAGGCCGACCGTTATCGATTGTTACTGAGTAAAATCTCCAGCCAACAAGGACACGACGTGATAAACTGTCTCGAGTAACACGGCCCCCAGCCTTTGGCGAAGCTAATCCGCACGCTGTTCGGGTCGTAGGGCCCGTCGGCGTAATCCAGATCGGCCGTGTGCTGCAAGAGGCAGGACTTCTCGTAGTCAAACACCTTGATGGAATAGCCCGGCATCACCTTGCGCACTATCAAAGTCCTACAGTTGGGGATGTCCAGTGTCGGGGAGTTGACGAAGATGGGATGCTCGCTGCGGTTGTAAGCCCACACACCGTCCGGTTCTTTGCTAAGTAAAATCCCGTAACCGATTTTACTTCGAGTCCTTCTCACAGTCTCGCTCCTGTTTTCCAGGTTTAGCTGTCCGAGGCAGAAGCCGTTTCCTTGAGGTAGGTCATAAAATATACTGACAGACTGTTCGTACACTGTGTAGAGGCGGCCGACGCGCGTCCGGTGCTCCCAATAGGCCACGTTGCACCAATGGCTCCTCTTCACGGCATCGGGCGACGTACTGGCATCTGCGGGGGAAAGCAGAGGAGTCAGGGTCTGCTGTGACCGCCTGGGAAAAGACAGGTATGGAGGGTAAGCAAACGGCTCTTCCCACCCACCAGCTTGGCTCACGCGGGAACTGAACTTGCATTCAACCCAAAGCCCGTCTTCAACCCAAAGCCCGTCTTCAACCAATTATGTCAAATGCCACCAAGAAAGAAGGCTCAAGCAAAGGCTGGTGACCCAACCGGCCACCCACCAGCTCCCACGGAGCTCAACGCCTCTCCCTCTAATTTAATGTTCAACTCTACATCCAGCAGCCGGGACCCTGTGTACTCAAGATACGTGCATTTCTACCACCAAGAGCTGGCATGGACACTCCACCACCGCAACTCAGCCACCCCTGAGTCTGGCGGGTCCCCAAGCTCCTCCAGCACTGCTGTGGTGGTGTACTCCCATTTTTAAAGGCCAGCGTGGGTCGAGGTGAAACACAAGGGATGCCCATGAAGTGCTTGGATGACCGACCTGACAGTTATCTCTGCTATGTAATACTCTTCCAGAGCGATGCTGATGTTCCCACGGGGAACATGAAATCTGAGGAGGCATTTCATGCCAAGGGGGAGTAGTTGCTATGAACTATACATGTCCTCCTACGAAGTCATTGCAACTCTCTCCAGAACAATGAGAAACGTCCTTTCTTTCTAGGAATTACGTTCAAGGAAGACGGGAGGGACGTAGACTGCCAGAAATCTGCTTAATTTATGATGCCTCCAGAGTTTATGACGCCTCCAGAAGGAACATGGGAACTCTCAGCCCTAAAAAAGCTCTGAAGAGGGCGAATTAACCTCTTGCTGAGTATCACTCCCGCTCCTACCACACCGGTTAACAGCAAAGCACCCTGAGATTTCAAGCAAGGAGCTCTCCTTCGAGCCAGCCCTGCTCCGTGCCCGGCATTAAGCTCCCTGACAATATATCACGCGCCCGCGGCCTGCTGACCCCTCTGCCTTCATGCCATCAAGTCCGATTAACTCGCACGCGGGGTGATGCCATTATTTTGCTTCAGAGACCCTATTGACGCACCGGATTTCAAGCGCAGCCCTACAGCCCCGTTTCTTTTCAGGCTCAAATTACCCCGGAGGGGAATGGGCTCTCCTCCCCATTAACGATCTTTGAATTAAGCAGCTTTGTTAGAGTTTAACTTGAGTTGTAACTATACAAATTTAAGGGGAGGGCGATGGGGGAAGGGGAGATGGGGAGTAATTGGGCAAGCGGGATGCCAATGGGATGCCCTTTGCCGTGGGCAATGCTCATCATCTCGCACCAACCCCCTCACCCATCACAGGTCTAAACCGCCCCCCAAATACCAAACTGGCCCTTTCCTCCCCCATCACCTGTTTGAATAATTTTTAGGACCCAGCGTGGCCACCAACAGCCTCTTTTCGGTCTGATGCACATTTTATCCAGAGCTGGGAAGGAAACCCTGTGACAATCAGATACTTCAACCCCACTGGGGAAAAGAAACACCATTTCCCCGCATTTACGGCAATCCTCCGTGGAGGGGTGAGCCAACAGCTTCGTGCCCCCTAATAGTGGAGGTGATGTCCTGGGCCTCCTAAAGGCATAGGAAGAGCCCTGCTGAACACAACTGGGTGAGAAGCGCCCCTTAAATTCGGAGTTAATGGCTCTGCACAGCAGGGGAATGGGTGAAGACCCCTTGGTCGGAGCAACAGCAGCTGGGTGAGGCAAACTTGTGTCCCCCCCCAAGGACCAGGTCCCGGCCCAGCCGCAGCCCTCGCAGCAGCGTGGGACACCCCACCACGTCCCAGTGGCACCGATGGGTCTTTGTGTCTCCGTGCTTCTGAGCCACCCTCAGCGGAAACCGCTCAGAGTCACTCTGTAATAAGCTCATCCAAACTCTGCACTCCGCTAACGACAAAAATCATCAAATACAAAGGTTTTTCCCCATTCTCACTCTTTGGCGAATAACTCTGTTTCCTTTGCCATCTCAAATGACCCTCCTGTGTCTGGATCACCAGGAGTTAAACCAACAACCCAACTTGCTCCGAAAGGGTAATGACTTCATCGGCAAGTGCGTGATGAAGATGATGTACGCAAGCACATCGTTAAATACTGCTGACTGGACTTGACTCTTCCTGAAGTATCTCATGATGCCTTGCAAACCACCAGCCATGGGAACACGAAGTTTTAAGGAAGGAAGAGAAGATTCAAATGTAATTCTGGATTACAACCCCCCTGCCAGCTGCCTACTACCAATATGATGCACTAAGATCTCCACCAAGAACAGAAATCTTGATGAAATTGGTGATAAAAAGTTTCAGAACCTCTTTGCAGTATTTCTGCAGCGGTTGCAAAAACGATGTTAACCAATTTTATGGCATTAACACAAATACGACCCAAACAGTCTCATCTAACTGAACGTTACTGAAGCAAGCCTGTCCTCAGCTACCTCTGTACAAACCCCTGAAATCAACAGCTTGGCATGGATGAAAATTGTTTGACCCTCTCTGATAACACCCCTCAGTCTGCCACCATGCAGACTGTCAGCGCATTTTTCTCTTTAAAATGCACTATGGCAAATAATTCCGTATTTTCTTTTAAGAGGTAAAACAAGATGTAGTTCATAAATGATGGAAACGGCACGACAGCAGAAAGAAGAGGCACTGAGCAACTGAGCCTCACCTGCAGGTACATCGTCCACAGCGCCCCGTTCCCACCGTCATCTTTCCCCTGGGACATCGCACAGTTGAGATGCCGGCAGCGCCTTTCCAAAACTCTTCTCAAACACTGAATTTTGCTGTTGCCCCACTCGAGTGATGCTGGGGGGGCTACAGCCAAGCTCAGAGCTTTTCATCTGCCGGGCCCGGAGGCTGGTAGCAATTACCGAGCTCTGCATCTGTTTAACCTCCCAACCTCCGCAAAGCCCTGCATGCCCATTAGGTAAGTTGGTTTTGTCATTACATTTTGTAGAAACTACCACTCAGCCCCTGAATTTCCCTTACAGACTAAGGACGGGGTAACTTCAAAACTCAAGTCTCCCCATCAGTTGAATTAATTAGGGGAATAGTCAGCAATAAACATTTAAATAGGTGTTTCCCATGGTTTATTGCAAATTAACATACGTAGCGGGGGAAAGCAAAGCAGGAGGAAACCAGAGTCCATCCTACAAGAACATCTCGCTGTAGGTGCCACCATCCCTGGTGCCGTCTCTGCTCTCCAGGAACCGGCAAATATTTTGGTAAAGTCACCAATCTACCCACACGCTGAAAACAGGGGAAGGTTTCTTCACACCTTCTGCTTTGATGCAGCTAGAGCAGCCTTATTAAAACCACTTCCATGCAACTCACGGCATGGCTTCAGTCCATCCACCCACGCACACCACCTCAGGGGGCGAAACCCCCCTGCCGACGTGCCTCCCGTCTCCGTCACCCCGTCCCAGCTCCTGCCAGCTCAAAGCACTCCTGGAGATGTCCTGTGCTCCTTCAAACGGGCGAGGACCTGAGTTTTAGGTAATTGCGCATGAAGCAGCTAAAAGTTTCCTTTCCACCCCGCTTTTCCCGGCCGGGGGTGAAGAAAGGCTTTAAAATCCACGCAACCGGCTGCACAAGCAACCTGCCCGTGGCCCGCAGGCAAACAAAACACCCCGAGAGGAGACAGTTAAAAGGCTCATCTGAAAAGCCTCTGCCCCCGGCAAGCTTTCGGCGGGTCCCTCTGCTCCCCCGGCCCCGGCCCTCGCCGGCTGCCCCGCTCCCCGTGCCCCGGCGGGTTCCTTTGCCTCCTTTTATCTCCCCGTGCGCTCGACCGGGCCCTGAACACACGAACTCCTCTCGCAGCCCTGACACGAAGCAAGGGCTCCAGCGAGCCGCTGATACGAGGGGGCCTGCGCTGCCTCTTATCCCCTGCCAAGTATTAGTTTCACCTCCAGCCATTAGCCACTACCACTCAGCAGAGAGCAGGGGCGGCCGGCAGAAAAGCGCGTCCTCTGCCTTTTAAATAAATATTCCATTTTTTCCTCCTCTTTTTCCACGCCGCCCTTTACGCACAGACAAGAAAACCCGCTTTTTTTTTTTTTTTTTTTTCCTTTCTTTTCCCCCTTTCTGCTGGAACAGAGGCAGGCTTGTGAGCTTTCTTTTTGAAGAAAGAAAAATATTTCAGTCCTGCCGTGCCTCCCTCGATAGTAGACGCCGCATTTTTAACAACTACCATTGTAGGCAGCTACAACTTCTAACAAACAGCTACATTTGGGCTGGCGTCAGGGCTATCTCTTCCATCAAAGCCACCTTTATCGATCAGATGGCCGGGCTGAAACTCCGGCTCTTGTTTACTCCTTGCTCCGAGTCGCCGTTTCCTCCGCTGCGGCGATGCCTCGCAGCAGACGCGTCCAAAAGGAAATTCGAACAATTTAAGATAAAAAAACAAGATAGGAAGCAAGACAGGGAATCAAAACCAGAACTTAACGGGAAAAAGAGTCCTGCACGGCTCAGGCAGAAGGAATCCGGGTACGGGAATAAATGCAAAGAGCAAATACTGTCAATCCTCGCGGCGTTAGCGGCGCTGCTGCTTTCGCTCCCTGCAGAGCGTGGAGGTAAAGAAAATAACTTGAGGTTTTAGACTGTTTGCGATTTGACAGTGCTTTATGCCAGTGAAGTTCAAAGCAGTGCGTTAAAAGAGAAAAGAAAGATGCTTTTTTCCAAAACAAAATGCTGTACAGTCCCACTGCTTGATGTCGCACTTAAAAGCAGGATGGAAAACATGGGCAGATCACAAAACACACGATTAAAATATCTCTGATTCATGCTCCGGCTCTTCCGAAGCCACCAAACCTCCTCTCAGCAGGTCAAATGGCCCCCGCAGTATATGGCTGCAAGGAAGGTCTTGCTGGGTAAGGAAACGGGGGTGAGAAGGGAAGTTTGCTCCAGTGCTTTGAGGAATATTCCCGTTTTTGCACGGACTCCCGGTGAAACAGTCGCAAGCGGCGCCGGGTGGTTTGTCCGAGCAGAGCCCGCCGTGAGGAACGGGTGATGCCAGCCCCCCTTCCCCACCTAACCCCAAACCACGCTCATGGGTTCCCAAAACGCATTTAAGAGGCGCCCACAGGGAAGACGACGCGTGTGGGGAAAAAAAAAAAATCACTGCATGCTCCAAACGTGACGGGGACTCGAATGCACATCTGGGCATGAAGTGGGATATTCGAAAGCGTCCCCAGGACTCAGCCCACACCCCGTTTCCATGTCCCACCCTCCCGTACCCCTGCGTCTCGGGGCAGCCCAACGCTCCTCCGGCCACGGACCTCAGTTACATCCTTTCTCCATGGCCAAGGTCTTCCTTCAGGTTTGTTCTTTAGACTATTAGATACGTGCTCGGTCTTTCTCCTCCCCTCTGCATGCCTATACCACCCAACCCGCAGGAGCGCGGAAGCAGGATGGTTATAGCCATACCCGGGGCACTGCGAACAAGGTCCAGGTAAAAAGCCCGGCACAAAGAACACACACATTTCCCCCAAATCTTGTAACAGTTCACTGGGGAGCCATCGGTTAAAATAATCCCCCATTAATACCCTCAGAAACAAGCTCCAGGGTAAGGAAGGGGTTAAAACTTTCCACAGCAGAAATGGAATTTTTATGGCCCTGCAAAAAAAAAAAAAAAATTAATTGTCAATCTGCCCCAGCAAAGCTCACAACCATTTTCGTTAAGCCAATATACTTAAAATACCTCTGCCTTACAAGTTTCAGCTGGAATGCATCACTGCGGCCCCCCGAGAACCCCGCGCTGCAACCACCCCCGGCAGGAGACCCTGCCCGTGCCGGGGGGGGAGACGCCGAGCGCTGCCCCCAGCACGGGGATCCCCCACCCAGACGCCCTGGGGACCCACGGCCGCAAGCCAGCCGCCAGCTGTCTGTCCGTCCTCACTGGGAGCGGTGGGCGGGGGGGTTTGAAGGCACCTTCCCATGCTTGGAGGAGCTGCAGCCCTTGGTGAGCCACGTCTTGGCCAGCAGCTGCTTTGTCAGCACACGGGAGTGCTCCGACGTTGGCTCCACCATATATATTTAAGGCAACATCCCAAGCCCAAGCAAACGAACGCAGGAGGCTGGGCGAGACCTGGGCTGCCATCCTGCGGTGGCCCTGGGGACACCGGAGAAGCGGAGGCAGCAGGAGGTTCTCCATGCTGTCCTGCAGCAAAACTCAAGGAAAGTCCTGACGAGGACAAGGACAATTTAAATTTAGTCCATTTTTCTCATCGCTTCTTGGTTTCTCAGATGAGGACCCCACGGTCTTGTGCAAGGAGATGGCAGCTGGGTGCAAGCAGGAGGTTGGAGAGCCCTAAGCTTCTTCCTGGACCTTTTCCTTAAGGCCCAGAATCAACTGAGGATTCTTTAATGTCCCAGCTTCGACCAAGACGAACTTGCTCCCTGATTCGTAGAGGCCCCGAAAAGCTGTCACCAGCTCCCCAGCTGATGACCGAGGTCATAGAATCATAGAATTGTTCTGGTTGGAAGAGACCTCCAAGATCATCGGGTCCAACCATTAACCTATCACCACAGGTTAGCCACAGGGAGAGCAGACTAGAACTTCCCCGTGCTACAGAGCATCAAACTCTCTCCAGGCTGCTGGTTTGCTCTGCTGAGAAAGATGTAAAGACTCAGCCCAGCTCATGCCTCAATTATAATATAAGAGTGTGATTTCATATTCGAATTAATCTGGTGTCACCGTTGTTGTGGCACAAAAGGGTCCCAACTCCTCCAACCCCAGCACCGTTCCTGGCATGTTCCTCATGTTGGACACGGCTGTTGTGCAGCCAGAGACCAGTTCAGCTCACTCATCCAGCAAAACCCAACACCAAAGAAAGCACCGCAGACGGCCAAAAAGAGCCCTCGCTGCCACCGTACCCACCACGGAGGAGGAGCCTTCCTCCTCCTCCTCCTCCTCCTTCACCTCCAGCCTTTACCTTGAGCAGAGCTCTGGTGCTCCTCAGCCTCCTTCCATGAGCTGATTTAATTCGTTAACCCAGTAGATGATTAACTCAGAAGAACACTTGCACTGGGTTAATTAATTAAATTAGTTCAAAAAAGGGTCTGACGGGCAACAGAGCCGGTGGAAGAGGCGCGTGGAGAGGCCTGGGGGGAAAGGGGGACATTTCCATGGCAGCCCAAGAAACAAAAGCAACACAGGACGGGAGCCAATGCCAAGAATTAGGATGAAAACAATTTTCTCTGCATAAAAGAAACCACTCTGCAAAATCATCAGCTCATGCTAATTTTTTTTTTCTGTCCTTCAAAGAAAAACACATGCCATGTTTAGTTCTGCCCGGAAATTTGGAAGCCATCGCCAGTTAGCTTATGTTCAAGCTAAATTCAAGGAGTTTGTTTCTAATGTACCTTCTCCGGCCATTAAATACGCAGTCCAGAACACGATTTTAAGGTATTTCAGCCGGGTTTGTTTTGCAGCTCCCCTGCATAGTTTACAAAGGTCTTTTTTTCAGCCAAGGCTGAAAAGTCCTAGAAAGTAAGAAAACTGGGAAAAGCCCAACTCAGGTATTTTTCCCTGACATTTTTATGCGTTACTTCTAAAGGCCGATGTTTTCAGAGGTTTAGGTGATTTTTGTTTTTTGAGTCGAACAGTCTCCATATAATCTCAGCTTCCCTCGCTCACAGCTTTCGCGGGCACGTTCATCGCTTTTACGTCCCCGGGCTGCGCGTGTAACCTGGCATGTAAAAGTTAACCCAACAATGTAAATACCCCTTCAAAAGGGGCCCAGAACGTAATCACCTGCGGCGGCTGCCAATTAGGAAAGCACCAGACCTGTCATCAACCAGAATCTGGCTGAGGTTTCTCCCCCGTTGGAAACCAGCCCTGGGTAAACCCAAGCCCGGCAAAATCCCAGGGTCACGCTCGGCATCTCCGTGAGCACCCGGAGCATCCCCGCTGCCCGGCCAGGGGTGCCCCCACCCTGCACCCCACGAGCCGGTGGAAGACGTGGGGGATAGGGAAGGTCTGCACGAGCTGATTTGCTGTCGAATCGGGAGGTTTGCTGAAAATCTTCTAGTTGGGGTTGGCTTTATCCTCCGCCTCCGGCTGCCAGCTGGGCACGGCACCGACGGCACGCCGCGGAGGGCGAAGCCTCATTCCCCGAGTGCCCTCTGCAGGGCAGGTCTGCGAGGCTGGGGGATGCTGGGACAAAAAAATGGGGGAAAAAAATCCCTTTTCTACATTTTCAGGTTGAGAACTCGCACATTTTCAGCTCCTCCAAACAACGGTGCACGCAATCCCTTTTTTTTTTTTCCCCCAGAGCCTGAAAAACGCTGAGAATCCAGAAGAAATCACCTCATCCATCACCCGATGGCAGATTTCCCTTTTAGCCGCCGCCGCAACGTCCAACGCTCCCTTCCCCGCGCCGCTCCCGCCTGGCGCCGCGCCAGCCCTCGCTATTAATTAATCCGGGGGCCGCCTGCTGCAATCCCGGCTACGCCAACCGCATCCGACTTGGGCTGGGCTGGTGAGCAGAAGTTGGGCCGGCCAAATCCCGCGGGACCTCCCGAGCTCTCGTCTCCCTCTCGAACCCGTTTCGGCGTTGCAGAGCAATTTTAGGTGCTCTTAGAAATCCCGACTGATGCCCTTGGGGAGGGAAATAATCTGCTCCGTGCCCAGAGCTGTGGGAAATCGGAGCATCCCGCGGTGGAGGAGAGACTCTAGAAAATGGTGTAAGTAAATAACAATACTTTTTGCTCATAGAAGAGCTTCGGCTGAGCGCTTCAAAGCATTTTAAAAGCAGAAACTAATTAGCAGGTCCCTCTGAAGAGAAACAGGAATAACACCGCTTTCCGCCTCCATCACGCCTCTCGGGCAGAGCCTGGGAATCGCCTTACCGGAGGGCGATGGTCCAGAGGCGCGAGGCTCGGGCTGTAACCGAACCAAAGCCCTGCCTGGTTCACACCGGCATCAGATGAAGGGGTTTCTGCCGGAAGGTGACAGAGCTGTTCTGGGAAGCCAGATGCTGACTTGGCGAGAACGTCGCCGAGGCGGCTGCGGAGATGCCTCTGGAGATGCTCGAGCCTCCCCGCTGCCACGCTTGCTAAGAGCATCGGAGCATCCCGGCAGCAGCAGGACCCCTAACCCAGCACAGGACGCCTGACACACACACCTCCTCCGGAGACAAGCAGCGGATTAAAAAAAAAAAAAGGCCTTTTTTCCTGCGGTTGTTAGGTAATACGAGGGCATCGAGCTCCTCCGAACAAGAGGGCTGTCCTGCAAAGGCCACGCAGCACACCGTCCCCTGCTCACACCGCTCTCGGCACAGCCCCAGCCCCAAATCACAGCTCAGCTCCCTCCGGTAACAGCCAAAACTTGCCATTTCCAGAAGGCAAATGCTCAGCGGTTCCCCTACACGAGGCCTCCTTCAGATATCCCAGGCGGGTCAGGCAAAATCTGCTCCCCAAAACCGCCAGCAAAGCTGGAAACTGCGGACTTAAAAGCTTGCACAGGACACGGGAAACGAAGCAGGCTGCAACTGCAGCAGCTTTGCCGCGCTCGTCTAGTTTTACTAACCAGAAAATGAGCAGAGATGCTGCCCTGGGAGGAAAATCCAAGCAAAACCAAATTAAACATCACCATCGGATACATTTTGAGAGCCTGGAATTGCACTCCAGCGCGAGCCGTTCCCCCGGAGCGAGAAGGAAGCCAGCCTGGCCCCGCTATCGCACCTCTATCGGATTTACGCCTGAGAACCAGGCGCGGGGTTTCGGAGCAGAGGCAGACGACGTGAGAAGCAGCGAGCGGGCTGGAAAAACCCAAGGCCACCCTGATTTCTCTGAAGCGAGGACGCCACGCAGCCACAAGCGGAATCCTCCAGAGAAGATCGAGGCGCTGGAGACAGATGTCTGTCGGCTCGATGCCAATACCACTGCAAATATCAAGGACTGCGAAAGCTTTCGGAAACTATCACCGACCTGGAAAACAAGCTGCGACGGAGGAGTGCCGGGCTGGGGAGGCTCCCCGGGGGCCACGAGCAGGAGCCCATCAAGTGTTTTTCTCCGTATGGGCTGGGAATGAGCCGCTTTGCTCCTCCCTGGGCGGCTGGGTGCAGAGCCCGGCCCCGGGCAGCTGCCAGACTCCAGCCTGGGACCTCTGGGAGACTAAAAATCTTGGGCTTTCATCCCAAACCCCCACTGGTACCCAGAGCGGCCGCGGGACCCCCATCCCGCCCCATCCTCTGCCCCCCAAAAGGGCTCTGGCCGATGCCTCCCCTCGCCTGGTAATTCTCCCCCAGCATCCTCAAAAAGGCTTTTTTTCCCAGCACGGTATCAGTGCCCTCACATATATGAGAAGGCCTCGAGAGTGAAATGGAAATTCAAGCTTTGTTCTCGCTGGCCAAAACCCAAGATCCTTCTCCCGATAAAGCTCTCCCCGAGACTCGCTGTCTGAGCGAGACGGGGAGCCACGGCCCCGTGGCTGCCACCGCACGTCACGCCGCCTGCCATCGCTTCAAGTCCTCTCTCGTGGCGGATTTGCCAAAGTTTTAGAGGGAATTAAAGGATTTGGGGTGCCAGCGCGGGCTTTGCAAGGAAACAACCCCTCCGGTGTGCAAGCTAATTTGGTCACGCTAAAAGGATAAACCCGTACGGGGAGGTCCTGGGGCTCGTATCTGTTGGAGAGGAATTAAAGGCAGGAGGGATGGAGTCGGTGTGCGGTGTGAGCAGCCGCGGGAAGAGCCCAGCGGCCGGCGAGGCAGAGGCAGAGGCAGGTTCCCGGTCCTGCGGTGCTGGCAGGGAGCACGGGGCCGGCTCCTGCCCTCCTGCTCGCACGCGCACGCACGTCTGCACGGCGGCAGCCGGGCCGGGAGGGACGTGCAGAGGGATGCGTGCATGCGTGTGCACCCACACACGCCAGATTTTCCGATAGCTAGTTCATGTATTTATGTGTAAACACTTTCTGGGTCCATTCCAGCCCTTACTCCAAGCAAGCAGCTCGCTCCACTGAAAACTGCTCGTGGCCAGCATCCATGGGCTCTTACTCCCACTTAAAGCAAAGACTAAACAATGACTTAAGCATCTCAGGATTTAAGCCCCAGAGTTGGTCCCTCACATTCACAGTCAAAGCCGCGAGGACGCCGCGCGGGCGGTTTCTGCTTTGCAGGAGGACCTACACCGCCGTGGTAATAACCCGTGTGCCGCGGTGGATGCACCGGGAGGGGTTTCCGAGCCCTTTTTTCTGGAAAATCCACAAATCAGCAACCCAGAGGAGCAGACGGGGCACAGGGCACGCGTTTCTGCTAGCCTGGGACAAGATTACCCCCAAACACACCTCGTCTTGTTTTTATACTCCCTGAAATGGCGCTGTAAATCTATTAAAGTGCAGATAAACAGCAAGAAAATTTGTGCAAGGGATAAGCAGGGGATGGGGGATGAAAACCAACGTATTTGCATGAAATCCACAACATTGGCAAGCACCGCTGCAGCCCAGCGAGGCGGCGACGTGTGGCCTCTGAAAGTCCCCAAAAGCGTCTTCCCAATCATCTCCCAGATGACAAAATTCCTAACCCTGTATTTGCACATGGAGTGGAGGTGACTCACACTAATTACCCTCCCTGGCCAAGAAAGACTTGTTTTCATTTCTAAAAACCACAGTTTCTTTTAAAAAAAGGGGGGGGGGGAAATAGGAAAATCCCAAAATACACACACAGCTCCGTGGGACACATCCTGTCCTGCTGCACTAATACGAATCCCAGTCACCCCGATACTCCAGCTCCACTCGGGATGTTCAAAGAGAAAAGGATTAATGAGTTACAGCACCGACACAGCCAGAGACGCGCAGCGGAGACGCTGCCAGCGTTAGCTCCGGGTCTCCTGATTTCCAGTAACGCTCATTCAATATAACCCAGCTAAAATAATTTTGGGGTGCACGAGCGGAGCTCAGCGCGGTCGGAGGAAGAAGAAGAAGACGGGTCTTCGTTCAGGTTCAAAATCCTCCCACCTTTCTCGGACAAGCTCTCATCTTTCTTGGGAGGGCAGCTGAAATTTAAAGCTAAAAATAACCTTTTCAGGACCGGCCTATGCAGGGTTCATGGTTGCAGCTCCTCCACGAGACGTTTCGGGGGGGGGGGAATGCACAGGCTGCAGTTATAAACTCTGCAAATTAAGTACCAAAGTAAACGACTTTCCCATCGAGAGGAAAATGGGAAGGAGAGCAGGTCAGGCTCTTTGTAAATCAAGGACAGGGAGATTAACGGAGCATGTGAACGCTTCGTTACGGCTAACGAGTTCAAGACTGCACACCCTGAACACAGCCGAGCGCCCAAAGAGAAACGCCAAATTCTTCCCCTCCTCTCAAGGGAAATTGATTTTAAAAAATAAAGCAAGGCATATCGGGGGGGAACACATTAAAAAGGGAGCCTGTCAGCAGCCTGAGAGAGGCTCATTTCCCTTCTCCATTCTCCTATAGGTCATATACATATAAAATATCCACATGGACGCAAAGAACCCCCCTGCAAGAAGCCTGAAGAACAACCGAGTGCAAAATCAGGGTCAGGTATTTTGCAGAAACACATTCACAAAGCTCCAACGAGCAACACGGTTCCCACTCGGGCCAACTTTTGCTCATTATTGCAACGTTTCTGACTGTTTCTGATGGGGCTGCGGATGATGTGGAAGCCTCATCGTTCAACCCTGGTATTTGCACGGTACAAACAAACCAATGCTATCGATGTTATAAACTCTGTCAAGCTCCTGCACTAGAATCCTTAAATTGTTAAAAATAGGAAAGAAACTGCACAGTTCACATATTTTATAAAGCTGGGTTAAATCAACATCTGCAAAAAATATCCCCGTTAAACGAAATAGCAGGATTTCATTAAGTAAATTGCAAGTTGGCAAAAATTCTGAAAGAAAGGGAAAAAGCCACAGCCAGCCCTGTAATTTAAACCTTATTTTAACTGTGACAGCATGACTGCGAGAGGCTGCATTTCCAAACAAAAAAATAAAATAAAGTCTAAAAAAAAGTACCTGTTCCCCCTGCTCCCCCCCTCAGCGCACCATAGCGTCTGCAGTCATTACGCGAACAAGCCCTTCCCTGGGGAGATGAAGAGGGAGCGGGACCCGCTCCCGGCCCCGCGTCCTCCGTATTGAACCCATCAAACCTGCAAAATCCAGGATTTTCCACCACGGGAGCACCCGGATGCCTGCGCGGCGGTGGGGGGTGATGGGTGACAACGTCCTTGGAGCCCTCGGAGCCAAGCGGGCTCAGGTACACCCCCGTGGGTCTGCAGCCCGCCGTTCCGAGCCAGCATCGATTTGCCTGGAGGCCGAGCAGCCCGAAGCCCGGATTAGACGGCTGCGGGTCTGGGAAACAGCTCAGTCCGGGCGACACTTCATCACTTTCTGCATTTTAAACACATCCTGCTCCCCTGCACAAAACCAGGAGCCAGCCAGGGGCCGGTGCCTGGCGAAGGGCTGGTGGCACCTACCCCGTCCCGCGCGGGCGGCACGTTCCCGCATGGGTGCCCGTCGGGTCTGGGTGCTGTGGGGAGGGCGGGGTGGCAGCAACTGGGCTCCTTGCTCGGGTACCTCCAAGAAGCCCCTGAAGGGACGGGATGTGCGTCGTGCTACTGAGCAGGACGGCGGGGCTCACCTGCAGGGAGATGCTTTGGGGATTTCCCTTGGGATCGGCATTTCAGGGCGGTCACGGTACCACGTGCGCGGACTCTGGGTGCAACATCACCCCCAGCCCCAGAGCTTCAGGGCTAACCTCAGCCCAGAGGTGCGGCTGCCCCCGGCATCGCCTGGGGTGGGCAGGGAGCGGGCAGGGAGCAGGCAGGGCATCGCCTGCCCTTCCAGCCAGTTTTCCAGACCTGCCGAGCGCCTTTCCTGCCCGGGGTGACTCAGGGGGCCGGGCTGGGCTGCGCGGGGAGGCTGGGCTCTTCCCACAGCGCCGGCCAAAAGCCTCCGCGGGAGCCTTCCCCGCAGGGGACAGGGACAGGCGCTGCCTGGCTGGGTGGGCGCCCGCCGCGGGGACACCCCGGAGGGCACTGTCCTCCCGGGCCACCTCCTCCAGGGTAACACCCAGCGCAGCACCGCGCACTGGGGGGGCCAAGTATTAGCTCCCGAATTACAATAATTACAATTCCCCACCCGAAAGCTCTGCTGTCCCAAGGAAATCACCTGGAAGCAGGACCCTGGGATCAGTAAAATCTCTCATCTGGCACATACTGAATCTGTTTGCTTTGAAAATGACTGCTCATGGGAGTAAAAACCTCAAAACAAAACCTAAAAACAACCGGTCTGATATGCAAACTCGGAGCTGAAGACGAGACCTTTAACAGAAAGACCAATTATTTGCTTACAACGTTTTGGCTTTGCTATTTTTCCTGGCACATACGCCGCCGGAGTTATTTTGAAGGGCTGTTTGCTGCATGCGGAGCCGAGAAAACAGTGATCCTATTTCCTTTCTGATCTAAACATCCGTTTGCCGTGCGAGCGGGAGGAAAAAAAAACCCCAACGCCGTGCATCTCAGGAAGCGCAAAGAAAGGGGCGGTGGGTGCCGGCGGGGAGGAGGGCGGGCAGGCACCCCCCCGCTGCTCCCCGCTCAGCGAGGTTTCCACCTACGGCCATCCGAGGGGGCACCCATCCCGCGCCGGCCCGAAACGAAAGGGAACGGCCATCCCGAGGGGTCTGGGCTGCTCTCCTCGACGCAGACCAAGCGAAAGGCCCCCGGCCGGACCCTCACATCTTCCTTAACACGTCTGTGAAGGCAAGGGCTGCCCGGCTCATCGCCACCGGCAGCGGCACTTTCTTACAGCAGGACTGAGCCGCTCCCGAGGCTGAAAACCAGGCAGTCTCACAGCCTCGTGCTGGATGAAGCAAGAAATAAAAGCTGCACGGGCACCTCGGAGGCACGCTAGAGACACGGCATCGCCGGAGCCTTGCAAAATCCAACGTGGGAGCAAAAGAAAGGTGGTTGTCCTGGGGCAAGTGCGAGGCAAAGCAGGCAAAGCCCTGCCTGCCACCAAAGCTCGCCCCAAGTCACGTCCAGCCGCGAGCGGGATGCTGTTGGCTGCAGGACTGGATAAACAGTAATTGCAAGTGCTAGCGATGCTCATGCCTCCCCCAAACCCACTGTGCAACGACTGCCTGTGTCTTGGACACCCCTCATGTCAGAAAGAGCACCCGTGGCAAACCAGCCACGTACAGACCACGATGTCGGGACCACCTGAACCCCCAAACCTCAGGACAGGAGCCCCCCAAGGCTGTAAGTCATAAACCAAACCCTGCACGGAGGCGAGACCCTGCACGTGCAATTGCTGCACCTCCAGCAAGGTCCCTCCTGCCCGGGCTGGGCAGCTGTGGCCATCG
This sequence comes from Phoenicopterus ruber ruber, assembly GCA_009819775.1. NCBI lineage: Eukaryota > Metazoa > Chordata > Aves > Phoenicopteriformes > Phoenicopteridae > Phoenicopterus > Phoenicopterus ruber. The sequence continues at coordinate 2,558,672 of CM020225.1, forward strand.
CACCTCCCTGTTTGGGGACACACACGTGTCACCCCCAGGACTCGTGCTGTCCTTGCCACCATCTCCTCCCAGCTACGCTTTCCACCCTTTGGTGAGCTAAGGGCCAGCTCGCCGTCATGTTTCTAAATTTCCTGGCTTTTGAGGATACAAGCCAGGTCATTAACATTATTTATAGGTTCCTGTGTATGAGTTTCCATTTGTTTGTCTGCTCAAAAACAGTTAGGTGAAAAAAAGAAATTCCTGGAGGTCAGACAGTTAAAAAAACCCCACGTCCACGGTCTGACGGACCCAAAGGATCAGCAGCTCCTTTAGAGACATAACTGTTTCCTTAAATGCTTATTGTGTAAGTATTTAAGCTACTTTATAAAACTTTTACAATGTACTTAGGAAGCATAAATCTCCCCATCGGAGCACGGCAGGCCATCGCAGCGGCGCACGCTTAGACGGTTTTAAGAACACAAACAGGGACATTTCCAATGCTAATGCTGGACCCAAGGGGCCCTAAGGTCACAATCCTACGGAAACAATTACTAAGCTGATCCCCTTCATTCACCCCAAAACAGAGCGTGGTTATGTGCAGCAACAAGTTATTGCCGTAAGTGTAACTCCAGTGTCACCAGTGTTCAAAAAAAAATCTATTTACAGTTACCGCGTAGTGGTCGGCATTATGGATAGAAGTCCTGAGATTTTCCTCTTTGAAATGCAGCACCAGGTTTCATGTCACAGGGGCCAAAATTATGTAAGCCTGAAATCATCCACTAATACGCATCCATTTCGAGAATTAAATGATTTTTTTTTTTTTTCCCGAATGCCCCGTGGCAGGTTTGAAACAAAGCCTAACTCGTTGCAGCCGCCCTGCGCATCCCGCACCGGGACAGGCGACCCAAACCAGCACCGACCATCCACCCCCGCCCGCGCGGGTGCTGCTCGCAGAGATGCACTTCTCCAAGGTGAACGTTCACTCGCGTTAGGAAAAAAAGACCTTTTGCTGACTGACACGTTTGTATTCAGGGCGGCTTCCACACGGAAAGCCGTGCAGCTTTATGAGATTTGCTTGGACACGGTGTTTCCCAGCTCAAATTCTTCAAATAAATGCAGATCTTCCTATCTAATGCAGGAAATAACATGTTGAGCAGTTTTTCCCCGGAACAGCTTCTTTACTGTGATTTAGGTGTGTTTGAGGCAACGACAACAACAAATGGAAACGAGGAACTGGAAGTTTACCCGCTCTGCAAAGCACAGCTTTCTGTTGTATATGATGAAGTGCAAAGAAAGTCCGGAAAAAACTTGGATGGGAGTTCAAACATCCATGTTTTAAAGATGAAAGTGCGCTCTTCAATTAAATGTTTAAATAAAGTTTTCTCGTACTAAATCATTTAAACATTTTCACATTCCTCGCATTTCTACAAGTGCTGTTCACTTTTATTTATTGTCATAACCCAGTGCCCTCAGCAAGCGACCACGGCTATTTGAGGCAACCTGTTTTCTAAAGGGAAAGTTCTTGCAGGACAGCAAAAATTCATGATGAGCAAGGTAGCCCGACTCTTATTCTCCAACCCACACTTATTCTCCAACCACCATCCTATTTTCCTCTTTTTCTTACAAATAAATTCTTCCACGCTGCACGTGGGGACAGCCAGGTTCTGCTCCAAATATCGACCAGAAATTCAAAGTAACTCCACTGACTTCACCGTGGTTGTATTTAGACAGCTGTAACTCAGAGCAGGAATTGGCCTGGGCGTTCAAATTGTCTTTTTTAGAAACGCTTGGGCCGTTCCAGTCTGCCGTCACTGATGAAGTCAGCCTTACTCATCTGAGCACGGAGCACGGCTCTGCCACCGGCGCCATGAAACAGCTCCAACAAGCTTAAAATTCGCGTGCGATTCTTTCTTCTCGTGATGCAACTGCATCCCGCGGAAGGGTCTGCCCACAGCTACTTCGGCCGTCCCCTGCTTCCCGGCGACAGCGTCTCACCAAGGTCATTCTAACGCTTGCAGACAACAGCGATGGCGAAGAAACCAGTGCCCTGCTGCCACCGCGGTGCGAGACGCTGGGAAAGCTTTCAAGCGACTACGGAGCCATGCTCGGACCGCGGGACGCGTCGTTCACCGAGGTGCCTGTCTGAAGTCCTGAAGGTTGCTGAGGAGGTACGACTCTCGCAACCACGAAGCAGAACGCCCCAGCCCCGCGATGCAACGCAGCTCTAACCTGCCCTCTCCCAGCCCATGCTACAAAGCTTAAAGAAACGAGTGACTACAGAGAGATCCAGAATAAATGGGGACGAACTTGCCGTGAGTCAATTCAGAGCAGAAACACTGGAAAGGTTTTTATCGCAACACAATGCAGCAGTAGCAGAGGAATGGAAATCTGAATTTCTTTTAAGATAGAGCTTGATAAACATAATGGGGTTTCCAAAGACAGAAGGTAACTGGGCTAAGTCACCCAGCGTGCTGTTACCAGCCCTTACGTCCTTAATTCTTTGTAAATTCATCATTAAAGAAAAAAAAACAACAACCCGGACCCAAGGGGACATTAGTCTTCATGAATCCCGAGTCCCGCTCAACGCTCAGGGTACCCTGACGGTTTCATCCCCGCTGCACTCCACTGAACCTCTCCCCACGAGCTCGCAGGGCTGTTTAGTTAGCGCGTCCCAGTATAAAACTCCGTATTTATTTTGGCACTACTCACGTAGAAGGCCCTAAAACCCAAATAAAGTCCGTTCCCCTTTCTGTGTATCTCCAGCTATTGACACTGCTCATGACCAATTTGCAAAACCAAACAAACGCGCGTTGTGTAATGGAGCTGGAAAAACAATCAGGAAGGGGCTGGAGGTCGGCTCGCAGGTTCCCGCGGGGAAGGCTGGAAGGGGCGGCAGCCCAGAAAGAGATTACAAGAAATTAAACTTTTACTCTGATAACAACAGGCGCTATTTTCTGCCCATGACATCATGCTCCCAACCGCTATTAAACAATGGAGATAGTCCAGCGCTGGTTGAAGTCGCGGAGAACTTTGCTGTTCGTTTCAGTGGCCAGCGCGGTACATTCCCCTCTTTTAAAAATAGATTGTTTTTATTCTTTCACGTGCCTCGCAACCACCTAAATCCCCTCCGCTGGCTCGGCTGACACCAGGATAAATCACGGCATCCCGGGTCCGCGGGAGCAAGCTCAGACCTTCACGGCTACACTCCCCAGCAGCAAATGATGAGAAATAAGCACTTTTGGGGCACAACTCATCTGACTTTTAGACTTCTCCCTTACAGAGAAGATGAATTGTGCCCTACAAGTGGCTCTTTCTCCCTGTTGACTGCAGCAAGTATCTAGAAGAACAGCTCAGACACAGACATTTGTATTAATCTGAGATTAAGCGTGAAGACTGCTACCCAGACAGCAGCAAAATGGCCCCAAAAATGATCCGCTCTTTAATTACACATAAAAGCAACATCTTACTAAGGTAATTCAAATCTTATGGGTGATGTGCATCCTCGTAGGTTACTCTGGATGTGAAATCGAGCTGGAAATGGGACTGCGAATGTCAATACGTTAATGGATCCTTCCACCTGCAGACACAAAATTGATGTGCAATGGGTGGCATTTAGCTGCACCCGCCTAACTGAAGGATGCGCTCAGAACTCAGTATTTTTCAGTACTGCTAAAGACAAAGCACACCCCCATGCCCTGAAGAAGGAAAATGAGATATCCCAATGGTCTTTTACAACTACCACCTGCATGCTTCAGCTTCGCAAAAATCCAAGTGGCCAATATAAGATTAAACGGACCTCTTAGAGGAACCAGGGGCCGAAAAAGCACGATGCTGTGGCGTGCAGGAGATGGCAGAGTTGCAACTCATATTCATGCGTCCCTTATCTCAGAATCAATTTTTAAAACTAAGAGCTGCCCCTAACTTCTCTCGCAGCTTGAAGGACCCTGTGACGGCCAAACCCAGGCTGCCGCTGAACAGAGACCCATCCCAGCCGCGAAACGGCCTCTCCATCAGCAGAAAAAGAGTCTCCTCTCGTGTGCAATGTAGAAGGCAGAGATTCTTTTTTAGCCCTGTTGCTAAGAAGGACATCTACAAAAGTAAGTCCTGCTTGCGCCCTCCCTTAGGCACATCCTTGTCCCGCTCCTCCTCAGAGCACGGAGACGCGGCAGAGGAGGGGGCGAGCGGTGCACGGCCCCACGCGCCTTCCCCGGCGAGAGCCTGGCCTCGGCCAAACTCACCTGGTTTCAGGTTTCCTTACAAGCCCTGAAACATAAATACGTTCCTAATTCTGCTGGTGAAGCTGAGCCAAGTTTCTGGCAGGGCTGCGTTTGGGATTGAAACAAGGGGGGGAAAAAAACACAGTGGTTTTGACCCAAAACCAAGATCGCCCCCCCCCCAAAACTTGGCAGTTCCCACTGCCTTTCTTTTTGCCTCAAAACTCAGGGCTCCAACACCCTCCTTCGGGCAGGGGTGGGATTTTCAGAGCCCTGCGAGGCACCCAGCTCCCCGCCTGACGCTGGACACCTTGATGGACGTGTGCTACATACAGCAGCCAGCGCTTCTCCAGCGCAAAGACGAGGCGCCCGCAGCTTTTAGTGCAGCAGAAACCCCGAAAGGATGGGAGCCCGTTCCGAAGCCCTCGCTGCAAACCCCCTCCGTGCCCAGCGACGAGCGCTCGCAACGGCAGCAGTCGGAGGCTGCACACAAATATAGCTGCAGGCATCTTTCCGACTGCTGCAAAGTCAAGTTTAAAAGCAGGATGTTTGGCTGAGCTGCTCTTCCCTCAAATAAACACCCACAACCTTACTCAAAACAGAGAGGCACCGCTCTGGGAGTACTCGAGTCGCCTTATTTCCAAAAACCCGGCCTTGCTTCTTCCCCCCTCGCTGCAGGAACGCCACCGGGCTGGACGGCACCTCGGGAAGGGAGCGACGGCCAGGGCACCCCGAGGGGCACGCGGGCATCCCGGCACACACGGGCAAGCTGTTTCTCATCACCCCTTTTGCAGAGAGCTGCCAGGTTGAGCTAGCCAGAAAAATCACGTTTCTGAAGCTCTGAAATGTTGAATTGTTGAGAACTTCTCCCTGCGTCACAGCCTGCTTCACCTCATAATGATTCAAAATATCAGGGTGACCTGACGCTTCAGGTCCGGGTCTGCATCTGCGTATAAGGCTTGGTGCTGCCCTCGTAGCACCGATTCAAGCGCGTTTGGAGACCACAGAAGTCTCCGGGCGCGCACGACTCCGCACCACTCACAGCGGCGGCACCGGAGCATCACGCCGAGGAGATGCAGGCCCGCCCCGTACCGTCAGGTTAAGACGGGATAAAGACACAGCACTTCGGAAAACCACTTCTGCTGCCTGCGTGTTACACGCCTTACACAGTATTTCAGCTTATTCACATGACACAAGCATTAAATGTAACTTTCAAGCAGAAATAAGTAATAAAAGCTCCTAGATAAGCCCGTGCCGTTTCCCTCAGGCGATTGCGCTCACCCAGGCACTGAAGAGATGCTCTTTCCCTCTGTTAAGGCAATAAAGCACCACAGGGAACCGCGCTCACCCTCCCCTCCTGCAGCTGCATTCCTTTTTTTCATCAGACCCAACTGCCGCCATTTACTTTCCCTCCAAGCACCGGCGCTGCCTGACCCCCCCTCTGGCCGGGGCGCACGGCTGCACCCGTCGCGGTGGCCCGATCCTGTTCGCCCTCGTGGCTCGGGGATACCGGAGCACCCCGTGGGGTCAGGCACTGCACTAGGATTTGGATGCTCGATTCTGCAGGGAAACGCCAGCTCCCGTTTGCGGCTCCCTTTGCCATCTGTGGGGCTGGACCGGAGCCGGCAGAGATCCCTGCCTAGGTGAGGAGCTCAAACCAAGACATTAGTCCTGACGTATGTTTTAGCTACAACCCCCAGTTTTCCAGTTTGTGCTGCCTGCACCATTCTGGGGCGCTGGAGGACGGACGTGGGCAGGCGTTTTGGTACCTAACGGAGCAGACAGGTGTGAGTTGGGAATGCTTTAACCCATTTTGCTCACAGTTAAATCCTCAACTTGCTTGCCTGCCTTGGAAGCATCCTCTGAATGCCTAAGACCTTCCCAGGTGTTTGAATACGGTGGAAAACATGGCTCAAAATCCCAGCGGATGCTTCCCGTGCTCAACACGCCACAAACGCTCCAACCCGGGGATCTGCACCGATGCAGCCTGACCCGCAGGAGAGCTTGAGAAACAAATAAGCACCACGTCTTAACAAACCTCTGATCAAAGCAAGCTTGCGCTGCGATGGCCGGAGGCGGCCGAGCCACGGCAGCGAGCTGGGAAGCCGTGCAGCACACCCCGCATCCCGGTCCTCCCTCCGCGCCGCCCGCACGGGCACCCGGGCGATGCTTCGACGTGAGCCGGCTCAGAAGCCGGCCCAAAACCCCAGGCGTAAAAACACCACGCGTTTCAAAGAGGACAGAGCCAGGAGAAAAAGCATTTCGGAGGCTGAGGGAGAGCCGGGCGGGCTGAGCACGCCCCGGCACCGCGCGGTGCCAGCTTCGCCCTCGCCCGGCCCCTCCGCGCAGCGTGCTCCTGCCTCCGCGGGGAAACTCGCCTCGCGAGCCAGCTGCTTCTCACCGCGTGCCTCTCGCAGCCCGCGTGGGGGCAAGAGAGCCTGCAGGGAAGGGGAGAGGAAAAAGGAGGGGCGGGAGTGTCGGGATTAAAATGATATTGTGTAGAAATCTCAATGAGAAGGAGAAAAGGGGGGGGGAAGAGGAGAGAAACGGCCGTTTTCTGCAAGGCGGCGATGGAGCGGCGGCGATTCGAGCCGTGGCTGATCCGGGATTATCTTCTGGCCCTCAGAAATGTTCTGGTGTTGGTTAGTTTGTCCTCATTTAAACCCTGATGGATCGTATCGCGTACATACATCCAGCCAGGGCTGCCCCTTCCATCAGCGAGATAGGGCAGCCCAAAAGCATCACCGGGAACGAAGCCTCGGCATTTAACGTGGACAACGCGCTCTCCGCTCACATAAACCTGCGCTGGTTTTGTGCTGGGCTCTGAAAGCAACTCTCTTCAACACCTCAAGACTTTGGGAGGTGACAGCCCTTCCATTAGCACCCTTTTTTTTTTTTTTTTTTTTTGCTGCTGCTGCTGCTGATGTATTTTTAAAATGAACAATTAAAATCTGCAGCACGCTGGGACACGCGCGCGTACGTCAGGCCGGACGGGAGAGGGCTTCTTGCCCCACGGGGAACAAAACCTGTCAGGTGACAGGTCTGATCCACACATGCAAAACACCACAACGTGACACAGGTTCTCGCATTTTTGCTTTCGAGATTAAATTACTTTTGGAAAAAATAGATTTCAAGCTAAGAATCAGGAAGCTTTGCCAGATTATTACTGTTTCCCGTTTTTTAAATAATAGCTACGGTCCGACTGCATCTCTTGCGCTTGGCTTCTGACTGCAAAGTTGAATTTTCTGGGACCAACTATCCCTAAATCTCCAAATGCCCAGCTCCCCAGCACCTCGCTGGCCGGGCGGCCGACCTGCCCACTTCTGCACGCCTGGTTCTGCAGCAAGCCTCATTTAGGGTAATTAAAAAGCCAGCTATACCCCCTGCCGCATCTACATATATATATATATACATATCTGCTTGGCTCCACGCAGCCAGTGCGTGGGGAGGCTTAAGTGCATCCTCATGTGTGCGTTACAGGACGGGGGGCGGGTTGTACGCCAGCACAGGCGAGTCCCTGACGGAGCTCCGGCACTAGTTTCCCATCAGGAATGAGCCCTGGGCATCCAGTTTCCTTGATGGCTTCGAAAAGCCGTGCTCAGCCTTTCCTTCCTGCAGGTTTTAACGAAGCCGTTAGCTGACGCTTCCGCGCGGAGCTTCACGGACAGCGGAGCTCAGCGTATAAAACACCAAGCGCAAGCAGCCTTTGAAGCGAAGCCCTTCAAAGACAGACACATACCAAATCCACTGAGGTTTTTTACACAAACAAATTCAGTATGGCAAGAGCAAAACTAATTTGCAGAGATCTTTAATGTTAAAAGTCTCAAATGACTGACCCTTTCAAGCACAGCTGAATTCAATCCGTCTCTAAAGGTCCACATCGATGATTCAACGTGGAAAAGACCATGGATATTTCAAAATATGTGGCCGTAATTACCTGGAAATAAAAAACAACTCTAATTTTCTTGTTTCAGCAGCAAAGCAGCTGCCCAGAGCACTCCTATTCTAAAACCAGTGATGTGCAAGTGACATTTTTTTTTTTTTAAACATACTTTTGCTGACATTTCCCTTTCATTAAAATAGCTCAACAATGGGGGGAAGAGCAACTCACCACGCGCATAGGATCTTTACCTTACTTTGTACTCGCAAAGGAATTTCCTTGCTCTCCTCTGGGGTGGAAGTTTCCACAGTCACACGCGAGGGGCTTTAGCAGAGCGTCCCGTGGCATCCCAGAAACCGGTTCGCTCCCTTTTTTCCGGGAGACGGCCGTAAATCTTTGGAGGCCGGGTATAAATCAGCTCGGCTAAGAGAAGACAGACGCGACGCGCTGCCAACGGGGCGCAAACGGCTGAACCAGGAGGACGGGGACTGAGTGATGCAGTAAGAGCCAGACCGGTCCCATCCTGTGACGGGGACGCAGAAGCGGAGCAGCCCTGTGGCTTGGTGTCCCCAGGGGCTGCCCGAACCCCTTCACGTCGGTCTGTCGGAAATGCGGCCACGGCTCCGTGCTGGCAGATGCTGATGCACGACGGCCGTCCCGCCACAGGGATCTGATGGGCTCATTCACACCACGTTAATCAATCGCCACTGACGTTACAGACTGCGGCAGGTCAACGAGTCAGTTACAGCTGTAATTTGGACAGACCGACCCATTCACTTCCTTGCACGTGGCACTTCCCTGCACTCCCCGTAGGAAAACTGAACAAAAAGGGCAAAAAACATGACACGAGCAGCCACGTCTGGGGCATCAATAGCAAAGCCCCAGGTAAGGCTTCTGCCAGGTGCCGCTGAGCTACTCAACACGGCATCCAACGCTCCCTGCGACACCCTGCATCGGCACGGCCACCCCGACCCAGCTCTCCTCCCCTTGCATTGGATCTGGGAGCAGACTGAACACGCCGTGGATGCAACACTCATCCACCGGTGTCCTCACGTGCACCACGGAAACCCAGCAGAAGCCCACGAGAGATGGAGGAGAAAGCCCTCGACCAGGTTTTGCAAACTCTGGAGCTAGCTAGAGCTGTCACCCTTGCCCAACTCAGGCCCCAACCATAAAACAAGCTCCACAATAGTGTTATTTATTTTTTTTAAGTCACAAATTATTTCCAGCAGCAGGAGGGTGGAAGGATGCAGCGCGCTGGACCCTGCTCGCCGGCACCGAGCCAGTCTCATAAATGGTTGGCAGCCGGCAGAGCAGCAAACCCATTTCTATTGAAATGAGCTTGTTACTACTAATTTTTACTGGCTTCCTGGTTGATTCATAAAGTTTTGTTGATTTTTTTTTTGTTCGTTTGGGTTTTTTGCAGATCTCGGAAAGCAATTCCTGAGACACTCGGGGAAAAACAAGCCCTGGCTTCCCCACGAAGGGCTGCTCCTGCACCCCGGCACAGGTGAACACGTTCCCCTCACAACTACAGTGTCTTGTTTTCAGGGCTTCATAAAATCTTATTAGAAAGAGTCCTTGGGTTTTGAACAGGCCAAAATCAAAACCTCATGGATTCAGTTTTACCATTAGCAGCCGCGTGGCAGAAATAGCTCGAGACTTCAACGGCAGCTGCAGCCACACATTTTACAGGGACGGTTTGGGTCCGAGACGTTAAACTCCCCGTTTTCACATCTGCTGTCTCTCTCCACAGCTGGATGCACCACGTTGTTGCACTGGACAAAACCAACCAGATCTAATCTTGGAGCCTGAGCTTTTTGTAATTACCAGCGACTATTAGCTGCGAAACTCGGCACAGCTTTGCCCGCTGACCTTTCCTCATCGCCTGCACGGACGAGAGCTCTTCTTTTTGGATGGGGCCAAGACAGCCAAAGCGATACTCCCTGCCAACACCGTAAGGGCCACAACAGTTTTATTCCATCAAAAATCCCCAAACAGACCGTTCAATGCAACACACCCCCGCTTAGCAGGGAGCCGGGCCCCTGGACACGAGCTGGGAGCACCAGCGGCCAAGCCAAGCCCAGGAGGAGGATGCTCCGGGAACCAGCCCCAGCATCACTTCTGCCTGTGTGATATTTCAAAACATCTTTAACGCTTTAGTGCGGCACTTCCCATATGCTTTGCTTATTGTTTAGACTTAGTGTTAAGACCTTTCCTGACATGTGTTTCCCTTTTCCAAGTGTCGGACCCTAAAGAAACCTGCAGCGCTGAGCACAGAACAACAGGCTACTCCGCTCCCTGTTTGCAAAAAGGCGGGTTATGCCCTGGCTTCTCTGGATCTTAAGAAGAATGGCGAAAAAAAAAACCCCATATATCTAATTTTCAGATACAGCTCACTTTAGGGCTCAAAGACCAAGAAATACAAAAGCCACTGGAGGCGTTCAGGACGCCGTGACCGTGCGTGCTGCAGAGCGCAGGGGAAGATGCAGCGGTGCTCCCAAAGGCATCGCTGGGACCAGCGACACGTCATTTATTCAGCGGGGAGGGGAAGCAGAGCCCGGGGAGCTCCCAGCCACCACCGTCCGTGTTTGCCTTCCCTGCCGCCGGTGTGGACAGGGCAGGCAGGGATGCTCCGAAATCCCACAGCTTTTCCGCGGGGGGAGACGGATCAACCGCCTCATTCTTCCAAGTGGACAAACTTGCATTTGGCCGGCGCGGGATCTCACAAATGGACCGTTGTCTGCACGCAGCGCCAGGCGCTTGCCCCCAGAATAGGCCATGATTTGTAACGGCCAGACGAAAAAAAAAGAGAAGGAAATAAAGGAAAGAAAAGCAATGTGCTCTGAAGGGAACATCCATCCCTCCGGAGACACGTGGAATATATCTAAAGACAACGCAGCGTTATCATCACCCACCAACCAGACACCCAAGCGGACACCTCCGTGCAGGTTATCTACGGGGCTTTTTTGCAAACCCTTCAGCCAATGCTTTTTGTCTTCATTAAATAGACAACAGCGGTTTGCATCACCATGTGTGAAAGCATAAAGCAGCTGGCATTTTTTTAAAAAGTCTTTAACATTCTTTGGCTCCTCGAATGGAAAAATCTTAGCAAATGAGACCTTAATAAATGGAAAGAGCTGAAAAATAGCCTTTCTGCTGGCGCATTTTGCTCCTGCTAATGGAATACGTAGATAAAACCGACACAGTTGTGTCTCAAACTCTTCCGCTGCTGCTGCGAGAAACCCTGCCCAGGTATCCCCGGCGTGGTCCTCCTCGCATCGGGAGATGCCCCCACAGCAGAATGAAGCCTCCGACTCCTCCTCCAGCCTCTGAAGCACAGCCAACGCGAGGAAAGGGCAGCCGGATCCTCCTCAGCCGCTGAAGAGCACTCGGGAGGAGGAACATCTCCAAATCCATAAAACCCGAACGCAGGCGGAGGAAGGGGAGGGCAGCAACCAGCACAGCTCTTCAAAGCCCAGGCGGGGAGACGGCCAAGCTGCAATGGGTCCAGCTGCGCGTCGGCGTCCAGCTGGGAGAGCAAATGCGACACGAGGGCACTTGCATGAACTGCCGTTCGGGGAGGGAAGGAGGGCTTCGCGCCGGGGTTTGCTCCGGGAACCGCGCTCGGAGCGGGATGGGGAGGGCTGGGGATGCTGCAGGGCAGGACCGCGCGGGCTCCGCTGCAAGGGGCCCTCGTAGCATCGCGAAAGGCCTCCTGCTCCCTCAGGAACAGAAAACGGCTGCGAAGAAAAATACAAATTCTCTACCGATCCCTCTCTCTTGCACTGTTGGGAATTTGACTTTTTGGCAGGTTTCGTACATGGGCTTTTATAACCTGAAACGTGACATGCCAAGTGCACAGAGAAGCATCGCGGCCCGTCTGTCCTCAGCCAAAGTTTGCATCCCTGTGGAGAGGTAGGAACAGGTTTTACTGTAAGAGGGAATTCAGGTCTGGCCAGAGTTAATTCTTACACGTTAAAAAAACGTGCTATGTTTGTTTATCACCAGCTAAACACGGAGTCCGGACTGCGGCCAGACCTCTGCACTGCATTATTTTAGGGGGGCTGGCTGGGCTGTGATGGGGCGCAGCTGAGAGCAGCCGGCTGCATCCTGACGCGGGGACACAACGGCCGGAGCACGACGCCGTCACCGCCGCGGGACGGCACCATCAGGCGCCCTGGGCGTGATGCCGGCTCAGCGCGGCTCAGCCCCCGGCCACAGCCCAGCCCCCGGGCGCTGCCGCCCAACGAGACACAGCCACGAACCCCAACACGGGCTCAGCCCCGGGGCCCTGGGCACCGGCAATGGGGGTGTTGGAACAACCACACGGCACCGCTGGGGAAGCAAAATGCCGGCGCCGGCACCGGCACGAGCCGCTTGCCCTGAAATGGCTGAGAAAAGGCTGAGTAAGGAGAAGCTCAGGCAGGAACGGGGCTTTGGCTTTAACTGCATTTATATCCTCTGATGCTGCTGGTCTTTTCCCATAACCAAAGCCCGGGAGGACGAACCAAAGTGATGCTCAGCTTCGCACCAAAGGAAAAGCACCTCCGGGAAGGGGGCAGCGCCGCAGCAACAGGCTCCAGCATCAGCGCTGGAGACCATTCAATCCCTGCTCCAGCCCCAGGAGCTGCGGAGGCCGTTACAAGCCAGCGTTCAGCAGCTCTGAAAGAGGTCAGCCAAGACAGGCTTTTCCATGCAAAATGTTTTTGTTCTTACAGGGAAAAAAACCAAACAGGAATTCAACGGTTCTCAGCATCCAAAGCCCAGACCCCAGCGCCGGCGGTGCCCTGCACAACTTCGCATCGACCTCCCCTCTCCGAGCGCTCAGCCCCGTAGCAACGCTTTTTTTCCAGGCTAAACACCCACCTTCTGGGGGAATAAACCAAGGGAAAGGTGTAAAACAGGAGGGGGAGCGAGTGCAGCCCGCTGCTGGGACCAGCACCATCCAAACCCCATGCCCCATGAGCAAGGTGGGACCTCGACGAGCCGACGTCCCTCCTCATCCTCGATCGCCACCGAACACCTCGATCCCCGCACGGGACAGGGAGGCAGCACGCTCCCCTCCTCCCTCCCGGAGCCCCCGGCACGGCAGGACACCCGGCAGCACTCAGCGGGGCCGGGAATCACGGCAGCCGCGTGCCTAATCCCCTCCGATCCCAAGCACTTTGGAAGGACAAAGAGCCGAGTCTCCTTTGCCAGTAAATTGAACCTGCGGTTCCAGGGGCTCGAGGCACTTCAAAGCCCGCGGCAGCCCGGCCAGCAGCAGTAAAGGGATGTACTTTTCGGCTGTCGAGCAGCAAAGTAAAATCCACACAAATAAGCAGTGTTCCAGAAAACCAGGTTTAACCATCAGCAGCTCCGAACGACGGGGGATGTTTTTCCTGAAGGGTTTGTTTTTTTTTTTTTCCTTCCTCCTCCTTTCCAGTTTGTCTTGGGGTATTTTTTTTTTTTAATTTCTTACTAAAACACGTCTCGAGCTCCCGCACCGCACACCCCTTTCGGGTCTGAGCATCCTCCAGAGGTAAAATGCTGAGTTAGGTATTGGAGTCCGGGAAAGGAGGTGCCTTTGATGAACAGCACATCTACAGACTTCAATCGTTTCGGCGAGCGCCACAGATTTAATAAGTTATTTCCGTGGAAAACCTTAGTAACTCAGTTATGAATCAAGCCTATAAACACCTCTCACTCATCAAAGTGCCACAAAAAAAATCTATTACTGTAACTGTGAATACAAGCCTCTCTCTACAGGTCCCTATAAGCAGCCAAAATTCCTCCTTCAAAACATTCACCATTTTCAAAGGTCATAAATACACTATGTCCAGTATTCAGCAAATCCGTTTAAAAAGCAAAACACAGGCGCAGAGCAAAGTAAAGTTCAAACAAAGACGTACCATCAGATACGCACCGTTTAAAAGACACAACCGGAGTTACATCAAAAGAACTTTTACTACCTAGAAAGCCATATCCAACTCCTAATAGGGTGCAAGAATGTAATGTTTTGGCTACAAAGATTAAACTAATTTACTTTTAAGTAACTTGCTTACTTCCTGATGTTTCTTTTTTTAAGTGTGATGCTTAGGTGCTTGGAGAAGTGAGGGATGTGATTATGCTGTGATTCAAGGCCAAACATCATAACTACTCAATGAACCACAGACAAAAACATATTTTATCTGGGTGTTGTACTTACTCCAAGAACTTCTAGGCTGAAAACATCCCGGCGAGCTGCGAAAAGCCATCCCGGTTCCAGGTAAGGGAGGGAGAGAAAGGGCAACTCTCTCTCTTTCTCCGCAGGGCCGTACTGAGAAATTCGGTGCATCGCCCACGAGGAAACGGTGCTCCCCGAACCCCGCCCGTGGTACCTTCATCTCAGGGCATCGTCCTGCCCGGCTCCATCGCGGCAAACTCCCCTTCAGAGCCGGGGAGCCGCGCGCGCACGCACAAATGCAGAGGTATCATCATCTGCAAAGCAGCTTTAATCCCCGCGTTAGGCACGGGGCCAAATATTGATAAGCCCAACCTTCTTCCACCCGCTGTGCGACAGGCGCTCGGTGTTACTCCAGACGAACGAGCTTAAGGCTCTGGCAGCCAGTTTTGCTTTTTTTTTTCCTCCTTCTTCTGGACTAGGGTCAGCTCTGATTGTCCACATTTTTTCTAAGTGCTGTCTGTGTTGGAGGGTTGAAGCCGTAGTATCGGCCATCATACTAACCGAAGAGGAAGGATGTTCTCGCACGTGAAGCGATGCAAGCAACGGACAGCGACGGGGGAGATGTCGGCTCGACTCACAGCTCTGCAGCAGCCGCCCCATCTACGCTGGGAAAATCACGGACTCCCTGGCTCCTCGCAGGGAATAACACATGGGAAGAAGGGAGCCCACCACCGTCTCATCAGTTCAGGTGAAGAACATCACCGGAGCCGTCTCTGCTCAAGATGCTCCTCAGGGCAAGCAGGTCCTTGGGACACAGCAGCCCCGGTCGAACGCAGGGTGCTGTGGGAGCTCCCTCCCGTCCTCCCCGTCAACGCGACGGAGAACGGCGTCGCTCTTGTGCGAAGCATTTGTACAGCTAATAACGAAGGGACATTTCTCCATCTCCCAATTAGAAGATACCTTCCCTCCTGGACGACAGCACTTTCGGAGGCTGGTGACGATGCTCTCTCGCTGCACGGGATGCAAAGCCTCGGAACAATCTTTATTTCCCTCCTTGGGAGACCTTCAGCACAAACCATCTTTTTTCCCATCTCCAGCGAATTCCCCAGTGGTCCTTCACCCTTCCCAAAATTAATTTCCCCTCCCCACGTCACCAACCTGGCTCAGCTCCGAATTAATTTCGAAACCCAAAGGCTCGCATTGCGAGCTCGTAGCCCATAGGGTATTTTTTACGAACAGGTGTCGCCTGCTTTAGAAACCCTTCCGCAGCTGCACGGCCACTGCCGAAATTTCACCCTCCTTCCGGAGGCCCGCGCTCTGCACGGATGGGCTCACCGGCACCTCTCCTGCTTCTCCAGACGGGACGTTGGGCACAGGTGGCAACATGAAGGTGTATCGTCACCCAAGCGTGGTCATCCACAAGCTCTACAAGAGCAAGCTCCTGCGGACCTCAACGCTACAGCTGTTGGGTTCGGTGGCCCAACGTGAGCTGCCCTGCGGGGTTTTAATGGAGAAACAACCGCGTGCAGGGAGTGTCTTCCCCAGCCTTGATCTAAGGTGGCTTTTCTTCAGTTGGTAAGTAAGGGTGTATTTGCTCAGTCTCAACGCTCCGGACAACATTTTCAGCTGCGTATTAACAACCCCAGTGGAGTACTCTCCATTGGGTTACGTTGCTCGTGGATGAAGGACTGCCACCAACAGTCTCTGGACACAACGAGGAGCCCACCCGGCTGCAGGATCAATGATCACCTCCCTTCCCCTTCTGCTCCAAAGAAAAAAGTACTTGAACTCCAGCTCCAGGAGCTGCCACCTGAGCCCCCCGCTGTGGCAAGCACAAACGTAACGCAAATAAACCCGCAGCCCTCCTGTAAATCTACAGGCTGCGGTGGATTTATCATCAACCCAGAAAGACATTTGCTGTAGAATAAAACAGCACACCTGCATCTCTCTGAAAGGGGCAGGCGCCGAAAGCCTGGGGATGCCGTCTCCGAGAGCCTCCCCACCTTCCCTTTCAGGGATTAATTCCATGATTCACCCTGTAGTTTGCAAAGCTGCCTTTGATGTCAACCCCAGGCAGGGCCAGAAGCTGCACACGAACAAACCCAAAGCAAAGGCAGGTTATTGTTTTGAAGTTCTCCCAACCCCCGGGAAGGATGCTGCTGTGCGGTCACACTCTCCAACGGGGATTCCAACATTCACGGCTGTCCACGGCCACGTGGGGAAAACCTTCACACCGAGCAAAGAATTCCTCTCTGAAGCACACTGGAAAATAGATGCACTTTATTTCCTGTTGGCAAACTAAAACTATGGAGGAAAAATGTTTCATATAAAAACTTCTGACAAAGCACCTCCAGGATGTATTTTTTTGCATCAAAGAAGTAGCTCTTGGCAACAGGCTCACTCCTCCGACAAGAAAAGTTTTTAGCCAAACCCTGATTGTTATAGACTGCGCAGGGTAAGACACGCCAGCGAACTTAAAGTTAAATACGAAAGAAAAAGGAAACCAAAACCATTACTGGCCCAAATAAACATCTGTCTGTGATTAAACTGGATGCACAGATATGCTCTGCTTTTTTTTTTTTTTTTTTTCCCAAATGGATTTATGTTTCTGCAACAGGACGGGGGGAAGAAAGGACGAAAAGGCTCCACGGTGCTGGTGGGTCAGACCCACCCCGCAGCCCCCAGCCCACGGCCCTGCCACCCCGAGCCGGCACCCGCGCCCAGGGCTGCGGCGGGACACGCTGAAGCCAGGGGCGATCATCAGAAAGCTGCAAACCCAACATTTCCCCCCCAGAAAAAATTGCTGCCCTAGTAATGAGAAAAATATCTTTTTTTTTTTTTCCTATTAACAGGTAGTTTCACAATCTCTCCCCCAATCTGGAAAGGGCAATGTTTGCCCAGTTTCCACACGCATCCGCCTTACATATTTAATAGGCGCCTTTTTTTTTTTTCCTACTCCTAACACACAGGATCTTCATAAATTTCCTTGTTAGCATAAATCCCTGCAGTCTGTTATTTCTGGGGGGAGAGGAAGAGAGACGTTCACTTTCTCCATTCAGTGGGTTTTAAAATATGCTTCCTTAAGTTCATCCTAAATATTGCTGGAAGCAGAAAAAACCCTCGGGCTCTCGCTCTGGAGCCGTGGCATCGCTTCAGCGGGGCTGAGTCATCGGCCGGGATGGACGGGCACGCTCCTGCCCTCCTCCTCCCTTCGGGGGTACGGGGACCCTGCTCCCCAAACCCAACACCCCCAGCCCCACCACTGCCCTGCAAGCAACGTCTCCGCCTTCCCAAGCCTTGAAAAAAATCCAAAATCATTTAAATAAGCTCCAGCCCATTCAGCCTCTCTTTGTTTCTCCTCTTTCCCTGTTAATTCACAACTATCCTCCACCAGCTCCGGAGGAGATAACGCAGAGTAAGTCCCTGAGCAGAGCTCGTCTCTACACGGAGCCCGTCATCTGCCAGACTTCGGCAGAGCTGCTCGGAGCAGACCCACGCGGGCGCTTCCACCTTCGGGTACGGCTCCCCACCGCTCCGGAGCGCGGAGAGGAATTCATCCCTCCTCCAACAAACCACCAACTCACAATTTCTTCTTTCGGACGCACATTCCCAGCTACAAATGGGTTCACCAGAGCTGAAACTCTTCAAGAGTTTTAGCACATGGGAAGTGAATTGATTTCAAAGTCTTAAAAAAAAAAAATAAATAAATTGGATTTTTGGAAAAATCTAAAGCAGCATCTGCCCTGGCCTTCTGCAAAGCCTCTTGCTGCTGGTCACCTCCCCTCACCAGCCCCGGCTGTCCCCACTCTCCTCAGCTCTCACTCCTCCCCTGGGAGCACTGCTCCTCCCTGCTCCGGTGCGTTACCCAGCGCCAAGCCGCCCTCACTTCTCCCGTCCGAATCCGCCCGGTGCTGAGCATCCCCTCCCTCCGGGCACCGGCTCGGCCGGTCCGTGGCAGGAGGAGCGGGCGCGGGACGCGGTCCTGCGGCGCGCTGCAGAGGGAGGTGGGTTGGACGC
Organism: Phoenicopterus ruber ruber; assembly: GCA_009819775.1. Lineage (NCBI taxonomy): Eukaryota > Metazoa > Chordata > Aves > Phoenicopteriformes > Phoenicopteridae > Phoenicopterus > Phoenicopterus ruber. The sequence continues at coordinate 2,576,910 of CM020225.1, forward strand.
GGACACCCGCGCTCGGCAAGGAGCCCTTTCCCTCCGGAAAACCCTGCCACACACAGGGCTCGAGCCTCGCGGGCAACATCGGTTCACAAAGGCATTTCCATACGAACAATGAAACTTTCCGTGCAAACACTGGTATGACTCCCAATTAAGCGAGGAGTAACGAGCAGGCATGTAGGGACACATGAGACAGGCTCTAGTGATGAGTGGCTCATTTTGAGGAAAAATAGCTATCAGGAGAGCTCGGCACTGACTGCTGCAGGCACAGTCTTCGTTAAGTGTCGTCAACGGAGCCACCCGGCCGGTGCGGGACCTCCACACAGTGGCTGGGGAATTCGCTGCGAGGTGGCAGCGAGTCGCACCCATCGCTACCTGTCTGCTCATCCTTATTTATTAGCGCTCCAAAGACAATCGATGCCCCGACATTTCCTCTCTAGAGGATGGACGAGCTGCTCCAGACCTGCAGCGGCCACGAGCGATGGTCAAGTCAGCACGGAGACCTACGGGAGGCTCCCAAGCAGCACCACCACCTCCTGCCCTCCTACCTGTGCTCAACCCTTCCCCTCCCGCATGGTCCTGAGGACCTCCAGAGTTTAACGCCACCGCTAAGGAGAACTCTGGTCGCTCCTCGTAGGAATTCATGGGGCTCTTTTAGCCAGAAAGACAGACTGACGCAGCGTGCTGTGCAAGGGGAGCGCCGAGGAGCGGGGCTACTTCATGGTCTTCAAGAGAGGGTCCTTCATAGGGAAGGGGAGGGATAGCCCCGTGGGATTTAGGGGAAGGCAGGGAATCCCGAAGCCCGTGGCCCACAGCATCTGCTCCAGCACGTCCCCGCCGTACTGAACGAGCCCCGCAGCGGCAGCGCAGCCCTCTCCACAAGCCCGGCAAGTCTAACGGGTACAGCAGCTTCTTGGCACGCGGCAGAGGAGCCAAGGCTGAGGGGAAGGGAAAAAAAAAAACCCTACTACAAATGTTCCACCAATTATGAGTCACGGGGCTGAGCTTTTGTTTCTGCCTTGCTGGGTTTTGCCCTTTCCCTGGTATTTCCCCAGCTCCGGCCGGGGGAGCCGCGGGGACGCCGACACCGGCCAAGGCTCTGCCGGCACCTGGGGGACGGGCACAACCCCGGCCAGGGGAACCAGCCGGGCTCCAAACACAGCTCCCGAAACAGCAGGTTTGCTTCACCTCCGCTCCCCAGGCGCCCATGGGGGCTGAGGAAAAGACGGAGCCCCTCTTCGTACTCCCGCAAGCCTGAACGTGACACCACTCGAGCTCAGAAGATGGAAGCTTTGGCATCAAACACCTCCAAGTGCCTCTTCCCACCGACCCACGTCTTCCGTCGTACCTCACCGAGAAGTCAGGAGCATCCCCAATCCGAGGGAAACGCTGTGGCTGGACGCCGACCCTCTGCATTTCGGGACCCGAACGCTCTGAACCTCAGATGAGGAAGACTTGGGGCATTACCCATCGATCCAGTTCACGACACAGAAGGTCGCATCGGCACAACTATTCACAACTTGTGCTTCCAGTTGGCATTGACCGCTACTCGGAATTTTTCAGCAAGGCTGCTGGTTCATTGAAGATTTTTTTCCTATTTTTAAGAGCGGTATTGCAGCCATGAAAAGGTCTACTTCAAAAAGAGTTGTTTTTTGGGTTTTGGGTTTTTTTTTTTAATTTATACATATGACAGAGACGATCTTTTGACTTAATGCTAAAACTTCCTGTTTAGAAGTTCCTCAAGTAAACGAACAACAGCAGAAGAACGGTTCTCTTTGTTACCCAAAATTGAATTTTGTGGTTTTAGTAGGAAAAGCCTTTTTGATGATCAAAGCTGAAGCAATAAATAGTAGTGGCTTGATGCTAGATCCAAAATGTACTTATTTTTGGAACGGGAGTGAAAGGCACATCGAGCTCCTTCGGTACACCCAAGAAAAGGCAGGGAAGACCACGTGCTTTGGGTATCGTTTCCACAGGCCTACGTTTCGAGCAGACCTACTAAACAAGTTGCAATGGAGAATAAACAAACTGAAATACGGCAGCTAGGCTAGAGTCTAAGTGGGTTTTTTTTCCTTTTACTTCCCCGTGATGACAAGTATGGGTTAACTTCAGTGAAGCCCTTATCCTCTTTCAGCAATCGTGAGCGCTGGGGAAAAATAAATCACACAGCCCCAGACTCTTATTAAAAGTTACACCATTGGAAATCACACAGGGGGAGAGGAGGTATCCGATTTCAGCACAATCTCGGTCACATGTTATCATTATATTGTTCAAGTAAAAGTTAAAATCTCTCTTCTACTCCAGAAAACCCACCAGATGTCCCATAAAGGACTCAGCTGTGAGAGAAGCTGAACCATTACCTCCTTAGGAACCTCGGTTTTCAAACTCGGCTGCTGTAATTAATGGCAATTATCAAGTTACGCTAAAAGCCACGGGCACGGGGAGCTTTACGGACGTGCATCCAGCCCGAGGAACGTTTGTGAGGAATTGCGAACACATATTTATTATAGCACAACCCCGAACGATCCAAGTCCTGGCTATCAATCGTTCCCCTGCCACGGACGCTTGGCAGCACTACAAAAGCCAGGCGGGCCGGCACGCCGGACCCGGCACGCGGCAGCACCGCGGCAAAACCCACCGCGGCAGGAGGACCTTAAAGGAGAAGGAGAAGGGAAAATCCCCGGAGGGAAACGCGCCACCACGCCAGGACACCGCGGTGCCGTGCTGTTTAAATGCTCTTTGAAGCGCTGCGGAGTCGGGATCGGCTTAAACATCCCAAGGAAGCCGCAGGTCTCACCAAACCAACCGTCAACTCTTGCAGGCGGGGAACGGGAAGAGGAAAGCTGCGGGTAACGGGGAAGCACCCCAAGGGTCCCTCCACCACCGTCGACTTGCAGCATCCCCCAGAGAGAGCAGCAAACCCCGTCCACGCGCTCAGCAATCCGGCAACTCGGCACCGAGGTGCCCAGGTCCCAACCCACCACGAGCCCACCCCGACCGCTGAAGGAGGCACGTGGGGCTTCACTCCAAGGTTTGTCCATGTTCATCTTAGCTCTCGGACCACTGGCCAAGTGATTTCTTACATAGAAATCACACCTGGTCCTACAGCCGGGTCCCTCCGCCCCCCGTGCAGCCAGCCCCCGGCCCGGGATGAGGCACCAGAGGAGACAGATGTGGAACGATCGCCGCAGCCGGAGCCCAACGCCAAGCGAATGAAAGCCCCGACTCCCTACCTGCTCGCAGGTAAAACCACCCCGGGGCCTCACAGAGCACCATTGAATGAATGAAAGGTTGCAGGGGTGGGGCAGAGCAAAAACCAGGACCTAATTAAGCAGAGCTTTGTTCAGGAGCTTCAGTGGCATCGTAGCTGGGAGCTCTGCTCCTGAAAGCAGGGTCTGCACCGCAGGGCCAGGACCCAACAGGTAACGCAAGCTGGACGGACCCGGCAAGAACCACCACAAAGCAGCATCCTTTGAAACGGCCTCGTCGCTCCCGCCACGGAAACGGGGACGGCGCACGGCCCAGCCCCCCGCCAGCCCATCACCTCGGGGCTCGAGCGAGGTCTAGGCGGCTTCCACGGGGGACGCGCACGGCCCCGCGGCCACCCCGCTTGTCCCCGCACGCTCATCCCACCAACAGCACCGTATCGCAACGCGCGGGGTGCAGACGCCGCCGAGCAATCGACTCAAACGGCTCCTCTTTTTTCTTTTTTCCTCTGTTCACACCACGAACATAAAGGACCGGCAGCACCGCAGCCCCCGCCTCCTCCTGCTGTCCTGCCCCGGCGCAGACCACGCGTGCGAGAAGGCGCAAGCATCTGCCAACCTGAGAAGTCTCCGGGCGTGACGTTGGGCGAGTTTGTAGCCTCTGTTTCAGTGTAAGACAACGTGGAATCTGATAGATCTGGGGAACAAGGAAAAAAAAAAAATACGCATTTTTAGTCCTCCTGCGTTTGCAAGCGCTACGTGAGCACCCGTGGCTCTTCAGCGTCCCATCATCTCCCCGAGAGACACTCTCCACCGGGCCAGAAAGCAGCGATTAACTTTTTGTACCTCTACCATGCAAATGCAAAGTTTGAATTGCTTCGACCACAAAAATAACTGCAGTTAAGTTGATCAAACAAGTAGGAACTTGGTGCTTACTGGATAAAGTTACATTAAGCCTCTAAACAATTCATAGTTACTATACTTAATTATCACCATTAAAATTCTTGAAGCTGTTTATTCTTGCTTCCTTCCTTCCTTCCTCTTTGCTGAAGTGAAGGAAACTTTGTTTTAACAAGTTAAGAGTCTTTGTTATTCTCTCTTGCTTACACCCCTCTAATTAAGTGCTCAACTGTTTGCTCACAGATTAACTATTATTTTTCCAATCAAACAAGCCAGTGAAGCAAATTTCAATCCCTGGCTGTTGTTTTAATAAAGTCACGTGTCGCTCACTATCATCTCTCCCTGCAGCACAAGCAGTTTCTAAAAGGAATTAACTTGGAAGGGGGAGCGTGGGGAGGGACAACTCCTTTTTTTTTTTTCTCCTCCTCATCTAACAAAGAAAAAAAAAAAGAAAAAAGAAAAAAAAAACCCACGCCCAGCAAATTTTGCTTTGCAGGACGCTCTGGTCACTGCCCCGTGCCGGGCACCGGCTGCAGGGATGGAGGAGCCGGTCCCTCCGGCAGGCGAGCAGGCACCGGCCGCGTCGCGGGCAGGTCGCAGGCAGCTGCCAGGCCTGGCAGGGCAGGGACTCACCTTTGGCACCGGGCAGCTCCCGCCTTCCCTCGGGGCTGGGTGGGACGGGCAGGCACGCTGTCCCGCTCCTATCGCCCTGGCAAACCTCGCCTGTCTCCTCCCTGTCCCTCCCCGGACGGCACCTCGCCTCGGTCATTGCCCTCTCCGTACATCAGAGCCACCGGCTACGGCACGAGGGAGAAACCCCACGCTCCCGACGCAGCCACCGCTGCACCGACCCCGGCACGAAACCCAAACGGGACGTGGGATTCCTCCTGTCCCCTTCCGCATCTTTGCTTCCCATTTACTCGAGCAAGAAGCGGGCGCAGAGAAAGGACGGTCGGGATGCAGCGACGCCAATTCAAAACGTCTCCAAGCCAACGTCCACCACGCAGGACCAGGGTCCAAGGCCGCATCGTGCCAGGCTCTCCAGCAGCCTTCGCTTCACGCCCAGCCTACCTACCCAAGCCGCTTTCGCTAGCTTTTTTAAAAAAGCTCTTCTAATTCACCAGGAGAAGTGAAACGCCGTTCAGAAATTATACAGCGCCAAGTTTCAAAGAGTTTACGTCTCATTTTAATAAGCGGAGGAAGGGTAATAGCCGGTTCCTCCGCGGCGCTGCGCGGCCAGGGCTTTATGGAAATGGCACCCAGGAGCTCCCACTCCCCCTCCGCTCCGTCATCCCGCAGATTACACACGCAGACAAAACATGACGTCTGGTAACCTTTCATTACGCCTTCATTAAAAATAGCGCTTCATATTATTTTGGAAAATATGCATGTGTCTACATGGTAATTTGGTATGATAAACCGACATTCATTTACTTCTTAAAACCCGTCAGCTGATGCTTGCTCAGAAATAATGAGCAGCCATAAAATCCCGACTTGTTGGCTTTTGCCTGACGTGCCATGTAGGGATGTCTTAGAACCAACACCAGGACCGCACCATGAAAGAGAGCTGCCGGGAGATCAAAAGAGAGAAAACACGTACCCAGTGGCTTTTGCTCATCATTAGGAGACAGCCGAGAGTAGGGAGGTGGTGGAGACTCTGGAAAAACAAAACTTTATGTTAGTGCTGTGTTTGGTTTATCAACGAAACCCTCGCGCTTTCTCTTGCAGGGTAGGAACTCTTCCAAGGTTACAAACACCCAATGGAAGAGAACCCACTTGGAAGCAACTCAAGACCAAAAGTTTTCCAAATCTTTGAGGAATGGGGGGGGTTCCACCTTGACCTTTCCGAGTGGGCTTTACTACTGACAACGGTGCAGTTCTCCCCCACACCCCCTGCCTGGGCACCCACAACCCGAACCGCACAAAATGGCACGTTGCTCCCAAGGAACGATGCTTTCATCACCTGCGTTGGGAGACAACCCTCCAACCATGGCTCAAACACACACGGGCTTAACAAGAGCTCCCCGAACACATTACAAGGACTGAAAAAGGGCGTCGGGTGATGAAAAGACGCTGCTCTCTTGGCACGTGAAGCCTGACGCCCGGGGCCAGGCTGACTTCAGCCAACAAGCCACCGAAGTAACTGGGGTCCAGCCCAACACACCCCTCGGCACACGAGCGGCTCGGCGGCGGGGGCCTCCCGTGATCCCGCTCAGCCTCTCCTGCCCCCCTCACCCTGACCTCGCGTCGGGAAAGCTCCCAAGCCCACGCTCGGCTTTGAGCGGCAGCCCATCAGCGCTCGTGTGCTGGAAGTTAAGCAGGTCCTTAGAAGTGCCTGGCTGAATCAGGTCCTCTGACCGGCTCTTGCTCTGCTGGTAAGAGCCAAGACCACGTGAAAGGCTGATGAACGTCCTCCACCATCTTCGCGCACTGGTTAAAGGGGTTTTTTTCCTTCTGAATTACGGCAGTGATGCGCTTCTTGAATTAAAACTTGCTAAAATTGAGGTACGTTCAGCAGGATGGGCTCTGTCACGGCACCGGCACCGAGCAGACACTGACTTCAGTGAGAAACTGTCCTGAGAAGTCAATGGCATCACGTTGACCCCAGACTACTGGAACAAGGATGCGCTCCTCGGTTCCCACACGGATCCGAAAGCAAGGCACCCAGCCCAACGACTGCAGCTCGGCTGGGGTTAGTTCGTTAAGAACGACCTCAGCATCCCCCGTGCGATGGCTCTGGGACGGCCTGTGCTCATTTATTGCTTCTAAGAAAAGGTTCCTCATCTCCCCTCAGCGAGCACGCTGCCCAGCGGCAAGATGCTCTTCTCACAGGGCGCTTAAGAAGTCTCAAAATAAAAAACAACGGTGCCAGCGTCCCAGTCTGGGGGCTGGTCCCACGCTAGAGCCAGACCTGCTGCCACAGGGGACCTCTTCGAAGCACCGAGGTGTTCTCACACCGCTCAGCTACGTCACCCCACAGTAAACTGGGTGACAAACCCAGACGCGGCTGGTCTCTGCAGGGAACCGTGCAAACACTCGTGGAAAAGGGCACCAAGGCCTTTCCCGGGCTCCCGCCTCCATCCCCAGCGCCCGGTCGGAGCGGGTGGGGCCCTGGCACAGACACCCACTATCAGAGTGATAAGGAGCCACTCGATAAAAGCTCTGCTCTCTGCTACTCCCTGCCCAGGGCTTGCGGCCAGACACCGCTGGGCAAACAACTACCCCTGAGGAGAGACCCGGAACCTTTGCCCGTTCCTAAAATAAGGGCACGGTTCCTACAAACGCCCATCTACTCCGACTGAAGCAAAAAGCCGCTTCCAGCCTCCAGCGAGCTTCGGGGGGAAGCACGCCCAGCACAGAAGTTTCTTTCAAACAAGTGATGCAAAGCGAGGCAGGATCCCGGATTGCAAAACAAATTTAAAAAAAAAAAAAAAAAAAAATCAAAGCTCTTGCCAAGACAGGGACCGTCAGCAGGAGGCTGGTGTCCTCCAGGATCCCTCTGCCCACGGTAAAAAAAAAAGAACAAAACCCCCGAGAAACACACGAGCTCCGGCTCCCCCCGCTTCCACGCGGGTTCGGCGTTCCCTCGCGGCGGGGGCATCCCCCGCAGCCCCCGCCCCGGTGCGCCCGGCGGGGCCCTGCGGCTTTAAGCCGGCGGCGGTAATTGCCCGGCTCCCCGGCCGCTCCGATAACCAGCGAGCCAGGCTGGCGCCAGCAGTATGCAAACGGCGGATCATCGCCCCTGCTGCCCCTAAATAGCAGGGGGACCTCCGCGGGAGGGGGGCAAGAAAACCAGAAAGGGCTTTTTAAGCGCCACCGGGAACCGCTCCCGGCTGGGGGGGGGGGGGGGGCGAGGGGGGGGATGCCGGCCCGGGGAGGGAGACCCCGGGCCAGGCGCATCCCGGCCGGGCATCCCCGCCGCGGCGCGGGGCCGGGGCACGGCTGCCCACGAGGGTTCAAACAAGCCGAGGAAGGGGCCAGAAGCCCCAAACCCCCAAACCGGGGAAGGGGGGTGGAAGGACCCCGACGCCCCCCCCCGCTGCTCACCTGGCCCACAGAGGCGGCTGAAGTGGTAGGGGTTGCAGCAGACGGTGGGTCCGTCGGCGACGCCGAAGCTCTGGCACTCGCAGAGCGGCTTCAGCTCGGCGGGGTGCTGCAGGTCGGGCCAGCGGAAGAGTTTGCCCAGGAGCAGGTGGGGGGGCGCCGCCTGGCCCCCCAGGCGCACCTCGGTGCGGGCCACCAGCACGCAGCCGCTGGGCATGCCCCCGCGGGACTCCACCGCCTCCAGCAGGCTGTCCAGCGAGCGCTCCTTCAGCCGCTTCAGCAGCGAGTAGGTGACGGCCTTCAGCTCCTGCTCCAGCAGCAGCAGCCGCGACCGCGCCTCCCGGCCCCGCCGCTCCGGGGAGCCGCCGTCGGTCGCGCCGTCGGGGCTGGGGGGGGCGGCGGGGGGCTGGGGGCCGCCCGGCTCCCGCTCCTTGAAGAGGCAGCAGGTCACCGTCCGGCCGTCGCTCTCCTGCGCCCGCCGCGGGCTCGCCCCCTCGGCGCCCTCCCGCCGCGGCGGGGCGCGGAGCCGGGCCCCGCGCCGCTCCGCCATGGGGTCCCCGCGGGGCGCCGCCTCGCCCGCCGCCCCGCCGCGCCGCTCCTCCGCCTCCCGCAGCAGGCTGCGCGCTACCGCGCGGATCTCCGCCGAGGGGTTTTTCTCCGGGATCTTGAAGCTACCGGTGGCTCCGAGGTCGTGGCCGCTCCTGGCGCTCCCATCTCCGCCGTCCCTGTCCGGAATGACGCGGCTCCTCCAAAGTCGCCGCACCAGCCCTGAGCGTTTGGACCTGAACATACGACACGCGGGCGGCCGGGGGTCGCGTCGCTCTCCGCCGCCACCCCCCCCCTCCTCCGCGGGGCTCCTCGCTCCGCCGCCGGCTTTATCTCATCTCAGACCCGCCGCCCTCGCAGGCTGCCCGCAGCACCCGGCGCGGCGGCTTGTTTCCCCGCGGCCCTGCCCAGCGAATCGCCGACGGCCCGCGGCGGGGCCGCACCATGGGGGAGGCGGCGGGGAGGGAGCGCGGCGCGGGCATAGACGGCGCCGCGGGGGCTGCGCCGACGCCCGGGGCGGTGCGGGGCCGCTCCCGTGGCGGCGCTGGGGCTCGGGCGCGCCGCGCCGTGCCCTACATCGGCTGCCAACGCGGGGCCAGGCGGGGAGCGGCGGGGGCGGCCGGCGGGGGCGCGGGACGGGGCCGGGGAGAGCCCGGGGCAGCGCTCGGCTGCGCCCCTCGGCGGCTCCACCATACAAGGTGGGAGCGGGGCGGGGGGGGGGGAGGGAGCGCCCCGGCGCGGGGGTGCCGCCCGGCGGGGAACTGGCGCCGGGTCCGCGCTCGGAGGTATCGATTCCCTTCGGCCAAAAATAGTAGGAAAAAAAAAAAAAAAAGAAGAAAAATTAAAAAAAAAAATATCAAAAAAGCCAAAACGCAGGAGCAGAACCCAGAGCGGAGGCCGGTGTCAGCACGTGAGTTGTACGTATCCCAGAGGCGCGGCCGCAGGTCCCGCGGTCGGGGCGCAGCGCGGTCCGGTCCCGCGGCCGGCGGGTCCCCGCGCTCCCCTGCGCGCGGCTGCCGGGGCCGCCGCCGCCTCCGCGCTCGCTCGCGCCCGCCCGCCCTCGCTGGCTTTTGTGTGGCTGGGGCGCGCACGCAGGGCCCCTCGCGAGCGGCGGCGCGATTGGCTGCCGCCCATCATGTGCCAGTCTAGACACTTTGGCGGCTCCGCGCGGCACCGAGCGTTGCGCAAACACCGGCTCAAGTTTCCGAACTCTTAAAGGGACACGCGCCCCGATGCCCCCCGCGCCAACGGGGGGAGCCCCCGCGCTCCCCGGAGGCGCCGTCCCGTGTGTGTGTGTCCCCCTCCGCGCTTCCAGCGGGGCGGGCGGCGGCCGCCTGCCCCGCGGGGACCGGGAAAGGGGAGCGGGGGGGGGCCGCCCCGCCGCGGCCGCCCGGGGGAAAGTAGGACAGGGCGGCGCGGCGGCGGCGCAGGGGTTAAGGCCGCTCCCCCCGCCGGAGCCGCCGCGGCGGGACACACCCCCGCGATGTATCAACTTGTCCGCCGTGGCAAAAGTTCAGGCCCGGCGCGCGCCCATTGGCCCGCCGCCGCGTGACGCGCGGCTACGCCGCCACCCATTGGCTCGGACGCCGCGCCGGCACCGCCCCCCCCCCCGCGCGGCGCGGCGTGCCCGTGAATGAAAGACATTCCGCGGGCGCCGCGGGCCGCGCCGGGTCCCTGCGCCCGCCGCCGCGGGGGCCCGGGGCGGCGGGGAGCGGCCGCCGGCGGGGGGCGGCGTGCCCCGGCCGCGGCCCCGCGGGGGAGGCGGGCGGGCGCCGGCAGCGCCGCGGCACGGCCGCCGACAGCGGGGGGGGAGCGGCGGCCCCGGGGGGCGGTGGCCCCGGGGGGGCGGCGCGGCGCCGCGTCCCGCCCCACGCGGCCGGGTGGGAACGCCGGCGGCGACGGCGGAGGGAGGCTGGTGCTGGGGGGCTGCGTGTGGGGAGGGCAGCCCCCTCCTCCCCCAATACATAAGCCCCGCAAAATGGCGAGTCTTCTTGCTGACCCGCAGCGGGCGTTCGGGCGGCCCCACTCCCCGCGCGGAGGTTCCACGGGCACATCAGCCGTTGGCCGTGGCAGGGACACGCTCCTGAGGAAGCGGCTCCTGCAGCCGGCCCCGCTCCCCGGGGGGGCCTGGAGCGGGGGCTCCGCTCCCACCCCCGCATCGCACCGCGGGTGGGAGAGGGGACTTTCCCCCCCACGCGTGGACAGCGGCTTCGTGTGAATCAGCGGGAACCTGCTGATAGGAACAGAAGGTGAAGGAGCTTTGTCTGGAGGCTCAGGCTGAGACCGACTGGGGAACTTCACTAATGAGCAAAAATAAATCTTGGCAGTTTATTTCCCAGCATTGACCAGCGAGGAAAAAAAAAAAACCCAAAATAAACCCATAAAAACGTTCCAGCCAACACGTTGTAGACAACCCGAACCTTCGTAGTTCTCCCACTTTTGAGCAGCTCTTCCCAGAACTGACGGCTCCTGTCCCCATTTCCCCAAACCTGCGGTAATACACCTAAAAACGTGATGGAATACTCTTGGTTGAGCTCGTATAATTTTTTTTTACGGCAAACTCGATTTTCGCGCATCGGCTTTAACGTAAGGGATCCCACAACACTCCGTTTAAAACCAGTGCGTGTACCACGGGGGGTTGCACCAACGTAACCACGATACGTAAACAGATCTTCTGCCTTCGGGGTGACTCTGCCCCTGCCGACCCGCAGGAGCAGGGGCAAAGCTCCTTTTCCCCTGCCCTTTTTGGGTGGGTTTTAGGAAATGGGCGGTTTGCCTTGTTAAAAATGCAGTGTAAAAAAAAATAAATCATATAAATCCTGTGAGGGACCTGCTGCCTCTGCCGTTGGGTTTCCCGACGGCTGCGGCCGGGGGATTGATGGCCCCGCGCAGCGCTCCCCTCCTCCGATCGGCCCCCTCCCCACGCAGAACCCAAACTGGGAGTGAAAACGTGATGTTATTGGGGCGCTGACTCACTTTGCGTGGAAATAACGTCCCACGGCGGCCACGCTAACACCCCGCGCTCGACGTTTGACACCTACGTCACGTTTTGGAGCTGCTTACGGAAGTCAGCCAACATCCAACTGGGGCAGGAAAATGCTGTTGGCCTTTTTTCACGTTAGGGAATAAAGACGAGTTAAAAGGCACGGAAAGGCTGCAAAAAGGATTCAGCTTCAGACGTGGAAGCAGAAATGGGGATTTCCTGGATCTCGGAACTCGGCAGGATCCCTGCGCATCCCCGGGCTGCTCCAGAGAGGTTCCAACGCTTGTTTAGAATCCACATCAATCGGCCTGTCCTGCGTGACCCCAAGATTTACCTCCCTGAATGCAGCCCAGGCTTTTCTTTCCCATATCTTATTTACAAACTGTCATCCAAATCATAACATGTCACAAATGTGCAATTACCAACATTTAAATATATATAAATCTTAAGTATAGCGCTGTTTGAGCTAAGGATAGGTTATTATTTCAGCAGGCGACGCATTACTGCTTATCCGACGCTATATAATCATGGTGCGTGCAGCATGGCACGAAGAACAATGGAGCCTTCACGGGCCGCGGCGCTGCCGACCATCTCCGCGGGCACAGGTATGCGGTGGAGCAGCCCCGGTTTCACCAAGGGTGCCATCCACTTCGGCTCTTGCAACAAGAGCACATTGTTCCGCGCTGTAACGTGGGGCAAGAAAAACAGAGCGCTCAATTGTACTTGCCATAATGCACATATAATTTATAGTAATGTTGGTTATTAAAGGATTTCTAGTAATTAACAGCAATGTGCTCTTTCACTGCCTTCCCCCCCCCCCCCCCCCTTTTTTTTTTTTGGCCTGTCATAATAACAAACATTCCTGGGAGATGCTCTGGAACGCATCCTATAGGTCTTGGCACAAAAGCCGGAGAGAAGCTTTTGAAAGCCTGCCAGTCTTATCTGACAGGGATCTCCCAGGTACTATATAAAGCCAAACCCTCTTGGGCCCAGGAGGACCGTGGGTGGCCGGGAGGGCACCGGCACCAACCTCTTCCCAAAGCCAAACTGCAGCCGGGGTGGGGGGAGACGGGCGAGAGGGGCCAGCGCTGCCGCCGCGTCCGTGCCAGCACGGTCGAAGGACGGCGACAGCAGAGCCCAAACCTGCGGGCACGGACTGCTGCGCTCCGGGTTTTCAGTAAGGAAAAATAATCTCATAATTTGTTTTTTTTTTTTTTAATCATCTCTAGTGTTTTATACGTTTCCGGTCAAAGAAAAGGATGCAGAGGTTAAAACACAAAATGAATAATTGCCATTTAAATAATGCTTTAACGGCTCAATTTGTAGATTGTTTGAATTCCTTGAAAATGGGGTGGAGACGGGGACCCCGCTGACTCGATGCCGAGGGGCAGCGAAGGCTGGGGGACACGCTGCCCCCCCGTTTCACCGCCCGGGAACGGGGGCACAGAGCGTAGGAGCCTGGCCGGAGAAATCACGACAAAACTGCTGCGCCAGAGCGAGGGGCTCTGCCAAAAACTAAAATGCCTCATAAAATCAGGCTGGTTTTGCTGGAAGCTGATTTTGAAAGGAACCAGAGAAAAAAGGTTTTGACAACATCAGAATGTCCCGTTTCATTTGTTTTAATGACATTGCCGTGATTTTCCAGTTCAAACCGACTTTTCATTTTACTCTTGCAAATGTTATATTCTGTGCGGTAACACACTGTGATAGGACTTTGGCCCGTCTTCAAAATGGAAAAAGCTAAAATCAGAACAAGGCATTTTGATAAATCCAAAGTTAAAAAAAAAAAAAAAAAAGTTTGAAGAATTTTCCTTTATGGAGAATTTCACAACCGCTGGACTCACTGCTCCCAGACCTCGGTCGGCATCTCGAAACCCTTCGTGCGGAGGATGAGATCTCACCCCGCCACCTCGGCACGTGCCCCGTCCCAGGCGAGCTGCAGCCACGGCAAAGCCCATCCCGGCTCCTCCGGGCTGGAGCTGTCGCCGCCCGTTGCCGCCTCTCCCGGGACACACGCGAGGGCACGCATCGGGAACACGCGGGTTGTTTCACACCTCCGTACGCTCCGGGAAGACCTGAGATTTGCTACCTTCGTGGGTTTTCCAGTCGGCAATAAATGCAGTTTGCAGATGGCTCCGGGATAGCCGGAGGTTTGCACAGACTGCGCCGAGTCGCGTGCGGGCGAAAACGGGGCTTAGCTCGCGCGCGGTGGGTTCGCCTGCGGGAAGCACAGCTCGCGTCCCGCCGGCCTCGTGCCCCGAAAGAGGGTGTGCGTGTCCCGCTGCCGCAGGGCTCGCACGCCGCGCCTGCACGCACACGGCGGCATCGCACCCGCGCCCCGACCCGCTCGAGGCGGCCCCGACGCGTGTGACGATGCAGGGCAGCCACACGCCTTCTCCCGGTGACGCCGGTCGCTGCACAACCGTCCTCCCTGCCAGGAGATGCCCAAGTCGATGCATTCATATCCCAGCACAGCGATGCAACCGGGAGGGTTTGCGCTGGCAAAATTTGCACTGGCGCCTTTCCTCCGAGTGGGATGAAAGTTTTGCTGTCCGGTGATCCCGTCCAAATCCCCCCCGGATCCGGTGGCACCGTGGCGGGTGCTGCGTTTGCTGCCCAGGTCCAGCCTGTGCCACGGGGCTCGAGGGGTGAACCGAGGCCATGGCAGCCAAATTGCTTAGGGACGAGTCGAAATCAAATACCCTCCAAAATTTATCAGAATCAGGAAGGGGACAGGGGAAAAAAAGGAACAAAATCTGATAGAAATTCGCCAAATACTGCATTTCACCGGACCTGAAATTAATGTTAATGGGTTAATGGAAACTCCACAAGGCAAGAGCTGCTGAGTTTCCAGGCTTTTCAAGGCCCTTCCCACGAGTATCTGCTGTGGGTGGGGACAAGCTGACTCACAGTTTCCAGGGCTGTAGTAACATTTCAACACCCCAGCGCTCCAGCCTTGGGGACTGATGGCAAAGAGCACATTCCCAGCAGAGTGGTTGGGAAGCTTTTTGACAACATGTTTTCTTGTGTCAGAAAATGTCAGTTTGGCAAAACCAAAACTTTCTTCTTTTTTTTTTCTTTTTTTTTATTTGGGGGGGGAACAAACTACCACTTTCCACGAAGTGCTGCTTGGGAAGGTTGCCTGGGCTCAAGCCTGGATTTCTAGTCAAACCCACAGAGGTAAAATCATCTCCCAACAGGTCCTCACCGGTGGGGGATGGCACCCATCCATGGTGGTCCCCACGCCGGGAGAGGCCCCTTGCATGGAGCAGGGACACGGACTCTTGCACCCCAGGAGAAGACCCGGCTCTACGGGCGATTGCAGCCCCATTTCTTTAAACCTCTTCTGGGCGGAGCTGGGCCAATTTGTACAAATAATTAAGCAGTTATTCAGGGAGAAAGAGTCCGACTTTGTCGCTGGAGATGGAGATGAGAGCACTCATCTGAGATACGGGGTATTAGGTTCAGTTCCCTGGTTTCGGTCAGGACGAACGGGGACTGAACCACGTGTCAGGCCAGTGCCGTGAGTACAGGATTATCCCCTGTGCTCCTGCTTTCATTTTGTAGGAAAACAAACTCAAGCCATCCCAGTAAAGTCCTGCTGCAATCCAAGGAAAGCACCGGTGTCTCAGGTTTTGTAGGACAGAAAGGCTGCCTTCATCCAAACCTAATGCCAGCCTCCACAGCAGAGAAAGGTGTTTTTTTCCCCTTAAAAAAGCTGTATTTCTGCCTCTCTTGGGCTGCCCCTCTCCCCGAACATGGCCAGAGGGACCTTGTTTAGTCCCACTGCCGTGTGGGACCATTCACAATTTCACCACGACCATTTCACAATTCAGCCAGAGACGAATATTCACACACTTTCTTCTTTTGAAAAATACAGAACAACTAGAAATGTATCCTTGCTATGCAGTTTTGTTAGTACATCTTCCAGGCGGTGCGAAGGGAAAAGCGAAACGCGGGGGGGTATCGCGGGAGGTGCGTCTCGCTCCCAGGGAGCAGCTGGCTGGGCTGGGCAGGCGGTGGCTTCGCCGCCTGAAGTCATTCCCTTCCAGCCTCGGTGAGGGCAAAGGATGCCGAAGCAGAGATTGCTGCGGGGCGCAGCTTCCCGCTGGGTCCAAGCCGCGGGGAAGAAACGGCAGCAGATATCACAGCAGTGAACACGGGCCTCTTACAATTCCCGAACCGTTTGCATCTGCTGTTTCCTCTAGGCTAAATCGCAATTTTTGTGATGAGAGAACAAACCAAAGGGACACCTTGGCTCCCGTGTCGGTCGTAGGGCACATGGTGAAACATGAAGGAGTAGAATCTTCTCCCGTCTTTCCCAAAGGTGCTGAAAATCCCGGCCGAGAAGACCACTTCTCTCCCAGCAGACTCAAGAAGACACCTTCATAAAATCCAGCGTAACCTCAGCACAGCAGAGCTACCCGTACATTGAAGAGGATGAAGCGCTCCACGGAGCGTGCCGAGGCTCCCTTCGCTGGCGTTACGGGGAAGGCGATCGGCGAGCGCGTGCCGCTGGCAGCCGGGTATCCCGGGCTCGCCAGCCCATCATCCGGCTTTCTGCCTGCCCGTGGCCGCGGCTCAGGCGTGCGGCAGGTCCGACCGGGCAGGCGCAAACCAGCCAGGAGAAGCTGTTGGACTTGAACTGAACCCAAGCCAAACTTCTGAGGCTCAGCGAATCTCATGTCAATAGCTTTTATCCCTCCTCCAGCAGCCGATACATTTCCTGAGCGCGGGCGGCACCAGCAGCGCCCGCCGCCATCTCCCACACGAGCCCGTCCTCTGGCCACCCGGGCAGAGTCTCAAACGGGGCGAGATCTGATTTATCAGCCAATTCCCGTTGCCTAATCAAACCCAACTCTCAAACCTCTGGAGTTTCCCTGTACCGCCTCCTTATGCTCTCCCTCTTGATCCCATGCAAGCACTGTTAATTCACCTGTGCCGTATTTTTTCTTACAACACTCCAGGGAGGCAAGGAATTGCTGTTGGCTTCCTCTTGCGTTCATCTGGAGGGCTTGCAGCAGAAAGGATCCTTGGAGGCACATCAGTGCCCAGCTCCCATGGAGTCCGGTGGGATGCAGAGCTCTAATTGCCTTTGCTGCCTGGGGGAAAGCGGTTTGCCCAAGGTAACGGGGAGTCTGTGCCGGAGAAGGGAACAGAGCTCATGTGGAAGTCCAGCACTAAAGACCTTCTCCACCTGAAGAGGACTGTGCTGGGACACAGGAGCTGCCCTGGCTCTCCACTGCTCACACACACCTGTGGGCACCCACCAGCCAGGGAGCCCCTGCCCAAAACCGTTCCTTTCGTTGCCATTTTTCCTCAGCTGAGCGCACTGAATCCAGACCGACAACTGCCGCGAACTGCTGCTCGCTCAGGAGGTTGGTATCAGCCAAGCAAACACCACTCCCAGGTTTCAACGGGCTTGCCAGTCCTGTGCCCAGTAGCTACGAGGAGGTCTTGTAGGTTGGATGCTCAGTGAAACAGAGCTGATGATAGTCCCAGTTTGGCCCCTGGTGTCAGCATCCAAATGGCCCATGGGGACAGAACTGTCCTCTGAGGCCGTTCCCCAGCCGTCATGCCCCAAACGTGCTCTGACCCCGAGCTTCTCACCAGGATGACCAAGGGCAGATGTTCCTAAACTGCTGTACGCACCCAGTGAGTTCTGTGGGACCTACTAACAAAATACAGATGTTACTTCTTCCTAGAGAAGACAGAGGGGCTGAGGTCACAGCTCTTCTGAACGTGGGTTTCTGAGCACTTCTTGGGGTTGGAAAGCAAAGCTACAATTCACCAAAGCAACAGGATCTTGTGGCCCTACCTCCGCTTCACAGATTCACTAGAGGGCTGCAGGACACGGATCTCCTGATCACCAGCGTGGCACAGGAGTGAACGACAGGCATCATTACTCCTCTGTGCTCTGGAATGAAGCTGCTGATCCAGGGGAGGATCTACCTGCCATTAACCCTTTCAGTGTCTTTCGTGATGCCATTGACAACGATTTTCTCTGTCCTTTTTGAACTGACAGTCTAATAAAATGAGGCGTGTGGGTGGAGAGGATGAAGACATTGACTCCTGAACCTTAATGTAGTGCTCTACCCAGGAGGACATCGTATCTCGTGGTCAATTATGAGCGACCACCCTCCGATGGATCCCGTAGCAGTGTGAGCACAGCGATCGGCTCCCAGGACTCACATGAGGAGGTACCGGTGCAAGATGGAGAAGTGGATGGGGAGGAGAAGTCACGTTCAGCCAGTCCAAGGATGGTGCAGCCTCTGAGACTCCAGCAGGAGAGAGATGGACGTGCTGAGTCCAGGCATCCGTCTGCATGAGAGCAGTCTGGGGATTTCTAGGCCCACAGAAACTCGTAGCATCTACCTCGGCCTCATTCCTTCCTTGCCCGGCCGCAGGCAGAACAGCAGGGCTAGCCGTTGAACTCCTCCTGTCCCGGTCTGCCGGTAGGAGTCAGGTAATATCACAGAAAACAGATGCTCTGTTCAAATAGGAAGGGAATTACAACCGCCCGCGTCCACCAGAGGATACATCGAAAAACCACACCACCCATAACAAACACACAGGAGTTTGTCCTTTTTATCAGCATTTATTCAGCAGCCTGTGGAGACAGTCTGCCTTTCTGGAGCCTTTTCCAGGCAGATAACACCCAGTTCTGAAACTGCCCTTTACTTTTTTTTGGCTTGGCTTTGGTGAATTGTCATTTTTGAGCTGGAAAGGGTCTATCTGAGTGAGAAAAACAGTCCAGCACTGCATGCTACCACCACGCTGATCTAGCACCAAACTGCGTAATATGCCAAGCCCAGTGTCTTTAAAAAAAAAAGATCTGCTCCTATCCATATTTACCCATATGATTCGCAAACACAACACTGGAAGTTCCCTAGGAGAGCAGGATTAAAAAAAGGATTATTCTATTTGGAGCTGGGCCAGAAAGCAGAGGGAGT
This sequence comes from Phoenicopterus ruber ruber, assembly GCA_009819775.1. Lineage (NCBI taxonomy): Eukaryota > Metazoa > Chordata > Aves > Phoenicopteriformes > Phoenicopteridae > Phoenicopterus > Phoenicopterus ruber. The sequence goes on from CM020225.1 coordinate 2,595,536, forward strand.
ATACGTATGTGTCAAAAATGGATTTTAATTGAGGTTTGTTGTGTCCAGTGGTGCTCTCCTAGAAGCAAGAGCTAAAAACGTGGTGGGGCTGGACGAGAAGGAACCATAGGTTGACGAAGACATCAAAGCAGGTCTGAGAAAGGTCAGATATAAATGGCAACCTGTCCGTTTATGCAATAGTTTGCTCTTCTATTTACGATGGTATTTTCTGGGAAGAGCTGGTCAGAGCCAACTAGGGCAGGCTTGTAAAAAGATAATTTTTCTCCCTTAGAAAACACAAAGACAGACAGACTGGGCTGCTGGCTTTTCTCCCTTCCCAAGATCTGCTGCCCTGGGCAATTTGTTCTGTTGCAGCAGCTCTTTGCTGAAGTGACTGGCGTCTGGTCCGCTTCAGAGCAGACGCCAGTCACTCCAGTAAAGAGCTGCTTACCACATCTTTGGTAAATACTTTCTGCAGTGGTGCAGCAGCGTCTTAAAGAGCAGCACTGTTATTTCGTAGTCATCTCCAATAATAACTCAGAGAGAAGCAGCCACAAGACATTAGCAAAAGCTGCTGCCACTGACCAAAACTTTAGAGAAGCAGGAACAGAAGTGGGAAGAGAATAGAAATAGTGACTGAGTCATTGGCCGGAGAGGCTGAATGCAGCACGGGCAAAAAAAAAAAAAACAAGGCAGGCTTCAAAAGCCTGTCCCAGGACGCGTCTGTGGGACCAGCACGCACTGGTCTGATGCTTCCCCAAATTTCTTGCAACCTCAAAATGGGGATATGAAAATCATTATGGGAAAAAGAGAGTATTGTCTTCTCTGTTTGGAGCCCAGACCAAAGATAGCCAGAGGCAATCGTTGCTAAAGTACCAAAACTACATCTCTTTTTGTGTTGAAACTGTAGTTTGAGTATCATCTCTGCTGGCAGCTGGCTGCAGGATCTCCAGGGCTTGCTCATGCAGAAGTATGTGAAAATAGAAAGCAGGATTAGGGAGGAAAGGAGCTGACCCTGAAGTCATTGGCACTGATGGGTGTTACTGAGAGCAAATCATCCTTAAATAGACACCAGGACACAGAAGTATACAGTTGGACCCAGCAGTAGCACGGTTGCTTCTTAGACACCCAGCACACGGAGCAGGCTTTGCTGAGAAAGGGGATGGTGGTTGGAAGCCAGTCGGATCTCCAGGGGATCTTCTCTGTCCCATTGCCACACTATGGAACGAGAAAACCCCTCTCTGAGCAGGCACCCCGCAGGGTTGGTCCTACTGTACTGTCAACTGTGCTGAGAAGCCGTCTGTGTCCAGGAAACTCCTGGCTCCGACATCTCAGGCTGTTGCGAGACGATCAGAAGCAGCAGCGTCTTCCCCGCTGGGCAGCCGTCCCGGCCACCAGCATGGCCACGTGGGCACAGACCCGCCGGTTTGTGCCTGGACGAAACACCAACGGGGTCAGGCAGCCCTGGAGGTGCAGGTCTCCTCTGGAGACCCCATATCTCCTTTCGGAGCCACGGCTGGGGTTTTCCTTAGGTCGGCGTGTGTTTATGACACTAACCCCTCTCACCGGTATTTTGGTGCCAGCCGTCTCTAGCAGCCAAGCCCTCGGAGGGTGTAAACTGGCGTAGCTCCCGTCACCTTCAGTGGACAGGTCCCAGCCAAAATGTGACCATTTATTTACCTTCTCACGCGGGTGATTACCTGGGGCCATGCCTGGCCGCACAGCCTGACCCTGCACGCTGGCTCTTACCCCCCCTACCCAAAGTCCAGCCCGCGCTACAGCCGACCTGGCACAGGGGTGCAAAACCATCTTGCTGTCTGGAAACGGCAGAAGGCTTCCCATGGCCCGTCAGGCTATCCTGGCATGATTTGGGATGAGAACGAGAGGATGGAGCACTGACTGGAGCATATCAATATCTGATAGAAAACAAATTTTACATAAGGTGAGTGATTTTTAGCTCTCAGCCTCTCTTTATTCGGCTAGTGAGTGAATAATGATTAACGCGCGGTGATCAGATGTGGTGAACCGAGACAAAAAAAGCAACGAGAGAGAGGGGAGGAGCGCGTGCGAGTGCAGAAGAGCTCGGCTGAGGGCTCGGGTGCCGGATCTGAGGGAACCGAGCCCCTGCAATTCTTGTCCCACTTCTCATGGGACCGGTCCTCTCTTCACGGAGCTCCATCCAGCCCTGTGGTAGGGGACAGCAGCTGGACCACAACGGCTGAAGGCAAGAGTCACTTGGGAGGAAAGACAATACATTCTGTTGCATTAAAAAAAAATAATCCCCCAAAGCCAGGTTAGACCATCATTTTCCTGTCTCAGGTGCGAGCCCTGCCAACGCCTCCCGAGGCCCCCTCCCGGGGCTGCTGCCCACCCCGCTCCCGCGTCACCTCGCTGTGGCACCGGGCAGCGTTTGTGGCAGTGACCCACCGAGGCCCAGCACGCGGCCGAACACGGGCCCGCGTACCCTCGATGCAAATGTTAAATGCAGGACGCAAGAATGACATCAGCCATCCCAGCACAAGTTATTAATATCGTCATTAGCCGAACAACAAATGTTTCTCTCGGAGTCGTAAAGCAAGGGTGGCATTTTTATTAGCTGAGGTTTCCTTCTTTTTTTTTTTTTTTTTTCTCCTTTTTTATGGCCTTATCCACAAATGCTGAGAGCCAGAGGGAATTATTTGTTACTTACATTAAAGCAAGAAGCCATCAGACCACAGCGCTACAACCACTCTCCATATCATTATTTTCTTCTTCTGGATTTATATGAACCTCATTATTAAACCTTAGCTAATGCAGACATCCTAACAATGCACCGAGTGCTAATAACTGCTAAGCGGCATTATTAATTATTGTAATTACAGCATTTAAAATATATTTTGATTATATTAAAGAGAATACTTTCCTACTTTTCCAACCAAAAAAATCCACAAATGTAGCTTATTAACACTCATTCTATTCTTATTCGTAAAACTATTGTTAGACTTCAAAGGCCGCTAGTCTGAGCCCTACAAAATATATCACGCTGGGATGGCGTGGTGTGGTCTCAAACTCTGGTGTTGCTCAGCTGGGGTGGGGCTGGAGGGAGCTCGGCAAAATGCGTTAGCGAGGACTCAGATGAGGAATTCCGTCCTTGAAGTCTGACAGCACCCAGCGCCGGTGGCCTTTAGGAGAGGCATAAATACATACGTCCCCCTTACAGCTTACATCCCCCTTACATCCCCCCCCAAGCTGATTTCAGTGGATGCTGGCTGGCTCCATATAGCCTCGGGGAACGAGGATCACCTGTCCTGTTTACGTGCAGTAGGTGGGACCTGGAACGTCAGGAAGCACCTATAGGCTCACCTATGGTGGGTTATAGAGCTACTGTTATGGGTACAATATAGGGCCAGATCCTGCGACGGGCACTCCTGTCGTTAACCCTTGCTTGTAACGTTCAGCAGAATTACTCATGCTGAACCCAGACACACAAATGGCCGTGTAAACACACAGCCGCACTTTTAATTAAAGATGTGCCGAGATAAAAAGCTTCAGAAAACAATTTTAAACAATTAAAAATAATATTAGAGGTGTTTGTCTGCCCAATCTGCATGTGTCCTGAGCAGCTCGGCGCGGCTCGCTGTAGTTTTACCATCGCCAGGACTGTTTGCAGCGATTCCCCTCCGCTTGCTGAACACTCATCCGGACGTTTCTTTGCTCCAAAGAGTTAAGATTTCACTTGTCAGGCTGTTTTTGTTTCTATTCACATGTCAGTGCCTGTCATTTATTTAGTCAATGGGACATGTCCAAGGGATGGAGACAGACTGGGTTAGTCATTCTGACCGTGGGTCGCCAGTCCCTGCAAACTGCCTGAGGTCATTTCCAAAAGCGCCACTAACAATGAGAGGGAAGCTGGGCCCGGGAGACCTGCAGGAAACGGCGATGAGATTAAAGACAGAGATAGTCCTTTGCAAAAGTACACTGGAGGAATGTTCCCTCTGTTCTGTCAACAGAGTTTCTTCCTCGCTCAAGACTGTCTATTTTAAGTCTGAGCTCGCACCAAAAATGGAAATCCTTGCTCAATGGCTATCAGTGGATCTTGGGTTTCTGGGGCTGCAGCAGCGCTACGGCCAAGGAAATGAACCCTCCAGCTCGGCCTTTGGTGCTGAGCTGCTTTGAACGATTCCTCCTTGCGGCAGCTCTCCGCTGGGTTTGCTCCTTTGCCTGCGGAGCACGGGGCGTAAAAGCCGGCGGGAGCCCACGGTACCACCCTGCGCTGCCTGCGAGCATCATCCTCGCCGGCGTACCCTCGGCGTATCCCCGGCACTGCCATGGCACTCGCCGGCACTGCCGGCTGCGCCCGGCTCTGGGACGGCGTCTCAGCCCACACGGGGCAGCAGAAAGCAGAGCAGAGCTGCACGGGCCCCAGTTCGGGCTCCGTCCGCACTTCCAGGACGTCGTCCTGCTTCGAGGAAGGGAATGGAAAAGAAGCGTTGAAATGCAACCATAAATAATTGCTGCAGCATCTTGGGCTGAAATCAAGCCCTGTGACTGCAGATTTGGGGGAATGGGAAATTCCTCTGGCAGCCATCTGGGCGTCAATACAGGGCTGAAACACTAGAGCAGTTTTAGGTGCAGAGATGCACATTTTGCTTTTTAAGCAAAATAGTACAGGCCACTCTTAACACATAAGGTACCTCTGGGTGTTTTGGAAAACATTAATAACAACCACATGATTGGTGTAAAACACTGATTTTTCCATCCAGACACACTATTGTTTTCAGATAAATACATTCCATCGAGCTTTTTTGTATCTAAACCTTCTACATGTGGCTTCTGCGTCTCAGGCAGATGGAAACGGGGATTGACAACAATAGTGGTGGCCCAGGAGGAGCCACCGGAGCCCACTGGCTCGGGAACTAGTGACAGGGGCTAAACCCTGCCCTCCGGTGTGGGTGCAATCGCCCGTGATGTGGGACAGGGGCGGGAGGTGAAGAAGGGACAGGACAAAATGCTGCACAGTAGATTTGAGCTGCTTCAGAGAGATAGGGAAAAGCAGAAAATGCGTTTCTTAGAATACAAACATCCATCACGGACACACACAAGAGTATCCAAATTCCTCAGTGTTATATTTATGAAGCCATTCGGAGACATGATACAGGCCAGTTCCTGTAGATTTTTCCATGTGTTGTTAAAGATTCAAATTACAGAGTAATTTTCAGTCTTTGAAGACATTGGTCTTGGTATTGCAGAGCCCGGAGGCTGCTCCAGGCAGGGTCTGTCTGCGCTGCAGACGGGAGATAACGCAGAGCCACCACCAGCGCTGAGCAAGCTCAGGAGTCGGGAGCGGGCCAGGAATGACGGCGCGGAGGCACTGGGGGGAATTTACTCTGCTTGCAGATAAGGAAAGCATCCTGCTTTAAGCATGGGGTAAACAACTTTTAATACACAAGCTAGTTATCTGGAGAGTCCCACGGGAGGAAGCGTATCTGGTGCGAGGCTCCGCAGGCACATCTGTGCCGTGCGGCACAGCACGGTGTGGGGACAGTGACCCAGCCCCGGCGCCCGGGCGGTTTTGGGGAGTCCAGCTGCTCGTGGGTGCTCACCGGGGCCGGGGCCAAGGCTCCACCAACTTGCAAAAGGGAATTGAGATAGTGGGGTTTGTCTCCGGGAGGAGGACCGGGGCGCCCGGTCTGTCGGTGGCCTCATGATTGCACATGTAGGACTTGGACCACTAGAATTAGAAATCACAAAATAGTTGGGCAAAAGCAGAAAGACTCTAAAAAGAGACCTAAAAACTCTTTGTCAGCACAAAACTGCCAACACCAATCATTTTTCCCACTAATTACACAGAATACCCCACCAAACTCCATTCAGGTGCGCTTTCATTGATAAGGCCGTGAAAACACTCCCCAGCTGGAGAAGGCAAGTCATTTCATCTCACTGCGATAACGTTTGGGAGAAGTAACGAGATCGCGGCCGCTCCCTGGTGCTCCCCGCGTAGCTCCAGGGTTCATCTCTCGCTGCAGAACCCAGGTCTGAAACCTCGATGAGCATCACTCCCGGGTGGCACTCGGGGAAGGCGGGCGTAAGCACGCCCCGTCGCCTTATCGCCGAGGCATGGCGGAGTCAGGAGAGGTGATGGAGGGAGCTGGAGGAGCCGATCTCAAGTTCAGAGACTGATTTACGGCTGAGGCCTCGGGCAAATCATTTACTGGCTTTGTGGTTTCATTTCCTCATCTCTAGAATCTCTTTCACGGGTGATGTGTGAGGGGGAATTAACATTCAAACTTTGTTTTTAATAAATATTTAAAGATTTGCCTTGTGTTTTATGAATATTTCTGAATGATCTTTCTGCCCTTGCATAAGGGTCTTTCCCTGCCAGCTCTTTAATCTGAGCTCCTCTCCCCGGAGTGGGTGCGATGCCTCTGCTGCAGATTTGTGTTTTCATTGAGTAACAATTAAGCTGCCTCAGTTAAATGTAAAGGCATGTGAAGAAAGTTTTTCTGCTGCCAGTTCTGCACCGCGCTGCGCTGGATGAGAGCAGGACTCATCAAACAAAAGAGTTCCTCTGCATAAAATAAACCAAAGCAGCGCCCAGCCCACGCCGATGAGCTGTTAGCAAGCTCTGAGTGACCCTCAGTACTCCAAAATTCTTCATTTATGTGTGAAGCATCAGTGAAAACTCTGTTTTCACCAGCCCAGTGTGATTTGGAAGTGAAAGCGCGGGCTTCCAGCTACTCTGTGCTGAGGCCAGTGGAAATTCAGTGCGGGTTTGACCCGAGGACTATGCACGCTTTAGTCTCTGCCTGTTTATTGTTAAACTCATTAAAAACATCAGGGGTTTTGCATCTTAAAAGTCTTTTCTAACTTCATAAAATATGTGAATGCTTAAGAAAGAATCTGTGTGCAACTGTATAAATAGTGACTAACAAGTAGGAATTTTGTGGTGTTCAAAGGGAGCAAAATAAGCTGCCGAGCCTGTGGTATAATGAGTTAATTTGCCTTGCAGCCTACCTGGTGCCCAGCGCCAGCTCGCCCTCCCTCAGACGTCGCTGGTGATGGGTCATGCGCTCCTCCACCCAGAGGAGTGATTTTAAGTTAAAGATCCAAAATTAGCTGTCTCAGACATGCACCAGCCCAAGGTTGGTCACTTCCTTGTAATATGGGTGCTGAATTTCTATTAGAAGAAAATTTAAAGCATTTCAAAAAGAAGTGAAGCATTTTGACACTTTGAGTTGAAATCATCTCCGTTTCTAAATGACATTTCGTTCTATTTTTAAAACGCTACAAAGTTTTGAGAGCAACTCCAATCATGCATTCAACCAAACCAACATTTTTGTTCAAATCCTCATTTCCCAGAAAAATTGTAAACCATTTGTTTTATTCAGCACTAGAACAAACCTTTTCCCCAAACCTTTGCAACTGCCAGTAATCCATTTTTATCCCAGATTTAATGTTGTTATAAAACTTCCTTACTGGAACTGCTGGAACTTGAAGTTGTCATTAAGTGGATACCTTGCACCGTCACTAAAATTCATGCCATTTTCTAATACTGTAATTCCCCAAACTCGTCTCAGACTTCAGAGCCCCTGTCCGAGGGATGTTTACAGCTTATTCTTCCTCCATAGGCAAAATTAACCCAAGAGCTAAAACTGATGAAAGGCACATTGCTGTCTGTCATAGGGGCATATGTTGAAATATGGCAGTGAAAAAAGCCAGCAATGCTCAAACCGCTGCAGAATCCCAGTGGAACGAGGCATGTGAAGAATATTTTATATTTAGTCAGAGGAGGGGAAAGGCAGGAGCCGGATGATGTTGGGGTTTTTGTGATGAAGAACATTTCTAGGGCGAGCTCCCTGCCATGGGAAAAGTTCCATGCTTTATTTTTCTAATGAACAACTGTCTCCGGTGTTTCACAACGCCAGGTTGCTTACTACGGAGAGCTGGAGCAAACCTACTTTCTCTCTCCATGTCCTTTTCAGCCCACATAAGCTTTGTTAGCCAGGAGGGGAAGAAAACTTGTAAGTCATAATCAAAAAAACACAACATCAGTTGCAGAAAGAAACTGCATCGCCTTCCCAGGCTCTCCTGAGCTGAGAGGCTCCCTTTAGTTTGCACCGTGCCTGGAAGAACAGCCGTCCATCTGCCTGTTCCTCGACTGTTGTCTTCACGTGGCTCTTCTGCATCTCCTCTGCTGTCCCGATGCGCCTTCTCCCCGTGTCTGCGAGCACCCGGCCGCTAGCTGTGTGGGAGGCGAGAGACCAGCGGTGCTGATTAAGGGTGGAAACCAATGGCAGAGGGCTGAGAAAAAAGTCAACTGGCTCCCAAATAGAGGAGCCACACAAAACCTCAGGTTTAAGTGACGCTTAAAAGCTGCACTGCGCTTTTGTAGAGGGAGCAAGTCTCACTGTCCGACGTACACCTCGCTAACGATGATGGGAATCGCATTCACGTATCCTGCTGCCTTCCAAGGGTATGAGCACTTGGATCCCATCAAATAACAGACTGTGCTGCTGCCTGTGAGGTTCCCCGCTTTGATTCTCTTGCTGAATGCTTAAGGCAGTGACTTGGCCAGGAACAGACTCATTTTCAAAAGAGGCAGTCACATTTCATTCCTGAATGCTCTCTCTATGTCCCTCCCGCCGCAGAGCGTCTCTGTGCTGGACCGCGTCGCGCTCCTCCCGCAATGGCTGCTCTGTCTGAGGTCTCCTCTGCTTCACGTGAGAAGGTGGAACAATGCTGCTTTCTGAGCGCCCCTCCAGAACGGAGGAGTTAGTTGGACATTGTTTTCTTTTCCTGTTTTGTTTTGCACGGAATAACTCCCCTCTATGGAGCCACTTCAGCTCCAGAAACAGACTATTAATAAACTTAACTGCTTTGGATAGTCCAAGCCAAATGCTGGCCATAGAGGGGAGAAAAAAGCTACAATTGCATAGAGCCTTTTCATCCCCGAGAGCCTTCCAAAGCACATGTAGTGATTATCCACTGCTGAAACACCATCATCTCTGCGGTGGCACAGAGGAGCTGTTTAACACAACGGTCCAGTCTGCCCGTCCCGGCGCTTGGCTGAATGGAGGTCTGTATGCACAGCAGATGCTTTCTCTAAGTTGAATGCTGTTTGGTGGCTTTCATCAGCTCCTTTTTGGTCTACAAATAAATGGTCATATCAAAGGGGACAAGGGGTGGCCCTGTGGTTAAGGCACAGAGCTGGAAGTCAGGAATCTCGGCAGGAGGTTGAGACAGTCCTTTGGTATCAACATTTTCTCTGCTGGCCTCATCAGGTTCTGCAGAACATAAGCTTTAGGTTTTAAAGAGAAAAACAGTTCAGTTATTTGGGAGTCTAAGGTCCAATTCAAGCAGGCAACGTGGATGAAAGCACAGTTGTACCCTGTGCTGCCCGTTCACCTTTACATCTTACTCCAGGCACAGGATCACACTCTCAGGCTGAAGCCACTTCTGATATGCCCACGGGTGTCCAGCAGCAGGCAACATACGGGGATCACAGGAAGAGGCTAAGAGCTACTTTGGTAGTGGGTGAGATGATATTTAGACTGTATGAAGGCAAGTGCAACATCCAACCTGCAGACAGGACCAGAGCTCCCAAGGAAAGAGAGAAGGAAGAAGGCCGTCTGCCAGATTTTGCTCCGAGTGAGACCTGGAGCCAATGGAGTTGCTCTGGATCTGTGCTAGAGAAACCAAAACCAGAATCTAGCACCAATTTTGGAATAGGATGCATGCAAAAATGACACATGGTTGTAAGACCAACAGAAAAGGTTGAACATCGAGTATACGTGCCATTCTGGTATGGATCTTTGAAAGAACAGAGGGGTTTAGTTCTTTTCCTTTTTAAAACTTATAAAATTAATAGACATCTTGGTGAAACAAGAAATGACACAAGCCAAGTGTTCAACTCCGAGCACTCCCAATCCCTAAAACAGCACCTGCCCCCCTCACCACCTCCCAAAATAGACCTGAACCTAAAAATTGGGGATTTTTAAAACAACACATCTTCCACTCAAAACCCCCAAATAACTACAGATTTCATTTTCTTCCAGTATCTTCACCATCAAGAAAGCGTAACAGCTTTATTTCAATTTAATAACTGCCTCTCCTTGTATTAACCCCCCCCAAACGACACTGTGGTAGGTCACCTCTGTTCTCTTCCCTCTTCTTAAATGAAATCATTGTTTGCCCACGGATCAGGGCTGGTACCTTCACCACGATCATTTGTACTTGCCCTTGGCCTCCAGAACATACTGTTCACGTACTTCAGCTGAGAGACTGGGAAAGCGTTCCCCCTGCTCGCCGCAGAGCGAGGCTTTGCCTCTTCCACCAGCTTCATGTGACTGATCTGTAGGAACTTGCTTTGGCACCATCAGATTAGTTGCTGTTAACATCATTTATCCTGTTGAAGTTTCTTCCCAGTGAGCAATGAAACATACCTAATCCAGGCAGATTAAAGAGAAACACGTTTCATCATCTATCCCTCAGCTTCAACCACTCCATTAGAAGGCGAAAGGCATTTGGTTTTATGAATTGCTCATAGCTCCATCAGACTGAAGCAACAGTTGGCGTCCGTGATAGAGACACAGACTGATATATTTCAGATATATGGGGATGTTTAGCTGTGAAAACAATTTTCACGGTGGTTTTCCTCAAACTGCTGCGGATGCTTTGTACCCTGTAACAGCACCCAGCCCTAAGCGGCTGCTGCTTTCAGCACGTGCTCTCCATGTCCTACCCAGCCGGTGGGTCAGCCGGCCCCGCCGCTGCCGCTCCAGCCTCCTCCTGAGCCCTTCTCCGGCCTCCGTTTCGGGACTGGGAGATAATACTTTACATGGCCTTATCCAGGATACAGCACTTCTCGTGTTTTAACCTGGTCTTCTAAGAAAACAAAAGCCTATGTAGTCGTTCTCAGTGGATGTGTGCATATGTGCGCGTGTTCCCCACAACCACGACAGGGACTTTCAGAATTACGGGTCAATTCCCATCGAATTTAGCAGCGGCGTGGCAGGCTCAGCTCTACCACATGTAACGGGCTCCCTGAACATCGCAGCCAGGAGGAGGACAGCCTCTGAGCACCGCTGCTGGGAAAGACCAAACGACGAGCTCAGAAGATGCGACACCAAAGAATCCACTGGCAGGATGGAAATACTATATGTCAGAGAAAGCTTGAATTGGAGGCTGCACTTTCTTCGTTACCAGAAATCCAATCACAAGACAAAAAAATACAGAGGAAACCAGAGCTTCATTATTTCTGCTGCTCATGGAGCAAATTATTTTTATTATCATCATAAACAAAAAAAGACTCTATCATCTCCAGAGGTGTGGGGGAGTACCAACGGCTTTCTAAAACCTCTCTGGAAAACACGGTGACCACTGACCCTACGTAAAACATAACAGTCTCCCTCGAGCCTTGATCTCTCTCCAGTGTTTCCCATATCCCTTATTTTGTCTGTCCCATGGACTGCATGCTTTGGGAGCAGCGTGCCTGCCTGTGGCACCAGCAGCTTCTGAGCTCCAGGAGGACCCTGCCAGGACCATGGTATAAATCATAAACAGTCTCAGTGAAGTCCCCGCTTTTCTGAGACATGGTTGGCCACCACGAAGCGAGAACAGAGTCAGCAAAGACTGACTGCACCCTCCGATACAAAACAGAGCCAGTGCTGCTCTGTTCTGCGATGATATAGTGTGAACCAATTTAGATTCAAACCAAGCTTTTCACTTGCCACCAAAATAAGCATATTATGGAATTGCTATCCTCCCCAAACCGCAGGGTTGTTTTAATGACCTTCCATGTAAGCATTAAGGAGTGAAATGTCTAATCCTGTCGAGTGTGTAAGAATGTGACTCATTCCTTTAACGCTGTGAACTACCTCCTTTTTGGCAGCTGCTCCATACGGCAACTAGTGGAGTCTTCAGCATGGCGGGGTTTGAATCTGCTAAATGAAAATGATAAATAAATTCTAACTGCAGGTAATACCTAATATAACATGTGTGTGTGCAATAATATTATTCTAGTTGCCAAGCAACTAACGGGAGGTACAGTGAAAGAAAGAGATAAAACCTCCTGAATACAGGTATGAGCTTTGTTCGCTTCATAAGGGACCCTGCTCGTGCTGGGGTTGTGAGATCCTGCCCAATGGTTAGCACCAAGATCTGCTCTGTCTGAATAAAAAGGTGATGAATGATTTACAGTAAATCAGGGCTGGATTCAAAACCCTATAGAAACCCCTGACAGCTCTGAGATTTCCGCAGGCTGGAAACGGACAACGTGATGGGAGAAAATGTAACGCTGAGGCTGTGGTTGTCTCCCACGTGGATGGGTTCTGCTGCTGCAAATGGTGACGGTCTTGAAGTCAGCTCCTTAAACTCTTCCTGTGATATAAGCAGCAAGCAAACAAGCAGAAACAACCCACGGCTGTGCACCTATGTATGTGTTTAACTGCATCTGTTGTTCATGTAACCACTTGTTTGTGCACATCTGTGCACGTTGCAAGATGCTACTTGGGCAATTAACGGGGTGAGCTAGCCCCTAATGGGTTTTCATAAGCAGAACCCAAACCACTGAGTCCTCTCTTGCAATTCTCCAAGCAACAGAGCTGCCGCCTCAGTCTTCCAATTGAAAAGGGATAATTGCATTATCAGTGAGAGCTCTCAAGATCTCCCAGGAGATGTTCTGGAGCGAGCAGGATCAGGTCCCAAGCACGCATGATTCACTGAAATAAACAGTGGTCTGCGTGTTTAAACTTGGCTTTCAAATTTGCTCCCAGAAATGAATGGCCCACACTCCACTGCATCGGCATCGGACAGGATGGCCACAACATATAGGCGGTTGTACCGTCCGATGAGACAGCTTTCTCCGGTAAGCATGTGTCGCCCTGCTTCTTTCAGGTGTGAAACTGAAAGTTGAAATGCTAAAATTGCTTCTAAAACCTGGCCTAGCACATGCAGAAACACAGGCTCCCAGCAGGCATGCAAGAAGGGCAGTTTTAGTTCCTTTTCCTTTCTGGACACCCTTTTGGCTCTTCTCCTCTGGCTGGCGGAGGTGATGCACCAGACCCAGACAGCCACGCACTGGGTGTTAGAGCTAGCGCCTTCCATCAGTCCCCCAAAATGATGCTCATTTCTGGTTTATATTAAGCAATGCATTGCACCTGAGTTGTACATTTTAAGAAACCGCTCAGACTTCTCTCCAGTTTCACATAGCTTGTTAAATTGGTAAACTAAAAGAAATCAGAACCAAACTTAATGTGAAATCTCACAGTAATCTCACTGCAAAATTACTGGTGTACAGTTACTCCATTGAACATACAATAAAAACAAGGACAAGACAGTTTTTAAAAGAGACAGAGGAAGAAAAGCTCATAGCAAGGAAGGAACAAAACAAGCACTAAATAAATGCAGCGCAATGAGCCGTGGCGTGTTATTTACCGAGCGCAATGTTTGCTGCAAATGTCACCCCTATTTTTTTTTTCTGTTTGCAGATCAGTTCAGTTAAACTGTGTTTCACACCTACTACTTGTAACGTCCGACTACATGTGGCTCGTCTGAACTTCCAGCCGAGAGGCTGTGCTGGCGCGGGAGCTCCCAGCAGACCGACGGGGAACCGCTCGCAGCCCTGCCCCAGGTGCCTGCAGCAAGCAGCTGCCGATAAAGGCCTGACTCCTGGATTTAAGGATTTAAGGTTAAGGATTTTCAGTAGGAGGCTCTTCTGTGCCGACAGTTACGAATCTTCAAGGCTCTGTAGACGTTTCTATCAGACCTGGCCATCACTCAAATACTTGCAAACAATGACTAACGTGAGCCCACACATAGCTCTGATCAAGCGCACCACTGTGCTCACCATCCCTCGCGAGCTGCCCGGCTGGCTGTGTCACACCGCGTTTGGCCATGGGGATGGCCGCCTTCTGATCGAGAGACGATTTGTACCAAAGGGAGGCCTGCACACGCTTGCTTTGAACCCAGGTAACTCCTAGTCTAGCCTCAGGGCCGGCTGCAAGCATTACCCCAATGCTTGGCACGCACGTGGTCAGGTAGCCAGTGTGGAAATCCACCCTGCCATGAAAACACCATTTGGTGCACCCAAGCTGAAAAGACCAGAGAAAACTTGGGTCAACGTACGCACTCTCCCGTCCCGCCTCCGATGGCAGCTCTGACAGAGTGTATGAGTCACCGGGAAAAGATTAGAGGAAAGTTCCCTTCTGTTTTAATGAATGAATAAGCTCTAAGATTTTTCTAGGGTGTGGAAAAAGATAAAGCTTAAGGAGGAAATGCAATTGTCTGTGCAGCTTTCAGGTCTACCTAGTGCTTCCAGCACATTCCTAGAAACAGCTGGCATTTGATGGTATAACGTATAGGTGCGTTCAAATCATTTTCTGAACTGTCTAACTGCAACTAGCGTACCTGGGATCCTAATTGCAATACATCTCATGGTGGAGGGTTTGCAGGTTTTATGAAGGTCTTCATGTACTGCCTAAGTCCCAAGGGCCACGTGGAAGAGCCTTCAGAAGGGTTATTCACTGGAGCTGTCTGCACGCAGTGAAGCTAATGGTGGAAGAAGCATTTTGCTGCGCCTACCTAGATTCCTGGAAATCTGCAGAGACAGCTGTGGCACCAGGAGCACCTACCTCCACTTGCCCCATGCCCCAAGTAGAAGGCAGAGACAGGCTGTGACCCTTATTCCAGCTCCCAAGCAGTAGCAGAAACCAGAAGCAGCCGCACAGGTTGAGATAGCAGATTTTGCTGGCTTACATCTCCAAAGACTTGGCTATTATGTGGATGGGAGGCCCATAGAAGAGCATCCCTTTGGGTCTGCACGGTAGATTTGTTGACCAAACCCTACCACCGCTACACAAAGTTTCAGGTAAGCAAGAAACTGCTCCACTCCCACCGTATATTGATACGCAAAGTTCAGAGAACAAACTGGAGCAACATGCAACCTGGAGACGTCATCATGTACGTGCTGAAGTCATCTTCACTCTGCCCTACAACGGCCTTTCAGGGCTCAGACATTGGTGACTGGAGGGTCCTTACCTGCAAGGGCAGAGCCCGCATCGGTCTGCCGATGGGGACCCTGTCAATGCTTTCTCGGAGCAACCCCGTGGAGCCTAAGTGGGTCCTTCAGCGCAGATCTTTTTTTTCTATTTTTGCCTCTACCGCGAGCACGGGGTTTGAGGCGAGTTATCGCGCGGGGTGTGCCGCGGCCGGGCAGGCTCCCGCCGGCCAAGGAATGCGGGGCAGCTCAGAGCCTGGAGCGCCGGCACCGTCCAAGGGGGGATGTCTTCTTCTGCTGGCATCATATCTAGACTTGTTCAAGAGAAGGTTAAAGCCCGGGCAGATAACCGTGAGCCGCGTGTGGCTGCGACGGGATCTCTTACGCTGAACTTTTGGACTCCTTACAGTATGAAACTATATATTATCCCCTCACTGGCTCCGCAAGATGTCTGTGAAAGATGCAGCCAGGAATACTCAAGTTCACCCACTGGGGAAACATTGTGTTACGTGAAGATTGCAGCCTTCTCCCCTTATCTGCGAGGCAGTTGATGAAGGGCCTGGCGTCAGTCTGGCAACTCTGATGGCTCCCATTTAGCACCAGCGAGGGCTGCCTATCAGCAGAAAGCTGGGGCAGATAGCAGACGGGACTATCTAATCACATACCTTTTGCATTAGTGCTGCCATATATTCCTTCCATTTACAATCAGGAGACTGGACCGCACTGAATTTTCACAGGAATGAACTGTCAACAACCCCATCCTTCCCAAGGCCTAAAAATGGGTGCTTTATCACAGAGGCCAGTAGACTTCTTTTCTTAGACTTCCAGGCAATGGCCGGAGCAGACTTGGAGCCCCCACGAGCGAGACATTAAGGAGACCTTTTTGAGATAACAACAGTTCACTTGGCTCTCTCAAGAATGCCTTATGGCTGTTCCTTTTCAAAGCCGAAGTAAGGAAACTAGCTCAATTAGAGCATATCAAGAAACTTTGTGTCTCCTGGTTTGTTTACCTTTTATCAGTGCTCTTAATATGCTTTCCTGCTTTTCCAAGAGGGCTATGCTTTGTAAGATCACGCTAGAAAAATCAAGTAAGAGGCAGCTTTTTAAACTAACAAATCAGAGTTAATAACAGGACAGCAAAAAACTGCTACCAGCTTTCTGCTAGATGTTTCACTGCTTCTCGGTGCATTGGTTTGGCTGCATGATTAAATTTCATTTCAATTTTGCAGAAGCACGTAGTTTTGTTTAACACACATTGCCAACCTATAATCTCTCAAGTCGTGTTTAAATAGCCTGTGTAACTATTAGTTCTTTCTTGCGCCAAATGCCCATTAGGACTTGTCCTAAATAAAGAGCCTGGTAAAACATCTTCTTCAAGAATGGCATCACAAAACATTTTTAAAGCCAAGCCCTGACTGCAGCAGACTCAAGTTCATCAGCTCTCGGAGCCTACGTTATGCCATTAATTGCAGGCATAATTAACGATGGCCAAATCTCAAAAAAGTGCCAAATTAGATTTCACTTGAGACAAGCAGATGTATTTTGGATGGCTGGATAAGGCCAAATCCTGCCTGCCACTAAAGCCTAGAAGTCTGGTCACAGACGGAGAATCAGATTTGCAGCCTTCACGTGACTCAGGTCTCCAAACTAGAATCAGATGCCCAAATCCCTCCGAGCAGAGATCTGGACACACAATTGCCTTAAGTGCTTCTGAAAATAAGTTTTCCTTTGGAGGTCGGTTGATTCATCCTACTTATATATAAAGGCTTTGGTTCCTCCTGCACCCTTCTCCTTCTGCAGGCGAGCTAGAAACCCTGCCAGTATCCTGCACTGCCACACGGTTTCCCAGTTCCTCTTTCTTGTGCTGAGGAGGGAAAATAATAACAGAAAAATCAGGTGAATCCTCCCTAAAAATCAGATTTAAATCCAGTGAAAACCCTACATGAATGTTCAGAGGATTTTTTTATATTGCAGTGACTTAGTTCACACCTGCTGATCCCAATACCACAATGAGCTGTTCCAACCTTGATCTGGGATCTGTGCTTAGCTCAGTTGTATTTGAAACCTTCTGTATTGATTCATCTTTGCGACAGTTTAGGAGAAGGGGAACACAAAGTCTGGCCAGTGAAGTCCAACTTGCAGCCAGCTCGATCTGTAACTCAGAGGGCTGGGCTATGAAACATCCAGTCTCACCCTGTCCCTCCAGAAAACTAATTTTACTCATTTCCCACTGGGAGATAAAATGCAGGTCTGCTCCCATTCCAGGGCCCTTTGGCTGGGACACAAATAGCTTTGGAAACACTCTTATCTATGTTCAAATGTCCTTTCAGAAAATATATCAGGCTGCAAAGGGCTGTCTTGGTACCATTAAGCCTCTTCATAAGAAAAACGGGAGTTCAGACCACAACCAGAGCTTTTCAAGGAGATTTGCTTTCCTCTTAGCACCGACATCCCACAAGCACAGAGGGACCAACGTTCTAGTTGCAGGAGAAGCCTCTTACAACCTGCGTCCACCCTGAAAGGACCCTGCCCACACATTTTTGGGGGGTCCTAGCAGGTTGCCTCTGAAGGTTGGGTCCTGTGCATGGTCACGGCGAGGTGATGCTGCACCCCCAGCACAGCCCTAGTCATGCTCCGCAAGGTCAGTTTATCTCCTGCCAGTATTCCTCGAGTGCTCCTGTTATCTGAGACGACTTCTCTGAGATCTCCTGTTTTACACATGCTTGGCATTTTTTTATGGTTCCTCTTAAAACCTAGGCATAGTCTCAGCTGAAAAAAAAAAACAGGCTTATATCAATTGCTGAAAGCAGAAACGGTTCGGAAACATGGGCAAGTTGAAACCTAGTCTTGAATGGCTCAGGGCTGGCCGAGATGTCCTCGGGTTCGAGCCCCCGTGCTCTGCCGGTTTCCTGAACCTGACCTCTTTCTCACATCGGTGACACTTGGCTCACGTGGGTTTAGATTTCACAACCAAAGCCTTGGCACCGCTCCTGTTACGGTGCCAGAAAGTAACAAGCGATCACTAACTACTGACACATCTGCTGCCTGAGGACATTCAAACCCTGCCTGTGTAAACCATTATATACATTTTTGAGAAAAAAAAAAGAGTTTGGCCTTGCATATCAGTAACAGCAAAATCCCGGCACGCCCCTCCTTTCCTCCATGCCAGCCAAACCTGCTCCCTCACCCCAAAGGGGCTCCGGGATCTGGCAGCGATGACTGCCAGCGGACGGTTGTATTTGGGTGACTGTCTCGCCTGGCAATGCGTAGGGCCAGGCTTGGAGCGAGGTGCTGACGTGGGTTTTGGGGTCTGTCTTGGACTCCTGTCCCAGCCAACATCAGGATTTCCTCTCCCAGCGTCAGAGGAGACGGAGCAATGGGAGCACACAGGGAAGGCAGAGGCAGCACAGGCACTGCAGGCAGCAGCTTGGTGACCCTCCGTCTTCACGTGCTGTCATAGCAAAGGCTTAGCCTAGGCTCATCCCTAGGCTCATCCCTAGGCTCATCCCTAGCTTATCCTAATCGTAAAGGAGTACACAGGGCCATCACAGCATGAAGGAGATGCCCACGGGGTGAATAAGTGTGCTACAACAGGAGAGGCAGAGCTGGAAGAGACTCCTCGGAACATCTCCCTCGCCCAGGCTTGCACTGGGGACTATTCACGGCACAGACGCTGCCACCCCAAGGGAGCAATTTGTTCCCGGTGGTTCCCAAACCCCCTGCCCGATGCTTTGCCCAATGGCTCCCAAACCTCCTGCGCTGTGGAGCATCAGAAGCCTCTTGCAGACCACCGCACGCCCCGGCCAGCCCCTGAAGGAGAGCAGCGGGATGGGGAGGTAACTTTTATGGTTGACGGCAGTTTGCAGATGAGCTGCAGGCTCCTTCCCATGGCCTCCGGGGTCACCGATGGCTGCTGTTTGGGAACCACGGCTCTGCGTGTTGCGAGGATGTATTTCCACCGCCCTACACTCTGCACACTGGTGTCTTTAAAGGCTGACATGTTGCGAAATAAGAACAAAATGTTTGCAGCACGCTATCAAGCCTCAGTGGCTTCATTTATCCCCACAGGACTGGTGTAAATGGTCAAACAAGATAGCGGAGAGCCAGGCCCACCGCCTCTTGGCCTGAAGCCTGGAGAGCAACGCTCAGTGCATTCTTCCATCAGCTCTATTTATGAGTTGTCTCTCCCCAGAGCTGGAACTACCTTTGTCCTTTGACAAAAAGCCCGTCTCCGAGTATTTCTGAGGTTAATCACTCCGGTGATGGCATTTTCTGGTGAGACACGTAGTCGTTGCTGTCACCTCCGATGAGCTACAGGCTTGCTCCGACCCGCAGGAGCAGAGCAGTGCTGCGGCGCGGTGCCTCTGCCGGCACGGTCCCCGCACACCCCCGGCAGCTGCGGGATTGCAGCCTCAAAAGCCCAATAATCCCTTAAAACCTGGGGGATTTCATCTGCTCTTTAAAGAAACAGCAGGGTTTTTTTTTTTCTTTGATTTAATAACATGGATGAACTTGCCCAGATCACCCACTTGTGCAGGCACTGATCTGAGGTATTTAGAGAAGTTTTGTTTTACTTTCGCAGGTGCCTCTTGCACACCCTCCCTGTACATCCCCGTGCTAGAAAAGCTGTCTCCTCACATGCTTACGTTCCAGAAAACAGAAAGGTCTGAATCGCCCCCTGCGTTACATGGAAGACGGTCGTTTCATTTGCTTAATGGAACACGTTTTTACAGGGCCTTCACCCCATCTCTGAACCTGCAGGCTGCTTTTTCTTGGCCATATTTTTCATGCACTTTGTTTCCTTATCACACCATATAATTTTCAGACAAATGAAAATCTGGGCTTTCACTTGCACAAACACTTGGATGTAAAAACCTTGCCATTGCCAACTCTTACAATCGTCTCCTCATAGTTGATGGGTTTTGTAAGGCCTTGGTCCTGGGAGACCTGTGAATATACCAGAATCTCCACTTTCATTTTTTTCAGAAGTAATTTTCTAGCCTTCACGGTTACAGAGAAAAGCATAAACCCCAGGAACCCCAATAATGCAAAAGGGAGAAGGCAGAGAAAAAGAACCCTTGTTATGATTTAAAGGAACATCCATTTGCTGGATTTGTAAGGGAATGTCATGAGTTGGGGTTGGCAGAGGCTTGGGAACGCAGCCCAGGACCCCGCTCCAGCACCTCCGTTGGAAACAGGGTCCGGTGCAACACCCGCTTCCCGCTGGGGTTCTTACCCCGGGAAGTACTTCACTGCGGTCTCCAGACATCACCGTTTCCAGGCTGGTTTTCAACTTGTTGCAAACACTAAAGATGCATTGTATGTATTGGACTGCCTTTGCCAAGATAAAGAAACTCATAGATGCCTTTTTTTGCAGGCATTCACAGTCAAACGAATGCAAGTATTAACAACCGCTACGTTAGACCCAAACTTCTGTGAAATAATAAAAGGTGACACTGTAACCCTGTGTCCTAAATCATGTGTGTAATGCACTCCTGTCTATCTGCTGCTTTCCATCCAAAAGCACTGGTAATTAATAGATAAGTGATAAGACAGAACGTAATAATTCCAGGAAGCAGAACAATTCATTTTTATGAAAGACTGCAGCACTGTTTGCTTTCCCTAGGGCGATCTGGTAGCAAAAAGTTCATTGCTGATGCTGGGGGGTGGTGGGAATTAGGGATCGGTGGTCGCTTTGTTGCAGACCTGCTGCAGCCCACAGGAAGGGAAATATCCTGCCCACCCAGGGTGCAGGGTGCAGGGTGCAGGGTGCCTGTCCCTCCTTCAGTGCCACTCTGTTCACGCTGGCCCAGCAAGCATCGCAGTGGGGGGCCTCTAAAATAATGGGCATAGCCCTGGGACCTTCTAATTACACGGTGTAGGACAAAAAACGCAGAGAGGAGATTTTACAGGGGTGTGCTGGATATATATCGAGGATCTGTATCTAGCTTTGCACAGCTTTACACAAACTTTGCACAGCTTTACATCAAAGGCAAGGCGAAGCCATGAAGATTAGAGCATCAGGGTCTCGGCGCATACATATTTCAGCCTCGTATTTTCACACACACAACCCCCAGGTCCCTTTCTGCTGCCACACAATTCGATGGGAGCCGAATCTGCTTGCTCAACTCCCGAAGAGTAATTGCAGGCTAATAACATGTGCTGGCATGTGGGTTGGGACGTTAAGTATGTGTGTAGGTGCCTCTGGAAATATGTCACTTAGAAAACACCCCTTTAGCCCACAGAAGCACCGTTCAACAACAGGAATTCCTTCAGATCTATATTCATTCAAACTCTAAAGCCACTTTTTGTTGCTATGCCAGGCAATAAACCAGCGATAAATGAAGGAATTTACACATCAGACATCTCAGATTCCTCTCCCTCCTTTCCCAAGAGCAGTATGAGGGGACAGTTAACGATGCTAGTTTATGGTATAAATATTTTGACAGAATATATTTTGATACCATAAATTTTAACAGTTCTGGCTGGTTTTAAACTCTGTTTTTCCCTGACCAGGAATCGGTGTAAAGTAATAATATCTGAAGTGTTTCTTAAGGAGCATAACCTGTCCCTAGGAAAACATTCTCCTTCCCTTAAAATAATATTGCTTTGCCTGACAAAGAAACTCCAAATTTCTGCACTTGCAAAGCGTTCATGACTCAAAGCTCTTTTATTCCGTCTTTAGGTGAGATCTTGCGCTCACTTGTGTGTAGGACCGCTTTGCTCCCGTTACCGCACCACGCGTGTCCCTCTGACGCCCTGCTGTACCCACCTCCGCTCACCCTTCCAAAGCAGGGGAGCGCTGCCAGTCCTGCTTACACTCGGGAAAACAAAGCAAAAATAATTGGTTTGCCCAAAGTCGTGATGACAGAAAAGTTTTAAGGAAATGGAGGAAGAAACTGAGCATCAGTGTCCCAGGAGTAAGACCTAAGGATGGGTTTATCCTGCGCATGAATCCAGAAAGAGAAGTTAGGATGCTAACGCTGCTACATTTCTGGATCTTCAACGCAGGGCAGCCGTTTTGAACATACATCTTGGTTACTTCAAGTGACAGCATAACCTGTCGCGTTGAGCCCACGGACCAAGGTTTGTTTGTTGTGGAGTCAATGACAAACTGCCCTTGGCTTCCATGGGAACCTCGGCGCGCCGAGACGGGAGGGCTCAGAGGATGTGAGAAATTACACGGCACTCAGTCTGGGAACGTGTCCCCGCCGTAAAACTGGCACCTTCACCTGTCTGCTCGCTGCCTGGGGCAGCAGGAGGAGGTTGGCTTTGCCCGGCTCTCGGGGAGCAACGCGCTCTCGGCTTAGCACAGAGAGAGAAGGGAAAGCTCTTCCCACAGAGCCCACAGCGTAACTGGGCATACCCACGAACGAGCGAGCTTTCACCTTGCCTGCTAAAGAAACCATCGCCCTGCACGTCCATTTGCAAGGCGCTCGGTCCCTCCTCGCACCCCTTCTGAGCCCAGTTTCCAATAACTGAGAGGAACAGAGACCTCGAGACCTCAGTTTCGCAGCAGCTGCCCTGCAGCGCTGGACAAGAGGCAGATCCGAAGGGTGGCTGGGGGCAGACGAGCAGTGACCAGCACCTTCCGCTGCCTGTTTGCACGGGAGCGTGCAAGGGAGAGGCAGGGACCGAGATGGGCGGAGCATGGGAAATCATCCAGCACGGATAGGATTATTATAAGGAAGTTTGCAAGGGACAGAGACTACAAATCCTAACGAAACCAAGCTTCGTTAGTGCCACTTCTTAACGAACTACTTGTTTAATTGCACAGTTGAAAAAGAACCAGTTTAGAACAATTTTCCAATACACTTCTTGGATGTCATTACACCCAAATGGGTCTGATAATGGAATGAATTTCAAACACCCTGCAACCGAAGCTTAGCTAGATTTTGGGTTATAGAGTGCCCTGGGACACGTTTCCCACAGTGGGGCTTAAATTCTCTGCAAACATACAATTAAAATCTCAGATTGCACTAAAAACTGCTACAGCTTAACCTTTTGCAAGAATTTTTGATGGCCACATTTTTCTCTTTCCTAGAAAAAAAAAGAACACCTACAAACATCAGGGCCTGTGTCAATCTTCAGACATGCCAGCTCAGGGCTGAGAACTAGATAGGCAGAAAAATGTTGCTGGGAGAAGGATCTGGCCGTATCTGCTTCCGAACTTTCCCATGCACAGAAATGAAATGTGGACCCCGGCACCTCGGTGTCTGGCTCCAGCTCTAAAGTGGTTTCCACTAGTTATAGAACATGCTGACAGCCTCTTCAGATAAGTAGGGCAAGGCAAGGGCACTCAGGCGCTTGGCAGCCGGAGACTCAGGCGTCCTGCTTGCGTGGCTTCAGGAGCAGCTTCTGAACCCCAGTTCCAGTGTCTACGAACAATTCCTCTGCCGAAGGCACCTGACCCATAAATCCCTTCGGTAATTTAAAGCTCATTAAAATCTCCAATCAATAGCGCAGGACACTTGGAAGCCCTCAAATCCATTACAGTAAATGTAAGAAGAATGGGAAGGCAGTCACTGTTGAATGTGAACCGACTTCCATGTCTGCTCCCAAATTTAAAAGGATTTCAAGCTGTCCATCCATCTTAGGTTTTTACACCATTGCCCATCACTGTGGTGCCCAAATCCCTTCCCCATATCAAATAGTTCGCAACGCCCAAACCTTTAATGCCATTCAGGGAATTTCTGTTCTTTTTCTCTCTTAAGGATAAAATTTCAATGGGATCTGGAGCTCTCACATGGTGATTTTTTCAAATGAGTTCAAATAATTCCAATTAATTCATTTTAAATTTATTAAAACACACATTTAACCATGCTCTTTGGGGGAGATGGGGGAGGCAGAGATTTTCAGATAGCTCCAATTTGGAGACAGATGCAATTCTGTCTCTCTCCGCAGAAAGTGGCACAACTGACCATTAGCAAAATTGTTGGTGGCGTCGGGATGGTTCTACCGGCATTTTCAGGTCTCTCTTACGCTATTACGGTAGTCCCATTTCACAACTGACACGTCAGTTTTGAAAGTGTAGAAATTGCTTTATAGCACTATAAAGCTCTGCTTGAGATAATAGGTCATTTTTATCAAGGAAACTCTCTTCCCTCTATTAAGATATTTCAGGGAAGCAGACGGGTGCCTAGGATTGCTGTGACGTTCCTGCCCCAGGATCCCCCGATGTCTGCGATGGTGTGACCAGTGTTTGAGCGGCCAAGTGACACAACGACACTTTTCGGAGAGAAATAAGCAGGAAGGGATCGGGAGCCTATGGAAACCCAGGGCTCTGACAGGGCAATGACCACAAAAGGGGTTTTGCGTGTGAGTTTGGGGCAGGAGCTGCTTTTTCGGATGGTTTCCCCATGCGCTCAGGACACGCTTGCGCCATGTTGCTTAGCCAGGACTCTCTCTTGAACAAACACTCCAGAAACGTGTCGGCAGAGCGGGGGGAGAGGCTGTCACAGGGTATTACTTCCATCCTTGTAATGTTGCTGAAACAGAAATAGAGGCTCTTTCACACACACAAATTATGCTGTAGCGTAAACATAGCCTAGAGGAGCCCACTCGAATTTCAAAGCTACACGGCACAGTCTATCAGGCTCACACAGTATTTTACGCAGCGCACACACACACACACGCACACACTTTTTTAATGACAATGAAAAGAAAGCTTCTGCCTAACAATAAACCAGAGTCGATAAGCGCTGGTCTGCCTCTTCTCCAAGTAATCTCTCTGTAATCAGCCGGACAGCCTGAAACGGAGGCGGAAAACAGAGCATGGGGTGACGTCTTCCCCTGCAAAAAATTTCCCTGACCCGATGCCCTTCTAAGCAGACGAAGACGTTTGTGGACTGTCAGCATCGGCCCTGGCATGTTCAAAGACTCCGGGCAGCCCCGGACCTCTGCACTGACGCTAACCGCACGCGGGCACCGAGGTTAGAAAGATGGCAAGTCCTCTGCCCCCATCTCCGGCTCTTGTGAATGAGGGTCAGGCCATAACCACGCAGAGCTGCTCAGCAGAGACCGGCCGAGCCTGCGGTGTTAATTTGCCGTGCGTTTAAAAGTTACCCAGTATTCAGCTGCCTCTTACCTAGCTTCAGAAATATGATTCAAACCAGAAGACTAATATCTTCAGAAAGCTCAAATTAGCCTGAGACAGCTTGGTTTCCGGCAGATTGGGGATAATTGCTACTGGTTGATGACCCAAACTTTTCTGCTTTGAACTCACTTTTCAGTTGCTTATTCATTTCCCCCAAACTGTGTCTCCTGCTTATGCCACAGCGCATTTTGGACAGGGAAGGAGCAGGTCCTGGATTGCCAGCACCTCCCTGAGCTCGCAAACTCCGCATCCCTGCGTTATCCTGCGCCGTGCGATGGAGGGGCTGGCGTGATAGAGCATTTATTGCTGGAGCAACAGAGTAAACAGAATCCCACATCAATCAATGCTGTTCGAAAAGTTTATTACATCTCACGGCTGCCATAATTGACAGCAGGGCCCTCAGGTTTGGAAGGCTCTTCTATTTTCTTTTACGTTTGTGTAAGGGCTTTGCACATTGTTAGGGAGGGTCTCCTCGCAGTTCAATTTGCCCTCTGTTCCAGATGAAACTTCCCAAATTTCCCGGTGTGAGACGAAGAGGTGTTAATGAGAGAAACGCAAAGGAATGAATCACAGCCAGCCCAGCAGCACAGTCTGCTCTTCGGCTGGGCGAAGAACGTAATGTTCATGGGGAAGTGGTTGAACTGGTTTCTTTCGCTGAAAAAGGCCCTAAGAAGAGCTGGAAATGTTTTTGTAGAGCAAATGTCAACAACGCAGGACTCTCCCCCTCGTCTCCTTCAGCAGAGACCCAAAGCAAAGCCATGGAGAGGCATGTAAGGCGTAATTCAAAGCAGGCTATTTAAATCTCAATTCAGAATTACACTCGTATCAAGGAAACTTAATTATCTGTATTTTAACATCTTATCTCCAATATGATTTGTCCAAACAAACAGCAGCCTGGAAACAGCCAGTAGATAATCCATCCCGTGTCTGGTATCTCAGTTGGAAAAGTCAGTGCCTGGGGCAGGGGAAAGAGATCGGGGAGGGGGGGCCAGGAGCAGCCGATTCCCGAAGGGACATGCTGGACGCTTGCCTTGGCGTGGGGCATCATCTCCTGCCGAGCCCCAGGGCTGGCAGGGCTGGAGGTGCCTCTGGGTCCGGCCAGCATGGAAGAGGGCTGGTTGCACGGGCAGAGCATCGTGCCCCTCCACGAGGCCCTCCGCAAGCTTAGCAGGAGCTGCCGTCCCGGGGTTGCTGTGCGAAGCACGATCGCTGCAGGAAAAGAGGCTCTGCAGTGCTCAGCGTCCAACCCATCAGCACGGGATGCTGCTGCGACCAGCCAGCTGAGCACAGCCACGGGCTGAGATGTTCCCGTGCTCCGGCATTCCTTTGAAGATGAGTGTTTTTTCGGGATTTCATATTTCCCAACCAAGAGTTGGGCAACAAATTCGCATTCTAATAGCTCAGCAAGCATAAAGACTGGATCCTGCGTCTAGCAGCTCTAGTCCTTCAGTAAAGATGGGCTCTCGGACACTCCCGTAAGGTCAACAAATTCTCTGAAAGGAACCTAAAAGAAGTTTGGGGATCGATACATTTCCTCAGTTAACACTGTTCCCCACAGAGTGTTTTTCACACGCTACATCCCAAACACAAACACCTTCCCACAAGCCCATGAGAGGAACTGACTAACTCTGGCTCCAAGGTCCGGCCCTACTACAGCAGTGGCAAAACTCCTTGTGATGACGACAGTACTAATGACTAATTCTGATAATAACTAAATGTCAAGGAGAACTTTTCACCCAAAATGATACCATGAGCACTAGCTAACATTTTGCAGATAGACGGAACAAAGTGCGTGGAAGCTCATCCGTGTGTAACATCTCCTATTTTTACACTTGCCAAAGGGATCCAGAATGGGATAGTCCTGTAGAGCTCGGACAAAAGATACCGTCCCTGGTACTATTTGGGAGTCAGCTCTTCCTTGAGTAAAAATTCTTTTTAAAGACCAAACTTCAAGATTTAACGTTACGTCTAACCAGTGGCAAAGCTTTCACTAATACGAACAGAGCTGAACTGCTCCCAGTCCTGTCCCCAGAAGCTTTTAACTGAGGGTGAACAAGTTCCACCAGAGGTAGAAGTGGCCCCTTGCCCTGTGCTTATTCAGCAAGATCCTCATCCAAATCCTCATCCAAAATCCTCGTGTACCTACAGGCTGA
This sequence comes from Phoenicopterus ruber ruber, assembly GCA_009819775.1. NCBI lineage: Eukaryota > Metazoa > Chordata > Aves > Phoenicopteriformes > Phoenicopteridae > Phoenicopterus > Phoenicopterus ruber. The sequence goes on from CM020225.1 coordinate 2,622,738, forward strand.
TCTTCCACAAAATCTTCAGAAGGAATTTTCATGAATGTAGGTTGTCTCATCCATATTTGTATTTATTTACTTGTTTTCTAGCTGGAAAATGCAAATCAAGAAACGGGAAATGACTTATTTTGACCTCATCCCCAACGCTACGCTTCTACAGAACTGGAATTTGGACCCGCAACTTTTTTTTTTTTAGATGGGGCAGAGAACAAGGGAATTCCTCTGAGACTTTCCCAAACCAACATGCTTCCTAAAAATAGCTGCACAGATTTTTGTTTTTGGCCTGAGGTGCATTGCATTTTAATGGTATTCTAGGGAAGGCTGCATTTTTATGCGGCAACCTCTTAATCTTATGAAAGATCATTTCTCAAGAGTCACCACTCCCTGTCCCACTTTAAAGGTTCGTTTTCTTGTTTGTTTGTTTTTGCAATCTCTGTCATTGTGTTCACCAAGCACGATAATGAATGCTTTACTGGAAAGGTGTGATGGCTTTCTGTGCAAGTCCTCCTGATGCAGATAGGGCAGGATCTCTCCCGAAAAGAGCTCATGTTAATTGAATTTTGGAGAGTCATGAGGCAAGAAGCAAACTGCTGACTGGCTCTGGGTCTCCGCAGGCTGCTTCACCCAGCAAAAAGTGAAGATCCCAGGAGCCTGTCCAGGAAGCCCTGGCTGTCTCTCTGCTGGGGGCAAATCTCTGTGGCATCACTGCAAGGGCTGATGAGACACACGCAAAGTGTCTCCTCAAAGTTGGCTGTTACACCTTAACATGCAGTTTTCTTCAGTGTAGGGGAAAAAACTGGTCATCATAGAATAACCCTTGAAGAGCATTAAAAGACTCTCTAATGTAGTGATTTACTTGGATATTTGTTTGCCGTGATCTACCTGAATAGGAGAATTATACACTAACCTATAAAGTAGGAGAAATACACAAACCACAAACTTGCATTGTCTTTTTTATGATGATGCACAACTCAGAAAGGGTATGCGAGTGAGTCCCAAGCCAAGATTCAACCCACCTTGCACAGACATTTCACAAGCTTATGAGTCTGGTCACCTTAGGCTCCCTCCACAGTAAGTGGAGAGCTGTATCCATCTCCAGTGGGCACTAAGACGTTAATTACTCCCTAAGATCTTAATTAATCCCTGGAGGTGTTCACCTGCATTCCTCCACTACAGAGGAAGCCAAGAGCAGCTACACTTCTACTTCAGGCATCCCATGCAATGAAATGCCTAAATAAGTGTGGGATGAATCCACAGAAGTGCAGAACTGTGCAATGAATTTTGTTTATTGTCCAAGTTTGGACTCTTTCCCTGCAGCAAACGGTCTTCTCACTGTTGAACTTTCTATGGCAATTCTCTCAGCGGAAGAGTAGCACTGAAGCATACGACACGCTGTGGCAGAGCGGGTAACACAGTGTTCCTTCACAACATCCTCCCAGATTCACTTGGGATTTGTCCCTCTGAGATAGTTCTGTTGTTCCAAAACAGCAGATTGAATCCTTCCATCAGAGACAACATCAGGTGTAACGGGATGTTACAAACAGAGAGGTGAATTCAAACGCAATTCCCTAGCCCAGGGTCTGAGCCACCACAGAATCAATTAGAGACAGGGGAAAGTCAAATACTTAAAAATAAGTTTATTAAGTTTTCTGCAAAGTCCATGTTCCAGTGCCCGTGGGTGCCAGATCCTCCGGTGATGGGTGCAGGACACCAAGCATCATTCCCAACTTCCTTGCTACCATTTTAGCCGCACTCTCCCTCGTTACCGAGCATTCCTGGTTTGGTTGGTACCCGTCCTTGGCCGAGGTCAGCTATCCACCGGATGAAATAATAGGCTCTGAACTTGATCTTTTGCTAGATTTATCCTCCAAGAAGATCTTTGGGCTTCCTCCTCCATTCAGTGCAGCTCAGTGAGGAATGGATGAGATCCAGCTGAGCGGTGAGCTCTCCTGAACCCAGCTGGAAACCCTTCCCAGCCTGGCGGCTCCCCGGGACCCGGCAGATCAGGGCTTTTCGGCAGTGAAGGGCCCGGCTCTGCCGACGGTCCCAGGCGTTCCCGGTCCACGCGAGCCTTTTGGTGGGACTGCTGTGCCACATGCGTTGCTGTGCTTTGCTCTACCTGTGGGATGGCAGGTCGCCACGGTCAGAAGTTCCTCCTCACTGAACTGTTCATCACATCTCCAAGGAAAATACCCTTTTTATGTGCTAAACGCAGCGTCTCATTCCAAATGTAACAAATTAAAGTGTACGAAAGTTTGAAAATACCTTAAATGCTAGGATAAGCAAAACTATAAAAAGCTTAACGCCACAAATCAGGGACTATACTGGAACAGGAGCCTTTAAGGGAGCCTGAAAAATGTGGGATTGTCTGGGTGAGGGGATCATGATTCCTTGGGTTGTTACTCCCCGGCATTAATTCATGATCTGGGAACAAGCACGAGTAGCTTCTGGATTTCTGCTGTTGTCCAGGGGGTTGGGTTTAGTTTTTGCTGGGGGGTTTTTTGTTTCTCCAAGCTCTGGATTCCCAGAATGTATTTTAAAATAGTCCCTGCCATGAAAATTTTCTTCAAGACTTCCAAAAAAGTTCATTACAGTGAATTCAGGTTGTTTGCTTCTTCGCCGCTCACCCAAAGTGCTTTTTTCTGGTGTGTTTGCTCAGAGCTGTTGCCAAAATGATCTGCACAGTGTGCCACTAAAAACGCAGACTTCTGAATTGTAAGCTGCAGTTTGCACAGTAATTTATGTTTGGGTGGAAAGCACATTTTCCCATGCAGAGAGGGACAAAAGAACATCTTTACAAAATACTGAGTGTATTTGTGTGCGTGTGAGAGAGAGGCACAGAACTGCTTCCTTAGCATTCCTGCTGGTATTCATAGCACAGAGATCCAAACCACGGTAGCTCGTCTTTTTGATGAACCTAGATTACTTCAGTCCTCAGTAAAGCACTATTCCTTCTACTTTGCCTCATTTGCAGACAGTTGATTTTTCAATTCTTTCACACTGTCTTGTAATTCTGTCATCCTATTCCCAACAAAATATCCCCAATTTGTCACAGGCATCATCAAAACTACATAAAAGGTGCACCATTACTGCCTCTGACAGCCAGGCATTTCTACGAAACCTCCGAGTACTATAACTTTGTACCCACAGTTGGCATTGCAGATTCTGAGTCATCCTCTAAATTCACACTCTCTGCACTAAAAAATACATTTACTGAATATTTCCTTTTTGAAACCTTATCCTATACAAAACAAAAATTATGTGTGAAATGAGTCATAAGCTGATTATTAAAAATTTAAGATTTATCAACTAAGAAAATACTGAAAGTGCCCACCCTTCCCCTCAGCACGATCCGTGCAGACACCATAGGCAGTAACATCCGTCCCGTGCCGGGCTGCAGTGAGCATCCACAGCGCCACAATCACAGCAGCTTCTCCGGAGTCCTTGTCTGTATTGGGCTCAGTATTCTGGTACACAGCTGTGGCGAGTTACTCTGCAGATACGTGTGATACCAACCCAGAAGCTCTCTGCCCTGCCTGTGTCTCTCATGTGCCTTCTATGTGATGTTCTCATGGTCTCAGGGTTCTGCAAAGCCTTCAGCATTGGACATTTTTGGATGTTTTGGCCCTTTACAGAGTTTCTGCTTTTCTGTGCAACAAGTGAGACAAAGATTAGCCCTGAAAAGCACCAACGGTGTAATACCTGCAGAGCACCAAGTCTCGATGCCTCCCGTGTTTCATTAGCGGAGCTTGCAAGCATGCTTGAAAGCACCTTCAAAACCATTCCATGCACTCAACAGCAACAAGAGTCATGCAGTGATGTACCAGAAAAAAGTTTTCTCCTAAGCTTGTATCAGAAAAGCCTCCTGACAACCTCGAAGCGTGTTGGTCCGTCCCCACATAGATGCACGGTCTGACGCACAGCCCATCCCTGAGCCAAGCCCGCTTGAAGCACCACGCAGCACATTGCGCCGGACCCACGGTGTGACAAGTGTCTGTTGCATGAGGCACCAGAGAGAGGGACTTGGGCTTCTCCCCCCAGTTTTATTGTCCGGCGTAAGGTATCATTTGTGACACCAGTTTTCTCTTAGTGTGTTTGCATTATGAGGTCCCTTTACAAAGAGGAATTATCAGGTAAAATTCAGTTAATGAGACAGAAAAATATTCAGCCAGTCTTGCAAGCGAGAGAGGTGAAAGAATTGCACAGGGAATACATATTGCACAGGGAATACATATTAGAAGGAGGCAGAGGCACCTAATGCTTACGTCCACAAATGCTTTCATTAGATATCGTTTGGCAATGGGTGCTGGGAACATAAAACTAGAACAATTGGGGAAGCAAAAAGGAAAAAAAAAAACACAAACAAAAAAGCAAAGGGAAAATCAGAAGTAGGAATTTTAAACAGGAAAAGCATGGCGTCAGGACGGGCAGAAGATAACAGAGTGCTCTGCTGAACACACAAACAAACAAAAAATAACAGACACAAACTGGCAAAACATTCCTCTGGCTGACTTAACCACTGCTCTGCTACAGTCACAGGTCTCCAACCAACGCTGTCATTTTGTCACTGCTCCAGCATCCTTCCCTGCAGATAAATTTGAGTGGAAGGGATCTCTTTGCTGTTAGAGGGGCTTGGTAACAAAAGAGCAAGGAGAGAGAAATGTCAAGAGCAAAATGAGTAATAGTTCCCCTCTCGTTAAATGAGGATAATACCTCTGACCTCTCTGTGAAGTACTTTAAAACTCATTAGTAAAAAGTTTTAGATAAGGGGTAGGGCATATCACTGTTACTGCTGACTGCGGCTGCTTCCATAGAGCAAGGTTTTCCCTTTAAAATCACATCCCAAACGTGATGCAAACAACCGAGATGACCGATTCCTCCCAGGCTCAGTGCTACGGGAAAGCAAAACGCCACAGCTCTGAGGACCAGCAGCGCTCCCTCCCCTCCCAGCCCTGCGGCACGGGCCGGAGAAGCCAAATCCCAGGCAGGAGAAACCGCCACAGCCGTGTCCCTGCTCCTCCCGCTGTCCGTGCCATGCTGCCCTACCAGCAGCTTCTGGACGGCACACGCTGGAAGTGTCGAGCCATGCACAGGCTTAAACTGCTTTTGCCGAGGTGGCTGTCACGGCTATATCGCTGCTGTGAACTGAGCAGCAAGCTTGGGGTCTGCCTCCCCCGCGGCTCTGCCTGCCTGTTAAGTGCTCCTTCTCCCCCATCCCGGCGCGCGATGAATTATCCCGGCATGTTAAAGCAGACCTCCCAGCTCTTCTCCCAGCACAGCACAGCAACGGCACTCACAATCTGCTGGGGAACCGACAGAAGCCAAGAAAAGATCTAATGGCAATGACTGCTCATATAATTAAAGTTTGGGTTACTTTAAAAGACTAAAATCATCTAGAGACCTCAACAAATCGCCCTGAAGAGAGATGAATAGCAACCTTCAGATCCACAGCCCTACTGACAGCCATCAAGCAGAGATGAGGACAGAGTCCATGATCTCCTGGGGAATGTGGAGTTTATTCCAGTTACTCTAATTGTTCGTAACACTATTTCCCAAATAGCACTGCATTCTCAGGAGATGAAGAGAGGATGGCTGTTTATACCGCATGCGATAACTAAACAGTGCTGGAGAATTATCTTATCTTCCCATCAGGATTCAAATGCGGAGGGTTCCTTTGTAAAGCGCAAACAAGCCCCCTGGAAGTTTTCCCAAACATTGTTTTACACATTATTTTATCCACGGAAGTTAAAGGTCTTTCTTCAAAGAATGGGAAACGTATCACTTTTTTCTCTTCAGATCTCCGTGAGAAATCATCCCAAGTGGAGAAATCAGTGGAAAGCTGAGGTCCCTCTCCTGGGCACAAGGGGCTCGGAGAGTTGCCGTCAGTTGCCCATGCTGGTGGCAGTTCTACGAAGCTGAAGCCTGACGTTTCAGCTGGAAAACGCAAGAACCCCATTGCCCGTGCACGAGAGCTGCCGTGGGGTGCCCAGAGAGACCCCAGGCCAGCAAAGCAGGCTGCCGCATCGCGCACCAGGACAGGGATGGTGGTCAACGTATTCTCGGTGGGGCAAAGGCTTGGCTGATGGGAGCTGAGCAAAGGTCTCCTCGGAAACCTCTGCTCCCCAGTCCTCTGACAGCTGGCCACATTCTCCATTTCATTGTTCTGCCTTCCCTGGAAGCCTGGTCCTCATATTAATTCAGAAAAAATTAAGAATATACAGGAAGAACCATAAGGGGAAAATGAACTGAGACTTCAAAAAGGCGCTAGTTGATTATTAGGAGTAAATAGTCCCTGCCCCATATACAGCACTTTAAAACACCAGCTCATCGAGTCCTTTCAGTATCCTGTAATTTCCTTTTCTCCATATTCTAGGTAGGGAAAGAGAGCCCTGGAGAGACGCCATCCCTTGCCCACCATCATACAAAAAGCTGCCTGAGAATGGGGAACCAGTGTTTTGGGGGAGAACCCAACCTCTCTGACGGAACCATCACCAGTGAACATCACGGGCAAAACTGGCATTTCTGGCCCACATATGATGGCTCCTGATGGCACCTCTTCTTTTTAAGAAGAGGACACCACGAACAGAAAAATTACTGCTACCACCAACTTCTCAGGTGTTTTGAGGGGACAAATTTTCTGGAGTGGCAATAATTTATCTGCCTGCATCCCATTGATTTTCCACAGACTCCTGTTCTTGCCACCATCAAGTACCTTAGAAAACTTAAGTCTTTCCTTGATGTCTCTCAGAAGGACTGAGAAACGTGGGAAAAAAAAAAAAAGGAGAAAAGAAAAAGAATAACTATAATGACGAAGAAACAGGAAAAGCCATTATATACAGCAATAAAAAGACTGCTTCCCCCCCGTTCAAAACACGATCATATTATCTTAGCAACCAGCACAGCAAAGCAGATTTTACCACAGGAATTGTATAACCATTCCTAAAGAAACGGGAAGGGGAAAGCATTTATTCCTTTCTATATTTTATGACGTGAGAGCTGATATGATTTGCTGAAGTCGAAGTTGCACATACGCAGCCAGAGTGGGTTCCACACGCATTGTTTTTGCATTTTGCTGCCTATACGCTGCAGGGCGAGGTAGTTTCCTACTGCTGGTGTTTGAAGGGCCTGAAACCATAATAGTCTCTCTGTAACATTCCCAAATGTTGACATGTTTGGTGCCTGTTTTGTCAAGTAAACCTTTGCGATCTCCTTCAGAGTTGTCTAGGGTGCACTAAATTAGTTAGTTGTTCTTGCACTTCTACTCACTACTTTCTGCCTGGCTTAATAAAAAGCCCTTCAGGAGAAATATATATACATTAAAAAAAAAGCCCACAGAAAAGTCTTTCTTGCTATATAAAGAGCGCACTCAGGTCCAATACCTTGGAAATGCTCCGCAGCGCTCACATTCCATAACCTGCGCAGCGAGAAGGGTTAAATGAGATTTACAACCGTTCGGAGCAATTACGCAGCACTGCAATTTAATGGCAATTCCAGAAAGAGCATCTCTGAGCAAGACAGACATGTGGGGAGAGCCGCTCACAGGAAGCTCTTCAGGCAAAACATTACATACGCTGTTAATGAGGGTCATTGACTCCTCTGCCCAACGATCCTTATCAAGGACCGCGAGGCAGAGTCAGCACTCTGCCACCCCGCTCAGCCGAAGAGCGCGGGAGAGGACGGGCGCGGGACGGCGTGCAGAGGGACATCCAGCCGGGCTGGGCGATGCTGGATGGAGAACCGGGTCCTCTTCGAGTTGGTAAAACATTTTCTTCCCGCTTTTTATTGCTGACGGACCGCGGGCACTGAGAAGATCTTTGACCAAACCAGGCTTTGCTTGAACTGTGAAAGCTGTTTGTTTGCTTTCTGCTCTACCTGGGCAGTGAAAACAGGTTTGCTTGCTGCCTGTCAAGCTCTAGCAGGCTGCCGCAATGCTTGAGTGACAAACGTGGCAGGAGGAGGTTTCAGTCTAAACAAGAACCCGTTTTCATTGCGTTTTCGCCCTTTTCTTTCCCTGCAAGATTTCTATTCATGTAGGGTTTCATAAAACATCACCACACGGCTTAAACTTGGGGCCCACCGTACCTGCCAGTTCTCCTCTCGAGCAAGTCTAAACCCTAATTGCTGGGACTGGCCTGCTGAATGCTTAGCATCTGAATAATGAATTACTTATCTTTGCTGTTGAGGCAGAAACGTATTAGGCATTACTAGCTCCAGCCTCAGATTCTTTGACTGGGTTCCAGCTGTAAACATTCAACAGGAAGAGGTTAATTTTTTGATTCGGTTAATATAAATACTGAAAGGTTCCTTACTTCACTGTCCCACATCACTGCAACATACATTCTGTAATTAGAAGCATATTTTTGTGATTTCAAGGTATATTTTGCCAAACCAACAAAAAGCATCAAACTCCAACATTTATGCCAAAAATACCCACTGTATAATTTATGCCAAATCAACAAAAGTCTTCTTTTGTCCTTCCCAAACCACACTAAAGAACAGTCTGTTAAGAAGTCCAAATGTTAAAGTTCAAAAAAAGCCCTCTATTATACAGCGTACAAGATAGGGAGAAATAACAAACCCGCCTGATCCCAGCGCTGCCGTTTATGCAAGATGGAAGTTAGCATCTTTGTCTCTGCCAGGAACGGTATCTCTCTTTAACTCTGTTTATTCCCCCTCCGCCTCACGCACACTTCTCCCTCTCTCTTTTTTTTCATTTTCCTCGAGCTTACTTAGCATCTGGAATGTGTAGGCAGCCATCCATGTGTTTGCAGTAAACTTTGAAAGCCGAGCCAACGAGGACCACATGGGCAGGTACGCTGGAAAGCGAACCTGGCTTTCGGGGACTGCTTGGGCAGTAATGCAAGGGGTACCAAAACCTATCGGACACAGTTAAATTATGAACAACAACATGAAAAAAAAAAAGAAAAGAAAAGAAAGGAAGAAAAGGAGAGCATTTTGGTGGTAATTAAGCCTTTCCTTTCCCCGACTTGAAGAAAAATTTTAATTAGAAGTTCAAGCATTTGGTTTTAATTCAGTCCAATGCACAAATGGTTTATTTCCACACAGCATATTTTCATAGTCTACGAAACAGCCTGCAACTAGGAAGCCATTACAGCCAGTGATTACGGCTTTTACATGCACTTATTATACTTTTGGAAATAGTGGCAGAATGGATTCACTTACATTTCTCCCTGCACATGAGGGTGGATCCATGTGCAATTAATTAGGCAGGCTTGGTACAGACAATTAGCAAACTTTTTTTTTAAAACAGAGAAATTCAGTAGTCTTTACATATTCAGCATAGATATTAGAAAATGGCATTTTGCCAGGGCGCACAGCTCTGAATAGAATTTACTTTAGAACATCTGCTAAGTCTTTAACTAACTGCACCATGACTGAATATTGTTTGGATGAACGTTAGACAATAACGTTCAATCTGGCACCAGCAGAGACCGAATGATTCATTGCCATAGTAACCACTAATGCAAAGGTTCCCTTAAATAATAATTCGTTATTTATAGACGCATCAAGGATGCTCCATTGCTACTTTAAAGCGGCCAAAAATTGAACAGCCTTTTCCTTTTTGAATGCAAACCTCGCGTTTGCACGCTCGCTTTTCTGATGCGTGCTGATTGCTGAACGTCACTCCGGAGGCATTGAACCTGAAGGTCTGGGCTTTCAGCAGAGCATCACAGCGCCCTGGCCCTCAGCAGCTTTGCCCAATCCCACCGCCCCCGTGGCAAAGGGGAGAGTGCAGGCAAGGTGTTTGCCGGGCAGCAGGCGATGAGGGCTCTGAAACGGGGGGCTCCAGAGGCCCCGCGGGGCGTAGCTCTTACTGGAGAATGTAGAAATTCTATTATTTGAAGAATTTCTTAGGCAGAGTCACTTGGGCTAAAGGAGGCATGAGGGAGAGCTCTGTCTGTAATTGCATCTGATGGGTTTTTTTTGCGTGTAAGTATGAATAGATATGAAGTACTCTACCGGGAACAACAAATTCAGCGCCATCAGCTGACATTTTGGGACCAAGTAAAAAAATCACAGGGATTTTGTGAACGGTGGGGGTTTTATCCATCACAAAAGGTCTTCAACCACCTCTGCAGAACAGGTTTACTTCCACTGATAGTTCTGCAGTTGAAACCTCTCAGGACGGAGCTTAGTGAGCAAAAGCATTGTGAGAGCCACGGTAGCTTCCAAGGTACAAACGGTTGGGGTTTGCACACCCACCAGCCCTCTGGGCTCGGCTGATTTGGGAAGGCGGATGAACTGGCTGCCTCCAGAAGTCCCCCAGCGTGCAACATAAAAACGCAAGACTTCTCGCATAGGTTCAGAGCTCCATAGGAGCCAGGACCACTGTCTTAGGCAGAGGCAAGGCATGGGAGCCGCACTTAGATGCGCAACAAAATAGTCCACGAGACGGCATCCGGGGAGAGAGGTTTATCATCTTTCCAGCCATTTTTGCAAATATTTCTGATTCATTTCCTGCCGGCTACTGTCAGAGAGAGGGTACAGGACTAGCTGGGCCACAGCCCAGATCACGTCTGTGTTCCTAAATACTTAGCTTATCTCTCTGTGTCATGGAGCTGTGATTACATAGTTTGAGGGGCTAAAAATATTGCCAAAAGCTTTAAAAAGAGAGGCGCAGTTTTATTTTTTTAACTGCCCCGATAAATGGAAATGACTGGACAGATGGGCGTTGGGGTAGGGCCCAGGTGGTTACAGCAGATCTGGATGAAGCCCCATTCCTGCCTGACATAGGTCCTTTTGGCCACGGTGCCTTTTACCTCCATGTTGAAGACTTGGCAGAGCTGATGGCGGGAGAAGCAGCAGAGCCATCGGAGCAAACTTCCTTTGACCACCATTTATCAAAACTGCATTTCTTTAGGCCTGGCACGCATTGGCTTTGCTTGCAAGGATGGCTTTGGTCAGCAAATGGGATTGGAAAGCCAGAGTAAGAATTTGTGGGCATGTTTACGTGGCTGCCAGCCGTTTGCGCAGCCAAGTGAGGGGCACCTCCATGGGCTGCGAAGGCGACTGAGCGGCTCCGTGCTCCCAGCATCCGTCCCCGGGACTGATGGGCTGTGGGTGAGCGCCCTGCAGCTTGTCAAAAGCCCAGACCCCCTCCGCCCCTGAGACAGCCTCCCTCCATGGGACCTTACTGTCAGTGATTTCAGTAGCAAGCTGGAAGGGTCAGGCACACTGCACTTGGCAGAGGAGGTGGGGAAAGAAGCCAGTGCGAGACCTCTGAGCGAGCTCAACGGTGCAGAGAGGCGAGCCAGGGACGTGCACGGGGGCTGGCTAACACACGTCTGCAAACGGCATGGAGCAAGGAAACCAGATGAGATCCCCGAGCCGTTCACCAAGCCAGCAGGGCAAGGAAAAGCAGGGGGCTGCTGTTGTCCCTATCACAAATCCCACCGTGGACTGAGGAGCCCATTCAGAGCTGAAACGTGAATTTGAGTGCTAGCAGCACAAAACGGCTGAGCTACACCAGGAATGACCTTTCATGTTACCTCTAGTACTATTTAGACTGGCTGAGCTTCCCTGGCCTAGCAGCAATCACACAGTCTCCATCTGCCCACTCCAAATTAGAGTTATAGCGTGTGCTGCCGATGCAGTCTCTTGGGTTTGTTTTTTTTCTTGCAATCTTGACTTCATCCCAGCAAGGGCTCCTGTCTCTAACTAGCCGCTGTCAAAACAACTCCAGCGGGGAGATAAGGGAGAGAAGACTTTGAAGAGGCTCCTTCCTGCAAGCTGCTTGCTATCTCCCCAAGACATTTGTCAGCATCCCCTAGGAAGGGCAGCAGACGCAGGGAAGCCAGGAACCATTCCCTCTCTTAAGCCTCCAGTCACATCACAACACAGTATTTAAAATGGCTCGTGAATCCCAGATAAAAAGCAAGCGATTAGCGTCTAGAAGAAACCTCTGTTTTCTATCACCAGATGTGGCCGTTTCCCATCAGGACAGACATTCATTCATGGAAGGACAAATATTTCTGTCCATTTTTCCCAGCTTTCTTGCTTCTCCGCTCTTCACAGCCACCTTTCTCCTGATTTAAATTAGGCTGTGGCTTTGGAGCATGCCCAAATCCACCCCCAAGAGAAAATAAGATTAGAAAAGGGATGTGATTCATTTGGTAGTTTCCCCTTTCTTACATCTTGCTCTGAGTAAAGCATCATCAGACAAAAGCTGGCAATCCACGATAGCCTGGTTCTTCACAAGAGGACACAATCCAGGGCCTGTGCTGCTTTCCGGTGCCGGTGCGGTCACTCGCCTGCCTCCGTGGCACAGCATGGCCGAGGCTTCCCTCTCCTCCCCGCCGGGCAGCCCAGCTGGGCTGCAGGCTAATGCAGCTCCCTTTATCTGATAAGCGAATCATGCCCAAACTGAACCAGTTGCTGCCATCAGGGAGAAATTCTGCCTTTGGCTGGGCGAGGCGGGTCACTTCCATGCCTCTTGGCCGTTTGCAAGAGGCTCGTTGCGAGTATTAATCAATAGCTCCGAGCTTGCGGTACGGTTGGCGTGCGGCAGCGCTGCCCACGGAGCTCACCCGGTGCTGCTGCGCTTCTCCAGCGGGCTGAGGGTTTGTTTTTTTTTTTAAAAACAGCAGACCACATATTTTGAGTACCAATTTTCAAGTTTAAACCTGTGAAACAAGGGGATTTGGAAATATTTCCATCCCAGTTTTCTAGGTACCTGATGAACAGCACGAGCCCACAAACCACGCTGAACGCAGCGCTCTTATTCACTCCTCGCTGTTTGATTATTAGATGGGCTTTAGCTGCAAAGCCTCCTTTTATACTTGCTCCGAGATGGGGGTAACAACAGTGCTGTCGGGTCTTGTTCCCTTGGGAAACGCAGCATCTGTCCCTGCTGAGAAGGTCCCCTTGGACCACTGAGCCTTCCCCGCGGCCAGCAGCAACCACTGCTCCACAGCCCGTTCTGCACCCCCACGGGAAGCCCAACACCCAGCACCATCCTCGAGCCCCCCGACATTGAGCAAGCCCCAAACACATTTTCTCAGGGGCTCAGCGAGCAGAGCCGTGCCACAGCCTTTGAGGACGGCTGGCTGGAAACTCAGCAGCTCGCTGCCCAAAGCAATCCCGGGGTGGATTACGGTGAGACGCGGCCGCCGCCGCCAACGGCAGCAGAGGCGGCGAACGGGAGACGCCAGGCGCGGGGAACAGGATGGAGGGGTCGCAGCACCTGAGCCCCAGCCTGGCTCCGCAGCCCTGCGCCAGAGCGACAGCATTTCCTGCACCGGCGCTTCTAAGGGAACCGCTCAGCCGAAAGCCAGCAGAGCCGTTACTGTTTTCTTATTTTAAAAATGGGCAAACAAAACACGGGAGTGAGAGCTGTTAAAAAAAAAAATACTGAAGTCTGCAAAGAAAAAAAGCCTACAGCACTAAGCGACTTTCTTTCGCTGCAGCCCATTGTTAAGCGGAGGCCTGCTGTCCCTTTCCCATGCCAGCGAGAGATTTGCCTGGTGCCGGCCAGTTCTTTATCCCACTGCGCAATTAATACAGCTTCCCTCAGATAAACATGAGCTTGTTTAACTATGTCTCTTGATAGGTCCCAGTAAGGCTTGATAACATGGATGGTCGGATGTTGTCAGGACGAAGGAGTCAGACATGCTGGCAACAACCTTTTCCCTTTCAAAGCACATATGTTTAGAAAAGAAAGGGCTGCGGCTGTTCACGGCAAAGCACGACTGAAATCTCGCAGGAGCATCAAACGAGAGGCAGAGGCACGGTCTGGGAGCTGCACCCTGCCTGCTGCCTCGCCAGGGGCCGGGCTGGTCCCGGCACGGGCAGCGCTGCCAGCTCCTGGAGTTCAAAGATCACCCTCCAGGCCATTCCCAAACTATGGGGTATGTTAAAAAGCAGGAGTTAAAATGCTCGTGCTGTGATTTCTACTATTACTAACAGCAGCAGCAGAATAAAAAATAATAATAGACTTATTTTTTATTTCTCTTCTGTTTTTAAACCCCCAGCACACATTTATGTCAGCTTTCCCAAGATCTCCACCGATCACAAGCCCTAGTTTCTTAATTTAGTAACTTTTTAACTTTATCTTAAAGTCCCTTTGATTTGATTGTGCAAGAATCTCAGCACTCATTAAAAATAAACTAATTATCTTTGGCGAGACTTGGGATCAGGACAGCGACAGTGCCACAGTAGTGGTAAAACTCACATGGAAATGACCCTTGACGTGTCGGGACTGCACCCACAGTCCTGGCTGCTTGGGTGCCTGGCTTTCAGGATGCGCCCTGCCCCCCTGCCTCCCCCAAGAGAAGGATTTGGGGACGGCGAAGGTCCCCCCACACGATGCTTGTCCCACTGCAAAAGGGTGGCATGGAGGGACCTGGCCAGGACTTTCAATGGAAACTTCCAGGAAGATAAACAGGGATTTGAGGGCATCTCATTGATGCTGCTCTGGGGCCTCTCCACGCACCCACCCACTTCAGGGGTCCTGTACTCCTCCTGTCATCCCTTCATGCCCAAGGCTGGGTTATCTCCACTGCTCTAAGGCCACCCTGCTCCAAACACTCGTATCTTCCAGCTCCTCCTCTCCCCTGCTGAAGATATCCCTTCCTCTCCCATCTCTCTCTTGGAAACTCCTCTGTTCTTTCCATATTCCCATTTCCTTCCTTCCTGCTTGGCTGCAGACACTGTTCCCCTTCCCCAAAGTATCAGTCCTTTATCTGTGGGGAAGGATATGGGGGGAGCACAGCCTTCGTATGATAGATGCTCCCTTCCTCCCCACCCCGTCCTGTCCTGGACAGCCTCCCTCGCTTGCCCACCAACCTCCCACCTCTCCCAGTCACACTGGGATGTGCTTCAAAGAGGGCACGCCTGGGAGATGGCACCCATGGGTCACTGATGGGACCCACGGGAGCGTGCATTGACACCCCAGGTGTGGTCACCTTCCTGGCCTGGAGGTAGGCTCACCTGACCCTGCACAGGAGAGAAAAACTGCACCTCGGTTCAATTGAGGTCTTCAGCGTAATGTGAGTGAGCTGCAGGCATCTGTGGAACAACAGCATAGCACGAAAAACTCCCAAACCACCACAGACCCCAATTACAGGGGTAGAGCTTGCTTCAAAGCTAGCCTTAGGCAAAACTGAGCAGGTTTATTAAAATAATAACCCCCCAAGTAGCAAAGTACAGGGCAGCATGATCAGATAAAAGGTGAGAAGATCTGTCCAGTTACTAGGCGTGTGTGCCAAGGCAAACGAAGTCTGAGAGCCATCTTGCAAGCCTCTCTATGAAAAGATCAGCCCATGGCACCAGGAATTAATCCTGTGATAGTTTTCTTTCTATTGTGGTCACAAATGTATTGCTGGCATCTCTCCTCTCAGCAGGCAGTTTTGTTCTGTGTTATTTCAACATCTCTATTGAATAGCCAGATTAAACAGGTTCACACTTGCCATTTGCAAATCACATGGTCAGCAGCAAAAGTAATGAAATTCAGTACTTTCTGAATGAAAGCACCAAGTGACCTTCGTGGGATGGTACTTGATGATGGAGAAAACAATGACGGCAATGCACTGCTTTGCAGCCAGCAACAGATGACTGCATGGATTCTGGCTCAAGGTGATCGCTTTCCATTTATTTAAAAGGATATTGATCCTTCAGCAGAAGTTAGGGGCAGATTCAGAGAGAGGAAATTGCATTAGGAGGAGCAAGGAGGAAGACAAAGATGGCTTATAGCAGCTTGCCTTCAAATTTTTTCTGTAGCTTTTCTCTGTGACAGACCACTAAGATGCTGTCGAGACAGATCAGAGCTGCACACGTAGCAGCATGTGCACGTCCAGCTGACATCCAGGGGACAGTGGGATCTCCGATCGCCCCTTGAGGCAGGCGTTGGGTCAGCAGTGCACGTCACCTTCACACGCGTTCCCACTGAACACAAAACACGCTGCTATAACCAGCCCCACTGCTGCCAAATGCACCTTGCCCTTTCCTTCTATCTACAGCAGATTGGACCATAAATGTATTACTCTGAAACTATATCAATGCATTCGAAAGGTAAGAGATAAGATTTGCGATCCAGAACTCCAGGAGTAAGGTCAGTCATTGAACTGGTAATACTGTTTTTTGGGAAGAGCACAGCTGCAAGCCTGGGAAGGGCTGTGGAGCTGGGTGGTCTGGGTGGTCCGTGACAGTCTTCATGGACATTGAGGGCTCTAGTCTACCAGACATACAAAGTCACAGCCTTTCTAGACCAGCAAAGCTCTCCCCTTCCTGACTATCACCCCATCAGCTGTCATGAAGGTGGAGGCATCTGAGACCACCATCCATGCTGAGGGATATTCAGAATCACATCCAACTTCATTTGCAGCTGTTCGTGCCACGCACCTTGGTGCAGAATTCAGCGTTCATTTTTTCTGGTAGATTCTTGCACAATCCAATCACAGCAGTATCTGAACAGAGCCTTCTGCAACACTGCATGAATCGAGAGGAGTATTACTTAAGCAAAGAGCAAATTATAGATCGACTATTGCTGGCTTTCCAAAATTACTAGCATGCACACAGTAATATTTGGCATTCCACAGTATTAGCCAACCAATCCGCCTTTGCCTGCCAGATGGCCTCGCATTAGCCTGATCCTCACTTGACAGCTAGAGAGCAGACAGAGGACCGGAGTACAAAGTGAAGAGCCTGGATTAGAAAACAGAGCTGCCTGACTCCCAGCTCAACGCGCCTTCATCCAGATTGCGTTGACATCTGAAACAATATGGAGACGATCCTTTGATTCCCTTAAACCATGAAGGATGACTTGAGACTCCCTTTTGTGATACAGTAAAAGAAAAGCAGAGTTGATCCAGGGTGTGTAATGCCACAGGATTCATTTAAAAGCACCTGCCAAACCTCCAGCCTGGCTTCACCAGCTGCACAGTGCTGACCATCTGTAGGCATCAATATTATAAATATGACACAGAAATTAGAAATCTTCCCATGCACCAGGGCCATGTTCGTCTCTCCCTACAAGAACTGTGCTGCAGTCATGTCTTTCCTTTCCGTTCTCCCTGGTACACCTCGAAGAGCTAAATATCTTTTAATAAGGCCCTACATTACCCCTTAAATATCTTCACTTGGAGGACTGAAGCTGGGTCAATGAGGAGACTGGTAAGAGGCATCATACTCCTCTAACCGAACGTATTTACGAGGAAGTCATTACGAGGGAGGCGGGGAAGAGGGGCTGGGGACGCTGAGAGAGTCCTTTCATTGATCAGATTATTTTTAGAAAACAAATTTCCCTTAATGGGTTTATGGTTTCAGTGAGAAGAGCAGCTGGTGCCAATGTTTACAACCCTGAGTCACGTCACAGAATCTCAAGGCAGTGGAAAGTCTTATGAGCCTTGGACAATTGTCCCACTGAGCAAAGTTTGCTGGGTTGTCTAGGCATGCTGCGTTGCCAAGCCTAGCTCTAAGGAACCAAACCTTCCAGTAAACAGCATCAGTCATTCAAGCATTGGGTGGACGCTAGTGTCTATGCGCTGGATGAGCTGGAGCTACACACCTCTAAAACACTCCTGACCACAGGCAAAGGGCACATGGAAAAGGGTGAAAGCAACATTTCAATACCTGCTGTGCTACTCAGAAGGAAACTCATGTTTTTGTGACAACGTAGGCTCCCTTTTCACATCACAGATTTGATTTTTCACCTTGGTCATTCTGTGATGTTTTCTGCAAAGGCTTTTGTGTCTTCCAGCAACACTAAGCCCAAGACCTACCTGCAGCAAGTAGCTATTGGCTCTGGGGACAGAGCAGCATCCATCCCGTGCCCTCCGAGGCAGGATAGGAGAGACAGCAGGGATCTCCTGCAATGGTGTTTTACCGACAGAGTGCCCTTCTGAAGCAAATTCCCCAATTCTTCCCCATTGCCACGTTTGGTTTGCCTCTCAGGGCAGTCTGCAGAAGATATGCTCCAAGAGTGAACAGGTACAAGTCCCAAATGCCACATCACTTGGGCAGGAGAAGAGGCTGTGAGAATCTGCCCCGCTGTTCTCTGTTTTCCCCCTCCATTCTCCTCTTCTAATCTCAAGGAAGTCCAGGATGGAAAAAAACACACGGTTTTGCACATCAGAACCCTTCCTGCAATAAACCCCAGCTGAGTCCTGTCGCCCAGCTCCAGTGAAGCCTGGTCCTACCTCCCCTGCCTGCTGGTGCCTACCTCCTTCCCTGCAGAGCATCCATGGAGCTCGGGCAGCTCAGCCCTGCCAGGGTCAGGCCGACCCCCGGGGGTGCAGACCCTTCAGCCTTGAAAGCACCAGGTCCCCCACGTGTCACACGTGTCCCCGGCTGCGGGGGCTGCTGTTCCCCTCCACACAAGCACTCCCCTCTGACAAAGATCTCTTCCTGGGGAAGGTCCAACAGCCCTGGGGGGGTCTTCAGCCTGCTTGCAGCCCCTTGAGTTTGCCTTGCGTGGGGCTGGCACATCCCTGCCCGGCACAGCAGCAGGGGGGGACAGGTAGGGACAAGCCACATGGCCATCTAGTGGCTACTTGCCAGCCCACACCTCAGCCAAGCCCACAGTGCCCTGACATGCTCCAAAGCCCATTTCCATGAAGGATCAGGCCCCACAAGCGCAGACGAGCCTGGTCCGGAGGAAATGAAGCACACTTTTGGCCCACTCTCACATTTGTTTTTCTCCCACTGAGTGTCTCCGTCCAGCTTTCCATCCACAAAGCAGCCAGTAATCAACGTTCAAGCAGTAAAAATGGAAGAAGCAGTTCTAAAAAGAAGTAATAAAATCAGCTTTTTGCAAAGCTTTTGTTGGTTTTGATTTTTTTCAGCACGTGGATTTGGCTAAACCTGCACGCACAGCTTGCAGGGCGCTTGGCTCTGCTGGCCTTTGGTTTAGAAACAGGGCTCAGATTTCTGCACATCTTCCGAGGGCACCATTCCACTCGCTAACATGGGATGGTCACACCCAGACAGCTTGCAGGATTAGGTCAACAGATACTCATTTTTTAATTGTTAAGAAAGTCAGCCCTCAGGGAGAAGTGTTCCTAAAAGACTGTTCAAGAAGTATGCAGGATTAACAGAAAAATTGAGAAGGACAACTCGAGAGAGGCCATTCCTTCCTAAAAAAAAAAAAAAAAATCTTTAAAAAAAAGAAAGACAGACAAAAAGGATGTTGGCCATTGTGGGATATCTCCCTGTAACGGCCCAGGGTGAGGCACTTTCAGTGGGGTTGAGCATTTTTGGGCAAGTTGAGGATCTGAGTCACTGCTTTCCAAATCCTTCTGCTTACCCCAGCCTATCAGGGCATGCAAAATCACTGAATGGACCCAAATGTCTTTATAATCAACATCTGGCTCCAATAAGCAGCCCAATGGTCATGCTTTAACAATGTTTGTTCCAAACTAAATCTTTAACTAAACATTTTCTGAAAAGGGGTTTTGATAGTGGAGTTGCAATAGCTAAGAGGCTGTTTGTGTTTGTTTTTACTAGAGATCCCAATTCTCTGGGGTTTAACTCATCCTCACACATTCTTTTGGGGCTGAAATTTGGTGAAGCGGAAGAGATTTCTGCTATTATAATCAAATTTTATGAAGGCATCACTCTGGGGATTTTAACCTGCAAACTCAAAACTGGCATAGGCACAGAGGAGATGCTTGTACTCATCATATTTGGGTACTCCCTCCTCCATGTCTGGGGTAGGCAGGACAAGGAAAACTACAGCAAGGAAGAGTCACGATAGATATTAGGACAATTATAAAAAGGATTATAAGGATCAGGTAGAATTTCCACGTGGGATGTTTGCAAGAAAATGTCGGACCACATCTGCCAGACGGCAATTCTGCCCTGTGACGGGGACGGACGAGTGGATTTTCCAAGGTACCTTTTAGCCCACAAAACCTGTGATGCTGCCCTGGGGACAGCAGCAGAGCCGCGTCACCTGTATGCTGGTGATCACCCCTCACAAATCAGTTCGTGCTATCATCTGCAAAGGGCCATTACCAGCCCGCTGAAGATTACAGGCCTCTGCAGCAGAGACATCCAGTCTCCTTCGCTCACAGGGCTACAAGCCACAGTCAAGACCAGACTCGCCCATCATCCAGGTTGTAAACTCTGCGCACGAGGCCAAGTTCTCACTCAGTCTAGACGAATCGGGCAGAGCGGGGCGAAGCGTGCTGCGGCTCGGGGAAGGGCAGGCAGCCCCAGCTCCAGCCCGTCTCAGCCAGGAGCGTGGCTGGAAAGCACGTGGGTCGCAGGCTCAGCGGGCAGGAGCCTCCTCCCGACCCCTCTCTGAGCTCGGAGGGCCTGTGGCTGTCACATGGGGTGCGATTTGCTCGATTCCCACCCCTCGGGAAAAGGGAAGCATGCAGGTACACGCACCCCGCCGGCCCGGGAGCCAGGCACAGCGGGTTCTGCGTCTGGCCCCAACGGTGACTCAGCCGGCTCTGCCATCCCGTCCTGTTGCTGTCTGTATCGCGGGGACACAAATGCTTCCCTTGCTTCCTAAAGCACTGCCAAATATACTTAAAACATAAAAGAATAGCTAATTCTAAAGCAGCTGCTAGAAGGCCTGTCTTCGCCTGCATGTGTTGTCACCAAAACATATGGAAAAAAATCCCTGGCGCAGAGCAGCGTGAGCCAGGTCAGAGCCCGGCCGGGGTACGGGCCTCCCCACGTGTCCTGCTCCGTTCCCATCCTGCTTCGGGATGCTCGGGCTGGTGGCACCCGGATACCTTCCCCTCCTGGCACTGCTCTGGTTTAGCCATCACAGCTGACCCAGGGGAGGAAGAGCCAGTAGATCGTGTTTATTTTCTAAATCTAGTCAAACAAAAAGTTATAAAACCTCCTCTTAGGACGCCCTAATACTCATTCGCCCTCCCACATTCCTGCTCATACCCTGTTCCTTCCAGCTACCAAATGCAACCCCAAAGCTAAAACTGGGTTTAACGCCTCCTGTGTTTTACACCTCAACCTCTCTGCAGGGCGGTCCGGGGTGAGCTCCCGGGGACCCAGCCCAGACCGTTATCCACCGCCAGGTAACGCTGCACGTGCCATCCGGCCCTGGAAAACCCTGATTTGCAATATTTTTTTTTAATTGTCCCTTTCCCATTCAAGAGACGTTTCCTGGCTTTGCTTGCGGAAAGGAAGGACACTTTGAAAAACGCAGATGTGGGGTCTGATTCCCATTTAGGACAGAGGGCCCCTTTACCCTGCTCCAGCACCGCATAAAGGCTTAAATGCAAATGGGAACCAGGCCCTTGGAGGTCTCACTTTGAACAGGTTATATTCTTACCACTTTAAACAAACTTTTAGGAGAGGGGGGCAACTGAGATTTAACCAGTACAATATGGCAGGGGCTGATGTTTTAGGCCTGATCTTTTTCTCATCCCGGGAGGACCAGCCTTTCCGACACCCTGGGCACCGTTGGAGAAGAGCTGAGGGGGAAGGGTCGGGCAGCCAATTGCAGCAAAACAGAAACCTTTTTTTTCTTGAATAAATATAAAGATACTGTATATGAACAAAAATGAAGCATGTTCCACAGAGGATTTTAAAGCTTCCAAAAATATTCCCTCAGCCCTTGCCAAAGGTAATACAGCCAGACTTTCCATGGAAAGCATCATTGTGCACGGTGGGGTTCAAGGAGGTCGCTCTGCTTGAAGTGCACAAACAGCCAGCGCCCTGTCCCGTCCCTCCTCTCCACACACACGCTCTGCCACCAGGAACAAGTGGCCTTTTTTTTTTTTTTAAGGGGAAAAAAAAAAAGAAAAAAGAAAACAACTTTCTTCCCTCAAAGGTAGTATAGAATTCACCCTCGCTGCGCCGCAGTAGCAAGCTAGAGATTGTATTTACAAGAAGCCCCCTTAAGAGGACTTTGACGGCTGTTTATAGAAAGCCCGGACATCAACAGGTTTGCTCAGAGGGTTCTGCATTTTTGGAGGCTTTTCTAAGCCCTGCTTTCTTCCCCATCCCCAAAGCAACGGCTGTAAGAGATCCTGCAGTAAGGAGGTGGGAAACTCACTGATGAGAGGTTGCTGCTAACATACGCATTACTACATGCTTCTTGGAGGGCTGGAAAATAACCCTTTTTTCTAAAGTTGCTGCCTTCCACCTAATTATCCCCAAAGCTTTGACTTGTAAACACCTGACCTAATTCTTTCCATGGGCAGTTTTTAATAACAGAAATTCTTCAAAAGTGTCTTTATGATGCATCACACCGTGTTACCTTGTAAATAAGCTGTGCGCCAACCCAGCATTTTACGGTGCGACAAGAGAAAGACACTTAGTCACTGAATATTCAGCATTAGGGAGAGGCACTGGAGTGAGGCTGGCAGACCTCAGTCCTTCGCGTCTGAAAATCCACATCTGAGCCACTGCAGAGGAAGGAAGGTCCTTAGATCTTGTCCTAAGAACAATATCATGTGCTTATATATTTCCTTTCACTTCTACAAATATATATCAATGAAGCTGCAAAACTTATTCCACACTGAGGTAGGCGGGGGGTATGTAAATAGAAAATGGGGGATGCCTGGGCTTCCTGTGCTCAGCACCACCGGTACCCCGTGCTGGACACTGGGCACATTGCAGCATGAAATCAGCGTTCGGATGCTCTTGTGTAGGCACCGCGAAGGTACACGTGGCAAAACCCGGGAGCCTCTCCAGGAGATCAGCAGGTTTCCCTGCAGCAGCACTACATGCCGAGGGAAGAGTTGGGAGAGGAACCCCTATCTCCCCACTTCCCCATCTCATACTCGGTCCCGTGTCTTGGCACTCCGGATCAGAGCTGATTTTGCAAATCCTCCCTATTTGCATTTTGGATTTGTATATATTTGTATACGGCCATGCCCCAACCTGAAGTTGTTTCGGTAGCACACATACACCTAAATTAGTGAATACACCGTATTTAGCGGCTGGGCTGAGCCTTGGCCCAGCGAAACGTGGAGTGACCCAGCGGAGAGGCAGAGCCCCGAGCAGACCAAGGGGCAGGGAAGGGACGTAGGCAGTGCTGCCAGCTGCCGCTGGCCTTCAGCAAGAGGGACGGAGGGAGGGAGTTAAGGAGCAGGCCTGGAGAAAGAGTTGCCGAAAGCATTGCAACATGATAGAAGCTCTGCAGGCCTTTGATCTCAGAGCTGTTCTTGAACTGTCACTTTAATGATGTGTCAAAGACTAAAAAGAGTTGAGATTAAGAATACTGGAGCCTGGGGAGAAGGAGAAGGCCATTTTAAGCCCTCTGGGTCTTCACTGGGTTTCTGGAAGCTTTTAGATCCTTACTGCATACTGTGCACCAACATATATCTGAAAAGCAGGTCAAATTTTCGAAGTCCTGCACCACAGTTTGCCTTATAAAAAGCCTGCATGCTCCCTGCACGGGCAAATCCCTACCTGTTCCAAACGTGCACGTGCTGTAGCAAGTTTTTCGCACAAAAGGCTAAAGTGAGTTGTTTTCCTGAGTTTCTCTGTGGGATGCTCTCCCTCTTTTAACGTGTCCCAAAAGCAATGCCATGGCTGAGTTGCAGAACTAGGGTGGTAGCTGTAAAATAGGCAAGTCTCCCTTAAAACAGCCTGAACTGCAGAGAACACCGGCAGTTTTATCAGTCCGCGACTGGCAGGAGGACATTTGGGCTCTCTGCAACTGCATATATTTCATTAATATCCCAGCCAGCTTTAATGGCATTACCATCAGGTTAATCTACTTTAGATTAATGAACCTCAGTTTCAGCCAGGCAAGCTAATTAAGATGATTTTCTTTGAACTTGTGCTAATGAATGTATTAATATCATTCAGGGCTTCTTTTGGAGCTACAAGCATGGCCATGTTATTCCTGAGAAGAGGCCAAACATTTTTTATTAGAGAATCATGTGCCGTGCAGAGTCTGAGACTGCCTTGCCTTTGTTTTCTCTGTGTTGCACCTTTACACTGTCTGCGGAGAAAGCAGCCCTTTGGTTTGCAGATTTTGCCACGGCTCCATGAGTCAGTCAGAGTTCAGGAGTGCTCTGAACATGCTCAGGGTTACACCCGTAAAAAAAAGTTAAGAACATTTACTATTGCCTAGCTCTTGTTCTTAAAAATTATTTACATTTATTTAACTGCTCCTCCATCTTCATTCAAATGGAGAGGTATTTAAATAGCAAAATGGCAAAGCCGTAGCTTTGTGTGAACAATGTCCATGCTGGTATTACCATCAGAAGAATTTTAGGGATCCCTGTTTCCCGAATGCCACTCACACATCTGGTGGTACGACACACTTTGATGCAGAAGCATTCAGTATAGCACCTGGCGTAAAGGAACGGCACGTTCCTTGGGAAAAACTACACCTACCTCCAGTCCCGTGAAAACAGCGCACGAGGGTATGTGTCTACATGAAGACTTGACCATAAGATTGGCTTACCTCAGCCTAAGCCACCCGACATGGTCTCCTCCCAGCTGTATTGAACCTCGCTGCTCTCCTCAAGGACACTTCAGCTACACGTATGTGCAAAGTGATCTCTCCAGTACTCAGTCTGCAAAACTCGTCCCCTAGGATGAGTACTACAGGAGTACTATAGGTACTATAGGAACAAGGCAGGGAAAGAAAGCTGTGGGGTTGCTGGTGGCCCTCCAGGACTGATGCCAGCAAGCTGGGCCGGCTCCCAGCACGGTGTGGGGCTGGGAAGGCAGCAGAGATGGGAAGGGCCTCCAGGGCAGGAGCTGTGCAGAGCTCTGAGGGGGAGAAGATGGTAAGGAGCCAAGTCTGAGGAGTCTATGGTGCAGATAGCTGGGCTGGGTTGGCAGAGGTCCGGTCCCTAACCGTCAAGGGCACAGCCCAAGTGCAATTGCACAGGCTTTCTGGAGTGCTAACGAACCACAGACACATAGCATGGCTGTTTCAGCTTTTCTAGGTGATTCTGTGGCAGCTTCCCATGCGGGTAAGGCTGCAGGGCCAGGTTCAAGGCCGGAGTTCAAAGGAGGGAGAAATAACTTGCAACTTGGCTTCGCTACAAGAAGCCTTGCGTTGGGGTCTCTCTTGGACACCGCTATGGGAATCTTCCTGGGCTGTTGTTTTGAATAAACATTAAAAATGCATAGGGATAAACACTGTGGGTTTGCTCAGCCTCTCGCGCTCTGCCTTCCTGACAGCCACTGTCGTACCCCACGTCCCTGGGGACGCCGCTAACGAGACAGTCTTCTAAATGACACCTTTCTCCAGCCCCCAAAGACACCCACCCTCACCGCTCTCAGCCCTCCGCCATCTCAGCCCAAGGCTTGGGAGCGGCTTCCAAACCCAAGTCCCTGGACATGTACAACACGGACAGCGTAACGCGAGGCTGGCTTAAATAAGCTCTTTAATGAATCGTTACTCAGATGAAATGAGAAAACCACAGGTCCCATCTTTCAGAGTCACAATCCCTCAACATAAATAAAATAAACAGCCTGGAAACAGTTCTATAAAAACATATTGCCACACAGGTATCATTCAAAAATGGGGAGTATGACTTTTCTTCCCCCCCCTAAGTAACCAGCCTGCAATCAATGTGCCAGGCCAAGGTGGAGTTTATTTATAAATGCACATTTATGATGAATCATTGGAGGAAATGCATGCAGACTGGAGACAAAAGTCTGCAGTTGCTAAACCAAATAGGAAATGCTCTTTACATCTGCCTCTTCAGTTGGCATCCACTTCCCCTCCGAGTCCCTTTTCTGCTGGGTAGGCCTGTTTATTTTTGGGCTACTTTTGTTTGCAAAGCCAAACAGAGCTTCTGATTTTCGTATTTATCTATTTTTTTTCTTTGTAAACAGCACTTCTCACTTATTCAAGCCCCAAATTATTAACAGTGGAACTCGGATCACCTTCCTGTGTAGAGTTGTTTACTCTCTTCAGGGAAAGCAAACCAACAGAGTGGAAAAAGGGTGGAAAAACAGCCTCATTAAAATGATATAAAAATAAGGACAATGGTGGAGCAACCCTGCCAGCTATGGAAGAATTCCCGTCTATTTTCTATGAGATTTATTTTAAATATTTCTGAATTGAAATTATGAAATCCATACAAATCACTAACTGACTGCCACTTCTATCTCAGCAGTAAGTTTTCAAGTGACAGGACACATCGGTGGCATTCCCATTCCTTTTATCTTGTTTTTCCCCAAACTGGCCCGAACAAGGCACATCATAACACTAAAAGGAATAAGCTGCTTGCGTTTCCCCAGCAGATTCCCGTGCATCTCCAAGGGGACACCACCAGGTCCATGGCGATGCGCCCACCTCCATGCAGTAAAGAATCAGTAGAGCTGGAGGGAGAACCCACGTCCCAGCGATGCACCCTACGCATCTCCCTACCGTACGCTGAACCTACGGGCCTCGCTCATGGAACGCTGCAAGTTTTAGACCTCTCCGACTGCAGTGAAATATCTACTTGTTTGAATATGAGCTGATGTGAGATAAGAAACAAGCTCTTGTTCATAAGCCTTGCTTTTCTCCGACGGCTGGTACTCCTTCCGCGTGTGTGTGTGCGCATATGAAACTTCCACATTAGCTATTGGATCACCACTACTTATTTCAGAATTTGTATGCAGAAAGCTGGCATGGTCTTTCCTTCATGAGACTTTAAAATCCTTCCAACCCCACTGGAGAGAGAATTCACACTGCCAATTTTTTTCCAGGGGTTTTATAGAATGTGCTATGCGTGCAAAACGCAGTCTTTAACTGTTAGAAAAATACAGTAATTTGAAATGTAAGCAACAAAAATAGACGCGCACAAAAACAGAAACAAAGATGGATGATTTTATCCACTTCAGACTCACTGGAGGAAGAAGCACCCTGGTAACTATTATCAATGGTAAACACTACATCTTATTTATGCAGGACAGAGCAGTGCCTCTTATTTATGCTCACTTTTTATAGTAGGTTAAAAAATAACAATATTGCCATGGAAAGATGATGCAAGCAATAACTTCACGCCATCAGAACAATTCCAGCAGTCAAGGCAAAGCCGAGGAACATGTCGGTGAAGTACAAAACTTCTCACTCTCTTCGGTTGGAGGGCAGAGGACTGCTGGAGTCTGTGGTTTGTAGGCACTGGAGGGGCAGTGCTCATACTTCTGCAATCCTGGTTTTGTGGAATGCTCTGCCTCCTCCTGACCTTCAGAGCATGAATCTGGCTGGCCTGGAACAGCACTTAAGCAGCGTGACTGGTCTCAGGAGCTATTTGGTCCTTCGTCCCCATTCACTGGCCCATAGAAAGCCGTGGGAGTCTTCCTATTTATTTTACTGGCCTCAGGAGCAAAGCTTTATTTGGGGAGGCAACCTCAAGCAAGTTTAGGGACTTTACGCTCTCAAAAGGAACCCCTAAGCTTTTTCTCTGCCTGTTTTTATAAAAAATTTCCTACTCTAAGTAGTAACAGTGAAAAAGCCCTGCACATCAGCTCTGCACCCATTTCAAGGGCAGCGGCACATTCTCCTGCCAGGTCTGGCCCCAGGAGTGGACCTTTGAACAGGGTCACGTCTCCTGGTTGCCAATACAGCTCACCACGCCAGGGCTTCCAGAGGTACTCAAAAGTTCTCAGAACTGCAGAGGCATATGTTTCAACAACCGCCTGCTCCCAAAATTAAGAAAAGCTGTATTATTGTTCCTGCCAGAATCATAGAATCATAGAATAGTTTGGGTTGGAAGGGACCTTTAAAGGTCACTAGTCCAACCCCCTGCAATGAGCAGGGACATCCTCAACTAGATCAGGTTGCCCAGAGCCCCGTCCAGCCTGACCTGGAATGTTTCCACGGACGGGGCATCTACCACCTCTCTGCGCAACCTGTGCCAAGGCCTCACCGCCCTCACGGTGAAGAATGTCTTCCTTAGATCTCATCTAAATCTCCCCTCTCTCAGTTTAAAGCCATCACCCCTGTCCTGTCACTCCATGCCCTTGTCAAAAGTCCCTCTCCAGCTTTCTTGTAGGCCCCTTTAGGTACGGGAAGGCTGCTCGAAGGTCTCCCCGGAGCCTTCTCTTCTCCAGGCTGAACAACCCCGACTCTCTCAGCCTGTCCCCATAGCAGAGGTGCTCCAGCCCTCGGATCATCTCCGTGGCCTCCTCTGGCCCCGCTCCAGCAGGTCCGTGTCCTTCTTGTGCTGAGGCCCCAGAGCTGGACGCAGCACTGCAGGGGGGTCTCCCCAGAGCGGAGCAGAGGGGCAGAATCCCCTCCCTCGACAGAAATAACGTAACAGAAATAACATAAACTAACGTTACGCTAGGAATGGGGTTTGGGTGACCAGTTTCAGTGCCATTTTCAGGACATTGAGGGGAACTTGCTGTTCTTTAAAAGAAAATAAAATAGTTCAACTAATGAAAAACTGATAAGAAAAGCATTGAAATGCCAAAAATCCTCTCTCACACAAAAAAAATACTAATTCTTGCAATACTATATATGTATTTGTTGGTCAAAAGCACATACCAACCTGTCTAAATCTGTGATCGGTGCTCAGTTTATAACACCTTTGTGGCTTTTAGTTTCTCACCCAGACACATCAAAGCAGGGGACAGTTAGCCAAGGAAAACTTCATTGTTAGTATTAACTCACTCCAAGAAAAAGATTTTTGGAAGTTTGAGAATTTTTCACTTCATGGCAATTGTTGATTAATGAACCTCAATGGGCTACAGCCTAAAAGAGGACTTTGTTAATAAAAAATGCTAAACAGTCCAGGCGGAGTAAGGAGATACTTTCTTTGAACCTAATTGATATAAAGGCGTATACAAAAAAAGAACCGTGAAGATGGATTTATTCAATGTGATCTTGTTTGCTTTCCAGTTCCGCCTCAGGCTATTTCTACTTGCAAAAAACAATTACTGAGGACAGGAGGAGAAATCAAAGAATCACAATATAGCTGGAAAGATTAGAGCACTTGGGAAATACTTAGCAACAATGATATTTAGGAAAGGAATAGCATTACCCCTCCGCCTCCTCTTGGCTGCCACCAGCACAGCTATTTTATCATAGCAGGAGCTGGGGCCAAGGCAGCGACACCTTCTAGCAGGGACGGGAGCACCAGGATCCTGGGGGTCTCTTCCTGGCCCTCTCATGGTTTTGTTTGGAGAAGTCATCTAACATCTCTGAACCTAAATGTATTAGTCTGAAAACAGGGTTAATAAAAATGACTCACTACACTAGGATGATCCAAGCTTAATTCCTGTTTACACAGTGTTTTAGGCTTCCCAGCAGAGAGGTACCACGTGGAAATGCTTTTTTTTTTCTATTAGCAGATGGTGCTGATGCCTGCACGTCTTATGCTTGAGCTAATCACCAACACCAGTGGAGATACGGTGAGGGACCTGCACACAGAACCGAGCTTGTGCTTGTAGGTAGCGTCAGTCACCACAACTGGGAGACTTCAGATTTTCTCTTATAGTTCCCAGTGTAAGGAGGAAGGTTTCTAAGGAGGGTTTTGGTCAGCTGTGAGGAAGCAGCATGGCCTAGCAGGCAGAGCATGATGTCAGGGTGACCTCAGCTATGTCCTTCCTCTCATCTACAGCTCACTTTCCTCACCCATTTGTTGAGGCAATTGCTAACTGTTTGGGATATGGACTCAGAATCGGTACAACACCCGGGCAGCCCTGGTTAGGCATCAGTTCCTCAGCACTCTTGGAGCCCACGTGAGGATGACCCCATCTTGGTCTGCCCCAGCCAGCTGGAGCGTGCGTGAAGATCTACAGCGCCCACTGCCAGAAAAAACCCGATCCTTTCCTTTGGGACTCTTGAGAGCTAAGCCTTTGTATGTTATTTTTAGGTGCCTATCGCAGACAGGGGGAGCAGGAATGTAGCATTATGGTAACAGGCTGTATATTTAGGGAGTCTGCATTACAGTCGGAGGAAAGGGCTGTATTATGGAAATTATATGGGAAGAGATATGCCCAGGCAGTGCTGGCTGTGCTCTGCAGTCTCAAATCTTTGTGTGAGGGGGTGGTTAGATGATGGGAAGAGACTGCTGTTTACTGTGGAATGTCCTTTCCGTCTATAAGTTTCT
The DNA here is from genome assembly GCA_009819775.1 of Phoenicopterus ruber ruber. Taxonomy (NCBI): domain Eukaryota; kingdom Metazoa; phylum Chordata; class Aves; order Phoenicopteriformes; family Phoenicopteridae; genus Phoenicopterus; species Phoenicopterus ruber. The sequence continues at coordinate 2,652,683 of CM020225.1, forward strand.
GAGAAAGAAACGAGAATTGTGTGCTTTTATTAAATTCAGTATTTGTATCCTGCCTCTGTGATAAGGAGCAGTCTATAAATCACTGAATAAAACAGCTGTAAATCATCATCCAAGCTATTAAAGCCTCTCGGGTCTTTAACAGATTTTCTACCCCCACTAGTTCATAAGCACAATCCAAAATGTCACCCAGACACTTCTCCCCAAGGTCTTATTTTTCATTTTGGGCTGGAAGTCTGAATTCACAACAGATCCAAAGCAGCATTTATCCCAGATGGGTTTTCAAGCACCACAACACTGCTAAGCCTGTGAACCTCCTTTGTCATGCAGTCTTCAGCACACTAAATGACACGACACATGGGCAGACCTATTTCTCTGAAGCATGGATCTCTGATTTCCATAGAGCACAGCTGTAATGGTGCAACAAGGCAACAAAACCCGATGAAACTCAAGATGCTGGCAGCACGGTCCTCATACAAAGCCAGCCTTCCTCCCCCTGAAAGCAGGGCGGATGCTTTCACGGGGCTCCCCCACCACAGGAACAGACCTCCATGTCAGGAGATGAGAATAAACCTCAGCAGCAGGGGTTATCGGCTTCCCGATGGGTGGGTTGTGCCATGGACAATGAGAAGATTGCAAAATGTTTGAGGACAACACTGTTTGGGTTCCCTGTTCTCAGGAGCCTGATGACAAATGATAGCTGGAAGGAGGAGTTCGACAGCCAAGGTCAACAACCAACACTGAAACACAACAGGCGAATGCATCCACATATCCCACCTTCTAGCTCTCTAGCTCTGGCAGGCCAGAGTCCATCATAGCTCCAGATTTCCACAGCTGAAAAACCCCCAAGTAACTACTTTTGACCAGTTTTTCCCTATTTTTTGAGTGCTCACTTTCATACCCATGGAAAAAAGACTTGTATATATTGCAAGCTCAGTGTGAATGGGCATGGTCCTTTTTGCTTGCAGAAAAGTAAGTTGTTCCTCCAAACTTGGCTATACCAATTGAAGCACCAGCTTGACGTTCAGCTCATCACTAATACGAAGCATTCCCTAAACAATGAGGACAACATACAGGACCCCAAGGCCTGTGGTTTAGATGTAATATTTCCACTGACTTCCCATATAGTGTCTGCACGAAATACGCAGCTATGACATCTCACATGGCAGATGTACCTTAATAACGGTAATACTAGATTAATCACTTTGGAGCCTCCTACTCAAACCAGAGAGAAATAAAAAAGGCCATCAAGACCAAAAAATCCCAGAAGACCTTATCATAAGCCCCAAAAGACAATTTTTCAGTGGTAGCTTTAGGACACCAAGGATTCACAGCCTGTTAATATTGCAACCAAACCACTTCGGCGCAGCAGTTAGTAAAGGTAATGTTTAGAAAACAAAGCTTGAGTAAAACTCTGATACTTCTGGTCAAGAATTGAGCAACGCTTAACCACACGCTGGCTCACATACTGCTTCAGACTTCTCTGGATGAGACTGTGGAAGCCCATAGGAATCCTTGTCATAAATCAGGAGAAGGAACAATAAAGCTGCCACCACCACAAAAAAGATGCCATTTGATCTTTTTAGTATTGGAGCCCTGTGGCTGAAAACGCCCTCGCCAAAATTTGTCTTAGATCAAATGCAGAGGGGCTGTTTAAGGTTGTATTAACTGAACATTGGGAACTTTTAGCCTTATCTAGAAAACAGATTTGTACCAGCCTAACTAGATCACTTAAAGAGTGGTTTCCAAGCAGTGGATGTGACCTTGCTCATTATAAGGCATTTAGACAGAAGAGATCCTTCCTGCACCACCTAACGGAAAGCGAACAGGTCCCAGCCCCTCTCCCTCAACGCACCCACAGAGCAGCAGGACACCCGTCAAACCAACACCAGTTAAGTCTCCGCGATTTCCTTGCAGGGACAAGGCTACGCTGGTGCCATCAATATCTCAAAGAGGTTATACATGGAAGACCTGCTTTATTTTCATTTCCATTTTTCAGCCCTTCCCCTGACTGTGTCTTGCCTACAGCTCTCCTCAGGCGTCTCTGCTAGGATTCCACCCAGCGTTATGTCTAGAACATGGTCGAGACGGATCAATACTGGCGCCACAGAGGGGTGTTTCAAAGCTCTCACCGGGGTAAGAGGTTCTGGATCCCAGCTCACTAGTGCTTTTTCTTTCTCATACTTTGGAACGACCACACTGATACTTCTGAGGTCCCATTTCAATCACTATTTTTACCAGATGTTAATTCACCAACAGTATAAACCAATGTAGATAAGGCAATTATAGGTATATACATATTAGCAAACAGCTCCAAACAACGTGTACTTAGCAAGTTGACATGTACAAACTATGTTATTACTGTCAGGGGATTTTTTTCAGTGGGTTGGTTGACTAAGACAGGAAACAAGATGCAGGTAGTTTCTATGATGAAGCCAACACTGCCAGGGTAGGCTGGTGGTAGAACTCAGCTTGCAGTAAGAAATGCAGAACCCTGACTGCGGTATGGACTTGTTTGTTGTATTGAATCCGTCAGTGCAGGAGCTGGCTGCCAATGTGAATTTGCACAGAGCACACCTGGGCCTTCATCTTGAATGCAGCTTCCGTCTTGCATCAGGTAATGTAAACAGAAACAACAATACTGTCCTCCCACTATTTCTTCAGTGAATTGGAAGTTTTTCCTTCGATACCACCTCTGCGCAATGAATGCGCAGCCAACTGGCAGTACCAGACTTTGTTTTTTCTTTCCTGGCCATGTACCAATTGTGTTGGAGAACCCAACTTCAAAGGCAAAGCAGTGGGATAAAGGGCTGCCTCTGCCATGCCAAGAATGCTTTTCTTAGACAGGTTGAGAGGACATGATAAGTTGGAAGAAAAAGAAGTATCTTTGGCAAACCTGGTTCCAAGGGTTTTACTGTCAAGATGTTAAATAAATAGCAGAGGGACTGCAGAACATCCCCAGCTGTCTGTCTCCATGGAACGCAGATATGCTTTATCCTCTGTGAACATCCAGTAATATCTGCGAAGATACCCATCCAAATCCATCCATGGCGTAACCTCATGGAACGAATGCTTTGACACTGAAACTAAATTCTCTTTTGTTTTAGCGGGGAACAGGAAGATTTGAGAGACAGAACCAGAGCAGAGGGTGGCAATGGGACAAGGTTCTTCCAAGTGACTGTTGGCAGCCCCTCTGTACCTATTTCAGCTGAACAAAGCCCAGGGGCAGGGCTGCCTAATGACCTGTTGCTGGAGGTAGGAAGGGGCGGCTCAGAGTGTCCAATTCCTTCTTTTTCCAGCGTGCAGCCTGCCTGCTGCCAATTCCAGGTGTTCAACAACAATGCAGCACTTACTCCCAAGTAACACCTATAATTTGAGTCACTGGGACATTTCCTCTGGCATTTCAAAGTATATGGAAAGGAATGTGAAAACCTTTCATTAGCCACAGGCAGGCAGTCGCTGTCAGAATCACTCAGACGTGCCCTAAAAGTTTTCCAAAACCCATATTGATGCCTCCTAGTTGCTGGGCACCAGGCAGTACTGGAGACCATGAATGTGAACGAACCACTGTTTTCTCCATACTAAATATGCAGGAACAACTGCAACCGCTCCTGCCCTCTGGAAAGGTTTTAAGACCAGAACATCATGTTCAAATCACTAATCCTCACAAAATATCACTCATGCTGTCTTAGAAAGGCAGGAGGGATTCCCTAGCCTCTGGGGAATGACAGCTCCTTTCGCAGGAAGGGCACATGGGGTCAGAGTTCCAGGAGTTTTCTATTCTGCTGTTCTGTCCCGGTCATTTGTGGAAAGTCCTGCTCGCACGGTACTGTTACTCCACAGAGAGTTGCTAATATCTGTCTGTGTTCCATGGGATGGATATAATTTGCCAGATTTTATGTTTACTATGGAATTTCTACACAGCTTCAGGAATCCCTATATTTTATAAGAAAACAGAGTGGCATATAAAAACATTCTTAGTGGTGTTTTATTTATACAATTAATGGTCAACAGAATATAATGTACTTTTATGCACTCCACCTCCTTGCCCCAAAAAACAGTTTTGTTTGACAGACAGTTTTGTTCCACAATCTCCAGGGGTACATTAACCTCTGCAAAGTCCATGCTTGAGTTCAGAATTGGCATCATCGCTCCTTCTCCTGCAAAGAAAAACCAAGCGAGCTCAACACTGAGCCTCTCTTTCCCACTAGAAGGGATTCTTTCAGTTGCATCCCTTGGTACCGTCCTGCAACACAGTGGCAATTTGAAGGCCGCCACCGCATTATGCCAAGTGGGAGGGCTGCCTCTCTGAAGGCCACCAGCGACTCCTGGGACTGAGCCGGGAACTGCTGCACTTCACTCGGGGAGCACACAGTCTCCCTACATGGACCGGTAAGTAATTGATATTCTTCGCAGAGCCGCACAGAACTGCCTCTCTATGTACATTTTACCAGTCCCATGCTGCTCGTGGATCTGCAGTTCTTCACGTGTTGTGAATCTGTCGTGGATCTGACCCCGTTGTGGATCCCAGGCTGGAAACCCCACCAGAACCACATGCAGGAACTCAGGACACTGCCTGTCCAGCCTTGAGGGCAATTTCAAGTCCCATGTTTATAAAAGCAGATCAAAATCTATAGGGTTTCACAGCATGCCACTTGCACTCCTGGTTTGCTGGTTATTGTACATTACGTTATTAGGATGGCCGTACTCCTCTTCCTCCGTAGAGCATGCGCTCTGATTCAGGGCCAGTTAATGGCGTCCAAAGTCAACGAGAGTTCAGAGTTAGAGAAGAGCAAACATGAGATTTGCAAGAAGCTAAAGAAGCAAGATATGTGAGAACAAATCGGAAATGGCAACCCAGCTCAGAACTGCCAATGGCAACCCCCTCTGAGGATTTCCTGGACATTTTTTTCCTAACGCATCTCAGCTAAACTGGTTTAAGAATGGATAAAACCGATATGAAGATGTCTACACTGAGGCTGTCTAGGAGTTTAATTAGATCAATTTGAAACTGATTTAGTTAAACCAGTGAATGTTTCGTAATGTGGACCAGACTTTGAATTTCAAGCACATCAAACCTCATTACATGTATGCTTTATTGTAACAGTGCTTCCCTCCATGCTCTCATGGCAGATTCCTGCCTCCTGAGGTTTGGGCTGGAATGCCAACAATTCATTTTAATGCAGTTCAGACATTTTAAAGCTTTGCTTAGCTATCCCCAAAATAACCGCTGATAGTAGGTGGCAAGCACCCTGAAATGATTAGGGTCTTTCTTGTTCGGGAAAAAAAGATATGTGATGAAAAAAACCAGCAAACCCGATGCGAACAGGATAAGCGTTAAGGGAGAAAAGGCATTTGTTGCAGTGAAAAATGGTTGAACTCAATGCCTCAACATTAGTTACATTTAAAAATATGTCTTTGCAGAATAATGGTCACTGGGCATGTTCTGTCGGGGGTTTACTTAGTTTACTTAATTTAGTTGCACACTTTTTGCTCAAGTGTTGGAGTCATGTTTCCCCTTTCTTGTTTCCGTGTACCCACTGCATTTTGTTCCATTCCAGTTTTACTTCCTATCACGTTGCTGGGTTCATGCTGCCGAAGCACTGAGCACCAGCTGGCACGCTCCTTGACACCTGCGTGGTGGTCTGCTTCCGATCCGCTCTGGTCTTGATTCAATAAAATGGCTTTTGCTAAATTCCTACAGCCTATAGCAGGCTGACAGCAAGGAACGGCAGCGTATATGTAAACCTGAGGAATGGGTTAATCCCAGGAATGGGATGGTGTCCATGTACCGCGTTTTGCTGACTCAGCCTTTTGAAGCTACGCATTGATACAAGCAATGCATAGCTTATATCTCTTAGTGATTAATCAGTTCTGTGAAATGACATTTAATTTTGAAGAAAACAAATTACCGCTCTTTCCATACAGTGAACGGCTCTGCCCCAAACACAGAAAGTAATCCAACCAAGAGCTCTCTTTCTCCGTGGCTGCTTCAAAGTGGCACCTCTTTACCTTCTAAGGAGAGATATGGCAGCACTTAGTGAAAAATGAAAAACCCGAGGAAGAAAAGGATCTCATTCAGGAGCTCCAATCCCTATCGACAGCACAATTTAAAGCAGAGCATCCCCCGTACTCCAGGTCACGACCAGTACTGAAGTCAGGAAACAAGCCCACAGACATTATTGCAATAAAAGAAGAAAAGCTTTTCTACCTCTCAGAAATGACCTGTACTTTTAAAATACTTCAAAAGAGGCCATCAAACGGCGTATTCCCGCAGGCTGCCACATTGCCAAGTCTTGCAGATCCGGAGTCACTCACGGGCCCAGCACGCAGCGCTGGGAAACCACGAGCAGAGCTGGGCCATTTTCAACAGTCGTGCTTTTGCCTTTCCAAGCTCAGCGACTTCGGGGATAGTTATGGTTACAAAAGTTCACCTGCTCTCGGTTAACATTTCAGAGGCCTTAAGTGATGTATTCCCAGGAGGCTTCTCAGACTACAGGATAATCACTCAGGATGTTCTTTCATTTCTAATATGTTAGGAGGCATTTTTCCCTATTCTCATAAGGCACAACAAAAAAGAAAGAGCGATGCGGAGGGGAGATCTGTATCCCTTGCCAGCTATTCTCAACACGGAATGAAAGAAGTCAGAACAGGGAAGTTGTGTGGTAAGCACTTCTTATTTTTCTTAGATGAGCTTGAAATGAGACTTTAACCTCACTGCAGATCAACAAACACTGAAACTTTCAACCATTCAAATAACCTTTTTTCTGCTCCAGTTATCCGAGTTTCCTGTGTTACAACATAAGACCATAACTAAGTAGGAATAAATACAAATCTTGTGATCCTACAGGTTTTACCGACCCCACAGAGCTTCTGTGAAATCCAATGCATTGCCATAATCCTGTTTGTATTTTTAAATAAATCCCTCTACAGCTTCCAATGATGCCACATCTGGTACTAAACCAGAAATAAAGTCAAGCAGAGGACTTCAGTCTTGCTGCCTAGCAGGGTCTTTTTGTGGGATAGCCTGGGAACAGCAGGAACAGCAGGGAGGATGCGGATATATTATCTCACTCCAGAAGGGACTAGAGGGGAAAAATCCTTGTTGCTGGGGCTCTTTGCTGGGTCTGTCCCCAAAGAGCCCAGAAGTTGGTGGGGAAGTTTCAGGACAGGAGAAAGCAAGAACAGGAATGATTCAGGTGTTGGAAAAGGAGCCTCTCGGTCCGACTGAAGAGGTACAGAGATGCCACTCCAGCCTGGAAAGATGCTGGCGCTGCCCAAGGCAGAGCGGAGAAGCAGGCGGTGGAGGAGGGAGCCGGGCACCTCGGCGCGGGCTGCAGCTGGGAGCCAGCGGCTCCAGGGGAGACCGAGGAGGAAGCTGTTTGCTTTGGATTTTGTGCCTGTGTTTTTGCTGCAACGCCCCGGGAAGACACAGCGGGGAGTGAACTGACCAGTCTGGTGAACTTTTTATATTCCTTTTGGCCTTTTATTACCCTGAGAAGTGGAGGATTTTTATTTTTAAACATAGCTGAAGGGCTAAATTAGCATTTTGGCAAGAGAAGCAAGCCTGTAAGGCAGCAGAAAGGGAAGCAACTGTTACCTGGAGCCAAAACTGAATGGAAACTCAGGCAGAAATCCCACCAGTGTTGGAGTCTCATCCCTAGTGAAGAAGGCGAGGGCCCCAAGAGAAAAGCCTGCAGAAGGCTTTGCCAGCATCCCCTGCTGATGAAGCACACGCGGTGGGACTGTCCTTGCACACAGCGCTCTGCCAACGCACCTCGCTTGGGTGGGCTTCTCCTACGTGGGGCAGCAGCTCTTGCCTCGTGCGTCCATCACACAGCAAGCTGGTGGCCGCCAAGCCCACCCCATAGCGGGCTGAGGGCTAAACCTGCACGCAGGGCGGTCCCAGGGATGTTCATGCAGCACGTTTTGGCTTTTGTGCATCCTGGTTGGAGCAGCCCATTAAACGCAAACCCGACCGCCTGTTTTGGCAGCAGGCAAGGAGAGTGGCACCACACGACAGGAATTCAGCTGGGTAAATGGTCACATCTCTCTCTTCCTCCATCTGCTCATGCCAGGAGGTAGCACTAAGGTCATTGCAACACCATATGGCACCTATGTAAACAGGCATGCTCCCTCGCACCCCCGGCACAGGCCATGCCTTGGCTTAATGTGTCCACATCCCATCTGACACCGATTACAGAATCACAGAATCACAGAGTGGTGGGGGCTGGCAGGGCCCTCTGGAGACCATCCAGCCCAACCCCTGCCAGAGCAGGGTCACCCAGCGCAGGCTGCACAGGGCCGCGTCCAGGCGGGTTGGAATCTCTCCAGAGAAGGAGACTCCACACCCTCCCTGGGCAGCCTGTGCCAGGGCTCGGGCACCTCACAGCGAAGAAGTTTTTCCTCACGTTCAGGCGGAACTTCCCGTGTTCCAGTTTGTGCCCATTGCCCCTTGTCCTGTCGCTGGGCACCACTGAGAAGAGTCTGGCCCCGTCCTCCTGACACCCGCCCTTGAGATATTGATAAGCGTTGGTGAGGTCCCCTCTCAGTCTCCTCTTCCTCAGGCTGAACAGCCCCAGCTCCCTCAGCCTTTCCCCACAGGAGAGATGCTCCAGGCCCTCAGCATCTCTGTACCCTCCGCTGGGCTCTCTCCAGTAGCTCCTCGTCTCTCTTGAACTGGGGAGCCCAGAACTGGACACAGGACTCCAGATGGGGCCTCACTAGGGCAGAGTAGAGGGGGAGGAGAACCTCCCTCGACCTGCTGGCCACACTCTTCTTCAGGCACCCCAGGGTGCCGTTGGCCTTCCTGGCTGCAAGGGCACGTTGCTGGCTCATGGTGAACTTGTTATCTACCAGGACTCCCAGGTCCTTCTCCACAGAGCTGCTTTCCAGGAGGTCACCCCCAACCTGTCCCGGTGCAGGGGGTTGTTCCTCCCCAGGGGCAGGACCCTGCACTTGCCCGTGTTGAACCTCATGAGGTTCCTCTCCGCCCAATGCTCCAGCCTGTCCAGGTCTTGGTAAATGGCAGCACAGCCTTCTGGTGTACAGAGTTCATGTACATAAACACTTCACAGCTCCTTTCCTGAGAGACAGAGCTCATCCCAACCTGCAGCGTGCCCAGCTTTCCAGGGTCCGCAGTCAGACAGGAGCATTAGCCGAGCATTGCCCTGCGTTGCTGGCAAATATCCTGCGCCCCATTCCTGTGCTGCCGCTCACCTCTCCTTCAGTTGCATGGACACAAGGCTTTGTGGAGTGGTGCTTCTGGAGGCGGGTTTATTTTTGAGGTATCTAAAAGCTGAAGGTGACTCACCCTCTGACCATCATGCTCACACACCTGGGAAGCAGGTCCGGCTTTAGTCCTCAGCAATGCCTCTTTAACAGTCAAGTTGTTCAGCTCCATAAAAATACCCTTTTTTATATATTGATGTGAGACAATACTGATACCCAGTGGCTGATTAAGTTAATTACAGTTGAGTAAATATCCCCCTTGGTCATCTCCAGGACTGCACCCCAAGGCCTGGCTCCCACTAACTCTGCAGCCTGGAAGCAACGGGATACTCAGTTCCCACTCATTTTTGGCGCTCTTCTAGCCAGAATTGCTGCTAGAAACTGTTTTTGACTGAGAATCAAGTGCAAGTTATACTTACTTTGCAGAGTCAAAACATTAGCTAAGGCAAAGACTGAATACTTTAATCATTCCAGCATGTTATTTGCATTTGCTTTGGCTAACAAATGCCAAAGAGACATTACCAAAACCAAAGCTGAATCCTGCTGAGGTCATGTTATGCTTTTTTTGCAGCAATGCGCTGCACCTGGATATCAGTTTTAAAATGCAAACAGGTATGTTTTATCAATTTGTAGCAGGAAAACCTATGATTTCACAAGACTAGAAAAACTTGGCTTAGCGTGAATCAGGATTCAAGGCAGAACGCACTGCAGCCCTCTGTGAGAAAGTTGCTATTTATTTTTCCATCAATATTTTTCCTTCCCAAGTACATTTAATTTGAAAGAATTAATGAACAGCAGAAACAAATCCCTGTATACCACAAACACTAGACAGCATACGGACCAAGCCTTCACAGGGCAAGCCAGCGGGTGAAGGTTGGAATTTATCAAAACATGATAGAATAAACTACTTAATTATGTTAGAGTGATTGCCAGCATGCAACAATCCTAAGAGCAAAGAGCTTCTCAAATTGGCCTGAGGGTAGTGGCAGTTCAGCATTTGCAGTTTTAACTGTACATTTTGGAAGTCTCCTGCACCTCGTTAAGTATATGGTATTCCAACGGGCTGCCTGTTTTCCTGCCTACATTGATGAGCTTTGATGACATGGGCCCAGAGCTGCCATTTCTGCTGTGATAGCTCTAAAGGGCTCTTGCCTCTTGACTGTCAGAGTTTAGCAGCATCTCTCTTTTGTCACAACCCACCTTTCGGTATTAGCAACAATCCCCAAAGCACCACAGAATACTCATCCAAACCCTAGGGCCACCAAGTTGTCCTACTTCAAGGAGACGTGGAGCCCAAACGGAAGCCAAGGCTCTTTGAAGAGCAAGCTAACTGGAAAGGGAGTGCTCGAGGAGCCACCTGGTCCTGTAGGAACATCAGGAGATGTTCTGTCTCCACCAAGCACCACATTTCTACAGCATTCACCTCCTCAAGGGATGCGGCATGCATGCAGTTGTGCCTGGTTGTAGGTCACCAGGACTTGGTCTCTCCTGTCTTACTGGGGGTTGTAATTGGGTTCCAGATTTGTCCCTTTTCTTGCCCTTTCCTCACTCAGCTGATTATGACCTGATCTGATGCTCAGAAATGACGTGTTCTTGTTTTCGCTGCCTGTTCGGATCATAAGCCCCTTTTGTTAGGTGTTTAGAATGATCCCATGTTCCGTCCCTGAACCTGCCCGTGAAACTTAACACCAAAGACTAAGGGTCTTACTTAATTACGGGAGATTTTTTTTTTCCACCAGCATAAACTGGAGAAAGGTAATTTCCACAGCTGCATTATTTACCTCAGATTTTACTAAGGCTGCTTTTATAGCAGTGCTAGAGGTTAAATCCACTGTTATTTCCTACATGGCCTGACTTTACTGTATGTTACAGTGCATAGTATTCATTTAATCCAAGCAATAAAAAGATATACCAGCAGCACTGTTTTCCAAAAGAGGAACTTAAATAAAAACAATAAATTTAAAAAAAAAAAAAAAGGCAAAGAAAGAAAAAGGAAAAAAAGAAAATAAATACCTTTTTTTTTTAAATCCAGTAAGTCTGTCTCTGGAACGAAAATCACAACATTTGCCTCATTTCTCAAAAGGCAATAAGTATAAAAATATTATGTAAACTACTAAAAATACCATCCTCCTGACTTGGGGCATTGCTCTAAAAATAATAACCATCCTGTTCAGCTGAGATAAACTCTGACCGAGTGTTTAAAAAGAAGAGCTCAGCTGACGGCCGCACTACCCCTAAAGCTGTGCATGCCCTTAAAGGTTGAGCCCAAGCCGACAGCACAACTCCACTGGACACCAGCTGCAGAGACGGGCAGGGCTGTGTCTGCGCAGCCAGGTGATGCTATGGGAGATGAAGTCCCAGGGATGCAGTAGCTGACCTGGCAGAGTCCTCAATTCCTCGCAAGCCATCCCAGTCCATCACTAAATGGCTGGGCCGTGCGGTGCTCACAGCTTTCCCAGTGCCAAATGGGTCGCAGACTTTCAAGTGCTTGGAGAAAAACGGAAAGGCTTTGTTCTCGGTACAGCCAGGAGGCTTGAGAGACTATGAGCTTCACTTCAAGTTGGGGAAAGCTTCTCCCCCACCATGATGGGGGGTAATAAACCTCCGTCATGCACCAAGGCCAGTGGTCCCTACCATGGGTACCACCTCCTGCAGCGCCCTGTGGTTCCTGCCCACCTTCTGCAGCCACTGCCAGAGGGAAGGCAGATCTTGCTTCCCTCCATCTGACCCCTGGGGTGTCTCCTCTTGGGCTAACGGCACCCCATCCCTGCAGTCACAGCGTGCCAGGGGAAGACCCCTCCGAAGGACTGACTGTTCCCTACTTCCACCCTCCTTCCCACTGCCAGAGCGACTCATCCACAGACATTTTCCCTTCCGACGCGGGAGAGGGTGTTCCCAGACTTGGCAGCATCCCTGCTTCGAGAATTTATCTGGCATTTCGCTGGTAGAAAAGAAAGCAGATCCCTTTCGAAACTCGCATGCAGGAATGAGCTGCATGTCCCTCACGCCTCTTGGCGAACTATAGATAGTGGTTCGCAGCGGGTAGGGTCAGTATAAATAGATACAGAATATCTGTATAAAAAAGCACACATTGCTCTGGCCTGGCAAGGTTTCTAATAAGATCTCCCACAAACTGCGTCAGAATGTCAAGAGGATTTTACTCCCTGTAATTGAACTGTGTTCTTGCCTGTGTTCTCCGTCCCGCCCTTCAGTGCTCTCCTCTCTGAAAATTCCTTTGTTCAGCCTAAAGAGGCATTTCATTAAATAAGAAATAATTTCTGGGAGTGGTAATTACAGTCTTTTTCAGATGGGTGATATGTGGCTGTTCTGTTTTCCTTTCTGTTAGCAAAAACAAAGAGAATCCCAGTGTCTTTCATTAGGTGTCAGCTCCAGCCACCCTTGCCAGTGCAAAACTCGGACAGGTTGGTTTTGATCAGGTTGAATTTGTTCTACCAAATCACTGAAGTTAAGTTGGAAGCAAGGATTTACGTGGCAATGCTCATTGCCTGCACAACGACCGATCCTGCCTCCCTGAGCTCTGCTACCCTCGGAAAGGGCTACTTTTTTGCACTGGTTCAAGTTGATCCTATTTCTATTTTCTTCACTGTGAGCTCAGCGCATGGGAAGAAAAAGGCACAACGTTCAGAGAGGCAAGGGAGAAGAGCCAGAGCCCTGATCCCTTACTGCCCTGTCCCAGCTTGATGTCCCTGGAATTACACCCCTGTAAAGCACAAGTAGCACAAACCTGAATCCGCTCCAAGGTGTGCTCTGATCATCTCTTTATTGCGTATTTGCCAAGACATTATAACCAGCCTTATATACGTGGGGGGGTGGGTTAATGCCAGAAATTGCTGCCTTTTTAGTTAATGAGACACTTCATCAAGGTCTGTTTTTCATCTACGTTTCTTCTTCTGCTAGGTGCTTTACCGAGCCCCCCACTTTACAAATCAAAGCAATTAGCAGGGCTGCTAACAAAGCTTGCAAAGGTACAAAGCTCATAGGCACCATCGTACCCACGGATGCTCCCTGACACCACATGCAAACTCCCACACCATGGGCAGCTTTCCGGCCAGTCTTTCCTAGATGTATCTGCTTGCCTGCTCTAAGGCCAAGAAATGCGCTAGACGCTTGCTTATTGAAGCTTGCCGATGCAAACGCAGCAGCGGTATGACTTGCATCAGCTGAGCAGACGTGTCAAAGGCAGCACTGCTTGATTTTAGGCCTGTAAGGATTTTGTCCTTAGCCAAACCATGCATTTCTTCACACAAGACGAGCCAGATGCCAGTGTGAAAACCCATGGCGCGTCACAGCGCCGTAACCAGAGGCTCTCTTCTTGAGTAGCATCAGGACTTTCAAGAAGGTCCCACCGGTGTCTCCCAATATCTGCGAGGGGGTGACATTCCCCCAGGAAGAGACGCGCTGCTCTCAGCCTGTGTCCCCACAGACAGAGCTGTATCCACTCTTTAGGACTGGCTTACCACAAATGGTGCAGGGAATCACCCTCGGCACCGATCGGACTCTTGCTCAACTTGGTGGACACAGCAACGGGCCACCTCTGTCACCGTGCCCGCTGTGCCAGGGTTCCCTATTTAACCTGGTTGCGTTCCCAGGCTCACACTCTGTAATGACCAATCTCAGTGACATTAACAGCAGCCTCAGAGAGATTAAATTCTTCAAGTTCCATGAAAAAAGATCGCCAGGTGAAGAAGACAGGGTTTCTTTGTTTCCCCTTGGAAGAAACGGAGGCTGAGCATGGGCTCACACCTCTTCCACCACTGGAGTCTCCCGCAGGTGCTCCCCTGAGGACCCCAGAGCTCATGGCTGCTCTGGGAATTACTCGTTATGAACCTCAGCCCGTCCCCACACAGCACATCCCTTAGTCTGGAAGCCCTCCTGGAAGCCGGAAAGCTGAGACATAAGTCCTTTTCCCCAGCAGATTTCCTGTGTGTGACCTGGGCAAGTCGCTTATAATCATGTGAGATCCAAGAAGTGCAAAATATCTTAAACTCCCTTGAGTACAGGAGAAACCTAAAGGTTTCAGAATGAGACTCTTTCATTTGGATTTTAGCCAAGCTTTTGAGTTTAATACCCTTACATTTGCAAAAAGCTGTTGGAGATCCTTAATGCCCTCCAGAGCTCACAAGCTCGGGTTTATGTTTCAGCTGGAAGCCGATCAACAGCTAAAAAGAGTGCAATAGCCACTTTTGTGTGAATCTGAAGAACGATATTTCCAACAAGCAACATGGAAGTGTCCTTAGGGCCACCTACAATCTACCTACAACATGACATAAAATGACCCGAACGTGTTAGCAGTGAGGATGGGGAGACAAACTTAGCATGGCTCCTTATAGATTCACCTTCCCCAAACTTTTCCAATAAACCCCACAGCCACGCTAACTGCACTGCTCTCACTACACCTAGGCAAATAAAATAGGAGTAAGCAGATATGCCCAGCCTGTTTAAACCCAACTAGCAAATTCCAGCTGACAGCTTCCAAACCGTGTCTCTGAATTTATTGGCATTTCAAAATGTGTTACAGAACCATGGTCCACTGGCAACGGAGAGCCTTGTTACAGAAACGCAGGGAGTCAGCGGAGAGCGAAGTAACACAGCAGAAAGCTCTTTATAAAGGTGCCAGCTCATCAATATCCTTTCTGGGGAGGACACTTGCGTTCAGCACAATTCAAACGTTTCCACACAACTGTGCCTTCTGTCCAAGCATATCGGAGCCGAACACAGGCTGAAAAGGAGCCTGAAGCCAAGTGAGCCCAGTCAGATTTGAGCTCCTTGACGTGCGTTTCAGCTGCGAGTTACAAGGCACACAAATGAGCTGCCCAGAATAGCACCGGCCCCAGCAAACCCTGCCTGCCGGGCTAATGGTTTCAGGCTGCCCAGTGCTGCAAGATAGCGAGGTCGGTTTGTTTTCTTTTGAATCAGGCTCTCACGTTTCAGAACATGAAGGACTGTGAGGGCCGCATCCTCACCTGGTGTAAATCACCGCATCGCCTTGCAAGGAGCTTTGCCAGCTTACACCAAAAGAAGGGCTGGCCCACAGTACCTGAGCCCACCAGTATCTGGTCTGAACTGGTGGCGTGTTGCTGACTGATGTGTCGCTGGAGCGGCAGGGTTTCGGAAGTCAGACACAAATATATCATATATATCATCAAAAGCCTCGGAGCCTGGGTGATGTATTAACGTAATAACATCTGAGAACACAGTAGCTTTAATGATAGCAGACATCAGAAATGAAAAAAATACTCATGGCGCTAACTCAGGGAAAGCCCAGGAAAATCTGGAGCAACGTCTTTCGTATTTCCCAATCATGCACAAGTTGGTGAAGTGACAGGAAAAAAATGGGAAGAGAATTCACCCGCAGTCCTTGGCGAGAGGGGAGGAAGAAGGCGGCAATGTGCATTGCAGCGAGCAGCGCTTTCCCCTCGCCACGGGGCTGTGCCGTGGGGACCCGTGACGTGTGCGCGTTTTACTAAAAGAGGAGGCATCTCCGAACCTCCTTACCTTCCTCCTCACACAGCAAAGCCAGACAAACAGGTTTCCCCATCTTCAGCCCAGACAGCTACGGGCTGTGGTGTCAGGCAGTTTAATTCTTTTCTTCACACTCTTTCATCCCTGTCCCCTGTTTAAATCCTACAGCTGTTGACGTGCCTCTAAAAGAAGTGGCATGACAACCCAGGGAAAGCAGAGGGCACAGCGTCCTGGCTGTGCATTCCCTCCTGTTACCTTCCACCTCTATTTCTTTAGAAACTGAAAATCCAGTGTCACTGTGCATCCATCTCAGCAAAGCAGAGATGTAACCGGGGAGAAGGAAACGTACCGCTTAGCTGCTGAAAAGACAGACATGGAGTCAAACAGGAACACCCCTGAGCGGCACTGCACCATCCATCACGCCCTCCTCCCTCCTCCAGCCCTCCCGTTTCAGTCTCCTCCAGTTGTCAGGAAACCCCGCACCCGTAACAAGCAGTACTTAAACTGTCTCAGCAAGTAAAGCCTAACTACTCAAGATTTCAGTATATTTATGCAATCCAGTCTGGCTCTGGGCCCACGCTAGCTTTATTTATCTAATGTCTGTGCTGTAGGCGATGAATTCATAGAGAAGGTATTATTAGAAGACAACACGCATAAAGGGAAGAAAAAAATTAGTGAGAAGCCCAGTGGAGCAAGGCTTTGCTGCGCTCCCAGCTCTCCTCGGAGGTGGCAAGCGGAGCGGCAGAGCGGGGAGAGCCGCGCGCAGCCCTGAGCAGGAGGGTCCTTGGGCAGGGTCCCCGTCCCAGCGAGGAGCACAGGGCTTCGTACCTCCTGGAGACCCTTCCCAGCATAGCAGGAGGCACGCTGAGGATTTGGAGGAATATGCGTAGAAACCCGTTTCGAGCTCTCAGAAGAGGGGGCCAAGGCAGCTGCTTTCTCAGCCCTGGTGCATCTCCCTCCCTCCCACCTGGGGGTGCAGATCTTCTCTGCCTGACAGCCCACACAAGCCTTGCTGCGAAGACGTGAGACAGGCGCTCGGGAAGTCTGGCAGCCCTGCAGTACCTGCCGGGGCGAGTGGTGGGGGGCTGCCCCCCAGTGCCCCCAAGAAGCCCCAGGTAGGACAGAAGCTTGGGATGTGCAGGACGGACGTGCTCGCCGCGCTGGGGTGCGACGCGGCTGTCGCAGGGCTGGGTGCTGAACACTAAGCTTTAATCAGTTGACACCGGCTCACAAGATGTTTTTCACCTTCTGTTCTGTCTATTTGCAGTGAAAGCTCTTGAGGACAGGGCATCCCTCTAACATCACCCCCCGGCACAGCTGCTCTGAAGGTACAAACACCATTTCTTTGTGCGGCCCTGCACAAAGCACAACCATGCCCAATAAAACACCGTCCTAAGCTGAAACTTCTGTTACCACACTACTACTTATAAAAGACAGCAGTATATTCCACTAATTGCCTCAACCCAATTAATTATGCAAGAAAATATGTAAAATGAAAATTAACTCCATGAAACCAGTCCATGGAAATTATCCTAGAACTTTAAATCAGCATTTCCGCAACAATTAGAAGTTCCTCTAGGACCCTTTTAATGTGGGAAGGAGTCTTGAGTCACTGTTTCATGTCACGTTGTCAGAAAAAGCTGTTTCCTAGAAAGAAAACCACCTACAGAGACTTGATAGTTGAATGAAAGTATTTAAATTTCCAACCAACATGCACTTAGAAGGGAAATACTCACAAGCCACCACAACAACGGCAGTATTAAAACTGCCTGTACGTGGGGCTGTATAGACTGTTTGAAATAAAGAAGATAATAGATCAGAAACACAGTGTGATCACAATAATTAAGGATGGAAATGTCAAATCACAATAAACCTTTGTATTCTGTTTTCCCTTGGTTATTCACTGTGGTCTGACACCCTTTGGATTCAGGGAGTTCCATGGCTCAAAATCACATTAAAGCTCATGCTTTAATCACTAGAATCTGCCTTGGCTACAAATCCGAACAGAGATGGTATTTTCCTACCCCTAATTTTGATTTTTGGGGGAAGGGGTTGTTTGGATTTGTTTACAGATAAGTTTAATTCCTGAATTCTTTACCCAATTCTTAAGCAAAATAAGAAAAGCTCCAGCCAGAGCAAGGGGTACAATTCTGCCTATAAGCATTCCTGACTAGACATTATCTGATCAAAGCTATTTGCCACTGAGCACAAACTGCCAAAGAAAACTCCTTGTGTTACTCACTAATATTATCTCCAGACTACAAACCATCTAGTTCTCACATAAACCTAGATGTTTGTTTAAAAACAAGTTACCTCTAAACTTGTCCTGCTTTGGGAGCAAAATATTCGCTCCTATGTGTTACTGGAGAAATGGAATTGGAGTCATGCCGTTATATCTTACTACGCTTACTTTTTTTTCCTCTTTTCTTTCTGTAAGCTCTAGACAGGGGGAAAAGTGCAACGTAAGGAACTTGCATTGCTGGGGCCTTAGTAATATCCGTCAGTAAACCTGTAATTAGATAGGGAGTAGTATTAATCTTGTGCATTGCCTGAGGGACATTGCCAACATCCAGCAAAACCTCTATTGATGAGGAAGGATTCCAAGCATGCCTGTATGAAAAATGAAAGAGATGAAATATTTACTTACTTTACCCTTCCCTCAACCACTCATTCTCAACCAAGAAATAGTCTAGACCCCAACGGACTAAATCTTCTACTAATACCAATGCCTTAACACAAAAGGCAATGCGTGCTAAGCCTTTCGGTTCTTCCTCAAACGCCTGTTATAACAGGTATTTCAAAGAAACCTCGGAGTGTGATATTTTCAGATGTACAACCTTTTAATTTAAAATGTGTTAATGGAATGAGAATAGTTAATGCAGACGAAGATATTGGTCAGTTGTGATAATGGAAGTCATAGCCTTCGCATCTTAATACATGATTCATAACTCATATCTCATTAATCTGGCATCAAAGACGTGATTTATAGATGTTCTTTTTCTGTACGCTCCACCCTTGTTTCCTGGATGAGAGGGAATAAACTATTTTTTACAAATTTTTTTCAAATGAGTCTGTATGGCGAGAGATTATTCTGGCCTATTACAGATAGCTGAAACACCCCCAAAAAAGAGTTTTCTTATTGAAAAGGCATTTAATAAAAATAAATGACATTGTTTCTCTTACACCTAACGGCCAACTTCATCACTTCCTATGACTATTTTTCTTTTTGTCTTGCTTTTTTTTGCAATTGTCTACCTTACTAGAATTATTTGATTGCTGAAAATAGAAAAAAGAGGCCAGTAGATGGAAATTGCACACAATCCTTACCATAGTTGTTCGCTACTTTCAACAGAAAACAGTCGTGAATTTTTTTTACAAATATGGAGAGCAGAATAGAGACAACTTTGCATTTTTTGAGGCTTGCTCTTTTATTTCTTAGCCAACTGCAGTGATCCTTGAGAAAAGCATACCCTGTCAATTACTATTTCCCGTGTTATCTTTTTTTAGAGTGAAGTAAAATCCTGGATTTTGACTTGAATGGACCAAGAACTTTACCCCACCTGTGTGAATTAACACTACTCAGGCTCAGCAATTAGAAAATGTGACGAGTCTGACAGCAAGAGCTACTAAAGCCAACGAGGCATCAGCACCAGGGTCTTGCACATCACTGCTTAATCCCGGGAAGAATTTAAGTATACACTTAACTTTAAGCTAGCGAGTAGTTTCATTGATATGTGACTATACAAGATAATTAGCATTAATTATGCACCTAAGTGCTTTGCATATCAAGGGCAAACTGTTTTGCAGCTTGAAGGTTTGAGACCGCAGGCTCTGAGCCACCCGTGCTTTTCAAAACTCCTTCCTTGCATGTGGCCAACAACACTGACAGTGGATTGTTCAGCCACATTAACATTATTCATTACTAATTTTCAAACACTAACAAGTGTGAATGCCATATCTGTTAGGACTCAGAGGAGAAATCCAACCTGCCTACTACATTTTCCCTGAGGGAATCCCACCCACTATGTCACAACCATCATTTTCAGTATTTAACTTCTCGTTTTTCAAAACTGGCTGCCACAGAAGTGAATGGAGCCCAATGTGTCCCCGTGTGTGACCACAGAACCACTAGGAAGTGAGCTCTACAGCTGAGGCACGGCTGTGATCTTAGTGAAAGCTGAATCAAAATGGGCCAATCTAATATTCTGCGACAAATGTTTTTCCTCTAAGGAAATGGCGGGTTCTGAAATCTACCCATTGTAGCAGTAAGCCATGGAAGCTCATTAAAGCAGTTCTCAGGAGAGTGGCTGGATTAGTCAAGCCAATAAAATGCAAACTACATTTGCCAGTCACTTTGCCAACACCATTATATTTTTAACCTAGGGCTTTACACTTTGGTGTCCAAAGCCCTTTAACCGAAGCATTGCGCCACTACGCTATTGACTGAAACTGCTCTTCCCAACACGACCAAGCAGACTGGGAATGGGTATATGTTATAATTATATGATTTAATTTCATGCTGAGCCTGTCTGAAAGATCTCTGCTCTAAGAGGATGCAAAGCCAGCCAGGAAATATCTGAGTACTTCCAAGAGCAGGTACGGCTAAAAGCCGGATTTCCTACCCATTCCTCACCATTTCAAGTACACTCTCCAAGCCAGCCGTGGTGGTCTGCTGAGCGCTCAGCTGTGTGCTCCTATGGCAAAGCTGGCTTGAGCAACCCCTCTACTCTCCGTAGCTCTTCCTCTCGCTCCCACTCTCCTTTTCTGCCACGGGAGGTACGGGCTGCCTCAGCTGGGTGCTTCAGCTGCCCGTGTGGCCTCGCTCTAACCGGGTCTGTGAAGCAACCTGGGCATGTGAAACCAACCAAGCCACCCAAGCTTGCAAAAACCCAAAGTTAAAAAAATAGCCACTCACAGAATCACGGAATCCCAGGATGGTAGGGGTTGGAAGGGCCCTCTGGAGCCCACCCAGCCCAGCCCCTGCCAGAGCAGGGTCACCCAGCGCAGGCTGCACAGGGCCGCGTCCAGGCGGGTTGGAATCTCTCCAGAGCAGGAGACTCCACACCCTCCCTGGGCAGCCTGTGCCAGGGCTCGGGCACCTCACAGCGAAGACGTTTTTCCTCCTGTTCAGGCGGAACTTCCCGTGTTCCAGTTTGTGCCCGTTGCCCCTTGTCCTGTCGCTGGGCACTCAAACCAAGTCATTTTGCAGCTCCACACTGGGTAGGTGCTTGCCTGGGTGCAGGTTCAGACGTGGTTCTTACCCCAGCCGTCCTCAAATTTGCCACACAGAAAGGGCTGAAGAGCCCCTGTACCTGGCTCACTGCTGTGGAGCTGCTGGGTTGCCCGCAGCAAGCAGCACCTGAACATCCCAACAGGCAACAGGGGGTTTTACAGCAACGCACTCCCAGACTCCTGAACCACACATGAAAAAGAGGAGAGTGTCCTCAGGAACAGGCTCACACAGTCCTTCTACAGGCTCAGCATGAAAAAAAATACTTGCTGTGGCCAGAAGTGCTGCTGTAGCCTTCCTTCCTTCCTTATGTTAACAGCAAGGGACACGCTTGAACCCAGTGGTGGGCTCCATCTACAAAATAAATTGCTCTCCAGACTTAGCAGAGGAAGCTGGAGAGCAGGCAGTCACCCAGACAGTAATAAAGAGTTTCCATGACCTTTTTCTGTCGGATGGTAAATCCCAGCAGCAAGAACCCCTCAATTTTAGTCCAGCAGGATATAGTGAAGCTGGGAGACTGAGCAGACTTGTGAGGGTCTGTAAATGTTCCAGAGGATTTTCCCTGCAGGAAGAATGTTAGCTTAGGTGTCCCTGCTAAATTCTGCATATAAAGCTTTATTAGCAATACAGCCAGACAGAACATTAGAATCAAACATTTGTGCTCAAAGAGTTCAATCTCTATAAATATAACTCAAAAAGCCTTTGGGCCCTGTAAAATTCCATATGCTCTCCTACCATTAAAGGGCTGCATCTCCCCGGAGGCAGCATAGCAAGGACTAAAAATTGATCTTACTGCTTAAAGCCTTTGACAACCAACTTTGCTGTCCCAGAAGGTTATTTGGGGAATCTTATATGAAATTCATTCTTGCCCAGCTTAGGGATGGAGGAGACTGCTTTGAACAATAACAATAATAGTATGGACTGATACAGCAGTGTATTTTCAATCATTATTTAACTCCTGCCATCCTTCTGTGAAGCTCTACAGAGAAGGGACTAGGCACTACTAAAGAACTGCCAAATCTCTGGGTGAGCAGCAGTTCTTTAGCAGCACACAACAATAAATACAGGTTTTCAGGTTGGGATGTGAGGCGAGATACAACCGCTGCTTGGAACAGGAGAAGAAAAGAGTGCAACTCTGGGCACTGACGTTTGGTGAGGGCACAGAGTCAGATTTAATACCTCTAATGACTGCAAGTACTTCTGGCATCGCAGTGCTCCCCTCCACTTCTCCAGAAAGGCAAGGCAGTTCTCTGCTGTCCTTACGCACGTGCCTCATCCTGCACAATTAGTCTAGGAGGGTTTGCTGCAGGAGTGCGGGTTTTGGTAGGCTCCCCGCACGGAGTGCAGCCCCCTCAAAGCGGCCAACCTCTATCTGCAGAGGTGTTGAGCAAAAAGGAACTCCTGTGACCCAAAACCACAGAGCTCCTATCGCCTGGAAAGCACACGGTGAGGCAAATATAAGTAACCCATCAATTCTGGGATTTCAGCAAGCACATCCATGATAAGCAAAACTAACAAAGACTCGTTTTCCACTTGTCTGACTCCCAATCTTTCTCCACCCCCTCTTCCCCATGTGAATCTCTGATGTTTAATAAAAGGTGAGCTGCTTGGCCTCCTCCCTCAGCAGGGTGCTAACAGGGGCTCTCCCATTCATTCCCCTGCCACCTGTTTTTCCCAAACTTGTAGGAACATATCCCTCTTTAAGATCTTCACCCTTTTGCTAAATTTGGTTGAAATTGGCCAGCAAATTCAAAAGCTATTAGACACACACATACACCCCCAGAGGCAGTGTGATCATACAAGACTCATTTCCTTAGGATATTAGGCAAAAATGCCTAGTTGAAAGCTTTTTGATGTTTGGTGCACCTTTCTCCATTTCCTGGTTCTGCGTGAAACGGCAGAGAGAACCAAAGACATCACAAGTAAAAGCCCATCCCCAGAAGACTGTTATTAGCCTTGTTTCTAGAGCAACTCTTGGACGTATATCAAAACAGAACCTCCTCCCCCTCTGGGGTTTGCTCATCCTATGCAGATCTGTGGGTGGCATCTCTTGATGATCGCTCTCCGCAGGTCCTGCTAGCAACGCTGCCGACGCTGGGCTGCATATTTTTAGCTCGCTGTTCAAGTCAGAATATTAATGCTATCGCTCATATCGCTCTCATTGACTCTTACGTGAGCCTGGTCATTAGGAGGAACATTCCACTGGTTTAGCAATAATGTTACATTAAGATTTTGCTCCAGATAGACAAATCAATTTAGAAACAGCCACTCTCAGCCTTTGATATATCAGGGGCTTTAACTAATTCAGACAGTCTAAGTTATTAAGAGGAAATGATGAAAACTAAAACCGTCTTTCTGAAGATTTAGCATCATCTGTATAAATACTAGCAGGACTCCATCGCTCTGGTCTTTCTGCTGCTAACTGCAGGTGGAATACAGCCACGGTGGCACTGGCACACCAGGCAAGACGGAAAGAGAAATGAAAACCAATCGGCCTAATTAGCCCGATGGGGCCTTGTTCTGGAAATCAGCATGATGTGAACAGAGGAGCTGCTGCCGGTCCAGCATGACTCGTTTCGGAGTTATCATCCGTGCTAGAAGGGACTGCATGGGAACCGTTATTGAGAGGTTATTTCAGACAACTTCCACTTCTGGTCAAGCCCTTAGACCTTAGACAGAGAGACTTTGATGAAGGCTTTGATTCCTGCTGTCAGGCATGTTTTCAGATATTTAGCTCTAAGGTAGCTAAACTCCAAGCCCGTTCATAGCAGAATTATTGTAAGCCTTTAACCCCAGAGTCATGAACCAAATGCTGATCCAAAAGCCATATCCTCAACTCATTTCACATTCAAATCCCTCCTTCCGGGAGATGCTGAACTATCTCAGTTCTCATTCGTTTCAATGGGAGTTGAGGCTGCTTAGCAGAATACAGGATCAGACCTGTACAGTCGAAAACTGCTACAGTACCTGAAGAACCAGCTTTAAAATGATGAGCACAGAGCCTGGGTCTGAGCTGGGAGCTGAATCCATAGAGGGAGGCAGCAGATCCACACTCCAGTTAATTATATTAAATAATACCTTCTAGTAGATACACAGATCGTTTTCTCTACCACTGCTGCCACCTCTGTGCCAATTATGCTAACTATCGGTTTCTTTTCAAAGGCGGAAGCAAAAAATAACATTCAGTTGAAACTGCAGGAAGAAACTTAAGTGGGCAGAGGGTAATTATCTGAGCTGGAATCCACCCAAGGGACTGGAGCGAAGAACCCCTGCTCTGGCTGTGAAGGATCACGGGAGCGTTAAACCCACGGCGGAGCGGGGCTCGAGCTCTGCGTGTTGTCTGAGAAGGCAGCATCTCTTTCAGCACAGTGTTTTCAGAACAGTCTTTGTTTTCCCATTCTCTGTCTTCCTGAAGAGACAGAATTGTGTTCTTCAGATAACCACACCGCAAATGGAGAACTATTAAACCACAAAGATCTATTTTAAATTAACATTTGCAATCTAGCTTAAACCCACAAAACCAAGGAAATGCTCCAAAGCTGCTCTCCCCACCATAAGTCAGGGCACATTGCATGCGAGATAAGAATGCTGCACTTTTTATTTGGTAGATTTAAAAACCACCTCTTGGGCGACCTCTCGGTATCTCTTGCAGCTGCAGCACAGACAGCAGAGGTGGGTGGATGCAACCACAAACCTGAAATTTCCCAGCTTTCATTTTTAATTCAGTTCCTTAAAGTTCTTGGAGGGAAGGGAAGGGATGGGCTTTGGGGTTGGTTTTAGGTTTTTTTTTTTTGGTTTCTCTGCCAATTTAAACTTCTTTTTATTATGTTCAGTGCTATGTTTAGGCCTCTCTCCAAAGACTGTCTCCCAAAAATTAAGAGACAATTTTATTACTACACAGAGGAACTTCAAAAAGGGATCTGATAATGGGGGACTTTTCAACCTTGCTTAATGAGATCTAATGACTGGAACTTGCAACTAGACATATTCGACCTTAAATTAAGATGTAATCTTCTAGCTGTGAGGGTAATGACATACTGGAACGATTTCTCATGAAAGGTAGCCTCACTATTGCTCAGAAATGTTATGCTGAAATCAGATATGATTCTGGAAAACAGTATCTAATTTGGGTCTGGGTGAAGGTCTAGGGGCTGGAAGCAGAAGGTAGGGAAAGGGGATGAGATCAAGCTGGATGTTTATCTGGGGTTTAGAGCTGGGAAAGTCTGTATCACCCCATGTATCGCTGTCCTTCCCTGGCCCTGAGGAGAAGACGACTGCCCACGTTGCTCTCAGTGCTCTGCAACCCCATCCCATGCTCCCGCAGCTTCGGCAAGAGGCAGAAAGCAGCATTTCCTCTGGTGGGAGGTTCAGGGAGAGGGCAGTCCTTCTGGGAACCGCTAACCAGAGCACCCCTTATTGCCCACTTGTAGCCGAAATCTCTTTAGCCTCCCAAAGGCAGAAGTCCTTTTGTGTCTCTCCTTTAGCTGTCCTGGCAATGCATCTGCTCTGCGTTTGCAGGGAGGCCTCCACGGGTCTCCCTGCTGAAATTGGCTTCCCTTGGAAGCAGCAGGGACTGCAACAGGGCTCAGAGCTGAAATGGCAAACAGGGCTGGACCTGCGCCCTCCTACTCTTTCGCTTCCTTGGGAGGTTTTCCATGGAAAGCTCCAGCGTGCAGCCCAAGCAGCTCGGCTGAGTGAGCATGCAGCCAGACAGGCAGCCATTGCACAGAAGGGTTTCTTCTTCGGGACGGATAAAATCCTTTGTTCCCCTCCAGGAAACACCCTGCAGATCTGTCACTGGCCTAATGGACCAATTTCATGCAGTGCTTGCAGGGATGGACACACAGTACAGCAGTCTGTCACGGAAGCTGCCATGTCAGAGAGAGCTGCGAGAAAGGCACCAGGCTGCTGAGCAAGCGGGGACCCACCACACTCTCCATCACTTTCATTTCTCATCTCAGTCTTCCAGTGCATCCAAAACGAGACACTGTTTTTGCCAAATGCCTTTCTAGAACTCACCGTTCTCCATCCCCGAGCCTGAAGGCTAAGTTTGCTTTGGACAAAACATTTAAGTGCAGAGTAAACTCCTCAGAAGCAGTGGTACCGCAAGCATAGCCTGAAGCCATCTCCACTGCTACAGAAATTAAGTATTTATGGTTTATTTTTAAAATATTTTCCACTGGAAGGTCACCAATAGTGGAGTTTTCTCTAGGTATTTCCATCTTTCTTCCCTTTACTCTGCTCTGTGTCTCGTTTGGTTAGAAGCAGCAGCAGCTTGGTTAAGGGCAAAATCGCTGTCTATGCTCTGAAAGGGAATATTGGTGAGAGCTTCCCCGGGCAGCCTGTGCCAGGGCCTGACAGCCCTTTCGGGGAAGAAATGGTTCCCAAGATCCAACCTAAACCTCCCCTGGCGCAACTTGAGGCCGGTTCCTCTTGTCCTGTCGCCTGTTCCTTGGGAGAAGAGACCGACCCCCCCTGGCTCCAACCTCCTTTCAGGGAGTTGCAGAGAGCGAGAAGGTCTCCCCTCAGCCTCCTTTTCTCCAGGCCAAACCCCCCCAGGTCCCTCAGCCGCTCCTCACAGCACTTGTGCTCCAGCCCCTTCCCCAGCTCCGTTGCCCGTCTCTGGACACGCTCCAGCACTTCAATGTCTTTCTTGTAGTGAGGGGCCCAGTTCTTGAAACACAGAGTGGCAACTTGTCATCACAGTTGATGTGATCTTGAGGTGACCTCCATTTCCTTCTCTGCATGAGCCCAGAGGACAGGTCCTGGTCACAGAAATGGGAATCCTGATCTTGGGATACCCAGGCTTGGAGTCAGGGATACCCAGAGGCTGTGCACAGGGTGCCAGCATAACAACATTGATTTTGAGGCAGGAGCCAGCGTGCTGGCTAAGGGCCAGCTAGAATGCTCGGAGAAGATAAACCCCCCTTGCTGACTTCTCGGGGTAGGGGAGCACTGGTTGGTAAATAGTCAGCAGTTACCAGTGCAAAGTGCCTGGGAGAGACGAGCTGTGCTCCGCTGAAGCAGGGATGGAGCATCAGAAGACATCTGCTCCTCCCCTAAGTGCCTGCTGGAAGCACCAATGATGACAGGGTATGTCAGTGCAAAAGCATTCATCTTACTCTATCTATCTCCTCCGTATGCAGATGTCAACCAGACGTGGAGAAAGGTGCTGCACAGGCTGACAGAGACCACCTAATCTCACCCCCTGATAGCCAGGCAAGGGAGTGGGGAGGAACGGCAAAAAGCCTGCTAGAGGCAGAGGAGAACGTACCGCACACACCCGGGGGGCTCCACGCAGCCCCCGTGCAGCAGCACTGGCCCGTGTCGCTGCCACTCGATGGGCTCTCACCACACAGGCGCACAGGACCAGCAATGGTCCTGATCCACTAATCCACATGCTTATATATATATATATACACACACATACACACGTATGTTAGTGCCAGGAAGGATTCAAAATAGGAGGGGATAAAAATGTCCCTGCTGATCAGAAACGCGTTACTCTTTTTAAAAGACCCTCAGGAATCACAGCTTTTGTACTATCTAGTGGGGAACACGCTTTCTTATGGAGGTAGTTGGTACCCCAGAGTACACACATGCCATGTGTTGGACTCATTTCAGCAGTTACAGAAGAGAACTGCTGCATTAAAGCACCTAAATGGCCTGGGCTCAGGTTACATGATCTCTCCAGGCTGCTTTCACAGCCCCCATCCTCCCCCAGACCCTGGCCTCTTGCTTTTCCCTCCTGAACAGAGATGCTGCCTTTCCCTCCCCACACCTCCAGCTGGCTTTAGGACTCCGCACACCTTTCAAATATTTAAAATGCTAAATTAGATTTCTTTTTTTTTTTTTTTACCAGCTCCAGCCATGCAAACGTAATGATTTGGGGTGAGATTCCTATCGGCAGGACTTGTGTAGGGGCAGAGCTAAACCAAAGTGAGCACAAAAGGCAGGAAGGGATAAAAAACAAACGGGACAGTTTCAATCAACTTAAGACTTAACATCTGAAAACACAATGGGTTAGGGAGAGAAGCGGTACTTGCTTTTGTGCTTCAGAGGGTATTTGTAGAGAAAAGAGACCTCGATGGTTTGGTTTGTCTTAGACAGATGCTGCAGCTTTTGCTCTTCAGTTTTTTAAAGTAAGATTTGTCTCATAAGCCCTGCGCTCCTCTAAGAGATCAGGGATGTCTGGACAACTGCCAGGAGAACCATGCTGGTGATTCAGTGCAGCTGGAGAACGGGCAACGCAGAGCTGGTGACTCCACCTGGGAAGACCCACACCGTGGCTCTGCCTCTTCCCGAGGTCCCAGCCCTGCAGAGGAGCCGCAGGACATCAACGTGGGCACTGGCCACCCTCCCACGCATCCCCACAACTGAGCCCAAACCGCCCGTGTCTGGGGTTTGGACCCGTTCTTTCAGCCACTATGCAAAGTGAGGGGAAAAAAGCATAAGATGGTGTTTTGTTTTTCCAATTTGTAACTATTAAATATACACAAAATATATAAAACACTCGGAATTCTCTGCGAAGGAAATTACCCTTACATGGATTTATGAAGTGTTTTAAATATGAAAGAATGCAAACCAGGAGCATAAAACCAACTAAGCACAAAAACAAGGGGGAAAAAAAAAAGTCTAGGGTGAATAATGAGAGAAGAAACGGATTCAGGCCTATCCATACAGCAACAGCCCAGCAACAACGTCTCTGCCTCGAGATCTAGCAGTTAGTCAGAGCTCCTTCCACTGCCCCTCACCTATACCTGGGATTTCTTTTACGAACAAATATGAAGACAATCTCCAAAACATTTGCATTACAGCACCATTTCTACCAAAATAACAGAATCTGCTCCTGAATTTGATTTTGTAGAAATTTGTGGAGAGGAGTCAAAATAACTAGTAAGTGTAAACAGTATGTGCTACAAAAAAATGAAAATAAACGTCTGAAACGTTTAACACAAACCAGTTCAGTTAGAGACGGCTTGGAGGAGCTCAGAGGTGACACCTTTGTATCTGCAGGTGGAGGAGGAGCATTGCTAGTTGCGTTTTGCTGAGCCAGCTCTACTGATTCCCATTATGCTGGTAGGTGAGAAGCCCTTAATTACCACCACTTCTCACTTTCCCGGCTATTTTCACTGCTTTGCTGGATGTAGAAAGACTCTCATAAATTTTAATGAAGAAAAAAAGAAGTTGGCAAGTGAGGAATCGTGACGGAGGCTTCGCAAATCACACAAAGCCCCCAGCATATGAGGGCATGTCATCGTTTTATGAACTGCCGGCAATCCACTTTAGAGCTTCTGATACTGTGAGAAAGGAAAGGGCCAGTTCAGGATCCTTCCTTAAAGGAAGAAAAAAGAAGAGCTGGAAGCAGGCAGGAATGTCTTCCAGTAACACATGCCTTTAGAAGGATCCGATAAATCTTGGCCTGGATTTATTTGAAAAGGAAAATTCACATAAAGACACTCCCTTGATCAACATAGCTTGAGTGGCTTATCTTTAAATCAAACCCAAAAGCTCCAAGGCACACATCTTTGAAATCTGAGCTTTAATGGCATTAAGAGACTCAGAGACCACCAGTTTCAGACTCAGATCCTGAAAAGCAGGACTTGAACCAAACTGGTTGATTGTATCCAGAACAGCATTTTTGTTTTCAACTTGGGGGAGGCTGGAGAGCGAAGGGTCAAGCGGGACTGAGATTTATTTACTGGCACTGAAAAGTAAACATCAGGCATTATACTGATAACAACCTGGCCCTGACAAAGGCCATTGGCAAGGCACATTCTTGAGGAGGAAGAGTTTTGGTTGCTATATTTCTGCTTTGCTAAGGGGATAGACAGTAAAGCAATTACATTCTTGAGAAGTACAGACAAGGCTGGGAGAGAGCTGCCCCGTGTTTAAAGTGGCAGTAGATGCTAGCAGAGCAGGGAAGGTGGACGGGTGGACAACGGCTGCAGCCTGGCAGAGGCGGGATCCGGGCTCAGCTCTTTGCCAGCCCCTCTTTATTCCCCCGCTTGATATAAACAGGACAACAACTCCGCTCCCCAAAACCCAGTAGAGAAAACGAATGACACATTAGAGAGCTCAGTTAGCCTCGCCGCAGAGCTTCAGCGTGAGAGTTTTGTTCTCACCTGCATTTACATACAGCTACTCTCTTCTGTGGTATCCATCCATCCCACTGGCAGGAGTGGGACAGAAGCTTATTCCAGAAAGGTATGTCAAGGAACATCCTTTCTGGGCAGGCATTGAGCAAAGAACTGGGAAGGACTTTGCCAGGGAAAGAAAATATGACGGACAATCCTTGTGCTGGGAGGCTTGGGAAGAGCAGTACAGACCTCGGCAGCGGGTGTGTGTTTTGGGGGCACAGCCCCATGGGAGGCAGCAGCAAGTGCTGGAAGCAAACCAACCCCCTGCCTCCACTGCATAATGCATGGCAGCCCCCAAAGCTTCATCATTTTATCAGCCAGCTCCTGCTCCTCGCTCACCCGCTGCATCTCCAGGCCTGAGCACAGAACTACCCCAGCGCAGCTTCACTGCGGGTGCCGCTGCAGCGGGCAGAGGTGTGCCCAGCCCCTGGCACCGGCGCGAGCTGCAGGAGCAACAGGGAGGTGTCTCAGAGGCGCGGAACGGGGCTGCTTCTGGCACCCTGCGCCTCCCAGCCTCCCCAGGAGTGCCTGCTGTTGGTGAAGTGAGTCCAGGCTCACGCCGATGAGCCCTTCCTACCTCCCAGACCACAGGAGGACGGCAGGGTGTCGGAAATTCTGTGAGACTCTGCTGACTCACTCTTCCCCCTGCAGCTCCCCTCTGGGATCTGGGCAGAGAGGATCCCCTCTGGGATCTGGGAATACCACGCCATGTGGGTCCAGCTTGAGAAACACGCTGATGGGACGTTCTCTGCCTTGGGAGCAGCTGTGTTTGGGGCTTAACGTTTGTGGCCACACCTTCAAGCCACACATGTTGGTAGATCTGTGCAACCTGTTAGCCAGTGTAGTGAGGCATATCAGCATCCCAGGATGGGTGCCATGCACCATCATCTTCCTCATCCTAACATGGATAACCCAGAGTCGCCCCATTCGCATTCGATAGTTGGCTTTTTGCATCCTGTGAATCCATCCTCTCAGCAAAGATCTTCTGCCCTAGACCACAATGTAAGACGAGTTCTGTATTTGACACATTTCTAAATCAGCTCCGTCCACAGCAGAGACCAGCCAGTGCTCTGGAGACAGGGAACAGCTTCACCTCTCTTAGATCGCTGTGAAGCGGGATGGGAAGGAAGGCCCTAGGGTTAAAGAAGCTAAATGGGGCACTGAGCAGCTCGGAGGTGCTCTCTTTATGCTGACATTGCTATTCAGGATTCAAAATGTTTTCCTAGCACAGTAATCATTTATGAGAATTGGGTATAAGGGACTCCTGTGGCAGGCAGGCTGCCTCTGTAGCATCTTTACACTCTGGGTTTCATTTTTCCACTACATTTAATTTTGAGTATTTCTTAAGCGCATTTAACATTTCTTAAAGGACATTTAATTTAAAGAATATTTAATACTTATTAAAGGAGAGTCTCCTGTTACTAAGTGTACCAAAAGTCAAAGGTTTCAGTACCTTTCTGAATACCCTTGCTCAGACACAAACGTTGAGGACACCATGGATCTCCTTTCCAAAGGGGAGCATTAGGAGGGTACCAAAGCGCTGCACCGGAGCTGCCAGGCAGGATCCCGGCAGCGAGCAGGGTGAGCGGCCAAATGCACAAAACGGACCGCTGCCGTAAGCCCTCCTGCCTGAAAGCTGCGTTTCTTGTTATCATACACGTGCTTTTCTCAGGTCAGACGTACACGGCCGGGGGCTAGGGGCCTGCAGCCCCAGCCCTTGTGACTAAGGGCACGGCCACATGCAGGAGACTGAAAAATTGCTATTTTCTTAAGTGTGCAGCTGTAGGGAAATTTCTCATGTTCTCATCCCAGCCTGCTTCCCTTTACTTGTGGATTTAATTGTTTACATTAGAACAACTTCTGAATAAAAATCCTACGAGGTTTTAAATGCTTAATTCTTTGAAAACAAGGTGATGGCTCACTGAATCCCCTTTGTTGTCACAATCTTTTTATCTGCTTCATATTTCTGATTTTCTTCATTTTAAGGAACCTTAATGTATAGCATGGTTTGATAAATTTACATCTCAAATTACTCTAAGAATAAGCACAATTTAATACTTTGTATATTATTTGCAGATTTTATTAACATTTGATGACAATGTGTCTTGGCTGGGAGCCCAGAATGCACAATGCACCTGTCAAAAATGAAGAGGCCTTTATACCCATTGCTTTCCGTGTGACATCTACATTAATCATCACAATTTGCCTTTTTTTTTTTCCCCCACAAAGAAACCTAAATGTGGGGTTTGGACTCAGTGCTGTTGCAGTTATTTACGGGTGCCCTGATAGACCGAACTGCTGGCCATCTGAGTGGACTTTCTTGTAACCTGTGAAATGGATTGGCCAGTCTCACCAGAACCTTAATGCAGTTTGCCACCCTTTTCGGATGAAAATGGAGGAGCAGTTACCTTGACAGGGCAAAACGCCTGGGAAAAGCAATAGAGTATTTGTGACAGTCACTTCTGCGTGGGCAAGCAGCTCTCCTGGCTGTGTTTCATCTCAATTCCATCCTTATATGTTTGGGGCAGGGGGTCTTAAGGTTCAAAAGAACCAGTTATTTGGTAAAGTTCCTGCCTACAAAGCAAAAGTACATCCCAGTTTTCCCAGTGACAGCAATCTGGGCTACCACACAACCAGGTTCAGCTAACACTGGTAGACTAGATATGGCAAAAACACCCAGCAGAACTTTCTGCCAAAGCAGGCCTGTTCCCAAGAGCCCACTTTCTCGTACTTGCCTAGCACAGGTGCTGGGGTTTCTACCATTTTATTCATGAGGAGCAACTCTGCAGCAGTCTAAACCTGAAGCAAAGCCGTCGCCAATGCGATAGTGCTACCACAAGCCCTAGAGTGAGCCGTGAAGTCAGGCAGAGGCACGCACGGCCGGGATCTGTAGCACCGAGAGCTCATCCCGGCCGGTGTCTGCTAAGAAATTAAAATACATGCTGTCTCGTCGCGTACCATCTGAAAGACAGGTTGCTGTAGACGAAATATGGAAAGTAGCGGTAAGAAAAACCTGTGCTATTTCAACATTTTTTTGGCTACAGAGACCACACTGCAACATCCACCGATATGAAAACACCCCAAGGCACTTTTTTTCCCCTGGGCTTCTCCAAAATAATAAAGACAGCGTTGACAGGTGACAGACCGCAGTCTTCCATACTGAAAGATGAACGAAGAAAATAATGATGTCAATCCATGCTGCATCTCCTTCAGAGCAACGAAGGTAAAGGAGCAAGAGCGCTTGCACAAAAGGCCAACACAAAACAGGGAGTCTCTCTGTTTAAACACACAATCGCCCTTTATGATCGTGTGTTTTGACGTTTCTTTTTGAACATTTACAATCATTTTTTATTATTAAAAAATGCAAAGCTCAGAGTTAGTCCTGTAAGCTGCCAACATAAAAGAAGCATTTCTGTTTGCTTTAGCCAGCAGCATGTAGGAATTTAATGTATTATTAGTTAATGTTTCATATTTTGATCTTAAAAAGCCCAAGAAGCATCTGAGGTTATGGAAGCTCAGCCTCAGCTTTTCTCTTTAACTTAGTATTAGGTACCTGTGCTGGTACAAGTGGTTTATGCTGCTGCCAGATCAGAATGGTGGATTTTTACCCTCGCTTCCCATGCCTGCAGATACTACCAGAAAAGGGACAGGCTCCGGCAACAGAAAATCTCTGCTCTGTCCTTCATTCCCTTTCCTGTTCTCCCCCAGAGAGGATCTGAACTTGCACGTATTTCCTGTAACACTGCTGGGGTAACAGGGAAGTTACTCCAAATCAGTAACTACCTCAGCTTTCCCTGCTAATCTCCCTTTCGTTTAACATTTTATTTTATTTACACAAATTTCTCAGTGATTTTTTTTAATCTTTCTGGACACTGCTGAACTATGTTTTGTGAAAATGTTTAAGGAAACCTCAGTTCTGTTTATATATATACATATAACAAAATGCAGTAGGTAGCACAAAATAAACTTTCCCATAATCCTTATAAATCTGTCTAGTTTCAGAAAATTGTTCTGCGTGGGAGAATGGTGAGGTCACTCTAAAGTCCTAATTGCCAAACTCCTTTGGCAATCTTTCCCACCTTCTCCTTGTCCTCACCCCTCTGCTCCCCTTCCCCACTCCGTTCTGTCATCATTCCCGTTGTTCCCTTATTCATTTTAATACTATTTTCAGTGCACCTGGAAGGAAACACGCGTGATGGCGCTTGAAACAGCAGTAACGAAGACCTTAAAGGAAAGCACGTGGCAAGTCTGAGCGCTGTCGAAGCCCTGCTTGGAGCTCGGTGTGCATTTTGTCCTGAACAGAAGACCTTTGCTCACCTATAGCACAATGGAGTTCAGGTCACGATTTGTAGGAGCAGGGGAACTTCAAAAAATAAGAATATACAGCAACTCCTTCGTAGCAGGTTTCCATTCTTAAGCTTTTTCTAGAAGCTGGAAGAGCAGTGCTCAACGCCTGCATTCAGTAAATCCCACTGCATAAATAATACTGCTGAAAGCATAACCACGGCTCTGTTGTGCTATCATGCTACAGAGCCAATAAACTAAAACAACACTCATGAAATCACTTAACCAAGAGGAGCTTTCCCAGTCTTGTTTCATTAGAAGAATGGCATTCAACTCTGATCCCAGAAAGCAGCAATCATGCTACAGTATTAATAAAATGAACTTCAGCAGATGCAGTTCCACAGAAAAACATGCACTGAGGTTCTCTTAAAAAAATTCCCCAGCTAGCAATGTAAGGAAAAATATGTGTAATGCCCTGATATAACTGACAAGAAAAACAGAGAAAAAGATTTATAGAGTAAATTCATTAAGCTTTCAACTCACATTCCATCGTTCTGGAGTCCAACTCAAATTACTGTATGAAAGCTCTTTCTCATGGAACTAGATGAAATTTAAGATTACTTTTAATTACAAAGGGTGTGGGAGAATGTTTTCATGGGAGACAAATACCTCTACACCTCTTACCAGTGTGGATTTAAGAGGTTCACAACAAACAGAAACTGATTTATGAGCATTGGGGCATCATTGTGTCAGGCTGCAGCACGGTCTCAGACTTAATTTCTTTACTTTTACTGCCACGTATATATCTTTTGCAAGTTCTAATTGGAAATTAAAATGGCAGAACTTTTATGGGAGGAAAGTTTATTACTACTAATGGTTTTCAAAACTAGGCTACAGAAAAATATTAAACGTGGTGATGATGTGTTCTTTTTAATTTAAATTTAGTTGTACTTTCAATAACTTTTTACATAAATCATGGTACTGCCAAATTGTTTCTCTGGTTAATCAAATACATCCTGTTTATTGAATAAATAGTGGTCTCAACCTTGCTTTTATTTGGGTATGAACAATTGTGGAGGAGCTATTAGCTCACACACAGGTTGCAACCTTTTTTTTTGTCAAGATTTGTCCAAGTTTGCCAAAAAGTAACCCTTTCTACTATTGCCTGTAACCCTGCCAAACTTCAACCAGTTCTGTTGAAGTTTTCCATGCTATGTACCGAATGTTTTTTTTCTCTAACCAAATGGTTCAGCAACTTCAGAGGAAAAGGGTTAAAACAAAGGAACAACCTCCCCTAGCAGCCTGTCATTAAAGACAGATAACACAATACATGTGCCAAGGGGTCAGCTGTGGGTTAACTGTGACATCTCTGAACATCCAAGCACTTGACTTTGCAGAAAAATAACCATCTCCTTTTAAGGTAGCTCATGTTTATATGTAACAAAAAATAAGCATGTGCCTACGTGCTGAGCATTCATTTCCACACATTCACACCCAGCTGTAATTGATACAAGAATACATGAAACCCACCAAAACGCAAACACACAACTGTTGCACACGCAAGCACAGAGCATCTCTCTGAGCTGTGGACGCTCTGCATATGGAAGCAAGATAAAAGGAAGAGGCCAACTGAGGTTGATGAATTATCAGTCGATGTATAATTTAAAGCTTAAACTACTTTCTTTTTTGATGGCTTCTGCATAAAGGTGTAAAATATGACTGCACTTTCCTCTGGGAGCCCTCGAATGGCAGAGGGAACGCGAGGAACTGATGCCAGCACAGAAAGGTAACAGCAGCTCTGGTGAGACAGGTGGTTCTTCGCCTCTGAAAGGCTGGCAGCAGCTAGGGCTTGGAGGGTTATGAGAAGAGGGTTTGGAGGGTTATGAAAAGACCTCAAGATAAAAATTTCACGTCAATTATTGCTTTTTCAAATTCAACAGGCAGGAACGAAAGTACAAAAGAGAGCAAAATTCTTCTAGCGTGATTTGGGCTGCCCCAATCCTAACCTGGCCATAGTATGCGAGTACTTATCTCTATGCATCAAACATTATTTATCACTGGGTCTTGTAAATATAGTACCCAGAGTAAATTCCGTAGACAACCTTTTTGCTCTCTAACTCCTGTCTTCCATCGTATTTTCAACTTTTACAAAGGTGTGGGAAGAGCTGTAGAAAACACCACGATGCAATTATAGGGTCATTAAATCCGGCATAAGTCACTGCTGGCTCTGCGTCCTCCTCCATGACTCCTTGCTCTTGCCATCTGCCCCGTGCCAGCACTACAGTTCTGCGGCTGAGTTGTGATCCAGATCAGGGAACTGATCCAGCTGAAAAACAACTGAACCGATAAAATGGTAATGTCAGCACAAGAGAGAGGAACAGGGATGAATAGCAACAGCAAGCAGTGGCTGGGAGGATGGAACCTCATATACAACACAGCAGACATACGCCAGATTAAAGTAACCATATAAATACAATTTAAGAGTTGTTAAATCACCCCAAGTTGCTGTAATGAGTTCCTTTATAAATGTACACTCATATTTGCTTTGCAGGTCCATCACATGAGTTCCTTAGTTTCGCTGCCGTGCCTCTAAAGGCATTCAGACAGGATGAAAGACTTTGCTCGTTCAAAACATTTTGCAAAAGCTAATTATAACTTCTGTGCTGTCTTTCAAAAAAGAACGAACAAGATCACGTGCAGAGGCACAGGTTCTTCAGGTTAAGAGTTGGTTTATATCCCTACACTATCAGAAGACTGGATCTTGCTTTCAAGAAATTGCATTTCATGCTGCTATACTTCTAAAGGGAATATCCACTTGTTTATGGCAGGAATTTAAGGCAGGAACCCGGGCTCTGCCATTCACAGGTATGGGATTCAGAAGCCACATCTTTAAAAAAAAGAAATTAAGATGAATGAGCATTAAGAAATTATTTATGCAAACCAAACTATCAAATTGAACTGATGTCCAGGTGAAGGCATGCAAGCACAGGGGACTGTCTGTTACTGCACTTTGGAGCTAAATTTTTTCCTTGAACTGAGATGATGATGTTATTTTGATTTTAATTCATTTTCCAGACAAGAACAAGTGCTTTAGTATTAACTGAAGGTTAACTTAAGCTGTGCTGTCTGTCAAGTTACAATTTTAGATTATAGAATCATAGAATCGTTTAGGTTGGAAGAGACCTTTAAGGTCATCAAGTCCAACCGTTAACCCAGCACTGCCAAGTCCACCACTAAACCATGTCCCTAAAAGCGCCACATCTACAAGATTGGTTGATAGCATCTTTCAAGTGTCAGTATCTCCATTAAAATGCCAATTACGCTTGCAAGGAGACCATGCAAGCTCACAAGTGACAATTCCCTTATTTTCTGCTATTTCTGGGGACTGGATGGGGGCAAAGAAGAACCGGTCATTAAAAGTTAAGCTCTCAGCTTGAAATACTTTTGCTTGAAAATTGCTCGCCTGTATCACTCTTCACTTGGAAGAGCTGTTGCGAGGTAATCCTCCTACTTACAAGCACCTGCATAGCAGTCAGCGTTGGGCCACCCAAATAGGAGAGAAGCAGCTGCTCAGCCGACAAGTGAAGGACAGGCTCGTCCGTTTGGCCCTAGGAAGATCCATGCTGTTGAGCACGAGCAGTCATTCCACCACTTACCCGAGGGTGTGACCCACGTGCCCCCATCAGCTTTCAGATGTGGAGAGGATGGGAAAAAGTAAGAAATAACAGACTGAGCCCGACAGCTGCTTCAGACCCAGAGGGATGGGAAGGGTGGCACGTGGGTGACGCAGGGCTGACACCTGAAGGACTGCAGGCTTGAGGAGGAAGCCTTGTTTGCACTCCGCAGGCTGTCACTAGAGCCTGGGTGTGACTTCTTGCATCATGACATGGGAATTAAAAGTCTCGCCTATTCAGACACTGCCTGAGTTATAAATCCTGTCATTGGGCACAGAAGGAAGAAGCACTCCTGGCACGATCACCACGGCAGAGATGATACTGTGGTTTAACCTTCCTAACGGGGCTGGGCAGGGAAGTGTGTTCTCCTGTATAATCAGCTCGCAGTGTTAATGCTCTCACCTCCCAAGTTTCCTGGACAAATCAAGAAAATGCGTCTTCCTCACAGTCCCGTCATGTTTTGACTGCGACACCCAACCTGAGCTGCAGGAGGAAGTTTGCACTGGGGGAAGGGCGGACTCCTACTGAGGTAACTCCACGGGTCAAGTCTACGGAGGTTGGTGGGGAACGGCATTCACAGAGGAAGTTTTTTTCACAGGGGATTTTTGTTGTTGTTCTTGCATAGCGTTTGGTGTCTACAAACACTTACAATGTCTCTTGACACAGCACACAGGCCTCTACATGGATTGATAGATTTTAGGGTGAAAGGAATCATTGTGATAATCTTCTGTGACCTCCCACATATGCAAAAATTAGAATTTCCTCAAGCAATTGGTAAATTAAGACCACAACCTCTGTAACTGCACAGGAATTTCTGTCAAGCTAGAAGCTGAGCTTTAAGCAGTGCGTTTTAACAGCAGAGAATCAACCACCTACCTATGTAAGATGTTTCAATGGTGACCTATCTTCAGGGATTAAGAAATACAAAATAAAATAAAAAGAGTCATGCTGCTAGACTGAATATATCCAGTTTCTAGTCTCCAGATCATTTCCTCTTCTGCCTAGTAAACAATGTGCCTAACATCTACCACGTCAGGTCCCTCTCACACAATCTCACTGAGAAATTAAATAGCTTCAACCTTCTTGATTCCTCACTCTGAGAGGGGTTTTCCAGAACAAAAAATATTCTTATAACTCATTTCTGAACTCATATCAGTTTGTCAGTTCTTTTGTAATCACTGCTCAAAAATGAAACCAGTATTTCAGCGTGGGTCTCTACAATATCGGTGGTGAAAACCTAATCTCCATATATCCACTGGTGTTCACACAGAAGTTACGTTAGCTCCCCAAAACAACTGTGCAGATGGAAATTATTGACAAGGTTGGTTAATCACTTGGATCTGTTTACCTAAACAAAGGCCCACTACATGGGACCTACGTTATTTAACTCATCTGAGGTTAGAAAGTTACCATCTTGTGGAACTGCTCAATTTTCATTATTATTTTATTAACCGCTAGCTTTTGTGGTTAACACTACCAGATGCTACCAACATTTTTGCTGTATGATAAAATCAAGATATTGAATAGAAGCACGTAGGGAACAGCAGCAGTAAAAACCTGCTTTTTGAGACATCCTCCCAGAAACCCTTAGTACTGGATTATGTGTCTCCATTTTCCAGGACTTGTCTGGGAAATATCAGTTAACCAGATTTTATCATATTTATAAGTAAGTACTACCTTGATTTTATATAATTTAGATTTCATAAACAAAACATAGCTTCATATGAAATCTTACACCTTGCAGAAATCATACTCCGGAAAAATTACTTTCAACAAACTATTGAAAACCAGGATCGAATTTCTTTGACAATATCTACTTTCTTAAAAATTCTGTTGATCAATGCTAATTCCACTCCTGTCCTATAGCATTTACTGAATGTGACACTTACAAGTTCACATGATTTTATATTGAATGAACATCCGGCTAAATGGGGTGCTGCTGCTGATCTCATCCTACTTAGCCTTTGTGAACGCTGACCCAAGATTTGTGTTACCTCCTGGGTGCCTGGGACCCACCCGATACTTGAAGATTATTTAATTGTCGATGTTGGCTCCGGCACCTCATCAGCTAACCTTGCGGAGCTGCCGCATACAAGTGCTGGAGCTGTAGCAGTTGCTGTTCAACATCTTGGGTGTAGGAATATAAACCATTTCAGTACTCCTGTAACTTCTAAAAATATCAGGTAACTTTTTTTTTATTGTAGAAACAGCTAATTAGGAAATTCTGCTGTCTTTTCTGTGTTGCTGTGGCCAGTTCTACTGCCCCATCAACAACTTTTAATGATTTTCCTTATTTCCCTTCATCAGCAATCTTTGTTTCATAAATACCAATAATTTCTAGCCTCATTATCAGTCCCTATTTTCCTTCTGTTTTCATTTGTATATATGCAAGTGCATGTTTCCGTATGTATATTCTTACGGTAGCTTCCATTTCGCTTTCACGCTGGGCTGCAGGAGGGGAAGGGGGTGTTTGGGTCACAGTGACAAAGCCCTCTTCCACAATTGCACAATGTGGCTTTTACAGCATCTGCTGAAGTTTTCTTAAACCACTCCCAATTATCATTCACGCTGTTCGGTTTAGGGTGGGTTTTTTTTTTCTTTTCAAACCACTTTACTCATAATTGCTTTAATCTTTGGGAAAACAGCCCTTTTAAAGAATCAAGTATATCCATTATACAATTAATGACTCCCAGCGGCCTTCCCTAGCGTGAGATGCCTTGACAGAAGGGAAGTTGAGCAGATTTATTCGCAATGGCACTTCACGAGATCTTGTTTCAATTTCTTGGCCATACTGCTTTCTCGGACAAGTAGGTCGTTGCATATAAACAGACAGCACCGCCATCAAGCTTTCGTTATCTTCCTCAATTTAAGGAAGGAATATAAAAAATTAAGTGAAACACTAAATAATTATACATGTTTTTATAATGTTTTAACACTCCTGTTACTGGCCTGTGTTCTATGTCCTACAGATGTGATGAACAGGCAACAGTGAAAACAAATACTGTAAAAGTGAAGGGTGGAAGAAAGGAAATGGGATAATTCCCATTTTACCAAAAGAGAATTGAGGCACTGAAAGATTAAACGACTTGCTCATAGTCACACAGGGAAATCGAAGAAGAATCTGGGATTGAACTCAGATCTCCCACAACACAGGCCAGTACTTTAACCACAAAACCATTCTTCATCCATAATGAATAGCTCCTGGCATGCACATACCATTAACTAGCCAGGGAAAGGGACACTTTTAGTCAAGACCGTATTAACACTTAGTTGCAAAACGGTCGCTGTACCGTCCCTTGGACTGCAGAATTCCACAAAACTCTTTGATGAGATGATTAAGCAATTCAACCGTTAACTCGAGATAGATTCCTCTTAGAAAAATGGCAATGATGTAAACTCGGTACAGAGGCTGATCCTCTTATTTGCTGGAATAAACACATCCAATTCATATGCTGATTTATTTTAAAAAATGGAGCTCATTTAAAATGGGGTGAAGTTTTTGGCATTCTCAAGTCAATA
This sequence comes from Phoenicopterus ruber ruber, assembly GCA_009819775.1. NCBI lineage: Eukaryota > Metazoa > Chordata > Aves > Phoenicopteriformes > Phoenicopteridae > Phoenicopterus > Phoenicopterus ruber. The sequence continues at coordinate 2,694,241 of CM020225.1, forward strand.
GTTCATGTAATGTACCATACCAGAAGATCTTCGTGTTCCTGCCAAACTTGCAGCCAGCACAGTCTTTTACTGGTGATAGTTTAACATTACAGCCTTGTGAGAAAGCAGGCATTTCCCATGATATATGGGTAATAATTTTCTTATTGGCAAGGTCATTGGAAAATTGCAAAATATTTTGCCTAAAACAGAGGGAGTTTCATCCTACTTTTTGCAAGAATGTGCGGGGGGCGGGGGGGGAGATAGAAGGCTGTTCTGCAGTTTCCAGGAGATTTCTGTTAAAGGACAGGAAAAAAAGACGTTTTTGTTTGAAAGTGCTGGTGTGTTGCTATCAAGCCTGCAGTGTATTACAGTTCCTGATAGGTGCCACAAATGTAACAGCCTGAACCACCCCTGCTTCAGCTTCTTGAGCTCATTCCTGAGGCACAGCACCCCACTCCAAAACTCTCGGACTTCAACCTGAAACTCAGCGGGGGAAACGGGGACACATTCCCTCTAACATCACCCCCACCTCCCCAAGCACGCGCCGAGGACTGATCCCGGGCAGCGGCTGCGCTACCGAGAGCAATCAGTAACGGGTGTACAGAGGTGGCTTAATGACAGGCTCTGTCCTGCGCCTATTGCATCTCTGGTCCCCATTTGCTGTGTTAAACCGTGCAACTGAGATGCCTCTGATTTAAGCCAGATGCCAAATGAGCCCCAAGAAAAAGGAAACAGCAGCAGCGAAGTCTGACACAGAGGTATTCCAGCAAAAACCTCTTCTTCCTAGACAGCTCGAGGAACCATCACTTCTGCTTTCTGCCCCAGGAAGATTATCTCGGAATGAACCCGCTGAGATTTCTCAGTAGCATTCGAGAAAAATTTGCTGCTGCTGAAGAGCAAAACTAGCAATGCCACACCTTGGCATTTGGCCTCTGGCCAAAGAGAAATTTGGACACTAGAGGGAAAATTTATTGCCGAGCTCTTGCTTTGAAGACTTGCTCTTTGCTCAGAAACAGGGGAGAGCCCCAGCACGTGCTTGGAGGAGTCCCGCACTTTAGGGACAAGGTAAATGAGGGAGGAAGCCCTGTCTGAGCAACCCCTGAGAAAGCGCTGCACAAAGTGACGTGCTTCAGCAGTACTGTGGGTTTACCATGGCGTTCACAACACCGTACTCAACATTTTCTCTCCTCTCAAATGAGGTTTACTTGTGGAGGGAGAGAGGACTGTAAAGGAAAGCAGTAAACGTGGCCACATGCACAGGCCTGTGCGTCCTGCATGAGACACGTTCTCTTGCCCCTTGCCTCACGCTCCCCCACCGCGGCACCTGGAGGCTGAGTGCTCCTGGGGCAGAGCGGTAGCTGTTACTCACGCCCGGATCCTACGCGCCCGATGCAGCCGGTCAGCATGACTTGGATCCACCGACAAGCTGTGTCTTGTGCTCAGTAGCTGCTCACACTAAATTAGGCTTGGATTATTAAGTCTTCAAGAGTATCACCAAAACTGAATTAAGACTATTATCCATGTTATGTCTGCCAAAGGTAACTCATCTAAGGTATGGCTATATCTCCCTTTTTGGTTTATGAACTCAGGATGTGTAAAAAGAAACCTGATTTTATTTGCAGTATCATGAATTGGAGTCCCCGAAGCTCCTAGCAGCAGAGGTGGCTTCAAACTCCTTCAAAGCAGGGACCAGATTTCCAGTGCCAAAGTAGATGTGTATAGATCTGGGGCCTGGTTCTGCCCACCGTGGAAATGCATCTCAGCTCTGAGCCGAGCCCCCAGATCCTTGTCTCATGGACCAGGTGTGCAGAGGCCAGGCCTGGCCCACAAGGGGAGATAGATGGTCCCCCAAAGTCTGAGTCTTTGGGGGGGTGTCACTGTGTTTTCATTGTGAAGACTCCTTCCTGAGTCCGCATCCTAGTCCAAAAAATCTGCAAAACTAGTAGATGACTGTTCTGTCCCCTTTGCGACAAGGCAAAGTGCTCATTAGCAGGCTGCCGGTATGATGAATTCCAGTCCCTGCAGCTACGTCTGCACCCCAGCACAGCCCTTTTATCCCCTGGCTGCTCAGCGACGGGGAAAGACATGACACGTACTGGAGTGATGTTCTGTCACAGCTATCGTCTGTCATAACCCCAACTCAGTAGCAGACCTTAAAGCTGCCTGGCCACAGTTCGAAATTCCATCTGGAATGGGGATGCTCATGGAGGGATCTTCCAGGAAAAACACATTAGACAACACTTTTTTTAAAAAATACATGCAGGATTCACAGCTCAGCACAAAGGTTGCAGCTATAACCCAAAATGCTCAGACAGTAAATCTGGTTGGTACAGAACCAAGTCCTTGTCCCAGCTAAGCAGAATGTATTAGATTAGGCGGTGGCATGTCCTGCACGTTTAGGACGAGTTTGTATAAATTTATCACTGGCTCCCAACCTGGTCAAATATTTCTCCCCTTTCCTCCCAAATCTGACTCTTCACAGAAATTCAGGTAATAAACGTCATCTGTTACAAATTACACCGCGTGACTCCCACCCGAGTGCCTCAGAGCTGGCAGGGCTGCAGCGCTCCGTCTCTATGGCTCGAGGCAGAAGTGTAGCTTATGTATCTCCAAATATTTGCCTGAAAACGCTCTCTTTGGATCAGTTTTTCTGACATTCGCTTGAATAGTTTTCAAGAAACACCCACCCAGTGTTAGTTATTGTGCTATGCCGAGAAAGTCATGCAGGCTAACATTCCAGATTACGAACTCTCCAGCAATATATTCTGCTCTCGGAGGGCCGGACGCTGATTCTCAGCGAGGCTGGTATCAGTCGTCAGCAAAACTCCACATCCTTGCAGGTTTGCAACAGCACCAATGAACTCGGAATCCAGATGCTCACACTCATGCAATTCCCATTAGCAGCAACGGGAACGGTGAGCACGTGCATGCACACATGTATGCTTTTCCCCTTTCATTCCTCCCCACATAGAAAGAAGAGCAAACACCTACATTTTTTTTTTTTAATCTAAGGTGGTCCAGTGACCCTTCCATTTTGGGAGCACTTAGCACTCCCTCCAGACACCTGCAAGGAAGGCGTGGAAAACTATCCCATTATCACTCAATGAAGAAAGATGTCCATTTTCCTTTTCCTCTCTGCCTTTTCTGCAAGATCCATTTTCAGTCTGGCCTTTCTCCTCCCTCAGGTTGAGTTTCTCTATGTTATACTTTTAACGCAAAGACGAAGAACTGAAGCAACTGCTTGAATCTGCTATGCACAACCTTGGTTTACCCAGGAATGTATTTTGGGGGAAGCAAGAGAGGTTACCTCGTTCTTATCTTGAAGCTGTTACTTTCTCTTGACCATCACGTATCATTTCCCTGTCATCTCATATGCACGCAAGTCCACTGAACACAATTCAGCTGGACAGATGCCAGTCCAATATTAATTCAGACTCCTTGTTAACTTCAGTATTTCACAAACGGTGGTGTAAGAGCTAATGAGAAATCAGAATCTGGCGCCATGGCTGGAATGAAATCAAACCATGAAGCTCCTTCCCGACCTATTATAAAAATTACAGTGTGGAAAGTGAATTTAATGGTGCAGAGTGCTTAATTGTAATATCAGTAAAGGCTTTGATCTGGGTGACTCTTGACATCACAGAATGAGGAAACTCCCTTAATGATTTGAAAAACCACACGAATGGTTGGGGAAGGAAATTTGTTTTATGCGTATATATTAAAAAATGTTATTAAGTCTCAGGGAGAATTTTATTTTGGTGAGGGGGAGGATTGTTTGAAAAGGCATCTGTATCACAAAGGGAAATAGAGGTTAGCTTCAAAAAACCAAACAAGACATTGAGGACACTTTTAGTACAATGCAATTACAATGGCCCGGTGCAACTTTGCTGAGGATTAAAATACGTGTATGTTCTCAGCAAGGCCTGTGTTAAGGGTGGGGTGTCATTCCTTTAGCCCAGAAGAAGCTGTGCCTTAGATGCGCCCCCCGGCTCTCAGAGCTCCTTTTACCTCCTGGATGGAGGATGAACATATGCCTCCTTAGCCCACTGGCCGATGCAAGGTAGATCCTTTTCCAAACCAGCTGACTCCACTTGTTGTGTATGGAAAAAAGAGACATGGCTCCACTTACTCTTCCAAGTGAAAGCATGGGAAGAATAAGCACAGTCTTACAAGTTCTGCCCCCCTTCTACTGGATCTTCTGCATGTCTACCTTAACGTCAGAGATGACATTTCATTGAGCCAGGTCTCCTGAAAGGAAGAATTTCCTGCACCTTAGGCTGCTGAGAGCTGCCAGAGTTGATCTGGCAAGACTTTTTTCATACGTTGATGTGAAAAACAGAACCTTCATTGATGCCAAGACACAAGAGTGTGATATGTGGCTTAGAAGGAGAAAAGGAAAAAATACATATCTTGGTATAACTATAAAAAAACAGGTCAGAGTGACTCGTGATTTGTCTACAATCTTTCAAGGAGCCAGTGAGGGAATCAGAATTCACAGCTACCTGGTTTCCACAGCAGTGCTCAGCCTGCTAGGTCAGCCTGCCTCACGTAAGCCTCCACAGCCATCTGCCTGGCTTGAAAAAAATGCAGCCTAGTTTTGAAGAATTAAAATTTACAGCTTCATCCTGTAGGGCATTGTCCTTGCTCAGCCTTGCAGGGAATCTCCTGAGAAACTCACCTTGGCCTCAGGTTAGGTGGAAGGTTGTGTGGATGCAGCTCCTCTAAGGCAGGGTGTGAGCAGCAGCATCACACAGAGGCATCGTGGCTGGATCTCAGAGGGGGAGAAGGCCAGGCTATGAGTCACAGCCCTCAGTGGTTCCCCAGACCTACAGTCTCTGAGGAATTAAAAATGCCATGCCCACTGCGTGGGGATGCGTCTCCTTCTCTTACAGACCCAGCTTCTGTCCTATGAATTAATTTCTAGAAGATTCTCTGAATCTAACAATCGACGCAAACCTCAAAAACAGGAAATGATGCAAGAATTTTCACCCAAAGCTCACACCAAATGTAAGTATTGAAGTTTTTTGGCTAGGAGAAGATTTTTTCTTGGGGACTGAATCTACCCAGAGTCAGGATGCGGTACAAGACAATTTCAAGTAAAACTGGACTAGGTGAGATGTCCTGTCAGTTCCTGGACCCAAATGCTTTGGTCCTCACAAGAAAGCTCTAGGAGAACAGCTAGAAATCTGGATACTTTATCTGAGCTGAAAAATGGACACCTGTCAAGTACAAAAAAAAAAATTCAAAATTTAATTCTGTACCTGCAAAGTCACCTTCCAGGCACTGAAAAAGTTCCCATGACATTCGGTCTCTTGGGCACATAAAACTGGACCCATACAACTGTCAACCAGACTAAATATTTGGCTTTTAGACTGACGGAAAAGTTAGCACAACACAGATAGAAATTTCACCCCATCATTCCACCCCATCTCTAAGCGCTTCCCAGCAAACACATTTAGCTATACTTTGCTACACTTTGCATCATGCCACTTCAATGGCCTGGTCACCATGTTCTCTGCCTCCCTTGCAGAAGCAGCGTGGCAAGCGCCTGGCTCGCTGCACTGCAGGAACGGCCATCTCAGCTCCGTTTCCCACTATCTCACGGGCAGGTCCGGGCAAGTGCCTGCCTTTCTCCATGCTCCTGTTTCCTTTACCAGTCTTTTCTTCTTCTTTGTCTCTTTTAGACTGGAATTTCTTTGGGGGCAGGCACCTACCAAGGCTGGGACCCCTTAGGTATAGCCATATGCAAACAACGTAAGATAAATGCCTCTCTTGCAAAGTACATTAAGTGCAGTGAATTTACTTTTCCCCAGTGACTGCCCACTGATACAGGAAATCTAATCCTAAATCTCATTAGGTTCTACAAACAATTCGGCCTCTTTCCCCAACAAAGTCACCATCCTGGACTGCTGAATGTTTATGTTTTATTTCTCAATTCCCTTTTTTCTCTCCATTCCCCCGCCCTTGCGATTTTCCTTTTGGTAAATATTTCTACATTGGAGAAGTCTAGCCAAAAGAGATTTAAAAAAAGAAAGTGAGCAGGAGAGACAGAGTATCAATCATTTACCTTCAGTTCCCCAGGGAAGAGGTGGGGAGAAAGAACAGCAAGGTAAAAAGTTAAAAACGGCAGAACCACAGCAGTGTTCTTTGAAGACCATCCAAATCTATTTCTTCCAATGTTGAGGCCCTTGCAACTAGTGCCAGGACTTGGAAGGAAAAAAAAAACCTAATTCACTTCCAAAAGTGAATATTTCAGCATCAAGCCAAACTACTCAATGTTAATTTGGTTATTTGGCAAAAAATAACAATAATACTAGTACCTGAACTATTGCCATCTGCATCTAAAAGATTCCGGCCAGCCCATTTCCCAGTCCAAGAATTACAGCAGAATTACCCTGACTATTAAAAAAAAAGTTTGTTATTTTAAATGTCTATCGTATAACGAAGCGTTGCATCGTGTTGGGAATGTACTGACACAGTTTCTTGCACACAAACATGAGATGAGGTAAGAAAAAGCTATATATCAATTGCATAAACATTTCAGAGGTCAAATATTGGCTCTCATTTCCTGTCATAAATGCATAGCTTTAATTAAACATTCAGAAAAGTGCTGGTGAGATGACTTCTTTTCATTTGCAACCTACAAGATGAAAATGTTAAGCAAAGAAAGAGGGTCCTCAGATGCCATGGGTGGGAATGGGCAGGAAAGGGGCACAGCTGCCTCCCAGATAAAAGCTACCGGCAGATCCTGGGGTGAGCAACAAGACAGTCCCAACGAGACCACCCCAGGCTCCTCTCTAGCGAAAAGCAGCAACAGAAGGAGCTTGCAGAGACCGTTTCAGCCAGAGCCACGGCAGGGTCGCGGGAGAGGCAGCAGGCAGGGAAGGAGGGAGCACAGGGAAGAGCAGCGGGCTGTGCTAGGCTGAGCCTGCTTTTCCTGCGGCCAGAAAGGAGCCCTGGGGAGCTGCTGGTCTGCAGAAAGAGTGCTGGGGGGAGAAAGGAGGGGAAAATAAGGCAGAGGCCTCTGCTCACTGCCCACAGACACCACAGGGATTTGCTCCAACCCCAATCCCAGCATCAGGCTGGGAGACAGCGTGCAGCCAGCACTCATTCCGCACCTCGGTCATGTCCCTCGGTCACCTTTCCCATCTTGCAGAGAGCCAGAGGGGCCAGACACGGGACCCAGGCCCCCTGCCCAGGCTGGCCCGCCTGCCCGGCCGGGATGCTCTGCTCAGCAGCTTGTTACGCATTGCTGCTCGGACGCCCACGAGCGAGTTACACAGAGCTGCCTCTTTAGGATAAAGCAGCAAGACTCTCTCCTTCCACTCCCAGAGAATGCGTTGAGTTGCCATTAATTATATTTTGGATGACTCCTGAAAATCATGCCTTCAAATAATTGGATAGTGGTTTAATTCAAAGCCTGATAAAAAACACATTGAAAGCCGAAGGAAGGGTGCTGCCGGAATGTTTATTTGTGCAGGGCTCTTTCTTCAGAGAGTCAATCCTCTATTTAAAGCTTTCACTAATGGGCCAGGCAGGTTGGAAATTTTCCTCCTGATTTAAACGCTCTGAGCCACACCACGGAGCTTTCCTCCCAGCACGCAGCAGAAACTTGTCACCCCTTTGAGACCTCAGAGAGGACCAGTATCTCACCAGGCTCTGTCCCTCTAGGCCAGACCGTCCCTGACGCAGCCAGCTTGTAGCATGGGCTAGAAAATAGGGGTAGGGATTGTGAAATAGATCACAAATTCTCCTAAATTCTCCTCTTTTCTCTTCTGAAAGCCTTTCATACTCAGGAAATACTGGGGGAATAACCTGTTCTCCAAAGAAGTGAAAAGCCTGCAGTTAAGAGGAGCTCCCTGCGTACTTGCCCCTTACCTCAGCCCGTCCCATAGAAAGGCCAGGCAATCCCCATAAAGAGTAAGTTACGGAGCAGAAATCTGGCACATACGGGCCTTGTGGACCTGCAGCGACATAGCTGTGACCCGGCAGCACCAACCAGTGCCTGGGGCCCAGACTCAAAAGCTTTGTCCATACAACACCGAGGGTCAGGATTGATATAAACACAATGGAATTTTTCCTGATTAAGGCCTTTCCTCCCCACGCTGGATATAGGATTTCCCGTACTGAGGCATGTTTGAGTATATTATTTCTATGCCAGGGAAGGGAAAACACTCTCATTCACTGAGAAGAGAAAAACACATCTCATGGGCTGAGGAAAAGATACAAAGCAAAGAAACCTATCTTATAGCAAAGGAAGCATAAACAATGCAAACTTTGGTGATTTGCGTAACTATTGACCACCCTCTTCCCCAAAGCTTCTTAAGAAGGAGAGGAAACCCCTAGCCCATAGCCATGAGGAAGGGGAAGAGGGAGGAGAGAGTCTTAAGCATTTGCATTATTAAACCTATACTTTGGGTTCTGAAATAGCTGGATAACCCCGTGGGATTCTTCTGCCACAAAATCATAGGAACTTGGAGGATGATGATCAGCAGGTTGACACAAACACACTGTGATCAGGGAAGTTCCCTGAAGTGGACGTAGTACGCTTTTTGACAACTCAAGATTTGCCTGCACCAGTCCACACAGTTTAAACTGAAAATGCAACAGTGAAGCAGAGCTTCCAAACCACCAGGCAGATGGAGAAATAGCAAAAACGGTCTTCACAAATGTGTAGTCCAGGCTAACGATTAAATGCAATAAGTGGGCGATGAGCTCAGTCCACCACAGAACTGGGAGCACAACAGTGTTACTCGATTGGTAACACTGGGAGTACATTAAACCTCCCGAGTAAAGTTCTGCCTAATAAAAATTCCCCTATGTAGGACACATCCTGCCACTCATGATATTCTGCAAGAGGACTGAAAGAATGAAAGCAGTTTATGGTGCTAAGATGATAAAACAGATCTCCAGGACATCTTTCAGCAGCGCAAGCAAAATAGTATTGTGACTGTTAGTGATCCTGGTGAAAATAAACAAACGGACCCCGGCCATCCTGAGATTGCACCAAGAGGCTCTGTGGGTGGTTTGCATAGCATTACGGGTAACAAGGTTTCTTTTTCAAAGGAAGTTTTGCCATTTAAAAAGAAGTGAAAGAAATACGCATTACAACAAGTGATCATTCTAGGAGATGCATGAACTCAGTACTGACTTCACGGAAAAAGGCATCAATACCTCAGCTGCTCATCAATCACAAAGATCACACCCTCTTGCTTTGTGCTATTACAGTTGAGGAAAACACAAACGCCTTCCAAAGGAGTTGCTCTACTCAAAGCTTTTCACTCCTCAGGACATTCTTCGGCAGGCAAGTACTGAGCAGTGATACCGCGTAGAGTGAGACAGATCTGCGCCAAAGCACATTTTATGAGCAATACTGCAGAAGTTGTTTGAATACAATGTTCACAGGGAAGGCTGCAATAGGCATGGAGACCTCCAAGAACAAAGCACTACGGAAAAAAAAAAAGCAAGAGGAAAAACAAACAAAGGGCCTGGACAGTTTTCAGAGGAAACCAAGAGTAACCCTTAAAAGGATTGCACGACTGCTGGCAAATCTGTAGTTGTGAAGAGACCAATAAACTGATATTGTCGCAAGCCTAGGGGAATATGGAAAAAAAATTAATCAATATAATACTGTTGTGCTAGCAGTCCATATGCGACACAAAACATGACTCCTTTACAGAAACCAGTAAGCTCCCGCTAAGGATCCTGGAGGAACACAGCTTCACAATTACAGAAATTGAGTTCAAAAGGGAAAGTCACAAGGAGCTCAGTGCCACTTATTAATCCTTTTGGCCTGGCCCAATGCAAATCAACCTCAGTAGAGAGTTCAGCTGGTATATGCGGAATAGATCAACTCTGGGCATCCATTCCTTTTCACCTCCTCCGAGGCTGGACTCAATGCTGTCGTCCTTTCTCGGTCAAAACTCCAGTGCAGAGACAGTTCTGCCTCTCACCATGCAGAATTACGGGTCCAGTTCCTCATGCTCTCCCACGGAAAGGCAGTCTGGATGCTGTCGCCAGGGAGAATGATGCCTGTTGCCACTAAAGATAAATTTTAGTTTACACTCACCAATTTGATCTTTCAAATCCTTTCTTAATAGATGTCAGGTACAGTGTCACTCCAGTAATTTGATCAAGTAGTTGGTGCCCAGAAGGAGATGTTTACATGATGAAAACAGCAAATTTAAGAGTTTATAAAATCCCATCTGAATACAAAAAGTTAAGCAAAACACTGTCATGAAAACATTTCTGATTCCCATCCAAAAAAGCCTACCATTTATTATGAAGCCTTTAAAATTGACAATGAGGGAATTCTTCACTGTGGTCTCGCCCTCACTTTCACCCTACAAAGTAATGCTGTATGGAGGCAGAGTAAACACTGTGTGCTGTATTTTCCTAAATAAAGCAAAGGAAAAAAACAGATCAATGTCTATTCTGCTGCCAGCAGATATGGAGTCAATTAAAAAACTAAAATATACAATAACTTAACTCTTTGCACAGAGCTCCAAACATATCAATACTGTGAGCATAAAATTATTTTCCATAGAAGCATTGAAACACCCTGGGTTGAAACACACTCTCGGTTTTCAAATTTTGAAGGTGATTTTGTTGTTCCAAAACCTGAAAGATCAGCAGGCAGCCCCCAGGCAGCTCTCAGCCAGGCATTGTACGTTTTCTCCCTGGCCAGTTCTGCCAAGGATGTTCCCCAGGTTTATTTTTTCCCAGGTATGGACACCCTGGAAGGCAGGAGATGCAAAAGAGGCTGCAGCCTTCCTCCGAGCTCCTTATCACGGCACCCACAACACTCTTGTCTCCAGCTATGGGAGCAAGGACCCCAGACAGTGCTCACCCCCCTGCCAGGCAGATGCAAGCGGCCCCTGAGTTTCTGGAAGGGGAAAGAGCCTACAGCTGTCTACCTGCCATGGAGTGGATGTCTCTCCTTGACCACAACCCCACCTCCAGCCCGTGGCCCGTGCAGGTGACAGGTCTGCATCACACAGCCTGCGGTGTCCCACAAAGGGCAGCATCAGGTTACACGCCAGCACGCGAGACGGGTGCAGATTTGCAGCTCCCCATCAAGGCTGTTTGCGCAGAGCCTAGTCTGCAAAATCCCTCCTGGTGATTTGGTACAGCGCGCACAGCCAGAGGAGCTCCTACCCTGCCACGGTCAACAGCCTTCAGCACCAGCAATCTTCGCTCGCAGCCACAAGACTGAACATGGGTACACACGAGAAGCTTTAAACAGCCATTAACCTTCATTTTTGTCTTGTTTTCTAGTTCCAGAGCTGCCTCAAAAACATTTACCTCATCTTTTCAGCCGCTACCAAACCAAAATCCTGTGATCAACTCCTGAGCATGGAAGCATTCCTAAAGTGAATCCACTTCCAAAACTCAAAGCTGGAACTGAGCAGCAGCTCTTCCATGCCCCGTGCGCTGTGTGGTGCCTTCCACTATCAAAGTAATTCTGCAGGCCTGGCCGGGAGAGCCGATGTTATGTATTTTTCTCTTAGGACAGGATTCCAGGTGCCACATCCCCACATGCTGCTGTAGCCAAGCAAAATTTTTGCTTGCGAATTTTGGCTCTTCCCTCCAACTTAGCCCTTACTTAGACAAACTCTCCTGACTTCAGTTTTTTAATTCCCATTAGCATCAGTGTTTTCCCGAGTAAAAATTTTTTTAAATGGGCAAAGTCCAGGAGACTTTGTTAGAACAGCTGCACAGCTAATGCCTTACAGCTCTATTTTCAAAATTCTTCAGCAGTGTGGCACAATCTGAGAAGCTCACGTGTATAAAAAATAACCTTGGCATACTTTGCAGCATGAAGAAGGTAGCTAGAGAGTATAGCAAAGGTACTAGAAACTACCATTGCTGCAGAGGCCAGGCTGGCTCTAACTGTGACGGCATGGATGGTCACCAAAGAGGTGGACCATTCCCGCAGCTGCTTTCCACTCACTTTATCTGGGCACACGCTTCACTAGTTTGGAGGCAGAGGGGATGCTATAGTCTCCTCATTCCTCCCAGTGAACTCACCCCAGAAATGGAGAGCAATGCTGCTAACGCAGGTAGCACCCCGTTTGCATCGTAGGCACTCTTCCCCTCTGTCTTCAGGTTTACTTATTGGCTAGAAATAAAAACTCCTGCTAGCGGTATGCTGAGGTAGCCATGGTATTTCTCCAGCCCCATAAAATAATTCCTCCAACACTGTAGAACTTGATTTTTACGGTAAATTTTGTTCACCCAGCATCTGGTAAACATTGGCCTTGAATCCCTGTGCTCCGCTGGAAGCCGACAGCAACTCCGCTGTACAAGGCCTGGAGTAGCCCAGCCACAAATGTACAAGGCATGGACTAAAGCAGTAAATACTTCCAAATCAGATGTGCCAACCTCCCCCGAGCCATCACTTTTCTGAGCACATTGCATGAATCAGGAACAGATTTACTGCCTTCATTCGCTACTATGCGCAGTAAGCCAGAAGCTCCCTGAACGGCTGGACGAACTCACCGCGTTCAGGCTCTCGAGCGAAGAGCAGCTGGAGGGGTGCACTTGTGCTCACCGATGCACAGTCCAAGCTGTACCCCAGTTCCCAGAGTTTCTCCTCCTTGAGAAACTCTGAGCTACAGACAGAGTTTCTCAAGCCCACCAGATCACAGGTAAGCTCAGCCTGTATACAGTACTCCCTTTCCTCATTTGGCTTAAGTTTGTCAGAATATTTCATCCACTTAAGAAGGTTTAAAATAAAACCCACAGACTCAATACTCAAGCAGCGTGGCTGGCCGCTTCTCCCAGACGTACATGTAGTGAGCACATTCCTCCCACGGGGCCTACCTACGTGAGGGACAGCTGCCAGGCAAAACCAGGCCTGAAGAAAACCAGACTTTAATGTAATTTAACGGAGTAGCAGTTTTGCATTCTTTCAGAGTTAAATAACCAGTAGAAATAATCATAAATTGATCAAGCTGTAGCTTTCTTTTTTCTTTTTTATGTCCATATATATATCTCCACACATATCCATGTGCGTGTGTGTATATATGTATGTATGTGTGTACGTATATAAAGCTTTATGCTCCCTTTGCAGTGTTGCTTACAGAGTAACGAGCAGCGGAGCCGGGGGAACAGCGGGACACCCCGGAGCTGACACACTGCTGCTGGTCGGGCCACGAGCTGCAGACGGCTGCGAGGGAGAGGTTCGGTGAGGATCCAGCCTTTGAGACGGGCTGGGATTTCAACAAGGTGGAGGCTGGATGAACAGCCCATAAAATAGCATTTTTAGCTCTTTCAAGTCAGAGAAATTTTAGCATTCACTTCCAAGTACTACCGGCCCTCGCGGCTGCTTTGTTTTCCTTATCTGTTCTTTTGGCAAATACTCTGCTGTCACGAAACTCTCAGTCAACAGAGGACAAGAGCCCATTTCGATTCCATTCAGCTTTTTCATACAGCTACTAGATCAAACATTTTCCAAGTTAATCCATGCACCCACTGAACACACTTGTGACTGTTTCAGTGAATTTTTTAATCAGCTCAGAATAGCTATAGACAGGGCTATCCCTACAGCCTACTACTAGCATTGCTTGACTTGTAAGATACTATTTCCAACTAATTATTACTTGATTACTTTCAACTTTTGGGTTGTGATCTTCCAAGCAAGTGTCTGCTTCTAGTTGAATTGTTTACAGTAATTTAAATCCAAATTGTCTCTGACAAGGAGTGTAGGAAAAAAAATTGATTTGTCTTTGTGTCAAAATAGTCACAACATTTCCTTTGAGAAGGCTTCACACCCCCATGCTTCATTATAGGAAACTGATACTTGCCTGGGGATGAGACAGGCAGGTTTTTGTGGCAGGCGCACGCTTTCTCCTAGTCTTAAATAAGTCTGCTCAAATTTAGTCAACAAAGTACATGTATCTACATTGCAGAGACAGTGGCACTTTAATAGCTAAAATCTCCAGTGACTTCTTTTTCCCAGACCATGCTCCATTTCCCAGTAGCTCCCACATGTCGGAGCAGCAAATGTACGTGGCTTTTCCAGTCCAAGGCTGGGGACCACGGACAGAAATGACCAGCCAGCCCGGGTTGCAGTCAGTGCCTGGGCAGGTCACTCCTGTATCCTCACTAACCCTGGAGCCAGTGCTCGGGTAGCACGGAAAAGGAGGAACCCACCTGATGCAGATGCATATAGAAACTGAGAAAAGAGTATTTATTAAGGCTGCAAAGTCAAAAACAAGGAAATGACAGAAATAAGGTTGCCTTTGCCTGCTCAACCTCTGTTTGACCTCTCTGAGTGTGTACGTTATGACACAGTCTAATTACGGGATAACATGCTATTTTTCCATAGGACCTGCTCGTAGGATGGTCTGGCTCCAGGAGCCTAGTGAGGCAAACTGTTGTCCACAGAAGCTTTTTTGTTAAAGAGGTGGTAAAATACCCAATGAATAAAGCAGCAAATTTCATGAAGACAGAGGCTGGTCTTAGCCTTGAACACATGGCTGGTCCAGAGTCTATCAAGAACGTGCCGTAGAGTTAAACACTGTATTAAAGTGTTTAACGACACAAATTCCAAAAATTCAGATTCTAGCTGTTTCAGACTAGGCACCCTTATTCATTTATTTTATTTTTTTAATATATTTATTCTACAAATGTAATATATTTATTCTACAAAACAATCCTGAGCTACCAACTTGTACCTTTAAATGACAGTAAAACCCCATCCCTTTTGATTGGAGACATTGGGAAAAACCATTCATCTTAGTGAAGCATTCGGGTAAAAAACCTGATGAAAATCACAAAAACACATGGCAAATCCATCATTCCATCTCCACATTAGAGTTTTCACAGCATGCTGCAAGTACGACCGTGGCCATGTGGAGACTAAAGAAGAAGAAACAATACACTGAATAGCTCCTAACCAGAAACTAGTACTGCCACTAACCGTTGGGATGCACAAACCAGTAACTAGTACTGCCACTAACCGTGCACAGTTTCCCTGTCAGCTCACTTTGGTACCTCGCACCGCAGAGATTGTCCACACAGCACAAAACAGCCCAGGAGCTACTACAGAGCGATACCTGTGCCGGCCTGGTGGGCTCTAGGGATGCGGCAGCTGAAGACTTTGCAAGCAAATGTTGGGTGGGCACACCTGAAAATTTTCCCCACTAAGGGTTAAAGATATAAAATGAAATCTGGGGGGTTTCAGCTGTGAAGGCTAAGGCTTTCAAAGATTATCCCTCGGACCTGGACACCCAAATGTCCTCTGTAAATTTGAGCATCCTAACCCTGCAGAAAATACACGTCTGTTAAAATGAGCAGTGCTCTTACATTTCGTGTGGCGTACCTTAGCCAGGATGCACACCCGAAGGGACAGGCAGGAGCCTTCTCCTTCAGCCCATGACCACCCCGACACACACCGGCAAGCTACAGCCTGCTTAGATACGGCCTTGTGGAGTTATAACCTCTTAAATGACACCCAAAAAGTGGCAACCTAAAGCACTCCAGTGTGATTCATAGACCCTCCTACATTAAACCGAGCCGTCTCCCGTCCCTCCCCGATACTTCCAGGCCCCCCTGTGCTGCATCACCTCGGCTTGCTGCTAAGGCTTCCTCTTACATGCATACCCCGACGAGTTTCAGAAAGTGTAAATCTTGGTTTGAAGGCTTGTATGTTTACTTGTTTTTTAAATGGGAAACTGCCAAAATTCAGGGACTGTTTTCTAATTTTAACATTTTATTTTCAACAGGGGAAAAGCAAATCCCCACAATACAAGTAATTGCCATTCAATCTATACACTGGGTTAGATTTCCCAGTCGGTTTCTCATCTTCCAGGGCTGAAAGGAAAGATTTCCTTTGGGACCTGCAAACGATCCCTCCATTATGTGAATGCAGTGCACGCACATTCATAGTATTACAAATCTGAGTTTACTTGAATGACTTTGGCATGGCTATCATGAATCTATATTAAGCTATTCCCCAATATTTATTGTCAACAGCACTGAGATTAGAAGATGCCTGCCTCCTGTTTCAAAACTTAATGGCCCATTGACCGCACTTCCTCTGAAGCACAAACTCTATGTCCCACGACACTAAATCTGTGCCGTGCTAATGAAAAGCCCTCTTTATTTCAGGCCGGTATCCAGAATGGAAAGGATTTAGGTCACAGTCGCTGCGTATTTTAACTCACTAACTCACTATTTCTTTAGTAATTAGAGATGAGGTCCACGGCAATGCCAAGTAGTATGCTGACCTAAACATGCCTATCTATTCTGGATACTCTCCTGGAGACTTTTATTTAACACATTTCAAATTAGAGCTGAGGTGGGAATGAAAAATTCTTTGGCACAAGTGAGGGACACAGATGAGTGCATTTTCCACTTTTTTTTGGTCCTTAACACAGCAGTATTTTATTTCATGTTAAAGACACCCAGATGAGGCGTGACAACAGCGACAAGCATGGATTTAAACAGGGTCCTGCTTAGCGCTACAAAAGAAGAATGATTTCCCCTCACCTCTGCTGAGCAGAACCCTTTGGGCTTGTTCTGCAGGGTGACTCGGGGAGCGTTACACACAGAGGTTGGCAAGAGCTTTCCTCCTGTTTTTATGTTTGTTATTTTTCTAACCTCTTCAATCTCACTTTGCTGAAGCAGAGGAAATGAGGTAAATTGGTCCTAACACAGGCCAGGAATTGCTGTCCTACTACTGATGTGGGGTTTAAAGGTACTGTGGGAGTAGAACAGTAAATCTCTGGAGCACAAATTTCTTGAGATAACACTAAATTTACCCAATATTTATTGCTAAGATACAAAGTGTTATGGTAACATGAAGGAAAACAAGTTATAAGGTTTTCCTTTAAGGCATAAAGAACCACAAAGCTCCACATACTGCTGCCTGCATTTAAGCAAAGACATGGTGATATTTCCATAATATAACTATGCACTCACATGCTCTTTTTCACTCCTCTGAAACGCCATATGATGTCAGACTTTGGTTTTCATTGCTCATCAAGCAGATAATATAAGCCTGCTTTATGGACAAGGGTATTCTGTTGATTTGCTTCAGATAGTTATTTGCTTTAGCATTCCATCCTTATCTTAAAAAAGAACCAGAGGAGCAGCACACTGTACGGGCGGTACGACGGCAGGTGCAGCACAAAAGAGTTTGGAAGCGTCACTAGATCGTTTTTCCACAAGCTAACAAGAAACAAGTACTAAACGCAATGCAACACGGCTACCCTCTCAAGCATCTTACATAAATACGAGGATGAGACTAATAATGCAAAGGCGAGCATTTCCAAAAACCTAACCTATTAGAAACAGTCACTAGTTACATATATAGGCATACATATATACACACAAACAAACGACCCCACGCTTCTTACATGATATTTTTCAACCCAAGATCAGTGTTCTTCTACTTGATTTGAAAGTGTCACCTTGTTTCCACTATGGATGCATAAACCAAGCCTTCCAGTCTTTGCCTCTATCCTATTTTTGATAAGGTGTTTCTACTGTGTATCTTAGGTTAAGGATTAACTTACATGAGAAACAGATGTTTCCCCTTTGCAAGGAAAAGCATCTTTTCAAAGGTCATCGGTGGGGAGAAGGACTTCCACAATTAACAAAAGGCAGCGGCAGCTGCCACTGTCCCTTCTGCTTTTAAGATCTTTTTCACATGGCTTTAGCTCTACTAACAGCTTTAAAGAAGTTTTTTCATCCCACTATCTGGTAAAAGATCTTTTCCATACTTCCATTGCACTGAGATTCATTCCTTGGGCCATTCCTAAAACCACAAAGACTATTTTGTTGAACAAATCCAATCCCTGTGTTCATTCCTAAACATAACTCAAAATATTTCAACGGTGCCTCCCCTCCTTTAGATGTTTTTAATATTGGATGGGGAGATTTGCAGGATGTAAGCTTTACAGCTTGTGAAGTTTTCACATCTCCAGGTGGAATTGCTTAACAGTTACAAAAAAAGAGAACTTTTTTAAAAAAAGAAAAAAGAGAGAGAGAAGAGAAGACTTGAACCTGCTGGTCCACAAAAGAGAAGTTAATAAACCACAAAAAATTGTGAAACAAGTACAGTTTTCATCACTGGTAAAACTTAATGGAATTAATGATCTGAGTTTCAGTGATACCTAAAGGCTGTATTGTATTACTGTATACAAAGAATAAAGAGTCCCTGTGCCCTTGCAGTACTGCACTCTCTTCAGGAGGGTAACGAAGAACATTCATAAATAATAATGTATAACTATGCATATATGCAAAGATAAGCAGCACATACAGACCGACAGGCACAGCAGAGAATAGCTCAGACCAAAATTAGACATCAGCACCCACAGAATTAAGAGAATTTCGTGTGGAATCCTTGATCTCAGCACATGAGTAAATCAGGTTGGAGGAAAAGGCAGATCTAAACCGAGATTCTCAACCTGGATCTGTTAACTTCAGTGTGTGACTACAGGCAGGCAAAAACATTCAAATTCTTTACACCACCAGCTGTGGGAATATTACATCTTTGAACAAGGAGACCGAGGATCTGCGAGTGGAGAACTCTCTCTTACTCCTTTCTAACAGCCTGTTGCCTGGTGATCTTATCCGATCTCATGGAAGCCCTCAGACCTGTTCCTGGAAGACTTCGTACGTGCAAGGTAGCACAGTCCCAGTATCAGAAGGATTTAGCTGAACCCCTGCTCTCACTTAAGATTACCAGATTTTTTTCCCCAAAGCACAAGATCTTCCCTAAGATTCGCTGCCTCCCGCACACGCCAGCTCTAATTGGCCGTGGCCCTGTGCTGAGGAGAGGGAAAAGCATCCCCAGCCGGGTGGATGCGGCCCATGCCTACCCTGCCAACACCCACTTTACCTCCCGGAGTGGAGGCAGAAGCACACCAGGGAAGGGCAGAGCGATGCCAAACCACAGGGTGGGGCGAGGAGAGTGTCTGCACGAACTCTGCGGTACCGTGATAGATAGCATCAGTGACTAATGATTTCACTATCACGCACATTTGGAATTATCAGCAAGTCACCCGTTGGGAGTGCACAAACACCACGGCACGGCATTGCACTGACATGGGCTGGTCCTGAGTCTTTTTTATGCTTTAAATAAACAGAATCAAAGTCCAAGAGTTAAAACTCTATTTCAGCTCTCATAAACTGCCAGTTTTTGAAATTACACAAGCAAACAGTACTAAACTAAATAAAACCTAAAAGCGAACACTTTCTAAGAGCCCATACCATTGTTAATGTCAGTACCAGAGAGCGTTTGTCTTTTGTAAAGTTATATGGAGTCTTGGTTTGGCTGAACTCACGTTGTCTGGTCATTTCTAGCTTCCCTAGTGAGAATATGAATGGTTTCTATTTAGAGGAGATTACAGGTAGCCATAAATTATCACCTAAGTGTGGGCTGCCTTGCTAGCCTGAGCACCTTGCCAGCTCTTCACATCACTAGATGGCTGATGCTTTGGCAGTAAAACCTGCCAAGTCTTGGTCCACGTAAACTCCGTTTTTGACATGTGTTATGTTGATCATAGGGAACCATTAGAGAGACCTAGTTATGGAAGAATGAAGCATTTTTTCCTCATCTATCATAGGTACTTTTCAGATGACTGCGTTCCTGCATGACTACATCATCTTCTCTTTAAACCCTCTTAGCTTCCTCACTGCCCTTGCCTAAAATATCAGCTATGACCAGGCAGCTCAGATTGTCCATATTATCAGCTGCTAGACACAGGATATAGAACAAGCTTAATTTTCACCTGCACATTATTGTTAATTGCGGAGCTTTGGCTTTCAGGCACCAAAAGATATTAATTACTACATTTATGCTTCTGACTCAAAGAAGTGAGTTGACATAAAATACTGCCGTGACTGGAGATGCACACAAAGGCCTTTTCCAAAGTGTACATTCACTAAATGTTCTTGGTATAAAGCTACTTATATGTAATGCACGTGATATACGTTAACACACTAACCTTCTGTAGTGTATTAAGGAAAGTACTTTAAAGGCATAGTTTAATTAAGCTTCCTAACACTCCTTTGTGAGGATAAAATAATCATCCTTGTTTTGCAGGCAAGTGCTAAAAAGTTAATTAAATTACAAGAGCCAGACAGTGACTTAAAGGCATAGTCAGGAAAAGAGGTCGAAAGGCTCAGTTCCAGTCCCAGATGATAGGAAACTCTCCCCAATATCCAATTTCATCAGCTTGCAGATGATACTGCAAACGTCTTATTTTAATGAAGAGATGACTTGAACTGTGAGAGGTGCTTTCTACAGAAAGCATAAAATATTTTCAGTATTGCAAAATGGTAACAATGATAAAAGAATACTTTGTATTTCAAACCTCAAAAACTCAGGAAAAACAACAACATTAAAACGATAAACCTTAAACAAAGCTGCAAGAACCTGATAAAAGGCAATATAATAATTGATTTGTTTGGATTCTGAAGCTTCTGAAGGGTTCTGCCCTTTTTGTTTCCTTTATCAAGTCCAAAACAATCAGAAATAAATGAATGAATAGTTATTACTGGATGTGAAGATGCTGTTCGACAGAAAAAGTGAGCCGGAGGGCAATCATTAAAATGATCCAGGCAGAAGGTCCACTGATTTACGTAGAAATGATTTGTTGTTACTGTCTTAATGATGTCATTTCTTTATCAAGTCACAATATAAACCAAGTCAAGTGGTTGGCAGGTGACTAAAGAAAAGCTGTTAACCAAGTTAACGTATAGAGTTTCATTCTTCCAGGAGAAAGCTCGTATATTCAGTCAATTGTGCAATCGCTAGTTCGATTGGGCTAATTAAGTCAAGTATGTAAAAAAATTCTCGCTTGCCAGGGTAGGGAAGACTTGAGGAATAGTGGTACATACACACACCCCTCTGCACCTATGTGTCTCAACTCACTCGGTCTCTCTCACTCTCATTTGTCCTCAAGCAGTTTATGAGCAAGAAAACACGCTTGTTCTGAAGAACCACCACTTAGCAGTTCTTGGGCCAGGACTCCAATGTTGCTGCTCATCCCAAGACTGGCTTGACCTTACCTAGCGGCAGATCCAGTGAGGGACAAACACACCTGCCACGGAGACAGGAGCAGTTCATTTCAAGAGAAATTTTCAAGCTACATCGACTCAAAAATGTTTTCAGGCTCAGGACCATTAAAAACTGAGGAAAAGTCCATCTGCTCAGTATTTTCCAAGGGCAAAACACGCTGAAGCATAGCAACATATCTCAGGCCCTCCACACAAAAAGGATCCAGCAGCCAAATTCCACCCTCTGCCACGCTATTAATAATAGTTGTTATTACCTGAGCTCCCCTAGCTATCCTGGGTGGTTCTCGGGAAACAATGGCACAGTCTTTGCCTTGAAATGGTAATCTGCCATGGAGACATGATACAACAGGCCAGAGGAGCAAAAATGAAAGAGGTGGGTGGGGACCGGGGAAGGCAGGACAACGGTCACAGTAACAGGATCACTCGTTATATCCTGTAACTATCTTGATGCTCCCATTAAGTGATTTAATTAATGACTTAGATATATTCCCAGGAAGCATTGAAAAGAGTATAGAGAAGGAGGGTGTGGTAAAAATGTTTAGGAGCAGTAACTGAGAAGGCAGACGGGTGAAAGTAAAACCAGTAGTTCATCAACACTGGAATTAAGGAAACTTGGATGGATTTTGCTTTATGACACAACCTGTGGTCGAGACATTACAATTGCCTCACTCACACGTCGATTCTCAGGCGTCTAGCAAGGTGTGAGACCACGTCATAGCCCAAACATTTATGGCGTCTCCCTCATCAGTGCAGCTTCTTTTTATCACAAAACTTAGAGAGAGTTAAATTCTCTTTGGTGAACAGCTTCAGCATTTCAGAGGGAGGGAGACAGATATGCAAACAAACAAACCAGACCATGAAAAACAACTTTTCCTTGGGAAACCAGCTTCCAAACATGCAGAGCATTAGAGAACCGGTGTCATGAGTGTGAAGGGACCGTGCATCCTCCAGTCACCATCAGAGAGTGGCTGGGCAAGCTGCAAGGCTCTGGAGAAATATGCCCCCTGGATTTAGGGCCCTACGGATACACTCAGGGTATTTTGTTGCTTTCAGAGACAGCCCTGCAGCACTTCCCCTAAAGACAGCAAGTCTTGTAGCCCGACCTGATTCCTCGCTGTCTCTGACATCAAAAATGCCTTGCAAAAATGGAGCAGATAAAAATGAAAGCATAGTGGTCCTTATTACAGATCATCTTTTGGTTCCATATAAAGAGTAGCCACGCCTTTGTCTTTAAGCACTCAGGACAGCTGAGGAAGTCAGGAAGCTTTATTGAATGGACAGTAAATGGGTTCTTGTTTTTCTTGAAAAGTTATTTTGATTTAAAAAGAAAATCTATCAAGCTTTCATTTGCAAAACCAAATTTTAACACAAACAAAAAATGACTGTGGAAACCCCTACTTAGGCTGAAAAGGCACTTCTTGTCACTAACAAGGTTTGCCTGACTTGGTCGTTATTCTCTCCCAGCACCTGCTGCCCTTCACTGAAGAAAACCTCGTGTCTCGTCTCCCCCTGCGAGCAGGACTCCCCATGTGCAGGTGGAGATGCGAGCAGGAAGCAGAGCTTGTGCACCACCACGGCAGCGTACAAGAGTCACGTTAGCAAAACACGAGGTTTCCACGGCGCGTGTTTGTCCTGGAGAAGCTGGGACATAGGCAATGGCTCTCGCCCCTTCGCTCAGGACCACGCTGTGCAGCACGCCTTGGTCCCTCTGGGCAGGCAGACCTCACTTTGGTCAGTGCTGGAGAGGCTGGGCTGCTCAACAAACAAACGTGGACCTCCAAATCACCGCGCGTGCCCCCACTCTGAACTCGTGCACCGCGCATGCACTATTTCACTGAACAAGCGAAGTGATTTCAGGAACCAGGAAGCTTTCTCCTGGCTCGGCCTGTCTGTTTGTTGGCCTTGTATACTCCCCAGGTGCAGAGGTGAGCATGAGGTAATCACACCTAGTGAATATGAGGTTTAGTCTATAGGAAACCAGTGGAATTTATGTAATTTTGGCACGCAGTGCCTTTCTTCTCCGTAAATTTAGCAGTGAGTAGCATGCTTGGCTCCAGAACAGTGTGTGCACTATATCACATGCAGCTCCTCCTAACCTTACTGCAGCAGAGGCAGAGCCTCCGTCAAGGGAAGGGGCTATGAACTTGGGCATCGGTCATCAAATACTCCTCACGTCCTCCTCAGCACTCCGGTACGCCCATCTGAGTTGGAATACCTGGTTCACACTCAAAAAAGGGATTTGAACTGAAACGATGTTTATTTGCTGCCAGAATCTAAACTCTGTGTTAGGGCTACATTTCCCAAATGATGCTGAAAGTACAGCGTTTATTCTGGCATTGAGGAGAATCGGAAAAGGATGTTCAGGGATAGGAAGAATCATTTAAGCTATCCGCCACAGGCTCAAGGGAGAAGAAGAGGGAGGGAAAGACCAATCTCTTTTCTTTTATATTTTTTAGTTCTCCTGAGTGATTCAAAGCTTTTGAGGCAGCAGCTGAATTAATGCTATATCTTCAGGCTAGGCACAGCTCATACACAAGTGACAACAGTCCAAGGGCTAGAAAAATCCTCTGAGACAGAGAGGAATTCCTTCTGCATGGCATTTTTTCCAGGTCTCATTCACAGCCTGCAAAAGTGAACGCTCAAGTCAGTACAGCTCTGCCTGCACCGGGGCTGCTCTCACCCTGGCGTGTTTACTTAACTCCCACCAAGGCTACGGGACTCCCCTGCCTCGCAACAAACCATAAGCACCCTGAGCTCTCTGCGTACGCAGGAGCTCTCTGACTTACCCCGTGCACGTGACATTAACAGAGCCCTTCAATCTGCAGATCAAAGTATATACCCTCAAGTATCCCACAGCCCAGCCGAGACAATCTGTAGCAGCCATCGAGCAGAAGCAGCACGGCTTTTGTGCTGGCTGTGGCAGAAGGAAACAAAATCATAGCAAACACACAGACATTTAGAGGATGACAATATGCAGAAAGAACTGCCATTATTCCCCCTACTCAGCACTCATGAGGCTGAAACTCCAACGCTGTGGCCAGATTTGGGCCCTCTGGCGTATGATACGGATATATTTGCACATCAGCAAACTGGAAGGAGTCTAGCAGAGGGCCACTAAGAGGGCTGGGGCTGACAAGGAGAAGCTGAGGGCTTGTTGAGCCTGAGGAGGAGGATGAGATGACACCATGCTGCACTCTTCACCTGCCTGAGAGGTTGAGAGAGGTGATGGAACCAGACAGTTCTCAGAGGTGCTCAGTGAAAGGACAGGAGGCAACAGGCACGACACGGGAAATCCTGCCTGGACATAAGGAAAAAGTTCCTTACGATGACAGTGGCTCAGTGCTGGAACAGGGACCAGGGAGGTTATAAAATAATCTCCAACTTTGGCTTTTCAAAACTCAATTAGTAATACCCTGCACGACTTCATCTAGCTTGGAAGTTAGCTCTGAGCAGATGGTTCAACTCGAGGCCTACAGACATCTTTCCAAACTCAGTTTTTCTACGAGTTTATGATCACTGAGCCTTTCTGAGGTGTTACTAAGCACATGGCTGCACCTTGAGGCTGCTTTAATTTATGCTTTAATTTACTTCAGTGGAAAAAATGCCTCTGTCTCCTGACGAAATGCTTCCCTTTGCGACTTATGCTTACATGCAGAAGACAGGATTTCTTCAAAGCTGGCCCCAAATCACAGACCTGCCAGAGAAGAAATGACCCTGGATCTGATTTCTGTGTGAAACTCACTCACATATGCTTCTCCATGGTCATTTCTTTACACAGCCATGCAGAAACAGGCAGAGGAGTCTAGTCTTTCTGAGGCCAGGAAAAAAAAGGGGAAAAAGCTTTATTCACAACTAGTATTTTACACACTGACACTAGAGGTACATTAGCACAGAGTTCTTTTTTCTTCTCTACAGAATATATCCGCATTGGTGCTTCCCAAGCAACGGAAACAGAAGGCTGCAGTCCTATTTGGAATTAAAATGTCATGATAACAACTACAGCAAACGCTGCCATCTCTTCCATGCAAAGGGCTGAGGATTTGGGGGAGGGTTTTGCATGTTTGTTTGCGTTTCAGTTTTTTTTAATTGCAAAATGCTTTTGTAGATACAGGGCCTTTACCAAGTTTAAAGTTTGAATTCCATTTTGACTCCTAACTCCCCGCCTTAGAAATCAGCAGAGTCCTTTCAAGGAATCAAAGGCTTGAACTTAAAGGAACAAACCCTATTGTTCTAAAGGTAAATACATTTCACAGCTTATTAGAGTTATTCATCCTCGCACTCTCAGACAATGAGTTTTAGAAGTTTTTCAAAGTCATCGAGCCATCGGGTCCTGTCATTAGATTTCTAAAATGTGTTAGGTTCCTCATTATGTGGCTACGCAGTCCCCTGTGCTATGGCACATGTAGCGTATAAGAAGCTGTGAACTTCTGCACGCTAGCGTTTCTGGGTTCTTTATTTTGTTTTACCAATGAGAAACATTTTATATGAATACAAGACTCTATTGTAAAAAAATTTGTATTTCCCCAGTGTCTTTTTGTGTCAACAGGGGACTTTACTAGCAAGTAATGAGTTTGCACTAAGCAGGCAAACACAAATAAATGAAATCTATGTGGATAACCAAGTGTGGTGTATGTATATAGTGTATCTCCACGTATTTAAAAAACAAAAAAACAAACCAAAAAAAAAAAAAACCCCACAAACCAGGAGAAGAAATCTGGTCCTTTTAGCAGACAATAGCCATTTATGAAACATTTCTGCCACTTACATTTCCAGAGAAAAATCAACCCCCAGCCCATATGCCCTAGGTTTTTAATTAGTCCTTTTATATCCAATCATGTATATGGTGACCTATCAAAAGTGTATATGCTAAATACTTACGCATTATAACATTTAATATTAATTTTTCTTAATACAGTATTTAGATTTTTGCCTCTCTGAGCACTTTCTAAATTTCTCCCTAACCTGCTCAGATGGGCACAAAGTGAAATACCTTGTGGCAGTCAGACGACGAGCTCACAAGGACTGCGAGTAACAAAAGCGTTCGAACAAGCAGAGCTGCGGCACATGCCTGACCTTTTCCTAGCTGTGTACAGGATACTTGGCTTGCAGAGGCGCAGTCCAGCTGATATAATTGACCTTCTCAAGAATATCCGAACAATATCTACAATTTGCTAAATATTTAGAACATTTGCCATAGGATTGTCTCTGAGAATTTACGTACATTGCAAAAGCAGCAAGTCTGCGCGTGTCTTCAGTTCCTTTCAGACGCGGCTGCTGGACTAGACAGACCCCTGGTCAGACCTGGGACACCCATTTGCATGTTCTTTTGCTCACTTTATCTTCAAATACTACAGCGTTCCAATTTCCCCACAGCACTCTTCACTCATTCACCAGCGTGCCAGGCATTTTGCTCCAGTCATGCTCCCTTCAAAAGGGAGCCAAAAGAAGCGCTGGAACAGCTATTCCGGTGTAAAGGTCAGCCAACAACACAGAAAATTGAAGGGCGCAGCCCATTTTGGAAGGCAAAGCACCAGCCTGCGAGGACAACTAGGGAACTGAGGGCAGGCTCCAGTAGCCCTCTCTAGCAAAGGAAATCACAGGTATCACCAAGATTTAATTTGTTCAGACAGAGAAAGAGAAATTGTGTGAGCCCTCGCAGCATTGGCAGCTCCTGCATGGGAGCAGGTCGGTGTGTGTCTGCCCCAGGCGTGACTCCAACATGGGCCGGGAGAGACCCCCTCCTCATCCACCCTGCGGCAAAAGCAGCAAAGGTGTATTTTTATTTCTTGCATCCCACTTTGAACTACCTCACAAACATAGGAGTAAGTTTGCTTATCGCAGGCATTCCCAAAAAGATTATAAATACTCACTCTGCACCTTGCAGAGGGGAACAGGCTGGAAGCAGGTTCAGAGCCGCCGTGGGCTCCTGAGCTTGGCCTTTCAGTTGCTGCAGCACTGGAATTCTCAAAGCCATTGAAGAGATTTAGGTGGATACGTCCCACTGATTTCAATGGAGACAGAGGGTTAAACTCCTCCAAAAGTTTAAAAATCCCAGCATAGACGTAGGACTGGCTTCACCACCACTGTGCTGGAACTTGGCAATGGTTTAAGAGGACACATCAACACTAAACAACAGTTTGGAACAGGAAGAGAAGATGAATATCTAATCCGATTGAAACTCCAGAGGAAATATCATGCAGGCTGACTGGAACGGACCCAGGAGTCTCACACTAACAGCTCTGGTCTTACGAAAAGTTCTCCTCTGCTCGAGGTCTCTCACTACCAGTCACCAATAGCGCATGTCAGCATTTGGAAGCAACACTGCATTTTTAGTAGCCAGAACCTCACTCTTACAGCACAACTAAAAAGATCAGTCGTGTATCTTTTAAAATGAAAACCAGTCCGTTGATATGCTCGGTCAGGGATGTTTGGGAGGAGATGGAGGTTCAAACTCATTTTTTTGTTTCTCTTATACAGAATGTATGAAACAAAAGTCTTCCAAAACATCAATACTTCCTACTTAGGATACAAGTAGTAGGAGCATTGCCTTGTTGCTTCAAAAGGAAAATTAAATATCTAAAGTCTTTCCACCCAAAAATCCCAGAAGACTCCAAATTTCCCGGTTATCTAGGAAAAACCATTTACACAAATGCTGTTTCCCAACACACAAGCTATAAATCGCCTCCAACTTCTGTGCAAGGACATCCCAAGAACTGAAACACCAGAAAACTGGGAAGCCAGCCAAAACCTTAAAGAGCAGTTGATCACAGTTCCCACACCAAAGCTGTTACATATGAAGTCTGTGGTGTCTCGGCGTTCTTCCTGAAGGCTGTTCTCATGCAGATACAGTAGAATGTGAAGAAACCCGTCTCTCCTAGCCTGTGCCCATGGAAAAAAATGCTAATGCACTGAAGGAGGGAGAAGCTCCCACATAGAAGAAGCTGCACCGGTGAATGGCTACACACAGACGTTCGTCTCGGCAAAGTTACCGATGCAGGGAGTAGATTCTTTTGGGGAAAGAAGTCAGCTTTTGAACTTCCCATGATTCATTTCTTAGCATGGCTCCCTCCTAGATCTTTATGGGCAAATTTCAACAGTCCTGTCCTGACTTTTACTCCTACAAGCTGCAGAGGCACTTCAGCCTGGCCTAAGTCCAAGTTGATTTTGTATTTATTTATTTTTTAAATAGTCTGGCTAGTTTTTAGCTGGATCAGTTTTCTGATCCAGGTCATTGACATGAAGACTAGTGCCGGAGCAGGGGAGGCAGCAGGAACAGACATCTGGGGCTAGAAGAGAGTGGGATGGGATTTCCCTTTTGCTGACAGCTGACGCTTATTTCAGGGTGAAGTGCCCATAGAACAGCTTCCTCGCTTGCTTGCGTAAACCCCTTCTCGCCACGCCACCACAAACTAAATCTATTCCACTGCTTGTGACACTGCCCTAGTTTCACTGTATCTGAGAAATATCTCCCATGCTGCTTCAAAATGGGTTTTGAATGCATCTACCTGAGCAGAGCGTGGTCCCCCAGTGCCCAGCACGCGTGCTGGCACGCAGCCGCTCTGCGGTCTGAGGACACCAGCCGGACTCTGCCCAGGTATTGATATTCTCCTCCGTGCAATATGTGTTTTCACTGAGTTTTCATGGAGGTACCAGTGGGAGAGAGGGAGCAGAAGTATATTTTACACTCTGGGCATTTTAGTACTTTTCCAAAGCAATATGTCTTTTTAAGAAATAGAAGACTTCAAAAGAGAAATGGCCTAACATAGGAAATTCAGGGATTCAAAAGAAAATTACTGTTAGTGTTCAGGAGTGCTTGGTTCTACAGCTTTTGTTTATTCACTTAAGAAATAGAATATGCCTATATTCCCTTTCTCACATTCCCATTGGTCCCCTCTGCTACATCAGCTCATGCCACGTTTTTTAAAAATCCCATTTAAATGTCGTAAATTGTTTTTCAGAACGAGGTAGGGAATACAGCCCTGGCAGCGTTCAGACACGGGCGCAGACATGGTTCGGCGACGCTGCCACTCGCTGACGGACGGCTCCCCCTCGTGCCTTTCCCACACTGACAATCCCTGCCCGGGAGCCGTACGCACACGCTGTGCGGGTGCTGATACCGTGTTCGAAGTCTCTGATGTACAAGGATGACGTTTAACAAAGGACACTTAAATCTCCGCTCCTTATTAAAATGTATTTCATAACTGAAATCGCATTAAGTGTGGTTTTATCAAGGTGATCCGGCCAGGGTGAGGTCTTGCATGGCAGTGGTTTTGTTTTACTGGACACACTAAATGCTTTCTCATGTGAAATAATCAAAACAAATGTCAAAATATTAATGGCCACTGCCTAAGGAAGCAGAAGGTTTTGTGCTGCAGTTCTTGGGTGAGCACATTAGGTGATGCGATGAAGCAGTAACTCTGTCAGTCCAGCTGGGCAGCCTTCTTCTGAGATAAACGCAAACATCACCCTTTGCTTATTTCTGCACCTTATTCTGTGTCTAAGCATCTAACCAAAGGGGAAGTGTTTGCCCTCAAGATTTCAGGGTCCATGAATGCAGAAATAAATGAAATAAATCAAAGGGAATAGGTGTATGTTTAATCTGGGTATCTCCTTAGCAGAGCTATTTGTGTGTAACGCTGCAACCACTGCATACTGAGATTAGACATTGCACTTCTTTCCACAGAAAATCCCTAAAAAAGTGCTCTGGTTTAAACCAGGGACCTATGCAGCTTTCTGAACAGAAAGAGTTGGCCCAAGTCATGTTTGGATTATTCAAAAAAATGACCTATCCCAGCAGGACTTCACTAAGCTTAGCTGGGCACTTCCTATTTAGATCCCACTGTCAAGGTCCAAAAAAAGGTCTGCACTTTATGCTAAGGATTCAAACCCTGGGACTTCACTTTCCTTCTCTGCGTGCATATATCCTTTTGACCCACAGGACAATTTTTATGCAGCTTGAGTGTCTTCAAACTGCAACACAGCACACACCTTTCAATACTCTTGACAAAGCCAAAGCCATTTTTTGCATAACCCACTTTCTTCTCAAGTCACAAATCCCATTTGGAAACACTGTGAATTGGAGACATAATAATTAACAGCCACACAACAATTTGAATACAAAACACACCTGAAGATCTGCAAAACTAAAGCATCTAAAATGAAATGCAAAATGTCTAGTCTCAGAAAGACCCTCAAGCCCTAGATCCAGTTTTATTGCCAAAATCTGCCACAGGCTTTGGAAAACAGTTGTCATAAGGGAAGAAATAAGGATATTGCAGCCTAATTCACTTCTTAAGCATTGTCATTGGTATTATTTCATCACGTTATGTAGAGGATTTAACTTCTCCCTAGGTCTCTATCAGCACTTATTCAAGTAATGACAAATCTGATTTGTTACAGGAAAAGGTTGTGTGTATCTTAACCCCATGTCTTAGGGCTGAAGAACATCTACTACCAAGCTCACAGATCTCTTTATAAAAATTGAATACATTGCACATGGCTTTTCGTTCCCACTCTATAGAGCCTGTCTCGCCTGAAATGGGCTCAGTGGGATTTGTGATGAAATCCTGACTGCTCCGACATGAGAGAGGCTTCTGTCAGTGACTTCAGGGGAGCTGTATTTCACTTCGGGAATTTACCTTGTCTCTAGGTACACACACATGGCACTTACAATACGCTCACATGCAATCTACCTATCTAGCTGTAAATAGCGGTGTTTTTAAAAGGTTTTGTTGTAATTGGTAATTTATTATTCGTTTTTCACCACTTACCCACCCAGAATTTTTCATTACTACTTTGGTAGATTTAGCAGAAGCAAACCAGTGCAAGTGGTTTGGATATAATGTTATAGCTTCCCTTATTCCAAATGATTTGGGAATTTATTTGCCATTGTACACAGGCGCCAGAAGGTATTAATTGCATCCTATGTATCCTAACACAGCGCTGTACCCAAGGGAAATTCAAAGTTTAAGGAACACAGATTCATCCTCTGCACCAGTCCCCAGTCCCCAGCCTGTAAACACATGCAGCCCAGCAACAGAGCCGTGGCTGCTGCCCACTGCTTTTCTGAAATCATCTGCTAGTTTGTCTTCTACATACGCTCAAACAATGCAGGACAGAGTCTCAGAGGAATCTCATACAGCCAAAATACTCTGTAAACTTGATCACAAAAAGTGCAACTGCGATTTAAAGAGAAGGCTTCTGCACAGTTCAGGAGAAAATCCGGATTGCGCTAAGGAAAAATCTAAAGACACATGGGACTCCTCACGACGGTACCGACAGCAAGCATGTTTACCCCCAGAACCTGCACGGGGACTTAAAAGTGAATCTAATGGGAAAGGCAAAACACTTTTTTCCATTGAATTTTCCAAGGGGATCTAACTTTTCCATTTTTAACCTCACATAAGTTGCTCACCTGCTGCAGAGGGAAATCAGCTCCTTTGCTATGCTTTGGACACCAGCATCAAAGTGAGAATTTGACTTTCTGGATCAAACCAGAACAGTGTCACCAGCCGTGCTCAGACCCAGCGTGTTCATGAAGGACCGTAAGTAAAGTACATTTCCTCTTTCTACACTTTCAGTAGTTCCTGCAGTTGGTGTTTGTTCTCCCAGTGAGGTGGGGAATTTTCTCAGCAGGAAAGAGAGTTTTTCTCACAGGGGAAAACCCCAAGAGATTAAGCTTGGTGGCTTTAAGCTGCCCAGTGACATGAGCCTACAAACTAATGTCTGAAACAGAAGTTCTGCTACCAGTCACCATCCTTCTTTCTCCAGGCCATTGCCACTTTCTTCCACAACACAGTGACACTTCCTCCTGTAAAGACGCAGTCTCAGCTCGTGTAGAGGGCGACCAGATGGACACCTGGAGACACAGATGACTACACAACCGTCAAAAATTCTTCAGGACAAAAACCAACTCTCACTAGTTGTATGGTACAGAAGGTAGCCCGGAACTTAACCAGGGATTTTAGGCGATACCCAAGTGTAAATGACAACACATGACAATAATGGTCATTAGCATTTTTCCGATGTGCAGAGTCTACATTCCCGTTTCCTTGAACTAGAGGACGTTTTATGGACATAAAGGGCCTTTTGCCATAGCTATTCTGTTTCTTCAGTCTCAGTCAGAGGGTGGGAGAATTTTTTTTTTGGGTGCCCCTAATGTAAAATTGCCAAGAATAACTGTTGCCTCTCCTAAAATGGCAGCTGTAGCCCTGTGAAAACAGCCCCGGCGGGTTCCTTTCTGAAGTGACAGCAGGTCTTACCGACATCAAAGGGGACGTGAGGTTTTTAGTGAGGGCTGTTTGTTGATTTTTTCTCCAGTGAAGTGATATTACATGGCATTTCCAACCCTCAATCCTATTAAGTGACAGAACTACCTAATAGCACTCATTAAATAACATAACTTGGTGTCAGAAATCCACTGACAGGCTCATGCAATTGAAGTGGTAGATTTATGCCCTAAAACAATATGGTTTTGGTGTTATTGTTACTGTTTTTTCAATAAATGTCATTTATTTTAACAGGTGAAAGCATAAGACCCAGGATAGTTCATGAAAAGGTTATCACCAATCGGCACATAACCGAGTAGAAAAGTGGGTGCCTGAATTTTGCATTTAGGGGGAAGAAAGCGTTAAAAGCATGTTCATTGCTGCGCTGCTGAATGCCTTCATTTCTTGGAGATCGTTTCTTTTGTGACACCAACCTCCTCTGCAGTGGTGTCACAAGGCAGTTATATGTTGCAATAGTATTCAGGAATTTCTGAATTCAGAAATTCTTTCTGTCCAAGAAATGAAAATATGAATTCATTTTTTTTCCTTTTTTTAAAAGTTATCTGTTGCTTATGGGCCCAAAGCAAACACAGATAATAAAAACATTAAGGTCTCAAATACCACCATCATCCCTTGCTCTCAGTCAGCTACTAACTGCACGTTTTAAACCTTTAACCCAATGTATTTCTCTTGCGGAGTGAATGACAAAGTTTGTCAGTGTTTATCAATGATTTCTTGCTTCTTTCTTTCTACAACTCTCGTCCTACTGGAGCCCAAAGTGCTTTTTACCAGGTGATACACAAGGACTAACTGCAGCTTTCCTGAGGCGGAGATCTGGCAGTGGTTTACACCAGAATGCAAAGAGAGTGTGAGGTGTAAGACAGGGAACAGCCAACTGCCCACCTGAAATCCACCTCACCTCTCAATGGGCAAAGCTAGAATTCAGAAAATACACTATTATCAACAGCATTACAGCTCAAAAGGGATGTTAGGGGTCTCTTCCTTCACATTGAATTTCTGAATTGTTATATACATGCAAAAAGTATTAGAAACCAGAATTTCTGTAGAACATTAGTAAAAGTAAACTCTATTTCTTCCTTACAAGAGAAGTCTACATTGCAAGTTGCCAGTAAACTACGACATTCAAAACCAAAGCAGAAAATGTGCACTCTACATAGTGAGCAATTAACTTTTACTGGTAAGTGGCTACCCTCATGAGAGAGCCCACCGGAATTAATCGAGTACTCACGTGAGCAACTGCTCACCAAAATGAGAAGTAATTCACAGTCTGGGCTAAAGGTCTGTAACCTGGACACACAAATCCTCCCACGGTCTGCCCCTCCACACTGAAAATTCATGGTTTTCATTATTTCTCCACTTGCCCTTCCTTACCACCCATGTAGCAAAAATCTCTCTAGGTTATTCTATCACCTGAGGTTATAAAAGTCAGTCCATCTCTGGAAAGACAGAAGGACGTTAGAGGACTGTTTTCAGCCATGACTGGCATAGATCAAATTTTCATCTTCTTGATGCTGTGAGTAATTTTTCATTTTTAGCCACTGGAGGATGGTAAAGCCTATAGACAATGGTTTAGAAAAACCCTCTCTTGTATTCTTACAGTCTTTTGTATTCTTTCAGATACAGAAAGGAGCAGTATCATCACCGGCAAATGCAGACCAGATCGCTTCAGTGGCAGAGTCCTGAAAACACATTGCTTTCAGAAATTCCCAGCCCTTGGCTGCCTTTTCAGTACAATTTATCACCGATGCAATGATGTAAAAGAGTGCATTGCAAATGAGATCAATTTCTCAGTTCAAAACAAGTAATCAAAAGAGAGCAGGGAGTTATTTTCAGCAGAGAGTATACAGTGACCTACTCTACACGACAGTCTCGCAAGTCATGGCAGTGAAACAGCTGATGGTGCAGGTAAACCAGACAGGCTGAACTAGCAGCCGGTTGCCACCTCAGCCGTGGTCTCATCCTTCCCTCCAGCACTGCTGGATCCAGTGGTTGTCTGACCTTGTAGTCAACTGATTCAACTCACTAAATTGGTTGAAAACTAACCAGGAGGGAAGAAGTTAATCAGCTCATGGGGTCATACGAGCACCAGTGCTGATGAGAGCGAGGGGACAAGCTGCAGCCTGAGGAAGCAGCAAATTGCAGTGTTCCCGAGGATGGAAACGAGTAGCCACAAACTTCTGAAACCAGCTTCACCACTGAAACCTCAGAACGGCACCCTGCACGGCTGCTGGCTTCCTTGTGCCAGGTCGAGCCAATCTAGTGAAGTTCATGTTTTCTGTTGTCGTGATAACAAGGTCATATATGGGTGCGTTCACATCAGGTTAAACCTGAGTCATCATAGAATCATTGCATAGTTTGGGTTGGAAGGGACCTTCAAAGGTCATAACGAAATAAAGAAGGAGACCACGACCTGTAAAAGGGCTGTCCCCATACATCCCTGCACAGGAACAGTAAGAGATGCGAATTGCCACTAATATAACCAAACCCATTTGGAGGTAAGTACAGTAACACAGCTGAGCTGGTCTAACAGCTCAATGCTGCCCAAAGGTCTGTCCCACAACCTTCTCTCCCTTCTCTTTTCCACCACCACTCCCCATCACACAATCCTGCCCCCTCGACCTGCTAACTGCAGAGGAAATCCTCACCTTTTTCCCCCAGGTTCGTTTTCTGCAGGTGTAGTGAGTGCCAGAACAGCACCAGGGAAGCGGTGGGGGTGTGCAGTCAGACTCGAGGAGGAAAGCGAGGGGAACCTCCCGATTTCATGGGATCACAAAATAATTTAGGTGTAAAGGGACCTCTGCAGGTCATCAGGCCAGTGACAGTGAATCACTGTCTTGGCTCTGCTATATCAGTGAAGTGAGGAGCCAAACCAGCCAGCAGCCTTCTGGCTCTGTCATCAAAAACCCAACTCTCGCAATTTTCCAAGGACATTTTCAATTTTTTTTAATGGAACATGAATGTTGTTGCAAAAATGACTTCTTTTTGTACCCTAAAGCAATAAAATAAAATATTCTTCCTGGAAATGACGATTAGCAGTTAAATCCCTGACTGTAACACTCTAAGTAAAGGCAGAATGCTCTAAGGAATAACAAAACAATGCAGAGAATATTTGTGCAGCAGGAAGAGTTTGGAGATGTTTGTTTACCATATCGTTTGTTCCTACTTGACAGATTCCTAAAGAACCCATAAAGAGCTCTGATTATTAATAGAGTCAGATGGCATGAAACGGTATTTCTAACCTGTTTATAAATGGTTTAAAGGAAATTACAAATACGTAAAAAACAAAACCAAGTTTACAGTAAAAGGGCAGAGAGCTAAATTCGTTCTTCCAGTAAGCGACATGTTATATGAAACTGAGCTGAGTACATCTGCCATCATTTTACCTGGAAAAAATCAAAGTGGGAAGGGGAGGAAAGATTTTTAGTTTGCCAGTTTTTTGCAAAAGCCAAACAAAAAGCAAAAGCCCATATATTGTATTAACCTATTGTACATATGGATAAGTAGTTTAAGTTACACATACAATGATTTCACAATATGCTTTGAAAAGATTTGTTAATGCCTTTGGAAATATGGGAAAGTAATTTATAACACCACATAAAAAAGTAATAGAGGGCCCAATCCTGTCACCACTAACTTAAACTGGGCAGAGTTGAGCTTTCAGAACCTTCCGACAGATTTAGAACATTTTTCAACAGCCTAGTTCAGATATTAGCAAGCCCCAGCCTGGATGGCTCCCACCACATCCTCACTTGCTAAATTACTCCCCTTTCCTCTCCACCCCCCTTCCCCCTTTATTAGAATTTAAAGCAAAAATATTTTTTATGTGTTGAGCATTTGTATATTCGGAAACAGGGCCTGCCTTTTCTCCATTCTGACAGCTCTGAGCACTGCTAGCCATTAGCAGCCTGCAAATCAAGAGATGCAGGCCAGCCAGATACACCAAGTTGGAGCAGCCCACCCTCGACAGCATCCCTGAAACCGCCAGAGTTTTGTGAACTTCTGATTTTCTGCATAATACTGCCATGAAAACCAATGTCTCCTACACAATCAGAGGGAAATTCTTGAAATGCAAAGGGAGTTAAGTTTTCCGTAAGTTTCTTATGATGTGAAAGAAACATTTTCCCTTTTTCTACACAGTAAGAGAAGTGACAAGGATGAATGTACGGACTGAAAGGTTGTATTAGGGGACTGGCCGTTCTCCCCAACAGTAACATCTGAATATGGCACATTTTACAATGTGAGCCTGCACCAAAGAACGAGCCCTTCTCTTTCTCACCCCCTGTCAGCACTGCAGTTCAAAGTGGCTGCTGGAAACACCAAACCTCTGCATGTGGCACATGAGATTTCCATCACTATCTTGCAAACCTGTTGCACTGTCACAAGATGCTGCTCATCAGACCAAAATTCTGATGCAATTTATTTTAAAGGGGAAAAAAACCCCCACAAACAAACCAATAATAAGTTATTCTTTATCATGCAATCCCCCTGGCCAAGCCTGCATTACAGGGCACAGCCATTGCTATCTTCTCTGGCTTCCATCTAGAACAGAGCCAGCACGCTCAGATCCAAATCACCATGTCATGCATTAGGTAGTTAAATGCAGCAAATGTAAGGGCAACGATTTAGAGTTCTCATTTACTCTCTGCTCATCTTGCAGCACTCGTTTGTCCAGGAGAATTTCTTCATTAAGCATCTAAAACCTTTTAGTTTCTATCAACCGAAGCTGAAAACTTGAAGCCATGCAAACATAGTAGGACTCTGCCCACAACGTGCACTGAGACTCAAGAGTCCTCTAGGCCGCCTCCTGTAAAGCCAACTTTCCCTTCACCGCCAATGTGTTAAACTCTACAAGTCAGCCCAAATGAACCACAGCCTCTAAAAGAGCTAGTGGTTCCTTCTGAAAGTCTGAACCAGGAGGAACAGCCAGCCAGAGGCTGGTACACCTAGTTCAGCTCTATTGCGAACGCCGCTATCAGTGCCTGGCAGTTCTTCACATTTCCAAGACAGCTCATCGAGTTACTGCAGGCTGCTATGTCTCTTCCTTCTAGTTTGACATTACCCACAAACTGTAAAACTTTCCCTCATCAATTCTCTTGCTACTTTTGAAAGGCTGAAACAACCTGGTAAAAAAGCTCCACCATAGTACAGTTGGACTTCAGTAGGAAAGTTTATTTCTTGTGCTTTTTATTACCTTGCTGCCATTTCCTAGCCATAAGCTGGAAATGTTAAATTATAAAAAATACAGTATTAATCAACCAATTGAGTTGCCAGTTCTAATTTTGGATAGAAAAATGGACAAAGAAATAATCAAAGACTTACCAAAAAAGCAGATGGCTGGAGAGCACTTCTGGCAGTCATGCTACTCGCACATGGGACCACTTGAGTTTAACAAATTGGACAACAGAGAGAGTACTGAAATGGAAATTGGGGCTCTATTCCATTCAAATTCTTCAAAATGTTTGTTTTGGATTTGTACCTCTGCTGCAATTTACAACTCTAGATTAGATATAGCAAGAGTAATATTCTTGACTAGAAGAAAAACAGAATGACTAAACCATTTGCCAAATCACACAGATTGTCTCCCTGTATACAAATAATACCAACGTATAAATGGTTTCCTAAATAAAACCTACTACTAAACGTGTCTTTTACTAACACAGCAATAAAGTTCTACCAGTAGTTAGAGCACAGGACACTTCCCTGACTCAAACGGCAAAACTCCTTCAGGCAAGGCCCATATCTGCATGTAAACGTGCGTACGTTACATCAGCGTGAAAAAGAAACCCACGGCAACTTGAGATTTCACGGTCATCTCCGTGCAGCACAGAGACCTCCCATCGCATGTGTGACTGCATCCCAAAGCTGCTCGTTCTAAAAGCACGCCCTTCACTGCTTAGGAACTAAAGGGCAGTTGTTTGCAACTTCAGCCAGTTTTGAGACCGTAAGGAATAGTGCAATACTTCCTATTCGATCGGGGAGGGCAAATCACTAAAACAATGTTAGTTATATCAATACAAAGGCACACAGGTAGTAGAGGACACCAAAAAAGGAAGAAAAAAGACTCATTCCATCAGTCTCGCTGTAAGAAATCAGTTGCCTAAGTGTTTAACAGAAAAAACATGACGGCTTTTGTCAGTGAGATGCCAGTTGCAGCTTAAAGTAAATGCATGGCCAAGTATGACGTCACCGACCACAACCAAAAATTAAGACGAAAGTTCTGCCGGTCTCAGGGACCAGTCACTCACCAGGGAACCGGTGGTTTTATATGCACGCCTTTCTGAAGAATCCAAAAATAACATTTTTCCATAGAGCAGAAATTCCTGTAGCGTTCACGCTTTTCGTTTCAGCAATGTTGCAATCCAAAGTGCCAGCCCTCTGTAATGAGGTAATCCGACAATGTAATTTGTAGTATTTTATTCTGTCAAAATTGATCTTAGTATTTCTATAGCAACTAGATCAAAACAAAAGATGGAGCAGACAGAATAAGTCTCTCCCTGCCACCACCCAGATTTTTATATAAATATATATGTATATATATAAAGCATTACACATATATAAAGTTAATGTTCATGATTCATCATTAAACAACGCTAGAAAAACAGCACTGGAGAAATCGCAGCCCAGTAGGATAACACTTAAAAAAAGAAATGCTAGCAAATGTGTAAAGTGACATCAATAAAATAAAATAAAAAAGTAATTGTTCAATTATCAAGCACCTGGGAACAGAGTATGTCTCTCCCATGAAATCCAATCAGGAAAAATCCATTTCTGGTTGGGACAGATGGAAGCGAATACTGGCTTTGCTGACATGTGGTGAAGAATACAATATCTTCCCCCCACCCCCTCAAGAAAATCACATTTAACCATTACTGTTAACATGTAATGTTTGAGAAAGCTTGACTGCCATTTAGCTACCTAAGCTTAGTTTTGGAAGTGCCGCATGCAATAGTCTTACAAACATCTGTCAATTTATTTTAGTGCCCTTACAGGAGCTGAGCTGAGTCCAGACACTGATTACAAAACGCCTCGGAAAACTCTGGATGTGGAAACCAATGCCACTTCCAATCAACTGATATGATTAATAGCAATATCACCCAGCCCCTTCCTTTTGAAACAAAGATTGATCCGTTACAACGGCGGGATAAAAAGCTTGGTCTTCTACAGACCACTTCTCCTTAACGTCAAAGTGGCTTCTGAATATCTCTTAGGAGATTTCAGGAGATCCTGAGCACAGATTGCCAAGCACACACTGTGTGCAGGGGCACACGTCCACCTGCAAGCTTCCCATGTAGGCATGCAAATCCTGGAACAGCCACACGGTTCCTAACTTGGGCTTTACGGAAAGGATGAACCTCTCCTAACATGTGCCATGTACCTGCCTCTAGAAATCTCCGCAGTGTCCAAGAACAATCTTCTGACCACTGTGTAGTGTCACTTACAGCCTCTAGTATAAAAACAGGCAATGGTTTTAGACAGAACCCTAAAATGGTTGGGAGGGAATTTCTGAGAACGGCACGCCAGCTGGGAAGAGGATGATGTACTCACTTCTGTTGTGCCGTATCGCTGCAGGTCCAGCCGTGGGTTGGCTGCTGGCTGCCGTCTGTGGAGGTCACCGTGTACCTGCTTCCCAAGCACGCTCTATCAGCCGTGGTAAGGGACTGGAAGGCAGTTTGTCATCTAGGCCAGCTGCTACTGCTTGTTAAGAAAAAGAGAGAATGCTAAGTTAGAGAAATACTGGTCATTTAAAAGAAACAAACACTCTCAAAAGCAGGATATTTCTTTCATCCCAAACTCTCCTGCTAGAAAACAGAATTTCCCCATCAGTTTAAGAAGCGGGGTATGATGGACCAAAAAATCTTGGTGAATACAAGAACAAAATTGTGTGTACGCATAATTAGAAGCATAGGAATGTTTCCACAGATTACTCGCCCTCCTAAAATGAAACACACTCAGGTCTTTCACCTGAGTAAAGACCCTGACACTGCGAAGCTCTCTGCCACTTGATGGCGATTCCCTTGAGTAATGACAGTGAAGGACTCAATACTGGCAGAGGCTGAACTATATATTCACACTGAATTCACAGATGCTTCTGTAATAACTTTTGTCCATACATAGTCTTGTAATATCGGCATTTCAAAGCTTATCTTACAACTGACACAGACTTTGGCATGTCTTCAGATGAATATACTTATAAAAACGTACGCAACGAGCTGTTACCTTTTTTTAACTTCAAAAATCATTGATCTGCTGCTACAGCAAGAGACGCAAAATGATTATTTAGGCAAGAGTGTTTAAGAAGTATAAAAAGAAACGAAACTGCGGATTTCTTCCTAATTATCACCAGTTTCTGACTGTCAGAGAAGATGTACCTTTTCCATGTGAAAGCCCCCGTTACCCCTTCCCTCCAATAAAGGCAATCAACATTGAACTTAAAAGTTCCCGTCTGCATCCAGTTTACGGGCTTTGCCATCCTGCCCTTTGAAATGGAGTCTTGTACAAGGCACATCAGAAAAACTGGAGGAAATTGGAGATAAAAAAGATTTAAAAATAAAAACAGTATTTATGTCTCCCAAATGGGAAGTTTGGAGCAGCAAGGGCAGGAAACGGACTGGTATTTAAGCTGATTACCCAAGCAAAGTCCTCTGCCTTTTCAGCAGTGCCACGGTCCCTCAGTAAAACCATTTAAATTAATTGGAGTTTGGGGCAGGGGGAGGAGGGGAAGATGTCAAATTTTATCTGGAGTGTTAGTGATGGCTGGCTGGAGAGGGGCTTTCAGGCCTGTTAATTGGGCCTGTTTGCTCCAACGCCACAAACACTTTGACATGAAATGTTCTAATAACCCGGCAGCGCAGGTGGCCGCCAGTGTCAGCCGGCTCCTGACAGCCCGGCCAGGCCTGTCCCTTCCACTCAGGGCCCGCTCGGCTGAGCAGGCGGCTTCAGGCCCGGCGGTCATTAACCCCAATGTTCTCGGCGCGTAGCTTAGCAACCAATTAAGTAGCCGGGATCTTTAACATTTGTACCAGAAATTCACACAAATAAAAGTCTTCTGGGCCACGCTGGCCTCATAGACATGGATCTTATTATGCTTTTTACCTAATTATCAACTTAGCTTTTCTTTATGCGTCTGAAAAAGGATGGAGGGCAGTTAAAGGCGAGCTCTGCTGAGCACAACCGGAGCACGATTTCCTTGGGCCATCCTTCCGCGGGTGTTTGCACACACATAAAAATTACATCTTCTCATTCACACTTGCACATAACTGACTAGACAAATAATATTATCATAGTGGGAAGAGCCAGAGTCAGAAAGGAAATACTGCAACGTTTAGATTTAATCTGGTGAGCATTAGATCATGATTCACTTTGACATAAAAGCTCAAGAGCACATTTAGCTGGGGCGAAACGCATTACAATGCTTTAAATGAGAAGGAAATAAGTCTAATGTTTCATGGGCTGCATTATTTGCTGTTGAAATCCTAATAATTGCCTACGCTCTACACTTACGTTGTACCTAATGAATTGGTTTTAAATTTCAGAAAGCTTCAGCAACAAATTTTAAGATCTTATTTGCTTCTGACTCA
Source organism: Phoenicopterus ruber ruber (assembly GCA_009819775.1). Lineage (NCBI taxonomy): Eukaryota > Metazoa > Chordata > Aves > Phoenicopteriformes > Phoenicopteridae > Phoenicopterus > Phoenicopterus ruber. Next base: position 2,736,122 of record CM020225.1, read on the forward strand.
CCAACAAAGAGGACTTTTTCAGCAGAATAGAACAGAAAACTGACAACAACAAAACAGGTCTCAAACACCACACTCCATTTATCTTCACTGCATTTCACAGCAGTATTGTTAAAATAAGCATCTTTTTGATAAAATATTTTTTAAACCAGGTAAATATTCAAACACCGTAAGCAGGACTGGTATCGCTGGTTTTAGTATCCGTGGGCAAATACGGAGCGATGCTTCCCAAAGGCTAGCGCCTGCTCAAGTCTCAGGAAGTTTTGCTTTATCAAATAAAACACTGAATTAACGCTCCATACTAAACAGTGGCTGACTCAACACAAGCTTTACAAGTGGCTTAACCCAGTCTCTGCTTTCTTCTCACCCACATCCACAAGATCCCATTGCTTCCCGCCCATCACCTCCGGCTTTTCGGTGGCCACAGGAGAAAATAAATCCCTGCAGCCTCCTCCCCGCTCGTGCTCGGTCGCTTCAGCTGACAAAGCAGTGGATGGTTTCAGATGGCAGTACAGTCCTGCACTGGCTTGATGCAAACCTGAAACAGCAGGCTCCAGACAGACATTTTTCATGGTACCTAACCAGGCCCAGCTGCGTTTTCCAACCGTGCCTCTCCATCAACAGTCCCCAGCGCGCTCTCAACAAGACAGAATATACTCCACTGCACCTCTGTGCGATCTGTAGGAGGAGGTTAGAAGTGTCTTTACAGTTGAGATGGGAGCCACGATGTGTGAAAGCAGGTCCGTCAAGCTGGGCTGACTTTCTACTAATATGTCTGTGCCTTCCCCAGTCCGAGGCATACCAAGAAAACTCCCATGTCTGGGTTTCCAGTCTAACTTGGGTTTTCACTTACGACTCGTGTTCGTCTAAACACATTTCCTTCATGCAGCAACTGGAATGAACATATCTAGAAAGAAAGATCACATAAAACAAGCTGCTAACTCTTTCTCACATGTGCAAATACGATGCCAGTTCCCAGAAGCTGCTGTGATTGTATGAATGTGGTTCTCTTACGAACCCAACGGAGTGTTGCAGGGCTCTGTAAGTATCTGCAATTTCAAGGCAGATAAATGTTATGTAAACTCAGATTTTGCAACTTTATTACTGTGTATTATTTCATGCCAAGTCGCTCTTTACATAGAAAGCAAACATCATTGAATTTATTTAAAAAAAAGGCAAAATAAAGTTTACAGTTCTGCTTGGACTAAAGTTTGTTTATAAACACAGGAGCAGACTGGCCTTATTACAATGGGAATGGCAGAAAGCAACCCCTGTCCTCCAGCTGAACACGAGCCAAGAGTGTGCTCTCAGCAAGAAAGGCAAAGGGCGCACTGGGCTCCATCCGAAGCGTGGCCCTGGCCGGGTCGGTCTGAGGAGGAGATGGTGATCTAGTAACAAGGCTATCTAATAGTAACCTGCAAGGAAGCAGCCCACACCGAATTCCCTTACTTGAGGGGAAATTATAGTGACAACAGAGACAAACTTGTTGTTTGAGATGACAGATGATAGAACAGGGGGCAATATCAAAACCTGCATCTTGGCAGGTTCAGATCAGAGATTAGGAACAACTTTTTCAGAAGAAAGGTGGTGCAGCCCTAGAGCAGGTCACCAGAGAGGCAGAGGATCTCAGTTCTTGGAGATGGTTCGTGCTAAACACGTACCTATTGACACATTGGCATTTTCAGGGATAAAGTATCCTGTTAAGAAATACTTGACAAGGTGTCGGAGGAACCACAGATGTTTGGCACTTAACCACCCAGTAAAATTCTCAAAAGCACCTGTCCATCTTTTTTAAATACCCAAATGCCTTTAAAAGCCTTATCATAAACTGCCTAATGACCACAGCGCCATGCTCCGTATCCCCAGAACACCGGCCCATTTCGGGGTTTCCTTCACATGCAAACCCCTGCACTTTATTCCAGTGGACTATTCCCTATGAATACAGTCTTACGAGTAAGAGTGCAGGATCTGGCCATATAACTTGCATCACAAGAGCAAACTCCACATATTTGAAAAGATTATCAGTCAACTACAGTTCTTTCCACTGTAGAAACAGTTACTCAGTTAAGATAAACAAAGAAATTCCCATGCACTGAAAAGGAAAACCTATTAACTGATTAAACATGTGAATCAGTTGATAAACTGGTTATCAAAGTTCTGAAAACATTTTTAACAATGACCCTTCCTGCCGTTTTTAACAATGACCCATAAAAGCTAGAATAATTCAGCACTTTACAGGAAACCAGCTGGATAGAAAACAGAACATATTTCTGATCTAAGAAGCTGCAGCTACGCCATATGAGCTGACAAATTTAGACATTAATTATCAGTAAAGTAGTGATAAACATTTTAAATACCAATTAAAAGCTTTGGACAAAATTTTTCAAAGTTTTCTAACTCTTTTCAGCACACAGAAAAAATTACCAGTCTTATCTGATCCGATGTATACTTGTAATTCATTCCTTGTTTCAGGCTTTTCAAATAACTATAAAAATCCTTATTAAATAAAAACTAAACAATTCCTTAATTTTCAGGACAAGTTGAAGATCTGGAAGCAGAACAGGAATGCAAATACCTGTGTTTTTCTTATAACTGATCATGCAAATCCCATCTCAGAAAAAACTCTGCCTCAAAACTATTTGCAGGCATGCAAAAGCAGAATGTAGCTTATACTAGTAACTAGGCTTCACTTCATGGAGAATCTGATTTTACTCCTTAGTACAGTTCAAAAAAAGGTAAGTTGAAAAAAATGTTAGACCCAGCCCTTGTGATAGATGAAAGTTCCTTTTAGACAACTCCGGATCCATAAAAGAGCTCAACGCAATTTTTTGGTCAAGAGAAAATTTGGTGCCAGACCAGGGTCCGGGATAACCAACAACATTACAAGTGCTATTGTGCAAAGCATGGGAGGAACCTGCTGTATTTAAAGAGAATGCCAGCCATGAAATTCAGATGGAGATTTACATTCTCCCCAAATACAGAGAAATATTCAGATCTAAGGCACTTTTCAGACCACTCTATACAAACGCTCAACATCTATTCCCCTTCCTCATATCCTTTGTATTAGCCACGTAAAACAGCTGTTAACCAAACCATACCCAAATCCTGAATCCTACTTCTGCACGGCTTCACGGCAAGTAAATTGTCTATAGCTTTCTTTTTCATTTCATTATCAGAAAAGTCAGCCCAGCTAAAAACCAACATCACAAGCCAGAGAAACCCCAGAATGCAAGATATTTCCACCAGGGTCTTGTACGCCGTTCTAATAGTTAGCCAAGATTTTGACATAAAACTTTTCCATCAACTAAGGACTTTTTAAGAAGTCATAGAAAAAGTTCCAAGCTTTCTACCAATTACTGCAGAGTACTGGAAGTAAGTTAAAACGGTCAGTATTTAAACATTTGGCTTTACAATGATCTTAAAACAATCCAGTCTTTGTAAAAAAAAAAAACCCTTTCAGCCTTCTCATAAGCTGAAATAATAAGGCATAGAGAATTAAAAGCCAGAGTTAAAAGCCGGTATTCTATTTTTGTTCCAGAAACACAACATTTAAAAGTAATCAAACAAGGCATTTGTTAACGGAGGAGCATAAATAAAAAGAAAATGACCAGAGGTTTTTAATTTTGAAAAGTCTGCTACCATTTCTGGGAACATCACATCTCAAAAGCATGGCTTGCCGACAGTATAGAAAGACCGTATTTATTTGGCTACAACCCTGATCTCACTAAATACTGATGCCTGTGCTTTTGGAAGAGGAAGAAAACAAGAAGTTCAGAGAGTTATTTTTAAAAGATTTAAATGTATTCCAAGGCTATGATGGATTTGGAATATGGCTGAGACCCATGCAGACCCTGGATTTGGAAGGAGACGATGCACTCAGCACCTCTCTGTAAAGAGCTCTTCAGTTCACCAAATCTAAAAAGAGATGAATACACAAAGGATTTGATACTTTCAGTTCTGTAATTTGCAAAAGATGTAGAAACTGCCCCGTTCATATACTTAGGGTCACGTTGCACTTTTTTGGTCTACAGAAACAAAGCACTAGTAGAACAGTATGTTCTCCCCACCATCTTCCTCCCGCTGCCCCCCTCTCCACAGCGTGCAGCTCCCAGCGGGAGCCGCTGCCTTACAGAGGGTTTTAGCTGTGTCTGAACAGAAATTCAGAAAAAGTGCCTGTGTAATTCCTGGCTCAAACAGTTCCCCCTTCTCTGCCTCTGAGCTGGACTCCCTATGTACTTTGTGTAAAGCAGAAATGCATTTTTCCCCATTGACATTACAATAGTCTAAAATATTCCTTGAAACTAGATTAAGAATAAAAATTTACAGTCAGTTTTGCAACATTTCATTTCTCCCGCTTATCCCATGCTTTTGAGCCACCACTCTGAGATCAGTGCGGTCATTTTGTAAAACCAAACCCTACATTTTTACAGAAACTGCTTGATTTCAAATGTTTCAGTTACCAGGTACTCAGCTTGGATAACTTGAAGAATTTTAAAATTTTCAGATTTTTCAGGACTTTCAAGTCACCCTTTTCCAGACAGCCCAGAACCAAGTTGCACACAGTGATCTCCAAACATTTCCAGTGCCTGTCAACAGAAACTTGGTTACCTAGAAATATATTTACAGCTATAGCTTCTTTATACAACCCGGTTGTATCAGTATTCAATGAAATGGTTTTCCCATTCTACTTAGGTATTTTTGCTGTTATACGTAACATACGCTCTTTGATCTTCTTCTAGGGATGAAATCTGAGTAGAGCTGTAAAAGCAGAAAAAAGCGATGCCGAGATTCATGATACAGTTCAAGAGGAGAATAGTGCTGCAGGTAATTGATAACATATACATAATATCTCTGCTTTGACATGGATATAGCTGCAGCCATAGAACAGGGATGAGTAATCCTAATACTGCAGCAAGGGCAAATATACCCTACATTTTAAAAAGCTCACGTGCATCCAATGAGTTGTTACATCTAACGTGGATTGATCCCTCCAGCAGTTGCCCTGTCTTGTGAGTGAAAAAGGCGCTGGGATGGAGAAATGTCTCGGTACGACCTGCTGACGTGACTCACCCCGTGAGCCCCACTAGGACCTGCTGAGCGGCAGCGGCAGGACCCTACGGTGGGGACACGTGGCGCGGGGCTGCAGATCTGCCTGTGCGGCATCACCGTGCGCTAACTGCACGTGCTAGAGCTCGAGGGGTAAAACCGAAGAGGACAAAAAGAGGGATGGGGAAGAAAAGAAATTCAAGTGAAAAGCTAAGCGCTTTAATTTTTTGAAGAAAAAAGAAAGGAAGCTTTCAAAAAAATGCAGAGATCAAAAACCCCCTTTGCAACACGCTATCACTTTTTGTAATGACAGCATCAATTTCAAAAACAGGTTTCAGGCTTTGCAGATGAAGGCAAAAGTATTCGACAAATAACGTGCAGGTCTAGTCTTTGCTATAGCTCAGGCCAGATCAAAGAGAGTGGGTCTGGCGCACCAGACTTTCCTGCAGCTCCTCTTTGCTACTGGGGATTCTTGACAGCTCCTGTGCACCAGGGGAGGGTGTTTTATGGCTCACACAGCCTGACTCATCATTTGCAGCTTGGTGCTGCATCAGGTGTCCCTTTGATTGTCACCAAGGCCGCAGTCAGTTTGTTCTCGAAACGGCAATTGCAACGTGCATCCCAGTGGAGCCTGTGGATGCGTGGGGATGGTACCGTGTCCTAACAAGTGAGCTGAGCAGATGCTGAGGTGGTGGCTATTCAGAGGTAAAATATGGGTGTATGCTTAAGTCCCACTTGGTTCAGTCTACTTTGTTTCTTTCCTAAGTGGGTGATTTAAGGGAAGGGAAGGCCTTTGGGCAGGATCATGCCTTTGCTGCCAGACAGCCAGCAGCTTCCACAGCAGAGTCCCATCCCTGACACGGGTTCTCCCTCCTCTCACAGGAGTACAAGTGCATCCCATTGTTTTCCAGCTCAAGAGGGGAGCGCAATGGAAGCAGGTTGGACAGTCAGACTGGAGGAGGATGAGAAATTAAAATGAAGTGTTTCACGATGCAAACTGTTACTCCAACTCCTCAGTCAGAACCAGCAAATTACAAAAGTAACAATAAAAAGTGACTGAGCAATCTTCAGACTAATGCAGTACTGGCCAGCTAGGAACTGTGCTTGGCGGAGGGAATGACAGTAAAACTTCTTCAGTTCTCCCTCAGCCCCCCCAAACGGAGCACTGAAATCATAAAATCATAGCATCATAGAACAGTTTGGGTTGGAAGGGACCTTTAAAGGTCATCTAGTCCAACCCCCCTGCAATGAGCAGGGACATCCTCCGCTAGATCAGTGACGCCTTTAGCTCTTACCTAGCCGATAGCTAATGTAGATCCCAGGTCACCGACTTGAACAGACTTATGACAATTTAAGTCAGCTGAGAGTATTTAGAGCTGTAAATTTTAGCTGTATTTAGAGCTCAGCACTTAGCCGCTGCCCTCGGGGAATCTGCAGCTCAAAGGGGAATGTGCATCCCAGCAAGTTTACACCAGCCGGGATAAAGGCTTGTAGGTGACCGTAAGTCTGTGGGCCACGCTACGCTGCAGACAGATCCACCCCGGCTGGCTCAGACCCACAGCCCAGGAGCAGTGCTGGGTGACCCACAGATTTTTCTTATTAATTGGTCATTCTGGATGAGGAAAGCATAGTAAGTTTAGATAAAAGTAATATTTTTAATTCATGGTAAAGTAAAACTTGAAGGAAGACTTGGTTTGGGTCCTTCTGAAGCATTTCATTTTGGTTTTGAAATGATATAAAAAATTCAAAACAAACTGCAGTTTCATTTTAGAAATTTCACAACGAAATATTTCAACTCTTCACGCTCTTGAGGCAATTTTTCAAATCAAATAATTCAATGAAATTGCCATAGACTGACAAAACAAAGCAACTGTGTCCAATCTGCAGTTTCCCCAAAAGAGCTTAGGGGGAAAAAAGAGTTAACAATGACCCCATTCTGTCTCAGAATGCCTTTATTTAAAAATAAACCATGTGTTAAAAAAAAAGAAAGAGAAAAAAAAAATCACTGTCTGTAACATTATAGTTTTCAAAGATTGTGCAGCCAGGAATTACAGATAAGCCCTCTTAAGACCATAAAGAAAAATCTTTTGATAGCGTTCAGCATATTGAACTGGCTTCTCCTAGTATTTGCAGTAATAAAGCTGTCAAGCAACACAGAAACGGAGAGCTAAGCATTTCAAGACTCAGACACATGAACTTCTATTAACCTACATTAACATGTAATTGTTGCTGTGAGCACACTGTTCTCAGTGTTAAGTGCTTGTAAAGGACACAAGGAAAATCTTTCCATGTGAGACAGGACAGGGGAACTGCTGTACTGTCCTATGAATTTCTGAAACGCTCTTCCTGGCAAGCACTGAATTGATCTGCATGAGTTATTCCTGGAAACTTCCCATATGGTTAGTAAATTTCAGAATGGAAAGATATATTACTTCACTTTAATCATAACTTCCATGTTTTACATCACACCAAGTAGTCGCTAGTTTGCTGAAGTCTAAGAGCTGAATGAACAATTTCAATATGATCATATATGACTGGTTCAAGTCGCTAAAGAGCCCGCAGTCTCCGAAGGGCAGCAGGGGGTTGGTGATCATTTGCTTCAAAGCTTGGCCAAATCAAAGAGGTAATATGGCAGGAGGAGATTCAGGATACAGCTTCAACATTTTCATCTTCCGTTCACTCCAGCTGGCTGTGTCCGAGACAGACGGGAACACACCTGTAATCCTTCCGGACACGAACCCCATCTACGAAGCACCACAGCATGGACACAGCTTTTTGGACCTGGCTGCAAAGCCCACAGAAAGCCCGTTCCACATCACCTGGAATCAGTAGCTCTGAAGTCTCTGCACCACTCCCTCAGGCACTGCAAAGATGCACCTTTTAAGGTGCAACAGAAGTGAGGTGCAGAGGAGGTACGCAAGGCTCTCTGTAAATAAATCACAAGGGCAAACACCGGGAAGAAGAGCCATCTAATCTGGAGGAAAATATTTGCACAACAAGCAGTGGATATAAGCCAGCCATTAATAAATTTCTGCTAGAAATTAGGAAAAGGTGCAGAAAGATTCTGGCACAGCCTTCCAACAGGATGGGAGAAACACAAACCACACAGAAATGTTTCTGTGGTGTAAAATGGTTGTTTATAAATTCACAGGGAAGACGAGAGGACGTAGTGACCTGCGACTGCAGGGACTGGACTTTCTCAGTTCTTACCCTGGACTTGTGCTTCATCCAAATACCCTTCCTTTCCAGCCAGGGCGATGTTCTGGCATTTGTTTAACGCTCATGAACTACAAGGGTGTCACTAAAAAGATGATGGAGTATTCTTAGGGAGCAAGATATGATTGCGCAGAGAGTTGGATGTGTTTCCACGGGGCTGATCGTTGTTCTGTTGGGGATGTTGCTGATGCAGGTGAACAGGTTACCGTGTCTATCAATCAAGCTGCTCATCAAGCCCCCTGCCCATCTTCCAGACCTTACCAGACAGATTTACAAGCAAAGCTCTACATGTAATGGTGCCCTAACTGCAGCCACAGGGACAGAGGTTGAGAAGTGTTCCACGCTTAGCAGTTTCCCCTCAGCTGAGCTGGGATGAGATTACAGATGCCATGATACCAGTGGATCAAAGGGATGGTGCTATCCCGCACAGCATGGCAGCTGTGAGAAGGAAGACATGATAACCCTCACCCAGTGCAGGGGCTGCCAAAATAGGGGCACTTTACTGGGAGAACAGGCAAGTGACGACTAACGTCACTGCACTGCCCTACCGAAATAGGTTGTATTTCCTGGAATTGCTTCTGTGAGTCCTGCCGTGCTTTCTTGAAGAGATTGCTCCTGGACAGGTAGCTCTGGTTAAACTTCCACTGGCTGGAAGTAAAAGCCAGCATATCAACATATATTGCTGAGCAGATAACTGTGAAGTCGACTCTCTAGGTTTCGTAAAAGCACAGTAGAAGCTTAAGGTGCATTTATTCCTTTGGGTTTCATTCCATGCATTGTAATCTGCCTTCCTCACCTTTCACCATCTTGCTTCAACAAATATAGCCTGGGGGGGATTTCAGAGCCTGTATCTTCACCTCAGGTTAAAGTGGTTGCTGATGACAGACAGAGCTAAGCACGCGCACTCAGAACCTGAGCTCTCAGGCAAGAAGCACGTAGCTAAACTTTGCCAAATTACTTTCAGAAAAGCCCTGATTGAAAGGGATCTTCATTGTAAAATGCTGAAAGACACACACGGAAACCCCCGAAACCACTGAATTGCACAGGCAAAAGGCAGGAAACGGCCTGGGTTTTCTGACTCTCACGGAACTGCTCATTTTCAGCTGATGACCACATCGGTTTAACGTGTTCCAGAGCAAATGCCCTTCACATAGGACCCACACACAATCTGACCCAAAGGCCAGCCTCATTTCCACTGCAGCTAGAAGGGCTGTAGAGTCCTTTAGAACCGGAGGAAGCTTAGGTCTGCTGAAATTTATGCAAGGCATGAAAAAATCTCTTTCCATGGAATTGCATCACATCACTTTTACTCCCTTGTTTTTTCTCCTGTTTAAACACAACTGCTGCTCAAAGATTCAGCTGTCAGACTTGTTGTAACTGTGGCTGTCTAATGATCTTTCACTTCCTGCACTGCTTCAGTACCATCCTCATCATGGGAGACTTCTGCTGGAGATGTTCTGGGGATCAGGCTAATGAAAAAAGAAATAAAACACATACATATTCCCAATTCAGCTATTTCTGTGGCATCCCCAACAGTGGAGATGCCTAGAGGCTGTATTAGGAGTGCTTATGCACAACCTACTTAAATCCATCTGATGAAAATTCACCAGAAGAGGACATGTAAAGCTACAGGTTTGGTACAGAGGAGCTTTCGTGATCAGCACAAGCTTCTACTTCTCAGAATGCAAGAACAGAAAAAGGGAAGGATTAAACACTGTTAATGCATGCCATTCTCCTTCACTTTCCTGGCACTGGCATCCTTTCATGTGGTAGTTTGTTTTCCTACAACACAATTTCAGAAATACATCTCTCCAAACATCTGGAAAACATCCACTGGCTCTGCCCACCATAGCAGGAACCAGAGAAAATTAGATTGTCTGTGTACTCCACTAGGGCCACGTTCGTGGATTACCTCTGCCCTCGTCTAACAGCTGGCTTCAGAGCTCACTTTGTGGTTACCTGAAAGCCTGCCATTGCCTCAAGAGAGCTTTTCACAACACAACTCCTGACGTGTTGAAGGCTTTGGTGCCGCTGTCCCTGACAGCCATGCCTCCTTTTAACCCTCCCCAGTTGCCATAGATCATCCTGGGATGAAAGAACTCATGATATACACTACCATATGTTTAAATCTGGAAACAAAGAACAAGCAGCAGCTCACCTCTGAATACTGAACACTAATTCTCATGCAGCACAAGCTCTTTTCTTAGCCCTGGGTCAAAGCCTATTTACATACTGGGCAAAAAGGGGAGCAGGGAAGGCCTAGGCTTCTCCTAAAGGCACTGGCAAGCAAGAGGCTGTAGCATCTTCCTGCTGTTTCAGTATCCACAGCACCACCAACCACTTTGTAAGAGAGATCCACACTCCTGCGTCTGTCAAGTGCAGATCTTAGTGCCTTTTCCATTCTGACTCCGGGAAGCTCGCTGCCTACGCACACAGGACGTGGACTGTCTTGAGCGATGTACACCCAAATGGTTTCATCTTCATTCCCAAGACATATTTCATCCTGAGCGACCTACTTCTTCAAATCTTCTCTGAGAAAGGACAGGACAGTGTTCCACACGGTAACCGCAGAATTCACCATCCAACAGTTCTCTTTTGTAATGCAAGAGCTCTAACAACCAACAGTAACCAAGATTTAGGATACGATGGCATTTGCTAACCATTTCATTGAATTGAATGTATATGAGCAGCAAAAGGAAACATCAACAAATTCCAGATGCAGAATGTAATTATGTTTGGATGGCAGAATGTTTCATATTGTTTTCTATAGGAAAAAAAAGTCATCATTAAAGCAGTGGAATTTCAGTAAACTATGTTTTGGGTTACAGCCCAGAATAGTTACACTTGGCAGTTCAGAGGCATGGGTAAAATATTCCAAGGTTCATAAATCCTTGACTTTAATTTGTAGATATAGGTTACAGCTTTAGTATCACTGCAAGGGGGTAAATCATGCTCCCACCTAAACAGTTGCCAAAGGGCACTGTACCAAGCTTTTCAGCTCTATTGGGCAGCTTTTAGGAAAACCATACATCAATGTCTTTTGGGTTCCCATGCCACTCAGATACTATATACTCATAGCAGAAGGCTTCCTTGGCTGGAACAGGCTCTGCAGCACCTATTTTTAACTCACACGCTTAGGCAGTGATGATCCATGAAGGGAAGGATACCTGGAGGTGGACTGGACACGAACAAGATGATTCCCCTCTCACATCAGGTTACACCAACTATCTCAATCTTGCAGGCTCAATATGAGGAGGCGGTTTGGAACTGTTAGGAATTAATTTGTAAAACAAAAAATCCAGCAGCATTCAGTGGCCTATAAAGAATTGTGTTTAATTTGCATTCTCTGGAAAAAGTTAGAGAGTTCCAGCAGCACGTGCCTACGAAAAAACAGCTAATAACGTCTGGGAAGAGTTACTTTACTAGATCTCATTAGATATTAGACAGATCATCTGCATGCTTCTTTCAGAGCTTGGGTTCTTTGCTGTGTTAAATTAAGGGTTTAAGAAACTGGTACACAAGACTTATTGGTGAGATGCTGGTTTGCACAACAAAGACCTTAATTAAGATCTGTCGCATGGGCAATGTATCATGGCACGACAGGGTAATAAAGTTGTGGGATGAAGCACAAGCCTGTCTCAAGAGACTGTACTCTACAGATCGCACCCAGTTTGTCCCATTCTGTTAAAATCCTTTGCTACAACAAAGCCTTGGCACAGCTAAAAGAAAATTGATTTCGAGGTTATAACTTAAACTAGTGAACAATCAAAGGCTGAGTACCATGGGCCACAATCTGGAAATGTAAGCATATGCACCTGAAGAAATTCCAGTGAAGTCAGTGGGACTTTCGAAGTGTTTAAAAGTAGATCCTCAATCTAACAAATTACAGAGTCAGTACTGGGAGAGCCAGAAAGTTGTTTGTAACAGTGTGAAGTGTGAGATTAGGAAAAAATCATTCCTCTTTCTACCAGGCCTCAGTCACTGCTTGGTTGATTTCAGATCACTTTTGTACCAGCTGCATAATTATTCCATTCATATTCCCTCTCGGAAGTCTTTCCTGGAATCTCTTCCTTGGAAAGTATGTGATTTTCCTACCATCAGACCACATTCTGAAGTCCTGTGCTCTGCATGTAAACCCTGTTTCCCCCAAAGGTACACCAGAATTTGGTACCTACAATTCTTCCCATTTCCACATGGTGACAAGAAGAGCAATCCTTCATTCTAAGACACAGCCTTTGGTTTGCAATCAGTTCTAACAAGGTTATGAGAAAGGCTTTCTTTAAAGAGCAAAAAAACCCAAACTAAACAGGAGTCTGCTTAACTTGCGTGTCCTACCACACCTTCATAGTAGACTAGGCAGTACTGGTTTCTTAAAAACATTCAAATTGATACCTGTGTTAACCTAGCTCTCTCAAACAGTTCCAAATTTCTGGAGAAAGGGAGTCCCTTATAATCTAGCCAGACTTCCTTTGTTCTTTGAATTCCTGCTCACCCACACCAGCTCTACAAATGCAGTCTGAGGTTGAGCCAGGCTCTCCAAGCCACCGGTCCTACCACTGTCCCGTAACAGCACCAGGCATCTGGGTGGTTCACCCTGGGACATTGTTTCCTTGCTGCTTGTTTTTACTGACAGTCTCCTATTAAACTAAAGCAACATGTCCACACAGTAAACATCCAATAACCGGGTCACCATCTAACATTCAGAAATTAGAGAGCAGCTCCGCTTCCAGTACTGAGCCAAACCCCAAAATGAAGTGCTGGCCCAGATTAAAAATCCGCCCAGAGAGGGAGAAAATTGTGGCCTTGTGTGTTACGGTCTCACAGTGCCTCCATCTCGGAGGGTTTGCAGGCTTGTCCCGAGCTCTGCCAAACAGACAGTAAATCTTTACTGGAGACAACCGTGCTTCTCTAGAGAAACCTACTCTCCTGAAAACAGTGCTAGCTAAAACGCAGTTGTACTGCGTCACAGCCTACATGCCAAATGTATCTTCTCCAATAAATGTTCCGAGAGAAGCTGAAAAATAAGTAAAGACACTTCCAATAAATCCAGATTTATATGTAATATATATTAGACTGCAGATGTCAGAGGAATGTAAAATGCTTTTCTAATGGAAGAATTCAAGGAAGAAGCCAGAGCTTTAACACGTAAAGAATGCAAATATCTTGCAAAGTCTGCAGATGCATGGCCTATGAGTGGATGTACAAATCAAATGATTGGGTGGGCAAAGGGCTGTGTAGAATCCCAAGTGCCATTTGTACTTTTATGTTACTAACCGACACCCTCAATGACTATAATGTCTCGCTATTTGGGTTCTCATAGACCCAGATTCTCAAACATATTCAAATCTGTGAGGCTTGGGACTCATTATTATGATATATAGTACCTCCGGGCATAAACCAGGCATTGAAAATGCACTTCACAAAATGACAGTTCTGGCTACAAAGCCTGCATTTGGAACAGGAAAAGAGATGGATATAAACAGGCAGGAGAATGCAAGGAAATGGTTCCAACGGAGGAGGACAGGCAATATTGGCAACCCAACCTTATTAAGCCAAGCCAACCAAATCCACAATTCAGCAGAAGGCTGAGCCAGGTACCTCAGAGCCATCGGTTCTAACATGCCCCTATAGCAGCCATCCATCGTGTAGGCGGCTCACCTTCAGACGTGAAGATATTCAACCACCGTGAAGAGCCAAGCACAAATTGTACGCAACACAAGGAGGGAGCTTTAAGTGACCGTGCCTGCAAACGCAGGCAGCCATTCGCCCAAGCAAAGGTCAAAACCAGGACACAAAGTCTTGTATTGGAAAAGGTCTATGCATCTCGGTTCCCATCCGGCCTATAACAATTTCTTTTTTATATCTTATTTACATCTTTATCTGAATAGAAACACAGTAAATGAGGTTAAGTTAAAATGGTAAACAAGAATTTCAGCTTTAAGCTTTGATTTAGACGATCTGTTTTCTGATAGTGCTTATGTGAATTGTACCGTTCAGTTATTTCTGGAATAACAGTAGGCAGAGTTTATAAACAGGTAACCTACAACAATGTTTCTTATTCCCCCCACCCGCTTAATAAAGTGAAGGATCACCTAAATTTAAAACAATATATTTAAAACCTTAAGAATCATTTCCTGGAGTGTTGCCTAGTTTGTTTTAAACTTTTTTTTAACAACAAAAAAATAGAAGCCCAAACTGTGAATGTTTGTTTATTGCTTTTATGTTTCAATTGTACTTATTTCTGTGCTGGTACAAGTGGAAGCACATAACTTTTCTTTATTTTTACAACAGCCCTTTCAAAAAAGGAAGTCAATTGTGCTCCTAATTGTGTATGTTTTTCAACTGAGGACCATAAGATATGAGAAAGTGGCCCACAAAATGATAACAAAGATTAATTTTAAAGGGTTTTTTATATACACTAATAAGTAACTTGCAAGCATGTTTAGATATCCCCACTTGCAAGAAGCACATGATGCCCATTACAATTTCTTTTTTTTTCATTTCAGACTTCCCTAAATTCTTAAATTCCCTAATCTAAATGTCTGGGGACTTTAAAGTCTCCCTCCCACAGCTTCCCCAGGGGTATTTCCTAATGCACTGAGAATGAAAAGATAAGCGTTCCTTGATGGTGTTCACACTGTTTGCTGCATTGTTTTGTTTTCCCCCAATTTTCAAAGAAATATATACGATAATGAAAACGCCACTCTCTCTGTGAGAACACTTGTTCCCATCAACATAGATGGCAAAACAAGCAAGGAAAAAAAATAAACCACAGCGCTCTAAAACTTTGTTCACATTGCAGTCATAAGCATTGTGATTTTCAAAGTATTTACAGTTTAGTACCTAACATGGAACCCCCAAAAACTAAAGTGAGTTTCTGTCATACTCTGAAATTATTTTTTTAAAGGGGTTTTTGTTTTAGGATTCAAATGTAACAGATGCAAATCTACAACTATGGAATACGGATAAAGGTACATCATACAGTGATGACAGGAGGAGAGCAACAGGGATTGTGTCTTTCTTACGATTCCTTCAGCATATGTTTCTTCACTGGCACGGAGGACTTTGTGCTAAGCCCCATGAAGATACTCCTTCCTTTTAAAAGCGTGCCTTCGATATGCAGCTGTGGTTGGGCCACCTATATCATGAGCTTGACCCCTGCCCCTGCACTGCCTGTATACTACAGGCTTCCTTTCTCTAGGGACAGGCAGGGGAGGGTAGTATTTCGCGGCTGCCATTCCAAAGTAAAAGCTAGAAATCCAAGAGTCTTTACTTAATAAATAAAATTCCAGCACTATTCACAGCAGTGATGTCTCAGTTTACATGGAGAGTTGACAGAGTTTTCTTCTAGCTAAGGGGCTCAAGTGAGTTACGGCGATGAAGGAAGACCCAAGAATGTTGATTAATGTAGATATTGTAATCTACAAAAAGAAGGACCAAAATTCACATCCATTCCAGCCGGCAAGGACAGCGAGAGGGCAGGGCTAAGGCGGCAACCAGAGATGCAGCAATGTGCGGTATCAGTGACACTCTGCCTAGCTCAAGTAACGCTTTGTTCTTTGCAAATCCAGGAACAACTCACGTTAGAAAAATTCTAAATATCAGCACTTCCAAGAGCATGGAGACAAGGCTGCGGGGACACTGCACCCACTGGAGGGCATGTGATGGATTTGAGGTACCGACCAGAAGCATAGATGGAAATACCTTATCGCTTTGTATTTTTTTTCTTGAACCCATTTGCAGAAGCACTAGTTAGGCTTCTCATTTTTTTGGTTCTACAGTTTCAGGGCTAAACTATCCAAAAAAAAAAAAAATCTGGCTGTTAATTGGCTGTTAATGGCACACTGCAAGTCCATACAGCACATTTTACTTCCAAACCTGCATATCTCAGTTCCTACAGAAAAAGGGAACCTCTTGTCTGCAGTCAGCAAACCTGCCGGCTGCCAAGGAGCTGCTGGAGCCCTTCAGACTCGGGGTAAAAGCCTTACGTGGTTCAGCTGGGGAGGCCGTGAGCTGCGACCATGGGAGGTGTGAGAATGGGTTGGACGAACGACTGTCAAGAGTGGTGTTGGGGCAGGTGATCAAGGGAATGGACCGGGAGATGTTCTGAGAAACTTCCCAGCCCTCTCTTCTAATTCAATGAGCATTTTCACAACAATAGCTATATTAATTTGATTCTTACTCCTACCTAACTAATTTTACAATAACAAATGCATATCCAACATCCTCAGTTTCACTGATTACCAACAGTCTTGCTCCTGCCTCATCTATAAAACAGGTATCTTTCAGTTCACACGCCCCGTGAAGAAAGAAAGCGGACACACATCTAACCCGAACAGAAATTACCTGTCAGCCGCAGACATCCCAGCAGAGCACCCAGCTCATGGCTATTACAGATCACTTTCCAGAAACACAGATGATTATGAGGAGCAGTTTTTACAAATTTCATACGAACGGCTAGCTCCGGCATGATGACAATGCAATAAACACACATTTCAAAGCCACTTTCATCAGGTTCCTCTGTTGTTCGCTGGACAGTTGCCAGAAAGAATAAAAATGTTACCCAGGGGTGAGCTCTCTGAAGGCATTACGTGCTGGAGCCGAACTTCTGTGCTGATGGATCTCACAGAACCTCAACTATGAGGATGCCAGTAATTCTGAATTCGATGTTAGATTTATGGAAAACAAGATGATACTTTTTGTTTCTATCTTATTAGACAAAGCAAAACACAATCAGTGCTCCAATACCGTGATTGGAGATTTCTCAAAAGGAAAAAGAAAGAAACCAGAACAAAACCCAAACCCCACACTCATAGGGAAGCTAGTAACCATCAGTCATCTGTTAAATGAAACCTGTTCTTTCTTTCAGCTTAGCTACTGTCTAGTGGTACATAATTAATATTGATTTGAACGGCAGTCTGCCCAAGGGATCCAGAACAAGCGATTGTAGTACATGCTGACAAATGAAATATCATAATGGCCAGTTTACAGCACGATGGGAATGAATATCTATCAGTAGGAGGGGGTTTTCCCCCTCAGACTTCCAAAAGGCTAAATTCTCATTTGACCAGATTTCAAACACTGGAAAATGGAAATTATATTTGAGGAAACTGGAAAGTACTGTTCTTTTTTTTCAAATACTTTAATCAGTTTTTCATGTCAAGCCCAGACTGCGCGTCTCAGTGAAGGAATTCCTCGGTGAAAGTCAATGGACTAAACGGTGGCATTAAAACCTGCATTCCTGTGTGGTTTTTGTGTGCATGTTCTGCTGGCCAGAGCCCTCCCAACGCAATTAGGGGAAGGAGGGCTAGAGGTCAGTGCTGTAACCTAGGGCTTCAGCAACCTGAATTTCATTTCTTGCCCGGCCACAGACGTTCCGTGAGACACAGGGCTAGTCTCCATCTTTTTGAGACTTACTTTCATACCTGTGAAATGAGGGTAACAGGATCACCTCACAGAGACACAGAAAGGATAAAAACTGAAGAGGTTAGGAAAATTAGGCCTCTAATAGAAGAGCGATTGACCGAAGGGTTAGAAGACCCTAACCTTCTGCAGGCAGAGTTGTCTGACACACTTGCTTTCAGAAATGCAGTGGAGGGACCAAACTTCAAAATACTGAGTGCTTTTGACTAGCATTTTGCTTCATAAATACAAACAGTAATTTCCTCGGAGGAAAAAATGGGGGGTGGGAATCAATTCCCCCCATCGAGCCTCCTCCCTCAGAGCCAAACAAGAGTCCGTTCGGCATTTGGCTCCAGAGGGAGTGGACTCTGGTGAGAGGAAGGACGGAGCCCTTCTCGCTGCCTTCTGTCCCTTGTCCCTGTCCTGACCGGACGGTTCAGGGAAAAGGTAGGAATATACTTGGGTTGAGAACATCCTAAAGTGATAATTAAAAGGATAAACCAAAATTGCTTGCACAAGTAAGCCAGCTGCTGTATGAGAGACCTATTTACACCTTGCATTGAGCTTGCTTTCATCTCTCTAACGACTCGTGCAAGAAGCATTATCAGAGCTACGCAGGCTTCTTTCCCGGGCAGCTTTGCCACACTAGAATATCAACTCCTGAAACGCAATTACTCTGAGAGCGCAAGAGAGACTGCTAAAGCAGACAGTAACATTACAGAATTTAGTAGAAGCTGTGTTCATGACCAGGACAGGAGCTGGAAAGATTTCCTATGTTTCCATAAAACATCCCACTTCCCTCTATACAATCCTATCTCAGGAAACAAACAAAACTAAACAAAACAAAATCTAGGTTCTAATACTAAAGAAGGAAATGACAAGTTATATTAAGAAAAACAGGGTGGCACTTTGAAAAAGAAAAACCCAAGATGTCCCCAATTACTAGAAGCAGATACCTGTGTCCCCTTTGGCACTGAAGCAAAACTGAAACATTTCTAGAACTACTCCTTTTTCTTCAGCTTGCTTTTAAACAAGAATACTGAATGATAGATTTGTCCGAATAAAAAAAGTCAGGATTAATTCCAGAAATTATTAACATATTTCAATAAGATTATTTAATCTCCTTAAACTGTTTGTTTTCAAGCCCCAAACAGTTTAAAGCTTACTATGTAAATACTGGGCTTCCAAGCATCCTGCTGAATTCAACAGAACAGAAAGTCTAAGGCATCATTAAAAATAACACATTGTTTGCATTTTTCATAAAGACATCAAGAGTATTTCATCTCTCTGAAACACGATCTCCCCCGGGGAATTATGGATGAGCAAAAACAGAACAAGTGGAAGTTAAATAATTTTTTTTTAAATGCCAAGAAGCCAATGGGTTAAGCTCTCAATTTATCTTTGTTTCTCCAAAGATACAACACTATTTCAGAGACATTAAGCGGGAGACCACACCTGTGTTTCTTTAGCGGTGGCCTGCTGAAAATATTTGTCAGGCATTGTGTCAGAATCCAGAGCACATTCTTTCACTTTATGATTAACCTTTAAAGAGATTACGTTGGGAAAACGCTCAAAGTGACATTCATACTAAATTAACTGCATTCATACTGGAAAGGGTTTACCCTTGAAGTTGGCGGTGTTTTTCAAACAAAGCCTAAGTCAGCCGTAGAGTACGTGTCCATAGGAAACAGAATACACAACCAAATGCTGAAAACGAGCCAGGAACGTTTTGATATTTAGACAGTAGTAAATTCAATACTCCATAGGAAAAAAAAATAACAGTTCAGAGAAACTGACCCTTCTTCTAACAAGATCTGGTCATAAGGATGAGCAAATCACCTCCAATTAAGTAAAACCTGAGCAGAACCTGGGCTCGCGTTGCAAACAGATCCCTTCTGCCCCTCATCCCACAAATACCCCAAACATCTATAAAAAGTTCTGCCACCTCTGCCGGGCTTGGCATTGCTCCGAACTGTTCCTCCTGACAGGGTTTGCTCCCTGGATCCATGTCAGCTGGTGCAACTCCAGCGTTGTTTCATTGAGAGTTTATCTCGGAGACTAAAGCAAAAGTCAGAGGCTGCCTGAATCTGGGCATTTGGCCAAATCTCCAAAGACAAAGAACTTTGTCCAGCACAATGCTAATAAATGATTACACCCTCCCTTTACAAAATATTAATTCACTTGACTTGGGCATAGGATTCCTTTTTCAAGTATACAGTAGAAGTTTAAACAAAAAACATGCCCATTTGCAAAGCAACTGCAACAAGACCCAATCAAACATATTTTCCCACTGTTACCTTGAATAGACTCCCTCATCCCACGTCAGAGGGATTTGTACTGTAAATGAAGTGGTAGGAATGATACAAAAAGCAAATGTAATCTGCATGTTTTGGAAGAAATGTGTCAGGAGCACAAGGCAAAGGCTCTGCTGCCTTCCCCACGGCTCTGCGTGTGTATGGCCACTTACACACGCAACCAGGAGAACAGTGATCCCTGAACACCCAGTTTCTCGTATTCTGTTTAAGCACTGGTTGCAGACTGCTGTCCTGTCTCAGCACTCTGACTTGGACCTTTGCCCAAGCCAAATGTTTGTGCTTTTTTTTTTCTTAAATCCTTGATGCAAAATAATGCCGAATGCTTCCAGAATAGCCAAGTCTGCAGCTGCGCTCCTCTGGAGGGGAGGATGACAAAGCTGCTGAGTGACAGTGCTGCACACCAGCAGCCATTTGGAGTGCAAAACCTCAAAAGCTCAACAGCCCTCAAAACCTGGGGAGAACATTTCATGTTCTTCAGCACCATCTGCTGGTACCTTGGCCACTGACACACGTACAGCCACCTCCACCTGCATGTCAGGGCCCAGCGCCCGAGGCCCCTCTGAAAGAGAGAAGGACAAGGGCTACTTCTCCCCAACAACTGCTGAACTTGCGTATCCCTTAACAGCAATCAGGTAGGGGTTTATAAATGAGAACAGCAAACTGTTGAAGCCAGATCTTTTCCTCAGGGGTAGCATCCACAATAGGGTAACTCTAGGTGTATCTGTAACAGCATTTTAATTCAGATTAGAAGTGTGATTTTGCACCAGTCATCCCCGCTCACTGTGCTTTAGTTCTCAGTGGGGCAGGCCTGAGCAGCAATCCCAGCTCGCCCCCTCTGCCCCTCTCCCCTTTCGCCGTGCGACTCCCCTGTGCCCACAGGTTTTCCCAGAGCACGGGGGGAAGCTGCCCGGGATGCCTGCTCCAGCAGCTGCTCCCTGCCGTGCTGCCAGAGGAGCCGGAGGGAGAGGCAGAGCACCACTGCCTTAACCAACCTTACCTTTCCCAAGCAGCACAAGCACGGCCCTGCAGCCTGCAGGAGGGCTTGCAAAGCCTCACCTCTCCCTCCTACCAGCCGGAGCCCTCCCAGCAGCGCTGAGCAGCCTGCGCTTTGTGCTCCCACATGCCCCCAATAACACAAGTGCCTGTAACACTGCACAGTTTTGCCTCTGCAATCACAACCTATTTCCTTTCTTCTCCTCAGTCTCCTCCAGGCACCCAGGCAGAGGGAGGGAGAGAAAGCAGGAGTTAACCCTTTGTTCATCTCTGGCCCCATAGTGCTTTTATCCCTTGCTTCAAAGATGCCTGTTTCAGAGTCTGAGGCTGCAGAGGAATTACCCCATCGTACGCCAAGTGCAGTTAGGAGTTTTATCAGGTAGCATGCTGCTGTGCAGTTCCCTGCACTCACAGTTATGCCAACAGTCTTCTTGTATTTGATATTGTCTCCAGTTTCACGAGAACCTCAGCATTTACTTCATTAAAAAGAAAAGAAAAATCTGGTTCTCAAAATTACAAAGAAAAACTTAAAGACATGGCTAGGATGCAAGATTTCAATGCCAGAAATCAAAACTGACAAACCCAAGATTATTCTCCCTTTTAAGTTTTTGTTATTCTTCAAACAGTCCTGCAATGTCAGCGAGTCTGACTTGGTTTTTCAGGGCTGGTGTTGTTGATAACGGTGCTTCTGCATTGTTCAACACCAGTCTGAACCCAGCTTCGTTTTTATTCGAAATTTATTTCATCAGCTAAAAGTCCATAATTTGAGGACGAACATTTAGCAGCCCAGTCTCACACAGAAAATGGATGTTGCTCCTCCTGAGAACAAGGACTTTCCCAAGAAGCCCTGGGAAAGGACTTCAGGTCTTTCAGGACAATCTGCTTATATGTTGTATGATTTCATCTCCATCCCAGTGTATAATTTCTCTTGCTTCTTGATGAAAGGCATGAAGAGGACAAGGAAAATAATAAAGTTTACTACAATAAATTTTAAATACTGGCTTGATACAAGTTTTTTTGGTAAAGGCCACGGGTATTTCTTGTGTGATTCAGAATGATTCCCTGTCTTAAGTCATTAAGATAAAACACCTGTGATCACAAATTAACAGTTGTTGACCGGTTACCATATAGAAGGTTTCACATTTCTGTAATAAAGACAATGTTCAGTTTAAAGGTGAAAACACTGTGAACTCATATAACGGGGGTTTTCTTGAACGCTCTACCCTCTGCAGAGTCACAGTTCCTCTTAATGTGCTTCCTTTTTCTATACTGCTCTACAGCAGTTTACTTCTGCCCCTGGAACGCAGCGAGCTGGCAGCTACCGGTAACGCATTCGTCAGGAGTCTGTAAACTCCAGATGGGAGCACAGGATTAATCCGTGTTTGTGGTTCCTAAAGCATCTGATCTTCACAAACATCTGGGATTTTTGCAGTGTCCCACAATGCAGACGCTTTCTACCACCAAACGATAAAACTCAGCTTTGTCAGGTAGAAGAAAAATAGCAGGGCCACTACGTCTCTCTCAGTCTCACTCTTGGGTTTGGGGGAGTTGTGGGGCTTTGTTAATTAGAAAGAGTTTATATTGAGTAAATATTTGGAGTTTACAGATGTTCTTATTTTGTTGAGTGACTTCTCAACACGTGGACTTTCTGTGGTTGTTTCTGTCAACATCAAGGATTTCTGCTTTTTCTTTTTTTAATAAATTCCAAAAATCCTTGAAAAACACTAAGACAAAGGCATGACTCACATTCAGAATTTCCTGTTGAATTTTTTTTAAATGATCAGGATGTCATTGGACAGCTTGTCCTAAAATAGACTGATTACAGTAATTTTAAAAAGACCGGGGATGTAGAAGGTTTAAAGCAGCAATTCTGCTCTATGATCCCCTTTTGCTGGCAGTGCTGTGAGTGGAGGCCCCGGGGCAACCACTGGGACTTTCGCAGGTAGAAGATTCTCAGAAATGGGCTTCAAAGAGTCAATTCTCGCTGAAGACTGACAAAGCTGTTGGTGTAAACCAAGAATCAACAGAAACACAAAACCAAAGCCATCTCCAAAATCAGAAATGCACTTCCAGGTTTGTCGTCCTGTGAGACTGCGAGATATCTAGGCAGCCTCACAGGGTGGGAGATGGATATGAACACCGAGGGCTGCTGTCCTCTTCTCTTCCCCTGGGACAGGCAAGCTGGGGCTGGTGAGAAATGACCAGTCTCGATCACATCCCCCTGCGCCAGGTCAGGGATACACTCAGAGATGCAGCTCTGCCACCCAACGTCGCCTCCCAGTCACGGTTAGCAGTATAACCCGCTTTCCCTTCTGGGCTGCCAGTGGCAGAGGAGATGAAGAGCGACGGGAAGGAAGCACACTAGCAAAATATTAAACAGAAAGGACGTGGTTTGGGATGGCACTTGGAAGTGCCCCAAGAGCACAGGCCTGACGGCGGGTTTCTCTAGAGCCCTACAGAGCTAGGAAGTTAAGGCAATTATGCTCCTTACAGGCACATTAACTGGAGAAGTGACTTTTCGTTTTTTCTCAAGCTCTCGCATTCATCCAAAGCATTTCTCTCTTTGAAAAACAATCTATTTTTTCATTAGACATGGGGGGTTTCTGCTGACCAGAAAGACTGAATCTGAATGCCATATGCTCCATAAATCCACTTTGATAATTTTGATGATGTGTTAGTTATTTCATTAGCGTTATGCAACTACAAAGGGTGAGAGGCCATGTTAAACTCCATAAAACTTTTAGAATCCTGTGGAGGAGGGGTGGTGGGGAGAGAAGGAGGGAACGAATCAGCCTTAGGAAAGTATTGGGGAAAATACTACAAATGAGACATTATAAAACTCAGTTTTGGTCAGGCTGACAGGGTTAGCAGGTGGGCAATGCTGTCACACGCCTTGCAGATACACACAGATATTTTGCAACTGCAGAGGAAAGCATTGGTAGAAAATTACAAAAGGTTGAAAGGCAAGAGAGCCTGTTCCTTGATCCATTTTGAACTGCTGTTGATCCCAGAGCATGAATCACAGAACCAGCTGAACACAGGGTGCTCACTAGCATAAAGGCAGGAGCAGGCTCTCACTTTGCACCGCTATTGACCTGAAAGCAACAACAAAACAGGGCGGGAGGTGGTAAAGCTGTGACTTGGGAGCACGGTCTGGATGACTCATTCCCCAAAAAGAGACCTTTCAATGTCTCACAGCTGAGAAGCAGCCAGCCAAGAGACTCTTACTATTCAGAAATTTAGTATACAAGGAATAAAAATTTGCTATGTAGTTACATATGGCACTACATCTGCAAATATTTTACATTTTCAAATGTTTAGAGAGTTATAGAAATACTAACTCCTACAGCCTCGCTGTAAATGTTCTGAACACATTTTATAGAATAAGCAGAGGCAGAAAAGTAGTTTGCTCCGAAGCCAGGCAGTCAGTAGCAGTTTTGAAGAGATCCAGAGCTAAAAAATATTGCAGAAGATTAAGAATGCTCATTTCATGGCACGTGCAGATTCACTTCAACAGCATTCACCGTGCCTTTTGACCTGGGTCAGCAGGTTTCCATTCAAGTCATTATTTTGTTCAATAGAGAGAAGCAGAACTCTCAAATATTCATGTTTTTGCATCTCTGCTGACAACTTTTACCATGTAATGCACATTTCACAAAATGTGCATGCTTTTAAAACCACGGCTTGTGGAATCAAACCTCCATTTTTATTCTTATGGTTTGGGGATTATTATTTTTTTTAATTAAGATTCTATCACATAATTGTGGAAAAGAGATTGGCAGCACCACCACCACCTTTACACCAGCTATGATAAAGCAAATAAAAGAGAAACCTTTAGTTATTTTTAGATGCTCATTATTTCTGCGTACGTCTCGTGATACTAATGAATGTTGACAAAGAATGTTAAGTTGACAAAACCAGTGACTATGGGGAGGATTGATAATGAAACTTCCAAAGCAAAGAGTCCTTTTGAAATCCTGATTTAACTCTTCCTACTTACAAATTCCCAGTCAGCCATTCAGGAAACGGGATCATCATCGTGCAGTTTAGTTGCACAATCAAGTACTGCAAATATCAAATGATGAAAGAAATAGGAAGCAAAAAGTTCAGGAACATCTTATGGGTTCTAATCTGTTCCCAGGAAATGATTTCTGCATAGTATATATGAGTGAACCAACAAAAATGAAATCCTGTTAAAAAATAATCTATAAAGAGGAGAAAAATTCAGTAAATTACTAACTGCAGGCTCTGGTCAGGAGTTCCTGGCTCCCATTCCCCAGCTCTGTCTTCTAAGCCACATTGGTTTCTGCCACACAAACTCCAGATGGAAAAGGCTCAGCTTTGGGTCTCCTGGTTAAACAAAAGAGCAGGCAGGGCTGCAGCCGAGGGACTGTAAACATTCTGGTTTGGGTTTTTGGCATCTGTAGCATACAGCTCTCTCATACATGTGCTTAGGCATGTGCACACACACCCATTAATAAATATGGACTGCTACCTTGAGGGAATAGCCAAAAAACTCTAAAGTGGTGACCTACTATTATTGCAACCGTATCATCTTGAAGTTGTAATGAACCTTTCCTCCCCTCCCTCCTCCGTTTCACTTTCCTCATGCACTTTGAGCACAGATGGCCAAACCCAGGCTCGGCATTAGGAACTTCCACTCTTCTGAGCTGCCTATCGATGTAAACGAATGCTCAGTTTGGTCCACAGTATTGTGTATGTTTGTAAAGAACACAGGAACTGATACAACACATCTGCTCCCACTGCTTCCACAACACTATTTCTTTCATCTGTTTGAGTTTTGGCTTCTCTGAGAGGAAGTAATTGGCTGTTAATTATGGGGGCTGAGAACTGGTCACATCACAGAACTGTGTTTGCAAGCATGATTCATGACAGCATCATTTCTCAGCAGCTGTCAGCAGTAAAAGGCTCAGCACTTACAAGAAACTATTATAATATTATACCAGCAAAGGATGAAGACAAATGCTGTGCACAGCTGAGAAAGCAGCAAACAAAATATTTTTTTAAAACCTTTATTTGATAGAGAATCAACTTGAAACATGCTGTTTCTCAGGAGAGATAAACAACAATCCTGCCAGCATGGCTTCCCAGACAGTGAAACTGAAATCCAAACTCTTCAGATGTCCTCCCCAGAGCTGGATGAAAAAATGAAAGACCTTTTCTCATTAATAGCTGGAAATTTTAAACTTTTTCTTAATACTTCCCAGACTGTCTCTGTTCCCGTGTCTTTCTTGTCTTATGCTTAAATTCTTTGCTCCTTGGGGAAGACATTTTGATTTGTTATCTTCATACAGGCCCTAGGAGGTCTGGCCAAAATCCAGTACTACAGTATTTAAAACCAGGAAAACAGTCAACCTGCATCAGATCAGAAGTCCATATAGAACAGCATCCTGTCTCCAGTGACTCCCAGTAGCAAACACTTTGGGGGAGAAAATGCAAACAGCAGAGCATGTGTGGACTGAACTTCTTCCTGACTATATTTTCCCTGCTTCCTGCAGCCAGCAGCTTAGTAGGAAACAAAGAGTAAGGAATAAAAATTGACATTATGGCACAGGTGCATCACAGAGAGATCTAAATATCATTTAGTGTCTTGGTGCCTGAAGTTTGTGCTGCCACGCTCTGTCCTGGTTGCTTCTTTCAGAGGGAGCTTTGGCAAGCAGGGGAAAGTTTGTCCTGTAAAGTGCTAACTCATCGTTAGCATCACCTGAGGTAGCTCAAGCTCTGCTGCCAGACACTGGCAGAGATAGCTGGGGGGTTGTACGCATCCCATTTTACAACCTTGTGTAACAACAAACTGCCGTGAGTGGCAGTTCAGGTTAAAATGTTGGCAAGGGGGCAACGAAGGAGTGCCTTCCACAGCTGTCCCTGCGATTGGGACAGAAGCTCGTGTCCCCATCAGCCGTCCCAGCTAGATCCGCCCAGACACGTCAGACAAACACTTTTATCACTCTAAACAAAGTCTGTTCTTGGAGAAATTTTCTCCCTAGAAACCAAGCATTAGTGCGCTGGTCATTGGAAGAGAGAGCTGCATGCAAATAACTTGTCATAACCTCAGTTCTAGATTGGGTTTCCATGGCATGAATAAAAATGAGAAGCTCTGCACAAGCTCTAGACAGCTCTTTTCTCCCCAGCAGCAACCACTAAATCTCCTACTGTTTGCCAGAGTGACCACCATAAGGAAGAATATTGTATAATGGACAGTACCTCTGCCCCAACTTAGTCATCAGCGATTGTGAAAAACAAGGTGACCCAAAGACAACACACACAGAACGCAGTCTTTTATAAGAAATGAAAATACATTTATATGGGCTTCAAACTTTTTGGTGTGGTTTTACATACGCAGTTCCCTTCAGGATAATTGATGCTGGGGAAAAGTCTGGTTTGCAGTAGGCAGGAAAAATTAAGGCATTCAAAGCAGCTTCATGTTGTTTGTGGGCTAAACCAAAATACCAGGACTTGTATGTAAAACACAAATGAGCAGAAAGGAAAAACAATGTTATAAAAATCCCAGCAATGGAACTTAAAGAGAGTTGATAGAGAACAATATCCCTAACCTACCCCCTCAAAACAGGGCCTGAGCTTTTTTTCCACTGACTTCCTTAGACTTTGGAGGAGAAACTGAGCAAAATGTTTGTTTGTCAATACCCAGGAAACTTTCAATTCAGGACGACTTATTTCAGGAAGACAGAGCTTTAGGACATTGAAGATTATGATACACTGCCCTCGATAGTCTGATTTTCACATCATGGAGAAGAGCGAGAGATTTCCTTATTTTCATGAAAACTGGCTCTTGCTGGTATTAGAAACAAAACACTACAGTTTTATTGACAGGGAAGTGACTGCCAGAGAGAATAACTCCTTTGCCCAAGAACCAGAAAGTGAATCTTGATCTCTCGAGGTATAGTTCAATGCCTTAACCCCAAGACTATTCTTTCACTCACAGTCATGTATCAAAGTCCATTCTCTACTGACTCCACCAAAAAGCCTCTCAGTCCCTCTACACTTTGCATATCAGAATTGAAGCTTTACTAGAGTCTTGGTTGTACTGGATGAATGATAATTAGTTACTAACACAACTAGCGTTGCAATGCTTGACCAGTACATAGGAACAGCGTGCTGGTCTCGCAAATGATAACGTCTGCCCTGACTGGCAGTAAATTGCCACTTTGAAGTGGCCACTGCTATTTTTCTGAATACAAATGATAATATCTTTTAAGGCTACACAGGGGCAGACCTGTGGTGTCACGATACCATGTAATGGATGTATGGACTACAGATGTGGACATGTTTAGGTCTGTAGTTTAGATTTTCTCTCTTTCCTTCCTTGGTGAGCATGAGCTGGAAAAACTAGAGTGCAATGCTTTCAGCCCCAAAGAATCATGGCTCAGGATCTAACACCATCTGACTAAGCTTAATTGTATGGTGACCAGTTCCTGATTCATAAGTCTTTGTGCAACTTTTCAGGTTGAGTAACTATCATCTCCAAAACCAGTCCCAGCCCCTCGGCACTGAGAGTCACGTCCTTCCATCTGGCCAAAACACTCTCAGCACAGACGCAGAGAGCAAAAGAAAAGGCACCTCAGGGACCCCATGTCTTCACACCTCATCAACACTCCCAATCCTAACATGAATTAATCCTGGCCTTGTTGCCAATGTTACCAGAAGCTGTTCAAAGAAAAACAGATAAGTCCTGAATCTGCAAGTCTGGAGGGCACCAGCCTCTGTTTCTGCAAATCTTGCATAGAAGACATACAGTTCTGGTGATAGGTGTGACCTGTCAAGTTGAGAATTTAGTCTATAATAAATGTGCCACAGACCATATTGCAGAAGCACCACAAGAATTAAAGATGGTGTTATCTTACTGATCAAAAACCTGATCTTGTGAAGTGTTTCAAAATCCACATACGTATTCAGCTTGTCTTCATAATTGCTGGATCTTACAGGCATCCAGAATAGGGTGAGCTACCCAAAATTTAAGTCATCCACATAAGGGTTTCCAAGATACATCTGTCCTACAGAAGCCCCCTGATAAAAGCTCATCAGCTCTTTTAACATATTCAGGTCATGCCTATATAATACTAACTGAAAATTCTGCCCAGATCGGCATCACCAGCTAGGATTTGTCTGCCAGCCTACTAGCTCATCGGCAAAGCTGTGCTTAAAAACATGCTCAGCATTAAGAGTTGAGTGAAGTTGCCCAGCCAAGAAAATACAGCTGCATATAGCAGCTGTCTCTCTCTCATATACTGCTGAAGATCTTCTCACAAGGTCCCTCCAAAACACTGAGATAGTTGGTGGAGCTTTGGTTCCAAGACCACAATCAGACACATTCAACCTCATGTGATTAGAGTCACACGGCCAAAAATCTGCTTGAGAACGGCGCCGTCTTACATAGTACGCAATACCGCACAAAATCCAATGCCAATCATTGCTGCCAGTACATTTCTTAGCGGGTGTGAAGTGTGGAAACACGCACCAGCCCCTACCACTCGCCTGTAACACGGCCAGAGCATGCTGCTCCGGGGGTGTGATGCAGCAGGCAAAAGAGCTTATTCTCTAAGTCGCTCCTCAGATTTTCTCATTGGAAAGTGGCACTGGTTAAAACATCCCTAGTGCAGCCTTCGCTGGATTTTGCCACCTCCAGGCAGCAGAGTTACGGTGTAAAGCACAAATGCTGGCTGTATTAACTCTTCCCTGGTTTAGTGGGATTTCACTCGGAAGGGTGCACTCGGTGTCCTCGAAAGGCTTGGAGGCACTGCCTGTCCACCCAGGCTCCACTTCTAATGAACTTCTGGGGCAATGAGTAGTAATGCTGAAGATCTAGCTAAAAATCAAACATTTCAGCTGGATAATCTTTAACCAATGCATCACAAAGAAAAACAGTATCTTTTGCAGAACTCGGAGGAAATGTGGACAGTTCCTTTCTGCACAGATTTATTGGAAAGGTTTTAATAAACACAGATGTTGGGAACGGATGGCTACTGTGTAATCATGTGTAGAAAAAGCCAAAGGACAAAATATCCCTTAATGAAGACCTGCATACCATGCAATATTCCAAAACAAGTGAGGAAGAAATATGGTCGGTGTTACAAACAGACAAATCACAAGAATCCAGATGCCAAGATTTTTATATTTTTTTAAACATCGTTTCTTCTCCCACCCCTCATTTGTAAGCAAAAGTAGAGCCCTGATCAGACCAGGCCTTGCTCTGAGCAACATACAAGACAGCTCAAGAGTTCAAAAGACTGACATGGCATTTGAGTCAGTTTTGTAGACAATTATATCCCATTTTAAGCGATGACATTTAGATAGGAGAAGACTCTCACTATTTCTGATATCCTTATTCTATACTTACTGGTCTCGCAAGGAGTGCACACTCATTTTAATGTCAACGGGGACACAGATGCGTATATGAAGAGCTTTTACTAGATTTTAGTCTCTGTTCTGCTTTGGTTTTTAGAGGTACAAAAAAATATGAAAAATCTCCATGAAAATATTCCTGAAGCAATGAACCCATTATGGCCTGCGCAATTCCCAGCAACAACACTGTGATTCTGCTGTGACCAGAAATAATCCTAGATTAGCAGAAATATGTTCACTTTTTCCACAGAATCATGGAATAGTTTGAGTTGGAAGGGACTTTAAAGATCATCCAGTTCCAAGCCCCTGCCATGGGCAGGGACACCTTCCGCTAGACCAGGTTGCTCAAAGCCCCGTCCCACCTGGCCTTGAACCCTTCCAGGGATGGGGCAGCCACAGCTTCTCTGGGCAACCTGTGCCAGGGCCTCACCACCCTCACAGTGAAGAATTTCTTCCTTAGAACTCCCCTAAATCTCCCCTCTTTCAGTTTAAAGCCATCACCCCTTGTCCTGTCACTCCATGCCCTTGTCAAAAGTCCCTCTCCAGCTTTCTTGTAGCCCCTTTAGGTACAGGAAGGCTGCTCAAAGGTCTCCCCGGAGCCTTCTCTTCTCCAGGCTGAACAAGCCCAACTCTCTCAGCCTGGCTTCATAGGACACTGAAGCAAATAAAATCTCCAAAATCCTGGCTTTTAACAGTTTTCAGTACAAAAATACAAATTTCAATTTTTCCTGAACTGACTATATAATATGCTGGCAGAATATCAGAACAGCATTTTTACTGAATTTCATCCTCCCCCTCCCTCTTTTTTTTTTTCCTCTTCATTTGGGACTTTCATTCACTAATCACAACTAAATAATCCCAAAGGAGAAACAGTTATTTTTGCAAGTCCAATATCCTTGTTATGCCAGTGAACTTTGCTGAAGAATCCAAAACGCAGGCAACTTCAGAATATATTTGTAATATTCAACAAAATAATAAATTCAGCACATGACACAGGAAATAATAATCAGATGATCTCAGCCCCAGAAGTATTTCGCTGCTGTGGAAATGCCAGGTTGGAGAGTTCATATGGAAAAGGAAAAGCCTTGTAACTTCTCCAAACATCAGTCATCACTTCCAGATACCTCTAAATACAGCCATTCATTTCACACTGCAGGATATTGTATTGAAAAGCAAGGCAGGGCCAACACAGCACCTTCTACCACTAAATATGCACTGCACAAACCTTAGCTAAGTGTGTTTTTCCTCTTTGGAATAGGGCTCTTTCATTTCCAAAAAAGACGTTCATGCTTCTCGCAGAGCAAAATATTTATAGCCACATGCAAAAAAATATAGAAGAGCTTGAAAAGGCAAACCCTGAGGTATTCCAAGATAGCTCCGTGTCAAATATAGAATGACTCATCTACCTCTTTCAATGAAAATGTTCATCCTGGATAGATCAAAGGCACTAAGTACACCAAGCCCTTTTTGCTAAACCTGGCAAGAAAGTAAAAAAGGTTTTCAATCAGCAGTCACTTAGTGGGAGGTCTGTGAACAAATGAAAGCCATAAGATGCTGGCGTATGAAAGAGAACATCCCCTACAATGCACAATAGGGACAATCTATATAATCTAAGCATAGTTTGCAAGGAATAGCAAGTCTAGATGAGCATTTTTGTGCAGCTATACTAGATGCCATATGGATCTGATATTAGCAGCTATGCATTATTTTTGCTACAGACTTTCACAGATCTTCCCTACTGCCTATTGTTCACACGCTTTCACGGACGCAGCTTTGGAGGCTGGGATGCAGCCCGCCAGCTCACTGCGTGTTTACTTGCAGGGCTCACACAGTCTCTGCATGGATTCCTACCAGCCTGCAATCGGGCTCAATATGTCTTGCAGTAAATGAGTCTCTGCAAACTGTTATATTCTCGTTAGGTCATATTTTACCGCTTGGGCTTCCACCTCTTCCACCATCCCCACAAAGGCCGGGCTGTGGGGGAAGGGAAACGAGAAACCACAAAACACAGGAAAGTAAAACGTCAACGTCTAATTTAAAATAACCCTGACCTGCTGCAGCGACTGCGTGCAGCAGCAGAACACAAGGCTAAAGATTACGGCGCACAGTGGTGGTTTGTGCTCGGCCGCGGCTGCAGGCTCTTCCCCCGCAGCCCGGGACGGCACCGGCTCCCGCGGCCGCAGCCCGGTCCCACGCTGCCACCGCGCGGCCGCGCCCGCTGCTTCCCGCCGGGCACCCGCGGCGGGCCACGCGTGGCGAACCGCGGCCTCGCCTAAGGGAGCTGGGAGAGACCCCGCCGCTTGCCTCGCTCCTCTGAGCCGCCCGCGGCCCCCTTAACACTTGCGCATTTATGGAGAGAAACTTTGGGACCTCACGAGAATCACAGAGTGGGGGGGGTTGGCAGGGCCCTCTGGAGCCCACCCAGTCCAGCCCCTGCCAGAGCAGGGTCACCCAGCGCAGGCTGCACAGGGCCGCGTCCAGGCGGGTTGGAATCTCTCCAGAGAAGGAGGCTCCACACCCTCCCTGGGCAGCCTGTGCCAGGGCTCTGGCACCTCACAGCGAAGACGTTTTTCCTCGTGTTCAGGCGGAACTTCCCGTGTTCCAGTTTGTGCCCGTTGCCCCTTGTCCTGGCGCTGGGCACCACTGAGAAGAGTCTGGCCCCGTCCTCTTGACACCCACCCTCACCATCCTCACTCTAGCACTAACCGGGTTATAATCCATGCTGCCCATTTCTACACCTTGGGGGTCCTTTATGGTGGCTCTGTTACCTTAAAGCGACTGGTTCATGGGAGCAGGAAGGGTCAGGTCAGGAGAACCGGCTTGCAAAGCTCGTCAGTCACTAACTCAATCAGCCCGTGCTGCTGCAGCACTGTTTTGCTGTTCGACTGCTATCATTCAAGCTAGGCTACCTCAACACAGGTGCAGACAGCTAAAGTTACCTCTGCAAAGAAGATGTAGCTATCGGACCTTCAGAAAGCGATACACAGCAGCTCTCCACAGTTTCCAGAGAAGCTGGAATTGTGCCTGGCACTTCAGAGCAACTGAGAAATTAACTCTACACTGGGAGTTCGGTTCAAAGGCAATAAGGCCACTGTGAAAGACGAACACAACTGCCCAGATTACATGCAGAGTGTAGATGTTGAACCCCTCCAACAGGCACTGCGTCGGCTTCAGCAAACCCTCCTTCCTCAGGACTAATTTCATAGACTGTGCGCTCTTTGAGGCAGGCAGGACGTGAGCGGCCCTCCTGCGACGATTAAATAAGAATGAACGTCTCTGGGCAGAGTACATTCCATCCCCAAAGGTTTAGCACTTCTGTGTAGTAAAGCCAACATCCCGTATTCCTCTCACTGAATGCTTTACCTCACTGTTTGTGGGAAATGGAGAGAACAGTGCCCTGTAAAGCTTCCTTAACTCCTTCCCAATTTTCTTTGTCCTCCTGCTTTACTAGCTGTTGTTTACCACTTTGGGCAGCAGAGACAGCAGGCCAGGAGACCTATTTACATCCTGCAGTGTGGCTAATCCATGGCCAACAAATAGCCAGAGGGACCAGTAATCCGCAGGCTGGCCAAATCATTCCCGGTGAAGAAGGCGCTGCCAGACCACAATGCACAGCCTCCAACTCGCTCCACACTGTGATATTATGAATACAAGTAACGGGGATGACGCAGACTCGTGTTAACACCAGCCTGACCAAAGCGTGGCTTCACTCCAACTGCCTGAACGGTTACTTGCCGTACACACGCATCATCTGGGCCAGGACGCTCGGGCCCCGCTAGTGCGGCACTGCTAGCTCCTGCAGCGGAACACAAAGTTTTTAGGAACTTTACACTTCATCATGAGAACGTTACAGTGAGAAAAGCTGAGTTGCAAGTTTCTTGAGTTTGGGGGGTTTTTGTTAAATTCTTGTAACCCTTTTTAAATATTAACTGTGCAGAATTGACGACTACTACAGAAGAGAAAATCCTGACACTGTTATACTTCTTAGTCATAAAGAATTCATGCATTTTATGCTATTTTGAAACTCATTAACCAAGCTTCTGGAAGCGATTTTTCCACAACCCTTACACTTCACCAGTAACAAACAGTTTGAAAATTTCTGTGGGTAACAGTTGCCTGCAAAGCACTTAAAATTTATAAACTTCTCATACAGTTTCTGACATTTATCATTGCTAAAGTAAATGGAAGCAATGGAATCGACTATGCATCATGAGTAATATAATGCAATATTAAAGGACACCCAGTGGAGTACTTTAGAGGCTGAGGAATCTAAATCATACACTCAGTGCTGGGAAACCGTATAGGAAAATGTGCGGCACCATTTGTTGGTTGACTGTAGCTGTCACTGCTCAGTGTTATGTGAGAGCTAAGCTGCGCTGCTGATGCGCAGGGTTACATAATTGACAGCAGTGATTTACTCTTTATGTGAATTAGGAGAGAAAGGAACTGTGGAAAGAATTCCTAATGAGTGATCACAAGCGTTTCCACACCGCCCGCCACAGCCTAAGCTAAACAAAAACTTGCAGCGAGACAGGGAGATGGGCTCAGGCAAACGAAGAGGCTAACTCGTGCTACCACTGCTGGGGTTCCCAGGCGGGCAGCCCGGAGCATCCCAGCTCTTTCGGGGGTGTCCATCTATACTACGTCACAGAGAAGGACAGATAACCGGTATGATGCTAAGTAGCACTGGTGAGATCTGAAGGAGATTAGCCTGAGGAAGAGGAGACTGAGATGGGACCTCATCAACGCTTATCAATATCTCAAGGGCGGGTGTCAAGAGGACAGGGCCAGACTCTTCTCAGTGGTGCCCAGCGACAGGACAAGGGGCAATGGGCACAAACTGGAACACGGGAAATTCCGCCTGAACAGGAGGAAAAACGTCTTCGCTGTGAGGTGCCAGAGCCCTGGCACAGGCTGCCCAGGGAGGGTGTGGAGTCTCCTTCTCTGGAGAGATTCCAACCCGCCTGGACGCGGCCCTGTGCAGCCTGCGCTGGGTGACCCTGCTCTGGCAGGGGCTGGGCTGGGTGGGCTCCAGAGGGCCCTGCCAACCCCCCCCACTCTGTGATTCTGTTAGATTCCCACCTTCATCTCTTCTAACTTATTTTTTGTTATCCCCCACTGTCCCAGTACAGGTAGAAGATGCACAGGCACTGAGTAGATGCACTGAGTAGAAAAAATAATTACTTTGAACACACATTTATGAACACTAAAACAGCCACTGTGATCTCGGCATGTCACTAGGCAGCAATCCTGACAGGACTTTGGCAGGCGTGCGGCTTCCACAGGTCTTGAAAAATATGGAGGCCTCCTCCTTTGTGGCTACAGATTTTGCGTGGACAGAATGTGAAAGCTCTAGCCAATTGCCAGGGACTTCCAAGTACCCAACAGCCTGGTTACAGCAACTACTCTGCACAAACAACCGCTGACATTCCCAGACAAGCTCTGCAGCCTATGTGGAGTTATCTGATGCAGATCAGTTGTACAGCGCATGCCCAGGGCACGACGGGCGAGATACTCTGTGCCAATGGTACACACAAGGCAGATTTCCCTCCGGGAAGGCCCCCCAGACAAAGGAGAAACAAATAGAGTAGATATGGGAGTTTCGTACATACCTTCCTCCCCACTCATTCACTGCTTCTTACATACATCCCAGGAAAATATATATATTTTTAAGCAATAATAATCAGTACTGGAATTACACTTAGGAATTATTTTCTTTTGTCCTCTGTTGTTTTGTTTTATTTTATTTTTTAATCTTGCCTGCATTCCTTTTCTTTCCCTCTTTTTGCTTTTTCCTTCAGTCCCACTG
This sequence comes from Phoenicopterus ruber ruber, assembly GCA_009819775.1. Taxonomy (NCBI): domain Eukaryota; kingdom Metazoa; phylum Chordata; class Aves; order Phoenicopteriformes; family Phoenicopteridae; genus Phoenicopterus; species Phoenicopterus ruber. The sequence goes on from CM020225.1 coordinate 2,772,281, forward strand.
AAGATACACAGGATCATGATGTAAGAAATAAGTCACCCTTCCCATTCCTCTATTCCTCCTCCAATAATCTGCAAATTCTATTAGCCGAAACGATGCGGGACACTGGGATGGATTGGGGCAGACAGAGAGGCGCAGACAGAAATACTGCCGGGTAGCGTCTGGTAGCCTGGCACTCACCGGCTGCTTGGGGCAGAGCTGCGCTGTTACCGTGGAAGAGTTTTATCAGAAGGATCAGTACAAACCCTAACCGTATTAGAGAAATCGTAAGATGAAAATAAAAGTTTAAATTACTTGAGTATTTATCTTCATTTGTATATATTTGTTAACAAGATGGATGCATACACAATACCACCCCCAGCCAAATTATGAGTGAATTTATGAAAGATGAAGCAATATGAACTCAAACTGAAGAACAGCCAGCTAAGACCTCCGAGTCCTGTCAGCAGAGATACAGGAGGCATTTTGGGGGGTGATGGAAGCACTGCTGGAGCTCAGCACCCCTTCATTTGTGCTGATGCAACAGTCTGGGACCACCCTGTAAACCAGACCTCTGGAAAGGGGTGGGAGGGTGTTCAAGAAAAAAGATTTTTGGAGGACTCTCTACACTGCATCATGAGATCTTGGGATCTAGACCTGCTGTAGAAAAGCTATATAAATAATATATGAAGGATCAGTCGAATGAAAGTCTCAAAATACTGTTTAATTCATGTTTGTGTCTTTAATATCAAAATATATATTATTTTTCTGGTATGATGGTCAAACAGTTTTATTGCTCTTCTGGGATAATTATATGTTATTGTTAACGAATGAGCAAGTTCTGAAGTCATGAAATCGATTTTCAGAATGCTCTGTTTTCAGGTTTTTTAATAAGAAGCTTCTCACCATCACAATTACAGAATAAAAGTTTGGAAGAAAATAGGTAAAAACAGTCTAATGGCTCAAAACCACAAGGCAAACAACAAATTTTGAAAGTATATTTATCCACTTCAAACTTGTGGTCTTTAAGAAAATCTCATGACTTTGGAGAGCTTTTTTGACTTTTGAAAGCTAGCACTTGGATACGTAACGTTGCTCTTCACAGCCATTTCCTTAAAATCTTTGCAGAAAACATCTGCGACTGACACAGGGAGCAAACAAGGAAGCGAGATTCACATACAGTATGACTGCCTCGTGTTTCCCTGTTTTGATGTTTTTATGGCATAAGCTCATTTATATGTAAAAGCAGCAATGCTCTGTTAGTTAACCGATAACACGGATCACACAGCGCAGCCAGTAAGCATATCTGCCCCAAGAAAACAGAGACATTCAGCTTGGCTGGCATTATTATTTACACACGAGACTGCATGGAATCTTTGCTTCTAATTATAGCTGTGCCTAGCTGGGGCGGGTGGATCGGATGTGAAGCTCCCAGGCAGGATGAATGTGCCAACAGGACATCATCCCTTTGGTCAGTCTCCCACCTATCTAGTCTGATGCTACCAAGAGTAAACTCGAGATGGGTGCATGTTGCACCCTCACCAATATCCCAAATTCAGTCTGGCAGGAAGGAAAGACCAGAGGATCATCGGTTTCCCATTCCCAGCTCTACCTGGCAAGCTACCTGGTCACTTCATCTCCACCTCCAGATTCAACAAAGCACCAGTGCGTGGTCCTCCCACTAGCTTGCACCAAGCCACTCGTACTGCCACTTCCCCTCCGGTGATGACCATGTCACATGCAACAAACACATTTGGCACACAGAATCACAGGAGAGGGCACGGGGCCGCGTTGGGACATCTGTTGTGAAAGGGACAACTAACCTTCACGACTGCTGAGGAACATGTTTGCTGATTGGGCTGGTCTGAACACAGGTCTCATGTCAACCAGAACTAGAGGTCACGGAGGGGGGGAGGCACTGGTGTACGGTCCTAGATGCAGCATAGTGAGCGGCAGGGATTAGGTGTGCCTCACATCAACGTATGGTTTGTTTTCATGTATACATGTATTTGTACTTGCACATGCAGAAACACACCCGCCCACCTCATCCTATGTGGCAAGCTCATGGAATGGTAAAATAGACTCTGAACTTCTTGAAGATGTTTTGGGAAAGCATTAAACGGAGGCCATATGCTAAGAGTGTAATGTAAAGGTCTAGTCTCTATTGCTCTAATTTCCAACACGCCAAGCCCCTGCAAGACATACACGCTTTAAAAAACAAAACACCATAAAAAGATCAAAGGATCCCTCTGGGAATACATTCTCTGCACTCTTCAAAGCCAAATGTCTCCTCACTTGCCCCCTTGTAAACTGATTAATTTCAGTGGGAAGAATCTGCTCACAAAATCAGCAAATTCATGCAGTGAAAAAAGTATTCGTCCATGTTAACTCAGGGACTGCAAGCAAAACCAAGAGAACCCTCTGTATTTTCCTCTGCTCAATAGAAACAACAGGATTTATACTAATTCTCGTTTGCAAGCTGCAATTGGTATTTAATCTGTTACCAGGCAGTTTGTTCTTGAGTCATTTTGCACATGGATCCGACGCAAACCCCTTTCCCTGAATTAAAGAGTAAATGAGTGCACCATCTGGCCAGCCCCTTGTCTGATTCAGCCCCAGCGCCTGCGGTGGTATTCCAAAATGTGAGGAATGCTCACCCAGTAGACTCGGTTCACATCCTCCCTCCTATTGACTAAAGCTGCTCTGTCCCCTTCTGGGCCGCTTTATATAAGAATTTGGTGGGAAGACTAGGTCTCTGAAATCTTAACCATCTTCAAATGTGCATGTGTGTGGTCTGAGCAGGCAGCTTATGCAATGAGAAATGGGAAGCCACTAAAATGATTCTGCTTCTAAATATTTTGACCTTTATTGACATTTATAAGTAGCAGGCAGCTTAATTACCAATTAAAGGAAGTTATTAGCTACAAAAGGAGCCTGTTCTTTTTTTCCTTTATGGCTCCTTTCCCAAACCAGTGCTGTTAGATGAGATTTCTGTGGCAGGACAAGGCAAATGAGCCCAGGAGACCTAGGCTACTTTACAGCTAACCTATACAGAAATCCTTATAGAAGTCAAAGAACTTTCATAAGTGGATACTCCAGAGACAGCCCATTCAGAACAACAGACTCTCCCTTTCTCTTGGTGTTAAAGCCTTGTATTACAGCACTGGCACGTTTTTCTGCACGGAATTGCTTGGTGGGCATTATTACTGGCTGGTTTTCTTTCAAGCACACCCATAAACAAGGCCTATCCAAATTGGTTTTGGGTTTGTTTTTTTTTTTCCCCCACAATATGCATTTAGGAGCTGAGAATATACAAGACTTGGCTTCTAATCTTGATACATACTGTTAAAACAACTGGAAGTTCTGCCCCAGAGATGGATGAATTCCTACAGCAAACAAAGCAGCTCCTTTAAAATCACCTAGACCCCAGCTGCCTACAGGGCTGCATGGGCTGGTAGCTCTACACACGTTTATGGTCCCACTAGGGCGTTAGGATTGTTTGCTGGGTGATGGCACTCACGAGAACATCTTAATTAGAAAATATTTAGTAGAATGAGCAATGGTCTCCCATAGTTTTAGAGTGTCTTTCTTTCAATAAAAACAAACTAGGGGAACAGTAAACCAAAACTGCAGTATGAGTAGATCTCTGATATCTGAGAGAGAGAGAGAGAGATGTATGATTTTTTTAAACTAAACTAGTGCTAATATGAATTAAAAATGGTCTCATGAAAGAACTACCCAACTCTGAACTTTCACATTCGTTTCAGTTCTGTAACACATATTAATGTTGTTTTAAGAGTCTTTATATGTGAAGGGAGAAGCAATGTAGAAAAGACATGGAAACCCAAAGAAAGATACTTAAAACATTATTTCCTCGCTGGGTGAATAATGCCAAGGTATAACTTCCCCAGCAGCTAGGAAGGTAGCTGCACGATCCAGACCGCATTTCAGGTATATCAAACCCAAGACATGATGGAAGTTCCAGCATTCTCCCAGGCATCTTAACTTAGCGTTTCATCAACTCTCCTCCTGCTTATACCAAAAGAAGTCCCATGATACCTTCCACCAACCTCAGCTTCCGATTTTCTGACAAGCTGCTGGGCTCTCAAGCAAGACATTTAACGCTATTTTTTTCCTTCTCTGAATTTTTTCCCCAGATTCTCCTGGCTTTTTTTGCTCTGTATTCTTTACACCTCCTTTACTGAGTTGGTAATTCACCCTCAGTTTCAGAGGAAAAAAAATTTTACTTGCAACCTATTTGAAACTAAGAGTTTGATCCTGCCATAACTAAAGTCAAAGGCAACAAGGGTGTTCTGTTCAATGGGAATAGAACAGACTCAGAGTTCCTGGACAGTGTGTTTTTAATCAGGGAGCCTTCACATCTAAAAGGAAATCATTTACATCATATTAGTATTCATTGTCCACCTACACAGGATGGGAAGTTTGCTGAACAAAAAGGTTAAGTGTGCTGATGCCAAGAGGGCTTGCCCATTGCAGAGCCGGTCTCAGCAATGAAAGCGTCTCAGCTGTACCTGTTCCAGGAAATGACATCAAAAAACCTCTGCATTCATGGCTCAGGGGAGTCAGACCTGTTTCTTATGATACATAAAAGGTCAGCTGAGACCTCTGTGAGTATTATTTCATCCCAGGAACAGTTCAAGTGTACCAAAACCAAAAATAAAGCTCAAGTGAAAGAAGGTAACAGAAGGGAAGCTGCTGCAGCCCATCTGACACGGTTTACTCAAATATGTCACTTTAGATCAACAGAGAAATGTCCTCCTGCAAAGTGTTTATCAAGGCACCCTTGACTGGAAAAATGATACAAGAGTTCTTTGTGCCTGTTGCAAAAAAGCATATGTGGTCTTTACCATGCAAGACAGTTCTTCCCAGCCTGTGGTTCACAGAATCAGCTGGAGTCTGGGGCTACTTCTGAAGAATCTGTGAAACACGACTGAGACAGAAAAGCCTGTTGCCGGACAGCTACAATTTGCTAAAGAGATGTAGCCGTCTCCACTGGGAAGTTTTAGGCACCTGCAGTTCGAAAAAAAATTGCAAGTCGCTTGTTTAGGTGTTTTATAGACAATGACTTTTTTTCTTCCTATAACGTTTGATGTGATATTGGATATTACCTCTGGTGATAAAAGACTCAAACCCCTAATTTTCTTTCCATGAGGCTTCCCAGAGTTCCTCTGAGTCCTTTCCCACTGTCTTTTACTAGCCTCATTTATATTCACTGAATCATTTTTCTCCTCATCTTTCAATTTAGAGCAGAACCTCAAAGTGCAAAGCTCGTCTGTTTCCAAACCTTTTTTTCTTTGGCTGGATCTGTGATGATGAACAGCACCTTCTTATCCTTGCATGTAAATCTGTTAAGCGTGACCAGTAAAACTGGGAGCTTACGGAACGGTAAAAGTTAGAAGGGACCTTTGGAGATTTTCTAGTTACTGCCCTCCTGTCCTGGAGAGCCTACCAGAGGCAGTGTGCTCTCCAATACATGTATGCTGCCTGCGACCTCTGAAAAATGTGCTATAAAAATTAATCTGAGGCATAAAGAAGGGATAGAAGGGGTGGATGCATTTTAAGTTAATTTAGTCTGAGTCCTTATAATTAATTGCTGGACAGCTCAGGAAAGTTGGTGGAACGCAACAGGTATGGAGATACCTTTCCTGCTTCTTGGCAGAAGCGGTGCCCGTCAGCCTGGTTACATATGGCTCAGCGCATGTCAGGTAGGTAACAAAATGTCGTAAGCACTGGAAAGTAGCTTGCCATTGGGACAGAAATTAACATAGATTGAACTGCACAGGGCAGGAAAAAAAAATATACGGTGCCTGAAAACAAAAAGCTACGAGGCATGTTGGCTCTGCATGGTGTAAGAGCAGTGAACTCCTCCCAGCCCCTTCAGTCCTGAATATAGAAATAATAGAGATTCATCCACCTCTCTGGGAAAAGACCCAAGAAATTAGTTTTCAAGGTGGAAAACACCTGACAGTGGATCATTTCACTGACATGTTGTGGCTGTTCAGGACATCACACCCTAAAAAGTCTGCATCTTTTAGGAAAACATCTCAAGTCTGATCCTTCTTCTCCTTTGGCAGCTATTCTGGGAGCTTCTTCCCAACCAGCTATTACCAGAGCGATAGAATGGGGTCTTGCATCCTGTGCAAATGTCTAGTTATCAAATGTCTAGTTATCAGATGTCTGAGGATAAATTATATTCAGAGATATTTTCCTAAAGATTAATAACAAGGAAAGCTTGCACAAATATCAGCCGAAGTAGCTGCTGATGCACAAGCTCCAAAGACTTGGAAAAGCAAATCAAATCCAAGCTTGCAGCAGTGAACAGGTATCAGTAGGAATGAAATATTTGCCTGAATTTTGATGACCTTGAACAATCCAATAAATCACATCACTCCACGTACACAGCTTGATAGGAGTCAGACAGCTGCACTGCCCTTGAGAACTGGGCAGTGGGTTCTGGGAGGAAGGAAATAGCTGCCACATGCAGTAAATAAAAAAGAAGTTTAAAAAAAAAAAATACACACATCGTTCTGCTGCAGAATCATTCCATTCAGCCTGGCTAGAAACACAGGCAGCTACAAACCGATCATTCATCTCCAACATAAACACAGATTTGGTTAGACTAGCAGTTACATAGGTTGAGATTTTTAGTAGATGACATAAATAAATGTATTTTTATATTTCCTGACCACATTAAGCTTGAAATCAGAGTTCTCAAATGTGAGCCACACACTATAAGACTTCTAATAGTCAATAAATTCAGATAGTCACAGTGAAGCAATGTTTCCTCCTTAAAGGTACATTTTGCTGCAGTGTATATAAATACAAGGGGACTTGGTTTTTTATGGATTTGAAATTATATGTAGCTGAACATGATCATTCAAAAAAGGTTAAAGTTCTCTTAGGAGGACAGCAAGATGGAAACCACTTCAGAAGGCACAATCTCAGATTCCAAATATTATTTCTACATGGAAAGACATTAGTAAGGAGATGGGGGAAAGCAGGAGAAAAATACTTTCTCCCTAAAAGGTACAATCCAGGAGAGAAGAGCTAAAACATCCCAGCTTGAGAACATCAATGTATTCCTCTGTTCCTGTCCCACCTCTGCTACACTAAGAAAGCACAAAACAAGTTCTTATCCTGCCCAGTGCATCCACTTCCCATTTGTAAAGTAGGGATTATAGTGCTACAATTCCTTTAGGTGATGTTAGGGAATGAATGATCTTAGAGAATTACCAGTAATACTTAAGACCTAAAATACTTAGATGCTAAAGGTCATTTTTAATCTCTAGCCCTTACAGCACTTTAAAAAGAGGAGATTGGCATTATCATCATGATATCCCACACTGGGAAACTAAATACAACAGATATCATGAATTTTTCAGCTTCTCAGAATGGGTCAGTAACAACGTCAGGAGTGATTTTCAGGTGGTAGTTGGCCATACAACACTTAAAAGGTATCCGAGATCCATAAAGGCTGATGTCCAGGCTGATGCCCAGCAGTCAGAGAACTTAATGATGAGAGAACTTGCAGGATCACAAGGCTGAATTTCAGCACGGCGTTGCTCACTAAGCAAGCTCTGGCCAAAGGACAACAGTGCACTGCACGGACTTTGAAGGCAAGTCCTTCGATACGGAACAAAGCTGGTTAGTTGTTGGACCTACCACTTTCTGCGGGTCTCTTACAAAGAGACACGGCCCCAGTGGGGGAGCAATAAAGAGAGTCAGTGTGTACTGGCTCTACTGCCCGTTATTGACTGAATATTGTTGGAATAGCCAAGATGAAAATATCTGAGCGCTGATGTCACTTCGATACAATTGCTTTGGAGGCTATTCAGTTTTCCTTGGGGCGCCTATTCATTTTAGGAGACTTGCTGATCTTTGTCTGATGGCTGGAGTTTTATGACCAGAAAGAAATGAAGATGGTAGCTAAGAGCCTCACTTCACAATAAGCAAAATAATCCTTTTAAGGGAGAATTTGTCATTCCTAGCTCAGTTTAAAAACCAGCAGTTGAGACTAAGTAAATGGAATGTACTAACAGAATAAATTTTAAAACATCAAGTACTTTCAAGTGGAATTTAGCTGCGTGATGACAAACAAAACGAAAATAATAACAACCTCTCCACTCACCTATGTTAAGGTTGAAAAGCCAGGTATTCAAGAGCTGGGAACACCAGAATTAAGGTTGCCTTGTGTAGTCCTATTTCACTTCTCCTGCGTGATACAATTAAAAGCTATTTTTCCCCATGGCCTCACCCCGTTTAGCGGGCAGGATGAACAGAGCTATTCAGTATTTCTTTTTTTACCTTTTTGAGTCAATGTGTGGCCTTGGTTTTATTTATAGCAAGCAGTTTAAACTCTTCACTGAAAACAGGATTATTCATATCCTTGTGGGTTTTAATATAACACTTATCACAGAAATATTTGCTTCAAAAACATAACAAATGTCTCATGACAAAACCCCTGCCAATGAGGTAGGATGGTAGCACGGTCCCTTCAGCCCAAATGCTTAATCAGAATCAGAGGTCCCGCAAGATTGTTTTGATTAGTATGAGATCATCTGAATGTAATATGGTGTATAATATATTCGTGTTTTTAGCAAACCAATGGTAACAAAACCCTGTTTCTCTGAGAGAAAGCTCCAAAACTTCCACTGCCATGAGTTCTGCGTTTGAGAAACCATCTGTTTCCTTTCAGGATCATCCATGGCATTTGCAAACCTTGTTTTCTGTGCTTTAAAGCACCTCCTTCTAAGACCACTGGGCAAATGACAAGCAAGGCCTAGTCTGGAGCCAAGCAATGTAGCAGAGTAAGGCTAGAATGAAATTACTCCTAGCTCGCTTCATTTTGGAAGATTCCTACTAAGATTTGTAATTTAAAAGGAAAAAAAAAAATTATTCCCTACCTCTGTTTGCATGCCCTTATGTAGAAGTGTGCATGCATGTGATTACGTGTATACACCTAAAACCAAAAAAGTGGTCATGTCTGTTCAGAAAAAACCTGAAACAACTTTATGTTTGTAAGATTTTTGTTGGAACACAACAGTGCTAATGTTCTTTTTCAGCAGTTAATCAACTATCAGCAAATTTAAAATAAACTTTAATTCAGGGACTACATAATCATTCTTCTCACAAACAAGACAATTTACATCCACCCTTTTGATTTGGATCTAAGCTACAAGTCAAGTAACTCTTCTTTTGAGACATCATCTCTGTAGAAAAAAACGTTACCTCAAGTTCTTCCACCAGGATAAAACCCGTTTGAGAAATACAATTTTCAAGTTTATGCAAGCCTGCAATCCCACCTGCACAACCTCTCGGAGAAATCAGTTTATGATTCCCTACATCGTACTGCTTGTTTTACATTATAGTCTTAGAGAAAAATGCTTATGTTAGAAATATTAAAAAAAAAAACCAACCAACTTACTGTTCTGACAGCCACCAGGATCTCTTTATATTCTTCCGGTCCATATTGCTTATCTCAAACTGGTCCTCAATGATACCCTCTTCAGAGGAAAGGATCTCTCAGCTGAAAGAAAAATGCACAATGCTTACAGTTTATATCCACAAGACTGGAATTTTGGCGTGTCTGGAGTCTTTAGCATTATTATTACTATTATTATTACAAATATATTTTGGAATTTGTGGTTTTGGCATAACTGGAAGATTAATTGTAAAGAATGTCACTCTTCTTTTTTGAAATGTGTTAAATCAGCTTGGATTATTTCAAATTCAAGTACTTCAGCAATGACTGTAACTAAGATTCTTTTTTGATTTGATGTAGTAAAAAGAAAGTTAACAAATATGATCTCAAGTATCACTTAGCAGCATCTTTAAAAATACCACCATTATTATCTTAGGATGCAGCTATTTGAAACACTGGCGCTGCTACAACCTGCGTCGGATCAAGACAGTTTGGTTAGTTAGAATGGCTTTTTTCTTTAATTCAAAGCTATTTTAAAGTTGAAAAGTTTAAGAAAACCAAACAAATCATCGCTAACTGGAACTACTACTGTCCAGCCTATCTTCTGCTCAGGATTTACAAGGACATGCTTAATTCACAACGAAAGTTACCCCACTGTAACACCTCCTAGTTTAAGGCAAGACCTCTAATTTGTGCAGAGAGAAGTTGATGCTACTGTCTAGATTGTAAGTCCATCTTCCCACCCACCATTATTCTTTAGCAGTATTAGTCCTACAGCTCAATCCAATTCAGTTGTAATAGCACCAGGGATCTTCTGTTGCAGACATGGACTTCACTTAATTAACTGTTATATAAACACAGCAGGGAAAAAAAAGATTCCTGCCTCAAAGATATTGATGCAATTATTTTGTTGCTCCAGCATGAGGATCACAAGGCATTTTGCAGTTAAGTCTCTCAGGAAGGAAGACTCTATTTTCAGTCCTATTTTACAGACGGGAAGCTTGAGGAGGGATGAGTTCAGTAGCAAGACATGACGAATTACGCTTTCTCTCTGAAAGTGGACATACTCAGAGTGCTGGACTGAAAGCTCACCGATTTTCCATTTTTGCAGAAATTAGCACTAAAGCTCAGAATCCATAGAAACTACAAGCCTGATATCAGCATTTAACCCCGTTTAGAAGCACCCACTTCCTCAGCCTGATTGAGGGACTACCCACTGTCCATCTGATGCTCTCAGCTGAGCTCACGGAATTGCTCTCAGTGCAAAGATGCCTGTCAGAGGGATGCGTACAGGCTCACTAATGAACTGGGAAACAGAAGTCAATGTTGCTTCAGCTACAGGCCTTAGGAAGCTGTGGTGATGTGACAGTTGCCACAGATACTATACAAGGTAGAAATTATAATCATCTTACTGCTAACATCTGGTCAAGTTTAAGATGAGAATCTTATGAAGCTTCTAGTTACACCTCCTTGTGCTTTTCTGAGCTTGGATTCAATCTCAGCTCAGGGTTCAGCTTGGGGTTTTTTTTTAACTTTAATAAATGCATTCTCTGATTCGTAGCGATGTTTCAGTGAATTATTTCCATAATTCCCTTCTTCACTGCCTAAAATTGAAAAAAAGGCTCCTGGAATTTTAACCCTTCACATTTCAAAGTGACAGAGGCTCTCAGAACCCCATCTAAGCCATGCTGCAATTAGCTAGACTTTCTACCGACTTAGTCAGCTTTGGATCAGTCCCCAAAACAATAAGAGGGCTGTGATACAGCAAAGCATTGGGGCAGATATTTCACTTTAAGAATACATTAAATCTCCACTGGCATCGCTGGGTATTCTAGAGTAAACTTTGCTAATGAGTACTAGTAAGGCCTCATCTCTGAAATTTATCCCCAAAAAGGCAAATGTAAAAGCTATTGCTTTTTTTTTTGCTGGTTTGTTTGTTTGTTTGTTTTAATAAATAAGCTACAAGAAGTATCAGGCCATGCCACCAAACAACTGTCACTATAAGAGCTCACCTCAGCTGTACAAGAATCGAGATTATCCTAGTTCATCTTCACACTTTCCCCATGAAGTTCAAGAGTTTACCTAGGAAATAAGGAGCCTGGCAGTTCAGAAAGCAGTTCTCTCAGGCTCTGCTCATGTGAGTAAAGTGTTCCTTTCCCTCGCAGACCTGACTCCAGTCCCATTGAGAGCTATCCTGAGGCTGCAGAGTACCTTTTGCACTCCTTTGCTGCTCTTCTGCACATGTACTGGCCAGGCAGAAAGCGACAGATCCCTACTGCTGATCTAGAATTAGCAGTTCATCCATAAATAACAGATTTCCAACTCACTGGTACCCTGTGCGGCACTTCACTAGCATTTTTCAAGGTGCTCTGCAGAGTGGGTAGTGCTCACATTGCAACCGTCTCACAGGTGAAGGGACTGAGGAGGCAAGCTCAGGGTCAGCCTGGCGCTCCCCACACTCTCCCCAAGCCCCTGCAGTGCTGTGCGCTGCTGCCTCTTGGTGGAGCACAGCGAAGTGCTCTGCAAGGCTCTCAACTTTTCTCTCCACCCTAAACCAAAGCAAAACTAGTCTCAGTGTCTTTAGTTATTAAGGCGCTTTATCTGTCCACTTCCTTACAATTTTTGTCTGCCTGCTGCGTGAGAAAAGGATAAAGTCATACCTTCTAGTGTAGCATTAAACATAAAATGCCCAAGGGGTGTGTTTTAAAACTGGTAGTTAAATTGGACTGAATTGACTGGTAGTTAAATTTGACTGAATTTGCATGTTTCATAAGCTAAGTTAAATATCCATAGAAAGAACAATTGTATGATTTTAGTGATGAGCTAATTCAGCTAATTCAATAATGAACTAATTCAACCCCTTCCAAAACAATTCATGAACTCTTACTCATTATCAATTTACAGTGCTTGGGGACTTTCATTAATTATCACTATTCCTAGTTGTTATATGTATTTATGTTATGAGTGCAGTGTAAAGATGGACATGGAAAAAAATATAGCTGTGCCTTGTTGTTCTTACTCACAAACAGTGATGGGAAAATCTCCAAAAGCATTCTCGATGTTTTGTAGTTGTCAAGACACTTCATTTTCCCTCATTCCCAAGCTTCAGAAGCTTCCTCTTTGTGATTGCAAACAGATGATGGTAGAGCATGCAATTAGGCTAATACAAGTAAATTCCAATCAGTGGTAGCCTGCAGCAGCTTCTCAGTGTTCACATCAAATGGAGGCCAACTCTTAGCATGAAGCTGTCAGCAGGAAAAGAGAAATTAAAATTGATTTTTAGAAGCAAACTTCTGTGACCTTCTTCATTGCACCCAGGAGTATCTATAACATCTGTCATTTATTATATATAATGGTTGGGATTTTCAACCAGCCACTGAGCTTGGGCATTCAAAGTCCAATACGCACCTTTGACTATATCGGTGCAAAGTCTCATGAGTTTTGACCATTTGGGAGAACAGCATTCCACAAAAGGGGGAACTGTCTGCACCTCTCTATCGGCACCAAGAAACATTATTAAGAATATACAATTTAGGGGCTTATTTGAAAATAACATGTTTAAAATTTGAGCTTTTAGTACAACTAGAATAGGTTCTGCGGATTTACCCTATCCTTGCCAATCTTTACAATCTTTCTTTGCAAAACAGGGATGGTAGATTCTCAAATATTGCAGTTATTCCAAAAATTACCCCAGTGGTTAGTGATAACAGCTATTCAGTGCGGTCAATGGGCATAAAATGTGATAGCACTAGCTTTCATAATAGTGTCGGAACTGCTAAGTAAATACGGTGTAAGTTTCAGAGTTACCTCATCTCAGGGATCACAATTCAAATACAAGATCTTCCAGACTTCTGGAGGTTTTCTTAAGGTGGAGACTGTCTTCAGAAGCTGCCCACAGATTTCCCAGGATACAAGACGACTGGTGTCCCCCACCGTGGGAGGCCAGCAGAGGTACCTCTGTCAAACCGGGTACCAAACAGTTGCATGGTAAAATTCTGCTGATGGTACCAGCCAATGTTATCAGCGCGTTGCATCCCAGATGCCCCGGAAGGGGTGTGGAGCCTCCTGGCAGTCCGAGGGAAGGCCGGCTTGTCAGCAGCCCTGCTCGGCTGGTGGCATGAAGAGCTGGGGAAAAGGCATGTAACAAGGTCAAGTCCACAGGAGTGTATTGGGTAAAGGGCAGAGCTGTGCAAACATGATCACATCAGTCTGGCTAAAAGCATTTATGTAAGAAATAAAAATGTTTCTAAGCATGGAAAAGTTGACAATCCTTATTCTAAAGTTACTGGGAAACCCTGGTGTATATCTGCAAGTTCAAAACCAGGCTTTTTAGAGTAGAATGAGTCTTCAGTGTCCTTAATCTCTTTTTATAGGCAATAAAATGCATCTCTCGCATTTCCAAACGCTCCTTTCTGCCTTTAGAATGCACTCAGTCATAAGAAACAGTTCCGAACATCATTTCTATTAACAACTATATTCCCCCAACTGCTTCAAGTCAAAGCAATATGACTGATTGTGAAGCAAGGCATCCTCATTTCAATTGCTTCCAATTTTCTGTTTTTCTCTGAAAAGCAAGTCCAGGCCATTAGTACAGTTGAGCGTTAGACAAAAAATTTCCAAAAACAGCTAACAGAATGCAACGAAAGTCATTTTGTAACACAGAAAAACACAAGTACAGTTATACAAGTGTTCTTGTTCCAAGAACAATTGTAAGTGGGTTTTGTTTTGATTTTGAAAAATCTCCAGTATCTCAGGGTAGTTGCAGTAGACCACACACTGGAAAAATTACGTGTTTTTCTGGTCACTGTATAATAAGAAAGTATTTTTCTCTCCGAGAGAGAAAAGGCCTATTCAAGGTTGGGAAGGGAGTGCAAGTCGGAAGAATGAAGAATCAGGAAGCTGGGGAGATAGGTTATAATTGCATGAGAATGATTTGGTCTAGTTGTCTGAACAGCTGCCAGGGAATTAGGAAAGACAGCTTCTACTTTTCATCAGCCTAGGCAAAACATAAGGGCTAAAAGCAAAAATCAAATATATACCAGTTTTATGGTATCTGCTATTAGGGGTGACTCCATCTCTGGTTGTCTATCTGGAGATAAGAGGTTTTGCAACACGGAGTGTAGCATAGATAGAAAATATAGTGGGAGGATAAGTATCAATTCATTTAAGACAGTGAGGTTTGTGCCAAAGTTTTTGTGATGTGGTGACATAGTATTCCACAGCAAGACACTACATAAATATCTACATCATTTATAGATGGAGATCCGCTCCAGGCTGTAGACCAGTGAACAGTAGATAAACCGTAAACTGACTTTACAACCCACCGTAGTAAGCCAGTTGCATAACCTACTTTCCAGGTTATTTTACTGCAGCCATTGGGCAATTTTGGATGGACTCCACCGAGTACATTTTTTTTAACATTCTTTTTACCAATAAAACAAAATAAAAGATTTTATAGCCTTGATGTGTTTCCGGCATATTTTAAAAACCGCTGCTAATAAAACTTTTCCAAGATGAAACAAGAGGAAAAAATGACCAAGCTGTAGCAATGTAAATATCTCATGACTTTTGGGTTTTTTTGTAAAGTTGGGCTTTTATGCAGGAAACTGGGAAACAACATCACAGACAAAGATTAAGAGAAGCCAACCCATGTAAGCACAACTTACGGAGTGGAACAGTGTCATGTTTCTAGCAGCCCATGTTAAATGTAGTTTGAAAGAATGACGTTTTCATGCACACCAAGGGCTTGCTCCTTCTGACCGCTGAAGTCAGCGACAATTCACCAAATGACTTCGGTGACGGATGAGCTGGTCCCTAAAGCAGCAGCCTGGCTTGTGCGTATGGCCCTGGGCAGAGAGCCAAGAGATCCGAGTTCAGTTCCTAGCTTGATACAAACTCCCTGCGCGATTTCTGCCCAATCTCCCTGGGCCGCAGCTTCTCATCCGTAAAGAGGGGTGATCTGTCTTTGTCTGCTTCCACTGTCAGTTCTCTGAATGGTCACAGTCTCTCTCCTGGCGTGCCAAAGCCTTTGTTTTGGGTGTGGTTTTTAGGTGCAATTGTGATTTAACAAGGAATGAGTAATGCACACCCTTAATCATCACAACAACTCTAGCATCATCAGTGACTCTTGTACACTGCCCTACCCGGTTCTGTAGAAGAAAAAGCATGCCGAATGTATCGCAAGTACTTAAAAATATGCCTTAAGCACCAAACTCATCTGCGGTAGGCTGACCTATGTATACAATACTGCCCTTTATGTGCATCATAAAGCGCATGAGCTGGATGATTTTCAAGGTTCATCTCCTCCACGCTTGAAAACGGTCCATCCTGACGAGCAGGAAGTCAAGCAAGGGTACCAAGAGACCTGCATGGATGAACAAGGAGCTCCTGACGATATTCCCTCTATAGTTTCAATGCACTTTTTCACTTCTCAGATCAGAGGCAGTATACGAACTACAACTTTGTTACTTATTTTACGCTACCAGGCAACATTTTTAATGTTAATGCGCTTTCACGAAACTGACCACGAGAGGGCACCAGTACTGCTCTAAAAAAAAAAAAAAAAAAGACAAAACCAAGGCGCTAAATAAATAACTAGGAATTTGCTTACAAACTGTGTAGCTTCAAAGGCATGGGATAGCAGTTTCCACCATCATGAGTCACCCACCCACAGAAAGCCCAAGCATCAGGCAGCGATGCGAGTGCACCGCAGCAGGGAGAAAATCAGCCAACTCCCTTGCGCCAACAGAGCTGGTGCTTTGTCTGCTTCCCCTGCGAGGCTCCGTGTCCTTACAGGCCCCCTTTCCTTAGGGCGGATGGCTGCAAGGTTCACTGATACATCATTTGGTATCAACACTGCCCAGAGCCTCCCTCTGCAGCGTCTCTCTCCTACCTCAAGCCTCCCTCACAGGAGCAGTACTTATCTTCACTCCTACTCTTGGGATGCTCATCCCTTCTCTCTCAGCAGAGAGTTTCATTCCCGAAAGCCAGGTGAGCAGCGATGTCTGAAACGACACGTTTTCAGCCCAGCAAGCCCTAGCAACGTGTTTGCTCATTTCATAGTCTTTTCAACGCGTGCTATCTGTGAGAGGGGGCTGAATGGTAACCCACAGAACTAACAGAATGAACAGCTATAGCTTAAGCTCAACAGCTGACCTCCAAGACTGGGAGAGTTGTTTTTTCACATAGACATCACCATAAGGAATTCCTCTAGAAATAAGAGAAAAGAAAAAGCGTATTATTTTTCAAGACTGCCTTCTGAATATCTGATTCAAAATTATGCCATGTAAAAACCAAAACCCTTGGCCTCATAAAATGTCCCAGTGAGATCTCCCTGCCAAATACCATCTAGGATACAGACATTTGCACCACGAGAAAAATGGCTACAAATACCCTATTCAAGAGCAAGTACAATTATGTATGAATGTATAGATCACTCGCGAGGCTAATTTTGCTTACAAAGGAAAATACCTCATTGCTAAAAGATTCGTATGGTTAAGCTAAACCTTTTCCTGCAGCATTGACTGTGAATACAAAAGGATTGTTCTTTTTTGTTTTGGCTCTAAGTGAACAAAATGCTGTTTTCAACTAGATGTTTCTCCTGAGTTTTTGTGACAGTTGGATTAATTCCCTGCAATTATTCCCTGAAAGTAAATTTATTCTGAATGCCCTGGTAAATTTCTGGCAGTTCAGAGGAATCTCACAGTTGGGACACATGCACTGAGAACAACACCAGGTAAGCCAAAAATGGGGGAAAATTAAAATAACTCAACCTATAATCAGGGTGGAAGGTAATATAGCTGCTAGAGAATAAGAGAGTCAAAAGGGTGTTTTACAGTACCAGCCTTACCGTCTAAACTTGGTGAACCTTTTTGCACTATTAGCATAGCTGTTCCTTTACTGCATTTGTAAAGGTATGCGTACTTGAGCAATTCTTGAAGTACTGAAATTATTTTTAATGCATTTATCAGGTAAAAGAGAGAAAAAATATATTGATTTTGTTTCAACTGTTATTCCTAGCTCCAAATGAGTTACCCAAAATATAAATCACATAGTTACAAATGTCTAAAACCATAATAAACACCCTAAAATGTTATGAAAGCTACACTCTAACTTTGGAACAGAAACATCAGCAGCCCTGTAAAGCATACACTCCTATTCCTATGGGATTAATGCCTCGGCTACAGAGACCAGTGATATACCTCGCAGAACACATTTTCTGTTCTCCTTGCTGTCACGACTAACAAGAACACGAAGGGTAACACTAAATTTAAACCAACTTATTGCCTAGGCTGACGAGCTGGATTTGACTGTCAATGTCTAAATTAAAATCACACGTATTTGCAACCTTTTCTATACAAAATAAAAACACTTAGAGTATTTAGACCTTGTGATTTTTTAAATGGTTGTAGTCTGCTCTTTTTTTTTTTTTCCCTTGCAATCTAAACGTTCACATTAGAAATGCAGAGGTGAAGATTCTTTTAATCTGAGGCTAAAGGCCTTTGATGGTGAAGCAGATGCATTTTCCCAAACCAGTTGTGCAGTTCCTGCGTTAATTAGGAGATACGGAATGCTCTCTAATAAGCGCAGAACGAGAGGTCTCTGAGGTCATACATTTATTACATGTTCTGAAAAGTGGTTCCATCGCCTTTTGGTTTTAGCCAAAGTTGGTTTTTACTTTTTGTCAGGAACCAATCTGCAGGGAACACAGGTATCACACAGGCTGTTGGCTCTGGTATCACAGATTGCTGGAGGCTTGACCTACAGCCCAGGGAAGTCAATGCAAAGATTCCCACCAGGCTCTGGCTCAGGTCCTAAATTTTTACATGCGGGAGACAGGTGCTACAAAAATGATGGTAAAAAGCAAGTCAGAAATAAACCGTTGCTCAGTTCTGTTTAGCCAGTCTCTCCCATCACGGACATCTCCTGACAGAGAAGGTGAAAGAGCACACAGTGGGCTCACCATGGCTCCCCTGATCCTGGAGGTGGTTTTTCCACCCGCATTCCGTCTCTTGCCCCAGGGCTGCGCAAGAGGAGCCGATGAGAAGAGCTGCTGTGTAAAATGCAGTTCCCTTCTTGCAGAAAGGCTGCAGCAAGGCTGGTTTCGTACAGGCAGGCAGGGACGTGGCATTTTCAGACCTTCGTTTACCTGCTGTTGGGACCCCTAAGGCCGTTAAATGCTCTGTCTCACATCAGCAGTCCAATTGACTGGCTTAGCATATATGTCTGATCCTGTAATCCCAGTTTGCTTTTCAAAGCTCCAGATATATTTGCTTTTTATGCAATGATCCCATGCAAAATATGATTATTTTTAATCAGATATCTATTCTACCTTTCCTCATTTTCTTCCCCTGTCTTTAAATTCACCAACAGAGGCTCAGGAATGTAAACCAGATCCTTTGGGAACTGTATAAATTTTGTGAAAATAGTGCTGTTCTACAAAGCCCTTCTGAAACTTTATTTAAAATGGTTAAAATTGGTCATCCCACCAATAGTTTAACCTGATTTAGCAGTTAAAAATAATAGCGCATACACATAAATCGATGCTGGAACTGGATAAAAGGGACATCATCAAGATAAAAGCTGCAATTATTAGAACTGCAACAATTGCAAGTATTCATCTTCCCTTTCAACTTCCACAAGATTTGTTTCAAGTACTTATTTAGGGGGCAAGATGCTAGCAGCATAATCACTTTTATTTCTTGCTCCCACTCACAATCACTGTTTGCAGAGTTGTAGTTACTGCCACTGGTGGGACAGTTTGAAATCCGAAATAGAACAGCTGCCAGCAAAGGGACTTTTAGAATATAGTAAAGATAACTAACGTTGTGGAAAATATGCAGGGAACATTTCTAATAGCGATAATTTTGCACTTCATTATTCTCTCATTTTCATCACCTTGCCAGAAGCTTAACTGCATCTTCCGCTTAGCCCAAGCTCTGCTTTGAGCCTTCAGTGAAAACCGTTCCCATTCAGCAGAAAAGAAATAAGCTTTTCCCTTTTGATCACCCTAAGCCTACTTTGTAGGGCGGCAACACCTGACAATGCTTTTCTATTTTATCAGGTGGGAGCTTGCAGAGAACACTTTGCAGCGATGAAATTACCAGCGAGGAAGACTTATATTTTGAGGATATGGTATATGCTTGTGCCGGTAACACGGCTGAATGCAGCTGAGGATTTCCAGTGGACAAAGAATAATCCAGGCTCTTTCTATTATGGCACTTTTCCAGCTGGTACTTTTGAACTACAGTTGATTGTGGTTTTTATAATGCTCTGGATCTACTTGTCTCTGCACAAGAAAGCTACCAAAAGGTTTTCCTTGTCCTTCCAGGAAAGGGCAGAAACAAAAATTCAGGCTCTTGCAGAATGCATCATCTTCTGCACCTAGTCCTGGAAATAAAAGGATTCACAGAACCCTGCACTTCATACAGTCACTTAAAACAGTAAACTCAGAGTAAATGCTAATAGATTAATATTGCATATCCAGATCTCCCTTTCCTGGCTATAATTGAATAAGATACACAGTATAACAGATCACACCTGAGAACTCCTCTTCTTTTTCATAAATTATCTACAACTAATGAAGAATTATAAACTAAAAATATCCTTTCTTATGCAGTTAACTTAAGAAATGAACATGAGTGAAATAATTGCGTTGGGTTTGTTTCAAGCTGTTTAGCATTATCTAATTCACCCTTCAGTACTGCTTTATGAAACGTTGTCCTTTCTTCAACATATATTTATACACACACATCTAATTCAATCAAAATCAAAACTAGAAAGATTAGGCATTGATTTATTTTCATGCTCAGGTTTTTAGGTGGCTTATGAAATGGATTAATCATGTCCTTTTGTATAATACTAGGAAAATAATCCAGAATTTTTCTATATATTTTACATAACAACAGCTAAACTTGTAATCGCTAAAAAAATCCATAAAAACTAGCAGGCAGAAATGATGTGGGAACTTAATTTTTTCTTACAGTAAGTCATTTCTGCCACGCTATCAATGCACTACCTCATCACTGTAAAATAATAGTAACATATGAAAGAAACAGATTCCTTTTTCAGGGCATCCGAAAAGGATGCCTTTAGTCTATACCACATTTTCAGACAGTCCCTTTTTATGCACTGATAAAGTTTCACGTAGAAAACATTCGCCTCTTGTTCAGTAGGCATGCAATCGCGCATTTCACACCAAGCTACACAGCTGTGAAGGTGTGAACTACCTTCTCATATGAAAATTTAGTACGAAGACTAGTTTTGCAGGAAAATACTTAAATCATAACTTGCTGCTTCTTACCTCTAGGTTTTTTATGGGGAGTCGGAAGTTCTGCATACCAGACTGAAGGGGCCTGGGACAAGGATGGGAAAGGACCAAGTATCTGGGATGTTTTTACCCACAAGGAAGGGAAAGTGTTTAGAAGTGAAACGGGAGATTCAGCATGTGATGGCTACTACAAAGTTAAGGTATCGTTAAAGAGGAACTATCCCTCCAGGAACATTCTGGAGCCATTTCATGACACTGATTTCCCACTTTGAAATAACAGCAAAGATGAAATACTTTGGTTGCTCTACAGCCACATTCAACTTAGGAAGGCAAAGGCTGATCTTTTCAGTTAGCTGAGTAAAATCCTCTTTCCTGATAATCTCACAGAACCAATAATCCCACATTACTCCCGAAATATGTCTGGTTTTCCGGATTTTTGTGTACAAAGAAATACTCCAAACTTTGTGGGAAGTCAAAATGCTTAGTTATAACAACAACAATTGGAGCTTTGAATAAAATTGACATCTTTTTTTGTGTTTGAGCAGCTTTAAAGGTTTTCTATGTATATTTAAGAACAATAAAACTATCAGATGTTTTAAAATTCAGTCTGAATGTTTTCCATTTTTTTGAATGGATAACAAATAAATAACCAATGCGGCTCTATTAGCAATATGTTTCTAAGCTTAAAACTATCAAAAACAATTTTAGAATTACTGTCCTGGAGGACAGACAGGCGCACAGCAAGAGGGAGCCAAATGGTTGTGATAAGTCAATATGACATAATTGGAATTCCAACTCATTTGACAGAAGTTCTGTTCCACTGAGGTTTTGCCACATATATGAAATCTAAGGGAGAACCAGAGGTCTCGGCAAGAACTAAGTGGAAAGAAACTAATTATGCCTTACTATCCAAAAATGGGAAAACACAGGAGAGATTTCATTTGATATCTCTCAAACAAGCAAAAGCTTGAAAGAACAGCTTAATAAAAACCCACAGAGAGGCTGGAACTCTAAGGCTCACTGGGCTGTTGCATCAGAAGAGATTGACACAATGATCACATAATAACCTGTTTTTCAGAGAGGATTCAGCCATAAATGATAATATTTCAACATTTACTCACTACTGCAGGCTTGTGTTTTGAGATACTTTCTAAAACTTGCTTCAGTTCAGTTACATCGCCTTCTTTATATAAAAGCACTCTTCCTCTATTTGCTTTCATCATCAGAATTCTCTTTGCATTGGCTCATATACCATCAATTTCTAATTTCAATTAATATCGAAGATGTATGATTTCTTAGAAGAATGTGTATTTATCCTGAATTTATTTTTTTGTGCTAATTCCAGTATGAGACACTAAGTGAAAACCCTATGCAATCATTGTTTTGTACCTAAGCTGAAATGTTTGAGGTCAAGATTTACAGGTTTATATTATTTTGTAAAACATGCACGTTACAAATTTTGATGTAAACATAATGGTGTTGCAGAATACCTCAGCTCATTTTCCCATCCTCTATTTGATGGTGAATCCGTTCAGTTTCCATCGTTGTTAACACAATACATTACAAAACGCCGAGTCAAGAAAAAAAATGGTGAAAGAGGAAGCATACAAGTAGAAGGAGCCATCATCTCAAAGCAAATGCAGAAAATAACTGATGGAATTCCCGCGTTCAGTACTATTTAAGACGGATGAATAACTGACGAGCTATTCTGCTTGGACTTGAGATACGTTAATTGGATTTTCTTTTCACAGGATGACATTCAGTTACTGAAGGAGCTGAAAGTTAATCACTATCTATTCTCTATCTCATGGCCTCGGATTATGCCCACTGGCATCAAAAGTAAGCATAACAATTTCACCATACTCTTACCAGTATTAGTAAGCAAGTAATTTTACTCCTGAATATACCGCAGTAGTTTAACATTACTGTTAAACAGATTTCCATTTCTCTGTCTGCAGAACAGAGTTCAACCATTACACATCCATTACAGTATACCCATCACTTAATGTAAAATTCCTTGGCTAAAATTTTTAGATTCTTCCAGTTATTTGAAAACCAGTCCATGTAATTTCTTGTCTGTGCGTTTCATCAGCAGAGCAATTGAATGAGAAGGGAATACAGTTCTACAATGACACAATTAACAGTCTTCTGGAAAACAATATTATCCCTATCGTGAGCCTCTACCACTGGGATCTTCCACAGGTTAGACAATGTTTAAATTAGTGACATGTATAATAGAAATGCTTCTGATAGGAAATTTATTTCTAAGTTTAAGGACTATGTGTACGTTAGAAAAATGTTTAAAGATGCCTGCATGCTTTTAAGTGTGCTTATTATTTTCTATTCATTTGCATTTTATATACATTGTAGTTTATACACATGGAAGTTTTGAAAAATCTTTGAGCTACTAAAATATAAATAACGGTCTTTGTTAATAGGCAGCTGAACTTTAAATAACATTATTGATTCTTGAAATTCTTTTTTATGAAGGTTCTCCAAGAAAAGTACGGTGGCTGGCAAAATATAAGCATGATAAATTATTTTAATGACTATGCAAATCTGTGTTTTGAGAAGTTTGGCGATCGTGTGAAACACTGGATTACTTTTAGTAATCCTTGGGTAAGTTATCAATGCTTTCCTTCCCATCACTCCCATGACACAGAATTTTGGGAACAGAGCTGTGGAAGTGACACCACAGGAAAGTCGGTTAAAAATTGGAGAGGAAGAGGGAGAGACTTACGCCATTAATCTTTGTGCCCAGAAATCTCAGTGGCCAGATTCTGCACAAGGGCAGTTTCAAGACATAAAATTCCAGTGAAGTTTTGAAAAATCATCAGCTGGAGAGAGGGACGGAAATCAGAGAGGCAGTTATAACTTGCCCTTCATGCATTTCATCAGGGAGCAGCAAGCTGGCGCGTCAGTCCACTACCACTGGTCACCAGCACGTTGTTTCCAACAAACCACAGCATATCATCAACCAAGCAGGGGGGCAGCAGATGGGAGCCAAGGGGAAGGAAAAAGGGGACTGGAGAGGAGACAGAGACACAGACCCTGCAGAAGAGCATAAGATCTAAGTCCACAGGACGGTAACAAATTCATAAGCTCTGCTGTTCAAAGAATAACTAACTCTATGTATTTGTAGGCAGTTGCTGAAAAGGGCTACGAAACAGGAGAACATGCACCAGGACTGAAGCTCGGTGGATGCGGAGCATACAAAGCAGCGCACCATATAATTAAAGTAAAACGAAAATTGTGCTTTAAATTATGTGTAAATTCAGAATTTTTAGCAGACTGATTAAATTTTTTGATTCTGCTCTTTAAACAGAAATACAGTTCTGCAATGATGGCATTTCCAACCAGCACGTCAAAATTATCACCCGACTTTAAACCACCAATGCGTATTCAGGTGCAGCATGAAATGCTAGCTGCTCGATGTGACACGGTTGCAAAAACTTAAGTTTTTCCTTATAATTTAAGTGTCTCTTTCACAATATGTTTCAAACTGGTTGAGTAAGAAAACGTCCATGTTACTTTAGAAACAAGGAGTAAAATCCTGACCTATTGAAATGAACTTGAATTTTGCAAGCGACTTCAGTCAGGCTAGCTCTCGTGAAAATAGACTTTCACTTGCCTCAATAAATTAGGCAAAGACATCAAAGGCCGGAGGCACTGGACAGAACACTATACTGAACACTGCGTATTACCTTCATGGGGACCTCATGGAATTCAGGCAAAGAATCTTGCCTAAGTGCTTTTTTGATATCTTACACGAAATGAAAACTTCCACAAATTATGTGATATTTTCAGACATACCTTAGTGCAACAACTGCTCTTAATCTGCACTAGCATAACAGATTAAAATGTCCACATGCCTTTTTTTTTTTTTAAAACTTACAGACTCACGCGAAGGTATGGCACTCTTACAACAACACATGGCGTAGTGAGCAGCAAGGTAATAAGGATTCATTCTGTAATTACGCTTCTATTTATATTAAGGGCTTAAAGATTATGCATAAACTGCAGAATTGTCACTTTGTGTTTTAAGGTATGGTTGGAATTTCCCTAACTAGTGGCTGGGGTGAACCTGTTGATCCGCACAGCCAAACAGACAGAGATGCTGCTGAGAGATACATACAGTTTCATCTGGGATGGTTTGCAAATCCCATTTACAGAGGAGACTATCCAGAAGTTATGAAGAATTATGTAGGTAAGCCCCAGCAACCAGCTGTAACATGAATAAATTACACACTGACAGCATATTACAACGGAGTAGCCCCTGACCAACATGTAGTTTAGCCAAGTATGAGGACGCAGGCGAGACAGGGCTAAGTAACGTTGCCCGTGGGCTACACGCAGCTCCTGAGCCATTTGGGGGACACACTAGAACCAAAAAGTTGAGCTGCTGTTGAGCCCCCGTTGTACATCTGAGTGCTCCAAAATGGAAAGGAAGTAACTACCTCATTTTTCAGTCATAGTCCATTTTTAGTGGCCTAACCAAGACAGGGAGTTGTTAAATATTTTTCTGGATTTTCCACTTAATGACAAAGAACCAGCAGTTTTTCATCACTAGAGCTTGCATTTCTACAGGGTTCCACTACCTTTGTTTCACAGAATGAAGAAGATAGGCAATGTGCCCAGCAGCAAAGCACTTCTGTTCTTGTCATGTTATGTTTCCAAGCATTCTGTCGACATTTATCATGCTCTTTGGGAAAAAAGAAAACAAAACAAAACACAACACAACCCCAAAAAACCCCCAAAATCACAAACCACCACTTTAGTTCAATTCTCCATGCACTGTACCCAACTTACGTCTCCAAACCAAAAGGATGAAGGACTATTTCATCTTTAAAAAGCAATCAAACTGTCCTCTACACTAATACTAAGTTCAAGAAAACGGTATTTATTGTTGGTGAGGTAAAGAAAATACATTTCTGTGCTCCTCAGAAGTATGTTTCCTATAATTATTTTGACAGGTAGGAAGAGTGCCCAGCAGGGCCTGGGGACATCAAGATTACCAACTTTCTCAGTGCAAGAGAAAACCTACATCAAAGGCACATCGGATTTCCTGGGAATAGGTCATTTTACTACTCGTTATGTTCTACAGAGGAGCTTTCCCTTTCTACCAGCGTCCAGTTACCACACTGACCGTGATTTGGCCGAACTGGTGGACCCAAAATGGCCAGCTCCAGGTCCTAAATGGTTGTATTCTGTGCCTTGGGGATTCAGAAGATTACTCAACTTCATTAAGGTGATTACAGAGTAAATCTTGAAAAGGAAGTGAACAAAATGTCTGGTTACATGCAGAAGCCACAGGAGCTGCACTTATACTACTTCAGATTTTCAACAGTTTCACCTACGTATTTGTCTTGTCATGCTGGGAAGTTTCTTTGCCAAAAAAAATACTGTAATTTCAGTTCAGAAAACTATAGAATTCAGTAATTTTAAAATAAAAACCGTAGTTAACAAATTCCTAGTTACACATTTTTCTTACTAAAGGTAACTGTGAGTAAATCTAGAAAATTGCTTTTAATGCATTTTACCAAGAATCTCCTGTTCTGTCAAAATAAGATGATTTTGTTTATATGAGCCAGTCTAAACATATCTTTGTTTGCAGACACAGTATGGGAACCCTCTCATTTATGTGACAGAAAATGGAGTTTCTGAAAAGGTACAGTGTACTCAGCTGTGTGATGAATGGCGGATAGAGTATCTGAAAGGATATATTAATGAAATACTGAAAGGTAACTTTAAAAACATCTTTTTAGTGCATGAGCTTTTTGAGCATTTTCACCTTCTGATTATTTTTTAACTCTTGTAATTTACATCACAGAGAAACAAATATTCACAGATCAAAATGGACAGCAAACTAGACTACTAAGTTTCCACAAAAACGACGACCTAGCCAAACGTACTGATGCTAATAAATACAATAACCTACATGAGATTTAATACTGTGACAGATCATCAGTTTCAACTTTTCAAAAGGAGAAATAGCACCTAATTACCATTCTTATAGAGCTTTAGTACCTCTAAGCTAAAGATAACATTTTCAAAGAATCTAAATTACTTTATACCTTGCCATTTTTCTGTCCTCCCCCTCTCCCCATCTCTTTCTGGTATAAAACAAAACACCTACCAAACCACATTTTAAGGGTGACAAATATCGGCAACAAGTTTAACAGAATAATTCGTATTCTGTTTACAGCTCTAAACGATGGTGTTAATGTCAAAGGTTACACTGCCTGGTCACTGCTGGATAAATTTGAATGGAACAAAGGCTTCTCTGAAAGATTTGGATTTTATCACATTGATTTTAAAAACAAGAACAAACCACGATACCCAAAGGCATCCGTTGACTATTATAAAAAGATTATCAGTGCAAATGGATTCCCAGATCCAAGAGAGGTGATGTCAATTGCTAATTTCATTCTTTTTTCTTTTTCCTTCAATGTATGGGCAAATATCACATTGAATTTCATGAAACAACTTGCATGAATACTGTACATGAAATGACACTTTGGTTCTGTAAATTAGAGATGTGCTAAATACACAGGCCGACAGAGAAAGTGGAAACAGCCTCAATTACTGTTTCTAAAGCACTTGACTAACTCTAATTGGACTTACTGGTGTGATCAAACATTCTGAATCTTAAGTTACCGGTGCTTTGTCAGATTTCTAGGCAGAAAACTACACATACATGCTACCTATTGGAAAATAATATGGAATATATTATGTGCTTTTAAAAATTTTATTAAACAATTAATTATAAGAAATATATTGCAATAAAAATCACAAAGATACAAAGAAACTTTCAGAAAATCACGTGTTGACAGAATAAAATAGTTTCAAGTCAACTGAAGAGGACAAATGTTGAGGGACAGAGAAGAAGCTGCTGTGAATGAGAGAATATTACAGACTAATAGAACTGCTACTTGTCAACCTTCTCAGGTGGAAAATTGGCATCGGAAAGCCATGGACACTTGCTCTACCACACACCAACTCCTTGCTACAGGTAATTCTGTGTCTTCTGTTTTGTGTTATAAAAGCATATTATGTAACTTTCAGATTGTAAATTTCTCTGTGACTACTACTATTAGCAGGTCCTAAAAGGTATTTTCTCCCTGAAAGCACAACAGCTTTCAAATACAACAAGCCTCTAAGGAAAAACGTCTTTATTTACTCTCTCCAACTAAAATCATTGTAGCTAAATGGATCAACTTCGGATGTTAATGGAATACACAAACTGAAAGCGTTACTATTTAAAATTAAGGCTAGGGATGACAGTATTCTCCTTAAAATAATAAAAGTGCTAAATGCTCTTTCAAACATAAAGCAAACCCAGACAAATCAAGACAACCACGCAGACAGAAAATCTCTAAATGTTTGACTTCTACATAAAATGGAACTATAAAAAAAAAAAAGGGCTAAGTACTAGCCTAAGGTCGTGTTAAGCCACGTTTCTGCTCTTTGATACTTCTGGTAACAAAGCTAACAACAGCACAACTTAGAGCAGCTGCTCAAGATCACATAACACAGCGGACGTTGCCTGCAGTTTCCACAGTGCCAGGCTAATCCAACTCACTTAAGACCTTCGCAGTATAATTCAGGACCTGTCATAATTCCTGAACTAGGAGAACAGTCTACCGCAGTGGATTTCTGAATCTTTTAAGAAAGATGAAATAAGTATTATAAAGTCTCATAAGAAGGATGAGATAAATTCCACATGGCAGAAAACATCAAAGCAGTCATCCTAAGTTTATCCTGCTTAGCCTCAACTGCTGAGTTTTATGTTCCATGTGAATTCACTGCATTTACTGAACTCTTTGAGGCTTATCTGTGGAGTAAAACTCTACAAAATAAAACCCATTTAATTTTTCAAAGAGCTACAAAACAATCATAAAAAGGCTAAAGTGCTTCCCAAGGATTTCTCTTTGACAATTTTCTTTTCTACCCTTCCCTCGGGGTGGGGGGAATTAAAAAAAAAAAAAAAAAAAAGAAATTTAAAAAAAAAAATCAAAGGAACAGCAGAATACTGCTAATGCACTGAAGCTAATTCACAGTAAGCACAATTCTTGCAGCACTTTGAGCACTGACATATCTTCAAAAATTTACCTTAGAAAGAAAAAAAAAAAAGCGAGGGAAAACTGTCAAGGATTTGCTCCAGCTTTTGCAGACTTATGAAA
The DNA here is from genome assembly GCA_009819775.1 of Phoenicopterus ruber ruber. Lineage (NCBI taxonomy): Eukaryota > Metazoa > Chordata > Aves > Phoenicopteriformes > Phoenicopteridae > Phoenicopterus > Phoenicopterus ruber. The sequence continues at coordinate 2,801,151 of CM020225.1, forward strand.
TTTTGTTTGTTTTGTTTGCTGTTTATGCCAACGTCAACGTTTAACAAAATACTTTTAGCCATAAATGTTCAAAAATTCCTTAATCTATGTTAACTCTAAGTTAACAATCAGTACACTCTAGAAGATTCAGTTTCTTACGTATTACTCATTTCTCAAATTTTAGATTCCCTGATTACTCACATGGAAATGGTGACAGAGATTGTTCTTCCTACAGTTTTCACCCTCTGCATACTCATCAGTATTGTCCTACTAATATTCTACCTTCGAAATCACAGTTAAAATTGCATGCTTACACACATCTTCATTTTGCATAATGAATAAAATGCAACTGTTTTATGATAGTGGTTAAAGTTTACCACAGATGCCTCTGTTTATACCACTGTAAAGAAATATTACTTTACCTATCCACCTAGTGCATTTATAGTTTTTTTTCTATTCAATTCCCCAAACATAATTTTTTTTATCAAAACCTACATTTTCTTTCTGCATTACTTTCTACTAATTTTAAGCAGCAGATTTTATGTTTCTTCTTATTTTGGAAACTACTATACATTTTGTTCACCAGAAAAATAGTTAGCTAAGATTAAAAGTGATTCAGATCTTGACAGTACAAATTTCAAGTGATTAAAAGCTGCTTGCAAATTCTGATTCCAGTCTGTTCATCAATAGACTTTTAATTAGCATATAACTGCTGTTTGAAGAGAGACAGACACATAATTTTAAAATAGAAGAGGATTTAAATATTCCAAGAGCACTGCTTAAACATCAACTTATTATTCATGTCTAAAAGTTAGGATGATATATGCCTTACTATTTAGGTGTGGAGAAGAATTATTTGAAGTGATTAATCAAAGATGACAACTGCCGAGTTAGATTTAAACCAAGGACTCTTATCTCTCTAGTTTTGTTCACAGGGAACTAGGTTTACCTCATATAACTTTATAATATATTACACACAGAAATGTGTATTATAAGTAATCCAAGCACTTTCAGAATGAAATATTCCACCTCAAATTCACTGCTGCTGCAGGTAGGAACAAGTTAAGTACATGATTATAAAAAATCTGTTCCAGAATATGGCTGTATTTGTCCTTCCGTTGTGCTTGAAATTATTCCTCTAAAGCAAAGCAACAAACAAGTTTCCTATTTAGCTTGCGCTGTATTTCCAACCCTGCACGTGCATATACTGAATGCAGAGTAGCAGTACATAAATCAAATAAAGGATCTTGTTCTTAGCTTCTCTTCAAAGGCTAACTATTAAACTGATAGTTATTAAGATGTAATATTAGGAAAGGGATAAGAAATACGATTTACTGAGGAGAAACTAGAAATGAGAGAAATTTATAGTTTTTAAAATGCACGAATATTGGGGTTTTCCTTATTCTTACTTATCCATAGTTAATAGTTTCTTTTATGCAAAACGTTTCTGTCTCAAATTATTTAATCAGCACATACCACACTACATAATTGTTTAAAATTACACTACCAAAACGTTAAATGCACAACAACATATGCAACTGTCATCCCAACATATTTAAATGATTATGCCCAGCCAATTATACTGAACATTTTTTTTTTTTTAAATATGCAAAAGTATACAAGACAACACTGTTAAAATAATTCACTTTGCATTGAGGGGAAAAAAAAAAGAATTTGAAGAGAAGAGAGAAGTATATCCAAGAATACTCCAAAATATAAATACAGGGAACAAAGAAAATCAAACTCTCAGAAGTTCACAATGCCTGGATGAAGAGCTTTCCAAATATATCTGGATGATGAAATGTCACTTGACACCAGAAAAACATGACGATATTGCTTGTTTTGTTGGGTTAAGATAATTCACACTTTGAACAGTGTCCGATTGCATTCTTAATGAATAAAAATAAAATTTAAAACCCCAAAGTGCAGAACTTTATTGAATGTTTGCAAATATACGAACAAAAATATGGATTATATTTTCAAAATAATTATACTGTACATTCATAATTGCACAACATTTATAAACAAACTAGATGCATACAGATGAATTACGGCTGTGTATGTCATACCTAAAGCATACTAAAGCAAATAACTCGGTAAGATGTTACTCAGTAATCGCAGAGTGTTTCTAAATATACTGTTGGGACACGGATAATACTGAACTTTCCCCTTTACTGTACCTTTCAAGTGCCTGCCTGTCGAGTACCATGCACTCATGTGAAATGCACCTGACTGCACTTAGCCACTGTAATAAAATACATTATTTCTTCACTGCTTCCATTAACTGTGGAATCGGAAAAGAGCCCTGCATAGACAAAAGAAAAAGATGTGATTAGCCACTATTCTTAGAAAGAGAAATTGTAGAGATTAGTTTATGTAGCAGCTTCAAGAACTGGTTGCAAAACTTCAGTTTTACTGAAAGGATAACTTCATGACAAAAACTGCGAAGGACAGCAAAGCTTTACCAGAGCATTACCCTGTATCAAGCCTCACCCCAAAAAGGCAAATTATTTCTATACCAGCCTATATGCTTAATTCTTCCCCATGCTCATGCTTTTTCACTTGTTCTACATTTGATTGCAGCAAGGCACGTCTTCTCTCCTTAGCACCTGCTTGCTTCTCTGACTAGAGACCAGCATTCAGTAATAGGTGAATTTCTCTTCAAACCCGTTCTCAGATACACACGCAAAGATTTCAGAAATAAGATACTGTGGAGAATACTTAATCATGTCATATTTGGAACTATTCTGTCATTTTAGCTCTAAAAACATAACTCAGCAAAGGTGAGAACGCAGAAAGTCACCACTTTCTGAAAATCTTTTACATTCTGAAAATACCATCCACCCTTTTAATAAAAGACAAAACATTGTTGAGTGAGAAAAAGTTCAGACTTACTGAACCCAGTATAAAAACTGAATTTGTTTCAAGTGTGTACTTTCATTATTTCATTTCACCACAAATATTCCTTACCTGCATTGTTTGATGTCATATGTTCAACTGGAGGATTAGTACTAACTTGCCACGTTGTTTTAACCTCCTTCGGTCCATGCCCACTACTTATGTCCACCTTCCATATTTCTGGGTGATCACTGAGAGAAGAATCAAAAAATGTCAATATTCAGTCAGGTATTCAGTCACACCTGAATTTGAATGCTGCAAACATTGAAGTTTCTCTTACTTTTGATAGAACTTCTTGACAAGAGCTGGTCTGATCGGCAGTTGAAACACATGCTTCTCATTTAGAGGGTTCTCCTTATAATACTTCATGCAAATTCTACAACAGATATCAACTAGTTACTAACTTCCTTTGGAGAAATGCTTGTGCAACACTGCATAAACCTTGTGCAAAATTAACTATACTCTCAGATTTTATGATTTCCTTTGGTTTTCAATTTTAGTCACAAAGCAAAATTTAGCAGGAAGACCCAACTGCTACTTCTGCTGTCTCATTATCATCAACATTAAGGAGGGTTGCTTTTTTTTTTTTTTTTTAAAGAGAGTTTCTTTACAACTGTCGAAGAGAATCTATTTGTTATTGGCATTTAAAGAGCAAGAAGTAAAAATGAAGTAATTACTGTGTCAAAGGGAAGAGGTTCTCATGTTTAAACTGAAGTAAGACTGTACAGCTGACCATTATTTCCAGCATATGGTGAAGCTTTTGAACACGATGAACTTGTTCTTGTAGATCTACTGATGTGGAAATGAAGTAATCCTGGAACAGCAAACAGCTTCAGCTCTTAACTGGACACTCAATTTCTACAAACACACAACACACCCTCAGTATACTGAAATAATTTTCCTGCTTCTTTTAAGAAGCCAAAATTTTAAGAATGGCCCAGCAGAGTCAGAACAAAGTTCTGTGCTATCAAAGTAGGAACAAAGGTTCACTGTCCTGCCTGACAATGACCCATATCAGACACCTGGGAAATAATACATGAATAAGGAAACTACACAATGACATTCCTGCAGTATATTGTTCCATCCTCATGATTTGCAATTCAGTTTCTCAGCTTACAGGAACAATATGACTTGCATCCCACCATCAGCTAAGTGTGCTCTACTTTATACTGCTTTCAGAGTGAGGAAAAAAAAAAAGGGGGGCAAAAAAAAAGCATCTCACCAAGTAGGTTAATGTTGCGAGTTCCTGGCCTGTAAAACGAACAGGGGAAAAAAAAATAAAATTTACTACATAGTGTCAGATGAAATACAAGCAACATTTAGGTAATCAAATAGGGAATTCTACCAAAGAAAAGCGCAAAGTCAGTAGGACTGTGATGTTGTTTATTGACATGATTACTCGTTCAAAATAAGAAAAAAACCTGTAAAGCAGCATGGTAGAGGCATTATTTTATTTACCACCAAGGCTGCCCAATGAAGAAACCTACCCCATACTTCGAGACAACTATCCTCCTTGGGACATATAGGTTTACAAATAGTGAAAATAAAAAACTAAATGAAACAAAGACTGAAAACAGGACAACAAAGCAAAAAAGAAATGAAGAGATGAAGGAAAAGGAAGTGGGTAACAACAATGGTAAAACACAAACCCCTCCCACAGATTCAGAAAAAAAATAAAGCTGTAATAGTGAAAACAAAGCCACAATGTTTTCAAGAAAAAAAAATGTACTTTACAAACATCTTTCCACCCTAGCTTTTGTTTCCACTATAATATATATATAAGAATAATCAAAAATATCTTTCTAAATACTACAGACTGTACAAACACAGCTATTACATAGAAATACCCTTGCCTGATTTCCTTTTAACCCATGTAGACCATAAAGGAAAAGACAGAAAGAGCATGAGGGTCTTATTTTTTCACCTACAGCAAACAGATAAGAAAACACAACAGTCCACAGTTCTACAAATTTGGTATTTATTTTACTTGAAGTTCAACCTAAAGGTCTTTTTCAAATTGAAAAAGAAATACCGGTTATACAAGCTATAGCTATTCTGAAACAAATTAATTTTTCAAATTTTGAAACCATATACAGCTGAAAAGTACAATTACTAAGGAGGCTGGAAACAGCACTTCAGCAGATGGGAGCAGAAGTGAGATCAAGGTTACCAAAAACTTTGTTATTTCCTGCATGGAATACCTTTTCTCTTGAATTTCTAATCATGTTAACAGATATCAGGCTTACCTATGAAAAAACTGACATAATCCTTCTTCATCTTATCCAAACCAATCTCCAAGAGCATTTGAATTGGAGTGATGCCACTGAGGGAAACGGCCTCTATCTTTCCGTGATAAGACTGTTGAATCAATTTACTCAGCAAACTGCTACTCCCTTGATGAATCTAAAAATTAGAAAAGTTTTCTTGCGATGCAACTGTGTACAAAACATCATAAACATTGTTTAGAAGTACAACACCACGGAAACACAGGCAAACTGTGACATGTGAACAATTTAAAAACAATACAACACAGAAATGAGGGGCAGTTAAGTGACAAGAACCATATTCTACTTCAAACAACTCAAAATTTTAACATTCACTGTGAAATACAAATACATACCCATGGCTGTATCTCACCATGTTCCAGGGATTTTATGATCAGTGTGAAACACTCTATCAACTCCTGATAGGAACTGACACCTTAAGAAAAAAAGATGCAGAATTTTATTTATCAATCCAGGCTCTCTCTCGAGCTGTTAAGTCAAGAACAGGCCAACACATACTTGCAAGAACATAACCCCTCATTTAAAGAACGATAGCCGAAATGACAGATTGCACTGCTTTTTGTTAAGTTTGTCATGTCAGGGCTTTAAAAAGGGTTAATCTAAAGAAACAATGATCAAAAGAGACCACTGAACTGCATGTGACTGTCAGAGAACAGCACATGGCAGAAGCAGAGTGTCATATAACACATTTTGGCTGCATTCTCTCTATATACATCGAAGCTCAACACATTTTATGAATTTAATTGAACAGCATCTGTCTAGAATATGAACAATTAGCATCCATTTATCCAACTAACTGCTCCCTAAGCAAGAAACAAGCCTCCACACGTTGTGCAGCTGCCACTGCCCTGAAGCGGGACACACTGCAGTCCTCACAGTATGCTTGAGCTATCTAGTTCCAATCGAAATACAACAGTGGTTGCACTAATAGGAACGAAAGGGATTTAAAAGTTGCATAACTCCATCCCTCAAACAGAAAGGAATTGTTATAATCTGCGGAACAGCATAACAAAAATTAATTAGCAATCTGAAAAAGTAGTAACAAATAAATAAAAGTGTATTTTACTGAAGGACTGTGAGTGGCATTACAAGAATGATAAAGTTTGTGTGCAGCTTTATCAACTTAAAAATTGTCTTTCAGATCTAGAAAGGCAAAAATTTTATAAAGTTTTCAGTTTTAGAGCAGATGGGTACTACCGATTGTTTCGTACCTTTTACAATCAAATAAAATGAAACATAGTATCTCCTGCTAGATGCTGGTCTACCTTTATATGTTGTAAGAAAGTATATCACCTTACATACCTAAAATTAGCTCTTTTAGAAAAAGCCTGTTGATAACAATTTTCTGAAGAGCTGATCAGTCCTTAAAACTCAGAAATTCATACTCGTTTCACTGAGAAAGCAATACAATATAGTAGATACAGAGAACAGAAGAATTAAAGGAAAACAGATGGGGCAAAAAACCACAATACACTTACTTCTCATTTTGCACCATAATTGTTCAGCAAAGTCCAGGTCTCCTCGCTCACTGAAGATTGATTTTATTGAACTGTCCACCGCAGCTGTGTCACACTTGATTTTCTGGAAGAGTTTAAGTAAAAAAAGGATGCCTAAGAGTCAAAGACCTTATGAATTCAAATTTTCTCCAGAGATCAAAATTGGGTGCATCACTAATTTTTCCCCTTTTCCAGGGAAACTACTACATAGAAACTACTAGCGCATAGTAATTTGGAAGCACATTTTTATTTAAAAGCGAGACTAATTCTTTTCAGAATTATCACACTGGATAATTGCTAGCTTGGGACCAGGAAGTGAAGCCAAAAGTGAAAGACTTTTGATCATAGCCAAGTAAAGCTCAACGGGATGGTGTAGTAAAAACCAACTCTTATCTCGAGATGGTCCTTCTCGCCTTCCAACGGCGCGATGTACGGAGCATTGGTAAACAGCAAGAGTGCAGTCCAGCAAGCACTAACTCAGAATATGACCTATGCTACACTGAACTCATAGATGATTAAATAACTGTATGTATACCTAGCAGTGCCCTGGGAGGCCAAAGTTAATACATACATAGATCCTCAGACAGAGAACTATTTTCCTGTTATCCTGATCCTGAATATTTCCTATTTCTCAATAGGAAAAAGACCCAATCCTTTCCTTGTAGACTGAAAGCGAAAAAAAAAATCTTAATATAACTGACATTTTTATAATTTGAATTTGCCCATTGCTTTAGAACATCATAAACCTCTAGATAAATAAGACAGATATCCAATTGATACAATCAAATTGGTCCCAAATCATTAAATTAGGCAAGAAAAGCAAATTAATGATAGATTGCAATGGCGCAGAGGTCAGAGTTCCTGGAAGAAACGAGGACATCACGAGATTGATAGCGTTAGATGATGGACAACGGTTAAGAGAAGGGAGTGTGATTGCAGTTGATATAATACAGTTCAATTTGCAAGCTTTCGGTAGTGAAAAAGGAGGGGAAAGAAGCAAATCAAAATAGCTCCACACCACTAAGTTACATTAAAAAATATGTGTAACGGACACTGGCAGACCATTTAGAATAAAAAGACAGGGAGGTTTTCTGAGGGTAAAAATTACAGTGGACTTTCTATTAGAGGATAGCTACGGAATTCCTAATTTTGCTGTAAGGCCTTCTTTCATTATTTTTACACAGCAGAAAGAGAAAGCAAGAGATCTATCTTTCTTTACATCTTTATGTCTACGTATTTACATATATACATAAATAATATATAAGACATAGCCCAAATTTGAAATAACTACAGTTATAAGGGAAACAAGATGACAAGGCAATTGGTAGGAAATTGCATATACCTCTGTTTCATTCTTGTTTCCAGAGGTACAATATCCATCCAGCTTCTTCTTTAAATCTAGTAAAGGAGAAAAATAAATTTCACCACTATGGAAAAAAGAAAAATCATCAAACCAATTGTGTGAATCCCCAGGCGCATCATAATTATCAAATACACTGACTGGATGGCTAATAGACAAAACTTATCCATTTTAAAATTGGTTTTACTGGGTAAGGATACAGCCTGAAAGGATAATTTCTTAATATTTTTTATTCTAAGCTATACATTTTCCCCATATACCTTTACTACATTCTGGTATCTAAGTATTAACTTGTTAAGTTCCAGTGTGGAAGCAGTAAGGGGTAGCAGGCGGTCTAACAAGCATCTCTGGTTTTCTTCCACATGTATTTGTCAGAGAGAGTTTTCGTCTGTTTTATCTTTTGTCCAAGTTTTATCTACATACTAAAAAAAAATTAGTTGCATTTGAAAATCTCTTAGTGCATTCCTACATCCGACTCTCTTTTTAGATTTGTTTTCTAATATCTTAAAGTTCTGACAAGACACATTGCTCACAACAGTTTTCAGAAGGAATCCGTGATTTTGGATGCTGCCTTTTAAGATGTCATCACAGTACTGTCTTCCACCACCAAAGGGAGACTTAGCACATTTAGAAGTTCATGTGCACATCAGATAACTTGAAAGACGCACCCAGAACACTCTCAATTGCTTTTTAAACAGAATTGTGTCATTTTATAAAGAAACAATTATTACTTTTGTACAAGATATGAGGACAAAGAAAAATGACAGAGACGTACTGACTAACTTATTTAGCTACTTTGTGCAGGTGGTTATAGCACAGAAACTGACATCTCTAATTCTAATACTTTAAAAATCACATGTGGAATTTCCTTCTATTTCTGTGAAATGTGACATCCCTCTCTCCCCATGGAACAAGCAGCAATTACCAGTCAGAAATTCCTGGACCAGTTCAACAGCTGATTCAGACTCTAATGGCTCAGGCCACTCAGTCACACCCGTCTTCAAACCTTCGGCCAAAGCCTAATGGCAGCATGAAAATCAAAACAACACAAATCAGTTCTTGTCTGAGGTTCTGCGTGTGTCATACTTCAAAATGTAGTTAACTTCTCCGAGAATCATACATCTCTCTGTACAGCTAACCATGAATTTAGAAACTTCTTGAATTTCCTGGCCCTGGTGTTCAGGAGTTGTCCTCTTTGTATTCAAGATTCCTAAAACTGAACTCAACAATTATTCTAAAATAAAAGCTTAAAGTTATCTTTGAAACATCTGACGAAGTTTTAAATAAAGTAAATTATTAACACATAAAATTGCCATTCCATGTAAATCTGAAACTGGAATTTCTCACTTATACTTACAAGGAGAAACTGCAGTTCTCTATATAGCTGATATACAGGACTTCTGGGATCCCCCGACTCCAGTGTAATATTCTGAAAGTTCCAGAAGTTTGTGTCTTTAGAAATCAATCTTCATTAGTGAAATGCATATTAGCATAATTTATAATTTAGATTATGAACACATTCTGTCGCTTATATAAAGAATAATAAACACAAATGTCAAGAGTCCAACTTATTTTCTATCCTTTCCACTCCTTATGATGTAAGCTGTGGAAAGGGTTTGGGTTCGTTTGCTTTTTGCTTCTTGACTTACCAGTGTGGCAGCTGAAATTAGTGGGGGTGTCTCCAGAATCTTATCTACAGTATTCCATGTAATATCAACGTATATATTGCTCTCTGATTCTACGATTGTGTCCTCTATTGCAGCAGCTCTAATAAGTTCATACTGAGCAAATCCTTTTGTCATCACCTAGAATGAACAGATTTAAAACAAACAACAAAACCACCACAACATTGATTGTTTTGTATCCATGCAAAATAATTTTAAAAGCATTTCACACACACAAAAAAAGGGCTAATATCAGACAAATGCATTACAACACACAGAGCTCAAACGTTACTTCAAAAGAGATTATTATACTATAGAAGCATTCTAAGATGAGATTTTAAATAGAATCTATAAAGCTTTCCAAAACCAGTATCATAAATCCAAAACCAGAGTTTTTCAACTTAGATTGGCATGACAGAGCATAAAAACCTACAATAGATGAACGATGTTTCGTTTTATGTGTCATTTTGAGCTCTTCCAGGTTTGCAAAACAGGTTTTATCAGCTGTAGGACCTAGGAGAGGAAAAAACTAAGAATCAAAAAGACATTTGACACAATTCAAATTTGGCACTTAAAATTAATTCTCAAATACAACTCGTGGTGTCCTTTAGAAAGCCGGCATTCGTCTTTCATTTGCCCTACTGATAGTAAGGGCTGGTGTTAACATATAAATGTCCAGTAAGAGTCAGTACTTGTATAAGAAGTTGAATGGTAGCGATTTAAATTTGCCAAGTTATTGCGCCTGAGCGAAGGTAGGCCTGCACAGATACCGCTGCAGTAAGTATATTCAAAAGTTATTTCCCCCTGACAGCATGGGTTAAAAACATCTTTTCTTTTCTCTCTCTCTTTTTTGTTTTTTCTTGTTTTTTAAAACCAGGAGTACCGAGCAGTACCAAGCCAACATCACACGAACGACAAAGATAGCACCACTACATCGATATTCCCACATTTTTAAGCCTTCCTCATTCAGTTTTATGGGTAACATTATAACCTTACCATCACATGTAACCATATAAAAATTGATTCCTGTGATTTTCTTTCCAGCTTTGAGAGGCTCAGCTCCAAGCCAGCAAGTATGTTCAGGATCAGAACCGTCACACCTTATCCAAAGGGGAGGAAGCACAACCAGTTCACTTATCTTCAGGTGGGTCATGTTTGGATTTTGTGCCATCGTATATAAAGAAATCAACTGCCTAGAGATACAAACAGGAAAAAAATAAGATGCCAGCAAGTATAGCTAAATCTCTGTCTCACATAAAACTTAACTCCTACCTACCATGCTTCATGAGCAGACATGAAGTCATTTTACAGAGAGAACGCAGTATTATAATCCTCTTTTTACAGGTAGAACAATGAAGTCACAAATGAGGAATTAAGATATCATAACTGAGGATACATTTAATCTAATATTTTCATTTAGACTGAAGATTCTGAAATCATAATTGAATTCTACATTTTAAGCATGTTAAAAGGATAAGTTAGTTAAGCAAACTAGTCACCACGGTTTGGTACCAGGCCTTGGTATTTTAGTGACAGCCAAAGACCCCAATCAGGTTTGTTTGTTTTAGTTTGGTTTGGTTTTTAACAGAAGCCTTACGAAAACGAGCATTGAAGCCTTAGTAAGCTTTCTCACACACCTACCCCCAGACAGTCCCATTAACCTCATGGGACAGCTCACAAGAGCTTTTCCAGTACCTTGACGTCAGCTACACTTTGTTAGGAATACCTTTAGCCCAGGGAGGCCATTTTGCAGGATGAAAAATGGTCATATCGCCTCCCTAAACTAACAAGTAATTTCATTTTGGGGGATTGAAAATAATACAGGTTCTGAATATTAGGAAAAGAGACAAAAGTTGCAAAAGAAAATTACATCAAAAGGGGAGGCAGACCTTTGACACTTACTTTGCTCTTCTGACAGAAAGAGCCGCTGGTCCAGAAACCTCCTTTGGTAAAAGCTCAGAGGCATAAATGGCATCATCTGGTTTTGATTCTTCCATTGGGTCACTTTCTTCATTGTGTTGCTTTAAAAGAAACGCACAGGTAAGTCAAAAAATGCAGGGTATGTGAAAATATTTGATAGGAATTCAAGTCTAGATTACATTTAAAAAATTAACAACTAACATACACACTTACTGCTTTCTGTAAAATATATATCATATTGTTTCCATTCCAAAATCTTTCAATGGGACTTTTGCAACTACCACCAATCAAACAGATCTCTACATCAGTCTGGAAAAAAAAAATAAAACTTTTTAATACACTACATATAAATGCTGCATTTCAACAATTTTTTATACCAGAAATTGCAAAATTAACTAATTCCACAAACTATTTTCCAACCCTCTTGCAACAATTCATGAATCTAAGGCTTTCTTACTTCAGGAGAACACAGTTACTGCATGCCATAGGTGGAATAAAATCAACTGTGAAAATGCAACAACTTTCAACTAACCAACATAGAAAATTTAATTTCTAACAGGTTGATTCTATGAGAAAGTGAAGTTTGGTTTGATGAACAGAACTTCAGATAATCTGAGATGTGAGGGATCATTGTTGTCAAGTAGCAACTGCAGTTGCTACGTATCCTTGAGATGGAGAATACTCATTTAAAGTAACATTAAATATCAACTGATCACTTCTCTGAATGTCTCATGAGAGCTCGAAACACTGTTTGGAGACGTTAAATGTCTCAAGCCTGTTCTTGAGAATGAAGGAATATCAATCTTTACTTCAGCTTTTGCATACACACAGAGAAGTATTGCCCGATCCTTCACATCTAGCCAGTTTTTCACATTGCTGTATCTTTAAATAACGACCTGATTTTATTTTCAAACTATTATCAAACTTGTCCAAATCCCAAGATTATTACAACTAAATAGCATTAGAGATTTTCCAGCCATCCCTTATGTTCCAAAAGCCATTAGAAGCAGTTGCCATTTTCATACATCTATCCCATTCCCTATAAAAGCACTTAGATAAAAAGCGTGCCATCAGAAGTTGCAAGTTTGGAGCTCTGGATTACCTGCATGAAAACACTCCCTGAGGGCAGCCCTTTCCCCTCCTCCCAGCAGCCTCACACCTCACCACCCACCTTCTGCACTTCGCACAACCTCCACCCCACAACGCCCTCACCTGCACTCGATCCTTACAATCATTTTAAACAAGTTAATTGTCAACAGGTGCAAAAAATCAGGAGGAACGAGGGAGGTGAAGGCTGGTGCTGGCCCCGGGAGGGCGGCACTCTGGGTACCCGGGTCTCCTCCGCCCTGAGGCAGAGGCAGCTCTGAAGAGGCATTGCTGAGGTAAACTTTCCCTTTTATGCGATATTCCCGCGTGTATTTCAGCTGTTGATCAACGGCTGCGTGTTCCAGACACACAGACTCGGGTTACATGGCTGTATTTTCACATATACGTTTACCTCAAAGAGATACGGATGTTCAGGGATACTTTCCCTTCCTTCTTCATATATTCTGAAAGAAAAAGAAAACGTTAAGATACATAAAGTTTTTTTCCTCTATATTCCTCATTAAACAGTAAGTTTAACTGCATAAACTAAACCGATACGGGTCTACAATCAGAGCCTCAGCAGCCTCCCCGCACGCTGGGGCCCCGGCCGGCACCCCCGCCGCAGCCAGCCTCCCCGGCCGAGCCGCCTCCCTCAGCAGCGCGGCCCCTCGAGGCAGGCGCCGTCCCGCGCCCGCGGAGGGCCGAGACCCACCGGAGGAGGCGGCCGTACAGCTCGGCAGCCGCCCGCCGCCGCCGCTCCGCGGCCATCGCCGCCCGCCACAACCGAACCGCGCGCCTCGCCCGCCCCCCCGGCACTACATCCGGGGCGGGGTGCCCAACGAAGGCAAAAAAATTATTCTTTTCCCCCCAGAAGTGAGTTTTATTTAGATTTATTCTCGCCGCACGCCTCCTCGAGAAAAAAGGAAGAATCCTTCCAAAAAAATTATAATTTCTGTGAGAGTGAATGACTCGTCACGCTGAATCCCTCCGCCAGAAAAGAGTCCCCTGGTTTGGGAGGCGACCGAAAGCGATGGAGGCGCCCGGAGGGAGGAGGACTCGGCACCGTGGGTTGCGGCGTGCGCGAAGGAGCTCGCACCGAGGCTGGGGTCAGCAGCCGGCCGGCCGGTGCGGCAGGAGGCGGCGGGCAGGGTGCGGAAGGACACCTCTCATAGCGCAGGGAGAGTAACGAGTTCTTCCTTTTCCGGTCGAGGCAGCGGCGGAGACGGGCGGGAGCACGAGACGCTCCCCCGCCGCCACCATGGTGAGCGCGGGCCGCGGGAGCGCGGCGGGCCGAGGCGGGCAGGGGCCGTCGGTGATCCGGGGCGGGCAGTGGGTCGAGGCTGGGGGGAGCCAAGCCCGGCGGGCAGAGTCGTGCCGCGGGCAGCTTGAGGGCTGGAGGCGTGGGGCGGCCGCCTGGCCGCCATTTTGGAGCAGTCAGCGCTGCGCCTGCCGCGTGGAGCCCGTGTGGGGAGGCCGTGCCGGCGGGCTGCAGAGGGGCCGCGGCCGAGAGCTCGGCGTGGTCCGCTGGAAGTCCCCCTCTCTTCAGGCGCTGTGGGAGATGGGGCCCGCATTGCCCTCTGGCAGGGCTTTTTTATTTTTCTTATGTATTTCTCCAAAGCAAAGCCACGCGGCAGCTTTTGAGCTCACGTCGAGTTAAAAGAACAGTTTCTGTAACACCCATTTTTAATATTTTTTTTTTAAACTTTTTTTTTTGGCTATTCCGAAACAGGCTTTAAAAGGCCTCGGTCTGGAACCAGGTTGCGGTTGCAAACTAACAACTTTTCTTGCTAACACAATTCAGATTGTCTTCTGGTTCCTTCACCCTGATAAAGTTTTGCGTACTTGTGTTGAGGTTTCTGCACTAACTCCAGGAGTCAGTGCCTTGCTAGTAACAAGCGTTGGAAACACAGATAGTACTTCCATCGCTATTAGCTGGTTAGTTTTGAGTTTCGTAGTGTTTTTAATACCTCTAAAGTGAATTGTGAATGGGAAAGGGAAGGAAGATACTTCGCCTGTATTATTGCCATGAGCTATTAATTTAACAACAAATACAGTATAGTGCTAAAAGATCCATTTTAAAGGGTGCTGTTCAGATTGGCAAGCTGCTATTTGACTTTTTTTTTTTCCAGTTTTTTGAAAGGAAGCTGGTGCTGCTAGCAGTTGAATTTTTCACCTCACACATTTTGAGGCACCAGGGACTGTTCAGAGGGCCCAGACTTTTCCAAAAATTCACTCTGATACTAAGTTTGCTTGCTTGTAGCCATTGTGAGTCTGTAGATTGTAGTAGAGAAGTTGGTTACAGCATTTCACCTGTTCAACGTAGTCTAAATAACAAGCCCTTGGTAAACTGAATAAACACAGGTGGGTCTTACATGGGCTTTTTTAATAGTGGATGGGAAGTCGTTTAGAAGGTGTTACTGAAGAGCCCAGAGATTCAATTCTAGATTAATTTTACCCAAATGACTTGGAAATCTGTTGAATTTCAAAGCTCGGGTACGGTTTTCCAAATGTGGATTGTGCTGTGGAGCACTATTTTATTGCTATGATGATGTAATTTGCGTCTTATCCAGTGTTCAGTGACAGTTGCCTGCTGTCAGCGTGCTGGCACTGTTGAACTGAAGACCCCTTCATTCTGAGCAATATTTGATGGATTTGAATACTAACGATTTACTTTACTTGTGCTTAAGAGTTGTTTCTTTTTCAGGCTTGCGCTCGGCCGTTAATATCCGTCTACTCTGAGAAGGGGGAAGCATCAGGCAAAAATGTCACTTTGCCTGCTGTGTTCAAGGCTCCCATTCGCCCTGACGTCGTGAACTTCGTTCACACCAACCTGCGCAAGAACAACAGGCAGCCCTACGCTGTCAGTGAGCTTGCAGGTACGGCTGGTCCGCAAAACGGACAGAGCTGCTTGTGTCAGCCTTTGGCTCTGATACAGGTGGGCTAAAATCGAAACAAATTTAGAACTGAACTAAGAGAAGGGCTGTTCGGTGGGATTCTGTACAGAAGGCAAGGCAGCTGTTCTGGTTATTAACAATCTGACTTTAAATTGAAATACAACTTTTTATTGTTCTGAAGAACAGCGAGGTCTTGTAAAAGTTCTGGAGTACTCTGGGGTCTTATCTGAAATGTGTATTACTGAAAGTATTGTGGCGCCTGGGTCCTCGAGTGGAATCTACGTTCTTTGCAAGAACACAAAATGTCTGACAGTGTCTCAGGCAGAAAACCGTGATGAAAACCTGCGCTTTATAGTCCCTGCTCCACGTTGACCACAGCAGACTTACCTGAGGCATTTGCCAGGAAGGAACCTCTGCCAGTGGGCGTTCGTTAGAGTTGCTTCAGAAGCCAGTGGTGCAAACAGCTGCTGCTTCCCAGGAAATTTCTGCCAGGAGCATGCATTTTCAGGTTTATTTCTGATGGTGGTTCACATAAACTTTTTAACCCACTGGGAGCAGCAGTGCTGATTCAGACCTCCAAATTGGGGCTCAAGCTTAGAAATCAGTACATTGACGTACTTGATTCTGACCTAAGCAGGTCTTTAATACGGAAAGAGTTAATTTACCTGATGAGGATTTGTTTTGCTGAAATGATGAGGTTCCACTTCATTGGTCCGTGTTTCTGACACACATGATATGATAGTGGAAGTTCTGATCGGTGGCCCTGAATTCTGCCTGTCAGTGACTTCATGAAACTTGCAGTGTTGTCACTATCTCATTTAAAATCTTTCTGTTCCAGGTCATCAGACCAGTGCCGAATCTTGGGGTACGGGGAGAGCCGTTGCTCGTATTCCTCGAGTACGAGGTGGTGGAACTCACCGCTCGGGCCAGGGTGCCTTTGGGAACGTATCCTTTCATAGCTGCCGCTTGCATCGGGTGTAAAACTGAAGTCATCGAGCAGAAAAAATATTGTTAAGTATCTAAATGTGAAATGGAATCTTCTTGTTGAGGTAATGGCTGCCTACAGGGATCTGGGCCACTGAGTCTGAGACATTTGTAATGTGATTAGAACCTTCTGTGTGCAAATGCAGACTTGCTTTAATGAACTTCGTTGATTCTTTTTGGTTTTTTCCTCACTGCAAAAGTGGCGGGTATCTCGAATCTTAACGCAGTACCGCCTTGCCATGATGTCGTAATTTGCGTCTTACTCTGTGCGCAGTGACAGTTGCCTGCTGTCAGTGTACTGGTACAGGTGGTTGACGAACAATTAACACTGAGCAAGGATTAAAGAGTCGCACTAGGAAAAGAAGCTTCGAAAAGGTTGTTCTTAACTGCGGGTGCGCAGATGTGTCGTGGAGGCCGCATGTTCGCCCCAACCAAGACCTGGCGGCGCTGGCACCGTAGAGTGAACACGACTCAAAAGCGTTACGCCATCTGCTCCGCTCTGGCAGCCTCTGCTCTCCCAGCGCTGGTCATGTCCAAAGGTGGGAATTCTGTCTCGGGAAGCGCTTCCCGGCGGTTTTGCGTTGCCTGAGCAGTGTCTGTTAAATGTTTATCGTGGGTAACTGAGTTCTCTTTAAATAGTTTGAGAGGCAGTCCCGTCCTTCAGGAGGAGGGGTATTTCTGTTTCGTACAACTCGGGAAGGCGCTTTGGGGTTACGCGGTGTCGGGAGTTAGGTGATGCTGCGGCGCTTCCGTGCGCGGTGCTGACGTGAGTCTTGTCCGTGCAGTTTATGGAAACCGAAATGGAATTTTGAATCGCGTGGCGGATCGGTTTGGTTTCTGTTCGTGGAAGCCAAAGATTTGCTTAATATTTACTCAGGTACCGAAAGAGCTGTCTGAGGCAGACCCGTAAGACTCCATTGAAACTTTGCTACTGTAGTTCCTATGTCTGCATATTAGATAATTTATTTATAAATTATCATTTCCACTGGTTTTGATGTTGTATTGTGTCTGAATGCACAAGGCAGTACCTCGAGAGGTGCGTACAGCCCAGATCAGTGGGTCACTTCGTGTCTTGCAAAATCCTCTCTAGGACACCGCATTGAGGAGATTCCAGAACTTCCTCTGGTTGTGGAGGACAAAGTTGAGAGTTACAAGAAAACCAAGGAAGCCGTTCTCCTCCTTAAGAAGCTGAAAGCTTGGAATGACATCAAAAAGGTGAGTTGCGAAGGTTTGTTCTTCCGAGCAAAACCAGGCGATTGGACTCTGCTGTTGTTCCATTAGGAATTCCAGATAATTATGGTTTGATTTGATGCCACTGGAGATCCCTTCACAAAACTACAAGAAACTGTAACAAAACTTACAAGAAACTGTAAAAAAGAGTTTAAGCAAAGTAAATTTCTTCCTGTGCTGCTTTACTCTGTGGTTGTTCTCATTTCAGTGTTGCATGATGTTAATAGCTTTTCTTTCCCCCCGCTCTTAAGAATGATGAACTTCTCACTGGTCCGTGTTTCCGATAAGCAGTGATGATTGTGAAGTTCTGACTAAAGCGGTTCGTTGTCTCTTACTGATGGGGTTTGGGCTGTTTGGAAGACTCACGGGTTTTGTTTTTATATAGGTTTATGCCTCCCAGCGTATGCGGGCTGGAAAGGGTAAAATGAGGAATCGCCGTCGCATCCAGCGCAGGGGACCCTGCATCATCTACAACGAGGACAACGGTATCATTAGAGCTTTCCGGAACATCCCAGGTAACCGCAACTCGGGACACGCTTACTCTTTTGGTGGGAAACTGCCTGGAATGATGAGATTCCACTTCATCGGTCCGTGTTTCTGAAACACATGATTTTGTGGAAGTTCTGACTTGCTGAAGTAGCTGGTACGTTCTTTGTAGGAATCTGTTCTGGTGATGTTGAGGATGTTTATGACAAATGTTACGGCTGTCACCAACCATAAACTGCGTTTGGAGCCGTTAAAAATGAGGCTGTCGAGTTTGTTGCTGGATAAAGGCTGATGATGATTTTTAAAAACGTAATAGATTTTCACTCATAGGTGTACGTAGCTCGGTAGTGTAAAAGCTAACAAGCCCGCATCTGTCTGTGTGCGCTTTCTCTTTTCTTGCATTCCTTGCTCTTAATTCCAAATGAAAGGGATTGGTGCGTCTCTTGTTCCGCAGGAATTACTCTTCTCGACGTGAACAAGCTGAACCTGCTGAGACTTGCTCCCGGCGGCCACGTCGGGCGTTTCTGCATTTGGACGGAAAGCGCCTTCCGCAAGCTGGACGATCTGTACGGCACCTGGCGCAAACCTGCTACGCTGAAGAGCGACTATAAGTAAGCGCAGCTGACACGGGACACCGCGCAGCGGGCTTGGGAGAGCGACCCGTTCGTCTCACGGGCTCTTCCGTGGCCTGTGGGAAGCGGATACCAGTACTTCTTCCTAAATGCCAGTTTTCATCGAACTAGCCGTGGTTTTGGCGTCCCGCTTACGCTATCGACGTTTGTTTTGCAGCCTGCCGATGCATAAGATGACTAATACGGACATTGGAAGAATCATGCGAAGCCAGGAAATCCAGAAGGCGCTGCGTGCTCCAAAGTAATGATTTTTACCTGACGAGTGCGAAGTGTGGCCTCTTTAGTGATGGCCGAGCGCGAGGCTCTGTAGCGAGATCAGAAATCTCCGCGTGGGGATGGCGGAGGCGGGTGGGATTTGTCTAGTTCTGGGTATAAATACGAGGCGTCGCGGTTCCCCACGTTTCAGAGAAAATTTAGCAGGACTTGAATTGTGAAATGAGGTCATGATACCCTGTCTGTTCTTTTCAGGAAAAAGATTCGCCGTAGGGTCCTGAAGAAGAACCCACTGAAGAACCTGAGAATCATGATCAAGTTGAACCCGTATGCCAAAACAATGCGACGCAACACCATTCTGCGCCACGCGCAAAACGTGAGCGAGGGCGGGAGCCGGTGATAGCGAAGGGGGTTTTAGTGCTCCAGATCATATGCTGATGATCTTTTCGTCTTTTTTAGCATAAACTTAAGGAAGAGAAGAAAGCCAAGGCCAAGGCCAAGGTCCCGGCTGAGCCCAGGGCAGAGACCTCAGCCAAGACTGCTGCCAAGGCCAAGGCTGAAGCGTGAGCCCCCTGCAGTACTTCATCCACTTAATTTCAGAAAACTGTGCCGTGGCTTTACAACTAATAAATTCCAGTGGAACATAGACATGTTGTCACGTTTTCTGACGCGGTTGTGCGTTTTTGAGCAGGTTTTAAAAGGGAGACTCTTTAAAGAAAAGAGTGAAAAAGAGGGACGGTCTTGAAAGCCTTTTGGAGCGGGGGTTTGCCCGTTTCTGACGTAAAACCGAAAGCGGCCACGCGGTGGCAGCTGCTGCCCGGGAACGCGCAAATGGCGGAGGCGTGACGTCAGGCGGGGGCGTGACCTCACCGCCGGCTGCGGCGCCTCCTCCCGCGCTCGAGGGGGCGCTGTCGCTTCCCGCCGGCGGGGTCACGCGGGCGCGGGGCGGGGCCGCTGCGCGCGGGGCGGGGCGGGCGGCGCGCGGCGGAGGATGCTGAGCCGCCTGCAGGAGCTGCGCAAGGAGGAGGAGACGCTGCTGCGCGTGAAGGCGGCGCTGCACGACCAGCTCACGCGCCTCAAGGTCGGCGGGGGCCCGGCGCGGCCCCCGGAGCGGGGCGGGGAGGCGGCCGCGGCTCCGCGGGACGGAGCGGCCGGGGGCGGGAGCGCGGCGGGCGGCAGGGCCGGGCCTGCCCCGCTTTCTCTTCCATTTTCTTTTTTTAACGCGCGTAGCGCTCTCGGGCGGCGGAGGAGCGGCGGGCGGGCTGCCCCTGGCCGCGGCTCTGAGGGGGCCGGCCCGCTCTGCCCCGCCACCGTTGCGCGACACAAACCCTCAGGTGAACGCGGGCGGTGCTGGGGCCGTCCCTGTCCTGCTGCCTGTCGAACCTGGAGCGCGGTGAAACGGGATCTAAAAGCTTGGCTGTTGATTAAATATTTCATATTTTAAATAGAGTCCAAGAAGTAATTACTGTAAGGGTTCTGTGTGCCCCTGCGTGCAGGTGGAGGAGCTGGCGCTACAGTCTCTGATCAGGTCCAGAGAGGAGAACGTAACAGTCTCTTCGTCAGCTGTCGCAGAGGAGGCGCAAAAGGTAGGTGAGGTCCTTGCCCGGTGCGAAGGGGGGACTGGCTGTCCCCTGGGACGCGATGTCCCGGCACGAGTGGCGGGGAGAGGAGAGCTGTATCCATGGGAGCGGCTGGCGGTGTTTCTGCGGGGGGGTTCACCTGGAGTTCTTAATGTTGACCTCGTTTATGCTGCTCATCAACTGAAAAGCTCAGCGGTAAAATCCGCCTGGTTTGTTGCTGTTCTGTGCTTCAAGGGTTTCGCCTTTTCCCATCCCCAAAAGCAGCGGGTCGTTTCCAGGGAGGCTGGGAAACACCTGCTTTATACTGGCACAGCTTCAGTGCCAGTATATTCAGTGCTAGTATATTCATATAGTATATATTCAGTGCCAGTATATATTTATTAAGTAAGTGTTGTGTCTAATACTTTAAAAGTCTAACACTTTTAACTGTGAGGTGCTGGTTGAGCCAGCTGACGGCAGGGGACGGGGGTACAGACATCCTCGGAACCTTTGACTAAATATGCGGTTAGCCGGGACTAGATGAAACTCTCCCATGGAGAAGTGGTGCTCGTCACTCTGAGGGGCTCGTGCAGCCAGCGGTTCTAGTACTGACATTTCTAAAGGACGCTGCGGCTGCACAGTTTTAGTAGTGATGTGAGAAGCATTCAGTATCGCTGCTGGGTTTGGTAATCAGCAAGATAAGATAAACTCTTTTATCGTGACAGACTCTTGGGCAGATGGACAACGAGGCTGCTATCAATCAAACTGAATTACACCTAAGTCTTCAAGGTCATGAAGAGGAGGAGGAGGAAGAGGAGGAGGAATCCGATTCTTGAGAGAAAAGAAATCAGAGATGATTTTTAATACAGACTCAGGAATTTCTGCTTCATTCGTATAAAATTCACCAACTGATTTTCATTTTGTCCTGTATATGGATATGAACTGTATGATATGCAAGACTCTTGGGGTCTAGGGAGGTTATACCTGAACACATGAATGTCACAAGCTCGGCACATCTTGACTGTGATGTTAAAAGGATGAAAATTTGCTGCACAAATATGTAGCATAATCTGTTCCGCATTTAAAACCTAATGTAGCTTACTGCATCTTTATACGTGGATGGGAGAAGTCATTAATCGAGTCAGACTAATTTAACATGTACGCTAAAAGCAATAATTTGTCTGTTCGTATTTCCTGATGCTGAAAAATAAAACCAGGCTGGGGCTGGTTGCTGAACCAATGATTCCAGTATAACCTCATTTGCGTAAACGGGATTTTAAGCTACACGGTGAGAAAACGTGTCCAGGATCATCTCCAGGCTTTCAGCTGCCGTGTTCTCAGTTACGCAGACAACGGGAGTGACGCTCCCTCTACACGTGACAGAGATGTAGGTGTTCGTACCTCGGGAGAAGCAGGTCCCGCGCCGTCAGCCTGATTCTGAGCGCGCCAACGAGGTGGCCGCTCTCTGCCTGCCGGTGCTCTTCCCAAGCACTGGCAGCCTGACTGTAACAGTGAAGTGTTTCCCACTTCTCGCTCTTTCAGTGTAGCAGCCAATTAGCCTTTTATTTGTCCACAAGCTGTACGGGAAGAATTGGTCCGTGTTACTTGTAATAAGGAACTAGTACTTTTAAATTAGTGTTACTTGCTTTTTCCCTCACAGTAGCTTCATAAATGACTGCACGTCCGCCTTCTGCTTTCGAGTGATCTTCAAGGAGGAGTATGAGGAGTTTAAGAACTTAGTTATAAAAGAGAAAGTGATGTGAAGTCCCCTCCACGATTCCTTTAATGGCACGGTAACAAGCCAGTGCTGCTCTTACCTATAGATAATATGTTCTTTCTCCTCGTGGAGTGCAGACACCAGGTGGGGCAGTTGGTTCTTTTATCAATTCGTAAGACTCATTTTCAAGCACAGAAACTCAAACTCTGTTAAGCTGATCAAAAACAGACAATAAAAGTAATATTGTAACTCACTCGGCCACTTTGTCAACTAACTGTCTTACTAGGAGAACAGTCTTCATCGCCAGGGCTGGTTGTTGCACAACCAGTATTTAAAGGTGCTGTTGCTGTCTCTGGCATCACTCGGAGAAAGGAGAATAAACAGTCTTCTCAAGTTTGCTTTTAAGAGCAGGAAAACAACTTGGAAAAGTGTTGCACGTCCTGGGTGTGGTCAGAACACGGTTCAACCTCCAATGAGTTCCTGCTGCAGTTAGAGGAGAGATTGTTTATTTGGCTCTTATTTGGCTTGTAGCGATAGAAACTGGATGTTGGAATGTAAATGTAGCTTCATCCCGTACTAAAGACTAAGTGGTTTTTGAGAATCCTGGATGTCTTAATGAAGGAGCTTAGAGTGTGAGTGCAGAAGATTCTGCAAAGCTTTCCCAAGACTCACAGGTTAAAAAAAACAAAAAGCTTGAGCAGAAAATGTTACGGCTTGGAGTGTCAAATAATTCTGTGGAAGTACGTGTGTGAAGAGATGGTTTGTGAGGAGCTTGGTACCAGCCTCTCCTTTCTTCGCACATAACAGTGCTCAGCGTGTTGGGGCGCTTCCCTCGGCGCCTTGTCCCTCCCGGACAGCGGGACCACTCGCCACCGTTACTTTGCTTCTGGGCACGTCCCCTTCTGGAGGAGTTGCTCCTGGGTGTCATCAATGAAAAATGTTACTTGCCCTGAGCCTGTTTCAGAGTAGTTTTTGTGGATATACCTTATATCCTTTTTTCCTGCTACCCTTTGTGAATGAGGCCCTTGCTTGCTTTTGGATTAAAACAGACCAGTTCCACTGCATGTTGCAATGAAGTACTTTTCCTGGTGTCCTACTACATGGAACTGTGCTTGCAGTGTTCAAAGTGGTGCTGTCTGTGGAGCAAACAAGTAAAAGGGGATTTAAATCTCCAAAACCTTGCTGTTCACAATTCCTTTTACCAAATAGTAAAAGGTACTATTGTAGTATACACACAGTGTGCTAGTGTGTTTAATTCAGATATAAAGCTCAGGACAGGTTTTAATTTAAACTCTACCCAGCATTGTCACTACTACCAAGAGTCACATTCAAGTGAGGACAAGCTGGAGGAAGCCCTGGAGGTGTCAGTGAGTCATTTCCTATGTTGGTGGGTTGAGGGTTATTCTATCCCTCTCTCTGATACATGACACCCTCAGCCAAGTGGAAGTTCCTGTCTAGAATGATTTGGATTCTTCTTGGGAAGGAATTTCAGCCCTTTCCATGTCCGAAACATCCTTTCAAGGAGCTAAACTTACTATAAAGCTGCTCAGCATGGCTGCAAGACTTCGTGCTTCCTTGCCCTGTTGTACAGCCATTAGCCTGCCCAGTAGCTGACAGAAGCTGAACTTCTGCAGGAAAATAAGCTCTTGGTTAGTGACAGATGCAGGGTGGATCACAACGTTCCCGTGGTGCCGCAGTGCCGGTTTGCCCTAGGAGAACGCCTGTCACACCCCACGCAGGGGGTGACAGCGCTGACCTGAGCACCGAGTGCTGTAGGAGCTACCCAGGCCAAACCTCTGCAGCCCGGCTTCCCTCTGACACGCCACAGAAACCCGGTGAACAGGATATTAGTGCACCGCCACTCGAGCCCTGCTTCACACACTGTCATTTTACATACGCAATCTTGTACCTCTTCTTGGAACTAAGGATGTTGCGTGGTTGTGGAAAACCATAGAAAAAGGGTGTGTAATGCAGCAATGACTTTCGGTTAAGGCTTTGGTTAAGTTTGAGTTTTAAAAAAAAGCTTCAAGAAGTTACTTGATAATATATTTATTAAGAGAATCCATTGCTAAACATCTGAGAGAATAAAACAATAGAGGATCTTCATACACTTTAGACACTAAACACAGTTGTCATGAATTTTTAGGTTAAAAGAAAGCAAATTGCCTGGATCTTTGTCTTGATTCTGTAGGACACTTCCAAGAACCAACTTTTAAAAATCAATTAGAAAGACATACATCACTAAATCCAAGTATGATATGTTTTAAAAATAAATATAGAAATATGAACAAGTCTACAATTAGAATATCGCCCTGTACATTCCAAGAAATACAGAGCTCTTGCCTTCTTTACCTGGAAAGAGAGATCTCTAAAGAACAGCAAAATTGGAACCATTAGGCCTAACTTTCAGATACAGTTTGGCAGCAGCAAAAGCACGCTCGACAGATACAGTTTTGGAGCATCCCTAACCCTTTTTGCGTGGGAGATTAGGTAAGCATGATTGAAGTACCAACGATTTACAAAGAATCTTGATAAAGTTCAAACAAGCTGGGGGTAAACACCCCAGTGATATCTTCATTAAGAAAGAATATCCATAATCACTTAAAATCAGCAAGCACTGTAACTTAAACATCTTACATTTTGGTCAGTAAACGAATGTAATCCAATACAATACCAATTAGTTTATGACAAAATTTAAAACCATTTGGCACATGCTGTAAAGACATTCTTCCTTAAGAGGTGAAATACATGTTTGAACAGGTACAAGCTGAGGAAATAGGACCAAAATAGCATTGTTGTTAACAGATGTACAGTACAGGATTTGCTCTTCCATATTCAGACTCCAGCAGCATGCGTGGGCGTACTCGGTTGGTTAAGGCCTATGGTTGAACAAAGCCACCCCGCAAAATCCACCTCCTCCGCTTCAGATCTCTTAATGAAAGCATGAATCTGAGCAGAGGAGAAGATGATTATTATTCAAGCACTCAATCTGTTAAATAATCATTTTGAATAACACAAAATACAATAAACCAGTTTACTTTCAGTATTCAAGCTAGCTATAAAATTTGGCAAACCACGTGAAGAGAGCAGGAGAGCTTTTCTGCAGGATTACTGAAGTGACCAGCACACGAAATGTACACGTCGCAAAGTATTCCGGAGGAGCGCTGCCTACACAGTGCCTACCGCAGAATACTTGCGCCACAGTATGCGATAAGGACGTGACTCAGCCACTTGAGATAATACTCTGGAAAATCTCTGCCTGTGCACAGAAAGGCTTTTTGTGATGGAAAGAGTCCGACTGCATTTTGCACCCTTGTTGTACAGCAGGATCAGGGCAGGGAAAACTTGATTTTCTGCTAGTAGAACTTAAGTCCTCGCATTACACTTAAGGCCATGAAAAAAGATCCACTGAAACTGATGCGGTCATTTCATGCAGAAAAAAAGGGGGGATTTGTTTGTGTGTAGTAGTTCTACAGATTTTGCAAGATAAAGCTGATGAAAAGAGAGGCAAATTTTGTGTGTCACAACAGATGATAAAAATGTATTTAACTAGTCCATGAGGTATGTGGAATTTTGTTCTTTTGTCCTCCTAAAAGTAATAATCGATATACTTAATTATTGACTAATAAACCCAAGAGAGAGTTCTTTTGCTAATGGATTTAATAGTCTTAGGTCATATACTCATTGTAATTATCAAACGGTAGACTGCAAAACCCACCACTTTTGGTCTCCTTTGCAGTCCCTGTTCCAGGAGTGCGTGAAAGCCTGCAGCCCCTTGATCTCTGGATCAGAAAAGCAGCCCCTCGTCAAACTGTTTGAGCCGCTTGTGTCAAGGGCCACAAACTACACTCCAGGCCATATGCTCTGATCCTGACCTCAGGTCAGCTGAGGAATCCAGCCTGCATGGAAGAGCGCTCTTAGTTCAAGTTAAGAACTTTCACTTACCATCAGCTGCTTCAAATCAGCTCTCTCAGCAGGATTTTTAATTAAACTAGGAAAACAGAAAGTGTTACACAAGTTACACACTATTATCTTTTAAAATAAAGATCAAGTTAGATCATGTTGGCAGACAGCTTTGGTCCCAAGAAGATAGTACTCTAGATAAAAGCATTAGGTACCATAGCGCCTCTCAAACAGATCTGGGTCTGTAAGCAATCCCCTTCTGTAGGTTTCATGGGTATAGTTTTAGGTATGAAATCCAGAGTTGTCTGATCCTGTTCAGTGGGGGCAGGAGTGACTGTCTATAACCAAGCTGGAGAGATGAAATTCCCATTTAAACAAAAACCCAACAATAAGAACCACTTTATCCCTCAAGTTTCTTTTACTCAAGTCTTTTCAAGCTCAGCATCAAGTGCAACTATTGTGTTACTTTTCTTCCTTTTGGAAACAGTAAATAAATATATGCAGCTTTTAACAAATAAACTAGCTTTTCAAACTGAGACGAACTGCCTGCCTTAGCACTGAATATACTGGTTCAGCGCAGGTATCGCTGAAATGCGACTAGAAGAGTAAATAGATGGGAGAATGACTGGTGTGATGAAGATCTTAGTTCAGTGGAGCACTCGGAAAGAGAAAAGCATCTGGAGCCTGCAAGACTTCTGCCTCATACGGAACAGTCACTGCAGAATGCTGTGAAGGCAACCCTTAAAAGTGAGGATCCTCCTTTAGAAGTGTGTTGTATGATCAGAGTACGTAAGGACTATGGTGTCTTCAGTGCTGAGAAAGTACTAATCTAAGTTGCACACAGAAGCAGAGATCGTATCTTAAAGAGGGGAACATCCCTCAGCTGTAGCCTCTCTTTGGATGCATGTGCTGTCAAGCTGGTGCCTGTAAAATGAGCCTGAGCCACATCAACAGTTGGAGAAAGGATTATGCTAATTGAAATTACTCCACATCTGCCATGACCTACAAGTAGGGACTCTAACTGCCAAGTTAGTGACACAGTAAGACAGACAGCAGGGCTGATCCCAAATGCGTCCCTTTGCAACTTAGCCATAGAGAAAATACTCACCATTTGTTAACAAAATCTTGAAATTCAGAACCAAACACACCATTGGGCAGTTTTGGAGGTGGCTAAAAAAATAAATCAATAAAAAAAACCCCATCAGTCATTCAGCATAACTAATACATGATGATGCACAACCTACCCAGAGATCTACCAGTTTATGTCCTGTATCTGGGCGGAGCTGTAAAGCCCTAGCACTACCCAGGCCTTCCTTCAAAGCTGAGCTCCCAAACCAATGTCAGGCAGACTTCAGCTTCCATGCGTACGAATAAAGGATATGCTGTCATAAAAGTAAAGATTCTGAGTTTATTACTAATTTTGGTTATTACTCTCACAGCTACTGGATTTTAGGTGTTTCAGTAATAAATCAGACCAGAGACGGTTTCTATGGGGTGTTTTTTTGTTGTTTTATTCCCCTCCATACACACACCTGAACGGGGTTAACACAGCCTTGAGCTGTCATTAAAGAAGGCTCAGAGCAGCTGGCAGTAATTAGCATTGTGTTATTCTCCTCACTGCTAATCTCCAGTTTGGGGAAGGGAAGATGCCCTGCACATCATTAGTTCCATAATCCTTTCGATCTAAATATTCTGTCCCAGGGAATGAGTTTGTTCAGGTTCTGAATTCAGAAAGAAACCTGATAAAGAAAGAAGAGGTACTATATAAACCTGCATATTATTGTCTTGTTCTCCATGATGTTTGGCATAGGATCAGGGTTAAGTTTTCATTCGTACACCATGGATCCTTACACTGGGGTTACTTTATGTACAGAGTTGAGACATGGCCTGCATTCAGTTACTCCCTGGTGTACAGACGTTGGATGTAGCAGCTCATGCTGAAGATTGCTTGCGCTACAGCAGGTGGCAGAAGATATTCTTGCCAAATTCTCAGCTACTGCAGGTTTTCAGCTTAAACTGACTTCCCCAGGGATGATACAAGACCATGACCATAGTATCTTAAGTAATCCGACGCTAACTCTATTCCCAGAGTTGTGCTGTCATATTGAAGTGTTATATAATATGCAAAACAGGGCTGTAATGCGAGAGGAGAATTGTGCATGCAGACGAGGAACAGAAGCAATTTATCAGTACATGCACAGTAGCATAAGCAATGCTGGTCTTTGCAGGGACCTAGACAGCAACTCTGCTTTTTAAACAGGTGTCAGGCACTTTTAGTAATTCATTCACCTGGAACAATTATGTTATCCAGCTGCTGTAAATGCTAGCTAACAAACATGAGCATGCTTTTTTTTTTTTTGAAGGACACAAGCAGGGGAGTCATGCGAGTTTCAGCAGCACTTGTGAAATATTGGAAACAGACTATCAGTTGTAAAACACCCATCTCTATTAACTAGCCTTGTAGCTTAGCTACTTGAAAGATACAGTATTGTAAATGAGGTTCTTCATAAAACTAAAACAAAGGAAAAAACAGTTTTGTATATGCTTCATTGTACTGTTTGCTATTAACTGTCCTAACAGGTTGCATGATCCAGGGTGGAAAAACCATAAACCTATTTAAAGGATGCAAAGAAATAAACTAAATTTTTCCTAGGAATAATTTAAAATCAGGCCAGAACACAGAACAAGGATGTGTGTCTCATACTGCAGCAACAAAAGATCAGAAGACCCAGCTTATCTTAACACCAACCCCACACCCCCTCAAATTCTGGAACGCTTCAAAAGTTTACAATTGTATCAGTACAAGTGCAATTAGTTGATTACCTCATTGACGATGTAATCAAGAAGTTCAAAGATTGCCATTGGGGGTCTGCTGTCTGGTCCATAGGCTAAGAAGAAGTCGTAGAAGTGGAAAAACACAGTGTTACTCTCCTCCCGTGGCAGAGGTATTTTAAGAAGCTAACAGTCACGTACTCTGTTCTTACATGGCGGACTTGCTGGCACCCAGTAGATTTATAGGAAAAAAGGTGGAACAGCAACAGGGCACTACTTTCATGCAAGGAGACATTGTTTTCAGATCTATTCCAAACCATGAACTTCACTGGGAATCTTCCTACTGTACTTTGATCAGCATTGCATCTTAGAGAGACGAACCATAGCAACGGAATGGGATCTTAATGGCGCTCATGAACAGCTCAGTTACCAATAGAAGGATCTCTGGTCCTCGATTCTCAAACTCGGATACCTCCTCTTAGTAAGACTGAGCCAGGTGCCCAATACAATCCTGATTTTTTTTGAAGTTTAAAGCCACACTTTAAACCTTGTATCAGGTAAGGAAGACCTTGAAGCCGACAGAGAAGGGTAGTAGAAAAGAATTTAACAGATGATTGTAACTTACAGCTCACAGGTCGACCAGGTGCTCTTTGCCTGGGTGAGGTCTCAGTGACTGGAGAATCTCCCTCCACGAGGCAGCCAAACATTAATTCAAGCTCCTTGGAGTCAGGAGGAGGAATCGGGTATCTGCCAATAGCCATTTCTACCAGTGACAACCCCATGCTCCATATATCCGATTGCACCGAATAATGAGTTCCCTGTAGTCTTTCCGGCTACCAAAAAAAAAAAGGGAGGGGAGATAGTATTGTAACAAGAAAGAAAAACTGCATTCGATACGATTCGGATACGATTTAGTGGGGGACTTGGTAATGCTGGGTTAATGGTTGGACCCGATGATCTTGGAGGTCTCTTCCAACCAGAACAATTCTATGATTCTATGATTCTGCAGTAGCCTGGATAAAAGGAAGGATGAAACCTCAACTTATGAGTGTGACATCTTCCAGTGAGTGACTTACTGATCTTTTTCTTTAAATATCTCATCTGGAGTTCCAGAAGTTCCACAAACATTGCATACCACCACTGCAAATAACTTTGAGACTTTTTTAAAAACGATGCTATTATGTTGCTGTTTTATTTCTTTAGCATACTATCAAAACATTGCAACGATTCATGATGATGGGATAATTAAAAAGCAAGAGAGCAAAATTAGTATGGGCAACTAAAGATTCACCTGGCTTCCCGGAGAAGCTGTTCTTGCTTCTCTGCTTTGGGAAGGGGAGGGAAGGTAACTTTATTGCTTCTATATGGTTCCAGAAGCAACCTGGTGCTCTAGCAATAATCTTGTGGTTTGTGACACTTCTCAGCTGATACCATTCCGATAGCTCCCTATAGCAGAAACGCATTCCTGCAAGGACTATTATATACGTGCATACTGCGGTTTTAGATCCATATTCAAATAATTTCTAAACAAACTGTTGAGCTCTATAATCCGTTGAAGTGATAATAAAACACAACATACAAATTGAATGATAAAGTATTATGCAGGCCACAGACCTTTCCTGGAGGTATAATGATTGAAAAATACATACAAGCTAGGAAGACAGACGTGTTCTGCCAGCTTAACCACCTGCACATTATGGCCTGAGAAACAAAAATGGAATAGGCTTAATTTTTTTTTCAGGAAAAAACAAACTAAAAAGGGACAAACACAAATTCTGGATAGATTATATACACACGCTAATGTGAGTATTACAAAAGCGTAAGCAGGTAAGACAGACTCAGCTAAAGATATATTTTTATTGTCTTTAGGAGACTAACACTGGAAAGATATTTAGGAATGGGATTTTTTTGGTCAGTTGAATCATGATTAAAACCATGTCTGGATATTCCAGTCACATTGCTCCAAAGATCCTGTTTTGGTCAGCGTACCCGTCTTCTGTTTCTGCCTAAAGAACTAAAACATAAGATTAGTCCTTAACTAACTCCTTTTTCTCAGTTTTTGCACTTGCTTTATCAGTACTATGTTGAGTGCTGAATATGGTTTCTGCAATTTTTATCCATCGATCTACATCATCCTTGGATGCATTTTTACCAAGACTTCTCAAAGAAAATGTTCACTTCACTTTTCTGTTCTCTTTTTAAAATCAAGCTCATATTTTACCAAAATGGTGCAGATTCTTGCCTGACTATAGGTATATTTTTGAAAAATATATGTATGTAATTTCAAACTTATTCTCGTAGAATGTAAGAATGCAGTATTACTGTAAAGTCTCTTCACTCTGCCATAATGGGTAATAGTTTTGTTAAATTAGTTTTGTAACATTTACTGAGATTACATTTGAGCTTTCTCCAGTGTCCCACCTCAGCTAGTTCCAAAGCCATCTGGATAAAACTACACAATTGCTGGACAATGGATAAAGATGCCCCAAACCCAAAGATACGCTGTAGATTTTCATGAAATGTAAGCACATAAAGGAAGAAGTGAGTGGATGAGAAAAGGCAGGAAACACACACAGTAATAATTATACAAAAATAATTAAAATCTAGAAAATAAGTTCAAGTTAAGCATTGTTAGTTGTACACACCTTCATTTGGTAGAACAGGACCTTGTTTGGCAGGTAACAATTCTCTAGCTGTTACTTGAAAAAGTATGCTAAGGCAGATACTGCAAGAAAAGGTACTTTGGATACCATCAAAGAGAATAAATAAAGTCACCATCACGGCTTGGTCTGTGACATATGGCGATGGAGAGCAAAGCTAAGTCTCAGTCTGGTAGAAACAATAAATTGAGGAAAACTGAAGGCAGACAGCACTTTGCTCTCATTCCTTCTACTCTAAGAAAAAGGGAACGTCAGTAGTATGCCAAGGGCCCAGAAGAGATGGAGCTGTGAAATTTTTTTTTGGTAATTAGCAACAACCCCTAGATGTATGTGGGAACATAAGCCACGGTTTTATTTCAAGTATGTTACCAATATTAAATGATAAAAAAAAGAATACTGTCTTTGATGTTGAAATGCAGGTCCCATGCTGAGCAGAAGAAGCATTATTATGCTTTTTTCCTTTAAGTTTAAGCCCACACAGTTTCAATCCTACAGCAGAATCTCTGAACACTCCGATTGTACGAGTTAATTGGTTATATGCTGAACAAGGTGAGTACATTAGAATGAAGAGATCGGTTATTTCCATTAACTGCAATTTTCACATAATGCAAAGCCTTCATCTGAAGAGCAAGTTTCAAGGTATTCCTCATATACAGCAATAAAGAAGAAGACACTGTAAATAGTCTCAGAGCAGCTGCCGTGGCCTTGTCCACGCTAGCCACTCCTCTGCTTTCTCTTGTTGCTGCAGCCGTGTTGGGTTCCCGGGAGCAGTCACAACAGGATCACTAGCGAGGCAGCAGCTTGCCTACGTAAGTGACCACAGCAAAATGCTGGAGTGGAAAGAGCCACACTTAAGTAAAGCAAACTATAAATACTGGGCTTTTTTGGAGGCACATGTATACAAAACCCAAGTGCGTTAACCAATTGGATTCTGCAATGTAGAAGCAACTGCATCTCCTTTGTAGTGCTGCAAAATATTCCAAGTTGCTTGGCTCTTCTTGCAACAGTTCCTTCCCCCCACACAATCTGATATGATATTGGAATACTCCTGGAATGCAGGAAGCACTGAACTATGAACAGGAGTAGTAACGGCAACAATTCGTTTCTTGTTCAATTACTGGAATTGTGATAACTCTACCATAACGCATAGACTCAAAGCTATAAAATATGTACTTACAGACATGTAGGAGCGTGTGCCAACAAACGAGTTTGCCATAGAATCTATCAGTTGTCCACTGACACCAAAATCACAAAGCTTGATTTCACCTCTAGAGTTTACCAAAATGTTAGATGGTTTAACATCTGGAAAAAAATGAATGGATGATTTATATTTATAATAGATAAAATGGGAAATTCGACAATGAAAGTAACATGAAAGGTGAGAATTAGCATGTGTTCCCCTTCTAGCTATGACACAATCCCTATCCCTTCTCTGGGAATACTCAGAGAATAGATTTGGTTCACTACCCAGGCCCATTTCACGGGCTCTCAATTTAAATACAGATAAACGAAAAGAAATTTTTTCAATTACAAGTGCAAAAGGCTGGTAGTTTTAAGTTTCCATTTCACCCTGTTTCGTGGCTTTCAAATATTAAGTTTGGGCATCTACATCCTCCTTGCAATGACTAACATTTGAGATAAATTTGAAAGCGTGTGTCAGCATAACTCCTCTTTAATGATGTTCTTTTGCCTAGAAATAATCAATAAAGAGGCCCTACATAGTTATTTTACAAAGGTCAATGAACTACAGCAGCCACACTATCATCCCTAACTTAGCCTTCATATGTACATAAACATAATTCATCCTATGGCAAAATGGTTCTTGGAGCCTGTTCTTGCTGTTCTGGGTTTTGTTCGGGTTTTTGGGGGGGAGGTGGGTTTTTGTTCGTTTGTCCTTGTTGGGTTTTTTTCAGAGCTCTGAAAAAATAATTATCCTATTATTGAAATGCTGCATTTAAAATACTTTCAGATTGTTTACCTGTGCTAGAACTCCCTCATGATTTTGAATTCATCACTTTTTCTAAATGGAAATTTAATAAGGGTCACTGGTAGCTAAGCAACTAATAACCGCTATTTGTGAATGCAAAGGTACAGAGAGCAATTGTTTAGTATTTCTTTTATAGCTGTAAGAAGTTTTTTTTACTATATCTTGCTGCTTAGCTGGTCATTACCAATGCATTATCGAGATAAGTAATCAACAGCTCACATTTGCAAAGTAATGCTACAGAAAAAAGGGTACTATAAATGGGTTTTGAAGAGATCAGCTCAGCCTATCAGAATTTCACTTTAGACTCTGCTATTTAAGAGCAGATCCAGAAATCTACAGTCTGAAGCATGTTTTCATTTGCTTTTCACTTCTGAACACAAATACATTCCAGGTAGCTTTCATTTCAGTCGCTGAGGAACTGACCTTAGCTTGTGATTTCAACAGGATGTCACTGGAAAGATGATACTAATGTGACTCCTCATCACTAGAAAAATCTCCATGCAGAAGGTTATGCCTCACTGAGCAAAATCCGTGGAGATTGGAAATCAAGACAAAACTGTATTTTAGCTGTTTCTGCCCCCAACCCCCTTTTATTCAAGCTTTGGTTTGTTCTTTAAAGTTACCTACTTTTGGAAATTGTGGCTACATTTTCTGGTTCCTGTCCAGGCACACTGGAAACAGTGTTTTGTGATGATTTGTGTATGCACAAGTTCTTCTAGGCTCGGATACAGGACAGCGAGCCTACAGCTTGTCCACTTTACATGCAGCGAGCATCAGGCCATAGAAAATCCACACGGTCATCTAACACAAAATACTCCCTGGTCTTAACGCAGAGGAAGCCGTGCCTGCGTACATCTTCCTTCTACCGCAAAGAAGGAGATCCCAGCTGCTTTTGCCAGGTACAGTCATCTTCTTTATGGAGGGGAAGAATATGGGCACGGATTTTGTGTGTACTACTTTTAATTCCCCAGCCCTAGGAAAGTAACTGGCTTATAAACATTGCTCTCCTCAACAGATTTTCCTCCTGTAAGAGCAGCAGAGGTACTGGGCAGTCTGTGGAGCTGTCTACCAGGCAGGGGCCAGAATGTCACACACTGGTTAACTTGGCACAGGGCTTCAGTAAAGAGAGATTCTGGAGGCCTTCTGGGCAGACAGCTGAACCTTCTGCAAGTCCTACCTCCTTTGTGCAAGTTTTGACTACTTGTAGAGACCTCACCACAAGAGCACTTCACAATGAAAAGGAAGAATCCAGTCTAGGAGCTTGACCTATCAGTTTAAAATTCCAGCAGGGGAAAAAAAAAAACAACAAAAAAACACCAAACAACAAAAAAAACAACCAACAAACAAACCACAAAACTAAAACCAAGCAGATGCTGGTGCAGTGAAGCAGGCAGCAGAGATTAGGTAAAGATTCCTGCATAGCTAGGAATCTCTAAAGTTCTGTGTAAAAGCAAGGTGGGAAAAACGACGTTTGCAAAATACACTGCAAGCACTGCAGAGCCTGAACAAATTACAGATATGGCCTTTAGATTTGTACTGCTTATCTACGCACATCTACTAGTTCAATTCAGAACAAAGACATAAATCCTCACTTATCTCTACAGCTCATGAATACTTCATGTTCATAATTAAATGGCAAAACATAACATTAGCATTCCACTGTCAGTGAACCAAATGACATTCTCTTTATAAGCATCTTACATGATCTAGAATCCACCTTGTCTTTTGAAGACTTAACTTTTACCTTCAGTGTGTCTCTAGCTGATAATCCCACACCGTACCTTTCTTACAATAGCACAGCAAACCATGACTCCTCACTGGAGTTCTATATAAAGCTTGTCTTTCCCTGAGCATTTTCATTTTCCTCGCAAGGCGCCTAGTGTGATCAGAGTGTGATGTTTGGAACGCTGCTGTCTTTCCACCCCTCTAAATGTAGCACACCATGCTATTTTAACTCCAGAGTATCTGAGCACTTAAGCAGTTTCTCTGGAAACCAGAGATTTGTATTGCCAAATGGAATAGGAACACCAAGGCATCCTTCAAAATGTAGGCTGTAACTTGCAAGAAACAGACAAATCTAGAAAAAAAGACCAAGTGTGCTACAAAAGTATTTAAGTTTTAAAGAAAATGAAAGGACATTTCATATGCCACCCCAGACAACCCAGGAACAGAGCTGTGCAATTCTAGAGGAGTCCTCAGCCAGCCCAGAGGGATGGATACAAGACACAGAACGGGGAGCTAGTTAATACAAAGAAGTTTCCAGGATTTGCAGGATGTCTTGTAATCTCTGTAAGAGATACGCCTCCTCTGCCTGAGCGCTGCTCTCCCGCCCAGGCACAAACCTAGTTCATTCTGAAAGAAAGGTGGCCCTGGACGTTACCATAACCCCATCAGACAAGAATTTCTTTTGCATGGAAGTTAGAGTAGCCAGACACTTGAGAACATATTTGTCTTGCAGCAAATTGAAATTGATTGGAAAATGCCAGTAATTTCCCAAAGCAGGATCTCATCAGAATAATCTAGAAACTAACACCAGAACAGACCGTTGGCAGCATCTCTGCTGTGTGGTACCTCCTACTCTGGAGCTGCTGGCTGCAACGGGAGTTCAGAAATCTTACAAAGCACTTCTATGCAAGAGGAGACTTTCCAGAGCGAATTACACTCCAGGCTGTGCTCAAAAAGAACCAAACTTTATGTTCTGATTAACTTACAGGGTTTTTATTCATCCAGAGATAAAACACAGAAAAAAAAAGTTTGTGTGTCTCAATAACCTGCAGCAATATACTTCATAATTAGTTACAGGACATTTCTTTCCTTGTCATTTATTGCCTTCTGGTATTAACCACAAAGGTAAATAGGACCGTAGAAGTAGCATCTTCCATACCATTCCCTGTCATAAATATCTTTAACAGAACAGGAGATACTATGAAAATATCTACCATAGTCACGCTCCTTGTCCCTTCCTTTTCTGGGCCTGCGTTGTATCCTACCAGTTTGTCTTTCAGAAGTTTTGCAATTTCTATCATGTCTTCTCAGAGAGGACCAAACCAAAGCATGGCAGTCCAGGTGAGGTAACAGTCTATAAAAAGACTGTATTTTCCATTCCTTCCTTAATAAGCCCTAATGACTTCTTCCTTGAGGTGTCTGTAATGACAAGCAAATACTTTTCCCCGGAGGTCACAGTCCAGGATACATCCGTGCATGGAAGCAGTTTAAGCTGAACCTCATGTTGAGCAGCTACCATATTCCATTTGGTTTTCTGCAGTCCTTTATGACTGTCATTACTTCTCAATCAATCCAAGTAAATCCGTCACTAACAGGTTTTGCCGATTTTTTTTCTATTCTTTTCTTTCAGGTCAGCATTATTACTTGTCTAGCAGCAGCCTCTTGCATTCGGAGTGCTGCGTGCTAGCTTCTGCCCATCATTACGGAAAAATTATCATCTTCCAGAATCTTTACCCTGGAAGACACTCCTGTGAATTTCTGCCCTATGGTGATGTTGTAAGTCCTTTGTTTTACTGCCCCACAATAATGCTGAAATCTCAGTTGCACTAACCATCCTCAACTGCTATCTACGACACCAACACACAGACCTTCACCACTCTACTCAAAGCGAGTACTCAATCTCTTATCTTAAAAATAGTACTTTGATGAGGTTGCATAGCCCAAGAAAAACAGGTCTCAAACTGTTCTGTATGCACTTAATCTACTGAAGAGTTCATTAGAACACTAAAAGCTAGACAAATGGAGCTTCAGGTAATGCTCTGACAACTTGATTTAAACTGATTTTTCTTCCCCAGATTTATATACAGTGCAACAAAAACAGTGACATGAACACTTAATTTATAAAATATACATTAATGGGCGAGACTAGTCAAGAAACCAAAAAACAAGCTGGATGCCTACGAGTTTCAAAGGAGGGATCCCATACACAGACTCCTCCCCACCCCCAGTCTTATTTTGTAGCCTTACATTGCATCCAAAAAAAAGAAAATAAAAAAACTAAACCCCAACCACAAATCCTGAGAATGATCTGTTTATTGGCTGGGTAGGCAATACAGCTGTTTTGACATGAAACAGCTCCTTTTTTGAATAAAAAGATGCAAGCTCACATTTTGCATCTTACTGGTAGAAGATGTTTATAGCATCAGGCTTCTACTTTTCCTGGTAATCTCAATGGCCAGGTCAATATTACACACTGTTGCTGATATTGCAGTGTCACACACAAGTAATAAAACACAGTAATGGAATAAATTCCTCCCTGAAAATGAGTTATCACAAGCCTTGCTCTCTTTAGATTTAAGAACAAATTTTTTTGGCCTCATGTTGCTATGCACTCATGTTTAATGAGGACGTCTACACATTTTTAAGTCTCCCACTCTCACCACAACACAAAACCAAGAAACCTTACTAAACTGAGCCCACCAATTGCACACATTTTCTCCAGGGACAGGATGAGTGAGAACAAACAGTACATGTCCGACCTTGGACACACTATGTCAGTGCAGTGCTAGATAGTCACTGAGGGCAAACTACAGGGGCTAGAGAAAGTAAACCACAGAAATCTCTAATTATTATTGCTGTGTCACCAAAATAATGCTGACCCAGTTATAACAGGAGAAATGTGCTTTTACTAGTACTATTTATTTCAGCTGGGATTCAAGAAAGAGGCAGTCTGGAAAAGCGTAACTTTGCCAGAAAAAGCTTCACCTGCACTACAAGTGTTTTCCCATTATAACATCTTTCCATTCTTACACTGCAGACCTGGCTTCATTTTGGCTTCACTAGGTAGCATCCTTAACCCAGGGCCATATGACTCCAAGAGTTCTTAACACATAAGAAATTAAAAAAGCCTAAGAAAGAAAGTAAAATTATAAGGTAAGAAGCTTTTTTCTTTTAATTACAAAAAGGCCAAGCCTCTAATAGGTCAAACAGCAGAGAAGTCAATACACTTACAGCGGTATTCTTGCACTTGAAGCCACGTTTAACATTCAGGCCTGCATTATCTACGCATGTTCTGACAACACTAAACCCTACCGACACCATTTCACTCTACATACTTTTCATGAATTACGTTTTTTCCACATGCCAGTCCCTCCTTAATCACGGAGTACCACACAACAGTACAGCCAGTATACAGTTGAGCAATAGTCAACCTCCAGAAGAGAACTTCACACGGCAGGACAGCATCTTGCTCACAAATCTGACACGCAGGAAGCTGAACCAGGGCCCTCAATGAAGATGATAAGCAGTCTCGTGTGCCAGCTTACACACAAGGTCCAACTTACATACAGGAGCCTACAAATAACGCACAAAGGCCAACCTGTAACACAGGCTGGTGGACAATATCAAAGACAGACGCCAGCAAATTTGGCTCCATACGTCAAGAGATGAGCAAGTTTGGCTCCATATGTCAAGAGATGGAAACACTGTTCTGACTGGTTTTCCTTTTAGCTGCTAGCACTAGCCACGATCAACTTCCAAAATGTCATTTTAGCTCCCACTTTGTCAGCCATCACACATTTCAGTGAGAGCTTTTGCAAAAAGTGTACAAGGTCATGTATTCCTGATGTTGTCAAGAGCACAGAGCATGAAACTGAGCTGAAAAAACTAAAAATCACAATTTGTATATGGAATTTTACACTGCAGGGCACATTCAATCCGGTAACATTGGAAGCAATGTAGGAGAGGAACTTTTGTTGGTCCATGCACTTAAAGTGTAATCTCTGATGTAGCCAATACTGTGAGGTTAAGCTGCACTTAAAAACAGAAGGGTTTTATTTGGATTTATCAGATTTACACATTGTAAAACAGGGGGGGGGGATTGCTGTCTCAGCAGCCAGTTGAGCAAGAACAACCTGAAAAACCCCAAGCAACCAACATGGTAACAAACCACTGCTGTGGCTGAATCGAAAACCACAAGATACAACAGTTGCTCTTCCAGTATGCCCTAAAATAAGGTGATCTCTTTCCCAGGAGTCTCCATTATGCTCTGAACAGAGACAAATGACTTTGCAACTACCATCAGAAATCTTTACAGAGTCTACCTCCAGCTTCCTTTCTCCAGAAGAGAGCTATACTTGATTGTTTAAAAAAAAAACCAAAAAACCAAAACAGAAAGGTGTCATAAACACCATCGACTTCATGTGTAAGGTGATCCTACAACAGATTGTATAAACTAGGATTGCTAATTACTCTTCTTGGTCTGGCCAACAAATGTAAACTCAGACACGTATTAGCGTCTGATGAAGATATTTTTATAATCTGAAGATTGATCTCATATGGTACAAAACTCACCGAACAGTTGGCACGGTTTATACACATTGCATGATCACTGCAATGATTAGTGCCATTCAAACAAAAACATAAAATGCTCTGTCTCCAGTCTTCAGTTTACACTCATGTCAGGAATAACAAAATTTATTACTTAACCATTATCAAGCGTCATTTTTGTTTAATGGAACATGCAACGGATTAATGAAAGAGCTGGATTTTAAAAAGGGCAACTATAAGCTGAAAATAAGGCAGGGCATTTATTTTACAGTAAAGTAACTAAAGACCCCAGGAGCGTAGAAGCGACACTCTCATTTCACATCACTTCACCGTGCTTTTAAAACCATTTAAGTATTAAAAAAAAGATGCAATTCTGTATGATAGATGTCTATAAATAGCATGTGAATGTAAGACAGCTGGTAGAAACACTGACTCTCTTAAAAGTTTTAATGGCAATAGTGAGTGTTGAACTGTCAAGTTAATTTTAGGTCAGAGGTTTTCATTGTGAACCTCTCCAAAGATTTTCTTGTCATACTTAATAGATTAGCTACTATCAAAAACTAGCAGTTGCAATGACGAAATACAGTGGGACAATGCTTTTTAATATCGTTTTCTTCATAAAGAGTTAACTATGCCATTACAAAACCTCATTCATAGGTATCTTATCTTAACTGCCTTCTGCTTCTCCTTCTTTCTTAACCGAGTACAGGAATGGAAACTACGTGAAGAGCTTACCTCCATACATACTGCCTCATTTCAAGTGCTGACACTTCTAGGAGAGATACTGCCCACATGTACTAGGCAGGGTGCCTCTTCACTGCAGCTACACTGGGCAATAGTTAACTTGGCCCAAGTGCCGCTGCTGCAGGTGGAAATGTGAGAGAGCATCTCCAGTGCATAGTACTGTCCAAAACTGCAGCCTCTGCTTCTGTACTTGTCAGTGTTTACCTAGAAGTTTATCATGTACTCTTTTGTGTTGAAAAAGCGTGCTTCTCTTCCCAGAAACTGCAGAAAGGCTTATTTGTACTTAAGGGAAGTACAGACTGAACCACTCGGGTCCTTCAACGTATGCCTATCTTCACTGCAAAGGGAGTACTTCTGGTCTCCAGTTAGATTCCAGCTCTAGCACATACTCCCAACCAGCCAAGGCATTCTGGCAGCAAGCAGCTTCAAACACAGACAGAAATTCTGTGTGCACATATAATACAAGCATACCAGGTTTACGTTGGGATTATAAACCCAGATAAACTGCAGTAAGATAGCAGAAGTTGAAGGTACATGATAGTCATAGTAAGAGACTGGGGTAAAAAGAGTAGTTTGCCTTACACTACCCAAGAAAAACCCTGTGAACCAAAGTCATATTGAACCATAAAGAACCAATCACAGAAAAAGCACATATTTTAGCTTGAATAAAAATGATATTCAAGAGAAGTTACCATGTAAAATTTTATCTCACCTCTGTGCATTATTTTATGCTTTTCTCTCAGATATGTGAGTCCTTTTATTACCTGAAGACAAATAAAAGAAAAATTTCAATTTATGAAACACAAGAGATAATTGCATGCTTTGTCTGTACAAGAATTCCAACTGAATGCAACATAATAGAAATCCAAAAATGTAATCACTGCAAATCAATATTTTAATTTGTACCTCCAGCTCAGACAAGAAAAACAGAGCCAACCAAACCCTTACTGGAAGTTCTGCATACAGAGCTGCTTGTACAATAGATATGAAAAAGTAACATTCAAAATTTTTTAATGAAATGTTAATTCTGTTCTTATCCAGAAGCATCAGCTGACACAAAAGCAGAAAATCAAAGCAAACACAATAGAATGTGTTACTCATTCCAATGCCCTGAGCTACCAAATAATGACACATACAAAGACTGCTTTTTAAAAGAAGGCAATATACTTAATCTGGTGATATTTCTCTCTCCCACATCCTGCAGTCCTGAAGTGGCCAGTTCCTGGATCTGGCATTACCACACCAAGACACAAATACACCCACTTCCAGCCTTACCGCAATGCTAACTTTGCCCAGTATCTGCTCTGGAATTCTTCCAGCCTTTTTCAGTACTTGATCCAAGGAGCCGCCATCCTAATAATAAAATGTTTGAATAGTCAAGCTTTAATCAAATTACTCTAAAACATTTTAAACAGGACTGTAGTCTGAAGCCTAAATTTGGTGAGAAAAAAAATATGTTGCTTTTCATGTTTGATTTAACACTGTTATGATGCATATCTGAAAAAATAAATCATTCCTCAGTAGGAATTAGTCAGTTTTATGTTTATTTTAAACAAACATTTGGCCAGTAACAGCATCCACTCAAATAAACACTTCACACAATGACCTTCCATACAAGTATTTCCATGGTTTGGCTCTTGTTAAGGAAGTACTGTCCACAAATAGCTGTTGACCAAGCATTAGGAATTTTACAGATTTCTGTAACTTTCAGACCAACACAACAACATGCATTTTTTTCTTGTCACAGCCATCACATGATACTCTCTCCCCCTACAAAGACAGAGTGAGGAGCACTGACGAAGCATAGAAGACTTTATGATCCTGATTATAAGGAGGAAAATTCATCGCACTGGAAAAGACAGAGTTCTTTCCCCACATATAATGCGTGCTAGTGTCACCCCACAATCGTAATTAAACCCAGATCCCTGTTCCCCTCATCCCCCAGATGAGACCCTACAGAGACAAAGTTGCCTCTTGTAGTTCTGCAGATCCAGGGTGACCCTGTCAGCTTCCAAGGATGGAGGGTTGATTTGGCACAGCTCTCAAAGAACCAAAACAGGAAGAAATGTTTTTAAAGTTTCATGGTAAGTAACTGTCTTCCTAATCTTATTAGGTTAAATAAACTGAACGCATGCACACACACCCCCAGCAAAGTCAAATATATTCCACTGTTGCTAAGAGCTTCTGAGAAGGAAAACTGTAAAACACGCTCTTTATTTTCAGCAATGGATTCAACAATAGGCTTGGGCATAAGTTCTAGATTCTCTAGAACAGAGAATATACAGTCAAAGAAGAAATTAGAAAGTTATTTCTCAAATTAAAAAACAGTGTCCTGTTGTCCAGATCAGCATTTCGTATCTCCCAGTACTCAAGACAAAAATCCAACTTGAGAAAGCAATTGCGTTCTGCTGTAACCTATCCTGTGGAAGCTTTCATCACCATTTGTACATGTAAACAAAAAAGCTACAATGCAGAGTTTTATTATTTGAGGACTAAAACCTAAACCTCTTATGAGAAGGAAAGGATATAAATACTTATTTCATCACGTATTTTGGTAAAAAACACACCCACATACACCACACAATTAAAAATACACCAACAGAAAAAAAAGGTCTCTATAAATCTCTTGTATAATAAGTCTGCCTTTCTGGACAGCTCTCTCTGCTACAACACCGGTATATTAACAAAGATTTCATACAGAAAACCACTATTTTTTTTTCCCCTCCCTGAGGACTAGCTCCAATCCTGGAAGAGGTTGAACACTATTCAATTGTCTAGTGTTGGCTGCAACCTTCAGTGTCGTTCAGGAGCAGACTTCAATCCTTTTGCCCGTTAAATACCTGCTGCTAAGCAAAGTTATGCATTGATTTTGAATTTATGTACCTAAAAATATCAAGCACTCAAATCTTCAAGTTCCATGCCTTTTCCACCTCCAACTTTTTGTTCGTATTCGTACTTATGTTTTGTAACTCACTGCTAAAAATAAGAATTTTGACTGGCAGTAGCTGAAAGAAAGATAAGTACAAAAAAGATAATGGAGATTCTCATCTAACCTTTTATCCAGAAGGAGACCAAAAACCTCCACCTAATGATCCACATTAAGCCATTAAGCTGTTGGCTTAATTAAGCCTACAATTTAAA
This sequence comes from Phoenicopterus ruber ruber, assembly GCA_009819775.1. Classification (NCBI taxonomy): domain Eukaryota; kingdom Metazoa; phylum Chordata; class Aves; order Phoenicopteriformes; family Phoenicopteridae; genus Phoenicopterus; species Phoenicopterus ruber. Next base: position 2,845,034 of record CM020225.1, read on the forward strand.
TAATCCACCTTCTCTTTCTATTTCATATCTTATCGATCAATTGTTCTATGTGTAAAATCTTGCATCCAGTTTGACTTAGACCAGATTCAGCACTGAAACACCAGATTCCATGCTGCCTTCTCTTAAAGTGAAGAGAAGTCTACTGTCAGATATATCATTCCCTGCTTAGGAACTTGCAAACCCTGATCACTCCTGTTAATTTATTTATCAATGAGAAAATTCAGATTCTTTAGGCCTTTCATTTCTACATGTAATTATATACCACCACCACCTCTCTTTCGGCATGCATTAACATACACGCTTCTTCTAGTGATTGCAGGTGTGCACGTTTGTGACATTTAATAATGTATTCTGAAACAATGCCCAGACGTCATTTTTAACATCCATTTTCCTAATTTTCATTATTGTTTTCAATTTTGAGGAACTAACTCCTTCAAAATTCCCAAGTCATCTGTATTTTGGGGTATGCACACCTTCTATTCGGCTAGCACATGCTTAAAAACTGTATCATGATCACTCGTTCCTAGGCAACCATCGATTTCTTCTAAAAATTTCCGTAAGAGAAGACCAGAGAAGCATTAAAACAATCACATGTACTTTCCAGAAAAAAATAAGGTTTCTCTCCAAAGAAACAGGTTTTTTTCAGGGAAAAATTAAAAAGGTCTTCAGATTTATTGTATTTCATATTGTTAAAAACATCCTCTACTAAGCAAGTGAGGCAAAAAATTTGACTGACCTTTAATTACAGAAAATTTACTTTTAGCGTTTGGCTCCATATGGTTAGAGAAAGGCAAACAGATGTCGGGAAGAATGTGTACTTTTCTATTAAAATGAAACACAGTTAAAAATATTTTTGCCATTAAAAAAAGTTGTGTAAGATCCTTCTGGGCTTGTTCACTTCCTGTGCACTATCCTTTATGTTTGCATTTTCTGTAAAATTGGGGGGGGGGGGGGGGGGGGGGGGGGAGGAGAAGGAAACAAAATATGGATGCATCTAAATAAGAATAAACTAGATTTTCATTCATAGCTACTAAAGACTACACAGCTGTAGTAGCAGAGTGATCTGGTCCATTCTGCCTAAAAACAAAACTAAACCCATATCAGAACAAGTGTCTAACTAGCAGACTTGGGTAAATATTTTTAAATAAAACAAAACAAAGAGGACCATGGGTAAAGGAGAAGCAATTGGGAGGCTACATTTGTACAGCTTCGACTTCTACAGAAGAGCAGATACTGGAGAAAGGGATAAAACAGATCATATCAATCCCAATCTCGGATTTGCAGAGTATATCTAAAACACAGTATTTGATTCTTTATTCGTGCAGAAAGATCTACTTTGTTAACTTAAGTCCCTTTGACACTCAGGTTTTGCATTAATGGTCTGTTAATAACTTCAAGCTAAGGTAGATTTACATGTACTTACCATATGTTCCATGCAAATGCTGATTTCTCCATCACTGTAAAAAGCTCCATAAAAGCCCACTATGTATGGAGAGTTGCACTCATGTAAAACTTGCAGCTCGCGGATGATCTGGTTTCGAATAGCCGGCTTGATCTCTAGATGAATTAACTGTAAAACAATCCACTCTCTATTATTTTCTTAGTGGCAAAGCACCATTCAGAAGGAACAGGTTGTTCAGAGAGGTTTTCAATACCTAGCTGGGTAAGGCCCTGAGCAGCCTGTTCTGATCTCGTAGCTTGGAGCAGGAGGTTGGACTACATGACCTCCCGATGCCCCTTCCAACCAGAATTATTCTATGACTTCACTGTAAAATAATCCATCCTTATTCTCTTAGTGACAAAGAGAAAAGAAAACACAATACAGTATGAGAAAGCTGAAACACCAGTGCAAATGAAAAGGTGGGATTTCCATCTCTTCTTTTCACAAAATACTTCTCTATCAGAGACTTTTTGTTGCAGCACATTTTCTTCACTTACCTGGTTTTTAGGGATAGTTCAGAAACTGAAGCCCTTTATGTTGAAGAAAAGCCATGAACAAATGTCTAAAGGAAATGTGTCAGAGACATACTGACTCAGAAGCAGCTGCTGAAAAATATCTGCACAGGTGTTTGTAAAGCTTTAGTGGAAGGAATGAGCCGAACCTCAAATTAAAAACTCCCCAAACTGAATCTAAATCTAAAGAGGAGATTACATAAAATACTTTGTTCCACTAGACTGTTTCTCTCATACAATGCAAGAAGCATATTTCTTTTGTGAAAGGGAAGATTAAGAGACATTATGGAAACCAACTTTTAGTTAATGTATGAAAGAAGAATTGCAGTTCAGCAAACATCTCAGTTGCATCAAATATTAATGAATTGGAGCAAAATTTCCGGTTAAACCCACAGTAGGTGAAAAAAAAAAATCAATTAAATTGATTTAGTTCAAGAAAACCTCAGTGAGTTTTATATTTTGTGATTCTCACACCTCAGAAGCGGGTATTTTTCTTTGCTTCTCTCCAAACTGTCAGTGTACTGAGCATAGTTTATTCTTAAAATCAGTACATGCACATTTTCCTTTAGTTTTGCTGAAGATGCCAGTGTATTCTTCTTAAAAAAAGAAATACCTGAAGTCTTTCAGCTTCTCAATTTAAAAAAATAGCAGTTTTCAGTGTAGTATAACAACAGGATCTGGGATTTGGGCATGACCCGTGTTTTATCCTTCTCAAAGGCTAGGTTGTGTTTCCCCTGAACCACAGCAGCCTGCCACTTCGCCCACTGCAGTATGACGGCGTATGTCCTGACCCACTGCCTCACAGCAAGTGCCACCTGTGCAAGGAACTTCGCTCCTGGAAGGAAGAGGCATGGGGTCCCCAAACAGAAATCATCAAGCAGTATCAGAGATGCCTTTCCCGTACTATATTTGGTTCCCAGGGATACTGAGAGAAAGTGAAAGCTCCTCACATAAACAAAATGAGAATTAAAACATCGAGCTATTTCAGTTAAAAAAAAAAAATCTCAGTTCTCTTACAAACTAGGTCACAACTGGCTGCAAAGCATAAAGCTGAGTCATTGAAAAATACTCTCGCCAGAAGGACAAGTATCTTTTTGCACAGAAGCCACCCGCACCCCATGATGAAACTATAAAACAGGAGATGTCACTGTACTCCAATGCATTCCCTCATTCTCAGTTTTTTGAGTTCTCATTTTTTCCAGTATCATCCAGAGGCCCTTTTCTGGTCTGCAGCTGTGAAGGAAGATCTTAGGACAGGTGATATCTTTTCCATTGCTCTAAACCTATAGCCCAGAATAGAGGATATTGTCACTTTTCCCTAATTTATACCTTTCAGTAACTTCTGTTAGGCCTTCTACTCATTAGTGAGTTCGCCACATTTTCTTTCAAAAGATATATACCCAGCTTAAAAGATCATATTTGTCAAAATGGGGGAAAAAAGGAAAAAAGGGGGAATGAATGCCTGTCCTTTCATTACTAACACATGGGACGCTATTTCTGAAAAACAGGGAAGTTCAGGATAAGCAAGTGCAACCTTTCCTACTTTTTGAAACACATCAACTTCAATGAAACACAACAACAATGAAAGTTGGCAGTAAATCGTCTTTTTTTGTGTGTGTCAACACAAAAAATAAAGTCTAAATAAAGTCACTGTATTGCATCAGAGACAGCCTCCTTAAAAATCATCCCTAAGTTCCTACTTTTGCGGCACTCACCTTTCTTGCCATTATGAGACCAGAAGGCTTGTGAGATACTTTGAAGACCACACCGCCATTTCCTGCTCCCAGCTCACTGATCTTCTCAAAGTCATCATCCTTCAGCTCTCCAACTTTTTGTTTCTGGGTAAGGAAAGCTTCAAGGCGCTTTCGTTGCTGTTCATCCAACTCTAGTTCTTCCAGCTTCTTCTGAAGTGCTTCCAAATTCGTCCTGTACAAGAGAGAAAGAACAGATGATTATTAAGCTGTTTGAGCTTACCCAGCAGTGTTGCAAGAGGAAGAGCAACAGAGCATTGAGGTCAGAGATTAAATCCACGACATTTTTTGCACCTATATACATTATCTAGAAGGACCTGACTTGTACAGTCATCCTCATGAGACACATATTATTGGAACCCTGATTTAAGTAAACAGTATTTTATTCCAGATAAAACAATGACATGAACACAAACAGATGATATCCAGTTTCCCCATCTTTGAGGTTCTGTCCAAATTCATGCACGTTAAGTTTCACTACTTACAGGAGTGGCTTAATGACTCAGCATTTATGATCAGAGATCTCATGAATCACGGCACATCACTCCACGCTATTTTTAGTTTTGCATTTTCAAGGATTGTGTTGTAATTTCCTACAGAGTTTGTCTCAATGTTTTATCTACCGATTTTCACATAACTATACAACTAACAGAGCATTCAGAAGCTTCTTATTTAGGTATCAGTAAAAAGTTATTGAGTACAGCCAAACAAACATGTATTAAAAACGTGGCCACTGGAAACATAGAAGTCTCTTTTTTTCCCCAGTTAAACAAACAAACAAACAGTACAAAGGTTTTAAGCTTAATTTTTCTTTCGTTTAAGGGCACATCTGCTAGAAACCTAGGTTTAACATCATTAAGCAATACAAAATAGAAATATAGAACTTTAAACAGTAGTTAAATTTGGAACTACAGACAGAAGTTGTTTCCCAGGAAGATTCTTTTTTAATAACTTAATTTCAGATCCTATGAAAATGCTTCATTCCAGTAATATGACAACTTAAAAGCTCATTTAAAATTTCCCACTTCCAACAGTAAGTTGCTGCAAGAGTAAATGTTTAACAGCAAATACCTGTTTTGCTCAGCCAAATTTAATGCAATGTTCCCAGGAAATACAGTGTCGCTAGGATGAAAAACTTGAGGAACAGAACCTACTTCTTCAGAGCCTAAACCACTTCCCATTAAAAAAAAAAAAAATAAATTTCACCAATAATCAAGAAAATGATTTCTATTCATCACTTCATAAAACATCCACTTAGAAAACATGCTGTACAAAATGACATTCTCTGAATGTCCAGTAAGGTGCTGGTCAGTTGAGAAGATACAAGGTTGATTCTCCAAGAAGCAGCAACAAATAACCCCCAGACTCAGCGGAAAGACAGAATTATAGGATGAAATCCTCAACTCGTTCATTAGAGAGCCTGCACCCCCAGGCAGAATAACAATCTTCGTTTGACTGTATGTAAGGTTTAATTGAGGCAAATAAAAATAATATAAATATTCACAGCTCTTCCTTACTACACAATCACTCTGAAAGTTTAAGCAATGATGCACTCCCACTTCATTTATCAGTTTAAATACGTTAGACAGGATGCAATTGGTAAGCTAACTTAGGAAGTGATAATGCTTAGAAGAGCTCAAGAGAGGAAATAGAATGAGACCTTTGATGGAAAGGTGACTTCGGTCTATTTTTTTTTTGAGGTTTTAACAGTTCAAGCATAAAACTACCACGCAACACTTGTGGGCAAGTTTCACAAAACACTCACCCTGAGCAAATGTGATTTGGCAATGTTGCTCAAAACCAGAACAGTCTCACATAGTAAATTTCGATCTACTTATTCTACTGTAGTTATACTACCATAACTGTCTCTATCTTAGTATAAAAATAATTTCATTCTGGTGCAGATACTTCATTTTCAGGCTATCCTACAAAGAGAAACATACTCTTATTTCTGTCCTCGTACTGTGCTTTATACCAGTATAATCGTACAACAAATAACCTAGAGTACACACAATGAGAAATTTCCCTGTGTAGATAAGCATGGCTTATAGGAACATTCAAGTTAATCTGACTTACAGACCCTGTTTTAAAGATAAACCAGTAAGTAAGAGACACATTTTTTAAATCTAATTTCTAAAATGCAAAACAGAAAGCAAATTAATCACTGGATTTTTTTTTTTCCCCCTCAAACATGCCCAGTAAAGCAAACAAATCCCAGCCTGAAGTCAAAGTCATGTGTCTCTTTTCTAGAACACAGCTAAACTAGCTCTCCTTACACTATGAACGCAAGATAAAAACTGGAGCAAAGTTAAGCACGCCTTGCTTTCCTACAATACACTCCGGAACAATGAATGCTGGACGCCAACTCTGTGTTTTGCCCTGGAAGATTACTGTTGTGAGCAGACGTAACGCATGTTTTTCAAAGAAGGGACACTGACAAACCCTGCCAGTACGGCACTCGGATACAATCCCCGCGTCAGGCTGCCTGCGGCCAGCGAGGAGGTGAAGTGCTGCAGTCGGCGACTCGCGAGGCAGGGAACGCGCTGCTTGTTGCTCGGGTGGGTCGCTCTCGCGGCAGGCTTGAACAGCAGCAAGCTTTCCACACGCACTTGACAGATACATAAAATCAGTACTTTTCTATTGAGCAGTATGTTAAACATTGGTATTTTTAGGAAGTACAGATTGTTTTTTGTTCTGTAAAACCCTACACAACTAGTAGAAATGGAGAACAGATATCCCTGGTATTTTGGGGGCCACTTACCAAGATAGTGCTCTTCAAATATTTCTTTATATTAGAAGCAAAACAACTTTATAGTTCACATTCAGTCATTAAAAATAAACATTTTCATAGTACCCTTTACCTGCTTTTACCCTGTGCTTATATCAAAATCATGACTGCCCAGAAAATATGGCCTACAAAACATATTAATGAGGCAGTTTTACCAGATGCGACTTTTGCAGAGACAGATCTATTATTCTGTAGCACTGCTTTAAAGAAGTCAGGACCACGTCAACAAGAGCTCGGGATCCACTACCTGGATCTCTCTCTTTCAAAAGCAGCCAAGACAATTTAGAATATACAACAGAATTTGAGGGAACATCCAGATAACTTAGCAGCAACATTTTGTTGAGTTCGCTTAAACATCTCTGAAATACAAATATATCAAGTTCCTAAACATACTATTTCAATATTAAATGCCCTTTTGATATATATGGCCAGATTTTCAGAGGAGCTCTGCAAGCAACACCTTTAGCTCTCTCTTTAGTCTGCATGTGAAGTTAATGCCAAAATGGAACCAAGCTCTCCCCCAGAAAATCTGACCTTAACAGGAAATTTCAGTTTCCTTTGAAAAATCTGGTCCAGTAAGCCACAGCAACAAATGATCTTTATCTTCACTTACAAGTTTTGAGAAGGAACTTGCTGTCATTTTAGGGATTACTGAAGAAGGTAGGGCTGCTCATTTGGAAAAATAAAGAAACCAGAGACAGAAACAGGATGCAACATGGCTTTTCTTGCTCTGTTTTGAAGAAAACTATTCAGTTTTTCTCTCAAGCACAAGGGGTTTTCTGGGTTTGGAGACAACACAGAGATGCTTGAGCACATGACTTGGAGCAGACAAAATGCTAGTGTGATCAAACAAAACAGTCATGCTGCTGCTTTAGTAACAAAAAAATTGCTAGGATAGCATTTATCACATCTGTTAGTCTAATGTACATCTGTATAAGGGTGGGTTCCCCCCCACCCCACCCCACCCCCCCGTTTGTTTTTTTTTTTCTTTTTTACATTGCTCATTTCCATCTCAATAAACTTGGCATTCACTTAAAATACAGGCATTTCCTTGCTTGAAAGTATAAATTATTGTTGAGGACCTTGCTGAAACACTAGTCAGAAGATTCCAAAGGCTCTCATAGATGGAAAAGTATCGGTCCCATGAGTCTCAGCACATCAGGTTCCTCCATCTAGAATGTGGCCACCAGCAAAATCACCAGAATGTTCTAAGCTCTAATGGTAAAACCTTTACTACTTGCAGTGACGTGCAAGACAATGACAGCAACAAAGTTCCAGCTCTCACTTGAATTTTTCAGGACCAATTCTCTAACTGTAAAGTAAATTAATCTGAAGACTTTTTGTGAAAGATATTAACCCAACAAATGCATTGTCAGAATGACTATTCAGAATGTAACTATAAGTAACATCTCCAGTTAGTTTTATGATAATTGAATGACAGGCATCAGGACAGAATTGATTATTTTCGTTCTGGTCCTTTGCTTAAAGCACTAAATACTAATCAATTTCAAATATAAATAGATAAATTTAAAAAAAAAGAGTATTTGTGTCATTAAAATTGGTGGTGATAATCTGCTCTCAGTACATCTAGGAGGCAGGACTTCGGTAGTTTCAGTTTTGAACTTGTATTACTGTAAGAATACTATCCCCTGATCAGTAACTATGACTGTTACCTGGACCTTCACCACATCAAAGCATCGCAGCCAAGTTGCAGTGCAAAGCATACACAGAAACAGATGGGTAAGTAAATCATTGCATGTGAAGTTTTACAAATGAAACTAAACCAACACATACAAAATACAGAAGTGGAAATACTTAAGTCAGTTCATCACTAGGACATCACGAAAATGTTAAGGAAGCGTTGGTAGCTAGAAGTAGCAGCATGCTACTGTGCTAACGTCTGCCTCCAGAAGAAGCACTAGTAGTTACTTAATCTTATATAAAACTTTTATTCAGAGACAAAGATTCCTATTAAAATTCATCACCATTACCTGCTGCAGTCTTGGAGTTGTTTTTTCACTGTCAAAGTGCTACGCCTTTGCCAGTGTTCCATCAGAGCAGGAAATCATCAAACCACCCCAGTGCTTCACTGTTCCAAGCACTACTCTAAAGCAACAGGTTATCATTTAATTTATTGCTATGTGTTTTAAAGCCAAGCACATACTAAACATACTGCACTAGGGAAAGAATCCAGCTTTCATAATGTGATCATCTGAATGAAGCCGCAGGGAGGTCAGTAGTGTTTTCTCCATTTGTTAAAGAAATGGTGTAATTTCACAGAACGCGATCAATAAATACATTCTTGCTCAGCTAGCAGGAATGGATAAATATGCTGTATAGCCAGCAGACAATACCACTGTAGAAAGTATAGTGTCTTCACTGCTGGACCTCAGACACAATTATTACAAGATCTCTCTCTTTCAGACTAAATGAAGAGTTAAAAAAAAAAATATACGCTATGGGCACGTTTTTGGGGGAGTTATTTGCTTGTTTCCCCCCTCCAAGTGCAGCACTGGGTACCAGGTACTCTAGAGGGGGAATTCTCTCCGCCTACACTTGATCAGGTAGGATCCTTCCTATCAAGTCAGCATTACTTCTTCCTTTTTGTACTGCAGGAAGTATGCTGACAATGCAGTGTCCTCCTTCTAGTCACGCAGCACTTCTGTAACCTCAAAAGTTTAAAAAAAATGCAGAACAGAACTTAATCAGAGCACGGTCTCCTACCAAATACACACAACCACACCCACCTCCCCACAAAAGAACAACCCTCGGACGCGTGCGGAGAAACTTCACCTCTGTTACTGTCAATTGACACTTTGCAAAATCCCCTTTTTAGAGGCCAGAAGACAACTGCAGTCTGACATCCTGGGGGAACCCCCATCCCCCCTTCTGCAGCCAGTTTGGGGAGGACCACAGAGGTGAGAAAGGTTTTCTGAGGAGAACCACAGCATGGGATGCTGGGAGCCTTCAGCCCCAACGAGACCTCACCAGTATGGAAGCTCATCCAAGAGCTTCAGAATTGTCTCACCTATCCCAGTACCCTACCTCCCAACAACAGCCAAAACCAGATGCTTAGAAAAAAGAAAGTAAGTGCACAGCAACACTTCTAGTTGCGGCTGGACTAGATGTTCCATTCTCTGCTTCCCAGAGATGCACTTGGCCTCATCCACAAACTCCTGAACAGACAATATGTGTTGCAAATACCGTCAACTTCACCAGGTTACGGGGTCACTTTTTGAGCCTATCATAGCGTGTTCCCTTAAGGTTTGGTTGTGGGGTTTTGTTCTGGGTTTTTTTTGTTTTGGGGTTTTTTGGGGTTGGTTCCCGCCCCCAACTAACTTTCTTTTTAAACATCAAAACCCCCACGATCTATGACCACTGTAAACACATGCCTATCACACACATGCGGGCACTGTAGGTACATACAGGATACTGTGCAGCCCTGTATTTCCTTGCTCTGATTTCCTACGCGCAGGCTGGGCAGGAAGGAACAACTGATTCTGCAGAGTGCTCTCGCCCTATATAAAAAGGTGGGCAGAAGGCAAGAAGAGACTTCTCCGTTCATGCTTTTGGTGGCAGCCACCCAGCACTGAAGAAAGCACTCCTAGAAGAGATGCATTAGGCATTTTAGAGCATTGAACCAGTAATGAGAAGAGAAATGCTGCCTTTAGTCTGCTCATACGGAACGTCATAATAAAAACAGAAAAGAAACCCTTACTCTTAATTCATACTAATAATACCCCAAATCCTTGAGAATTTCCTTTAATTCACGTTAGCGATAAGTTAATCATATACTCAACCCTAAAGGCTACATTAAAGCTGTACTCAACCCTGAAGTCTACTTTAGAGAGACAAGAAAAAAATGTGGCAGAGGAAAAAAGTCTGACAGAGTCTTTAACAGTAATTTGTCAAATAGTTGTTCAAAGTTATTACTATCAGTTTTGCAAGCTGAACAATTAGTATGAGTGAAAGCATAAAGAAGTACATTCACTTTCAGATCTACTGTCACATGAGGATAGAGGCTTGGGGGTTGTTTTCCAGAACAGTGACAGTAATGCTTTCCCCAAGCCTACACAACTGTCAATTTAGAGAAGAAAGTAGGCAGTTCACTACATCATTTCCATGAACAACCTCAATCGGGGAGCTGAAAGAAAGTATTAGGAACATGAAGACATTCTGCGGTTTTGAAAAGACAGACTACTATTTTGCATGACTGTGCCAAACTCGGGCACTAAGACAATTTTTTATTTAACCTTTCCTTTAACAAAGAACAGTTCACAGAATAACATGGAAGATAAACGTAATTACAGTAGTCTCATAGCTTACAGCACATGTGTCTCTATGTCTGGGCTAACTCCAGTGCAGCCTCATAAAACCTACAGTTAAAACAACTCCAAAAGATCCAGACTCACTACAAGTGCAAAGGAGACTTGTTTTGGAAGAATACATTGTTTTTCAATCCCTGCTTATTTTCAATTCTTGCAACATATTAGAGGTCCTTAATAAATGACCCTTACCTTTAGGTGGGATATGATTGCCCAATACACCTGCTCATCTCTAGCAGGAATTTTAACACCTGAAAATACCATTCCACTTTCACAATGTAACAGACATGGCAGGGCATATTTTGAAGTTTAATACTGCCAGAAAAAAATTACCCAGTAAGAATAAGAGGCAGACAATTTGACGAAAATCTATTTCGTAGTAAAAGGGATGTAAAACCAAATTATTAGAAAAGTATTGTTCTGTCCAAAAAAGTATCCTGCCAGACTAATTCAATGTAAGAATCCTGATTTTTCTAAAGCTGAAAGGCATGTATTTTAAAGAAGAAAATACGCGATACGACTTCAAGTCTCCTGTTGAGTCTCCAACCAATGAGACAACTTAGCTTCAAAAACTCCTTATGGGCCAAGCTGTTGGGTAGGAATCTTCGCTTTAAGCTTCCTCCCTCATTTGCTTTAGCCTAACCACTATCCCATTAAACATTTCAGACTATTTTTTCTTAAATAAGCTGAAGCCTGCCAAGTAACACGTTTGAACTGAAGGTAGAGTTCACCACAGAGAGTAAAGCCACAGATGCGAGCAGTGGCACAAATGGACAGATATCAGATTCATGCCCTGGGTGCCTCTTGCACCAGATTTTTTTGCAGCTGTTCCCAGCCAGCCCTTGGAGTTACAGCCCTTTATCCCGGGCGGCGGCAGCAGCTGCCAGCAAGGCTCAGGCACCCCTTTCGCACATTTAGCTCTGTTGCTAAACAATGCAACTGTTCTAGGGTTTTTTTTGCTCAGTTAAAAGGCTTCCTCACAACTTACTGTAGCATGGAACTCAAAGTTTGCCACAAATAAACTTTGCCATCTCAAATTAACAAATCCAAGAACTGAATCTCCAGAACCAGAAATCCAAGTTCTCAATCTCCCTTTCATAAATATCTGTGCACCTACCGCTGATTTTTCCCAGCCAGCACTACACACAACCAGAACAAAAGAACCACAGGGCAATTAACACTTTCTTACAGACAGAAAAAGGAACTTATTTATCGGGTATTTAAAACACAACACAGAGGATAAATAGAAATTACAAAATTCTGATCATCAGCCAACACATGTATTTACACGAGTCCTGCTTTTCCATTGTTTTATGTCTCTGCACTCCGAGTTAAATTTAACGATCAAAACAAGGGATAAATATGTGCGACAGTAATGGTAACAGTATCTTCACGACTCCCTTATGTGGTAGATATACAGCCTTTGAGAGACATTACAATAATAAAGAAGCTACAGTATCGGTTTACAAGGCCCATGAAAAAGCCAGGATTAGAATTCAGCCGCCTTCTGTGCAAGAGCTGAGCAAGGAGCACAGAAGCACAAACTTCATCAAAAGCTGCAGTCAAAATGAAAGAAGATTGAAGAATGTGCAGGTGAAAACATAAAATAAAATAAAAATTTTAAAAAAAACCCCACCAAACATAACTGGGATTCAGAGAAAGCCAAGGATGGAAGGTTTAGATCTTTGCCTATATTTGAAATGGATGGATTGCATAACATAGGACATTTGTCAGTATAGCCACTTAGTGGAAGAAATTAATAATTTTTACTTTATGTGTATAGACTATACCAATACGTATAGAAATACACACACATCTATATCCAGACAGAATATTTTTCCCCCAAAAAAATGCATTCTGCGATTGTTCTATTTGCTACATTAAATCTGCTGACTCATCTTCCCATCACACTGAAAAAAGTTCTAGAAAAAGCACAGAACAATGCTGAGTTGTAAAAAACACTGAAAGAAAGAAGAGTTGCCAGGAAGTTTCAATGTTTGGGTTTTTTTAAAAAAAAAAAACCCTAAGTAGATTTTTAAGATGATACTTGTTCATCCAAAGAACCACACACTGCTGGAATAGCTGTCCTAGTTCTGAGACTGTAAAATAATCCGCTTCATTCTTATTTCTTTTGCACATGTCGCCCCGTCACAGACACCACCGTATCCCTCCTTCTGCTGGATGCCCGCGAGGCGGCCGAATCCAGGTGAAAGACCACGTCCTCGGCTGTCAGTCGGTACAAGTTCTGCTGGAATTCACTCTCCTCTTGTTCAGACAAGACTCGGGATGGCAACGGCTTCTCAACAGATGTTTGCAAAGAGATACCGAGCAGTGAAATAGTCTTTCCCAGTTGTTCAATTCCTGTGGGCACTAACTGGCAGAAAGCCTTGCACATTCGTTCCAAAGCATAATCAAGATTTTGTCTAAGTAATATTGAACATATATTAAATCAGAAATCATCTGACTGCTAATTTCTAGCAATATACTAGTAAGTCTTCAGAAAAAAAATCCATTACGTCCTTTAAAAAAAAAATTAAAAATCTTTGGAAGAAAGAACTCGCTCCCCCAAAATTCAGCAAGCTAGAAACCCATGTTGCCAACTAACATTGCTTCCTCAAAGAGACATTTTTGTGTTTTGGCAGTGGAATGTGTACACTTTATAAAGCCCAGTCAATCCCCAGGGCAATGATGGGAGAACAAATGCAGCTGTAAAAAGGGTAACACAGGCAAGAAGCGGGGAGAAGGCTTTTTACTGGAAAATTTAGAACTTAATAATTTAAAGGGAACATCTAGGTTTACCATACATGAAAGAAAATTCCTTCCTCAGTTCATTTCAGAATGTTTCTCCTGTATGCATTGAAATATTTAGTCAACATCCACTCAAATAAGTGGCTGATGTATTTCTCATGTAAATTCCCCACAATTTTCATGTTGGTTTGTTTTTTTTTTTTTTAAAGCCAGTGCTAAAGCAAAGACCCTTTGCCCAGATTAACAACAGTAGCACTGTTGTTATGCCAAATAAATAATTCAACTACCTATTGGGTTTACCTAGTCCCTTTCTTTTTTTTTTAAGCCTTCTTCAGCTACTAGAGAACACTGGAAGGTCTCGGAGGTAATCTGTTCCTCTTGAGACAGAGACCTGAGACTATTCAATTAAAAGATGTGCTACTCAGAAATTGTTGTAATTACTGAATTTCAACATATCTCAGTAGTATCTCTCAGGCTCCGAGCCTACTGTCACTTAATCCTGCAAAAGCCTGGGCTCTTGCCAAAGGAGGTGGCTCTGCCTCATTCTGCCCATAGCCATTCATTCCTAAGTAACCGATTCAGGTAACAGATCCATTTAAAAATTAACTAAAAAATACCGCAAATTTTCAGCCAGATTATTTCCCTGATTAAGTTCACCGTGTGGCTACATCAGTGCCACTGCGAGCACAAAAAACCAATCTGGGCTTCTTTGGTGGGTAAGTTCTCAGTCAGACCAGAACGCACCTCTCGCTGCGAGAGCTGATACAAGAAAAGCAGCATCAGGAAGACACAGGCACAGCAAGGAGAGGAGAGCAGAGCTCTTCAGAAGGAGCAGGATCTTGCACATGCTTAATTGTGAAATCTCACCTTTGCAACCATCCACAGAATTGGTGCTCTAAGGGACAGAAAAGGAAAAGTGGCTGGATCCATATTTACAGCCTGCACTTTCCTCACCTTTCATCTCATTGGAATGCAACAACATTTATTTTTACACCTAGTTTTCATTTAACTCTCCTAAACGTATTTATGCTTTCTGAACAGACATCATAATAACTAAAGGATGCCTCCATTACTGTCATTATGCTTAAATATACGCGTAAGCACATAACAAGACTTGGTATTGACTGTTACCTCAGTATTACACGCCTTAAAATCTTTCCTACGTCCATAATTGTAAACTAAAAGCTGTCTATCAAGTAAGAACAGCACAGGTCAACTTGACACTTGCGTTACTTTCTGTACCAGTTGGGTACGCTTACTTAGTTGTAAACATTTTCAGCACACACAACCAGAAATAATATAAAAAGCTGCTAAGGCCATGCAGGCTCTTACCTTCCGCTATTTTATTATAGCAGATCACGTGTCCTATTAGCTTCTTAAGTATTATTAAAATGCTATTTCTAATTCAACGAAGGACTATGCACAGGCTCATGCATATTTAAAGAGAATGCTATGAGTGAGTATGTTTTCATCTAAATTTGCAAGATTTAGTGAATAACAAAAGGCTCACAGTTTTCTTGGAATTATCTAGCATTTATTATTGCCTGCCTAAAATGTATTCTCTCAGACTACATGTATTTGTAAGCTTGGTTAATCCTTCATTAGTAGGGGAAGATAAAAAAGAAAAGTTTCTGAAATTTTTTTCTTAAAAATATTTACAAGTTTGCAGTAATTCCACATACACATTTAATGCAACTGCAATCCAGCCAGATCAGACATAAAATTCCAGGACCTAATCTTCCAGAACTCTACACCCACGCACGAAGATCCTGTGAAGTCAAAGGAATTTCATAGAGGGGCTGCCCCTCCTCAGAGACTTTTTGGGTTTTAAAAAACAAAGAAAAAAATCCCCCCAAAACAAAGGCAGAAGCAACCCAGCAAGCATTAAAAATAACAACTCTGAAAATCTTCCTTCCGTGTCATCTAATCTCACATCCGAGAAAACTGACAATGGAGGACAAATCCTCTTGGAACAAGGTCTACCGGGAAACAGCCCACTGGTTCTGCTGCTCCCCTCATACCACTCCATTTTACAAAGCCAACTTAAAAACCAAAAAACCCAAACTAAACAAACAACCCCACACTACAGATGATGGGAGACAATCTGCCTTGCTACTCTTACAAAGCCCAAAGTGAAGTTCCCTTGAGAAACATACTGAAAAACATGAAAATTGCAAGATGCCTGGTAAGTAAACAACTATTTATTTTGCAAATTGCAATACAAATTGAAGTTCAAATCAGTTTTGCATAATTCCAAATTCTTCTTTGACTATCAAATACAGGCAGTTGTACCTGGAGGTCATGCCAGCTTCCTTAATGCAGTTTAAATAGAATAAGCAGCAAGAAGCAACACGAAAAAGTTGACAAATTAATACTGCAATTCTTAGCCTGTGACTGGAATTTGACAGTCATCCATTTCTACGAAACCACTCTGGTTTGAATGGTTCTAAGGCATGTAGGTACTATATAGTTAAGACTTAAGAAAGAAAACCCAAACCTGTTCAAAGTGGGCGTAAGGACCACCAATAACAGCAGCACCGTGCCCGAGAACCTCTTTTCACTCACAGTTGTCCTTGGACTTTCTTTCAGGCCATGTCCTTTAAAAAATACAGTTCCTAAGGCGGTAAAAACCTACAAACGGTATCCTCTTAAAGTCCTCTCAAAGATCTACTTCTCTACAGCACGTTAAAGGAAGATGCAAATTCCATGTTCTACTTTTTTGTTTACATTGTTATCTAATTAAACACAAATCAGAAGTGTTCTTTCATACTGCCCTCAGACCTCCTCACCAAGAATGTAAGCTTACTCTGCTCATTCTACCTCCTGTCATACCTCACTATGTCACGTCTGAGATTTGCTTGGCCCTGTCTTCCCAGAGCAGAGATCATAGCTTAGGCTTGATTTGGGAGATACGATCTAAGTGTGTTAGTAACAACCGGTTTATTTTGGAATTCTTTAAACAAATGGAAAAAAAAGACATTTCAATCCCCACCACCTTTTCAATGTGAATGCTTATACAATACAAAAAAAGTCAGTGGCACTCAATTAAAAGAATTGTTTTCATTTTTATATTTAATCAAAGTCCCAGGCACATCTGGAAGGCTCAAGTTATAATGCCAGAGACAGGGAAGCTGTCTTTATTTACTCAGTCAAGGTAAAAAGTAAGGCTTTAGAGTAGTTAGTTAGTAGACATACCCAAATGTAACTGATGTACAAGAAAAGCAATCAAAGTGTCTCTTCTGGAATTAGAAGTTTTAAGCAGTGACAAACACTAATACGCATTCGTAACTGCAGCAGTAATCCCTTCCATGACAGACAAATGAACTCAAAAAAGTAATTATAATGCTCATTTGATGGCTCACTGGATTGTTGTGCTATGACAAAATATGTTGTACTGACTATTTATTTCACTTTTTCAAGTAAGCGCTTTTAAAATAGGCTGTGAATATAGTCTACGTTATATGCCAAGACATTCTATCTCATTAAACACAATTTAGGATCTCAAGGCACAGGTTTAATACATTTTTTTCTGTATGTATACTTCTGGACATGGGCATTTTAACCAATAAATTTTAATGCACTTTTCTGAGATCAGTGGAACACTTCAAAACTCATTATGCAGTCTAACTTACAGACAATAGGTTTTGATGGATACAAAAAAGCAGCACTGATTTTAAAAATCTTTGTATTACAAGGCTGTAACTATAGAAGTCTTGCATTTTGTGCCATCTCAATCAAAAGCACTTTAAGTAACTCGGTCATGTTTAGGTATTTGTTCTGAATTTAAAAAAAAAAAAATCACGCATCTATTTGGATCTCATTAAATATCACTTTTAAGAAGCCAAAGCAGTTAAAAGTCACTAAGAATCTGACATGCCCATAATGTATTAACAGCATCAGCTATTTAGGTATACAGAGATGAGCCATTATAAGACTTAATGTGCCGAAGAAATTAGCAGAGACCAAAGCTGGGGAACCATAAGGTGCCCTAATTCTGTTCTGCCATGTGAGGGAACAGTTAGGTGGCTGTTCAATGTTATGTTTTCATCCAAAAAAAAAAACCCAAAACCAAACAAACCAAACACCTAAAATACGTACCCCAATATAAAATCCTACTTGAGACAAGACAGTGGAACTTCTGCTTCAGCATGGCTTGTATATACCATCATACATGCCCTTATCTGGCATTCAGTAGACTACCTACAGCAAGCTAAAAAACTAGTTGTACCTTATCTTCACTGGCATTTTACATCAAATTAACTTTTTCATTATAAATATGACCCTTCCCTCTGCTTACTTTGTTTTTTGCAAGGATGCAATTAAAGAATGACATGAAGTAACTTTCTTTTCATGTGAACAAAAAACTTACTGTAATACAGAAAGTGGCTCCTGCTTCCTTGCAGAGCTCCTACTTCATGTTCTGGGTCTATTTTGGATGTAGAGAAACATAGAAATTGGGTAACAACTGTCAGATATTCAAAGGGACAGGGAGTCAGTAGTTTGAAAGGAACAGAAAGTGGAGATTTTGTCCTTGTTTCTTCTGGCTATTAAGGCAGTAAACTATCCCAGTACGTTCAGTCAAAAGAGAAGTACTCCTTTTATTAGTTTTCTTTCAGGTTGGTTTGCTTGGTTTTTCCCCGTTTTCTCTGCCGAATCTTTGCACAGGTATAACTCTGCAGCTCCAAAAGTACCAGAATGAAACTAAACCTGCAGCTGGCCAATGCCATCTTGGTTTCATTCTGATGATCTGAAGCAACACGGAGCTCAAGAACAGCAGCACAGGTTCAACTCTCCCTGTGCAACTGCTTCGCAGCAGGAAGTGTCAAAACCAGAAGTGAACCTCACAGCGCAGGAAAATCTTTTATTAAGTTGTCTCTATTGTCCAGCAGGGTAGCAAGGGATTTGGAAGGCCCCAGAGGGAACCACAACATCCTGTACAAATAATTAAAGTAATCGCTACAAATAACAAAAACTGCTGTCGAGAAAAACATTGTGAAATTTTCATTAAAATATTCAGTATACACCTATTTAAATTGCAAGTACCCTAATTCTCCTTTATACTACCCTTGCCAGGGAAGGGGAGAAGGGAAAGAAGAGTCACGCAAGTGGGAATCAGGCCTCATATGCATATTTCTTAAAGCCCTACAACTCAGGCTGTAAGCTTTTTCTTACTCTAGTCAACGAATTCGTATCGCCAAACAAGGATGAAGACAGAGGACAAGACACAAATGGAAAACAGGACATCCTGAATCATCCAGTCCCTTCTCTTTCTTTCATTTCCTCCCCTTCCTTTCTGCCAGGAAGTCAAAGTATCGTATGTACTCATTCCTAAAAGCATTAAGCTTCAATATTTTAAAATCAGTAAGAGATTGTGGGGGTCAAATACCCTTCAGAATACGTCACAGAACCTTCCACCTCTGGCAGCTAGAAAGTTTCCGAATTCCAACGTACGACTACTGATGGCCAATCTATATCCGTTTGACTTTGTGCCAACATTGCCTTTGGGCCTAAATAACTTCCTTCCTTCTGGATGTTTAGGTCCTTCAAGCATTTACAGACAGCAATCATATCACCTCGCTCCGAGTCTTCATTTTAGTTAGCTAAGTAATTTGAGCTCTTTTCATTCTTTGTCTTGAGAGGTTCTCTTCTCTGAAAAAGAACAGGGAAGCATCCAAGATCATTTGCAAAGTGACAGGTTTGTATATGGTGGAAGCAAATGAGTAGCTGGAGACTCACATAGCCAAAATTCCATTATACCAGACCTTTAGAAAGTGTTAATATGGTAGTCCGCAGATGCATAGCATACTTGAAACGCTTGACAATGTATACAAGCTGACAAACACCTCTCCTGTTGATTTCAAGCAGTAACCAAACAGGGGAAAAAAAGCACAGAGCAGGAGAGAGAAAAAAAAAAACCACACACCACAATCTTACAGATGAAGGAAAAAAACCCAGAACAGTTTTCAATTTAATTCCAAAAACATTTCCAAACTCCGATGCAGCTATTCTTTGCTATTTGAAATCATTCACAATGAGGATTTAATATTAGCAGGATGAGGGGATATTTCCACAATTAATTAATTCTGGCTGTTTACAGGACAACAAGTTGCTGGATTTACTTTCACTAAGCTACTTCTTTTAAAAATACTTGACGCATCTCTCAGCCTGGCAAAAGCTGAGTATAAGATCTTATATATGACAAAGAGCACAAGTCTAGGAGACACATATACCAGACAAATCCGCATACAAAACAGAAAATGAAGCAAGATAGTTCTTTGGTGTAAACAAGACTCAACGCTCCCATGAGTCTCCAAAGGCTTCCAACACGTAAATGAGTATCAGACATGTAAAAGCAATTTAAAAATTAGTGAGTTTTCTTGAGTGAAGAAATATGATATTTAATACATTGCATATTTGATGATTAACTTTAGGTACCAAAATAAGCAAGTGAGAGGTTTATTAGATTTATTCTACAGAACAAGCCTAAAATGCAATAGGGATCCCTGAAGACTAAATCAGCATATCCACAACTACCTTGAAAAAAATTAACTGGAAGGTGCTATACAGGCAAATATAAAAGTAATACTTCCCCCTATCAATCCAGAACAAAAAATGCATAATATTCAGATCACAATGCTTAGATACAATCAGTAACTCCTGCCAAAGAGTAGTTTTTAAACAGCTCATCTCTCAGTTAATCATCAAAAGAGTTTGCTAGAAATGTCACAGCTGGAGCTGCTAGATGCTGATTTTTTTTTGAGATGTTTGGGTGGTTAAAGGAGATCTGAGCCTGTCTGAAAATGTGGCAACAATGATACACGTGAACGCTTTAAAGCCCCAGACTTGTACGTCTCACATACCCTCTGTCAGGGTGGTACATAAGCACATCAGAGCTCAGTTTACGTATCCAAGAGAACTGACCATACAGGGGCAGGAATCTGTTCTTCCAAGACGCATCTTTGTTTCAAGGCTCAGTTAAGACCTAGTCCATCACCTTAATCGAAAAATTAAGTGGTGAACACAGACCTGTTAACCTCAAAGAAACTCCTTTTATAACACTTCGTTACATTAGGGTGCTGGCACTGTATCTGTGTAACTGAAGCCACCGTGCTCACCCAGATGCTTCATAAACAACATACAATAATCCAACATTCAGTCTTGTTTTCCCCCTAAGTGTACCCATAATTAGCGCAGACCTACCTTCCACGTATTTATACAGTGTAATGTTTGTATTACACACAGGAAAGCTCAGAAGCATTTTCTCCAAACACTCTCACTGACGTACCTAGCATTACGTGCTAATTACTGAAAAACAGATTTACTGAAACCAGCCTTAGTTTGGTTTAAAGCCAAGGAAGAGGAAAAAGAAAACAAAACACAACACCTTTTCGGCAAATGTGTGATTTTCAATAGAACTTCTCCCACATGCACATTTATGAAATACGCTATTGGAAATGTAAAATTTGGCACTTACTAGATAATTATATAATCTAAGAATTCAGCAGATACCATTATGGACTACGAGAAGAGAGTTATACAAGTTTTCTTCTATTTTCCCCCAGCTTATTTACCTTCCATATCTGACAGAAGTTTATTTATTGCCGAAGACACCATCCGCTCATTCCGAAGAGAGACTCTCAGCAGCTACCGCGAAGGGGGCTTGCACCCCCAGGAATCAATAATTTTGATTTTTCTGGAAACCGGGCCGGGCCGGTTTAAAGCAAAACGGCTTAAGCAGAAACTAACCCAGCAGCGCCGGTGCCGCTTCACCGCCTCGGACAGGCGCTGCGCGGCGGGGGCCGGCCCGCAGGAGACCACCACCCCACCGCTCCGGGCGGCGGGAAGGCTGCAGCAGGGGCGGCCGCGCCCGTCACCTCAGGGACGCGGGACGGCGGCCGCCGCTGAGCGCGGGCAGCCGCGCCGGAGCCCCGGCCACCCCCAACCGGCTTCACTCACTCTGCAGAGCTGGTCCCGTTGACGGCGGATCCATCCGGAGCGGGGTTGAGCTGAATCGGCCCGGGCTTCTTCTTCGGCATTTTCGCCCCCAGACGGCGCAGAGGGTACCGGACGGAGAAGCCCCGGCCCCACTTCGGCCAGGTTCGAGGGACTTCCTGCGGCGGAGCAAAGTTGGGGGCTCCCCTCGCCGCCGATACCCCCGCGGGCTGCGGGCAGCCTCCTCAGCAGGCAGGTGCCTACGCCGCCGCCAGAGCCCGGCCGCGCCGCCCCTCCCGCCCAGCGCCGGCCTCCCCCGGCGGAACAGCGCCGAGCTCCCTCCCGGCAGCTCCCGACGGGGAAAACTGCCCGGGCTCAAAATGTGCCCTTCTCTGGGACTGCGCCTGCGCGCAACGCCCCGGCCCGCCCAGTGCGCAAGCGCGGTGGGCTAGCGCATGCGCACTGGGGAGGCACGAAGCCGTCCTGAAGCCCTGCCCTCACTGCGCTTTGCCCTCAGCTGCGGGGCTCGCACGTCGCCGGGCGGAGGCGGCGCGGGGGAGTCGCTCCCTCCGGGTACCGGCCCCGCCGCCGCCCCGCTCCGGTTCGTACGGGTTATGGCTTCATCTTAAAGTTTTGGGGTTGTTTTGTTTTGGGTTTTTTTTTTGAGAATTCCCATAGCGATTAATTAAAATAGCTGCTGCCAACAAGCGACATCGTCTCCTCCGCAGAGAAAACCCCCGGGTTAAACCGATGTTTTATGGAGCAGTTTATCCGTCTCCCTCGTAGGCAATCATTCGTGTACCCCGATGTGCAAACTACTGCATTTATAATTAAAACACAAGCCTCAGCTGGGGTACTAACGGCTGCTACATTTTTCCCAAAGCAAATGCCTGAATTAAAAATGGAAACTGAGGATTACAGTTAAAAAAACGTGAATTATAAATAGTAAAATAAGTATGGAAATGAAATGCCCCAGCTACTTCTGCTAAAGCACTGCAGTAGCTACTAGGAGCGGCCAGATTTGGTCACATATATTTCACACATTAAAGTGATGATGTTTTTATGTGTGTGCATTTCTGTGAAGTTCTGACTTACCTCACTCTCCGATTTTGGGGCTCTCTAGGTTTCTGTAATTACATTATTTTAGCGAACCTAAAAATATAACCAAGAAAATTTTATTTTCCAGGCACTCTCTATCCTGTTTTGGCGTACAAACGCAAGAATGTATGGCTGAGAAAGTATGATTTATAAAATTTATTTAAAAAATCAATGTTGTATATTGGGATTGTACTTTATGAGCCCACTGCTTCTTTAGCAGTTTTAAGGTTAGACATAGAAGTCCTGAACATACAAGTTCTGAACTATTAAAGAGGAAGGCTGTGACCCCACCCCATGGAAAGAACAGTACCTCTTTTATATGGATTATTGGGGGGAGAAAAACACCAACATAAATATGAAGTTAAAATTTCAGAGAACAAAAGCCGCTTTATCACTGAAAAAAACTTCCACGTTGGGATTTAAACGGATCTCTGCCTTGCTTCCACACATCTGACGACGTCAAGCTGGGCGGGAGTGTTCATCTGCTGGAGGGCAGGAAGGTGCTACAGAGGGACCTTGACAGGCTGGACCGATGGGCTGAGGCCAATAGTACGAGGTTCAGCAAGGCCAAGTGCCGGGTCCTGCCCTCGGGTCACACCAACCCCAGGCAGCGCTACAGGCTTGGGGGGGAGCGGCTGGAAAGTGCCCGGCGGGAAAGGGCCTGGGGGGGGTTGGTCGGCAGCGGCTGAAGATGAGCCAGCAGTGTGCCCAGGTGGCCAAGAAGGCCAACGGCATCCTGGCCTGTATCAGCAATGGTGTGGCCAGCAGGACCAGGGCAGGGATCGTCCCCCTGTGCTCGGCCCTGGCGAGGCCGCACCTCGAGTGCTGGGGTCAGCTCTGGGCCCCTCACTCCAAGACAGACACTGAGGGGCTGGAGCGTGTCCAGAGACGGGCAACGGAGCTGGGGAAGGGTCTGGAGCACAAGTGCTGTGAGGAGCGGCTGAGGGACCTGGGGGGGTTTGGCCTGGAGAAAAGGAGGCTGAGGGGAGACCTTCTCGCTCCCTGCAACTCCCTGAAAGGAGGTTGGAGCCAGGTGGGGTCGGTCTCTTCTCCCAAGGAACAGGCGACAGGACAAGAGGAAACAGCCTCAAGTTGCGCCAGGGGAGGTTTAGGTTGGATCTTGGGAACCATTTCTTCCCCGAAAGGGCTGTCAGGCCCTGGCACAGGCTGCCCAGGGCAGTGGTGGAGTCCCCATCCCTGGGGGGATTGAAAAGACGTGTAGATGTGGCACTTGGGGACATGGGTTAGTGGTGGCCTTGGCAGTGCTGAGTTAGCGGTTGGACTCGATGATCTTGGAGGTCTCTTCCAACTTAAACGATTCTGTGATTCTGTGATCTATGAAGTACTGGTTTTTCAGAAAATAAGCCTGGCACATAATACTAGCAGCGGTGTGTCCCACACCTTGAGAGCAGCGGGAGCAGAGGGACCCTGCTGGGGCAGCGATGGCGAACAGGCAGGGTGGCCACGTCCTGGACCAGGGCAGGTGTGCCCTGGGCCAGCGCTGGTCCGGCAGCCTGAAACGCTACAGCCTGTGGCAAACCAGGGCTGGCACGCGGGCCAGCGGTGTGCGTCACCCCTCCGTCCGTCCAACTCAATGTCCCTGCTCCAGCCCAACGGTGGTCTCTTCTGGGGGAGGCAAAATTGCTTTGATATCTATCTTTTTTCTTCAGGCAGTCGCAGCTGTTCCTCCGTACCAGTTCTCTTTCCAAGAGGGAGAATTTAAAGATTCCTGTTATTTAGTTGTAGATCTTGGGGGGGGGAATGGAATATTGGAGTACTACCGATGGCCCTATTCAGATCAACAAAGCCAGTCTGGATATTACACGTGTGCAGTGTAACCATGACATTTATATGGTAATCATATGACAAGATTCAGGAGATAAAAGGGGTTACGTGTATTTGACTTTTGTGAACAGAGTGATGTTACAATCCTGCCTCTACTGCCGAGATGCTGTAACAAGTGTGGCAAAGTTTGTGCTTCTTTGGGAGATTAATTTCTCATGGTCCAAATCCAGCAGAAGTAAGATGAAAACTCTTTTAAGGCCTGTACCCTGAGAAGTTAGGCATTGAGCGGGGCTTGCAGATTTCTTCTGCTTTCTGACACACGTGATAAATTCTTTCCATTGCTACTCTAAGTTTTTGTGCTGTGCAGTGCTCTATCTGTCAACAAACGTGACACGTCTAGAAGAAAAGACTCTACAGTTACTCATCAATTTGCTTAAGTGGTAAGTGAAATCTCACAGACACAGTTGAGCCAGGACCTGAAGTACCGAATGACTCGGTGCTAAGGCGGCGGTTACTGGCTCGGTACTGGGTACAAGAGTGAAAAATCAGTTTCTTTGGCAGTTCCAGCACTGACCACTCTAACTGGTGTTATATTCCTGTGCTTGCTTTCTTTTGCCTGAGAGCAGAAGAAGATCAATGCCTAGAAACGCCTTTCTTCCTTGCGAGGCAGCTGCTCCGGCCGTAGCCTCAGACCTGCGTGCGCGTCTCTAGGCGAGGAGCGGGAACTGTGCACGAGCTCCTGCTGCGTTCAGCGCCGTCACAAACGCTACGCGTGTGGTGTCAGAGCAAAGGCAGTGACCTCCATCTTGTGAAGCAGTTCTCAGCCACATGCTCTTTCTCACTCATTCCATGAAACACTTTTTTTGCTGAGATTCTCTAACTTTTGAAGCAATGTGGTCTTTTTCATATGCAATGCAGACATATGAATATATCACTCAAATTATTAACTTCTTTACAACTGTGGACAGGTTTTATACTGCAATGAGTTGATTCAGCCACAAATTAAAGTATAAGAAATCAGGATTTATATATTTATTTGAGAATTTGTAATTATGTGTTATTTTCTTTTTTTTTTCCCACAGGATTAAGACGCTATAGTAAAATTGAATGACTAGCATTTACAATAACTCATGAAGTATCAAGGCTTTCTATGCTAAAATCAGATTATTTTTTTTTTCTGAAGAAGACACTGAGTTGCAGCTGAGGTTGTTTTTCTCTTCACACAACTGTGTGTGGGGAAACGCAAGGACTCCTTTGTCTGAAACACTGAACTCCTTTGCAGAGAACATATGAATATTAACAGGTATTGAATGCACAATTGCTATATATGCCCCATATAATTGCAGTTGCACTATGCCGTAAGTGCCCACATGAATTATGCAACTATAGTTATTCTACTGTGTTGCAAAGTATGGCCTCTTTTTCTCTGAAAAGATTATTGCAAGGAAGTTTTTATTTTATTTTAAATATTTGCACTGAACAAAGAAGAATTTTAGCTGCGAATTGTGAATTTTCATGTAGAGTTTGAGTTATTTTTCTCCTGGTAACACTGTTTTTCTTGATCAGAAAAACAGCCTACACCAACAGATGAATGACTGGACATATCTATTAAAAACAGAGGGTTTGGTACGCAGAATTTTTGAAACAGCAATAAAGAAGTGTGGATCACATTGGTTGACTCAGCTGACGGTAAAAGTGCAGCGTAAATTCTATAACAAAACTTATATTGTAAATACTTTGTATAAAGAACCACTCTGAATTCCATATGTTTTATTTTTTTGTGGTTTGCAAAAGTAAAATAATATTTTTAATCAAAGCAGTCATTAATGCTTTGATAGAAACTGAAATTATGAACAAACTTCCCTATATATCATGCAAAAATGCTGTATCGTTCCTAACATCTTACCCATTTCTAAAGTAGAAAAGATTAAATTATTATTTTCACAGCTTTGCCGTTCAAAGACACGCTCCCTCCCTCCGATTCCAGCTATTAAGAGATAGCTCCCTCCTCTGGAGCACTTCATACTTGCACTGCAAACATAGCACTGTGGAATCTTTGAAAATATACTGAATTCACTCATCTCTAAAAGTCCCTTTGACCTATAGCACGAAAACAAAGATATTTTGAATTGACTGAATAGAGAAATAAAATCACGGGCGTATAGATTGATGCCACGATGCATCATTTCTGTGTAACTGCTGCCGCCACCGAGTTCCTCGGGCACTATCGTACCCCTGGATCCTTAGTGGGACCCCGAGCTGGGTGGCCGCTGGGCTTTGCTCAAAGCATCGTCAGACACCTTATTTGGGTTTTTTTTTTGTTGTTGATTTTTTAAAATGGTTGTCACACTGGTCTATATAGGCATACTGAATGACCAGTTTTCTTGTATATCATTATATAGCACACTTAAAATCTTTCAAGATTGTTGTAGGTTGAACTTCTGTAAAACAAACATCTAATTTCAGTGCATTTGCAACTGAAAATTAAGCATATTTCCCCAGCCAAAACACATGTTTTGGGAATTTGAACCTTCTTGGTGGAAGGATCTGTGTTTTGCTTTATGAATAGGTGTTTCTGAAGGTGAATGATGGAGGAAAAGATAAAGAAAAAATATAAGGTAGTGTAATCTCTATGAAAGACTTCTGAGCAAGGCGATTTTCTGATTTATTGATTTCACCATTGCTTGTAAAAATAGAACTGAAATATGTCCCTGTAAATAGGAATGGATCAAAGAGGCTTGTCTTCATTATCACTTCTTTCCCTCATGGAAACCCGAATTTTATCTAGTTTCTTGCACCAAAAGGAAAACATGATTACTAGATACCTTAATTGCATCACTAAATTAGTCCAACTTTTAAAACTCGATCACCACATAAAGCTGCGTATTTTCCTGCCAAAACACGTGCACACAAAATTTTATTTGTAACATTTAATACTTCTTAATCTATTTAGTGTTTAACAGAGCAATTTAAGGAAATAATCAGTACCGTAAGCAATGGAATTTAAAAAGCCTGATTCAAATTTCATTGAAATTGGCCAACAGGATCAAAAATTATAAGGGGGCTGACAGACAAACTGACTTTCAAACAGCCAGAGATCATAAGCTTTCTTGCACATCTTGTTTTCTGCAAAAAGCAGGGATTGAAAAGAACACTGTGGGTCAGAACACAATCTTAATTGTTCAGTAATGTACTAAAAGCTTAGAAATTAATGTTTAAGATGACTGTATAATATAAAATTTAGTTTAGGTTAGATTAGCAAGGTATAAATCACAAATAGCTGAAGTTTGCTAAGTCCCTAAGATGTGATCTCCCACTAACACAGCTGCAATGGTACCAGTTTTGCCTAGGGTTTATTGCATGAACAGCTTTGCCAACGTAACTCTTAGAGGGTTTTTGCAGAACAAGTATTACTCCCATAGGAGTAAAACCCTTCAAATGTAGAAGTAGCCAATTATCCATTTTACAGATTTTCCTTGCCATATATTACGTGTAACATAAAACAGGAAATGAGACTGAAATATAAAATAAGGTGCTATTTTTCCACAGTTTTTCTAATGAAATGACACTATTCAAGACAGAAACAAACAAGTAGCATCTCTCTTTCACCTAAACTAGAAACCAGAAGTGTTTTCTAGAATAGAGGCAAGCGATGGGTGCTTTTTTTTCCTGACTTATTATTTTATCAGCATGTGGCTGGTTATTCATTTCCTGAGGAAAAAACAATAATCAATGCCTGCCAGCATATGCTTTTCATTTAATTAGGAACATAGGACTGGAAAGAACCACCTAGGTCATCAAGTCCAGTCTCTAATTAAACACGCTTCAAAAATATTGATTAATCAAAGTTGCATAAATATGGTAGGTTTTATAACATTGTACTCCTCTGCAGAAATTGTAAGTGATCTTCTGCTTTAGTCTTTGTATAGTGTTTTTTATACCTTTCCAGCACTTTTTTTCATATCTGTTACCTATGTGTTCTGGCAAAGACAAAACACGTACCACAGGACAGAGTTCTGCTTATACAGACCCCTTGACCTGGGTATATGGAGACTGGCCAGCCACGTAAATTAAATATACCTTCTCCTTGCCTTTGCTCTCAGAGAACCTTACTGTGTTACTTCTTTTCTACTTACCAGTTGATTTTGCAGAAAATATACCAGGACTTAAGGGAATTGTGAAAGCCTGAGCTCTCTAGTAAGTCTGGTTGACATTAGCTAAGTATTTAAAATGCAATTACTTCACAGACAAAAAAAAAAAAGGCATTAAATATTAAGGAAAACATTTAGTGAAAAGATGTATTACACTAATAGTTATGAATCAGATATTCAGGCTACACCCAAAACCTAATTCATTTGTTTGTAAAGATTTTTTAATATAAAGAGTGACTATTATTTTCAATGCAAAGAGCTCATCATATAGACATTTGATTTTCAGTAATTTTATATGACACAAATCTTTACAGTGTTTTGAGCTGGAAATTAGCAGCACTTGATCCATCATTATTAGTATGTCTTCATGTTTATTTTCATACTTCATGTACCTCAGTCAATTGAAGAAATTGGACATATCTAAAAAGTTAAGATAAATGGATTCAATGCTAACAAATCCATTAATGTGTTCTCCCTGTATTTTATGTGTTCTTGACTATAAAAGAGGCTGCTGCATTTAGGAATACACATTTTAAACATTAACTGTTAAAATAATTTTGACTAAAGGATAATACATTTATTTAACTGGAAAGTAACTGCAATTGATTTTGTCATATTAGAAGGAATACATCAAATTACCGGAAACATTGTATGTCAAATTCGAATTTATAGAGAAATAAGGGAAAACCAATTCATTTGATGTATTAATATTTGACATTAATTTCTCTCACTTTGCTTAAATGAAGAGCCTGTAAAGATACACTTCTATGGACTGACCTGTAAAAATACGAAAACAGAATTTTTCAGATGCAACAGCACTGGAGACCGTAGCGTGGAGCTTCTCTCCTATTTTCTGCAGCCTGCACTCCAAGTCCTTAAATGGCATTTTATGCGCACAGCTGCCACATCTCAGAGGGCTCGGTGTATTTATTACAGCCTGGACAATTGCAAACTGTTTATTTTTAAATTACCAGATGGCTCTAGCCGGCATCTGTACGGAGAAAAGCTCGGGATGGCTACCTGTCCCGGCAGCCCTTTCCTCAGAGGCAGGGAAGTGAGAAAGGGCTCAACGTACAGCACTTTAAACCCCGTTTCTGGGGCTGATTCATGGTGGGGCCTAGCAACCTCCGACGCTTCGAACAGAAGTCCCGTCCCCGGCCACCTCTGCCTGCGGAGGCGATGCCGGAGCGCACCCGCGGAGCGCCGGAGGAACCGGCCGTCCCCGCGCTGGGAACGCCTCAGCCGCACAGCCCCGCCCATTGCGCTTTGGCGCCAAAAGCGCCGCCGCTGAGCTGCCGCACATGCGCCCTAGCGCGGAGCCGCCGCCGGCTGCCCACTCCCCTCAGCCGGCCCGTCCGGCCGCTCGCGAGACCTGGCGTTCTCGCGGCACTTCCCCGCGCGCTGCGCGCTTGGCGCCGTCGCTCGCCGGGGCAGGAAGCGGGGGCGGGGGGAGGCTCGGGGCGCCGCGCGCTTGGGTGTGCGCGGGGGGCGGCGCGGACCGGTCTCCCCTGAGAAGGCAGGCGAGGAGCCCGCTTCGCCCCGCTTCCCGCCGGGGGGAGAGGGTCCCGTCCCCCCCCGCTCCTCGGTGCCAGCACGCCTCGGGGCTGCTCTGGCGGTGTGAGGGGAGCGGGGCCTTCGTGGCGCCCGGCACGTTGTAGCTCTGGGGGTCTGGCCCTGGAGACCCTGGCGGGCTCCTGCGCTGCCCTCTTCCGACTCCCTCAGCCTCCGGCTCCTTGAGAGTTCCGTAGCCCGGAGGTAGGGAGCTCGCCTCCGAAGGTCAGCGTAGCCGGAGCTGCTTGGGGTGTCCTCTCCTGGCTAAAACCGTCTGAGAAACAACTTTCCCTTAAAAAAGAGCTGTTCCTGGAGCCTCGGGAACGCAGCCGTGGTGAGACCGGCTCATCCTAAACCCGGTTGTGCTGATGTGCTAAAGTCCCCGGAATTAGCTTCTCTTAAGGAGCCGGAAAAGGGGAATCCTCCTCCAGACTGCGTTTCTGAGTGGGTAAGCTGTAAATCAGAGGAATTATCACCCCACCCCCCCCGTAGTCTTTAATTATCGAGGATGTGAGTGGCAAGCAGGTGTCTTGATAAGCGCTTTGGTTAGAAACCCATTTCTTTTGTTTTATTCCTGTGACCCGTACCTGCCGCTCCCAAGTAACTTTGATGAGTTTAAACATGACAAACACTTACTTTATTCAGCCTAGTGAGGCTGGATTGTGTCATCCGTCTGTATGGTATCTGCTACTTAATTTGTATGAAGCTCTTTCTTCTGGTTGGCAAATCTTTTTTTCTGGAAAAGCTGTAGACATATTGTATGTAACTGATGTTTAGCTGCTTTCATGGCAGCCTTTTTTTCTCACTGCTTCTTTTTAAATGCATTTGGTATTTCCTGCAGGAGGGAAAAGAAGTTTATCTGTGGCAATGATAGATCCTTTGGAGAACAACTTGTTTGATCTTCCTGATTATGAGAATACAGAAGATGAAACGTTCCCACCTCTTCCACCTCCTGCCTCTCCAGGAAGAGATGAAGTTGAATGGGCTCAAGCTAATGGAGGTGAACACCTGCAACCCCTAAAGATCCCATTTTGCAGTATAGACAATGAAATGCTGTGAAATCGATATTACTGGTGGTGTACTGCACTACCGTGAGTTTATTGCATAAAAATAGCCCTGTGTATTTTTAGGCTATGCTTAAGGCGATGTGTAAATTTGAATTGTTATTGATTCTACGCTTCCAAGCTTGTGGGAAAAGTTTATTTTTGTAGATTCCATGAAAATATGCACACAAATGAATCTTCGTAAAATTCAAGCTCTTCTGACAAAATGCTGGTACAGCTAATTATACAGCGTTGATCTGTAGTTACCCTTTATGACTTGGATTTCAGAAGAGGTAAGAGTGGTGAATGTCGTATTCCAGGGAGATGTTGGTAGATTTTGTAGAGCATATGGTTCAGGAAAAATCTAAGAGGCAGATTTATTTCCAGTCTGTTTTGTGGGAGAAGCAAGGTGAAATACGCAGGTGTTTGATTGCAGTACTATACCTGCAGTGGAATACTTGTGACCGTTGCCCTTTTTGATAGGGTAGAAACTTAAAATTTACATGACATAATTCTAGTTGATGTCATTTGGGTTATATGCTTCAAGTATGTTATTTTTTTTTATTAGAACCAGATGGAAAGCAGCAGTCACAAACAAAGGATTCTGTTGTGGCTCCACGGAAAGCAGTTAAAAGACCAATGCCTAAACTAGATGCCCAGAGGTACATTTTTACAGAATACTTCTTTCTGTGATGAATCTGGTATATGGCTGTGGGGGAATGATTACGGTTACTGTGATCCCTGCTTGGTCATAGCCAAGTCAAAGATCAAGAGTTTGGGAGATGAAAGTGCCTCTTGCATGCTGTATCTCAACCCTTTTATTCCTTGCCTACCTGTGTAATGCTATTACTAGTCTAACTTTCTTGAAGTCTCTTTGGAACTTAATAAATACCTCTTAAAGGTCATGTACTATTCATACATAGGACTCTTCCAGCTGGGTCGTCTTCTATTTTGCTTCAGACATAGTACTGTAGATTTATTTCTTTTTAATTAAAGCGTGCTTCAAAATAAAACCTCAATATAATGGTGACTGGAAGGTACTACTTGAAGTAAACACCTGACTTATGTACAAGCTGGATAAACTGTATAAAGATAAAGGACTCTAATATTTTCTTTGCTCCTATCACTAAAACTGGTGTAAGTTCTTTATAAGCCACGGAAAGAATCTGAGCTTTCAGTTTCTTCCGTTTTAAATATACTGGTGAAGTTAGTGATACCACAGGTGGATGCTCTGGTCACACATCTAACTAGTTTTACTTGGGCAGTGTAGATACTAGAACTGACTTTCCATGTAATCAAAGTAAAAAAGCTCCTTGGACTAGGAATATATGTATGGTGAATTTTCCAAGTAAGTCTTTGGTCTTACAGAGTCTTTATCCCATTTTGTGCATTTTCTTAACGGCTTCTAATTCCGTACATCTTTCAAATAGAACTCTGTAGCTTTAGGCTGTTTAAAGGAATGTGAAGTTGTTTGGGGGGGGGGGGGGGGGGGGGGGGGAGGTTGTTTTGCTTGTTTGTTTTTAATTAGAAAAGGAAAGTATGGGTTTCAAATAACTTTACCTGTTTCCTATTAACAGGTTAATTTCAGAAAGAGGACTTCCAGCCCTGAGACATATGTTTGACAACGTAAAGTTCAAGGGTAAGGGGCACGAGGTAAGACATCGTGAGCTTTTGTTTTGTTTCCTGGGAGGTTAATCTGGACTTGATAGATTGCTGCCCATCTGCTATGGGGAGAATTGATAGTACACTCTGGTTAGCCAGCTTTCTAACAGTATTTGAACGTACCCTGATGGGGTTTGTAGTTGCAAATTTAAAAAAGTCGGAAAAACAAACACTAATGTTTTAACAAAATCCATGTTTTGATCTTAAAACAGTTTTCCTCTACTTCAGAACTAGAATATTGTGTATATCACTCTTTATATTGTCCATAGAAAGGGTTTTTTTAAATTGGAATAAGCTTACAAGACTGCCTCCTACATCTGGAATGCCTTTACCATCTCATTTCATGATCAGTTTCCTCTGTAAGTGAAAATCTTCTGGCTTTTGCGTCACCTCTATCCCAAAGTTTTTAATATTGAAAAAAGTGTGACATACCACTTAAGCAAAGAGACAGCAGTATTTTCTCTACAAACTGTCTCCTTGTCTTGGATACGCTTGGACATACAAAGCTCACTTTTCTTTAAATATCATTAGACTGTTGGCACGCCTGCAAGGAGGCCTGTGCGTCTCTGGTTTACAGAAAACATTCATGGTGTAAATTTTCTCTTTACAACTGGAGGCACTTGTAACTGAAGAACTAGGCAATACTGCTGATCTGAGCAAAAATCTTTACTAGATAAGGTTATTTAGATGTACATTTTTCTGCATGTTCTAAACATCAAAATATATGCCAGCTGTGCCCCTATGGATTTTTTTCAGTCTGGGTTCAGGCCTAGGTTGCTTAAGGGCAACTTCTGAGAAGCCTGTCAGATGTTTTACAGTATATGCAAATGCTTTTCCTGAACTCGGATCGCTGTTCTTCTGATACCTTGAAATTGCACTTACAGACTTGACTGTGGGAGGAAAGGCTACCCACGCGTTCGTATTACTGAAATTGTCAAGAGACTTTCAAGCTGCAGATGCTTAATACTTTCAGAAATGTGTCCTGATTTTGGCTGGGATGGAGCGAATTTTGTTCCCAGTAGCTACCGTGTTTTGGATTTAGTATGGGATTTGGTATGTGAAGAATGTTGATAACACACTGATGTTACTAGTTGTTGGGAAGAGATCAAGGATGTTTCTCAGCTTCCCGGGTTTTGCCAACGTGCAGGTGCAAAAAAGCTGGGAGGGGTATAGCCAGAATAGTTGACCCAAACCGGCCAAAGGAAGCATTCCATACCATGGACGGCATGCCCGGTGTATAAGTGGGGGTCAGCCGGTGGGCCAGACGCTGTTTATTTGGGCTTTCGTTTGCTTGGCTGTTCGTTCCCTCCCTCGCTCTCTCTGGAACTTGCAGTTCCAGGATTGCTGCTGGGGAAATTGCTGTTCCAAGATGGTTGCTCGGGATCTTTACAAGATCACTCTCGGTCTCACTCCGTGATCGCTGCTTGGGACGGGCTGTATCGGTTGTTGGGTCATTGGGCAGTGAGAAACTGTGCATTGTGTGGTTTGTATATTCTATTATCATTACATTTTATTATTATTATCGTTATTAATATATAATATAATTATTGTTGTCTTTTTCTTTGCTGTCCTGGTGAATTGTCTTTATTTCAACCCACGAATCTTCCTTTCTTTCCGATTCTCCTCCCCACCCCACTGGAGGGGGGGAGTTGGTGAGCGGCTGCATGGTATTGGGTTACCAGCTGGGGCTGAACCATGACAAAATGCTACTGTGATGTTTCCCTCTGCAGTCCGTTGACTTAGTCCACTTTTACTAGCTGGGTATCTTGTTTTATGCTCCAGGCAGAAGACCTGAAGACGCTCATACGACACATGGAACACTGGGCTCATAGGCTATTTCCAAAATTGCAATTTGAGGATTTTATTGACAGAGTCGAGTCTTTGGGAAACAAAAAGGAAGTTCAGGTACGTGTTGTTCCTGTCAGTTTCTTTTCAGGCTGTACTGAATAGTGTACGAGGTAGGTTTAGGAGAGCAATTATGCATCAAAAGAAGACTTAAGTTGTGCATACTGCTAAGGAGTATAATGTTATTTAAATTAATTTCTCTCTTTTTAAAAAAAGCTCCTTCCAGTATTTGAAGTATTTAAGTTTACATTTAGATATAACCTTTCTTTATTTTAATTAGTACTTCAGAGAATTGGCTCTAACTTTTTCAGGACATCTTTAACCAAAGTAATTTGCTTAAGAGTGCTGGAACTGGTTGGTTTTGGGGGTTTTGTTTGTTTTGTTTTTAATGTTTGAACCTGCAAAAGAAGACTTACGAAGAATGCTGCTTCATCTGGCTAGGTGATGGATGAAGGACTAGGAAAACGATCCACAGCATTAAGAGTTGTGGGTCAAACAGATGTGTAGTGAAAGGAATAATTTTTTCAGAGTAATAAAGTGTAAAGAGAAATTGGGAGTAGTATTAAAAACATAGCAATGTTGCACAAAAGATTGTTACAGATGAAATATCAGTATTTTAATCTCTCATTTGCAGACCTGCCTAAAGCGGATTAGACTTGATCTTCCTATTTTACATGAAGACTTCGCCAGTAATGAAGGTATGCTCATTACGCTGTTTGTTCGGTAGTTCAATGCGTAAAGTTACTTTACTTCCCCTCCTATTGACCAGAAATTAACGATCATGATGCATTTTTCTAATGTGGAAGAAATTGTTGAGTGATCCTCTCTTTTAAAACCAAGCTTCTGTGAGATTTATGATTACCAAACTGAACTGGTACTCGGACTAAAATGCTACATTATTTTTATATATATATATAAAAGTGCATGGTATACTGAAAGGAACCAGAAAATGGGTATTATTACCAGCACCGTTAGAAATATTCTTCCAAAAAAAGCCCCAAACTGCAATTATTAAGTGAACATACTGGTTTTTATTGTACTCTTATGAGTGTGCAGTCTGAAGAGCTCCTGGATCTTACTAGTGCAGAAATCAGAGAT
This sequence comes from Phoenicopterus ruber ruber, assembly GCA_009819775.1. Lineage (NCBI taxonomy): Eukaryota > Metazoa > Chordata > Aves > Phoenicopteriformes > Phoenicopteridae > Phoenicopterus > Phoenicopterus ruber. Next base: position 2,880,764 of record CM020225.1, read on the forward strand.
TCGTTACGCTGTTCATGCTGCAAGTCGTTACCGTGCAGTCAGGGTGTAGTGCCCTTCAGGGGGACAGTGCTCATTCATGCTTGTGGGCACTCTTACGCGCGTATGTCAGTCTTGGCGTACAGCTACTATTGAGTATTTCTTCTTCCAGTATCAAACCCCAGCTACTTAGCAAGAGGATAATTCGAGAGTCTCTTCCAATCGGATATTTTCAGATAGACTAGAAATAAACAATTCTTTTTCTAAAAAGAGGGAGCAGAGTTCATCTGGTAGTGTGAAAGAAACTTTATTAGCAGAAATGAGAGAATTTCATCGTCATTCCTAAGGTCCTTTGCGGGTGTTCACACTTTCACTGTGGGTCTCTCTTGAAACAATTCTCTACCCATTGTCCAGTTTGTCTTCACTTGAACCTCAGCCTCCAGACAAGCTGGTGTTTGGGAAGGATGTTCTGGTGGATGAGTTAAGCAGTGGTAAAACCTTGCCGCACCCGTGGGGAAGCCCTTTGGGCAGTTGGTGGCATGTGGCTGTCTTCACCGTTGGCTGCATTTGCTAGAAATGGAATGCAGCCGTAAGCAGCCACAAACAGTAAAGCAAATGGTTCCTGCCGACAGTGTCTGTAGAGTTATCAGATTTTTCTGTGCGATGGTTCCATACATATGTATTTAAATGCAGCGCTGATCTGTTCTTGAAATGTATTAAGGAGTGTGCTGCTACAACTGGTCAGTCTTCAGCTGAAAAACTTGAGTAGGTAGCTTGCAGTTTTGAAATAAAAACTCAAGCTAGAGTATTGTATTAAAACCCAAAACCTTGTTGTCAGCTAACTTCTGTTCACAGGCTTAAAGTGGTGCAGAGGCACAAGCGTACTTGGCCTTAGGCACTCTTGAAAGCGTGCTCCGCTTCTCTGTTGGTGGGTGAAGTTTGTCTAACGGAGTTGGACTGCCTCCGTTTCGCATGTTCTGATGTTGGCAAAGGAGTAAATACTCCATAATAGTAGCACACTGAATTCACAACTGACTGTTCAGTGTCTGTGTTCGAACCTCTGATTCCCGTAACTAGTCCTGCCGCTTCCCAAAGGACAGTGTCGTATTAGTAAGGGTGGGAGGAAAATTATCTGGCCCTTCAGTAAGGGTTGCCTGAATTTACTGTCTCTTTTTAACCTTCAGGCACAGCTCCTGATTGCTAACTTAGTACGCAGAGCTATGCCTCCCTAAATTCAGGCATCTATTATTGTTGCATGTTTGGGATCTCTGATAAGCATGTGCTGTATACTCTGAGTATCAGGTGTGTGGGCCTAGGCAGAAAATTGCCCATTAAAACTAGATTACGGAATGATCTTCAGCTGTCAATACAACTTTAAAATTTAGAACATAGAAATGCTTTTAAAATGTTCTCTTGAGAGATATTTAGCAGTAGATCTCTCTGGGTTTGAAGTGTTGATTTCTGCCCCTCTTCCCCCGCCCACCCCCTCATTTTTAACCAGATGGTGGAGGGGAAAGCAACGGCCTGGATCCAGCCACTGAAGACGCACAGTCCTGCTCTGGAAATGCAGAACAACTCAGTTCTCCGTCTGGTGCAACCCTCACGGAAGAGCAACAGCAGCGAATCAAGAAGAACAGGCAGCTGGCCTTGGAACGGAGGCAAGCGAAGCTGCAGTGTAACAGCCAGTCGCAGCACAAGGGTAATCAACTCTGTCGTTACGGTCAGCAGCCTGAGCGGCTGGTACAACTGAGCTGCTCGGTCAGCCTAAAGGAAAGGGTAACGATTGCTTTTCTAGTAAGTAGCAAAATGTGTAACTCAAATCTAAACTGTGTTCCTGTAGTTAGACTCCTCCGAAGCCATGTCAGAACTGCTCTCCCTAGTTGCCATGCCGAGTTGTGATAGCTTTGTCTTTGATGAAACAAAACTCAACCTGCTGCTCATCTCGGGAGTTGGCTTTCCTGCAGGCTGGGATTCTGGTGATAGAACCTGCAGTTAAACACACAGCAACAGTGTTTTCTCATGGTAGGAAAGTGGGTTTGTGTTTTCTTTTTGTTTTTCCAGCAGAGCTCTCCACCAGTTATTTGGAAGAGGAGTTTAATACCCCAGTTGCTCAGGATCCCGCTGACCTTGTCGAAGACACTCACGTTACCATAACCAAGGTGGCTGTTACAGAAGCTGAAGACGGAGATACAGAACTGGAATGTGCCAGTGAAAAGCAGTAACTGTTCCCCATGCTTTGAATGACTTTCTTGACTGAAAGACCCCAGCGTTTTAAGTTACTATCATTATATTGAAATGTTGCTGGCTCCTGGCACTCTGACTCCAGAAGCCCCACGGAAGTCTTCACCGTGACATCCGTATGGGTGGACAGAACTCTTCTCTTGAAGATGAGATGCAGATGAGCAACTCCGTGCACCGGAAAACAGAACAAAGTTCTTCATCTGCGTTTGAGATGTCTTTTCCACCTCCCCCAATGTTCTTTAGGAAATGTTAATGAGTTTTTCAGCCTACTTGGAGTTTCATTTACAATTGATGTCAAACTCAACTAACTGGGATATTGACAGGTGAAGTTTCTATTAAAGTTGTGTTGTGGGTGTTTTTAATAGTGGGTATACATAATAGCAGGTAGTGCTATGTCTGAACAGGTGTCCTGGATTTTTAACTTGTTTATCAAGTACCTGTATCTCTTTTTTTATAAAATGGAAGCTATTAAATTTCAGAAGTCAACCCCAAAATTCTTGCATGAGGCTGTTGCAGCTCCAGGCCCTCCAAACCTCCCCTCCCTGTTCACAGACAGGTCCGTCCCCTTGGGGGAACAGGCTTTAGGTCTCGTCCTTGGCTGTCTTGAGGCTGCTCGCTGCCTCGAGGCTCTGTTTCATCCTCATCTGGCAGTCTTGTTTCTCCTCGCACAATAGCATTTCCTTTTTGTGGAACGAACAAGAATCGCCGTGATGGTAAAGCCCTGAGCCTGCCCCTTCCAATAGCGTAGGGTAGACTGTTGTTCCTAACAGAACCTGAATTTCTAGACACTGAATTAAGACAAGAGCAGCACTTAGAGCAGATGAAGTAAGTGCACAGCAACAGGTGTTGTTTTGTGCCAGATGTGCAGCTGGGGGATTTCAATAAACAAAATTCTGTGTTCTAGATCAGTGTGAAGGAGTTTGCTTTTTATATCCTTGTAGCCGTGAGTTAAACTCACTATAGGGGCAGAGTTTCCTACAGCTCACTTAGGTTTTAAGAACTTGATTTGTGGACAACAGGGGAAAGTAACGTTTTGAATGACAGTTAAAAGAATTCACCACACTGCCTTCAGTCTGGAAGATGAGATTTATCATGTACAAAATCTTTTTAAAACTCATACATGTTCATAATCAGATAAGAATTATTTTTATTTAAAATAGACATTTAGTTTCTCATTAAAAGGACTCTTGACTATTTAAATAGACTGCTTTTTTAAAAAAAAAAACACCTTAACCATACAAAGTGAATAGGAGCAGAACAGCAGCGAGCAGATGTTGCTAGGTTATAGTTCAAGTTCTAACGTCAGCTGAAACGTCTAACAGGGCCAAATCCCTGATCTCCTCCAGCAGCTGGTACAAGCTTGCTCCCTTGGTCTGGCAGTACTCCTCATAGTCTTCATCAATTACTTCAACGCGTGCTTTTTCTTGGGCGCGCTGGGCCGCTTCTGCGGACTGACTGACTTCCTTCACTAAGTCAGACTTCACCACGTGAAAATGCTCCTGGGAAACCTCGGAGTCTGCGGCCTCATACGGTGCGTTCCTGATGATTTCAAGCTTGGTCGTGTCCGCGTGGCAGTGGGAAGTCTGCACGAGTATTTTCACCTTAAAAGCAATATAAAGATTATTTTATTGCTGATGGTGCTATTTCCTTTTACTTCCTTCAGATTAAATACTCACTGTAATATGATCGAAAAGGCTTAATGTAACTGATTCTCCAGTAGTTGTAGTGGAAGTAATTTTATTCTGAAAGCGATGAAGTGATCCAGGCTTCCACTCACAGCTCCTATCACCTCGACAAGAGATGACTAAGCCTTCTTTGTTTTTCATGTATGCGGCACCTTTGATTCCGTATCTACAAAAAAGCAGACGAGCAGACACAAGCTGTTCCAACAATTTTCACCCCTATCAGTTCTCTTAATTTTGAAACCAAGGCTCGCTAGGATTATAGAAAAGCAACATAAAGCGGCAAACACTGTAGCCTGATAATCCTGCTTCAGGGACACGGAGGTGCGTTGTCAAAGAAACCCCTGGAGTATGTGAAACCAGCGTGAAGATAGGGACGAAAGTGTTTTGAAAGCGGCAAAGCAAAATACAGTCAGTGATCCCTTATCTTACACGTTGGGTGGAGCCTGGAATGGCCCGAGGATGGAAGAGCAGCAGCACTACAGGTTATTCCAGACAGCACAGTGAGGAAACAGCTCTCCATTGCTTAAAGACCAGCCGCGTACCTGCCCTGGGTTCTCTGGAAGGAGGCCCTTCTCCGTTGGGTCCTGCCTCTTCAGCCACGCACCAAAGCCAAGCCAGCCGGAACGCTGGAGACGACAGGCCTACATCGAGCTGGTTTATAGCCCAGCTCAGTCGGGGGCCAGGATCAAGCAGCCCCTGGCTGTATCCACGGAAGCCCACGGTATTCATGTAATGGTTCACTTTACCAAACATCCCTGGAGAATGTTTTTTGGGATTGGTTTTGGTTTTTTTTTAAAGAAGAGTTCTTAATGCCTTTGTTTCTTGTACCTGTTAGCTAGCCAGGCAGACAGTGTTGCTACCAGTACTGCACAAACATGAAAATCATGAACTAATCCAAAATGCCCAGAGCCAGTAAGGGAGAGGAAAGGCAGTTCTCCTCCCCCCAGCTTGAAGAGCTGACCAAGTGTTACGCGAGGCAGTGCTCTCTGGTTCTATGCTGACCAGTTCCTTCTTACATCATTCACTAGTCAATTTATAACATAAACAGAACACATTTAGTATATTTTGAAATACAGATTTAAAACCTCAAAAATTAAAAGGCGATGTTAGCTTCATGCAAAGAGTTTATTTCTACCTGGATAAATCAGAGGCAGAGCTGAGGTACAGGCACATGTAAGAGCCTAACTGCCATAAACAGCACTGTGCGCTTTCACGCTTCCCTGCTGCCTCCGAGGAGCAGCTGCTCGAAAGGTGCTCCTAGCCTGCATAAACTACAGTCTGTAGTGAAGGAAAAGAGCGCTGAGGAAGGCGTGGCTTTGGGATTTGGAAATTTAAAACTGCCCTTTAAGTAACTAATCACTTCTTCATCAGTGACATAGACAGTGGGATCAAGGGTACCCTCAGCAGGTTTGCGGATGACACCGAGCTGAGTGGCGCGGTGGACACGCCCGAGGGACGGGATGCCATCCAGAGGGACCTGGGCAAGCTCAAGAGGTGGGCCTGGGCAAACCTCATGAGGTTCAACGAGGCCAAGTGCAGGGTCCTACACCCGGGTCAGGGCAACCCCCGGTATCGATACAGGCTGGGGGTGAGGGATGGAGAGCATCCCTGCCGAGAAGGACTTGGGGGTGCTCGTGGGTGAAAAGCTGGACATGAGCCAGCACTGTGCGCTCACAGCCCAGAAAGCCACCCGTGCCCTGGGCTGCATCCCCAGCAGCGTGGCCAGCAGGGCGAGGGAGGGGATTCTGCCCCTCTGCTCCGCTCTGGGGAGACCCCCCTGCAGTGCTGCCTCCAGCGCTGGGCCCCAGCACAAGAAGGACATGGACCTGCTGGAGCGGGGCCAGAGGAGGCCACAAAGATGATCCGAGGGCTGGAGCCCCTCTGCTCTGGGGACAGGCTGAGAGAGTCGGGGTTGTTCAGCCTGGAGAAGAGAAGGCTCCGGGGAGACCTTATTGCGGCCTTCCAGTACCTAAAGGGGCTTATAGGAAAGATGGGGAAAAACGTTTTAGCAGGGCCTGTTGTGACAGAACAAGGGGTGATGGTTTTAAACTAAAAGAGGGGAGATTTAGACTAGATATAAGGAGGAAATTTTTTACAATAAGGGTGGAAAAACACTGGCACAGGTTGCCCAGAGAGGTGGGAGATGCCCCATTCCTGGAAACATTCCAGGTGAGGCTGGACGGGGATCTGGGCAACCTGATCTAGCTGAGGATGTCCCTGCTCATGGCAGGGGGGTTGGACTAGTGACCTTTAAAGGTCCCTTCCAACCTAAACTATTCTATGATTCTATGACTTTCTATGGTTAAAAAAAAGGGCAAAAAATACTCCAGTTACTGTTCTGCCCTAGCAGCTGCTTGGGAAAAAAATGTCCTTTTAATGTTTTGAAATAACTACATACTGTGCAGCATAGTCTTACCCTTTCCTCATAGGGACTCCTTTTCAGAGCCAATGCACAGAAAAGCACCGCTTATGATGTACAACAACAATCTAAACCACAGTCATTCATTAGTCAACACCAGACCACGCTATAAACACTTCCTTTCTCAAGGACCAGAGGTGTCCTCACAGCATTCTAGCAACACTTATGTCTTATTTTTAAGTTCAGTCCAAGCTCCAATCAACTCACCTTGGTACAAAGACAAGCACACCATTTGTTCGAATTGAGTAAATAACACCATCTGCTATGCAGCGCTCATCTGTTTCTGGGGTTTTGTCTTTGAAGTACATGCACTGGAAGAGTTCAGTAGACTGTTTCTGAGCACGCTGGGCTGCCTGCAAGCACCCCCCCAAAAAGAGAAGAAAAACCCACCTAAATAAATACTTCAACGAGCTTGTTTGGCTTTGATTTCCATAGTTTCAGTTTCCCATTACTTGCTCCCTTACCCAACCCCTAGAAAAATTACATCTAAAAGAAAATCCTACATGTAGTACAGGTGAAGCATGAAGTCACTTTTACTACAAATACCAATTTTCTTCCGAGAGTGAAGTAAAAAAACCCCAAAGCATTATAAATAAAGATGAGGGATACTATGTCAGTGTAGTAGCCAAAGGCCGCAGTCAGGACTGGCACCCCATTCCGTTGGGCAGCGTACAAACATACGGAGACAGGCACGGCGACAGTCTTACCCGGTTTCTGTTATTAATGTGTCTGCACAATTCCTGAAGCTCCTTATTACTGAATACATAATCCTTAACATCTCCTTTAGTTTCACTGAGAGCTGCCGCCGTCAAGAGCCTGTGGACAACAATATCGGCGTATCTTCTAATTGGAGAAGTGAAATGAGTGTACTTCTCTAGGGCAAGTCCTACAAATAAAAAAGAAAAGGGGTGTTAAGCAACCAAAGCAATCGCCTGCCTCCCGCCCAACAGTTCAGAAATAACAACAGGAATAGCATAAAAAATAAAGTGACAAGATACCATAATGATGAAACTCTTCCTCGGGACAAGAGCCAGTTGAGAAGTACAACGCGTTGGACATTGCGTGAGTGGCCATAGATCGCAACAGTTTATTTACAATCGGATCCAATGGGTCATTTGCTTTATCCAGAGACTCGGCCAATGCTTTGTTAGACCTGCCAAAAAAGGGTTCATTCTGAAGAAAATTATGCTACGCCTGATCATAATAGCCTATAGTTAAAAAGAGCATACAAAAGCACATAAAAATGTATTAATCATTATTAATATAAAAATATGAATGACAAGCAGAATTATATTAAAACTTTCAGCACAGTTTAGTAACAGCTCTGCTCTAGAAAAATGTTTTAAAAAAAACCCAATTTTCACCAACAGGCCCATCTCCTGCAACCCGGAGCACTGAGGAGGACTGGAGCAAACCCACTTCTGTGCAGAACTGAAAGGAGGGTGAGATGGTCCAAAACCTCCTGTCCAGGAGAGCACAGATGGGACAAGGTGACATCTCAAGAAAAGGAGGCAACACTGATGCCTCATCCAGAAATGACGCCTCCCAATGTGACAAAGCTCACAGCCTTCTCCTAGTATCTTGACAAAGTAATTCTGAATTATTTGGAGTCATTTAAAATGACTATATTGCATAGAATTAACTTGATTTAAACAAGTACTCTCTTACACTACTATTGCAGGAAATATGGGGCAAACAAGGCTATTACAGAGCTTAACCACTACATACTGACTGAACAAATTCTTTTTGGATACATCTAAAATTACTCAGATACTGCCATTTCCAGTCCAGCCAGCAGAATGCAGAGCCTCTCTTGTTCAGAACATCATCTCCTGCTTACAGAAAGGTTATGGTAATTTTTTTAAGAATCACTATGCAGTGTCTGTTAACATTGATACTGAGAACTGTAATGCTTTGTGACGATAACATAGCCAAACAGTTAATTGCTTAACTTTAATTAAAGTGCTTAAGATGATAAGTAATAAAAGATACCGTGTGTCTATTGAGAAACCTTTGGCGCTGGCACATTCTCGAAGTTCAGTAAAAAATTCCTGTCGCGGTGGAGGGTGTTGACGCAACAAAGCTTGATGAGGAAAGTTTTCTGAAATCTTTTTTGCCACCCAGTGGTTGGCAAGAATCATACATTCCGCCACAGTCTCATGCACCTCCAGCGGCTGCTTGGGGATGAGATCATGGATATTATTTTTATCATCCAGTTGCACTCGGATTTCTACCCCTTCTAGTTCCAGAGCACCACAGCTGTCCCGCTTAGCTCTAACGTGTCGTGCGATATCTGTGAGTTTTGATATTGCCCAAACCAGTTCATCCAGCTTCTTCTGTCTCGTTCTTTCATCCAGGTTTTTCAGTTCCAGGATATCACCAACAACACTTGCGTCTCCGTCCAATAATCCCTGTGCTGCTTCGTAAACTAGCTTGTACGCAGATCGAATGATGGTTTTGTTGTAGCAGACTCGCAGCATTTCGTATGATTCTTTTTCTAGTTCCCACAAGACACTTACAGCATACCTTAAAGATAAGATCACAATCCTATAAATAGTCCTGGTTGACTTAAACTATCATTTCAAGCGCATCCAACTGTTACAAATTTACAGGTTTCATTCTGGGTTTTTTTACTGGAAACATCTTTTTCTTCACGAAACAAACCAGCGCTCAGCAATGCCGCTAACTGATGCACTTGCCTTTCAGTCTCGTGTACCACAACTTAGTAACTGACAACCAACTATGTCAGCACCTGTTGGGGCAGAGTACCCCTGAGGTACAAGGCCACATCTATCTTAAAGCACAGCTACACTGCCATAGTTATTTTTACTCATTTTTACTTTATTAGTCAGGTGCATCCACAATGCACATACCTACACCCTGCATATCCTCACACCAGCCAGCCAACTAGCCCTGTAAATTGTAATAAAATGGGGTAACAGCATGTCTGAGGAATAGGACAACAGTAAAAAACATGACCGTTCACAAGGGTGAATGCGCTCCGGACTGAAACCCGCGTGAAAAAACAAGAACAAAGATGCCTTCACCTTCAGGTTGCTGTTCAAATGCAAAGCAAATTGCTAAGGGTGTGGGTAAACATTATTGGAGGACGAGATAGTCATTGTATAATACTGTGTTTCAGCTTTTTGTGACTCCCTACTACTTCGCTTACAAATAGTAACAAATAATTTGAAGAGCAAGTGCATAAGCAGTTACTACACAAAATCTTACCTATCAACTCCACTAAGAAGAGAACATACGTCAGCACTCAAGACGGAGGGCAGCATGTCATAACGACGATCCGCTAAATAGTAAGTTGTTGCCCTGAGGAATAAAATACATTTACTGTTCTTCTCACAAGGACTCATTGGTGTGTGTCTCCCAAGCGGTTGCGGTATAAGCAAAACAAGACACGCAGCATGATTTTAAAAGGTTATTCTTAGAGAACACACACATGTGCAATACCAAAGTCAAATCATTTAAATAACTATTTGTACAGTACAAGCCTAATTTCACCTTCCTTGGTGTCTTCAACTGCCATTAAGGCCAGAACTAGGGCTGTACGAAATATGCTCAACTAAGAAGAGGTCATTTAATGGCTATACCAAACATCTCTGCTGGCTATACAGTTTACATTTCTTTCTGTCTACGAAGAATACATTTCATGAAGTGATTGAGCAGTTTAAGTTTGAAACAGTGGCAATAAAAGAAAAAAAAGAGTGGAATATTTACATATTGAAACACAAGATTGAATATTAAAACATAAGCCTGCCAAACACCTCTGCAATTAAATTCCTGTAAGACTTAATTCCATTTTATGGATGTTCTATGTTGTGTGTGAAGATTCATCCCCCTTGGAATGCAAACAAGTGGTTTGCAAATACTTCACAAATGTTAAAGTAGACTATAAAGCAAACACTAGTGATTAGGGGAAGATAAACTTAAATCATAACTTTGTGGAAAAGAGCAATTTCGTAGTAAAAGGATGAAGCAGTAGGTCGGAAAGCAGTTTCTTCCCCAGCAGGCCTATTTTATCCAAATAAAAGCAGAATACCATTAGTTATATATTAGTTTTAATAAGCTGTTTCCATGACACAAAAGAAGAAAGAAGAAGAAAGAATGTTTCCTTCCTTCCAGTGTTTCTCAATGTTTCCTTAGGGTAGCATCACAAACTTCTAAGCTCCATAAATTTGCTAGTTTTTAGAAAATAATTTACCTTGCTCTGGCCTCAACATCAGTGTAAGAATTTGCCGCCACAAAATGGGTTACATCTGCAATGTGGACACCTAACTCGAGATTCCCGTTAGGCAGAGTCCTCACGGAGAGTGCGTCATCCACATCCTCGCAGCCTTTTGGGTCGATGCTGAATATCAAGTGGGTCTCTCTCAAGTCAAGACGTTTTTTTTTCCTCCTCTGGATTCACTTTCCATGGATTCTTTAAAGAACTCACAGGCATTTCACTCATCTGTACAAAAACATTATGGATGAACACACAGTTTTATCTTTTCTACAAAAAGAAGCCAACAAATTAGATTTAATTAGCTTTTCATTTTCTACTCTGTTAATTGTTTTGTGTGCTTTTTCATCCTAGACAAATTCTTCTTTCCTTGCATTTGCCAAGTCAGTCTATTACATTTACTTCACAGAAAGTATGAAACAGAACTGAAAAGAATGCTACACATATTATTAACAACTGGTATTACTGTGGTGATATTGCAGTTCTGGCAAACCACCACTGTATATTGGGTTTTTACATTCTTTTTCTTTCAATTAATAGTAGGTATAATCAAAATACTTATCTATGAGAGCTGGTTCCTCTCCTGGTTGAAGACAAAAGGATTTAAGACAATGATTTCAGTAGGTCCAGGCCTTTAGGATCAGTACCATAAACCCATATTAAAGACAGTAATATCTTAAAAGTCTACCTCAAATTAGAATTAAGAGTTTGTAATCTTCTCCTCATAGCAAACACATTGTCTTAAAGTCACTCTTGACTTGAAAATTCATAGTATCTATAGAACCACTGATCCAAAAGTAATCCCAGAAAAATAACCTATAAATAGTTTTCAGCTTTCAAAGCCTGTTGGCAACTAAGACATTCAGCTGTAAGAGAGTTCCCCTCTTTGAGAAACCAGAGCCTGGAAATCAACAGAAAATAGTGTATCTAATCACAAAGACTAACCTGGATTTCTGAGAAAGGAGCAACACAGATGCTGTTCTCCACCAGAATAGCTGCAATTTCCCCCTCAAGATCTCCAATTCTTCCTAGAACTCTCACAAAGTGTCCATTTGGATATACAGAAGTTGATTCCCAAGAATCGATACGCACGACAACTCTATACTCCTGCAGCAAGACAATTCTGTTAGAACAGCAATCTGCTCCTGACAAGCAATCAATACAAATACTCCTGCAGGGGCAAACAACGCTATCCAAAGAGACTGACAACTCTGAAAACTTTATAGCAAGGAAAAAGAAACCCACAAGGAGAAGCACCCAAACGAATACTGAGAATTACATTTATTTCCTGATCAAAGACCCACTGGGCGTCATTATATAGAGAATCTGTATCTTAAAGTATAAAAAATAAAAGCAAAATCGAGATGTACACAAATACTCTTAAACCAGAAAAGACACAATTGGAATTTACTTCTTGGCTGTGAAGAAGTACTTAACATTACAAGGTAAAAGCAGCCAGGAATGAACAAAACCATGTTTCTTCTTCCTACAGCGATGGCAGGCTAATCATCACAATTCATTATTTGTTGAAAAGCTCTCCTTACTACTTTAATCAAAGTTATATATAGTCATAGATCCAATAAAGCCACAAGGGCTGTTACAATTTATACCCCTAGTATGACCTTTAATTGATCAGAAAAAAACAAAGCAAGTAGTATATAAACACTCAGGGGACCTGGACTGTGGCCCAAATTCAGAACTCAAACAAGCTTTATTACCGGCGGGTGACGCAGTTTTGACAGGAACTGAACACATTCCTTCAAGGCAGAAATTGAACTACTCTCACAGACGTAACTTTATTAATAGTTTTACCCGTGTTTTTGCCATGGAAAACATCATTAGAGCATATAACACCGCACAATTTTGTAGGAATACAGAATAGAGACACTTCTGTCAAATTACCTGTAATGCTTCAGCTTGCTGGGTACTGATCCGGATTTTGGGAATTCGGTAGTCCCAAGGTGTAACAAGGATTTTCTGAGCATTTCTGCTCTGGGACTGGCTCTCTTCTTTAGAGGGGAAAGTGACCACATAATCCCTCCAGTTCTTTTGAATGATTCCAACAACTTTACCTTTTAATAAGGAACATTGTTGGCTGTACATTAAAGAGTTAAACAGGAACATGAAAGCAAATACGTGGGAGGTATAGAAGATTCACTGCTTTGTAATATGAACTAATGTGTCCAGAAATCTGTATCGCAATTGCTAACAACATATGGTATGCAGACAACAACACAAGTTTGTTATAAATTATCGTTGGCACAGACAGTTTTTAATGAGCTTTTATTTATGTGGAGACTAACTTCATTGTACAGATTTCAATTGATACAGTACATAAATTATTCAGAGATTCCCACTACTACTGAAATGTGGCCAATTCTAGTAAAAAATACAGCAAATTTTTAATAGCAAAGATCAAAATCAAACAGCATTTTCTTGCAGGAAGAGAATTAACCTCCTAAAACTTTTAACTCTGACCTCAGCAAACTTTTAAGATGTCGCTACACCTGCAGAGTTATATTTTCAGTAAGACTCTACGTTCCCAGGGTACACAGGCAAGTCACATTGTAATGGGAGCGGATACTTCTTCACCCAACAAAAAAATTTTTCATCTTGAACGTTATTTGTCATCAAGGAATTAAAAGGATGCTGTTATCTTTCTGTATCAACATTGACAGTGGAGGACTTGAGTGCACACTCTGGTAAATTGGTCTGTGTTAGAGTGGCTGTTCGTCTCTTGTAGAGCTGTGAAGATGACAGCATGCGTTTGGGTAGTAAAGTATTCCAAACTCAGTATTTTAGGAAGGTAACTATAATAATTCAGCTATTTCTGTGAATGAAATTAAAAAGAAAAAAAAGGGGGGGAGGGGTCGCATATAGAAAGAATCTAGTGGCCTTCTTGTTGGGATATGTTAGAATGCTTTAATTTGGGATAATCACATCAAATTTACTATGGTGCAAAAAACGTGACAATCGCAGAAATCAAGGGAAGGGACTATATAATGAAGAGTGCAACACAGCTTGGACCAAGGAAGTGAGGTGATCTCAGCAAAACATTGTATCGTGCCATCTCCTTTACCTGTGGGCATAGGGTCACCAGTGGTGTCGGCGGGTGCTTTATCCTCAGTCTCATTTTCGCAAAGGGCAACAGTCCTCCCTTTCCATTCATGCAAAGGTAGTAACTCAACAGCTACCACATCACCATGGATTGCACGATTTCGAGCTCTGGCCCCATAAATAAGGATGTCACTTTGAAGTTCTAAATTTAAAATAGAAAGAAACAGAACTATAAACTCCTAAAAAATTCAAATCCCTACACTCTTGGCAACATTCTGCTGAAGTAACAGAAAATGACATTTGCAATGTGATTTGTTCCAAAATGGACTATTGGCAAGTAATTAATATTGCAAGAAAATGAAAACCTTTCCCTCTTTTTTTTTTAAAGGCGATATTAAGCAATTCTGTAAGTAATCTCTTAGACAAAAAGCAGCATAGGCTAGGATGAGTTCATTGCTCTTAGGCAGCAGCTTTAAAAACACACAATACTGTTAAATTGTGGAAACCACTGCCACAGGATTCTGGGCAGGGTCCAGAATTAAAAAAGTTTTAAAAAAAGGATTAGTATATTGAACACTGGTTTGACTGCAGGGTCTGTCACAGGAACATTTGAAAGTACTTATCAGTGAAAGCTGGGACAATCTATCTGTGCAAGGATAATGCGCTGTTCCTTCAAAAGTATTTATTACTAATTCATACCAGAAAGACAATACCGGTGTTCCAATCTGATGCAAAAGGCCTTTTTCCTATTGTGGTCACAATGACCAGCTTCCTAATCCTGCAAGCAGTTATTTCAGTCAAATGAGTGGTCATCTGAAGTCAGAGCGAAGCACAGAGAGAACACTTTGCATCAGCATCCAACTTCAGAAAAGGTCTAGGGAAACGCGTTAGTAGGACAAGAGTCCAAAACGTGGCCAAACGTACTAAGAAAGAGGAAGGAGGACATAAAGCGTATTGTTCTCTCATGAGGCCCACCCTCTGGTTAAGCCTCAGCCTCCTTTCTGGCCCATGAAAACAACCCCAGCACTGGAGTATCTTAGCTTCCATCTTGTTTAATAACGGAACAGCTACATACATATGGCCACGCGGCGTGACGTAAAAAGCACAGACAGTGTCAAAAAGGCATTGAGTAAATCCTCTCGTTGTCTTTTCACCTGTTTCTTTGCTGCCAAATCCCTGAAGTCGAACAAAAGCTTCCAGTTGTGCTCTATGCTTATTGACATTCAGTGTACCCTAGAAGAAAATAACAACCCGATAAACAGAATGAAACAGTCACACTTCTCAATAGCCAGCTTTAAAGCATAAAATTTTTGGTTTTACAATTACTTTTAGATAAATTAGTAGTTTTTATTGATATGTAGGTTATTTTGAACGTAACTGTTCTCTCTATAGGGGGAGAATGTACGATGCAGAACTTTCAAGTACTCACTTCTGGAAAAGAATGGTAAGTTCTTTTACATGCTCAATTTAATTGTAAGCTGGTAAAGGTCCTTTTATTCAAAGCACAGGCAGTGTACTTTTGCTGCCTGCCTTAATATGGAATCTGGAGTTATTCCTACAAGAAAGAAAAACCTCAGTCTTTCTGTTCATATTCTATTCTTGCCTCACTGCTGAAATTGTCAAGAAAGGAATAAATTACTATCTCTATTTTTTAAAATTATTTTTAAGAGAAGGACACTTGTCCACCAACAATCCGTATTAAGGCCGTGAACAGCCATAAAACCATAAATTAATTTCACTGACTGAGAGATCTCTGTGCAAATGAAGTGAGAAATGCTGCCTTGTACAGCATTATTTATATTTAAGAATGAGATATAGCTGCTTCATATCACACCCAGTTTCTCAATTTATAGGTATATCACATATCAACCTGAAGAAAAATCCATAGCAAATTTAAGATCCTCAATAACAAATTCTCGTTTCTCCTTCTCCAAGAGAAAAAAAACCCATGTGTTCACAAGATGAAGTAGGGGAAATATTTTGAGACTCCTAATCCCTTCCATCCTCTTACTCTTGCTTTTTTGTTTTCTTTCACTCTTCCCACTATAGCAATATTTCTTTATCTAACCAGTCTAATTCAGGCAACTAAAGGGACCAAGCACAAGACTAAATTGTTCTGTGTATGCTCTCCATATAGCAAATTACCTGTATATATCTTCCAGATTTGATCCCAGCCTCCAATATTTCCACAGGTAAGTGCTCAGGGTATTCTTTTCCATTGTTTTCTTGGCTTTCACTCTCCCGTTCACGCCGAGCTTGAAGTATAGAGTCAAAGAGTTCATGGGCAGCCTTTAAGTCAGGCCAAAAGTTATCCAAGTAATTCTGTATGCACATATATAAACAAACATGAAAGTATTTAGAGGTCTCTGTTCTTTTAATAATGCTGTTGGAAAGCCCATAATGGACAAGAGCTGTCCCATATGCTATACGCAAACAGCACTTCCAAGTGGTAATGATGTGTGTGCTCTAAACACCACAGAGTAGTTCCAGGTTCAACCTAACCATTTGCTAAATACAGCAAAGGAGGCACGACTGTTAGACAGCATCCTAGACTAGGGACTCACAAAGTTTCCCTATCAATACACCCCATCCAGGCCACATACTTCTTGTAAAGTGCCATAGTAGAAAAATCAAACTGGCACCCCACTATTATTTTTACACTTTTCATATGATTTTGTACGCTACATTTGGGCCACTTTCCATTGCCTCATAGCAATTAAAAAAACCAAGCATCATCATTTTTATATAGCTTTAAGGTACATCTGTTTGGTCCTGGTTTTATTCAACATCCTTTCACAGCTAAACATAAACATCCCATCCACATATCCCGCTGAATACAAGCGGTATCAGAGATCAACAACTAAACGGAGACTGAATTACCTTCTCACGCATCACTGTATCCTAAGTAGTCAAGGCTAAAGTAAACTGGCAGAATAACGCTGCTGGTTATTTAGGCTACAGCTGGTTACGGACTGCTTGCACTACAGTTTTAGACAGCTGGCTGAGGTAACTGATCATTGTTCATCAATGCTAAATCCTTTAAAAACAAGGAAAATAATAAAAAGGGCTCATAAGAAAGATGACCTCTACCTTTAGAGCTGCTATTTTTCTTTTCAGTTCTCTGGTTTGCTCACTGCCACTATTTTTTATGACATTCCCATGAATGACATCTTTGCTTTCTTTGATAAATGAAGACATGAGTTAGCATCAGAGTTTTCTTAAATGTAAACTCTGAAATGATTTGCACCATACATTGGGCTTTAATGTACCTGCTTCATCATTTTGATGCAGCATAAAGGAAATCACCTTCTATTTTTCTGGCATGTTACCTTGAAGGAAATCACAAACACTCCTTCTGTTTCATTTCCATACTGCCTGATAGCATCTTCATCTTCTGTTACCATAACAACTGGCATCTGACCCAAGCAGTGATTATAATACCAGACTGCTGCATTGTAAATACTCCTAGAAAAGCAAAGTTTGAAATAAGATTTCTGGTATATCTCATTTGCTACTTGCAAGACATTTGCAGGCTTTGTACAAACGAGATTTTGGGCTAACACGCATACTTTTGAGAAATATACACCAAGGTACATAAACCTTGTAACTGCAAAAATTTTTATGTGCCATACATAAGCACCAAGAGAACAGAGGAAAATAAAATGTCTCCTCCCCTATACATCCACTTGTGCCCTATCTGCAACGTACCATATTGTTCCTGAGTGACAGTTTGTAAAAAGCAAGTTGGAGCAGCCAGGACTCCAATGCTACGCTGTTTGCAGGCTATCAAACATGACATCTAACAGTCCACTAAGATGTGCGTGATCTATCTATTATGCTAAAGCATTCTTTTAAATGGCTGTGTAACTTTAAAATGATCCAGCTTGGTTTTAGCATTATTGCATTTAATTAAGTTAATTTTTGTCTGTTTTCCTAACAAAACAGTGTTGCCACTTTTTTAATCACAAAAGGACAACCTAGACTTTCAGTTATTGTGAACTGTTCCAGAGCTCAGCAGAGCAAGAGTATGAGCTCTTACGTACCCAATGCATGCTAATATTCCTAAATACAATGTCACGATGTTGTCCAGTGTAATACTACATAAGTTAAAACAAACCTGGTCTGCCATTTCTCCATGGATTCTCCCCTCTCTCTTGGCAAATAAGAATGCTGGTGGAATTCATTAGCAAACACAATACAGTCATGACGGGCATCCTTTACGAGATTTCGTAACTTGTTGTACTGTCTGGAATATGAAAAAGATAAATATAGTCTTGTGCTTTCTTTTGATAATGCTATTTTAACTCCAGATGAAAATACAGGTGAAAAACTCAAGGAAAAGTACTGTCATGCACAAAGAAATGCGCTCATGAAATTACACCGTTGATGATAAAACCCAATTCATCATCTGTAAGCAAGCTTTTCTAACTTCCATTATGAATGCTTCTGATTTTTAAACATATTTCTTTTCCAATGAGCCCCACAAAACATCATAAGTGTTCAGGAACTTATTTTGTCACTTCTGGGACAAGAGCTATTTCTTCAAAGGCGTGTGTGCTTTAGAAATATAGGAAGATCTTGATAGTAAATTGCACTCTTATATGCTATGGTAATATATAGGTTAACGCCTGGTAAGGTAAGTACCATATAATAACATTAACTGCTCCCCAAAGACTAGTGCTGAGTCTTTAATACAGCACACCAAAACCACGTCCATAATCTAGTTGTGGCACACAATATATCGTTACTGCAAAGTCTCCGTAATTCCTGTCACAAGCCATCTGATTAGTTAATAACGCTACAGGTTTAATATTGCTCCTATCAAGTGAAAACTATGACAGGCATTGATGTCCATGGATCACAAAAGATCACAGTGCTTTCCCTTCCGTAAAATTACATTAAGACACCTGAAAGACCTAAAAACAAATTAAGCACAGTATATTTGCTGACTTTGGGTTACTGTGCTTAAATATACATTTTACAAAGTCAGTATCTTTACTTCAATCTAAATTAAAAATAAGTTATTATAGGATAAGTACCTGCGTCCTTTTTGATGTTGCACAGCTTGACACGCTGTTTGCATGAAAATAATACCTTTCAGCTCCGGAAACTCGAGAATCTCGAGGTAATCTTGAACAACCTTGCAGTCAGGGACAACATAATGCGTAACATCGTCCGATAACAATTTGCCATCTAAAATATAATTCAGAGTTTAAAGGTTTAAACTTTCAGTTGCAATACTAGTTTCTTAAAAATACTTTCAGATGTCAGGAAATTAGAGTTGTGTATACTCAAAGGTATACATATCTCTTTTTCTGATGAACAAAATTATTACTATGGTACAACTCTGTGGTACAATCTCTAAAATTTGTGACAGCACCCTTTTGCCTCCAGTGATGCCAAAATTTAGTGCAAATTCTATCCAAATGAGTGAAAAAGATCCACCTTCATTATGAAAAAGATGCAACTTAAAGAGTGCAGGTAACAGTCCTTTTCTCTCTACTTCCATATGAAAAAAGGGACTACACATCTGCCACAGAAAATGTTTTCATGGAACTTTCAAAGGGTGTAGAATTCCGGGTACTTCTGTTACACTGCTTCCACAGACCTCTCTATTCAACACTATCGATTTACAGCAGGCTCTTCTTCTAGATCTTTACATAAAACAATACAGATAAGGGTACATGTGGAGAACAGCGATGCTACGGCAAAGAGATGTTCTTGAATCTAAACTATTAACCATCATTGCTAATTTTCTCTGAAGACACTCCATCCCTTAGGAATACGCCATCAAAACACCACAACCAACCCATCACAGGTGCCATCTTAAAATGTACCTCAAAATTAACGAGCTTAATTGCTTTAGATATTTCAAAGATTACCCAATAAACTTTTGGGCAGGGGGGGACCTCCACTATATTTTCTCTCAATGTGTATTTATCCCTTATGATATTATAAACACTGAACTGCTGAACTTACCACAGTGCAGGCAAATTATGTATGATAAAAGTATACAGATCTTGACAAGTCAGGTTATTTTCATGTATTTCTTAGAAGCTGACACAGGACAATCTGTCAGTTAACTGTGATCACTAGAAGTGTGAATCCAGTAGGCACAATTCTGCAAACAGCAACGTGGCTACACCTCACACTGAAGGCATATAATGGATGATGGCAGAATGCATACAGGAAAGGTAACATTTATTAATAATTCAGAAGAGCATTAAAAGTGAAATGTCACTTGAAGATTTATGTAATCTGCCCATATTAAGCTATCCTTGCCTAACCTATACATCTAGGTCAGAATACCTTCTAAGTAGGCACAGCACAGCATTACAAGTACCTGTAGATGTGATTTATGCAGGCAGTTTCTCACAGTGCATGAAATAAGTTTGCTCAGCACACTGTGTAGAGTCAGGAATGAAAACAAACGTTCACCTCACCTCTGAATTACCTAAAATAATTACAAGGGGACATATTCTGATACTCATCTACAGCACAATTTGCATTTAAGTCCAGAAGAGAGGAAGTTAGGCATGACAAGAAAGGCAAGACTTTTTTTCTGGTATATGCCTGTAACTTATCCTTAAGGAATTCACAACCAAATGCAATACATTAGGGAGCAGTAACTATCACTAGTCCTGACATCCTCGACAGCAGTAATACACTGCGCTACCTTCTGCCCTCAATTGCAACGGGCACCTAAACCAAAAGTGACAACATCTATATCAATTACAGTTCAGAATTAAAAAGAAAAGAGTTAAAATTCTCAACCTTTTCTTTTAGGTAAGCAAATAATTTGGACAATTTAAATAGGTTGGATATTATGTTAGTTATTTCCTAGTCAGTTTTTTGCACCAAATGAATTGTGCTATTTAACAACACAAAAAACCCCTGAAACATCAACCAAAGGTCACATGATGATCTATGATGCACATAATAGCACCACAGTATGTAAAAACAGCAACAAATCTAGACATCGTAGAGGCTGGTGGGCTGCCCGTGTCTGAAATGGCCAGATATAACACAGGCAATTACATTTCATTACTTAACAGAAATAACTGCTGATGCAGAATTACAATCGCTTCAAGACAACGGCTTGACCCCATTGTAAGAATACTTAACAGGTACGTATAGAATTTAATTCATGCTATAAACCACCACCCTGCAGAACTTAATGCATTTTAAATGATCTTTTAAAAAAAGGGAAGCGTGAAACTTGCATTATCCTTTAGCCTTTTGTCACTGTCTGTAAACTGTTCACCGTCAAATCCTGTAACGATCAGTTTATCAATTCCGTCTTCTCTTTTCTTAACACCTCGTTTATTTCTGAACGATTTTGCTCCGAAGGAGTGCTTTTGCTATATCCCTCATCTGGTGCCGTTTGGGCTTTCCGGGGCTGTACGTGCCGTTGTCCAGCGCCGTCCCCGCGCGGCTCGGGACGGCTGAGGGGAGCTCTGGGACGAGCCTCCGGCGCCCGCACCACGCCGGCCCCCTCCTCTCCCCAGCTCTCTCCCGTCGTTACTTCTCTTTTATTCACCGCTTCTCCCGCTCGCTGCTCCCCTGCGCTGCCCTCCGCACCCGCGCCAGGTCCCGCCGGGTCCTGTCAGGCCTCCCCGCCCCGGCACCCCCGTCTGTCAAGGCCGCGCGGATCACCTCTGCACAGGGATCACCCTTTGCACCCAGCCTTGGCCTGCGTGAGCCGAGGCACAACGGCCCCCGGGGGCAAGCTGCCCACCGCTCCAGCTCGCCCCCCGCGGGCGACCCCGGGTCTGGCAGTCCGGATCCCCCTGCCTCTTCTCCCAGGAGCCCGGAGCCCCGAGCCCCAGCCTCCCGCCGTCAGCCCCCTCACCGCGAGAACAGGTGGCCCGGCACAGGGCGCTGCGGCACGGCACGTCGGGGCGGAGGTAGTGCTCCCGCACGACGCGCACCGAGCGGCCCTGCTGGCCCCGCAGCTGCAGCACTTTCTCCGTGCGGAGCATTGGCATGGCGCGAAGCTGCGGCCCCTCGCGCGGGCCCGCTGCTCCCAGGGCGCTTGCGCATGGCGCGGGGGGCGGTGCAACCGTACGAGGCAGGGCCTCAGTGGAGGGGCGGGAAAGATTGGGCTGGTGCTGGGGAGAGCTGAGGGGCGGCTCTGAGGGACAGGCGGGAGCGAGCTGAGGGAACCGGGGCCGCAGCTGGGGGACAGGCGGGAGCGAGCTGAGAGAACCGGGGCCGCAGCTGAGGGGCGGCTGTGAGGGACAGGCGGGAGCGAGCTGAGAGAACCAGGGCCGCAGCTGAGGGACAGGCGGGAGCGAGCTGTGGGAACCGGGCCGTAGCTGAGGGGCAGGCGGGAGCGAGCTGAGGGAACCGGGGCCGCAGCTGAGGGGCGGCTCTGAGGGGTAGGCGAGAGCGAGCTGAGGGAATCGGGGCCGCAGCTGAGGGGCGGCTCTGAGGGAACCGGGGCCGCAGCTGAGGGACAGGCGGGAGCGAGCTGAGGGAACCAGGGCCGCAGCTGAGGGGCGGCTCTGAGGGAACCGGAGCGGCAGCTGAGGGACAGGCAGGAGCGAGCTGAGGGAACCGGGGCCGCAGCTGAGGGGCGGCTCTGAGGGAACCGGGGCGGCAGCTGAGGGACAGGCGGGAGCGAGCTGAGGGAACCGGGGCTGTAGCTGAGGGGTGGCTCTGAGGGGCAGGCGGGAGCGAGCTGAGGGAACCGGGGCCGCAGCTGAGGGACAGGCAGGAGCGAGCTGAGGGAACCGGGGCCGCAGCTGAGGGACGGGCGGGAGCGAGCTGAGGGAACCGGGCTGTAGCTGAGGGGCAGGCGGGAGCGAGCTGAGGGACAGCTCTGAGGGACAGGCGGGAGCGAGCTGAGGGACAGCTCTGAGGGACAGGCGGGAGCCAGCTGAGGGAACCGGGGCCGCAGCTGAGGGGTGGCTCTGAGGGGCAGGCGGGAGCAAGCTGAGGGAGCCGGGGCCGCAGCTGAGGGACAGGCGGGAGCGAGCTGAGGGAACCGGGCCGTAGCTGAGGGGCAGGCGGGAGCGAGCTGAGGGAACCGGGGCCGCAGCTGAGGGGTGGCTCTGAGGGACAGGTGGGAGCAAGCTGAGGGAGCCGGGGCCGTAGCAGAGGGACAGGCGGGAGTGAGCTGAGGCAACGGGGGCTGAGGCAACAGGGGCCGTAGCAGAGGGAGAGGTGGGAGTGAGTTGAGGGAACCAGGGCCGCAGCTGAGTGGGGGCTCTGACGGGCTGGGCCCGGCTGGGGGCTGAGGAGAGGACCGGCCATCGGCAGGTTCTGAGCCCTGGGAGCACCCTAGCTTGTGTGGCTGGGTGAGGAAAGAGGACAGACTCCCTTTCAGTGAGGGAAAACCGGGGGACAGTGGAGAAAACGCTGAAAAAGTGGCTGGGGTGTTCACCGAAGGCAAACTTGTTAGACTCTGTTAGGTGGCAGTGGCATTAGGTTGGGGTGGTTGTGGTGAACATACTTGTGAGGTTTTTCTGTTTGTTTTTAGGCTTCCTATTACAAGGACAGTGATGTGGGTTTTGGTGCTGGAGGGTCCAGGGAAGAACAAGAACAGAAGGCGGCTGTCTTGCTGTGCCTAAGCTGTAGTCCTACATAAATGCATGTGTGTGAACCTCCATGGTCTTTCATGGCATCTTCCAGGAGAAATCCCAGGTCCGTTCCTCAGATCATCTAGTTTTGTGTAATCACCTGCCAGCACTCAGAGAGTTGAGGTGGGGAAGGGGACTAGGGTGTGTGAGGAGTACAGGCAAGCCCTAATGTCAGCTAATTTACGGTAGGCGCCAATATTGTTCTTCACACTTATGGAGGGGAAGGTAAAGGCACTGAAAGATGCCTAATCTCAGTCAGTGCTCTGTAAATAAGGCTATGATGCTGTTAGTATGGCGTTGGGGGGATGGTTATTTTGACTATTAAAAAAGAATTACTACTTTTTCAATATTAATTAATTGCCTACATCATAACCTCACTTGAACATAAATACATGGTCCAAACTATCTAGTATTTGTCCTTATGAGGAAAAAAGACTGGGAAAGAGCCAAGGCAGTATGTCACTGTATGTTCCTGTTTATTCTACTTGCTTGTTTTTCACATGTTTTATAAAATGTGAGTCTCCAATGACTAATACTTCTAAGTAACCAATTGGTGCCAGTAAATGGAAGTACCATCTGTAAGAAACTGATTTGCAGAAGCCAAGTTCTCAAACATATGAGGAGGAGGAGGTGTTATAACTTAGTGAGAGACGACCGAAGCGTAGACTTGGTTTTGGTAGTCAAGATGATTTTAGACATATTATGTAAGCAGGATGTGAGAGGAAAAGGGAAACAGAGACCAAAATGGTGGAGCTCTTGTTCAGTAGGAACAAAGATGAAATAACCAGCGGTGATGGAAAGGGGAAGAAAACCACAGCGTTGGGGAGAAAAGACATTTAATTCAGTTTGAAATGTAGCAGATGCCGATTGCTGACACAGTGAAAAACACAAACCCGTGTGCTTACTCAGTGTCATTCAATGACTGCAGTAAAATGAAGGTTAATTAAATGAAAAGTGACTGAGATCACTGCGCTTATTTGTTCACTGTTTCACAGAGAAAAATGTACAACCTTTGGGCTAAGTTCATGCACCGCTCATACAGTTGAGCAGCTGCATGCTTACTTCTCATATCCTAGTCAGAACATTTTTTAAATTCTCACAGTTTCCCCCCCTCCCTCCCTTCCTTCCTCTCTTGGAGAGCAACCTCTTATGAGTAAAAGTCAGTCTAAGGTTGAGTCACTAAAGCCAAAGAGAACTGTTTACACTTTATCTAACAACCAACTTTGTCCCAATGAGATCAGGGACAAACTTTCATGTTCATCTGGTAATTTGTTTTATACATGGCAAGGAGTTTGTGCAGGGAGAGCCAAAACTAACAGGATAACAAGAACATCTTTAATTGTTTTAAAATAAAAGCTGCAAAAATGTTTTAAGTATCAGAAGATCTCATCAAATGCTGAAGAATTAAGATGGAGTGCAATGCAGCTGCTGAATGATGGGACATAAATTTCTTCATGCACTTTTCTTTCATTAAGTGCTTGAGAAAAAAAAAAGGTGGTAAACAGAAAAAAAAGCAGTACAAATATTCTTTTCATAGAGTATTCCTTACTTCATACAGTGCTCCCTTGGATAACACCAGTGAGTGCTAGAGAAGCTTTTATTTTAAATGAGTGAGAGAAGTCTCTTTAAAGTTCAATTACATGTTTGTTCTGGCCTGCGTTTGGAAGTGTGAGCCTCTCAGGAGGTCTCCCTGCTTGGAAAAACGTGTCAGGAGACGCAGAACAGAATTTCAATGTAGTACCTTTTGATAGAAGTTGCTCAATATTTTGGCAAAGAAATGTTTCAGGTCATTGGAGAATAACAGCTTTTGGCTCATGTTTCCCAAGCTTGAAGCCTGATTCATCTGACAAATGCCTGAAAACAATATGGCTCAAGAGACTCAGTTTGAATGCAGAAGTAGAAGTTTATTATGTAGGTTATTAGGCATCTATATGTGGAAATGGAATGTGCACAAGGCAAAAGCAGGTATTCAAATATAGGCGTGATATATTGTCGACCGTTTAATGTTCACCTGTTTACCAGTATTTCTCAGTTGGCACCACACAGATATATCTTTTGCTACACCTCACTTCTGCCCTGGCAAAGCAACTACTGGGTTTTCTTCTTGCAAAGGGACTTTCTTCTTGGTTTGTAAAGCCTGTTATTACACCCTCCTCCCTCCCTCCTGTTGTGCGGTGGGCTGCAGAGCTACATTGGGCTTCATTAGCCAAGTGTAAGATGGTGACAGAAAAATAAATGTATATAGCAAATTATATTCTGGCCAGCTACTGTGCTTGTAAACAACTGCAGTAGGTGGCCTAAAGATGGGATTATGTAAGCTATGAGGTCTAATACAGGCTGATTGAAGAAAAAAAGATGGAGTAACACAAGCAAGAGACAGAATATTAAAGTCTGGGATCCACAGTCATGGAATCAATAGAAATCACAGAATCACAGAGTGGTGGGGGTTGGCAGGGCCCTCTGGAGCCCACCCAGCCCAGCCCCTGCCAGAGCAGGGTCACCCAGCGCAGGCTGCACAGGGCCGCGTCCAGGCGGGTTGGAATCTCTCCAGAGAAGGAGACTCCACACCCTCCCTGGGCAGCCTGTGCCAGGGCTCTGGCACCTCACAGCAAAGACGTTTTCCCTCGTGTTCAGGCGGAACTTCCCATGTGCCGGTTTGTGCCCGTTGCCCCTTGTCCTGGCGCTGGGCACCACTGAGAAGAGTCTGGCCCCGTCCTCTTGACACCTGCCCATGAGATATTGATAAACGTTGGTGAGGTCCCCTCTCAGTCTCCTCTTCCTCAGGCTGAACAGCCCCAGCTCCCTCAGCCTTTCCCCACAGGAGAGATGCTCCAGGCCCTCAGCATCTCTGTACCCTCCGCTGGGCTCTCTCCAGTAGCTCCTCGTCTCTCTTGAGCTGGGGAGCCCAGAACTGGACACAGGACTCCAGATGGGGCCTCACTAGGTCAGAGTAGAGGGGGAGGAGAACCTCCCTCGACCTGCTGGCCACACTCTTCTGCATGCCCCCCAGGATGCCGTTGGCCTTCCTGGCTGCAAGGGCACGTTGCTGGCTCATGGTGAGCTTGTCACCCGCCAGGACTCCCAGGTCCTTCTCCTCAGAGCTGCTTTCCAGGAGGTCACCTCCAACCTGTACCAGTGCAGGGGGTTGTTCCTCCCCAGGTGCAGGACCCTGTCCAGGTCTCGCTGAATGGCAGCACAGCCTTCTGGTGTATCAGCCAGACCTCCCAGTTTCATGTCATCAGCAAACTTGCTGAGGGTGTGCTCTGTCCCTTCATCCAGGTCATTGATGAATAAATTGAACAAGACTGGCCCCAGCACTGACCCCTGGGGACACCACTAGCCACAGGCCTCCAACTAGACTCTGTGCCGCTGATCTCCACCCTCTGAGCTCTGCCCTTCAGACAGTTCTCAATCCACCTCACCGTCCACTCGTCTAACCCACGCTTCCTGAGCTTACCTATGAGGATGTTGTGGGAGACAGTGTCAAACACCTTGCTGAAGTCAAGGTAGACAACATCCACCACTCTCTGCTCATCCACCCAGCCAGTCATGCCATCACAGAAGGCTATATCGGATTGGTGAAGCATGATTTCCCCTTGGTGCATCCATGTTGACTACTCCTGATCACCTTCTTTTCCTCCACATGCTTAGAGATGACATCCAGAATGAGCTGCTCCATCACCTTTCCGGGGTGGAGGTGAGGCTGACTGGCCTGTAGTTTCCCGGGTCTTCCTTCTTGCCCTTCTTGAAAACTGGAGTGACATTGGCTTTCCTCCAGCCCTCAGGCACTTCTATTCTCCATGACCTTTCAAAGATGATGGAGAGTGGCTTGGCAATGACCTCTGCCAGCTCCCTCAGCACTCGTGGGTGCATCCCATCAGGGCCCATGAATTTGTGGGTGTCCGGTTTGCCTAAATGATCTCTAACCTGATCCTTCTTGACCAAAGGAAGGTCTTCCTTTCTCCAGACTTTCTCTCTTACCTCCAGGGTCTGGGATTCCTGAGGGCCAGCCTTAGCAGCAAAGACTGAAGCAAAGAAGCCGTTCAGTAACTCTGCCTTCTCTGCATCTTCCGTCCCCGGGGCACCCACCTTGTTCAGTATGTTTCCATTTGAAAAAGGCCCTTTTTTTTTTCTCCAACACCTCCGTCACTGAGGTAGAGAGGATGCAAGATTTGATTATCTTATAGCATATCTTTGAAGTTGGTTCTTCCATTCTTAAAGCAATTTTGAAGAAACTGGCAATTCAGCATCTGCTTCTAACTCATACAAAACTGAATAAATGCAGTCTTTTCTCTGGAGATTCCTTCTCCTGGATTGCTGGCTCAGTAAAAGCCAAATATTGTAAAAATAATACCCACGTTTAGAATGGTCTCAGGATTAATATGCCATTCCTTGCTCTCGTAAACAGGCATCATGCACTGTTCCTGCCCAGCTGCACTCTGGATGCCAATGCTTAGTGTCTTTTAGAGATTTAGTCTCCTTCCTACCATGCAGCAGAGGAGTGCTGATCAGAGAAGCTGCCTGTATTTCCTGAACAAAAGAATGTAAAAATCAAGATCAGCATCCGTGGCTCCATTACATGTAGCTGCATTTCTGAAGTAGAATTCGTTGCCTTCGTTTGTGAGAAAGCATATAAAAAATGGATGAAATATGTGGTGATGTCCTAGCTGAAGGGCCGTGAATTTTATTCCATTAGGTCGGAACGGTCAGCTTGTCAATGAAGAGCAGTTTAACGGGTGTAGCACATGCTTTTATACTATTCTGTTTATCAGCAATATTCCCAGCTAGAACTCTCTTTCTCCTTAAAGGAGCTGTACCAAGGTTAATTATGTTTATTGTTGGAAAAAAATTACTTCATTTCTAGCCTGAACTTGCTAACATGGTTTTTGCCTCACGGCGTATTTGTAAAACTGGAAAGCTCTCTCCCATCAAATTTCTTTTCTGCTTTTACCCTGTCATCTAATAATGTCTTTTGCTTTTTCTTTGATAACTTAAACAGGTCGAAGTCTCCATTTTTCATGTTTTGCAACTCTTTAATCTTTTTGTGTTTTATTTCTGAAGAGAAAGCCATTGCTTAAAATCCTTATTGCATTGTGTATACTAGAATTGAAAACTGTGCCATGGCCTGAATCAGATACTATGTAAAAATCTTCCTACTTCTTGTTCTCCTGTATACGCATCTTAGAATTAGACTCCCCCCCACCCCGACCCCCCCCCCACTTTTCATATTAACATTGTGCTGAGGGCTGAGGTTCAGTTATTCATCTATCACTATTTTCAAATATTCTTACAAGTCAGTACTTCCTAGACAGGCTCCCTACTATGTAAGCATGGCTTACATCCTTTGTTGCTTGAAGCTTAAACTTTAACTTCATTTATATCTATATACCTTATTTGCTGGGACCCAGTTTACAAAGTGATCTAGGTCAGTGGTCTGTCCTCTGTCTGGTGTGCCAGCCACAAAAATAAGCAAAAGAAATCTCCACAATGACCCGAGTAGGAAATTTGAAAATAACACTTAATTATAAGACCTATTAGTTAAAATTTTCTTAGTCAATTTCATATATGCCGTGCTGATTTGTAGCTTTCAAAAAAGCTGTGCATATGCTGACAAAGAGCTAGTTTTCAAAAAGCTTTAAATTCCTAGCAGTATTCTTATTATAGTGGCAATACTGCTTTTACTCAACAAAACTATAGTCTTATCAAAGAAAGATATCAAGTTATTTTAACAAGGTCTATTTTCTGTAATCCTCTGTCAACTGGCATTAATTATAGCACCCTCCTCTAATTATTTTTGTTGAATCCCATATTAATTAGACTTTCTGTTATTTTGCTTGGGCTTGCACTTTGACTAACACGCCTATGATTACCTGGATTATCCCATTTATCCTTTAAAATTATTTTATATAGCATTACAAAGAAGATGCTAATGTTATTTTTATTTTGGTGAAAAGAAAATTATTTTGTATTCGTGCATTGTTAGGCTTCCGATTTTTCTCCCTGGATTTCAGTTAGTCATAAACCATCTCAGTACTTTTAAGTTTGCAATACCGGTTATTACCACTGGGGGACACTATTTCATTGATTTTGAGTTGAAATGGTAACGTTTGCTTCCATTACAGTGTCTAATAGGCTAAAATTCAACCTTTCAGCTTCTGTGAACAAACTGCTTTGAGTTGCTTATAACTAGACAAATTTCTTCTCCAAAATAAAGTAGAAACTGATGCTGTTCTATAACACAAAAAGGAAAAAAAAAGGCTTGCAGATGTCTTCAAGCATGACAGGAATATGAAACTACATGATGTTTACAATTATTGGAAGCATAAAAGCAATTTATTTATCACAATACTTGATTTTTACTATAGTATGCGTTTGATTTTCTTCCCACCACCCTTTTCCTCCTTGAATGCAGTTCAAAAGTTTACTACATCACTGAATATCAAAGTTGTATATTATTTTGTTTCATTTGTTTTCTGTACCTTTACTTTGTTTATTCCAAGGTTTTAAATATATTTACTGATGAGAGATCTCAAATATTATTTAAATGAAAAGAGCCTTTATACTAACATCATTAGAATAAACTTTAGCTGATTAAGAAGCTTTAGGTTATTTGTAGATGGTAATAATTTGGTGGATTCCGGTATTTCTGCTTTCATAAAATATGTTTATATTCATTACACTAGAAATTACAAAAACAATTTAGATAGATCAAAGGAGGAGTCCACCGTACCAATCCTTTTGTCATCAAAATGCATTTGGTTTGGTTGGAGCCTGAACATTGAAATGATGCGCTGCGGTGCCTCAGCCTTGGGAGCAGCTCCTCTATGGGTTCAAAGGATAATCGCGGTTAGAGATGGAGAGACCTAACAGGTCACCTTTTCCACCCACTACCAAATTGAGATTGCTCCCTGTAGTATATCTAGCTCAAGTCTGGGGTCAGTGCTGCACAATATAGTGCTCTAAGGTTTATTTATTTATATGCCACAGTAAATAGAAAACAGAATTGCAAGGGTGACTTTTTTTACTCCTGCTTTCAAAATCACAAGGAGAAGTTTCTGGGTGAAACTGATTAATTTTCTCTTAGGCTTCCATCATAAGAAATTAAATGGGATTGACCTGTGGGGAACTCTGCTGTTGTGATTTGCTGTACAAATGAGATACAAAAGGTTTTCCTTGAGAGCTCAGAGATGTATATTGAAACTGAAGGAAAATACATCATACTGTATTTCTGGTCTGCTGCTGTGCATCTTAGGTGCTTTATATTTTTCTCACTAAAAGGCTACGAGTAACGGTTTTATACCCATAACTGCTCTGTCCTCTGGTAAATCATATTGCCTAGCAGGGCTGGGTAAATAACAGTTTACTCTGTTGTTTTTTAATTATTTACAAAGAAAAAAATGCAACATTTAAAAATACATAATTTGTCATAATTTTTGTCAAGAACTAAGTCTTAGCCAGCAAATAATTCAGGTATACCTAACTGTATATAGTAATACATTAACTTATGCTGCTGAGTTCTGTAAGTAATGATATTATTTGTGTTTCCTTACTGCAAGTGAAAAGTGACCAACAGTGAATATTTTGAATTTAGCGTAAAAGTCATAAAATGACATATGTACTGCTAACCATTGATTGTGCAATTTGAGGTTTTCATTTGGCAAATGTTCAAGCTTAAAATGTGTTTTTCATGATTATTCCCCTTATTAAAGCTCATTTGTTATTCATGGAAAGTGAGCACAAAAGGGATGTGAACAGTCAAAAGAAATCCATTTAAAAATTCAAATGAATATCCAAGGGAAATGGATTGCAGTATTTGCCCAACTCCACTGGGTATACCCTGCCGCTGAGCGTCTTATTAATAGGTGCCTTTGTCATTGTCCTTAAGGCTTTCATCACAAATGTTAGATAGTTTTGTTATGACTTCATATTGCAGTCATTATGCAAAATTTGTTCTTGATATTGCTAAAATGGTTCTGTTAGAGTGATGCTAGGTGAGAGTGTGTTCACCACATGGCAGCTCCTTTTTCAAATTAGTTAAAAACTTATTTGTTGTGATACTAACTCCTGAGTTTAAACATGGTGGAGTTGAAGAAACTCAGATCACCATCCCTTGCTGAAAGCTAGATCATCAACCGTGAGAGCAAAAAGCAGTAACTGCTGTTTATTTTCTGCTTACGCTGACCTCCTGCATGCTAAGTTGCACTTTTTTCCTTTGTTTGCTTTCATGGGAGCAGGATATGTATTTATGGTTCTTTTCTCTCCACTGCTTTCATCCACAAGGTGTAATTGAAGTAAAAGTAAGATGATGAGTAACTGTCCTCTAAGCCCTAAGCATTTGATACAGCTGCCAAAGTGCTACTTGTTAATACTTCACAAAATGGTATGACACCTCCTCTGAGCACATTTGAATCATAGTTCGCAATGCGATGGGGTAATAACTGTGGCTAAGGTGTCAGATTCTGCAGCTTAATGCATACCAGTGTTGTCTTCACTATGTCGCCTGGCCCTCCGTGAGCTGAATCATGGAATAGTTGAGGGTAGGAGGGACCTCCAGAGGTCTCCAGACCCTCCTCATTGAGCAGGTTGACTAGGACCATGTCCAATTGGGTTTTGAATATTTCCAAGGATGGAAACTCCACAACCTCTCTGGGAAACCTCTTCGTGCCTGACGTCCCTCACAACAAACTGATTTTTTTTTAGCTTGAAGTGGAATTTCCTGTGTTTCAGTTTCTGCCCATTGCTTTTCATGCTGTCACTGGGCACCACTGAGAAGAGCTTGGGTCTGTCTTCTTTACTCCCTCCCATCGGAGGAGGTATATACACACTGATAAAATCCCCATTGAGCTTTCCCTTCTCAAGACTAAGCAGCCCTAGCTACTCTATTATTATACGTTAAGCTACTTCCTAGAACTTTCTGGAGGGATAGACTTAAAATGAAATTGAGAAAAGATGTTTTTTGGGTTTTGTTCTCCTGAATGGCAGTTAGGAATTATTTTCATTACAGATCAATATCAATATAGAAAGAAAATTGATCTGAAGCCCCATGGTAAAGAATAATATTAGTTGCTTCCCCCCCCAAATAAAGCAAGTTGCAATAGCCTTGGCATGTAAGCTTACAGTAGTACTCTTTGCTTACTGTAATTTCTGAATGAAAAAAAAGTGTTAAAATATGGGCTATAAGCTTTGTTCTATAGCTAAATAGTGCAATGTTTACATGTCATAATTCCCTATTATGTTAGAGACTTAAAGTTATGTGAGCATGGTTTCTAGGGGCAGATAACTGAAAAAGAATTTGCTGCATTATTCAGCCTGAGGTTTTGGAGCTGCACTTACTCATGCAAGCTGAGGTCAAAGGCTAGTGCTTTTCAGAAGGTCTTGCTTCTTAGCCAAATTTATGACTGCTTGAACTAAAGCAAAGAAGATCAAATCCTTTGCCTGGGGTCACATGCCAACTGAGTGGCTCAGCCAGGATTTGAGCCAAAGATCCATTCTCTTGGTTCATCACCCTTGACTGTAAATAATAGATTTCATTCTGGTTTATGAAGATACTAGGCAGGTAGCATAATGTTTTATAAGTTTCTGAAAGAGACTGAGCTGCCATTACAATGAGGAAATAGTCTAATGGGCTAATAAAAAATTAAGAAAAAACAAGATACAAAAAATGTTGTCAGAGGAAGAAATTAAACCTTGGACCAGTAGTTTACTCTTCTGCTAGTCTGGACCAGGATAGAGGGTTTCCCTGGGGAGGCCAGTATGGGCTGCACAGTCAGGCAGTCTGTCACCTCTGGCTGTGCCCATGACCTCCAAAGGGAAAACCCACCATGGCTATTGTAAGATACACCACTTAACCTCCACACTTCAGGTAGATATCTAGTTAGACAGATAGTCTGCCCTAGCTTCTTTCTAGTGAACAAGGAGAAAGACTTTTGTGCTTAGAAATGGGTGACGAATATTCTTTCAGGTACAGCACTGCCCACTCTATAATGATCTTTTTTGTCCCACCAGAGTTCAATCCAGACCTGTAGAACTGACAATGTAAAGAGAGAGATTGTCAAATACATTGCGCGTCCGCCCTGTACAGGTCACAGGGAAGAAAGTGGCTGCTGCTATGCATGGTCCAAACAGAACCATCTGAGCTTGTGCTCTCCTGGTGTAAAGAGGCTGCCCCAGGTTGCCTAAGATATTGTAAATAGATCAGTAATAAGACAGCGTTTCAACACATCCTGTTCAGAAAACTTTGTGTTTAGCTCTAGAAATGGAGCTACTTTATGTGGCAGCTGATATGATGTGGAACTTTGTGGGGACATGAAGGACTGAGAATGCCCATCAAATACCAAGATGCTTGTTTAAATTAGTGAGAGCCTGTCTGATTTTTTATATTTTTCATATTGATGCGTATTTTAGATATTTTTCCACTCTTTCTCTAGTCCTGATTCCACATTCCGGTATGCAGTGTGTGCTACTGAGGAAGTGCAAAGCGCCAGTGTGAGGAGGTGTCCCGCATGTTGGACTAGGAAGTGCAGCTGCAGGTAAGAGAAAGTTTTTCTGCTGGTGCAAACTGAAGGCAAAAGAGCAGACCCAGTTCTGTGGCAGAACAGTTCTGTATTTAGAGCCAGGTGGCATGAACACTCTTTCAGATATGACAGCCTATACCTTTGGAAGTGTATAAGAAGATGGAGGGACAATCTCAGATTATTTCAATCATCTAATATTTTTGCTTAAAATTGAGTTCAGCATCTTATTTTCCAGCTTATCTCACCACCCCTTCTTTTTTTTTTTTTTTCTCCTCTCTGGTATGTCTCGTCCCTTCAGTTTCATTTCTGGAATTTAATATCTCCCATTGATGATTTCTGTTCCTTATCTTCCCTTGATCCGTTTCTGCTTCTCTGTTAGATTCTGTCCCCTTGAGTCTCCAACTAATGTCTCCCCATATGTCAGATTAAAAAAAAATTTACAAGATGCTAGGCTGTGAAAGGAACTAGAGAATGTTTATGTGGTTGCAGCAGGCTGACCATTAAAATGACTTTATTTCTACAGCATTTCAGATGCTGGGCTTGACAGTTTCATTTCCGAAACTGTTTATACTCACAAAAGTCCATAATAGCATTTCCATTATTTTCTTGTATGCTTTTTTTTTTTTTTTTTGCCTATATTTTATCAGGTTAGCTTCTTCTATTCAGGCCTGATTTCAGACAATAGAAATACAAAGTGGAAAAATCCTTTCTAAAAGAGACTGTAGCTTTTTATCTCTTAAAGTATCTTTCTGTGTCCCAACGCATTTTTATCTCAGTCTACTTTTCAGCTTCTCCTGTTTATTTGATCCAATGGTATGACATGCAGGGGAGACTTAGATGAAAGTTTCACCTGAAGAGTATGCGTGTTCATAGCTGAGGAACCTTACTAAAACTGCCTTCCTTATTCACCAAAGTCTTCTTGCTGTTCCAGATGCTGATTCCAGAGCATGCCACGTTAAAGCAAGGGCTAACTCTAACTGTTGCTTCACATTGAAAACATAGAGGGAGTGGTTATTTTACTAAATTACTACCAGTGGACATCACAATAGGCTAGGATGAAGAAGAACGATCGATTTTATTTTCTTGCTTTTCTAAATATTATGCTGTCCAAGCATTTACATATATGATGTTCCATTTTTCTTCTACTTCATTGAAAGAAAAAAAAATACCACAATTTGCGGTTTTGAAAAGGAAACTACAACTAACTTTAAATATTCTTGAACAACATCATTGTATTAAATTATGGCACAGTTTGCACAAAGAGGTTGTGGAAAATCATTCACTGGAAGTTTGTAAGAACAGGTTAAGTCAATGTCTGTTAGGAGTAGTCTAGGTGTAACTTGCTCCTTGCTGCAGTAATCACATCAGTGATTCACAGGCTTTCTAGCCTAGCAAACCATTGTCAGCTCTCAGGACTTCTCTACAGACCACCAGACCCCCTTAGTATCAGTGGTTGTTGAAAGCATAATAAAGACAACGCTCGCTATGATTTCAGAGATTACAGTTTGGAAACCGCTAGACATGATGACAGCTTTGGTTCCCTCCAGCTTTATTCTTCTGTGGTTCCGTACCATTGCTGTAATTCCAGGGCAACAGTAGTATAAGTTTGTGATGATATATGATAATAACAACTGTCTGAGCTACAGCCCTTACTACAGTCTCATTTGCCTGCCTCAGAGAGACTGCTTGCCCAGGAAGGTCAGCAGGTTGTTTGCTTCCTGTTGAGCTAATTGGCAGGGTGACAACCACTGCCTGCCAAGCAAATGCATTTGTTTAATCTCTGCTGGTTGTGGATAAAAACCGCCAATAGACAAAAGACGCCTTTTTTTAAAGAGCAAATTTAGAGCTGGGTGAAGATGGGTTCTTCCCCTAAACCTCAAAGTATCGGTATTAGCTGCTGTAGATGTGTACAAATAATTAATATACACCCAAGCTCAGTTTGGATCCCTTTCTTTACCTGACAGTGCAGAAGTAGGAGAGGGGAAGTATTGATCTCAGTATAACATGAAAAGTTTACCAGAACCAGGTAGATTTGACGTCTATAGTTATGTACTGAAACGCTGATGCCAATTGTAAGTGCAAGATTGAAATGGAATATAGGAGAGATGAGGAGCTTCCTGAATTGATTTGCGGGAGGGATTTAGCACAGATTCTTGTTAACGTTCATGGGCTTTTGATCCTAAAGACAGACTCAAGACTTAAGATGTTTTGACTTTGAAACAAAGGCTCTGGTGCAATTATATAATTTCTACTATTTTCATTTAAACTGATGTGTGTTATTCATCAGGCTGATCAGAACGTGCTTTGCATCACTGTACTATTTCTGGTTTGATGACTGTGATAAACTTAGTAACCTTTTTCAGCCTGTGAAGTTGTACACCTCCTTCAGATCCTTCATTTAGCTTGTAAAAGCGCTTTTTACGTTTTAAGGGACAAAATTTATGTTTGTTTTTGCCAATTAGAGATTACTGGGGGCTAATGGTATTCTAAAAATATAGGAATACTTTTAGTACTTCTTCGTCTTTGCCTCTTTCAGAGATTTCCATGTTCTCCATTTGCATGCAATGTGCCTGTTGTTGCCATCTCCCTATAATAGAGGGCTATCTCTTTGGTATCCTTAGGATTTGCAGGTTTTAATTAGAATGGATTTATGTTGATTAGAGTTGATGGGATTGAAATGCCATGTAGTTATTAATTTCCTAGTTTTAATTTTGCTACTTAGTCATACGTTACCAAAAATATCTTAGAAATATATTTTTTCCCTTGTAAAGTGGCAAAACAGAGAAATAAATGCATTGCGGCATGCTGTCATTTTGCGAATAAACTTCTGGCAGATCCTTGACTTAAAATTCTATGAATGCCTATTGAGCTGGATGAAGATGAAAAGAATTTTTTGCAGTCAAGTTTTCTTAGATTTTCTTTCAAAACTGAGATAAAACTTGTGGGAATTTGTGTTAGGATTTGCTTGTTTTCTTCTTACATTTAAATTGTCAATGAACGTAATTCCTTGAAATTCCAAAATTTGAAAATGTCTGTTGTAATTTTCATATCTGTAGCATATGCAGTACAGACCTAGGTTCTGTACAGAAGTTAGTACTAATCAGCACATGAATGCTATTTCCATTTTTGCAGGTAGGAAAGTAAGGCCTGAAATAATCTGTGGTCCAGTCCAATAGTCATCACAATCAATCTAAAGGTATATCTTCAGATATCACTGTAACAGGATAAGGTCTTGTGTGGAATGGACTAGCTTTGTAGGCTGCTCGTCTCTGCTATGATGAATAAAAGCAGTACCAGAAAATCCCAGAGCAGAAAAAAATTTCAGATTATCCACTTTCCAGAAGTCCCATGCTGAGCCCGTTGAAGACAGTAGGCCACAGCATTGAGACACACAAGTCCAGTTGGCAGAGTTTTGGACTAGGAATCAGGACTCCCAGATTTTATTCCCTGCTTCATCATTGCAACTGTAGGCAGTTGCTTTTCTTCTATTTTGTCTTCACTCTTGCTTGCATTTTTTTTTGAGATTGTATATTACTGTGAATATATGGAAATCAAATGAAGTCCTGGTCTTGATTAAGATCTCTGGGTGCTACCTTTATGCAAATAAATTATAATGGCTGCAGATAAATATGGTCATAGACAAGGAGTGCAGCTAAGAGAATGTTTATATTCAGTGTTCACATTCAACTAGTTCCTAAAACTTTAGGGTAAAAATTAATGCAGAAATCTATCATAATGACAAATTCACAGCTTCTTTCAGCTTGTCTCTTCTTTCTGTAATAAAACCCATTCCTCACTGAGTACAAGACCAGTGAACTCAAAATTTCTTTTGACAGAAACATAGCAGAGCAATGTGGTTTCCACAGTGTGTCCAAATAATGCCAATAATGGTGTAACAGTACATTTCATACAGATTTAAGTTCTGTCCTTAATATTGTGTCTATCTGAAGACAGCTCAGCTATTTGAAGAAAACTGTCTAAGTTTGATGATAAATTTGCCCCAGCATATTTAGAAGTACTTGTAAATAAGGTATAAATGAAGATATCATACGGACTTGTTTCAGAATGCCAACCACATGAATTTCTATCTGCTTCAGTCCTTATTTTATTACCTGGCTTGCTATCACTTGGAATTCTGGTCAGGTTTCTCCAGAGGGGAATTTCCTAAGGGAGAGCAGTCTCTTGAGTTTCTGTGTGAAGGAGCAGAACTTGGGGGAACTCACTGTATTGGTGTAGGCGATGAAGTGAATCAGCATTCTTCTTTAGTTGCTGATTCTATTCTTCTTTAGCTGCTGATTCTATGACCGTTTTTTGGTCTGTGCTTGCTCATGGCTGTTCTAGACTTTGGGTTTCGGTGAAGGCGAAATTCTGGTGCTTTATATTGCTGCATCTCTTCACAGAAGACCTCTTGCAGTATTACTGCTTTACATCAGTGCCGGCAGGTTTCCAATTTGGTCCAACCTCAGTTTAAGGAAATGTGGATATATAGTCTTTAAATAACGGCTCTCTGAATGACTGGACAAACTCAAGAGATCGGTAACTGTCTATGCAGCTTTTAACCCAACGACAAATACAGTTGCTCATGTTCACTAACCTGTAGGTGCCTGTTTGGTGGTGTAAAGTTGGGAATTGGTTAAATTCCTCCCATACCCTTGATTCTACCTCAGCCAATACTAAGAGGAATGTCCTGTAGACACGCAGGACCCTGACAGATAAATTGTCCTTTAATTCTCAAAAACAGAAGGTAAAGATGTGGTTGGAAGCAATGGGTTTCTTGCTTTAGTTGCAGTATGTGTTTTCTTGATTGAAAAAAACCTAGTCTCTGAGGCTATCCACATAGGAATCTTCACTAGAAAGACAATAGTTGCTGTTGACCTATATGACATTGCTATTAAGTATGCATTATATATGCTGCTTTTCATATTTTTTTTCATTGTGAGGGGCCTCTTCACGTCTCAGTTTATATGCATAACTCTCATTAACATTAATAAGAATTTAGGTGTTCTACAGTGATTGCCAATCTAGTTTGACATCCTTCTCCAATACTTACCGGTATCCTGTGATTCAAATAAAGGCAGAATGTCATTCTTGTTGCCAGCATGTACTCAGGGATCCTGATATATTTCATATAGAATTACACACTGAAACTGTTTTTCTATGCTCCGGATAGCAGACCATTTATGCTCTGAAGCTTAGAGACTGTAATATACCCAAGCTATTTTAACTGCTTAGGCTATTCTGATTCATCAAAATAGTTGATCTTTTTACACAACAAAGCTGTCACAGCTATCCCGCAGCAGGGAATTCCACTCGTAAATTTTGTGAAAACTGGTCTTTTATCCAGTTCCTTTATAATAAAAGGAGTAATAGTCGTGTACAACTGACTTTCTTTTGCTGTTTTGGTTAGTAGATCAAATTTCTCCCTGAAGTAATCATCTGTAGTTCAGTTGAATGAATGCTATTTCTTCCATTTGCATCATTGCATAATTATTTTCTTCAGCCTTACCAAATCTTTTTTTATTATTTTTAAATTTCCATCATACTAAACAAAGAACAATTTCATGCCCTGGTCCAGGGCAGATGCCTTGATTAAGAAAAACAGCAGTTACTAAGAATGATGGTCATACACACATGATTAAGAGCAGAATCTGACCTCATATAGGAAAAGATTTACACAAAGCCCCTAGTCATTGGCCAGTTCTTAACTCATTTTGAGTGCTATTATATTGTGTATGGGGAACAGACTTAAAAGCTGTGTTAATGGAAAAACCAATTGATACAACTGAATCAGGCCCTATACGCTTAGTGTCTATTTGAATTAGATGAATAGCTCCTGTATGCTTTTGCTAGTGTTATGCAGGGTTAATGTTTTCTGATTCTTTTTCATTACCTGTTCATTACGAGTACTGAGACAATTTGAGTGCACCTTCATATTTGGGAGAATGGGTCCATGATATGAACAAAGGTAAAATAATGTTGTCTCTGGAGCGAGCCCAAACTCTGAAGGATATCTAAGCTTTTTCAGCCCTTGGATTGAAGTATTGTACTTCTGCAAACTTGGTAGCTTAGTCAACAATTCTGACGGAGAATAAAGTGAAATGCAAGTCCTATGAATGCAGGAGTTAGTTACCTTTCTAAATGAGAGTAAATTCTTGCAATCATTATTTGGATAGATCAGGGAAGTCAAACAAAACACGTGCAGAACTGGCTCTAGTTAAGACTATTTTCTACACTGCCTACAACTAATACGTTTGTATTTGACTTGGACGCTTTGTATTGGTAGAAGGGAGTCATGCATAAATGAGGCCAACACTATTATTCAGTATTATTAATGATGTTGTCTACTCTTAGTTTCTCAAAAACTAGAAAACTAATAAATTTTACATATTGGAAAAAAATCACAGATAAATCAAACAAATATATAAATTCTTTAAAGTATTTAATATGTGTTAAGAGGACAGAATGATGAATTCAATATTGAAAACCAATATCAAGTTTACAATTATGTACCATTTATCATCACTGATTGCACAGACAGCATATTATTGCGGGGAACAGAATGATGCATAAACTGAAACCCTGATTGGTTTTATAAAAAACAAGTTAAAATTCATGTTATGTCTGAAAAGCTTTGGTTTTCTTTTTCAAGAATTATTTTCAATAATAATTTGTTTGTTCGGACACAAATTATGCATATTTAATTTCTTGAGCTTTAATATTAAATGTGTAATAATTTTAGAGTGTTGAAAACTGATGCTTTTACAAACAATAGCATGATTCAGTATGCTGTTGTTTTCTGAGGCCCAATTCCCCCTTTAAGAAAAAAGAACATATGGAAAATGAAAAAGTGGATAGGAACTAGTTTGGAACTGGACATGCAGAAGCAAGCGAATGAAAGCAGTAAAAATGTTCTTGAAAGGTGGTTTGACTTTGAAGAGAAAGCATGTACAAGTGGCCGTGTCTTACTCAGCAGATCTTCTCCCAGGGTAAAATTCTGCCTCCCACAAAAGTCAATGGCAAAGCTCCTGGTGACTTCAGGGTTTTCAAACTTCCCTTGTCTGTCTGCACTGAAGGACATACCTGCCTACCTTTGTGGAAGAGCTGCACTTCTTTAAACTCCTGTCACCCCAGCTGAGCTCTGGGAGAGGGAAATGAATTCTTCTCTGGCTCACACTTTATCAGCAGAATTATTAAGCAGCTTTCTGTTGCAGAGTCATTCTTGTAATGCACTCTTGCTTTTTTTTTCCCCTTCAAATTCTTTTCTCAGTTTCATGTTGGTGCTCAGGTTGCATGGAGGTAACCAAAGATATCATTTCACCAAACTGAGGTTGAGCAGCCATAACTGAGAGTTATTTTGTCCTTCAGAATTTCAACAACTCATTCTGATTTATGAAAGAATCTAGCTATGCTTGAAGATTCAGCTCAAGTTTACAGAGTTGTAACTCTAGGCTAGACTTATTGAGTCAACAATAATAAGAAAAGAGCCAAACCATCTTTTTACATCTTTATTTGTAAACTGCGCATTTAAAAAACAGAACCACTGAACTAGAATCAGCGTGATGCAATCTAATGCTGTTTATACTGAATGTCTTTTTAGAGGGGGGTTGTATTTAAATAGAGACTGATAATAAATGAGTATTATAGTAGTCACCCTCAAATGTAACACACATCCATAGCCAGATTCATTGACATTTACTAACGTCTACCACCCTTCAAGTAGACAACCATATTGCAGAGAATACTGGAACTATACTTTTGTTTCCAAATGAAATTACTGAGCCGGATGGGATTTTACATGAGAAAGCAGAGCAGGGCTGAATGCTTTGTCACAAACATCTGTAAACAGTCATACAACAGTGTAATATCTTGGGGTTTTTTGATGTCCAGGGCAGTCATAGTTTGACAGGACACTTCTTTCAAAAGTTTTAAAGAGAACACTGAGAGACAAAAAAACATGTAAAAAAAAAATTGTAGCAGCTTGCTGGCCTAATTTATTTTAAGCAGACTGGTTTTGTCTCTATGCATTTCAGACAGCATCTTACCTTTTAAAAAGAAAAATCAGGGAGGCTAAATGGTTCCCCAACTGGAAACTGGTGACAAAACTGAGTCATAAACAATGCCATCAGTATAGAGAAACTGGTGGTTTTAATACTCCTATGCAAACAACAAAACCTAATTATCTTTATTTATTCAATAAATCTAGTTCAAATTTGATCTATTAAATTTTATTAAATATTGAAAATAAATAAACATGATTGCTAATATATTATTCATATTCATTATTAGGATGTTTGTAAAAATAATTAAAAACAGGTCGGGAAAGATGGGGATGAATTCACCTGAGGCACCAGTCGTGCTGCAGATCCTGGTTAGGTTGCCTTAACCACAGCTAATGAAGAACAATAGCCGAGAGCTGGCGAGAGAGCAGAGAGCTGGGGTTGCAAAAAAGAGGTGGGGACGGCAGGAGTCACCTCCAGCACACACACGTTCTCCACTGCCCCCTTCTCCTGCTTTAGGTGGCTGGTGCAAGATCTTGGGAAGGCTCCAAACCAGGACAACGCAGCAAGGGGAAGGCTGGGGACCTGGAGAAGTTTTTGGGGGAGGCTGGGAGATTGCAGGGAGTCCCTTATGGAAACAGTGCACCAATTCTGGCCCAAACTATCTTTATCCATTTTGAAACTCTGCCATCACCTGCAGTCATGTGCTGGCGTGTTACCAGGAAACACACAGTGCAGGACAAAGGATTTTGGCAGCCTCATATGTACATAAAATATTGTACAAATGTGGGGATTCATTGTGTGGCTACGATGACAAAAAAAGTTCTATTTAGCCATTTTGGTTCATTATCAAAAAGGGACTTGGTCTTATGTTTCTTATGAACTGAGATGATAAAAAAGCAGGAACTCAGCCAACATTATTATTCTAACTAGAAAATAATCAGTAATAGTACGTAACACAAATAGAGCATTTCATCTTGAAGACTGTGCAAGCATAAGATTGCTGGCTAAGAGCTAAGTTAGTGCAGCTGTTCAAATCACCTGTCGTAAGGATTTTGATCTAATGATTTTTATCACCGAGCATCCAGTGGCACTGAGCCACCCTAAAAAGCAGCAGTGGTGCAGTCAATTTGACAGTACAAGGGCAGATGCTCTGGACGGTAGAGGATGCT
Source organism: Phoenicopterus ruber ruber (assembly GCA_009819775.1). Lineage (NCBI taxonomy): Eukaryota > Metazoa > Chordata > Aves > Phoenicopteriformes > Phoenicopteridae > Phoenicopterus > Phoenicopterus ruber. The sequence goes on from CM020225.1 coordinate 2,923,646, forward strand.
AGAGAAGAGGTAAATTTTCCATCGTGCTTTTCTCTGTCTATTAGCATCCCCTCGGTCTTGCCTGGTATCAGCTCTAGCCAGCTTCTCTCCATCCAGGGGCTGCTTTAGGCAGTCGGAGAGCTGCGTGCGTCTGCCTATGTCTGCATGCCCCTACAACGGCGTGCGTGTGTGTAGTTGCAAACCGAGGCACCTTGAAACGGGTCCAGAAGTTTGCGTGATCTCCCGCTAAACACATCCGTGGAGTTTGATAGGTCTCTGGTCTGGAGATCCCGTTCTTTCAGCTGCAGGAGGCAGGGAGCCTTGGGTTTTTTTCCCATCTCCTACCCTCTGCTGAGCCGCCAAGTGCTTCTGCCTCAGCTATAGAGTTTGCTTCCTCATTCCCACATGCACTGCTCGGGCGGCAACCTTGGGATGCCGGGGTGTCGGTCTGATTCTTTGTCCTTTTAGTCTATTTAAGGTATTTTAATTGAATCGGGCGGAGAAAAAAACCGAAAACACACACGCAAACCCCAGGGCTTCAGGACTAGATCCCCCTCCCCCCCAACAGCAAATGGTTAAATAAATAACGAGATGCCAAACCAACCATCACCAAACGAATAAGCCAAAAATCAGCGTCAGCGCCGCAGGAAACGGGAAAGTTTCTGCGCTCTGAAGCTGGCCCCGTGGTACCGCGCGTAAATGCAAGAATCCAGGGGGAGCGGAGCGGAGCGCAGCCCCAGCCCGGTGTCTGCGGGAGCCGGGGCTGCACCGGTGCGCCCAGCCCTGCATCCCGGAGCGACAGCCCGAGAGATGCTGCTGTGACTTGGTTCTGCGCTGGGAAATGAACGGCTCCGAGCCCCCACCCCCGTCTCCTCCCTCCCTCCTCCTCCTTCCCCCTCCCCCGGGTCCTGCGGGAAGGCGGGTTTAAGGTGGGTCGTGTGGCCGCGGTAACTTTCCTAACAGAGCCAAAGAGGCGCCCGGAGTCCCCCGCAGCAGCATCGCTTCCCCGTCCTGGGCAGCGGCACCAGCGCGGTGCACCCGTGCGAGCGGCCCCGGCTCGGCCGTTGCAGCCCGGGCTGCCGCTCGCCGCCTCCCGCCGCCGCCTCTCGCAGCGTCGCGCTGCCGCCGCCGCCGCAGCCCCGCGGATCCGGCCCCGACGGCGGGGCTCCGGCCCCGGGTCCCGCCGAGGTAGGTGCGAGTCGGGACAGGGGCTGGGCGCTGCGGGGGACGCGGCGCCGGAGCCCCGTGTCTGCAGCTTCGGCCCCCCGCGCCCCGCTTGTTCCTGCCGCTGCTGCTGCGGGGCAAGGAGCTTCCTCTGCACCCTCGGGCTGCAAGGGAGGAAGCCCCCTTCCTTGCTCCTCCTGGAACTGCCCGGGCATCCAGGACGAGCCGGGGGGAGGCAATCTCTCTCCAGCCTCCCGTTTCTGTCCCTTTCCTCGATCTTTCTTTGGGTTCTCGTTGGTGATTTTGGAAGTGCTGATCTGGGAGATATGTGCGTGGGTGAAATCTTACGGCTTTATTAGGACTCTTCCCCTATAAGCGCTTCTCTCAGAAGCCGCCCCCCCACCGCATGGTTTACTGGGCTGTTGTGTCGGCACGAACTTTCTTCTGGTTGCGGGAGGCAGATTTGGTCCCCGCGTGTCCCCGTCCTCGGGCTGCTGCTGTGCGCGGGCGAGTGGACTCGCTGCTCGGGTCGTAGCGGCTTCCCTTGTCTGTGCTTACCAGGGCTCCTGATGAAGAGGGTCTTTGGGGTAGGGAGAGGCACAAGGGAGGAGTTGTAGGATGGAGTGTGTATGTGACGCCTGTTTCTTGAGGTTGGGGAGCCGGTGGAATCTCACTCTCGCTGGTGCTACTGGCTGCTGCAAACATTCCCTTCTTTTGCCTAGGAAGGACTCTGGCCACGCTGCCAGATGGCTCTTAACGAAGAGAGGGAAGTTCGGGAGTGTCAGGACATCAGCTCCCAAATTCAATGCTCAGCTGAGATCCTCAGGTGACAGCACACAGTTCTGATGCCTGTGTTTATTAATATTCATCTGCAAGCACTGGGCATCTGGCTGGCCCGGAGAGGTGGGCAGAGGATCAATATTTTGTGAAACCAAGGCAGCCATCTCTCAAAGTATCACGGGGGTTGGAGATTTAGATAAACCCTGTGATCACAAAATACTGTGAAGGCTGGGTTAGCCCCTGCCCTCCCCCCCAGCAGGAAGAAAGTCCAGAGTTAACTAAAAGGAAGTCTACCGTTCATGTCTTTATGACCTCCTGGTTTAGAACTTACATATGTAACATATGAATTAACTAGAATGTAGCAGCCTCTCTACCTTCCACATCCTGTCAAATGGGGGAGACCCTCACCCCCTGGTCGCGCTCAGTCCTGTATTTTGGGAATAGAAATCTCAAGTCAGGTGGTTGGATGTTATGTCTCTTAAGTTCGTATTATGGGGCTAATGAGTTCTGTGGAGATTTCTTCTGGGATGTCCAAGTCTCAGTCTGAATCCATCCTGTTCTGTTAGTCTTCTCTTAGAGTGCAGCCAGAGCTTTTCTGTCGCTCTCTCTGTTTGGGCCTTCCTTACATGTCCACTTCGTTTTTAATCCCACAAGTTTTCCTTCTCAGAGCAATGTCTGATGGATGGGTTCTTTTAGGTGTATTGCCTTGCTTATGGTAGTGCTAAATAAAGGTGAGTAAACCAACTAAACAGTCTCATCGTAGGATTTGATTTTATGTGATCTTTTACAGACTGAGGATCTGGGCTTGCAAAAGCTTATGAACAAATTTACATTCACGGGACCTGGTCTGGAGTCTGTTAAAGTTGGTGTGAGACACCTGAGTTGGCTTTGTGTTAGGACAATAAATGCTAATAAGCACATGTGCTTAAGGATAATGATATGTTTGCAAAATTAGTTTCAATGCAAGTGCATGAGTCCTTATGTTCTCAGTAACAACCTCTGGAGACTTCTTCAATGTTCAAACTATTGAACGTAGTTTTCTTTCTGCTTCTTGTTAATGTCTGAGTAAATTTGTTACAGAATTGTAAAAGTTTTATGGTGAAAGTGTTCTGGTGTTTCAACATATGAAACTTTAAGAATGGTCATGTGGTCGCTATCCATTTTTCAAAATAAAATTTCAATGTTGTCTTTCTTTCCAGTCACTCAGTCATCTACTTTATAAAATTTCATCATTTTGGTTAAAAAAAAAAAATTGGCTGAGGTAAAATATACAATATTAGGAATGCATTATGTTGCTCCTGTTTTTTACTTATTGAAAAAAGACTAATTTGATCTCTTGTTTTTACAATTAAAAATACATTAATAGCCCAAAATATCAAATAGAAGCCAGTGTCCTCTTTTAATAAGTTGCATGTCTGTAAGGATATTTACTATGAATGGGGCATTCAGCCATTTTTACTTTGAAAAATCCATCATGCTTTAAACACTAGGCAGCAGAATTAATATTTAAGCAAATACATACAGCAAAACTATAAATCTCTGAAAACAGTTAATTATATTGGAACTGTGAATGTACCTTCAAGTATAGCCTGTATAAACTATTTCTCTGTAGTGTGATCACAATTCTTGCAAACCTTTTATCCTTGTCTGTGAAATCACTTCTAATTCTGTGCTCCTACAAAGCATGTGCTTGGTTATTGTTTTCAAAACCATGTGGTTTAAGCTACTGTTTAAATATAATATTTATGATACTACTTTGGTTGTTCAGCTTAAAAAGAGAAGTGCTTTATACCATTGCATACTTAAAAGCTTCTATATAATTAGTACTTTTTGCAGTACTGCTGTGCAAATCTCTGGGGCGGGAATTTAAATGGAGACTTTATATGGTTCACAGTTACTTTTTATAAAAGCTGTAAGCTCTTTTTCTTGAAACATGGGGGCTGCAGGCATTGGGGAGCGTGGAATTATGGTGCCTGCACTAGTTTTTACGTTTTAATTATTGCAACATGTATGCTTGCCGTTGGCCTTCGTGTACTTCCAGGTGCTTAGAGATTGCGTGGCGGGTTCCCACAAACTATCCATCTGTACCACTTTGAGTTTGAATTACCTATTTACACACTTTGTTCTTATTGTCATTTTATGCAAATATGTCAATTCTGGCTGCGTCTTGCAGAGGAGTGCTGGGAGGCGTGGGGTTACTTACACTGCCCCTCTCTCCCTTGCATATCTGTGCAAAGGAAACTCTGCAAGAGTCAGAGTCTAGTTCCAATTCAAAGCCGAAGTCACTGGGAATTTCTCCGCTGAAGGTGATGGGCTTTAGACCGTGCTGTAGTTGCAGCTGGGATTCAGGTCTCGCAGTCATCTTATGTTCTCCAGGGTATCCTACCTGGTCTCTAGTTGCTGCTCCACCAGCGTGCAGTTGTCCTGTGAGACTATGTCGTACCTGGTGCCCTATGCAGATATCTTGGTTTTCCTAGGGTGTCTCAAATAGCATTTGGCATCCATGTTTAGGCAACTGAGTCCTTCCCTGCCTGTCTCACATATTACTAAAAATGACTAATATGTAAAACCTGGGATCAAGGAAATAGTTACAATTACCTTTGTGAATAAATGAGTTACCCCTAGAAAAGGTTGTTCAGATGTTAATGGAAAAGATGAAAAAAATTCAACCTCATTGTTCTGTACTGTGCAGGCTGACCGTGCTGCAGTAGCGGTTGGTACTTTTCTTTGCACAAAACTGATTGAAACCTCAGTGAGGAAGTTCTGTGTGTTAAGGAAAGAGAGATGAAAAAGCTTGTAGAAAATTAAAAGAGCTCCTCTCAAAGGAGACAAATCCTGGATAGAATCAGTTTTAAAGATTGCCAGATGAATTCTGCCATATGATACTTCTACGTGATTCTTGTGAGTGATGTACAATTGGTGTATGCACATAGAGAGGAGGAATTTTGTTTAAGAGTTTACAAAATGTGATCCTTACCTTAGGAATTCAAGATTAGGTACCAAATTCATGAAGAGACAGTATTCCACGCCCTTGTGAAGATCAGACTCAGTAGCTGTAAAACTGTGGGCTACAACCCAGAGAATCAAAGGTCAGGATGTCCAAAGACAAGTCCAGAATTCTCTAAGTGTGTTTACGAACACTTGTATATGAACAGTAGTGCTAAGCCCTTCAGGCTATTTCTCCTGTCTGGCTGCTGCTCTAAAGGGAAAGTATTGAAATTTGTATGAAAGCTTCTTTCTGAGAGAGGGAGAGAGATACAAGATGAAGGTCACCACTTAGCCTGCTCACAGAAACGCAGCAGGAAGGAAGAGCACATCCAACTTGCACCAGATTGCAAACAAGACCAGAACTGGTAGGCCTAACTTTTCCCTTTGCAATAAGAACTAGCACTGAGAATTTCTCCTAGTAACAGCCTGACTGTAACGGCTAATGAATGAATAGGCATGAGCCTGAACTCAGATTCACTGCTAGAGATATGCTCTGCCTGGAAGAGGAATCACACAGTAGCCGAGCGAAAATAGTTCTGTGCTCTAACTTCATGGACTTCATTTTCTAGGTTTTTCAACCCAATACATTTTATGAGCACTAATAGTCACTCTGAAAAATATTTTAAAGAGTTAAAAAGGCACCAGAGAACTGCTAGAATATGGCAGCTTAAAGGTTAGCCAAGTGTGAAATTTGTGAACAAATCCTTTTTTTTTTTTTATTTTAAATATTTTAATTTAATTGGTAGATATGAGTGGAAACAGGTCCAGGTTCTCTTAAGTTCAGATATGCGGCTGAAGTTTTCCTTAACCTTTTTTCTTGAATTCCTTGTTAAGATCCAGACTTTTGCTAACCTCCTGTTTTTATTACAAGCCTTACGTTACGTGATTTTTTGCGAGGTTTATGGAGTGTTGTGAACACGTGAAAATCTGCTTTCTCTGGAACAAAGGAGGTAGGAAAAAGCTATAGAGAAACTATGAGGTGGAGTATTGGAATTCACAGCTACCTCCTTAAGGGGCCAAAACAGGAAGGTAAATAAAGAGCTCCAGAGCTCCTTAGTTAAAGGATGTAACCTATTTCTCTAGATCGTACAGCTAGATAAGGTGATTTGGGAGCATATTCCACTTTTTCATGGGGTTTGAATCTTTAATACATCTGTTTTTGAGGCAAATAGTTTAATAGCAAGAACTGTCATTTCACATAGCCCTTTTAAGAGCCTTTAAAGGTTTTTAGAGGGTTTGGTACAAATTTTTCTCCCTTTTTTTTTACCAGCATAAAACATGGAAGTGTACTGATATAAATCCAGTGTAAGCATGAGGAGAATCAAGTTCTTTATCATGCTTTTAAAATCTACCAAGTGAGGGAAGCATGGATGATTTGTAAGTAGTCGACTGGCATATGGTACCATTATGATAACATCATGTTCACAGCACTTTCCAGATTGATATACAACCTTTCTAAAATAAGCTCGGTAGAAAAAGAAAAAAGAATGTAAAGTCATTTAGCAGCCAACATGCTTTTGGTAGCAGCACAGGACACTGGTAGGTGACTTCACTGACACTCAGTTTGTTAAATGAGTTGTGCATCATAGTCTAGTACCTACTTGACAGGCAGTCACTCCAGAAAACTGCCGTTGCACTTTGTACGCCGGGTTCTGATTCGTGCTTTCTTAATTCACAATGAAATGCTGCATTCATTTTCATTCCATGCAGTCTTGGCGAAGTCATGGGGGTTAGCACAAGGTACAGAATTTGTTTCTCAGGAGGAAGTCCAGTATTAAGCCCTTTGTTAGCAGTGTAAGGAGAAAGGCTGGGGTTATCTGGGGATGGAGACTGAATTATGCTCTGGATCTGGATGGAAATATCCAGACTGAGATTGAAACTGTCTCATTGACATGCTGTGTCATTGATGGTTCTCCAGGAATGGTAAAATCATAAATATTCTTAGAAACAGGAGCGTTGACAAGACAAACTATGGCAATGTTTCACTATTCAAAGGGGTTTTATCTAGTTTCACAGCTAGCTTAATTCTGTCAAAGAATTAAAACAATGATACTTTATATGCCATTATTATAGCATAAATTATACTTTTGTTTGCCTTCATTTAAATGTAAAAGCTGTAAATATCACTTTAAAGAAGTGCTGGCTGATTAATTTGAAATCATATTAACTTCTGTGTTTTAAAATGGATAAGGCAGATCAAAACCATTAAAGTTATAACACCTACCATTTCTCAAACTTAGTAAAAATGTCCAGTGTAGTGATGTTCTTCATCCCTTCTCCTCTTCTAATTTCCTTTTCTCTGCATATTTCAGGTAGGCATTTTATCAACCAAACAGGGCCAATCAGTTATTTTATAGATACAATTCAAGCATCAGAAAATTTACTTCTCGGTGTTATTATGCATTGCCTTCTATGAAACACCGTGTGACTAGTCATGCACTGAAACGCTAGGGAAAGAAGAGTTTTATCCCAGCGTGTATTTGCAAAGGGATTAGACATTTGGAGGCTTGTTTTTGCAGATGGTATCGCCTTTAGGATGAATTGCCTTCTGGATATGATGCCTGCCCCCTTCCTCCAAGGAAGTCAAGGTAGTCAAGGTAGTCTACTAGTCCTGAAGGTGGACTAGCAGACCAGACCAGGCCAGGCATCTAACTTTTGTATTACTCAAATCTGGTGAGATGAATCTCACCCTTTCATAATAATGCCTAGTTTCCACTTTACTTGTAAAGGAAGGTAAAAAGACTAAAAACTTTATTGCAAATGAATGAATGAACAAATTTGAAAGTTACCATTTGTAACCCTGAGCTTTAGCTTAGGTAGGATGGGTTTTGATAGCTGTAGCATTAAAGCAGGACAGAGCTGTGCCTGTTTCTTTATATATATGAGGGATGTGTTTACTGTTTTACTGTAAGCTTTCCCTGAGTGAGGATTTTTGGTGTAGCCCTAACTATTACCAGGTAATGTTACAATAGGAAATATCATTGTAGTTTGTTATGTAGAATTTTGTTTTGAGGAGCAAAGTACCATAACTGCAGTCACTGACTAGAACTACTAATAATCACTTTTCCAGAAGACTTTTCCAAAAAACTTGAAAAATAAGTACTCCAAAAATCAGTCATCTGTAGTGGTGGTAAGTGTAAATTACAGTGAGAAGTTCTTCTGGTTTGGAGTCTTTGGTGCCATTATAGCTGTCATTAATTATGTATTATGTGTTTGAAAGGAAAGATACCAGTTGCCTATAGGATGTATTTGCATAGTAATTGAGGATTGATTAGCTGCAGTCTCTGCAGTGAGGGCTACTGGGAATAAGTCACAGAAATTACAACAGTGGTAAATTATATTTACAAAATACTCATTTGTAGTAAATAATGATGGTCAAATATACAGAAAGATTTGTGAGCTGCAAATGGAAGGAGCCTCATTTGCATGGTACTGCCTGTCGCAGGAGAGGATCCATCCAGTCGTTACCTAGCACTGGATTGTAAACTCTTAAGGGCAGAAGTTGTGATTTGTGTAAACTGAGGGCTGTCGGGTGACAAAATACCATCTGCTCTTTGTGGTCAGAAGATAGCGAAGTATCCGTTAACAAATGAATGAATGCAGTGGGCGCTCTTAACAGTTCAGGCAGCTGCTACGTCCATTCCAATCCACAAGAATTTTGAAAAGTTTTATTTTTCTTAGTCTTTCTTTTTGATTTATATTGTACCACTTTGGCTGATAAAGATGTAAGTGAAATTTATTTCTCAAAGTATGTTCCATCGATTGTTTGTGGATGATCTGAGTGCAGCCTGGAAACTGAGCTCGTTCCTCTTGCTCTGATCTGTAAAACGCAAAAAATGTGGGAACTCTGAATAGGGGGCAAACAATGTTAAACAAGAAAGGCAGTGGACAATAGCTTGGCAGGCAGAGGTGTGTGGATAGGAATGATAGAGAAAGTCACTTTTAAATATAGAAAAGAGCAAGACAAAGAAACACAACTGGGAAAATAAACAAGAGGAGACAAAGAGACAACTAAATAAAATTCAGGAACAGATAAAAGGCTCACTCAGAAATTTTTGAGTTAAATGAGAATGGTAAAGTGAGGAACTGGATCTGTGTATGGTGTGTAAAATCCTTTTGCTTGACAGAAAGAGAAGGAGAGAGACAAAGAGAAATAGCAGGATGCTGCTGCACTGATTAACATCCAGCATTTCAAGCTGATGGTTTCTAGATAATCCAGCATCCTCCCCATTTTTTTTTTTTTTAGCAGCTGTTTTTTTCCCTGCTCTCTTATTTTCCTGCAGGTCTTTCTTTTGTTTTACCCTCCCTAGCATTCTTTTAGGCTGTGTTTAAGGATTAAGATTTCCACTTGAAGGACAGCTTGATAGAACATTAAGCAAAGGACAATTTTAGGGTCTGTGTTCCCTATGTAGCAGAGAGCTAAGTATAGGTTGTTTCTTCTGTATGCAAGTATTCAAAAACCAGAAGACCTACTTAAAATAATGTGCACTGGAAGCTGAATATAGACTCATAGTTCTGTTGACTTTTGTAAAAGAAACATATTTGCACAGGTACTGTAAAATGAGGTAGGCTCTGGCTTTCATACACAACCTACCAACATGCAGACTAGTGAAGGTGAAGGCAAATATGTATTCTGAGCTTGCAAAAGTGCTGTTGTGGTGTAAACTTTAGTAATATAGCACACTATTTACCTCAAGGAATACATAAATGTTGTTAGGATCTGATTGTTCTGTCCTGCTGAATTGGGCATGGAGCAGCACCCAGAGAGGGGAAGGACTGGTGTCTCAGTGCTACTTTTCCCCTTTGTGATGGAACATGGCCTCAGCTTGGCCATCGTTGTAAACTTAACAGACCCTGCTGCCTGCGTGCTCCACTGTGGACTGCTACCACCTGCCTGGTGTTCTCCAAGTTTGTCTGTGTCTGGCTTCAGCAGTGCAATCTCCAGCTGCCTTTCAGTTGCAGCTTTCCAGGTGGGTTTTTTTGAGGATCTTGTAGTCAACAGACACCTCATTGGTGTTTGGAATAATGGGAGTTTGGGAGTTTACTGGTGACAGCACCAAAGGGAATAAGTAGAGAGAGTGAAAGGAATTCAACTTAATTCTGGAAGAGGAAGTAGTACGAAAGGAGGACATAAAGCTCTGAAAGGACAATATTTGGGTATGTAGACGTATCTTTAGGCACTTACACATTTCAAAAAGCTAGGAATGTAATCATACAAAACAAGGATGTAATCTTAAAAAACTCCAAGGATGTGGAGTCTCCATCCTTGGAGCCCAACGCTGTCCTGGGCAACTGGCTCAAGGTGGCCCTGCTTGAGTAGGGGGTTGGACCAGATGACCTCCAGAGGTCCCTTCCCACCTCAACCAGTCTGTGATTGTGTGAAACTGGGATGAATTAAATACTTAACAGTTGTCGCTGAAAAGTGAACAAACCTGCTCAGTATTCTTTCATGGATGCCGAATTCACTAGGAGACATTACTAGAGTTCTTGTTAATGCTTCTGGGTTGTTTGGGGGCTTTTTTTGTTGTGGTTTTTTTTTTTTTTTTCTTTTCTTTTTGCCATTACCAACAGAGAGCATTAAACATTTGTTAGCACTGGATTTACTTCAGTGAACCCATTTAGGAACATTGACTCTCTTTACAAAAAGGTTACTTTTTTCATTTAAAAGTGGCTCTTTTCCATATTCTGGGGTGCTTGCATACCACTTGTTTATTACATTGCATGGGAAAAATAAAAAGTAATATAAAGTCTTAATTCTTGCATTAGAGTTCTGGAGAAGAAATCGTGAAAGTCAGTATGCATAAAAATATCACTGTTAGGAAGCTATGTTGTAAAGTACAAGCTTGACTCCTTGTGTGTGAGGGTTAGTACATCTGCTCTCATGAATCATTCTGGTTAGCAGTGCGAAGAATGCAGTCTTTAAAAGTTATGTCACTTCAGGTAAATTCTTAAGCCACAGTGAGAACGATCTTATGAGCAGATATGATCCCCATTTAGACCATCTGATCCACTCAAAGAGCAAGCAGTGCTTCAGTGTTTGCGTTTCATACTGAAACCCCAGCTGCTAGACTCTTTCTTTCCAGCTAACATCTTGGACATCTGTGTATGAATTAAAAGAAGGTTTGTGTAGCATGTTCCCTGTCATACAAAAAAGCCCAACCCTTTGATACAAATAAGTATTTTCTTGCATTAGCGTAATAGCTTGTTATTCATTATGTAGGAATTCATAATGGACAAAGAATTCTTCTCATCTAGCTAAAACTAATTATTCAAAGGCATCAGATACTAGACTGTTTGGAAATAGGATAAGGTGGTCTTCGTGCCATTCTCCTCCATACTGTAATGTTCTTTTTTCTAATTGTACACAAGACTTAAAACTATACAGTGTATGCCAAAAATATAATGTAGCCTGTGTTGCTCATTAGTGTATTGTGACATACATTCATAACTTTGCTGTACAAAGGACATAACTTTTTACTGTTTTCAGCCTCTGTCAGAGCTGAGTTTCAAACCTGAACACAAACTACGTCCACAATGACGAAAAGTGCTAGCAGTCGGGATATTTAACTGTACTGAAGTCTTGCTGTTCTTTTGAAGATGAGACTTTCATCAGAGATATGTAGGACAGTGAGTTTTTTAGGACAGTTTCTTTGGATGTCTTTACATAATATATAGGCCTTCATTCTGCTTGAGACCTTTGAGCACTTTAGTAAATTTGATATTAAGTAATAAATGTTATGGTTACTGTTGTTTATTGGATAAATCTACTGCCAGAAAAAGAGATGTGTTACAGAATCAGGAAAGGTGAAGCCTGTTCTTGGCTTTGTCGAAGACTGGCTCTAATATCAGTGCCTTCTATTTTCTGGGAATACTAATGCTCCTGATTTTTTTTTTTTTTAATCTTAACATATTTGTAGAGTGCTTCAAGATCCTGTGCAAAGTTCTTGTGAGTACTGTATGCATCCCTCGGCGAATTAGTCTTGCATTAGCTATAGACCAGTCTACCCTGCTCATTTCTCTTAATTTTATGGAGGTGACTGCTGTCCATTGCTACTAAGTCCAAAGCCAATTAGTTCTGTTCCAGTTTGTTGCTGTATTTTGTGCAAATGGATGATAATAGTTTCATTCCAGAAGATCTGATTATCTATCAGTTTTCTCATCCATCTGAAGTCTGCTTGAAAATAGAACTGGATGTGTAAGCAAACTTTTATTGTCCGTTAAAATCATATTGGACTTTCCTTCTGCTAATTTCTAATCAAGCAGAAGCCTTTGTAAAAAGGAAAAAAATTGTTGGGAACAGAAGAAACACTGTTTTCTTGAAACTATTGAATGTTAGATCATCTGTGGCAGCATTGATTCTACTCAAAGTACTGCAAAAGATGAACACAAACACAAAATAATTTTAATTATTTAAAATACTGCTTGTTGTGATAGAATTGTAAGCTACATGCATGTCTTTTCTTCAGATGGGACAGGATCTAGTTTTGAACCAGTGTTTGAAGTTAGCTATCCAGGTGTCTGCTTCTTCAACTCTTGTAACACTCCTGTGAGTAATTAACAGCCTAACCCCAAACCAGCTGAAGTCAGTGGGTGTGTTTTAAAGGACTTAGAGTTTGGGCCTAAATAAGAGGCACTAGGTTTGTAAATGGTACTCATAGTGTTATTCAAATATATTTAAATTAAATAAGATTCCGTGGCCTGATTGAAAAAAACAAAAAACAAACAAAACCAAAAAAACCCCCAACTTGTTTTAAAAAGCAGCATATAATGAAACCCCTAAATGCATTTCTAAATATGTAAATTCTGTTAAAGTCACATTTAGATCTATGTTCCCTTAGTCAAGTCACTTCCTCACAATATATGCTCTGCTAATCAATATCCAAATAGAAAAAAATTGAACTTGCAAATGATGAGGCACTCCTTGGGTTTCACCACTTACTCCCTAAAGCTTCATGTCAAATACAGTAGACAAATCTTCACATCTAAATAATTCATCTGCAAATGATGGGAACAAGAGGAAGGGGGGAAAAAAAAAAGTTGTTCCATGCTAAAATACAGTAATGCATTAAAATTAATCAATTTCCTCCTGCTGGGGAACAATCATTTAGAAAACATTTTAATTACCAAAACTGAATAATGGGATCAGTATTTTTGAGAAGGTTGGATTCGCCCTACTGAGCACTGGAGAATCTTCTTCACAGGAGCCCATAAAAACATTGCTGTTTTCAAGTTGCTACTTTCAATCATAATACTTCTGGGGAGAAATCTGATTTTTTCACAGCAGCTTTTAAGGAAAATGTCGAGTGGGCAGCAGGCATGTGTTAACTATTCTGTGCCCAGAGCACAGCTTTGCGTGCACTCTAGCATTTCTTTTTCTTTTTTTCTTTTGGATGAGGATTTATTGTGCGTTACTTAACACATACCTGAAGTCAAATTTTCAAGCCAAAGTGTTTGGCTGCAATAACAGACAATGCTGTCATGTAATGTTGTAAAAATAGCATTCTTGTGTCTATATTCAGCCTAGCAATGAATAGAAACTTGCAGAAATAAGATGGCCTGGTCCGTTGTCTTGGCTAGAAGTGGTGTTCAAGGAGAATGTTCATGGCTATTACAGTAGGTATAATGACTTTGACTTTCAGAATTTGTCATGGAAGAGCCTCTTTTTCCCTCTTTGATGCATAAGGGTCTTGGTTTCCAGCTCTGGTTTCATGGGCATTTGTCAGAGATCTGAATGTTAATCAGAGACATGACTCACTAACTGTAGAGCATATGGCGACCTCCAAGGAATAGCCACTACCTGGCCATCTGGGAAAGTTGTAGGAGACTGTAATAAAAAAATGTTTTTGTAGCAGAAGTTTCTTCACATACATGGGATATATTTTAGTCTAAACCAGTTTATTTTGCCACTTATAATTTTTTTCTCCTATTAAACTGTGGAAGCTTTGCTTTTTCATAAACATGGCACGGCAGGCACATAGTCATGTTTACTAATTTTGCTTAGGTTTCTGTGGGTGATGGATAACACTCATGCAAAGATGTGGCTGATACTGTTTAATATCTGAATCCTAACTGCAACACCCTCTCGTAAGTAAGTCCTGCAACTGAGGTGATGTATATATTGAAGAATATATTTCACAGAAAGATGACAGAAAATTTTGTATAGCACATGTTTATACTGAGGCCAAGTGAGAAGTGGTATTAGAGTATGTATTAGTCATGGGAGGGAGCCGTTGTTTTGCAAGGATGTATTGTAACTTTTCTTTCACAACACTGGACGCTGGTCAGCAAAATAGCTAGTTAGATGGCTACCTGGGCGCCTGCTGAAGATTCAGCCACGTTAGACTTTAAAGATAAGCATACACTTAACAACTTTGCTGAAGCTGCCCTGCATGAAGTTCAGGAAAATTTACATATTGACGGGCGTCTTCAGTGTGTGCTTAGAGTAAGCTTGGATCTCAATACTTTGCTGAATAAGGATATTAAGTCTGCAAAGAAAATTAAAATAGATTCACTGAGAATGATGTAAATCTTTATGTTCGTAGTAGGCACACAAGCAAAGCTGAATATCCTAGTAATAAAAGTACCTTGTAACTTGTGGAATGAACAAAGTTCCCAAAATGGTTATTACATGCTGTATTTTCTGTTTTGGATTATTGAAATAGAATTACTGAGAATTAAGTTGTATAAAAGGCATTTTCTTTTTTATTTTCATAATTATTCTGTCACCCACATAAAACTTTTTTCTATCTTGAAATAGTCTTGGCTGGTACTGAAAATTGCTGTAGGATAAGTAAAACCAGTCTAATTGAGATTCATAAATCCACTTTTTAACAAGTACAATTAGGAATAGTTATTAGAGACCAGCTGGAAAACATTAGGGATAAAAATTTACCATAGGAGTTTTTTTATGTGTTTGAAACATTGTTTGATACCAAAACCTAAATTAGATCACCAGAGAAATGAACCTGCTATTTAAAATCTAATTTGTACACAGAAAGTTAATTCTGAATATTCCTATTGATAAAAATTTTATTATTCAGTCTTGCTAAACTGCCTGTTTTTAATGGAAGTCTGACTTTTACAATGCTTTTCCTATAATTAAAATATGAGAAGTAGCAACTTGGTTATATTGAATGCATTTGTGTCCAGTGGCTGTGTAATAAACTTCAGTGCTGGTCAATTCTATTCCCTATTACGGTTTTTGAAAGTAGAGAAGTTTATTGGGCCTAATTCCAACCCGATTCAATTCAAAGGAATTGTTCAGTTAGTGTATTTTGGATTAACACGTTAGGAACCTATGCACAGATTTTCAAACCTAGCATACAACTTGACACCTGGGGAGACAGGAAAAAAGTAATTCACCGAGACCATCTCCCACTAAGGATCACTGCCCCAGAATGGAACAGCACAGCAGTGGCTGTGTTGGGTCAGCTCAAACATTCTTCTTGTCCAGTATTCATTCTTCAGCTGTAGCACGCAGCAGTGGCAAGCACACAGCAATACTTCCTTGAATGTTCTCCTCGTTTAGTTCTCCTGGGCTCTTTCTACAGTTGGTGCAGAGAAAGAGAGGCTGCTGTAGTGCCTAGTCGGAGCAGAAGACTAACTTTGATATCGTGTGTAATCCTGCAGACCAGTCTTTTTAAACTGGAGTTTGCCTTTGTCCAGGGAGGGTGTGGAGTCTCCTTCTCTGGAGATACTCAAACCCGCCTGGACGCGGCCCTGTGCAGCCTGCGCTGGGTGACCCTGCTCTGGCAGGGGTTGGACTAGATGGTCTCCAGAGTCCCTTCCAACCCCTACCATTTTGTGATTTTGTGATTTTGTGATTTTGTGATTCCCTTTTTACGAGCATGATTTTCACAATCACGTCAATATCTAAGACTGAAGTTTTTCAATTCTGTTGTTAAAAAAAAAAAAGCTTTTGAGAAAATCTATTTATCTATTAAGAATTTATTAACATTTTTCATTATTGTATCAAGAAAACCATTCTAACAAATCATTTATGTTGGCTACGTATAATACTCAATCACTGCTCAATAGAGGAAATTATGATATGTGGAAAATCCTTCCCCAAACTTTTGGTTGAGTTTTCACATTACTCCTGTTGCAATTTTGGAAGTGCTTTTGCAACAAAGAGAGAATGCTTTTAGCATAATTGAACTGAGTGTCTTAAAACAGCATCTCATCAGTCAACTTTGAATTTTTTCTTCTTATTTGTGGTTAATTGTATTTCTCTCCTGGAAAATTGGACAAATCAATGTAAATGAAAGAAGATTATTATTATTTTTCTTAGGATAAATAGGTAAACACTGTTAGCCATAATAAGCCATCTGTGAACAATACAAATCAAGGATGTAAATTCACTGCAGTCAAATGTTTTACGCCATTGATAAATTTGACATATTTATTACTCATCTAATTAAATTGCACACACAGAGCAGGCAGGAACCTAACAACGTATGCAGATGTCAAATGGGTATTTAGTACACTTCTGATTAAGATCAGCTAGTTTACATCACACTGTGTTGATTTGTTATGATAAAACAAAACATGTTCAATAGAAAAGAAAATGATTGAGCCAAATTCTGTTCTACATAAATCTGAGTAAACTCAGTGGTTTTACTGGGATCGTGTGGGTGAAAATAGCAGGAAAAAAGGCCAGGAGTTGTCAGGTGCTTCTCTTCTGCAGCACCAGTTTGGCTAGCAGGCACTCGCGTCAACACTAATGCAGTGTCAGAGAACGGTACGCAGGAAAGTGAGGCTGTATCTGTGGGACGCCCGACAGCGATACCGCAGGGAGTCGTTAGATTGGGTACAGCAGTTGCTTGACAGAATTCAACGGCATGTGGTATTCATATGGTCAGGTTAGAGTGTCACCGCACTTTGGAGATTAGAGATCAGTAAGGCCCCGGGGAAGCTGGTGAGGAAGGCCAAACTGTGCATGAATTATGTGACACTTTATGTTTAAATAATCTTTGTAACAACATGCCTATGGAGGTAGACAGTAGAACATTTTCAGTTTCCATCTTATTTGCACAAAACCCAGTCCCCACTGCCTCTTTTGTTCATCTGCTTTTCAAATACCTGCAACAACAATCAGTTACTTAGCGGGTAGGAATTAGGCTTTCTCCTCTTTGTCAGTTCACTCCTACAACCTTTTTCATTGTGAAATATAAGCAAAGGGAAAGAGCATCTCTCTGTCTTCTCTTTGAAAGGCACAAGACAATTGGTTGCTACCCTCTGGCTTGCAGCAAAGGGAGGGAAAGTTGGGTATTCTTTAGCTGGCTTTCGTCTATCTGCATGGATAAATCAGCTACAGCCTGAGGCCGAGTGACATACAATTGACAAGGAAGAAGAGTGCAGGACAGCAAAGAACTTGTTTATCAATTTTTTTTCTGCCCAACTTTATGAATTGGGTTACCACCGAGGAAGGTGTTTTTATTTGTTATATAATCCAACCGGTTAGTAATCAGGCCAGAGCCATTTGTTTGAGGCAATTAATTACCATTTGTTATTCCTTCCAAATTTACTTTTTAAAGAATTGCATTGCCAGGGGCATTTTATTTTTGGCAAGACTAGTGTTGTGCCAAGATTGGGGTACACACATCCATATGTGTCAAATCCCTGCAGTAGCCTACTTGATTCCTTGTGGAATCCTGTGAAGGCAGTTAGCACAAGGATAAATACCAGGGAAAACCTGTGCTTGCCAATAACTGAAAGCATAGATGCAAAGACTTTGCTCATCAAGCTTATAGCTGGCTGGAACGCCAGAAAGTGGAATTCTAAATGTAGAGATTTTCTGATTCCCAGCCCTTAATTCTCTGATTTATGGCACTGACTGAGTCAGAAGAGGGAGTTTCAGAGACCTGCAGTTGGGACTGTTGGGGCCTTGTACCACGAAAACTGGCATTTGGAAGTCCATCCAAAACGAACTGGCAGTCAGTGGCGTACCAAGACAGTTGCTGCTCTCAGTCCACTCCGTGTATAAATGGGCAGATATGAGGTTCTTTGAGGGATCTTTAGCTCAGCATCAGTCAGAGCGATAGGCCAGAAAATAGAATGTATATGATTTAGATGACCGTGATCAGTGTTTAAGAAGAATAATCACAGATTTCAGAACATTTGGAGGTAAAAGCAGTCGTTTCTGGTGACTATGTTTTGTTTACTACATCCAGGAGTATCAAGGAATCTAGTGGGATTTCAGGCCTTTTGGTTACTTAGAGCTGTGACTTCTTGAGAGCGTACGAGTCTGCTTGGTTTACTGAACTGTGTCTAAAACAATAGTCTTCCTTTCTGGCCTTGCAGCCACTGAAAAGCAAATTGCTGATAAGAAGTTGATAATATTTTAGTTTATACTGGTATGTTCTTTTAGAGCTAAAAAGCTGATGTAATTCAACAGAGACACCATTAACTTTCGCAAATTTAAACCACTACTGTAAGAGAGCATGAAACTCATACCATGATTTGATTTTGCTGCTGTATTCTCAATCTGTTTAGGAGATAACTCAATAACATTTTCCAGTCAGCTTCAAATTAAATGCAAAATCTTTGTTCAACTGAATAACTTCTAACTTAGAAATAGCCAGAAATATCCTCCCCTGAATGTCCTGTGCCTGGAGGAAATTTTGTGCCTCATATAAGGGCCATGTTTTGGGCCACTGGTAAAAGAATCTACTATGACTTTGTCTCAGAAAATACACTAATTTTCATCTGAAACTCTAAGAGTACCTCTCTTAATTCACTTCCTCACGGAAGCTTGCAAAGCATTTTAAGTGTTTCTAATTTTTCAGGTTGTATTTTAGTCCCCTTTTTATATGAATCCCCAGTCTATTACTGGAAGTTTGTCAAAAGAATTTGTACATATTTCTCTACTGTGTGTGTCTCCAGGTACTCTTCCTTCCAGTGCTATGGCACCTTGTGTCCCACACACCCTGTGCCCCCCCCCCTTACAATGATGTTCTTTACAAGTTAGATTTTGTCCTGGTCTACTTTGATGATTTTATTGCTTCACTGACTTCTTCAGTGACACCCAGGACGTGAGCATTTAGGACAAGAAGTAAGGAAGGCTTCATTGAAATGAAGACACGTTAAATGTGTTTTACCATTTTTAAGAAGACAGAAGCTTACCTCCCAGTCATTTTCTAATAGTACGTCTCCAACTTTAAGCAAGTCCTGCTCTGTATATCTGACAGCAGGTCTTATAACTGAGTAGTGGTACACATAATGGTATGGACCTTGTTTCCGCACTTTTCCCCTGTCAGTCTCCTTGTCAGTCTATTCCTTCTCTCTTCCTTTCTCAACTTGGATATGACTTTCTTCCCAAATTTCTCCTTGCTGTTTGAACCCACTCTCAGCAGCATTGGTGTTGTGGGACCAGTATTTTAATTTGGTTCGTAATATGTGATTGTCAGGCTCCTTTTACTATGCAGCAGTTTAAATGATGAGATGAAGTAGAGTCCCCCTCAATGCCAGAACCCTTGTTCTTTCACTTGAATGATTGAAATGCCTGTAAGCCAGTACGAGGGTGAAGGAAACAAAGGCAGGCATTAATACATCTGCTCTATTTATGAACTAGTTAGAGCTGCGGTTTATTGACCATTCAAATTGCTTTGGTGTAAGGTTTCAGGTGGAAACATTTCATTACTGAAGATCTTGCCCTTCTTTGGAGTTACACCCACCCACCCCCCCCCGGACAACGCTTTCATTTTATTACAAACTTTATCTGAATAATCAAATTCAGCCCAGTATAAGACCTAAGGTCTCTTCTTGCTGTGGCCAAGTTTACATGCATAATTCCTTTTAATGCATCAGTACATCAAGAAGAAAATATACCAATTGGTTCTCTCAAAGCCTCGGCTTGAATATTAAAAAACACATTCCCGTAGCAGGTGTACATGTAGGTATCTGTTGTCAGAACATGAAAAAGCGTATTTTCAAGTCATTTAAAATACATTAGTCAAACCATATATGGGTGTACTTGCTGGCTGCATTGACCCTCATGTTTTTAGGACACAACTGGTTGTTTGGATATAAACGTAGAACTGACTGACAAGATGAGCACATCAGATTTACATCATTCATATCTTCTTTTGAAAATGAGGACATATTTTGTAGGGATAATTTACAGTGAATTATCTTTGAACCATCGTCTGAAACCTTGGAATACTTTAAATGATGCTGTCCTGCTCATTATTAAGAACTATTTCATATTGAAATCCTCCATTATGTGAGAGAAATCTTTAGGAAAATTACACTCTTGTGTAGTTCTTCCTGTAATTAGAAGGACTGTTCTCAGGTCTGTGAGCATGGGAGTTTAGGGAGAAATATTAATGGCATATGAAATAGATACACACACATACATAAAAGATGATCTGTGTGTGTGTATATATATATAAATATTTGAATACTCAATACATTTTATTTTCTGGGGTTTTGGTTCTGTAGGTGTTTCTTCCATTTAGTTAAAGAAGGCCAATTTTTTTCCATATTGCTGACAAAAGTGTTCATAGTAGCTGTAGATTTAGATAGGTATACGAGGTGGTATAGCATACATGACAGCAAGTGGAATATTAGCAGCTTCTTTTAGATCTTTGGGTCAGTATTCAGTTTACAGAAAAGGTAACGGGAGTTGTAGGATTAATGTAAATTCATGTGTCTTTTTCTAAGCACAATACCTAAAAGTACCTATCTAAATAAAGTCATAATTACCACATGAGACCTTGCAATAAAATTTTTAAGTACCAAACCATTTTCAGAAGATGTAGAAAAAGGACAATAAAATTGGAGATAGAAAGAGGGAATGAAAAGAATATAGAACGTATATATTATTAATTAATATGGCAAGGGAATAATAATTATGGAGAGAATAATAATCTAGAAAACAAAAATGGCATTGGTTTTAGATGTGCTTAGGCTGCCTGATACAGAAAATTTGTATTTACTGATAGATTTTTCTACTTCATATTGCTTATTAATTATGGGAATAGGATGTATATCCTATGCCAGGTCCTTGTGTGTATTACAGGTGAGGATCAGGCTATTTATTTGAAGGAAATGTCTTGAGCATAGGCAGAAAAAAATATTGAAGAATATCACAGGAAAGCTAATCATAGTTGCAGAGAAAGCTATAAATTAATTACTTGAGCTGATTCTGATCATACAATAAAAGGATTCACTAGAGGGGATAATTGCAGCAGCTCATTCCAGTCAAAACTGTGTTCATATGTATTCCTCATGCTGACCATTGTGTTTATTTGGAAAAAAAATAATGATAAAAAAGGCTGGCTAGTTTTCACCAATATCTGTACCGTACCAGTAACCATTTTTAGACTAGGTATGTTATTTGAAGTGCTCAGGCAGTAGAAGTGAATTGCCTGCAAGCTATATAGGGTCAGCTCATGTTAATTTTTACTGGAATTTCTCCTTTAAATATTCTACAGTGATGCTTCTTCATTTTGTCACCTCTTTGTATATGATTGCAAACATTATAATTTCCATTATTTTTTGTGAGCTGATGGGATAATGTAGCATATCAATCTGCATGTTGGCTTTTAATTTAATTTAAATTTTATTTAATTATTTTTAATTTCATGAATGGAAGTTAAAAGAATATGTTTTAATGTTATTAACCTACAGTGCCATTAAAACTAGAACTATTAATTAAATGTAAACAATAATAATATCGTTGGTGTAAAATTTGTTGAGAAACCTGAACAGTCACTTTTGTAATGAATCTTGGCAAGATATGTAATTAAAAGAGATATCTGTCTGTGAAGGTGTCTTGCAATTTATATGTTGTTATTTGACTGAGTTCAGGTTCACCCTGATGCAAGCATATTACCCCCAGCTGCGGTTAACGTTCTGTCAGCAAACCATATAGGATTGATAATGAGTAATCATCATGTAAGACTTTTTTGTAAGTATTGAAATTAGTATGTAATATTGAACCTCTGTTACAATACAAGCCCATCTTGGTCACCATTCCAGTAAGAAGAAAATGTAAACCAAAGTTAGGATCTTTTTTGTATTCATCTATTTCTCATAAACTGTGGAGCTTCCTACTCTGAACTACTGAAATCAATATTCTCTAACCATTTTAAAAGTCCCAGTGACGCCTCCCTTGCTAGCAGTGTTCTAGAGTAGAAACGAAATGACTTTGTGACTTAGACATGAGATTGTGAATGGCAAAAATATCTTCCAGATACAAGATGTTTGTGATGTCTGCTCTTTAGACATGCTAGCTGAGTGTGATACATTTTCTAATTTTTTTAACACCAAAGAAATTAATTAACATCATTCCTAGATACAGATCAGTTTATGCAAATGTATTTGCACCTTATTTTATATTTCACTTGTAAATCACATGCTTATTTGCTCTGAGCCTATACCAATTGAATATATCAGAGTTGGGCCAAAATAATTGGTGGTGAAACTCTTCTGACCCAACTGGAATCAGAACAGATTTAAATGTGTGGTGAATTATCTGATTTCATGTCCCTCTCACCATTTTTCCATGGTGTTCCTGTGTTATGTGGCACCAATATAAGCTAAATTTATTCATGAAGCATGAAACTACTGTATATATATGATAGGCTTTGTCTGAATTTGCTGCAATATTTGTGATTTACCCCAAACATTCTTAATCTCATTCCCCTTTTGAGGTGAACAAATGCAAAAAATGAATAGAATTCCACTAATGTTAAGGAAGATGATTTCTTTTTCTAATATGGTATGACTGTCACATGGATTTTTTCAGAGTTATTCCATTCAATTCTGTAGTGAGTGATCTGTATTTTAAAATTCTCATGTTTTTGCAGTGAAACTTTTAACAATAATAACATGAACAAATTGTTTTCTACATCACAATTTTAGTTTATGTTCTACATACACAAAGTACTACCGGAATACGTGTATCAAATACAGACTTGGATTGTGAATCTTGTGAAATCAGGTGCAAAACCAGTAATTTAATAGTTAGTGCTGGGGTACAGTAGGAATATGTTAGGTTTTGGAGATCTTTTTAACATCTGCCTCTCTTGTAGTCAGGCATTGATGACCTTTGTCGTGTGCTTGTCTCAAGCAGCAGAGTATTGTTACAAAGGTAAATTTGCCCATGACAACCTTGTTAAATAATTTCAGATCAAAGTGAGAATATTTATAGCACAGAGCTGTGCTATGATCTTGAAAATGTTTATTTTGCTACCAAAAGCTACTTCTTTGAAGTTGCTAATTGCATTAGGTTAATATCTAAAGCATTCTCTATCAGTGTCTCTTGAACACCACACCCAGTAAGTTTTTGCAGAAAGAGCCCTCAACCACTTATGTGAAGAATGTGGCACCCAGTGTTGTACAGACATAGGTCAAAATAACACTGTCTGAAAGGTTTTATATTCAGCTGATGGACTTACATTATTCTGAATTAGAGAAAGATGCCTCCTCTGACGGCAATCACTGTAGGATGTTTGGTGCTTACTAAGAAGGCCGAGTAGGCACTGCCTCGTTAAGTCAGTTCTTTGCTTCTCCTGCTCTTGATGGAATGTCATTCAATATCAGATCTTTATTCAGTTCATTGCACAACAAAGATTGCACTATGTTGTTTTGAAGCATCTTTTTTTCCTGGGGCAAATGTACCACATTCTGTAGAATTGGCAAAAGCTCCTGTTTTGTCCACCTCTCCAGCTAGCAGGCGTTTCTCATCCTACCCTCTGCTGGTTTCCAGTCTGTCAAAGATATACCATTGTTCTATCTCTTTTTACAGTAGAAGCCACCTCGAAATGCCTTTGACGAGAACAAAAGAATAGCCAAAGCAATGCAGATATGGTAAAGTAGGCTGGATACGATATGAATCTCTGAGATTGGGATGAGGCTTCAGATAGGATGCCCCATGAGGTTTTTTTTTCTTGAAACAAGGACAGAAGAAATGGGTTTAGTGGATCTTCATTTACATTGGGGCAAAACTTGTGCTGAGGCAGCAGTTCAGGGGAAGAAGTGTAACTGCGAAAAAACAGAGAGGAAAGTGAGTTGGTGATTTTTTTGTTTTATCTGCTTCAGCAGATGTTCTCAGTCTTATTCTCCATTCCAAATTGGGGAATACTGAGTCACTCCCAAATTAGTCCATACAGGTTCTGAGGAGGGTCCAGTCTGAGTGACTAAAACAGGGATGTAAACCCTGAACGAGGGGACTGTCCTGGGGTGGATTTTTGGCAATACTCTGCAATTTGTAGATCTACGGGAAAGCACTTAAATATGTGTTTATTTTTAATTAGACCCATAAGTCCCATTGATTTCAATGGAAAAAGAGTGTTGTAAGTTAAGTGAACTCCTGAACTGAACTCTGATATATACAGTATCTACCTTTAGAGAGATCTTTGCAAGCTGAGCCATCTGAAATGTATAGAGAAATCCCAAGGCCACAGCGAAGATTTGCAAAAGATGTAGCTTTAGAATCACAATAACTCAGTCTTAAGTGAATGATGGCAACTGCATCATCCCACTGCTAGCCGAAGTTTGTTTATCCTTTGTTTCACACATGGTATCCAAAAACCAGGTACTCAGAATCTGATCTACCCTTGGTTTGCTTGCGCACAATATGATAAAAAGCAGCTTTCTGCAAAACCTCTCTCTCTCTTTATGTTGAAAGGACATTCATTTCTGACTTCACAGTCCTCTTGTTTCAACATGTTCCCTGCTCTGTGCCTTGTACACTGAAAGGAACTGTGGAGAGTTCCACCACATCACTCCACACACCCAGCCTTGAGGTATAAACTCCCCAGGCCTCTCTAGCAGTGAATGCTGGAGCCTCTGCGAAGAAAGAGGGCAGGCTGTGACTGGGACAGCTCTTGGACACTAAAGAAATTAATACTGAAATTATGCACCAAATACTGAGCTAAGTGATAATAGACCAAAACCTTTCTATTCCATGCCTGATAAGAGTTTTATAATGATCAGAATATAATGGAAACTCTGTGATATGTTTATTAATATCTTTTCCATAATTAATTCTCTTTAAAATATTACTTCTTCCCTTTTTTCATGACTGCTGTTTGTGGATGACTTTGTCTTTCTTCTTTTCAACTTTGCCCATACATGTTACTTCTAACTTCCCGCCGTAGAGCTATAAATCCTCAGCACTACTTGCAGACAAGAACAGATGATTCAGTACCATCTAGTGCATCAATGTACAATCAAGCAGAACTTAAAATACAAAGGAAGCCTTGTTGATTGTGTCATCCAAAGGCATGAGGCAGGAAGTTGAGAGACAATACTGGGCATTTACTTCGCAAATGAACAACTTTTTGATCTTAAAAATCTTTATATGTTTGCTTTCATAGAATTCTTACGGGCCTTTTCTGGCTGCCACACCATCACTGAGTTGCTCTGTGTGCAGTGCATCCTCTTTATATGTTCCCTGTTTAGAACGCTAAGCAGAGCCTTCATGGAAGATTTGGAAGAACCTCAGTGACTCCTGTACACCATGAATTTGCTACTTTTTCAGTTAGTGTTTTAAGTGGAAGTTCAGGAGAAAGTATGTTCTTTTATGTGCTTTATGGTGTCACCTTCAAACCATCTGTAACTAGCCTGTGGAAAAAGATAAAAAAATTTGCCAGATACAGAACTTTTTTCTCACCCAATTTATTTTTGCATTTATTGATGATTTATTATGCTGTAAAATGTCCTCGTTTGCACCCTGGAATACTGTGCTCCCTTCTCAAGCTCTTCATAAAAAGAAAAATCTCTAAGAGCAGTTTTCAAATTTATAAGTGGAGGAAAGCCCGAGACTTGTGTGGGGAATATGATTTGCTCAAGTTCATATGGCAAATCAGTGTCAAGTGACAAGCAGGACCACTTTGATCCCCTAGAATCAGTTCAGGTCATTAGTTTATTACAATACTGTTTTAATAAGTAAGCATGATATTTTTTCCTTCTGTTCTTTGCACTATGATAGCGTATATTTTATTGAGACCATCCAGCTGCAATGAAAGCATGTGCTTTTATTGTACATTCCTGGCACAGAAATATGTTGTCAATGCTACACTGATCTAACTGCACAAGCTAGTTTAACAGTGCAGTGTAACTTTAATTCCTTTTGATAGTTTGCTCTTTCTTGACTGGCTATACTATCTTCAGAGAATCAGTCTTCATGCCTGATTAGTATTGGAATTCTTATATTATCTTCTTATAGGCATTTTAGGATTTAAAGTTCAGATTCCTATTAGAGAAACTGTACAAAATCTTTATCTCCCCCCACCTCAGTTACCTCCCCAATCTGACAGATGCAGAACCTTACCATCTTTTAAATGTTACTGACCTTCAACATGGTCCTTCCAACCAACTGCCGCATGTCACTAGCTAGGTTGGTAGTCCACCGTGTGCAAGTGAGTAGTATCACAGTATTATCAGGAGTCAAATACTTGCCTTTATTGCGGTACAGCTGGGACTATGGCAGTCAGCACAATGACCGTGGGGGGGGTGGTGGTGCTTCTTACTACTGTGTCTTGCGCAGTGATGTACTGAGCCCTGCCCGGTATGACTTGCAATGATGTCAGTCATTAGCAGTAACAGCTTCAGGAAATGTGGGGATTTCAGGCTGCGTGTTTGAAGAGATGGAGTTTATGTAGTGATGGAGTAGCGTATCTTGGCAGTCCATTCAGTAAGCTTTGTGTGGCTTTTTTCTCATACTTATATCTATGTAACAAATAGTTGATGTTTCCTTTTTAAGAGAGCAGACTTTTAGTTAAAAAAAGCAAGCTAAGATCAATGCATAGTTCTAGGTGTAACTTAACATCCTGGCCTAAATGGTATTTTTGTCCCCTGACACAGCGCTTCTTTTATTTCATTTCCTCTGAATATTATATCATAACAAACGTGATGCTTCTGGCAGCATGTTTTAATGTGGAAATCCCAGTGTTAAGGATCAATGAAGTTAATTAGTAGTGATTAATGAGGGAACGTTAATTGCTAGACTAGCCATTAGAATTGCAAGCGGTCACATAGCTGTCAGAGAGGCATAACTGTTCAGCCTGCAAAGTCAATTTAGGTTGTTTGTTGCACTGTATGCAGTTCCATTAGTTTTCTCATAATGCTAATTAAATACCCTGAATAGAAACTATTAATGAAGGATGTAAGTTATATATCACCGTATCTGCAAAAATGTCTCAATGTATCTTTTCAGTTTGCTAAATTAACACTACGATTGTCCCACTCTGCTTAATGGTGGGTCAGTTTGGAGCAGCACAGTTGACTTCATTAGAATTATTTGAAGGTACCACAGTGTGACTGAAATAAAAAACCTGCCAATTGTGATTTGTTTGCTGACTTGCTATGCCTCAGATTCTTCTTACTATTCACTGAGTAACTCTATGTAGTAATCAACCAGTGTGTGAAAGTGACTTATTTTTTTCCCCACTGCCATGAAGTAATGAGGCAGATCCGTGCACTTATCTGTATACGTGGATGTAATATACACTGGATTAGATAAGCAATTAGTGCTTATTTTTTCATTATTGTTTTCTGTATCTGCATAGCTTTGGTGACGTAGTGGGCACCTTTCCAACAGTGTGACACGAGCAAAGTTTGATAATGTTGCAGAGCTTTAAAATGCAACCCTTCGCTTTCATTATGTCATGAAAGAAGAAGAATGCACAATTCCAAAGAAAACCCTTTTCTTTTTGCATGACATAACCCCTTTCGTATTTGAAAGTGTAGTGCCAGAAGTTGAATTGCTTGCTATTTAATCTTTACTAGAAGCAGCACAATTTAGCCTTTGGCTCTCTTTAGGAGAGTAGGAATTGGAGACCAGAAACAAACAAAAATACATGAATGTCTTTCTAGTACAGATAGCTATTAATGGACTCCAACTCAGGCCAAGCTTTTACTCAATAGCACAGCGGTTTTTTATATACCAACAGAGGGCTTTTGGTCTTTGTGGCATTACGCTTTCCTGCTTTTAAACAAAAAAGAAATAAAGCTTGTGTTCAGTTGATGAAATGTAAACTGACTTTCTTTAAAAAGAAAACTCTTGCTCTCACAGTGGGTTGTGCAGTTAAGCTTTCCAAACTGAGTAGAGGTTACCAAATTTTATTTTAAGAATCTGAATAATTATCAAATATTTTGAGGATTCTGATTAATACTTCTTTTTTCTTGTATCTATCGTTAAAACACTTGCCTGATATTTTTCAGTCAATATATTTGAGTAGAAGGGCATATTTGTACTCTGTGAACTTTACGATGAAACTTTACGATGTCAGCAATTGGGATGGGTGGCCTGATGACTCAGATCTAGAATTAAGTATTTGTTTATGAAGAGCCTAGCTCAATGTGATGAAGTCACAGCTGGAGCATGTAAATGCTAATGCAAAAATTATAACTTATTCTCGTGGCCTAAATTATTTGGCAAAGTAATCTGAAAATTAAGAAATGAACATGCTTCGATTATTTCCTGTTTTTTAAAATCTTTCTCTCTCTAGCTAATGTGTGTGTCTAAACTCCCACCCAATAGGAGAGGAGCTGTCCTTCCCACAATCTGGATAAGCAGTAAAATCCTTAGCCACGTTTTCCTGTCAGGCAGAAAAAATGAGAAGAGAAGATTATGAGCTGAGATTTCAGAGATCTCTCATCTTTTCCCTTTACTTATTTAAAAAAGGTAACAAAGGAGAAAGTTTTAGATATAAAATACATTCACATAGTACTAAGAGCAAAGAAAATAAGGATCGGGAAATAAAAAAGTGAAACTAATTTGTGTTCTTGCACAATGAATTTTTGTGCTATCATCAGATTGATCGGTTGCAACATATATTTCCTTGAGACAGAAAATTTGCAAATAAGAATATTTCTCTTGCAAGAGAACATACTGAAAGTGTCGTAAAAAATCTTTTCTCCTTCACATATTGTCTTCATGGCTTGTTGCAAAGGAGAACGCTTCCTATTTTTCAGGCTTCTAAGTTTTGAAGTAGAGGCTTTGAAAATGCCAGTATTAACACTTCCCTAAATGCCTATGATACCCTATGATACTTTCTAATATAGGTAGTACTCTCCTAAATCACTTTGAGACTTCTGAAAGTAATACAAAAAGGTATTAAAAAATAAAAAAGGTTTTATTTTTAAAAAGCAATGTGCCACTTTGCTTTGTTTAAAAGAAAAATAAAATAGAGGCTTATCTGAAAATCTCAAGTAAAAAACTCAGCAAATAGGACATTGTTTTATTTACAGAAGTTCCATCCACCTGGAAAACTGAAACATGAGAATGATCTTTCTGTTGCAGTTTTTAGATCAGACCAGCCATTCTGATATTTGCATCAACCAGCTTCTACTACCAGACTGTTTTTAAACATCTGATTTTTCTTTTAAATTTCACATAATCTCTAAATGTGTTGATTTTTAATTTGTGATTTCTTTCAGTTACCAAGCAAAATATTCTTTAAATGTTTGTTAACTCAAAGCTGTGTTTTGTTTTGTTTTGTTTTGTTTTAAATTCCTAATCCTACCTTAATCTTAAAGATTTTTCTCTATTCTGGAAATTACATAAACTGTTAAGCTGATTTCATGTCAGTGGTTCATTCAAAGGTTGCGATGGGACTAACATGCTACTATGGGCATGAAAGTGTGAGCCAAGCGTTGCTGTGTCTACATGCCAAGGTCAGCTGAACTTGGTTCACAGGTAGAAGGCCAGTACAGGTTTAGTTTTTGAGTATGGAGTTTTTTCCTTGCATCTGTGAGCTGTGACATCTCTCTGGCTAGTGAAGGATGACAGCTTTGCTTTTGTGAACCGCCTGTTTTTATCTGGCCTAAGTAGCAAGAGTGCTAAGGATTTCCTCAACTGGGATCTTTTGCTTTTCAACTCACTTTTTAACATGGCTTGTACAGGAAAAATTGCCATCATTTATAAGCGTTTAGCACTTTCTAAATGTTAAACATCTAACTAAGTTATTTCTCACTTCAAGTATCCTCAGGCAGCAAATTGTGCTTAAAATTGTAGTTTGGAGTGATTTGAAAAATACAAACATCAGCAGTCTTCAAGTGAAGGCCGTGATCCACTGTAATAGCCAGCTAGTTCCAATTCCTGCTCAGAGAATTGGAGAGAACTTCACACACAACTGGAAGTAAAGTAACTGATGTAAGCCTGGAAAACGCACTAGACACATTGGTCCACAAATCGGTCTGGCTACCTAAGGGTGATGGAAAGAGACTACTGAAGGACATCTCTGAAGGGATGGGAAGGTGACACAGTTTGGGGACAAACTTAACAGCATATCTAGGGTAGCAGCCTTAACTACTAGTATTGCTTGTCTTAACTATTTAATGCCTAGAACAGATCATAGGTCCTCGTCTAGGCAAAAAGGAAGGATTGGAAAAAAGATTCGTGATATTCTTTGTGGATGCTGCTTTGTATACAGATACTGATATAGCCAGTAGAGATGGAAAGGACATCAAAAGGTCATCTTATCCATCCTTCTGACTGGATGTAAATAAGCCATTTGTGATAGATGTTATAGAATTATAGAACAGTTGAGGTTGGAAGGGTCCTCATGAGATCATCTAGTTCAACCCACTCCCAGGGTCATCTAGAGCAGGTTGCTCAGGGTCTTGTCTACTTGGGTTTTGAATATCTACAAGGATGGAGACTTCATGCTGGGATGCTGAGATAGACAGTGTCAAAAGCCTTACTGAAGTTGGGATAAACAACAGCCACTGTTCTCCTCTCATCCAGTAAGCCAGTCATCTCATCACAGAATGCTATCAGGTTGATTAAGCGTGATTTCCCCTTCGTAAATCCATGCTGACTACTCCTGATCACCTTCTTATCCTTCATATGTTTGGAAGTGGTTTTCAGGATTATTTGTTCCGTCACCTTCCCAGGGAAATATTGTGTACTTTGTTCATGGGTGCCTGTGCCACATCCCCCATGTGCAGATGCTCTGGATATTCATGAAGAATGGGAGAAAGTACCCCTCCCTTATGCCCCAAATACACCAGGCGGCATGACTGAGATTGCCACAATCCATACTAGCAAATTGCAAGAAATTGGAAGGGGATTTGCAAACTATTGCCCTGTTAATGCAAGGCGGCAAAAAAGGAAGCACTGCTCTCTGATGGGTGATCTGGTCTTTGTGTTCCTCCTATTGAAGTGTACTTCTGTTTTCCTTTTAAACTTGGCTGGAGACAAAGAACTGTAACTATTTGCTGGTTCTTTCAAGATTTTCCAACCTTATGAGTATAAAACACTGTAAAAAAAATGGTCTGGAGGAATTGTTTTTAATACGTGTGTATTTTAATAAGAGAATTTAATGTCAAGTTGTAATGCTGAGCACATATGGCACATGAAGCAGCATCAGTGCCTGAAGGGAAGAATCCTTCAGAAACATGTTCTGCATTGACTAACATGGGGAATGCTCTTTGCAAATGGGTGTGTCCATCCTCCAGGCATTGCAAGTGAATGACATTTAATCCTTGGTGCATTAGACCTTGTCTGAAACTGTTCTATAAGTATTATAATAAATTAATTAAAGTAGATGTTTTTAAACCAATCAATTTTGATGCAATTATCATGTTGGTGTTCATTACTCAGCAGACAGAACAATGAATCCCAAACAGCTTTTGTTTTATTTAAATAAAATGCCAATATCTTAAAATAGATTCTCTGAGCAGCAAAAAGATTATCTCTGTGGTTTACTTCTGCATGGGGAATTACTTTGGGGCAAGCTTTTTTCAGGTTCTAAACGCACCATACTCAAGAGTGCCTGTGACAGCAAAGAGGGAGCCGGGAGGCCCCTGCCAGAGCACTGGCCAGGTAGAAGAAGTGGCATGAACTTCTCTCTCTTCCTCCTGAAGGCAAAGGTTATCTTCTTTGGTTCTTGAGACCCAGCTCTTTCGCTAATACTACCATAAGCTTGTTTTGAGTAGGACGATCTAGTAGCCACACATGCACAATATTAAAGGACCAAGACAAATTTTTGGAGACAATAGAAACACTTCGACATCTTGTGTCTAGGAACACAGTAAGAGAAGCTAAATTGCCAAGTTTAGGGTTTGGAGCAAATCTTTGGTTTGGATGTGCTTTGGTTTTAGGCTTGTAGTAGAAGTAGCATGTGAACTGCCGCACTGATCGCATGGAACAGGGGCTGCAAATTCATGACCTAACTTTAGACTCTGGCTGCATGAAGCATTACCTGGTGCACATCTCTGCAGTGGCTGAAATGTAGATTTACTGCAGCTTCTGTCTGCATCTTGCCCTGCAAAATGAATCAGTCAGCGAGGCCTTATTTCCTTTACAATTCTTTGACCTCTTCCTATACATGGAGGGAGTGTTAAAATTCTGGTTTAGCATTGACAACTGGAGAGAAGAGCTTCCTTATTTTTGTCAGGAATGTCTTAGGCAGAAAGACATGTGTGTGTGCTCCATGTCTGAAGGGGATCAGCCCTAATGTACTGGTAGTGTGTTGCCTTTTGCATATTGCTTTCCATTATGTATAAAAACTGTCTTAAAGGCTTGATTACTAGCCAGTTGGAATCAATGGGCAAATTTTCATTGATTTCAATGGGGTTTGGATAAAATCCCTAATATCTAGTATTTTTCACCTCTAAGCATTGGAAGCATGGGATAGTGCTGTGGAGAGGGCTTTCCAGTCCAATACCACATTAAAAAAAGAAAAGTCATTCTTTGATTAAATTTTGAAATGGGCATTCTTCGTCTAATGTCTTCTCAATCATTAATCCTCAACTGTCTTCTCAGCAATTTACTGTTAGTTCTCACGTACGTGTGACCGTTTTGTCCGATGGCAGCTAGCCAAACTTGCTAAGAAAAAGTTACAGATTGTAAGTTACTCGGCAGTGAATTCTGCTGACACAAATAGACAGTGTGAAAACATGTTCAAGACTAGGCTTTAGGTTGGTTTTGGTTTTTTCCGAAGACTGGAGAAAAAACTACAATAGAATTTCCTGCTGCTCTGACCTAAACTGGGTACTGGGTGCTGGTTGAGTTGCTGGCTAGAGCTCTCCCATCTGTCCCACTGGAATTCTACCTAAAAGGAATGAAAGAAGCTCTGAAGGAAACAGGAAAGAAAATCAACCAAACAGCAATAAAAAGAAAACGGTGAAATCTGACATTATGATAAAAAAATTCTTTTCAAATCCCATGTGAAAGCCTATTCAATGATTTTCATTAGGCATCTAATTAATATTTTTATTTAGAAGATTAGCAAGTTGCAATACGTCTAGGTTTTGAATAATTTAGGTTTAAAATATGATAGCTCATTTTGCTGGTCAGCAAAGGCAATGAAAAGAAAGCAGGCAACATGGCTAGAATGATAAATTTCCTGAGCAAAGGAACATGCTTCCCACACTCAGGATGGTTGAGTAGTGTACAGTCAGAGACCTAATTCCACTAATAAACTGTCAATGGAACTCATGCTGCGCGGGCCATTCAAGCATGCTGATGCCTTGATAAAGACCTCAGATGAGAGATCAGAAAAAAAGTAAGGAAGCATTAATTTCAGATTGTGATATTTTAGTGGGAAATAATTTTTTTTTAAATAGAAAAAAGTTATCATGTTCTTCTTGGTTTGTGTTTTTTTCCCAAGTTTACATTGAGCAAAGAGCATACAGTTGCATGGGGTAATGACGACCGCAGCTTTATTCTCTTTCGCTGGGTTGCAACTGAGAACATGCGTTACGTGACATCCCAGGAGATGAAGTTTTTTTCATGTTGTACCCTTATTATCCCTTCTTCATAGCAACCAGCTGTAAATGAGTCTCACTCTTCACAGTGGGCCACATCCTTATGAACCTTCCAAAATAGTGGTCTTGAATCTGGCATTTGTTGAGGCTCAGTTTGGATAAACAGCTTAAGAACGAGGTTGTCAGTGCAGCTTCCATCAGCTCACTAATATTTTCCACTTATTTCAGGCCTTGGAGAGACTTTCTTTCTAGATGTAGTTAAAGTAGTTGAACATATTACTTCTCTTACCTCTAAGACAGTGTCTTCATTGAGCGGAACTGGATGAATTAATACTCTTTAGTGTTAACTTTGTATTAACTCTACGGAAAGTTGGACAGCTTAGCTGGTGGTTTTAGGTAGGTTTAGTTTTGCAGGCAAGCAGATAAAGACACTTACTCGTTCCATTTGTTTACCTGTATTCCAGCAATTAGACAGTGATTGGCAGTTGAAGAAGTTGCAGAAGCAACGTGTGCTAAGTGAAATTCTGCCTCTTCGTTTTTTCACAGTGTGAAAATGTTCTTCCAGAATGTGTAATTCCCACTGTGGAGACTCCGGTGAGGAGTCTCTCCACACCATGCTGTATTAGGTATTTGAATACTCTTAACACAGTTAGCTTAAAGTATATGCTAGACTGTCTTCAGTGATGGATAACAAAAAATGGCTAAAAAGAGTCTTTAAGGCAGCTCCTAATCAGTAAGATTTTGTTTTGCTAACTGATTTAATGTTCAAATAGCATTATTACAAAAATCACACCACTTGCTTGAAGTAAGTGCCTGTTACTTGTCATGTCAAGTACCTCCTGGCCATTTATTTTGATCCTTTTCTTAGTAAAATGCACTTCCTTCACAGTTTGCTGCTTAGTATTCTGCTTTTTCCTGTACAATACTTCTCTGAATTACATGGCATATTCCTTGAGGTAGAAGAGATGTCAGTCCGTATAGATTTGAAAGGAGACAAGGTTGCACCTTATACCTATAGAAGCTAAACAACATTATTGTTAAATTAAGGTGTCTCTGCCATAGAAATACAGATTTATGATAACACAGCATTAAGTCTTTTCTTCTGTGAAGTAATCCATTTAAATAGTTCACTCATCTTGAACAATACTTACTGAAAGGTTCGAACCTTGGTTCATACATCATCTTTAATGTATTCTTATCTAAACTCTGCCATACTTGGAGAGATCAGGACATGGAGAAATTGAATTCAGGATGCTCCCTAAACAAGGTTTGTAGGTATATCTGGGAATCATCACCTACCTGTGTACCTGATTACAAGTGTGTCATCTGAGGAGCATTATAATAGTAGCAGAAGAGCAGAACTGATATGCACGTGCATTCGTGTGAGAGAAGAAAGGAAAGGACTATGCTCATCTTTTCAAGAACGAGTGAATGCTATTTTGGGTAGTCAGTATAATCTTGGGCAGAACTGGACCAGGAAGATGCTGCTGTACTTTATATGGATCTCCCTGTAGTGGCCGAAAAAGTAACTGAGAAGCTCACAAAGAAAAGTAGAAAAAAATATTCTTACTGTTCAGGAGTCTGAAGAATCAAAGAAATATTATGAGCGTATTTCAGAAGACAGGAGCTCTCCTAAAAATTATTAAAAATGTATGATTGAAAACCAGGATGTCAGGTAAGCAATCTGTTTAGAGCAAGGTAGGAACAAAGTCTTACAATGAAAATTAATGAGTCAGAGCTTACTGATAGTCCATGTAGTGTTTGGGAAAGCAAGTTTTATAGGGCTGAGGGACCAATGTTGTAATCCGTGGTGCAGCAGAACAGTCTCGACCCTTTGAAGGTGTGTAACGAAGATGTGAGCATACAAGAAAGGCTGATTCAGGTTCCTGGTTCATACTTGGAAGGGCAGAATGGCTTTTTCCAGGGCTATTTTAACACACAGATTTTGCAAACAGTGGTGAACAGAGTGACAAAATCTCACCACCAGATAATAATTTATGGATCAGACAATGATTTTCTCCTGTGCCATAATGGCATTTCTCCACTCAAGGGAGCCCAGGCACTCTTGTCAAATATTGCTGATACACCCAGTGTGCCTGCCAATGTTGCCTTATTTATAAGCAAGTGAAGGAGCTAGATAAGAATTGTCTTCATTCAAAATAACTTGCATGAAAGTTCCTTGGCATCTTTGTTGTCAGCAAAAATTACTTGAGCAGCAACGTACATTATAAAAAGCAGCAAATTAATATCTGGATGTTACTATTGTCAGGAGTTTCATATTACAGACAGTATTAAAAATCTATTTTTACATAATGATTTTTTTTACATACAAATTTTTCTATTTATTTCTTTGGGGAAATATTTTGGAAAGTGTTGTATAGCAGTTGAAGCTGCTGCATGAGTTAAGTACCTAGAGGTTTTACAATTAGGGGAATTCTAACAACTTAGCTAAAATTTAATTTTGTAACGCTACAGTTTTGATAATAATTTACAATGAAGTTTTAATCTTATAAACCACTAAAAAAGAATGCACCTTTTTATCCCAGTAAGTTTTATATCTATATGCTACATTTACAAATTATGGCAATTTATATGCTTATTTAGCTGTGAATGTGTATTTCCTTGCTGTATCTTAGAGTGCAATAATAAAGGTAATTAAATTTTAGTCAGTCCGTCAAACAAGCTTAACTAGAGCATCTTCGTGCAACATGCTCTAGAATTTAGTTTTCCAAATAAACTCAGTGTGTCATCGATGTCCAGAGAAGATCAATAGAATGGAAATTGCTTGCAGTTTCCCCTAAAGTGCTGCAATGTTTTATCGCTCTCACATTTTCGCTCTATAGCCTTTTCTCTGCCAGAGAGGGCACATGTCCATGCCAAGCACACATCGTAGAAGGAAACAGAAAGATGAGATGTACAAATGATGCACAGTTCATGTTCCTTTTTCTTTCTGTGTTTTCCGTCCCACTCTGGTAAGGTACCGGGCTTCTTTATCTCCCCAGGGAGCAAGAATTTCTCTAAGGGCGTTCAGTGTCTGGAAGGTTTGGACCTTAACTTTGCAAGTGTTGTTTAAACGATATTGAACCAGAGAAATGGGTTTGAGTGTGTATACTCACATGCATGCATCTTCTTCAAGAGACTGTAATACCATCCAGATCCCTGCAATGTATGATTGCAGCCTCATTGCTGCATGCTCACAGCTGCAGAGAACAGAGTGGTGTCCAGACGTCTCCTTGT
The DNA here is from genome assembly GCA_009819775.1 of Phoenicopterus ruber ruber. Lineage (NCBI taxonomy): Eukaryota > Metazoa > Chordata > Aves > Phoenicopteriformes > Phoenicopteridae > Phoenicopterus > Phoenicopterus ruber. Next base: position 2,960,462 of record CM020225.1, read on the forward strand.
GCTGGTTCCTGGGAGAAGGTAGGTATAGAATTCAAGCATGTGAGAAGTGGCCTTACACTGCTGGACTGGGGATACGATTTGTTGACTTGTCTGCTGGATTCAAAGTTTCTTTAAGCTGGAAGTTAGGGCCAAGAAGGCCAAGAACTAAGCTTGAAATGTGTCTGAATATTTGTGTGTGTTTCTCACCTAGTAATGATGCCAGGCTTACCCTGAAGCCAGGCTTTGGCACAAGCTTAACTAGTTAAATTCAGCAGAAGCAACTAGCAGAAGGTTGTGCTACTGCAGAACGTATAGCAGACACTGCAGAGGAGTGGGTTGTAGTGGGCAGCAGCTAGCCACTTTTGGAGTGTAGTCTCTTTTTGGTGTGATAGTACTTGGTTTCACATTAATGCGAGTTACTTATATGCATCAAACACAGATTAGACTTTACAAATTAGTTTGCTGTCTCTCCAGCTTTCCCTCCCCCAGGTTATGTTCCATATGCTGTGCAGTATTTTGTTTGGTTTGTACCCACACAAACTCAATGAAGCAGTCTCTGTAGTGCTTAGGCCGACAGTGGCATGTTCATTTGTGGCTTGGTTTCTAGTCTGAAGCAAGTAGATCATATATTCAGTGTTGAGTCTCTCAGTATATACACAGGATGCTGATGATTTAACATGAGGCAAGCTACATGCAGTTTGAGGTGAGACTGGACTTGTTATTGGTAGCTGTTCTCCACTGAAACCTGCCCAGATGCATACCTATTACTGTAGCAATTACTGTTACTTTAACAGGGAAGCCTTCCACTTACTGTTATCTAGTATATTTAGTCTAAATTAATGTGAAGTTAGTCTAAGTCATTGCCAAGATTTGAGTTCACTGGAGTTTTTCCTAAACAGAATGAAAATTAAGAAAAACATTCAGAAGTTCTTTTTTCCTGAGGCCTATATTTGTCGTTCATTTTGCCGGGTTCCCCATTGCCTTTGCTGTAGTTGAGATCCAAGCTCTTTCACCTGCCAGCTGCAGTGACTTAGTCAATGAGCAGCTTCCTGGGCGTTTATCTATCCTTTATTTTCAACCTAACATTTATATCTTTGTTATTTTGATATTGATAGACTTTGACTTCTCCTTCTAGGTAATGGAAATTTAATCAGGGGGTGGTATCTATGTATACACCCTTCTGTTTGTTCCAAATTGGGACCACCTCTCCTGTAGTGTGGAGAATAGACGACTCTTGGTGCCTTGTAAGGAATGAGAGTCCCACTGGAACCTCTCCCTAGCATGGGTCTTCACTGTGGTGATCTCCAACCCTTACCTTGATTCAGCAGCACAGAGGAAAACTGCAAACTCCAATGGCGTATTGTGGGTCAAATCTATTTGGTACTTTCCAGAGACCAGGCTATATTTTTATGTTCTGTATTTCTCCTACTCCTTGTGAGACTTATTCTTCAGCTTCTGAAAACTACTCCAGGATTTTGGGCTGTGTCCTGGTTGTAACAAGTTACACGGCCAGCTGCTAGACCTGAATTTGAGAACAACCTGACAGAACATCCCTCCAGTGATGTGGAGTTAGACTTACCAAAAAGGCATTTTAAGTATTAAAAATAGGTGGAAGTAGAGGGTAGGAGGCTGCCAGCCAGCACTGTTTGCATTCTTTGTGCTGACCAGTTTAAGAAAGCGGTGTTTACATTTTTCGTTCAAGAAGAAGGGAAATGTTTAATGAAATACTGTGCGCACGCTGTCTCTCACTTTTTCCTCTGTGTCTTTGAAAGAGTATGAAAAATGCATAAGTTGGACAATGATGTTTGACAGATTATCTCTTGTATCCCTTTGGAATGAAAAGATTTTGCAGTAGGGCTTCCTGACGTGTTATTTAGTAGAGTAGACAGACCTTGAGTCCTTTGGTTTCACACTTTGCAGGCTCTTTGAGTACAACTGAAGTACATGCTGTAGCAATGTCGTTCTCATATACATGGGAAAAAGCATTATCAGATAATTAGACTGTGTCATGGAGATGTAATAAAAATTCTTAGGAAATTAATTAATGCACATGTACAATAGCTACTTTAAACCACAACACTTTAGCCATTTAAAATTAGGTTCTTTTTAAATAGCAAATGCAATTAGTCTGCTCTGACTGATTGCTTGCCAATTTTTTTAATGTAAGACTTTTTTGATTTATGGGAGTAAAAAAATTAAGAAGGGGAAGGGTAAAATTCCATTGTGGCTGTTCTTAGCAAGAGAAGTATCAAGCTCAATAACTGTTTTTTTTCTGTACTGCAGTTATCTCTTGCTTCCTACAGTCCTGAGGTAAAGCTTTGAAACTTTTTATGCATTATCTTCACAAGTATTAGCTTACCGGCGCAATATTGTTTACTAATATCTGCTGTGTTCAGATAGAAGAGTTGGATGGTATTTTTTATGTTAAATCTCTTCCTCCTAAAGGAAAGATTATTCAAACTGAAAAATCCATGTTCTTTTTGGTGGCATCTTGGCTTTTGAAATAAAAACTCCCCTCTTAAGTCCCCAGTACTGTAACTTTTATTTTAACAAAAATAAGCCAGAATATCAGCTGTGAGAGCAAAGCAGGAAATGCAGCGTGTGACTGAAGTGGCCACAACCTTCAGAACTGAAACAGAATTTCTGCTCTTGGGCTGGACTCAGCGTAGCTGTCGTGCTACATGTCTGACTTAAAATGGGTTCATTGGTTCCACTAAAGAGCTTGTACTTTGGCATGTATTTTAGTGTCTAATTGAATCGCAGCTCATGTTTGCAGTCAGGCAGTATTTACAATGGGTTTTGTAGCTAGAAATAAATATGAAAATTTCCTGCATCAGTTCCTGTCTCTCCAAAGGTAGGTGCTGTATTGAGACGTTGAGGAGCTGCCGAAATTTGTGGTCGTGTATCATGCAGAATTTTAGGCAAGTAAAGAGTAATGAATGCATCATAACTTTGATGATGGTGACGACCAGCTTTAGATGTGGCTCATTCCCTTGCAAATGTACTCCTGCTGGCAGCCGGTGCAGGCCGTTACGATCTTCAGTGTACCTCTCTCTGTGGGCGTTCTGCTTCCCCGGGTTTCTTCAGTAGGGCCACATGTACTTGGCTTCCCACCTCCCTGCCTGCACGACCCAGAGCAAGACTAGGACTTCACACTCCTTTTCTTTGGTGGAAAGGGACACATTATTGAGTAAGTGACACAGAAGACGAATTGCTATGCATATTAAACAGAGGATGATTGCTGACAGCATGCATTATGTAAAAGGGGAACCTGCACAAAATGAAATACAAACCTTGCCAGAATTTAGCTGTTACCTGCAACGTATATTATAGGATTTACAGGTATTACACTGTCTTCTAGGGACTACCCAGCTTAAATTTTCTTACAGTTCTCATAACATACTCGTGATCTTTCTGTTTCAGCTACACATTGAACTTTTTCTTGTCATATCAAGCTTGTCTCTTATCACTGGTGTGGGTCGAGAGAGAATTATTCCAGAAAAAATATTTATCTTTTTTCAAGAAAAATAGTCAACCTCGTGAAGTCTGTGGTTTTCTTTCAGTCTTGAGGTTTTCTCACTGCCTGTAAAAACCTCCTGAGCTCCTCTGTCATGGCATATGACAGGCTGAACTGCTGAGCTGAATGATAGTTGTGTTCTGCTCAGTGCTACTGGGTTTACCAGGTACACATATTAAGCAAAAAATATGTATTTTTCTAGTTTATTAACTTGGAGTGTTACTAGAACTTCTTTCACATTAAAGTCTATTCAAGAGGCACACAGAGGTGCATGTCTCACTGTAGGCAGTGCAGCTGGTATGTTTATAGCTATGGGTGGAGTTTGACCACAAATTATTTGAAAAACCAGAAATTATTTTCTTAATAAAAGGAAATATCTAATCTTCAGTTCAGTTCTCTGTAATTTATACACTTTTTGAGAACTGTGTTTTATTAAGTTAGTTATTAATACTTTTGTGTCAACAGTGTGCTCGGTAGTGAGCAAGCCAAAAGCGCAAGGCCTGCCTCACTCTGCTGTGATTTCCGTTGCTTTCCTGGGGAGGTGAATGTGACGTCCTTGTGCATTGCAGGGTTGGTGTACGGGAGCCTTTGCATGCAGGTAGATGATACAGATGACAAAGCACTGAGAAAATACTATGTGCCGGGAAAACAAAAGAAGTGTCTAGTTTTCTGTGAGGTTAATGAGTTAAACAGGCCGGCTGTGCAAGGTAGGGAGCACAACAGCAGAGCCAGGGCTGGGAAAAGAAAAATGGGAAACAACAGAAAACAAGAGGAGAGATGTAGGCAGAAGCTGTTACGTTAGGAGAAGGCGGGAAGAAAGAGGTTATCTGTGTAGTCTGATCTGTGTTATGTCAGAGAAACTTGAGATTTGCATCACTGTATAGCATTATTACAGTGACCTTATAGATCTTAGTGTTATCCATCTGTTATTGGTGAAGTCTCCTGTGTGTCGCTTTTGTAATAGAGGGGCTTATTCAGCAGGAGTACTTGACCTGAAATCAATGGCTCAGACTTGAGATTGTAAATTAAACAGCTTTTGACTAGAGCTTAAGATTTTGTACTGCATAAGTGAAAATTCAGATAATAGCTATTCTAGGAATAATATAAAAGCCGGACGCCAACAAACAAGCTGGGATGGAGGCAAATGTAGTGGTCACTTACCACTCAATGACATTCAAATGGCATTTGGTTATGGTGCCAGTCAGATGGTATGTTTCTTGAAGACTTTTAGTTGGACATTAACATTGTATATTAAAATTAGCAACATTGGTGGTGAAAAAAAAAGATTGTGCATTTAGTATGTGTGGTTAAGGTAAAACTGAAGGAAGCTGCTAACATATTTGCTGCAATGGATTTTGACAGAAAATTTGCAGGTTCACAGTCTTGGAAAGTCTCAAGTACTCAGATTGTCTCAGTTCTGTGAATCTTCCCAGGAACTCAGTATGTTGTAAGACAACCATAACAGCTTTTAGAAACTTTCACGCCGTCAGTTGGGGTATGTTTGAAACTATCCTGTATTTTTTAAAATATTATTTAGTGATGCCAAAAATGAAAAGACTGTACACTAATCAGTAATTGAAATAAAATATTTCACCTGGTGTAGTTCTGATATGACCCAGTGGGGAATACCCCACAGAATCAAGGTATCTATCTTGCTTATATATGCTCTCAAAGAACGTCCCTTTTATATGCTGGGCTTGTCACAATTATCTTTAGTGTTTAGTTTTACCATTAAATTCAGGTAGTAATCACCACAGGATGCTGGAAATGTGCGTAACTCTTTGAAAGCGGCAGAAAATAGCTGTCTGCTTACTAAGCTGTGCTACACCTGTAATCCACCTTGCAACATGGCATGATACTCTGCAGTAACTGTCAATACATGCCAAAGTGTTCCTGAAACTGTTGGGCTTAAACTGTAAGGCTTTGTGGTAAGTAGAAGGTAAACAGCTCCAGTGCTCTGTCTACCAGGATATTCTTTCCTATTTCTCTTCTTCCAAGAGAGAACTTCACATTATACCAAACTGAGTGTGGATTGTCTGGCTGATGCCACTGTCCTACTGTTTTTACTGGGTAAAGGAAATCTCTTCCTTCCCAGTACTTCCTCCTGAGTTTTTGTACTCTGACCTGTTCTCAGAAACTCCTCTGCTTTTATACCGTATAGCTTTTAGTCGCATGATATCAGCTGTCGTTTTTCAAAGCATACAAACAAGCCCCATTCATTCAGGGTGTGTGAGACAGACAGACAGAAGTAGCTTGGAACAAATATGTCCATTTGCCCAAAAGTACATTACAACTGCAGGGCATAAAGGGAAGAAAAGAGGGAAGGTTTAACATCATGTTGGTAAGTCTTCAGCTTGTTACAGCTGATTGGGAATTGAATGGCGAAATGGGAAAATGCTGTTTCCTGGAGCACATGGTTAAAATGTGGGAAAAAATATTGCAGACTAACCCACTGACTAAAACACTCAGCTTGAATGGAAGGGATCAAGAGTCAAGACCCTGATTCAGATCTGTGGCTTGTACCTGATTTTTTCCCATCCTAAATAAGAGCCTGGATCTTTGGCCTATAAAAGCAGTCTTCCTCTTGATCTCAGATGATGGATAATTACGCATATCCAAAGTGTAGCAGTTCCGTCTTTTTCTTTTTTCCTCTCTATAGTGTCTAGATGTTATTCAAACCTTCAAAAATATTTTCAGAAAGAAAAAAAAATGCCTGTTGTCCCCTCATATAGTATATACAGATAAGCTGGAGGCTTCATTTAGGTGGAAAAGATCCCTTGGTTTAGGAATTATTTGTCAGATTCTGAGCTTTCAAGGCACACTGCCAAACCTACCTTTTCTGCAGGCATCTGGTAGGTCAATGAACTGGTTTATAAGGAGTTATCACATAGTGATTACTGAGATGGCTTGTGGTAATGTTCTAATGGCAGTTCAATTAATATGATAAGATCTTAATTGGTTATGTAGAATATTGTCTTTTTAAGCTATGCAAAGTGCCAAGGGTATAGCAGAGGTGCATATAAATCTGACTAAAACCGGAGTGCCTGTGCCTCTAACTTTCTTAGGCCCAGCATTTAAACCACTGGAGATAGAAGAGCCTTTTAGGATACTCATTTTTCCCCAGTGACTGATAATATTGTTGGTGAAAACTCTGTACATAGAAGGGGTATAGAAAGGTCCTGTCTCCAAAAACAGAGGCCCTAACTCCTACTCAGAGAAATGAGATGCTTGAACAGCAAAGGAGTATGTCTGACAGTTGTATTAAAGCCCAAAAGAGCGACCTGTGGGCCTGGAAACACACATTTCATGAATTTCAGCTAAGAAGTTGGGCTTTGTAGGTAGAAGCTTTAACGAATCTGTGTTACTGAGCTCAGATTGTGACTCCTGGACATTTTCAAGTTTAGGTATGGACCTCTATATAGGAAATTTAAGTCAAATGACGGGAGGCTTGTTTTTTCTTAATTACCTTTCACCAGCCTGTTAGAAGTGTCTTCAGCCCCCAGGAATTCCTAGACCAGTTTCAAATCTGAGAACTGGGCACAGACGCTGTAGAAACCAATAAGGGAGTTTCCTAGCCCAATCGTATACAGATTTACCTGAGTGGTATGCAGAAGTGAGGTGTACATGCTTGCAGATTAATTAGGTTTTAACTATCCATGCACATACCCAATTTGTATGGGCAATTACGGCATTGCTGCAGGCCACCCATGCTCCCTTTTTGCATGCAGTCCCTAAATTCTATATTTGAAAATGAGCCCTTAGGGTTAGTTTAGAGGGCAGGGAGCCTTCTGGGGGGAGTTGTTGTGTTTTGGTGGGAGGTGGTGTGCTTAAATGGAGGTCTCACTTTCACAGGAAATAATTAATGTACTAAGGTGCAGGATATAGGCCTAAAGCAAAAAATGGTACATGTTAATCCAGCAAGCCTCTCTTTCTTCCACTTATTTTGTGGAAAAAACAGTATGTTTAATTGATGGGCTAACAAAAAGTCACAAATCCTCATCTGTACCAAAGTGGCATTATTGTAGGAACATTGCATTAAATAATATTTAGTCACCTAGTTTAGAGTATAATTATTTCCATTTAAGTTTGTATCATCTGAATGCAATGGGGCATGGTAATGTATTAGCCAGCAGGGCTGTCAAACTGATTTGTGGTTTTGCAGTTCATATGTATTAATATGTCTATTGGTGTTGCCATGTTGAATGCTCACTGTTGTATAAACGTAGAAGAAAGCTGAGTGTTAGAAAATAAAACAGTAAACCAGAGAGGCAAAATACCTGTGTAGCTCAGGTGGTGATCAGCCACATCTGGAATACTTTACTCACCTAAAGTTTTAAGGTACGTTTGTGTGAATTTTGTGGAGTGGCCAATTTTGGTTGTTAAAGTATGCAATCATTTCCCAAGCATTACCTTACTCCACACAAATGTTCAGGCCTTGCACATATGAACAGATCAATTAGTGGCAAGTCAAGCTGTTTTAAAAATCCCAAAATAGCTGACACAAACTCTTAGCAATGCTGTAGCTCCTCCCTACATTGACAAATAAACCTACTGCTGAAATGCTTGTGTTTCCATGCACACGCTGCTCGTTTCTTACTTTTCAAATATTGGTTGGGTCACTTGTGTGTAATTGCCATGGAGCTTCTTGCTCCAGGTTTATGCCTGGAGCTTTTCTTTGCTACTACAGGTTGTCTTGGTCGTAAAATTGTAAAGGAGCTGTGGTAGAAGACTTTCTGAAGGATCTGAAAAGTACTAACTTTGTGGAGCAGTTTTGACAGTTTTACACAGGGGAAGAGTGTGGAGGAAATACGAAGAGGTGCCAATGGTTAAAGTGAACAACTGGGACATAGATGATGTGGAGAAGGTGATAGTAACCCACAGGGAAAAAAAAAAAAGGAATAACTGCTTAATTTGGGCCCTGAAGGCAAGAACAACCTTACTGTGATGAAAGGAGGGGTACCAGTGCAAAGATTCAAAGGTGGTGACATGGTTTAATAATTTAGAGTTTCTTGTCTATGAAAGTAAAATGGTTCTTCAGTGACAGCCAGAATCCAGCCTGTCATTAATGAAATTAGTTGCATAGTTCCAGTGCAGTGTGGATGGGACCTGATATATCCAGCAGCCAGCTGGGCTATCACAGTAAGTATTACTTGCCCTTCTGAGTAACTCTCTTTTGCAAAAAAATAACGCTAAGCTAATGCAGATGTTTTGCTACTCTTCGTCTTCGGTGTTCAGGTTGTTCCTTTCCCACATTGCATGTGGCCTAAGAATAAACAGAAGACTGCAGTTTTCAGAGAGCGAGTGAGCATTTACTTAATCATCTTGAGCACATGTTCCCTCAGCTAGAGAAACATTCTGTCTTTATTCTGTTTTTCCACCTCTGTCTTTTTATTAGGAAAGAGAGCTGCTGCATCTTTAATGCACTACTTTACAACCTTTTATGTAGAAAGATTAACAAAAAGGAACCACACTTAATTTAAGATGACAACTTAGGTTTGCCTCTGGATTCTTTTTTGGCAGACGTTCTCTTAGTAAATTACATTTGACAATCTGAAATAAATTCAAACCGAGATTTATGCCTGCATTTGCTCACAGGGCTGTGGTTCATCAGACTGTGTGGCTAAAAAACTATGAAAAGCAACAACTAATTTAAAAATTTATTTTTAGACAACCTACATGGGCTACCAATGATAAAACTTTGTTTAAGAAAAATCAAGTTTCTGAACATGTGGAGGTAATTTTTCAGTTGATAATAGAGTTAGGTATAGATGTTTGTGCAAGAAAAAAGAAAACAACATTACAAAACAAGAAGAAATGAGTCATAATGATACATTTTCAGTTGCAGCGTAACACAAAAAAAAGGTTTTAAAAACATAACCAAGGACATGGCATCTTTGAAAATTTTCCCAAAGGAGAAGTCAATGTTAGCCGAGATTGCCAGAATTTACTTTAGCTATTACTATGGATGAATAATTATGCTCAATTCAGCCAGTGATATGGGTTCACAGCAGGTTAATTGGTAATAATGGGTTTCATTCCAAACAGTGAGGAATGATATTTCAACAAAAAAAGTGCTCTCACTGAGAGCTGAAGATGTCCTTGCTTTCAGTGCTTCATATTCACCATAACGCATGCAGGAGACCCGCATTCTTGTTTCTGTGGCATTGAGTTGCCCTCAGTTGCTCATGGCTATTGAAAGAGGATGTAACAAGCTGAAGCAGCATCTAAGCTATGCAACCTGGTCCTGCTTTTTTTTCTCCTTTTCCTCCCTTCTGACTAAAATTTGCATTCCTTAGGACTGGACAAAGGAGAACGGAGTGATCTTGTTAAAATCACCAATGCAGATAGACCTTTATCTCTGTTATGTAGGTGTAAACACAGAGTTAGTAATTTGAAGTAAGGCATGCTGATATGAATTGGACAAAAAAGAATTCTCTGTGCTTGTGAGTGTGCTTGTGCCTAACTGCATAGCGCGGGAGTTCTCCATCCCTCCCTCAGTCTTGTGCACTATACCATATAAATAATAATGAAGCAGGAATAAGTCTACTGATTTGTGATCTGGCTGAAACCAGGATCTGAGCCTCTCAATTCAGAATCTTCTCTCACTTCAGCATCTTCCCATGAGGCATGGGTATCATTTGTCATGTACAGCATCCCAGGAATGAGGAATATTAGTGTGTAAGACAAGAGAAGATAGGAACACAACTCATCCTGGATAAGCCTCCTCACCTGGATTATACCCTAAGTCATCTCTCTTTAAGTGTTGTATCAAATTCTTCCATCCTTCCATTTCTGTGAACAGGTATGATTTCCTGTCTCAGCATTCAAGTCTCTGTTTTCCTGTTGCTACCTACATTGTAATTGCTGCATTAGAGGATCCTAGTGACTCTATCAGAAGCTCTCCAGACAGCAGTGAGTAAATCTCTATTTAAAAAAGAAAAAAAAAGAAAACCCTCAAAAACTAGTCCTTTCATTCCTTTTGTTCAAAAAGAGGGAAAAAACCAAACCTCTGTATGTGTGTTCAGAAGCAGCTAAATCTAGTTCCGTTGGATTTGTATGCAAGTCATATTCCATACAAAGAGAAGTTGGAAATACTTTAATAGGACACTTCCAAGGTTGAAATATTTGGGCTGTTATTTTGTCCTCTGCCCTAACTGATTTTTTTGTAAAGTTCCCCAGAGAGCAAAAGGCTATTATAGTGGTTGGATTCTCCCTCTTTAATTTTGATGAGCCAAATGCACCACACCATGCCTTGGGATCTATTATAGCTATAGCACATGGTGAGTATATGTACATGAGCACCGAATTGTGCCCATAAATGTTTTCCCTCTTAGCCTCCTGAAGCTTGAAATCAACAGGACTGTTTGAATGTGCTCTGTCACAGGTGCCGTAAATCCCGTGCTCCTGCCTGGGTAGCCCAGCTGTAACGAGCCAGGCTTGCCTGTCCGTTCAGCTCCTCAGACTTTTCTTCCAAAACAGTCAGCATATTCAGCACATTTCCTATAAGCAATATCTGCTGCAAAGTATGGGGACACAGATGCAAATGTCAAAATTCATTATGTTTAGACATAATAAGGGAATGCAGCAATATTTCAATGGATTTTTTTACTGGAAAAGTAATAGATATTAGCCTCCATTCATGCATACCTATACAGTACCTGGTGCTGTGGATAATCAGCTCAGCTGGGATTCTGAGTGTCCTTCCTAATACAAGTTTTAGCTAATAGGAAAACATTATCCTATTGGACTTTCTATGGACAGCGTGGGCTGCATCTCTGCTGAGTTTTCTAGTGTTTTGTCTTGGTGACTGTGCTGCTTATTTTGTATAAACTTTCCATATATTTTGTAGATCTTCTTGTCGAAAAGTTTCCACTAGTATTCCGTTTCAATATTCTCTTTCTTAATCTTTTTTATTTCTTCTTGATTTAGTCTTGTGTGATCCTTCTCCTTCCTTGCTGTCTGTGATCTTCAAGCAGAAGGAGGCTTTTGCTAGCTGTCTTGAGGAGGGCTGGAGCTCAAATGCTGACCAGCACTTGTCTGTTCTGCTCCCCAAAGATCTAGGCTAGTGACTGCTTTGCCTACAGTTAATTACTACCTGTAATCTCACCTTGGACTTTGAAAACCTTATGTGGTGTTTTGTCTAAAAGATCGTCTCAGATACAAATTGCAGGTAATTATCTACATCCATCATTCTTCACTGTGCTTCACTAATCATGAAATGGTTCTGCACTGGTGTCTTGACTTCCCTGTTTCACTTCCCTTTCTGCCCGTTGGTGCCGTTAAGGAAGTTTTGCTTCCAAGGTCTGCAAAGGGCAGGTAGGATGAAGTCTCAGGTATTGGAATACCAGCATATTAGAACACCACCACTACGTTCCCCCCCAAGAATAATAAAACATACAGCATATGTCTTGGGTAAAATAACCTTTTGCTTCAGGCTTTATGACTCCTGGGAGCTATATTTTACCCTGAGGAAATATTTTACTGCTTTTGTTCTCAGAGTCTGCCACTACAGTGATATATATATAATATGCTCTCCATGCAAAAAATGGTGACCTATACATCATACATTCGGATTCAGAAAGCTGATTCTGATTTCACTAATCAAGAAGGAACTCTCATCCAGTCAGTGAGGTTATTCCAATCTGAAGCTGGTGAAAATAAGGTATTGAACGATGAGATTGTTCTGTGACTACAGCAGTAGAGCTTTTCCAAGTGCATTTCTTGCAATGTAAGTCACTTGGATTCAGATCCTTAGCTTAACTGAATCAGTGTCATTCTACTGAAGCTTTGAAACAATCCAAGAAATCTGCTCACATCCTCAGGCAAGTAAGAAGGATGATATGTGATGCTCTGATTTAGGAGCAGATCTAACAATTTTAAAAGTCTCATTAAAATCACAGAGTCCTTTGCATTGAATAAATTTTGACCAACACAATTTATTTTAAAAATAATTTAAATTTATTTTTCAAAGAAAGTTTTGAAATGTTGCTATAGCAGCTGAATGAGTTTTACAGACGTGACAGGAATGCTTTGAAATATAGCAAAACTCCCTTTTTAGACTATGTTAGAAACATAGAATAGTTTGAGTTGGAAGGGACCTTTCAAGGCCATCTAGTCCACCCCCCCTGCAATGAGCAGGGACATCCCCAACTAGATCAGGTTGCCCAGAGCCCCGTCCAGCCTGACCTGGAATGTTTCCAGGGATGGGGCATCTCCCACCTCTCTGGGCAACCTGTGCCAGTGCTTCACCACCCTCATCATAAAAAATTTCCTCCTTATATCTAGTCCAAATCTCCCCTCTTTTAGTTTAAAACCATCACCCCTTGTCCCATTGCAACTGGCCCTGCTAAAAAGTTTTTCCCCATCTTTCCTATAAGCCACCTTTAAGTATTGAAAGGCTGCTCGAAGGTCTCCCCGGAGCCTTCTCTTCTCCAGGCTGAACAACCCCAACTCTCTCAGCCTGTCCCCAGAGCAGAGGGGCTCCAGCCCTCGGATCACCTTTTTGGCCTCCTCTGGCCCCGCTCCAGCAGATCCATGTCCTTCTTGTGCTGAGGCCCCAGAGCTGGACACAGCACTGCAGGGGGGTCTCCCCAGAGCGGAGCAGAGGGGCAGGATCCCCTCCCTCGCCCTGCTGCCCACGCTGCTGGGGATGCAGCCCAGGGCACGGGTGGCTTTCTGGGCTGTGAGAGCACAGTGCCGGCTCATGTCCAGCTTTTCATCCCCCAGCACCCCCAAGTCCTTCTCGGCAGGGCTGCTCTCCATCCCTTCACCCCCAGCCTGTGTTGATACCGGGGGTTGCCCTGACCCAGGTGTAGGACCCTGCACTTGGCCTTGTTTTGAACCTCAGGAAGTTTGCACTGGCCCACTAGAGCTAGAAAGTGAAGAGCTAGAAATTGTTTACCTTAGAATAGAAATGGATAATAAATGTATATAATAAATGATGAGCAGTCTAGGGTATGTGGATCAAACATTCAGCCCAGTTTGTCTCATAACTCCAATGAAATTTAAAAGTTGAACAAGGATGAAAATGAAAGATGGGAAACAGCACTGCACAATATCTCAGAGGTCAAGCATTTGGCATAATTCAAATGAAAAATCAGGCATTCACATAAATGATAAAAAATATCCACTGTTCGGTAGTCAAGGATCTCTTGCATGCCTCTAGCATGTAAATAGTAAGGAATCTAAACTGCTTGGACTGCCGTTTTGACTAAATGTAATGTTTTTTATTTTCCTTGTGTTCCTGTAATATTTTAAATTTCACAGGTAATCTGAAACAGCAGTGATTGATAGTGACAATATGGTGAGTTTTATCAGCTTAAAAAACCTCTGATTCTCCTGAATTTCTGTATCAGGATGTGGATTCTTTCAACCATAAGCAGAATATTAATTATTTATATATTGTTTATATATATATATTAAAAAAATATTTTTGACCCACACTCTAGGAGATTTATTGATGTAAAATCAACTTGTTGATTTTTATTATGCTTTAAGTAGTGGGAATGGTTTTGATTGATATCCCACAATGATATTAATAATATTGCTTGTATATTTTCATGAGTGTAACTCAGCTAAGTGAGGATATAGATTTTCAATGGCAACATATTAATTTTGTAGTAATACAAGCATCTATTTTTTGTTAATGCAACTTTTATGTTTCCCTTTAATTTCTTGAGCTGATCCTGTACTAGCATGCAGGAGTGGACGGAAGCAGCTACAGAATTATCATCCATCACAATTTATGAAAACTTTTTAGCAATGTGTGGGTTGTCTCATGCTTACAGTAAGGTTATAATTCACTTGCTGTTTTCTGCTGCTGAGGCAACGGAGCTTTTCTCTGAGACCGGCAGGAATTGTGCTCTAGTTACATTTGCTGTTACCTCCTGAGCCTCACATCACTTCGCTGTACGAACGCAGCACAGCCTTATCTCACAAGGGAAGCGTAAACAATTTTTCCTTACCATTAAAGCATAGGTCTCCGAAACATTTCTTAACCAAATAGGTCAGAACAGAAAAGATGCAATTATAGTCAGCATCTTTCCATTATGACAATCGTGGAAACGCTCCTACGTCAGTGAGGTTCTTCATCATCTTCCCAGTAAATAAATGGTCCAGTTGAACAATTCCACTGACGTCAATCAGAAGGAACTGGTTATATTGCGCTCATGTTTATGTATATACATTGTACATGTATACAGGCATATAATGCTATATGAACAATGAGTGTAAGTTGGAAGGCCCAGACCTATAACTCATTTTCAGTGTCTGCCACTGATACCAAGTAGAAGTTGTTGAAGTAGAACTGTAATGAAAGTAAAAACCAAACTAGAACATGGAATTACTTTGCTGGCATTCAGGTGTATCCTATACTATTCTGGTAAAAATCAATACTTAAGTCCTTCAGTGTTGTTTGAAAAATTGTACAGTGACTTATAGAGCGACTCGTTCGGCAAACAACTTTGAAGGTGTGTGAGTATATGTGTGGTGGTGATTTAAAGCTATGGGTTCATTTTTTTAAAAGTTAGTGGACAAAGTGATCGGTAAATTAGATTATAAAAAAGAAAAAGTTTGCAGTTTATTTACTGTAGAACTCTCATTGGTCTTGATTTACAAGTCACCAACCTTCCTAAATTCTTGCGAGGTCTCTGTATCAGCCATTCGTATGGAGTAGACACTTGAGCTAGCAATATGAGCAGATACCTTCGTGATAGGATGCTGTTAATCAGAAAACAGTTTTGGCTTTTTAGAAAAACGAAGTCCCCTGTGGTGTCAGTTTGGGTAGCGGCTGCAGGGGAGTATAAACCGTAAGGTGAAACATTTGGAAAAGTGCTGCCAGATCTCTCAATCCTCACACATGACAAGGAGCTTAATTTTAAAAGTGAGTAGATGTGCAGTAGTTTTTAAAACTAATGCCAGAGATTTTATATGTACTGCAAAATAATAAATTACAACTTAGTCTGAAATATCTGATCAAATCATTAGTCTTTACTTGCATTTGTCTTCGTGGTACTAGTTAAGCAAACGCACATGAAAATCACACTGGTTCCATAAAAAACAAGTAGGAGCTGAATACTTGTTGCAAAAAAAAAAAAAAAAGAAAAAGTGCTTTTAAGAACCACTGACCTGTAAAAATTAAACTGTATTCTACTGCATTTTTCACATTCAAGAGATGAAAATCATATCTAGTACGTTTTCAGCATCTGGCAGTGATTTGTGGCATCAAAGCTTACAAGCATTTTAATCTATGTAACCTTAGGCCATATCCCTTTATTTGAAAAAATCAGGTTTAGATAAATCAATAATTACTTTGTTAAATATGGTGTACAATGCTCTTGCGCAGGAATCCTCTTTTTACCCAAAGGTCTTAGAACTTGATACCTCTTCCCATTAAAAAGGTAAACAAAACTTTAACCTTCCTTGAGAAATTCATCAGAAGGGTCAGCACTCTGTTCCCTCCAATTTCCCAGGCTCAGCTGGGAGCTGATTAAAGCTGCCAGCTGCGACTTGTCAGTTTTGTCAGAGACAACTATATAAACTCGTTGTTATTCACTTTGCTGTGTATTATAAATATATTTATCTTCTTCTGTCAGGCATTGACTGGACAGGTGCTAGAGGAGCCGTGAAGCTGCAACATTAAATGCTCTAACAATGTCATTACTTAGTAACTCACACCAAAACCATGGTCAGAATATTCAGGAACTTTCTCTAGTTCTTCCTCTTATGGGTGACTGGAGTGGTTGGAGGAAAAACGTTTGTTATTCTGGGAGCTTTCCAGTAAGTGTACGTCTGTGTAAAATCAGAATATATGACTGAGGCTGTTTGTTATTTTGTATCTTTGGGGCAATGTTTTGGGGCTGGTTTTGATACTCAATATGTGTTTGATACATTCTTTGATAAATGAAAATACAACAAACTTGAATAATAAAGAGAGCCTTAGGACTTAAGAATAAGGATTTAGGAATAAGAGAGCCTTAGGACTACGTAGATTACATTTTGATTTGGAGAAAGAGTAGAGTATCGTAATCAGAAGCCCAGAACAGCTTTAGAAAGAACCAGTGTTTCTGGGCATAACAGGAGCAGACAGAAGTGTAGATCCCATGCAGTAGAACAATGCACGGGGGAGGAAATGTAACAGCAGATTGTGCAGGTTGATGACAGTAGTGTTTCTGGCCCAGAAGACAAGAAAAAGATACAAAGACTTCTTAGATTTACGAACTGTGTCATAAAATCTATCCAGACCACCATGTAGGAGCATTGTTTTGCAAAGATGCCCAGTGACCCAATCTTCAGTCTAAATAAAGAGAGAAATATTCGGAAGCAGTTGGAGAGATCCCAGTCCAGCTTCTGTGACAATAAGCCCAAGCTAGGAGATGCGTCCAGGCTGCGTTTGCACCGTCTGCTTAGAGCAGTATGGCCAGAATGGGAGATCTGCAGATTGTGCATCCTGAAAGAAGTGAAATCCGTAGAGAGGGAGCCTTCGGCTGTAGCCTGTGGGTTCAGAAACTTTTCTGTCTGTTTGTATTTGGGACCCAAGCATTAGCTGAAACTGTCTCTCTTACTGCCTTTTTGTTGTTGATGAGGCTTGGCAGGCATCACCTACTGAATGTAGAGATCGCGTTTTGCAACTACAGGTTTAGGCATAAAGCTGTTAATCCCTGATTTTTCCCAATCAAGTAGAACCTCTGTATAAAAACAGGCTGTGTAAAGTTACATTTAGTCTAACTAGAACCATTAAGCTGTTTAATGTCTTCAGTGAAGCAAGGAGATATCACACGTTGGCGCTTTGTTCAACAGAACGAGGTTCTGGAAACATGGTTGGGTTTTCTTTGAATTTGGTGTAGGAGTTTTGTGACTTGCAGATATATAGGGATACAGATAAAGCAAAAAAAAAATTCATATGATAGGACCTGCAAAGTGAAACAATATCATGAAAATGAAAATGTTTCTATATTTGAAAATGTAAACAGAATGGTTTTACAAGAGAGAGCCTGTAGTTGTATGAGGTTTATACCCCAGAAGGACACTGATCAGGGAGAAGCAGATAGTGAGAAAGCAAGGGACAATGAATTAACTATTTTGTCAGAGAGATATCAGGCAACTTGTGCAGAGGGTGAATGAATTCTGCTCTGTGGGTTTCTGTGGGAATATACACATCTGGGTGGGTCACACTGAAAACAGCAGAAGTCTGAGTAGGGGTGCAGTCAGAGACGAAGGTGGCTGGGAAATGAGTACAGGTACTTGGGAATGTTTTCTTAATCAGAAGATGTCAATACATGAAGACGTCTTTTTGTCAGAGCATGTGTCCTTTTTCTGACAAGGGTGAACTTCTGGTTAAAAGGAGAAAGGCTGTTCATCTCAAATCGCCAACGTTTGGAAGGGAACGGACTCAGTTTCAAATGCCTGTTCTTGATTCAGGTCTGGGGTTTGAACTTCTGCCTCTCTGAATGAGGTTAGGGGCTATTATATAATATATGCTGTTATAACATAGGTGTGTGGCAAAGACATTCACTATTATTTCTCATCTAAAAGGTCTGAATTCATTTCAAAGTAGAATGGGAAATGTTTGAAATCTTGAGAACTTTCTCAGGGAAGTGAAACTACCTATTGCCTTTCTCTAACACTGACAAGTGTCAAAATGTGGCATGGATGTGATCTGCAACAGACGAAAGACTAAAGGGCAGCGAGTGTGGCCTGGGGTGAGCGGGTATGGAGGAAGTGGCAGAGGGTCGTTTTTAGAAATCTTCCATCCCTTAATTTCATGTTCCTGCTTTGCAATCTAATGCATTGTAGATGTGTGTCACTTGTTTCTTTTCTTTTATTTCTCAAGGGTCATGAACAAACAGCACCATTTTAGGATTTTCAGAGTGTTTCTGCTAAATTTTCCTACTTTTAGACTTGACTGGAATATTATTTCAAACTGCAATAAATTGAAATCAGTGTTGATATACAGTACTTCCTCAGAGGCTTTATTGTATTCTGCTTTCATAGTTGGAAGACATGTCTTTTAGTTATGCTTAGCATCACAAGCAACATAAATTTAATGGTTTTTAACAAATTCCCTCCTGGACTTTTTCATCATCAAAAACGATGTTTACAAGTTTGAACATGCTGTTCTGTATAAGAATCTGTTAGAAGAAGTGGGAATCAGGATGAAGAAAGGCAAACAGTGGATTTCTTCCAGGTCATGTCTGAGGGATAGTGTTAATGTGTACATGCTTGTAGGAGACTTTAGTTTCTAGTTACAATCAATACTTGACATATTTTTCCCATGATTAAATTAAAGCTGGGAAAGTGAGATTTCCCTTAGGAGAAAACAAGTGGTAAAAGAGTTCATTGGTGATCTGCATCTCATCCAAATAAGTGCTACAATTACCCCTACTCTCATTCATTTATTTGTCCCTGTTTCCTCCTGCTGGCCTGGTGCCTAATAACTTTTTGGCTTACTACCCACATCGGAAAGAGAAATAGTTCATACGTGTAGTTGCTATCTTCAATACTCTACAGGATTCCTTATTAGTAAGGTAAAAGAAAACAAGTTAATGTTACCAGTATTATAGCTATGTTTCTTCTGCATAATATTTTGCAAACAAATCTATAGACGCTTGGCGTCCTTAAGATTCTGTGCCAGAATCCACATGCTGCAAGGTCATGGAGTAAGCATGTTTTCCATATCTGTAATGAGGCGAGCGAGATGCCGGGTTCCAACCAGCGCAGCTGTGGGAAGAGTTAGGCTTCTGTAAGAATATATTTTTTTCCTCAAGGTTGAATTGGCAGTTGGTGCTTTCTTTGCCTTTGTAAAGGCTGCCGGTATTTTTGCTAGGGGCTGGGATTTCATCCTCTTGTGTGTGCTCCTTGTGGGATGTGGATCTTCACTACACGCCTGGGCTTTGTGGTTAGGTGTCAGCTGCTCACTGCCTGCTTTTCTTCCTGCGTGTCCGCCCATAACGGGGCTCTGAAGAGTTGGTGGTGTGAAAGACACATTCACCTGCTTCTTTAGGGACAGTTTCATGAAAATGAAAATAGTTATGAATCAAAATAGCTTGAAGACATCAGGTAGAAAAATGTGACTGGAACCATTTAAAGAGCATTTTCCAGAGAATTATAGTCCAACTTTATCTTCCGCACAACAGTAGTTTGATTAGATTCTGAGAGAGCCTTTTCAGAGTTGCAGTGCGAGCAACAGTCCTCATGGTAGGTCATCCAGAACTTACCTGCTTCTGTGAGCCAGCTGTAGCCTTATTTCTTTATTTCTAGGAACAGAAGTCAGCAATCACTCTTCTGTTACTGATTTCTACACCCTGAGTCTCTTTCCCTGTGGCTTTTTGAAGGAGTAACCGTTGGAAATAAATTATACTTTTACACCTCACAATTTGTTTTTGATTTCTCTTAGACCATGGAAATAATTAAACTGTTTTGAATCTGGAAAATTAGTTTATTAAATAAGTAGTCTGTTTTTTTATTTCAAAATTAAACTTTCTTTGTGCACTGCTATTGAACTACAAAAAACCTTTAAAAATACCTGACAAGTAAAGACAGTTAGCCAGTTGTTCCTGTGAAAAGTAGAAGACACAAGAATGTTGTAATTTCTGCTACATTCCTGAGATAACAGACTATAAGATTATATTCATATGCAAAGTGAAAATTATGGTAGCATTAAATTAAAATTAATAATAAAATTAGTAACTCAATCTTTACAACATTAAGTCAAAGGCAGTCTCATGTTATACTGTCTGTGAAGCCTACAGTTATTTACAGCCCAGATGTTTTCAGAAAATGAACCGACGTTTTTCTCTTCTTTTCTTTTTCTCTTTTTTGGGAGGGGTGGGAGGAACTACTGTTTCCTCATTAAGTCTCCACCTCGGTGGTACGTTTGGCTCTTTCAGGCAAACATTGTTTATGACACATCTCAGAACTGATGTTGATTCAGAGTAGAACAGATAGAAACTGGGAACAGTTCAGTTGCAAAAATAAGCAATAGTTCAGGTGTTAAACTACCGATGTGGAAAATTGCTCTGACAGTTATGCTGTTGTTCTATCTTTTACTAAGACTTAAGCTATCGTTTACTTCAACTGCGCCAACCGATGCCTCATTTCCTAGCACATGCCAGCCTGTACTGTGCTGTTTGTGCTTGTGGCCGCTGGTGCTCCGTGCTGGGCATGTATGCACCTACTGAAGCAACACATTACGAACTGGACCAAAGAACTTCTTCTGCAAAAATTTACACAGACTATTTATCATGCAGGAGATATTCTCTGTTGTCTGTACTAGCACAACTTATGCTGAAGCAAACTGCAAATAATAAAATACAGGAGCAGATTTATCAAGCTTACTTTCACTGTTATATATTCAATTATGAGCATATAGCTAATTCTTCATGAGGAAATGCATACTCTTTGGCCTATAATTAATATGAACGCAGAACCCAGAGATTCTATTTCCATTTTCTAGATGTAAAGTTTTGGTGATAAAAGGCAACTTGATGTGATTAAGAAGAATCTGGTAACTTGAATACTTGAATCTAGAATCCTGTCAGATTTGGTCTAGTATAATTTAAAAGTTATACACTAAATGACTATATGTGGCCCTGTAGACTGTACTAATGTTTTGCTCATTTGTTATGTTACGGGATTTTCATCTGGGAAAGCTAAGAGATATCAAAGTTCTTGACTGTTCCTTGCTTGCTAGAATGGTACTCTGTATCTAATCTGGGAGACTAACGAGCTTCTCAGTACCAAGGTGGACTGGAATGTAATACAGGAAGAACGGGATGGCCTTGTGGACTGGAGTGGCAGCAAGAAATTTAATAGAACAAATGCAAAGATGTACACTCAGGGACTAGCAACGTGAATTTTTGCTATAAGGTTCATCATTTGGATGTGACAGAGGAGAAGAGAGATCAGGTTACAGTCGTGGGTTATAGGATGTCTGTGAGCTGCCAACATGAAGTGCAGTGCTGTTCAAGGACTGATTCAGTAAGGTATTTTTGTGCAGAGATACAAAAATGTCAGTGCCATTGTACAAGGTAGTGGTGAGACTCGAATGTTATGTATTGCTGCTGTCCCCCTTATTAAAAAAAATAATTAAACTTGAACAAATTTAGAGAAGGCCACTATGGTAATTAAGGCAGGGAGAAACCTATCATGTGTGAACAGAGATTAAAGAAGCTGCCCTTTATTCCTCAGTTTCGGTTGTCACTCTTTTTTTTTAATGTACAGCATCCTAAAATGCATTTGGAAGTGGACATTGAGGGTCATTTAAAAACATTAGTTGCTTTAGAACAGTCGCTTTGGAAAAACTTGTTATTGATAGTGCCCAAAATAGTGACAAAATAATGGTCCACTCATGCAACAATGGTACAGCTGAAACTGAGAGAGAGAGATTTACATGGCTCACACCCCTTGCGATTCTACTAGCAGTAGCACCTTCTTTCCTTTTCTTATTTCTATGATTTTTCTACACTCTGTCATAATTATTAATTGAAATAAAGGACCAACCTTAAATACATAACTATTCCTGTGCACTGCTCATATAGTTGAAGTTGACAGGCTGAAGAGTGGTGATGGGAGGGGTCATGAGTGAACAGAAGAATAAAATTTGGCAGAAAGAAATAGAAACCTCTCTCACGTGAAAACTTGTTTATTCATGAGCATCATGAAGCCCATAATTTTTTTGAGCCCACTCACAGTGCCAAAAATGGCAGCATGAGGAGAAATGTGTCCAAGAACAAGCATCAGATGTGAGGCTATATGATGTCATAGAATCATTATGTCACTCAATGCCGATTGATTTCTAGGGCTGATTGCAAGCAATCGTTAATCACTTTGTATTGAACAGCATGCCAGCTCCATCACATCTGGGGCAAGTACAAGTGGCACCTGTTTAGCCAACATCCTGCTCTCAGCACTTTCACACTTCGTCTTTCAAACTAAACCAAAGTGCTAGAGATGCAGCAAGATTTTTTTTTCTTTTTCCCTTCTGTATGTCTTTTCTTTTTCCCTTCTGTATGTCTCTTGCTTTTGCCTAGGAATCAAGATTGTTGAAAACCTTAGCTTACTTGTAAGTTCAGTGTTCCCTGCTCATACTGACAATAGTGCGTCACTGAACAACGGGGCATGTCCGAGGTGGAATTCATAGAGCTGCTGTAAGAATATTTAAGATTTCTGAATATTATTATGCTACTCTGTGTGTTTATTAGAGAGAAAAGTGAGATAATAGGAGGAGTGTTCCTTTTTTACACATCTGTATTGGAAAAAGTTGTTGCAATTGAGGTGTGTACTCAGATTCTGGTATTAGAATTGCCTCACTGAACCCAGGGGTTCATTTACTACATGTAGCTAATATTAAGCAAGAGCATTAGGAAATACATCTCAAAGCCAAAATGTCCTGGGAAATGGGAGCTAATTGACGTGACATATTAACTATAGAAGCTGCCTTATGGCATTAATACGATGCATTTATTCTACCCTTCCTTTCGAGTTTAGAAACAGACATATTAAACCTGATGATACAATGTTTCTGGTGAATCCCATGGCATTTTATAATAATGAAAAATTCCCTTTCACCTTTCTCCATGTGCCTGGCAATCATGAAAAGTTACTTAGACATGTTACATCAAATTGGAATATTTTTAAATATAAATGTTCCTCAATAGCTGGTGTCTCGGACAGTCAAAGCGATTGGTAGCAAAATGTTGCATTCTTATGAGATTATGAAATTCTTTGGCCTTCTGTAATCGTTCTTCTCTAAGGATTGTAGTCATTCTGTTGAAATCCCGGCTTAATCTCCACAGGTTCTGTTATTTATTTTGTCAGTACCTTCAGTCGTGATGGTTTGCTGTCAATCATCCATTGTCAAAAGATAAGTGAATTTCATAAAATATTCTGTTGGTGCTGTCCCACAGCTGAGGAAGAATTTACCTGTAGACTTTGGTATTATAAATGAGACATAATTCATTAATGAACTGGGTCATCTGTTGTACACACTCCGGCTCAAGAAAGTGTTTCTGTAAGGCAGGAGAAAGTGTAGCTGAAGACGACTTGTAATCCTAATGTGTTCTTAGGGTATCCTCAACAATAGTCATCGATATAAACATAAATTACGGATATTACATACTTAATTTTTTATGGTACATAATTAGATAATTCTCCAAAGAACTCTTTATCGCATGTGTTTTCATTAATTAACATTAAATGTCATTAGCAGTCAGCTCTGCTTGATCAAAGACAGATAAGTTACAGCAAGATTCTGAGAAATAACATATAGCATTTACTAATTATATTATTGATTTTATGGTCTGAAGAATGCTAATTATACGTGATACAAACTGGACCTAGCTGAGCCTGCTGGGGGTACTTTGAACATGAATAGTTCCTGGCAGTTCTGAGCATCTCGCTTGCATAAATCACTTCTGGGCCTGATTGTGCATCTGTTTTCAAAGGTGATGTTTTAATGGACTTTTTGAAATCTGAAAAAGTGCATTTTGTGTGGCTCCACATGAAAGAGGAAAGAGATTTGGGATTTTTTACTCCTGATTTTAATCATTCTGAAAAGATTTTAGATCTGTAGGCAGATACATTTGAACAGTGGAAGTAATATGGCATAGTTGATTTTAATTAGTAGGCCAGCCTAATACAGAATTTCCCATAGCTGCCTCTGACTTTTTTAAAATGAGATTTTAGTACTTTCTTCAAAGTTAATGATAGATTCAGACTTTCAAAATTTTAATTTCATGTAAAGGCAAAAATGGGGGGGGGGGAAGTCATGAGGTGAATATTTGATTAGAACAAATGCTACTCTGAGAAACGGGAACAACCTCAGATGTGTCTTATGTAAGTGAGTATAGTGCTTTCATAGAAAAATGAAAAGGAATTTAGATCAATGACATAATTATGAAATGTTACTCTTACCCTTAATTGCTTATACTTAAGAACATGAAAAGCCTGGTTTTTAAAGTATGTGTCTGTGTATGTAATTAGCCTATTCAGTTGCATGAAATTTCAATTTACTCTCAATTCATGATAATAAGGTGATACATTACATTACTAGTAAATATTTTGTTTAACTTGTAAAGTGTGAACATTTTTTAGAGCTAAACTGATATCTGTATTTCCAGCTGGCCTTTTCCTGCCTGTTTTCATTGAGACGTTAAAAGGTCTGAAGGGGATATTTTGACCAAATCCTTCTGAGGAGGAGCTTAAAGACAGATAAAATACTCTGTCAGAGTCAGTATTTTTTTTTAAAAAAGTGTCTGATAAAATGAGAATTGTTTACTATCATTTTTTAAAATCAACTTCCAATTTTCAAATTTTCAAGCTCTTAGAACAGCATTCTGACTGCTCTGGTTCCCACCTCCTCATTCCTACTCCCACCTGGTGTTTGACTAGCTGGTTAGCAAATCAAAGAATTGAAACAGTTGGAAGAATAAATGACTGGGCTGGTGAGTGGGCTCCAAGTTTAAACAAATAAACAAACAAGCAAACCACATCACATCCCGTACCTCATTTGTATCTGTTGCCTACTTTGACATAGGATGAGGGGGTTTTATTCCTCAGCAGATGAGACTGATCAGCATGAGTTATCAAAAATAACTAAAATCCAGTTAACCATTACATTGTGCATTTGCGTAAACTTTTCTTCTATGAATGATGGTCCAAAATGGGATGTTGGGAAGAGGGACTTGTTCCATTTTAACAGGGGTAAGACTGAGGCAAGGATAGCTCAGAGTCTACACATGGCCCTTGGTTGACAAGTGTGCTGGGTACACAACACTGCTTTATTCCCTTCTACTTGTTTATTTAGTGCTCTTATCACTGTAATACCTGAGAGCTGAACTCTTGGATCCTGCTCTTGTGCTTGGGTGGCAAGACTAGCTTTCTCTTCCTAGTTCATATCAGAGACTCTTCTTGAAATGAGTAGCGAAGTAAGAATGCATTAAGATAGAACAAGATAAATAATTTCCAAGGTGCAGAGCATAAGGCCAAAAGTCTCGACACATGTCCTGTTTTGACTTGCAACCCTCTCTCCTAGAGGGATTCAGAACAGGGCAGCAATCACAAGCCTGGGAGCATGGGTGCTGTAGGGAAATTCAAGCTCTGTGTTCCATCTTTATGTGGAAGAAAGCCAGCACATGCTATATCTTCTTGTCCACTTGGTAGAAAATCCAAAGGATATTGCAAGGTGTATCATCAACACAGTCCTGAAGGATCAGTGAAAGGAGCAATTCAGGAGTTATTTGAATAGTCCTGGATATAAAACAGTAATCAATGATTTATTCAAATATTTTTGTGCTGTATTTATGTATTTACCCTTGTGGCTGCCTGTTGTTTAATTGGACAGTGATTACTCTGTCCCAGGGAGTTGGCTCGTACATATCTGTTAAACATCTTCAACTTTGTATGTCACAGGTATAGCAGACAGCAGCAAATCATGTAAGGTGTTGGTTTAGGAAGAGATAAGCTATAGTTTAGCTTCTCCATGTTTGAAGAAAGGAGTGCCATGAAAGGAAGCAATGCCGTGTGTGGTGAAAGACAGGAGGAAGAGGAAAAGGTGATTAAGATAGAAGAGCAATGTGCAGGCTAGTAAGATTCTAATGAGTGGCAAGAAGAGAGTTTACAATCACTAATCTTGCTTCCACTATTCCTAAACTTAAAGTTTAAACATTTTCATGCACAGAGAAAACTTGTTTCTTCTATGGTAAAGGATGGATCACCGAATTACAAGGTCTTGACCCTTTACCCTGCAACACGTGGTGTACCTGGAGTCCCAGCAGATGCTAAAACTTGTAGCTAAGAGCCTAGAGATGGCACAGGTTCCCTCGGAGACGGACTTAGTTTGTGGCAGTTTAAACAGGTAGAGATGCAATTGCCTGAAGTGAGTTTTGTGTAGGGGAAGTAGAAGGTGGCTGTTGATCTTGCAAAGAAGTCCCCATATAATTTTAAATGGGGTTATTCAGGGCAGGTTTTGGACAGCAGTGTGTAAGATAAGACCTAGAAGATGATGAGAAGGTCAGAAAAACAGCAGAGGAGGGAAATAGGACTCACAGCATGTACCTGAAGAACTGGGGCAGATGGAAGGAGGTGAACAGTCTGTGGGGAGCTTAGAAGACCTTCATTAATGCTGTGCTCTGGAAGGGAGACCAAGATTAGCTCATGCTTACAAATGTAAGTTTTCCACAAGTTTGGTGCTAACCAATACAAGAGTCTTGAAGCTTATGCTTTCTTTACTGTGCTGAAGATTGTATCTGGTAGGAGAGGAAGATGGGGAAGTCGCTTGGTTCCTGCCAGCCATCACCTTGTGTGCCTGTTCTGTGGAGAGGAGGCCTTTTGTCATGTTTGGTTTTGTTTAGCAGGATACATGTAAGTGACATTTGCTCAGATAAAATCTCAACACAGAGTAAGCTGCATTAATCTTATGTTACACTAAGTTAAAAATGTGTAAGCAACTTTTAAGCTCCGATTTTTATGCCTCTGCAGAGGGGTTAATAAAGCACTTGTAGGGACGTGTTCTCCTCGACCATCTGAGTGCTGTGGGTCTGAGAGGAAGCCATGGAGAGGGCTCAGTAAGAGGACTTAGCAGATGGTACATGTATGATGTTGATGAAGGAAGAATACAAAGAGAAAACTGTACTTGTCTTAATTTGTGGCAAAAACCTTAATTAGTACATCTGTAAAATGAGGGAAGTCAAGCCCTAAAATTACCCCATAAATTCTCTCTCTTTTGTAATTTGCATTAACCTTTTTTCTCAAAGTAGTTAAATAAGTTTTCAGTGCCAAATTTAGGAGGCGGGGGAAGAGAAAGCCAAGGTAGTTGCATGCACCAGTTATTCAGATCTGGTTTTGTCCGTAGTGATTTTTCTAGCTACTGTTTTTCTGCCAGAAAGAAAATACTAGCTCTAACCAGAGTAGCTCCACTACCATCTGTGTCTGATGACTGAGCTGGTAGATCCAAATTCTCTCCAGACACAAACTGGCATAGTGAACTCAGTGGAGTTCAGCCATTTACACCAGCAGAGATTTTGGCCGTTACATCTTCTTTGCCTTCATTCTACCTAAGATACTCCTCTGCAGCCCCTCAGTTCTTTGTGGGTTTGCTCTGCCTGATGTATTTATGAATGTTCCTCTCTCGGCTTTATGACAGATATTTTGCACAGTGCCCTGTTACTGTAAGCCAGGTGCTTTTATCCTTAATGAACAATTTCCTGGGGAAAAAAAAAAAATAAACAATAGATAAAGTAGGTCATGGAGACAGCAGAGTCAAGAGCTTTGCATAGTGATGTAAAATTAAATAAGGCTGGGGTCATGTTCTCATTTATCTCTCCAGTTATTACTCTAACAGTGTCTGTGATGGTTCCTGGAAAGGTGAGGATATTTTGGGAGCCTGTTTGCATCTGCTGGGAATTTCGGCCACAGTCTCCTCTCTGCTCTGCACAGAGGAGAAAACAGGCACAGAAGTGTAAGACTTGGATGTTACGAAGGAGCATTTGCAGATGCTGCTATTGCCCGTCTCAACCTGTGGAGACCCATCTTAGTGAAGGTGCAGTTGGGTACTGCTCTGTAGCTGAATAAAGACTATTCATGGTGCCTGTCTTCGGTTACGTAGCTTGAAGGTTTACAGTCAGTGGTGGGTGGACAAGAGATGCAAGTCTAAGTCTGGATTGCAGAGCCGTTTTGCTTCTTTAAGTGCCCTATATGGCTGAGCTCCGCAGCCAGCCCTTTAGGCACAGCACTCCTCCGTTCTGCTTCACAGCTGGGAACCGAAGCATGGAAAGGGATTTGGTGTGTGCCTGAGTCTTGCCTTGACATGGAGTCAGCCCTTTGCTAGGACATAAACCTGACCTCACATTTTAATATGCATCTTGAGCTTCCTTTAGAGGTATTTTGGGAGATTAGCTTTAGGCGCTTCGAGTAGGTGCCCTCTTACCAGCACAACGTGTGACCAGCTGGTGGATAGTTATGAAGCAATAATTCTGCAGCATGTCCCCTCGTAGCAATGACCAGCAGTAATTGCAAAGACCTTGTTCACACAACATGACCTTCTCCATGGCATCAGCTTTCTGTCCTAGAGAAGGGCAGATCTATTCAGCCTATTTTCTATGTTGGATGCCTAAACCTAAGAGCTGATAGCCATTTCTAGGCACCTAAGTAACCGGCCTGATTCTCAGATAGACAGAGATTTGTGCACGCTCTGAAAATCAGATAAATTACGTGGACCCCTAACTTCAGGCTTTTAGCTTTGACATGATTGAACCAAATACCATTCCTCCAGTATTGATAGTGTTGCAGATATGCTCTGTAAGAAGCACAGGGAAGCACAAAGGATTATTGCAGCTTCTGAGGAAGTATCTCATATTTCAAGTAAAATTGGCAGTTTTTAAGTGGCCAGTCTAATTCTTAAGCCATTAGAAATCTAGAAATTGATTTAACATTTATCTTATATTTAGCAGACATTCATAGAAAAAGTTATATTCTGTATGGGCCAGTCAATGTTTTTAATAGCTATGAAGTTAAAAAATTTTAGATTAAGATTTTAAGAGGCTGAGAGTGAAATTGAATGCAGGAAGAGAACATCCGAGTGCTGTTGTAACAGAGAAGGCCAGGGAGGATAAAGCACTGGGAAAGCCCAGAGGAGAACAGGTGAAGATATATGCTATCGGACCAGTGGGGTTAGTAAAGGTATAGATGCAGAGGAAGCAAACATTATTCCCTTACAGTCTTATGAAGAAACTGACGATAAAAAGCTTTGCCCTGCCTGCAGCATTTCTTGAAAATACATGTTTAGTTTCTGTGTTCATTCTATTCCAGTGTTCGGTGTCGTTTTATTTGGTTTACTACCTTCAAAGTTCAAGGCATTCACCAACTTTAAAGCCAAATTGGAAAAACTGAATCTGGATTCTCAGTGCAGCTCCAAGGCTTGCAAATCAGCCTTCTCCCATAAATACTGCACTGTTTCTGGAAAAGAAGAGACGGGTCTTTAAATGAAATATGAGATGTAGCATTGGGATGTGATAGTACTGCTGTAGATCAACAGCCATCAATCTGTGTTACTTAATTTGTCCCTGGCTCAGCTGTTCACTGTACTTGGGACTTTTTTTGCTGTTTGTTTCATTTTATTTTCCTCTGAGATAAATGAAGACAAAAAGAAGGGGCCAATTGTTCTTGACAAATAGAAGTAATTTTTAAAAATATAACCGTAAAGGATATTCTACATTTTCAAACTGCTTTTTTTTTCTTTCACAGCACTTTCACAGAATCATACTTAATTTATTTCACTGCATATATATTGAACATCCTTATATTTCATTGCTCGTTACTCCCATTTTCAGATCAACTTCATGTGCACTCTTTAAATGCTGTAAAAAAATTCTGTTGGAATAAATGGTTGGGTTTTTTTAGCTAAATACTTAGAAACATATTATTCCTCGTCTGGGCATGCCTGTAACACTTAGGTTGCTTTATTTATCCTGGGTGTTCTGGGGATACAAGGTCTTTGTTGCTCTAAGTGTCTAAGGAAGCATATGTTGTAATTGTTTGACATGTTGAACATGGATTAGGTGGGCGGCTATATGTAAGCAAGCTAACTTGAGCTCCCAGGAGATCAGCTTTGTGATGTGTGTCATCTTACTTTCTTTTCTGAAGTAATGTATGTGAAAGAATATCTGAAATATGCATAGGATAGTGAATATAAATGTACTGTTAAATCAGTAGAGAATGTGACTCCCCACACAATTTCAGCAGCTTTAAAATTCCACTATGCAAAAAGACGGGGATTGGAACGGGGGACACTGCAGCACTGGCTGGCTACCTCTGCCATCCCTGTACGGCAACGGTCAGGTGGTGAGATCCGGGTAGGAGGGTTAAGCAGGCAAATGCATAAAGTGCCTCTTTCTGACTTTCCTTGTTTACCATATTTTAATTGAGAGGGTTCAGATATGACTCCCCCAGGAGGATTTCTTAGCTTGCAGGAGGTTGTCTTCTGTTGCAATACTGCAGGGTGCCAGGATTTTGCCTTCGAAACCTGCCAACGCCAACTTGCCTTTGGCAGAAAGTGCCAGTGGAATGTCAGCCATCTCCCTGTCCTGACTGGCAGGGCTTGGAAGATCAGTTCAGGGCCTAGGCGCTACAAGGAACACTAATGTTTCAGTGGACTTGAGTTTGGATTAATAACTTAAAGGGCCAAATGTTCAAAGGGCTGGCTTCCAATTTGACACCGGTAGTTGAGTACAAGTACAAAATTATGAGCAGAAAATCACAGATAATTTTTTTCCAAGCTGATCTTTCTGAAAAGGAGCCAGCAATTATCTGGATTTGGGCACTGTTTCAGCAATGTTTTCAGGTGTTGTTAATGTAATATTTTCATTATATTTCTGCTGGACTATTGATTAACTATTCAATTATTTAAGAAAAAGAAATTTAGTATTGTAATGAAAAATAGCTTTTTGGATTGGTACTTGTGCTTTGCACAAGCGTGCGTGGATATTGAGTTTGTGTAAGTACCGATGAAATAAGAGTGCCTGCATTTCTTTGTGTGTTGATGTTGATCTCATAGAGCGGATGGATAATGCCAAATGTGTTTATACATTGTTGCTTCAGTATCTAATCACTTTTCAGTTTGTAATAAGCTTATTATTAAAGCACCTGGCAGGTTAGTCAGTCCTCTTCTCCTCTTTCTTGTGGAAGATACTGAGACTTTGAGAATTTCTATGTCCTAAATTTCACCTGAAGTTTCAAAGCCTGGTGTTGTATGGTGGTTAGGTGCCAGAAAATACTGGATGCAGAATTTGAGCTACCTCAGTCTAGCCCACTTTGCTAACCCAGTGTCATGCCTTAAGTCTTTGACAGTATGATTTAAACTCAGGTCCTCTGAATCCTAGACACATAGACCAGCCTTTGTCTTGATAAACATACTTCATCTGCCATAACTAAACTAATTGCCTAGATTGCTTGCCTAGTGGCACATCTCTGTGGTATTTTGACCCAGTTTGCCTCGGAGAGCACTAAAGGAACAATCCTGAGCTTCCAAAAATAACATTTGATAGATTGAGAAGAGCTTACTTCATTATTTATTCCTGCTTTGCCCTAGCCAAGCTCCCAGTGACTCCAGTGGAAGTCAGCTTCTAAGAGTGCTTAGCACTGAAGCAGATCTTCAGCCTTCATAAGATATCCATGGAACTGTAACAATGTTCACTGGAGCAATTGCAACTCACATTGGTATATTTTATAGAGCTTAGACATTTAAAGCAATTTAAGAGATTGGGATACTCGGTTCCCATTTAAATCAGCCCCCGAGCCAGTTTTGGAAAACTGAGCAACTGTGGTTCAAAGAATCATGAGGGCACTCTAGCAGTTAGGACCCTGGTGCATTTATCCAGTCTTTAAAAGAAAGCCTCTAAAATTACATCTTGGGAAATGGAATTGGTTCCTTTATTTGTACTGAACAGCACCTACTTCATTGAGTGATGTAGCAGAGGTGGCTGCTGCTAAGACTAAGCAAACAGGGCTCAGGATGCAGCCCTTCATACTTTTCCTTGATGACTTCCTCATAAACTGTGAAAATCTCTGAATTTTGCTTTTATTCTTTTATTTCCCAAGTCATTTTAATTACAGAAAATACTGTATAATTGTTTAATTTGTTTCATTCCCAACATTCACTGTAAATTCACCCATGAACTTTGGTTGAGCAGCAGAGGAGCACGGTTAGCTTTCATAGAGAGCATAGAATAGTTTTATCCTGAAAAATTAAGGTTCCTGCTTACGTTTATTGGCATTACCCTTATGGCTAGAAGGACAAAGTTGGGACAAGCTTGTCTCCATTGTATGAACTCAAGCGTAAGGTAAGAAAGATCCCAGTTTTTTACATCTTGCCGGTCTGTTCCTAGCTTGGGCCACTGCTGGGGTTGGCATCTTCAAGACACTGAACTGTAGAAACCAGTCCTGTGCCGTGAGCCTTCACAGGATACTGTGAAGAAAACCTGCTGAAAGTCAAAAGCAGTTGTGCTGTCCTGGCCAGCTCTGTTTCTCCCCTTGTCTATGTCACCTCCAGGTGACAGGAGGCCTGCGTCTGGAAATGCTATCAGGGATATTTGCAAACAGTAGTGACTTCTGTATGTACTCCAAGTATTTCCAGCTATTGAACTGCCTTCTTGAAATCACAGGCAGGGATGCGCACAAGCCTTAAAAAGAGCAGCGCTTGGGGAGAACATGGAAGAGCCGAATATATGACTGACAGCATGGGTTTCGTAGCACAAATTACACACCAGTTGTTTTGCACGTAAGGGATAATTGCCCTCAGTACAATGACTCCTAGAGGCTTAAATAGACCCTGTTAACTCAAATACCATCTTTTGTTAACAGAGGCAGCTTCTTGTCTACTGTCTTCCCACATTAATCGTGTAAGATGGCAGTAGAGGGAACCCAGCAACCCAGTGCATCGTCTGGTGTTTCTGCCAGTTCTTCTATCACTTGAATTTCTCTCTGCTCAGATGATAAGAATCACATTGTCAGTGCTTTTGTATTCAGTACCTGATCCTTCCTGGAAGTGTTTATCTGTTTAAAACAGCTTTAAATTTTCATTAAAAACAAAACAAACCCACAACCTGTCATTGGCAATATTTCTGTTGGTCGTGGCAACAATTTTTAGAGGTGACTAGCGAGTTTGAGTGGTTTAGTTCTTGACTGCCCAAATTAAACCAACCTGTTTCTTAGCATGCATTCTGAGCTCTGCATATTATTCAGCCCTTTCGTGGTATCTCAAGTTATTAATCATAAATGGAGGCATCCAAAAAATCCTGATCAGTTTTGAAACTCATGGCCTCATTTAGCTTTCATAACAGCTTGTTTCTAACAAAATCTGATGTAGAGCCAAATGAAGTGTGTGTTTAAATGATCCCTTGCCTAAACTATCATGAAAATTTCAGATGGGATGAGAAGGAGGAATGCCACAGAGGGCAGCTTGTTGGAAGCTTGCTACTACTTAGAGACTAAAATAGTGCAATCAGCAAACACTCAGTCACTTTAATGCTTCTTCAGTGAAATCCAACTTTTTGTTTTCTGGCTTAACTATTCTCTTGCATTTTCCTTAATTGCTCACACACAAATACTAGAATACATTTTAATTTTGATGCACCCAGATTTTCCTATTTGGTGGAAACTATAATTAAGAACAGAATTAGGGAACCTCTTGATAAATACAATACATTTATGAAGAATCAACATGGCTTTGTAAAGGCTTCATAAATTGTTAAAGCTCTTTGAAGTAAACTTGTGGATCAAGAAGATCCAGTTAGATTTCCAGAAGGCTTTTACAAGGTCTTTCATCAAACTTCCTGAAGAAACTGAACTTTCTTGTTGGGATATTACAGAAGAAAAAGTCTATATGTAAACAAAATAGTGTTTATAAGATAGGAAATGATAGGAAACAAAGTCTGAGGTTTAATGATTGGTTTCAAACAGAGGAGCAAGGAGGCATCAAGCAGAAAAACAAATGAAGTATTTTATACAGTACATGGCTAAGATGTGAGATCATCACAGGATGCTGCTGACACTAAAATTTGAACGTAGGGGATTGAAATTTACATTTTACCAGATCAAAAATAATTAGACAAATTATTGGAATAGACTCCATCAAATGCTATTAAACACGAAGATACCACTCGTGGTTGAGGAAGTCCCAAAGTTGCAAATTGCTGGAGGCTAGAAGGGTTTAAACGGGACATATTACTGTCAGCCGTCTTCTTACGCTCTTTCCTAGACACTTGCTATTGGCTGAAAGCAGGATACTGGTCTTTAGTCTGATATATAGCACAATTATCTTATGATATGTAATTACTTAGAATGATTTATCTCATTTCTGCCTTAATTTGTCTCCCCTCCCCCAAACACACTTTCTTTGACCCTATATGTTTTCTGTTTTTCAAATTGATTGCTCACAGGGCCAAGCAACTTCGAAGAGCTTTCTTCTGCTGTCCTGTTAATGTGCTGTGCATCACCATGTGCTGGTAATCTGTAAAAACCGGATTCATTAGGAATTTTTAGCACTTTGAGGTAAGACTTTTTAATTTGGCCCTTTGTTAAATGCATTTCATGGAAGTTTGTGGGAGAAAATCGGCATAAATGCATATACATTTAGACATCTTCAAAAGTACATAAGGATTTAAGAATATTGCGTGCTAGTGAAGGACACTTCTGTAAATGTTTTCCCTAATTACAGCTGGACACCAAATTAGTTTTTTGCCTGGTTCAGAACTCATTTCATCCCAGATTGAGGCAAAAGCATTTAATTTAGAACTTTGTCATGGACTGGAAATTCTGTTTGAATTTCATGTCAAAGTCATGTGTGAAATATTTTATGACAGAAATGTCAAAATGAAATGTTTCACTACTTCTGCCCTTGAACAGGAAATTCTCTAATGGTCATTTTTAGTTACATTTTCTATTCTGTCAGCCAAGAAAGCATAGGAGAAATTTAATCTATGGTTTTGGTTTTGTTTTTTCTCCCAGCCACTTAAAATACACACTAGCCCTCTGTCAAAAAAATATTACCAAAGCCAGGTCTTCAACACCTAGAGAAAGCTTTAGAGGATACTTGCTTTACGCAGCAAGGATTCTTTGGGATCTTATTATTTTCTTCGCATGTAGGTCCCAATCTTGTGGCGTTCTGTCATCCTCAGCTTGTGCTGTATAAACTGCAAAAGAGTAACAACCAGCTTTTGTCCACGCTGTCATGTACTTCATCCAATTTAAATGATCATCTGCATCTTCTGGTCTCTTTGCAAACCCTAGCGCAGTTTCCTCAACAAAGGTTTTTGTAAAGTGAATCCACAGACAAATAAAACAATGACTTGCCACCTACTAGTTTTTCTATAGCTAAAATTTGGGGCTTAACAGTGAAAGTGTGTTTCCTTTCTTTTGTGATGGAACCAGTGACCTGTTTCAATATTGTAGGTGAGGTACTGAAATTTATTCAAAAGAAGCAAGGCATGTGAAAATGGCTTAATGAGTAACAGATACCTAACCTAATCAATTATAATTAACAGAGTGAGACACTTGTGAAAAATCACCAGATTGTATTTTGGATTGAAAGACCCTCTTTCTTGCCAAATTGTACCTAAATTGACTTCTTTCGCTCCTGAAAAGGAAGATCAGACCTGGAGAGACAAAAAGTTAGAGTCCACTTAGGGACTGCACAGAGGACGTATGTGTCATTTACTTTCTTGTTAAGCCCAGAAGGCTGCCTATCCTCGTGAGAGTGGCAGTGGCAGACGCTGGAAATGTTTATATAATTTGGCTATATCTTTAACGAAGTTACAGGCATTGTCCCCCTGAAAGGCTGATGCTGCCTCCTTGGACAATATGTTCCAAACATTAAACGCAATGCAGGAATGTAGTATATGTTATGCTGAGCAATAAACGCTGAAAACCCCCCATATTAGATGTCATTACTGGATTCTTTTTTGATGTTGGTTTTTAATATATCTGCTCCTATTTTTAGAGTTTTATTCTGAATCTTGTAATAGCAACCATTCCATTTTGGTATGAGGTCTTTCCTATTAACAGTGATCAAAGTGAAATACTTCATTTGAGTTAGAAAAAGAGACGCTTCAGATGAACGAGCTTCTGCTGTATTTGGAGAGTTGGATGTTTCTGATATACGATCTGACTTACACAGTCAGAAAATTAATTGCACAAAGCTGTTAATTTATAAACAGATAATAAATAGCATTAGCATTAAAACTTTAGAAAACAATTTTGAACCTTTTCCAAATGCATTGTAAACAAATATTCAGTGTGTTATTAAGGCTTATGAATAGTTCTTTGGTGTTTGTTTGGTTTCAAACCTAAACTGATACATTGTTTTCTTAAGAACAAATTGAGATCTCTGAGAACTACAGAATTCAAATATAGGGCTGCTTTAGTTAAACGTGAAGAGGCTCACTCTCTTTAGGTAGGAGTCAGGCTGTCTTTCTGCCTCTGATTAATTTAGGGATAAACCCAGGCTGTTGTTGTTCTCGAGAAGTTAA
Source organism: Phoenicopterus ruber ruber (assembly GCA_009819775.1). Classification (NCBI taxonomy): domain Eukaryota; kingdom Metazoa; phylum Chordata; class Aves; order Phoenicopteriformes; family Phoenicopteridae; genus Phoenicopterus; species Phoenicopterus ruber. The sequence goes on from CM020225.1 coordinate 2,996,975, forward strand.
CAAACTGAGCACAGAGCTATGTTTTCATTAAAAACCTCCTCTCTTAAGGACTGTATTTCTTTAAGCAGTTTTGCCTTGCTCTTGCTTTGACCATATCTGTTGATTAGAAGCAGGCTTTCCTCTAGTCCTATTTGTTCCGTGTACCAAAGGTGTAGAGAATGAATAAAGGGGGTAAATTGCAACCTATAGATACAGTGCTCAGAAGAACTTGTCCTCTTTAATTTGGTTTTATTCAAATGGTAGCTAGTGTAACACGTTAAAGGCATCTGTGGAAGATACTTTTGTTAAAGGGCTGTCTGTCATTTCGTTGAGCCTGATACTTGGGTAGTTCACATCTATTGGTACCTGTTATGTTAAAAGAAAGTTCAATTCTACTCTCAAACAAGGTCTCAGTTTTTGAACATTAGGTTTGTTGAACTTTTGTCCCGTGAGCACTTGCCGGTCAACTGTTCAAGCCACTCCTCCTCCATGGAGAGGTAGTGTCTGGGACAAGTGTAGCAAACGTCTTTTCAATAAACAGAACTCTCCCTCATGCTCTTTTCTCGTCAAACCTCTTAATTTCCAGAGTAAGCTTTTGCAATGTTGCCATGGGACTTTGAAACAGCCTCCAGGTAGAGAATGGTCACTCTTAGACTTAAATCCATTTCATGAGGAACATTAACAGTAAATCATGTTAATTAACATTAATATGACTTACATGGCTTAAGACCTATCTTTGGGTTTAGCAGAGCTCTAGGAATAATTTAAAGGATGAGCTATTACTCCCATTGGGATCTTGACGGCGAATCCACTAAAGGCAATGGCTGTCCTTGAACCAGCTTAGAAGGCCTTGAATCAGGAGGTAATTTCAGATCAGCTTTCCTGGCTGATCTGCTGTTTCCTCTGCTGTTCATTCTGCTTTGTGATGACTTCTTTATGCTGGGCTGTATATCAGTGCCATGCAGAGCAAACCCCTTAACATCCCTTTAGCTGTTCTGGACCATGAGGCAATGAGCCATGTGTTTTTTAGATGATCATATGAAGATTCAATCTATTTTTAGGGCAGTCTTGTTGCCAGGAATAATTTATGGGACTTTTGATTTGAATGGTGGATTATGTGACAGTGTAAATGCCTGAAACGGATATTTAAAAATATTTTATGCCGACTTAATGTTTAACAGATTAACACCTCTGATGCAGTTACATTTAAAAGCAGCTTCATATTTCCTATCTATTTTGTATTTTTGACTGATGTCATCGGGGACCTCTAGGCAAACACCACGACTTTGGTTTCAAAGCCTCAAGTGAGCAATAAGTAGGTATAAGTCAGCACATTTAATAGATGAGCTGTAAGGTGACAAAGAGACCACACCTAATGAATTTTATACAATCTATTTCCAACTTCAATGCGAATATTTTTATTTCATGTTTATTGTTCTGCATAATGTGACCCAATATGTTGACCTCTGTCATTCTAAGTGATTCCCCATCTGAGAGTTGAAAAGTGAATTGATTTTCCCTCAGTCATGTAATAAGCACATCTCTCAGATCTAGCCTAATATATTGACACATGTAAATCCCATTTAAATAAATCAGAGGGGGTATTTGGGTATTCTTCCATTTGCATATAGGTTGATGGGAGAATAGATATTGTTTTAATACCTCAGTTACTTATTTTGTCGGTACAGACAGCCAGCCGTAAAAATGATCAGTATCAGAAATGTTCTTTGGAAGAATCATTGGGGCTATCAATATCTTGGGTAGCTTAATCATCAAATTCATCAGGTTTAGTAGGTTTAAACGTATGAATTACTTTTAGAATGCATTTGCACTTTTTAAAAATTTTACTGTTTAGTTGATTGCTTTTTCAAGTATTTCAGTTTGTAAATAACTCCACAGTATTTGGATGTACACAAAAGCAAGGATGAAAAGGCCTAGAAGGATGTTTTCTTCAAAATTGTCTTTAATGGCTATACTTCACTTTCTTTATCTAGGTACAACGATGGTGGCGCTGATGCTGTTCAAGTGGATTCTAAAAGGGCTTATTCTGTCTTTTCTGCTGAAAACTACTCTGTCCCTAAACCCAGATGATCCAAATGTTTGTAGTCATTGGGAAAGGTAATGTATAACATGCCTTTTTTTTTTTTTTTTTTGACTAGCCGTTTCAGAGTTTTACATTTAAAAGGGAAATAAGAGCCATAATTTGCTAAACACCACCCTGCCTCACAAAAGAACATGGAATTGCATGATAGAAGTAGTACTTCTGAGTGCCTCTGAGGATTTGGATCATCCCAAGGAATTGGTTCTAAAGCTAGAGCTATAGACCACATTGTACCCCTGTGTTACCTGCCTGCTCAGCTGTACTTTGGAAAGCTCCTCCATAGTTTCAGCTCGAGGACTGCACAGACGTATTTTCATTTATCATGGAGAGACCTAGAGAAATGGTGGCCTTGTTCTGTATTGCTTTTTCCTCGTTGTTGTCAAGTAAGACTGTTAGAGTTTTTGAGTAAGTTTTAAGCCCTTCCTGCTGCAACATGCAGGCTCATTCTGCATGTCCTGAACTGTGTGGCTGTATCTGCCAAATTCGTGTCAGCATCAAAGAGTATGTGCATGAAAGCACCGAGAATTAAAGGCCCTGGTAATTCTGTTCTCTCTATTGTTACAATGTCCTTGTCCTAAAAGTGGATCTGTGCAAGACAGTTCTTACGCGTACACAGAAACCCTCTAGCTTTGATGGGGCTCACATTCATGCAGGGTCTGTTTGCAGAGGCTAAAGGTCCTGTACTCTTAAGTTTAACTTGCTAAATTTCCAGTTCTGTTCTGTGGTTTAGTTCCACACAAATATGAATTACTGTACACTTCAGCAAAATAAACCCCTTAACAAGAGCAAAAATGGAATCATACTTGAGTGGCACTGTGTTTTGATTTTAGAGGCCTTAATTAGAGAATTAACTGTTTGTAGGTAATGCAGCTGCGAAGCAAAGACTATACAGGAATAGGATTTTGCTGTCTGTGTTGTGAGGTGAAGTGCATTCAGAGCACAGGAATAAAATATTGATTTTGTCTGAAGAAAGTCAGCAACCTAGAGACCCAATCAAGGAGAAACAAAAATTAAATACCAAAATTGATTGGTTGTACTGACCAAGATGACTTTGTTACTTAGATGTTAATAAATCAAAGGGAAAAGATTGTGAGGGCAATTGCTGGATAACAAACGGGATCATAAAATAATAATCAACATTCGTGAGTGTTACTGTTTTACATTAATAATGAGTAACGTAAATATTTTACATTTTGGCATTAGTAGAAGTAAAAACATTATTGTCAAACCCAGCAAATTGTGACAGTTGGCAAAAGCAACACCTAGTAGTATCTTGGCTTGTCTACAAGGGGCATGACAAGCAGGGCAGTAATAGCCCGATCTTCGATTTCAAGCCAATCAGACCCTCCAAGCAAATATTTTGGTATTCCCTTACAGGTGCAATCTCACAGGGCTTAATCACATCAGGAGTCCCATTGATGAGAAATCATGTGGATGATTAAGACGATCGATATAATGAATGACTTGGAGGATCTAATTCCTGGGTCTTGACCCTGCTGAGAATGATTTTGGTATCATTCTCCAAAGATTATTGTAGATCTGATGAAGTAGAACTTGTTTCAGATCAGAACCTGAGATTATGAGTCCCTTAAGCAGCGCATACACTTACTGTAGGGCAATACAACATTCTAAAATGCCTGAGTCAATGAGATTGGTGTTCCTATATCATGTGAGAGGCCCAGACACTTTAAATATAATCATAGTAATTAATATAGTACCTGTTGCCTGAATAAGTGGTGTTTTGGGAAGGACATTGCTGAGTTCTTAGTATTGTTGGAGCTCTGTGATTTCTAATCAGTTTGCCCAGTTTTTGTTTATATCCATTCATTTGTACCAAGGGGGGTAACCGCATTCTAACCGTATGTCAAGTGTTCCAAATCTAGATACCCGTTAACTCATGTTACAATTTTCAGATAGTTCTGGGGTTATTTCTGTTGCAAATTAAAAAGATTAAATTTGTGCAGCAGAAAAAAAAACACTCTTCAACCTTTTACAAATGATCCTATTTGATTGGTGCACCCAATATTTGAAGTAATGATGCTGCTTCATCATAAAATGAAGTTTGAGCATCCCATCATGCTGGCAAAATGCAGCAGTGCTACGTTAATATGCGCTCTTATTAGCATTGTGGAATACAAGCAAAAATTAACAGTCCTAGGCAGGAAGGCATCTGAGACATTTTAGAAGCATGGTGCTTTCCTCTCTTTTACAATGTGCACTATCGAGTTAAACAAATGCCCTTTTCACCTTCTAAACTACCATGAATTTTAGAAACATTTGTTTCTTTTCCAGAAGGGAATGGCTTATTACTCAGACTGAAATCTCTATGCCTACTTCAGTTGTGGAACCCAAGTTAGAAGCATTTCCAAAATTTTCAGGAAGCGCTGTGGTTGACGGAAGCCCTTTTCTGGTTTTTGATAATGCCCAAAGTTTCTAAGATTATGGATTTAATTATTTTTCATACTGGAGTAAGATGAGTAGCATATACAGGGCACTGAAGCTTTTCATGTTGCAACAAACAGCCTTTCACTTTCTTTCTTTGTCTACTCCTAGCTACGCTGTGACAGTACAGGAATCTTATGCTCATCCTTTTGATCAGATCTATTATACAAGATGTACTGACATACTGAACTGGTTCAAGTGCACTAGACATAGGTAAGAGCCGATCCCCAGATATTTTAGTTTTATTTTGCCTTTTTATCTCCTCACATACCTTTTATTTATCCAAATTCTTGTGGTACTTTAATACAGATGCATACAGAAAGATGTCTTTTAGTACAGTAGCCAGGGTGTTTGGTGTTCTAGGGCATTGATTGAAGTAGAGAAATTTCTGCATGAAATTTGAGTGAGATCAGTGGTAGTCAGTCTCTTACGGGGCCATTCAGGAGTATGTATCCTTGCCATTCACCCCGCCATGTGATTGTTTATTACATGACCAAACATGACCAACTATCCTTTCCAAGTGATCAGTGCACGTCCAGGTTTATGGTAGGAAGTCCCTGCAGCTCCTAAATCTTGAAGAATCAGACACTTAAGGGTTAGTGATAGTTATAAATAGATCCATATTTGAAATGCTGCATCCAAATCTGTATTGAAAATCAGGTAAAATGAGGATGGGTCCAATTCTAGCACTGAATGAAAGCTGATACTAAACAGTTAATTTTTCCCAGGCTGCAAGATATGGCTGTTATATTCATTCTGATTCCATGTAGAAAAGTATCCTAATAAACATCCACTAATACTTGCAATCTTTCAAGGGGGTTTTAGCAAGCTACTTGGTACCTTAACTTTCACACATTCTGTAGCAAAGAGGTTGTTCAGCACCATTCCAGTCTGACTGTGGGGTTTTGCTTTTTAGCTTCTGTGTTACAAAGTATGGATTTGAACAGAGATGCAGAGCTTTCTCAACTATTGTATAGCTTGGAATGCAGCAGAGTAAATTCCGTCAGTTTATCTAACATGAGGGACAATAGATTTTGTTCAATTTAGGTAATTTCAAATAAACTAACATGAACAAAGCTGTTTTGAAGTATTTGCTGCTAAATATTCTCTGTTAAATATTCCTTTTCTAATGTGGTGTCATTGCTAATGCTACGATTAAGTCTAGAAAAGCTACAGAATGCTTAACGCCTTTTCATTTCTGTGGACTACAGATTCTGGTGGGGAAAGCATGCTTTAAATACTGAACTGGGACTATAGTGTCATTTTGCAAGGCGTTAATGCCTTGGAAGGGTTAGCAAGTAGGAGTAAATCACTTGGGTTAACTTCACATTTTGTGTGTCGAGAGCGGTTTCCATTGTGGTAATTTCTTGTGTAGCACACTGACACTGTGGTCTCCGTAGAAGATTCTGTTCATTCCATTGATGATAGCTGACCTTGCTGATACACAGAAATGAGTCGTTTATTCTTGAAGAAACTCCTTGCCCTTGCTTTAGGACTGGGGAAATGTTTTAAGATAGCAGTCCTGGGAAGGGCTATGGTGATTGACTGTCATGAGTACTGTGTTTACAATACAGGTTATATTTCAAGTTTCAAAACAAGTATTGATTTTTTTTTTATTGTGGCTTTTAATATCAAAAGCTTTCATGCATTTTAAAATAATTATTGAATGCTATCCTTACTATAATTTAACACAAATATAATTCCAACAGTAGGCATTGATTTTCAATGTTGTCAAATGGCTTTCTGTCTTGCAATTTAGAATAAGTTATAAAACAGCATATCGAAGAGGACTAAGAACTATGTATCGACGAAGATCTCAGTGCTGCCCTGGATATTACGAAAGTGGAGACTACTGTATACGTATGTACAGAGCTTTGATTCAGATGTAAGAATGAAAAGTAATTTTTGAAGGAGCTGTAGACAAATTAAAGATGTGTTGCAGTAGTAATATGAAGGGCCGATTTTCAGAGCTGCTCAGAACCTCCAGGTCCCACTGATTTCAGTCAGGATTGCAGATACAGAACATTTCAGGTCATTTCAGGTATATGCATTTCAAGCACCTAAGTAAAATTTTGCTGAAATCATTGGGGAGGGAGTTACTCAAGTTCCTGAGTGCTTTCTTGAATCAGACCTTACTTTGGGGAGTAATTTATGCAAGTATGCACTAATGTTAAAGAATTAGGGGAACTGAGAACACTCTTAGGAATGAACTACTACACAGTTTAAGTAGCAATGTAGAGTTTCTGCCTCTTAACGTCAAAAGTTCTTACTCCAGATAGATAGGAACAGTTAAAAACTCATTGTGTTTCACATGGTTCCTGTCAATAATTTCGCTCTTTTTAAAGCTTCGCAAATGTCAAAAGAACTTGGTCCTAACTGCACTGTAGAAGTAAATAAAAAACTCTGGAGTGTGTTAGGTCAGTCTGAGGGGGACAAGAAGCAAGACGGACCTTTCAGCAACACCTACGAGCTTTGTTAATTAAAAATGTCCTGTGCATGAATGTCATGTGTTTTCAGTATTGCAGCTTTCTAAGTATTCTGAGACAGAATGCATTTGCTACACTTTGCTCAAAAGGAGAATGGAGCTGGGGATCTCTTGTCTACATCTTGTTAGAATGGGATTATGACACAAGAAAGACACAAGGAGGTTCTGATCAGCATCAGAATCCGAATTTTATTGACAGGTTTAGAATGCCATAGAATAATTTACAATTATCCAGCTAACTTTAAATATCTTGACACAGTACTTTAAAGCTATTTCTGTCTAGTTCTGCTGGTGTTTTTACCTGAGTACCTATATTGTACTTATATTGTATTATATGAGCACCTCAAAAACATGAATGGACCCTAATCTCATATTAAATGACCTTTATGCCAAACAGTTACTTTAAAGGGGCTTTGGACTGTGAAAAATTAGCAGCCCTTTGAGATAAGGCATTAGAATTGGCCTTATTTGATAGAGAGAGTAATAATTTGATCTTTCAAAGTGCGGAGTGCTGTTACTCAAGTCCTGAAACACATGTAATGTAACCTGTTGTCTTTGCTAAAATCCTTCCTACGTTAAGTATGTTCTTACCTTTAAATTTCTCAAGTGTCAATATCATTTCAGCAGTTGTTCCACCTACTTTTATTACCAACTTGCATTTTGTGGCTCAAAATCCTGTCTGGCACAGAACGTATTTATTTTCACCTTTCTCTCTGCAATCTATTGATTGTTTAATTGCCATACTGGTTGCAACAACAGGAGATCTCTGGAGACTTTCTGATTCTTTGAGGATATTAACACTTATTTTAAAGTGCTTTTTTTGTTAATATTAATATTCAAGAGTTCTGCGGCTGCCAGGCAAATTTTGTCTTTATATTATGGAGACAGAACAGCATACACCATACACCAAAGTTTTGCTAATGCCGAGCAGGCAGGAGGTATCTGGTCAGAGCAGGAGTTTCATGCGTGACACAGTGCAGATGATACTTGCACCTGTAAACAACGGACAGAATGTAAGAGTCAGGTTCTTGTATTTCATTACATGCATGGTCAGAAATGCAAAGTGCATGCCTCAGGGACATTTTCTATTTATCCTCCTTCCTGAGAGATCTGAGCAGCAAGTGCAGCTGAGAGAGAAATGATGTAAAGGAAGTTCTCCATCATGATTGATTCTAGATACTTGGTCATATTGTTTTGATACCACAAGTAGCCACATACAGTACAAAAACCCAAACCAAAAAAACCCAGCCATTGAAACTCTCTGACCCTGCAACCAACAATTTGAAGGCACAACAATATTCAGCTAATGTGATCCTTTTCCCATGTCATCCCTTTTGTTTCTAACACATCAAGCCCTGGTTCCATTAGTTTTGTTTTGGTTTGGTTTTCCACAATATGTTCCCGTGACAACAAGCAAATTCTCCCATTCATCATTCTTTGCAGTCAGCAGTGCATTCCATTTTCGTTCCTAGTGGCACCTCCCAGCTTTTGCCTCTTTCCTTGCCTTCCCTTCCCATTTATTTCTTCTCTTTAAACTGGTATTTTCTGTTGTTTCCTAACAAGGTAGTCTAGTACTGCTGTCCCACATTCCTCTGGACATGTTCAGTGCCTGCTCCTTTAATGGCAGCTACAAGAGACAGGTCAGGAGACACCGTCAAAATCATTCCGCGTGCCTATGCTGTCGTAGGGCAGCATGGTTCGGAGATGAGCCTGCTTCCGCTAACCCCACTGACATGAAGGGAAGGAAGCTCCAGCCCTGCAGAGAATGTTCTCCCCACTCAGCCAGCCCTTTAAAATCTATTCCATTAGCAATCATGGAAGCCACTGCAACATGGGGAGGAGAGAATACATCCCGCAGTGAGTCTGATGATCAGAAGAAAGTTTGATTAAAAAACAGTGTGTAGATTAAAGGCTAATTGGTTCTTCTTTCATTAATAGCAGTCTTTATTTCTTACAAAAGTTAAATAGCTTTGTAATTAACAGTGACACGTTTAGACTAGAGCAGGCTGAGTTTAAATCTCTATTAATGACTGTTTCTTGCCTTTTAAAGCAGGAGTGAAGGCTTTCAGCTACTGTTTTGATCTTTTCCCTTCTCATTTACTATTTTTTAAAGGAATGTCAGATATACGTTTTTATCTTTGTCCTCCAGTTGGGACTTACTAAATGGATTAGGTCTAATAAAATCTACCCTCAGTTCTAAATGATCAGGTTGACCCAGAGCCTCTTGCTCTGCCACTCTTTCTCTGGTGTCTTCTTTGCCCTTTCGAGATCTTCATATGCTACTGCCCCATAAAATGCGGAATTCAGGCACAAGGTCAAATAATTTCAATTGTTGACTGGTAAGTTATACATCCGGCCAGCCCATTAGTACTTAGGCTAAACAGTTTTCGGACATGAAATTGTCTTTTTGCCTATAAAGGGCTTGGAATACCTTTGGGTTGTAAAGGTATTCAAAAAATGCCACCTGAAAAATGCTGCAAATGCACATCTGCGTTTTTTGTCCATTGATGTCTTAGAAATGTCTGCTACCATTCTGGTAGTTTTGCAGAGCGATTCCCCTTCTCCGAATGTTCTTATACATGACGTAGCTTTTCACTGAGCTGTCCCTGAAGATAAACAGCATAGTCTGGGTAGTAAATCAGAGCAACTATGATTTACTATACTTTGTATGCTAAGGTAAGCTTTTGGCAGAGCAAATGCATAAACTGCAGAAAATCTTTTTTTAAACAGCCACAGGGTTCAACAGCCCCTCAAGGTTTTCATAAGGATATTTTGATGTTATACTGCCTAGATTAGTATCTGTGGTAGATAAAGCATCTCTGAATACTTTGCTGCTCAAAAAAAAGAAAAAGAAAAGGAATATTACATGGCTCTTTCGTGATTTTTACCCTTTGAGTAGATGGTAATTGAATACTTCCCTTTAAGAATATGTCAGGTGGAAAGATCTCCCGTGTACTAAATGGACACATTTTTGTCTGAGAGACCAATGCTTTGTTCAGTCTGTCCATTTTAATCTTATTCTTGCACTACAGATTTATATAAAAGAGACATTTCTTCTAGGTAACAAAGGGTCAGAGGCCCAAGCGTCAGAGAAAAGGAAGATGGGACTACAAGAGGCATCTTCTTATATGTGACTTTTTGGCAGAAAAAAACAACCATGAAACACAAAGTTGGGAATTCACCTTTTCTTCACAGATTGAGATATTTTAGCTTTTAACAGTTTTATTTTTCACTCTCATACCTTACACTCTTTTTCTAATGTATAAATCTATGCGATGTGACAGGATGTAATAATGACAGGATTAGTGATTTAACAATCTTATTTGCTGCCATTTATCTGTCATTCAAACCTGCCAAAATTCAGTAGAATTATAGATTGACCATTTCATGGTTCTTTCCTTTCTTGGCCAAGGTATTATTGATCTCAGATTGTTTCTCAACATTCAGCTTTCCACATTACAATTGCCACAACCATCATCAGGGCTCCTTGACCTTGGCAAATCTTTTTATAGAGGAATTCTTGGTCTCACTGGTTGAATCTCAATTTGTCACCCAGAGGTTAGGGACATTATTATATTGCATGTAGTTATTTACCCATCTTTTCAGCTAGCCTATGTCTGACACCTTTAATGAATTTCAAAAACAAATGAGGAATGTTCTTTTAATAGCTGACTGGGTAAAATTATGCAAATTTGGGACCTCATTCTTTTCAGGATTTTAAATAGTATTTCATAAATTCTGTAATTCCAATAGACGTGCCAACTTCATAGCATGATGTATGCTTTTATATTGTAGGAATGTGAACATTCATACCTCAGGATTGCCCTCAAATTTACAAGGCTGCATGTCTAGCGCAGTTTTTGTAGTCTTTGAAAAGGCTGCCTTATCGGAGCCATATGGCTAGATTGTTAAACATCTGTACCATAGGAGTAACAATTCCAAAGCTTCCTGCCATCTGGATGAATTACAATACTTGCAATTCAATGCATATGTTACAACAACACCCCAACACCACAGTAGAGAGTGCTTGTGGTGAAAAGAAAAATAATAGCTTATGTGATCAGGGCAAAAGTTGTACACTCTTAGGAAATGTTGAATCAGCAGCTTAAACTTCCTGAATATTCATAATGTTTGTTCATATGTCAGATTTGTTGATTATTTTCACTTTATAAGGCAGTAGCTCATTAACATTTTAGAAGAAATGTTGTCCTCCCCCTTCTCACCTCAATTTTAAATTCCTCATGGTGAGCATTCCTGTAACTTGAAAATATATTGTTTGAAAACTGCTGGACTTAGGAAATATATTTTTCTTGTCTTTATAGACACACATTAAAGCTGGTGCGAGTGGTTTCTGTAAGAAAGAGCCTTACTGATACATTATTCAAGTACAGCATTCTGTACATCAATAATGCAACATAAATTAAGGGAAATGATATAGCAGTACATAGAATATCCCTGATACAAAGTATCTTTTTCTCTTTCTGATTTGGGATGTATGAGCGTGAGAAAATGGTGTGGAAGGCCATTCTGCATATAGTGTTATTAATTATAGAGTTGAAAAGACAGTAGGAGACGCTTTGAAATTTCTCCTTTTATATGCATTTGAGATGAATCCATACATCTTTTTCCAGTGAAGAATATGAGGAAAATAATTTGGGTCCTGTGCTCCCATCTGAGGGGAAACTTGCACAGGAATTAAGAAATTCTGCTTCTAGTAGTAGCAGTAGTGGTCGCAGTCATAGCAGCAGCAGCAGCACTCTTACCACTGCGGGGTGACTGGGAGGAATCCCTGTTCTCTATTGAATGAGCAGGTGGGTTGATGATAGGAAAGCAACAGAAGGAGCATGCAACAGAACTGGTGATCTGCATTCAACTTCTGCTACCGTACAGCAGAGTGTAACCTAGGAGCCATGTACCAAGGTCTAATACACCATTTGACAGAACACCGTGGAGCAGGCCGCAGCTCTGCCAACAGCAGAGGCCTTTGCTTATTCATTCTGGGCATCTCGGGAGGCAGGTGTATGTGGATAGGAAGAGGGAGACCAGCCTTATAAGTAGGTCAGTTCATTTTGTGGCGTAGGTAAAGACGCTGGGTTACTATTTAGCCTAAAGATAATGGAGAGACCTCTTTGATAGGAAGGTGAAAAAATCAATTCTCATCTCCCATCCATCATTTTATATTTGCAGACAGCTTCTGGATGCTGATGGATTTGCAAAGATGCTGGTGGGGAGTAGTAATGAAATAAGGGAAGGACTTCTGGAAGAAATGCAGTAGAAGGAGGAGAAGCAAAATGTTCATACAAAGGAATTAGAATAGCATAAAGGTGGAAAGGAGGGCTTGCTGAAGCTATATAACGTCTCAAGGGGCTTAATAAATATCAGAGGAAAAATTATGCAGGCATTATAGTTAGAAAAAGATTTAGACTGTGCTAGTGTAGCAGTAAAAAAGCTTTTCCGGCTGCTTTTGGCAATTTCAGTTGGACGAGTATAAAAGAATACTGGGAATGTAGACACAGGAGGCAGCACTGGATCCAGGGCTACTCATAGCATTCATGCTAATGGCCTGGATGCCTGGAAGCTTCAGCGGGATCAGAAAAAAGACACAAGAATCATAGATGTGAGTTCATTGTTGAATTCAAAGAAAGAGCCATGCAAAGTTTAGTCCATTAATTTGCCCACTTTTAGCAAAGGCAGGTTGGACCCCAGCTGCTGTAAATCACCGGAGATCCACCATGTTTGAATGGACATCTTCAGTTACTTCATCCTCACTTCCACATCTTCTTTAATGTCTCAATTCCCTTTCAAAATCCCCTTCCTCCTTCTCCTGCTTTAATACACTTCAGTGTTGTTAATGCTAGTTTGCACTGATCTAGAATGGCGTGGAGGGCACCGGTGCAAATCCACAGTAGCTTTACGGCTCAATCCTTCCTGCGTTGCCAGTGTCCATTCCCTCGCATAGACTTATAAAAGCAAGATCCTGTCCATCCCATATATGAGAGAACTGGTTCTGAGTACGTATACATACAGGATGTTTGCCATTTATCAAATTATGAAGGCACAGAACTCCAGAAGATGTTTTCCCTCCAAAAGAGTTTGAAGTTCATTAATAGTCCAGACATGTGGTGAGCTGGGTTAACTTACTGAAATCAATAGGGTCAGAAAGAAGATGGATGTGTGAAATGAAACACATGTTTAAAATTGAAGTTGTTTTCCTGACCACTCCTTTACATCCTTCTCCCATTTAATAGATTTATTTCCCTTGTGCTCTGAAGAAGTTTTAAAGCCTAGTAGAGAAGGAGGGAGAGACAGAGAGGAAAAGAAGTTACCTAAATCAAGACGGCCTTTAAAAAGAGCTTCTGATGTACATACAAAATCTGAGACAGCACCTTTTTCTACTTCTTTTCTACCGTAGTTTCCTCTGGGTGCGACCCTCCCCTGACCGGTCCCAGAGTCTTTGTCACACAGTAGCTTTGGATGTCTGGGAATCCATCAGTCAGATGCAGGGGATGGCTCTAAGGCAGATTCCTTGTCGGCTGAAAAAAAAGAGCTACTGTAACCTATGCCAGGTGGAAGTGCCAGTTGCCCCTCTGCCTCATTTCTAGGCATCTTATAAGGTTGAAACTGTCAATAAGAATGAATCAATATCACTACAAGAACGCCTGAAGTGCATATGATAGAATAATAGCACAGCACAGTGTCGTGGGTTGAACCCAGGACCCGCTCGCTCATTGACCCACACATCTGCTCCTGATCACTTCTCCCAGGGACAGGGGAAGAGGAAAGGAAGAGTAAAAGAAAGAAAACTTGTGGATCGAGACAAAAAAAAGTTTAATAAGCAAAAGAGAAGTGGAAGAAGAGAGAAAAAAGACAAGTGATGCAAAGGCAATCACTCACCACCTCTCACGGGTAGATTGATACCAGCCAGTTGCTGAGCAAAAGATGGTTCATGTCCCAAAAGACCCTCCTCTTTTTGCTGCTGAGCATGATGTTATCATGCAGGGAGTATCTCTTTGGTTAGTTTGGGTCATCTGCCTGTATGTGTCCCCTCCCAAATTCTTGCGCACCCCTAATCTATTCACTGTGGGGGGTGGTAGTGTGAGAAACAGCAAAAGCCTTGATACTGTGCAAAAGCTGTTCAGCAATAGCTAAAATGTTAGCATTATCCCCGTTGTTTTGGTCACAAATCTAAACCACAGCACCATCCAAGCTACTATGAAGAAAACTAACTCCATCCCAGCCAGACCCAGTACATACAGCCACACTATAGTTAATAAAACATACCCATCAATATGGTCTTATGAAATTTCCTTATGGTTTTTTTTTGGTCTTTCCAAGTCTTAGTTTCAGTAGTGACAGGGGACTATTTTGAAAGGTGGTGTGAACCACTCTTTTCAAATATTTTTCACTAACTTCAGAACCTTGGAAAGGATGAGCCAGTGTTGGCAGTTGTCTGGGCTGACTGAGGGTTTGTGGACCTTGCTCCTGCCACCCGCTGGTCTCTCAGCCATTTATAGCAACAGCCCTGGATGCCCTAAATACGTCAACCTGTGCAGGCAGGAGGAGACATTTGGCTACCTGAGTGCATTTAGTTAAAGTTCAGCTATTCCCCATCTCCTCTATCACAGGAATGAGACTGGAAGCACTTGGCAGATTGAATTTGGCCCAAGAGCTGCATGTTAGGCTTAAGTATACTGCTTCCAGCATCTTCCCGTGCATAATGTACATTTCTTTTATGTGAACTTTTGGAATGCGTGTCTGTAATTATTATGTCCTTTTAGCAGTCCCTCTTAAAAATACTGATGACATTCACACTGGGAATACCACACGAGCCTGCCATATGAGATACCATACCAAACTAGTTTTGTTTCTTGATGCTGGTTTCTCAAATGCTGAGTAATGGGAGTGAGTTTACTGGGTGGATGTTTAAAGGGGTTGTAGTTCCCCTCACTCCCAATCAGCTTTGTCTCATGTAGCATGTATTCCATGTGTCATGGTAGGATAAAGATATATTATTCCATGGATTTCCAATTGCTTTTGCAACTGCATCCATTTCTGATAAATATGTGATAGCCTATAAAAATAGGCCAGCTGCTCTGTAGCTTAATGCAAACAGATAGGACTCCGTTATGAAACAAGTCTTCAAAATTTGTAGAAAGTGATCACATATGGTAAAATAAAAAAATCCTTTCAACTCTGAAGCATAAATCATTTAGACCAAAGTGTAAAAAATATTAAGATACCAAATTGTGCAGAAGATCACCGCGGGACTTCTAAAGAAGTAACTTCTTATTGAAACCATACTTTTGCATCAGGAGCCTGGCTTTCAAAGGTGTTGAATGCTACAATTTCCATCACCTTGGCTGAGAACTGTGGATATACACCATTTCTAAGCAGTGTTAACACCTCAACGGTAATAAATGTCAGCTGTTGCTGTTGAAGTAACAACTGATCTGCAGATTGAGTTGTGCTTTCATGTGGATGTACTAATTCTTTCAGTCGCTTTATATAGCAAAGCACCTTCCTGAGACATTGGCATGAGTTTTACTTTAGTGAAGTGGGTGATAGTGAAGCAAAACGTCGCAAATTCTTCATGGGGGAAAAAAAAAGACTGTGATAGGGCAAAATGGCTAGTAGGAGTGAAGTGAAGGTGCCCAAAGTGCACATAGATGGCAAGTTTGTGTTTGCAACAGTCAGTTGGCAAATCAGTGTTCATTTTTGGTTTCCTAATTGTTCTCAGTGAAAGAAGAAGATGATGTCAGCTGATAGCTTGAAAAGCATCTGTTAACACTTCATACTCTAGTGCGGTGTAAGAGTATTAATCAAATATCAAAAAGACTAATCAGAGACAGAGCTCTTCTAACCAGCCGTGGCTACTTCCTCTAGAACCAGATACTCTTTTGCTGTTTACATAGACATTCTCTTTTTCTTTCTGTTACAGGATTATAGCATTTCACTTTATATTTGTGTATTGTTGCACATGCCTTTCACTTTAATAAAGGGGTTTTAAGGCTCCCCAGGGATATTTTCCATGAAACTTTAGTCCATTGCAGATTTGATCACAAAACATTTTTGAATAATTTATATCTTAAGCTCAGTTTTTCTAACATAGGTATTCACTTTTGCAAACCTCACTTTCTCTGATGCAGTAAGTCAAGAGATATTTTCAATCTATTTAATCCCAAAGCTTTCCTTCTTTTTATCAAGATTTTTCCTTTCTGAACACTATGATTTACTTTTATTACTGTAATACCCAGAAATCCATGTGCAAAACCACTAAAAGATAGCCTTACTTGAAACCGCTTACAACTTAAGTATGTAAATTGAGTCAAATAAAGAGATTTTTTTCTGATTAAAAATAAGAAGCTGTGTATGAAACACGTTATAAGCATACTTGTAAAGAAATTAAACCTGGTATTCAGTATAGCAAGGAATAAAAGGAGGCTTTCAGTTACAGCAGGGTCATACATACACGAGCTCTGCTGAAGCAAGTCACTGGTACATACCTTAGGATCTGGTATCGCTACATCTGCATTCACAGTTGTCATGTTTTAGGAAAATCTACAGTTTAAATATAGTTCCTTTTGAAACCATAATTAAAAGCATCCAAAATGATCTTTTTTTCCCACCAAATACTATGTAATAGTTTTGTTTATGCAAATGCTATTTAACATTTACCTTACAGTAAAGGGTAGACATCTTCAATAGCTTCTGACAGTGTAGGTAAAAGTTTTTATTTCCAACTCCCATCTTCTATTTTCAGGCAACAGTGTGAATCACAGGAATTGGAAAGTACATTTTACCATGTCTCATTAGTAGAAAGTTTCTCTAGACATTTAGACATTACTAAGAAATTGGACTTGATCCTAAATCAGCTGACCTCCTGCAAGCTAGAGTTGGTTACAGAAAGTTTAAACTAGTGGCTTGAGATGAGAATCAGCCCCCATAATTACACAATAATTTGTTTCCTGGCATCTTTTTGCAGTTCTTTTCAGTAAGTTGCTCTGAAACACATTGCTATGGTTCCTTTTGCAATGTGAGAAATATGAAAAGTGTCTGCATTTAAATATTCCATCCCCAGTAATGTTAGTGTAGCTTATACATTAACATGATCTTCAGACAGACTGTACTTCTATCCTTGATTTCGTCAGGGTGACCTTCATTTGCAGTGTGTGGCTTGATCTTATATGAAATCTGAAATGTGTTGGCCTCTGGGGCCCATGCCATCTAATAGCCTGGCCTCAATGATAGGTTTGCCTTTAGAAATTTGTCCATATTCATCCTAGTTTGGTGAGAAACAAAGAAAGGATTTTTGTTAGATTGGCTTGATGAAATTTGGAATAAGAAAGAAGAAAGATTTTGTTTGAAAAATCAATAGTTTATTCAATGTGCTACAGGACTAAAATTTATCTAGGAGAATCGGTGTAATTTAGTTTTATTAGGTGTTGCATTGCTCAGCAAAGATAGCCAGAAGTATCATGCAGTCCAGATGTCTTCATCTATCTACTTTTGATCTTTTAGGAACAACATTTTTAATGCACCCATCCTCACTCTTACACACGGCCTATGAAAATCAATCAGCAGTGGAGCTGTGTCATTTCCTGACAGAAAATAGAATTTTCTTGGCATGAGACCCACAATTCAGGGCAAGTCAGTAATCAGAGAACTACGGACATGTAGCGATGCCACCAGATCCAAAAATAAATATTTCACAGGCACAGTAATATGATGGAATTTAAACACAAAGAAATTGACTTAATGCCTTGAATGGGTAACCTGTAGCAAAATATGCAAGTGCTGTAATTTTGAGGTGATTTCCAGAGAACAAGGCAAGATGGCTTGGTTATTTTACTAGACTGTTTAGGCCAAAGTCCTGCTCATGTCTCTCTCACTGTCTGCTGTAGCACCCCTGAGAATCTTGCCCTTGTTATAAATGGGTTTTTTAATAATAGCTCATTTTCTTTGACATTATCCTATATGCTTCCTGAATCACTGCTTAAATCAAACCGCTACTCAGCTAGTGTTGGAACTCATAAATTCTTGGTCTATTTGGGTGATACAGTCATAGTAAGAAAGCAGAGTAGCTGTGATATGAAGCAAGGCAGTAGTAATACACTAGCGAAATTTCTATAGTGAGGCTCACTCGGCTAGAAATGCCATCCCACAACTGATGAGTTTCATACAGTTCTGCCATGTGTGATACAAGTACTTACCTGTTCATCTGTAATTTAGTTATCACCTTCCTCAGCTGTAGGGCACTGTATGTTCCTCCTGTCTTTTTATGATGGAAATGTTTGTTTATTTTTGACTTACCACTTTCAGCTAATTTCTAACTTTGCACTTAGCAACGGGCAGCTCACTTTCCATTCCCACACCTAGGAGGGCCCAGACTGCAGACGAAGACTCCCATACCTGTGAGTGGAGACCAGTCATTCCTTCAGCAGTCTGTTGAATGTAGTTTGTTACTACCTGCCATCACTGGTAGTTTGGTAGATCAGGTTATGCTTGCTCTTCTTCTGGCAGGTTTGGCTGCTTCTCCATATGTTGGCAGGAAAGCTGAAAGGACCAGGGATCTTAGGTAGGTACGAGCTTCTCCTCTATTCCCCAGCCTGGCAAGAATTTCATTCCCTCAGGCAACAAAAAAAATTCCCCTAAGGTTAAGAACAGAATGATTGTGGAACGCTTCCACTGGTTTTGGCACAGAAAAATTGCTTCTTCCCTCTTCTGTCCTCAAAAAACCCAGAGCCTCCTGCTGGCAAATACTATTTGACTGCATTTAGTTTTGGTGGAGTGAGGTCTGCTAGCTTGTATACAGAAAGAATGAAAGACAATGCCTAAGAGTAGATGTTAATATTTCTACATTACTTAGAAAAAGATAGTAGCAACCTTTCTAAAGGTGCAGTATAAAGCACAATTTGCAGACAAATTGTCATTAAAGTTGCTGGTTGGATGAATCAAGTTCCAGTAGAAAATTAACTAGTGAAAATGTATTTTCTACAAATTGCTGGAAAGAGTTGGTCAATTTACCAAAATGGAAGGAGTAGACAGAGGGCACAGGAGGGGAAAAGCTTTCCTGGGTCATAGATTCTGCTCTGCTGATTCAGGATCTCTCTTAACCTCATTAACAGTTTGAACTAGTAATAATGATTGTTTTGAACCCTGCAGTGAGGCAACGGGAAATCGTTTACCAGAAAAAGCTAAATGCTGAAATTATCCCACAGAATAATGTTGTATTAGAGCATTGATCAGCAGAATTGATCTCAGCATAAGTCTTCCCTCTGAACATGGTAGAATGCAATGATTATTTCTAGTTGAAGCAATGGCAGAAAATGCATAAAATCAGTTGCAGGCCTTAAATGATCAACAACTATCAATATTTAGCTGATCCCCAAAGAGTTCTCTATGGGCTCAGATTCACTTTCTGTGATGATAGCAGTGACAAAGACTGAGCCTTGGAAATGGTAAGTGATTCGGGAGAGTGACTTATCTTAGAGTGGTCAGGATTTCAGCTGAAGGTGGAATTTCTCTCTTCACCACACAGAGCAAGCCCAGGTGTTTGTATCTCATGATCCCTATGGAGCACTGGGGGTGAGCAAGAGACATCCCTGTGTGGAGTGTCATCTCTGACCTTGGTCTGAGGTCTTGCCTTTATATGTGACATTAGTCATGAATCTGTTGAAATTAGGCATTAGACAGATGCTTTGTCTTCATTGCAGAATTTGCCTAGTTCTTAAACTTAACTCCCTCATGCCTTTGCACACACTCCTCTTGCAGAGCTTGGTTGTGACCTTATCTACATACTAACGGATTAGTGTTGCTTTTACCCAACCTCATAACCTGTCCACTTCGCAGGACAGATGCACTTCAGTGCTCCGATGCCTTCCCACAATTCTGTTTTTGTGCTTTGAAGTACTGCAAAGCTCTTCTGTTATTCGTACAGCCAAAGATACAAAGCGGTTCAACTTACTGACCCCAGTTCTGCTCTTCTGACATTTGCTGCTACAAGGAGGCTGCTTTTCAGCTCTCATTCAGACATTATTAAATGGTAAGTACTATCTCACATTCCCTCTCTCTACCAGAGCAGATGAAGCCAATGGGACAACAAAATGACACAAAGAGTCTTAAATGTGTGACTCCCATCGACCTCTCCTTTTTCAGGGCTCTAACCTTCTCCTCTGTTACTGTCACTGGCACTATTTTACGGTCACTGATGCGATGCCATTCCTGTCTCAAGGATGTGCTGCTCCAGCTCAGCTGTTCCTCAGAACCAACCAGACTGCAATTCCAAAAAGTGTTCTACCAGTCTTGCTTTTCTCAGAGCATGTAATAAAAATGGCAGTGTCTTCTCTATCTTGACCTTCCCCCAGCACAGTTTACTCCCCTAACCACTCCCTAGAGTAAGGCCTACAGCAGGCAATAGATTGCAACATGGACTCAACTAGATTCTCATCAGTGCCAGATCCTCCAGTAATCAGTAAACTGTGAGCATTCCTCCCACGAGGGACCTGAGAGTTTGAAACACTGAGGTCTGGCTGGAATTATTCCAGGACCTGTACACTAGTCCATGTCATCTGCCTGGGACATTCAGCCATGACAAGAATGTGGGAGACCCTGTGTTCACCTTCTCATTAGTCATCAGAGCCCCAGATATTGCCATTTATCTGGTAATAGAAATCTGAGCTGAAACTATTGTAGATTTTATGCTTATTAACAGATCTTCACCTCCTAGCGATTCATATAGGGATTTACTGATATTTTGTCAGTGATGACACTGACATATGTCAGATTCTGCTCCTGGGAGAAGACAAAATCCTCAAAATGTATCTTCTCCTCAATTCTTTTACTTCAGACATTCACAAGTCATGTCTGGCATAGCCTACTCCCTAAGCTTTGGCAGGGTGTCAAGACTGAGGATAACAGAACCTAGCTGCTATCTTGAACAGATCAATATCTCACTAAGGCAGTGGTCAGAGACTCCCCATGTCCCAGATGACAAGACAGACCATTGATTCTGTTCTGATTGCATAGATGCATAGTCGCTAATTCCAAATCTGCCAAAAAATGTAATGGAATTGCACCTACAGGAAAAGGAGTTGATCTTGTGACCCATTGCTGTTATATGATTTACATCAGTCTCATCTTTCCGTTGCTCACATTGATCTCCTTGTTTTTGTATTTTTTTCTATTAGTGCTTTCATCAGATACCAAGAGGGAGATGAAAAATAAGGGTTGCCATACACTGAAACAATAAATTCCTCAAAGCCTGAGCAGGCTTTGAGATCTCTTCATATCTTCATCTATTAAAGTTGCTAAACCCTGCATTAAAGTGCTATCCAAGGTGATAAATTAATGGATGTATCCTGAGTGATGACCACAGAAATAGACATTAAGCAATGCAAAGAACTATTATCCCTCTTCATTGAAACAATTATGCAGGAAACCACCTGATCAGCATGATTCCTGATGGAAAGTCAGTGATTTAGAGAGGGAATCTTCCGTTCCACAAATAAGCAATAATCTAAGAATAAGGAAAACCTACCTAGATGCATTAGCTGTAGTCATCTTTCTTCTACTACCAAACCTCCCTTTTCTGAGCACATTCTAAGAGAATGTAGCCAAAAGCTGACTACAGGCTTATCTAATGAAGCTAATAACGTAGACTCAGCACAACCTGGATTCAGGCCAGTGCATTAAGATGGAAGCACCAGAGTGGCCCTGAGTGAATAGATTCCTAATGGATAAGGGGCAAGCATCTTTTTCATCTTTTTTCATCCTCTTTGACCTTTCTGCGTTATCTGAAACCACTGGCCATGAGATAAGTGCTATTTCACCTGAAAAAATTATTCTTTCTCCTAAAAGTGGCACAAGGGACTGGAGGAATGTGCTAAAATGGCCCAAATTGTTCCAAGCACACATACTAAAGAGTGAAGGAAAACATCACTTTTTCCACTAAATTTCTGCTTTGTGTAGTCCAACAACTATCAAGCATGAGACAAACTGGTCAGATGACCTGAAGTTAAAATACCAGCAACATACAGAAAAAATGCAGGTCTACCTTTGGTTCACAGCAAATAAATGAAGTTGGTCAGAGTTTGGGTGAGATCAGAAAAACTGGCAGAGACTGCCTAAGGTAGAGCAGAGAAAAGAAAAATACTTTGAAGAACTTGCCATCATGGGGCAGTGTCCTTTTGCCACGTGCGCAGTCCGAATAGACCAGTTCATTCTGTGTAGTTCTAGGAGAGTGCCTGAATCTCTCATTGTGTCTATGCTCTCATACAGTAGCATCTGTATCTTCATTTAGCAATGTTTTCCATTATTATAATGTACCTACAGTTATTTATGCTTTCCGTCACCTCCTGGCTGCACTGCAATCCCTGGGCGGAAAGCCCGCAGAGCCTAGGAAACTAGTTGGTGCAGAACACTCCAGCACGTCTCTTCAGTGGCACACGCTGCTATGAATGAGTGCGGTTCATGAAGCCTGTTTTCTGCTTTCTACGCTGGATTCCTTTAGACTTCGTAATTATACAGGTCTTTGTTTTAAAGATATTTTGCTTGTCTGGCACATCCAAGTTCCACCAGCTGAAGTGGGAGGGAGATGGAACTTGGTGGGGCAGTGGCTGTGAACTCCTCCAGGCTCAAAGGACCACTGCAAATGTTACCACATTCCATCGCAAGCACAAGACACATTTTTTTGACTCTGCCTTTTGTGAAATAAATACACAAGCTGTTACATTTTTGGACAAGCTAACAGAACTTTCCCAAGCTAAATCACTCCATACTTATTCCCCTAGAATGAAACTCCTCTCTAAATGCTCTTTCACATCTAGGAAAGAGGCTAAGGCGGCAGTTGTGGCAGGCGTTAGTTACATTGCTTAATGGAGTACAAGAGGTCAATGTGTTGGTGATGTAGTGATGAGCAGGGTATAACAGTGTGTATAGAACAGTGTGGTAGAGCAGGGTTAGACCCTGCAAAGTCATAGTTTGGATCCGTATAGAGAAATGCAGCACCAAGGAAGAGAGAGTAGCTCTGGATCCCTGGACTGTGGCTGCTTTTGTCTGGGATAAACTATATCTGTGGTGCCACTCACTTGAAGTAACTCTGCAAGGAAAGTATTCTCCAGGCAGAAGAGTCTGCTCCACTTGGCAGTGTACTCCTCAATAACAATATCCTGGCTATTTCATGCCTTTGCAGATAGGAGACACAGACAACCCATTTAGTATATCCAAATTCAAATTCAGGACAACAGCTAAAAAATAAGTCCTAGTGTTAGAGAAATATATGCAGTCATTTCAGGTGTGAAAAGAGTTTAATCTTTAGGTCTATTTCCCTGAGGATTGACCTTATATGTTAAAAAAAGCACTGTTTGTAATTATAAAGTAAGTGATAAGCATCAAAGGAATTGTTACAGAACCCTTTTGTTGACTTTGTTCCATGATAAGGAGCAGTTGCTGTGTGACCTTGAATATGGCCAAATAACTCATGCTAAATGCATTGCTACAAAGATGGCATTTTGGCAGGGCTTTGATGTAGGTCATTTTATTACCAGGCTGAATCAAACTACAAACTGATCTTAAACTCATGCCAAGAATGCTAATAATAAACTGATCAATGAGGTGCTGGATTGTTCAAGAGAATTGGTCAAGGGAAAATGCAGACATAAAAAGTCTGGAATTCTAAAGGTTGAACTGCTTGGGCTATTGTACTGGGAGGAATTATATTCCTTGCATTAGTACAAGTTTTCTTTACTCCAGGGACCTTTACCTGAGTGTTGAACAGGACAGTGTCAGAAAGTATATGCTTATCTTTATTTTTCTTGACCTTTATGTGCAAGTAATTTTTATAGTTCCATTAACTAGTAAGATCGTTTGCAAACCACTGTACAAAGTATATTATGAACAATGCCTTGGGGACCATTGTATCCTATTATGTTGAATGTTAATAGAATGAAAAATTAATTTAAACTCTAAAGATTAGAGCAAGGCAAGACTTCCCTTTTATAGGGGAAATTTGAAATTTTATTTGCTATGGTAAAACTTTAGAGTAGTACCCTAATACGACCTTTATATGGACCTTTATAGGCCTGATTCGAATCAGACAGTGCAGGAATCTGAATATTTGCCTCCTTGAATAAAATGGCTTGTATCAAAGCTTCCCCTTTTAAAAAGGGTGGATTTCTGTGACCCCCACATATGGGATTAGTCTTGTGTAATTTCACAGCTTTAAATAACTATATGCTGGTGAGCTCATAGCTGCTTGTTTAGCAAGTTAATAAACCAGAGATGAGAGAACCCACAGTTCCAAGGGCTGTTTTTACCTTACTTGACTCTTTAATTGCTCATTAAACATTGTCATCTTCAGCTATGCGGGACTTCAAAACACCCAAAACCAAAGATGCAGTTCTCTACAGTACTTTTTTGTTTTTTCCATATCACTGATTGCTTTGGAATGAGGAATACTATTTTGAGTCTTGCTTGTCTCACATAGCACTCTTCCCGAGGGACTGGAGCACTGCTACAGAAGTCAGCACTTCTGTCCATAGACAAGTGATTAAGTAAACTTTATTAGCTTAATTAGTCATTATTATTTCCTATTTATGTTAACATAGTTAAGGTGTGATATGTTTGTGTGGCTAAATCAACTAAATTTAGACCAGTAATGAGCAGGAGGTTTGTTATTTGGCAGAGCAAAGAAATAGTCCACCATCAGCCTCCTTGCTCACAAATTATGCCTTGAGCTGAGAACCTGGCCTAGTTAAAAGGAGAAAAACATTGCATGTTTTACATGTAAGAAAGATTTATTATTGTAAATGTCCATATAGGCAACAGAAAAACCTCAGTTTCAATTTCGATACCTCTTATAAAACTAGTGTGTAAGAGTCACATCAATGAGAATTGTATTCTTGGATAAAGCTATACAAGGCACAATTTTCAAAGTATCCCTATCCGACCATATCATATATCTTTTAGCACACTGTAGTTTTAATAACAACCTATAAGTTTGTGGCTGTTCTGTATGTGGACTTCTTGTCATAGATAACGAGCCATTTTTAAATGATTGCACGAAGGTGTGTATTTCTTTATTGGAAAATCCTGTTTTTCTAATATCCTGTCTTGAATTTCATCTTACAGCTGTAGACTAGGATGCCTCACTGTCTTTAGAAATCCTAACTCAAGTAAAATAAATGCACAAAAGATTAGGACAATTAGTGACTAGAGAATTAGCTATCAATATTTCATGCCCCCTGCAATACTGTCTAAACACAAGATATGAAATAAGAATAAATTGCCCTTTTGACATGCAGCGAGCCTAGAAAGGGAATGACTAATCTAGAAGGATCTTGCAGTTGTTATAACGAGGCAACATTCTAATCACTGGTCACGTGTGATTTGATGGATAAAGAGCAGGAAGATTTGTCCCATAGGATTATTCAAAGTTCACTTGTGATTTGAAGCTGAGTTTAAAAATATTGTGAATAGCTTAGTGGGTTTGGTCTCCAATGACCCAAACACAGAATAGACAGCAAAACGTTTCCATCAACTTTGATGCCAGCCTGAGTGTAGAATCAAGATGTGATCCAATCTGGTAGTCCAAACAGAATGTCCCATATAGCAGGAATCATTCAAATGTACAAGACATCGGTGGAAAATATTTGGCCCATGAGGTCCCTGGGAACTGAAAGGGTGTTCCATATGCAGGCCCAGTGCAACTTTAAGAAGGTTCGCTGGCTGATTTAAAATGAATTGGGTAGTTCAGCCTGATTTCAGTAGAGCAACGCAAAGCTACTTCCCAAATCAGCTTTGCTGGCCTTGTTTTAGACAGGAATGAATTAATCTTTGTCCTGGAATAAGTCTTTTGCAGTCCAGCTTCAGCCAGTTCTTGGTTAAAAGTAAGCACAATACCCACATTTCCCATCTGATATAAAACCACAGGATATACAAACATAGGTTATAGATGATTTAAATCATATATATGATAACAATATTTTTTTATATATATATGTATATATATTTTTAATAGAGTGATCTCATTGCCACTACTTCATATTCATTAATAACTCATACATGTTAGTCTAGGTGGAAATTATACATTCCAACTTAACCATCCAATTTGAATCACTGACACACTGAGGTTTTGGCAATGTCCTAGGTGGTAAAACAGAATTAAGGTAGTAAGCAGTAAAGTTCAGCCTTTAGAGTAGTTATTCGGTATTGTCCAAGTTGTTTTGTATGTGATGGGCATGCTGGCATACACTGGCAAGTAAGTCAGACACCGAAACAGCACAGGAGAAGAAAAGTCTTAAAACTATGAGCTGTTCTTACTCAGGGAGAAGGAAAGGAGACTCTCCCATGTATATCTCTAGTCAACTGGCAAGTGAGATGGTAAAACCAACCAGGTTTTTGTAGTTTGAACCTTGAGGATATTGAACTTTCAATGATCCAACAGTGGACAAAAGATATAGAACACTGTAGTTATGGAAAACGTGATGACCTTGAAAAGACAAGGCTGCACTTACAGCTACTGCATCATGTAGTAAAGTTATTTCTTTTCCTTGAGCTATTTTTTACAAACCTATTTTGGATCTTAATATACTTTCAGAACTGAGCTCCATTTTATCTTATGAACAGTAGCAACTTGAGTGCAATATAAGAAGCTGATTTTCTGTAATATAATAATAATAAGTGTCAGTTTGGTAAAAATTTTATTATGAAGCAAAACTGCTAGCCCAAGTAATTTCTGGTGGTAGAGTTTTTCATTACAAAGAGCTGAAGTGACAAATGGGTTTATTGCTGTCAAGAGACCTATATTTTGTTTTGGTCACTTAGTATTAATTAAATCTTGCAAGTAATTCTTTTTTGTGCGTTTGCTTTGTTTAATATTTTTTAAAAAATATTGCTCTCTAAGGCATAGTTTAGTGTATGTTTACCAACCACTTAATATGCTTACAATGCTGTGTATTGTTTCTCCTTAATAGCACTCTGCACAGAGGAGTGTGTCCATGGAAGATGTGTTTCTCCGGACACTTGTCATTGTGAACCAGGATGGGGAGGTACTGATTGCTCTAGTGGTGAGTAAAAATCACAAAAATGTGATAAAGATATATACTGCTGTTTAAAAAAATGCCTTAAATAAAGCAGTGGCCTTACAACTTGGATGCTTTAAGTGGAAGAAGAAGGTTGTCCGTTGGTTATTTTGCAACATATTTGCAATAATACCCTTTCCTATGATAATAACTTTCAACTTTTTTGTTTGTTTTTACAAAGAAATGTTAAATGCAGAGGATGCTCTTAATGCTTTTGGTCCTGTTATTAGGATACCAATATAGATAATATAGCTCTATTATGAAATTTTTCTCTCTTAAATCTTTAATACAACACATTCTTCATTGAATACTTTGTGGAGTACTGGCGTCGTTTGGAGAGCACTCTCTCTAGACAGAATCCTTGTCCTGTTGAAGCCAGTGGGAGTTTTGCCATTGACTCTTCATGCCTCCCAGATTCTGCCTTCTGGCTTGAAATCCACACCTTAAATTATCCATACTGCAGAAGTTAGGGAAATGGTAGAGGTGGGAGTTCTGCACCTTTTCCTAGGAAATTAATTCACACTTGAGGCTTTCAATTGTTTCAGCTGGGGAAGCTGTGCATGTCAGACTCTCTTAATTGGTAATGGTAAGTTTAAGTCTATGTGATTAGTTCATGCTGGAATGAAACAGCCAGTGTTCTTTCCAGTACAAACATCAGAGATGTTGTGTAACGCAGGCCTAATACGTTATTGACATAACAGAGATAAGCTTGTTAAATGAAGTCTATTTGTGCGTCAGGCAAGTAAATAAAGCTGCATCGAGAAAGATGCTGTGAGTCATTTACTGAATGAACGTTTCATTTTGCTTTTACTTCCTCCCTTTCTGCCAAATTGATTGGGGTCTTAAAAAAGAGGCATCATTGCCAGGCAAAAAGATCACATAAAGGGATCTATAAAGGGAGGCGTTGGAAGAGAATAGGAGTTACGTGTCACTGGGGACGAACACCTCCAGAGGCTGAAGTCAATGGGGCAGACTCTTCTCTGGTCAAGTTACTGGTGTTTTGTCCACAGCTTTGCTGATGTCCCCTCAGTTACAGCAGAAAAGGCCATAGGGAGAGAGCAGTGAGGAAGGACAGAAAGAAAGGCCATACTTCGGGCCCTTTGAAACAACCTTTCGGGGTTACCTGACATGTAGACAAGGGAAAAATTGGGCAGCGTAACCTACTGAATATCTATCTATAACAGTATTTTTAAAAAGAAAAATAGTAACCTTCAATTGTGAAAATTGTATAGAATCTCAGGAATCATTTTATCCTTTGGTTATTTTTAGTAATAGCTATGTTTAACCTAACAGCCAGCGAGTATTTATACGGTGCATGTGCACTTAGAGAAGTT
The DNA here is from genome assembly GCA_009819775.1 of Phoenicopterus ruber ruber. NCBI lineage: Eukaryota > Metazoa > Chordata > Aves > Phoenicopteriformes > Phoenicopteridae > Phoenicopterus > Phoenicopterus ruber. The sequence continues at coordinate 3,025,394 of CM020225.1, forward strand.
AAAAATAATAATAAAAAAATACGGTGACAACATGGACATTCGCATATAGATGTATACATTTATACACACATGCATTCACTGAGCACCAAGCACTCCATTCTTTGTAAAAATGAAGAGGAAAGGATAAGATGTCAAAGTACAGAATGGTCTCGTGGACTAAAACTACCCAGTGACTCTTATTAAATTGCACTAATCTTGCAAGTGAAGATAAAAAGAAAAAGAAGGTTTTTCCTGTATTGAATATTTAGCTTTTTAAAGTAATTAGGAATATTAAAGCACTGACAATGATTGAGATAGAAACATTATTCATAACTTTTATTTCCGCACTGGGCAGCAATCCAGTATATTTCATTTATGAGGTTTCAGTGGTGGAAAGAGAAGAGTTAGCCAATTCCTAAATTAAATATGCCCTGTTAACTTTTATAAATGATAGCCTAGGATTAGCTTTAAAATTTAAGCTTTCATTTTATTAATATAATTAGTGTGTTCGCTGGACTATAGTGCCCATTGTCTTTCATTCCATTTGTTACACGCTGGGCAACATGCATTCTTGTCCTCAGGTCTGATCTGACAAGCACTGTCCCATGTAATGCGTGTAAGTGTGAATGGCCTCACAGAAGGTAGCTTGTACTGCGCCTGGGCGAGCTGCTCGCTTTACGCTTGACACTAGAATTCGGATGACTGGCCTCTGTATTGTTAGGAGACTTTGTTTAAATTAAAAGGTGTAGAACAGATATCAGCTGAATATCAGTACAATTGTTACTCTGAGTATTTCCAAGAGAGAAGAGAGAAGCTGGGAGCCTTTGCCTAACTGAGGTTAACTGGGATTTTCAGATACATTGATGATCCACGTATTGAGTCATGTCGTACTGTTACCCCGTAATAATGTGGAAAATATTTTTCACTTCTACTGGAATAATGTGTTACCTGTGCCTACTTTCTTCCTATTACTTCATTAGTATTGGGTAGCTACTATGAAGGTTGCATGTGTGCAAGGACAAATATCGTTTGCTGGATGTTTCTGAGCGGCTGGCCCTGGAGGGCTGTGCCCTGGATAAACTGACGCTGTTGGCTGCATGCGCGTCACGCCACTCCCCGTGGGGCCATAGAACTGTCCTATATGGTGCTGTGTATCAGTGATTTTATTAAGTCACAGGCATATTGCTTTTAACGTTGGCTGTTTGAAACTATTTTACTGGGAAAGGGATTGCTAGCCAAAACACTCCCTTTAAATTTAGAAAACCTCACAGGAGCTGTAATTGTTTCCTGAATGATCTCTCCTGAAAACAGTGTTGAGAAGCGGAGCCTACCTGACACTGGGGGTCATCTGTTGTTGTTTACTTGGAAAAGGTCTAGGGACACTCATTCCTTTTGAGATGGTCTTTCAACACCCTGCAGACGAGACCATTAATACTTTCTATAAAGTTATATATAACCTTCATTTGGTTTGATGGGTGAAATTTAACCATAAGCAGACCTCCAGCACAAGGTCCAAGTGTCACTTGAAAACCAGAAGTTAGATCCAAATGTTTTTCTTTCTTGGTGTGCCGCAAAGACTGCCTATGCCAGGAGAGGGTATGAATTCTGACCCTGAGCACAGATTTCCTATGGGGAGGCAAGGGTTTGGTGTTAAATGCAGTTTCCCAGTGTTACCATTCTCCCTTGGCTTGAATATACTCAGTTAAACCTCCTGAATAGCTACAGCTATAGCCTGTGGTCATCCAAACAATTTAATCATCTTACTCAGACTTTGTTTCATGCTTTCCTAAAACTCAACCTGTAAGACAACTATCATAAAACTTCCTATTTGGTGCAGCTTCCCAGTGACTAATCATGGTACATGTTAGAGTTCATCTGTTGTCAAGGTTAAAATAACTTCAGATGAATTGCTAAACAATTATAAAAAACCCGTGTGCCATATTCAGCTCCGCATGCTTCTATACCTGTGTTTTACTGCATGCTGTTGTACATCTGTCGATGCCCGCAGGCCTAGCCTTGATTTCATGCTATAAAGCTGCAATATATTAAGGCTTGATTACCATAACAATAAAAAGAGAAGTAATGAGGTATTAACTAAAGAAGCTCTTGAATAAAATGTTTTCAAGGTTTTAATGATGCTAAAAATTAAAAGGAAAAGTCTTTAAAAAAACCCCATACCTTTTCCCTTCCCTTTTAACTTGTTTTACTAAAAGCATGCCCATTTTATCCATGCAATCTGCACTGTTGTTTTTTTTAATACAAAGGAAAATTGCAAATGCTCTGTGTGAACTTACCTGCTCACCTGTCCAATTATTTCAAAGCAATTAACTTCAAACAGTATGATATACTGGCTTGAAGTTCTGGTGGGAATATAATTGACTGTTGGTGGTTACCTGGCCTCTTCTGGGTCTTGATAATAGCCATCTGTATTTGCAAGCCGTTAGGCCCCAATCCAGCAAAGCACTTAAGCGTATCCTTAACTTGACACACGAGTAGGACTTTTCATCTGCTTTAAGTTAAGCAGGTGTTTAAGGATGTTGCTGAGTCAGTTTTGAAGAAACAGGTAAAAAGACCTCAGTGAAATCTAAACAAGCCTCTCATTGAATTCATCAGGCCTGTAAGGAATAACGTGGTCTTTCTTTCAAAATGCTAGAACTCATCAGGCAATATTATCGAAGACCATTTTTACTCTCATGAGCATTTTTCTTTGTGGGGAAGTTAACAGAAATCTTTGTGGTTAGAAGGGGATTCACAAAACAGTGGACAACAGGTAGGAAAAAGAAAGTTCAGAGCAAAAGCCCTGAATTAAAAGCAAGAACCTTTCAAAATTGTGTGTGCCGGTTTGAGAAATTTCAAAGTAAACAAGCACGGAAATTGTAATGAAAAAATAAAGTGGTTTTGAAAATGTTTGCTTTGCTGTTAGTTTCAGGATAAAATTTAGTATTTGCCCAAAGTGTAATTAAAGAGATGTTGGAATAATAATGCCAAACCATCTTTCTTCATGCCATGTCACCTAGCGCAGAGATTATAATATTGCTGTCTGGCATAGGCTGATCAGTAACATACACATATGGATAACATAGTTTTCTTTGGAAAGGATGTTTTGTACAAACCATCATTAAGAGCAAGAACCTATTTCATCTTTATCTCTTGGTCAAAAATAGCCAAGGTCTTAACAACAGGCAAGTATAATATCACAGCAAGATCACATTTAAGGGTATAGCCCTAGAGCAGCTGGAGTGCTTCAGTTCTGAGACTTGTGATGAATGAGAACTGCAGATACTTTACTAGATCTGAAGGGGGGTTGCTTGACAAGCTATGGAAAGCAACAGTAGAAATCTCAGGAGAAAAACAGAGTATTTTGAACTGAGTCTGTGGTGTTTTTCAGGCTTGATTTTGGCTTCTGTGTTCTCAAAATGCTTTGAACTATTTCTGAAGAATAAATAAAGTTCAGAGGAAAGATTCCTGATTTGTGAGTACAGGCTCAACCAAAATTCAGCCTAATGTCAGGGACTGATCTGCTGGAATCATTAGTTAATTTGTTAAAAAAGGCCTCGTGTTTTTAGGATAGGATTGACTGGGAAACCACCCAGGTCCACCAAAGAGGTGCAAAGGTGCAAGACCTCAGCTGTTCTAAACTGTTAGTGGGCCACTACTTAGACTCAGGACCTGTCCCTGAAGGACATCTGTCCATGTTTCTTGTATGGGAATTTGTCTATGCCGTGGGTTTGTACCACAGTGACTGTTGTATCCAAGTGCCAAATGAGGTGACAGAACCGGGTACAATGGTTCTGTTTCCACCAAAGCCCGTGTATTTCATTGTCACTCCAATAGCTGAGTTTAGATGCAGTTTCTAAAGATCTGTTTAAAGTTGTGAAACTTCAGTTTGGATCCAGGCTTAATTAATGCTTTAGCTGAAACAGAATTTCGTATCCATAGCATGTGGACTTTAAAGCTTTAATAGACTTTTCATTTAAGCCAAGCCCAAATTACAGCTTAATTTTGATGTGATTTGCAGACTCAGTGACAACTACATCATGCAAAGAGATGCAAATGTATAAAAACAAGCTCCAGTGAGGCTCAGACAAGGATCTTTCCATAGCAATTACAGAGTGGAATTGATTTCTGCCTCTTTCAGTTCTAACAATTTGCTCTTCCTTAGACTTAAAAAATATCCAACTCTCTTCAACCACTGCTGAACCAGTGTAATCAGGTAAACAGCTTGTGTTTAATTTTTGCCTCTGCTGGATGTTGGGCCCACGCACTTGGGCTGGCGTACCCAGGTTGCATGTGTTAAGCAGTCTCTGTAGCAGCATATCTTCATGGGCCCAGCCCACGCAGGACAGCCTGTAACCAGGGAATAAAAATGTAAACACAAGCTGCTGTTCAGTGCAGTTAGTAGCACAGCAGCATGTCCTGTATATATTTTTACACAGATAATTTGGCTGCATTAAACTGGGCTAATCCATCATTTTTCATTCAGTGGGAATATTTTGTCTCTTGCTGAAACTGTTAATATCTACTCAATTGTTCGTGGTGGTTTCTCCTCACTCTGTTAGAGATAAGATAGTATCCTCTAAGCTTCTGTGAGTTAACTGTTTTGGAGGTGCTGCAAGCTTACGGAAAGGCATGACAGTCGTATTAGCCTTGGCTTTTCCCTCAGTAACTGGACTGAGCAAAAGGCAACAGTTGATTCTGGAAAAGGAAAAGTAGATCTAAGTTTTACTTTGGGAAGAAATTGCTTTCTACACTTCTGTGTCATTCATTGATGTTGAATAGATCAGTTGCCAGTTGTCCTAAAAGTCTTGTACTAAAGTGAGTGAAAAACAGAAGTTCAGTACCCTGTGTCCTTTTACTTTCCACCTTCATCTTCATCTTCCCTGTCAGAGTGTGGGAAAGGACTTCCTTCCTTAAATCAGCTGGTCGTGTCTAAAGCCAAGGTAGTGACAGATCATTTCCCCCCAGCAGTCCCAGCCCTCCTTTGAGACTGCCTCTTTTGAATGATTTTGAGGAGTCGATTGAGCTGCCCGGGCTCTGTCTGCACCCGTCCCTGGAGTTCTGTCTTCCAGTGCGTGCTGTTGCTCTTAAGGCTTGATCTAGCAATGTACTTCATGCATATGAATAGTCCTTTTCAAGTCAGTAATGAACAACCTATGTTATTTTAGATAAATGCTTAAGTCATTATCTGAATGAGAACTTAAGAGATAAGGGGGGAAAATCAGGTTGATGAGGATCCCATTTAGGGACCAAGAGTTACTGAGTATCACCCAGGCTGAGCAATGGCAGGTACTTCTTTCAATGAACTAAAACCACTGTGAGCTTCACCAGTATCCAGAAAGAGAGGCTCAAGCCCAGTGCCAGGTCTCCGGCAGAGCAGAGCACGATACACAGGTCCGTGATCTGAACATACTCCTTAGTTCTAGACAGAGATGAGGTTTTGACCTACCACATAGGTGAGTACCAGAGGATAGAGATGTGATACGAAAATAATTTGGGTACATGTAGTGTAACAGGCCTCCAGTTGTCTAATAAACATTTTAAAAAAATGTAAAATGTTATCAGAGTAAGTCTGCACAATTGTATGTAATTATTACAGTATTACCACAGTCGTCTTCTCTGTTGAAGCATCCAGTTCTTTCCATGTTTGGCTGCTTTGGTTTATGAGGTAAGCCCATAATGAGTTACGTGCTGGAGTGAACATTCATTTAAAATTCAGATGATCTGTTAAAATCATGCTTCCCGTTTGTACCCAGAGTAGTAGCTGATGAGGCTGCTGCATGCTAGGAGTTTGTCTTCTAAATTGGCCTGAGGTAGCAACACCGTTTTGTAGTCTTTCTCTTGATGTAGTCTTTCTACGTACACAGACTTCCTCTCTCTAGTACTGTAATGAAAGTGACTGTGTGGATCCAGACTGGGACTGGTGGGATTTATGTGGTCAGCTGCAGTGGTCAACAGGCATGCCTGTATTGATCCGGTCCTTGAGTGCTTAGCTGGGAATAAAATGCATACAGAACGGGGTCTTTCCTAATCTAGATAAATGATACACTGAAAATTCTCTATGTTATATAATTAATAACCAACAATTGTGTAATTATAATTTTGATAGATTCATACATATACATTGCTTTCAGGCACATAGCTGACAAACGGGAGGTGAGAGGACAGGTTTAAGACCTAATGGCTATCTGGGCATATCACCTTGCATTTACCCACCCTCCAGCCCCTGGGGAGCTGTATGACCAGTATGGAAATTCTGTGTTCCATGTAACCGAATTATTAGGCGATTGTATGTGCTGGGTATCTCTGGAAAATCGGTCTACAGGCTCTCTGAATCCAACTCTGAATTCATGCTGAAAACCAAAGAGGATGGAGGCTGTGGGCAAACTTTGTTATATGAAACCTTACTTATTGCCTGTCACTAGGGCAGTGTGTCAGGGACTGATGCTTCAAAAGGGAGTGTGAAAAGACATTTAGGTCGCAGAGAAGAGAGGTGGATGTGGATCTTTGGGAGCAAGCAGGGTTATACATGGAAGTTCTCTACCAAAGCAAGACAGTCGTGTCGATGAGGTGTTTGTAACTGAGAGTACAGAGTAGCCTGCCCTCCCAAAGCAGAGCCCCACTGAACTTTGAGCACACCTGCCACATCTGGAAGTGAACTTTATAATGTAGCTATTCTCCTCTCTGGGGAATGGCCTGACAGTTGACTAAGACTTTACAGTTTAAGGATAATTTTCAGTAAATGAAACCATGGTTACTAGTACTGAATGGGCTAAGTGCATTCCCGTGCAGGTTTTGTGTGGTTATGCAAGGGGGAATTTGGCTCACATACATCTTTCCTTGGCTGCTGAACTGGTGAGAGCAGAGGAGACTTCATAGAAAGGCAGTGTATATGTGACGAGTTGTTACTTTTATTAATTTGACTGAGGTTTTTCTCACTTTAGACAGAGTAATAGCTATAAAAGAAAGAACCTACTAAAATATCCTTTTTAATGATCTGAATTGCTAATGCTAAATTTCATTGCTGGAGCATCTTACAATAATGTGGCTTTAAATGTGCACTACACAAATGAACAGACTTTAGATCAATTTAAAAGTACCATTGGTATAATTTTATGGCCTGGTCACTAAAGAGCTGTCACTTGGACTAAAGAGCAGAATTCCCTCTCTCAAAGTGTAGGCAAAAATCTCAGATGTGGACACCCACTCAAAAGTATTCCTGGGGTTTTTACTTGCTAACAGAAACAACGGGATAGTGGTCCTTCGCAAAGCTTCTAAACCACTTGTCTGTGTTAGGTATGGTGAGGTATTTCAAGGAATGCTTGGAGAGGGCAGAGCTCAGCTCACTGTCCGACACTAAGGTATCAGAAAATCCCCTGGGAGCTATTTCAGGCACCTGAACCTGGAGAAACCTCAGGCCTGCTCTGACTTTTTCTGGATTATGAGTAACTGTCTCCAAAGACATGTGCTACGACTGGGAATGGCCCAACTGCCCCATTCAGTGCTCTCAGGATTTTTTCAAAAGGTGCTGTTCTTCCTAGTTACAGTACCATTTTATGGGCAGTGATTAAAGGTTGAAGTCAAAAAGGGAAACAAAAGGTTTCATTCAGAAAGATGACTTGAAATTTACCTCAGGCCCCCAGCAGGTAAAATTTGCTAGAAAATAGCCGTCATTCATCACCTAGCGTTAGATACAAGGCTTCGTGTGTACTGATACTGGAGAGCTGAGGCAGAGTCAGTAAATTCATTCGAACAGCATCAGTGAGTATGCCCTAGACATGGGAGGAAAGGTTGCAGGGAGAAAGCACGTAGATACGCAGCTTTCCCTGTTAGTGGTTGTTTCTTTGTTTAGCTGTAAATTCCAGCATCTACATACAAAGATACTAAAATACTTTATTTCAAAAAAATAGCAGCCGGGGGTATTTCAACTATATTTTGGCTACTGTACTGAACAGCTTTCCAAAAATGAAGTCCATATCGTTCGTGTCCCCTCCCTTCCTACGCCTGCTCACTGACCCGGTGTTTAATGTAGGCAGTGTCTTTGCTAAAGGAAAGTGTTACATGCTAAAATTTTTCCTCAGACTTCACCCTGATTTTGTGTGATCCTAGATAAGCCTCCGCAAGGTGGGGAGTCCTTATTTCTTTTTGATTTCCGTGGGAGTTGAGTATATTCATCATGTGGATTAACCGGGCCCATATCAGAGCTGAAAAAGGACGGCAGATTGCGGTGGAGCTGGTAAGAGCTCAGCCGTCAATTAATATCTTTGCTAAAGATGAGTGAGGCTATAATGTGCAGCTGGCCTTGGTGTCTTGGGTGGGTTGGATTTAAAATATAGCCTGGAGGCAGCTTTACTAACTTTAGAGATGTGATGATCAGATCTGCAGAAGAGTATGCAGAAGTGATGCAACATGACAGTTTAAAATGAGAGAATGATAATGCCGATTTACTCCATTGCCTAATGGGTATATGACAGTATATTGAATCATTCTGTTATTTATTGTTTTAAAAGTTATGTCCATGTCAATAAAATATTTGTGTGTGAATAAGAGACGTCTTTTAGAGCGAAAGCTAGAGATAAATGTGCCATTGTACAGGTAAAACACGTAAAAATTTTCTTTGGAGTTTCTTTTTGCCATAGCCTTACAATCACTTGCATTTCTAGTAGCTTCTCAGTGCTGAGAGCGGACCATGATGACCTTAAATCATTATGTGTAAAATGGGAAAGTTTCAGGGAGTTTTATTCTTTGTTTTACATGGCATTTGTGTTGTTATAAGTATGATAGCATACTTTTGAAGTGAAATATTTTCACAAGAAGTTTCCCTGAGAAATCCTGTTCTGCTAAATTACGCTCATGAAAATCCCTCCTAGACCCCTCAAATGATACCCTGATACTTATTTGGAGTCCTTATAAAGCACTGAAAAAGAGTTTGCCACAGGAGCGGATATCTTCTGTCCCCAGTGAAATGAATGCTTGTTGAAACAGCTTGTCTGCCTCAGTGATGTGGAGAGAAATAATGAAATAGCAGAGGACTTAACAAGTGCGTATCTGACTGTAAATCCAGGGTTTGGCAGAACAGAGCCTTCACACCACTGCTCGCAGGTGAGCGTTTTGCTCTCACTGCTAATCTAGCTTTGGCAGGGAATGTAGAGGGCCCATAGTTATCTGTAAGGAAAAGTGTACAAAATGAGGGAATGTGTTGTGACCAAAGGAAATAAATGAGCAGATGGCGTGCTAGCATCATACCTGACACTCCAGAGGAGATTGTTGTAGCATAACCACCGATTATAAACATATAGTTAAGAACAGAGGCCAAATCCAAGAAGAGCAGCGGGAAGGCGATATGCATGGAAGCATGGAATAAAAAGCAGTGCAAAATAAAGATTGAGACATGACAGAGAACGGGGGGCGGGGGATGGAAAAACAAGCAAGATGAGATGACAGCCAGAAGCAGCTGGGGATAGGAAGGGAGCTCAGTGGGCAGATAACTGGACTTGAGACAATAAATAGCTGAATTCAGACGTTCTGCAAAATGAACACTATGGTGCATGTGAGGCACCAAGAATTTCAGACTTGTGAGCAGACAGTTGCCGGCTGATTCTACCAAGTAGAAATTACAGATTTTGTCAAAATAAGAAGGGGAATTGAAAGGGGGGGGGGGGGGGGTAGAATGGTGGTGGGAGATGCCACAGCCAGGGCAATGAGGGTGAAAATGGCAGGGAATTTTAGAGAACAGAGGAACAGCAATGATAAAGGGAAGGCAAACTTCAATGTGCCAGGAATTGCCTCAAATGAGAAGAGCCAAGATGTTGAAAGAATGTCTTCTTATCATGCAAACAATTTAGTAAAGTGAGAAGGACTCTAATGCTCACAAACCAGTGGTGATAACCTGACAGAAGAAGGATTTAGAGGTGAAGTGCTCTGGATAAAGTGGCATTTGTCTTTTTTTGGTGCTGGCAAAGAAACGCGTTTAAGTGTTTATGAAGGGACGTAAACATCTATTCTATAGTAGTCATCGGTACTATAGCTTCAATAAACACTGTTTAATGTTTAAACATGATGTATTGAAGTGGGATGCTGGAAGTTATAGTGCATTCAACTGCCAAAACTGCCTTTTCTTGGCCTGGAAGTGTAGTGCAAGCAAAGAAAGTGCAGTTTTCAACAGTCAGTTTTTATTTTGTTACTGACAAAAACGTTAGGTGAAATACCAGAAATTTTGCACATTAAGGAAAATTTCTACAGTCAAAAGTTCACTTGTATTGCTGTAGTCATGAAAATAGTTTACACCTTCAATCTTAACCCTTACTTATACCATTTGATCTTCTTGAATGTGTGGTGTATCACAAGCACATCCTCCAGTCATTTCTTTACAGCTCAAAAAGACATTGATTCAGCATAGAGAAACTGCAGGACTTTATTTATTAAACATGCCTTTGTTAACCCAGCGGAATATCTGAAAGTTTTGGAGTGAAAATGAGAGTTCAAAAGACCCAAATCTTGTTCAAGAAAGCATGGTGAAGGCCATTTGTCAAGGAAGCTGGGAAGAGACCCAAGTGTCACAGATGTGAGCGTCGCTCTCTTTGTAATGGCAAGAACTCATGAAATATGATCAGTCGCCTAAAAGATGAGTAGAATCAGATAATAACAACGCATGTTGAGTTTCTGGGTTGTGGAGTTAAATAAAAAGAGACCTACTGCTGCACATAGACTTATGCTTAAAGAGCTATAGGGACTTCACTGAAGAAAGGCGAAAAAGGGAAAGCGGGTGAGAAAGGTTCCCATCCACAACTGCTTTGTAATACTAAGTTTCAACCACTTTCATAGCGTCGGTGTGTGTTGTGCAAGAAGGATTTAGGCTCCATTAGAAACAACAGTAAATGCCAGATAGAAATGATGTGTGTATTATTACAGAGAGTATTTTCTATCAGGAAGATCTTTGTGGGCATCAACCAGAAAGACAGATAAAACACTGATTCTTTGATCTTGGAGGGTGGTCATTCAACAAAAAAGTCTCTGCAGTTGATCATTTTCAATAGCTTTTCTGCCTATCATACAGCGCCTATTCATGCAAAGGCCAGAGACTGCTAGGCTATATAAGCCATGTCCAGAATGCTTAAAAATGTGTGTCAAATACAGGGCAGATTGGGTGAAATTAGCCTGCAAAATTCAAATTTTAACTGAAAGAGCTAAAATATGAAACAATGTCTATTTGTGGTAATAATAGAGGTAAGAGTTTCTTACCCTTCCTACTGTCGACTTAAATCTCAACTTTATGAACCCTTTGTACAGAGTTGCAGTGTTCTAATTATGTAGCAGTATTAGTAAATCATGAAAATTGATTGCAAGAGAGTTTTTAGCCAAGGACTAAAGTCTGATACCCTATCTCACTTACTTAGTTTGCAGTGATAGTATCCTAAATAAATATCAAAGCCTAGAAACACAAACTGCAGAAGGAGGCAGGTTTGCAGAAAGGTATGAGCATTTGCATGGAAGGTCCATTTTTCCATAGGGATTGCAAAGTTTGCTGCTGTGGTGGGAGGTAGGGAGTCATGACTGTAAGGTGGATGAATTCTTGGGAATCCAGAATAACCTTTGCTTCATCATCTACTTTAGCCTGTCTATTAGTGCTTCCCCATTACATAGGTATCTAGTTCAATTGGGATAGCAGTAAGAAAATACATGCGTTTCTGCAAATCTTATTTCCATCTTCTAGGATAAATTCCAGCCACTGGAATTCCACAGATTCCAGTTTGGGGGTACTGTACAGGGTCATAACTCTTCCTTCCAGATTTGCTAGGGTTATGATACCTCTTGGAATATGACTCTCATTACAGAGCCCCATGAGTTTGTTTTCAACCTCAGGTGAGGAATTGCTTTTGTCAGAGCTTATTCAGAAGTGTATTGGGAAGAGGGTCTTGTTATTTAGGCTATTGATAGAATCTAATGGCAGCAGCCCCGTTCTGGGTTTCTTAGGGACCACCACTCTGTGAGATCAGTACGACAGTCTCACCATCTTTCATCCTCAGCAGCTGGGTTCCAGGCTTCTTCGGAGTGCTTAGATTCACAGCTTGCTGAGATCACTGAAATACAAGAAGTTCCATTTAAGCATTAAAAACCTCTCTTTTACTGTAAGGGGGATTAAATACCGGAATAGGTTGCTCAGAGCGGTTGTGGAGTCTGTCCTTGGAGACATTCAGAATTCAACTGGACACAGTCTTTGACAACCTATTCTAGTTTACTCTGCTTTGAGCAGGGGGTTTGGACTAGATAATCTCCAGGGGCCCTTTCCACCTCAACTATTCTACAATTCTACAATTCTATGATTCTATGAATTATTTTATTGCTGTAACTTTAGTGATCTCTGAATCACAGCAAGGGGCTTACTGAATTGCTAAATATGGTAGAACACATAGAATATAAGAGCAGCAGGTCAGAGTATTCTGAAAGCCCATGGGAATCTTCTGCATATGAGAGTACAACTTTATTATGGTGAGCCTATCTGAAGAATTATGTGGTTGTTCTCATTCTGAAATCCTGAAATGCCATGGAAATTCTCTTGACAGGATGGATTTGGGGCACCAGTAAATTCAACAATACTAAAATTCCTTAATCATATTCAAGAATTTAGGCTCTGTTCCCAACTCTGTTTCTGGACTGCTGCGTCACTCTGGACGTATCCCTTTCCCTCTTTGTATTTCATTTACTGTTTTATAAAATGGTGAGCCTAACCTCCTTTGTGTGGGATACTAGAGTTTCTAGATGAAAACTGCTACAGAAGAAGTAGGTGTTCTTGTTAAATTAGTAAGATCAAATGTTGTGTGTTCTGTAGTGAAGGTATGTGTTCTCTCTGGCAGAAAGAAATGATGTTAATTAATTACTTTGACTTACAGTCATGATGTTGCAGTCTGTATTATAGATGTCCAGATGTTGGGTTGTTCTTCCAGGATGCAACATGTTTGAATGTATTAGGAGGTGCATTTTTTCTTTGTGTATGACTATGACAAATTGAGGCACAGCCAAGCTGTTAACTTGCTTGAAGGCATCTTTCACGCTTCATCCATTATATGAATGATAGATGGTATTAAACCACTTCTTCTTTGTGAGGAAAAACACATTGTGGATAATGGAAAGGAAATCATCAGTGCTAATATTTATCCCAACTTTGTTTTGTATCTGCAAGATCAATGTTTTTTTAATTCAGTTTTCATTCTCCTTTGCTTCATTTGCTTTGTTGTTGTAAAGGACATGTTGCATCTTGGGAGAGCATTGGGTCACATTTTGATCACAGTTTTATTAATACAGAACTACACAAGTGGAATTATTCTGGATTCATATAAATGACAACAGAAACTCAGCCATTGTCAGATGTTTAAACTCAATATTTAACATTTCTGAGTTGTTTATGGTAGGTACGACTATTCTTATCAGAAATTTCTTCTAGTCTGATTACAGAAGGAGACTTAGGAAATCTTCACGTGTGCCTATCACGTCTCCTGCACTGACCAATTCACCCAAATCTGACAGGCTGGTAGCGAGTTCAAAGTCACCGACTTCCTGCAAGTTTTGTGAAAAGCATCGTCTGGATAGAGCAAGGAGACACACATTTGTTCCACAGTGAAGGGAAAGTTTATCGATCAAACTCAAAATTATTTCTTCTGTTTGATTTGTCAGATATTACCATTCAGCATGCACATCCAGGCCAGCCAAGCAGCACACAGTACTCAGAAACAGGAGCAGGTTTTTTGTTGTCGTTTTGCCCCTTGAGGGTTTGATGGCATAGGAGGGGTCTATTAATACTGAGCAGGTGTGGCAAGGGAGAGACATGGAGAGGAGGAACTACAGATGTTGCAAAGATCTATGAAAGTATAGGGAATTCTATGGGTGGGGCTGGTATGGCGATAATGGGAGAGCAGGGAAACAGAACATGACCTAGCTGTAGGAAAACAGGCTTCATTATGTAAACTAAAATTTAAATCTCAATTCTGATTCTCAGGAGCTTTGCAAATGCTACTTCATCGATGTTTTTGAAATCCCAGTAATGCGACTATGCGGGCAGTGCGCTGCCAAACCAGGAAGCTGCTTCCCCTTGAAGTTATATGGTTTCTTTGAATCTTTTGTTTTCTAAGGGCCATTTTGTTTTTCCTTTTGCTCAGTTACAGTGAAATAAGCAGGCAGAGTCAAGGCAAGAACCATCAGGTCACATTAGAGAGATTGACACTTTTCCAACTTCTGTAGTTTCCTTTACAGTGGAGAGACTTTCAAGAATTTGGATGGATCCAAGTATCTTCTGCGCTTAGCTTTGAATTGGTTCTGGAGCTACTTAGGACAATTTTAATAAATATTTGGTTCATGAACATTTAAATGTGTTGACTTTTCTGTATGTCCATTAGACATCTAACTGTTATTCTATCATTGTATCATTTTTGTATTTGTCTTGATAATTTTTGAGGACAACTCTTAGAATTCAGTACTAATTCTTTAACTTAATTGATTCTTGAATTAACATTTTAGTTCTTTCTATCTTTTCAATAGAAATTAAATGTCCAATAAAGAAAAGATTGTCTTCTCTTGGTAGCAATTTATGGAATAGTTCTTCCTCCCTTTTGAATTTTTCAGGAGAAAACTCCTTAATTTTTTTGTTATGTTACTTGCCAGTGATACCAAGGTCATTGATTCTCTCTTGGTACGTGCACCAGCCTATTCAGATAGTACTAATAGAAATTTGTTACGCTGGATGCTTATATTTTTATCAAACGTATGTCAGCTTAACTCAGGAGTAAACAGGGCTCTGAATGGAAACAGGAATTTTGGACTAACCAAACTGTTTCTCAAATTTAAATGTTTATCTCAAGTTGAAGATTAGAGGGAAAAAAATTCTGATTTTTAATATTCATTACTTTTTATGTGAAAAGTCACAAAATTTAATTGTTTCTAATCCAACAGCAAGACTGCCTTTTGAGAAGACACTCCTTCCAGTTGTCTTTTAACCATACAGTTCCTCAAATTAAGATACAGGATGGCTTTACTACTAATTTGCAATTAAAGGCTGCCACACAGTGCTCTGCTGCAGATAAAAGTCCGAATTCTACCTTTTCTGTAAGTCTTTCACACATTAAAAAATAGGAATAGCAGAATAGCATGTTAAAGTAAAACAGAAATTATACAGCTCCATGTCAGAGCTGCGTACTAGTCTTGATCAAGAGATGTTCTGACTCCGTCCGTATCATTTTCCATGATCCTTCCTGTGCTTGTCGCACAACACAGAATTTCCACATTTCTTTACTGAAATTGAATACTTTCTTTAATAAAATAAGCAATGATCAGCACAGGCACATGAGTCATGCTTTTTGCATATGAAATTCAGACTTTCAAAACATTCAAGAAACGCAAGTTAAAATGATAGTAAATTAGGTTAAATCCTATTAGGTAAAATCCTATTTTTCTTCACCATTAAGAATTTCTTCTTATACTTCCATTATAACAGGATTCTGGAGGGACACGTGTTCTGAAGCTTTCTATTTGGGATATGTCACCTTTGTGAAAAAATTACTTTCTTAATGGAATTTTGTACAGTGAACATTTACAGTGATGCCCAGTCCTTCGTGAGGAGAATTATGAGGTCCTTCTACCACTTACATTTCATTGAAGATCTCAAAATGGGGCTCAGATCCAGCTTCTATCCATCTGAAATGAGATTCTAGTAGTTAATTGATCTGGTGTGCGCTCTCTGCACAGAAACTGAACTTTACTTTCCCTGTACACTGCGCATAGGAAACATGTTCACTATCATCCAGCAACTCCATAACTGATTTGCTTATATTTACTTCTCTCTCAGTGTCTTCCTCTAGAGCCACGTGTTTTCCTGGTTTCCACACAGAAATGGAAATTACATGTCAACCTAGTCTCTGATATTTCAGAAGAGACAGACTTGAAAAACAGAAACATGACCAGAAGAAACGTTTAAAATTTTATCGTGGCCCAGTCCTCAGATATCTAGTAGATGATTCTATCTGTGCAGTGGCTGTGTGTAATTGTATTTTAAGTAAGTGAACAGACCGGCCTCAGTTGCAGGATTGTTTGTTTTACTGTAATTAGGTAAATTAATCAGTACATTAACTTCCTAATGCAGAGCACAGTTCTGAAATGAATTGCAGATATTTGCTATTTTGATAAGATTTAAAGAACAAAAACCTCCACAGCAGGTCAGCATTACAAGGCTACCAGAGCTCTGTAAATGCGTAAAAGCTTTTAAACTCCAGAAAAAAATGTATAGTACAGAGAAAGTTACACTTGGGTTATTTTTTGTTTTCAAGAGAAAGAAACAGGTTTGTTTGAGTTAGTTTTTCTACTTTTATTTAAATTTGTAAACATCAATGCATAACTAACCTGGGCCTAACCTATAGTTAATGAAACTATATTTCAAAACCTTGAAGCAAAGGGCTTCCTCCCTGTCCTTTGTCTGCTTGCCGTGTTACTGACATCACCCATACGATCCCAGAAGTTAATCTTCCATGTAGTTGGGATTGTTTCCTGTTCTGCACAAGGGACAACTTGTGTAGCACCTGGGTGACGGTGCTGCCAGACCTTTCAAGGTCCAAAGTCTCTCTTCCCAGAATACTTTATGTGCAGCCTCCTGTTGTTAACAAAGGGACATCTGACAGTTAACGGTAAATACAGAATGGCACGAAATGAGACTTTCTGGTTTCTCCTGACTCATCCTCCCTTTTATGTCAGGCTTTCAACACAGTGATTCTCTGGACACATTAAACATGAATCAGTTCCTTTGTTTTAGTAGTTGAGTGCAGTCCTGTGTCTCATTAAAGAAACTACCTCACAGTGAACAATGTGACACTACTAAAACTTTTTTGTCTCTCAAATAAATACAGGCCAGAAAGCAGGCTACGTTTTCGCCTGGGTAACTTATTGGGAAGGGAACAGGGATTTATACTGAGGCACAGTTGGCATCACCAGTTCCTAAAATACCCTGGTCGTGAGATGCTACTACCATAGCAGGCTGAAGTTCAGAGATGATCCTGTGTGCTGGACCCGGGCTCTGACTGCCTTTTGTCCCCATGGTTCTTTCTTTCTGTCTCTTACCGTCTCCCTTCCATCTCATTTTACTCTTGCTTTTGCTTTTATCCATTCTTTTTCTTTACTTCCCTCCCTTACTGCCCTTAATACCACTTAGCTCCTGGGTGGGAAGAGAGTCGGATGCCCTTGCTCTCACCACCACTCTGCCTTACAGGAAGCCAGAGGCCACAAGTGTCTTTGTGCAGAGGCCTGAGCTCGCAGCTCCGCGTGGTGAGCTGCCTTCCTGATTACGTTATCCACCGGGCAGGGAGTAAAGTGGGTTTCAAGGAGCTGCCTACTGTTTTGCCCACAGTAAGATGTTGCAATAGAGCAACGAAATGGCTCTCAAGCAGAGCAGTGGCGCGATTTTAGTACCTCAAGTTCTCTGTTATTCCCTGTCTTCCCTAGACTGCTCTGGTGCTGCTTAGGTAGCCTGGCTAAGAGTCTACAACACCATTTTATATCACAGAAAGATTCCTTTAATGTATTTCAAAATGATAGTCTGCCTTTTCAGGCTGTGCATCCAAATAACAACTATTCAGTGTGGTTACTTTCTTAGCTGAGTCACTATTTAAGTGGAAACTGCCAAGTGTGCCACCAGTGTCACATTGTGGTCTCCCTCTCACGTAATAGTGGAAAACAGGCAATATCAGAAGCACTTATTTGATGTAATCTGTGTTATGTGAATTCAACATTTGCAAAGGATGCCAGGCTGACACCCCGGGGGACTTGAGCAATGTATTTCTATATTTGAACTTTAAGTGGGGAGAGGAGAAGGGAGGGGGGGAGGCAGAAACATATATAAAGGTTTATGAGGCATTTTCTAAAATTTAGGAAATAAGAGTCTATAAAACACAAGAGGATTTGTATTCACTTTAGTTCTAGTAATGGGCAGAGGACTGTTTCTGCAAAATCAGTGATTGTTGCTGAAAGGCATCATAGTCACCATCTGAGCCTACTTTCAGATAGCTTTTCGGTACAGGTGTCCCAGCTCCAAAAGCCTAATTAGAATGAACAGAGTTTCCATTTCTTTAGAAATTGAACCCAAACCAATCTCAGATGCTGGCAGGTTTTGAGAACAGGTGGGGATGATTAGTTTTCTGACTCTGACCATATACTGCACTGAGTCTCCTGGCACATGGCACCAACCTAGTGTCTTTTGTTTGCTTATGATCATTAAAAAGTAATTAGTGACATTAAGTTCTTCTGATTGTAATGTACTGTCTGTTTGAAAACAAGATGGATTTGGGTGAAGAGTCTCAATTTAGTTCCTGGCGAAGCAGTTTACATTGCATGTCAGAGATCAAAACATGCACGGACAGGCCTCTGTTTGCCACGTGTAGAGGAAGTTCATGCCTCGGGGAAGAAGAGCCTGTAGCTTCTGCAGCCTATTTTGTATAGCACTGAAGGGTGTGGAGGGCCTGCTCCCCGCTGCCATTTCAGGACACAAGTACTTCATAAACCACAACAGCTCTCAAGCAGCTCTGTTTCTTCAGCTGAGTGAGGGGTTGCGTCACTGCAAGGCAGAGCAACCAGCACGTTCTCTGTGTAGGTGGGGAGTCCCAGGGAGAAGCCTGTATAATAGCAGCAGCATCTGTTGATACAATACCTTTCCTACCAGCCCAAAAGATCCTAAACAGACAGTGGTCTCAGGCTGAAATGTCTAGAATTGTTAGGCACTACTTAAATTGCCATCCCAAAGCTGTCTGTGATGTTTTGACTGTGCCCACTACCTTCACTTTAATATATGTCAAATGCTAACTGCAGTTGTGCGTTCACTTTGGTAGAAATTGCTATCGAGACCCCCAAAACCTCGCCAAAGTGAGATCATTAGCTGTGGCTTGAGATAAGGTGAATATGCAAATATTCTTTCTAATTGCAAATATTCTTTCTAATTGCAGGGAGTTGAATTATTTGTATCCAATATAATTTTTAACGCACTCTTTTGTTCAGCAATTAATATTTAACAGTCTCAAATAAAACTGTCAAACAATATGGTCTTCGCAATACAGTTTTAAAATATCTACCAATCCTTCATACTCTATTATAATAAAACATTGGAATGGCTAATGTGAGTGGTGATTTAATTTGGTTATATTAGTACAAAGATGAGCTTTAATAATCCTCTATATTTTATTTCACTTAGGGGTTTTGTGTGTGTGTGTGTGCGTGTGTGTGAGAGAAATGCAAGAAAACGTGAGTGCATGGGGACATGAATGATTTTCAGGTGTCCATTCAGTGGCTTTTCTCTTACACCCATTTGTAGGCTGCCTGGAAATTTATGTCAACTTAATTCTCTAGTTATAAGCAATTTGCAACTTGAGCAATAATCTTCATAACCTTTGCTACAGTTGTGTCCTTGATGTAATAGGGAAGGTAACGCATTAGTAGTCACATGCTGAGCTCTCGCTGCACCTGAGATTTAATGATATTTAACTCTGGACCTAATTTCAGTTTACAAGCGATTACATGCTGTCCTCTGGGACATTGCTGCAAAGAATTTCCAAATAAGTTGCAAAATAGTGACGAATTAACTTGTAGTCTTGTCAAAATCAATTATCTTACATGACAGCTCAACCACACTTTTCTATTTGCTGCACTGCAGCATGCTAAACATCAGCCAAAGTGTAAACATAAAGTCCTTGTATGTCAAAACTCTGTAGTAGATTGAGCTTGTATTTCATGTGCATGCAGATCTCCCGTAGGCTTAATGGAAATGTTTTACTTACATTCACAGAAAGCAAATATTCTTTTCTGCTATGTTTATAAACTGTTGCACTATGCAGTCATCTAAATTTGATATAATTTGCTCAAAATATTCTTGTGGATGTTGTCCTCGATTGATCCAAGTTAAAACTCCTTTCAGATCGATTCAATGGCAGGTAAGAGCCTCTACCAGGTGCATGCTGCAAACTCTTGCTGCAAGGGAGTGGCCGTACGCCTGTCAGGTGAATGAGATGGGGCCTCCCTCCCCTGGCATGGCGGGGCTGCCTTCACACTCATGATGTGACCAATTCGAGTCTGGTCATAGCGTATGGGAAATCAGCACGGTGTCTTTAGGAAAACTGTCAACAACCGGTGAGATACAGGCAGCCCCCTCTCCACACCTGATGGGGTTTTGGAGAGGAAAAGGAGAGCTGGAGGGACCCAATGAGTCAAATCACTTTTTCTGTGTTGAGGAAGTTAGAGTTAAATTTCCCAGCCTGGAAAACCTGGTGTGATTTAGCTGCACCCACAGATCTGATCTGCTCCTTCTGTTTATGAGAAACTCGCTCTGCACAGAGCTGTTGTTTGAAGTCCCAAACACTTAGGAAGGCAAGACTCCTTCAATTCTTACTTGGTTTGTAGTTTTAAAGGTTTCATCACACGCTGTGTGCAAAGAGACATTATCTGTGAAAGCATAGACTCTTGTACAGAATTCTGTAATTATATGATTATAAAATGCACAGTGCCACTTTATTATAGTTTATATATAAAAGACAGTTAAGCTGACAAGGTAGCGTTACGTGTAGGGTTATGATCGGCTTAAGAGAAATAAAAGATAGTAAAGATACATCAACATCTGTTTAGGTCAAAATCACTGTGGGAAAGGCTGCTAAAAGTGTCTAGTGGTGTAGCGCTAGGAGTCTGCTTTGCAGGTTTAGCACTTGACTTGGCTATATGTAGAGGCCTGTCAAATGTTACTACAGAGAGAAATACTTCTAGGACTTGTATCATTTCCAAGCTTTAATTTCTCCGATATATTTTGGAGAACAAGTGTTACTGAAATACTACATTCCTGCCAACAGACTACTGAACCAGGAAAATACTATTTCAGATATAGTATTGGTAGATAATGAAGACAGAATAAATGACCCAGTCATAGAAAATAACATCAGGCTGAATAATGACTGTTTGGTTCATTGAAATCCAAGGGAAGTAAAAAGAAAAAAAATCATATATCTATAAAACAAACATTCAAAACTAAGGAAATTCATTTGGAATGTCTTTTGGCCTGGAACACTCAGGAAATTTTGTATGATAGATGCCCCGAAGTCCAGGTTCTAAGAAAACTGTCAGGAATCAGCAAGTTAAGCGTAAGAGGCAGAAACTTGTAGCTGGAGACCCTAGAGCCAATTTCATATTAGTTATCAAAGGAAAAGATAGTCGAAATAAGTACAGATCTATAAGGAATAGAGAAAGGAACTGAACAGCAGACAAAACTATGTCTTAGAAGTCAAAATATGCTAGGCATAAAGTGAGATTTGCCAAAAGTCAAGCTGAGTTATGCCTAGCATGGGCTATTAAAAAAAATAGCAGCTGTGTAGGTAAAAAGAGAAAAGGATGGGGGAGTCCTGCTTTAGAGGAAATGGAGCAGGACACTGGGGTCACCAAAACTAGACAGATCGTTCCTCCAGTTTTCTGCAAGAATGATGAATGTGGGGTCAAAAAGAAGACGAGTAAAAGGGAAAGAAATAACCACAACTGAGGTAGGAGGAAACTTTGAAGACTTTGGTATGCTCACGTAAGAGAAGGCAGATAATCTGCCAGCCGTGTTCTGAAACAATGGCATATGAAATCTGACCTGATAGTGAGGATTTGTTATTAAATCTTGCCAAGGTGGCAGGGGTACTTGTCAGAGTCCGATATATGCTGACCAGGTTCTTGCAGATACTGCACGTGTGGGGCGTTTAATGCCTAATACAACGTTTACTTATTTGAAGTTACATGGCATTTTGATTTAGCAGAGTGATACAGCAATGCACTTAAATTACAGTGCAAGTACAAATTCCACTTAGCAGAGTGTGGCAATTGCAGTATACAGTTGAATCACAATAGAAACATGAATTTCATTACTGGTCTCTGTAAGTGTGCTCACCATCACGACGCTCTGCATCCCCAGTTGCTGGGAAGGAGTATGTGAGTTGAAACCAGCTCGAGCCCATTGCTCTCTTCAAAGTTATCTTCTTTGTTGTTCATTTTTTGTATTCCATATTGGGTTGAGCCAGGTATACCCTCCCCATGCTGGTCTAGCTAACTCAGGAAGACATATATTTGCATTCTTTTGACTAACTCAGGAAAAAGCAGTTACACAGGTGGTTGATCCGCTCAGCGCATACAGCCGGTTGATCTAGAGCAAAGGCTACCCTCCAGTTCCCTTTTTGTTGAGAGAAGTTCAGCTTCCTTTGTAATCGCTGTGGTCAGTCACTCACTCACTCACCCCCGAGCC
The DNA here is from genome assembly GCA_009819775.1 of Phoenicopterus ruber ruber. Classification (NCBI taxonomy): domain Eukaryota; kingdom Metazoa; phylum Chordata; class Aves; order Phoenicopteriformes; family Phoenicopteridae; genus Phoenicopterus; species Phoenicopterus ruber. The sequence goes on from CM020225.1 coordinate 3,047,649, forward strand.
TCGAGGACATGTAGCCTTTGCCTCTCTCTGCAGAGTCTTCTTCCATTGTAGCAGTTCATTGATTGGTCACAATATCAAGTATCTGAAGAAAATCAAACATAGTTGCTACATATAAAAGGGTGGAAAAATAATGCATGTGGCTAGAGGCCTGTTTTTTCCAATCCCAATAATATAAACATCATAGAATACATTTTGAAGGAAATAAGAGAATCAATACCTAGAAGTAAATGAAAAATGGGATAAAATACGACATACATTTATCTAAGGTAGATAGTAGTAAAGGAAGCTGATAGCTTGCTTTGATAAAATAACCAGTTTTCCAGGCAAAGGAAACAGTGCAAAATGCTTTGTAAACATAAAAAAGTGGAGGCAAATTGCTGGCTGATGGGTTCACTGTAAATGTTGCCTTGCCATGAATTCTGTAGCTTGTGGTAAGTTAACAAAAAGATGATCTTCAGTTTATTTGTTTGAAAATATCAGCATGAACCACGTAACACGTACTAGGAAGCCGGCCACATGGTGTGTGCAGTATCGGAGTGCCTCCTACTTGCTGATCACAATTTGAGATAGATGGTCAAGGCGGGGTTTACATCATTCTACCCCAGGCACCATATGCCAGGAGAGGAACCCTTGTTCCTCAGTATGTGGGGCTAGTGCTCCAGTGAACCTTGGCCCCCACGTCCAGGATTCAATTGTCCATCTTGGATGCTCTTGTTTGCTGACTGCTCTGTAGCTAATAAACTGCAGATGTCTTCTAGGAGAATACATGGGAAGGGCAAAGGTGGTGATGCTGGGGAACGTGTATATAACTGCAGAAAGCAGAACAGAGCCATTAGTCTTCCTAAGAGGATGTCGCAGAAGTTTGAAATGTGCCATTGGCAAAGAATTTCTGAAAGAATGTTTGTTTTCTGGTGAAAGCGCCTATTTAGGACTTCACAGTTACTTTTTAACTATTAACTCAGCCACAGAGTTGACCTCCATGGGCAGTTTGAGAGTCTGCAGTTCACAGTGCAGGATGTCCCATTATGAAACCTCTTCCCATGAATGTAAAGATTGTTTTCATACTGGATGCATCCAATTCCTCATCTTGTTGACAGTTCCCCAATTCTCTTGATAGGCATCGCTGTCAGTCAGCATTTCAGCTTAAAATACTCTCCTGTTGACCCCTGCATGATAGATAAAGCACTTAGTTTCTAGCTGGTGTATGTAAAGAACACTTTTATTAAAAGAAAAAATGTTTTTTTTTTTTAAATTGAATTTGGCTATTAGCCTTATAAAACAATTATTTATACCTAGTAGCAGTGGGAGGGATACGCCAGCAAGATCAGGACTGACTTGTGACAACAGTTTAGATATCTGGGCTGGAGTGACCCGACAGAAGTTTCTGGGTGCTCTAATCCTGATGCAAGTACCTGAACAGAAGAAGAATAAGCTCCCATGAAAACCTTATCCTGGGAATTTGTAAGGATCCTGGGACCCTGAGAGGTGGTGTGATACACCTATGGTTTCCAAACTGGAGCCTGGAATGGAAACTCTGCTGGAATGGAACCTCTGCCTTCAGAGTTCATGTCTGACTTCACCACTTTTCTGGTTTTCAGGCACTTTTCATCATTAACAGTTGGTATTTTTTTGCCTTGGAGAGAGTCTGAACATTTCATCCATAGAGCTCCATTGTACTAACTCCATTTTTAATTCTTATTTAGTAAGAAGGAGGAAAGGGATTAGTTAACATACTGAATTAAATAAAGGGTGACATTCTAGTCCTGGAAGACAATGGGAGTTTTGGGATTGACTTCAGTGGGGTTAGGATTTTATGCACAATATTCATTTCCTTTTTCAGGAATACTCATGTCTGCTCTAATGTAAATAAATATTACCATGGAAAGTTATCCAACTGCAATTACTTTTTGCATTACATCCTAAATATCTACTTGTACATGACATTTACTAAAGAAAAACACTTGCAAATTACATGTTTGATTAACATTACATCTTTCACAGTTTAAAAAGGGTATGGTAATTGAAAGCTGCATTACTTAGAAACCATGAACTTTATTTGAGCTCTTCTCTATAACTGCAAATCTTCCCTTTTTTATTGAATATTTCACTCTGGATTTATGAACATTTATAATGGGTGGAAGGAAAGCCCTCTTAAAGCAAACATCCCAGAGCATGAAGGTAATGAATATTTCCTGCTTTGTCACTCAACAAACAAAGCTGCACATGAAAGGAAAAGGGGATGGAATGATGGTTCAGGTTTTGCACGGTCAATACCTTGCACAACTGACCATAGTTCTGTAGACCTCTACAGAGGGCCTACCTGCACCCCTGATAAAAGTTGCCAGCAGTACTCACTAGCGTGTTGTGAGTGCACATTTTTGCACTTGACAAGTGTGAAAACAGACTTTGCCTTTGAAAATAGACACCCTTGAAAAGAGGTAATAGTTAAATTCTATCCTTGCAAGACTTCTTCACAAGTAGAACAATATCCTGTGATATTATTCTTGTGAAATGGCGCTTGAAATCTTGTTCCTCCAACTCTGGTGTCCAGATCCCACACTGGCGCAGTTCCAATGACTTTAGCAATGCATTAGTTGATCCCTTCTCAGAATCAGTGTTGGTTTCTCTAGGTGCTGTTAGATGAACTCCTTTATGATGTGAAGCTGAAAGGAGGTGTCACATGCAGTACATTTTGAATTAGAAATCAACTCCTCCGTTTGGGGAGTGAATATACTGGGAATACAACAGTGTTCCTGTGGGAATTTATTTGTGCTGTCTTCCAATTTCTGTATCAAAACTAAGCCCAAAGTTAGACAGACAGTTACAGTGCAGCTCCTATTCGGCTTGGTGGGAACTGCAGGTCCTCGGCCTGCTGGGAAGCCAGGCGACTTTTCTGTTTGGGGAGACAGGGTTAGCATGAAAATGAATATGAAACACTGTCTCTAAACCTAAATAAATCTTACCTGTGCTCTTTTGTTGCCTTCTTATGATGCATGTATGACATAAATTCTCAAAATCTATTTTCATGCTATTGCCAGCAGCCTAGAAGTCGAGTAAATAAGAATTATAGCAGCCATAATGGCATCACTTATGAGGAAATAAAAGAAAAGACAAACATGTCCGTACAGTACTTATAAATCTATTATAAACTGTGGGCTATGCTTTGCTACAACGTTCTTAATTTAATCTCCATTGCAGTGTACAGTTGATACAGTAAAGAAAATTTACTGTGTGTTAAAGTTGTGAACCGATTAACTTGTTTAAATATTGGAATCAATTTTTGTATGTGTGTGTATATATATAAACCTCCAAGAGCTTTTGAATATGTGATGGTCTTGTAGGGATGAGATTTGTAAAGTCAGTTGGCTGTTAATTTGAAATTGTTATTCATCTATAATTGCAGCTGGTTGTTTAGAAATGTTCTTTCACAGCAGGCGATGCAAGGGCCGCGTTCCAACATCGGTTACATATTGCACCTTGGGACTGATGTTGAAGAAACAATTACTGCACTGATATGCACCTGATGGCAATAACAATTGCATGTCTTGCTCAAGGCATGACATGGTTCTAAAATTAGAGTCATGCATCGGGCGGTCATAGCCCAAGTTATTTGCTTATGAGTTAAATGTCCTGTCGCTGGATAATTTAACTTCATGAGCTAGTGTGTAATGTGAAGTGCAGCCTCTAGTGAGGGATTCAACCCATCTAATCCAGTTCGCTGCTCTGGGAAGCCTAATTCTTTGCCAGCCCTCTCAGTGACAGACATGGACAGTGCTTTGATGACCCTGGTATGTCCCTTTTTCGTAGTTTACTTTGAGCTGGCCTAGGCCTCCTCCCTGCAGCTCATTTGTGAGGCTTTGGGGTTTTGCCTTCTACCCTTCCCTCTGGCATATGGCATGGTCCTGGGATGTTACTCTAGAAAAGATCTGAGTAGAAGACAAAACTGAATGGAAACAGAGGAGTTTTGTGAGAACTCCTTTAAAACGTGAATGCACAGTTAAGTCCTGTGGAAGTTTCCCCTCTCAGACAGGGGTTTATGGTTTTTTAACCCCTCAGGCCACCGAAACAACATTCATTTTACCTTCTCATCTCATTATTCAGAGGTTTGCTACACAGCTCCCAGTGGCATTCCTGGAAATGTCATGACTTTTTTCCTTTCCGTGGGTCTTGGCCCTGTGCAGCATGCTCATTTTCAGTAAGCTCTGCTGATTAATAACTGTATTTCTATCCATTTTATTTCTCAAATGGCCTTTGCACTCACTGAAGCAGCCAGGTCACCAGGCAGTAGAATGAAAACTGGAATGCCACACAGTGAAACCACTCGCTTGAAAAATAAATAAATAAATATCACACACCCTTTTTATGGAAAGCATTAAATAAAGTGAATCTAAGAAAGATACTGCACTTGCACTATTCAGGCCTTTGAAGTACGCTTGTCTGATGTATTATTTATTGTGCATCTGCCACTACTGCAATATCAGCTAATAGGGGAAAGATGTTTTAGATGTTACTTAAGAACGTAAAAGAACATGACTTAGTGATTCATAGGCTGCAGGAAGGGCTTTTTCTGCTGCTACTTCTGTGGCTGCAGGTAGCAGAACTCCTTACTTTTCCTGCTGAATAGTGATGGAATACATCGTTGCAGTCCTGTCCACTGCAGGGGGACTATGTAGCTTAGCAGCTGATTTGATTTTCACTAGGTGAGTTAGTTAGCAGCTGTAAGAAAGAGTATCCAGGAGAACACGTACCTCCCTCGTGAGCATGGCCCCACAGCGCCCCAGGCCAGTGCATCCCTCGGAAAGGCCGGCTGTGTTTCCACTTGCTGACTGCTTTGAGGAACTGGATAGGTGGGCAGCTCTGGGGGCCCGACTCACAGCGCACAAGCAAGAGTTTAACTCCCACTGAGATCACTTGGAGGTGGACTTTGGCTGCTATCCCTTCCCTCTTCATAGCCTGCTCCGCAAATGTCCCGTTGCAGGAGGCATTGGCTTTAATACATTTGCATCTGCTGGTGTCTTCCCCAAACAGAACGTATCTGGTAAGGGTGTTCAAAGAGTTTTTCATTCCCATTGTTCCAACAGAGCTATAATTTGGGAATAAGTCACAAAGAAAAATCGACCTTTTACCTCTGCTTCTAATTCAGAATCCCAACACGGAAGCAGACATGACTTTTCTTTGGGGACAGATGAACTGAGTGGCTGATCTTTCCTCTGCTGCATGTTTGGTGGACAAGATATGAATCTTGAGGCAGGTACACACAGCACCTTGTTTTGTGAGGGACCGTCCCTGGTAGTTGGAGCAAATGACTGACTCCCATGACTGGGAGAAGCCTCCCTCCACTCCAGCGGCCAGTTCTGACCATGAACCTGGTGTGGGACCAGCGGCAGTTTGTTTACTACATTGTGCTTCAGTATCCTCACTCAAATGATGGAGATGATGATAAAAAAACTTCATGTAAGATTTAATACTAAAGCGCCCCAGGTTTCCTCAAAAGAAAGTCTCTGTATGAGGGGAAAGAACTACTGTATCGCTTCAACACGCTGCTCAGCTGAAAGTGATTTAACTATCTGTAAAAAATGTTTACTTAAAAGTTGCATAAGCTCTCACTTACTACTGTACATGAATTAGGGAGGATTCTGTTTCAGTGTTACTGTAATTCTCATATTTGCCACTGACAGCCTATCTACATTATATAAATCATCTCTAGAGCAGCTAATTTAGTACTATTACAGTCCAGATGAAATATTTATGTCATTTCCCTTCTTTTGATATAAACTTCAGATACAGAGAGAAAATTGACTGTAAAAATGACATTGTAAGACTCTATATTTATCTTCTCTCAGTGATTTCCATAGCAAATTTACTCCATTTACCAGTCGAAAGCTTTTTTTCCTGTTGCCTGATTGTAAGCATGGCAAACTGAGCATGAAATTGTAACATCATGGTGTGTTTCTCCAAATCACACTTGTCACACTTGTAATCTCAGTAGAGGCAAAAGACAGATTTGGTGTCTGGGCTGCACTTGTAGCAGTGATCCCTCTGTAATTACAGGAAGGCTGTTTTATTAAATGATACCACACCTCTGCTATTCCTACTCTGCAGACAAAGAGGGACATGTTGATATTAATATTTACGGTAGTGTTTTGCAGCCCCAGTCAGGAACTGGCACTTTGTTGTGACAGGCATTTAGTATCAGGAGACAAAATTGAAAACCTTTGCCTCCAACTGATTAGTCCCATATGCATCCTTTGATGCTTAAAAAGAGGGTTCTTCTCCTCAGGGCAGTAATAAAATAATCCTTTTGTCTCATTGTCTGTCTGCAGCCTGGGAACTGCAGTATTTTGGGATATTCTACCAGTCTGCCAAAGGCTGTTGAAATTGGCCAGTGGGTTAAAACAAGTTCCTAGAGAGGACGGGAGACAGGCAGGCATGCACAGACACACACTGACAATATGAAGCTCATTCCAAGAAGAAAACAAAAGAGATCTTTTACACCAGAGATCTTGGTAGTGCTTTCAATTCAGCATCTTTTCAGCTCAGATTCTTGTCTGAATGCCCAATGACTTTGGTCAGACAAGGTAGAACTTCTTAGCATAGTTTTGTATATGTTGCAGAAGATAAATCAAAACTCTGATCTCACGCAGAGTTAGGAAAACGTCAGCAAATCCACTGAAACCGCTAGGCAAACTGTCATAAGTACCTACCCCACAGGATCTAATACTGTAGAACACCTAGCAAAGTGGATATATGTGTGGAGCAAGAACATGGAGCAAGAGATCTGATGGATCTGGAGTTGTGAGTGTAGATACATTTAAATATCACATAGATTTCATGAGGTTCAGAGTATGTGCTCAAGATGAGATTAGGCAGCATATGGTCTTGGTGTCTGTGACTGTCAACACATCCCTTCTCCCTTCATCCATAGAAAACTGTCTTCAAGAGGTAACCTGCTGGTGGAAAAAATCACTTATTTATTGGCAGTCTACTCAGAAAGCCAAACTTAAAAAGCAAGAGTGACATATTAGAAAGCAACGAAGATCCAAGATTAATTCCAATTAAATATCCTTGTGAAACTGTTTTGATAAAGGGCTATATTTAAAAGGAATGGCATACCCATTTTGGATAAAAACCAGTGCATTTCTGTGGCTTTGTTTTGTCCACAGAGGCACAGGTGACATTCAGTGAAAATCTAACGCATAACCTTTGAACTGCTCCATCCACTATATTGTCTTAGTGCCAAAGAAAATTCCGTGTTCAGTTTTTCCTAGCATTGGAGATGGGGGAGGGAGTTTCTGACTAACATCCATTTTTGATGTGCCACAAAAATGCCATATGGAGTCAAATTGGTGATCACTGCTGCTTCAGAAAGAGTGTTATTTCTTATTTGTGACATCTTAAAAAAAATCACTGAAAGCTTGTCTTTTAGTGCTGGGCACTCATATGTTGTTGGCCAAGTCCTCGATGAAAACAGGGAACGAGCTGTAGAAGTCAGTTTTACACAAGGCTTCTTCTCCATTTTATTTCAAAGGGTCTGTTATGAATAAATTGTAAAGAATGTTCTTTTAATCTACTGATGTACCTTCTCATTGACATGAATTCATTTCCTGTGATGATCATGGTAATACAAAGTGTGCCTCTGTAAATCCTGGGTTGTTCAGCCAGACCTACAATTGCAGCGTTCCTGTGCCTCGCTGCTGCAAAAGGCTTGGTGTGTTCATAACTCCAATTTCCAGATGGCAATTAGCTTTCTAAAACTACCAACCTTTCAACCTCCTTTCTCTTCTCACTGGGGATAATATTGACATTTAGAATCTGCAGACAAATGCTGCAGTAAGAAAGTGAATGTTTTTTTAATGGAGACTTCTGCCATATCTGTGAGAGTGTAAATGTATGTACACAATTTGCATGCATTTCAATATATATATATCCGGATGAATTTCAGTGGGCCATCTTATTCTGGGGAAAAATAGCCAATGCCATCACCATAATTGAATGAATATTATTTTAAATATTCTAATGTGAAAGAAAATCATTCTCCGCAGAAGGCCAAAATGAGCCCGTGTACCTATGAAATCACATTTCAGTCCTCAAAATAGAGCTGAAGTAGTACACAGACCTTTTGTTCGCTTCTGGCATGGAGATAAGGGCCACAAAAGCCTTGATGACAGTTATGTATCTAATGTACTGGTAAGCCTGTCACTGACTGGGATCATCTCCTTGTTCTCTTTTGTTCTCTTTGTTTTTAGCCATCTGTTGCCTCCTGACTTCGACAAAAGTATGTCTTCATTACAGCCTGTTGGTGTGACAGTAGCCTGTATATACATGTACTCTCAAAATTTCTTGGCTGACGCGCAGGTGTTTCAGTATAAGCTGCATGAACCTACACTGGCTAAATATTAGGTGCAACAGTGCCGTTGACGTCTAAAGCTTGGGAACTAACTTGTATACTTTAGGGCAGGTTGCCTTCACACCTCAGCCTCAGCTCCTTAGGTAGTCACCTCGTTGTGGCAGAGACTGCATTTTAGCTCTGTGTGTATCATGCTTAGCCCAATGACATAGGAGAACACAACTAACGATGAGATGAATTTCCTCTGACAAGCTGCTCCCCATCTTACTTACCCTTTCCTTTATTAGTGACTGTGGGAACAATCAGGACACTCAGCATTTTGCAATTTGAGCAAAGGCTTATCTGCCCCAAGCTGAATCCTTAGGGAGTTGCTTCCCTCCCATACTCTGTTACAAACCCAGCTTTACCTTTAACTGTGTCTTTTCCCTCAGTAGCTTTTTTTTTAAGGGTAAGGAATACAGAAGAGTTTTAGAAAATGAGATAGAATCATGTTCCATCCCACTGAATCACAGTAGACACATCTTCTTGACTATACAAGTGTTTAGTTACTCATTGTGGTCTTAGGTTGAAGACTTATAGCAAAAACTATCCAGCATCTTCCAAAATTGACATATTATATATTTGGTTGTCAACATTAGGCAGCTGTTGACCCAAAAGCCGGACTATTGAAGGATACCATCAGTGGGCGTTCTTTGTTTTTCAGCTCGTTGTTTTAATAGCGAATCAACTTTAGGAACAAAAAATGGGTTTTTGCTTTTAACAACTGATTTTGATATTTACCAGTTGGCCATATCAGTTTTTCTAAGAGCAGCAAGACATCATTCAAAACTGTTTTAAATGCTTTGGAACTGACTGGTTTGCAAACTGACGATCTTCTAACTCCACTGAAATGAAAACAGAATGTTGTTAGGCAGGGACCTACATTTGGATTTTCTCTGTGAAGGTTTGTTAACCCTGGCTTGTTTAAGATTGTCAAGTGACTGTGAGCACCTGAATTACTTGTGGTATATCCATAATATAATGGGTTTTTATATCCATAAGATTTTTAAAAATTTGATCTTTCTTTTCCTTTTTTTTTTGGGGGGGGGGGGTGAGGCAGGATATTTATTATCAGTGAAGCCTGATTTTTAGAGAACTCAAGACATTTAAGAACATGGCAGAACTGGCACAGAGTGGAGCAGAAGCAGCAAGGCAGCAGGTATTCCTAGAACACTGTAGCTGGAATAACCCAAGAAAGCAGCTTTTGGCACTGAGACTCCCACTATTTGTGTGTCACGGCACAAATGACTCTTTGAGGTGAATAACCATAGAATCATAGAATAGTTTGGGTTGGAAGGGACCTTTCAAGGTCACTAGTCCAACCCCCCTGCAATAAGCAGGGACATCCCCAACTAGATCAGGTTGCCCAGAGCCCCATCCACCCTGACCTGGAATGTTTCCAGGGATGGGGCATCTCCCACCTCTCTGGGCAACCTGTGCCAGGGCCTCACCACCCTCAGTGTGAAAAACTTCTTCTTTAGATCTAGTCTGAATCTCCCCTCCTTTAGTTTAAAACCATCACCCCTTGTCCTGTCACAGCAGGCCCTGCTAAAAAGTTTTTCCCTATCTTTCCTATAAGCCCCTTTAGGTACGGGAAGGCTGCAAGAAGGTCTCCCCGGAGCCTTCTCTTCTCCAGGCTGAACAAGCCCAACTCTCTCAGCCTGTCTTCATAGGGCATGATGGAAGTAGGAACCAAGATAAAATGTGCATTATGATCCATCCTTTACCAAAGGCAAATTTTACAAAGGTGACAGATTCAATTTCTTTCCATGAAACCTTCCGGTTGCCTAGAATGCAAGGAAACAGGGTGATCCACCTGGATTTTTTTACTTGTCTCAAACCTGAAAGGAAATCTCTAGTCCACAAATGATCAAGATTAGTATTTGCTTTGCTTTCGTGAAAGGTTACCTGTAGAGTGCCTCACATTCATTGTGAAATTTATTTCCTGATGAATCCAATTTACATTAATGTGGGCTCATTAAAAGATAATTATTGTGCTGAGAAGAGGACCACAGCATACATCAATAGAACATCTGTAATTGTTTTAGTCGTATGATAAAGAGATAATTCTGAGTTCAGCTTTTCATAATGCCACTCTTACAAATGTCAAAACTGGATTCTTATTTTAGCAGCTATGGCAAAACTTAATTACTGTGATAATTATTATCAAGAAGCAGATGCCTAGCACCAGCTTACCTTCTCTCTATTAGCATAGTATAGAAATCTTTAATGTTGTAACAATTATGATTTTGATAGAGACTACTAGGGTCATAAGTGTTGAAATACCTGGATCAGCTAAGTTGTGCTCAGAGGAAAATAGCACTTTTAAAGTCAGCATTTGGAAGACACTATTAAACAGTGGTCCAGTTGCAAAACTGGTCTATACAGTTTCCCAACACTAATAAAATTTGAATAGATTTAGTGAAGATATTAAATAGAAAATTTAGTTTTATCTGGTGAATTTTGCTCCGTGTTTGGAAGTACATACTTCTATTAGCTGGCTCACCCTCTGCGTGACATATAATAATAATTAATGGATACTTGCATTTATATAGCTATACACCTTCATGTTCCAAATATTTCATAGCATTAATTAATTAATCATCACAGCAGCTGCATAAACTAGGAAAATACACTGTACAATAGCGATCATGTTCTTTAGCCCTGGCATTCCAGAGTAACAGCTCAATAATTTCTTCTTGGTGTATGCAAACAAATGCTTGATAACACAGAGGAAAGAATAAAGGAAATTAAACGGTCAGGAAGAAACAGAAGGGCAGATGAAGGATCCAGCCCAGTGATGGAAATCAGTAGAAACTTATGTGTGTGAGGTGGTGTGGGGTCTCCGTGTGTACTACTGGTAGAACAGTTAATTCTCTTATCATCTGTCATGAAGCACGTAATAGTCAGCCAGTAGAAAATATACTAATAGGTAGTGCCATATGGACCACACACTTGGAACAGCGGAGTTCATTCTGTTCCGTGGGCCTTTTCTGTGTCTCTCTCTACACTAGGTTACTGCAGGGGTTCTGTTGACTTCCAAGGGCACTGGATCAGGTCACAACTGGAGAGGGTGAACATTGGTTTGCTTATGCTGCTGCATGTGCTGCTACACCTGTCACAAAGCCAATCTGTAGATTTAAGCATGTGCTTACACCTGTAGGTATTTAGGATGGTAAGCATTTGTACTTCCACAATCAAGGCTTCTCATGAGGTTTTAAGGCCCGAATTCATAAACCAATAATGCACAGTCTGTAGTGATTTAAAACTGTATGGAATCGCTGAGAGTGAACAAAACCTCCAGCCGTCTACGATTGTCATAGCTGGAAGCAAAGCTGAAGGGACAAATAGACCTTATATAGCACAAATGCAGCAGTGTCAGCAGCAACTCTGCCATACCATGTGCATGTCTCTAGTGATCATTGAGTAAAAGATTCTTATCTCTGCCCCACTGGAAAACTTATACAGAAAAAACATTTATTGACCCCTCTGAGAGTCAGAAAACCAAAACAGTCAAGCGTAAATTCATCAACACACTTACTAGAGGGGCTCTAAATACCCAGCAAAAAGAGAGGACTAAAAAAGAAGAGAAAAAAATCAGCACCATTTGATGCAAAGAATATACTTTAAATTCTCATTCCTAAGAAGGTTTTCTTTCTAGTTTGTACTTACAGAAGGCACATATAATTGTAAGGACATTTTTCAGCCTGAAACTTTGCTCATCTGTTTAAAGAATATCCTCACTAGGAACTGAGTCACACATTTAGGTTTGGTGTAGCTGCTACAATCTACCACTTTGATTAAAAAGTCTAATTTAAAATTAAAAATGTATTTTTTAAATCATTCTTTCAGCTATATAAATGTTGAGATTCTTTCTAAAGTGTAATACAGTTACTTTACTTTGTGAAGTAATACAGTTCTCAGTGTGTCTCAGATAACATCAGGCTCTTAGATATTCCAACTATGCAATGAATTTCAGTTAATAATGTTTGGGACATTAGCACCTTTCATCTGAAAATACTGAGGAAATATAAAAACAATACTTAAATCTGAGAGAAGGCCTTCTGATGGGCAGACCAAGGCATGAGACGTGGGACATTATTCATGTTTCACAGTAGGTCAGCCACTTCTCTTCAAATGCTAGGCTCTCAGATCATTTCCCGTACAATAGGCACGAAGCCAGTTTTAACATTGTATTTTTATGATAAGGCAAAGCAAAAACCACCTCCCACTGCTTCTTGCATTTCACAAAGGTGGGAATATGACTGTGATAAGGCTCCAATTCAGAAGTTCATCCATATTTAGAAAAGCATTTAGCACATCCTAGGCCAAGTTTACATATGCATATGCATGTGATTAAAGCAAAGCAAATGCTGTAAGACTGCACCGAATTAGCATGAAGGAACATCCAGTCCTACGACATGGTCTAAAAGACGACAAGAGGGTGAGTTTGGCATGAAACCCAATCCTCTGGCTGCCCCAGCTGAGTGCTTTCACACTTTGATGCTGTTCTGCCCCACAGCCTTTATGTGCCACATGCTTTTCAGAAAAAGTGTGTCTCCCAAAGATGTTCCAAAGACACGCAGTATCATGTTACTAGAATTACTACAGATACCAAAGTTGTCATGAATCCACCAGTGCGGATCGCTGAGATAGTAACGCCGCCTGCCTAAAATAGTTTGCAATCGCTTTCCGATGGTTTCTACGTAAGATTTTATATCTTAAGCCATCCCATGATTAGGAGAAAGTTCTGTATGTCACAGTGAAAAGCTGGGATCCTTGAGTTCTCTCCTATATTTTTGAAGGCTATCACTACCACATATATAGTAGGGTAAATACACCTGTCTGTGGAAAGTTAGATGGAAATAGATACAGACTGTTCCGGCAGCTGAAATAATGAATAAAGCTGTTTTCAGATGAAGAACATACATCTGAAATACCCCGTCACATAGCATTTTTCTGTGAAGTTAAACCTAGACAGAATCTCTCCTAGGAAAAGGGGAAATTGATTTGCTTACTGAAGTACTCCCAGAAAAAGCTGATGATGAAAGTTAAAGTAATTACAAAGAATGGAAAACAATTGGGTCCAAATCGCAAGTTTTTTTAAATCACTGCTCCATTCAGTGCCTTTGACTTTTGCAGTAACGTAGGTGTCTATTCCCCTGTCACAGTGAGGATATGGTATGCATAAAGACACGATCACTGCGTTCAGCATACACCTTAATGTCTGAAAAACAGATCTATAATTTCTTTCTTCTCTCTCTCGCTTGGTTTACCAAGCTGTCCCTGGGGTGCTCATTGTTAAACATATTCATAAAATTGCTTCAACTTAAACAGAAACGAAAGACACAGAGCAAAATCCTACTTTGGGTTATAGCTGAGCAACACCAGTAAAATTAGCCAGTGGCTCAGATCCTCGCTCGGTGTAAATTAGCACTTTCAACCCCAGATGGAGTTTTGTCGGTTTACCCCAGCTTGTTTTGTTTGCAGCATTGCAAGTGACAGCTGAGTTTGGCTTGTCCTGCTAGAACAAATAGGAAGAGGAGAGAACAAAATATACTTTGCCAGCACTTTCCAGATGATCTTTCTTTGTGATAGAAGTGTTTGTATTTTAATAAGTGCCTTTTCCACCCAGTCCAGCTACTTTTGCTTGAGCCGACAGAGAAGTGATGCGAGCAGATTCTCAGTGGGTGTCAATTGATGTAGCCTCGGCAGTGTCAATGGACAACTTTTTAAAGCATAAACCTATAGCTATTCACCTGCAGCTCTTCACCTGTAGAAAATAGCATTGTTTACTATGAGGTGAGACTGGCAGAACAGCCATGAAAAGCACCTAAATTATGCAGTGATCTGATACAGACTGAAATTTTCCTGCTGAGGAAGTCCCTATGCTTTCTTTAATGATTATTATGCAGAGCCAGTTCAGGTTTGTTGCTCTTTCCTTTCTTTGTGTTAGAAAAATAATATGCATACTCTGCAAATCTGTGATTTCTTTATAAAATCTCAGTCTTATGCCTTTAAATCTATACCATATGAAATATCAATCTGTCCACTTTTTTCTCTCTGAATATAACAATTATCAAGCTAATAATGACTGATAGAAAACCAGATCCACTTGCATTGAGACGGGCTAGCTGAAAAACTCTGTTGATATTGAAAAAGAGTTAAAAGCCATTTCCACTGTGAACGCGCTCCCCCCTCACCCTTCATTTTCCTCGCACCTTAACACCAACTGCTACTCTGACAGTACCCAGCAAGAATCCGAAGGCTGGAGCAGGGCGGCTCGGGCAGACGGTTAATCCATGTTTCCTCCGCTGCAGCACGTCAGGGGGTCAGCAAGCACCCAGTTTTGCTGATTTGGAACATGCTGCTTGGGAGTCTCTGCCTGAGAGAGACTCAGCAGACCTTGAATAAGCAAACAGCAACATCAGTGCTATTTTTGGAAAGGATCTAACCTTCTGTTGTCCTCTTCATTGATTTGTGATCAGAAAAAAAAGAGAAGAGTAGAATTTGATAGGCGACCTCTGACATGAAAGAGTACAGCACTGACACAGTCAGGAAAAGAAAGAAAGAGGGGAAAAAAGAAAGCAGAATGTTTTATATACCTGTGATGTGTCATATATGACTGATAAAGTATAAGAAACCATACGTTTCTTATTCCAATTGTCCTCTGCACTCCTTCTCTCAGAAGAAGGGATAGTAATGAAGTTTTATTACACATAAAATTAGCTTCGGTAAGTGCTACCATTAACTAGATAATAAAGAGAGTTGCCTGAATGTTGCAAAAGAATTGTTTTTTAAAATGTCAGTTAATTGCTAAATGGCTCCAGTTCCTCTCCAGCTACTTTATCTTTGCAACAATGAACACTTCAGCAACTGAGTGAAAGATTTTATGCCCCTCTTCTTTGTTCCCTGCAAGGAAACGCAAGAGACAGAGCATCTTACACACTGCAGCAACTTTTGATATAAGAGCATCCAGTCTGTCCCTGGCCCCTTTAGTGTCCCTAGGACAGACTGACAGACCAACTAACCAAACTCCTTGGGATGTTCACCAGGGGTCTGCCAGGTCCTGGCTCAGCCCTGGTGTCACCTGGACTTTCCAGAATAATAAAAAATCATCACAAATGTGCCTTGAAGCATAACTGAACATCAAAAGGGGTCTTCCTTGGATTCAAGGGGAAAGTGCTGTAAACCCTGAGTTAGGGTTAAACCCATTTCAGCCAACACGTACTTCTCTGAAACCAGAGGTGAACCATTAATGGACAAGCAGAGAAGGGGGAAGTGGGACAAGGGGGCAGGCGGAGGCGAGGGGAAGATTCACACCAACAGGAGCAAAGCTTGCATTTTGAATCCCCTTTCAAGCATGTTTATTACTCCTTCAGACCTGACCCCGAGATACTGTTTACAGTACGGCACTGCTGCCTGAAAAGCAGCTGGTCATATTGAGTCAGAACATTAAACTAACAGATTGTAACATTTCATTACCGTTGGGCCATTTGTGTGAAAACCGAGTCTGTGGTGTTGTCGGGGACGGTCTGCGTGAGGCTGGCATCCCGTTCCTCCAGGCCCCTGAGACCTGACTCTCCTTAGCTCTGGCTGATTCCAGCTCTGTCGTCACTTTTATGTCCATTCTCCTTGCTTACCATGTCCACTTATTTAAACCTAGTTCAACAAAGCTTTTAAGCACGTGCTTAAAGTTAATTGCATGCTTTGCTGAATAGAAATGGTTTTAAGCACGTTTAAATTTAAGCATATGGGTAAGTGTCTGGCTGGAATAAGTGCTGTCATTATGAGGAACTTTTGAAAAGCCTATCAATTGTGTGCGTAACGCCTGAGCATCCCCATGCAGAGCACTCTTTTATGTGGGAGCAAAGGAGCCTAGAGACCTAGACAGTAGGCTTTCTGTCTTTACTCACAGTCTAAATCATCATCAGTAATAGACAATTGTATCACTGTGTCTTACATATTCATTTATCCTTCAAGAGTTCTGTTTAGTTTATTGTATAGATTAGTATGAAGCAAGTTTTGCTTTGCTTTTATACAATGACGCTGTCTTGGCATGCAAGCTCTCCATGTACCGTGTAGAAAAAACCACTACTTTCCATCAAATCCTGTCACTTTTATCCTGTTCTTCTTGGATGAAATGCCTGTTGACTCAGATGTCGAGATTAGTTCTTGTTTTATTAAAAAGTGATAGGAACACATATGAAAGAGGTTGAATTTTCTCCAGCAAAAATGCCACCTCTAGACTGTGGCTAGACTCTGCATGCAGTTTTAATAGGGAGCTCAGGGAATTAATTAGGTATGTAAAAATTGTCAACAGTAATGAGAACTCATGTCCATCACCAAAAATGTAACCTATGGTTGAAGAAAACATATTGCCTGGGGACACATCCAATGTTGATTTTTTATGTGAGATCCCACTGATTTCAGTGGGAATTTGTTTATGGAATGATAGAGGAATATGGCACCCTGGTCATGGCTCCTTAAGAGGCTTTAGCTGCCCTGCAAGTCTGAAGGTTTTACGTGACGTAGTTCTGAGATGAACGCGTAAGTGATGTAGAAAAGTCAGGTATGAATTAAGTGGGTCATCTGAATGCATGCAAATAAACCCTTCAACCTATACTGCCAAATTGTCTATTTTGGATAGATTTACAGAAAAAATACTTTACATAAGTTTTGCAGAGTTTAAATTCATATTCTTGAGACAATTTTCCATATCCTGGCAAATGTAAATGTAAATTTTATTTAGGTATGCTGGCGGTCCTTCTGAATAAAGATCAGAGGAATCTTAAATGTCTTAAAGCAAATCAAGCTCTCCAGATATTGTTGTACTTATGAATATGCAAAATATCATGACTGTAAGGTCTTTTAGCCAGGAGTTTACTGAGTCTCTGAGCTGATTTGTTGTTTAGGCCACTGACAATCCAGGAGTTTCTCTTCCCACAATGCAGAAAGTTCACAGTTCTGATTCTCCGTGTATATAGAAACCCCGTGGCTGTTCAAAGGGCAATTTTTCCCCTAGGTGTCGTTTTGAAGAGATGGAGGCAGGCGCTTCTGTAGCCTGGCTGGTGGGCAAAGGTGGGTTTGTGGGGTGACCTCAGGAAGGGCAGCAGCTCTCAGCTCAAACATTTGGCTCTGTACTGGGGAGGTGGAGTAGTGAGTAGGCCACCACCGAGGTGGATGGAGTTGGATTTTATTTTTTTTAATTTATGGTATGGATTTGCTTTCCTCCTCTTTCTCAGAGTATGTGTGTGTGCTAGTTACATAGTTAGAGGAGCTGGTGTTGACGTTGTTAAAACAAGAGTTAAAAATAACTCATTGCAAATGATTACTTGTTACCTATAAATAAAAACATAGACACTGTACTCCTCCCCAGGAACAAGTTGGATACTGTGATGAAATATTGCTTATGAGTAAAGCAAGGTGCTATTACGATGCTCTAGTAATGAAGGGAGAATTCTGTGGGTTCATTGCTTCTTTGTTAAATGCTAAACCCCATAAAGGGATTTGGAAGATGCCTGGGAGGGATAACTAGGAGAGAGTGGGAAAAAAGGGGAAAAGGAGAGAACGGTAGAATGGTATAGATGAGAACACACACAGGCAGTTCCCTCCGGTTTATATTCTGATCACACATCAGTGTTACTCTGGAGTAACTCCTTGAAGCTAATAGCTTATAGACAAAGCAAAATTTGTCTGGAGAGAAAAGAAAGTATTACAAATTTGTAAAAGTGGAAGAGGAATTTGACCTCATCTAGAGACATTCACAAACGATAACTGGGGGTGAAATTCTCAAAAGTCTTAAATTGCACTTTGAAAACTGGTGTAGGATGTATCTATCTCTACACATGATCACAGTACAAGTACACATAAACACACCAGATTTAACCTACTAAGTTAAGATACTGTTAGTAATGCAGATGAAACAGTAAGAAGCTTTCTGCAAATTGCTGCTTGAGTGGCCTGGCAGTCAACGTTGAGTTTGTCGCTGCCCCATGCGTACTGCCAGCAATGCCAGAACTACCCGATTTCGACCAGCATAGATCTGTCTAATGAGGTGCAGCATAAACATTTTAGACACTTAAAGCGGGTGATACTTCAGCTTTTAAGCTTTCTGTCACTTCTGAAAATAAGCTTTAGATTCCTGATATGAAGAGCTTTGAAGATTTTCTTCTGCAACTAATTTTTATAATAGAAATGAAGCAAGTTAGCAATTTCTGTTTCCCTGGGTTCTATGGATCTTCCCTTTGACTGCTGTGGCCAGTTGAAGAAGTGACAGTCACTTTTAAGGCAGCACATTTGAATTCACTATTTGCCAAGTTATCTTCGTAGTGTAGTCTCCAGAATGATTGGTGATTTCAGGATGTTGTTTTCTAAAGAAATTGGAAACACTTGGAAATGATCTCCTAAAATACTGCCAGGAACATTTTTAACTCTTTTGAAAAGTGTTTATAAGTAGCAGCTATTTGAGGAGGTGAACACTGTGCATATTAAAATGATGCCTTTTCAAAGCTCTGAAGCTGTTGCTAAAATGTTACAATAAAAAAGTCATTCCATCCAGAACACATTATCAGTTAATGCAAACACAGGATTTTTAAAAAGCTATTACATTCTTTGGTGCTCAGAGCAAGGAAACAATAAAGTGAATACAATCTCATCAGCTCACACTTGTGACCTCGTGTGGAGCGCTGGTACTTCACAGGACTCGCTGTAAAGCTACTGTATGACTCAATGTTTTCTGTCAGACACAAGCCTCTGGAAAACAGCGTCAGCTCGGGACTTCAGTGGGACTGTGACTGTAATTAGGGGACAATAGGCAGGAATTGCTCCAGAAGTTTTCAACGGGGTCAAGAAAACCTTTTGATCAACTAATAGAGGCATCATAGGATGGAAGTCATGAATGTTAAAAGCCCATTTCAAAGCAGCAATGAAATAAGCAACACTTCAAGCACCTGAGATCAAATAAGCAATTGTTTTGTAGAAATTCTTGATCAGAGTGACAGTAGTTACCTGACTGGTGAATCAACAGACTGTGAGAGGGTGAAATCAGAATCTGAAATTCAGATACATCTCAACTTAAAGCACAATACTGTATAGCCATGGGTAGCTGCACTGTGAAATCGCTGAGGATATGTCCCTACCTTCAGCACTATAGGAAACAACATAAGTATTTTCCTACTTGAGTTCCAGATGCAGGGAGAAAAAGGGATGTTACCAAGGGGAAAATGCAATATGCTGACCATCTGGTGAGGCACTTGCAGGCAGGGTGTGATCTCAGCTACAGGAATGGATCACCCACATCTTTCTGATCCAGACTGCCAAGCAGCAGTTGAGACGCAGAAAAGATTTGTCTATTAAGAGGTGCAATGAAATATCATCATACTTGAGAGAATTAACATAACTAAGTGCAGGCTTCAGCTTCTTGACTTTTTGTGTGTTTTGCACTTGGATTATATAACATAATGTAGCAATAAATAATGTAGCATTACATTTGACCATATGTTTAACATTAGCATGAGTGATGTCACATGCTAATTATCATGAACAAATGACCTGTGATTTAAAAAACATTATTTCAGAAATGTACAAGTTTAACCCTGTTTTAAGTGAAAAGTATTATCAACAGTTTAAATTATGGAATTATTATACTGGGCAATTATTAGGATATATGAAATACATCTCTAGTTTAGTAGCAGGGTTCTGAAGAACTACTTGGATGCTTTCTTTCTTAGTTTTTCTTTTTTGATTTGCTGCTTACAATATGCCTAGACTTTTACGAGTTTACAGTTAATGCCTTCTCTGCCTGTCAATATACTGGCAAATCTGCAAGTAACTGTATGTTTTCCAAACCAGTGAGTGTTGTTGCCCCTAATGATAAAAGATTTCTCTGTGATAAATTTATTAGCATTAATCATTGGCACTTTAATCCATGCTACATTTGATTAGGCCTGGTTTTGTCACCTTTTTGATCTCCACTATGTAAAGCATGGGGTTTTTCTGTGGCTGACCAATACTTACATCTCAGACTTCCATTTCTGAATTTATAGCAGGTCCTTGATCAAAATTTGTTGAATCTCATACAGACATATATAAAAAGTGGCATATTGTCATCTTCTGCATTTCTTTGCTTGCTCCTCATGAATGACTCTCTGAAAGTCTATTCTAGGAGACCTGCTCGAGATACTCAGGCATGGTACAGTGACTGTCAAGCAGGTCCATGGTGATGAGGCTGGTCCAAGGTCAGGCCAGGATAACAGTCCATGGGCTGGGGATCGACAGGGTTCATGGCCAGGCAGAGGCCTGGCTGGGACAGAGCTGGAGACAAGCACACCTCCAGCATAGCTCAGGCAGGGGCTGAAGGCCCAGGGCTGAGCTGAAATGGAGCCTCTGGGTCCGTGGGCAGGGACCCCTGGTGGCCCCCGGGGAGGCTGGGCAGGGCCATCAAGGCCCATCAGTGCACCCAGGACCCTGACAGTACAGTCCGGCATAGGCAGCAGTACTTGAGTGGTATGTGCCAGAGGACTCTCTGCCTCACGCACTTCCATGCAGTCCAGGAGCAGCTTTTGAAGTCACTTTCAGCTGTGATAACCACAGCCCCTTCCTTCAGCGGGTTTGGTGTCTCATGGCATGTATGTGTCATTGTTTCAGTTTGACCAGAATTTCACTTTTGGTTGCCAAATGTAACTTCCTTTCCAAGCTAACATCTTAACCATCCCATGCCGGCATTCTTTGGTAACCTTCCTCAGCGCGATGGGTCAAATTTGGAACACATCGTGAATGCCAAATTCTCTACTTGGACTGTGCAATGCAGTGGTTACATTAGTGTTCAGCCCTTTATATTTTGAAAGTTGTGTAACAAATAATGTTTAGAGACTATCTTTCCTTGTTTCTCTTCTTAGAACCAGACACAGCATACATGTTTTTGATACATTATTAAATATATCCACCAGGTAGTCAGGTTGAACAGTGTTCATCTTAAAGGCTCAAAAAATAGTACATTGCAAATGCTGTTTCTACTTATTATGCAAGTCATCTTCTGCAAGCAGAAGTGAAGAGTGGGAGAGGTGGAGATACAATCCCATGTGTTGATGGAGTGATTACTTCAGGAATTCATTTATGTTTTCTAAAAAACTTTATGCAGATTTGTCCAGGTCATTTGGATCTCTGCCTCTCAACTGTACACATGCTGAGGATTATGAAACCCCATGGAGTTCTCATCTTCTGAATTCTTTTTATCTTGTTTTCACTTTGGACTGCATCATACTGAAATTTAGTGGGAATATGTTACATCCCTAACTGCAAAGTTATCATAATGCATTTAACATGGCTCGCATATCAATTACATCCCTATAATCAAGAATACATGGGTTAAGGAGTCTGGAAGAGCGCATATAAAGAAATCAAGAATTTAGTTAGATTTTATAACCATGGGCTTATAGTCAGCGAGAAATAAAAATGCATGCAGACTTGGTTTTTCTTCTCTTTCCTTCCTTGGGCAGCTGCCCAAATGTTGCATCTCTGAGTTATAAGAGGGAGTTGGATTTGGCTCCTGTACAGATTCCACATTCACTGAACTGCTTTCTTCATTTAGTTAACGGTCTTTCTGAGCAACACTGGGTTGCATTCATCTTTATTATGCAGTAATGGGAATCACTGCATGGGAAGCCTTGATCTTGAGTTTTGCATAAAACTACAGCTTGCGGATGCTCTAATCCTACAAGCTGTTAGTACAATAAACTTGTAATTGATATATAGGTATAAGTCTTCCACATCACCTACCTGAAAGTCGAGAGTTATGAAATTTAATAAACTGCCTGTGTCCTTGGAGCTGCCATCTCCCTTCATGTAGGAGAACAAAAAGTCCATCACTACTCCTGACAATTACTAGAATAATTGTTAATGTACTATGAGAAGTAATTCAACATCAGGGCAATTTCTGAGACACAGTAGGCAAATTTAAAACATTTTATTGTGCTAATATTACACTTACAAGTGATATTTTAAAGCCATTTACCACGATAATGTCAATGCAGTGCTAAGACAAGTAGTTCCTTTTAATGCTGTTCACAGAAAAGCTGGTATCCACACAGATGTAGAAAAGCTTCTGAAAGATTGGTTTAATAAAATTAAAAAGCAAAATCAGTGTGATACAGTGTAGTTGTGAAGAAAAAAATGCTGGATGAATTTCTAGAAGTGTACACAAATGCCTGGGATGAAGCAGTGTTGAGTAACATTGCAGTCAATACATGCCATTGACTACACAACGGTGTGCAGTGTCATTTATGTCTTTTTCTTTCTAAGAAAAATAGAAACTCCGTAAACTTATGCAAAAATATTTAACTATTACCTCCAAGGCACTATTTCACCACATTTGTAGAATATTAAGACTAACTAATCGTGTATGTAATAAAGAAATGTTGTTTTTCCTTAGTAGCATGCAAGGGAAGTACTATCTTTCTGGAGATGTATATTTGATGAACTACAGCAATGATTATTTGATTGATTTAACTATCAGAGAGGTTATAATAATCATAAAAGAATTCAAAACATCATTAACTAGCAGAGCACTTGAAATAATATAAATGAGACATTGATTCATGGTCTTGGTTAGATTTACTTTTATGTACTGTTGTGGTCCTTAAATATTTAGAGCCAGTTTACACGTAATTATGGACACTTATGTAGTACTGTTTTCTAAGAGAGACTCTTGATCATAACTAGTTTGTAACCAAGCAGAAAACATAAAGAGCATCTTATGTCCCTAAAACAAAAAAAAAAAAAAGAAAGAAACAAAATCTCCAGAAGGAGTTAGAAAAATGCATAAGTTTAAAGGAGAGCTCAGCACGGGGTAAGAATGGAAAGTACCTCACAGCCATTATTATGGAATGGCTGTCGTAACAGTACATATCAGGCAATTACTTACTTCAAATTTGGTTTGGAAGGCTTTGGAAAAGAAATGGGTCAGCAACATTTTTCTTTGTTGGCTTTTTTTATGCTTCTTCACCTGTGAATGTCTTTAATTATGCATATGCATACCTTAATGCAATTACATCATTTGTTGTAGACAACTACTAGTGATATTTGTGAATGCTGTGTATGCCTAGGGTAAATGCTGACTTTTGAGACATTTATGTGTGAGGCTACCGTAGGATTAAAAGAATTTAATTTATAAGTGCATTCATCTAATTAGTGAAAATTCTGATTTTCCATTGCCGTGTCTCATAAAGTCCGTATGTCTTTGCAGAGGAACTCTGACATTTTTGAGGATCATTAGCATAAATAAGGACTTTGTAATGATGGCTTCCCCATTCTCTCCTTCCTTCTGATACTGTGCACATCCTCTACATCCAACGGGGAAAAGTGATCTCTTGCAGAGAATTTAGCAGCAACAGATGAGACTGGGAGGCTCCTCTTCCCCTTCTGAACACCACCAGAGACCAGGTGGCCATGATGTGGGTATTGGATGTTTCATTCAGATTTTCTACAGTTCCTCTTTTTTGCTGCAACAAAGGGTTTTCTTTAACTAGGACACACATTAATGATCAGATACTTTTATCCTTTCTTGCCAGAGCCCAAAGTCTTTTCTCCTATCCATAATATTCTTTGGCTGTTTCTGCTTGATAATCAATGTAGGCAGTTTTATTAGTTACGGTACCTAATTTAACATCAAAAGAATCAGACCACCTCTCTGGTGTGTGAATGACTGGAAGACCTGATTCAGGGAAGACATAAGGCATGTTAAGTGTTTCATAGGAATCAGGTTTTCTGTCTGCCAGCATTACTGACTTAAATGCAGAGAGAGCTAAGGGAGATCGTGGTGGGTACAAAAGCAGCAGGAAAGATTTTTTGTGCTAGATCCCAAAAGTGTGCCTGTGAAAATATTTCCTAGGGCAGCTCTCAACACCGCTCGTATTAAACCTTTTAAGTCAATGTGTAATCTGGTAAATCTTACTCATCCAGATAGATGCATTGGAATGAGAAGTCACCCTGTGAGTAAAGACTGGCCAGTAGAAAGGTAACAGTTCTTATTTGTCATTCTCTATTATTGTAACCATATTACAGAGGATAATGAAGTGCAAGTTACAGCAATTAGTTGGTGGCAGCACAAATGATAAGCACAACACTATTACTTTCATATACTGCGCTGTGCAATGCAGCCTATTGATTTAATGGCAGCTTTTCTTTTTTCCCTTTCACTCTCTAGTAAAAAACAACACTGAGATTTATGTGAGCAGTACTGTTTTGGAATACAGATCAGCCTGGAGAAACGCTAGCGTGAATCTTTGGATGCTCACTGTTCAAAAAAGACCAGCCTAGGTTAATTCATAAAGTGCTTTACAAAATAGGATAAATGCCGTGTGTTCCACAGTAGGGCTCCTTGGCTTTTTTCCTCACACCTGACTGCCTATTAATCTGCCTTTTAACTGTGCCTGCATGTAGCCACACATGGTTGGAGCCACCAGCAATGTATCTCTCTCCAGGCCGCTCCGAACTGGGTCACCCTTTTGCTATTGGTTAGTGGTAAATTATTCCCTTTGAGATAACCAAGACACTCCATGGTGCTGTCTATTGTCATGTTCTGGCACTGGGATTTTATAACAGATTATGGGCAATCTGTCATTTCAGGCTGTTCAAGGATATACGAAAAATTAGACACATGTTGCTCTCTCACACTAAGAAATTTGAACAAAGACAACAAAAAACATGTTTTTCCCCATTTATTATCCAATTATTATTGCCTATTTAAATACAGTAAGTAAAGCATGAAGTGCACCTTGACTAAAGAACTGTAATGACGTATGGCATTTGTCACTATCAAAATGTTCGTATGGATTTCAATGGAGAATAATTTCAGCTGTCTTGAGTTGTCTTTGACATGCAGCAGCTTCCACAGACCGCTTGGAGGCTGAAGCCCCATCCTGAAACTGGCTTTTGGCTGGACCTAGAGAACACCCTTCACCCGTCGTTACTTCAGGATTGGGGCCAAACAACTATGGGATGATAATGCGTTTAGATTAGTTTGTAATTAATGTCTGCTGGTACAATGTTAAACCTTTGCTTCCTCTTTTCACTGGAAAATGAGAATCCAGAAGAATTTTATAGTTGATTTCATGGGGATTTTAAGTTCAGTCTAAATCATGGCCTTTATATACAACCAGGCCACTAACGTTGTAGGAACACTTGGATAGAGTTCAAGAAGTTTTGAATTTTATCCAGGTAAATATCTATCTCATATCTGAGTGCACATACGTACACCTGAGTGTTTCAGTTCTGACTAAACAGTATACATTCAATGTATATTAATAAGGTGTGCATATATTTTATATTTCATCTGTATGTTTTACATATTTTATCCATATATGTGTAATATACATTTTTATAACCTGTATATTTATGTGTCTTTATATATGCATGGACGTGCCTGTGTGCAGATGGATTTGTGTTTGTTGTACTCATGGCTGTCCATCTGTAGTTATCTATGGTTATGAAAGTATATGTACATGCAGAGAGATGGATAGATAGGTAGATATTCTCTTCCTACTTACACACTTCCCCTTTGAGGCATTTCCTACGTCAGAAGCCATTGGTGCCATTCAGGAGCTACTTGTGCTTTTGCCTGTGTTGCTCCTCTTCCTTCTCCTTCTCTTTTGAAAAGACTTTTGATCTCTGTTAATGTCTGGGCCTCTTTTCACAAACATGAATGTGCAAGCTGCCCTCTGTCTCACAATCGTGGTTCCAGGTGCTGTCTGAGCCTCCTTTTCTCCAGTGCAATCGTGGAGTTATCATTCTGGCATAGTGCTTCTCTCTTGGCCAAGCGCCCCAAAATGCTATCATCACCCTCACCGTCCTTTCCCAACTGCCTGTTCTTGACAATAATGGCTGTCCCCTTCCTTGAAATCAGTTTTGGTCTCCTTCCCTTCTCCACCTACACATAATCTCATTTGTGTATGTATTTGCCTACACATAATCTCATTTCAAGAAACAAATTCAACTAGTATGTCTGTCTGGACAGCTCACATATTATTTGTGTTTCAGAACAGAAGTATTTGCATCCTCCTCCCCTCTCTCGCTGTGCCTTGTCACTGCCTCCTCCGTGTATTGTGAGCGACATCACCGTCATTCTGTTTGTCACCCAGGCACACAACATGGTTTTCTTTGCATTGGTCTCCTATATGTTCACATCCAGGCTATGTCAAAGTTTTTAAAGATTCGTTCTGCACAAAATCTCGCAGATGTATATTCCTTCCCCTCTAATGCTGAATTACATAATTTAGTGAATTGCTGGCTCAGAATTTAGCAGGATATGGCTTTTATTGTTCTTGTCTCTCATAAGTAGACTTTGTCTGCCATTGAACATCTTTAATATTTTCACCTAATATTGTATGTTAAAAAGAGAATTGTGTTGGCAATTTAATTCTGAAAAACAAGCAGTGAGATGATAAATGCTGGGAAAAACAACTCCAGTCACTACAATGCTTAATGTTTTCTAGTGGGTCTTGATTTTGTATCAGTTTCCAATTACCACTACAAAGACAGAACACCAATGTTGATATAATTAAAAGACATAGAAGTAAATTGAGAATTGAATACATCTTTCAGGGCTTGGACTAAACAATCCTAATAACCTTTTTACACCATTAAGGAAACCCAGTTTTATATTCTAAAAAAGGACATACGGGCAGTGGCTGAACAAGGACTAGCAAGTTGTTGTTTCTCCTGGGGGCAGAGTTGGTGGAGACAGTAATTTATTCTGGGACAAGTAATCCCTACCAGCCCTGCGTCGGGTTTAGATTATTTCTCTTGCTGTGTGTTGG
Source organism: Phoenicopterus ruber ruber (assembly GCA_009819775.1). Classification (NCBI taxonomy): domain Eukaryota; kingdom Metazoa; phylum Chordata; class Aves; order Phoenicopteriformes; family Phoenicopteridae; genus Phoenicopterus; species Phoenicopterus ruber. The sequence continues at coordinate 3,074,850 of CM020225.1, forward strand.
CCAGTACAGTCACTAGACGAAGCCTCAACTCTTGGTTAAAAACAGAAAGCAACCCCATAAATGCTGCACCCCCATGCCCTCTGGCAAGTTGGAGAAGTAATGATCCAAAAGGGTTCAGGAGTTTTATTGCAGCAGGGAGGCAGCAGGGCTCAAATCTGCATGAGAAGACCTATAACTAAGTCTGTAATTCTTATATGGGCAAAGCTGCAGGGATTTCTGCTTGATTAAGGATTGCATGATTGAGGCCAGTGACATTAACGGGCACAACATCCACTCTGCATCTCAAAATGGTGATCTAACATGTAAGAAACAGCCATGGAATAGCAAAATCCCAACACTTTCTTGCTGGTAAAAGTGGCTATATGCTTCCCATACACATGCCAAGTCTGTAAATGGAATTTATTTCTCTTTTTTTTTCTGCTATCAAAAGCAATTTTATAAACTTCCCTGTTGTATTTAATGCATGTCTTTTGCCTGCATGGGCTCTGAACTTCACCAGTATTGTTTTGAGGCTACATGATCAATAAATGTCAGCTTCTGAAGTGCTTTGCCAGTTTAGGTATCAGAAATGAAAACATAAGCATCAGCTCCCTTTTACTGGCCGTGACAAATTGATTCTTTTTGGTCTACCTTGCATTTCTATCACTTTATCCGTCTGAAGACAAGTGGATTTCTCACTGTTGCCTGCTGTTAGGCCAACCTGAATTCCAAAATCCTTTCAAAGGTTTGTTGTTAAATTTGTCTTGTGGTCATGTGCACGATAAAATGGGAACCAGTGGGATTCTGAATGTGCAAGGACTGGGAAAGCAAGGTTGGGATCTGCATTAGCTTGCTTTAACTGTTCATAGCACCACGCTGAATTGCACATTTCCTGGGGCTAGTGGCTTTATGAGCGTTCAGCCTTTGAGCAGGCAGTTTGCAAAACAGAATCCAACAGTTCACTCACATTTTGAAACCTTTTGTGTTTTGGCAATTAAGAATAGTAAAACAAAGACTGTATGTGCACAATGAACGTGCACTTGTACTTGCAATTTGTACCTGAACATTCATGGTTATGCAATTAGGTGAGGAATTCTATGCTTAAATGGCCACCTGGGCACTTTATGGCCAAATAAAAAAGTAACCATTCATATGTATAGGTGCATAGATGTCTACTTAAAAAGAAACAACAAAGAATTGCTGGATCCCCAGTGCAACGATGTACTCACCTCCCCAGAAAAGAAGAGGACTAACTTGTGATGAAGGAAGGATTTTTATCCTTGCTGCAAGAAACCTTAGCAGAATTGTTTTTCCATTACTGTTTTGAGCATCAGCAGAAGTTCAGGAATGGATTGATCTTAAAGTATACTTGTAGTTCCCTAAAATGTATCCACATTTTACTCTATTTTACAGCCAGCTTTTGCTGAGACACAGAAGTGCAGCATGCACTGCAACTTGGGTTTTTCCCTCAAAAGTCTGTTAACAAACACTTTCGTTGTTCTGAAGGGTTTGTGACACATATGAAATGTAGCACTTGCATTTTTTCAGAGTTAGTTAATGAATTGAGTGTGCATTGCTATCTACTGACATCTGTCTCTCAGATTTCCAACTCATTTTTGCTTAATTTCACTCTTCTGGAAGTTTTAAAATTGTCAGCAAAGATGTTTTACCAGTCTTCACATTATGGCAGTAATCTGAACCCTAGTTTCATTAAAGGGTGGAAAGGGATGCCAGTTATAGTCCTTTTCCTCAGATCCCATAGGAGGAAGTATGGGTGAGCAAAAGCCGCTGCTGAAAGAAAAAAGAGCATGTAAAATACGTATCTACAGGAAAAAAATTAAAAGAGCGTTAGTCATCTATGCAGAACATATACAACACCTCATTAAATCAGGTTGCATTGAAATTAAAATAAATGGCATGAATTAATGAACGCATTTTGTGATGAACACTCGGGTCCCATTGCGCAAGCAGACCTTACAAGAGGCATTTTAGAGAAGACATTTTTGTGGGGCAGAAGCTGTCATTGCCTGTGTTTGTACCGCATACAGGGGCAGCGGACAGAAGATAAATCTCTGCTTTGGCATCTGGATGTATCCCAGCTCTTCTGCTTCCCTGCTGGGTGACCTTGGGCAAGTCACGTCTCCTTTCATTGTCTCGGTCTCCCTATTTGCAGAAGGGGGATTATTTTCCTAATCTCTGAAAGAATTTTGTAGTCTACTCAGGAATAGCAATATTTAGGAACAAAGCATTATTGTAACACTAATGCCTGATTTGCGCCACTTTATTCCCCAGTATGGGGCTTAAACAAAATTTGTGATATACTGGCTTGTGCTGGATCTCTGCACAGGAGTGAATCTTATCCAAGATCAATACAGTCATTCCCCAGTCCTGTGGTTTTTATGAGTTCTACAACATAAAGAAATCAGGTCCTTCCACAACAAAAGCACTATGCCTCTGCCATAATTGTTAAGCTTGGGAATTGGACAAATACGAAGTTCTGTTTTTCCAGTGTTTTCCACCACTTCTGTAATTGTTAATGAAATTACAGTCTCGCTAATAACAATATGACATCCTGGCTGTGTGAAAGGTATGTGTGAATTGTAAGCAAATGCAAGTTTGAGTGAAAAATGTGTAGGCCTTCACCTGTTGTTATCCTGCTGATTTCAATAAGGTTATACAGTGGTTTTATTTAATTTTGATTTTCCATAAAATATATCAGTATCACTTATTCACAAATTTGGTCATAGTGTTCTTTCTATGGGAATTGAATTTTTGGGAAAAAAACACTTTCAGCAGAAAAATATTGACTTGTTAAAAAACTGAAATTGAATTTTTCAGTCAGAAATTGGAATTTTTTCAATGAAAAGTGGCATTTTCAATGGAAAAGAAAAGAGGAAAATAATTTTTGTAGTGCGGGTTTGTTGAAATTTCCAGCTGCCTGTGCCTGCGGGTTAAGGACAGCCTGCAAAACCACCCCGGGTGCCTGCTCTGGAGCCCTTGCGCAAACCCGCTTTTGTGTGGAACAGCTTCTTCACGCCTGACCTGGAGGCAGTTAGGGCCAATGCAAAGCTGTCATTGACAGGCCCTAAGTGTGCTCAGTGTGTATGTGTAATGAAGCTGCTGGAAGAGTTCGGTTACAGACGCTCCCTTTCCCCTCTTTTACCCTCCCATGTCCCCTTCTTCCCTTTCTTTGTTTCGTCTCCTCCCTTTTTCTCCCCGTTCCGTGTCAGGAAGGGCCGCCTCTGAAGGGCCGGGGGAGCACAGCACCGCACCGGCAGAGACTAGTGGGAACAGCAGCTACAACAGTGAGTGGTTTCAAACAAATCCGATGGCTAATGTAGGGTGCCTTGGGTGGTGGGGTCTGAGGGCGCTGGTTCCAGGCTTTCCCTGGGCATGGTTTCTCTCTTGAATGGCACACAATCCTTTGGACCCCAAACCTGAGGGACGCTGAGCCAGAAACTCGAGGGAATTGAGTAGTTTCATACAGTGCTTCAGGCTTCCCAGGATTTTGTCATTTGTTATTTCTAACTGGGTTAACTTTTTAAACCCATCCCAAACCTGTGTTTTAGGCAACTGGATGGATGCAATTTATAGTGCTATGATGTCTTTTAATGCCGCACCATGTGCTGCAGTCCTGTCCAATGCTCAGGCTGTGCTATTTGATGCCTCCAAAACACCACACTGGAGACACGAGATGCGTTCCCTTCTGCTTTTCTCTAACATGGTGTTTCTGAGGTTGTGATCACTAAAGACCTTGTGGAACTTTACGTTAAACCAGCACTTGGTCAGTATGTCCTGGCCAAATTTCAACTTGGGTAATCACTCACGGCCCAGAATTGGAAGTTATCACTCATTTTTTTCTCACTCCTTATTTAGGCAAAAGCCAAGTAACACCATTTACATTTCCTTGGGCATATCTCTCAGCTTCAGTTATAAAAGGCACTGACATTTCCTAAGATTTGGTCTGCTGTCTTGATCTACAAGTTAGGTCGCTGTGACTCATTTTAAAGAATCTCTGTGTTCATGTTTTAGGTTACATAATACTTTGGCATTGTATTTTGCCCCTTGTAATAAATAACACACACTGTGCAAGTGAAAAATGTTATAGTACATTATTTTCAGCAACCATTGACTCCCCAGCTGCTTTGTGCTGAGGTGGATTAGAAGTTGCTTTGAATCACCCTGCGGCTGGGTGAGCTAGTGACCCTGCCGTGACTGTTTTACGTACCTTCCCGTTCCATTTCGATGACTGCCAGGAAGGAGCAGCGCGCCTCTGTACTGATGGGTTGGTGACATGTGTCGTTAACACTCTGAGGACCAAATTGGCTGGCATCAGCTGCCTGCAGTAGAACTGCACTCACTTATACCCAGAACGAATTTGATCTTGCTTCCTTGTGCAAAACATCTAATGAGAGCACTAGAATGTCTTCTGAGTGCAGTCTGTGAAGATAGTACCTCTAATGTATCGGTGTTTTCTCCTTTAATATGTTTTGTCATATGTGTGGGTATATTTACAAAGCACATGCAGTTAAATGTCATTGAAAAATATAATTAAAAATCAATTAAGAGACCATTTTAAAAATAAGAGGTTGTAAAAATGGAATTTACAATAATAACCAGACTAAGCATTTGGCATTTACATGGCTGTACCAAATAGTGATTCCCTTGTTAGCTGTGCTTGAGTGACAAGGTGCTCTCTTATCTCCTGGATATAAATTCCGATATTCTTGTTATTGCTGGAACAAATAAATACCTGCATAAAGACTTCTTGCACTGCCAACTAACACCAACTGATTGAATTCAGACAATTGGTTTTTTGTTCTTATCTTGGCCCAATGCCAAAAATATCCCATAGTATGAAGGGCCGGATTTTGCACTCAGCTTATGCTCAGTTAATGCATAGCCAATACTGGTCTGCCAATACAAGTCTAAGCACAGAGAGACATTTTAAAATGTTTTAATTTCCTATATGAAACCTGAACATATTTAGAAGCAAGCATGGAAGAGGTATTTGGCCTATGTCACGGTATGATGGTGAATGCAACTGCTGTGACTAGACCTCTCCGAGGTCTAAGGACGTGGGTGCATGAGGTGTGCTTGGACCCTGTGAGATACGAAAGTCCTTAGGACACATTTTGGCTTCCACAGAAATATAGCCAGACAGGTACCTGGCAATGTCTCCATGAAATCCGTTAGGATGTGTATATGTACACGTGTAACATATGCCTGTGTGGTCTGGGTCTATAGCCATGCCTACGTGGACAGGCTTTTAAATGGTATGAGTTCAAGAACTGTCTTGCTGTGGGATCAAGCATCCCAGATTTATATCCAAACTTTAAGTCTTTTTACTTGTTAATATTCATAGTCTGCTTCCCCTTCCTCTTCCATCTTCATCACAAACAGTTGGCAAGTATTTCTGGGGATCTTCCTGAGGTTCTTGTGAAAGAAGTGGAGATTAAATGTATAAAAAGCATTTTAAAAATCATAAATCCATAGAAGGTACTAGGATCAGCGATAATGTCCATCTGTGATGATTCCATGGTTGAAGGGAACGGGGCGGGATTACTCTTTGAAAGCTCTCACCTGTGCCTGTGTTTGTGCCAGTTCTCTTCCTGGGCAGCGGTGAGGCGAGGTGGTTCGCGCTTTCCAAGCAGTTTAACTCACTGCCTGCTTCGGAATCAGTCTGGGAGGACAGGGAGGTTCTGCTGGCAAGCGGTGTGCCTCTCCCTGGGGCAGAGGGAAGGTTGGTGGTATTTGCTACGATGGACCGTTTCTCTCAGGTTATGTGTTAAAGTGAACGTGTGAAACATCACACATCCTCCTGTTTGATTCCCGACTGGCTTTTTCCTTTGCATCTGGCTTTGATTTCCACAATTTAGCTATCTCTCCTTCCTCAATACATGCGCAGACCAAAAAGAATCAAAACACTCTTGAGAATCTGACATTTCAGCCCTTTGGAATTTGGGTGACATGAGGAGTCTGTTTCCCCTACCTATGAGTAAGCAGAGGCTTTGCGCGTGCTACTCCACGGTCTCATCAGTTTAAGATCAGAAATCAGCCCCTTTCTTTTAACATTGCTTGCTTCTTTGCATCTTAAGATCGTCATTAAAATCTTACTATAATATTCAATCTGCGTTTTTCCTATTTTTTAGATCTATGGATATGCTTGAAATAGCGTACTTACACGTTTTATGAGTATGGGTTACTTCAAGTATTTTGTTCCTTTTTAAAGATTTCTCTTTTTTTTTTCGTCCCGCATTCAGGCAATTTCCATAGGTCGTTGCCTGTGACATTCTTGCGACTCTACAAGCAGGAAGCATGCTGTTGCAGTCCTCACTATACATCTTCTCCCTGAACCGTGCGATATGTGCTCAGTCTTGGACTGAAGTTGGGTTTTTTGTGTTTGCATATGAACATCTGCTTCAAAATCCCAAGCCAAGAAAGACAAGAAGCAAATTAAACTATTTGTTCTTTCTCTCTCTTTAATATTAAAGTCGTTTCTTACATGCTATTTAAGCTTCCACTTTTGATCAGGAGATATTAAAAATGAATCTAAACAACTTACATCTTAATCATATTCCTTTGTGAAAACAGGATAAGAGTGAGAGTGAGCTGGAGAAAAAGGCAATAGCTACCTTGCTGCTAATGCACGCATCGGTACCCTACGCTGTTAATTCTCTGCCCTGCCCTTAGAGCAGAGATGTGCCTGTCCCTCCCGACAAGCCCTGCTGCAGAGCAAGAGGCCTGTGTAACACTGTGCGGCTTGAAATCACTCTCTCCCTGCGTTGAAGCAGCATGTGAACAATTCCCTGTTGCTCTTTGATTTGTGCTTGAGACCTGGAAAAGGGAGAGTTTTGAGGATGACTCAGATATTCCTTCTTCCCCCGGGCTTTCTTGGTATGCCAGCCCAGCAGCTAAGTCACTGTTCTGGATGCCTCTATTGCAAGTTCTCGGTCTTTTTCCTCCAGTGTCCTCTAATTTTAGAAAATGTCTTTAATAAAAACCAAATGAAACCTTGCATGTTGTCACAGTCCTGAGCAGATTTTGGACAAGATGCTGTTAACTCCAGGAGGACAAACAATAAATTATGGTGCTAATTAGATTCAATCAATGAAAAATTAAAAGATAGGAATTAAAATGAGGTTTAGTTCTGCACAAGAAATTGGTCATTTACACAAACCTGATTTCATTTTCTAATGAGATCACAGATTTGGTTGATAGTTTAATTAAGGTAGCTGTGCAAATATAAATTTTTGTAACATGTTTGTTTCAGTTCTGAAGGATATTCTGATTAAAAAATTAGCACTATACAAGTATCAATAACATGCATTAAAAAATTGAATATGAGCTAAATAACAGATCTCAAAAAGCAGCTGTCAATGTGGAATAATCATCAAATGTATTTTTGGTGGGCTTCTGTTATTAGACTCACTCCTGACAATATTTACATTAATGATCTAGACGTAAATATAAAATAATGGCAGTTAAAATTTGTGAATGACAGAAAAACTGGCAGAGTGGCAAGTATTGATGAGGACATCGCATTCATACAGAGTGATCTGAACTATCTGACAAATTATTTTAACATTTCTAGAGGGAGGATGAAATTTATCTCCTTAGTATCTGTAAAGGGTTGTGCTTCTTTCTGTAGGCAACCTAGGCTCTGAGAATGGAAAGGTCTGGGTATAAGGCAGGAGATGACAGTTAGGGTTTGCCAAACGAAGGGATCCAAGGACACAGCAGGTATGTCGTTGGGCCAGGTGATTTTCTGACCCTGAGGTTAACTGGCACAGCCTCGGTCATGTCCACACAGCTCAAATCTGGCATTCTCTCAAATAAACTGGCTGCATCCAGCCTGCCCACTGGGATTCGTCCCTGGGCTCTGCTAACCCCTGCGTGGCACCTGGACGTGATTTGAAGAAACACTATTTCACACTGACCTAACAGTGTGGTACCAGTCGAGTATTCTGGGCAGTCACATGCTAATACTGGCCCCATACCCTGGCTGGTTTACCAATATAGTTATAACTAATGAGGCAGAGTAGTCAGTGTGAGGGATGATGAGAGCAGCATTCAGCACACCTGCTGCCTCCCTGCTGCCAAGTTTCTCATCTGCTGCAGCAGAGGAGAATTTCTAAGGAAAGAAGTGATGAAGAACAAATGTGATACCTTTTCTGCTGATGAGGTGTCTCTCAGAGGTGAGAGGGCAGTGCGGGAGGATGCACAAATGCTTTAAGACCCCAGAAGTGCAAAAGAGAGTCCAGCATGATGTCCAGAAAAAAATGGGCACCTCATTTCCATGCATCTGAATTCAGTTCAGTGTTTTGGTTTTAACAGAGAGCCAGCTTAGGTCAGTGGAAAGATTTTCATTTATTTAGTGAGGTTTACATTGGGCTTTGCAGCCCTGTGCGTCTGCATGCCACAAACCATTCTCTCCCCTTGCAGCTTAAGGCCACTAAGGAATGGAGACTGTCATCCTTAAGGGAGACACACACCTGTGAGGATTCTTTTATACTTCTCCTTCTGCTAGCTCAAGCTTCATGGATAAATTAAGAGCTGCTCTTCCTCCTGCTCTCAGGTTGACCATCTATCACCAATACTAAAAACTCTTGGAACAGAAATATTACAACGGTTTGGGGAAGATCTCGCCATGCCGTTAAAGGGGTGTGAGGTTTAGTGGGCAGCTGTATAAATGGCTTTGGTTTATGGATTTTACACACTATAAAAAGCCAACTCACTACCCACAGTCTTAATTAGAGTGCACTGTACTATTAAGGGGGATGTGGGAGCTTCGTCCATGCCAGACAGAAATCACCCGGTGTAAATCTTATCTAGGACACAATTTTGGGAAAAAAAATCTCTCTGTTTGGATGTCCTATTCCAAAAACATCTGTTTGCAGTAAAGTGACAAAAAGAGGCATTTCAAGTCTCACAGCTCATGCCTTTTCAGAATAGTGCAGATCTGTGAGTGTTTGAGCTCCCACAGGAGTTAAATAATGATTTTTATAATAATTTGTAAAGCCGTTGCCTTGGTTGTGTAATAGTTAGTCAGGAATGAGCCTCACATCTCTTACAGCACAAACTTTCTTTCTAAGTGAGGAATGAAGGAAGTTTGCATATCTTCTTATGAATTATACACTGATTTTTGATTCCAGAGTCACATCACTGTAGCTTGCAAGCCAGAGGATCATTACAGCAGTCCAGGCCTCCTCTTTCTGAGGACTTTGTGGGTATCTATTGAATTCACTATGAATTTTCCACTCTCTGTTTAGGGTTTGGCTCTATGTGCCAAGAAGATCGGTAGTTGTTTCTCTCTCCTTCCACTGAGGGAGCCTGAACCAAAATGCCCCTTGTATGCTGAGGACTTAAATAGGTAAACACAGGAAAGAAACCTTTATCAGTGAGCTATCTGATATCCATCTCCTCTTTGTATGTACTCTGCAGGTCAATAGTTATCATAACCTATATGAACCCAGAAACCAACCCACCAGACAGCTTAATCCTTACATCCCACCGTTGCCTTTTGCTTTGGATTGCAGTGCAGTCAGAGTCTCTCCTTCCTCTAATGGGCAGACATTAAGTTGTCATCTAGAACAACAGTAGTTACGGGGGAAATCAGCATCTTTGAGTCACACAAACTCATCCAAATCTTTCCAGGCTTGTTAAGCTCACTCCCAGTTTTCATGAGCTGCTGTATAACACCTCACTAACACTGTACAAACACCCCAGGAACATGGGGAGAAGAACCTCCTTCAGACCAGGAAAGCCCCCTGAGGCTAGGTAGGCAGGAGGACCTGCTTAGCTTGTGAGCTACAGCAAGGCTGCAGAGGCTGCAGTTCCACCTTGGCTTGTAATATTGCAAGATTTATTTTGAGATCTTATCAGCAATTCACTGTGGGCTGCTCTCTGCTGCGCAAAATTCATCCATCAATCTACTTCTATGGCCACATTCCAGCGTACGCTGAGGTGACAGTTCAGTTGTACTAATGATCAGCCTCGCATACGCATTCCCCTCTTGGTCTGATTCTTCTTCTCTTATGATGATTTAATTGATTGAGCTCACTGGCTTCTAGTCAAGAAGCTCTTCTCAGCTTAACTCTCACTTTAAAAAAATCACTGCTCAACATCTCTATAATTAGAGTTAGTTGCTAAACCCTCTATCCAGGTGATTACTGGTATATAAGAGGGACGTATCTTGAACTGATCAAATCGGGGATTTAAGAAAAATGCCCTTGATCCATGTTTCACAATTTGTTGATGTCTTCTACTTTTGGTATTTTTCCTCTTTTTAGCTGGCTGAATAAAGCTGGGTTAGGAAGGTCCATGTAGAATTAGGACAGTTAGGGATTTTTTTTTATTCGTATCCCTGTTATTGTTTGGGGAAGCTCAATATGGTTCATTAATATTGCATTTACAATGGAAAGGGACTCAAAAGCCAAACAGTTCAATTATATTCTGAAGCCTGCAATGCGATACAAAAATGTGCAGTGCAATGAGTTCCTGTCGTGGTTTCAGACCAGCTACTCCTGTTCCCTAGTCAACAGCACTGTTCTCTCCTTTATTCCGTGGTGCAGTTGTTTCATGATACAAACTGAACCCAAATGACATGATTTGAGGGTTTCATTCAGGTTCTCTTACTTGATTCAGGGTCAGTCAGAGGCTCAACAAACAAAAGAAATCTTTGGGACTGACATCCGTGATAGACAGAGTCTGACCCATCCCAGGTAACCCTGTTAACCCTACTTCCATGAAGGTATATATTAAGCCTATATGTTGAAAAGCTCTCATTGCATAGACTGAACTGCAGCTGGTAAAATGAGAGAGAATAAGCTCGGCTTCCTTGTCTGCTTTTGCCTGTGCTTGGTCCAACAGTAACATTCAGGATGTGGTAATCTGCGTCCAGAATTGCGCAGAATTATGAACTAGCCCCTGCAAAACCTGGCTGTTCCCCTTCATCATCCCCTGCTTCGCTAGGAGAGAGTGAGAACTTGCAATGGATTCAATAGAAGCGAGACCATGTTGTATATGCAGAGTAGGCCACTGATTTTCCTGGTGCAATGTGATCCGGTTGCTAGAAATGATGATACATATGAATTGAATTTTTTTTTTTTTCATTTTTCTTTGTAGGAGACACTAAAGTAAAATTTGATTTTGCTGGATTTATGGCTTGATCAATCACCCTATTAAGAATAATGATTCCTTTCTCTGACCTTGTAGGGCATCAGCTATGAAATTTGATATGATGGTCCAAACATTTTTACAATACGACTCTTAGCTAGTGTATGACAGTCTATTGACTGAAATACTGTCAATGCACAAATGAGATTATAACCACAGAAGGTCTTGATTGCTTTGGTCTTTTATTCAATACACTCCTCTGTTACAAGCAACTTCTTGGCATTTTTTTCAAGATAGCCTAGACATTTCTTTTCTGACAAATGGCGCATTAGTGGATCGTATAGACAGACTCTTTTCTGCAGGTTTTTCTGTCTTTAGGAGTCTTATCTATAATAGGACTATTGCATTTGGTGTCTCTGCACTGTTCAAGTCTCGTACTCTGTAATAGCCTCTCTGAGCCTTATTGGCTGTTCAGTTTTCCGGAAAGTCTGATATAGCTGCGCTGGAGAGAACCGGGGCGTTTTTACATTCTGGGGGGCATTGTTCCATAGCTGGAGACGAAGAGAAGGACGGCTTTAGTGCCCAACTTTCATTTCATTTAAATGAGCAGAATTGCTTTACTTACTTCCCCCTTAGGTATAACAATTATTAAGAATTTATATTGCTATTCGTTCTGTATAATAATGAACAGAAACTGGTTTTGCACTCTTAACCTTTGCTGTTAGGTAGAAATAAAGAAAACCCTGTAAAGAGACCGTATATATCTATGCCATCGTACTTACTGCCACTTTTTATACTTGGGGAGACAATGAGTTTATGCTGTGTCATGCTTGTACTTTCCCACTGCAAAACATAACTAGCTAATGCATTTTTTTACTTTCTTTTGTATGTTTCCAAAATAGATCTCTTTATCACTTAAATAAATCCACCCAGCATTCCTCATGTATTCTGATTTTTCAGTTAAATATTGTTTGTGTTTAAATATAAATATTGCCCAAAATGTAGCATTAATATTTTGCCTACTGAAGTGCAGTTCTGTATCTTATTAAAATTTAAACAGCCATTATGTACATGAAAAATTTTTTTGTTGTAGTTTGTAAGGTGGTATAACAATAATTACCGGAGTGCATCAATCATTTTTCATTGCCTCATTTATATCATGGGGATAAGTAGCTCCAATTAAAATCCCATTTTACATAAATAGATGTGTAAACCACATATCAAACCACAGTCTGTTTCCACTTCTGAAATGCTGGCCATAGGAAATCTTTCTCATTATTCAAAGTGTACGATGTGTACAGCTTATCTTTTTGTGCTTAAAAAGACATAACTCTGCAGGCAGGCATGCCTTACTGCAGGTTTGGCAGGGAAGAAATAACTGCTACTGTAATTATCTATCAATTTTACTGTTCCAAATATTTTAGCCAAAAAGCCAACTAGTATAATCACATGTTTATTATTGACACATTATAGTTTGAGTAAGCAGAAACAGAAAATGTTTAATATGAATTAACAGATATAGGAAAAATTGTATTTTTTCTATGACTAGTGATTTCACCTCTACCACGGCAGCTTTTCTGCTGAACCTGCTTGCTTTGTCAACTATTGTCAACTATTGTGAAAAACCAAATAAGGGGAAACTTGGTAAATTATCTTCCGCTAGACTATGATTAGCTCTGCAACGAAACAAGCAGATTAAAAATCATACTTTCCCTTTCACACCTCTCTGCAAAAGCTGGTTCCAATCCTGGGCTATTCCTCCCTGCACTTCAGGTGACAGAGTACTCTGACCTGTGTTCCCTGGGGTGAACGGAGTGACGTGCCTCTGCCTTTCCATTGCATTCAGGCAGCAACATCCACATTGGTTTTTCTTGTCCATTCTGTGCTGGTGTCTGGCCCAGCCTTCAGATCGCATTGTGTATTTGCATGCAAACCTGGGAACAGCTTGGTTCCAGAGGTTTAGTTCAAACCCGTCTCAGGTACAGCCTGTGGCATTACACACACATGTTCTGTGCTGCTGGCAAGAAGTTGCAGTTTTCCTCTGGATTCCGATGCTTTTGATTTCTTTACTTCAAATAGGTTGTTAAGTGAGGCAATCATAGGTGAGAACTATTAGTTGCTCCACACCGTAAACTAGGGCCGCTCATCCCCTTGCAGACATTTGATGTGCCGTACCTTTGTACTCCGATGTTTTTCCGTAAAGCGGAGGTCCCTGGGGAGGTGTGCGAGGTGCACCGGAGAGCGGATTTGCTGCAAAGCCTTTGTACACTTTCAAAGTTGGAGCATTCAAATTGCAAGTAGTTCAAATTTCTCTGTGCCGCTACAGGTGGCTTTTTGCATCATTTCTGCAGAATTTGGAGCTGGATGAGCAGAGAATTGCAGGAATTCTCAATGACTTTAGCAAAAGGGCTAAACAGTCGCTTGGGCCACACTACGCCTTCTCTGTACGTTCCTTTTGCTTTCTCAGCCCTAGCGCGCGACTTCTGGAGCCAGCAACGGGATGCTGATGGGGACAGTCGTACAGTGACATTGGAGCGAGCGTTGGCTGGCTGTGAGCAGGTGTCAGTGGCCTGTCCACCCTGCTGCCCCTGAGAGCACCTTCAAAGATGAGCTATTGAAAAAAAAGACAGAGAAAAATGCTAGACTTGGGCTCAAAAAGGTACTGAAGTGCTTACCACCAATATTTAAGCATGGGCTTAAAGTTAAATAGATGTTTCGGGGCTGTCCAAAATGAGGACAAATTAGGAACTTAAAGCAAATGATATAGCTCTGTTTTACAAAGACTTTTCTAACTGCTGTCTTACCATTTGCTTTTTTCTTTAAATCAGTGTCTACCAGCTTTATTCTCCTGCTGCTATTGCTATGACTAAACCCCCTTATTTGTGCCGTAACTTAATCACCAGATTCCTTCTCTGCAGTGCTGAAGTAGTGGATAATGTCTGTGTTTTTATTTGTAAGGTCAGGAGCACCAATTCATAGCTTAGGGATCATCAGCACAGTGAGCTGACAGCAGAGTCAGTCCAGCTTCTGTTTTCTTATAGTCACGCAACAGAAAATCAATGGTGTCAGGAACATTGGGATAATTCTACTGTTACAATCAATACATGCTGATTAAACTAGTTGTGTCTGTTGGGTAAATTTGCTGCATCATAATTAGAATTATTAATTAAAAATAGGAAATCAATTGACACAAATTAAGCAAAAAAGAAATTTGCTTTATTTCTTTGACACTCTCTCCAGAGGCCTCAATAACTGTGACAACATGGACGTGACCCAGTGGCATTTGTCAGTTTTTTAATGCTGTCCTGAGTTTTAAAAATTGACTTCTAAAACCCTGCTAATGCAGCTCCCAGGAAAGCGGACGTTAGACGTTGTATGTGCAAGAAGCAGTTATTTGTTTTATTACAGTTAGTCATTAGTCCCTGCCTATCCCAGAGTAAAAAGCAAGAGTCCTGTGCGTGTCACCGGGGAAAGGAAGCGGCTGGGGAACGAAAGCCTTGGGGAGCAAGATGTAGCCCGGCCCCTTATCGCATTGTTTTCTGTTTTCAGTTAACAAGGATAAACAAATTGATCGTTTCTGCGGTGGTGGTAATGGGCTACCCATTGCTGGCTACTCCCTATAATATGCTGGTGACCTTCATTATTTTCAGGGACGTATTATGTGGGACACTAAAGCAGGGAGTCCTTGGTAACGCTCTTTGCAAGGACAGCAGGAATGTACGACTTCTTTCCTTTCAGCTTCTTTTTTCTCTCTCTTATTTCTGGATTTTATGCAGTTTTTATTTTTCTTTCTGTTAACCTATTTCCCTCTTTGTTCTTTCCTGACATACATTTTCTCCTTTTTTCCTCCTAGTCTTAGTGATTTTCTTTTCTTTGTCTTAATACTTCCCATCCCGTGTCTTCTTCCTCCTGTTGTGCTTGCACATGTTCAGCAGAGGAGAGCAGCATCAAAGTGCAGGAATACTTTGGGTCTACAGACTCCTGTGGTTTGCTCAACCTACAGGCAAATATTTTCTCTGAGCTTTCACGCCTGTGGAAGATCTGAGGGCGAAAAGGATGACTGGTTAGGGTAAACGTGTGACTGGTAACTGGTGGTGCTATACAATGTCATGGACTTTTACTCATCATTGGTGGTAAACTAGTTTCCCAATTATATCAAACTCATGTGATGATTTGCTTGCTAAAAGGAGCTGGACATTTATAAGTATATATATATATAAAAGTGACGTAAACCTTGTCTCCGCTTATTTTTGGGGTATCTTGGGCATTTATTTTTGTTTTTTATAGATGCTGACTTACGAATGGCAGACTTTTAGGACCAGCTATACAAGATGAATGGCTTTGAGCTTTTCTCAAAAATGCGTACACACCGGTGAGAAAAGCTTTGCTATTGTTTTCTGCCATCAGGCTCCGCGGTAGTGCCTAATGCCACAGCGTACTTTCCACGTGTGCACAATGGCTTTTCATTAGCCCGCTGCGAATTGTAATGGACATTATTTGTGTAAGCTCTGGCACCTTTATTATTATATTTTTAATCTCATTTTTCTCAGAAATACCTTTCCCTATGTTAGAGTGCAGTGAGTAGTTGATAACCTGGGAAATTCATCTCAGTAAAAAATAATTCCTCCAATCTTCACAAAATGCAAGATCAAAACCTAATAAAACTCTTAACTGCTCCGCTATGTCTAACTTAAAATATTTAGGGGGAAAAAAAGCCCTCAGCTATTTGATTATGATTGCTATAAATTAAATTTGGCTAAGGCCCTTTGTAAAACAGGAAGTATTTTCTTCTTTAATGGGGTGGTGAAATGCTGATAGGAAAACAGTACCAAGCTTTCTTGGTTTTGAAGTTAAAGTTAACTGGCCTGTAGGTTTAACTGCAGTAATATTTAGATCATTGCTAATTATCAAAGTATCGTTGCCAGATGTGCTAGTGAAAAAGATTAATGGTTCAATTCATATAGTTTTTCTAGAGCTAAACCTGGTTTTTAAGGTGTTTTACAATAACAGTATTTCATTGAAGTACATTTCCAAGAACAGTCAGAAGTAACAGCAAATAAAAATGTCTTTGGTTTAAATGCCAAGACAGATTGAGTGGTTTGCACAAGAATCAGGAAAAGCGGAGTTGTTAAAAGCCCTAATTCCAAAGACTTACGGTTGTATCTCAGGCGGGCTGAGCAAGCTGCCAGTTTTGACCTCACTGACAATTGAGAACATATGGATACCATGGAGGATCTTTCAGATCTATTTGAGCACAACTGTTGAGTGCCTTAAAATTAAGCTGTAAAACCTTGGCATTGATACAGAATTTTACAGTGCTAGTGTAAATTGTGTAAAATAAGGTGGATGTACTCAAGCAGCCAGAGCCTGCGAGGAGGAATACCGGCAGCTACGCTCGGGGTGAGCTGTGCTCCAAGTGGGACGTAATAAAGATCTCCCATAAGGAAAATGTTACAATAATTGAGACTTGAGAAAACAAGGACTTGGATCGACAGTTTCAAATCTTTTTTACTAAGATTCAACCTGGCAATATTTTGTGGGTGGCAGGTAGCCAGTCTGTTGCCAGAACAAATCTGAAGATAAATTGGGTTATAAGGCTACATTTGGAAAACAAGGGGTGTCTTTTGCTTTCATTTCAGTGGGCTGTGGATTGGGATTTTAATTAGTGTACCTGCTTTGTAAGGCTTTGTTGTAATATTTGTTATGTGTATAGAACGGCTGTCAGCATGGTAGCCCTACTCCACAACTGAGTCCTGTTGCCGTAAGTGAGATGGAAACAGTCGTCGCAGCGGTTCGCCTGTAATTGGAGGGCAGACAGAAATCAATCGCAAGGTTATCTTTCTAGGTGTAGCTATGATGAGCTACAATTACTTTTTTTTCAGAGGCTTAGAAGATGGAACTAGTTAGCTTATGCATAAGATGTGCTTTTTGTTGCTCAGCAGTCAAGTGGTGTTTTGATTTTTAATGAAATTCAGAGTATTTGCATTATGAGGTTATAATTGTTTTAAGAGTCCGTAGGTCTAAGAGTTAGCCTGAAGTCTCCTGACTGGAGCAGGCAAAAGTAACACCTTAAAACCTGTTTTCACCTCTGACATGCTTCAGAAACTTAAAAACCCCCAGTGTTATCACTCGTTAATTGTTGATTGTAGAGCCCTGTGTTTAAAAAATGTACAGAAACTGATACCAGACTTGTAAAAACTGACTCCTTTTCCAGACTGCTATTAAAAGGTTGGCTTTAGCTCTTTTACACAGGTCCTCTTGCAATTCCTAGGAGGAAGAGCAGAGAACAGGACATACTGGTTTCAGCAACGACCATGAACATCGGTGGCCAGAGCCACCATTGCAGTGAATTAAGAGATTTTGTTATGCAGTTGCTAAAAAAGTGTTCCTGTGTTGCTTTCAACTCTGTTTAGCTGCTGTCTTGCTAGCTGCCAAAGAGCCTTTCCACGACCGACTGACCTGTTGGGTTAAAGAATTGGAAAGTTGCGAGATACAGTCTGGAAGAAGCTGATTGAATTGCTGTGTTTACTGCAGTTCCTCAACAACTTCCTTGCTTTGCTAGCAAATTTAAAAGGTTAAAAATGCAGATTTTTAAAATTATGTGCACCTGTGTTCTCAAGTCTCAGTGGGAAGTCACCTTCTTAATCTTTTAAGTGCACAGACCCAATAATTTCCACTACCTTAATACTGATCCCCCAATTTAATTTTCTGTGTGCCTTTCAAGAGTTGAGGATAATTCTTGGGCTCGTAATGTTGCTTTCAAGTCTTCCTTCTTTCAGATCTGCCGAGGAATGAGTGAAATGAGTCAACAGTAGGGGTTTTTTTAAGCTTTCTTCAAGATTTACACCAGCTCCCTGACAGAAGATGTTAGAATTCTTTTAGTTTGACAGAAATTAAGGATGTGCCAAATAGAGGAGTCTGCATATATGCGAGTTACAGAACAATAAAGCATTTAAACTTTGCTAGCTATGAGGTCTCTGTAATGACAAGTCCTTCTCATACAATATGAGCTTAATTCTTTTTACATTTAACAATTCTAATTAACAAATATTTGAAGAAGCTCCAACAGTCTCTGTATGTGTAGTTTTGCTGCCTTTTGGATCCCTTGCCTTGCAAAAATTCCAATTCTGCGACCCTGGCAATCCACGGGAAACAAAACATACCAGGTCCCAGCACAGTCTGTGGAAAAACCTGCAGCAAATACTGTGTCACTTAACATGGGTTTTGTTTTGTTAGAGCCCAAGTGAGTGAGGAGATCAGCACAGATCTGTAAAAACCAAGATCAGTGATGGAAACGAAATACAGAGGAACAAACTGTGGCTGGAGAATCCTGCGTTCCCTTAAAGAGAACGGTAGAGCTGGGACCTGTAAAACAAGGAGCGAGAATCGTATGAAGTGGAGCCTTTTTATTGAATTGCTATATATCATTTGTGTAAATGAAAGACTTCAAGGTTTTCTTCAGTTCCTCTTCTGTGGTTTCCTGGTGCAAGCCGGTAGGCTTCACACAGCTGGGAAAGCCTTGGATCAAGAAGTGCCCCTTTTCTCTCTGCATCCAGCCTCTGTCGTGTTTTGACTCTGGAAGCTCGGGGGATGGCAGTTAGAGAAAATGAAGAAGTGATTACTGTTTTAGCCATCTTTAATTAGAATATCATTATGCTGAATAAGCATTTATTAAGATTGCATCCACTTTGCAATCAGAGGGGTGATTGAAGCAGACAGCCCTGTTATTTCTACCCAGCCTTTTCAATTACCGGTAGCAGTGAAGCCGAGGGTAGCGAGGGCTTTTGCCGGTGCAGTTGTCAACACAGATATGTTGGTGACTCTTGCCTAGCCCGTGTTAAAGACAACATTGCTGAAGCTTCACTGCTCCCCTTGCCTGACAGCGCTGGCCTGCAGCCAGCTCAACAGGCCGGTGCATGCCGCAGTCACGTTGCCCAACGCTCTGTAGATGTGGCCTGAGTGTCACTTAGTGTCACTTGCCGAGCTAGAACTGGCTGAAACGATGCGTTGCCCTGGCAATCGGGCATTGGAACAGGCTGCCCAGGGAGGTGGTGGAGTCACCATCCCTGGAGGGATTCAAAAGACGTCTAGATGAGGCCCTAAGGGATACGATTTAGTGGGGTTAATGGTTGGACCCGATGATCTTGGAGGTCTCTTCCAACCAGAACAATTCTATGATTCTATGATTCCGTGATGTTGATCGGGAGGTAGCAGGGGTTCTGGGCTGGGAACCTTCCCCAGGACATTCAAGTCTTGCACCGAGCCATACGCCACTGCATTCTGCATACCAGTGATGTTGTTTGTACCAAGTTTACACTTTTTAAACAGTATTATTGATGAGACACAGGAAAATACTTTACAAATTAATCTCTGTGTACATGAAAGGGTAATTTTTCATATGTTTAATTCAGCACAGAATTATAAATGTAACGAAGAAATATACTATAAAGTATTTATAGCATACATTTAGACTTTAGAACTTGGAGCTGTTCTATCTCAGTGCTACCACTTACTTTCTGGGTAGCTTTGTAGTTTAATGCAATTTGGCTGTCTCAGTTTCCCTTCTATGAAATGGTGATAAAATATATTTTCTAGCTCATAAATGGACCATGAGAATTAGTCAGTCTTTGTATGGGACTTTGATGATGGAGGCAATTCTATTAAATGTGCAAAAACCTACACATTTTGATCTTATTGCACAACTTAGAACCCAAATTGTTGCATATTGTCATTTTTTTATTATACCAGCATACTTTGAATTTTATTTAGTAATGTACTCTGAATAATTAATTATTCAACTAATAATTATCCATTCCAAATAAAACAACTTGATTACTGAGCCTGATGAAGAAAATCCAGTCAGGAAAGAACCCTTTCAAAAACAACAACATTCTGCAGATATCCTTAAATATTTAAAGGGTGAGCTATATTTAGTAAATTCTTCCGAGGGGGGAGACGAACGGATGCTAATTTCCTGTGTCATCAGATTTGTGTATGTGTGTCAGCAGCATTCCTAAATCACCATCTACTACACAATCACCATCTACACAAGCATCAGGCGGTGTTCAGCATTTCCCTGGGTGGTTCCTGTTTATCAGCAAGGCAAACGGTCTGCTTTGGGGTCATGTCATTTTCTTCCCATCGATTATTTTATATTTGATGTGTGCGTGCAGTGTTTGCTCTGCTCAGGTATTCAGCAGTGAGCAGAGAACCTTGCTTAGCAAAGGAAAGATAAAAGTTGTGGCATCAATGTCATTTTCCAGATGGCACTAACTTAACCCGCGATGGCCAGCCCCTATCAAAGACCATTATCGTCAACAGAAAGAAATTCCTTGACTGCAAGGGGCGCTGGATTCAGTCCAAGATGCTTGTGATGGGCACCGTGCAGCATGGTCAGTGGACAATTTTGATGATGGTCTCGTCTGAAACCCTCTCTTTTTTCCTGTGGCGTTTTAAAGTATAGCTCTGCTGCCACCAGGAAGATGTAGAGATCTGAACCTTATAGGGAATCTGGCATTTAAAAACCTTAATGCACAGATGCTGTGTTCTCTTCCAGCAAAATCCCGTTCGCTTCCCTGCTGCCACCCAGCCAGGAAGTCACGTATGTCTGTTTTGCTTTTTACTTTTCAGTGACAGTTGTCACTAAAAAAGAGAGAAATTAAGTTAATCCAGAGAGAAAGCTGTTTCACATAGGCAGTTTCTCGGACTGCTGAAAGTGAGACTGAACCTCCAAGAACTGACACAGCAGGGCCGGGAACTTGAGCTGCTGTGTAAATTTTCCTGGTTTCTTCGAAGCTGACCCACTGATAATGCTGGAGGCACTAACGCATTGTTTGTAAACAATGAGGAGAAAACATGTGGAGTGCTGATTTACTGTTTTCTGCCTGCCTGACACTGGATTGCTTAATGCAGTAATCCACAATGGGTGAAACTGTTCCGAAGCACTGGCTTCCATATGGTTGTGATTTTGTCAAAACATTTCAGTTCAGCAAACCCATAACTGATTGTGAGGATGAACAGTTTTGATCATCCTGTTTTTCAAAATGTAAAACAGTTTAAGAATTGTCTGTTTTTAACATCATAACAAAAAGTTTCATTTCCCAGTTTAGAGCAACTTCTGGTTTAGAAATTGGCATTAATTTATGCTTCTGTGAACAACATTTGAACATGTTCAGAAGTCAAAATAAAATATCAAGGTTTAGACATCCAATCTCAATAATTTATGAGACAAGACTTTATCTTCCTGCCTAGCTCTCCAGAATGAAACCAAAGCCCTACTAATACGTAGAGGAAGCCATGGCGAGACAGACGGTGGTGTCTTCTTTATTTTCTGCTCAGAACGTGGGGCTTGTGCATTTTGTTGCTGGCTGTGATGTGAGTAGAAACTGCTGGGTCAGGCTATGCGACCCGTGGCTGCTTTGCTCTCTCAGCATCAGCATCCTGAACAAGGTGGTGCAGAAGAGCTGCAGCAGTGTTGCAGTCTAAGGAGCTGCTTTAGGGACACTGGGATTTACTGCATAAAACTCTTGGTGCTGGGGTGCGTGTCCTCTGCCGTCCAGGCTTTGACTCCTGGTATTTAAGCTGCACAGTATTTGTCTACCTCTCTGATTATCTCTTTATTAACAGAACATCCCACGTCTCAGTGCCTGAGTGCAGTGAAAAGAGAGTATAATATTTTAGTATTTCAGTATTTTTACTTTCTTTTTCCCAATAGTTTCATACTTGCTATTTTCTGTTGGTAAATATAAGAAAGGTTTTGCAGAGACTGTGCTGAGTCTCGCAATGTGGTTTTGATGAGTGAACATTCTAGTTTTTACTGGGTTACACAGGGCAAGGCTTTTTAAAAAAAACTGTTTCTTTTTATGTGCCTGAAAGGGACATTACTATTAATGGTTTATAAGAGAAAGACAGCAGTGTATTTAAGATATCTTGAAGACATTAGGTAACATTAAAGAGCCATGTGAAGATTCAAGTATGCCTAGAAGAAAAGAGAACAGCAAGTAGCTGGTGCAGATACCTGCACATAGCATTTTGTAAGCCTTTGAACTGTTTTAGATATAAAAGACATCCCTATCTCAAAGGCCACCAGGCCTTCTGCTGCTCTAATTCTCTCCCGAAGTCCTTAGGTAACACAAGTCACACTAGAGAAGGTAAAAGTTTTCCTAGGTGCAGTTACTGGGGCAGAACATCCTTTAAGCTGGTATTATTTGGCTGAAAAGCAGTGCACAGGTAGTAGACGTTAGGATGGGACTATGGCAAAGGGGAAGAAGCGGTTCTTTTTACTCTACATCTACACTGTTGGAAATAAAAGCAAGTCCCACAACCCACAGTGTTTACTTTGGGTTTCAATATCAATGCAATAAAATAAATTGCGTATTGACCACCTTAAAAATGACTGATGAGTCAGTACTTGTGTTATGTTATGCATGAGGGATGTGCTTATACGTCCCCTTGAAGGTGAATCTTTATGGTATAATTTGAAGTCGGCTAGCTAGCTGTAGCATTTCTTCCATATGCTTATCTTGATAATACCATTTTATCTACTGATGGGCCAATCTTTTTCCTTATGTCAAT
Organism: Phoenicopterus ruber ruber; assembly: GCA_009819775.1. Classification (NCBI taxonomy): domain Eukaryota; kingdom Metazoa; phylum Chordata; class Aves; order Phoenicopteriformes; family Phoenicopteridae; genus Phoenicopterus; species Phoenicopterus ruber. The sequence goes on from CM020225.1 coordinate 3,097,521, forward strand.
TTGCATGCTGACCCGCGCAGTCGAAGGTGAGGGGACACATACATCCCTGCGTGTGAATGAGAATGGGAAGGACCACGCTCTCTAACACTTGCTATTTTAGTGACAAGAAGCTTTTCTTCTTTAAGCACTGCTTTAACTGCAAATAAAGGTATATTGCATATCTGGCAAAACAGCAGCAGGGTGACCTTCCGATGCTCAGTTTATGCGCTGTGAAAAATAAAGAGCTGAGCGCATCTCCGTGAGAGCTTTGCCAAATGGGGTTGGTCCCACTCGATCCTATGCGGTTAACGCCACTCTGCAGTCACAGAAGGTGGAGAGGTGGCTTCAGTGGTCGGATCAGATTACTTTCAGCATGGTGGATTCCTCAGGTGATGGACAACGTTCTCCTGCCCAGGTGCAGGGAGGTTGATGAGGATGCAAGTGAGTGGCATCCGGCATGGCTCGCCTGCTACAGCTGCCAGACTAGCCCTGTGGATCTGCCCTAAACTGTATCAGAGTCAACGGGCATTAATGAAATGGGAAGGGGAAGAGGGTTTGTTTCTGCTCCCACAGCTCTGCCTTGCTAAGCGCTCCGCTAAAGACCATACACTATGTAGAATAGCAAGTAGCCGTATTTAGATTGTTGCACGTAGCTTTTTATAAGCCTTTGAACTGTTTCACACCAAGCACAGATGTTGTATCAACAGATCTTAACCTCCAGTGACAAAGGCCTCTCTCTATTTCTGCGTAGTTTTCTTTGAATCTCCTTAGAGCAACGCTGCTGCCACCACTCGAGAGCCCCTCTGGTGGCCTCTCCAGTGCTTGAGGGTTGAAGGATGCTTGGTCTCTTCCTCTGTACCTGTCCTGCCATGTTTTAGGCATATCCAAATGTGTTTCTACCCCTTCTTGCAGGCAAAACTTGTAGTACTCCTGTGCAGAGGCATTACAGGAAAATTTCATGATACAGTCAATGAAAACATCTAAAGTCCATTATAGATGAGGGGGGAGAGAGAAAGAGAGAGGTCTTATCCAGTTGGAAGACAGAATTTGGAAGTAAGTTACTTGCAGATCTTATTATTACCATCCTGTCCTAGACAATAATAATGAAGTATTGATGGAAGTTTTGCCAGAGCAGACTGCTGGGTTTCATACAGAGGAAAGATAGTATCTTCATTTAGTTTTATTAGACTCTTGATACTCTGCCCATGTATTTTTTAATTCACCACAGTAAAATTCTAATTAAAGAACAGACTTTGCCTCCCATTAATATGACACTAAAAAAAAACATTTTAAAGAATGCAGCGTCTTCTCTAAAAAAATTATAATGAGAAGACAAGCCGCCAGTGTTGTATAGAATGTTGTTGTTCCCTTATGAAGCGTTTCATGATTTTAAACTCCTTGTAACATCTAGAGTGTCAGTAGAGTCAAAGGCTCATTAAACTGAGCAGTGATTTCTACAAAAAGAAATAGGAAATATTCTCTGATTTTTTTTATGTTCTAATTTTCACTTCTTTTGAAGCCTCTGTCAAAACAGCTCATGATGGAAATTCTGAAAACACAACACTTTGATATCTGTCAGGAGTAGAAGTTGTTTCTCCCATTTTGCTGCTTCCAAAATATATTGAGTTCATTATGGGATTTGATGAGGCTGACATCCAAATACTCAACTTTTCTTTGACTTAGAGTGATTTTGTTTTCATTTATCCAAGATAAAAAAGTACAACTAGGTAACTATCCTAAGCTTCTACAGAATACTGTAGGAATGTTCTTTAAACAAGGATTACTTTGGAAAGAAAATGTTTCCTCGGAGGATGCTAAATAAACTGCAGGGTCTCTAAAGTGCTGTGATTGAATTAGGTAGCACATGTTGGAGAGTCAATGACTAATCAGATCATCATCCGAGATTAAATCATGACCTAAATCAGCCACATGTTTCTTATCTGATTCAGACAATGAACTTCAGAGAGAATCAGTACAATCTTTCTTGAAGGATGAGAAGCTGTTCTCCTGTCTCCAAGAAAAAAACAACCAACCAACCAACCAACCGCAAAATTAGATTAATTTCCTCCTGTGAGTAATAATCTATCCATTTTGGGGAAAATCGGCTGATGTTCCTTTCCCATCTTTTCCTTTCTATCTGATGAAGATAATGGAAAATGAGATTGACTGAAAGTTCTGCCAGCCTCAGGTTAACCTCAGGGTTTTGCCACTTGGGTGGATAGTTTTACAAATGCATATTTACATATGCAGAATATATTCTCTGGGCAGTCTTAGAGATGTAAACATTGAGACTGGCAGTTTCTTCATTATAGTTGTGTATGCTGTGACTGCAAGTCTGGCACTGGAGATAAAAACGCTAGTGCATACACCGTTGCACAGAAACCCATGTCTCGGAACGTGAGGGCTGCAAAGCTACAAGCTCAGAAGACAGAAAATGCCAGGGCATGTAAATGGTAGCCTGTGCTCACATCGTTAAAGAAAATATCATAATTCGTAGGCTCAAGTACTGAATTACTGCTGCACTTCAACCTTTAATCAGACATTTTCTTATTTTTGAGACACCAACTTCATAAGTGTGATGTTCCCTGGTTTGTTTGTTTTTCCTTAAAAAGCAAATGGAGAATACGAAACATCCCTTCAAGAGCATCATCAAGCTGATATACAGACGGTTCATCAGCATGGACCAGAACAAACCTCTGACATGTGGGTAACAGACTGAGAGTAGAAGGCTGTCACCCTCTCTGTGGACCGCTTACTACCTGGAGATTAAACAGCCAGTGGCCCATGGCTGCTACTAGGAACAATTGTAAGAAAAGTCCTTCTAAGGCCCTGGAGCCTTTAATTGCAGATTGCTTTTAATACAGATGAAATCTTTGAGGAATGTAGGTAATGAATTATCCAGAGGTGGCACTGAGTGTCTGCAGATTGCATTTTTTATAGTTTGATCAAGTATAGGTGGATTTTCACTGGGGGCACGTGAGCACACCCCTGGGTGTGGGACAGTGCTCTGCCAGATTTCAAGCTATTGCTCTGTACATGGAAGGTGTCCCAGCTTGTCAGTGAAAAGGATATAAAAACGTACTTTGACAAGCAATAACTACTGCTTTAGCTTACTGATTTAAGCTAAAATTCCCTTACCTCTATTCCTCAAACCAACAGACTGAGTGAACCTGAAGCTAAAACCGGAGATGGTAAATTCTGCGTAACAGAGAAGTTGTCAGGGACTGGACAAAGCATCTTACAGTGGAAAATGAACAATCATAGAATCATAGAATAGTTTGGGTTGGAAGGGACCTTTAAAGGTCACTAGTCCAACGCCCCTGCAATGAGCAGGGACGTCTTCAACTAGATCAGGTTGCTCAGAGCCCCGTCCAGCCTGACCTTGGATGTTTCCAATGCTACCAGCTAACTGCCCGTGACACAGTTCAGATAACCTAAATTATATTTGGAGCAGGATTATTTGTTAAAATCTATTGTTAACTTCATTGTCCCCCAAGAAAGTATTTACAGAAATCCAACCTATTTGTTGCTTTGACAGTTATAGGACCTCTTTCGTTTGTAAGACCTGAGCAAGACATGTTGTCGCATGGTAGATTATCAGTATCTTGACACGGTTATGAAGAAGAAAATCAGCTGCGGTTTGAGCAGTGTGGCCTACTCTGCCTGTACCCACTACTGTGTCTGTTGTATGGATGAGGTTTCCACATTCTGAAATCACAGAATTAGAATGTTGGTCTCTAAGCATTTGTAAGAACATTTTTGAAGGGAATTTCTGAAAATCTGGGCTATTTTAAGGACAGCCATCGTCCATAAGCATGTGTTAGAAATTCCGAGGGTAAACAGTCTTATAAGGTAAACAGCTTTTTAGTTTAGACTCGAGCAGCTCAGCGAGTGATTTTTCAATATACTGGCTCACACCTTTAGAAGTGTGTTGGTGTTACCTGCAGTGCCAGGGCGTGAGGGACTCAGCGCTGCTCAAAGCCAAACACAAAGTGGTGTGAACTGTCGTTGTAAGGGGATTCCCTCTTCATGGACCTTGTTTCAAATCTATTGCAGGCTTGGCTTCTGTTTCCAAAGGTGTTGAACTGTGCCAAAATGAATCATGTTTGTACAGTGGGTAGACATCAGCTCAATAGAGGGACTATAATTTTCCTATTGGGCTAAGTGCAGGGAAAAAAAAGCTAATTGATTATTTTAATTTTTTATTCATTACATCCAGGCATATGTTTTAGCTTTTGCTGTTTCTTTGCCTGCTTTGCATTAGCCAGGCCAACCATTGAAAACCCAGTCAGATTCCCAAACTGAATTAGACCAGAAAAAACCCACCCAGAGTTCAGGCTGCATTTCACCTTAATTGGTATTCATGTAATCATTCCACAGCAGTACAATTGTATTAAGGGGAGAATCTAGCCCTAATTTCAAAATAAATTCTAAAATAATCTATCTTAAACTATGTCCTCCTAGATTTAGTAAGTTAATTTTGTTTCCTGTTTGCATTTTTTAAAGGCTAGTATCTCATTTAAGCATTTCAAAGTGAATTTGGAAATACTCCAGAATATTGATTATTGACTATGAGCTACATTCTGTGCTCTAGCAAATTTGCAGAAAGTTCCTTTAAAGCATGGGTTAATTGAAGATCATCATCAGCCAAATACAGTCTGGAGTCTTTAGGCTAAGAAAATCAACCACTTGATTTTTTTCAGCTTTGCCTTCTGCAGAATGCTTATGAATGTCCCACCGACTTTGCAGACCTAGAATACAGGACTGGTCGATAGCTACGAACAGAGACACATGCAGGCTTATGCTAATGAGAACAAAATAAACATAGACCTTAAGAGCACAGATCCTGGTGCCGCTGTGATAGAAGATGCTGCTTTCATATTAATAGTGTATATCTGTGCAGTGATGGGAAAGCACTGGAAGAGCACTTTTGACTCTCTCTTGTTGGGATAAGTCACTTGATAAACATCATCCCTTCCCTGGGAGTCCTTTTATTTATCTGCTAAATTTTCCAACTTGTGTGTTTGCTTCATCGTTGTCCGACTTGTGCTGCTGCGCTAAATACTGGGTAGCTCTATTGACCCAGAACACAGCAATTCACTAATCATTCCTAGAGGGGAAAACAGCCATTTGGGAGTGAAGCAGCACTTCCAATGTGTCCTCGTTGTGTATTTAACAGGACAGAATTGGTAACAGGATGTCATGCACGACTATAGCGGCGGATATACAGAGCCTGCTGTAATTAGCCCTCACTTCAACAAGCCACCGAGGCTTCGGGGTGGGAGTAGGGATGCAGAGAGGAAGAAAACACTTTGTGCTGTGTTGAGCAAGCTTTCCACGGAGGGATGAATCTTTCACCTGTCATACTACCGTATGCAGACAACTGTAATTATGCTCAGGCACCCAGCATCATCCTTTACAGAGTTATACTCATTTTTATTGGTGGCAATTAATCTCTAGTCGTATTTTCGAAGGAGAAAAAGTGAGTAAGTTAGCACGTTTGCCAGGGAGCGTTAGCACATGACCTGAAATATGGCAGCTCCCTTTAATGTAGCATCTCCCTTTAATGTAGCATCTCCCAAGAGAGCGCTAGCTATTTCAGACTCATCTCTCATGGTATTGACATCCACACATGCAGTCTAAAGGGAGCATTTGTACCTCCCTGACATCACCACTCTCAGGTTGCTTTTCTTATTGATGGTATAGTTAAAGTCTCTGTATCATTTTGACATTTTTAATGGCATATGCATTTACAGTGTAGCTCTTGTGTAAGCTTTAATCAGCTTTCTGTTCACATGTTGTTGCTATTATTATTTATCTCTATTATGGTAACACATAGAGGCTATCAACAAGAGCAGGATTAAGCTGTGCTAGGCTTGGGTTGTATTTTAAAATGGCCTCCCTGTGCCCCTAGGAGAAGTGGTGCTGATGATCCAGAAGTGCAGTGGGCTTCCGTGGCTGCTTTGCCCCGTATCTCAGAAACTGGAATCACTATCACACACCAGCTAGGATTTGCCACACTGATGTGTATAGAAAAAATATGTCTTGGTTGCCAAAGTCTTTGGTTTCTTCTGTTTTTTAATTTTCTAACTGGAACTACTAGATCCCAACCCCATAGCTAGTTATGCACTTGAGCAGTCTCACACATGAGTGGTCCTATTGAGCTCAGTGGAATTACTTGTATGAATAAGTACTTGGATTTAGCTTATCAACTCTATATCTGCCTACCTTTGTAAAGGTACAAAAGTTACTACAGTGCAGATCTATGGGTTATCACAATATAAATATCACATAATGTCCCAATGAAATCACATAGGTAAAGAATTTATTTGCAACTCCACAGTCTGTCTCTGCAATATGGGACTTAAAGGAAAGGGGAAAAGAAAACCAACAGGAATTGATAAGCTTTGAGTAACAAAGATCTTGTTTTCCTGTGAGATTACTGCAGTGTAAAATCAGGTGAGGATGATATTTCATTATCACAAATTTTACACTAACACATTGTCAACGAATTTCTCTCAGTTCCCTTTGCAATTAATCAGCAGTGGATGAATTGATACTGCATTAAATGGCTCTGCTCATTGTGACATGTATAGGGCTTCAACTGGTAGCTAAAAGCAGAAAATCTTTACCATCTGAGGTAAAGACTTAAATCTAGAAGAGGCCAACTTGTCATTGTGTATATATGATCCCGTCACTAGAGAGACAACAGGATGTTCACCGCGGTTATACACACATTCTATGGCTCTGGTTTCAAACCATTTCGAGAGCTGTAGTCAAAACCTGCTTGTAGTTTTAGGAACGTGAAAAGGAGCCTAACAAACAAGTGCAAAGGCTGTATCAGGCATTGTAAATGAGATACAGTACAAGCCCCATCTTTTTGTAGTTCTGTTTTTTTCTGTGTCTTCCATGAGCATTCAGATGTACTTTAATCCTCGTTTTTATGTCCTCTCCCTAATAAATCCCCATGAAATTCACATTCTTAGTAGCTATCTGGTATGCCAAGCTGTTTTATTTCATAGATAATTAAGACATTTTGGCTAGCTACTTTGGGCTAAACATACTGAATGTTGCAATGTGTGCTCACTATGCCTTGTACTTAGAAGGCTTTGGAAAAGTCTGTCTAACTACCAGCTGATTTTCTGGTCACTGCAGGCTTTTTTTATTATCCAGATTTGGTTTTTTTATGATTTTACAACCAGTTAGAGGAATTTCTGCTCTTTACTTCAGCGTTTTGCTCTTCCCTTTGGCTAGATTGTGGAGTGAAATTCGGTACCGGGAAAAAGCAAGCATGTGACCAAATATCAATAGTAAATAACTGTTCAAATAAGATTGACTTGCATAAAAGGAGTTGTGTTTGGGGCAGACACTGTAAATGTGAAACAAGATGCTTGAGCTGATGATAGGAAATGGCTTTCCCTTCTTATAAAAGGTTTGCTTTCTCCTTCACTTTCTTTCAAAGTGAAAACCGCAAACCAAGCAGACAAATCTGATAATTGGAGCACTCACCTGAGACGTGGAAGACCAAGGATATAAGTCACATCTTCTAATGAGTGTTATTTATTCATATTAAGCAAATTAATTGCAGCTGGAATTATGTCAGCCCAGAGCAGCCCACAGTCTGGCAGTCAGGGCTTTGAAGTGAGGTGTGGTAAGGTAGGAATCAAGTCCCTGAAGCAGGCGGGGTTAAGTTTGATTCCTGCATTCCACTTCCTCATGCAAAGGGCTATCGGCTATGCTTGTGCGGTTCAGATTTGTACCCTTTGTGGTGGTGCCGAATTGTATCCCTTGATATTCAAGTTCTGCAGCAAACAAATCAGTGTTTCTGGAACGGAAATTGCTGGGAAACTCCATCAGCTCCAGCAGACTTGCTCCCTGCCCCAGAAGGCTTACAGAGTCTTAGCGAATGTCTATGTGAAATAAAGATAGATCATCTCTTTCCACAGATTCTCAGTAATAATTTAAGACTTATAAAGAGTAAGATTTTGTTTGCTTGGCTCCCAGCGGTGCCAGTGAGGAACTATCATCCCTGTTTGCAGCTGTGGGAAAAATGAGGCAAAGCAATAAAGTATCTTGTGTGAGGCACAAGCAGGATTATGCACAGGGGTATGTTGCACGCTCTGCTTTCTGCAGGACATGAAACCATCTCTCTCTGTACATGCATCCTGTAAGACCCTGCAGATCCTTCTGGAGACCCTGGAATTGTCTTCTCACGGGTTTATTTTGGCCTTTAACACTGTTGCTCAAGAAACACAAGTTTGTAAATTGGTAATCAGCAAGGCTAGTTGAGTAAAGTCTCTTTCTCTTCTTTTTCTGCGGACTGTCCTCAGACTGACCAATGAGTATCCCGCTTCTCAAGGAGAAGGACAAAAAGATTGCCAAAATTAACTGATAGATGTAGTTGTCTGCTGTGGGTTTATAGCCATGTGCTGTAGAAAGGGAAGGCTATGAAATTTCTAGGACAAGAGCTTCAGGCTTAAGTGGGCTTTACATTTATCTTGCTAAGTCTGGAAATAGAGATCCAGGCCTGAGAAGCAGCGAGTGTCACCTGGGGATTAGTTTACATGTTTGCAAGTAAAAGAGTTTGTGAAGACAGCTCTGTTGCTGGGATTACACACTCGTTTCCTGCGTGGCAGTGGAATTTACACTAGCAGCAGAGTTGTTGGGATAATTGAAACCAGCTCTCTGAGCACAACCAACTGTATCTGGAAAATGATCTGTAACTGTGTCTTTACCAGGGATTCTGTCAGCAACTCTATTCTGAATAGAATGATGATTTTCTTCACGCTTGACATAGCTATATTGAAAGGCCACTCAGTGGAGGGTAGGACTGCCGAAGAAATCCTTGTTTTTCTGCTGACCATTTACTGAGGAAACCTTAACCTCTGGGTGTTTGCTTTGAGCTGTCTGTTTAGTATGCATATATATTAAAAGGGTGTTTTGCAGGTGCTGATTGCTTTTTCCATGGCAAATCAGGATCAAGCTGTCTCTGTAATGCTGACTTCCCTCTCTCATCCTGCTCATGGTCCACAAACAAGGAGAAGGGATCAGGCAGGATTGTCACGTGAAGGGTTCTCACGGTGCTTTAATGCATTGCGTAGGGAACCTCCCCTCCGTGTCAAGGGCCGTAGGGTTTGGGGCCCTTCTGTAATGCCAGCACATACTGTTACTAGGACAGAAACTACCTGGCATACACACTCCATACCTTCATCCCTAAGCCTGGTCAGCCTCATGAAATCCCATCTCCAGTGTTATTTTCTTCCCTACCATCTCTTTACTCCAGCAAAAAACAAACCAAAAAAAACCAAAAAACAACACCAAAGGAGAAAGCCTTCTTTAGATTATCGCATTTGTTATCTTATGGGAACAGTGCAAAGAAACAATATTTGATGACATTATTAAATCAACAGGATTTGCTTGGCAATACTACCTGCCATTAACTACACTGCAATCAGGATGTGATCCTCTGCATCTAATTCCACTATAAATTTATTCCTTCCAGCTATCTAAGAGCACTAAGAAACAGGATATTAAAAGATTTAGGTCCTGATCCAATAAGGGCATTAAACAAGTCCTCAAATTTAGGTATATAACTCGTGCTGTTGTCCCCTTGCATGCTAAAGTACATTGCTGGATCAGAGGGGGTAGTTTTAGAAAGTTTGAGATTCCTTCAGAAAGTTCCTAGTATTAACAGTGCCTCTGCCTGCCTGCCAACCTACACATGAGAGCCCGGGAGGAGATGCTTGCCTTGCACTTTCCTAATCGTCTTGGTAAACGACTGTATGTTTTCCAGGTTGCGATAGCGATCACTGGGGACCCCACTGCAGCAACCGCTGCCAGTGTCAGAACGAAGCTCTCTGCAACCCCATCACGGGTGCCTGCGTCTGCGCGGATGGGTACCGAGGATGGCGCTGTGAAGAGCTCTGTGATCCTGGGAGCTATGGCAAGGGCTGCCAGTTTAAATGCCAATGTCACAACGGAGCTACCTGCGACCATAAAACGGGAGAATGTCACTGTGCTCCCGGATACACAGGGGTATTGTAAGTTCAACGATAGATGTATTTTACTCCGCATCATTTAACAGCCTTGCTTTGACTACTTTTAATGCAATGAGTAATTGGCAAAATTCACACAATCTCTATATTATACACTTTCCTTTGTAGCAATCAGGTAACAATTTCAGAGAGACTAAATAAAGGAAAATCTCCTAATTATGTCTGTCTGCATAATAAAATAAAATTTAGTGCTAAAGTGAACTTAAAAATCCATTATATTTTCCAGCTTGTACAACAACTGTACCTGTTTCTAATTTCAGTATGTGAATGCAATCCAAATTGCAGGTGAGTTTTTATAAGCAATTGGACATTCGACACATTAGCAGTCCAGTGCAGTATCAAATGGGACTTACCATCCCCAATTTATTTGACTTTCAATCTAACTGAGGAAGCATTACTGTTAACTATATCAGCTTACTATCTAGGGGGTAAATTTCTAGCGTAGTGAGCAGGGATTTAGCGGTGTGACTCCTATTAACTTTAACGAGAATCATGTAGCTAAATCCCCATCCACCACACTGAAGGTTTACCAGTAGGATTCACAAAATCTGCATATTAATTTTAGGACAGCAAGCAATAGTTCCTTGTTTAAAATTGCCCACAGTGTAACATTAGTTCTCATTAGAGATCTTTCAGTAGTTTCAGAAGTAATTATGTTTTTCAAAATTATTTAAGGGGAAAAGAGAATTTAGTCACTGAATTTGGTTGGAGATCTATTACAGGTGACTTTTAAGACTTTTGCAGTCTAGTATTATTTGTTGACCTGCATGAAGGGGAAGGTAAAAAATAAAGACAACATTAACCCTCATAAATAAGTGATACGCCTTATTTAGTACCTGATTTCCTCATAGACTTGCAACCTGAGTCCTGGAAGCACTCACTGTTAAAGACTCTGCTTACTATTAGGAGTTGTCCCATTGACCTTAGTATGCCACTTCTCAGCAGTAAGTACTTGCAGGGCCGTACGTTGGATGAACATCCTCATCAGAGGATAGTCAGTTAGGGGAAGAACCTACTGTAGTTTCAGAACCTGGGATTAGAGAAAGAAGCGATGCTGAAAAGCATCAATGTGCAAATGTAGGAGACTGGTTTTTGCAGGGAGTAGCCTTACATTGGCCCCTTATGAGTACTGAGAGAGACCCAACGAGCTTAAATAGCCTTTAAAGGATGCTGAGTTCTTGCCAGTCCATTATACCCTGCAAATGTTAACATTTAGTAGTGACTGGAGAAATTTCAAGCATTTTAATCCCATCCTTTTATTCTATTTGCAGCTTCTTTTGTTGCTATGTCACATAATTCGCATTGAGGGCTTCATCCTGCAACTCTTTCTTACTTTCTCAGGCTATTTTAATGGATGTGAGTTGTCCTGTTGAGATGGGTGGAATTTGGTATGTGCATAAAGATTACACACATGCATCAGCCTTACAGGATCCATGCCACATAAATAAATAGTAAAATAAATAAAATAAATAAGCAGAAATAAAAGAAGTCATGGCTAATTGGTAATGCCAGTTGAGGCTTACTGATGTTTCATCATTTACATAAGGACTCCCATGATGACCTGTGTTGTGGATTTTCCTCATTTACTGTTTTCTGTAAGTTCTTTTAAATGACCTCTTTGGTTTTTGTTTCTTCTCTCTCCACAAAGTTGTGAAGAGCGCTGTCCCCCAGGCAGCCACGGAGCTCAGTGTGAATTGCGCTGCCCTTGCCAGAACGGCGGAGTCTGCCACCACATCACTGGAGAGTGCTCCTGTCCTGCTGGCTGGACGGTGTGTATTTTGTTCATACTCATCCCTCATTTAGAGGTTGGAATAGGACGTTAATTGTTCACTGTCTAGGAAAATGCCTTCCCTGTGTGCTTGTGATGCATATCTGCTATTTCTTGTCACGAGGCTCTAACGATTCTGAAACTGGGACCACCTTTGTTGTGGGTGCACAGCACTTACATAGACAGGCCACCAGTCTACGACTGGTAGCGACCATCACAGGGTTAAAACAAACAACAGTAAACCAAGCAGTGACTACTCATTACGCTCCTGTGTGGGAGAAGAGAAAAAAAAATTGTCTCTGAATTACAGTTCCTTGGAATATTCCCTGCACCCATAGATACTGCCCTCACACAGGACAGAATGCTCAGCTCAACATTGTCAAAAGCACTGTACTGCTTCCTCTTCAGGAGAGAGGGAGATGGAGAAGCCAGGGGGAACTCGTTAAAGCAGTCGTTAAAGCAGGACTATACATGGGACACAGAGACCAGTTTAGTGTCCTGTCCTTACTCAGGCATAATTCCCATTGATTGCAATAGATTTGCTTGCATCAGGGGTTGCACTGGAGAGAGCAAATTGCCCTAATCTTTAATCCTTTGTGTCAAGAAAGCAAGGCCAAACATTTTTAAAGTCCTCAACTTTATCAATAATGTAATAATTAACTCTCTTGGGGGTTGCCAAGTCTCGCAGGCCTACATACCACTTAGCTGTACTAAATTTTCTGGCATTTTTCCTGTATCTGACAATTAGTCTCTTGGCAATCTCACTGGACTTTAATGCATACAAGTACTGTGACTTTTTATTTTAATACATGGAAGACCCTGAAGTTCATCATACAACCATGGCTTCTGATGTGGACCTTACACCTGTCGAAACATTTAAGAGCTCAGAGAGATGTTTATGTTCCTTTAGATTAGTACAGCAAATGCTGCCTCCATTTGATCACACAGCTGCTTTTAGTTAAAAAGTGCCGACCATGAGATTCTGGTGGCTATCATCAGGCAGCGACATGGGAGAAGAACATTGCTGCACATAATTTTTGGTGGAAGCTGCGTATAGAAAATCTCCCTCTAACTGGAGAGTTAGAGTCTCCCTAATGTGGCCAGTCATGGCCAATGATATGATGATTTTATTCCATTTCAAATGACAAAGCAGGCAAAACTTTTCAGAAACTTAGGTAAGAATGTGGCACCTTACCCTCAACTGGCATTCAGTGGGGACAAAGAAAAAGTTCTTTCCTAAAGAGTACTTGAGCTAAAGCATAAAGGAAGCAATTCAAATATTTTTGAGGGCCTATCAGTCCATTCTGGCACTACCCCTAAGAGATGATCGCTAAAGTGATTAGCAGAAAAATATTACTTAAAAGTCTTTTTTTCACCTCCCCTTATCTTCTGCATGCCAATATTTCTGAGGATCTGAGTTGGTTTACTGTACTCTTCCTTACCTGTATTTTATCAGGAGTTTTCTCTTTTTGTTCAAAATTAAAAAATCACTAAAGAGATGTAAGAATATCAGAATAGAGCAGGAAGTTTTTAGATGTCTTTTAGGATGCAGCGTAGACCCTAAAGAAGAACTGCAGCACTGGGGCTGCACAGCAGCTGTGGTTGTGTATTCTGGCCCACTTCTGCCCCATTCCTTACCGCTTGGAGTTTCTTTTCTGCATTATTAGTGGCCCAGAGAGACTTTCCTGAAAACTGTTGTTGGCTGCTCTGTCCCTAGAGAAACCCTAGAGTTAACAACTGATGTTTGAAACAAGCATAACTGAAAATTGAAGAGGGACATCAAGTATTCTGAGGACAGAAACAGAAATTATAAGTAAAAGCACTCAGCTTGTAAATGTTGAGATTTTAAGTATAAAGGGTCTCTCCAGGGTTTTAATGAAAAGCTGATAATTCAGTACACAGAGAGAGAAAGAATATTTTTTCATGCTATATTTTTAACTCTTCGTGGTTGGAATGATATGGGAAGTGAGACATGAGTGGGCTGTAAACGAGCAAGAGAGATGGGATTGCTAGACAGCATTCATTTTATTTCACACCATGGTTAGTCTTTCTTTGACATCAGGAATTTTACTTGCTGATTTTGAGGCTTGAGACTGCACGTATGTATTGAAAATACTGTCATGTTGGAAGGAGAGAATTCTCTCTGGATTTATACAAGTGCAAATCCACTTGGATTTTTGTGCTGCTGGATGAGCTGCAACTTTTATCCTTTGCTAGAGTAGGCTTATTAACAGCAGCTCTGCTCCCTTAGGGGCTTGGTTGCCTGTGGGATATGCAAGGGGAGGCAATAAGTTGAATAGGAGGAAGTTCTAGGGTTCTTAGGTCCTTCCTTGGATCTGCCATCTTCAAAGCCTGGTTCTTTTATTACTTGTAATATTTCTTTCCTCCTGCTTCCTCCCACCCAGTGCAGACTCTCACAGAAGCACAACAAGTTATACGAACTGCGTCCTGTGAGATTTTACCATCCCATGGGTTTTTCAGCAAGAGGATGATGGCTAACAGCGTATATTGCTGAACGAGTCAACAAAATGTGGCTTCCAGCATGCTACGATTTTCCACTTCTGTGTCTTTGTGGCTATGGGAGTTAGTGGGTGGCTGCTTTAGGGCCTCATTAACAATTTGCAGGTTTAATTCTATACATCTTTCTCATTTGCAGTATTAAATTCTCCAAGCGCTCTCAGGAAGTAGGGAGAGAAGTTAAATGTAGCGTTTACAATGCTTCTCAGAAACACTTTTAAAGGACTAGATCTCCATGCTGAGGACAGCAGCAATCTCTCCTTAGAGGACAGAACATTTGTCACTGGCAACACACCCTGTTTGGTCCCAGATCCCATTCTCAAGGTTCTGCATCATGGTGCCATGTTAATACAACACATTCTACTAATCACTTCTTTCTCATTGCCTCCGGGCTTTATGAAGCAACTGTAATTTGTATTTTTGCCTATTTTTCTTTCAGTTGTGGATTTTAAATATGGGGGGGGGGGGGGGGTGAGAAAATGGAGCAGAAAAAAAATCTTTTCTATACTACAAAATGGTAATATAGCAAACAATGTCAAAAGCAGAAGCTGATGAGGTCAGGGCCTTAAAAAAAGTGCTGATGGTGTGTACTTTACTGATTAGATGTATAAGCAGCAGAAAACGTTGGTCTGACATTTGATCCTCCAGAGACAGATGTTTTGGATTCCCTTAGTACATATTAATGCAAAAAGTATGCTAAAGATTCTCTTGGCTCTGGGGGGATGCATCATGGAGCATTGCTTTCTCATCATTTGTTGATAGAAATCCTGTTCCTTTTGAGACATGAAGAGGGAAAGTATTTATTATCAAGATAAATGGATACTTACATTTTCAGATGTATAGTGTTGTGTATTACTCAAGTCCAGAGACACCATTTTTTTAACACTGTAATCTGAATGTTCTTGAACTGAGGCCAACCTGTCTATTTTACAGCCACGGAGCCACCTATCACTGCTTGGGAAAGGCTTGAAGTATCTGTTTTATGATTACGTTGAAGAGCAGCCTCTCCACTTTGGGGTTGTTGATATTGCTGAACTTCCCAAACTGTTGAGAGAGAATCCCAAGGGGTGAAAGCAGCCATTATGTTCTGGCTTTATGTTTTGTATAAGTTTGGTCTAATATGTGCCTTGTTCAAAACTCAGAGCCCCTGGGCTTGGTTAGGGAAATAAGACTTCTGAGAGATTAAAACGAAATAATAATAGGGACAGAAAAGCACCATTTCTATCAAACACCGTGCACTGTGCATGGCACTGGCAGCACCACTTGCTACAGTTGCCAAACATTTTCCATTAGGGGACCCCATCTTCAGATCACAGCACTGCCAGACTTGTGTTGGCTGAAGACACTCAGCTGGATGCCAGCCTCAGATTTTATGTTTGCTCACATAAAAAACCATTTGTACAACTTCTAAGGAAGTCTAGGGAAATCCTTCTAAGGCCTTGATACTTGGCATGGGACATCATGTGATACTTGGGGGAAAACCACCTGAGTTTGGCAGATAAATTCTCCAAAGACACAACCCATGGTAAGCATTCTCTGCCTTGGGGCTGAACATCTGGAACAAGGCTTGCCCTGCAATTGCTTTTCCTGACGAGCAGTGCCAGGGTGCACAACCAAGAATGGCAGTCTGTCTTTTCTTCTCTTCCAGGGAAGGTTAAGCAGGGAGGAGAAGGAGAAAACAACTCAGACATGGGGATTTGGGTCCGGACTAAAAGGGAGTCTGCAACAAGGATTTGGGATAGACTGGAATAAAGAGGCAGGAGAGCAGAGGGCAGGGAGCCTAAAATGGTGGAAAGAGGTAGCCACCGAGGTGTGGCGTTGAGGCAGGTCAGGGACTAAGATATGTCTCCAAGGCTGGGGATAAGGAGCTGGGAGGATGTTGGATGATGCATCCAGCCAGTGTTCAGTGTTTAGGCAGATTTTCCATCACAAAATCACTTCTTCTGGCCAAAAGACTGCTGCACTGCTGGTGTGGAGAGTCAAGTTGCTTCTGCGTCATCACTGGTGACTTCCTGCAACTGTCCCAGTCTCTTGTTCCCATCCTGCCTCCTCTGTGGCTTAGGCAAAGCACTGGCAGATGCCATTCTGTGCTGCTTGAAGAGATGAGTGTGGGGGCTGGAGGAAGACAGAGATAACGAGTTAGGTAGGATCTAAGAGTACAGCAGTTGCATTTGGTCTTCTAGGGATGAAGTGGTGCTCTCTGAACAGGGGAGAACATCATAGGCTCACAACTAGCAGAACTTCATCCTCCCAGTGCAGCCTTTCCAACAATCCCCCTCTTCCCGAATGTTCATTTTGTGATACTTACCCAGGGTAGGTCCAACAACGTTTCTGACTCTCTATTTCACAAAAAAACACCAGTACCTATGCAGCTTTGTAGTCTCCTTTAGTTGCCTTGAACTTCTCCCAAGCCTTCCCTTGTCTATTGAAGGGGCAGTGAATATCCTGCCACCCCAGCTGCAGTTTGCGGGGGAGATCCAAAGAAGGGAGTTATCAGTGACTGTACAGTGGCGAGAAAAATCCCTTCTGGAGATAGGGTGGACAGGCATTTACTCTGACAGCAGAATTTTGAGACTGTCTTTAGCCCATCTTAAACAGAAAAAATATTGCTGCTACACTTAGATCTGGTTTTAGCAAGAAGGACAATAAATATCCAAGCTGTATATAGAAATTTATTGCATTATGAATGTTGACTGAAATATTGCTCTTTCTGCTACCTCACCAGGGGCTGGTGTGTGCACAGCCATGTCCTCCTGGAACATTTGGAATTAACTGCAGCCAGGACTGTCCATGCCACAACGGAGGACACTGTGATCCAGTGACAGGAAAATGCGTCTGTACAGCTGGCTATATAGGAGACAGGTAAAAATCAAAACCTCAAAGCCTTTGGTTTTAGCCATGGACTGTCAATATTTATATCCTTTCTAGACCAATCTTACTCTCTGAAAAATGGTGTTATGTTTCTATTGCTCCAATTAGGTTCATCCTTCTGAAGCAGCTCAAGCATTATAAATGTGGCAATGTTATTACTTTTTATTGGCAATGCTCTCCATTAACAGGGTTTTTTTTAATATAACTTTTAAAATTTAATGGATTAAATTTAATTTAGATATTTACAGTGATAAATTTAATAGAGAGCATTACATGTTTACAAGATATGTAAATGAACTATATTTATACAAATTAATATCCTCAAGAGTAAGCAATGCAGCAGTTTAATGTTTCCCTCAGCCCCTCTGTGCTGCTGCAGCACTGATCCATCTCAGACACCAACAAAAGGTGATAAATCCTCAAAATTTATAAACGAGAGCCTTCACCCATAAATCGATCAGAGAAGATGATAATATTGTTTTACAAAGGTGTCACGGATTTAGCAAAATGACTACACAGCAAAGTCAAGGTGGGATTGTAACACATGTTGGCTTAGCCCGGCTGATCCTGCCAGCAGCACTAACCATGGCGGGGAAGCTGCAGTTAAACAAGCTTTCATATGCATTTTTCACGAGAGGTTGGGGGCACAGCTCACTGGTGTATGCTATGCTAACGCCCTTTCTCCTATAGCTTCCCTTTTTTTATTAGCTAGAACAAGCTAGTATCAGTATACTGACATATGCTACAATTATACTTTTATGCAGCAAAGCTCATTGGAATTTCTCATTTCTTGCTTCATTGTATAATCAGCAGGTCTTTATAGCACACAAACAGCCCGGCCTTCAGCACTGTGCTGGGGTCCAGAAGGCTATGCTCCTCCCCATTAAATGTGAAAGTTCCTTGTTTCCATTTTATCGACAGCAGTAATTGGAGGGGGCTCTGGAGATTAAGTCAGGATTTGCATGTGGTTGAATATAGTGGAAATACAATTATTTCAAATTAATTTACCGAAGAAGACATCAGTGTCTCTCTCTTCCCCCATCCTCCATCTGGAGAGAGTGATTTCAGCCATAGGGTACCATATTATTACTGTTGCTAACCAAAGCTTTCTCTTTTTCTCCTTTTGGAGACAATTTCACTAAAGGAAGCAACTGCGCAGTGTGGACACTTGCACTGGTGACCGCACTTCAATCCCAAGCTGTCCCCAGTTCTGGCCATGCCCAGGAAGGCTGACAGGGGCCCTCTGTCTTGAGGCCTCCTCATTTGGTTGTTGCAGACCTAGGTCGATTTCTGGCTGTAGGTGAATCAACAGCGTTCAAGCTGTCAGGAGCTCGCAGCCAGCAGCCTGCAGCTGAGCCAGCTTCTTTGCTCAGCTGCCAATATAACCCCCAGCCACGAGGGAGGACATGCAGCAGAAGAGCTGGCTCTGCTACAGGCGTGTGGCACAGGGAAAGAACAGTAATAGAGTCGCCGAACTGCCTGCAACACTTGCTCCAGCTGTGAGAGTAAAGAAAGGACCTTTGGGGACGAGGAAAGGAGATGGCAAGTGGAAAGCAGAAGACTTAGTTCTGCCTGCTGTCAAAAGCAGAGGGGTTTTGCTGCTGAGCGCCCTTAAAGAGGGGCTGGAGAAGGTGGCTCGGGGAGAGACTGAGCAGAGGAGGCACTACAGGGCAGACCTGACAAGAGTTCACAAGAATTGTCCTTGAGCAAAAGGAATGTGGACTCTTCAGAGCTGTACTTGGAGAAAAGCGAGAGAGATTTGGACTCTAAAGAGAGATGTGGCTTGGGAAGGCAGAAGCAGAGAGGGAGAAAATAAGGCATGATTGGCTGGAAGAGGTGGAAAAGAACCCAAGGGAAGGTCTCACTTTGGCCCTGCACCCAAGCAAAACCCTTAGGAGTGGCTCACCTGGCCTCTCCTGGAGCAGGGAAGAAAAAGACACTAATGGCAGAGGCAGAAGAGCAGAAGTGCAGGCGTGTGAAAGGATGAATGAGAACAGGAGAAAGTTAGGTAAACGGGCAGCTCAGAAAGCTTTTCTAGCAGCAGGGAAAAACTGTGTTAGCCTAGAAATTCCCACCTTTCAAACGAGTTCTCAGAAGGCTAAAACATGTTTATCTATCAGCCTTTAATCGGCTTTTAATAAGGGAAGTGAAACCTTAGGCCCATTACACTCCATTGGAGCTCTGCCTCTCACTTGGGCTAGGACAGCGCGTTGCCTGTCATGGTTTGTTCTGAACAGGCACGCACACCCTTACCTTGCTGTTAGCTACAGTTAGCTAATGGTAGATTGCCCGTTGATTCCAGTGAGGGCAGGAGCAGGCACGAGGTCTTTAAAAAGTCTAAATTGCTTCCCTTAGTTATGTGTTCATACCGCATGGACAATGGGACAGATTAGTCAGCACCGGTTTAGCTTAAAGTCTCTTTTACTTTCTGGATCTCATGCAACTGTTGCAGCGTTACAGTATAATTGCAAGTATAACAGGAGAATGCTGCCACACAACAAAACAGTGTTTTCCTTAAAATTCTACAAGGCAGTGAAAAAATTTTCTTCATAGTAACAGATATTGTGAATAGCAACAATGAAAACGTAAACACACTTTATCAACTATCATCTTTTTTAATTGTCAGCAAGTACTATATAATAGCACAGTTCATAGTCTTGCGCAGAAGATAATAAATATAGTTAGATAAATATTTGTGGAGATGAAATGGTCATGAAGGTCTACGTAAGTGTAATTGCCACACTTTGTTCCCCACCTGTTTTCCAGGAAGCGGCACTGCACTAAATATCTAGAAAATTGGCGAGCGCTATTAATAACTCCAGGCAGCTTTGTGCTCTGCTAAAATGACTGCATATGTCATGTAAATGTATGTTTTGCAAACTGGAAAGGAATAATAGCAGAAGCACAGTTAGAAGCTGAGGATGGGGTGTCTAAGAATTCAGTGGCTGACAGGAAAAGTGAGCATACTGTTTTAAATTTGTTTTCTGTATTGCCATTAACCCTAACGATTGAATCTTAACAGAATAAATAGCACATTTGTTACAACAATATCAGCAGACTTATTCTCTTGTTGTTGTGTTTGTACCTGTACCTTTTATCGACAGGATGGCAATCTCCAGGTTAGTGTGTTTTGGATGGCTTTTAATATTTGTCTGTGCTACATAAATGTGATCACTGTTTCAAAAAGAAACAAACAGAAAAGCCTAAAAAACTTCACAGCATTATTCCATGAAAAAAATTTATCTGGAAAAAATGTAGGTGTATGTGCTAAGTTAATCTGTTAAGCAGGCTGTCTTATGTTTAATATTTTGTGAAATTGCTTCCATTAATTCTACAGGTGACAGCCATATTATCCTATCCCAACCCAAATAATTATAGTACATATTAAAGTTCAGTGGATATTATAATACGAATCTCCCCAGATAGGCAGAAAGCAGTGTAAATTAAACAAGAAACATAACTAGGGCTTAGCAGCTCATTTTGTAATTTAATTGAACAATGTATCTGGTTGTTAATGGTGCTATGGACACATTAGATTGATATGTTGCAAAGGAAGGATGTTTAAGTAGAAAGCTAATTCCTGCTGTGATTATTCTTATGTTCCAGAGGAGTCATTATTAGTATTCTTTGTATAAAATTCATTAGCAGTAGCTGCTTGATCTCCAAATAAATAAGTTGGTTAAATTGTTAGTAGAAAAAGGCTAATTATGTAAATGGATTAGGTCGTCAATATTTCATTTCCAGATGCTTTTCTCCCTGCTAGGTAATGCTTCATCTTCTATAAATATAGAATGATATAGTGCACTATTGACTAAGTATTCATCTCGTTGAGTACAGTGCTCTCCTGCTAACTAGTAGAGCTGTGCGCAGCAATGGAGACATAAGGCATCTTAATATGTTCTTCATTGCATTTCATTTGCTTTAAGTGTTTCAGTCCTACTGTTACCCATTCTTTGCTGGTTATTTCCTTTGCAGCTGAACTACCCTGAGAGCAGCAGGGCCAGCAGCCAGTGCTGCTGGTGATTCTCTGGGCTCTTTCCCTCCCTGTTCGTCACAGGCTCCTCTCTCTGGGTCTCATATGAACTCCTGAACTCGGATTGTGTGACTAGTAACTGTGTTGATGCTCGCTGCGATTAAATCACTAGCTAGGCCTTTTGCTTTGTTTGTTTATTTTTAGTAAAACGTGATAATCTGAAGCTGCAAAAGTAATGCTCTTCTTATATACTGACTGTGTTCATTGCAGTTTTGCCTGGCTTGCATCACACATTAATCTTTTATTACTGGTCATTATATTAACTCTCACCTGCCAGCTGTGAAATGACCTGCAGAAAGACATTTAACAATTGCCTCTATCCACTGAGTTTACAGTACACTCTTTAATCAATGCTTAGGATTAAATTAATGCTGATAGGCAATTTCCAATACCTGGCATCCGTGCGATAAGGGAATTGGGCTTTTCTGGGCTTCTTTTTCTTTTTTTATTAACTGAAAAGGCCTATCTGTATTTCACGGTGGATCATGTAAACTGTAGTACTGACTCGTTGCAGAATTTTGAAACCACCGAATTATGTCAAGCAAGCACGGAATCAGTTGCTTTCTTTAGGACCTTAGTTGAGCTTTTCAAAGTAGGAAATATTATGAACACTTGAACTGGTTGTGTAGGACAATGAAACAGACTTTTTGGCAGATTTCATAATGTATCCAGCAGGGAAATACTTTAAACAGTGCATGGAAGGTGCAATTTAAAACAATCTGTGTATAGTGTTTGCAGGTTCCATTTTTATGTGTATCAAATATTAAAAATGTTGGCAATTTTGGAGAAGATACTACACTAAGGAGCGTGAAAGTGATTTGTCTTGAGATTTTATACTACTGAGCATCCCTGGAGTAAGAGATGAAAAGCAAACTTGAGCTTTAGTTACTCAGAACACACAGAAAAGACAAAGGAGTATATTTTCTCCTAGTTGGTATAAAGCTGGTGCAATGTCAGCATAAAGGGAAAGTAAAACTATACGTTGCTACACTTTCCTAAGTATTTTTTAATAGACCACATTTCCTTTCAATCCTCATTATCACTAAGAGGACCATATGCTTTTAAAGAAGGTGCACAATCCTTCTGTCATAAAAAGCAAGCAAACACATGAGGTTTTTTTAATAAAGTATCTTATTCTATATCAACTTCTTATGGTTGATGAATGGAATCGTCAAGGTCCAGGAAACAAGAATGCACTTTGTTAACTAAGGTAATATTAACTAATGCAAATTTTGCAGGATATAATTGGACAGAGATTAATGCACTTTCAGTTAACAGCAATTTACACACCCAAGATATCACATCACTCCAATGATATCATCAGTTCACAGTATATTACTTAAATAAATGAGTAATGATTTCATACTTAATTCAGTAACAAAAACATTCCCATGTAAAAGTCATAAGCAGACTAGACTATAGCATTTGATTGGATCCTGTCTCACCTATTTCATTGCAGGTGTCAAGAAGAGTGTCCTATTGGGACATATGGCTTTCAGTGCACACAAAGATGTGACTGCCAAAATGGTGCAAAGTGTTATCATGTAAATGGAGCATGTATGTGTGACCCTGGATTTAAAGGGATTTATTGCCAAGAAAGAATGTGTCCAGAAGGGTTTTATGGGCTCAAATGCAACAAGAGATGTCCTTGCAATATTACCAACACTCTCAGGTATGTGCATCACATTATATACTAGTGCAGGGACTGGTCAAATAAAAGCATTGGGAAAAAATTCAATTAACTACACCTACTCCCTTTTTCTCTGTAGTTTTAATTAAGAACACAGACGGTTCCTCTGGACTGCAACCTTTGATTTAAATGACCTCAGGTTTGGAACCATAAGCCTCAGTTCAGCCAGCTACTAAGCATGTACCTGTTAACTATTTAAACAGCTCTGCTAAAGTCTGAAACAATCTGACATGTGGCCTTATCCTGTACCTGCAGTCCTTTAGGCATGAGAACTACCATATGATTCCCATATGTGTGTATAATAACCCACTGAAGTTGATAGAATATAGATATATTTACTCAAATCCATCAGTTTGGCTCTTTTTATGACATAGGTTTTCTTGTTAGATCTATAGACAGCAAGGGGACTTTCAAAATGAAACCTAATTTACTTCAGTTTATGTCTCGTGGCAAATTACCTTGTTCAAAACACTTGAGGCAAATGTATAAATAGACTGAAATCAATATCCCCAAGTCAGTCTATGGAACCGTAATGAAGTCGACATTGTCAAAATAGACATCTCTTCTCATGTGTGCCTATTTTTGCTCTGCATTCAGTATGTGTATATGTGAAATATTCAGGAAAATAAATATCAGGGAAGTGTACCTAAAATGGAATAAGCCTCACTTAAAAGGTCAGGTTTTGATGTATTATTCCCTTTCGCTTTTTTAGGATCTGATTCCTGAGGTTTTCATTACTAAGAGCTAGAGCCACAGACAGACTTGAGCACCTAACATGGGATAGGTTGGATTTACTTTTCCACCGCAGGCTTGAATAAGTTTTCCAAACCCTGAAAAGGGAATAATTTAAGACTCTTCCCTATTATCCTGTTTGTTACCTTTTGTAACTCCTTGCCTTGTTTACTGACTGCTGGAATTGCTGTTTGGAGGTTCCTCACTCCCTCACATACAGTAAAGGGAGCCTGGACAGTAAAAACACCCTGGCATGAGCTATTCTGATGGACTAGAGTGCCCACATTTCCTTACCATGCCTGCAAGATGCTGAGCCCCTCAGCTCCCGCTTGATTGCCTCCTTTTTCTGTCCGTTACTCTTAAGCATTCATAGCCAATTCAGGATTGTGTAGGCTTCACAGGGAGGTGGGGATAATTGATGCCCAAGGAAATATGCCCTTGATACGGACATTCTTGAATTTTAAACCAGACAGGTAGGGACCTGACTGTCTTGCTGATGATGACAAACCTACCTTGTAATCTTGCAGCCTGCTAAAATATAAACACTCTCCTCAATTATGTATGCAAGCAATACCACCTAATTTGCGTGCATGCACACACACACACACGCACACACACACAAATACTTCAGGCAAATCTGTTTGTGTGCTTGAGATAGACTCTATTTGTCTCAGTCTTGGAAATAAACAGGTGATCTTTCTTCTGAATTCAAGTTCAACTGTGAGTGGTGAGGCTTTGCTTAACTGAAAGTCAGAGCTCACAATGGATTGTTTAAAAGCCTTGTAATTCTGATGATACGAGTCCTCTACAGAAAGGTAGCTCTAGCTCTACTGGGTTTGACAGGGAGGATCCAAGGTGTTTGACACCTCAAAGGTAGCTCTGTACCTTCTATCACTTCTGTGGCTTCTGTCACTTCTGATTATTTTGTGCATCATGAAATCATTGCTAAAAATAACATCCCTAAGGCATGAGCTGAGCATTATACACAAAAGGTTAATGTTGTGTTGTACTGAGGGTAGGGGATGTCTCAAGAATTACTGCAGAGTGAGCTAAGGTATAAATTCCTGCGTGTCACACTACTCTGCAGTACCTGCCAGCGTGCACGGCTTAAACCTGCGGTAAATACAAGGTAAACTGCTCCTCAGTGAAAGCTATTCTTCCTGTGTACTGGAGGGTGAGAATACGCTCTTGGACAGCAGCTGCCACAGTGTGTCTTCACCCCCTCTCCTAGCCTGCAGAACCCCGTTTGTGTGCCCATTTTCCCAGAAAGGTGTAAACAGAGAGGAAGGACTGCAGGCCACGGGCAAGGCTGAGCTTGGCTGCTGTTTCTCAGCTAACTGCTCAATTCATTAAGAGTCTTTTAAGAGGGGGAAGATTGTGGGTTTGAGGTTGCAAGAGTTCATCCTGGGTTACTCAAAAAACTACCTGGGAAGTGCTCTGGGGGTTTGCCAGAAGATCCTTCCTGAAAGAACAGACTAG
The DNA here is from genome assembly GCA_009819775.1 of Phoenicopterus ruber ruber. Taxonomy (NCBI): domain Eukaryota; kingdom Metazoa; phylum Chordata; class Aves; order Phoenicopteriformes; family Phoenicopteridae; genus Phoenicopterus; species Phoenicopterus ruber. The sequence continues at coordinate 3,122,645 of CM020225.1, forward strand.
CACCATCCAGCTGTGAAGAAAGGTGAGGTCTCAAGTTTGGGAGAGCTCAGAAAGGTGGAGGATTGAATCCTCCCACAGCTCTTCTCTGGGCATGTGGTTATTCATACACACCGTGTACCTGCCCTGTGCGTGGTTGCTGTCTGACAAATACATTTTGTGCCTTCCCTCCCATCACTGCTCCATCAGCTTCACTTGCAGCATCCTCTGCTAAGATGGTATCTCCATTTCCTTAATAAATGAGTCTAGTCTCTCCATTGATAAAAATCTCTCTTTTGCCTACATCTTATCACTGCTGTTATGGAACAAAGAGATATCAGCCAGCTGTAGATCTGTAAATGTTCTTTCATTCATCCATGGTATTTCAGCTTTCCACTTTTCAATGAGCTCCTCAAAGTGCCGGCAATTTCTGAGCCAAGGAGTGTCAGAGTTGATGGAAGATGACCTTCTCCAAAGGCACTCCATATTCTGAACAAACCTTTATACTCATTGTTTAACCAGTCCCATACAGCATACTTCTCTTCCCACCCACCTCCTCCCATTCCTCCCCTGATTTTTTATCATTACTGGAACTGTGATCTTCCAAAGTGATTCATTTACTGACAGCCATCTATTTTCCCCAGAAGCAGTTTAAGCTGTTGGCTACTTGTTGCAAGACCTAAGTGTGTGAGGTAATTATATAAACACTTGAAAGAAGGTGAGGGAAGCTTGCTTATTTCTGTCAGTGGTTTTGACTCATTTGATCTGGTTATTGGAGAGCTGGCTGGAACGGAAAGTTCTGGGGGGTTTGAGGAGCAGGTTGGGGAGGAACATTAAGAAATACACAATCAGCTTTTCTATTTTCATGGGTCTATCTATTTTAATGTCTGAAGAGACCAATGTGATCATCTAGTCTAACCTCCTGCACAGTAACGGCTGAAGAACATCATCCAATAATTTCTGCATCAAAGCACGCTGAAAGGCACTTTGTACAGGACTTTTGAACAACCCCAGAATCAGGTAATTTAGAATGCGCTGGTGACTTGGGCTGCCCTTCCACAGGGAAGGATGCACCTGGAAAAAATCCCCCCGTGCAAAACACCCACGTTGAGACAGTCTACAGTAGTCAGAAAGACATAATCCTGGTTTGCTCTTCTGAAAAGCAGAGAGGGAAATGAATAGCTGGAATAGCCTCAGCCACCCACCCTTCTTGAACACTGGTGTGGAGCCAGCGTGTGGAGCCATATGTCTGTAGTAATGTCGTTCCCAGGTCAGAGACATGAGAAGGGAAGGAAGACACAGTGACCTCTTAAGCCTTGACACTTTCCTCCTGTGCCGGAGTCAAATGAAATGGATAGATCTCCAGAGGCTCTAATTCTTGCCTCAACACTGGAAAGTTTGGAAGGACCAAACCCCATGGACCTTACATGAAGTTTTGCCTTAACCTACATCAATAATGCACTTGAATGAGGCTGACTTTGAAGACCTGCTGGACTGAAGTAGTGGCCCTACACTCGTCGTGGCTACTTCTTTAAAAGCAAGAGGGCATTTTAGTAAGGGAGGCTGAATGTAGTATGGCCACCAAAAGACAGAAAATACTGTTAAATAAGGATTAGGGCTGTTGTTAATTAAGATGAGATGACTGGTGCTAGTGTATAAACAGAAAGTCAGAAAATGCACTGGGAAGAAGTTGTTTTGGCTGAAAGATGTGCAGAGAACAAATTCAGAATTTGGAACAGACTGTGCTGTCGAAAGCATTTCTTTTCCCAATTTGCCTTAAGAAAGTTAAATTACCTGGTTTCCTCAGATTTCCTCAAAATTAGATGCTTAAAAAATGTAAAGGTCAAAAATGACTTTCTGGGTTTCAGTTCAGCTAGAAAATTTAAAAAAATAAATCTTTTATTGCTGTAAATGTGGCTCAAAAGCCAGGGAGCATACAGCAGCTTCCAAACTGCGGCAAGAGCCATGGAACAATTTCCCCCTCATGGCATGTTGTGCGCTGTGGACAGCTTCCAGTTTCCACCTCTACTTGGCCTAGTGCCAGAGGAACACTTGGCTGCTTGCATTCACTCTAGGTTTTCTACACTATTCCTTCCTGGTACGCAAGAGATTTGAAGAAATAAAAGTTATTAAGATTCAATGCAAAATACTAATGTATAACACTGCCAAACTCTTTCGAGAGCGTAAGGTTCTCTTGCTGCTCGCAGCAGGTGGTTGGAAAGCAGATGTTAGCGGGTTTGCCTTCTGGGATCCTTTCAGAGGCCTCACGTTCTCTTACCCATCCATTCTGTGGTCCTTCTCCAGAGGAATTGCTTGTGTTTCTTAATTTCAGTTTATCGGTGGTATGGAGAAGTGTCTTACACGTGCTGCACCCCATGCTGGCAAAATGTTACATGGACTCATGACCTTGAAAGGTGCATTCGGAACAGGAAGGGAGGAATGATACAAGTAATTCACATTGCTAGCTGTATTTCCTGTTCTTTGCCTTAACACCTTTGCCATTAAGCACCTCAAACTTTGCAACCTCAATGCAGCTAGCATTTCGTTCGCTGGATAGACTGGATGCATAGATGGCTGGCTGGATTATAGATGAGTTTCCAAGCTATAGTTATATGTCTAGGTGCATAGTTTAAATAATAGAATGACATTTTACAGAATACCAATATAATAAGAGAGAGCATTCTTAAATCACACATACATGCATACATATACTATTTCTACATCACGAGCTGCAATATATTTAGTATGTATGTAACTCTGCTGACTTTAATTACTGGAAGAGTTCATACATACCAGAATAGAAAGAAGCAATTAATAATAAAAACTTAGTATATTTAGTGATATCAGCTGCAGATCTTGAAAGGTTTTCCAAAGGAAGAAAGGCATCATTTTACAGATGAGGAAGATGAATGCAGAAAGAGTAAGTTACATGGCCAAGATTCACTGGCAGGATTGGGAAGAGAACAGCTGTCTTCTGAGTTTTGGTTAAGCATCTAAATCACAGCCATCTTCAAGTTAACACTGCATCAGGGCACCTTAATTGTCAAACAAGTGTTCGTGATTCAGGGCATTGTATTCTTTGTATCTGAGACAAGTCTCCTGTGTCCCCTGGCCAGACACAGCCTGCAACCTCATTTCAGACCTAGCTGTGTAGGTTTGAGGTCCCTCTGCTTGTTACCCTACCACAGCACTATGGTACGTGTTAATGTTTGGCCTGCCAAAAGCCTTGGAGAGATTTATTCTGCTATTGTCGAGGAGAAGTTTCCCTTCTCCTGCTGTGTAGTCTTTTCACCAACTGTTGCTACCTACACAGAACTATTGTTATTGGTACCATAACTCTGGAATTTAATGTGGAGGATTTTGTCTAAGCCTACAATGCCAGCGCTCTGTACGACAGCAAAAGATAGATATTTCAAAGCACTGAAGGACTGCAAGTGCTTGGCCTAGGAGAACAAACAAAACTCTGATATGCTCAGGCTCATAATAAAATCATTCTTGCTTCAACAGGAGGATTATACAGATGCAGGGACCCCAACATCTGCATTGGGCTTTTCCTAGCTCATAGCCTCATGGAATAGTGGGAAAAGGCTTTAAAGGGAGCGGAATACGGTCCCAACCTTCCACCACACCTTGTTTCAGAGTACAAGCCCCTGTCTCCCACAGACTCTTCTGCAAAGCCTGTTTGGTTCTTGCTTCTTATTTTAGTGCATGTTAGGATGATTTTTCATCCCTAATGTATAGCTTGCATCCCATGCAAACAAGCTGTCCATTTTGATGAAGGAGCCAACCTTGGAGTAGAAATTCTTACTGAGTATAGTATTTTCAATTGAATTGTCATAGACTGGTTCAAACTGCCACGATCCTGTATTATGTTTGAAAGATTTAATTTAGCCAACAGATGCAGTTCTCATGGAACCATATAATACGTGTAGTAGTAGTGAAAACAGAGAAACAAGAAATCCACTTTAAAATATTTCTTTAATGTTTAGCCTTCTGCTCCTATTAGGTAATGATTAATAGACGCAGAGGGGGAAAAACCAAGCTTTTATTACTTTCATCTGAATGTTAAGAGGTGCTTTGTGAACAACCATAATTTCAGGGACTGCTTTGTCAGAAGAATTTCATGGATGGTAGTTTGTTAAGCTGATGAATTGTTTTAATTAGTCAGTAAAACACTATTTATGATGAAACATATGACACTCACAAAATTTGATCATTCTTAGCCACAACAGTATGTGACTAACCTCTCCTGCCAGTAATTGCCAGAAACATACTTGGAAATTACATTTTATGAGGTTACCTTGAAAATTAACATATACGATATTAATTTTATAGGTGTAAAGAAACGCATTCAGTCATGTCTGCAGTATTAAACTATAGCAATAAATAATCATAAGGGAAAATAAGTAGTTTCTGTAAGGCGAAGAAACAGGATAGAGGTCCATAGAGAGCCTTACTCTCCCAGCTGGCCTCAGACAACGTGGGGTCCTTTTCCAAAGACCAGGTTCCCTCTCCATCCCCTGCTCTCTCTTTTGACCATCTCATCTCCCCAGACTAGACATCCTCCTGTGCTCTCCTTTCCCATCCCCCAGAAACCTCCATCTCTTCAAACCAGGACTTAACACACCTCCAGCCTTCCCCTCCTTTCCTAGCCCCAGCCCCAGCCTCGGTGCGGCTCTCCTACTGTGGGAGGTCGGTGCCCTAAGGAAACCAGAGAGATGCTCCTTCTGTTCGTAGAAAACAGTGAATAAAGATAAACTGTTTCATAGCAGGAGGAGCAAGGGGGTAAGTCTTCACCAACTAGATGCAGAAGGACCAGGCATTGTCTGGTCTTTCGGGCTTGATTCTCCTTTCTGCTTTTCTCTCTGTGTGCTCTCACAACAGTGTGGAGTTGCCTGAATAGACATGAAAGCCAGAGGATTAATGTTGGGCAGCAATGCTCATTATTCAGCATAAAGGAACTTGACTCATTTCCTTGCACAGCTGAGATTTAGTCCCAGGGCTCCTGTTGACTCCTGCCCTGAATAAATCCCAGGGCTTCAGGTAGTGATCAGTTCTGTTCACTATGGCTGAATATTCCCTGCAAAACTCTTTCCAAGGAGATTTTTCCCTTCCAAAGCACTTTCCTTTCTACCTCTACCTCCCAAAAAGTTCTGCTGAGGTGGCACTCACTTTTAAAACACAAACTAGAATAGAACAGAATAGAGTAGAATAGAACAGAACAGAACAGAATAGAATAGAAAAAAATAGAATAATTTGTGCCAGGGGTCTCAGGTTTATCTTCACAACTCTCTTGATTGCATTCCTCTAACCATTGGAATTTCTCCTAACCCCGAACATCTTTGACTATATTACAGCCAAATAGTATGGCACATATACGTCATATACAATAGTATGGCTTAATCCTGATGTGATTAATGTCAGTAACCCAAGTCACATTGACTTGAGAATGGAAAAGCATGAACTTCAAAGGTGTAGAATCACCAGCGCTGTGGCAGGTCCCCGACAGCTGTGCCAGGCTGGTGTTTAGCACCATGTTCCCTGTTCATTTCCTGACTTATATGGCTGCTTATGATGTTCACCATCCTGAACGGTTTTCAGGTTTGTTATGTTCTTAGTGTGACTCTTGCTGGCACTGCGTTTAAAACATTCTACTCTATTTTTCTTTCATGTCCACATCTCGTTAACGTATGCCTGTCTTCATTAGTTGCCATCCACTGTCTGGAGAATGTAGCTGCAAGGCTGGCTGGGCTGGACTCTACTGCAATGAAACCTGTCCCCCTGGATACTACGGCGAAGGCTGCCAGCTGACCTGCCCTTGCCAGAACGGCGCGGATTGCGACAGCATCACAGGGAAGTGTACGTGTGCACCAGGATACATGGTAAGCGAGAGCTGTGAATAATGGGGCATTTCGTAAGGTACCTGCAAAAAATTAAAGACAATTTTAATCTGTTTTCAAATAATATTTGCATAAAAGTGGCCAAATGCAGGTGATTTTTCCCCATTCTAAGTCCACGTAATTCTCCTTTGAGCAGTGTCAACTTATTACTTCTGGTTATTTACTTAACATCAGTATTTTAAGTTTATTACTATTATAAGGATAAAGACATGGTTTCCCGTCGTATATTCTAAGTCAAGACATAACAAAAAAGATGTCAGATTATTGTCTGCCTGGAAGAGCAGAAAAAGAATTCTCATGGCCTTTCAGCATGTTCCTTGTCAGTCACACTGTGATTTTAATAGATGAAGATCTTTTAAAATGTTGCAAATGATAGAGTAGTTTATGTCTTTTCTGAGCATATATGGCAGGTGTCTTTTACCTGAGCATCAGAAAGAGCTTCAGACATTCTGAAGTAAACAAGCATTACATTTTATAGATGAGATGTAAAATGGCTGAAGAAATCAGCCAAGATGAAACAACAACGATTCAGAATTAACAACTGCCAGGTTGCAGCAGAAAGTATTAGGACATGGATCCAGGTGCCCAGTCCTGCTACAGCTGGGCATAATGGAACTCTTGCTAGTAAGTTCCCTGGTCATCCAGACATGAAGCACCTCTTTACTTCAGGAGCACAGCATGGGAGAGACCTGCAGGCTATGTTTAAGAAACAATACTTCCTAAAGAAAAAAAATTATTTTCAAGAGAGAATTCCACCACAACTACATTAACAGTTGTCTTTCTGTAATTCGTGTCCTTAATTCTACATGACCTGTCCCCAGAGGCCTATCTATATGTTTTCTATACTATTATAATAATTATCAGAGTCACAGGATCATAGGGGTTGGAAGGGACCTCTGGAGATCATCTAGTCCAACCCCTCTGCTTAAAGCAGGTTCAATTATTAGTTATAATTACTAAGTTTACTAGAAATCAAGCTTCAGTTTCAAAGACATTCCCAATATTTTAGAGCTTCCACTGACATTGAGCAACCAAGTAAAATGTGCAGCCTCCTAGATGAGTTTTACCCTCTATTGTTTTAAGTTACAGCTTCAAAATGAGATGAATAAATATCTTCAAATACTAGGGAACACGAGATGTTATCTTTGACCATGTTGTAACTCTTTTGATTTGCCTTTATGAAACGTGGTGGACATTGTACCAGGTAGCTTTAGAAACACCGGGAGGGGAACGGCATGTTGGATCTGGACAGCAGAGCAGCCACGTCCTACCATCAGCACCCACTGCAGTGCTTAGGGTTCTCTAGAAGAAACATTGTGGTGTTCTGCAGGGTCATATGCTGCTGTCATCTATAGGGGAAGACTGCACAGCTGTGTGATGAGATCCATAGTGTGGGTCTCCTATATGAGATTAGTGGGATGCTAAAGCCTTTTTTGCCTCCCTCCCTTTTAAATCCACACCTGAGCTTATGATCACCATCTCCAGAACTGTGGAACTGGAGTTATGGCTTAAAGACACTTTTGATCTCTGCTTCATGTCAACAGCTGACCCTGAAAGTTGGAGCTTCCATCTGATTTCCAGGGGTTCTTGCAACTCCAGGTATAAACAGATTTATTTAGACATGAGGGGTAGAATTGTTAAAAGCATCTGTGCAAGACAGTAGTACTTAAAGATGTAAAAAAAAAAAGATGAAAAGGGCTTTGAGGTTTGATTCCCCACTCAAACTAACAAAACAAGAATTTATCTTCTCTATACAGTGGTGATACACAAGTATTAATATAAAGTAGAGGAAAGAATGAAGGCAGCAGCATGTTAAAAACCAATGCAAAATAAAAAGATACCAAGATTCTCTTTCTTATCAGGAATGCTGTCCAAGTTTGCAGCACAAAAATATTTTGGGACCCTTTACTGTACACATTTTTTAAAAAGCGTAGTTTGTCCAATATATATTGCTCCAAGACAGTGTTATTGCAGGCGTGAAGCCTGGGAAGTTCCTATTGCATTGCTTCAAAATAATATTTAATCTCATAATAAAGAGCTTTCTTGCATTGACATTTAAACAGCTTGGTTATTGAGGATAGCTCTATAATCACTGAAGCATATTTAGGCATTAGTATCATTGCTCTCTCGTAATATACTATAATCTCTGGCAATTAGTCCATGAGGGGAAGTAAAGCCTTGAAATTGCTAATTTATTGCCTCTGAAGCACATTTGTCATTCATATGCATGCCAGATGACTTGAGTTGCAATAGTTCTTTCAAATGCTAGAGAATGTAGGCTGTAAAGAAAACTTGACAGGAACCTTTACTTCCTACCCCGGAACGGTGGTGTCCTGCTGAGCTGCTCCTGCTGTACGCTCCATCGTCCGGGCAGGGCGAAGGTGTCAGCGCTGCTTCACAACGCAGCCTGCCGGTCACGTGGGGGCCAGAACCCTCCCAAGGCTTGAAGTGGCTCATCTCAATGCCAAACTCAAGACCAGACTTTGCCTTCAAATATGCATGCCTGCCTCTTGCTGAGGCAATGGGGAGCTTCGCCTGCGGGTAGAATTTTGCCCTTGAATTCGGCTAGTCTGCAAGCGAGCGGCGCGACTGTTCGTGAATGCAGGATGTCTCCTTTGGCAGCGCTGACAATAGAGTGATGCTAATACAGAGCTGGGCAGAGCTAATTATTCAGAAAAAGCCATACATGAATCCCTCTTGCTTTTTCTAGCATGAGGCTTGGCTGATGCTGCGGCTACAGGGTCAGGAATTTTGTCATATGATTGGAAAGAATAAAAGCGGGATCAACATCTTACATTTTGCAGAAACGTTTGATCTACACACGATCTTATATAGCAGAGCAGGCTGAAGGGTTTCTAAGTAAGGGGAGAAGGAAGAGGATACGGTGGGATATGGGATGTAACTGGAAAATCTAACTGCACAGGCAGAGAGGTTGGACCCATAGGACTTTTGGGTTACTGGATGCCTAGAAAACATAGTGACCAAGAAATTACAGTCTTTTCCTGACAAAGCACTCCTCCAGCCCACTTCTTTTGCACAGATGGCTTGTTTTTTAACTGTGCCCTGCCTCGGCTGTGTCAGGGCAGCTGGGCTGGGTTTCAGAATGAATCATCTGCGATCGCAGCCAAAACAGGGACATTTTGTTGGGATGCAGAACAAGCCATTAAAAACAGAAAGCATCTGGTCACCTTTATTAAATGTATTAAGTGGAAAGGCAGCCATCCCATAGGTTGACATGTACGTGAGTGGAGCACTTAATTTTTGGAAGTTAAGCAGATTCAAGTTTTAAAATAAAAATGTATATTGTAGCTCAGAAAATAATACATTATTTATTAGCTATGGCATTTCCAAAAATTCAAATGCCAAAGCTAAATATTGGTGAGCTTGCAGTTTTGGATAGAATTTCAAAACATTTTACGTCTTCTTTTTTTGATGAATATTTTGAGTCAGACTTAACAACCAGATTTGCACATACCTAGCTCTAAAAACAAATTACACTGTTGTAAAGATGTTATTGGGTACTGGTGCAAGTTATTTGTATGAGGTTCTGGTACGACTGTGCTCCCAGTAGAGGATTGCACCATTTTAACTGTATGGGTGTCCAAACCACAGTGCAGACACTGTGTGTAGATTTGACTGAAGAGGTAGCTGAGAAATCTGAGTGATCCTCAGTTATACCCGAAACAGCCCAGTTCTTGGAGGCAGCATACAGAACAATAAAAATAGCACAGTAGGAGCAGAGAAGACACAACAAAATCTTCTTCCCCAAAATCACAGAGCTTGTCTAGAGCTACTCCCCGTGTGCTCCGGCAGTAGAGTCCACACTGCAGACCTGTTGGAAACACTGTGCTTATTGCATCTCACTTGTGAAGAGGAGATAAAGGCTGTATCAATTTAATTAAGGTAATTGCAGGGAATCATCACGATAAGCATGCCAATAGGGCACTTCCCTGAAACTGGTATTTTTTACATATTTGAGGATTACCTCTCAGTACTCATGTGATGAATTGCCAGTGATGCTTTTCTGAAGAATGGTTTTGAAAAGCCATTCTACTGCCATCTCATTTGTGGCAAAGAAGGAATCTGATAAACACACACGGGGGGTACACAAAGATTAGCCTTAAAAAGTATACAGGGAGATTCTTGACTGGTAGAAATTGGATCCTTACTCCCACATGCAAATAGTCGCTCCTTGCAATACATTACCTGGATGCAATTATGGGGGTGGTGAGAGGGGTTATACTAACTTGTACCTCCTCCTCCTTCCAAATTCTGCTTTAAGATGCTCTCTCACAAGCCCACGGAAGTCAGTTGTGCAGTAGGGATGTAAAAGAAATCAGGATTTGCCCTGTCCTCTCTTCTTTTGTTTTTGGTTCATTGAATTTTATTCCTGTAATTCAATAAATGTGGTGAAGAAGGCCAGAGGATATGAATTAAATATGACAGGAGACCACAGGAATCCTGACCTTCTGTCTCACAAGGAAATCTTGAAACCAACCCCCTGCACGTACCTATCAGTGTTCTAGCTACTGAAATAATTATAAATGCTATTGAAATACAACTAAGTTCACCTTCTCCATTGCACAGCTAATTGCAACTTTCTTGAAAACAGTAGCTATCTAGAGACCTCATCCTGTGATATGTCTTTGTTTCTTTGTGGATGCTTTGTTTTCTTCCTTTGAAAAATGGGTTTAACTTCAAATGCTTTCATTCTGTCTATTGTGGCAAGGAGATATGTAGTTAAAACATTTCGCAGCCCAAGACACTCTGAGAAAACTTTAACACTTATCTATGGAATGTGCGGTCAGCTTTTACTTCGGCGGGCACTTAGGTCTATATTTCACATCTAGATGACAGAACTTATATTACTTTAAAGAGTTCATCTATTTATGCTGCAATTTTTTGAAGACCTGTCTGCTTTTATTGAACCCTGCATGCTGGCAAGCAAAGCTAGCACTTCATCACCAAAATGAAAGAATTCATTTTGACATTTTTCTATTCCTTGACTATATTGGTAGATCCCATACAAGCCAATCACAGTACAGGAAAGTATGGAAACTATAGCAGTGATGACCTCTTACTAGCATGTTTTTCAGCTTTTGGAACGTCACTTGGATTCCCTGAGACTTTCCAAGATATATCCCAGTACTGTGCATCTATAGCCATTGGCATCTTCTGTTGACGTTGCATCAAAATTGCATTTTAAAAACATAATAAAATAATGCCTTTCAAATATATCCTTATATTAGTGCTTATGTATATATATCTCCAGCTGAGCTCTGTGGGAACCTGTGCACTTAAGGACTGAAACACAGGCTTAATCTGGGTCTATAAGTCCGTAATTTTGTCTAGCATGGCAGAGTTTCTCAACATAATGCTTTCTCTGCCACAGGGGTACAAATTACTTCCAAGGTTTACATGTACATGCCTGCACATCAGAGTAAAAGTCAGACCCTGTAACACACAATAAACAATAGCTGGAGCACTTAGTAAAAATAAATGTATATTATAGTGCTATAAACCTATTCAAATGCATAGCAAATGTATAACAAACTTTGTAACGAATAATCTCTCCGTCAGTACAACCCCCCACGCACACGGTCTCAGGCCAGTCTTTGTCTGCCCCATGCCTGCTCAGTGAGTAAAATGACCAATTTACCCTTCTATAGAAATGAGGAGGACCAGAATTTTGTGTTACCTACAGAGGTCATAAGGAACTTACAGGTCCAGTCTGTTGAGTATTCCAGCCATGACTGGCTTCCTTCTGGCACACAGAATATCTCTTGTTCCCTGAAGAAAACATACAAGAGAGAAAAAACAATCTTTCCTTCTATATTAAAAAAAAAGTGAAGCCTGCTCTCCTGTCCTACACCTTTAAAATTCTCTCTGTTGTCTAAAAGAAAAAAAAAAGTAAATAGAAAGGAGCATCTTATCTTATCTTCAATTGAATTTTCCCTGAAGGACTGAAATCCCAGGTAGGTCTGGAGGAATTTGAAGAATCATTGCCTGTAGGTGTTTTCTAAACACTCAAGGTTGATAAATACAAATTTATCAGAATATTCCCTCTCTTCTACATATTTGCTTTCATCTTTATTCTAAATGTATCATCCTTCATCACTTCAGAAGGAAGCAGGAAAAAATGAATGAGACTTCTTTGTCTTATAAGCCCCTGGTTCAGTAGTAAAGCTATTTTATAAATTTCACAAAATTCTTAATATAAAAGTGAACCTAAGGTTGGAGATAGTGGATCTGGTTTGGGGGCTTTAACTCATTTAAATGATCTGTTTCTCTTTGAGATAATTCCAAAAGTACTTCAGTGGAAGCTCATCTCAGAGCAACAGGGCACCTCATCAAAAGGTTTAAAAAGAAAAGACGAGGGGAAAAAATCTTCAATAGAGCCTGTGTCCTTTTATCCTTGATTTACCGAGCATATCAGTTACCCCCCTTTGTTAAGAGCTCTGTTCATTTATAGGTATAAAATAAATTCAACCATTTTATCAAGATGTTCTTGTTACCAGCCACCAGTATAAATTTTACTTGCTGTAGGTGGGGAAAAGGTTTTCTGGCACAGCAGTTGTCCAATTAACTGGAGTATTACAGGCAACAGAAATAGTTTGCCCAGTCTCATTTCATGAATTACCTTGATGCACAAGGAAGATGCATTTTCTTCTCACTGGTTTCCTATTTGTATTCATAATCCAGTGTCTCGAAAGCCTTGCGAATGGTTAGCCGTAACGGCAATGGGTACGCAAAAAGGCAGCCACACTGTGCAGGTGGGTCTGAGCGTAGGCTGTAGCTGGGAGTGAGTGAATTATTAATTAATAATAAAAGTAAAACAAGTTGTCCTAAAAGTAGTGGAGCTACAAGAACCTTGTTTTCCACAGATTTCTATCCTTAGCTCCCTGGCCTTTCCTACCCCACTGCAGTAACACTGTCTCTCTGTCAGGTGTCCTGTGACACTTTAGCTAACAAGGGACACTCAGACGGGCTCATAGACCTCAAATTCACATAATCCCCTCCCTGCACAACCAGGTTAAAAGTACCATGCCTCGCATTCCCTAAAAAGGAAAGGGTTTTGCCTGAACAAAGAATGAATATTAAGTCATGACATGGAAGAAGTTGTTTCCTGTGCTCACAGCCTTTGAACTCTTTCCTGTTTATTGGTTTTTCCTTTGTTTCTCCTCTATAACTCAGGAGTTCTTAGTAGGCTTCATTTTAAGATATTCAGGAATATCCTTCTGTAGCCATGACTAGTTCCTCAGCTACCCTTGCAGTAAAGAGACATAGACAACCAGAAGGTCAAAACCAACCCAGGAGGACTCTCAATGGTGATCCAAGAAGCAGCGCAAGAGGGAAAGTCCCTGCTTGGATACAAAGAGAGTGGTGGGATGCAGCTGAAGAAACAGCAAAAAGCCCTGGCAGTTTTGAAGTGTTCTGAACAGTTTTGAGAAGATTATTTTGTCAAAGTCAGCAAGAAGGAAATGCAGTCTCTTTGATAACAGATATTGATGTGAGTTTTAGGTCTGGGGGTACAGTGAAAGACAGGGATATGGGAAATTCAACCAAAATAATTTTTAAAGAATGGAAGATGTAACTGCGCCCTGGGAAACCATGACGGGAAAAGTTAAAAATGATACTCACATGGTGCTTGAAAAGTGGCTAAAGATGAAAATGCTAGTAATTGTGAGACAATCAGCCACAATAACACAAGCAGGTACTCTATACTCACTACGGCTGCATCCTAGATCCGCCTTTCCTGGTTCTGGTCTCTGAGGAATGCACTGTCCTTCAAACTTGCATTTTCTTGGTGTCTTCTAGATGGAGATAAGTCTGAAAACTCATCTGATTTTTTTTTTTTTTTAAGCTTACAAATTATTTCACAAGTGGATGTGGAACAAGAAGCGGATCTCAAGCAGGCAACAAAAAACACTCTGTTCCATACAGTCTAATTAAGAGTGAGCAGGAAAATTGTTCTTGAAATGAAAGAAATGTCACTTTCTAGTGGTACAGAAGTTTTTGTGTCAGCTGGGCTGCATGTTGGAAAGTCTGAATTTATTAACATAAATCAAAACATCTCATGCCCAATGTTTTGGTACATTCCTCACATAAATAGAGCTGGTCAGGAATCATTTGTACCTATCAGGATTTTTGCATATTCATAGACCGGAAGAAAACTACTTCTGAATTGCATCTTGATATCCCTTTTCATTGATGACCTCTGAATTTTCTTACCCACTTCTCTGTGCATACAGAAGTACATATTTATGTGTGTAAAATGGCTGTCCTTTTATTTTTTTGTAGGCCATTGGGACTAATAACAGATTATAAAGTTTTGCATCCCTAGGCTACTAGGTCTGATCCAGGCCAGGTCAGTACAGATTGAAAATTATCTTCTCTTGGCTGTGCAGTGGCCTGCATGAAATGACTTTGGTCTCAGGCCAGCTCCCTGTAGATCAGTATGTACATCACAAACCCCATTTCTATCAGCAGTGACTGGCAAATTTGCTGGCAGACTGAGCCATTTTACCATTTTACCTTCACAAACCATTGCTTCGGGTCAAGCTTGGTGGCGTGGCTGTGTGATCCATTTCAAAGTCCCTGTAGGACGTTTTCTGGGGACAAACAGCACAGGTACTCGGAGCTTTCGGAACAGCACCCTTCGTAAGCACTGCAAGCCACCGAGGTTGTACTGCATCCTTCTTGAATGGCAGGTGCCTTTCTGAAAAGTCAATCCACTTCTGAGGTGGCCCTGCCGCATGTAGACTAGGAAACAATGAACATCGCCTCAATGCAAAGAAACTGGGTGCGAGCTAAAACCAGTATTTCAATAACAACTCACAAATGGATCCTCCTGGCTCTGCTGTGTTACAGGAGAAGGTATCCTCTATTCAGATCCCAACAGGGAAGATCATTATGGGGAGGCCACCTGTGTATTCCCAGGCTTTCAGACTAAGCCGCTCCCCTATTGATTTTTATATCAATGGACCAGGTGCTTGCTGCCTATTAGGCTTGCTGGTGTTCTCCCCCCGGCGCTCGTACTGACCAATTAGACATTTCTGCTGGAGCACCGGCAGCCGCGGCGGTCAGGAGCCTGTGTTTTCCTAAACCCTGACAGTGTTCATGTCAGCGCCTGGCTGCGTGAGCCATAACGAAGGGTCTGTGCTCACCTTAGGGCATTTGTTGTGTGCTTTTGAGCAGGTGAACTATTGTACCGTAGTATTTAACAAGGTCACTGGATGCACAAGACACAGTGGGTCTCCCTCAGTTGTGGAAACTGCATCCCTTTCTTTGAATTCAATGGAATTTTTCAGAACCTTTTGTGAACTACTTCTATTCCATTTTGTTTGCTCGCTCTCTTATCAATGTACAAGCTCCAGAAATTGTCTGTGACAGCTCAAATTCTACTTTGTCAGCCCAAGTTTACCTGAACACAACTGCTAGCTTCGGTAGGATTGTCCCAGATACACAGGACTGGAGTTTGTCTCAGTGACTGCCTCTCCTAATGAGAACTTACTCAGTCACACACAGTGTCTATAATTTGATAAGAACTGTGAGCGAGTCCCAGCTCTCTTCCTCTTTCTTCTTATATTTACTTTTACTTCTGGGCTCTGCTGCGGTTTTATTTACCTGAATAACTCCAAAGTTTTCGTAAGTGGGTCCAAAGGAACCAACTTCATATATAAAGCCTGAATGCCTCTGCCTTTGTTGCTAGTTGACATATTTCCTGTATTTTATCCTTAATTGGCAATGTGGCTATGTCAAATTGCATTTCCGTTCCTGTAGCCTCATTCAGAATCAGTGGAGCTCAATATTCTGTTCAGACTGAGTTATTTGATCTGAATTTTGCAGAGGAATAAACTGCTTGCCAATAGCAGTGTCTCTTTTCATCTATTAAGCTTCTAAATGTATATATCTTTATCCACACTGTCTGTGGATCTATGCATAGAAGTGTTGGTAGCTGGCTCTCCTGATAGTTCAAATTGCAAACTGACTTCATTAAAACCACCTAAGTATAGGATATAAGTCACAGGTTAGGTTTGTATTTTATTTTCTGTCTAACTATACTGTCAAAGGAAAAGACTTTATCCTTTACAATAAGACACATATAAACGTAAAATCCTGGTGTGTTTTCTTATGCCAAAGAGCAACTGAAATTTTACCAGATCTTGGACTCTCTTGCTCTAGGGTTTTCATTTTAGGAAAATCTGTGAAAGTTTGAAGGGGATATCTGTTTATCTGCCTGTGTATGTAAAGTGCCCAGCTTTTCAGAAGGTACATCGCAAACCCCGTTAGCTTAAAGTTGACACGGAATGCTATTCATTTCATGCCATGAAAGATCTTGCCTTTTTTAGATGCTTTCTCTGTTTTGCTTTGATCCTTTCACATGTGCTCTTGCAGCTCAGAACCGAGGTCAACCGCAGGTGTTGGCATCATCAGCCCCATACCTGCATATTTTCCATCCACATTGCTGCTTCTGCGGCTTCAGTGCTCTTAGCAAGAGACCAGCTGAGGGTTCCTGCTGCGTACAGCGCATTTAAATCCTCCTGGACTCAGTCCATCCAGTCTGTGTGAACGAGAGTTCAGGCATGCGCTGACGTACTGACCTTGTTCGGCAGCTTCTGGTGCAGAAAGATGCAGGTCTCGGCGAGTGACCACACCGGTGAGCGCAGGCAGTGTGCGTGGTAGGGAAGTTTAGATTTGAGACTATGCTTGGACTTTATCCTTAATTATATAGTACAGCTGTAGAAGAATTATGAAAGAAAGTTTGCAAATAATGCAAAATTATTTGGATTGTCAAATATAAAGCTGGTAGCAAATTTGAGGAAAGTTTTCGTGTTACTGAATCACTGGGTAAACTGAGCTTCAGTGCTCAAAAACGCAGAGTAATAGACAATGGGAAAATAACGTTAAGTAAATACACAAAAGGTGAGTTCTAATTTCATTCCTACCATTCAGGGAAAGAGATCAGGCAATCACAGTGGGTAGTTTTCTGAAAAACTCAAATGACTGCTCGGCACCAGTCAAAACCCAAATGAACCCAGAGTGCCAGACAGAAACGTTAGAATGATCAGGAAGAGAACAAAACAGGATGGAAAAACCATTTTTGTGGTATTGTATAAATCCATAATATATCTAAATCTCAAATTACTGCGTACAGTTTGGCTGATTCCTGCTTACAAAGGATATAATGGAAGTAGCGAATAGTGACAAAGATCATCTTTTGTATGGAGTAGCTTCTATACAAAGAGTGACTCGATAAGCTAGAACTCAGCCCAGAAAACAGATGGCTGAGGAGGGATGTGATAGAGATCTATGGAGCTGTGGATGGTGCATAGAACGTGAACAAGGAATGGTTATTTACTATTTCTAATAACACAGGAACGAGGGGCAACCAATTAAATGATTGCACAGCAGGTTTAAAGACAAAGATAGTGCTTTTCACAGAATGCGTAATTAAATTGTGAAATGGCTCCCATAAAATGAGAATAAGAGAGTGGGATGATTTTGCTTAGAAAAGAGGTCACCGAGGGTAGATATGTGAGAGGTCTCTTACACCATGGGGGAAGGGGAAGAAGGAATGCGTGTATGCTATTTATCACAGCGTAAGAAGTTTCCCAATTAAAAATCAGGCGGTGGATTTGAAGCAAACAAATAAAGATAATTTTTCTCCTTTGTATTTATAATTAAACTGTGGATCTTCTTGCCAGAGGACGTCATAGAGGCTGAAAGTATAAGTGTTACCTTTTATTTCCTGGTTTTGCTAATGTCCTTTTTGCAGAACTGTTCAGACTTGTCAGCCAGAGCCCAAATTTATTATTGCAAAAAAGTCAGGAGGCCCCAATTGTTCTACAAGGTAGATCTTGGACTGTGCCACTCAGGCTACGTGGACAGAGCAGAAGCCCTCTCTAATTTCCAGACAAAGACACTCCCATAAAATAGCTGGTGCAGAATCGTCACAGCCAGCTCTGAATTCTCACTCTGAAGTGCACTGCACTGCACTGAAACGCTTCTCCGTATTTCCAAATGTCTTAGGCTTCTGTTAGCCACTGGTCTGTCCTGCCCAAATCTGGGAAGGAAAATGATGGAGCTGCAAACAGTGTGTGAAAATCTTTCCTTTACCATAGTGATAACTCCAATTCAGATGCCTCCATTAAAAAAAAGCAGAAGGAAACAGCTCTTTTTGTCTTTATCAGTAGTACTCAAGGACTGCGGTTTAGTATTTTGACATACTTTGCTAGCTTCTGTCCCACAGTCTGGACACAAGTAGCTTGTTGAGTACATCACAAAGAGCACACGTACCAAGTATATATACTTTTCAGGCATGTAGATGCTTTCCAATAACTTGAAATAATGCACATTGTGCCTGGGCCATTTTACCTTTTGGGACATTTAATTGTGATATGGCCATGTTTTCTGGAGCATTTTAGAATAGCAGCTGATCAAAGTTGATTATAGTAACAGCATTGAGCCTCACAGATGTTTGACTCTTTATAGCTTCCCCAGAGTTAAGTTTAAAATATTCTGAGAGTCTACTCCCTGCCTCACCTGAATAAATCTGAAGTGGCCCTATTCCAGATTTAAATTGCTTTAACTAAACACAGGACTTGGTTATCCAGCTGGCCCCATAATGTGTATTAGTAATCCTCCTGATAGAGACATGATTGACCTGCCTTGATTATATATCGTCCCATTAACTAAATCTAAACCCATGTATTATAGATGTTTTAATTTCCACCTGAAATATCTGCTCCATAAACAATCTCCCCAGCTCCACTGTGAACAGAATTAGGAGTTTGTTTTCCTATCCTGCCCTTCTGTAGCCAGCTGCTGGGGCCGGCCGAGCTCTGCACGCCCGTCCGATTCATCCGGACACTGACCTCCGTCATGTTTTTTGAGCTGTGCATGGCTACGTTCCTTGTACTACATCACAGGCTGCCTGTGGGAGGCTGTCCTCGCAGGTATGATGCGCCGGCTCAGCAGATGAAATGTCCCGAGGAAATGATGTAGGAGTTGTTTTACCCAGTCTAAATCCCATCTCCTATTTTTGGAGAGGTCCCTCCTGGATAAATGTGTTTTGTGATATTTTATTAGGTGAAAAGTGCTGACTGTATAAAAAAATCTTGTTCAGAGGTTGATGATCATCTTTTTTACTCTCCACACTACTTTCCTTGTGAATACATTTAATTATATGATGCGGTATTCATTGCCT
The DNA here is from genome assembly GCA_009819775.1 of Phoenicopterus ruber ruber. Classification (NCBI taxonomy): domain Eukaryota; kingdom Metazoa; phylum Chordata; class Aves; order Phoenicopteriformes; family Phoenicopteridae; genus Phoenicopterus; species Phoenicopterus ruber. The sequence continues at coordinate 3,141,731 of CM020225.1, forward strand.
CGCTGACACTAAAGTGCTCTGCAGTTAAGGCCTAAATACTAAACCAGGCAGATATTCAAGTGTTGTAAAGTTAGTCTAGATTTTTTTGCCAGCAACTGTGCTACGCTGATTTATGGGAAGCGGGAGGAGGGTGCTATCTCTTGCCTGCTCTTTTTATTGAATTCTCTTTCTTTTTTTTTAATGCCCATATTTAGGTGGCTTGAACAGTAGGAATGGATTTTTTTAATTGCAGATAACTGACTGATATTGGGCATATTTTTAATGCAAACTAGAAAACTATTCCCTGATGGTGAGGGGGATTATAGTACTCAATGACAGAAATCCAGCTGAGGTTTGCTGAGTTTTAGTATGCAAAATCCAATTTTTTTAATGAAAGTTTTATTTGTATTTGTTTTCACTTGATTTCATGGAGGCAAAAAACCCTCACAAAGCTGGAATTTGCTGCCTTTATTCTTACAGAGTACCGCTCCACTTTGTCATCAGTTTTGTTGTGCCTTTTGGGTGTATGAAGCGTGTTGGAGCTAAGATGCTGGAGGACAGGGGAGTGCTGAGATTCTGTGCACCCTCCACTTCAAAAGACGAGACCTGTCCTGCACACACAGTGTCTATTAGTTTGCCCGTGTGGGTTTACTGTGCGTGGATCACACAGTGTGTGCACGTGGAAAAAAACCCTCCCTGTGCCTGGAATGAGGGCGCCCAGGACGGCTCTGCTGCCACCAGCGCAGTCCGTGCAGCTCCCCTCCGTTACCTCTCTCCCATGAGTTGGTGGGACAGGGACGTATTCAGACACGAGACCTCAGGGCCCAAGCCCCGGATCCCCAGTTTGAAAGGACTCTGAGCCCATGTGCAATGCCCAACTCCTCAGATGCACAGATCCTTGCATCCTGCAGGGTAAATCCCTCACAGTTGGGATTTGCTGTGCTGGACACCATGAGCTCTGTGCAGTTAATTCCGGCTCTACACATGCATATATGGTGTCCAGACTGAAAGGCTGCACGAGTTCTCTAATCTTGATAGGTACAAATTATTCTCCAGGAAGCCAAATCCTAATCAAAGACTTTCCTAAGCTGTGGCCAAAGGCTTCCTGGGTGCCTGGTCAATGTGATGGGGAAGGTTCCTTCTGGGAAGATGGATGGATAATCGAAGCCCCTACAGCTCTGGGACCATAGGCTGAGTACTTCTGTTTTAGAAATAAAAATAACCCAAATAGACTGTTCATGTATCTCGGATCAATTGTGAGGCTGTGTGGTGGGAAACAGAAAAATCCAGATGGGGGAATGAGGCTCTAGGGGCCCAACAGGCCAGAAATGAGACTCTGGCCCAGGTTCTTCTGTGCCCTTGCTGAGGGAGTAACGTGTTACACCAGTAGCAGCCTGTAGCAGGCCACAGCAAATGTATTTGGGGTTATAAAATAGGAATCCACGAAGTTCAGCCAGATTTTGTACAAACAATTCGGAAAATAACAAACCACAGTTACTTTGCAGTAACTTTTACTCCCCTCACAGTCAGTGCTCCCAGCTTTGCTTTTGCCTAACAAAGGCTTTGGCTATAACCAGGAAAATTAAATCAGCGCTTTCTATTCCGATCCGGTGGATTTGTGCATATACGCTTTTTCCATTTTCTAACAAAATTGAAAATACATTTTATTTAATTTATATATAAATAGTACTTAATAAAGTACTATAAGTACTTAATATTATTTATAATAATTTTACTTACTAATCTCTTTCTAACAAATAAAGTTTCCATTTTGTTTGTGTGCATGTTTTGCTGAATACTTTTGATCAAACAACAAACTTAAGACTTACTTATTATCAGGCTGACTAATTTTGAACTTGGCATTTACTGTGAAATTTACTGTATGAATTAGCATATTAGCACAAATTCAGAGGTGAAATAAAACCCTGACATCCGTTTGTAAATGTTTGTAAATCCTTGTAAGGTTATAGGAAGCACAGCGGTAAGTTCTTCCCGCTCCCCAAGGCAGCCGTGCCTGGTCCTTACGGCATGTCCAGGATTTACAGCGCGCTCCGAGGGCTGTGATGCCACCGAGGCGCAGACTGGGGAAAGCTTTGCAGATGGCTGCTGGAAGTGCTTTATGCTTTAAGGAAAGACTTCGGCATTCAGGTCTGCCAATGGTTGTGTCTTTGGATGAGTCATGAGCTGTAAAGCCACTTTTTAAATATAAGAAAGCTCTTTCCCATCCTTTCCACCTTACCCCATCTTCTCCCATGAAAAGGGCAAAGGGAAAAGAGTCTGAATAAGGTCATCAGTGGTTTCATTGTGCCGTTTTAGATGTATATCAAACTCTAGCACAGCTACCTCGTACAATGTTACAAAGTGGGTAAAGGAACGTTTGTCAGTTCTTAGTAACAGCAATTACCTGCAAACTGAACGCTTGGCTTGTACGGGCACAAGATCCTTCCCCAGCCTTTTTTCTGCATTTTATCATTAGCACCAATAATAGCATCTGCAGGGAGTAATTAGTAACACCCAGAGGGGAAAGGAATTCTGCCAGAGGACATCATTATGTCTGGAAAACTAAAGATGCTGTATAGTAAGGTCATGAATAAATTGCTTGAGTCTAGGGTGGAGGAGAAGACCAGTAAAAGTACAAAGTTTCCTGCTGCTGCTAATACGTTTATGAAGAGCACATTAATTTCCACTGGAACACCATTAGGGAAATTAGTTTGTTCTGACAGTTTGTGTTGCTGGATACCATATGTTTACCTTGAGGGAATGTTTGTGGAGAACCACTTTGGGTTAATTGTAAATGTCACAATTAAATAAGTAAATATACAGAACCGTATCTGTGATCTGCATCAGCGCACAGACACTGTGTACCAGCACACTGGTGTGCCACGTAATGTGTGTACATATAAATATACACTTCTATGTACTAAATCCATACCAATCATCTTATCTGGACACACAGACATCAGGCACAAACAGCACCTGCACTTTGTCTTTCTGATCTGTTTATCATTACACACATATGGCGCTGCACCGTGCCCTTCTTTCTCTTTAATGCCTGCGCCGTGAGCTCTGAGAACCGAGCTCTGAGCTTCCCTCTTGCCGGCGGCAGGTGTTGCACCTCTAATTCGTCTGGCACAACACAGGCAGGGAAGGGGAGCGGGAGGAAATCAGATACCGTGTTAAAAATCTCAGATTAGTTGCAGTCACATTACAGATTACCAACGGTTCAAATATGTTGCCTTTCATTGTTGTCAGTCCCCCCATATAATCTGCACAGGAGTTGAAGATTTTACGCACCTTGACAGATTAAACCTTAAGGACACTCAGACAAGCCTGTCTCATAGGTTTTTATCATGCAAACTTGAGGCCGAGTTCAATAACAGCCCTGTTAGTCTTCTGCATTGCAGAGGCCTTGAAGAATTGATTTTCTGTTTTGCCACTGACTTCAGTGGAACCAGGCTTTAGCCCTCCAAGGTAAATGTATTCCTGTAGATAGGAGCTGCTTCTGAAATTCTTGATTTCATGTCCTTAAATAGTCAAACTTTGAGACAGACCAGGTAGGGGTGAAGACTTTGCCAGGTGTTGTTGTCCATTGCTGGATTATTAACTCCCGTATGGTCTGGGATACCATTTTTTCCTTCGAAAATGCATTTCAGGGATTTAAATGCCTGATCCAAAATGCACAGGAATAAATACAAATCTTTGTATTGAACACCGGAAAAGAATTTTAAAGGGAGTTGGTCATTGTTTACAGCAGGAATGCATTTTTAAGAGAAACAAGAAATCTAATCTGTTAGGGCAACATTAATCCTGGGAAAACACTTTCTGAAGTGTCCGGGCCTTGTTAACACAGCTAACACCTAAGGCAGCAGTGTGTCTTTAGGCTCTACTAATATTGTACAATAATAATTTTTGTGGAAGAAAATCTTCCCCTCTCCCTGAAACAAGACATATTATTGACTGCCATCCGGAAAGATGTATGCTCTGGCCCTCGTGAGTCTATTAATATTTGATGCTGATGGATGCGAGCTGGCAGCCTGAGTTATTAATGGAGTTTGGTTCCTTGGACCTAACCCTCAATACATAGGGGAGAATTAACAATAACAACAACTGTATGCCCAAACCTCTCATGGTGCTAGAAAGGTCTGCCATTTAGTTTCAGCACCAGTTAGTATTTCTGAAGTACTTAAAGGTATGGAAGGTCATATAGGTGGTGTTAGTTACGTTATTGTCACCATACATTTGGATTTAAAGCTTTTTAGGGTCCCAGGGATCACAGGTGTCCCACCTGTATCTTTGCTATGCTGGGATAGTCCCATCAGATTTGGATTTCAAATAAAAAAGGCCCGCTCGTGTTAGCTTCTGAGCAGCTGTGCGGAGATGCGGGACACCCTGTCCTTGGTCGCGCTGAGGTGCCGTCTCACAGATTGGGTCCTGGGAAGGTGTAACGCGAAGCAGAGGGCAGGAACACACTGCTTCACACCCGGAGCGGGGCATTTACCGGAGCTGGCCCTGATCCCACATCCTGTAAAGAGAGTTTTTCCATTGATAATGTTAGAGTCAGACTTGACCCCTGAAATTAGGAAACAATACATTGGATGGATTTCAGGGGTATGTTTTGATAAACTGGGCCTGCTAAGTGAAAATGATGAAGAACATGAAGCACTTTTCAAAGTTTGTGATGTCCATATGGATCATTCTGATTTGGAAAATAGAGATGTAAAATACCAAGTTATTTATAGCTAGATTTCTTAATATACCTTTAACATTTTCAGGGGTATATGTTTGATTGAATTAGCTACTCCTTCCTATCATGTGTACCACATCCAGGCATTTCACCACTCTCATTAACCTCCCGATCTTAATAGAAAAAAAGAATAATCAACATAAGGAGCACATCTGTTGATTAATTTTACTAAATAGGATAGAAATACAAAGTACCATATTGCAAGAGTGAAGATTCAATACACAACATTTGAAACCAGTTTAATAGAATATATAACTCATTAACAACTGGATAGACGTATACTGTGGCATTATTCACTTGGGCAGGTGGTGAGAGGGAGGTGGAATTTACATATCTTTAACAGTACCTGAATGCATTTAATTTCATAGGTCATTCTCCCAAATCAAGTTCAAAATGCTAATAATGGGGTGTGCATTTATAATTAATAAAATCTTAGAGCCAGTGCTATAGTTCAAGTGCATTTTCCTCTTATGTAATTAAGAAGTTAAGTGTATTTGGCAGTTGTCACTCAGAGAGCTCTGAAGGTCTCGCTTGTCAAACCCAGGGATAGAAATCTCATTAAGCCAGTTATTTTTTTCAGTTAAGGTTTGTTTGCAAGGTAAGTGCGTATAAGGTGGACAGCCCGAATGCCCAACCTCTGGTAGTCCATAAAGTATAATATATTAAATTACATGCCAAAACTCAAAGGCATGCGGAATAAGGATGAAACAACCTGATGTTTAGCTTGTATCCAGCACCTTTTCTTTGGGATACCCAAAGTGTTTTGGCCGTGTCTGACTGCCCTCCGCACAGAGTAAGTCCACCGAAAATAGGTGAATCCGCACCAGCCTGTTGTGCACGTGGCCAGGGAGAACTTACCACATCACACGAGCTGATCTGCGGTCACGGAGAGTCAGCTGAGGAACTGGAAACCCACCTTCCGCTCCCACCCATGGCCCAGATGCTGGGTTAGTTAATCTGGTTCCTAAGGGGATATTTTAGCTCCGCATCACTCTGTTCTACTTTCCTTTTCAAAGGAATTTTCTTTTACTTCTAGATCACTAGTTCAAATCCAGATAAGGTCAGTTGTCATAGAAATTATTAGCAGTACCAGCAGTTCTGTGTTGTACATGAAATGAGTTGGGAGTTTCATTCACATAAGATACGGCTTTCTAAGTAGCACTAATTGGCTGTCTAATTGTCACACACAGGAGAAAGGCAGAGGATTGATTAGGCGTGGAGACTGAATGCCCCTCTGCCGTCCCGCTCGGCTCTGGGTTCCTGTAGCTCCTTCTGTAGGCACGCTGGCAGGGTAATGAGGGGCAGCGCGCTTTGGATTTGCTGGCTGTTAAGACAGCACCTTTTACTGCCAGGCCTTTTCAGGGGAGCTTGTTTTACTCCACCGTGGTCAAAGATAGCATCTTTTACAAACACGGCTTTCACTCAAAAATCAGAGACTAGTAGGATTTACTTCTGAAATGCCACGTATTTTAACCATTTCTTTTACTTCCCCGTAAAACAAAGTTTTTAGTATAAAATAGGATGAGTCATGCTGGTGCTAGGCAGAACTGCTACAGCAAGCATATGGGGTTTATGGTGCTCAGAAATCTGTTCATATTTCCTTTTACTGTCTCACTGTCTGATGCTGTGATATACAGGCTCCTGGAGGTACTTGCCATGGCATAGGGAAGCTGACATTTTGTGCATTTATCTCCTGATAAATGGATCGTCCTATCAAACAGTGAAGCCTCTCATCTGCAAAAATACATTTTGACCAATATCCTTTCCCCTGAGCTATGGTATAGGTCACACTGTGCAATGTAGTTGCTGTTTAACTTTGGAGTAGGATAGCTTTCTCTGACATAGAACTAAATTATTAAAGATTGACTCACTGAAGAAGTAAATTTAGGCACTAATTTGTGATGTGAAAGTCAAGACTACACATAGAAGAAAAAGCAGCAAAAATACCTTGTGTGTGCTAACGTATGTAGACCTGACTATGGGACTCAGTAAGTAGGTTTAAAGGAATTGTGCTCACATTTTAATTCCCTTGTTGTATCAGATGAACAGTATTAGTAAGAACTGTCTCTCTCCTTTCAGCCACACAAGGATATCAGTGCATACAGCGTATCATAATTTACTGTTGAAATATTCTGCATTTCTGTAGCATGTATTTACTCTCCTTTCCCTCACTTTCCCCACACCTAAAGCAGAAATAGGACCGAGACTGTCTGTTTTTGTGTTCTGCTCTGTGTGCCTCCTCTCTGACACACACATCCCTCCTTGTTCAGCGTTCTTCCTAAAGTCACAATCTCATGCAAATTAATTGAAAACAAATGTAGGTACCAGCTACACATCCAAAAGGTCTAATGCACCTGCCATGTAGTTTTCCTCTCTGCCAGTCTGTGGAAGATAAGCACGTACAAGATCCTTTAGCTTTTTAACAACCCTGTTCTTAGAATATATTTTCCAAGAAACGCAGAGCAATCTTTGCACGGTTTCAGACTGTATATTTTGTGATTAGTGTTTCGTAAGTGATGTTTTGCTTAATGATCTAACATCTGTTCTAGGAGGTTTGTTTTTGTAACTTCCCCACCTCCTGCTGAATGAACGCCAGAAACTTGTCCCTTTCCTCCGAGTCAATCAAAGCACTAATTGCATCATAATCATGGGAAGCAGCGGTGACTGCTCGAGTGCTGAAGACTCAGCAATCCACTCATAACACTCTGTTCACTGTTTTGAAAGAGAAAGCCTCCCTGTGCAGAGATGGGAATTTCCTGCAATTCAGATTTCTTTAGCTGACTCTGACTTTTTTTGGTTTGCAGGGCGATGACTGCACCATTACCTGCATGGCAGGAACCTACGGAACCAATTGTTCGTCAGTTTGTAATTGCAAAAATGATGGTGCATGTTCCCCTGTGGATGGTCTGTGCTATTGCAAAGAAGGTAAACAAAATTCAGATTTAACAATTCTCTGCAATTTGGCATCAATGCTTCTCCCCTTTTAAAGTGGCACAGCTGTGCAGTCAGTAACTCCACTATTTTCTTGTGCCTGTCAGTAATTCAACAGTCTGCCCAAGTATCAAAACGCAACAGGGGCTTGACTGTATGTTTTGTCTCTGCCCTGAACAGGGGCCAGACTTAACTGCTCTGCTGCAAGAACAGGTCACAGAACAAAGTGTGCTGGCAGAGCCACAGCTCCTCTCCAGAGGAAATGCAAAGCAATCCCCAGAATGTGGGGGTTTTTCTCTATTGCTTTGCTGCCCCATTTCTCCAGGACTCAAAAGCCCCTGTTCTCCCCTCCATGCCTAGAGTGCCACAAGTGGGCAAGGGAGCAGAGGCAGCCTCCTGCCTGTCTTTCCTTTAGCCCATTGCACCGGGCTGTGCCCGGCCGTGGTTATCCACACCAGACCTGACCCTGACCTGCAGACTGCCTGCCTGTCGTGACCTTGGACTGGTCTCATTCCCACAGGCTTTCCTGGTGATCTGGGCTCCGGGCTGATCCCGGTTGCCAACCCTACGCTTGGGGCCTGTGGAGTGGGCCCTGGCTGTCTGCCCTTGCTGCCATCCTCAGCTCCGTGTCCTCCCCATACCCTGACACTGTGACACCCCAGCCACGTGCAGGCACGCTCCGTCTCCTGACCCGGCATGGGGTTGCGGGATGTGGCTGTCTTTTATCTGGGGAAACAAGAAGTCTTGCCTGCTCCAGAGTCTCTCTGCAAGACTAACCTCTTTTCTTCCCGCACATATGTCCGTAATTCCCTTATGTGCTTGGTAGTGAGCATTACCCATGTTTCCAGTAATCACCTGAGAAATCTGGTACTGCTCCATAGCACAGTGTCTCTTCTGTTCCCCGTGTCGTGGTGCCTTCCCCCAGAATACCAACATGAGCTATGCCCGTATGGCATACATAAGCCCTAAAACAGAAGTGAGGCAAATAACGATAAAATCTGGCATTTCAGATATGAATTAATGGATCACTGTAGAACCCCATTTAATGAGGGTGTATAAACCATGAGTTACTGCTCAACTCCATTACGTACAGCTGCAGTGTAATGAAAGCCATTGTGCGGCTGGTAGTTAAGATTTGAGCCTTAATGGTTAGAAATGATGGCCTTGGTCTTTTTTTAGGTGTAATAGCTTCTTTATATTAAAGAGCATTCTTACAAAAAATATGAGGTAAGAAACAGGCAGCACTGAATGGCAAGTTTCTTGCATTCTCACTGATAAGCAGGTCTCCAGCCTGCCAGACAGTGCTGCACTCTCTCTTGCTGCCCCAGCAGTTCCCAGAGAGGCATCAGACACCTTAATCTGGTAAAAAGCCAACACAGTGATACCTGTATCACCCTTCTGTACATATAGATGCTGGTAGATGAAGCTGGGAGGTCACAATTAAAGGGTCAGTCTTTCACCCCAAGATAGTCTTAAGTTACACCAAGACCAGGAGAAAACTGGTCCTAGAATCAAAGAGCTGCAGTTTGGAAGCTGCCGTTCTTGCTGCCTCTACCTTGCTTTTTTCATGAAAACGTCCCAAATGCTGTTTCTGTCATATGTTTCTTTAGGGTGGCAAGGAGTGGATTGCTCTATTCCGTGTTCAAGTGGAAGTTGGGGTCTTAACTGTAACCAGACGTGTTATTGCACCAACGGAGCAGCCTGCAGGCCGGCTGATGGCTTTTGTCTCTGCTCACCTGGATGGCAAGGGGAGTACTGTGACCAGCCGTGTCCTGTGAGTACGACTGGGATGGTCTTGCATCCCCTTTAAAGCCATAGTCCACATAGCTCTTCTAAATGTACAGTAGGTCAGTAGCTCATTTTGTCTATGGATATCCGAAGGAAATCATGTGTAAATAACAGATTCGGGTTCTAGCAGTCAAGTAGATGCATTATACTCTGCATTATATTTTATCATAGCTATTGCCGTGTTATCTGTGTTTTCCTGAACATCATTTTTTAAAGTAATTCCTCATTTGTTTCTATATAGAAATGTTAGGCACTGAGTTGTTTCTATCTTCTCTGTATGTTAATTTAAAAAATGCAACTCAGCATTAAGAGGGACATGATAGATGATTTTGCACATTTTAGAACAAAAAACTGATTACTGAGAGACTTTTTTGTTTATATCTTTGGAAGGATGGAACATATGGTCTTAATTGCAGTGAACGTTGTGACTGTAGCCATGCAGATGGGTGTGATCCTGTCACCGGTTACTGCTGCTGTCTTGCAGGCTGGACAGGTAAAATTAGCAATTACCTTTGTAAACCTCGGGGGTTTTGTTGTTTTGAGGTTTTGGGGGGGTTTTGGTGGGTTGTTTTTCTTTGCTATTGCATCAGTTATAGCATGGGACTTGTGACTGCAAACTTTTAAATAATAGATTGAGACAAGATCAGCTGAACTTGCCCATATTTAAATCACTCATGATGGTGACAATAATTGGCATTCATTAGATTTGTATTCAGATTAGTTGAAGATGGCTCCAAACCTGGAGCCAGATGTTAGCCTTCTGTAAAAAGAATCCTCAGGAGGGATGCAGATCATCTGGAAATCCTGCAGAGTTTTTCTCCTTGAAGAGCCCTTTCCATGGGGGTGCAGTTGGGGTATGGTGAATCCTGGGACCATCATACCTGGGGATGCAGATAGGTGTTTTCTGAAGAGTCATTACAGCTGCTCCATCATACAAATCCCAGTTTTGTCACAAAACGTTGCCTTTATGCTTTTCCCATTTTCCCGCGCTTCTTGTCGCACAGAAGGGTAGTTACGGAGAGCAGATTAATGCTGGTTTGACAAAGAGTTCTCCTGATTACACAGAGGCAGAGAGCGAACTCGGAGAGTCCAGGCTGGAGATCTCAGTACAATCAGACCTGCACTTGACTCCATACTGATATGTCTCTTTGCCAGCTTTTGACAGCTAACATAACAGCAGCAGGGGGCAAGTTATTGACCCAACCAGTATTTCACACTTAGCTGCCTAAAATACTGGTTAATCTCCCTCAGTTCTCTGTAGAGGCCCTGGAGGGAAATAATAAACTTATATTCTTGCCCATAACTGCAGAACCACCAGTGGCACTAACAATCAAAATGCATTATATTAACAGCATTTCATTTGGAAAATTTAATTGTTTTTCAAACAAGTACAAGTTGAAAGAATGCATGGAGCAAGGCAGGCTGACCAGGCAGCCCGCATTTGGGATACTGTCACATTACTCCTTCATTTATGCTTTAAATCAATGCATGCCTTCTATTTCTAATGGAGAGAGCATCACCACAGCAGCTCAGCTCCATAGAAGTATGAAGCAAAAGCAAGGAAATTATACCTAGAACGTCCAATGGAAAAAATCTTTTAAGAATTAAATAAACTGCAAAAATAGGAAGTTATACACACTGCTTCCAACAAAGCTACTTTTCAAAGATGCTGGGCATGCATCCCTGGAAAGGGCATTTTTCCCACAGGAAAATCCATTTTATAAGCTCACTAATGTCCCCTCCTCCAGCTTGTGTTCTTCACTCGCTGGACTGCGTTCATCTTTCTTTGAGCCTCTTTACTGTCAATATATCCATCTATCAGGCTTTAAAACTCTACTGTGCATTATTGATGATCATCAGAGAAACGGGTGGTAGGCTTTCCTGTAGTCATTGTGAGTTTCTTCAAGGGAGAAAATGGTTTTTAAAAGTACAGTAAATTAAAGAGATATATATTTATACACACGTACTCTGAAAGTTTATTACATATCTTTCTGGAAGTAGCATTCCAGAGGAAACTACAGAAAATATACTTTGCAGACAATGCAGACTAAAGGTGTGGCTTTTTCTCAAAGGCATTTGCAACAAATCCTCTGTACTTACTCCCATGCACATCTGTAAATGTACATCAAACACAGATACAAATTACTCCAAGTAAAGGTAAGAATAATTTCTGTCATATCCTTCTTTTTTTAATTTCCATATTGGGCAAGTAAATGTATATTAACTTGCAGGGGACTTACTGCAAACTAAGCACTTTATCCTTCAGTGTGCCCCTGCAGTTCTGGAACTCCCTTCTTCAGGATCACATTTCAGGGAGGAAAATACTACGTTAGTATTCGAGACCAGGTTGGAGTTGAGATGTTGACAGTGACACCATGTAAGGTGTGCACTGGAAATGTTGATAGACAGACAGAGCCAACATGTGTTTTGTCAATTCTGCTTCCAATGTTTTTTCCGTTTGGCTTAGCATCAGACACAAGGATAAATTCTGCTCATACTAGTTTGAAAGTATGTAATTCAAGAAACTCTTCAGCTAGATAATTATATTTTCATATTAAGGAGCATGGCATCAGTGAAAGATTAATCTTATCTGTAGTTGTTGTGAACTGGGCCATGGTGTGTATTGCAGTGCATTTTATAAATATGACATGATAAATAATTCAGGCATAAATTTTTGCTTTCTGAATTTGGTACTAATTAGGCATGGCCTGAAAAAGATCAGAAAAGTTCAGGATCGTGGAACATCTGAAGGTTTTCCTGCCCACTCATACCAGACAGAAAATTCACTTGGCTTTCTGATCCTAATAGCCACAAAACTTCATCTGAAACAGCATATTCCGTATGTTCATCCCACACGTGGGACTCCCTCTTGATGTCAGTGTTCTATGTAAAGATCAAGGGGAAGATTGAACCCATTTTCTTTAAAGTGGTTTTCAAGATGTTACTGATATAAACCTTCAGAGACTGATAGATGGTAGGACCATGGAGAAATACTGGGAAAAGAAGAAAAAAGGCATGTAAAGAGTAGCACACAATGTAAGTTAATAGCAGTCTACCATCCTTTTATTGTGTTATGACTGCCACCCATCAAGACTATTATTCAGGACAATGCCCTTCCATGTGTACCGGCTGGCGGAAGGTAATTTTCAGGAGCTGCGTGTACCTGGCAGAGGGGAAGATGATGAAGAGATTCCTACGTATCAGCCAGGAGACCACAAAGCTGTGCAAACCAGCTGTATGCATAAATAAGCACACTGGCAACAAGCTGCTTAGCGACATGTACATACAGTTTCCATTAAGTTCATTGGGGAATTGCACGTGTGCAGCCAAAGGCAGGAGTGAGACCCTGAGAAGCAGATCAGATCTAAAGATGATTGCGCCCTGTCGTGATTGCTGAAAATTACCCAGCCAGGTACACGGGCACACCGGATCACAAACGGCTTTGTAGACAGCATGGCAAGCGTAACATTTGTACTCAAAAGACCAAAACCACATTGGGAGAGGCGAAGTGAAACTTGTTCAAATGTGGGCCAAAATCGGATCTGTGACCTGCTGATGCAATGCAGAGCTGAATTTTCCTCCACATGAAGGAGATGTCAGATGCAATAACAATAAGGGCTCAGCCTTGCACCGAGTGGAGTTCTCCAGCTTGCACCAGTACTGCATACGCATATGTGTAAATGGTACCCTTGAAATCAACAGAAGACGTGTCCATACCTATTGATATTAAAAAGGAAAAGTCTAGCCCTCAGCAGGATCAAGTCTTGACTGATTAGACTGATTGTTTTCTAAAGGTTAATAAGGGTCTCTCTTACTCCAGATCTGCCATGCATTTTAGATACGTATCACTTCTGTGCTTGCAGCTCTATGACTGTATATGTGTGCACACAGATACCTTAAAGCTCCCAACATACCAGTGATTTGTGGAAGAGGTGTTATTTTGTGTACATCCAGGTTAAAATGAAAATGCTTGAAAATGGAGTGCTTTGGTGATAATTGCGTTTGGTTAATTAGGGATCTTGCACACACTGAATCCTCAGAGAGAATGGAAGCGCAGAAAAGCTGCATGGTGGAGGATTTCCTGGAAGTCCTTTGCAAGTAGACAGGTCCTAGAGAAGCGGGAATCGGTCTCATCTCACCCAGATGCAACCTCTCCTGGATATTCAGTGACAGTGATAAGGTCTTAAATTTCAATCAGGCTCCTCGTACTTTATATGTTACCTGAAGCTGGACAAAAAAGGACTAGCTGCCCTGGTAGCCTTGCTGGGAGTACCAGAAGCTGGGGAGAACATGGGGAGGCAACGTTCCTCTGCTAGGCGTAGTGCTGCACGGCTCCGGAAAGCACAGCTCCAGCTCAGCCGTTGGAGTTTTGCAAGCTGAACCACAGACCCCGTCAGCTTGGCCCTCTCTCCTCAAGGTGGCTGCCGGCAGCATGTTTCGTACCAGAAATAGCTTCCTCACAGATTCCAACTAGTTATTAGTACATAGCCTTTAGTTGGTTCACTCAGTACAACCCTCAATAATTAAATTGGTCGTAGCTGCTGGCCTGTCCTCTAATTTCTGGAGGTGCCCCTTGGCGCTTGCCCTTAGCCAGGTTAGCAGGACTCTCTGGGAAGCCAGGCGCAGCCATGGCTCATCCCGTCCCTAAGACCCGAGTCCGTCCGTTTTCACAGTCGGGCATCCCACTTGCAAACAGATGACAGAAAGGAAAGCCACGGGCCTGGCTGCTATTCACAGCAAGCTCGTTTCCTCCCTGTGACGAGTCAATGTGCTTCGAGTTAATTGTGGCAGTGTGTATTTTATTAACCTTTCAGATATTACAGGGAGATTAAATAGGAAGCGATCTGCAGGGGGATAGATTCCATTCCTGTAAATGTTAAGGTCAGTTAAAATCCTGTTTATCTGAATTCCTTTAATCTGAAATGCTGTCTTATCCAAATCTTGCTTCTGTCTTTCCTTTTTTTTATATCACCCTCTGGTTTTTATAGAATGCTGCAGTTGCGATGCTATCTCAATTAGCCACTGAAATAGTTTACTCAGTGGCTTTTCTAAATATCCAAAGCTGAAGTTTATTCAGTAGATTTAAATATCCCAGAAATGTGTGGGGAAAATGGAACGGTGCTGTAGATGTAAGATGGAAAATATAGAAGTGTGCGACACATAGTTAATTATAAAAGAACCCCTCATAGATTTTCCTTAATTAATTAGGATGGCAAATACAGGTATGAAAATGATACGTGGTGGTAAGGAAGAAATACTTTGTTATTGCGTTGGTACTTTTCACCTTCAGGCTTCATTCATGTCTCATAAGAGCAGCCTCCCTCTTTGCCGTTACATACGGGAAATCAAAATATATATTTCACTGTCCTTTACAACCTCAATAACTTTCATACATTGCCAGCAACATAAACCCTAATTGTCTCTTATCATGTCCAGAAATATTGTACAGTAGTTGTGGTAGTCTCGAGTTGTAGGGATTCCACGTGTGATTGTGTAAGCGAGTTAATGGGGTCAGGAGACGTCGGCTGGGCACAGATAAGGTGAGCTTTGAGGAATGAGACTTCGCGTTTGTGAGAATTTGCAGGCTGCGAGTGACATCTGCACTGTCACTCAAACACAGAAACATGTTTCTTCCCTCCTGTGGACACATTAATTCAGTAAAACTGATAAGCCTGTTACTCGAGGGAAGGCCTTTTGGAATTTTAAAGAAACAGTGACCACTTTGACGGTGAGCTCTAAGGTATTTTTAACTTCAGTTTTTCTGAGTTCTTTGCAAGAAGGTGGTGTATCTTTGAAGGAAAAAAAAAAAACCAACCTTTCCATCTGGCTTTCCATAAAATGTGTGTTGTTTGTGTTAATACAACTTTCCATTGCAGCAGTATCCAGTTTATAATCTTGGGGCCAGATCCTGTCCTCAGCTGTAGTAGGCTGAAGCCAAAATAATTCGATTGTCATTAATAGATGAACTCCAAGAGCATACCGATACAATTGGTAGCTGACTGTTCCACACATCTGTAAAGCCAAAAAAATCTCAGGGTTGTTTTATGCACCTACAGGTTTTTAGCTGAAGAGATCCACAATGTTTTAGAATTCATAACGTTGTGGGTCGGCTTTTTTTTTTTTTTTCCACATCAGACTGTTTCGTACTGTCTTGGTTTTTAATACAAAGCCTGAAATATCAGAATGGAGAAATGGTAAGTTCCTATTAAACATGCATTTTCTAGATGTCTAATCCCATTATCTAAACCATATTTTGCACTTATCACTTTTGGCAGTCTTATCTCAGATTTTTAAATTAATAATTTATTTCTGTGATTATTCTGTATCCTTGCATTAGCTTTAAACAGACAGAAAAACTAGACATTTTTAGAGTCAGTCTAAAATGGTGCATTTTAGCCTCTCTTCTGGCCTCCGCCTTTCAAATGTGAAAATCTTTTCCATATGAAAAGATATGCTTACTCTCTGGATTCGACAAGTGCCCTTTAGTCTATGAATGTAACATAAGCTTATTAGAAATTAGCTTTAATTTTTCATTGACTTAATTTCAAGTGAGTTGATAAGATTTTAATGTCAGGCTGTGCTTAAAAATTCTCTCTTTGACAGGAACCTTTAAGTATGGTTCCTGCTGATATAGGGCTAATTTTCAAAAATATGAATTATGAAGTTATATCAAAGACTTCATTGATGTCCTGACATTAATTATGTCCGTGCATTCCTTGGCAGATACCTAGGGGGCTCCAGATTCTCATCTGAGTGAGGTTTAGTTGTGTTTGTCCTGCGCCAGATTTAGTATATGTTTCACCTTTCATGAAGTCATTTGGATTTTTGCCACTCATTCAGTGGGAGTTGGATGGGACCCTTAGACTATAATTAGAATTTGCAGTAGGCCTACTGCTAAACTTAAGCATGCATGCGAATGATTGCAGTATTAGTCTTATAAACACAGGAGAGAGACAAGTTCATTTCTCTTTGTATTTATTATGGGGTTTATTCTCATTTATTAAAGGACAGCTTTCGAATTTATGTGAAAAGGTATAGCTTGGATGGCATCCTGGATTATGCTAATTTAACGGGTTCTAAAAAATGAAACTTGATGCTAGAGATATTCAACCATTTTCCATTTTAATATGGAGGCATTCTATATATAGGCTTGGCTGTGTGTACAATACATTCACCTATAAAGAAATGTGGGCGAGAAGCGGTGAGAAATTATTTGTGAACATTTCAGCAGACTAAATACTGGATGCTGGCGTGCTGTGTGTGAAGGAAGAAAAAGGAAAGATCATTCAATGAACAGGCAGCAAGCTAAAATGTTGTCTGTAGATGTTATTGGTGAAAGTGTTTGCAGCGACAAATGTTGTAAATATCTTCCTTCCCGTTCTACACGAAGGAGAAACGGTTGAATTTCAGTCAGCGTTATTAAACAGGAAAGGCTTGCACACATGCAGTCGTACAGCAGGTCTCGCTACGCTGCGCTCTTAGCCGATGGCTTACCTTGGGGGCTTAAACATTTAAGTCAGGAAAGCAATACATTTTTTCCCGCTTATGAGTTCCTCCCTCCTGTTTACCTGCTGATGTTCTGCTTGGATCTTTCCCAGGTTTCTCTTCCTTCTTGGCCTGAAACCATGTCCAGAGCTTGAGCGGTAGTAGCAAGGAAGCATCCTAAAGGTGAAGGAGGTCTGCATAGGGCTTGGCTCCTTTTAGTACTGTTTTCTTCAAGGTCTGCCCTTTCTGCTAGTGGCAACTTTTCTTCCTGCAATAGTGCACCCTGGAGAATATCCTGGAGCAAAGGGAACCAGATGATCCTTAATTTTAGCAAACATTTTGACTTACTCAATTTCTTGTGAGGTAGGTCTCTTGCCTCAAAAGCTTTTATTGCATAAATTCCCCTAGTTGGATGATTCATATCTGGAGTTTTCTCTAGATAATTAAAAATAGGGGTACGATTAGTGCTCCACAGAGGTGCATTAGGCTGTAAGTATATTACTTTCAGAAAAACACTTACATTAATGGGTGCATAAATCGCCCATGCAATGATGAGAGAAGAGACAATTTAGAATTTTTCACTGGCTGCAGGGAAAGGCTTACTCTTCATTATTTAGGACCAGATCACGGAGCTTTCATTTAGACTGATGGGCTGTTGCACACAGGAGTCGCCCCTCCGAAGCCCACCAGTGAACAATGCTTAGCGAGGTAAGTAAGGGCTCCACTGCATCAATCTGAAAAAAAAATCACAGTTAGAAAAGTATTTTGAGAACCCCACAAAAGTTCATAGACAATGTGAATGTGGCTGCTGTTATCTCTGTTGAATAGTCTCACTATATAAAAACAAAAATAGCTTATTTGCAGACTGGATGAGCAGCCATCAATTCTTAATGTTTCCATTTAATTTTATGAGAGATCCCTTTATGTTTTCTTCTATCTGCTGCCCTCCCCAAGCAGATTTTCTCGTTCTTCAGCATCCTTAAACGCTGAGCTGTCATGAATTGTGCTGTGGTGTTTCTGACTGGATCCGAGTCAAATACTTCAGGTTTTGCCTCAGGTAGGAATAAATATGAAGACGCAAAAAGTGATAGAAAAGCATCACGTAGTCTTTATGAACTCTTGTTCATGTGCTGTCGTAACACCTTCTGAACAGCTGATCCAGAGCTAATCGGACAGTTCTTGCTTATGTTCTTATTGAATTTTCTTTTACCTTTTATAGACTGAAGCAGCAAAATAGTCACTACTTAGGAAAGCACGCTAATCTAATCTCAAATACAAAGCTGATTTAAAGAGAATTTATAGGGAAAACATAAGTGTAACAGCAATAAGAGTACCGGGGAAAGAGAAGAGAATAAGATTAAAGAAAATGTGAACATATGATTATAGAAATCATTATCGGAAATAAATGGATGAATTAGGAGGCCAAGGCAAGACTTCGAGGTGACCTCGGTGGACTCTGGCTATGACCCTGGCATGGCAGTCGCATGCCTAGGAACCCCTCCAGGGCTGGTGGCTTGGTGGGAGACGTGCTCCAGCTGCCGAAGGGATCGCTCCAGGCGGGACGGTCCTGCGTGATGGAGACCGGGGGGCTGGTATCGCATGAAGGAGCAGTCCATTCTAGGGATTGTATTCAGTGATACATTCCCATACCTCTTTTCAGTACGACCAAGTGCTTGCTGGCCCACATTCTGCAATTACTTGTCTAAAATAGCCTTGCAGCTATAATCATTAGGTTATTTTCTGCTACTGAAGCAGTATTGCTGCTGTTGTGGTTTTGCCACTGTGTACTGTGTCAACAGGTAGACAAACCACCATGAAGAATTAGTAGTGCCAGAGACAAAAGCTACCAGGCATTCCAGATCGAAGCCAAGCGTGACTCACCAAACTTCAGGCCTCCGCTGTATTGCCTGCACAAATCCAATGCCTATTTATGCACAAAAAGCAGTTCGTTCCAAAGCTATTCAGATGCCAGAAATAAGAGATTATTATGACTTCATGTCATGTTGAAAGACAGGTGGAGGAGAGCACAATGTTTGTGTTGGATTCAAATGTCTGCTGAAATCATTCCTGTCATTGCTAATTGATGTTGCATCTGTCTTTAGATTGTGACTATTGAAAAAAAAAAAAAAAGCTGAAGATTTATTCAGAGAAATAATTACAGTTGTACACTGGTAGATATAAAATTAAAGCACATGGGGGGAAGGGAGCTACATCCTATAATTTATCAAATTCCTACGTCCCTGAAAAATAATTAGATGCTGGGCAGCATGCAGGCCCTGCTGCAGAGGCTACTGTCAAGGGGATAGCAGTGGTCAAAAATAGGCCACTGGTTCTCATTTATTCCATCCATTTTTGCTCTTCTATTGTGTTTGGAGTATTAGTTTCCAACTATCTAGAGACAAGGCAGGAAAACAATGGCAGGCTTTATTAAGAGCTAGAGACGTAATCCCCAAGCACGAGTGCAATCGCACAAGTAAGCTGGAGAGAGAAAAAAGGGAACCCTACTTATGTCTGGCTTTCAGGAATTTCACCCTCCAAAGTCCTTCAATGCGATATAGTTACAGGCAGTACTAAATCTGCATTACTTCCACAAACTTTCATTGAAGCCATTGAAGATTATTAACGGAAGCCGTATATGAAGTAGGTCTTCAATAGATGCCTTACATCCCAGTTGTATGGCTTGGGTTTTTTTCCTTTTTCCTTTTCTTGCTCCTTTTCATGATGGTTGTGTGGTTGTTAGCTGACCCCGTCACAGCCTGATCTGTAGATTTTAACACAAAGAACCAGCTTAATCTGGTAAAAATTTACACTGCTCCATGTAAGTCAGACACTAGCTTGTATCATATCGAGTCACCAGACACACACTTCTCTAGCCACTATGCAGCAGAACCTGTCTGTGATATATGATATATTATTACTATACAACATACATGACTCGATGAGTTGCCGTCAACCAGTGCTCTTGCCAGACACGCTTCCTCCTCTGCCTCTATCCCTGCCACTTTCCTTTGTCAAGACACCATCTTCAGCTCTGCATTGGAAGATCCCTGCTCAACCCAACTGCTTCACCCTCGGGAAGTCTGTGCTTGAGATACGCCAGATCCTCCCGATGCCCAGACGGCAGCTGTTTTACCACTTGGTAGTAAACTATCCTGGAAGAGCCCTTAAAGAGAAAGAGCTTGGAACAGCTCTCCCATGTAGTTGTCCCTTAAAAGACTGCAGTCATGACGGCTCTGGTGGATCAAGTTCATTCCAGATGATTGGTTTTTTCACAGCGTACACAACAGCAATTCAGGTGCTTAGTACTGTTTTTCCTACCCACCATGTACGCGAAGGAAGACAGTGTGGGGAACAGGGAGTGAAGCCGCTCCTGGGACAGCCAGCTCAATTCCATGTACAGAGCAGTCCGAAGGGCGGGAGCGGAAATCCTACTGGAGAGCAGACAGTGTGTGCGGAAATCCAGTACCCCGAATCCACACCAGGACATGGAGGTTTTGTGGCTGCTGTTTCGCAGGCTGAATTAAAAACCACAGCGGACTCTGCTCTTACCTTGGCTCTGGCTTACTGCATGAGAGTGCACGTCCTTTGCCCACGTACAGTGGATAACTATAATTTTATGTAAGTTATGTGAATTTCATTTACAATTCACCCCCAGAACATTGTTTAAGAAGGTCTTGGAAGTGTAATTTCATACTAGTATCTGCAATTGTGAACCACAGCCTCAGGCAGTAAGATAATTTCCTGGTATCTAGGCAATAGAGTTTATGTATAGAACTGCTTCCTGCAGCTTCAAGGACTTCTTCTTCTGATAGTTGTCTTTCTAATTTCTACATCATGCTTGCGAAACAAGGAATTTTTTCATGAATTAGGAGTCTGCGGTTGTAACATGAGATAATACAGAGATGTGTCCACTTCAGCGTTTTTTATATTTCTGGAAATTGAAAACTAATTGCTTATCAGAAACGTTCATCAGCAAGTTCCTAAGTAAATATTAAAGTTTTACGTTAAGGAAGCTTGCTGCTTCGCTGACTCCGATTGTAAAGTAGCTGGGAGGGGTGGACTCCTCCTTCATATGCTGTCAAGTTAGGGAATTGTAAAATTAAGGTCCTTTTTTTAGCACAATTCCATAAGACATGCATGTCCAGATGCAATTTTAACTTCTCATTTACATTTGCAATTCAATGTGTGTAGGAGCCTCCAAAAATGAAGTCTTCCATGAGAATTAACTTAGAGTAATATAAAGTAATAAAAATTGATTGCAGCACCTTCCCAGTTGTCTTCTGAAAATTTATAAATAAATAACTGCTGTAATGGGTATCAGTGTCTTCTGGAAGGTTTCCTTTTTCCCCTTTACATTTTGTTACAACAATCGGCTTCACAATGACTCATTGCCTTCGTTAGGAGCGGGAAGACATCCCTCATTATTCATTACTAAAGGAAGGACTTTGCTGCTGCAAAGAACAGCCATGGCATTTTAATTCGGCTACCTTTCAAGAGAAAGGAGTCAATGTCATTCTTCCCCAAACTTTGCCGAAAGAGACAAGAAATAATACTGTTTAATTGTCTCCGTTTATAAATAGCCCGTTCACAATGAGACAATTGTATTTTTAATACTGCAGTCAGGAGGAAAAGATACACATTTTTCTACATTTGTGTCAGGATTTCATTTCTGGGAGCTCGCGCTGAGACTCTCGAAACTAAAATGATCATATATATGTATGTATGAATATGAAATGCATTTACTTACGATTTATTGTATGACTTTTTAATTACAGAGTACTGTAGATGTATTACATAAATGCACACACAAAGCATTTACTGATCAGTAATCCAAGGATATATTTGATTTGAAAGGGAGTAGGGAAGACTGTATTAAAATAATTGTTTTTTCTTGATTTTCCTAATACAAATGTTCCTTGTCTCTTTTTACATTCCTTTTTTTCAGATTTATTTACTTAGATATTAAGGGATGGAGCTTGTATTATGTTTTTACTGTATTTTAATGTGTTTTTTATTAAGCTCTACAGTGTGGACCATGCCTCTTTATAAATAAAGCTATGATCATGTATTACTAGAAACCCCATTTCAAACTGTACTTTTGCCAGACTTGGTTAAGATTTTCTAGGAAGGGACATTATAATTGTGTGATTAATCTTCAGAAAAGGGAAATTTTGGCTCTGCAATATTTCTTACTGTATTAGCTTCAGAGATTTATAAAACCAACTTGAAACTGCACTGTAAGTGTGTTTATAATGACTTTCAGCTGATTTAATAATCCTCAAAGTTTGGTGGCTGTACAGATCACAGCTTCACAAATACAGTCCATTACCTGTAGCATCCAGATGAAGTTATCAGAGGTGGAGGAAATTACTTGGGATTGTATTTCTCCTTAGCGATGTGCTAATCCAACCCCCGGCTGAGGCTGGGGCTCTCGGAGCCCTTGTCCGCGTTTATCCCATTATGCAGTGGGGACGTGTGCGTGGGTGATAAAGAACACCTCCGTGTTGAACGTCTAGCTGGGGCACGTGTATACCGGGAAATCTTGGCGGCGCAGTTGTAAGGCACCCGGTGTGATCCTGTTGTTAGGAAAATTTTCAAGCCAGTCTGTGATTCATTTTTTCTGTTGTTATCAGTATCTACAGTGTGCTGCTGCTCATGCCACTCCCTGCAGCTGGCACTCCTTAATGTCTCTCTTAGCTCGTGATCCTGCAAACCTTTCTCCATCCAAGGCGCCCTTGATCATGCAAATAGCTCTGCTAATTGCAGGTACTGGTACTGTCTTATCCGAGTGGAGTGAGAACGTCTCGGACAAGTAATGGTGTGCAGGATCAAATCCTTAGGTTACATTTATGTGTGACGAGCCACGGCACAAGGGTGTTTTTAAAAGTCACCAGTTAAAACAAAACCAGTTGAAACAATGCCAGAAGCCTCACGTTAAGCTTTCTGGCTGTGTGCTTCTTTCGGTGTTTCCAAGCTTTGCTTTTCATAATAATAAATATCAAACAACAATCCTGGGAATCACTGGGAGCTGGATTGGCAGGTCTCAGTCTCCATTTAACATGCTAACGATCAGCCTGTGCCCACATATGGCCACTTGCTAGATCAGAACTCGGCTCATTAACACACAACTCGGAGAGCTCGGGATGGATGTGGGGTATGTGCATAATAACCCGGAGCACAGTGCTTTACGCCAGGAAGTAAACAATACACAACGTCGAATTGAATTTACATAGGTTCAAGAATCCAAATATTGGACATGTTTTTGCAGAACTCTGATTTTTCTTTTTTTGGTCTTCCAATTCTCAACAGTTAAGTAATCAGGCTTCAATCAACTGCATATTTCCAGACCAGTTATTTGAGATATTTTGTGGCTTTAAAGCAATTCCTGACCTTCTCTCAGATGACATGCAGAGTTTCTTTAATGGTGCTAAGGACTGAACAGGAGCCCACTAACACCTACAGAATTCACCTCTTCGGCATTTTCTTAATTTTCACTTTATTAAGCAGATAAAAGGAGAGCTATTTCCTTCCCAGGCTCCCTTGTTTGCTCTGTGATGTACTGTGAGGTATCAGTCCAGCCAAACATTTCTTTGATCAGTGAGCAGAGTAATCTGTGTGAAACCTAACGTGTGCCTTTACGTCTCTAGGCATCCACTGTGACAATATATGCAGCCAGGGCCGCTGGGGACCGAACTGCTCCATCTCCTGCAACTGCGAGAACGGGGGATCCTGCTCCCCAGAGGACGGTACCTGTGACTGTGCACCAGGATACAGGGGACCCTTGTGCCAGAGAAGTAAGATTTTCCGTAGATGTGGGGGCAGAAGCAAAGCAGGTAGAAATGCTCATTTATGACACCGGCCAGACAGAGCCACAGGTTTCTGAGCTGCTTCAGCTCCTGACTTCCTAAGGGCAAAAGCTAGCTTAAAAAATGCTTCTTGACCAAGAAGTCAAGACTCTGCTGCATCGAGTCGTGCCTTGTGTTTCTTCTTCTGGCCTTCCACAGCACCTGGAGGTCACAGGTGACCTGAAAGAAGGAGCAACACCTTTACATACCAAACTGGGCAGGATGTGGGCAAAACCAGATTTACAGTGAAGTGGTGGTAAACTATAGGATACCTATTAAACAGAGTCAGCTATGACTCATCACCTAATGACAAGTGGATGAGCATTGGCTATCAAAATAACAAGACAGTGTTTTCTTATATGCCAGAAAAAGCAACACAGCAGCCTGAAATAGCTCCCGTCTGATGCTCTGCTGCTACATATTAAAATGTGCCGAGGAGATAAAAATCCCCTCAGTTGCTTTATCTGGGAAGCTGCATTTGCCCCGTAGGGACCCCTATTCACTGATCCAAACTACACGCAACCATCTTCCTGTGTAAACAAGAAATGGATTTGTCTTTCTTTTCTGCAGCAGCTCTTGTTCTTCCTGTAAGACATTCTGCATGCCTAGTTCGTATATCCCCTTTGAGTTCACCACTTACACTTGACACTAGAACATACTCATCTCTAAAAATAATTTGTAGCTGACAGTTTTTATTTAAAGCCATTATAACGATGACCTCTAGCACTGCTGTAGTTAATGGCCTATAAGCATTTCCATTATAAACCCCAACTTCCAGGTGCTTCAGCATATCTATATAGCTGTAAAACCTCTCTCCAAGGCTAAAACGTGGTGCTCAGAGCTTCAGGGAATTGGGGAAGAAATTGTTTTACAAATTTGAAACCCTAAGAGTGCAAAACTTCCTGAAGTTAGTAGTTTCTGACCTCTCTGAGATGAAAAAAAAACAGTTTCGTTTTATCAGGTGATGGCATGTAGGCTACAAGAGGCAAACCATGTCCCCAGCTTGCAACTCCAGTAGTCAGGCTGCTCCCTGAGGACGTTTGCCAAGGACCTAATGGGGAGAAATTTTCCTCCCCACTGGGGTGACAGCAGAGGGGTTCTGTGGATGCTTCTGCTGTTGATTCATGTTGCTGAAATGCCTCTCTGTGAATATACGGCCAGGGAATTCAGCTTGCTCCCACCTCTTCTGCAGGATTCAGGCTCAAGACTACCTTGTGAAAAGGACATCTCTGTAGCTGAAGGTAGCTTTAGCTTGCTAAGTTTGATCTCAGAATCATTCCCATTTTTCTCTTGGAAATTCATTTAGAAACACAATTTAGCCTGTAAAGGGCAGTGCTGAAGATAATACTCAGCCAGCTTGTTCTGTCTGTGTAATCAGGATTACATGAGACACCGGGATAGTTTACTGCTCTTAGGCCTGCAGAAATGTCTCCAGGAAAGATCCAGGTTGTTTTATAGCTAGTGCATCATCAACAAACCTGTCGGCTAAGTTCCAGCTGGAAATCTGCAGTAGTGTAAGAACCTGACACCCTCTGTGAACATACGGACCGAGAGAAAAATTCTCATTCGGTCAAAAAATAGAACAGACATGATATAGTAGCCACTGAGCCAGAACTATATAACAGAGAATCGCAGGAGTAAAAGTAAAAACGTATCGAATCATTTTTACAGTCACTTACTGCAATTTAACGTTCTTTGTGCTTATCTACCGCAGTGAATGTTTGGACAGCGGATGGGTTTTTATTCTACATGTGCTTGGAAGCAACAATATGCATTTATAAGAGATACTGAGCCATAATCTTGGCACTATACCTTATGTACATATTCTATAATAATTTCAATCCAGGTTTTAAGCGAATTAAGCACACAGTTCTTGACAAGTTTACTCAGCTATCCGGTGTGATTACAGATGCAAATGAGGTGATTTTGTATGCTGTTACCGTAATTACCATTTTTAGATTCTGTTTATCACTGATGGATGCTGCTCCTGCAGTGGCATGTATAAACTGACTGTCCCAATTGAACACAGGTATTGCACCTAATATGTTTAGAAATCACCTTTTGACATAGCTGTTTAGATGTAAAATATTGTGAGTTTCCTATTACACCTTCTCTGATTTCTTAGCTTAATTCCCTAAGGAAATGGCATTCTGAATTTCTGTTGTCTGTGCATGTGTGCGAGTGTTTTCTTCCTGACTATCTTAAAAGTGTTGGAATATGTTACCAGGTATTAACCATATCTGCCAGTGGGCTATTACATCTCAAACAGCTTAAACTGCCATGTTTTGTAAATGAGTTCAGCTGGAGTAGGTTAGAGAGACTCAAATTAGTGTTGGGAGAGAGAGAGGCTGCTGAGAGAGCTCAGCTGTATTATTAAATAGCCAAGGACTTCCATGAGGTAGGATGGTGTGAATGTTTGAACCAGAGGAATAGTTTTACTCAGAGCTCGCACTTTATTAGATATGGGATAATCCAACAGGCTTCATAATTTCAGCTGTTCACAAAACTGTGGTTTTAGAAATTAAGAAATACTGGTTTGGGATTAAGACAGAGAGAGAATTCTCAAACTCGCAGCAATGAGAAATCTTCTGAAAACCGAGACGGCTTCTTTCGTTTTGTCTTCAGTTTGTCCCCCTGGCTTTTATGGACACCACTGCAGTCAGCCGTGCCCTCAATGTGTGCACAGCAGCGGGCCTTGCCACCACGTGTCAGGACACTGCGATTGCTTGCCCGGATTCTTTGGAGCTCTCTGCAACCAAGGTACTGAGCCCAAGACCCCCAAATGCCACCTGCTTTCCTAAGTTTCTGTGTCTGTGACTTTGCAGCAAGACCGATCACAAGGTTTCTGCCTTTTTTTCCTTGTTTCAGCAGTGTAGATCACCAGAAATTCTTTACTTCAGAGGGAAAATGCAAATAAGTACTTAGTCACCCTTTGTAAATATGATGTGCTCCTGCTTTCATAAATAAAACAGGTCTGCTGCTCCGTATTGAAATGAATATGGAACGAGACACCTGCTGTAAATACATCAGCCGTCCAATGGTTTCGTTTTCCTTTCTGCTAAGCCTATCGTTTCCTAAATGTCGACGGCACCTTCACACGCTCTTTTTCAGCAGAAGGTGCAGATACTAGTTAAGGTAAAGGCGAGCTCAGGTACACAAGCCCAAACACCCAGTTAATGCATGGAACCTTATTTACACTGTCCAGGACCTGACTGGGAATAGCTGAAGTCATGTGCACTCAAACACAAGTGCAGGAGACAGAAAAATTTGCAATGAGGCAGTGAAAGTGAATTAATTTTCACCGGTGAAGAGCAGCTTCAACTCCCCCTAATGTCCGTCACCTTTCTGTACCTTGGAAAGTCAGTCCACTTTTAACTGTAGGTTCCATTTTCAGTCTTACCCTAAAACTGCCTGCAAAATCACTACAGTATTCTGCAGAGGCTCAGTTATTGCATACGACTGTGGGTATTATTTTCTACATACAGTTTTGAAAAAGACTATTCGTAATGGCTACTGCCCTTGTGAAGTCACCTTCCCTGTAAAAATCGAACTGACACTTTTTAATGTCCTGCTTTTCTGTAAGTTAGAAATCGCAGACAGCACTTACGCAAAATCATTAAACATAGATTAAGTATAACCATGTTTTCTTTTTCTTGTGCTGCATAGTCAACTAAACATTATACCAATTAATTTATTAAAATGAACATATTTCAATGAATTTGTCCATTTTATGTAAAAAGTTAGCCAGATTTCAAAGCATAAGCAGGGCTAATTATCCTCTTAAGAAAACTATTTTATTTTTGCTCAGATGTTCAGCACTTCTGGTTTTACTTTGAAATGTTGATCTATCCAGCAAATTAATTTTAAAATATTCATGTCCTAATTAAAATCAATTTGTGTTGCAGTTTGTCATAATGAGTTAGCATGTAACTTTATTTTGTAGAAAGAAAAATGCTAATTAATGTTTTCCATTAGAAAATCGTGAAATGAAGATTTCACTTTTGAATTTTCATCTCCTTGTGCCATCTCTTTTCTGGCAGTGGGAACATTCTTCCACCAGCAGCACGTGCCTGCGAGGAGCTGTGTAACCTCTGAAGTTGCACAGGTTGACACGGTTGTGCTAAGGATTCTGAGTGGCAAACAGCTAAGCAGCTGTTTTATGAATATCTTCCACAATCATGTAGCAAGGATGGGTTGATAATAACTTGTTACTGCTGCTAGAACACACCTGACATCCCACAGGGACTTTCGGAGTCCCACTTCAGCTCATTAACATCACTCGCTGCATTGCACAATCAGATTGCTCCTGAAGAAAGCCGTATTAGTCCTTACTGTACCACTTCATTTAAAAATGTTTGAGACATTTGAAAAAGTGCTTGTATTTGGGTCTCACAACTTCACAAAAGAGTCGCTGTGTCAGTCCACAACCAGGTGACTTAAACTAATGAGAACAACCCTTTTGGCAGGATTGGTTTTGCAGTCCTTCCATGTTGACATTCTGGAGGGCATCATACTATTTCATTGAGACAAAAGGTGCTCGCACAGTAGGAACCCCAGCTCTCACTGTGTGGAACCGAAGCATTTCTTTTATAAAGCATGACCTGTTGCCTTTGTCAGCATCACTGTTGGGATCACAAATCTTTTCCTGGTTCATTAGCATTCCATGTTGCGGTGCAAATCGGCTCCTATTTTAAGTAAGTCTTTTGAGAACTATTATTTTGTACATATAAAAAATCCAGCCTTCATTTAAGTGACGTTATCTATCTCCATCTTAAAGATGCAATAAAAATATTGCATTGAACTTCTCTATATAGAGCATTGAAACTGAATAATGGTGTAGCATGTACGAGAACCTAGGCTGATAGATCATTTTAGTTTTTACTCTTGCGGAGATATGAGGGCTTTGCTTTCCTTCTCTCTCTTTCTCTTTGTGTCTGTGTATTGTTCTTTTCATTGTGTCTGTATATTGCATTTAGTTTTATCTCTTTTCAGTTAGGGAACTATTTCGTTTAGCACATAATTTGAAAGCCTATACCAGCTTTATCCCCTCCTACAGATAAGTCTGTAGTATATAGAAATGCATGCAGAAAACAATAGTATGCACATTCTTAGGTATCTGCCATCGTAAGTGTAGAGGATGGCATATTGTATAAAAGCAAATGAATCACAGCTCAGGATTTCAATCTGTGGCTGATTCAGAGTCAGGATAGATCGAGGTCACCTGCAGAGACTACACATGAGAAAGTGAGAGTGGCTGAAGCGGTAAAAGAGTTGCATAATTCAGGGAAGTGCCTTAATCACTTTTTTGACATCACTATTATTTACCAGGATACGAGTCCAGTTCCATTTGTTACATTCTTTGCAAAGATGGACTGTATGTTTTATCTTGTTTTGAAAATACATCTGTTTTTGTCAGGGAACGCAGCCAATAAGAGCACAGAAATTAAACATTTCATTCATTACTGAGCAGAGCTTTCCATCAACTTTAACGTTAAAGATTTCCAATAATTTGGTGGGAGGTTGAAGATCTATCTGTCTATTAGTTTTATGTCACTGTGCTTAGGCTGCTACAACACGACTCTGAAAAAAGTTTAGAGTTTCTTTTCTTCCAACTTCAGGAGTAAGCTAAGTGGACAAACAGGAACAGACGCTGATTTTGTTAGGATGCAGCACATCGTTTTAACAGCTCTCAGTCAAACATATATATATAATACTTGGAAACCACATTTGCAACCTAATTGAACGCTTACTATGGCAAGGGGTACTGGAGAGGAATAGGTGGACAGATGCCAAAAGACAAGCATGACATTTCAGCAATTGGATATGTGCTTTATTTGTGGGAGCAGTCTTCCGCCAGACTTACATGGTAAAAATACTTACGGAAGTGGCAGTCTTGCTCCTGGTTTACTCTCCGCTTGCATGATTTGAGTCTGTGAGATGCTGGGAGCCTGCCTCCCACCAGCAGGGCTGAAAGCTGATCTTCAGCAAAGCCTAGTGTATTCAGTAGCGAAGGCACCTTCCTCTCTCACCACTATTTGATCCGGAAGGAATCGGGACAGTGATGAGGTAGGTACTCCAGCGTACCCAACATTGCAGCACTGAAGGGTGCACGGTGTGTTTTGTGGTGTGAGTGGGATAGCAGGGGAAAGGACTACAGCCCTCGTCTTGCAAGCTTATGGGCCATCAGCCATCTCATGGGCGCTGGCCTCCCAGTACGATACCCATGGCTAGTGTGTCAGGCCGTCATACCGGGTGGTAAGGTTTGCAGCTTTTGGTCCATTAGTACTGTCCTAATCAGTCGTACAATAAAAGGGAGTTAGGTTCTAGTGGCAGACCTGAAAGTAAGAGTCCCCATTGCTCCTCATCTTCTTGAGACTTCTTCGCGAGGCTGGTATTTAGCCTAAAATGTTCCTTTCCTACTTTTATTGTTCTTATTATTGAGGTTGTAATTCAGCGCAGAACCCTGTTTCAGGGTTTGCACCGAGGGACCCCCTTGGCCGAGTCCCCAGATCAATCCCTTCCAGCCACTTGTGTTTGCTACTATTCTTTGAATTCCCCTCAACTTCACTGTTCTCTTCATCTCCCAGTAACTCCTTTTCTCTGTTTTGTCTCTCCTCTTTTCGTCCTTCCATAATGCCCTGCAATAATTATAATCTTCTAACAGTGTTAGATTCATTTTCCAGCTGAAAAATGGATTTCAAGATGACTTTTTCCTGTTGTTTTTATGCCTGAGATGTAAGCAAACAAAATGGACTTGAATACTTGCTGCCTTTTCCTTCTTTCCAGAAGAATTTTGCCCACTTGGTTTCAGCAAAGAGAAATGTTGTAATTACTTTTATCTCTAATTGCTAAATGTTAAGTCCTGTGACTTCCTCATATTCATTATGAAGAGCCTTCAGCAAACTGCCTTATATTTTCACAGTCTGTCCCAGTGGAAAATACGGGAAGAACTGTGCCGAGGTCTGTCAGTGCACCGAGAACGGGACGTGCAATCCTATTGATGGCTCGTGCCAGTGCTTTCCAGGCTGGATAGGGACGGACTGCTCTCAGAGTAAGCAAAGTGTTATTTTTCCACCTCCGCTTTAAAATAACGTATTTTCCTCTTTAGTGTGTTCTGAAAGTTAAAGACAGATTCTGGGGAAATCCCTGAAGTATTACAGCAGCCAGTGCCTTACTCTCTTTATAGCTTATTTCTTTTAATTAATCTAAGTTAGCTTTGGCTTGAATTAGTTTCTGCATTTGGAATTTGCAGAAGCTGTTACTAGCTTCTATTACAGGAAAGGGAGGTCACAAGCTCTTATCAGAAAAGAAAGCTTCATGCTCCCTTTTAATTTCTAGCTGGATTCTCTTTTATTTATTTTTTGAAATCATTTTCTTTCAGCTATTATATTAGAAATTATTAACCAGTAAATGTTTTCATGTACCAAGCCCCAGAATTGAGAAATTAGGCAGCTGAAATATTTCTATTAAGTGTAATTTAATTGTAAAAGTCAATGTGGGCTTGGAGGGATGGAGGATTTCTTCTTGAAAATTGCCCAGGTAGAAGATTGGCATTTGCTGATCCCAAAGTGTCATTTCCTGAGAGCATCCCTTAATTGAAGATAGATCACAGAGGGAAGCAATATCCTATCATTCAGAAATGTTACTTCATATTCAGGATACAACTAGCATATTAGACAGCATTCCAGAGTAAAATATATTAAACTTCAAGTGATAAAGTAGGAATCGGATAAAAACAGACGGCTGTAATTTTGCTTTTATTGTGTGTCTTCCACAGGCAGAATATTGCTGTCACTCAAAAACAGGAAAAAAAAAGAAAAAAAGACAGAAAGCTCCACAGATTCCTCATTATATTTAGCCATGTAATTGGGAAATGACTGTTAGTTTCTGTTAACCTTGAAAAAAAGATGTTTTTTCTTACAGAGTGGGGCAGGCCAGTTCAGCAGCAACACTTTCCAGTTTAGCAGGCAGAAGGACCTGGCGATAGCTACTTTGTGTTTTGGACGAACAGAGTGGGAACCTGACCGTTTCCTCAGTCACCTTCTTGTAAAGAAAGTGTAAATCTCCCAACGTGACCTGGCCTCGCACCAGGCTCCTGCCGGCACCTGGCCTCGCGTCCCCGAGCCCGGTACTGAGCCATTGCGGTCAGACCTCCCTCCGCACCAGTTAACCTGGAATGACCGAGGGACGGAGCTGCAAAGGGGATAATTTTAGCTCCAACTCCAGAGCCAGTTCTGGAGACGCTAACAGACCCTGCGGCTCTGGCTTGCAAAGACATTGTAAAAGTATTTCTGGTTGCTTACAGGACGAATACTTGAGGCCAAATCCTGTTCAGCTTTACACTGTGCGGGTTCAGTGACCTTCTGTTTGATTTACGTCATGGCAGGGGTTTTTTTGCTATTCATTCTGGCTTTAGAGATGTCTGTCATATGCCAGAAACTTGCATTTATCGTCAGAATTGGAGCCAATGGCATACATGGAAATAGGCACGGTTTCTGTACTTTCAGGTTTCCTGGGAACCATGCCTTATTAATTCAGGTCTTTAATAGGAAGCAGTGGAAAGTGCTTTTTAAAGCAAAAATATAGTTGTTATATTGAAGGGTTATCATCATTTTGGATCTTTTAGTCTGGCACTAATAACTGTAACTTACTGCATTCATTTTTGAAGGGAGGCTTAAAATAACTTCTAGAAATGTATTAATATTGTACTTGTTGAAATATATAATAGGCTTAGAGATTTTAATTTAATATTAGCCCCATCAACAAAAGCAATCTGATTTTGTGGATGGGAATTCATACTGTAAGTTTTCTTTACATTCTTACGTAATTTGAGTAGCACTCTGCTTCAAATGAATGCGGTAATTTTCGTAGTTGATTGCATAGCAAAAGTAAACCATGAATAGCTGTGCTTTATTATGGAAGAATTCCAGAATATCAAAAAGAAAATTAAATTACCTCCATATCTTAAAACCCTGTCTAAATTGTCTTCGCAGATAATGCCGGTAAGGCAGGGAGAGTGGCTGGAGCATTTAGAGTAATGCAGTGTCGAGGGTCGCAGTTTCACTGGTGCTCAGCGCGCGTGGGCAGCAGAGACCCGATCCTGCCACCTGGCCTTCACGGGGCAGAAATCCCTGGGGCCGGGGCTGGACAGCGGGGCTGAGGTTGCAGGTTGGCACCTGGGTTTGCAAAGCAAGCGTTGGCTTGGAAGAACCGGTCATTGTCAGGGAGTCGCCGCAGCGATGCCAAGCTCTGCAATGCGAAGTTCTGCCTTTGCTGGTGTCTCACAGGTTCTCCCTTCATTGTTGTTCCTCCATAGCACTAACGCGGTATCATTGCTTTTTTTGTCAGCTGACGAATCTTTCTTATTTTCATAGCTTGTCCCACTGGGTTTTGGGGCCCTGATTGCTTTCATTCGTGCAACTGCCACAACGGAGCAATGTGCAGCCCTTACGATGGAGAATGTAGATGTACTCACGGTTGGACGGGGCTCTACTGCACTCAGCGTAAGCCTTTCCGAGACACTGTTGTGCCAGGGAATCTGTCAAAGTATGTGCTGCTACCTCGTGTCTCTTCCAAGTATTGCAGCCTTCTCTGTTAAACCACCTGCTGCTTACTTGGGATAACTTCACGTCGCCCCGAAGAAAATAGTCCTGAAGCTCTCCAAGGTTTTTTGTGCCTTTGGCACTCGATAAAGGAGGGACCGATCATTAAGATTATTGATGCATTGTCAGAATTTGCACAGTCCGTGTCCCTGCTTGTTAAAGCCCCGGTATATGTGGTCTGATTTAGGCAAACGCTTGAGATTTCTCATCCTACTGCTGCCAAATTGTCAGCACCGTACAAAAGAGGAGATCAAATTCTGGTGCGCCTTTTAAGAAGGCTCTTTCATTTGCAAGTAATTGATTGATCTCTGGCCTTTTAGAAAGTTTCTGTTTAGCCATCTTCTTTCACTTCTTGAAAATGTAGTTTGTGTAGATGGGTCAGGTTTTTGTTCTTCTGAAACACTTAAGAGGCAATTCTGTAAGATATGAGAAACACTACTTCAAGAAAATTGGCTGTCGTAGTATCTCTGCATTTAGATGATCAAATAAATGTTATTAAATACACAGAGGCTGAAAATATGTAGACTGCTAGGCCTACATATTTTGTGCTGATAACACATCTGAGTTTGTGTTTCAGCTTATTTCTTAGTCTTTCCTTGTTCTGATTCCTGAAAGGTTGCCCAGCTGCTTTTTATGGAAAAAACTGTGCCAATGTTTGTCAGTGTCAGAACGGAGCGGACTGCGACCACATCACTGGCCAGTGCACGTGCAGGACTGGATTTACAGGCAAACAATGTGAGCAAAGTAAGTAGCAACATGACTTCATTTTTCTATTTCTTCGGGGTGGGGGTGCATTTCAGAATTCTTTGCAGAAATAGGCTCTTAAATGAGGTGTTGATGTCAGTAAGACAGTAACCCCACGCACCTTATATCATCCAGGGAGAAGAAGGCATCTCTGGAAAGCCGGATGGTGTGTTTAAGCAGAAAGAAATCTAGTGAATCCTCTGCGAATTAGGGCTTTCCATTCCCAGCCTAATGTTAGGTGAGATAAAAGCAAGTCGCAGCACTCAGTGCGGACTGGATGTAGCCTTCCCAAACAACTCGTACCTAACTAACAGAAAAACACAAGCTGCATCATGCCTTGCTAATGCTGTTGAGAGCAACAGCATCAGGTTTCCCTCGGCATGACGGAAGACAGGAGAGTTAAAAGAAAGAAGCCCTTTCTGCTCTCTGCCTTCCTAGGAATATCGGGGCTTTCTTGCCTAAGTTGTTGTGCTATAGGTGTGGACAAAGTAACATTCATCTTTACAATGAAAACAGATCAAGGAAAAAAAAAGTTGCTTGCCATTTTTGGAAGGATCTGTGTTTAACTTGAGTAGTGAGCAAGTGTTTAACAATGAACTTCAATTACCTGGCAAGGGTACTAGCATATCTTACTGTAATTGTTGTCAGTGTCTTGCTGGCATATTTAGCACGCCGTGCCAAATGGCTTCTTTTAACAACAAAGAATTAGGGTAGTGGAAACTGTATGTGCTTTAGTTGAATAATTACTTGTTTGTCCAGAATAGTAAATCAAAAGAAAATTCTCACACACTTACTTGGATTCTAAATGCAGGGTGAAATCCATCTCACCTTACCAAGGCATTAATTCCACAGAGTTTCGTTCCTTTTTTAGCAGTAAGGTAATACCGTAACATTCCTGCTAGATTTGCAAGTGAAAGCATCTTAACTGTAGCTTACTACATGGATCTTTATGAAAGTATTTGACACGTAACTAAATTCATGAACATGTTTACTTTTTGCACGTACTTGCATTCAGCAAAGTATGTATCTCAGGACCAAATTTGCATGCTCTTGTGAGGATTACATATGGCCCACTGTAGCTCTATAGGTGGCCAACTTACTGTGAATTTGTGTACGCTCTTACTGCAACCATAAATAAAATAGGAAACAAAAATGTTCCATAGTAGATCTGCCTCATAGCAGATTTTATACAAGAAGCTACATTTATAATTTGACCTCTGTACAAAGCCTGAGGCTTTCCTTTCTATCCAAACTACGAATGTATTTATTTATTTGTTTTTCTATTATTTAATCTAGAAGTGTCTCTTCATTAAGATCCCTCCCTTCTCAGAATCCTGCTGAATGGGCAGTCACACCGCATTGCAGATGAAATGCCTAAATGCAGACATCATTTCTGTTGTGCAGTCCAAAAATGTAGGCCTTATTCATTTTAAGTAAGCTGCAGGTTACTATCAGAATGAGTATTAACTGTAATAACTTTATTTTTCCTTGTTTGGGGACCTGCAGATGAAAGAAAGAGATACAACTTCAATACGCACTGCAAATCATTACACAGATACTGGCTAATGTTCATTACTTCATATTAAAATTTGGCTACTAGAAGTTACTTAGAGACTGGCATTGGGAAGATGTTGCCACGCTGTGCAAAACATTTGCAATGAAGGCTCCGGGGAGACCTTATTGCAGCCTTTCAGTACTTGAAGGGGGCCTATAGGAAAAATGGGGAGAACCTTTTTAGCAGGGCCTGTTGTGATAGGACAAGGGGTAATGGTTTTAAACTAAAGGAGGGGAGATATAGGCTGGAAATCAGAAAGAAGTTTTTCACAATGAGGGTTGTGAAGCACTGGAACAGGTTGCCCAGAGAGGTAGTAGAAGCCCCATCCCTGGAAACATTCCAGGTCAGGCTGGACGGGGCTCTGGGCAACCTGATCTAGTGAGGTTGTCCCTGCTCATTGCAGGGGGGGTGGACTAGATGGCCTTGAAAGGTCCCTTCCAACCCAAACTATTCTATGATTCTATGACACACAAGAACATCTTAAAACAAACAATATATATTCTAAAGAATCATAGCAAGTATGCATGCATTCAATAATGCGTCTTCTCTATAGAAATAAGTAGGATTTGACAGAAGTTGTTTCTTTCAATTTATTACTGAATAGTGCCTCAAGAAGTATAGTAAGCTGCCTACAGATTTATTGTAATAGCCCATCGTGGTAATTGTATGAATAAATTTCTCAGTTGGACGTTCAATCATTTTGTCTTTGATAGAAATACAAAGACAGGATAGAAATTCCTTCTGCATTAGGGCTCCTAACACAGAAGCAGAGCAAATCAAACCATTCAGATGCTCAATTCTGTAATGCCACCTACAACGTTATATTCACCTTCTAGCACTAGTCGGGATAAGCATGAAAGCAGGCAGGATTTGTTCGGTAAAAGTCTATTGTGTTCATATAAAGGTACATTCAAACTTTTCTTTGCAACTCCCCCCGTGAAAAAAATATGCAGAGTTGGTGAGAACGCTGTGCTTTCTCAAGTTGTTGTCTACAGCTTCTGAGCTCATGCTCTGTTCAATTCTGTGTACCTGTAATATATATCTCAAGCCTTTTAAAGTCTCTGTACGTATTATTGGTTTCATCCTTGTGAAGTCTTGTATGACTTTTCCAGAAAGTTACAGCTTAATAAGTAATATCCCAAATAGTACATGAAATACATTTCTCTTCTGCTTTAAAATAATAATCTAACCCTAGGGTGTTATCCTAGAGACGCTGAAACCAGGGAAACTTTTCTACCGACTTTGCCACGGCAAGGATTTCACCCAAACCTGAAACAAAGTCGAATTCTTCCCAATCTTTTTCTTTGGCTCCCCAGAGTGCTCACCAGGAACGTTTGGTTATGGTTGCAAACAGCTGTGTGAATGCATGAATAATGCTACGTGTGACCACGTCACAGGTACTTGCTACTGCAGTCCAGGCTTCAAAGGAATCCGATGTGATCAAGGTACAGTGAAATTCTGCCTGTAAAATTCTCTCTCTCTCTCTCTTTCTCTCTCTCCCCCTCCAATGATGTACTTGCTTTAAAAAAATAGTATTTCAAAAATGAAATGCACGATTCAATTTACAATGTGTTATGAATTACTTTTAACAGCGGCTCTTATGATGGAAGAATTAAACCCCTATACTAAAATTAGCCCTGCTCTTGGATCAGAGAGGCACTCAGTGGGAGCAATCATTGGAATTATTATTCTCCTTCTAATTATTATGGTCTTGCTGGCACTGTTTGTGTGGTATCGACGGAAACAGAAGGAGAAGGGCCATGACATGCCAAGTGTATCTTATACTCCAGCCATGAGGATGACTAATACAGATTACTCACTTTCTGGTAAGGGTCTTTTTATGTTAATCAAATATAGACTCATATTCCTGTATGTTGGGGAAATATAAGCTTCTGTGATGTATAACATGCATTACTGAGCCTCAAAAATAATGACACTTCTGTTCTTCCCCTGAGTACCATGATCTTTTAACACTTAACAGGGACAGGAAAGCAAATATAACTTAAAACTGATTAAAGCTGCCTTATATATGAAAGTTCACTTAACAAGATACAGGATATACCTAGGCAAGAAATATGCTGCACGGAAAACATCAACTCCATTTTTTAAAATCAGCTGCATTCCTATTGCAGTGCAGAGAAGTTTTCCCTTTGTGAAACCTTCAGAAGAAGACTTTTTTTTGCTTGAGGAATGGGGTTGACTGGATCAATCATAAGGTTTTATTTTTGTCTATGTTGCAGTTTGTGATTTGAGGCCTCCTATTCGTTGTCACTTTCTTCTGTGTGCAAACCAGTCCCCGTCGTCTAGACAGCTGGTGTGAATTTTCTTCACAGGAGCTGATGAAAGCAGGAGAGAGGAAGAGGAAGGCTCTTTAAGATCAAAAAAAAGTCATACTGAGATCACATTTCTTGCTTCTTTCTGTCTTCTGCTCCTGCTATGGAGGACAGCTTTTCTTGACAGATTGGCTAAACTTTGGAGGATGTGATCTCCTTTTTAATACTGTCATTCTTCTTCATTCCTCCATGGCCAGTATCAGATAGGATGCCAGACAGGAGATGGCTTTACTTCCTTCTTGTTTCCTCCGATCTGTCTCTAGTGGGGATCTCCTCGGGGTTTGCTGCCCTCTGACTGCACTTTGCTTCTTCACTTCCCCTTAAATGGCTGAAAGTGTAAGTCCAAGTAACTACAAGCTCCTGAACCAGGCAGAGGTTGGCCTCTGCTTTCCCACTCCTGCATTGCCTTTTTATTTCTGCTTTCTGGTCTGAATGCACGAGGCTCAGCCACTTGTTGCTGGCTCTGACTTGGCTTCTGTGCTGTCTCGGGGTGGCATGGCTGGAAGCTTCAGTCTGGACTTCCCTGCTCAGGATACACCTGGAAGGACCCTCTCCCACCGAGCCAACAATACTAGTGCCTGGCTACAGCTAGAACTTAATCAAGCAGCTTCTGTCGTGGCACCATGCGTTCAGTCCTCACATTAAGGCATGGTTTCCTGCGATGGCATATCACACGTCAGGGGCTGTCTGCTGAACACCGTTGCCTAAACTCATATTTAGACCACTCAGGCCTACACTAGAGCATCCCTTCTTCTGAAAGCCACAAGATGGGCAAAAAAAATCAGCCTTGGACCTCCTCCCATTGCCTCTTATTTTTGAATTTTAACTTTGCAGGCTCTTGCTTAAGCTGCCCATTTGGGTAAGAAATCTATGAAAGTGTTGCCAGAGAGGGCTCATCTGATCCTTGGCTAGTTGCCAGCACGAATTGGCCTGAAATTTGTCATTTCAACATCATTTGAAGAGCCAGCCCACAAACATGCGAAAGACAACTGTGGCACATCTCAGCAGCAGAGAGGCTCTGAGTTCCGAGAGAGCAGATCACAGCCGCTAGCCCTGAAAAATGTTCTGAACTTTTCAGCAATTCATTTTTTTCATATTGGCACTTTATCCATTTATTTACAAAGCCTGCTACACCTCATTTATTTATGTGCTTTTCTAGTTAATGTATGTGTAACCCAGCATGCTTAAGAGGCACAACTTAGAAAGTTCAAAATAAGGAGAGGAATGTTGCTGAGGTTGGAAGTTCCCGACTGGAGTAATTGAGCTTCTCCTTTCAGACAAGGGAAAAAAAATCCCTTAGTTGTTTTTATTCTCCATATTTTACCGTGAATGGAGACTTCCCAATCGACCTGATGGTATCCCAGTCTGACACTCTGTGAGAAGTCCAAAAAAAGGCTAATGCCGGGAAAGGATACTCTCATCCTTCGCAGTTAACATAGACAGATGGTTTTCCTCCTCAGCCACAGAGAGAAAGCCATTACGTTTGAAGACGTTGGTAGCCCAGGACTGTCCTTGCAGTTTATGTCTTTGTGGGTATTGCATCTCCCTAGACAGTGTCCTTCATATTCCTTTCAGGTGCAGCCACCTATCCCAGAGCTCCTGATGCCACGTAATACTTAAGTACTTGAGGAAAACAAATATTTAGGGGATAGCTGAATTCCTGGATACATCATAAATACCTGAGGGATCATGTCCTTCAGCTGCATTGAACCTGGGATCTCTTCTGGTCCTTGGGCAATGACAGTGAATTTGGTTCTTGCCCTTGTGGCATTGCTGCTCCATGTCAGCTCAGTTTGTAAAAAACTTGAAGTACCAGGTCCTTGCGATCCCGAACAGCGCCAGGTCAGTGGTGTCGTGTGGGCTTCTCCAGAAAGAAATTGGGTAATGTTTCCTTCCTGTTCATCTCAGTCAGTGACGGGGATGCAGAGACTGGGTCTTTTCTTTCTTCTTTCTTTTTTCTTCTTTCTTTCTTTCTTTCTTTGTGCAGTCTTTGTAGCAATATAAATTTTATCACTCAGCTGCAGCTGAGCGAGGTCAGCCATTTCTTTCTGGAGGTCACAAGAACAGTTTTCTTCCTGCCTCCCCCTTGAAAAACTCTGCAATCTGAGCTTGCAGAGGAAGGCTAGGAAGTTAGAAATCACACTGTTCCATCTTCATTTCATTATAAATTGTCTGCAGGTATCAGCATTGTTTCAAGTTTTGGTCTTTGTTTTAGAAGGGCATTTACAAATTCTAGACAAGGGCTTCTGAAAACTCCCTGCCAAATTCTGACTGTTCTCCAGTACATTCTCCTGCGGAAACTTTCTGCCCATCAGTAACCTTCCCAGCTTCGGCCTTAGCAATGCTGTTTCCAGCCTTTCACGTCCATAGAGCAGAAAGACAGCAGAAGGTGCTGACATGCATCTTCCCCAGCGGAAAATGGGGAGCTGGATATTGAAACAAGATCACAGATAAGAAATAGAGACTCGTAGCATGGCTGGATGGCAAGAACCACACGTGTGTATGTGAGTGCATGTGTGCACTTGTGCGTTGCAGAGGACGCTAAAGGAGAGTAGCAGTATTACATAGAGGTAACAGGGATTTCAGCCTTTACCTGGAGTTTTGTGTGTGGATGAAGGGCAGAATACTATGTAGATGTACTTGTGCAATTAATATAATCCTGCGTAAACCCATGGACTTTGTCAGGAATTCCACCTGAACGACGACTGCAGTATCCGGCCCCATATGGGTTGTAACATTATGGTTAACCTGAGTCACCACTGTTGTTATTTTGCTTGTTTACTCCTGTTAGGGTAGTGTTGTCGTTGTTTCTGAATAGAGCCACATATGCAGATCCCTAGCTCCCGGAGGCAGTCATTTCTTCCAGCACATTAATTTATTTCTGGAGGATGTTTTTGGTCTTTACGTCTTCAGCTCTTCTGATGCTGATAATCCGTGCATATGTGTGAGAGAGATTGTAAGGAAGGGGAACCCCCTGGGCAGCCCTTGGACTCTTTTGCAGTTGTGGATGAAGGATGTGGCAGCAAAACACACACTCTGCCCAGCAGCCAGTGGGAAAGAAAAGCACCCATGCTGAGAGAGCTTAACCACGGCACATGGATCTGAGAGCAGACTTTCCCAAATAAGCCTGAAATCAAAATGGTGCTCCCCAGCATGAGAATGGTACATTGCATCCAACAAAGGATTTCAAAGTCCAGGTTGTTTAATTCAAGGAGATGGGGACAGAAGGGAAAACTATGTGGTAGTGCTGGAGAGCAGCAGAGATTTTTTTCAGGACCTTCACAAAGACTTGGTTATGCGCTGAAGTGATGCTTGAGGTCTTGTCGAGGTCTTAACAAACCTTCTGATATGGGCGAATCCCGTGCTAAGAGCCAAAACCTAAGCAAAGCTCGATACAAACACAGCGCCATGGATCCTGCAGGCTAGACAAGACATTTACAGAAATGATCTGCGGATGATGTGTAGTAGGAGGTGGCAGAGTGAACCCTCCTGCTCAGAGTCTTCAGCCACCCACTGAGGCTCTGTATGGGTGGAGAAGATCCACTCAAAAAGAAGAAGAAAACAGTTCCATTGTGCAGCTTGAGATATCTGGGTTTGTATTTACTGCAGAGTGCTTACTTATTCCCTGTTTTCATAGCTGGCCTCGTGCCCAGTTTCCACGCTACACTGTCCTGCTGCCGCGGCAGGATGGGGACCAGTGCTCTTTGTGTCACCCCACAGCCCTGGCTCGGAGCAGAAGCTCAGTCTTTCAAGTGATAGAGCATTCTGGCCTTCATCCAGACCTCATGGGTCTTCGCTGGAGCGCAGCCTCAGGCTTGAGGGGCTCACGGCAGGACTCTGCCATCATGGATCCCTTCACAGGACTGACCTCATGTTAACATTAACATAACCTTTGGGGTTTTTTTGTTTTGTTTTAATTTAAATCATTCCCTTTCTTTTAGGGAGTTAAATCTTTGCTTACTGTTCAGAGCAGAGTAAAATTCTCATCTTTGGGAAGAGGGGGATTTTTGTGGATTGTGGTTTGGGTTTTTTTTTTTTAACTGGGATAGCATTAGATTTGAATTTGATGTATTTCCAGCCAGCAGTTATAAGAGCTTCATGAATAAATGTGTAGAAAATGGACTGTGCTATCAAGGTAAATCAGCCTGGGTGGGTACTTAAGTATCGACGAAATGGAACTGTGTAGAAGGAGTAATTCTGAGTATATGGTGCTGCATGCAATGAAGGAAGAAAAGATTTTTGGTGATGCAGACTTGTGTACGAGCCCAGATTCATTAATTCAGCACTGTGCTGAGTAGTAGGGCAGTCTGGTAGACTTTTCCTTCAGCTCATTTCGGGTGCACGAAACAAGCTACGGCCAGATAAAGCTGGGTGTGAACTTGTAACGTGTCAGCTGGCTCCCAGTAACCGTCGGTACGTGTCCTCTTATCTCGCGGCAACGGCAGTGGACCGTGCCTCTTTTCCTTCGAGCCGGTCCTTCTTGCCTGCCGCTGAGCGAGGGCACGAGAGATAAGGGAAGGGGGAAGGCAGAGCTGAGAGCTGGCGTGACTCAGCCATCAACACTCACCTATGAAGCAGAAGGACGTGGATTCAAGTGTCTGTATTTAACTGGGACCGCAGGTTGTGAGAAGGGTGGATGAGCTCTGCTCCCCTGGTGAGCTGCCAGCCCCTCGTCAGCAGGTTCAAGGCTGTATGTGAGCAGCTGTGTTTGTGATGGGCATACTCTGATCGCTCTGTTTGGGTTCCAGCCCCAGTTCTCATTTGCAGACCCCGAGAGGTATCTGTTTCTTGTTAATTCTATTGCAAATATCACAGAGTTACGGTTAGGGGAGATGGCGAAGCCCTGGCAGCCCGGCTGCTGTGCTGGGCAGTGGCTAGCTGAGAGAAGCTAAATGCAAAGACTTTAGTTCTGGAATCACATCCTGATCTGAGATACTTTGTTAGCAATAACCTCGGAAAACAGTTAGAACTAAAAGGCTCTGCACTTCCTACAAAATAGAGCTGACCTCAAAAATTGCTCTGCGTGTTTCAGCAGAAAATAAATGCTCGGTCAGCTACGCGTGTGCGTGCGCGCTTTCCCCTCTCAGCTGTGTGCCACAGCACTTATGTAATAGACACCCTGCAGATAAAACCACTTATTTGAAACAGGAGATTTTGCAGTAAATTAAGCTAAATCTAGATCTCCACAAGATGTCAGCAAAGCAAAGTGCATGTTCACAGGAACGCAAACGCAGAGGGCAAGAGGAGGCAGCTGGTGGTGACTGGGTACCCCCCTCCCGCAGACGGTGCCAGCCAGGTCCGTGTCCTTCCTCACCCATCTGCTGCCAACCTTCATTAAAGATCTCCAGTGATGGGGACGAGCAGCCACCCCAGCACTTCATTACCCTTTCCAGGCGAAGGTGTTTCCTATAACTAACCTTTCTACCTGCAATTTAAGCCCACGGTTTATTAA
Organism: Phoenicopterus ruber ruber; assembly: GCA_009819775.1. Taxonomy (NCBI): domain Eukaryota; kingdom Metazoa; phylum Chordata; class Aves; order Phoenicopteriformes; family Phoenicopteridae; genus Phoenicopterus; species Phoenicopterus ruber. The sequence continues at coordinate 3,185,189 of CM020225.1, forward strand.
AACTAACCCGTTCATTTACTTCTTACAGGGCTTGGCTGTTTAAATGATGCTGCTTCAGTTAGGATTTTTCATCCTTTCTTCTGATGGCACTTTGAAATATTTATCAATTTGTTATTAAGCTGGAACCAGATTGGGATTGATGTTTTCATTAGAACTGCCAGTATAAATATGATGCTTTCTTGGTAAATTATTTTGTTTGGTAAGTGTGTTCGTAAGTTAAAGTGAGGAACTAGATAAAATGTCTCTGAGCGTAACAATGTGACTGCCCACGTTTGCCTTTCAGTGCTGCAGCTTGCTTTTTTCCTAAGCCTTTGCACAAAAAGTTATGTAAAATGTTTTTGACTCCTTGGTATGGTTATAGCACCTTGATTTCTAACATGAACTACCATTTTTGTAACAAAAAAAAGTTTTAATTAATTGTTTCATAACTGCAAGGGTTATTCTCATCAGTGGCTTTACATGTGTTTAAACTAAGGAAGAAACTGTGTTGCAGACCATCCATTTCCTGAGTTTTGCATTTCTTCCCTTACCTGTAAAGCAGCTGGACTGTCAGGAATTACTTTAAGATCATCAAAAACATAACACTGTATTAATTAAATATTTTGCTTTTTTATCTTATACTTAATGCTATAGTGAAGAGCTTCACACCATGATAATGCAGGATAGATTTTACCTGGAGATAACACCCAGAACTCTAACAAAACGCTTATCAGTTTTCTAAACTTGATCACCTCTAGCATGTTTGCAGCTTCTTAAGAATCATTATGGCTTCCAAAGTATTTTGTGATGACTTGTTTTCTTCCCAGATATGTCTCAAGGTAGCGGCAGTGTACATTGTTTTTCCAATCCAAGCTACCACACTCTCTCATGTGGTGTGACTTCACGCTTCTTTACCAGTAATCTGGATGGAAACAGCTCCAGTAAGGTAGATATCATCCCACCCCGCTCTAGCAATGTTCTTATCAGTTCAAGGAAATCAACCAAAGCAATGCCTGTTGGATCCTGTTGTCTGCCAGCATTACTTAAAAACCCAGCGTAGCCGTTCCTGACATCGTAGCTCTAAGAGGCACAAAAAGGTCTGCTTTCCCCTCTGTCTGTCTTCGTAATCTCTGTGCGTGGCAACTGGAGTTCTAGCACATGCCTGTCTGGGTCGATAAGGCTTGGTGTCTTAGCAACTATAAGGTACGTTTGCTTCTCAGAAAAGATAAATAACGAGATAATTGTAATTATCCATTAATATAACAAAAGTAAATCAATGAAGCATTAAGTCAGTAATCTAACTTTGCTATGTCATTGTTTCCCAGATCAGTAGACACACAAATTTCCTGCTGACACAGACAAGCTGACAGATGCAAGAAGGTATCCAGGGTGCTTCTGAGCACTGTTCTCGTCCAGGGGCATTCTGAGAGCTCTGCTGTTACTTACAGTTCTCCAGCAGAGCTATTCAGACTGTACTGCTCGAACACCCAGGAGTACCTTACTTCCCACATGTTGCTATTGATTCCCTAGGACCATTTGTGGACTACATTATTCCTCAGTTCACCACTGTAGCACTAGATTTAGGCATGGTAAATGGTAAGACAGCTCTTCCTTTAGAGCCTTAATAAGCCAAGGCCAGGCAAAGGGTCGGGAGCAGAGGAAGAAGGAAATGCAATTGATTTCATCAAAGCTGTCAGCTTTAAAAATGATGGTACTTGCAGGCTGTGTCACCTTAATCCAAATGTAGCTCTGCTAACTAGAGAGCCACAAGAACAAGATTAATGCAAAAAAGACACTATTCTATGAGGGAGGGTATGCAAAAATATTTCTACATATACTCCTGTAAGTCATTTCTTGGCTATTAAAAGAAAATCTCATTAAAATGTAATAAAAAGGCTGGCTCCAGAGATTTCTCAGAGAAAAGTTTAGACAGATGTGTAAATATGTTTTCCAATGTAGATGGTCCCCTTGCATCACGCATTTTTTGCTCCCCAAATTGAAAGTGCAAACGCTCATAATGTCAAATTTAGGATGAACCCCACGAGTGTGGGTCTGGACCACTAATCCTGTTGCAGTAATTTAAATGAATTCAGAAAAGGTCAAAGCAAGCACCTATCTTGATCTCCCAGCCTGCAGCACCATCTTGTCACAGAACTACTTCAAATATTAAGCTGCCGAAAAGGTTTAAAACCCAAGTGATGCATTTGGACTAGCCGGGAAGCGGCTTGCCTTGCTGTAGTACTGGCTATCAGTAGTCAGTCAGCAGGTTGTCCTGATATTCAAAAAAGAAAAAAACAATGGATCTGGTATTTTCAGGGCACTTATCAAAATATATGGCCTGATATTTCCTTTAGATCTCCCACCATCTTACTTATTCATGAGAATGCTTTGCAGTACAGACTAGCTGAGGATGGCCAAAAATACGCTGCTTCTGTCTATGCAGTTCTCCAGCCAAGTAAGACAAAAGAGCATATAAAGCCCCTAATGGCTGCCTTAACGAGTTTCATTTCCAAATCAGTTTGTCTGGTGCCATTCCCACTTTCTGCAGGGAAATGTGCACAAGTTGTACTTGGAGGATTCATTTCTTTATAGTGCCAGCTGGGGTCACAAAGGAACCAGTGCAGATGCAAACTGAAAAGAAAAAAAAATGGCAAAGGAATCTCTGAGCTGCTGAGCCAGAGCCCTGGATGTATTGTCCTCCCTGTGCTCAAAGGAGATCGTGCCCGGAGGCGATGGACTGGAGCCATTCCTCTATTGCTTCTTTCAGAGAGACAGCTTGGGCAAAGGTACCAAGAGAGGGCAATGGGGAAAGCAGCCCTGCGCCAGTTTGAGAAGACGTTCTCTCTCGTGTGCTCCCCCTGCCCCTCTTGGCCTCTTCTTGCTTTGTGTGTCTTGTTTTGCCTTTTCTCTCCTCTTCCCTTGGTGTTCTCTCCGCTCTGTCATCTTCTTGGTTGCCTCCCATAGCCATTTTCCTATTCTCTTTTCCCACCCAACTGCACACGTGTTCTTTCTCTTTCCCGTCCTGCTGTCTCTGCTTTCCTCTCCCAGCCCCGTGCCGGCGCCGCCAGGGCCGCTCTGGCTGCAGGGCGCCCAGCACAGCTGTCCTGCGCTGTTCACCGCTGTTGTTATCCGTGTGCTCCGTGGGTCCTTCACTAGGGGAGCAAGGTGGGCAGGGATGGCTGAGAGCAGAAGGTGACAAGGTCCGGCAGGGCACCGAGGACCGCAGTTTGTGAGACAGGTCTGTCTTCAGAGGAAGGGAGCGGTGCCAACCTTCCCGCATCTCTCCTAGGAGCAGGGGGAAGGTATCTCGCCTCCTCATTTCCCCTCTGCCAGACAGACATTTGGGCACTGCTCAGGACCCTGTGCATGTCCTGAAGGAAAAAACTTGGAAGTTGCTGAGAGACAAGTGCAAGCGGAGGCATTAAAATCCTCCTGGTGGATACAGGACTGGTTAGCTGTGCTAGTGGAGCGCTCCGACTGGAACACATGCAGGCAAAAGCAAGTGGGAGGACAAGGGGGAGCGTATGAGAAGAGACTAAAAAAAGGCTTGGCTTCTTTTATCTAGCAAAATGAATGCTGAGAGGGAGTATGATTGCCATCTATAAATACAACGAGGTAAACACTAGGAGGGAGAAGAGCTATTTAAGTTAGATGACAGAGCTGGCACAAGAACAAATGAGGATGAACTGGCCATGAATGCATCAAAGCTGGAAATTAGATTTCTAACATCAGATCAGTGAGATTTTGGAATAGCTTCCCAGTAAGACTAATGGGACAAAGAAATCTGATTACTGTTCAAATGGAGCTTGATCTAAGCGATTATGTGCCTGGGTGTTTGCGGTAAGAGGAGGCTGGACACAGGGACTCGGTGATCAAAGCCTTTCCAGCCCTGTGTCCCTAAAGCCTGCTCCAGCTGCCAGCAGGAGTTCGGAGGGCTGAGCTTTGTCTCCATGCAAGGTCCAGGAGAATGGCTCCACGTCTCTGGGGTTAAGGAGGTGGCAGAGGTGCCTGCATCTCAGGGCCAGGTTTTAACTACCAGCACCTTGCTACAAGTAAATGCTCTTCCCATGCGCGTGAGCTTGCGGAGTCAGCTTGGGTGGAATGCTGGCCCCATTGAACTCAACAGATATTTTACTATCAGTTTAAGTGAAGCCAAAATTTGACCTTTGCTTACTAGCTCCTACAAGTAGGATTGGCCTTCATTCTTACCACACGTGCAGCAGCAAATAATAGCGATGCTGCAAGTTACCAAGGAGTATCATACATGAACTCAAGTGAAATTGTGCCACAGAATTACTGCACCAAAATTTTCCAAAGCAGATAAACAGATATACGCACTTACCTCCATACCCGCGTCTTCACAGCACAGCTCTCATCGCGTGAGTCAAAGACCAGATTTTCAGACGCTGAGGACCTGTTCTGCTCAGAGGGAGTTCGGTGGCACCATTCACAGAACCACTCAGCGCGTCAATGCCAGCTCTGAGGTTTTGATCATGCATGAATGTAGGAATATATCCCACTTTTACAAACGGCTGCCAAAGTTTGTGAAGAATACTCAGTATAAAGCACGAGGCTGCTGCACTGGTGTGACACAAGCAAATGGAGGATTCTCACCTTGCACTTTTGCAGAGCTCTTAATTCCACCCTCGCTCCCTACCAAAGGAGAATGGCATCGCAGCTAGAGTCCAGGTGTTGCTGGTTTCTACAGACATCATAAAAATCAATTGCTTTTAGATGTCCTGAATTTTTAAAGCCAGCAGATTCACATCTATTAAAGGAAGTTCTAAATTCTACCGGAGGCTTCACATAAAATTAGAAACTGCAAAACAGAGGTCACTGGAAATGGTCTGACTGGATGTCACCCAGCTAATAAAAAGGAATTCAACCACAGAAAAAGGAAGACTGCAAATACAGAATCGCTGCAGAGTGTTCAGGATGGCCACCTAAAACTGAGAAACACAGGCTTGGACCATGCAAACCTGAAGTCAGTAGTCAGGGAAGTTAACGGCAAAACTCTTACCAGTTCCCCTCCGGGAGGAGAAAGGTATGATGGGGTTCCTGCCAGCACTTTTTTGCCTAATCACCAGGGACTTCTTTAAAAACCTGAGCATGGACAAATGGCATGCTGGTGGTTGGCTTGGCACAGTGACCTACCCAGCTATCTCAGACGGGCAGATAAAGACTTTGCTTTACTCATGCTAGTATCGCGTTGCTCTTAAAGGAAAAGTTGCCAGATATGAGGTAGTTTTAACAAAATTGCTAAAATTACAAGCTAGGATTTTTAGTGGATAAATTTACTATGAAGGGTTTTTTTCCTCTAGAAAAGCAATTTTGCTTCACACTAAAAATTGAAGTATCTTCTATCTCAAAAAAAAACGTTAACAAATTATAGTGTGTTAAGAAATGATAGTAGCACAAAGAGACGGCTATAATCACATTTCTTCGTAATTACCGCATTCTGAAAAACTTAGAAATGTCCCCAAATCATTTCATTAAAAAAAAATCAATTCTAGCCCATAGCTCCTCATGCCAGATTTTAGGTTTGTGAGCTGATTTATAAATCCTGCAAAAACACGGCTTTTAATAGAAACCCCAGGACTTTAATAAATGTGACCTAAGTGGTGCAGCTGGATTGAAAATCAGCCATCATGTTATTGCTGCAAGTTTTGAAATGAAGAAAACAGCCGTGGGCTCCGCTGATGAAAACTGACGGTGCCGTTAGTGGGGCTGCGCTGATTGACGCGGGCCGAGCGCAGGGCCGGGAACGTCGGCTTCCTTCCTCCATGACCACATCACAAACCCATCTGCTTTTCATCGCCTTGCCGTCGCTTGTTTGCTCTGACTGCCCCGTCCGTCCGTACCGTGTATCTGCTGTCGGTGTCTACGTTCCCAGTTTTGGGGAGTACAAGGAGCTGCTGAATGATAAAGAAATGACTCCTGTGCTGTCAACTGGGAGACGCCACGTGCACAGTCCGTGCCAGGAGCAAGGATGTGCAGCCACAGCCACTGCTCTCGGGCAATAATTGCTCTAGAAATATTGCAGGCAACCACCTTTATCAACTTTCTCTCTGCTCTGGCCATGTCCTTGAGGAGAGCGGCTGGTGCAAAGGTGCCTAATGAGCTGATGACACATGTTCCCTTAGTGGGAATGTATAGAGACAGAAAATGAGAAGGAACGGGACAAGGCACTAGATAGAGCTATCGCTGCGCTGCTGGTGCTGTCTGATGTGAGATTCATGGACTGTGGGGCCACAAGGGACCGCTGTGATCATCTGGCTTCACTCCCCGCACAGCGCAGGGCACGGGGCCGCCCTGAATTAATGCCTGTCTCAAGGTCAGTGCTGGTGGCTCAGCAGCAGGGTCTCTTTCAGCCGGAGCCTGGCTTGCAGATGGATTTGAAATGGGCTCCTTTCAGTGTGCTGGCATTAATCTATCTTTGTCTCTGTGTGTGCCTGTGTGTATACTTTTATATGTGTGTGTGTATATATATGTATATATATACACACATCTGTGTGTGTGCGTGTGGTCAGTGTATTTGCACTATTGCGTGTCCTGAATCTTTCTTCCAGGCTGGACTTCAGCCCATTTGGAGCACAATTACATACTTTGCAAATGAAGAAACCTATTCGTGTAAAAGCTTCAGCTGAATAGCTCTAAAACCACTGTGCAGTTGCTTGTAGAGAGACCCAACGTTTTGTGTGCGTGCGTGTGTGCGTGCACAGCCGTTTCTACCTGTGCTGTCTCCTGTGTCTCCATGCAGTGCTCGCACCGTGGGTTCTCCTGTGTCTGTTTACGCCAGGACAGATTACATTTGGTGTAAAAGCACATCAGACCACTTTCTGCATCCTGAATCAATGGAATTCAATTGGCAGGATTCAGTCAATGAGGGCAAGGTTTTGCCTCTGGTTGTTACAAATCTTCACCCGAATGAAACCCCGTTTCTGCGATCAGATAAAAGCTTCTAAATGTCGATGTGCAGTTTGTAAGATACAGTGCAGTTGTCCTAAATGTGGTGCTCCTGGAGGAGAGCAGTATTTGCAGATGCTTTCCCTAGAGATAAGGGGGATAACCTCTGTGACCCAACTTTGGGGGAAGCTCGCAGAAGAATGTCTGCCTGGCTGGGGGGATCCTGCTGGTCCCCATTGCCCTATCTATAGAGGAACTTTTGCCACAGGAGATTTCTTGAGCCTAAGCCCTCCCCAGTGTAGTCACTACCTACACCAAGGGGCAGAGGAGGTGCATGGCTTCCCAGCCCCAGCCCCTCCTCCCCTCTCTCGGTCCCACTTGCAACAGGCGTTTCTCCCTCCTGCTGCATTTCCCCACCTCCCATGATATGGTTATTCCTTCCAGGCCATGGTGGGCTCCTTGCAGCAGACTCAGCTGGCTAAACCGCTTCGCTTGGTGACTGCCCTGCCCGTGTTACACGGCACAGAGCAGCATCCCCGACTGCTTCAGGGGACAGCCCTTTTATCCCTCCCCATCTGGCTGTGATTCCTTTAAGGAAATTTCTCCAAAACAGGGTGTGGGCCATCGCGTCTCTTTGCAGAGCACCCTGCACAGCACCTCACCCTTCGCTGGGCTCCTGGGCTGGTAGCACAACGTAAGGGTATTTGTGACCACACACTCAGCACACACATGGGACTACATGTCCTGAGAGCACAGGGCCACGTCCCCCTTCCCCGAGGTGGCACGTGCACCGTCAGCTATTTCCAGGAGCGCTGTGGGAGACCGAGGAGGTCCTATTTGCGGGACAAAACCCAGACCCCGGGCTCCTTGCAAAGCCGTCCCCGGTGTCCGGGGACAGCGGGTGCCCTGCAGACACAGGGCCAACGCAGGGCTGCTGCGCCCCGGAGTGGGGTGGCCGTGCCACTGAGGGCCGTTAAATAGGACCGTGAAGGTAGGCGAAAATACCATTGCGGGGCTGGCTGTAGGGGCTGGGTGCCAGCTGGGATTTTATATCCCAAGAGACTTCAACAGATCAGCGGGGGGCTTTTTGTTCCAGGTCTTAAAACTCATGAAAGCTAAGCAAAAATTAGTGGGAGATCAGGAAAAATGAAATGTTGTGGTAATTTTGAATACTCTGTTTCAATTTTAACCTCCTTTATTGTTAAGCATTTTCATGTAAATACAGTACAATAGCAGAGCTGAACCCTCTGAAAGAGAGTCAGGAGGCTTTCCAGTTTGGAAGCAGACAGAGGAGAGCAACGATGGCTTCATAGCTTTAATTTTTCAGAAACTTCCTCAGGACCAGCTGTAGTTTCAGCAGGTGCAGCTTTCAAGGGAAAAATGGTGAGGTGGAAAACTCAGCAGCTTTAGCAACTACAGTGATTCACAGACCCTCCTTGCTGGGACTCACCTGATCACATACACTTTGTAGAGCCACTTTTGCTGCGGTGCCCCAGTCTAGTGAAGCCGTGCACCCCCCAAAACTGCAGCCCCTCTCCTTTCGCTCACCGCCATAAGAGATGCTCCAGCAAGCTCACTCCAGGTCCCCAAAAACCCCCGTCCCTCAGGCAGACACCGCGCTTGCCCCTTGGCGTTGTGCTTAAGCGCTACCTCGCTCAAGCGAGACTTCTGCAAATAGCAGAAAAATGAAGAGAGTATTGACACATGTGCTTAACACGATAGCAGCCTCCTCCAGACGGTACCGCGCCGGCGGCGCAGGCCGTGCCCGCCTGCCCCTCTCCAGCCGCGCTGGCGCAGGAGCCGGCTGCGCCCTGGGCACACGGAGGGTCCCAGCTGCCGCGCAGCGAGAGGTGGTTTTCCAACAGGAGCATCTGGATGGCAGCCCTGGGCTCCTCTCCGCTTTTGCTGGCAGAGCTGCACGGGGCTTTGTGCTTCGTTATTGCCATGTATTTTCCTTGAATTGAGAGAAATCTTGTAGCCATTACATCTCTTTTAACTAAATATACAGACGGATCAGCAACCTCCTTTGTTCCGAACAGCTTCTGTCTGCATGCTTACGTAGGTGGTTTTGATCCATCCATCTTCACTAGTTATTTTGAAACTGCCAGCATGTCACTCCATGCACACAGGCATTCGAGCCGTGATTCCTGGTTACTCCTGGAAATCCCGTATTTTCCAGCATGCTTGTGTTCATTGCTTGGTGAAGTGACTTTCCTTTGTGATTTTCCCTAATGCTAGCGGACAACTGTCAAATTCATACAGATAAAGAACTGAAATGGTGAAGCCACGGTAATAGTCATCTCCCATTTTTATTTGTGGCATCGTTGGGCTGAAGTCTTGGGTGGGGACTGTCTGTTTATGTCAGCATTAACCCATTATCATACTTTTTGAACAGCTCAGTAACAAAATCCTTGACAGAGAAACTGCAGCCTGGAGACCCTACAGCTATCTGAATGAACTAGGTCAGTAATTTTTAAACAATTTAATCACTTGTAGTAGACTTTAGAGCAAGTCCAAATCCAAATCAGCCTTTCATAAAGGCATTAACAATAATGAAGAATATTGGTGTTGTCTTTACTATTGCCAGTAGTGAGAGGTGGAGAATTGAAAATTGTTTCCTTTACCACAAACCACAGACTGGGAAAGCAGAGACAATATTCATCCCAGTCTCCTTTCCTAGGTTGCTCGGTTGAATCACTATCATCTACTCTATAAATGGTTCTTTAAGGACTAACTTAGAACATTAAAAATTCAAATTTGGGATTTTTTTTTCTTTCATGCTTAATAAAATTTAGCACTAAATACTGGCATCTTGATAAAACTGTGGAGCCTCTGGCAGGAGCTGGAGCGTGCGATACACCCTGTTATCTCCCACTGAATCACACAGTGGCCATTTTTCAGGCAATTTTGACCCACCAGCCAGTGCACACAAGCCAGGAGTGAAGTCTCATTGCCCTTTCTGAGTTTATTCTCCGTGGCTTCAGTTTTAACAGGGTTTGCAGCAGCTCTTATCTCAAAACCCATCCAGATTTAGTGCTTTGGATGCTATTTGTTTTCCTGTCATCTGAGCACTTGGAGTTTAGCTTGTCAATGGCAGAAAGCGTTTGCCCTTTCCTTTACTGGGATTACTAATATCTCACTGAAAATATGCAGTATGAGGGAAAGTGCAGTATTAAGTGGTGGTACAGGATTTTTAAGGTCAGCTATCTCACAGCTCACGTGGCAAAGGAATTAACGTGAGGCACCACCAGGCATCCCATCTTCTCACTGCTCTTTTGGTCACACACCATGCCTTGCTCCAAAGACCAAGTCTTCCCTGCATCAGGAAAAATCACAAAACTGTCGAGCTTCAATGCAAAACCTTTTCCACCATTACCAGCCATCAACGTTTTCTTCTCTGTTATAAGCTGCAGAACTGCTGTTGTGCTTATCTGTATGTAACACGGAGAGCTGGGGATGGTGAAGATTTCCAAAAGCGCCTCAAATCACCTTAATTTTCCTGTTACTATTTTACTGCTTTGCTCACTAGCTTTATTTGTTTTATCTTGCGGTGTCCTGAGCTCCCTGTGTGCCACATTTGTCCTGCATTCATGCATTTTATTTTACTAGCAGAAGCGATGCTAAACACCTTGGCAGTAAGAATGATGTAGAAGTGATAAATACTTTAGCTAAGTGGTCTCCAGCAAAACAATCACAATGTTTTCTGTAGCATTTTGCATCCCATACACTTTTTTCCTTCTTTTTCTTTGTTTTTTTCAAAATGTCTGTTTCACACTAATTGATACAAATGAGATGATACTTTTTTCTCTCCTTTCAGTACCAAAATTAACGGTTGCTTATGCTAACATTCATAATGTTGAATTCGTGTTCAGATCAAGGCCAGTTTTACATGAAACTGTAAAATGTTTTCATTTCATGGTGTTACTTTTGTGCAATAAAAGCTGCAGATTCCATTTATACGTGCAAATTTCAGAAGAAAGCAAAAAAAATCAATAAAATATAAGTGAAGCTTAATAAGGTCACACAGGGGATCTTGACCTTTAAACCGCGTCATGCATGGAAGTACCAAAGAATTGAAGAGATGTACCACCTTCTCATCCCGCTATTCGCCTCAGCTTTTACGGGACAGATGCTCTAGCTCACGTGTTGGAATAGCAGCCAAGTATGGTCCGTGGCTGGATTCAACTAAAAATAGTTAAAATAGCAGTGAAGAACTCCTCTGTTGTGATCTCGTGCAATATTACAGAGAGCAGATGTGTAAGGGAGCTAGAGGCTGGCAAAAGGACTTAAAGGGAAATTGAAGAGAAATTTGGAAGGGATGGAAACCCCTCAGCTCTTCTGGTCGCCTCCCTGGCTCTTCAGCCAGCAACTCCTCCGGCTGAGGCAGTGGTCCCAATGGTCCCAAAGGACAGGCTCTTTGGACAACCACATGAGAAACAGCATCAGGCTCACAAAAAACGTCTGTAGGCTTGTTAGAAATTGCGAGGGTCATAAATATGAATTACAGTTGGGGGAAAAGAAATCGTAAAAATATCCATGTGAAAATTAACTCAGACACTCATCTTCTAAAACCTGCAATCGTAAAGAGTTTTCTTAATTTTTTTTTTTTTTTTTCTGACCTGTGAAATGCATTTCTGATCAAACACTGTGCTCAAAGTGGGATGCAGCCCAGCCCTGTCCCCTTTGGTGTTTCGAACTGCAGCGTACCATCGCTCCCCAGTGCTCAGACTGGGTGTGAGGATACAGGGACTCTTCTGATGGGGAAAACCTTGCTTCTCGATACTGCACGGGATCCAGGCTTAGACTCCCCTTTGATCCCACAGCTCAGGGAGAGCGGGAGAAGCAGCTGCTCCCAAGGGGAAGATGCTGCCTTACTCGGGAGCAGCGGCTGGCAGCTCAGGAGAAGCCAGGAGACTGCTGCTACCAGAAGCAGAGCGCTACTGCTCGGCTGGCTCGTGGTAGCGTGCCCTTTTCTGTGTGCTTGGCACCACCGCTCCTCACTTCCAGGCAATGTATCTCTGGATCTGTGTCTAAAAGAGGATCAACAGAATGCTTTCTGGAAATGCCGCGTAATTTCCATTTGCTTATGTCTCTCATAAAGGCAATCACACAGGTAAAGGGCACATGAGCGCTTTAATTAACCCCTCTTTGCTCTCCTCACTCTTGCAGGCTGCAATTTTACAGCTTTGGAAAACCCCTTTTGATGGCTCACAGTTTGCACCATTGGCCTTTGCTGAGCCAGGATTCATTCCTCAGACATGGTATTTGGAAAGGGAAAGACAGAAAGTTGTTCTCCGAGGGAACGGAGGAAGGGCTGCTCATAGCAAGGGGGCTCAGGGCCAAAGGAACGGCCCGTTTCAAAGTCCACCACGGGCCTTGTTCCCGAGGCACGTCCTACGCCTGCCACAGCAGCACAGGCCGAGGAGATGCCAGAGCGAACGTGGCGAGGAAGCGTGCGAGTGAACCCGCCTGAGGCAGCGCCAGCGGCCCGGGAGGGGCGCGGGGCAGGTGGCCAGGGGCTGCTTGCTATACCCGGGGCTAAGAAAACTACTTAGTCTTAGCTGAGGACCCAATGTAACTCCCGTCTGAGTCAATGTGTGTGTTCCCTCTGGTATCAGTGGGGCTCTCTTTGAGCCTCACAGGAAGAAACTGTGTAGAAAAACATGAGTCTTATGTATGTGTATGCATGTCTGTGCATATATACTCTCTATATAAGTACACCTATGTATATCCACTGTACTTAGATATACAGTGGATCTTACCAGACTGCAGGAATTTTGCCTCAGTCTTGCAGGACTTCAGTTGCCAGGTTTGTATTCTTCCCAACTGCAAGGAGCAGAGCAAAGCCTGCATTTTTACTGCTGGCACATTTGCTTCTGGGCTTCAACTATCAGTTTGTCAGGCTTCGTCAGAGAGATAATCCTGTCTGTTAAATGGCATTGGAGGCTAGCGATGAGCACATTTCAGCCTGTAACATCGGGTGCACAAGTAATTCCCATGGCATGTGCTTGAGAGATCAGTTTGGGGACTCCGGTGCCAAGAAGAGGTGGCTTTGTCACCTTCGCTGTGTGTCACGACCTGTTCCGTGCAGCCCAGTCCTACCAGTTTCGAGGAATGGCTTCTCTTTGTATTTTCCATTCACTGTCTCTTGTTGCAGAACTGGAATTGTTTGCCCTGTGACTAATCTCTCTTGCTCTAGTCCAGTCTGCATTAAGCAATTGTGGAGTCCAGCTTCCAGCTCCTATTCCAAGCAAGTCAAAAGTCCTAAACCACCTACTGAGTTCAGAAAAGGTTGTTATGCTCATTAGCTTGAGTGCTGGGCACAGCAGGCTGCAGACAAAAATGGTTTTATCTATCTGTAATGCTTTTTTAACAGCAGTTCTCAGCGGAGAGACTGAAGTGGGATTTGCAGCACATCTTGAGTGGCTCAAAGCTGCATTTATTCCAGAGGACCAAAGCCACAAAGTTTGATGCAGAGCTGACTTTGCATTTTTCTCAAAGCCAAGAGGTGTGGAAAAATATTTCCAGCTGAGACTCTGATTTCATCCCAGCAGACAATTTACCTTCAAACTTAAACCTAGACTTTCCTGAAGTGCCAGATTCCTGGCCTGTTTAGGCCTTTTCCACGTTAACTACTTTTGCAGTTTAAAAAATAATGTATCCATCATTCATTTCACCTCCTGAGGAATGCAATAAATGGGTCATAAACCCCACAGAATCGTAACAGACATAAAAGAAGACTAAAGGCAGCATTACAGGGAATAGGTTGGGAAGGGCTTTGAGGGGTTGTGTAGCCCTCCTAAGGCTGCACCAACCCTACCTGTATCTTTTCTAGCAGGTGTATCCCACCTTTTCTTAGCCATCCTCCCATAAGAAGCATTTTCAATTTCCTACAGCCACCCTGGAGCAAGTGAGAATGGAGCTCAAGCGTGGCGATGTGCTATTTTGCAGCTCAGTGTGGGCAAGGACTGCCGGTTACCCGACTCAGAACCAGAGGTTGGGTTCGCTCAGACAAACCCTGTATTAATACGTCAGCCTGCACTCGGGGAGGGTCTCACAGCAAGTTTGGGCTTACTCAGGGCAGGCCCAGTGATCTCTGCTGCTGCAGAAGCCCTTCCAGACGTGCCTGACCTTTCCAATAGGACTGGCAGGAGCTCACGTGGAGCTGAGCTAACGAAATATGCTCAGAAGGTGGAGTCCTTCCCCTCCGAGCCGCCGAAAGTGCCGGCTGATACTGCTGCATCCTCACAGCAGCAGCCCCAAGGCTCCAGCCTTCGTTCACGTCTTCACAGTCACAGTGGGAACATTTCTGTAAAGATCTGATGAGCATCCTCAGAACAGACGCAACATTCTGGTACAAGGATGGACTGTGCAATGAGCACAGCTAACCATTCCCAGGTAACCTCTGTTTCAATCACGTATTCTTCATGGTCCTCATTCTAACCGTCTCGTTAATCTCCAGCAGTTATAAGGACATTATCCTACAGGATCACTCCTGTGGTTTTTGCTGCTCGCTTCATTTCTAACTCCGACATGGCTGGTCAATATTTTAAAGTTACTGGACAGGACTAGATCATGGTCCTGAGCAAAGTTATTCATCCCAGTCTTCCGAAGCCAGAGGCTCTTCCAGTGTTGCCGTTGCACTACATGAGCAATGCTGTGTCCGTGCACCTCTCCACGGGTCAGCCTGGGTCTCCTTTTCTTCCCTGTCGCTGCTCTCTCTTTGTGGGTACGGCTCCCTTCCCCCTGTAACCCCAGTTGCGTGCTCACCAGCTTCTTACATGCCACCCTTGCTCTGCATGGTGTGGGCTGCTTCTTGCTGGAGGCACCCTGTGTATTGGGGAGGCACCAGGGAGGCACCCAGGCCCAAATGCTGCTTGGGCTTTCCTGCCCCTGGACGCTCGCTCAGCCCTGGCAGGAGGATGTGTGACTGCCAGGAACGGCCTTCGGGAGCACGGCAGCTGGGAAGGGGAGCACCAGCCCTGTGGATGTGAGCCAAGGGATGAATCAGCTCCATCTTCTTCACCCAGGACTCTGCCCTAACAAAATACAGGAGAGGAAAAAAAGCACACAGCTTATATTGTTATTGAAAGAGCTTCCCTACTCTGCCTTGCCCTCTGCATCTTCTTTCAGGGGGTGAGTCTGGGAGGTGGCTCAGGACGAGTGGTGGAAGACAGAGCAGAAGGTTCCCAAGCGGTTTGGGGGGTCATTCTTGGCCAGAAGGGAAAGAGCCCCATCATAGAGAGCCAGTCGTGCACCACCAGCCCTTTTCCTGCGCTCAGGGATGGACACTTTGAGAACCAGAGCAAAGGGTTTTGTCTTTGATGTGCCAGTAACACATTTATTGTCTAATTTAGTGATTTTCCTTATTTAGCCAACAACCAAAGCCGTCGTGAAAAAGGGCCTGGTACGGCATTGCCAGCGGAGGAGACAGCTTTTTCTGAAGAGACCAGAGGACACGCAAGGACAAATAGCTGGGAGACCTCTGGGACATACTGTTTGCAGAGCTCTTTTACGAGCATAACTTAGTTACTTGATTGGGAATCCCATAAGCCGCAAAGACTTTTCTATCTCAGTAACCAAATTTGTGTTGATTTTGCTAGTCGATAAGAAATAGCAGACTCTATAGTTAAAAAGGTTTAAAGGCTTACATTAGATTTTCCTTTTGACTGATATCTAGAATAATTTGCAGTAGTGAAAACAGAAATGGTTCCCATCCCCTTCTCTCTCTGCCTCTGTAAGGAGGAGCAGCAAGTTCTTACGGAGTTGTGTAAGGCAGAAGGCTTTGCTGTCAGCTCCCTGCTCTCAGGTGCTGCCTTTGCAGACCGCTGTAGCCACGTAGGGACTCCTGTCACACCCGTTACTGAACTGTGCAAATTTATAAGCCAAGTCATATAAGGTAATTTAGAAAGATTGTACACACCTTAGAATCGACAACTGTGAATTAAATAACATACTATCCAGGAATGAAACAAAGCCTAAAATTAGTCACAATGTAACGTAACCTGCAGACTCAGATTTGAAAGGATATGTTTTAGGCTTCTTTCTTTTACTAACCCAACCTAGTGTTTCAGCAATGAACGTATCGGCAGATGATTTTTGTTTCTGTTCTCCTGATGGATAGCTGTTCTTGGTAACAAGCAGTACCCTGCTTCGGGAAGGCCCTCCCTTCCAGGGAAGCTCTTAAGCATATGCATAATTTTAGGCATGCACAGAATCCCCGTCGAAGCTGAGTGCATGCTTATAGCTGAGGATGTGCTTAAGAGCCTCCCTAAATGAGGGCCTTGATGTACGATTTAGAGGAAAGAATATATGCTGCTCAGTAGTCAAAGCAATCCAATTTACATAAATATTTATTTGTTTTCCATTATATATCATTTTTATGCAGGTGCTTGTGGGATGGATAGACGTCAGAACACATACATAATGGAAAAAAGCTTCAAAGGTATGGTATCCAGTGCCTGCAGTCACCCTGGCAAAGAGTTTGAGGAGGGTGTCGTAGAAGAGGTGAGATAGGAGACCTGGGCACCCGGGAGAGTGGCCACGCAGAGCCAGAAAGGGACAGAGCAATTACCTCCAAAATACGCCTGTGTGGCTCAGCGCAGCACTCGTGACTCCGAGCCAGATGTCTGGGGCCCATGAATTATGGATGCAAGTCTTTACAAGGCCGTAGGCTCCTGCCTCAGCGCAGCAACGTAAGACACAAAGGGAGGGCTTTGCTGCAGGGACAGGAGGTGCAGGTGGAGCTGTCTGGCCAGGGGAAGCACTTTTAGGACCTATCAGCCATCCTACAAGGGCTTGCTGGTGGCAGCTGCTGATGACAGACCGGTGCATTTGCCTGCTAAGTTGTGGCTCCGTCAGGCTCTTTTAGCCATCCTGAGCTTAAACAAAGCCACTAGAAAACAAGCTGACCCTGCTACGTGGCCTTCGCTGAAAGAGATTTATAGCAGAGCTTGAGAAAAGCCCTCACTCGGTACATTAACCAGTCATGCTGGCATGAAGCAATTAATGGGCATTGACTCCAGGGCAGTTCTAAAAAGGGACCATAGATGAGTCATGAGCACAAGGCCCAATGATTTTAGATTCCAGTCATCCTCCAGGTCTACATTCAAAATATTCCAGTTACGTATGGACTACAAGACCACTTGGCACAGTGGTCCCCGCCAGCTCCTGGTTGACTGGGCTGGTGCTTGGCACACTGAACTTGTGGTCCCGAAGATGGAGCAGGGAGTCTGTCTCGTTCGGAACAGGCAGGTTTCAGGCTGAGGTCCCTGACCTGAAGTCAAGGCTGTTGCGTCTGTACGCGCCAGCCGGGACTGTCCCTCCATCAGCCGAGGGGATAAATACTGCACGGCCTCTCGCCGTAGTGCGCTTGGGCTGGTGTCGGCTGAGTAATGGGGAAAATGGTACCTTCACCCAGCGCTGGTTTCAAGACGCCCACTGGTCTGCTATGGCCGAGGTGTTACAGAGCAAGACCTTTGTCTGAACCAACAAGCACTACTGAAAGCTAGTCCACATAAAAACCAATGATCGGTTTATAGCCAGGCCTAGAGAACACTAATCACTTTGTAACTGCTGTTTACAAAATAAATTGATATCATATTTGCTAAACATCACCTTACCCCACAGAATCACCAAAGGAAACCAATAATCCATGACTGAGTCTTTCTCGATAAAGCTAAATGTAAAATATTAAAAGGGTTATGTATGCATATTTGACTCAATCCACTGGTTTCAGCTACTTCAATGATTCACTTTTTCAGAAAAAAAATCTTAGTATAGTATAGTTAGTTGTTCCTTTTGCTCAGAACTATTAATTTCAAGATTAAACTAAATTACTGTGTTTACAAAGTTAAAAAGCTGCTTTGAACACACGCAGTAGGAATTCCCGTCCATAGACACAGTCACACAGAGGGTTGTGTACCAGTGTGAACGAGAGAAAAAGAATGACGGTACCAGCGAGCTGAGAATGTATTTCTGCTGGTACATATTTTGTTTATTATTGAGGATCTGAACCGTTTTCTTTACATGCTTATCTCCTTATGAATTGAAAAATCAGGCCTAGAAGCCACGTCAGGAAAGCTGATGTGTTCTTTGCGGCTGCTGAGCTGCGGCAGACAGGCCCGGCTGGCGCTGGCCAGGGCAAGGTGCCGGGCACACCGAGCACACCTGACTGCCCGGGGATTGTCGGTAGCTAACCTGCAGGGAGTTAGCAGCTGGGATTGTTCAGAAGCATCTCCCTTTGGATGGCTAAAGGTTTCCGACAGTCCCATCTGAAGGTCAGTTTCTGGGGTCAGGCAGCCCCGGGGCTCTGGCAGCAGGATGGGCACTCGGTCCCAGACGAGTCTCCTACCAGAGGGAGCTGGGACGAGCCCAGCGCTTAGGGCGCAGCTTTCCTCGACCTGCCGGGTCTTGCATTGGCCCTGACTAGTCAAATTCATCTGGAAGATGGAGAGAAAGTGTCTGCTAAGCTGGGTCATTCCGATAAAAGAAACTCCCAGTCCCTTTTTTTGCTTGGATTCTGTCAGCAAAAAGACTTGGCAGGCGGGTGCTTTGTTTTTATACACTTTTATGCACTTTAAAGATGATGTCTTTTCCCATCAGCATCTCTTAGGTCTAACTGGAGAAAGCTTGCCGAGAAAGCTTGCCCTGCAGTTGAAAACCATGTTTGGTGCTCCTGACCCCACCCCAGAGCGTTGCAGGGGATGCACTGCTGGGAGGGGGCACAGGGGTCCCGTGGCTTGAGGCTGAGTTCGGGCTGTGGTGGCCCTGGTCGGCCACCCGCTTCCCCAGCTCTCCGCGGAGGAGCCCAGCGTGCCCCAGCTCCCGGCCCCTGCTCCACACCGGCCTGGCCGGAGGCTGACCCAGAGCCGGGCAGCCAGGAGAGGGATGTCCCTGTCGCAACCTGCCACTAGAAATGCAGCGGCGACCCAGGGGGTCGGGTTTGTGTTTGCTGCAGTCGCCCACGGAGGAGCCCAGCTCGCGCCGCGGCGTCTGCCCGCTCCCTGCGCTGGCGAAGCAGCAGGAACCCTTCGGGACAGCGAGGGGCTGGATGCCGCGGTGCCAGCTCGGAGCCCCGTGGTGACAGCGGTCGAACAGTCACAAGGTTTTCAGAGCAGTTTCTTTCCTGTGCGTGTTCAGTGATACCATTTCCAAGCTTTTCCTTGCAGCTGAGTCCTTTTCTATTTTTTTAGTTGGGGTTTTTTTTAATGAATGAAATGGAATAATACGACCTCAGGCACTGTATTTTAAGGGAAAATACCCTACGCTTTGCAGGATACCCAGCAAAATCCCCGCAGTTAGAAAAACTACTGCACTTACCCCAGGGACTTGGGGCTTGGTTCAGTGTGGTTCATTTGTTCGTTGTACAGGAATGCGTCCCCACAACTGTGTCACACTGAAAAGCAGCAATAAGCTATCGCTGTATTACTGTCCGGGCAGCAGCGAAGGTTGGCCAGGTTAATGAAAGCAGCCAGAAAGGCACGCTACGCTGAACGGCATCCATAAATGTGATTAACTAGTAGGAGAGCGTGTTTTACCTGTGTACATCGTATTTCCTTAGCGCTTCAAACGTGGCGGTAGGTACCGAGGCCTGTCATTAGCATGCCAGAGGATATTCAGGGCAAAAGAGAGAAACTCGGTCTGTGGGAGGGAAAAGTACGTTTCCAGTCCCTGGTAACAAAAATAAAATCTCCTTCAAAGGTCTGGTGATCGGTATCCAGGCAACACAGAAGACAGGGACTTCAGAATTAGAGCGTATTGCCCATATTTCTCTCGCGCGTCCAGCTGATCACTTGCTTACAGCGAGTGTCGGTGCTGCTGGCGGCAGTGCCGGGGGTCGGGCCGAGCTTTGCACCTCCAGAGAGCCCGGCCCCGCGGGCACGCGGGAGGATGCCGAGGCGGCATCGCCAGAGCTCGCACATGGCCCGCAGCGGGAACGGGCTGAGAATGTCTAAATACATTTGTCCTGGGTTAAATTAATTCATGAAATGATATTTGACAATTGATGCCAGACTTTTTAATTATCCCCAAATTACCTTAATAACAAAGTAACTCAGATGCTTCCACATCCTTTGGAGTTAAATTCTCTGCGCTCTTGCGCATAATGTGTCTTGTGGGGTAATGACTCCCTGGTGTATAGCACATTACCAAACATACGCTGGTGCTCCGTAAATTATATTGTATCCGGAGCGAAGGGTCTAATCCCTAGCTAGACACAGAGTTCCCATTTACGTCAGCGGGAACCGGCTCTTAGGCGTGCTGTTTCTCGGTATCTCCTGGGAAAAGGCAATTCCTGGGAGAGGCCGAATGAGTCTGGGCAGCCCAAGTGGTATTTCGCCGGTCTTTTCTGACGTGGTCCTGGGAAGGGGAGGGCTGGTGCTGCGGCTGCAGCCTGAGGGACGTCTGCCCGGGGGGTAGTGCCAGCCCTAGCAGTGGTGTAGGCGAATTTTAGCTTAGGAAGATAAAAGTAGCTGAGCTGGACTTAATAAAATACAGGATGTGCTGGGATTTTTGCGTATGCC
This sequence comes from Phoenicopterus ruber ruber, assembly GCA_009819775.1. Classification (NCBI taxonomy): domain Eukaryota; kingdom Metazoa; phylum Chordata; class Aves; order Phoenicopteriformes; family Phoenicopteridae; genus Phoenicopterus; species Phoenicopterus ruber. Next base: position 3,205,597 of record CM020225.1, read on the forward strand.
AGCTCTGATGCGCCCACTTCCATAAACACACCAGCACTGACCCACGCAGCTATTTACCTGCGTGCTACAGCACAGCGGGAGGAGGGCTTCTCACTCTCCCCCCCTTTTTCGCTGTAGTAGCCAGCCGGCTCTTATAATCTACATTTTATGCGTTTAACCCCAGCCTGGTTTGGTTTGCTCCCTCCCAGCCGCGGTGCTGACAGGGAGCGCTCTGTAGCGGGCTCTCAGGGTGCCGGCAGCCTCGCGCTCGCAGCTCGCTTTGCCCTCTCGGCCTCGCCCGGGCCGAAAGCCGCCCGCGCCTAATCTCGCTGCCCGCTTCCGTGAGCTCCTGCCTTTCGTCCCCGTGAGCATCTGCTCGGCAGCGTGACTTGAGGCAGAGAAGCAAGTTTGCGACAGTCTGCCTGCCCTCTCTCCCCAGAATTTAGAGCTGGCTTATTAAAGGCTGCCCAGGCTCTCCTAACGAGCGCTACATACTCGTAGTAGCCACCAGAAGGTGTAACTTGCTGGCAGGTGGAGCTGAGCCCTTCTTTGGCTAAGAATGAAATAAAAGCCTCAGGGCTGAGTCTCTCCCCTTTATCGGGGCCATGTCCCTGAAGCAGCGAGTGCTCCTGCACCGGCATCAGCTCAGGCAGCGCTGGGAGCTTTCGGCTCCTTCCCCGCATGAGACAGTTCACCCACGCGCAGCCTTCCCAGTGACTGAAGGATGGGGCCCAGGCACAGGTATTTTTAGCCTAAAGATTTTAACTTAATTACAGGATTTGTTAGTCTTTGTCTATTGTCTCCTCACCTTTAAACACTAACGGATCCTAGACTGTGTGGCACCTTAATTTAAGTCATATACATAGTCAAAGCTAACAACACTGAGCTCACTCGTGTACGGAAGCCTTTGGTCTTGCAGGGTTGCTCCATTGCTCATTAAAAGGACGGGACGGGGCAGCTTTTCACTGACTTGCCTGTACTGGGACGGGGCTGGTGAAGCTGGAGGGCCAGACCCTGCTGCCAACAGCTCGGGAATATTTGTGTTGCTTGGTTCCTGCTCCTGTGATGTACCAAAACAGACGTGTTTCACTTTGAAGCAAAGGCATTATTAATCTGACACAGGCTGAAGTCAGACGAGGAGTTTCTTAATTGTATTACTAAATAAACATTGCCCTGGTGGCAGGGCCTCTGCCAGCCCTCGCATCCCCGATGGTCCCAGCACGGTCCAGCTGGTTTGCTTTGCAGCAGAGCTTCCTACCAAGCTGGTTTCACTAACCCTGGGAGCTGTGGACCCCGAGGATTTGCTCGTGTCACTGAAACGGGAGCCCAGAAACGCAATAGCTCGCTGCAGGCCGCAGGGCAGGACCGGACACCTTGCTCTGGGCGCCTGCTCGGCGCGATCCCCCGGCTGAGCCGAGACGAAGGGCAGCAGGCGCGGGGCTGCTGGACACGCGCAGACACGACCCCAGAGCTGACGGAGGGCGCGTTGCACCAGGGCGAAGCAGACCTGCCAAGTGAGCTAGCAGGAGGGGGCGGATAGGCACAGAGGCGAGGTTTGTAAAGGAGAAGCGGTATCTTGTTGTCTGTCTATTTCTTAACCTGCATTTCTCTTTTTGTCTCCCATACTAGACAGCGGGGGCAGCTGGGATTGCAGCTATTTTGCAAGTCCCGCTATTTCACCGGGAGTATTTCATATATACCAGGATCTGCCTTTGTACTGTAACCCAGCACAAGAAAATGCCTCATCTTTCATTGCATCGCTCTAATTCTAAATTAATGGCACTGCCCAGCAGGATGCACACAGCAGCAATGGCACGTTCTTGAATGTCAATGTTAAGATCTATTTATTCTCTATTTTTTTTTTTTAATTTATTTTTAAAGCAAGACTGGCACTGTACCTTGCAGCAGGCTGGCATACCCCAGCCAGGGTCACCGCCAGGGGAGACCGGTGGTTACCACTCTCATGCCAACCTTGTTCTCCCCACGTAGCGCCTCCTCCGTCACCGTCTCCTGTTTCTCCAGCCTAGGGGAGAGGAGCAGTAGATGTCTACAGCAATGGGGGGAAAAAAGGCAAAGCAAAAGCGAGGCTCAGATGGAGGCTTGTCCCCCCCTGCGGAAACCCAAGCGTTCCCCGCTAGCAGGAGCAGCCTCCTCCCAGTCTTAATGGCAGAGGGAATATGGAGAAGTTGGTTTCTCCTGGTGCTGGATAGCCCCAGAAACCGGAGCTCTCAGGGGACATATGCGCATACGCTGCACTGATGCAGTTCTACGCCTGCTGGAAATGTTTTGCTTTCAAACATGCGGCATTTGATGTTGACCAAAGCCCCCGGGACAATAACCCCGTAGCTGGCCCAGCAGGCCACGTCCCAGCCGAAGGTCCTGCCTGCAGAGCCAACTCGCCACAGCCACGTACACGGCTCTGCAGGTCGGCGCGGGATTAAAACGTAGCTCCTTAGGCATTAGGGGGAGGGAGGGAAAAGATTGCCACCTCAAATTAAATATTGCAGTAAATGACAACTAGAACCTTTTACAGGAAAACCTTCGGTATTGAGCAGGTTTTTCTTTCTCTCCTGCTAGTGAGTTGTGGATGCAAAGGTCTGGACACACCCAGAGCACAAGCGTCGGGTGTCTGTGCTGGATGCGTCAAGGATCCTCCTTACCCCCTGCCCCCTTGTCCATCCCCCCCTTCCTGCAGAGGTTCAGCTGTAATTAACCTAAGCAAGCTAACAACTCTAACGCTCCCACTCCGCTCTTGTTTTGCAGATTATATGAAAGAATCTGTGTGCAGCTCCAGCACTTGTTCTCTGAACAGCAGTGAAAACCCATACGCCACCATTAAAGACCCCCCCATTTTAACATGCAAACACTCCGAGAGCAGCTACGTGGAAATGAAATCGCCTGGTCACAGGGACTCCTCATATTCAGAAATGCCAACTTCATCGACAGCCAATAAAAACATCTACGAAGTTGGTAAGTGGGGCGGGCGGCAGAAGGGCCGTGCCAGCAGTTGGTGGTTTTATCGTGGACGTGGATTTTTCTTTTTCCTTTCCCGACACAAGTAGCACAGGCTTGGCACGGTGCAGGGAGGCGCGGGCTGGGGGGAGAAGGGCTGTGCGTTAGCGTGTGGAATTGGGGAGCCAAGTCCCGGGCGGGGGCCTGTGCTACGGCAGGGATGTGAGCGTGGTACCGCACCGGATTGCTCCCCCGGCTCCGGTGGAGGAGCGCTGCCGGCCCCTCTTTAGGCTCTTGATGTACTCGGCTGCAAAGCCCAGCTGCAAGGTTTTGAAAGCGTGGAAGTGTTGGTCTTTTGAAGCCATTATCTGCAGGGCTTTGGGAACTACCTGCCCTTGGATCTGTTTGGTGTTGCTCTCCCTGCTCTGCCCCATGCGCTGCCTCATGTGCTGCCAGGAAAGCTGCGAGGGGAAGAGATGGTTTGGGAAGCTGATGTTCTGTGCTTGTGACAAAATACACGAGTAGAGTGACTAGTGACTAGTTTGGGGAGTGCTGCTAGTTACCGTAACCCAGTTTTCCTTGCTTCCCCAGAGCCCACTGTCAGCGTGGTCCAAGACGCCCGCGGTCGGAGTGCCAGTTACCTCCAAAATCCATACGACCTGCCTAGGAACAGTCACATTCCTAGTCACTACGACCTCCTCCCCGTAAGGCACAGCCCGACGCACGGGCCATCTTGGGACAAGCAGTCTTAAAGGGATGAACTTCACTGGCGCACTGCGCTGCGAACACAAACTTTGAGGACGCAAAAGAGAAGACAATCCTTTTCTGCGCTGCAGGATGCTGACGGGACTTCAGACTGTCTTACGCAAGGACCTAACGTAACACAACATCAGCTTGGGCCAACTGCTGCTGCATGATGTTATTTATAAAGACATTTTTTTATGGGTAACGGGAACTAACGAGAACCTCCTCCACGCGTGACTGGAGTACATCACCCCAGGAAGGCAAAAACTCTCCGTAGCGTGTATTCTAACCCTGGCTTTGCTGTAAAATAAAACACAAAAACATGCTAAGTAGAAGGACTTATAGATGTACATTTCTACCAACTGCATCAAGAAACCTTTTACTATTAGGAACACGGTGACTAGGAATACGCGGGAATGTATTTTACATCTTTGTCGTGGAAATGGACGTTTTTCTGAAGGAAAGCAGGGAAACTTGTCATTTCACTGTCTGGAAACCTCATTTCCTGCCATCACCATGTGCAAGCTGTGCAGATCATGCTTGGTAATTAGCACTGAGATTTTCATCTTTATATTCAGTACCAGGGTATTTGGGTTGAGGAATATTAACACAGACACATTCTGTGCGGTTTTTAAAAAGTAACATCTTGGCAAATGTCCACTGATCTTTGCTAACGACTTGAGCTTCAACAATGAGTCTCACACCCAGCTTACCGCACTTTTAACAAGCTAGAAATTACTTTGATTGGCACAGATAGGCTTCAATTTTCCTTATACAGCTTCTATTTTGTTAGATAAATCCACCAGATCTGTCAGGCGGCGTAAACTGATGCACCTTCGTTTACTTCCCTGGGCCGCTGCAGGTTTGCCCAGACTAACCCTGGGTTGGTTTCCTTTCCTAAAGCTGACATGTCGCCTTCTCTAGACCTTCTTTACAAACCGTCTCATCCCGGTTCACCTAACAACACGCCATTTACACCACCCTTTAATTTGATGTGCATTACCATATAGTGCAACTTTATCCGTTGATTATTCTACCTGAAATGTCATTAAATTGAGCTGAAACTGGGCTTTCTTTTTCAGCAGCTGTTTGTGAAGTAATTATCAAGGAGTTGGCCCATGGTAAAGTTTTGGACTAAGCCACCAGGATTTATTTTTTTTGGTAATCTTTAGTGACCTAGAAAGTAGAATACTTGCCGTTAAGCAGTTCCTTGTAGATTTTGAGCATGAAATAGTATTGATTCTAAGTATGTAATTTTATTAGGCAAACGTGGAAGTAGCAAGTTGGTTGCCTCTTAAATGTAAAAAACAATTCTGTTGCACATTTGCCAGTCTGATGGGAGTAGAAGAGAACGAAACCAGCACCAAGCGGTTTGCTCAAAGCATGATCACTCGTGTAGCCTGCTGGTCTAGGGGACTGGTAAGAGGAGCCTTCCCGCTGGGCGGCAGCGGCTTGATCCCAGCTCCCAGTCAGACCAGCCGTCGGATCGCTCAGAGCTCCCTGGTGGGGCCCAGCCCGTGTCCCCATGGACGGGCTCAGCCCTCGCCTCAGGGATGGGAGCCCCTGGCACGGCGGTTCCGAGCCACTCGCAGCCCCTGCAGCATCCCTGGCCTCGCTGCCGCGACACGCTCGCGTCGGGGCGCGGGGAGCCCCAGGGATGCGCTGCCGGAGGAGCCGGACCCCGCCGGGTGGTCGGGTTGGCTCTGAACCCCTCTGCGCAAACCAGGAGTTCTGGAGCGAGACAGCCGAGCTGAGCCCAGCGATCCCCCGGGCGTCCAGAGCAGCAGATTTTCATGTTGCAGGGCAATGCATAAGTAGTTCCATGAATGCTGCATGTGTGCATGGGGGCAATGGCTGATCAGCAATAGCAATTTTATTTTCCAGGAAAGCCTTATTTGAGATGTAAGTGGACAATTATTTTGTAGGGCCAGTAGGAATATATTTTATGTACACGAATAGAAAGACGTACCTCAAAAATATCCAGAGAAGGGCAGTCCGAGGAGGAATACTCTTGTTAGAGACCTACCTTGACACCTAGCACAAGCAGTCTCGGCTGCCGGCCTGCCCAGTGTTTGTGTGTGTGTTGCTGTAAAGTTTGCGATGAGACTCCAGAGAGCAGAGATGTGCTCAGTTGGTTTTGGGTTTGGGGTTTTTTTTTTTTTTTTTCAAAGCTGGGTTTTCAAACCAAATGCAAGGATGTGCATAGAGCTTAACAGGAAAAAAACAAAGCCAACAGAAAAAGTACCTTCTTGTATATTAGGCGTTAGCTTAGGAAATAGGCACCCAAATGGCAATACTTTTTTAAGGCAAGACAGATTTGTAATATATTTGTTCACTGTGCAAAGGTATCCTACCTTGTACAAAATAAACTGAATTTCTCTCAGTGTGTATTTCTCAAACGTACTCATTTGCAGACTGAAACTTCCAGCCCGTGTTCAGGTCCGAGTTCTGCAGGCGATGGGGCTGGTCGCGAAGGGGCCGCCCCCTCAATGAGAAAAACCCCACAGGGGTCAGGCTGACAAGCCCGAAGTTGCAGGATTTCTCAGAAAACACAACGCTGTAATTCAGACTGTAATTTGGAGTTAATTTCAAGTAACGCCCAGCTCTGTACACGTCTTACAGCTCCTCCGGTAGCTCTTGTTCCCCAGCAGTTTAACCTTAGCGGGTCTGAGGTTGATGCACAAACCCAGCCGGACACGCTCTCGCGCACCCAGACAGAGCAGCCTGGGGCGAGCCCAACACCAGGCCTCTCTCCCATCTTCCCGCGATGCGTTTCAGCGCGTGTCGTGACGGTGCTCGGTGACGCCAGCGGGTTGCTGTGCCTTCAGGCAGGCACCGGAGGGTACAGGCCGGCAGAGTTGCCCAGTGGCGATGAGACCGGGCCCACAGCACTCCCGGGGAGCCTCATCAATAAAGCACCAGCGCGGATTTGCAACAGAAACACCTCCAGAATTAAGGACTCCCAGGCAAGGCAGCGGACTGCTACATGTTGAAGCTTTTTCAATATTTGTGCTTCATATTTCTAAAAATCTTGTTAACTAAAGCCCAGCATGTAATCTTCTTATTGACAAGCCAGGCTCAATAAGCTATTTAAGTCTGGAAATTCATCAGGTTGGAACTGACAGAATAAGTAATTCTACCTTAATAAAAATGTCTTTAAATCAGAACAATTCCATGTCCTTTCTGCTTCAGAGTCAGAACCTCAACTGCCATCAAACACAAGAACCACCAGCTTCGTAATTATTAAGGTTGGGACTTTCAAATATGTAAATGAAAGCAAAAGCTTTTGGCAAGTAAAGCCAATTTTGCAGCATTATACAGAGTTCCCAGAAACTCAGAAAGCTCATTTCAGGGCCCAAAAGCAGCATCTGTTATAATCAGTCGTCTCCTATTAGCAGAGAAGAGACACTTCAGTCCAGAAGTAATGCCAACGACAGAAGAGAACGATTAATCAGCAGCTGAACGGGAACAAAACCCCGCTGGGTCTGTGTTCAGGCGGAATAATGTCTTGCATTGTCTCTCCCAAAGCCCTTGGTGAAGTACCTTCGTGTCCAGGAGCGTCACCCCGCCCGGGGGCGGCCAGGATCCGCTGCCCTGCCCAGTCGGGGAAGCAGCAGCGCAAAACCATGGAACACGGGGCAGAGGCGTTACTGGGCGAGAAGTTACGTCTCTGTACACTCACCATCGGATTTGGCTTGAGAAGCCGATGGCTTATCAAGCTTTACAAACCAGGGCATGAAAAGTTTATGTTCCATGTTGCAGCGGTTCAGAAGTACAAAATCAGGTTTTGCACAGCATTTCTAAGGCCCGTTTTCCGATTATTAAAGATCTGGGGGGGGCAGGGGTGAATAAAAAAAAGAAAGTCAGAGTTCTTACTTTGTCTAACAGCACTCGCAGCCATTTCACAGCTGCCCGGGACTTAGACACAGCACTGTTTGTTGCGAGGCGAAGGAAGCAGCACACGCACACACCATGCGGGGCAGGGGCGGCCTCGGCTTCGTCGCATTTGCTGCAAAAGGAAGCATCTTGCATAAAATCATGCAAAATCCAAACCTGATGCAGCAGCTGGGTCGAGGTGCCTGCTTACGTGAATCGGAAAAGGAAGCGAAGCGAAACTCATCCTGCATTTCCAGTTGACAAATTTAGAACTTGGCTGCCCCGGTAATTTGGTTAATTCCAACACACGCTCCAGTCTGGCCAGAGAAAGTGCTGCGAGAAGAGCTCCCACAGCGAGCAGGGGCTTAACCCCGGCCGCAGGCTCCTGCGATGCCGAAAGGCCCTCAGCTGCCGTCGTCCCCACGGAGCCACCCGGGCTGCCCCACGTGGAAAAACAAACAGGTTTGTAAAAGCCACGCGGGTTTCGCTAGAGCGAACCCACAGACTCCTCAGAGCGTAAAAGCTTCCTGAAGCTGCCAAACTCACAGCTCTGAACTGCAGCAGCCCCAAAAAGCTGCAGGCCTGGTCTGAGCGAAGGCGGCAACTGTGTTACACGACCCTTTCAGTTCCTTTTCTGGGGGTACTTCCACTTCAGCGTCTTCTCACAGCCTGTTCCAAGAAGCTTACCAGCTTCCAGTAAGCAAAAACCTTCAGGTCAAAGCCCAGTTCTCCCAAAAAGCGCACCCAACACCACACTGAGTCGTCCCCTGTAATTCTTTATTAGAATCATGGATGAATATATTTTAAATCAATCTAAAAAAATAATGAATCAAGGTACAGTACATGCATAAAATACAAAGTAATTTACAAACAGATCAAAATAGCATCTTCAGAACTAATACTAGGAGGAGAACTGGATTTAAAAAAAAAAAAAAAACAAGTGACCGACTACAGCAATGCCTTCCGTGTGCCTTACACATCATGAGCACCGCAAGACAGAAAGGTTGGGTACGGAACGCAGCTGGTAGTGCCTGCCCAGGGCTGGTTGTTCCACGCGGGTCATATCAGAGTTTGAGAAACGTCCCCTACAATCGGTTATTTCCCCGTAATTGTATAAATAACCGCAGGCATTTATACAACACACAGTTCTTTTAAATACTGCAGAAATTCAGTGCCTACAGCCCCCAAATCTCACTATTAATGACGTGTTGGGAAGGGCGCGTATGGAGGGATATGCAGTGGTTTCGGAGTGCAGCGACAGAAGGCACAGTTCATGTATCCCTGAACAAGCTGATCCAACCAGTGATTTGTACGGAGTGACAGGCCGCAGAAGGAAGGCATCCAGCAAGAAAACTACTCCAGGTGTTCCTGTTAAAGAACATATACCCAACCACTGGAATAATTTTAAAATACCGGATGAAACCAAACTGAAAACTAAGACCAGGTTGTGGAAGTTATTGATCCATCAACTCAAGCATTTGAATATATTAATATACGTGGCATGTATTAATAAGTGTGATACGTAATATGTGACAACACCCTTCAAGTCTGCGCACCACAAAAGAAAAAAGGCATCCTCAAATCCTGATACCACCAGCACCGCGGAGGCCCAGCCTCGGGCAGCACAAAACCGCGCTGCAAGTTCCCGCGTTAGAGCGACCCTTCATCGGTTACGCAGCTCGCGCTTTTGCCTTCTTCACAAGAGGCACCTCAGACGGAGTCCCGCCAGCGTCTCCCCGGCCAGCCTCCCAGCAGCTCTGCCTCACCTCACCTCCTCTGCAGCAGGTGCCAAACCACAAAAGCTCGTTCACAGGTAGCAAGAACCCTGCTGCTTGTTCGCAAGAAATTCTCTTTTCTCCCCCATAATATTCTATTAAAAAAATCCTTAACTTGACAATCTGAAGATGTAGCCAAAAACATTAACTTACATTAAAATTGCACTTCAGAGCAACGGGCATTTCATCAAGCTTTAGCTGCAGTACACAACACCTTACGACAAGGAAAGATTATCCTGCCCAGAGATATTTTCCTAGTTAACCTGACAGCAGTTGTTTTGCGAGGAGCAGGACAACTTCTTCAAGCGCTCACTAAAGGTGTCTGTGCTCTGACTAGCGGGCATCACGTTGGAACGAGATCAGTTCAGTTCCACACAATTTACTGAACCAAAACCGACGAGTCGGTGTTGGGAAAATACTGCAGCCACATAGAAGCAATAGATTTATAAACACTGAAATCAAAGTGTTTAAGACATGGAGAAATTCAGAAGGAATAAGCAGTAACTAAACACAAGAAAGTAACCACAAGAATTACAAATATATTTAAATCTTGGACCTGGGGAATATACACAGCCTTTTAGGAAAGGAGGAACAATTCTATATATTCTGACAGCACTGCATCTTTGGTTTGTTTTCAGTGGTTGGAGGGACGTGAATGGGAACCACGTTGTTGCTTGGAGACATATCGTTTTCACGTCTGTCGGACATTTGCTTCTGGGAAACAATACGATAGATCTCTGGAAGATGAGAAAGAGCTAGTCATTACGCGCACACCAGCAATACACCACCAGAAAGCTGAGTCCGGGGGAAACCAGGCATAAAACATATAAAGATTTCCCACAGTTTTGGAAATACATAGGCAATGCACAGAAGCCTTCACAAGAGGTTCAATTGTGATGCGTTCTCTATTCAGAAAATAAAATATTTATATTTTTGCAAAATAAATGAGGTTTTTTAACAACTGTTTCACTCCCCTTGAGATAAGAGTTAGTAAATGTACAGAATTCACCAATTTTTTTGCTAGGAATCAGAAACTATGTACCCCACCAATTCCTCCTGATGGTTCCTACGGCTGCGGGGACAGTGGCTGCCCGTTTGCCGACGGGACAACAGCAGGATTAAAAAAACCACTCCAAACTTCTACCTCTGCTCGGACTGCAGGGGCAGTTCCTTCTCCCTCAGCGTGCCTGTCGTGTCCCATAGCTTGTCTATCACCCAAGCGGTTTTAAATCTGCAGAAAAGGCTGACTGGGGCCCAAAAGAGGAGACCCGGCCCCTGAAGCAGAACACAAGCCCTTTACAAAAGTCACTGCGTTAGTGCAGCTAAACTTCCGAACTACAGCGAAGAAACATGGACTCCAGACAAAGAAATCCCAGCATAAATCGGAGAGCAAGGGTTAAACTCCTGTGCCTTCCCCAGCACGCTGCCCAGTGGGGAACGCTGCCCACCTGCACCGAAAGCCTTGCCCCGTGTCCTGGGATTTGTTAGTGGCCGATGGCCTGAGCTGTACGTAAACTCAGAGCAGCTACAAAAGCATTTATTTCAGCTGCGCAGAAGAAAGTAAAGCATGTGTAGCACTTCACCCGCAGAAAGGAAATAAAGGACACCAAGAATAGCACATGGGGAACTCACTTGCAAATTCGAGTTTTAAACCACTAAAGTTTTTAAATAAATAAATAAATAAATAAAAAGCGCTTGCTAAACCTCAGTTTAACAAAAAGTTTGAAAGTGTTTCAGAATCGGCAAAAAGCCGACCCTGAAGTGACGACGTCACATCACCTTTGCACGACAGCAAAGCGTGCTGGCAACAGCTACACCAGCACGGCGCAGCAGCAGAGCCCGCGCGAGGAGAGGGCTGGTGCCCACGCCCGGCTGCACGCTCCGGCGCGCTGCCCGCCTGCGCGGTTTCAGATAAGCCCGGGCAGAAGACGAGGGTGTCCGCGCTTCACTCCCGCAGAGCGGAGCGGGGAAGAGCACAGCGCGCAAAACTCCGGCAAAACAAAGCAAAGGTCCAAGTTCTTCTGGAGGTCTGAAGTCTCTTAGGGGCTGAATAATGACTGTCCAAACACACCTCGGCTGACCCCAAACCAAGGCACGTCTTCTCTCCCATAAATTTGTCATTAGTGAGTAGCCTTTGTTCAGAATTTTAATGAGTTGCTGCTCAGTGCACATCCTGACGTCATTTCGGTACTGGAAATGGCGCAGCCTTGTGCGGAGAAGTCCTCTCTGCAGCCAAGGGCTGATGGCACAGCTAAGCGCCTGCGGTTACGGCAATGGAAAGAGATGGCATTGAGGAGTAGAAAGGGTCCCTGACAAACAAGGCTTGAAAACCTTGCCCTTGATGCAACAAGCCTGCGCTGATTTAAGCTGCCAGCACAAAGAGAGGCCGAGTGCTCCCCAGGACACGTAAGAGCAGGGCTGCACGCATCCCTGGGACTGCTGGCAAAATAAAAACCTCTCACGTAGCTACTGTGCCGTATCTATGGGCTGTACAAGTCACACTGACCTTTGCACATGGCGCTTTGAAAGAATCTGCCCCTTGGGCCTCCAAATGACAGCTCAGACTCAGATAGGGATAAACTGTTCAGAAAAATGGATTTTACGTACGCGTTCAGTTACAGATCAAGTCACTGAGGCAGCCAAACAAGAGCTGCACACGTAAAAGGATTTTCCAATTTCACCCTTTCTTGAGTTCACTCTTCTTTCCAAATCTTGCACATAAACAACTGAAGTTATTCACAAGTTAAGTGAATCCCATGAAATCAGATGGTTAAAGCCACCTGCAACCGCACATGGGAATCTGCAGATAAAGATCAGCTTCGCCCCGTGGCAGGCTGCTCAGCAGAGCGTCTGTGAGCAGAGGTGGGAGCAGCGCAGCTGGAAGAGATCTGCGCTGCATTCTTCAGGAGGAGTTTTCTGCTCCACTACCCTGCCCCAGCTCAGGGTAGACAGCCAGTTTAGCTCCAAGTGCAGAACGCTGCCCGTTCCTATTCAACGGGAGAAGGCTCCTGCCACCTTCGTTACTGGAAACTCTCTAGTAGCACCTTCAGCAGCAGCAATTCTCAGTTTTCCAGAGAATTTCCTGAACAAATTCATACTAGTCTCCAACACGAGCTGTCACACGCTTCCTCCACCCCTGTAAGTGAGGACTCGCAGCAGGGTGCCCTCTGTGTAACACCCTCATCTTACAGCAAAGATCTTCAGTAAACAGCCCTGAAGCCTTAAAAACAATCTTAACAGCATTGATTTCTCTGCTGATAAAGGGTCTATCCCTTCTGACTCTGGGAACGTATTTCCACGATCCCCACTTCCACGGCCTCCCCAGCACTCCTGCAAGGACATTTAGCAGCCACGCTGCTTGAATCAACTTGCAGCAGCCCCAAGCTTGTTGCTCGCTGCCGCTTCTCCCTCCGCTGCAGTGCGAACCTTTGTGCAGGCACAGCGTACTGCCCTGGACGAAAGCCTAAACAGCTAAAGCCTGCCTTTCCCTGGATCAGCTGCACACTCTTTCACCACACACAGCTGTGCTGGTGTGAAAGGGGAGGTGGGAACAGCTTAAACCTGCTCTCACCAGGGCAAAATGCCCAGCAGCAAAGCCTACGCTGAAACGGGTCTGCACAGAGGAATGCCAGGCTAATGAAGACATGCGCTTTTTAATGAAGACACTGCGCTTTATGCTCTGCTCAGTAACTGAATGAGACCTTATTAAGAGCACATTCAGCCGAATACATCACTGCATAATTAGTAACTGTGTGAGACAGGCCTTGCACTGTGAGAGGGCTGGGAATAAGTGACACTGCTGCCTAGGAGGAGCTTGTCCAGTCCTTGTCTGCCCAGCCTGCACTAGTGTTTCATTCATTTTCAGGTGTACAGAGCTAAGAAAAGAGGAAATCCCTACATTTTTTGACATTAATGCTCTGTGATGTTGTTTCCTTGGAGATGGGATTCCTTAGAGATGAAACTGCAGCAAAGCAGAATGCAGTACAGTAACAGAGACAGCACAGAGCCAGGCAGGGAAGGGAGACAGACTCCGGTTTACTTTAAGGATGCTTTATCCTGCTGTGAATGCTCAGAGTGGATAGGATTATAATACCAGCCTCTCCTATTTGCCAGATGATACAAAGCAGCTTTGTGTGCACAACAATCAGCCCTTGAAGTCTAGACATCTCACAACAGAAGAATTTGGATAGGGACCATTATTCTAAACCACAGAAGGAAAAGGTCCCCAAAACCTCATCGGGTATCCACAGCAGGACAGGAAGCCCAGTGGATGTAAGATATAACCCCCTCTAAAAGTCCTCTATAATATAGGGAGGGGAAGGAAAAGCTTTCTCCCCCTTCTTCCACCCGTAACAACAGCAGATCACATACTCACTTAGGCTGTGCTACCTATGATGCATTCGTATTTCCCATGCCCAAAGCCATCTATTCAAAGTGGCTTAATCTGAGAATCTAGGTGTGGATCAGCTTAACACGGACCCTGCTACACCTCCAAGGGAAGTACTCTTACAAGTCTCCATCACTGTCCCAACCAGCTTCAGCAGGGCTGGAGAAGAAAGGAGTTTTGCCACAGACCTTAGTCATGACATCCTGTTCAGAAAAGATCTAAGCAGCTCCGCGAAAGGCATCGGGAGCAGCCTGGGATGTCCCTGCAGCGCGGTTCCCAGCACTGCCAATACTAGCAGAGCTGGTGCAGCAGCGTGCCCTGCCCCTTCTGTCAGCCACCTCCGCTCGCAGCCTGAGGCAAAGCCTGTTGGCTTTACCAACTTCCTTCTTCAAAGGACAGCGAGCATTCCACCCACAGGCACTACACTTGGAGGAAGCCTTGCCAAGTACAGACTATCCACGATTCTGCAGGGTCACTCTGAAAACCACATTCCTCAGAAGGCTGCTCCCCTCTTTCCTTCAAAGCAAGTCATTAACAGAAAAAGCCGGCTGTGAAGTGTTATCGAGAAGTTTATTGGCAGAACGTTCGTCCTTAGCATGCCACTCACGGCCAAGATGGAGCCAACCTGCTGCTAATGCATTATTTACTTCATCTTTATCTCCCCGAAACAGGAGCTCCTGTCTGGAGTGAGCCACATGCCCACTAATCAGCAGAAGTGTTTCTTCCAGCACAGTTGAACCAAGCCCTCCTGAACAAGGATCCTGTCCGCATACCCAAGAGCTCTTTACCCACAACACTGTCAGAGCAACAGGCAGGGAACGTTGATGTCTGTGGAAAACTAACAGCCTCAACAATCTGTCAGAGTCCACTGAGGGCAAGTTTTAATCACTTGTTCTCCCATTACAGACTGCTCTCCCTTACAGAAAAATTAAATCACAAAAAAAATCAAACCTCTGAGAATTAGAATCCAAAATAACTTCTGGAATAAAAGGTACTGTTGGAAGCATGAGAGGAGAGATAAAGAAACAGCCAAGCCTGTGCCCAGGAGGTGAACTGCTTCCCCATGGCAACAGCAGCGTATCGTCTGAGCGTCACACAGCTCTGTGGAAGTAAGGCAGCAGCCCAGGGCGTGCAGGAAACTTTCCACCTCTTCAGCCATTGCTGTTAGGGAACAGAACGGTCCAACAGGAGATGGGGGCAATGAGGTGACCAGTTTATATTGGCTCTGACAGCCGCCTTGAAAGGGATAAACAATGTCTGATATATTTCCAGTTCTGTTTTATTAGTGCTGGTGCTGAATGAGTATGAAAGTTAATTAACTAACCTTCATCCGAGAGCCCTGATCCCCTCTGAAAACCGAAAGCGCCGGCAGCAAGGCTGTTCTACATTACACACAGCACATTAGGCCAGAATCTGACCTCAAAGTTCAGTCTAGGCATTCCTGAGAGGAGAGGGGCTACCAAGGACACATGCATGAAGGAAGAAGTTTCAGGTTTTAGCAGTTGCAAGTAAGCGATAAAAACGTCTTTCTCCTGAAAAATCCATGCCCAAATTCACGAGCATTTTTGACAGGACTGCCTTTAGGTTGGTGCAGAAAACAGGAAATCCAGGAGGCATCCCAGATACCATCGCATTCGGGCACTCCTTAGCCATCCACGCTCTGATGGCATTACTAGTTAGTCATGTAGGGAGTAAATGCATAAGCTAACACAACTTCTCTTTTTTGTTTGTTTGAATTTGTGCAAGGTTGAATTACAACCAAATGACTACACTGAAGTTAAAGGGAACCATGTGGTTCAGCTGAAGAGGAAACGAACTCAAATTCTAGTCCCAGCATTGCACAAAGCAGCGAGATGACAAGCATCCCTATGCACTGTTGATTCATCTAACACAGACATGCTTACTTTTTTGCTAGTACATGGACAGGAGCACTACTTGGGAACCCACTGTAAAAATCACAACAGAACCAGAACCTATCGAGGCCTCTTACAACTAAGGATAAGACAAGAAACAGATGGACACAGGCAGATAATACTCCAGCAGCCTAAGAACCCTCTCTCTCTCCACTGCTAGGGTGTTCATAAAGCATTTCAAACAACTCAAGAACATGCTACAGAATTTATACTTTTATTACAGTAAATAACTTCCTAGCTGCCTCCTCACCTGCATGTTCCAGTATGGCTAACAAGTCCTTTTTTGGTGTGTTTTTAAAACAATGTCTAAATTAGCTGGCAAAGAGAAAAAAAAAATCAAAACTAACTAGGTGCCAACGTCACAGCAATGAGATCTGATTAATAGAGAGACATAGTTTAGAAGTGGGGCCACTGCTCGTACCAAGCACATCATACAGCCTGACATTGGGAAGGAGGGAGTTTAAATTTGCAGCTGAGAAACATGTCGGAGGCACTGCGAGAAGAGAGAGAGACTCCCTGGCGCACCTAGAACAGAGAGACATACCAAAACACAGGAGTCTCTCAGATGTTTTGAAGACCCAGACTAGAGATGTAAAGAGGCATTTGCCAAAGCTGGGAATGATGAAAGCTCAAAAGCCACGCACGCCACTGTTGTCCCACTACGCCTGGCTACAGCTGACGGGGTACACAGCAACGCAAAAGGCCTATGACAGCTAGTGATTTCCCCACCGATCTGTGAATTCCTACCCTATCCTTTATAAGCCATGGTTAAGTTAAGGTCCCCCACATAGTTGTAGTTGAATGTCTCAGGCTCTTAACAAGTTTTGCCTATCTAAAAAAGCGTTTAAACAAAAAGGAAGTACTTTATCCACAGAGCGTAAAAAAAACGCAGCACACTCTGCCATCACACGTTCCAGGGGCCAAAAGTCCAGCCGGACTATTAAATGCAATGACAGTGACTACCCCGCAGCTCAGGACTCACTACATCTCAGACTACCAGCATTGTTCAAAGGAAGGATCTTTACTCTTTCATCCCTTTTCCCTTGGCAACTGCTATGGTCACCATTAAGAGGGAAACAAACTAGATTGACTTCTCCTCTGATAAACAATAGCTGTTTTAACTTGATGCTTGCATGAGACAATTCTCTCCCATGGGCACTCCCTATACCATACACAAATGCGAAACCAAAACGTAAACTAGGGCTGACTAGAAGCCTGGGGCAGATCAAAGTGAACAAGGATTCATTCCCGAGTTCAAGGCTGCCCTTTCAACTGTGACACTTCAAAACTGGACTCCAAATCTTATGGCTGTGAAGAATGATTAAATAGCAAAATTTTAAACACTTTATAGGCAAAGAAATGCCCATTTGCATCATATCTGAGCAGCCTTCTGCCCTTCCCCCTTGAAACACAAAGCACTAGATGACTCACCTGTCAGAATAGTCTGGAAAGCTGCTTCCACATTTGTTGAGTCTAAAGCAGACGTCTCGATAAATGACAAACCATTCTTCTCTGTGTGGACAGAAACACTATAATTAGAAGGGTACATCACATATCTGTCTCCCATCTGGAAGAACTTCTCTACCAGATTATATTTGTGGTGCTCCTGAGACGCATGGGTATCAAGTATAAAAAGTTGTGGGTTTTTCCCCCTTACGTGATCTGAAAGTAACACCACCCAACACCAACATTAGCATTTACAGTCATCCTCAAGCACAGGGAGCAGTGCAGTGCTGTGTTACTTTGAGGCACATCTTCCTGCATCACCGAAAGTGAGAATTTGTTGCACTTGCAAGAATTGTCTGAGGAAGATTCCCGAATTTTCTTTAACCTCACCAAGTTTCTCCACCCCCCACCTGCTGGTGTGTCATCGCAGCTTATTTAACAGGGCTAGCCCTGTCGGGGGAACGACAGTCCTGCACCTGCAGGCAGGGATCCTCGCTGGCCGTAAACTCTGCAAGTGCAGCTACAACAAGCCTGAACGTAAGAAATCCTGCTACACTCCTGGATGAAAGAAATTTGGCCTAAAACAAGGCAAGATTTACAGAAACTAGAATTATTTTTCACATATCTTAATTATGTAACAAGAGTCAGAAAGGCGGTTTAATTAAAGTCTATTCAGCCACAGGCATCTGCGTAGGGCTCCAGATCAGTGGGTACAAAGAAGGCGATATATAGGTGCAAAGCTACCACCATAAGAAACACAAACCTAAAGCCATAGGCACCATTTCTGCGAGAAAAGCAATGCATAGGCAAGAGAATAAATCTGGTTTAAAATCTTCAAGTGCCTCTGGCTGATTCTTGAAACCACATCAGTATGCATGTTCTACACGGCTTCCTTTCTGACTAAATTAAAAAGAGGTAAACACCAGCATGTGACACTGAGGGACATCACCAGCAGCACTCTTTCCTCCTACCAGCACACTCGCGTATCTGAGATCAGGTAGGCAGATCCCCAGACAGATAGCATTAGGAAATTATTTTGAGTTCACCAACCTGCAAAAGCTCTGGCCTCATCTGTAGGGACTGCTCTCAGGTGGCGCAAGTCACTCTTGTTTCCCACAAGCATGATTACAATATTACTGTCAGCATGGTCTCTCAGCTCTTTCAACCATCGTTCTACGTTCTCGTAAGTAAGATGCTTAGCGATGTCATACACCAATAACGCCCCCACAGCACCGCGATAGTACCTGTGGGTGAGAAGACGTGTTAGAGAACCAGCAAGAAACATAATGATTAAAAGTGACAAGTTACTGCGCAATAATGGGAAATAGCTATTACTAAGACAGCTGTACAAAAAAATACCCAGGAGCAGGCTACGTGGGACTTGAAGCAGTGAAGTAGAGCACCCAGACTAGGGCGATGCCACAGGACCACCAGAGCAGCCAGGACGATGCAGAGTCCAGGGGGTCCCAGACCCCATGCTTGTGGGGAGAACCCCGCATCCCACAAATGAGGCTCTGGAATCTGCGGGGAGCTACTGTCACCTTCAACCTCTGATCCACTCCTGAAAAGTCTCCTCCACCCATCACTGTGGGTGCAGTACGGGCATGGCCCATAGTGATAGGGAGACTTTAGAATGACTCACTGCATCATAAAAATGTCAACCTGATCTATTCCCTTTACAGAAGGCCACAGCTGGTCTCCTTTCAGACCAGAGAGAGGCACAGTAATGCATTCAAAAAGAAACAGGCTGTGTTCTCCCACCCCACAATTACCTCCAGCTTTACTTAAATCCAGCTTTTGCTATGCTCTTTTTTCCAATTATATAAGCAAGCAAAGCGAGCAGTCTTTCCTTACTGCTACAGTAGGGCTTCTGCTCTTAGGTTACCACTGTTAAACCTCCAGGAACACAGATACTACTTTATCAATTGCTTGCATTGAAATGAGTCTCTCAAAGCTCTTGCATTCTAGGCTTGAAATGCCTCCAGTTACGTATCATGAGAGCGCTGAGAAGTAAATCAGTGTGTGCAGGGACACACTATATCAAGTATTTGGACTGAATAATATTTAAGCTTCCTTCCGCCATAGGTTGTGGATATTACACGATAAAATACAAACAACCCCTGTTTGCAGTTTCTGAGGAATCGGAAGTGCCCAAAATTACCCTCCTCAGCAAAAGTTTCTCTTCAGCCATGTGAGTGATCACTTACGCTGATGTTATAGCTCGGTATCGCTCCTGCCCTGCTGTGTCCCATATCTGAGCCTTTATTGTCTTCCCATCAACTTGAATGCTCCTTGTTGCAAACTCTACTCCAATGGTGCTTTTGCTTTCCAAGTTAAACTCATTGCGAGTGAATCGAGACAAAAGGTTACTCTTGCCTACTCCAGAGTCTCCAATAAGTACAACTACAAGACAAAAATGACATAGGAATCAGATTCCAGATGTAGATAAGACATTGACAATCACCTGCAATAAACATTTATTTTCCAGAATGAAGCATGAAGGAAAAGAATGGCAAAACCATCACCCTTGTTATGAGGAGTTGTCTGTCCAATTCTTGATATTTCTAGAGAACCAGAACTGCCACATTCACCAGCATTTTGAACAGACGTTAGACTCAAGTTTTACTTGTTACATTTCAGTTTCCTTTGCCCAACATGGAAGAACGTTCCCCCTCCAGGAAGAATATACATGGCTGTCACTGCAAAAGTCGGGGACAGTTTGGATTTCACATCCTTGTAACAACACTAAAACTAAAAAACAAAACAAAAACCCCACACCACGCAACTGAAATCTGTTTTGCTCAAGAAGTGCAAAACACAGGGCAGGCAGCAGACTCTGCCTGCATTTTACACTCTTCATACCTTTGCAGAAGAGAGATTCCCCACTGGGGCAGAAAAATTTGTGAATGGAAAAAAGAACCACCAAACCCAAAAAACCCACGAGACCACCATCACCCAGATGGACAGCTTAAACGTTAGCTGAGCCACAGCACTGCCCTCTGGCAGTCCATCACTGCTGCTGAGACTCCTGGCCAGAGCCTGAAACTGCTCTAAAATGCTGCCGGGGTATCGCTGGGCCTCAGAATTAGAACCACCATCCACTCCCCCTTCCCTGGCTCAGCCTGACTCATCGCAGCACCAGTGCCAAGCAAACTAATTGCAAGGATTCAGCTCTGCTTGACCAGAGATTGACAGAAGGTTTAAAGTCCAGGTCCTACAGGAAGAAAAGCGTCACGAGGATTCGCTGCAACATCCTGTAATGCTGAGTTGAAAGGTGCACGTTTAAGTATAACTTAAAACTCACTACCAAGGTGCAGGCTGCTGGATGAAACACATTCACAACCCTGAGTCACACCAACAGGAGCTTCTCGGGATGATCTTATGCCTTTACCAAAGATAAGGTACTGAACTAGTAACAGAAGGAAATGGCGGAAAGAGGACGAGTAAGATCCTTGAGAAGAAAGGCTGATAACCTTTAAGTTTGGCAGGGAATCAAGGCCAGGTCAAGCAAAAGAGTGCACGCTCAGGTGATGAAAAAATGTTGTGGCTATGCTTGTTTTGGAAAAAAGAAAAAAAACAAATACTTGCTCAGTAACATACATCATTTAACTGTTAAGAGACTGGAACACAGCATTAAAGATGCTGTGTGGTACAACAGAGGAATGAGTCCACCAAACACACTTCAATCACATGAGAAACCCCCCACTGAGCCTTAGTCTAGCAGCGCAAATACTCCCATCTGCTGCTGCACCACAAAGCAGCCCTCTAGACACCATCTTCTATTTAAATAATGCAAAATGATTCTGACAAATGGGATTTTCTCTGACTGTAAGGGCAGAGAAGCACCTTTTAAACACCCTCCATAAAATGAAAATTGCAGCAAACGCTAGCTTCAAACATGGCCTTGTAGAGAATACTTCATCAAAATAAACATCTCTCCAGCTTCCTCTGCCAGCTGACTCAGCAAGCAGCCGGCCAAGCGACAGAAGTTGCACAAAGCACAGAGTGGCTCTGTTCACCACTTTGGTTTATGAAGATCACAAGTGCAGGTAGGTGGCAAGCATGCACCCTGAATGCAAATAGGATTCTGCTTTCCTACGTGACAGGTCAGCCCTGTTCGGCGTCGGCTGCCCTGACACAGCTGAACAGCTTTGCTGGCACAGAAGATGCTAAACTGTAATAAACTTAGTGCAGGGGACAGGGCACCTAATTGCATCATCGGCACCTGGCAGGCTGCCATAGCTTTCCTCTTTCATTGGCAAATAAGCTCTTCAATACTGTTTTGCTAGGTTTAGGCCACAGTTTTAGATGACATCATATCTGTATTCACTGGGACACGTTACAAACAACAGTTCCTAGGAGGCAAAAGTTGTCAAGTCCCTTCGCACGCCTCGCTCCTGCTATCACCGGGTATTAGCTTTGGCAGTGGTCGAAAACCTCTCAAAACAAGAAAAGCAATCTACACACGTAATTTCCTTTTCCTAACAGGTTGCAGCATACACCTGTTAAGTATTCCCCTCAAACATATTTTTGTTGTTCAGTGCATATTTCAAAGCACAGCTTTAATTCATTTAACAATAGACTGATCATTTTAATTCCTCTGCCAGGTTTTTTTTACTTGCCATGTCTGAATCCCATGCTGCTTACGTTGTGAATCGTTTCCAGCCCCAGATTAGTATGTCCCAATTAAAAGGGGAAAATATTAGACTTTCCTCCTTGAAGCCAGCTATTTCCTCTACTTAATTGGGCCATTGCAGCGCCTCTCGAACACGGACACAAGAACAGCTTGCAATGTCAGCAGGCGCCTAAGACTCCTCACACTTTCTGCATTTCTGCCTGTCTGAGCAAACACCACTCTTTCTAAACCTCAAACAGCCATTCAGATTGTATTATTAATTTTGCTTTCCTTATCAAACCACCTCATTTTGATATTTTATACAACGCAGTGTTCCCATGTAGTATATTCTTAGCATAGAAATACAGTAGGAATGACCCCGGATGGCTGAGTCCCTTTCTGACTATCCCAGGCAAACAGTTGCTGGGAGGGAAATGACGTTACCTAGTTCCATGTTAAAGCTAATTGTTCCTGCACACACACTTTTATCAGGCTTTTCTTCCAGAAACTCACTCCTAATGGTTAGAAATTGTCTTCTAATTTTCAGAAGAAATTAGCTGTCAGCTGATGTGCCAGCATCGTCCATTAGCTTATTAGTTTCTTCTCCCAGTGGTGTTTATGCTGGGGTATTTACAGAAAGCAACTGCATCTTCTCTCAGATTTGTTGTACTAGCTACATAAGCCAACCTCTTAAATGTTTCCTTATAAACAGACTGTCTATTTCCCCAAACACCTTCCCTACAAGTTTTTCAATTTCTTTTCCACACAGTGAGAAGAACCGCACACATCATTCTAGGTGAGACCTCCCTGTGATGTGTAATGGGATTTTACTATTTCCATCTCTAGTAGGCATACCTTGAGCTGGAATTATCTTTTCCTGACCACATCACCTTGATGGCTTAGACTGCCTGAGGTCAGACCTAATTATTCTAGCTTTTAGTTGGCAAGCTCTTACTTTACCAAATTCCTACGAGTCCTCAGGCGTAAAACCTTACATTCGGAATCCCACTCCATTCGGAGGACTGCAGTCCTCAGCAGCACACAGCCCCTCCAGGGCTGCGCTCCGGCTTTCTGCTGTACCACCCAACTTCACGTCATCAGCAAATTCCTTTACTCATCAGCACTGGGAAGAGGAACATCCAGAGGAAACATTTAAGCAAGTTCAGCCACAAGACCTATTCTTGAAAACCTCCATCAATAACCTTCTTTGGACCAGCGCTTCCCTTACAGGAGCAGCACCTTAGAAAGCTTCGCAATCAAGGGAGATTCGTATTGGCACATCCTGAAAGTCATGAAAGTGATCTCCCTGCCCCGGGTGAGTACTGCTAGGCAGGTCATTCTTACGGGTTTAGTGATGTGCCAGTTCAATACTTGCAACCACGTGCTTTAAATCATTGCATTTCACTATCTACAGCATTACCACCCCCAAAGGTTTAAGACAAGCATTTGGTGGAGAGAAGAAAAAAAAGAGTACGAAGTCCATGCTACTGTATAAATTTCATTCTGTAATTCCAGTTTTATTTCTATAGAAGACCAAAATAAGAATTCAATTTCCTAAGCTGCATGAAAAGCAATTTAGAGAACTACGTCAAGAAAGGATTAATTTTTCACCAACATTCCAGCTCACTCACCCAAATTTTATTTCTGTTAAACCCCTTAGTTAAAATTTTCAGAAAATACTTTAATTATCTCATGAAATCTGTTATTGACAACCTAATCAGGTTGAAAATAGAAAGTCCAGCACCACTAGCTTGTATTGTCTATGGTAAAAGTTATTACACAAGTTGCATATTCCACAATTTCAAACAAGTACACCAGCACTAAGGGATTACAATGTCTGAAAAGACTCGTCTCTGCATTAAGCTCTGCTATTAAGCGGCATATAAATAAAGAGCCTGGACACATCTTCGTGACCCCCAGAAGAACCTGCTGACAAACACCTCTTCCTGCCCACTTCAGTTGGAGTTTAAAGGAAACGTGAATAAGATGACCTGATTCTACACCCTGTAGGTAGCTGGTGATAAACCTAACACGATCATGTCTGATATCAATCCTCACCCGTGCCCCGTTTTATTCACCCGTTCCCTGTTACAAAGGGAACTGGCGTCCCAAAGGTACTTTGGGGTAGGGGTTGTTCGTTACCTGTACATACAGCACGTAACGCAGAGCTGGGCCTCCAAACGCCTCTGTAGTAAAACGGCTAAGCCAGCAGGTTTATTATAGCATAAAAGTGCCTCCACAGCCAATGCGGTGAAGGCACAGGGCTCACTACCATTGTAAAAATCAGTAGGTGCAATGATGCAACCATTTTCCCCTACTAATTTCTCTAAACAAAACACACAAGAAAAAAATGTGTTTTCTAAAACCCAGCCCAACGAGTTTGTTCAGTTTCAGAGCATTTCCTCAATGTCAAAGGGAAAAGTTGGCGAAATGAACATGATGCAAAGTAGGAAGCAGATAGCTGAAACTGGAGTTTTTCCTAACAATAAGCGAATGTCACCACGAGTCAGGTCCGTGTTCGGAAATGAGAAGTCCGACCCCAAATCCAGAGTTCCAGATGGTCAAGGTGCAGACATAATCCTCTCAAGCTTTGTCCATAAAAAACACAGAAGACACTTTCTACAAGTGAGGGTTACTTTAATTAACTACTCATCTACTGCAAGTACATTACTTTAATCAAAAAGAGCAAAAAGTTCCTGCATTTAAGCCAAGCTTAATTTATTACGTAATAAAGTAATATCCTTATATCACCACTATATTTTCCTCCCATTAAAATTAGAGCAAGGTTTCTACAAACTGGACTTCATAGGTCTTGTGGTTCCCCAAGTGCAGTGCTGGGAACAGTAGGCACTGCTCTCACCTAAACCCCAAAAGTATGGAAGAACACAAAGACACGAGTAGCTGGACAAGAAGAATTTACCAGAAATCGTCTTTTTACAAGCTAGGCTTAGGCTTTAGCACATGCTGAAGTGTCGCAACAGAGTCAGGAGAGGGGTATTTTGTAACAGGTACTGTGATTTAATTGTAGAGCAGCATAGGTGGGCTCAGCTTACACCCACCAGCAGAGTCAGCCAGATTTTGACATACAGCTGCTGTCAGGGGCTGACAGGACAAAACCAGAGCTCTCACACAAACAGACGCGTAGCGGTTAAACTCAAGAGTAGTAAAAGACAGCTAGACTAGAGAACACCACACAATTATTTTAAACCAAGTCAAACTCTGAACTCAGTCCCAGCAACCTACCATGTCCCTTCAAGTTCATAAACCCAGGACTCTCCTACTGGATTAAGTGTCCTTACAGACCAACACCCAGTCTGACTGTCAAGAACCGATGCCTGAGAAACATCACGTGTAACAGAACAAACAGGCTAATCTTTGTCCTAGCAAGCCCTTGCATCCGCAAACAAGCAATACCTTCAGACTTGCCATTGTAATCACCACACTGAAACACTCCAACAGACATTTTCTCTCTCTATAAATTTGTGCAGTCTTTCAAACCCATTTATAGCATTTGTGGCAATGCACCACTCCAAAATTTACATAAACATTCTGTGAGACTTTATGTCCTTTTTTTTTCGCCTGCTGCTCAATAAAAGCAGCATTACAGATATCCAGAGAAGTTATGACAAACAGTAGGTACTTCCCCTATTTGCCCATATCACTCACTGTTCTAATTTTGATAAAGTTGTACATCATTTCAGTGTAAGGGGATATGAATCCATTAGGTCTCTTCTGATTATTTTGATGACCCGATTCATCTTTTTAATTCTACAATATCCCTTTCAAATTGGGTACGCCCGTCCT
The DNA here is from genome assembly GCA_009819775.1 of Phoenicopterus ruber ruber. Lineage (NCBI taxonomy): Eukaryota > Metazoa > Chordata > Aves > Phoenicopteriformes > Phoenicopteridae > Phoenicopterus > Phoenicopterus ruber. The sequence continues at coordinate 3,231,088 of CM020225.1, forward strand.
GCCTACATTTCCCCTCAGTCCCCAAGATGCTCATGTCTCAGATTTAAACATTGGCTTAATGTTCCCCCTGAGTTCTCATTTCCTTTTCCAAGAGTTTTTACCTACCTCTTGCCTTTTTGACCAGCACCTGGTAATGAGACATTCATTTCAGAGACCCATTCACAATAATTTCAAGATCATTCCAGAGCGGTGACAGCTTGTTTAGAGCTCCCATCACCTTTGGGAAGTTACAAAAGTTTCCACAATTTGGATTACTCTGCATTCGTTATGTTATTTCAGCTGCCACATTAATCCCAGTTATGTGACATTGCATCAACTTCCTGCAGTCGGCTTTGGCTTTGCAAAACCTGAATCGCTCATCGTCACAACACCATTTTCACAGCAATCCCTGCACTCCCAACTGCTTCTATAAACTAGTCTAAGCAGAAAAAGTTTAGGAGGGGCAATCAATTAAACTAGCTTTGAACTTTTCTATATAACTGGATCCCAACTTAATTATTTCCCAATTATATAAGGAAGCAGGCCTAATAAAAGATAGAACCTCTCCCAACAAACTTTGTGTCACTGATATTCCGAGGCCTTCACAGCTAAAACATTAATTATAAGCAAACTGACAGAACTGTATGAACAAGTAAAAGTAATGCCATGGTTTTGATAACTTGTACACATAAGTACCTAAAATAAGATTGCTTGATGCACTTAAACTAGTGGTCAGCAAGGCCCTTGCCAATGCTGCAAGCTGAGAAAAGAGGCCCTTCTTGTACTTCCCAATTAGATTTTAATCGCAGTATAGGTGACTAATTTATAGTTAGAAATAATGCCACTTTCCACACGGCAATTAGATAAAACAGGCAACAAAAAAATTAAGTCCTCGCAGCTATTACAAGAGCTTAAGAGTACACAAAAAACACACTGATGTTTTCCTTTACCCAAGTTTCACAATGACAAGCACTGGGTCTCTCACCATTACAACGCAACAAGCAATACTCTAAATCCTAAATTCAAATTTACAATACCACATTGCAATAAACAGCTATTTTTTTACAATACTTTGCTTGCTTTTGCAGTAGGCTTTAAAAAATTGGATAGCCAACTTCAAAATTGATCTTGGAGGTCTCTTCCAACCAGAACAATTCTATGATTCTATTCTATGATTCTAAAACAACAGCATTTCCATGCGTGTTTCACAGCATGCTTTATGAACCTTTACAGCAGGCTGGTATTTTACTCTGCAGGGAGTAAAAACTGAGCAGTTAACTACAACCTGCAACGTTTTAACCCAACTCGCTGCTGTAGGGCTGATGGAGGGGCACCAGTCCTGGAAAACAAGGTATTCCTGCCGTTCCCTGCCGGGTGCCGCATGAGGTGCCGGGGCAGGATGCGAGATCAGTGGGTGTGAAACAGCAGCTACACTCACCCCTCGCGAAGGGCTCAGAATAGAGAAGGCAGCAAATAATACTACTTTATTAAATTAGTTGCATCATCTACCAACGCTGAGCCTATAAGCCATTCACTTTACAGTCCCATTTAATGGCTGGAAAAGGAAGTAGTCCTTATCAGCCCCGGGCATCCTCGCTAACGATCTTTGCTCGCCAGCCCAGCAGGCTGGCCGTCGCCTCAGCCCGTTCGCGGCACAGAAGCCCTGGCCGAGCCGCAGACGCAGCCGGTCGCCGCCACGGAAATCAGCCCAAAGCTGACGTTTCGGGGGCGAGGGCGGGAGTGGCGCCCGCCGCGCTCCGGGGCAGGCACCGACGCCCAGCACCCCCTCGGCGATCAAGCCAGAAACATCCGAGCAGGGGTAGGCGATGCCCGCGGAAGCGCAGCCCCCGCCTCGCACCGGCAAGGCCGACACGGGGCTGGCCGGAGCCCCCCGCCTCCGCCCTCAGCTCGCCGAGGCGGCCTGCTCGTTAGGGGAGCGGCCACCGTGGGCCCGGGCACCTCTCCCCACCCACCGGGCCGCTTTCCCCGGCGCCGCGAGGGAAGCGGCGGCGGGGCAGGGGCCGGCCCGCCGGAGGGTCGCGCCGTGAGGAGGCCGCTCCCCACCCACCGCCAAGGCCAGGACCCCCCTCAGGAAGGTGACCCCTCCGGTTGCCATGGGGACGAGACGGCGCGGCCGTTACCTTTGAAGAGATAGTCGTACTCGTCGTCACGGGTGCCCATGGTGGGTGCGCCGAGGCGCGGCGGAGGCCGAAGACTGGGAGCGGGAGCAGGAGCCGGACCCTTCCCTGCAGCCGCCGCAGCGCTTCCGCCCTCCGCGCTCTGCCCGCCCACGGACAGGTGCTTCCGGGGCATCGCCGCAGTGGCGAGAACTGCTTCCGGGGTAGAGCCGCCCGCCCCGCCCACCCCGGCCTTAAAGGGACGGTGCCGGCGGCGGGGCGGGGCGGATGGTCCATCCCGGCGCGACCGGGGCCGCGGAGACACCCCCTCATCGCCCACCCGGCGGCCGCGGGGACGGGGACGAAGGGCGGCGGGAGCGCGGGGGGCGCGGGGAAGGCACTAGTGCCGGCCGGGAGGGGCTGTTAGCACAGCGGTTCCATGGTGTAATGGTTAGCACTCTGGACTCTGAATCCAGCGATCCGAGTTCAAATCTCGGTGGAACCTGATACTTTTTCTCCCTCCTATTTTTTTTTCCCGACCTCCTCTGCCCAAATCATGGCCAGACACGCTCCCCGCTCCCCGGGCGCCTTCACGCACCAGCCACACCTCACCTCTTCTCTCGGCTGGCGCCCACCAGCCGTGTCGCCAGCCGCGGTGTGCGTGCCCTCCTCCCACCCACACGGGGAGGCGATGGCTTCCACCCCAGAGCCCCCACAGCCACGGTGGAGTTGGGGTGGGTTGGTGGGAAGCCCCCCAGGTCTCACAGATCTGTCCTGTGAGCCGGGCCAAGAGCGGCACGCGAAGGCGAGGGAGCTCGTGGTGGAGGCGTCAGAGACGCCAACGAGCTCTTTCAGCTCCGAAGGTGCAAAGAGGCCGCGAGCGCAGGCCCCTTCCCCGCCGCCCTGCCGCTGCCACCCCGCTTCTCCCTTCCCAAAAGGCAGTCCCCCTCATCTGCCCCTGTGCTGTGGGAGACACCAGCGTTGTCATCGGCTTCCCCTGGCACAGGCTTGAGACCTAAATAGAAGAGGATAAAAATAGCGCTTGTGTCCAGATGATTAAACCAAAGCCCTTAAAACTGCTCTTTTTCCACCAGCTTGCCGTTAGCAGCAGCAGTGCATTCGCCGTCTCTGCAGTCAGTGCCGTGTTATCATTCCTGTGCATGGAAAGTAACCCCCGGGCATCGGCAGCAACGCTGTGCATCAGTTACCGTCTGCTGGAACGATAACGAACCATAACGTGATCCTCTGCGTTTAAAAATAAATAGTTCACGCTGCCTCAGAGCTTCTGAGCGGGGAAAACAAAGCACTAAAAACAAAGACACGCGACGTGTGACCACAATGGGTCTCACCATGGGAGTACGGCGCTGCCGGCGGAGGCTCTCCAGGAGCAACGGGTGAGGTCGGAGCATCGGGGTCCAGGCTCACCCCATGTCGTGCCGCCAGCCTCCAGCGTGCCCCGGCAGGTCGTGCACCTCTACCTGCTCACAGGTGCACAAAACCCGCCGAGCATTCGGGGCTTCTCATCCCCAGGACCCTGTTCCACGTGTCCCATGGGAACAATTGCATGCAGCAGTTCCATAAGGGCATTGCAAGGACAGTCCTCGCGGGAGCAGAAAGCAGTCTGGTAGTGTAGCAGCGAGGTCTGAGTCGTCTTTGGATTCATCCTTTTTATCTCCAGATGAACCCAGAACACCCAAAATCTTGAGTCTGAAAATGCTCATCCTGCTCCTGCCGCCCTTCTCAATCCTACTGCATTGAGTAGTGCATTAAAATCGACAATGGATACTTGTATGTGTAGAGGCTGGGGTAATTTATAACTCCGTAATTACAGTTTCCATCTCACATCTTATTTGCGGTTCTCCATTGAACTTTGTTGTTAAAAAGCTATTAATTTTCACTTGACGTTTCTCAGGCCTGGTTTCATCCTCCAGAATTGCTATTAGTTCTAAAAAAATAAAAATAACACAGATGAAGTATTTTTAGTTATCCTCCTGTAAAAGCTGTACTCCTTTTTGTGTTTTGGATTTTGTTTGTGAGCCTGGAAACACCCTTTATTTACATTTTTCATATGCGTAAGCGTTACTTCCTCTTGCACCGAATTGCAGATGTTCCTCATCTGAAACTGGCTCGTCCTACGCAAGACTTTAGGGCACAAAGTGAGGACAATGTCTTTTCTGGCTGAGCTAAAAATCACCGTCCCTGCATTGCTGTACTGCTATCACTTGTTGAACTTCAGACGTTATGAAGCAGAGGCATTTTTACCAATATGCATTGTAACGCAAACATTTCTGCAGATGCCATGTATATGAGCAGCAGCAGGCGTTATTTCTAGCTAAGCCTCTTTAAATGCATTTGATCATTTACAATCAGGTTCTTCATGGTGAAAACTGAAACAGCAGAAAGAACTTTGCATCTAAACAAGAATCAACAGACAGCAGGGCATGAGGATAGCGTTGGACTAGCAGGGAGCTCCAGAAATTAAAGTCTTATATTCTCTTCAGTCCCGGCTTAATTTTGTTCCCGTTCAAGCAAGCCCCAGATGTGAATATACAAACCCTCAGGAAATGTCGCTGTCAGCGCAGGCTGGTTTTGGCTGCTCTGCTCTTTCTTTGCGTCCCCTCCCGGAGCGTGCTGCTGTAGTTACGGGATGGTCTGGGACACCTCCCCTGCATATGAAACATGGCCAAAAAGCAGAGGTCAGGCCTGAAATAACAGAGGACTGTGTGCTCTGGGACTGACAGCTTTTAATGTGAGAACAGTCATTCAGCACTGGCATTTCTGCAGCATTAATTGCCATTAGTGTCATCCTTGCGGGAACACTAAATTCATTGCAAACCCTGAATTAGCACTCTCTCGTAATTCTTCAGTTTGTACTTAGGCACAACCATTTGCGGAGGCAGCACGTTCCAAGCAACTGGAGCAGAGACAAGGAATGATACTCAGCTGGCCCTTGGATGTTCAATTTAGCGAAGAAAAGCAGCAGAGGTCACACTCATAACTGCATATTTATGGGTCTGTTCTGGAAATTCATACAGCAGCTGCCAAAAAGGTCCCAGCTTTTGCCTCGGCAGCACCATTAATGTGCAGATGTGTGTCAGAGCGATCAGCTCCGAGCTGCTGAGCCCCAGGCGCTGTGCATCAGGCTCTCCCCACGCCCGATTCCGACTTCATTCTCCCACTTCCCTCCTGCCACCGACTCCTGAGACCCTGAGAGAAATCCTGGCCGAATAAAGGGGAAGATTTGCCACCACCTTTGATGGTTGTAGCAGTCCCACAACAAGGTCAAGGTCTCTTTGCAGGATCCACCAGTTGAATTTGACATGGAAAGAGAAGAATGTGAAACAGGGGTGGCCAGTATTTGCTGCTGGTCCCAGCTTTTCTGGCTCTGAATTCCCTGGTCACACTTTGCAAAGCCCATCATTTGGCAAAGCTCAGGGAAAGATTTGGAATTGGAAATCGCAGTAATTCAAAATTGCCCTTGAATGGCTGTTGACCCAAATTCCCGTTTCCCAGACGAAAGGAGCCAGTGGCTTCTCCGGGGCAGAAGGCAGGAAGGACATAAGCGAAGCCCCAGAACCTATTCTGTTTTATCAGAGGAGAAATATTTCCTAAGGGGGAAATCCAATCAATACTTTGCAATTTTCTAACAATCCATGAATCATTGCAATTATGCAGAGATAATTCAAGCTTTCCAATGAGCTGCTAAATTAGAGAAAAGCATACTCTTAGCATTCACTGCCCCCAGCTTGACATGTCGGTCAGAAAAAAAAAACTTCAAGTATAAAATCCATCCACAGAAATAAAAAACCCTCTCTCCTTTTAAAACCGTGGACCAAATTAAAGGGTCTATGATGTAGAAGTTCTGTTTTTCAGGTAATTCCATGCCAGAGGTAGGAGTAATAAAAATGCATGGAGTCAATAGGAATTTTTCTATTGATAACTCACTTGAATTCCAGCATCTGCTATATTCTTTTTCTAGTTCTACAGCTCTAAGAAGAAAAGAATATATAAGAAGAAATGGAGCCAATCAAAATTATTTTCTATAAATCAGTCTTTTCTTTCCTAACTGGAGCTGGAATAAAAAAGGACCTGGATCCAAATGGGGACCTGTCCAAAATGAAACCTCACCCTGGTTTTGCTGTTTTCTAGGGATCTCTGCAGCACTGAACAAAGAGTGGGAAGGGAGCAGGAATCGAATGCAACAGACTCAATGACTTGGTGTTTCTTGTGATGACTGTCAAAATGAAGTCATCAGTTTCCTGCATCCATTTTGGACTCGATGCACATCTCCTTGTCTGTGTCTGCTGCCTCCAGAGACACATTAGCAAGATAATACTGGCAGCTCCAGGATAATTGCTGGCCAAGATATAATTTCTGAGACATGGCTCAAAATCTTCTTCCTCTTACTACACCCTGCCACAGGGTTTTATTTCCTATCTCGGGCCAAAATCTGCCTGACGTTGGCCTGTTTAATAGGAGTGCCGCTACCAGACAAGTACAATGTCAACGACAGCAGTGCAAGCGTTATCACACGTCCCATCATCTTCTAATTTGGATTCCAAAGATCAGCCCTGGGGAACGAAGAAGGCAGTTTGATTTCTGTGGCCAATTCATTCACTGCTGCAACAACCAACGGCTTGGCTGGCTGTGCTCAGCGTGGCGATGCTTGTTGTGAAGCTGTACAATTATCCGGGGAGGCAGGCTGAGACTATAAAACTTTGCTCATTAAGATCATTAGAGAGCTGTCAGATGGAACAACTGGGATGGCTTTGATCTGGCAGAATACCCTTCCTCCTGTTCCCAGACCTTGGGAACCATCCAGTTCCCCGTAATTATTTTTTTTTTCAAGTCATTCAAACAATACTCATTGGGTTTTTATAGGGTGCAATAACTTCTTCAGGCAAACCGGAGGCTGTAACAGCTATAACAAGATTAATTTATTAAATAGAAACCCTGATATTTCAATGATTCAGTAAGTTCATACTTGGTTTTGCCAAGAAAATGACAAAATGTTGCTCATAATCCCAAAGATATTCCCTATAAATCCACTAGGTGTCCTACTGTTTTCAAGCAATTAGGCTGAAGATTTGTTTGGGATTTTTCCCTAGTTTAGCCAGTCAGGAATTAGTTTGAGTCTTTAGTGGAATTAGGTCTGGGTTTGCAGGTTGACGAAACGTGTACGTATGGTTTGTGCAACACAGCAGGACGTCTGGCTCCCGGTGGCAGCTCTTTTGGCAAATGCCACTAATGTTTCCCGCAGAGACCAAATCAAGGTTAGAGGCTGGAAGAGAAAAAGGAAAAGAATCTGCCTTCCTCCCTTGGGAATGCTAAACAAGATCCATCAAAGCCAAATCCTTGTCTCAGTCAACCTTGGGCATCTATTTATAGGACTGCTAAAGTGAGCCCAACGCTGACCTCAAAGGTGGTGGCAACGTGCGTTAACCTTCATCGGAGCCGCTCTGCACAGGCTGCAATTTTGACATTCCTGGTCACTGTCCCGGTCCCTGCCGGGCGTCCCGCTGCTTGCCAGCGCTCGCGCCTGCCTGCAAAGGCCAGCACGGCACCCGCTCACAAGGCGTCCTGTCACTCCGAACGCAGAGGGCATGTCAAATACATACTAAGAAAAGCAGGCTGAAAAATAGCCAGAGGATAATTTTCTCACCCCAGAAAATACTTGGGGTGGACTGTGGCCATCGGAAAGCGGCCAGGTGCTTGGCTGCTCCTTCACTGCGCGACCCAGAGCACACGCGCCGTCTCAAGTCCTGCTATTTGGGACATCCCTCAGCCGCCTTGGGATCTGTTACTTGCACTGAGTCCCGGCACGGCGATCTGGACTTCTCTGAATCAGCCGTCTCCCAGGTATCTAAAAACCATCTTTCATTATTTCAGTGCTCAGAAATGGGCAGTTGCAATATATCAGCGAGGGATGACTACAGGGTGATTTTTATGGTCTTGTCACTGAGCACAAATCCCACTCTGTAAACCCTACAGCCTTACCCACCGCCGAGCAGTGGTTGTTGCACTTGCAAACACCCCTCCCATTGACTCTAGTTTCACAGGGGTGCCACATCTTGAATTTACCCCAGATCTATGCGAGGCAAGTGAGGAGAAAATTGGGTTTGTTTTCCATTTAAAAAATGCCAGAGGCAAAGATGCTCTCAAACAAGGCGGTTATCTCCTTTTCCTTAAGTGCTTCATGGCCAAAAGTACTGCCCACAGCTATAGGCTGTGCAAGCAGGCACCGGGCAAGGTGTCAGCACCAGTTTAATCAGAAGCTGCAAGGGGAAATCAGAGGGGGAACAAGAGCCTCCTGTCCTTGGCCCATCAGGATGCCTTGCCATCAGGCATTGCGCATCACGGGAAGCGCCTAGCATCTGTCCTGTGCCATGTGTTACTGCGCTGCCTCTATTTCGTGCTATTTGTGTTGAAGGTATGACAGTCATTTTCCTGACAACCTGCAAGAAGAAAAGATACTCCCATCTTCCGACTGTATGTATATATAGATACCTGCTGTAGTACCATCCATATGCAGTGTGCACCATATGCTAACTGTGAAAGAGTTTAACCTGGTCCAGCGCATGTGTTTGCTGTTATACATAACAAATACCTCGAGCCTTGCCATGATTCAGTGCATTATGCATGGGAGCCATCTGGTCCCATAGCTTAAGAAGCAAACTGAAAATTTGATAAAAGCACAAACAGTCACAATGAGGGAGACTGAAAAGATGTGTTGATATTCCAAGCAGGAGTCTCCTTCCGTGGGGGCTAATGCCATCCCCCATTGCCTCCTTCCTGCTCCTTTCTCCGGAAAGCTGCTGTCAGACAGGTTGCACTCTCAGCTCTGCGAGTACGCACACCTTTGGGATGCTACAAACACGTTTCATGTGCTTAAGCAAACCTTCCGGGACGAGGTTTTTCTCAGTAGCCAGCTGTGCAGTGAGCAAGATGTGCAAGATGTTTGGAGCACGGCACATTTTATGGAGCTTGGGTTGATCGAGAATTCTGTCTGGTTTAAAATGCACTCAGTTATGATTAGTCATTAATATTGTCTCACCACTGTGCAGAATTACAGCTTCTGGCTTTGATAGACTGAAAGGAGGTCCATCTCGGCTTGCCTAGGTGTTCTCAGCCCTGGAGTGGAGATGTATTTTGGAGGGACTGGAGCACCAGGGGAGCAACAAGGAACTCAGTGAAGTGGATGGGGTAGAGTTTGGGATGGCTTGGATTTGGCCAAGAGCTTGTGTATAACTTGGCCAGGATACTGGGTTTCTAAAACTGGCTTAATTAGATTTTGGAGCCAGACCAGGTTTCCCCCATTCTGACCCTGGTTTCTGATGTTTGGAGGGCACAGGGAAGGAAGGCAGACAGAAGATGCCTATTTTAGTACGTCTCTGCAGGGAACACACATGCTTCAGACAGGTACACATTTGTTTCCTCTGACACCAAATTAATGGGAATTGATGTATTCTCCTCTCTGCAATTCTCCTAAAAATTGCTTCAAGTTTTGGCCTGTTTCCAAGCTGGTTAGACGCAATGTGCACACAGTTCAAGACAGATATTTAATTATTCTAATATGAATACAGTTTAAAAAATTCAGTTCCCTGTGACATCCAGAAGATAATAGCATTGTGATCGTGCAAATAACGCAGCCGTTCCTGCTTTATATAGCCTATTTTCATGCCCAGCTGCTCCTTTTGGCTTAATACAACCAAGCCCCTCCAAAATCACAGGATTATTAAGATATTTGCCACTCGTGCAAATTCCTTCGGTATTTTTCATCTTGTTTTTTCTTACCTGTTTGAGAGTACACTCTTCAGAGCAAATGGAATCTCCTGTTCTGTGTTTGTGGAGAGTATTCAGGATTATGGTAGGGCTCTACCAAAATGAATGTTACTGCCATCACTATTATTATTATTATTATTATCATTTTTAAACAATAGTAACCTGAGTCAGTCATTTGCCAGTCTCAAGGGTTAAAATCTACTGTCTTTGTGGTTATTCCCATATTTAACTAACTAAATATTGGCAAAGTGTCGACCTCATATACCGTATTTGTAGACTATGGGAACATCTCTGTGCCAGGTAAGCTCCTGGTCCTAGGAAGAGAAAGCATCTTGTATTAGGGATGGAGTAAGAGTCGTGTATTTTCTTGCTTTGATCACCGTGTGTCTGCTTTTATGATCTCACTAGGAAAGTTATTTGATGTTTCTTTATTTTGAGTGTCAGCATGGCTCCTGCAAATGCTTGAAGTCATCTTTGTACTTCATTTATTTTCTGGCAAAACAGCATCCATCTGCAGTTTAAGAATAGAACATATAAAAAACTGCATACGACTCCGAAGCACAGAACACAGAATTTCTGGGCAAAATTATCTTCTCAGTTACACTTACATAACTCTGGAGTAGTGTCTTCATCTTTCTCGTTGTTACTCTGAAACCCATTTTCATTTCATTGTGTCAGACCCAAAGGATCTACCATATACGGCTAAATCCGATTTCATCACAACTGTTGTAATTTCCTAGGCAAACTTACAATCTCAGAGGAAGTACATAAAGATGCATTTACAGTACACGGGCCTTAATACTCTAAGAAATACGCTGCTGTCAGTTGTTCTCTGTTAGTAGTTTTCCATGCAAATAAAAATACGGCGTAGGTGGAGAACTGCTGAACTGACCGGAGCAGAGATTTCCTCCATAGAAGCAAGCAGAGAATCTGCACTGTATGGCTGAGCTCACTTTTAAAACATCACGTTCAACAGCTCTTGCTTTAAACAAAGAAAGAGTTTGCTCGAAATTGTTGGATATTTATTTTGTATAACTCTGCTCCTTGGCTGTCCATGCTATAGAAATGCTGTTATGCTACAAGAAGACAGATTGCCTGGACTGGAAGCCCCAGCCCTGATTCAGGGAAGCACATGGTTTCCTTACAACGATTAAGATGATTATAATTACTATTCAGTGTATGGCGCAATTGTTTTTGGTGTTTAAAACAGAACAAAACAAAACAAGACAAAGCAGTTTTGGAAAGGAAAACAGAACATTAGAAAAAAATAATTGTAAAATAGGAAGTGGTTGACCTTCAGGAGATAACTCCATCTGCAGTGTCTGCTATCCAGTGTTTCTAGTGATCGGAAAATGGAAAGAAAAAAATCCCATTAAATATCCCAATACTGCTTTATAAAATAACGCACCTCCTTTTCTGTAGGTGTAACATTTTACATCCCCTGTTCAACAGCTGCTGGTGTCAAAGGCCAAGCGAGCAGTATGTGGAATGCAAGGCCTGAAGTTTTTCAGCGGTCGCTGAAGGCAAAACCATCTAAAGCTGTAGCAGATGTTCGCTTGCTTCCTGTCTGCTTATCAGCCCTGCAAAGACACTATGTTTTTGTACTTGTTATGCCAAGTGTAACTATGGAGATCTAATACAAGCTGCGCAATAGCGATACGGTGAACAGTTCTTTACGTATTTGGTTATGAATGATCAAGCAAAATATTACGGTTTCTAAGAACTCCCTCAATTTTTTCCATATGTACATTAGTCATTCCCCTCGCACGACAAGAAAACGACAGTGTACAAAATAATTTAAGAAATACTATATTACTGCAGCTCTATAAAGATTAATTTAAATATCATTAATGAGTTTTGGCTCATTGGACCTTCCATAGGATCCACAGTTTGACCCGCCCTTTCGATTGGGACTGTTGTCAGAGAGGAGTCCATGCAACGCGTTTACGTTACACCAGCTGAACAACGGTGACATGCCGTGCTTGATGTTAGCTGCCGGCTTTAGTGAAAAAATAAAAGGGGAATTAGCATCTGCTGGGTTTCATTTCTGTGGTGAAATTCGTCATCAACTTCAGGTCACATCCCTTTGTGTAATGGGCAGAGTGAAGATGTTAGTTTGGCCTCAGTGTGGTCACGTTTTATATGTTGTTTCCAATGCACCATGAAATGAGGAGTGGGATATCCCAACTGACTATTCCTCTTTGAATACGCTACGGAAGAGAGTTCTTAACTGTCAATTTAAAAATCAGTTACACGAAACATTTTTTGTTGGGTAATTTAGGTGCACTTCAGCTGTTTTAATTCCTGTTTATATTCATTATGAGCACCTGTAAATTATAACTTTAATATGAATGACTACACACCAGCGTTAAAACAGTATTCCATTTTCGGGGTTTGAGCTAGTTTAACGAGGCTGATTTTTACACTGTTGCATTTAAGTTGATATGCTTCCCAGTACAGGCAAGACCCAGAGCAATTGGGCTTATCGCTTAACCGACAGGAGTTCTTTTTCCTCCATGAAATAGAAGAAATAAAGAAATTTACTTTACATAAATCCACATCCACCAATGTTTTTGCTTTAAGTTTTTAACAGTAACAGAAAAGGAGGGTTTGGAACGGTTCCTCTGCCCATGTTGAAACTGGAAACCAAAAGCGACGGCTTTCGCCTATCACTGGTAGACACGGTTATAGATATTCCCGTGGGAATCAAAAGGTTTCAGAGCAACGGTGGCTCTGCTGGTGTTTGCCACATTTCGTATAACACTATCACGGAAAAAGAGCACTAGGTAACCATCACTGCCACTTTTACAATGTCGATAGCATTGAAAATCTGTGTTGACCTGGAAAATGCAAATAGTGGGCGCAGTGGTTCCTTGAGTAGTGGAACCTTCTACGGGTGAGAATCTGTTGTGTTACAACATCAAGGCCCATGTCCTGGAAGGAAATGAAGCACTTTGGGATGATTGGTTCCAGGGGAAGTAGGTCTGGACATTCTTCTGAGAAAATCAGCTTCCATATGAAAGCTGTAGACCTAAAATTCAGTCACCCTCCTTTCCCCAAAGGCAAGCAACAACAAGGCAACATATGACGCAAAAGAGAGTTGTTGAAGATGAAGATATGAGGGACATTATGAAAAGGACAGATTTGCAGGCAAAAGATGGATTTGATGAATGCAGTGATGGAAATTGCCTGAAGTATTTGGGAAAATACCACAAGTATGAAGCTGAAAGAGGAAAAGGGGAAAAAAGAGGACCCAGGGATTAAACTTGTATGGGTCGAGGGCCGAGGCTGGTAATGTGGGGGAGGTGAGCACAATTCTTTGGGTAAGTTCCTGGAAGGGATGCAGTAAAGATATTTAAAAAGCAACATATTGGTACTGTGACTGGGTAAGGGATTTTTCAGTCGAAGTATTTGAAAATAGAGGTCAGTATTTAGACTTAGACTATAAGGGGTAGCACAGTAGGAAGCAGGATGGATGAGATGGCTTAACAGGGCTTCATTGTAGTCAAATTAATTCAGTTTAAATAATTAATTCTCTTTCAAATGGACTCTACTCTGCACACTTGACATTTTGGAAAAGCTGCCATTCCCTAGCCTTCTGGTAAATGCTTTTGCATCTGTTTCCCATTGTTTCCTTCTTGAAAAAAATCCTTGTCACTAACAGGAACCATCAGCAGCATGGGACAAACTGACTTGCCAAAGACATTTCCTCCAATCTCATGATTTATACTGGAAGTATTCTTTTTTGTATTACGAGTCAGACTGTGATTTAAAAAATTTGCCGTGTGTTAAGATAGTTTTCTACTGTCATTATGAGTCAAATTCAAACTTGGTTAAGTGAATTGCTTCCATTACATCAACATTTGGTCATGCTTTTTCAAGGAGGTGATGAAGCAGTTTAATTAATCCACAGTTCTCTCTGCCTACCTCGTTATATGGAGCTCCTTACTGCTGCAGCAGAGGCCCTCCCCCAGGTATGAATCAGATCAGATACGTCACTCCCTCTTCCACTGTTAGTACATTGATTTTGAGACTTAAGCAGATGAGAAGGAGCAGATCCATAGTATGACTTGGGGCAGCTTGGGTTAAACGAGCAGGGTTTGTGTTTTATTCTCGAGGTGCTTTGGTTTGTGTTCACTCTCATGTCCTTTGTCAGCTCCAGGTTGTGGACCAGTTGCCAAGAAAGGGTTCACCTCCTCTAAACGTTCACGTTGAAGTTGGCAGTGCTGTTATGGCAAAGGGACACAGACGTAAAGACCGAAGGGAGATCAGACTGCACGAGGGGTCTGCTGAGGTTCGGGGCTCCATCGGGCAAGGGGGACCAAACCCTCGGAGAGCTCAGAGAAGGGCAGAAGCTTCATCTGACCTATATTCATGGTGACTCACCAGTGAGATTTAATGTTATTACTTTGTTTTGGCTCTGTTTCTCAGCAGTTGCTCACCTTTTAAACAAGTACACTCTTACCTAACCGAATCAATAGATGAGTATAATTAGGACCCAAAATAATAAGGCCAGTATTTGTAATAATAAAAAGGAACATTCCACAGCCGTTACAGAACAAAAGAATTTCAGATAATTAGGAGAAAAGTTGGGCAGTGATACAGATTTAAAAAGTACCGAAGATAAAATAACAGATACTAAAAATATCTATATTGAGATGAAATCCTCATGACTCAGTACTTGAGCCAACCTCCATTCTCTAGGAATTAGTAAGAAAATCGTCCAAACAGGGCAGATTGTGCTGTATCGCCGCACTTTGGTGGGCTTACACTTACGCTTCAAAGAAGTATCTTGCACTGAAAAAGGATAGACACGGGTCTGACTTAACAGGGCAATGGCAGTATTTTTTTGAATATGTTCTGTAGCTGTAGCTTTTTAAAAATTGGTGGGTTTATTTCTACCTAGAAAAAATTCTAATAATGAACATTCTGGATCTTGAGTGACAAAAGCACTGACAGCAGGGCCTCAGATGCATTCTTTTAGTCAAGCAGGACATATTTTTAAATGCCTGTGACTCTGTAGCTGATAGCTGAGGAGTGATGAATCTAGCTCGCAAATAGAAACATTGAAGTGCCATTTTTTTTCCTTCTTTTTCTTTGCTGCATGATGTGTTTTCTGATTAGGTGCAAAATTTTTGGAAGCATTGGAAGTACTGTAAGTATTGAAAGTATTTTGAAAGAAAGAAGTATTTTGAAAAGTATTTTGAAATGCTGTGGAGTTTCAGAAAAGCAGAAAAGCTGGGTTATGAGAACATCGGCTATAATCTAGGTCAGATTTTCAGTGCAGATGTGTCAGATGCATTTTCTTGGAAACTCTCCATGACAGTTAGTGAGAAGAGTGACCCAATGTTTTCTCACCGTACAAAATAACTGTTCTGTCCGGTGATGTCATGTGGATGAAGCACTGCTTGTGTTTCCAAAGCGGTGTCCTGTTTCAGCTTGTTCGGGAGCAGAGATTTTTCTCTCAGAACGGTTTCAAACAGGGAGCCTAGCAAATCTCTTTGGTACATCTTGACTGATCTCAATCTGGCTTGGCAGTTTTCTGAATTTTAATGATCTGGGTTTATTTCCAGATAATGACTATTTATGTAAATGAGATGCCTTATAAATAAATATGGAAATTATTCCATAATATTAATTACAGGCTTTATGGTTCAAATACTTAATATATTAAAGGCAAACGGTGATGTGGATTGTCTTTGAGTTTATTAATTTAGTTATTTTGGTGGTTTGTTTTATTTTCACCTGACTTACTTATGTTGGACAGTGTTTCCCGAACTAAAGCAAGCTACGTTATGTGCCTGGATATATCAAAGGATATCAAAGGAGAGTAAAAACCAAAATGCATCATAGAGTGGTAGCAGTAAATGGAACCCCAGATTTCAGAATGTTTTTGTCTAAGAATCAAATAAATTAGTTGTACTTGGAGAATCTCAGCTTAAGTGTTGTTAGCCATTTACTCAAAAATGAGGTAGTTTTAAATTAATTATAATCCTTTGCACTTCTATAGCTGCTTCTCTTGAGAATCTCGATAGTGTTCTACAAACATTAATTATGACTAATAGTACTCCTGAGAAGTGGTTAACTGATAGATATACTTCACTTAACCCATCATGATATAAGTGATCTCTAGAACAAAATACAAAATCTGCAAACAGCAGGACTACACAGGAGTTTCGAGCCTGAAGTAAGTATCTTTTAGCCAGACAAAACTGTGAGGAATGTTCAGGTATGTGGAACACAATTACTTGGCCGAGGCATGATTTGAAGATAAATAAAAGTGAAAATAATAAGGAACGGAGATCTCTAGTGAAGGAAAGTGGTTTTATATCTGATGTGAGAGAAGATGCCTACAGCACCACGGCATCATGATCACGTGGCGTAACTCTGGGTGATGAATTGGACCGATTCGGAAAAAAGACTGCTATTTGCAGAAATCACCTCCAGATGGGCCAAAGAGCGCGAGTCCAAATCGAACCTTTAAGGCTGATGCATGAACAGCAGCAATAGCGGTTAAGTCCTTTCTCTCACCCCTGAGGGTACGGGGCTGCTGAAAATAGCAACAAAACAGCACTATCGGTGTGTACATTTACAGCCCGAGACTGTTATTTTTGCCGGCGAATCTGCACGCATAATTTCCTTCCTGATATTACTCCACAAAGAGAAGCTTTTGTTATCTTGCTTTACTGATGAGAGCAACACTTAAAACGAGTTGGTGCTGGAACAGACAACAGGTTGTTTTTGGTACATGCATTAGGACTTGGACCATCCTCAAGCAACCCTTCTGCTGTCCCGTTCTCAAAAAAATCTGCTGCAAATATTTGTTTCGGAGCTTCCAGTGTCTACGGGAAGAGCCATTCCAGAAATATGCTCCAGCTGTACATACTTATTTGCCTACTAACCACAGGAGAAGAGGTATGGCATCACTTGCTTGATACCCCTACCCGCAGCAACACAGCAAAGCAGAGTGTTAACTGTTTTCTCACCGATTAATACCAACGGCCATCCAGTGCGTCTCTTATCGTTCGACATTTGCTAGTTGCTGCAATGCTGCAATGCCTTGTGAATAGTTTTAGCATTTGCTGGGGGAAACTTTATGATGCACTAGTCTAAATTCTCAGATGCACACTCTGAAATCCTGAGGAAGTGAATCAGCACTGAAAAGTGAAATGATAATGAGTTTGCATCAGATTTTTATTTATAGAAATGACTTGGAAACATTTGTGTCTCGCCTTTAGATACATTTACTTTCCTTTTTGTTTCCCAGCATTTCTGTGCTTTTGGGACTACAAAACTCTCACATAAATATTGGCATTAAATCCTTGTGGAGAAAGTCTACCTGCTGGAGAAAAATCTGCTCATTTTATCCAAGTGGAATGCCTAGACACTGCAATTAGACTTTATCCATACTCATATGCAGTAACATTCTTTATTTGCATTTTGTGAATTGTAATTCATGACGTACATGACTCTGATGCCTAATGAACCCCCCTGCAGTGCTTCTGCTCAGTTCCGTGGCCTTTGGATCAGGCCCTGTGTTCGCTTCATTTCCCCATATTTTTAGCTGCTTCGGTAAGTTCTTTATCTAGAGAAGGGTCTGAAACCTCTCTTTTTTTTTGCACACATGCCTGATATTCTATTGCCTCTTCGATAATTTATAATCAGTAGTTTCCCTGGAGTGCAAAAAGCTTTTCAGAAATACTATACTTGAAGCAGTAAAAGGAAGGGTAACTGCACCGTTGTACTGCTGCATCATAATAGTTAAACACTTTATTATTTCATAATCTGTCCTAGAATTTAATGATTCCAAGCAGGGACGGTCTCTTTATGTCAAAAGGGATAAGTTCCAGATTTTCATATATGCATATATAAAAAACCCACGAAGATGTTGCTTCGTTTCCAGCGTGATTCCCGCTTGCCAAAGGCTCCATTTCACTGCATAACCTTCCGGAGGTAGATCCATTACTGCACCGTAAAGTGGGTTACTGGACAGGGTAAGGCAATTCATCCTCTGAAATGCAGAGTGGTGTGTTGCCAGTTACATGGTTTATAATTATCCATTATCATTATCTTTATAGTTATTTTTACCGAGGTTACAGATATGCCGTGTCTATTTGAAAGACGTTCTGTTGGGTTCTTCTGGAGAGTCATTCTTCCCCCCGTAGACGTAAATGAGCAGTGCACATAGCAAGACAAGAGAGTTCAAAGGGAATAGAATTGGTAAGAAAGTGAACAGATTAAGCCTCAAATTGCATACTTAAGAAACTGAAATAGTTTTGCCTATGGAAGCCAGTCTCTGCCAGGAAATACTGTGAATAGTTACAGCTGCTTTTTTTTTTTGAGTACTGCTGAAGTCTCATGAATTATAAGTAGTCAAATCTCACAATCCTGGGACAAAGTCTGTTAAAACCATGTCCTGGGACACGGAAGTTCTCCATTCTGTTCCTGGCTCTGTCACTGACCATCTGCCACTTGTCCTCTGCCTCGCTTGAGTTTACCCATGTGTAAAATGCACTTAAAATAAGCTAAACTATACTTTGAAAATTACTTTAGTGCCACGAGCTAGAAATGTGGGGTTGCAACATGGGAAAAAATGGTTCTGTGGTTGCCAGTCCATAGAAACCCTGCGCGTCTCCCTGGCTGCGCTCCTGGGGAGGCTAAATCTGGCTGACGGTGCTCCACCCTGCACTTGAGAGGCAGCAGAACACCACATTAAGCATGCACGATGCCTGCCCACCTGCAGTTGTTAACTTGTTTAATTAACTTACTATGCACGACAAGAATCTGATCCAACACTAACTGGAATTAATAGGAAGACTTCTGTTGACTTAATGGTCTTGGGGTTGGTCTGCGTGCGCGTGCAGAGACCCTAAAGTCCCCACGAAGGGAAAGGCTTTGTTGGACAGACACACGTACACATTTCTGTGCAACGAGCCTGCTGGAGCTGGGCACACAGTAAATCTCTCTCTGCCCATACAGTAACACTATTCACTGATGCTGCTCTTTATTCAGAAATAAATACGGCACCATAGTTACTATTTTTCGTAGACCCTTTCACACATGGCGTTAGACAAGCCTTAATGTGGAAAATTGATGACAAGCTATGCAGGAAAGCTTTGTGGCTAGATATAAGTTAGGAAAGGTGACTTGATAGAGGTGGCGACAAGCTAATAATGAAATGGAACATTGCAATTAAATGTGCTGGTGGGGAAGAAAGTGTGCCACAGCCAAGAGAGCGAGCGAGCGGCAGGTAGGTCATGGAGGGAAAGCAGAGGAGGCTTGATGGAATAGGGTGGGAAGGAGGGGGAGAGGGAAGAACAAGAAGGACAGGACAGAGATAAGCACGGTCAGCTGTGATGATAGGATTGAGCAGAAACTATTTTGTTTGGTGTTTGTATCAGGCCTTGCACTGTGAGATCTGCAGCCCTGACTGCGATTTGTTGACACTGACACAATATGTAATTAAATGCAGATAAGTCCTAGAAGGACAGAAATGGTGTGGGGGGGAAATAAACAGGTCGGGCTATAAATTAACAGCAAATCAAAGATGTCTACACAAAGTTTTACCTATGACATGAGCTGAAAAGTATGAAAACCGCCACAGAATGTTTAAGAATTATGTTTCTGTAAAATTTAAGTTTCCATTAGAAATAGCCAAGAATATTTTAATGGTTATGAACCTAAACTCTGCGAGGTGAACTATTCATACATCAGTGCAGTGATTTTGCCTCAGTATACAGGCAGCTGAAACAATACTCTTAGAAGTAGGAACAGACTCATTAATCTTGGATGTTAACGCTTCAGCCTAAAAGTTATGTCTACATGAAAAATGAGCAAGGGCAGAGAGCACAGAATGGTTTGAATATCAAAATTACTAACACGAGCCAGAAGATGGACTTCGTTACTGCTATTTATTTGAAAAACATTTCCAGGATTAAAATGTACCAGAAACTGTCAAAGGATTTAGAAAAATTTCTGCCAGCACACAATTTAAGGGCTCACTACAGAACACAGACCAGCTTGCTGCAAAAAATACTGAGGTTCTGGGTTCCTGATCTCTGGCTTACTCCACTGTATGTTGTTGAGAGAGAAAACTTTATGGGTGCGGCTAGAAACTCATTTTACCTAGAAATACAAGGAATGGGCAATGTTGTTCTTGTTGTCCCTCCCTGGGATAGGGGTTTGACACGTTCCTTAGTCAGTATGCTGTCTGTTGAGAAAAAAAAGAGATAGACTCAGCTCACAAATATCAAACCTGGCAGCGCAAAGCTGCATCTGCGTGTGCAGGCTTGCACATGGGTGCTTCTGCCTGGGTAGACTGGCTCGTGTCAGCCGCTCCATTTCCTACACAGGGAGCAGCATTTCTGCTGTAAACACTCATATTAATAAAAGCATGTGGGGGGAAAAGTCATATCTTGTACTTTTTGCTTTTATATTCTCCTGTTTGGTCAGATTTTTCAGAAGGATGAGGTAAACCAATACAGTAGGTTTGAACATACTTCAGCATTTACAGTCCAAATTCAGAACTGCGTATGACTTCTCTCTCTTTATAACGAGCCACATCTAAACCCTCGAGCCAAACGTCCAGAACTGAGGGAAGCTTGAATTCAAAGCCAAAATTGTATGGTTGGAGCCTATCCCTAAACATCACTTCAAAAATAGCGCATTGGTATAAAATTTTGAAACCAAGGGTTGCAGTACACAAGGTGCCGGGAAAGTAGTAAGTCTGTTTGTCGGTACAAGCAGGAGGACTCGTTTTGTTGGGCTCAGCAACATCTTGACACGCTGCACTAATCTTAGCCGCACTCTTAAAAGATTATTTTTGTCTCGGGTTCTTTTCTAGCCTTTGATGCAACAGCCTGGTGCGGGTTACATCAAGCCTGCAGAAAATCCCTCGTTTTCTCTTCCCTTGTTTTCCAGACAGCCGGCACCTCCTCCGGGTCCTGCCAACGGGCGCCGCAGGTGAGCGAAAAACTGGCGTATTTGGGCCGGAGATTAATTTCTGTTTAAATTAAAGGTGCTGCCGGTGGGCGGATGACGCTGTGAGGTGGAGTGTGTGTGTGGGGGGGGACGGTCGAGCCCACGGCCTGTGCATCGTATTTTAGGCTGTGCTGAGGAGGTTTCACTGAGGGCGTCCCGCTCCCCCCTCACGGCTCAGAGCCGCCGGCGCCTCGCCGTTCCCTGAGGGGGGAAGGAGGGAGGCGGGGGCCGCCGGACTGAGGCCCCTCAGCCCACAGGCCCGCCCTGGCAGAGGGACTCCTCAGAGGCGAGCTGGGCGCCGGGGCAGCCGCACACGGCCGTTAGGCAGCGCGGTGGCGGCGGGCCCGCCTCAGGCGCGGCGGGGCGGGGCGAGGCTCGGCCACCTTCTGCCGCTGCCGCGGAGCAGCAGGACCCGACGGGCGCCCTCCCGCGCCCTCCCCGCCGCGATCACGAGTCGGCGCCCGCCTCCCCCTCCCCACCCCCTGTAACAGCCAAGATGGCGGCGCGAGGAGGCGGCGCGGAGGGGAGGGGGGATCCCGCCTGAGACGCCCACACGGCGGGGAGGCGGCGAAGGCGAGTCGGGCTCCGCTAGGATGAGATAAGGACGCGGGGACCGAGCGCGCTTCGCCCCCCTACCCCCCTTCACCCTCCCGCTCCTCGGCGCCGGGGGCAGGAGGCGCCGGCGGCCGTTCCCCCTGCCCCGGGGAGCGCGGCCCCCGCCTGAGGTGAGGGCTGCGGGGCGGCGAGGGAGCGCGCTGGGCTGTCACCGCGGTGGGGCGCCGGGGGGGGGGGTCTCCGAGGAGATATCGCGGGGCGGGCGCTATCGCGAGCCTGGGCTGACGGGGAAGGGGCGCCCGGCTGCCCGCGGCGGGGCCGGCGGCGCGCTGGGCTGTCAGCACCGGGCGGGGGCGAGGGGGCCGGCGGGAGGCCGGGCGCCGGCGGGCGAGGGGCTGAGGGGCGCGCAGGGGCGGCGGTAACTTTCCGCTGGGCCGCGGCGGGAGGGGGAAAACTTTCTCCTTCTCCCCGACGGTTCCCGCCGGCCCCCCGCCGCGGCGATGGCCGGGCCGGAGGAGCGCACCCCCGGCCCGGCTTGCGGGGCCGCGAAGGCAGGCGCTCCTCAGGGCGGAGAGCTGCCTGCGCCTTGGCTGAGCGCTGCCTGCTGACCTGCCATGTTACAAAGGCAGGGCAGGAGCGTGCTGGCGGGCTTGGAGAGCTGCTCGGGGAGAAACCGGCCGAGGTGCGTGTTCCCCGAGTAAACCTGCAATTTTTCCATGAAGCGTGCGGTGCGTCAGCTGGAATTGCCCAGGTAGTGTTCAGCCTTGTGCGTGCGTATTTTTATTGCGACTTTCCTTTTGGCTCCCACAGCCTGGGTTGCTGTATACCTGAATTAATGCGACACGCTGGATACGGTGGTAAAAATTAGCCCTGACATTTTTATCTTTGTTCCGTCATGATGTCTGCATGTAGCATAAGTTGCTGGCCAGGGGATGATAATATTTAAGAACTTCCTAGCGATGGTTGTTACTCTGGAGTAATTTCAAACGGGCTGCATTTAAAAATGTGCCGCCTCTGAGAATGTTGATTTGCTAAAAATGAGGTCTTGACTTGGTACTTAGTTCTGAAGTTTAATTTTTTGAATTAACTGAGTAGAAGCATGGTGTTCTGGACAGCTTTTTACTTCATTTCACAATTTTTTCTGGAACTGTTGCTCAACTAGAGGTTTCTGTAAAGAGTGTTACATTACAGCACGTAATCTTTCACTTTCTGAATGATTAAACACAAATATTTAATCTTGGCAAGTATCTGTGGTGGTTTAGGAAAACTAATTGAGTTAGTCTAGCCAAGGAAGGTCGAGGGGGAGTAAATGGATTATTTCTGGTTTGTGTGTCTAGCACACAAGTCTTACTTTGTAAGAGTCTCCCCTTTCTCTTTTCTTTTTAAAAAATTCATATATTTAAAGTATTGGTGAAACTTGATCTTGCTTTTAGAGTATTGAGGAGTCTGTAAGCTCGTTTAAAATGAGTGTTAAAGTGGAACTGCATCTCTGGTAAATGAAGCTGAGTTTTCTAGGGGTAATCATGACTTGGCATTGAAATTGTTTAATTATCAAAAATAGAGCATTAGAGTTTTTGTGGTTAGCTTTTGGGGAAGGGGAAAATTGCATGGAGGCTTAAAAACAGAACAAAAAAAGATTTAGCTTCCCTACAGCCTTAAGAGCTTGTGTGATGTATGTGTTTTCCTTATTCTAGAAACGTTAGGGTCCAGCTGGATGAGGTACTTTCCTCAAGTTTGTGAGCAGCTTCTGCTCCTTTGGACCAGGCTTTACCCAATGGCCTCTTCAAAATAGTCAATTTATTAGAAACTAGCACAAAAGATAAGATCAGTTTCTGCAAGCAGTAAGCCAAAAGGCACTAGGACCATTTTTTTAAATACAGGCTTACTTAGCAGAAAAACATTTCTATTAAGGATGTTCATACGCTTGAGTTTTTATACTTTTTGTAGCACTGTGGTTGCAGGTCCACATTTCTGGTGAACAGCTGGTTCTATATGCTTTACTTGGATATAACACTGCTATGGAGCTTAATGGAATTTCTATATGCATTAATGGCAATATTAACAATTTTGTAGTTACGGAGCCGAAGTTAATTATTAGTTAGTAAAAGCATAAATATTGACATAGCTTGGCACACACTATAGGGCTCAGGTGAGCGTAGCTGATTCTGGTCAAGCATTAGGAACAATGTAAATAACCTGGTCCTGTTTAAGATATGTACTTGAAAGGAAAAGTAGCAAGGCAGAGAGTAGAGCCCAGCTGGTGCTCTGTTCACTGTGCTAAAGAGAATGAGGTTGTCTCAGGAAGGTGCCTGTCTAATACTACTGTTCTGTGTCGCCTTACAAAGGAATCGTGGGCACCACTGTTCAGAAGCCAGCCTGGCAATTTTTAATCTACAGGATTTTGTATTGAAGGATTTATCAATTTCTGGGTAAGTTCCTGCTGTAGTGTGCGATAGCTAGAGAAAACGCTCTTGTGACTCTTCAGTAGAGGAAGAAAATACATAGGCCAAGCTGAATAACGATAATGGGATTTGTTAATCTTGAGGTTTTAAAAGTGGAAAAAGAAATTTGCAGTGTCACTTAAATATTCAACATCCCTTTTCAATTTCCATCATACTTCCTAGCAACTGAACTGGGAGTTAGTTTTGCAAGTCATAGCAGATTGAAATGCTTTTTATAACAGTAGCTGTAGGAACAGTTGCACTCATGGTCAAACACCAGTGGGTTCTGGAAAGGGAATAGTATAATAGCTACTTAGTCAAAACCTTTCTCAATCTTAAATACCTCCCAAAATCACAACTTGTAGGAAGTCTTCTTTCCATTCATTGTCCTTTACTCAACTTTGACCTGAGTTTTTAAATACGGTGTCGGCATGACCAAAAAGTTGGAGGCTGTTGTTGCACAATTTATATTGGATTAAAAAGAAAGAAGTCAATGTAACCTTGTAACCTTGTTCAAACATAATGTTTGAGGTATTGGTGATTTCCCAGTATCTTGCTGTCTGACGGAGGGTTCCAGTAGCTCAGGTTTCGATACATCCTGCAGCTGTGGATTTAAGATGTTTGTTCTGAAGTTTCCTGGAAAGAACTGTAACGCTTTTTAAGAGGGGGAAAGGAACAAAAAAAGACACCAAAATCACTTCTATTTAAGTGCCTTAACAAAAGACGATGCAATTTATGTGGATTGGTGTATTTCCAGTATGATTCTCTTGTTTGTGAAAGTATTTAAATCAGGCTTCTCTGTGATGTATTGAAATTTAAAGTTTTTTTTTATACTGACTCTCCAAAAAACCTCCAAAACGCAGCCTGCCCCCCCAGCCAAAGCCTGTAAAGATTTAGCACCTTTGAAGAAAGTTTAGGTTGAGCTTGCACAAAAAGCAAGGGTAGAGGTGTAGTTTAGAGGGCTGAGTTGTACTTGTCCCTCATCCTTCTGCTGTTGACTTGCTGGGTGGTCTTAGGAAAGAGCACAGAAAAGGCCTCACATCTATTCCCTTATATATCAATTCTGTATATAAATAATATTTGCTATTACGAGAACTAATCGTGATAGAAATTTTATGCCATACTAAAAGCAGCAAATCCTTGCAAATCCTCTGCAAGCTAAAGCCACTTACACCTTGCTTTAACTGAGCATAGCTAACAAGTAGGAGATGAATATGTGTAAACAGTGAATGCATCACCACTGTTCAACTATTTAAAATCGGCTATTTCTAACAGCGGTACTGACCGAGTAATTACTTAAAGTGAACAAGGTTCTTTGCTGTATTGCATAATAAACCTTGCATGTTTTCTGCTGTCCTTCAGTTCAGGCTTAGTCTGTGCCTGGCCTGGAAGCTTGGTCTATGACTGATCTGGAAATACTCCGCTGATGTACATATGCTTATAATGTGCCCCCACAGACTATACAGTCAAAATTAAAACATGCAGTGAAGGCTATGTGAGGCAGTGATGCTGAGAGATTTGATCTACAGCAGTCATTTTAGTAGCGGTCTATGATGCAGAAATAGTCATTGGTAGTTCCCTAAAGAGCTCAGAAACAGTACCAGGAGGAAATTGTGGAGGAGAAGTGGAAACAAAAGGCTTCAGAAAGTGTTTGCCCTGCTCTTTTAAATGGCGTATTTTTACCTTTTCAAAGTATGCTTTCATGTATTAGATACAGGGTTACTCTGGAGGCTGAAATAGAGTGAAAATGAAATAAACAATAAGGGGGGAGGTTTGAAAGAAGACCTATGGTATAAAAATAGGATGCGAAGAGTAAGGAGGAGTTAGAGGTAAGTTAGCTGATTATATCCTCACTATTTAACTTTTACTTTAAAACTTTTTTTAATTTGGGTGAAAAATAAATCATTAATGCTAATGAATCAAATTCTTTCTATTTAGCCGTCTGAAATAAAAGTGGACAAGCAGTAAGTGTGTTGTATAAGTTGTATGTATGTACATATATGCAAATGAAAAAGTCCCAAGAGGAAACCCCCGCTTTTTTTGTGTGCAAGCGTTATGCAAACAAAGAGAAGGGGATTGTGGGCTAGACTCTTGAGTTTTGTTTTGGTCTTGAGCTTCAGAAGAAACTTGTGGGCTTAAGGAATTATTCTCAGTTGTACAACTGAGATCAGGATCTGGTCCAGCTCCGGTAGCTTCCGTACGTCAGCGAGCTTGTCTGCATGATGTTTTGACTATAAAATTCCAGTGAAAGAGGCAATGCTGTTCAGATCCTGCAAGTGCAAAAGTAACCAGGCTCAGCACAGTGCTGTCAGTTAAATCCCGGTACAGGAGCAGTGTTCTGACAAATTGTACAGCTTCGTAGTTACCTTGTTTGCTCAACTCCTATTCAGGACAGTGAGAATTCATTATGTAGAGCACCAGGGGCAGACCCTTCTGTGAGTACTTTTCTCTTAATATTTAGCACATAAGGTGACTCTCCCTGACTCAGTACCCTCCAGCCTTTCTTTTAAGGGTGTGGTTATGTAATAATTCTGGTCCAAAAGATGGGGAAGGGGTTTTAAGATGTCTGCTCTATGTTACAAAGAGGTATTTTCAGTTGGCTTTGGAATCCTGAAGCAGTAGTTACATTAGCATATCATTGCACTTCAGCTAATTTACTGCACTTATCAGCGGGAACGCTACCCTGATGTTGCTTTATATTGCTTTGCTAGCTAAGCTAGCTAGGAAACTCACAGCAATACTTGTTAGTTGATAGGTTTATTTGTAGCTGAGCTGGTAGCAGTACATTCACACTTACTTTTCTGTGGGGTAGATAATGAACATTTCGCTAACTGGATGTAGAGATTTGCTAGATGAGGGAGGTATTAATCAGTGTTATCTCACCATTAAACCTTTCCAGTGTTGTGTAGATCATCTGCAAATGGCAGGTACAGCCCTGCAGTTGCAGTCTATGCATGTCATCCACTTGGTGTCTATAATTTGCAGCGTGGCTGGGTCCAGTTTTCTTACCTTACAGGACATTTTTACTGGCCAGAGACAAAAAGAATGTCAAATGTTCTAAGTCACAATTAAAGTGTATTTTTAAATGTAGCAAAACTGTTAGAAACAATTTCCACCTGTCTTTCCCTTCACCGCACCATGAATTCAAAAATTTTAATTTGGGTAGAGAATGGCTTCAAAACTAAACTGAGGTTGGCATGTGTGCCCAGACGTGGCTGGGTGAAAGCAGGCCACTTCTGTCAGTCTTGGTTGATGCACTTTGACATTTTCAGTGACAGATTTTGGGTTTGAAGCTCAAGATTGGAAGATTTGCTGCTTTCATTTGCCTTTTATGTACTGTGCCAAGGAAAACAGAACATTCTGTTTGGGGGACTTCTCCTTTTAAAAAGTTGTTGTATAATAAGTAGTTGTACAAAAAACATGTACTAGCTGCCCTCCTGAACTGTGTTTTGGATGAAGTAATATTTACATTTTATAGTGCTTACCTTGGCTTCCATCCCCCTTGTATGCTATAAATTGTTTTCTGCATCCCTCCTTACAAACACAGTTGTATTTCAGAAATTGTTTCCATTCTTTGGTTGTGCTTTTTGGCCATAAATGCTGTAATCTAGAAAGAAAAGTGGAAGTTTTAAAGCCAGCCTTGTTAAGATTTGTCTCTGTCATGAATCTTGTGGGATACTTCAACATCACTTTCTTGAGTTTTTGTAGTCAGGGTTGAATATCGTGGAATTTTGCTGTGGCAGAACTGTAATGAACACCTAAACAGCCTGTGCCTTGTTAGACCCTCTAAGTAAATAGTTTGAATTTATTGAGACTAAAAACAGCAATGAAGAACAAACAAATGGAAGGCTTGGTGAGTGCTGGTGGAGAGTATAGAAGATGTAGAAAGTGCCTGGTCTCTCCCTCAGGGTGAAGTCTGTTCCTTCCTGCCTTCTCTCTGCCAGTTATTCTGCTTCCTCCTCTGAGCTTTGGTACTCTAGATGGCTAGTTCTCGCTGACTGACTGCAGCGGTCCCACTGAATCCAGATTAGCCTCTGAATTTAACCCTAATTTCTCTTTCTTCCTAGGCACTTCTGAACAAATCTGCTTGTCCCTCAGTTCTTGGCCTTCATTCCTATTTTCTGCTCCCAAACTCAGTCTTGTGTTCTGTCCCTGCGCTCTTAACCAGCACTTTTCTGTTTCCCAGGCACCTCTTAAAGATCCTTTGCTGGCAAGTTTTCTGGGCTTTCTTGATTATCTCCTCAGCTGTTTGGATCAGAGTGTGTTAACTGTGAGTTGGTACAGATGATTGTGAATGGGCCTGCAAAAAACTTGATAGTCCAGTGATGTAGGGGCAGAACAGTGTTGGGGTTTTTGTTTTGTTTGGGGTTTTTTTATATGCCAGTAGGTTTCTTAACACATTACTACTATTGATGCAGCACCCAAGGGAGCTTGGTGGAGGCTAGTGGCTTCTTGTTAATTACTGTGTTGTCTAACATTATTGAGTGCAGGTGTATGCAATAGGATCTAAAAAGTAACGCAATTGGTCACTTTAACCCTCTTTGTTAGCAACTTTCTCTGTTGCTGTCATTTAACTGTAGCAGTAGAAAATGTGAAGAAAAGAAAGTATTGGCAAAGTCCTACTGAAAAATAAAAATGCTATGAGAAGTCCTGGTTGTAATCCTGGGGTAATAATGTAGGTCCTTTGCACCTTGTTTCTTGAATAAGTAGATCTTTTAGTTGATAGATGGAGGACAGCAAACTAGTTGTAAATATGTTCTACGAGCTGCAAGTACTATGAGATAGAGCTGCGAGTACCCTAGCAGTGGTTCTCACTGTGTTCCTTGTGATGCTTAAATGTATATTTTTATTTTTCTTTCCTTTAACTCATAAATACTTTCCCCATGGACACGTCAAAAAACTATCTTTCCTAGTCAACTATCTAGAAAGTCAATGAAGAGAGTTAATGTGACTTATTTCTTGGACTTGTTGCAGCTCTGCTCGAAACCTGCAGGTGATCCCTAAAATTATGATTTCTGACACTGGAAACTTTATGTTACAGATCAGGTCATTGGACAAAATTATACGGTGCTACTGCTGCATGCTCTCTTTGTAGTCTTGTGTAAAAGTGTTCAAAGTCAGTTACTGGAGAGTAACTGGCTTTAACTGGTACTAGTCCGTAGTGCTGTATGGATTAGAAAGACTTGCACCAGGGCTGGGTTAGCTCTCCAGGCTGTCACCTCCCCGCTCCTTGCTGTAGGAGAACTAGCAGTGCTGATTGCTTCTGTGTGATCTGAAATAAGTTGTCTTGTACTTTGGGGTTATGAACAGAACCTTGAACTTTGTGCTCCCAAAAATACCATTCTGATAATCTAGCGTAGGGTTTTTCCCCAAAATTTTTCAGCTTCAGGAATGGAAGCAAATCTTTCATGGTTTGCCTAAACCCTCCTGAGATGTGTTTCTTCCCAGCTTTGCCTATGTTACACTTCGTTTTCTGAAGACTTCTCACAGTAATCTTCTAAGAGTGTTCTCCAAGTCTTGGCAAATAGAAGCCTCGTTTAGACAAAGTTTATTTTTGACCACAGCCTTGGTGATGCTAATGAGTCATTTGGGGAGGTTGAAGTCTGAGAGTGTCTCCAGTGAGGTATTCTCCTCAATCCCATGGTGGAAAGCTGTTGCTTCAAAATGCTTAACTGTAGCACAGGCTGCCTGGCTTGCACGTGCCTCAGTGTAAAACACAAGCTCAAGCTGTTTGTGGTCATACCAGTGGTTAAAAGTGGTCATACTGGTGTTTACCATGTCTGACGAAAAACGGTGAATTGTGACAGTAAATGGCAAAATGATGGTTACACTAGCTGCAAAAATGGGGAATTGGCGTAAGGTGGCGAGATGGAAGAGTACGTGTGTATTCCTGCTTGTGGATTGAGAAGGAGCTGCTTGAATATCAGTCTTGCAAAGAGGACCAATGTTTTGAAGTGGACTTTGAAAGGTTATTGAGCTAAAAGAGCACTTTCATAGCTGGCGAACACCTTCTATGAGTAGACATGGAAGGTATTTATCATCAGAAAATAGTGGAAGAGTGAAATAATTTGAAGTGGCTGGCTTAACTGTTCTTTGATTTATTTTGATTTTTTAAAGCATTAAATGTTGTTTACATTCTTAAAATATCAATGCAGCATAAAACTGGACTTTTTGTTTCTTAAGTTTAAAATCTGGTTTTATGTACTTTTTTAATAGTTAAGTGACACGTAACCTTGTCTTAGCAAGCGAGTCCTACAACAATTCACAATGTTCATTTAATGTGACTGGTGCAGTGGAGTGTGCAGTAAGAGTAAGTTTCAACAAATGTGTACATTGTTTAATTTTTGTTTTTACTGTTTCTATAGGGAATGAAACTTTAACAAGAAGTCTATGTTAAAGCCTGGCTAGCAGCAAGAGAAGCAAACTGTAGAAGCAATGCCCTGATGAAAAGGTAGGAAACACGTTGAAAGAGTTTTCAAAAGCCTCGTTTTCTGACTTGGGAGAATTCCCGTGATGTTTGAGGTGCTTCTGCTTTGTTCCCAGAATTGTTTACTTGCTATGAAGAAAATGCTGAGGAAAAAGGCTTGTCTGTCACTTTTGCCAGGCAACTTTGGAAGTACAGGGATGGGGTGAAGGTTTTTTCCCTGGGTAACTGCAGTTATTCACATGTTCTCTAGACTGTTGAGGTCTTGTGATTTGTGCAGTGGCATGGCTGAGAAACGGTTGTGAGTAGCCATAGCAGGACTGACTGATCCAGTTAACTTCATTTTGCTCTTGCGTGACTAGCCTCCACACTTGTGTGTTTGCAGCATACTTCAACGGGATGGTGCAGCGGTACACATATGAGACTGAAATGCTAAGGGCTGTTAGAACTTTACTGGCAATTTTTAAAAATTAGTCACTGATTTGTCTGTCTGTCTGCTCTTCATGTGCCTTCAAAGGAAGGAAGTTCTTGGAATGTGATTATATGACAAATGCTTTAAAAAAAAAATCACTATTTTTAATAAAGCTTTGAACTGTGTGGAAAAAAAGGTGTGTTGCAGAGCCCTCCACTGATTTCCAACCTACACTGTGTTCCTTGTTCACAAACCAAACATCTCTTTGGAGTCAGGCTAACAAAGTTAAAATGTCACCTGCTTTAGACAGCTAATGGACCTAATAAGGAACTCAAATTAATAAGCGATTTAATATTATCAAAGGAAAATGCAGGAAGGAATGGGAATGAAGACAGGAAGATTAAAAGATTACAAGGCAGTTGTTGTGGTTGTGTCTGCTGGAGGTGGACTGGCAAAACTGTTCTAATGGAGTTGGACAGTCCTTACCGCTGTCTTTCACAGGTCATGTGTCTCTGGCACATGCAAAAAGCATACAAGTAAACCCTTTTAGCTCTCTGGGAATGCTGGCTCCTGGAAAGAAGCTGGCACTGTTAGAGCAGTTCTTCTGGTCTGCAGCCCACTTGCAAGTTACCTCTACGGAAGTCTGTGGGTAGGAGCAGGGGGTATGAATTATATCAGTATTTTTTTCCTTGGAAATGGTGTGGTGTGTCTATAGTAAACTTCACTGCATGAAGCATCGTGCCTGTTGCTGCTGCGCAGGTGGAATATACGGCACATCCGCATTAGTTCTGGTCATGTGCTGAGGAAAAGGCTGATGTGTACTTCCCTCTTACAGTATTTGAATGAAAAAATGGGATCTGTTTAAAAAGCTTGGACACCAATTTAGTTGTTTTGTCTGAAAATGTGAGCTGGTATAAAACCATGCCTTTCAATTTTTGTTTACTTTCTGTATGAGAGTTGTGGATAACTTACAGCAAATAGAAAAAAACTTTGTTGGAAGCAAAATAAGTTACCATATGTGCTCTTCTTTTTGAATTCAGTGGTGAGATCTAGGTCCCACTGATATTTTATTTATCACAAAAAGGTCAGCCACATGGAAGTCTTGTAAACATCTTGATCATTTTTCTTGTATTAGCAGATTGGTTTGCACTTTGCAGCAGACTGGTTCTCTTTTAACACTAGCAATAGATCTATAGCGTTAGATCACAAAGCTAATTTTTCAGATTAATCTCTTTTGCGCAGTTGCTAAAGTGCCAGCACCTATGAATTGCAACAGCGGTGACAGTTAGACAGGGAAATTTATTAATTAGTATTTCCTAAATGTTTATGAAGAAATATGATGATATTAAAAAAATTAAATTGAATAAACAGTGAAACTGAGTTTACCATTTGTCTTTCAGCAAAGTAATCAAGCTAAGCAAGTTTGTGGATCTGTGGCAGGATTATCTGTTTTTTTTTCCCCTGTTCCCATGTTTTTCAGAAATGGCAAAAAGCCTTCTTTTTTCCCACATGTATGTAGCCATGATCTGCAAAGTCTGTGTGTGTTTCTAATATGTTCTTACAAGTCACTTTGCAAGGTATTTTTTTTTATTACTGATGTTTATAGTGTTTAATTTATAGTGGTTTGTATTGTATGAAGTCCATTAAAAATAATTGTCATGAGGTGGCTCCAAGACCATGTATTGCACTTGTTTCCCGGGGCTTTTGTTAAGCGGTTATGTTTATGATCCCATGGCATTGCCTTCAAAGCGCAGCCTTTTGTCCCCAGGTGACTGAAGTGGAGCAATAGTACCTGCTTCTCAGTGTGGCACCGTTACTGTTGTTGAATTTCACCTGGGACCTGCTGCTTCACCCACTCTCTTGTGCAGTGTGACTTTTTCTGTTGTGGGTTTTTTTTTCCTGGAAGTTGACTTGCAGTACTGTGTGATGTGTATAATATGCTTTGGAATACCTTCATGGTAAGAGTTTCTACAGAAATTATTCAGATTTGTCAGTGTTTGCAAAATTGCTTTTTGCAGAATGATTATTTGTCACTGAATTAGCTCACATTATATACCTTCTTTCTGGGGTCTTTCAACATAAAGTTTGCATAAATCTGCTCTCACAGTAAACAGATATTGAAAATTTGAGTATCACAGTAGCTCTAGTAAAGTCTTAGGTGGCCTGAATAAAATACCACTGAATTGTTTTGATATCTTCTGCGTTTTATCCCATTTTTAGCTGCAAGCCTTTGTATCAGAAGGCAAAAATCTGAAGGGATGATGCATCATCAGCTAAGCCTTTTTTTTTTTTCTCCCTTCTGTAAAAGCTGCATTAAATTATGAAAGTCTTGCTGACTTGTGTATTACTTGCTATAACCTTAGGAAGCAAATTTGTGTGGTAGCAGGTGTTTGTATGTAGGGGATTCTAATTTTAACTGGCTTTAAATGAGGAGAGCTTGTCCTAGTTTTTCTTGAAAGTGCTTTTGGGAATAAATGAATGTTTGAATTTAAGATTTTTGGTATAAACATAATATGAAATAATTAGTAGTGAGGCTTC
The DNA here is from genome assembly GCA_009819775.1 of Phoenicopterus ruber ruber. NCBI lineage: Eukaryota > Metazoa > Chordata > Aves > Phoenicopteriformes > Phoenicopteridae > Phoenicopterus > Phoenicopterus ruber. The sequence goes on from CM020225.1 coordinate 3,264,316, forward strand.
AATTGTGAGATAGGTATGGTTCTTCAGTGTATATATATCTCTTTCTGTTTATTTATGATGCTGTATTGGCTAATTAAACTGGAATAGTGTGGTGCTAATACACTGAGGTTATAAGGCTTACTTGCAATTTTAACAGTCATAGTTTGTATAATTTTTCATTACTAAAAATACTGTTTTCAACTTAAAAGGCATTGTGAAGCACTCTAGAAGTTGGTGTAGTTTTGTGAAATAATGCTTGTGAGAACAAAACAAAACTTAATATTTTTCTAACTCAGACTCTTTAAGGCAAACTTCAGTTTTGTAGTGTTTCTGCTGCTTTGTACTGAGCCTGCGGTTAAGGGGTGTTTCTCGTACACAACAGTGCAAGGCTTACCCAGCTTTCAAGACTGGAGAGAGAAGGTAGACACCTTCTCTCTTCTCAAGTCTTTTCATGGAAAACTTTTTCACTAGAGCTCATGATGGGGTAATCATTGAGTTTAAATTGCTTGGTTGGTAGCTTTTACTTAGCCAACCCTTTCTTTCTTCCTCAGCAGTTCTTGAGGAATGTTTTGGGGTTTATATTTTATCTATCTATCTATCTCCCCTGCTATCATCTGAGCAGTCTTTGACCAAAGCTCTTTTCTGATCTGTTATGAACTACTCATTTTTTTTCTTTCTACATTTCTTGATGCATTTTCAAATGATACTTTTTTAAAGCAACTAACTTACGCTCTAATGTATATATTTTATTTTTTTAACCTTAAGAGCAAATGCTTGCCCAGTGTATTGTAGCTTTAAAAAAAAAAGCTATTACAGCTCATCCATTGGTTTAGAGTGAGTGCTGGTTGATAAAGACAAGGTTGTCATGACAGTTAAAATGTAGTATACCATAGTTAAGTTTTACAGAGAATTGTTAGTGTTAGAACTTCAGTCGTGTTAGCTAAAATATGTTAGTGTTTGGTTTTATGGTAGAGTTTAAAGATGCTTTACGAAACTTCTTTCTCTCTATGCATTTCTTGCTAGCCTATTCTGGATCTGCTGAAGGTAGAGGTACAGTGAAATAATAGGTGGCATATGCAGTAGTTGAATTTGTGTGTCTTTGGATGTATCGCTCAAGGAGAAGTTTGAGTTGTTGTACTGCTAATTGAGTAACATATTCCAGATGTTTTTGAAATAACTGAATTTAGGTTAAATTAAGCTTAGCTTTGTAACTACATTCTCTCTTCTCAGAAAACAACTGAACAGTTATTTACAAATGTTACACTGCTGTATATTGGTGGTTGTTTCCCAGTCATCATGTGTTCTAAAGTGTCCCATATTGCTTATTAACCATATAGAAAGAAATAGAGATTGGATAGTTTGGGATTTTTTTCTTGGCATTTTCTTGAATAATGTAAATAACCTTAAAATAAAAACTGCTACTCGTTTCCTTGAGACTTTAGAAGCTAGTCAAGTCAGTTACTCCAGCAAAATACAAACAACCTACAAAATAAGAGCAGGAAGATGGAGTTATGTTTCTTGCAGTGGTGGATGAGGTTGATAGTGGTGATGAGGCACAGGCTGACGTTCTTCCTTCTTGAGCAGGGACTGGTGCTGGAAATGTGAGGTCAGCTTGGAACAATTTGTTTAAATGCACAGTATCAACTTAGGACGTAATTTCCCTAATTACCAGTGAGAGAGATCCAAATTTATTTTGCTTGTTTTAACAAAGACTTGTTGGTAAAATCCAAGAATCATGATGGTATGAAGTTTGATAAGGCTTAAGACTTGCTACCTACAGCAAAAAATAAAGGGAGATAAAGCAACTGTAATAAAAGTGGCGTGAAAACTGAAGTCTCGTGTCAGCCATTCAGATTTGTTTTAAATTCTCTTTGTTGAGTTTCTGAATGTTAGCAAGCTCTTGAAACTCTTGTGTTTCTCTTGCAATAAAATTGTAAACCTAAACAAAATTAATTCAACAAAAAGGAGTCTTAAATAGCGTGTCTGGTTTAAAAAATCTGGAACTTGATGACGGTAAACTTCCCGAAGCTACTTTAGCAAGGTTCCAGCACACATGGGTGACTTAGATAAACATTTTTTAGCCCATTTCTCAATGTCCCATGAAAGAGTGGAAAGTATTTTCTTTCTTTGCAAAATCAAGTTATTAAATAAGACATGGGGTTTAAGTGACTTGCAAAGGTATTCAAGAGCCTCTGACAAAGAGGAAACAACCTGCTGCTATGTAGTGCACTGTGTTGTTTGCGAGGCCATCTCTTCATCCTACAGATATTACTTTGTCCTGTGCTGAAGTTAATTTACAACATTGGTAGCAAACACTGCAAAAAAAAAAAAAAACCAAAAAACAGTACGCAGAAAGAATTCATATGTAAAGAATTTTTTCATCAATATGTTCCAGGAAGAAAGAATGTAATTTCCCAACGCAGTTTGGCTGGAACAGCAGGACTGTATTCCTTTTCATTACGAAAAACTTCATGTGGTCTTGAATGTTTTTGTTTCCCAGTGGTCTGTAGTCCATTGAAGTTGACTTGGTTTAAATGTCTTGTATAAAAGCTGGTATATTGTTGGCTGTGGATGGGTTGCATATCAAAGATCCGAGCCTCAAAACACTATAAAATAAAATGGTATCAACTTCTAGCCTGCAAAAATACTCCAAGAAGATCTGGCCTTGGTATCTGATGTAAAATCCCATAGGGTGAGATGGCTGCAAATATTGTAGTTGTATCTTTAGAATAATCAAGACAGCCTTTGCATATATGTTTAATATTCAAGAAGCAACTAAATTGCAGATCATGCCTTAGAAGATCCATTGCCATGGTGGATAGAGTGCAGTAGTAGACTATATGCAAAATATGAGAGAACTACTTTCTGGCTCAGCCATGAGCTTTAAGTAGTGAACTATTGGCAAAGCTTTGCACAGTATTTTGCTATTACTGTTCCTGTTGGTTCAGCTACTCTAGTGTGTAAGTTAACAAAAAGAGGCCACTTGGGTTTTCCATTCCAAGATTTAACAATTAACTCTCATGATTGTGGCTCAGAATTCCAAATCGGAAAGATGGTGATGACAAATGAAAAATGTTACATGATCTGATGATGGATCTCTCTATTTCTTTTGTATTCCTCTATTGTGTTTTCATTTATATTATTGCAAATGTTCTGGTTTTAAAAATAAACATAATTTTATTATTTAATTTCCTTTAAAAATACTGATACATATTTCTTTCTTACCAGTTATAACGTCTTGTAATGGAAGATGGAAGACAAAGGGGCTCGTGTTGCTGACTACTTTGTTGTCGCAGGATTAACAGATATTTCAAAACCACTAGAGGAAGAAATCCACTTCAATGATGCTTGCCACAAAATCGCTAAACCAAAAGAACCTGTTACAGATGTAACAGTAATTAATAAATCTCTGGGGGAGGAAGTTCCTCAGGGATATAAATGTATAGATGTTACTCCTTCAGGACTGTCTGCAGATCTCAATAATGGCAGCCTTGTAGGACCGCAAATATACCTTTGTTATCGCCGAGGAAGGGATAAGCCCCCACTTACTGATCTGGGGTGAGCGGTTTTTCTGTTCCAGTAGGTGATTTTGGCAGTTATTTGACTAATGAGAAAATAAAGCAGGTTTATTGAAATATCATACTTTTAAAATATAAGGCAAAACTCTAAACAGGAAGATATTTGTTGTCTTGAGCATACTGTAACCCAGTATGGTAGGAAAAATGCGTGCTGAGTGGATTTTAGTGACAACTGTAATTCTTTGCATTTTGGAGTTTTCAAAGCCATTTATAATTTTCAATGTATATATTTTGGTTAAGATGCCTAGCCTGTTTAATACAGATTGAAAAGCGATGAGTTGTATGACATTCTTAGGATCAGGCAATGAATCTTTAATGGAATTGAAAATAATACTATTTTGCAGTAAACAAAACACTTGAAAGCAATTATATGTGAGGAAAACTAGTAAAGTTTCATCGTGAAGCTTTGGTGTTAGCATGCAGTTTGATATATTGTGACCTGAACTTATCAGTAAAAATGTTTTGATCAGAGATGAGACAAGACCTGCTGTTAAACTAGTACTATTCAGTTACAATTCTTAGTATAGTATTAGTATTCACAGTGTTTAAAAAAATTGTGTGCCTTCTGACTTTTGTTCATTCCATTTTAACTAGGGTTTTATATGATGGAAAAGAAAGAGTAAAGCAAGGTTGTGAAATAATTCAAACTACTCCATATGGTCGGCCTGCTAACATTAGTGGCAGTGCCTCGTCACAAAGAGTGTACATCACTTACCGAAGAGCATCCGAAAACATGACACAAAACACGTTGGCTGTTACGGATATATGTATAATCATACCCAGTAAAGGAGAAACACCTCCACATACATTCTGCAAGGTTGACAAGAATCTTAATAATAGTATGGTAAGATTCAAAATCTGGATTTTGAACACTTGATATTCAGTCATGTAATGTTTGTGGAGTATTTGTGACAGTTCTCAGAGTACCTGGTGAAAAATGTTGATAAGCACTCTCCAAAGACAAATCAAATCTTGGAAGAGTTGGAGGCTTACATTTTTTTGTTCCTGCTTGGAGCAAAGTCTTTTTGGAAGTCTTGGAGCAAATAGTCTTTTAGTGCTGACTTAGAAATGCTGACTTCAGCAGCTTTGGATTAGTCCTTAAACCTGTTGTATCACCATGTGTATAACTGGAGGTTTTACAGACGTGGCTGTTTCTGACACTCGTTTTCCTGTTGTGATGGCAATTCTGTATCTAACAACTGCCTTCTGTTTTGTTTTTAAACTCTCCCCTTACCTACAATGCTTTTTTATAAGTGTCATTCTCCTTGGTAGTTTCACAAACTTTTTCTCTGAAGAAAGTTGCGTGTGAGCAATGTTGGATGCTGTTGACTGTAAGCCTATTTAAATGTTTGTTATGGTTCCAAAGGTAGGCCTGCTAAAATACAGAGGCCTCACAGCACTTGCTTTTGCAGAACTTAATGTTTAGCTGCCTCCTGGTTGAATCAGCAGCTCTATATGCAGGCTTTTGTGGGGTCCTCAAAAGTTGGCATGCTGATGAGGATGCTGACCATGTATGTGAGTAGTAGCATGCAAGAAAGATCATGGAAATTGATCTGTACTTGTTTTTAAATAAATGCCTGTAGACATTAACAAATGGATTTTTCAGTTCTACCAGTCCCGGTATTGACTGGGTTATGGGAGTGCTGTCTTATGGAAATTGCTGTGTCTTTCTCTCATCCCTAAAAGCTTTGTGTGCTTTTAAAGGGTGCCGGTCTTTTCCATTCTGTGGCTTTCCATTTTCTTTATTCTCATGTCCAGAAATTAAGAACTTCAAAAATATTTAAAAACATTAACAATGCCAGAAGGGAAATTGTTGTTTAGAAGCTGCAAAAACGATGACATTATCCTGCAGTGTTTTAGACTATGAAATCACAGATAGAATAAGGAATCTGGCTTAAAGATTAGCGTGATTAAAATAAAAATGCAGACACAAAAGAAAAGTGTTAAGTATTAACTTAAAGTAATACACAAATGTGGTTAATAACAGAAACATTGCATGCTGTGTGTGTATATATATATAAATGTGTGCATGTATGTATGTGTATCTGTCTATGTACGCATTTAAGCCAGAAGTTTAACAAAATGGAGAAAGGTTTAAATATTTATATGGATGACAATTATACTTAAGATTCTGTAGTTGTGTTAACAAATGTTTTGGAGAAGAATTTATAGATCTTATGCTTCAGTCTATAAACCAATTCTGTTTTGGAGGTCAGGCTGATGCCTGCCATGGCACGGTTAGCTCAGAGCTAACACAGTACTTTTCTTTCAGTTGTCTCTGTGTGGCCATTGTCAGAAGGAACAGTGTAACAGGCCCAAAATTCTTATATCTTAATGCTCTATGTTTTTGTGTGTAGATTATGGTTCTTTGTAAACAAGGAAGAGGAGGTTTTCCTCCACTCTTTTCTGTTACGTCCTTTTGTTATACTTCGTCACGTAATCCAATAATTTCTTTTGTTTTACAGTGGGGCTCAGCAGTATATTTATGTTATAAAAAGTCTGTGGCAAAAACCAACACCATATCTTATAAAGCTGGTATGTAACTACTATTTAGCTTTTTTATCTTCAGTTAATGATGTACAGGCTTACTTGTAATGTGATATATTTTATATCAAAGAATTGTTTGTCAAAGACACTGTCTTGGCATTATCCAAAAAGGAATCTTTCCCTGAAGAATTCTTTTAAAATAATGTCCTAAAATAAGCCATAGAATTATGTAGCATGACCCTTTTGTTTTAAAATCAGTTTTTAATTGGAAGCTCAGTTGTGTCTTGGTAGGTTTCTACAAACCTGTGTGTCTCCCACCTCTGTTTTTGTTGCTGATAACTGTCTCTTAAGGATGGGCATAAAAATACGCAGAAGAAAATATGGCAAAAATTATTTGGTGCATTTTCATGATCACTTTCTTTAAGAAACGTTTTGAGGAATACTGCAGACTTCACACTGCCCTGAACATCAGTGGCATTGAGCTCTAAATGTTTTTGGATTGTGTGTCATCTTTATTTTGTTGTTTTATTTATAAGACAGAATTAGATTTGCTATGGTGCTGATGAAATGTGTTGGGTTTTTTTTTTAAACCTCTGATTTTGTTTGAGTGCGAGTCACGAGTATGATTCAGACTTAAGCTTTAATGCACTTATATCCCTTTGAGATGCTGCTCTCTGTAAACAACAGTAGTTTAGGACTAACTAAAAGGTGGGGCCTTTTAAAATCTGTGTTTATTTACAAATTTATTGTCCACATCTGGTAGTAGCCAGCACAAAGTTTTGCTTCTTGGGGGGGAAAAAAACCCACTGCCCTTCTTGATTACCAGTTTTTATTGCTTATTAATATTTCACTGTATATTAGAAAAGAATGTGTAGTGACTGTGTTCTCTAATGCAGAGAAATCCTAAATCCCTTCACGCAATATTCGTTCTCAGTTTGCAGTCCCCTGGGTTAGCAATGAGAAAGGCTAGATTGCTACAGCCGTCAGATGTAATTGAAGACCTGTATGTTAAGAGCCTCAGCTGTAAAACACAAAGTTCTGAAGCAATGTTTGAAATTAAGTCTGAACACATTAGTCTGATAGCACATTAGCTGAATCCTCAGCTGAGGTGGATCAGCATTATCAATTGGTTCGATTCTATTGGTACTAAAAAATAATCTAACACATTATCAGATTTTTCAGGAAACTTGTTGGCAAGAAGTAACTGCTTTCATAATTGAAAACATCAGTCTTATTTCTCAATTATTCAGGTTACTATTTTTTAACTATATTTTCACTCTTTACTCATACTAGTGATGAATGTGAACTGTTATAATAGTAGCTGAGATGCACACAACCTGCAAACAGAAAAAGATACGTTAGTTATGAATAGTTCCTGGAATAGTAAGTAGGACTTCAGTCTAATGTTTTAGGTGATTTCTCCTCAGCCCTTGGAAGCACGCTGCCCCTTCCCAGCTGTTTGCTATGCCTGATTATTTACAACTTTCCTTTACTGATCTTCTGAAGTTAGTGTGTGCTCATAGACGATTTTATGGAGCATGTTTTTATGGAATGAGCTATTACAAATATGTTTCTGCTATTCCTTACATAACTGTCTCTTTACAAATTGCATTTATAGGTTTAATATGCAGATATCCCGAAGAAGATTATGAATCATTTCCATTACCAGAATCTGTGCCTCTCTTTTGTCTACCTATGGGTGCAACGATTGAATGTTGGCCATCTAACAGTAAATACCCTCTCCCAGTTTTTTCTACATTTGTACTAACTGGAGCTTCTGCAGAAAAGGTATTTTGAAAGCTTAAAAAAAAAAAAATCATTGTTAATAAGTTAAAAAACTTGGTTGTTTATCTTTTCAGGATGATGATAATGCCATATTTTCATAGACAAACTTGAATCTATTCGTTTGGGCTTAATTCAAAGACTACTTTAAAGAGTGACTTGCATTTATTTCACTGCTGGACTGTGGGTCATATAAACCTGTACTCCTTTGCTTTCCAGTCATGTTAGCCTTTGAAACTAGAGAGCTGTAAAAATTCTGAGTGCATATAAATGCAAGTACACTATTTTTATTGCAAGCATGGAAACAACCTTGCATGTATATACTTGTTCTAAAAAGTAAATTGGATGTCAGAGGAATACTGCTTTGAGTTGCTTATAAAGGATTCCTAAAATAGCTTTAAAGGCAATTGTAGGAGCAGTTGACTGTAGTTGTACTCTGTATAATCATTATTTTTCTCTCACTTAAATCGTTTCATAAATTACTCTTTCTCATATGACATTAAGTGTTTTAAATAAATAATAGACAGTCTGGATTTTCACAGCCGTAAGAATATTCCGGAATAGATTGCTTCAAAAGATGGTGCATTAATGTAACTTTTCAAACAGTAACATAGACTTGATTTTCCTTGCGTGTTTGGGGTTTGTTAGATTGCTTTGAAGATTGAGGCAGATTTATTGACTTCAAATCAACTACGTTGTTTGCAGGTATATGGTGCTGCTATTCAGTTTTATGAACTGTATCCTGAAGAGAATCTCACAGAGAAACAGAAATCTCAACTGGGATTAGCAGCTGCTGTCGAGGGAAAGTCAGACACCTGCAGAACAGTTCAGACAAATAAATGCATCTGTCTGCTCTCTCACTGGCCTTTCTTTGATGCTTTCAAGAAGTTTCTTACCTTTCTGTATCGTTACTCCATTTCTGGTCCACATGTCCTACCCATTGAGAAGTAAGTAATTTCAAAAATTCATAACAGTAGTTTCAGTTGATGAGAGCTCTTTTTTTCACTTCTAAGTTTCCTATAAGATCCTTTTGACTTTAGTCATCAAACATTAAATATAGTGGTTACACTAGATTGAGCACTTTTCTCCACTGATTAAACGTATCTTTACATTCTTCCTGAAAAAGCCTAGACTTCTATTTGTGATTTAAGTGCCTGCAAAGGTATCTCTGAAAGCCTTTTTTAATTAGCTTTGAACCCTTTAGCATAGTGATTAGGAGAAGCAAGACTGTAAATCCTTTCTTAATGTTGCATACATTAAGTTAAGAGAATGAAATATGTAGTTTTGCATTTTTTCAAATGCCTATTTGTTGTGTAATGAGAGATAATAAAGCAGACTGAATTTTTTGCACTAGTAATCCTCCTCTATTTGTGATGAAGAAACTTAGTTTCCTTGTTACGTAAAGGATTTCACATTTTAAAGTGCAGAGGAAATCCTTACATCCAAGGAGTGGTTGATATCTGTAATTGATATGTAATACCATTTAACATTTCTAGGCTAACGTAACTTTTTAATGCATCAGATTTCAAATGCAGTGTTTGCTTTTTTATTATATTGCACATCAGTCTTTTTTCTGATTAAACTTCAATATTAACTTTTATGAGACTTTGACTTTATGGATTAAGCATTTTTTTTTGTGATTGTTTATCCACCTCATTGTTCCACTTTATCTACTATACTTGTTTTAAAATTCTGGTAGTGTAAACTTCCAATAATGAAAAGATGTTTTTTTTTTTTAAGCTGAGAACTATTTTTGGTTTTTGAGTTTTGTGAATGAATAAAATGAGAAGTAACTATAATGTTTTATTAATTTTGATTTTACAGATTTATTTGCTTATTCTGACTTCTCTGACTTGTAAACTGACTGTTCAATTTATTGTGGATAATTTAAATATAGCTACGCTGTCTTGCATGAAGTTAATATAGTATCTAGCCTAGTTTCTTTGAATATTTTAATGATGATGAAGGCTGGCTGTGCCATACATGCGTATTTGAACCTTCTAGTCAGCTCTGCTTCTGCAAGCAGCAGGCCTTTCCCTCGGTGTTTGCTGTATGTTCCTTATTTCTGCCACCATCTTCATACACTGGCAATAAAGACAAAACCCCAAATCTGTTGTCAGCCTGATTCCTTTCCTGTTCTCATTTGCCACGTGGCTGCACAGACGTTGATGCTGACACAAGAGAGGTCAGTTGAGGAGTGGCGAAGGAGAGGGACGAGACGGCTGTTTCCGCCAGTAGTTCTGGTTAATGCCGGTTATGTGATGATAGAACTACAACAAAAAGTTAAGCCTAGCGCAAGTACACAAAATTAAAAACACAGTGAAAATGGGGGTTTTTGCATACATCTAATGGCGTAATATGTAGCTACATTGAAATATATGTATGAAATGTATAGCTTTGAATCAGAAATGTATAAAATGAGTCTTCTATATAAATCAATGCTTATTTGTGGGTTTCTCTGAATTTCTTCAAAATATGGTTGGTTGTCTGCATCATAATAAAGGTAAGAGTTGCAGAAATCACAGTGAAGTATGTGCTGTAGCACACAGTTTATGACGGGTTACCTGTTTCTTCCTGAGTTTCTACTGACTGCGTGTAGTTTCTTTTAATGTGAAAGTGTGTGTTATGTAGAACCCCTACACTTGTAAGTTTACTTTAAACTCTTGTAAGTTTAATGAATTTAAAAAACTGAAAACTTACTCAAATTTTAAAAACATTTTTCTGTATTTGTAGTATATGGAAAAATTTAACACTCTTTTCATCAGAAATCTTACATAACATTTTGTATTTGGAAGCGAGGAGAACGGATGTGAAGAAAATGGATGAACTTAATGACTCTCCTTGGTACTCAGCTGTGAATATTTTTTTGCAAATAGCCAGTGCTAGTCTCTGAGGTATAGTGCTATTTCAAGCCAGTCTCAGAAGCATGATTGTAAAATGATATTGTGATACTCAAACATCAATATTTCTACTTTACAAATACTTTTTTTAAAAAAAAAAAAAAGCTCCTTGTAATTTTTCAGTCTTGCAAACCAAGCTTGTAGTCTGCAAGATAATCTGGCCTGCCATTTTGGTTGTCACTAGTAGAAAAATAGGTTTTCAAGGTCAGAATTTCCCTGTAGGGTTTGGGGGCTGGTTTTTTTTTTGATGTCTGTCTTCTGAATACGTATGTGCCATTTTTATGTAATTTCTTACTGGCAATAATTTTGTCTTGAGGTAAAGCAGTTTAAGCTTATAATTTGTACTAAATCAGTATTTTTCTTTTCCTTTAGACACATTTCCCATTTCATGCATAAAGTTCCTTTTCCATCCCCTCAGAGGCCAAGAATTCTAGTTCAGGTAAGTGTAAATTTCTTCTTAATAGCTATGTCTTAAGTGAAGGCAAAACAGCTGTTGAACAGGTTAGTAAATGGAAAACATAATTTTTATGTTCAAATTTTTTTTCCAGGATTTTTTTTCCTAAATTCATACACTTATTTTTTACAGATTTCTCACTCTTCTGTTTCCAGTTTCGTAAAGGACTTTAATGAGATATTACAAGATACTGCATAGTGAACTTAGAACTTAATTTTTTTTTCAGAGTATATGGAAAGTAATTAAAAACTATGCAAAGTCAGCATCTGGTTTGACTTTTGCAATAGCTTTTGAACTATTTTCTTCTTGCTACTGTATGAAGGCCCAGTGTAAAATAAATAAATAAAAAAAATTAAAACCAGATGTGAAACATATATTCACGATTACCTGTTTTCCCAAAGGGCTTCATGCTGTCCTCTACATAATGGATAGCTCTTCCTGAAAACTGCAAGAGCCGTGCACGTTCAACAGAGGCACGCTTTATCAAATATGACCCGTATTCTGTCCTACCCGCAAGACCTAGTGTATTTTACTGTGTGTGAGTGAAATGGTATAATTGCTAGAATTAGGTTACCTGTTATTTGAAATTTTACCCATGTCACTGTTGGTAGGAGAGAGGAAATCCCTATCGCAAAGGCTTTGTAAGTGAAGAGTTATTAAATCTTCTTATTTTTTTTCCTCCTAAGAGGCAAAACAGGTAGAGACGTGTTAAAATGTTACTGCTGAGAAAAGACAGCTCTATTCTGGTTCTATTTCTTCTACCAATCCTGTGGTTTTGAACAAGCTGTTACAAAATGATGTTACTCTCTGTTACTACTTGTATGAAATAAAATATGGAGAGCCCTGTGCAGTTTTCAGTCTTAATGTTGTAGCCTATATGCTAGTGAAGTCTTTCAGAGTAAATATCACCTTGGGTTATGTCTTTATAGAATGTATTGAATGTTAAAGATCCTCCTTAGTGTACTTGGCTATTCTAAAGTAGTGACGCTTATTACTGTTACCGAAAAGGGAGTTGGAGAACAGGTATACTGAAACTGTATCTGACACTTCTATCACTTTTATTATGTTTTTAAAGTTCAATTCAACACCCAATATTTTTACATCTTGGGGGTTTTTTGTATTCACCTTCAATAAAATATTTGTGCTAGGGAACACTAAACACACATTTACAGAGAAATAATTGAGTGAGTTTAGAGAAAAAGATTTTTTTTTTTGTCAAAGTATACATGGGTGTATATTGCAGAACAAATTCTGAGGACCTAGATTTAAGTCATGTGAAACGACATCTGTTACATCTTATTTTCAAAATGCTGTATATGTCAAGTTAGTACAACTTTAGTAGCTGATGGTACAGATGGAGAACACACTGCTTTTAAAGTAGGTAGTGGTAGTTGAGGTGTACGAATAAGCACTTCTTTCAAGCTGCTTTCAGGGTCTTTTGAGTTGTTTGATACTGCACTGAATAAAATCACAGGTGATTGTATCCGAGATGTTTTCCCCAAAATAGTGCCTGTATTCCTGACAGTAGGATTCCATTTCATTGAAGAAATAGTAATTTCTCTCTGAAGCTAGTTAATTTAGAATATGGTAGTCTTTTGCTAAATAATTAGTACAGCAAATCCTTCTGAATATGCGTTGCTGTAGAATGTCTCACAAGTGCCTATATGCTTTCTGAAAATGAGACCTGATATATTTTAGTAACTGCATGTAAGCCAGTCTGGATGTGTAACCCATTCTTAGAGCCTTCTTAGCATCTGCTACAAGTGAGAGAGAACATGGCATGTGTCTGACTCCAAGTTTCAAAGAAATTATAGCCATTAGTGAAAGATTCAGGAATGTTCCTGATTGCCAGTTTCCAGCTGCCATTGTTGATAGGTTGTTTCTGATCTGAAATCTGCTAGACTCCGTTCTCCAGGTCCTACATCCCCTTATTATGCAGATGTTCCTGTTCTAATGGTGCATTCACAACCTGCAGAGTTCAGGAGCACATCGAGTAAGACGTTTCCCCCTCTGGACAATGAGGGCAGTAAGTGCCCCTTCTGCCTAAGGGAGAGATACGCTTTGAATAGATGCTTCATTTTGTTTATCTGCTGTTGCTGAAACACAAAAGTCATAAGACATTAGGCTGATGCTTCCTCTCTGAGGGTAGTTTATGAAGGTTACCTCAGGCTGAAAAAAGGACGTCTCTGAATTCTTTCACTGAACAAACTAATGGTGGTGGTTGTTACAAGGTGACTTACTTGAAGACAAATCTAGCATGTAGAGTGCTGTGGCCACCCTCGTTTGTCATTGAAGCTAAACGTAGCATTAGCCTTCAAAAGCTCCGTTATGTGACATACGCAAGGAAGCAGTACTGCATAGGCTCTTGCTAATGTCGTGTGGTTTGTGTGTCCGTCCAGGCGCAGCGTTAGGTGACTTAGTATTTGTATTCAGACTTCAGCATTTGTATTACTAATTCATCAGGTCTTCTGACTTACATTGTCTGATCATCTGCAGTAGGGTCTAAGGTGAAACACTCAAAAATGAAATGTTACCAAGAGTTGTCTGAACTTGCAGCTTAGTTACACGAGTTACTGTGACTTACTAAATTACTACTGCTGCTTGTATGTGTGCTTTTATACAACAGATAGAAAACGCATGACCATTTAGCAGGGATGACCACTAAGCTAACTGGTATCTTGTTACCTTGGATTTACTGTGGCTGGAAATGTCAGCTGAGCTTTGATAAATTGATTGTGTATCTGTATTCTTGTACTCATTTAAATCCTCCTATTCATGCTGAATATATGAATGATTTCTCTTGATGTCGTATCACTGTAAGAAAGAAATGTGAATTCATAAGATCTTTGTCTTGGATCTTCAACTGATGCAAATTTTAAAGATTCTGTCAAAGCTGAGCTGTTTCTACCAGCTAAGAGCCTAATTCTCATGTCTTCCAAAGAAAATATTACTTTACTTTACAATCTGCCCTCTTTCTCCTTCATGCATTTTATCCATCTCTTCTACCCTAAATCCAGAAAGAATCCCCCACGGCCCCTGAAAGCTGTGTATGAACTGTGTCCTCACTTCCCGTAAAATACAGAAGGCTTCATTTTTCAGCAGTTACTATATTAATATTTTTCAGTATTAGCTAGTTTAAATTCCTCTTTATGAATATGCAATGTATTCAGTTCTGACTAAGAAAGGAAGAGTGTGCTTTGCCTGGTTTTTACTAAAAGATACTGATGCATAGCATTGCACGCCACTTCTTACAGTGCTATACAACTGGGCTGTATAAGGTTCAGCTTAGTTTAAATTTTATTTTTAGGTGGTCTTTGTTACAGTTGTGTAATTTCTAATAAATATTTCCAAAGTTCAGAATAAAAAGAATGTATTTTAAAATCTTTTTCCAGCTGTCTCCACATGATAACCTGATTCTTAGCCAGCCTGTGTCATCACCCCTTCCACTGAGGCAAGTGGCAAAATCTTCTGTTTAATTGTGAAATGTATCCTGATCTACATTGTGGAAAAGATTTGGTACTTTGAGTTATAATTGTGCAAATTAACTTACCTTGTCTGGTGCCTTTTGTAGCTAGTGTATCTGAAACTTATTTATGTGATTTAGACCTGTGCCCTGACAAGGATACATACTTAATGAACAAAATTGGTGTTTTTTCAAATAATTTTACTGGTTCTTGGGGCAGAATATAGTGTTAGATCTCCTTTCTAGGAGTTGGTACGTGGGCTCCCAAGATAGTGCAGCTTTTGTATTGCAAGGTAATTGAAGGAGTTCTGTGACTGTCTTAACTTTCGTGGCTCTGTGCAGGAGAATGATTAAAGAAACGCACGTTGTCTCCCTGTAAATTGCTTCTCAAAAAGAAAAATCGTCATGCACGTGTCCTGAAAATAGTCTAGACTGATTGAAGAGTCTCAAGGAATCATGGCTACTATTGCAAAGTAGCCATTCTTCACTGAGCAGTGACGTGTACCAAGTAGTCTGCCTTGCAATTTTCTTTAAAAGAAAGATTTGCAGATTTAAGTTTATAAGACCCTACTCTAGTGCCTTGATTTCTATGTTGTTATTGAACATTATTTTTTTTTTCATGGTCCCTTGTAACTCACCAGTGTTTTTATATTCTGCAACAGTGGGGGCAAGTTTTCTACACTACTTCAGAATTTAGGACCTGAAAATGCAGTAACTCTACTTGTATTTGCTGTGACGGAACATAAAATTCTCATCCATTCATTGCGACCCTCTGTCCTTACTAGTGTGACAGAGGCCTTAGTCTCTGTAAGTAACGTTCTTTTAATCATACACCTGTAAGGGGAAAAAAAAGAATGTTTTTTAGATAAAATCTAAAATTAGTAGTAGTACTATTAGGCTTAAAGGTTACTTAAAAATCTTTAGCAACATGAATTTTTCTCTCTAATGATATCCCACGAAGACAGAAGAGAGAGAGTAACTACTTCTGTAGTTACTTTGTATGTAAATATTGTAAATAAGCATGTTGTTTGGTCATCACAATGCACTGAATATGTGTTCCTGATTTTCCCAAATAGCACTGTATTCTCTCTTGCAGAAGAATTTTAAATGCGTGTTATTTTCCTGCCTGTCTTCACTAAGCATTGGTTTGCTACCTCCAGTATAATCAACTGTATGTAGTAAAGAGGGTTTTTTCTACAAATTAAACAAATTGAATTTTAGAGAAATGAGTGCATTTGTATCTAATAATCTCCATCTAGATTTTCAGTAATAATTATCTGCCAAGTTAAATAATTTTGAAGTGGCAGTTAGTGAAGTGTGGTTTATACTTGCATAGACCATATTATTCTACATGTTTAACCTATGTTTTTGTCTCTGCATATTTTCAAAGATGATATTTCCCTTCCACTGGCCTTGCCCATATATTCCTCTCTGTCCCTTGGCACTGGCAGATGTGTTAAGTGCACCATGCCCCTTCATAGTGGGAATTGATTCAAGATACTTTGATCTCTATGACCCTCCACCAGACGTTAGCTGTGTTGACCTAGATACCAATACAATTTCTCAGTAAGTATTTATTAACAATTTTTCTTCTGTGTTAATTTTTTTTTTTGCTTCCTGTTTTCAAAGGCAAAAACTAGCTTTTTTGGCAGAACTTTGAGGGGGTTTTGTTTGTTTTAAACCTCTGCACTTTCTAATATATCATCCCTCTTGAAATGAGGATGCTAGAAATGATATCTCCTGTTCAACATGGCAGAGTGGAGGTACAATCCTCATGGAACATTGTTGCCTTTTATACTATTACATTAAAATCTTATTGCATGCATTGTCATGTTTCCTGGATTAACCATATTGTGTCTCACGTCATTGTTCCTGGAGGAGAATAGTCATTTTTGGTTTTCATGATCAGCTTTCTTAGTGTTGAAGAAATTCTAGTATCTTCATATGGGCATCTGCTTGAAAATTACAATAATTAAATCATACTCCATATCGATATGAAGTATAGGAACTTCATGCTGAGAGTCAGAGATGTGAACTTTCATGGGTGAGAGAGTCTTAATTAAGACTTAGAATCATGCCATCATTAACAAACTGAAACAACAGTATTATAATATTTCTCCTTCATAACTGTGTAGAGTACTACATTTTTCTTGAATAGTAATTATCTAGTATCTAAAATAGTAGTAAGGGATGGCAGTGCACTGTTAAAACCATTGGGAAACAGTCCATATTGTTATGATATTCAAAACAAAGAATTATTTATTTCCTTGTGATGATGTGATACAAAAATAGAAAAGGGTAAGGCTTCTAATTCAAGATTTCACACTAAATTAATTAAATTTGTATTTCAGAAATAAACTTTTATTTCAGTATAATGTTTAATATACTCAGTATATACTTAGCGTAACTTCTCAAAGTCTTTGGTCAGTGTTCTTTTTGTATCATCCTCCTGTTGGTAGCAGTCTTTCAGCATTACTATGCTAACTAAAAGCTTTTTTCTTTCTAAATTTTCTTACTTGTGAGTTTACTTTTACTTCAGTAGTTGTGTGTGGATTTAAAGAAGGTTGCATATATTAAGTATTTGTAAATAGAAAATTTTGTTAAGGATTTTATGCCGATACCAAGTTTATATAGCAATTCTGCTCTGAAGTTTTTAGGAACTAGTTCAAACTAGGCTGGTTTTTTTTTTTTACTTTTTGGTTAAGAGGAACATATTTGTGCATTTCTTCTGTATTAGTCTAAGTAGCTACGTATTCATTCATGGAGAATAATTTCCAGTTATTGCTGTTTTCATTTTACTTTTAGCTGATTTTCTATGCATTTTCTTAAAACAGATTAATTCAGTTTCATTGTACGGAAAAAAGTGTCAGACAAAATGCTTAGAACTCTTGCAACTTTGTGACCGATATGGTCTTGAGGCTTGCTGGTGCCCTCTGTTGACAGAGAACGTTGTAATTTTTTTTCATCATGATAATGATATAAGAAGTCCAAATCTCTGCGCACTAAACACAAAGCCATTACCATATCAAATTGATTTTAGGTTATTACGAGCATTCTCGTCATTGTCTCCATCCTAGTTGAAGTAGTTATAGCTCAGAACATAGCACGCGTGGTGGTTGCTTGTGCAATGGCAGGTGCTTAATACTATTAATCAGTCTTTCATGAGTTCTAAATGGATTGATTTCAGTGCTAAAGAGGGTGACTGCATAATCATCATTCTGAAACATGGGGCAGTGGTTGGATGGCTGTGATCAAATCTCCGTATAGAAAGCCAAGTTTGACTTGGTTGGTTTTCAGTCCTGCTCAGTCCTGTTTCAATGGAGCAAATTGTACGTGTTCCTCAATTTCTCTGGTGGGATAGAAAAATCCTCTGTCCTATATACACACGCATTCCAGTGTATACTCATACTTTTTTTTTCTTCCAGAACTGGAGATAAGAAAACTATCGCATGGAAGATCTTACCAAAGAAACCTTGTAAAAATCTGATGAACACTTTAAGTAATTTATATCAGCAACTGGCAGAATGTGAGTGGGAAAGTACATAGTAAGATTTACATTGGATATAGTGTGCCACATTAACAGATAAATACAGCTGATTAAATATGCTCTTAAGTTACCCATTACACTAAACATAATGTTTTTGTACAGAATGGGAAAATCTGTGCTTTAAGTCCGGAGATTAGAACCCATATAGGGGCTTTTGGGGTGGAGGAGACTTCCATATATATGAAGGCAGTGCTCAATAGATATCCCTTTGTATTGATGTTATCCTCGTACCAAAAGAAACCCGCAGAGCTTTTATGAGAAGGGAATAGTAAAGCAAAGAGTAGGCCAGGACCTAATAAGACCTTTGTTTTGTCTTCAAAGCCTGCTCAAGTCTGCTGATGTCTTGACAATTGAGATAACTTTGACACTCAAGCTGAGAGTACTTTAAAATTTTAAGATGGAAATAAAAAATGTTTTATAAGTGTTGGGGTTTTAAATGTATAGCACAATTACTGGACATTTCTGAGAAAAAAATGGTTGTTGATAGAACCCTCAGATGTTGCAGAGCAAGGTATATTGAACCTTGATTTGAGAAAGCACAAAAATGCATAGGGATGATGTTAGTGAAATTCTTTAAAACAAAACATTTGGAAATATAAATGTAGTCGAGGCCAGCTGATGTGCTTGGGCCTCATAGCTAATAGGCTTTGTGAAGTGGGAAGGAAGTCCATCAGCACTCTGACGTTACCTGTCTGCTTAGAAGATGGTTTCCGTAGACGTTGGAGGGAGCCTTAACGAGCAATAATGCAATTGTAAAACCAAGTGGCAGAGACAGCAAGTAGTTAAGACTACATCAGAGTGTGAAAAGGATGGGGTTGATCAACACTGCGTGTTTGAGAAATACATACCTGGAAAGCATATTGCATGAGATCATTGCTCTCATTCATGAGACCTATTGTTACCTGGATTTAGGGCACTTTTTTTTTAAAGGCTGTTTAGACCTTCCTGGCTATCGATCATAGAATCATAGAATAGTTTGGGTTGGAAGGGACCTTTAAAGGTTATCTAGTCCAGCCCCCCTGCAATGAGCAGGGACATCTTCAGTTAGATTTCCTATCACTAGAATTTAATCTTGTCCCAATTAGAATGTACAGAAGCAGAAGTTTATTGGTGTGTGCTGCATAAAAAAAGTGTATAGCTGATAGGTGATGAAAATTGTCTGTTGCTTCAAAATTTTGATACATATTTTACTGTGAGGATTTCTTTAGAAAAATTTTTAAACCTTATGTTCTCTATAAAAATAGAGTAGTACTGATCTTAAATTCTTATTACAGAGTAAATTGCTTCAACATGATATCAATATAAGGTTGGCTATAATTATATTAGGTGGAAAGACAGTAATGAAACCATCCTTTCACTTTTCTGAGACATAATTAGAATGTTACCATACTTTGTGTGTGTAGCAGTGAAGACTTAGCTAGAGTTCTGATGGCTTTAAAATGTTGATACAAGTTGATACTTTAGGAATAGGGATTTTGCTAGATCTTTTAAAAAAATGCCTCCTTTCTCTCTGTGTCAGTGTTTTGCATTGTGTTGTGTTTTGATGGCTCTGCTTTGCATGAGTGGTGTTTTTCTGTGTATGTAGGTACTTAATATGTATAGTCTGCTTTTTGAAATGAAAGGCACTGTTAAAAAAAGAAAAATATACACATCCCATCTATGTGTTTGTCCCTAAAATATGCTGCTTTAATCAGCTCTTGTATAAATTTTCACATATTTTTATAAACAACTTTCTTTGAGGGTTTTTTTTAAGCTCTGTCCATACTGGTTCTCTCTGTTGCTGTAGTAACTAATGTGCTGAAAAGGTAGATGTATCTTGCTTTTGGGATTATCCAGAGATACACAAGTTGTGTAAGGACAAGCTGAATCCATTGTCGCATGTCATGGTTGAATTTAATCGCATATGTTTTAATCTGTTCCAAATTTAATGGAGCTCAGTAATCAGTGAATCTAGTAGGATAGAGAATTTTTTTTTTTACCAATATTGGAAAAAAAAGTGAAACATTATAATGTTGTTGTTGTTCACAGTGCAACAGAGACCAAGAGAAGATGCATTAATGGAACTAGCAATGAATGATTATGATTTTAATTCTGGGAAGAAATTGCATCTGTTAGATTTGGAGATCCAGGAAGCATTTCTGTGTTTCATGGCCTCAATACTAAAAGGTTACAGGTCTTATCTCAGGCCAATAACAGAGGCACCCTCTGAAACAGCCACAGATGCAAGTTCTCTCTTTGAACTACAAGGTAAAGAGTTATAAACTTGTTTTATGTATATTAATTTATTAGTTTAGATTCTCTCTTATTTAAAGAATGAAAAAAATTGCAGTGTTAGTGTTGTGAATGATGGTAGAAATGTAAGTGCAGAAAAAATTGTGTAGTAATGGAAGAGATTACAGAAAGGTTATTGCTCGTTGGTAGAATGTGTGCTGACTTTTGGCGAGGGCTTTTTTGGTTTAGGCATTCTTACGTGCTCCTGATTTCACTTTATAGGTTTCCTCAAAAGTCGAGATCGTTCACATCAGAAGTTCTACACGCTGATGACCAAAACTCAAATGTTTATTCGCTTCATTGAAGAGTGTTCTTTTGTCAGTGACAAGGACGCAAGCCTTGCATTTTTTGATGACTGCGTAGATAAAGTAAGCATGTCTTCATATGCATACAGTTTTTTAACTTCTGCGGTTGCTTACATTATCTGATATAGTACAAGCAGAATATATTTGACGTGCAAGTTTATTTCTATTTTTTCTTTTACTTCCTTTTTTCTAGTCACTGGAGCCTTCCATTTTCCTTTTTTGTTGGGCTTTGTTTCATTTTCTGTTTCAAATTCTTGAAAGTGTAAATAAAATACCATGAGCACAAACCAGAAGTGCTAATTTTCACATGGATGTAAGCTTCTGAAATACTGGCCCATAGTAAGAAGTGTAATATTCTGACTCTAAAGTAGTAACTTCGAGGTTCTTCATCAGAGAATTATATTCCTTAGATAAAACTACAAGCATTTTTATAGATTGTGCAATATTTCATGCAGCAGTTTAGGAATGGGGTTGATGAGCAGCACACTAAAAGATATAAGGCAGTCTCACTATTTTTTAATCATTATAAATAGAAGATTCCTTTACCATTTTCAAACAATGTGCTGGCCAGTTCTTTCTAATAGTAATTCTCTAGTTAGTCTTAAAAAATTTTTGGAAGGCTTGTACTAAAATTAAATAATTAAAACGAATCTTTATCAATTCTCCTTTCATTCATGCTGCTGTCACTTGCTTCCCCCAATTCAAAAGCACCTTGCTGACATAAATATTTTAAATATAGCACTTGTATTGATACTCTTCTCTTGGATAAGAATATTTTCTAATGACCTTGTTATCAAATATTGATGGCTATGAAATGTGTGGGTTTCTTAAAGTAAGCAAGACTTATTATGGTGTGTCACATACAAGCTTTGTGTAAGCTGACATTTTTTGTGGGTTCTGTTACTCTACCTTCGTGTTTGTGTTGCAGTAACAGAATACCTTGCTATCTGTTGCTGTGCTATTCTCGTTTGTAATGAGAAGGAAAGGCAATTCTTAAGGATTACATGACAAGGAGTGTGAAAGTGCAACGTGATCACAATTGGTGTTTTTCTTGAAATAAGCTTAGAACTTCTGCTGGACTGGAGCTCACAGAACGTTGGATTTCCCAGTTCAAAGTGGATTTCTTTTTTAGTCTTCTGTGGAAGTATCACTCAGATTTTTAAAAATCCTAAGATATTTATAAGAAAGGTCCACACTAGTATAGTGTTGAGCACTCTGAAGAACTAATTTTCTAAAAAGTACAGGTATATTAGCTTCTGAAAATTCATCGTATTTCCAAGGAGGATCTGCAAGAGTGTTTTGAGGCTGCTTGAAACTTTTTCCCATTAGTTTTTGTTTTCAGAAGAACTGGACTGAAACCCGCAATCTTATATCCCTGTTTGCTTCTATTGTAACATGAAAGAAATTTTTATGAATATTCTAAGAAATTCCATACCCACTTGTCATCTTACTTGCTACCTGTAACACTCTATTCTGGGGCACTGATGTTTAAGCAATGCACATGTTGCCTAGGATTTCCTGTAAAGTAGGTCACCTGCTGTTTGTTCCACAGGAATTAATACTGAAGACTATGAAAACTGCTATTTACAGTTTCAATTTATGGCTATTTCTGCTATGAAAGTGCAGGAGAGCTAAAAGGAGTTGTTGTTTTGAAAACAAATCTGAAAGCAGTTACGTTTAAGTGAAATATAAAAGCATGGTCTAATGGTATTTAATGTTCTTTATTGCTTTTGCTAGTCTCAATATTTTATTAGTAGTAGTTCTCAAAAGTGTGCTTCACAGCTCTACAGCATGAGTTGCAGGTATTCGTGGGTTGTAAATTGATGTAATTACAAACACTTCTGTAATGTTCACTCCATTATCCTATAGTTCAGTTAAAAAGCCTTCAGCACACAGTGCTTGCTTTGCTGTATGCCAGTTAGTGTTTAAAAATTGGAGCTCTGACAGGAATGTGCCTCAGTGACTAAATGCTATTGAGCAGTACTTTGTTTCCATTGTGTCACAGGTTAGTTCTCTGACTAACCTTAAATAGGATTTTTATTCAGAATGTGATGACTATGTAAGTGTCAAATTCTATCTGTTATGTTTCATTTTCTAGAATGGTTTATGAGGGCACTGAAGGTGATGCCCTAGCTAAAGTTATCGTGCCTGGGAATTCAAACAGTTCTTCTGAAAAAGTAATACTTAGGTTGGTGATGCCACTGTGAGACTGCACATAATCTGTGGAGCTGTTAGAGCTTTCACCTGTTCTAAAAGGTTAAGTAGCTGCTCGTACAGCTGAAGCAGAGACTCATCTGTTCTAATGCCAGTTATTTTGCTAGTTGATGCTGTGGGCAGCTTCTTTCCACTATAAAAAATGCGTATGACAGTGCCATGAGAATAAATCTTACCGAACACACTTGTACTTCTCCAACTTCTATTTCTGTCACTGAGGATTTCGTTCAGTTTTATTAGTGGGACAACTACATCTATGCCACTGATGTGAGGGAATGGGTTCCCATGTAGGATTTCTTTGAACAAGGATGAATTTGCCTCATCTTCTCTTTCCTGCTTCTTTCTTGATGTCTCTTATTTCTAATGCTGTGCTTAACAGTAACATGCAAAGTCAAAATACTGAACTATACCAAGGAGTGCTATACGAACTAGAGCTTTGACCAAGATGCTGTGTTTTGACCAGTCATCACATTTGAATGATTCCAACAGAGCGAATATTTATTTATGTGTTATGTCTTTCACTAGGTGAGCCAATACCTGAAAGGGTATGCATGAGAGAGTGAGGTCATGGGTTGAAAGATTATACAACACTTCCTTATGGGTAGTTATAAGCCACTGGGTTGAGACAAATTTTATGTACTGTGAAATTAGCTATCTATAAGATGTAATCTAAGCCCTGCCTCCAATAATTTATAAGAATACTTTAAGCTGAAGAGTACTCTCTTCTACATGTTATTTTAGCCTGGATGCCAGCAGCAGAGATTGTAATTGATTACCCATTTTGTCTACTGAGAGATACGGTGTAATTGTCTCACAAGCTTTTGTTTTTCCAGGAATTCAAAAATTATCTCAATTCAATACATATTTAAGGTACTGGCTTTGTTGTATTTCACTGGTGAAACTTGTAACTGTGGGGTTTTTACATCCTTAGAAGTATTTAAATTGCCAAGTAAGGTTTCGTTTATTTCTACTTTTCAGGAGCCATATGTTCTTGCTACTTGGCTGGTTCGATTTGCTAATACTTTCCATCTGTCTCATGCAGTAAAATGTGTAATTAAGAACACCTCTTTGTATGTTTATCAAATTTTAAATATTCAAGAATTCTGAAACTACTTGATACATTTTCACCTCACCAGAGGGAGAGAAAACTGTGGAATACGCTTCTTTTTGTACATTAATTCTCTGTTGCTAAACTCTTAAGGCATGAAGAACATGCATCCTTGGGTTCCACAGGTTGCTTATTCGTGTCTTTGAAATAATGTACCATTTGGCTATAATTTGGTTGCCATTTAAACCATTTAAATAATGGCTGTAAATGTAAACTTTGACAGTATTTGAGCTGAACACCAGGGCTATTAATATGTGAATAAAAAGCATGTTCTGTGCGCTAGGGAGTAAGCAGTTTTTGATAGTGCCAACTCTTTGAGATGGAGACGCGTCTCATGCCACAAGCAGAAGCAGCGCTTATGAGGTGTTGGAGGAGACACAATTGGTGACAGAAGATCAGAGACAAAGCAGTACAAATACCAAGTAAAGGCTCTCGGGTGGAACATAATGCGCATTATATTTGCTCTGTTCCTAGTGGTTTCTGTAACGCAATCAGTAGCAGTAGGAAGCTTGTAAGTTAAAGGCTTGTCTGTCCTTTTTCTCAAAGGGAAACAGTTCATCGTTTCCCAATACCTTGTTTGGGGTGACCAAGTTTTGCTTTAGCTCTTTATTTTTGTCTCAAGCAATGGAATGAAATTCAGTAAAATTGTTGGACAGTTTTCTCCCACTTGATCCTGCAGTTTTGATGCTTTGAAATTTGCTTGGAGCCTTGGAGTATGTCTCTGCTGCTGTCTTTAACGCAGGAGCATTAATGTGGGAAATGCAAATTTCTCCTCCTCTCTGCAACAGCCAGGCTAGCAAAGCAAAGATTTACGGTCAGATTGCCAGTTCCAAAGCTGAAAACAAAACAAGTGCAGCTGTAATTTATGCTTAATGATAGTATTATTACAAGTTGCCTTTGTTATCCATGAACTGAATTTCTACCTTAGCTGTGAGAGGACAGGACCACCCAGTATTTGCTGTATTTTCACATATACAACTGTAGAGTTATTTGAAAGAGGAAGAAAAATCATTAAGCTACTCTTCATGTTTCAAATTACCTTTTTTTTTAGAAAAACAAAGTTACTTCTATCCCCTGTAGTTAGGTCACACGTTTTTATTTCATTATCTCTTTGAATGCGTGTGTATTTCTGCAGTCTCTGCAAACTAGCATGACCTTAATGACTATGTAAGTGACTGAAATTGCTCAATAGTGTTGTTTGTAGATTCTGTGTATGTCAGACAGTTGGATAAAGTTTGTCATTGTTTCCAGTGGTTAAAGTAGAGGGGGAAAACAAAAAGCTCTTATTTTCATATTTAAGAATAAATTTTAATTTACTGCTGCAGTTGGAAACATAATTCCAGAAATGGTTGTATTCAGAAAGATTAACCTCTTTGTACAACTACTTATAGTATTTACCTGACAACAGTCAATTTGGAGCATAACATTAAACATTGATTATTGCGTTGGGGTAAAGATCACAAAAATGATGCAACACTTACTATTCTCATTATAACTTTGCAAGGCATCCTCACTTTTACGATGCAGTCCTTTGCTGATATGGGCTTTGCCCTGCTCGACCATATAGCTGTAACGGCAGAAGATACAATAACTAATTTTTCTTTTAACATAACTTCTCCAGGTAGATATGGACAAAACTGGGGAAACACGGCTTATAGAGCTAAATGAGTCATACAAGAGTGAGCATACAGTTTTCATAACACCACCTGAGATCCCTCACCTGCCAAATGGTGAAGAGCACCCTCTACAATACAGGTAACCTAAGGACACGGTAGGGCGCTAGCCAAAATCCGAACAGCTGCCCTTGCAGAGTTTAGTGTCTAGGTTCTTGTGGTAGCCACGAAGTACAGATTTTTCCTATCCCTTTATGTTGCTCAAGTAAAAATGTGTATGTAAAATGCCTAGTGTGCCAGCTCTTTTGATGTTTTAATGATTTTGTGCGTGTGTACACACAGAAGCAATAATACTTAATAAAGCTGGCTGTGTGTTCACATTACGCTGTGGTAGCAATTGACACTTTTTAAGGTTGAAATTGGAATTTAATGGGCCCAGTCTGTTGGCCTGCTGCTGTTACTGATAGTAATGCAAGCTGCAGATACTCTTTGGAAAGAGAGTACATTTCAAAGAATCACTGAAAACTGGTGTTACTAATTTAGTAATTATGTCAAATGAGTTTGCCTATTGGTTTCTTCATTAATTCTGAGAAACATTTTTAAATCTAATCTAACTTAATCTTTTAGATAGTTTGATATTGTTCATATTGATTTTTACAAACCTCTGTCATGTGATGCTCACTGGGGACTAAGCCACACAGATATTTATTTTATTAACTAGAATCAATACTAATGCATTTGACACATTAATTAAAGAAAATGCTATGAAAGCAAACACATTCATCAATTTAAGTTGCTTACACTGAAATAACAGGTTAAGAGACTGTTTGTGCAGGCTTATGAAATCATGCAGATGATTTAGTAAACCACTTTGTCAATGGTGTCTTTTAAAGGTTTACTTTTGTATTTTCTTTTTCCTGTGTAGCTTCTAGTGCCACTGTGTAATTGATTTCATTTGCTATTATGTGATGTGTTTACTTTGAAACTGCCTTACAGGAGTTAAGTGACACATTTCTCTTACAGCTATAATGGATTTCCGGTATTAAAACTAGATTTGTTTGAGCGACCTGAAGGATTTCTCACAGCACCAAATAACAAACTGTCCTCAAAAGCCAGTAGTCCCAACAGCCCATCGCCAATGTTCAGAAGAACTAAACAGGTACTTGCAGGCTTTCTTGTAGCATGAGGCACTTTGGAAAATAACAGCTCGCTGCCTTCATCTTGAGTTTGGCTATAAAGACTGACGGGTGGTGGCTGCAGCCCAACTAATGATTCTTCGCTGACACGGTGGCTGTAGAGTAGGCATGCTAACTGTTGTTTGGATATTTACCTGTACTTCTTGCCTACACTGTATCGTACAGGGCCCCTGTACACAGATTGTCATTTGCTATGCTGTCCCTGTACCTTCCCTGTTCTTCACGCTGCTCCATGAGCATAAACTGTTGGGCCTCCGCGTCCACTTTTTGATTGCTTTTCACTGTCCGGGGCTTTAAGAGGGGCTATAAATTTCAAATGTTTCTTACAAAAATGCAGACCAAAAGTAATAGACATAAATTTCAAGAAATGCAAGTTTTTAGGAGGGGAATACTGCACAGAAACTCTTTTTGGTATCACTCATTCTGCTTTCATTTTCTTTCTCACTTTATTGAATATGTTGTTCATATTAATGTTGCAGTTTCTGTAGGTATAATGATACATGTTCAGTTTTTAACGTGTAGGTTTGAAATGTGTGTGTAAATATACACAAATAATGTTTATGATTCTTTACAGGAAATTAAATCTGCACATAAAATTGCTAAGAAGTACTCATCCATACCACAGATGTGGTCCAGATGTTTGTTACGTCACTGCTATGGTCTCTGGTTTATCTGCCTCCCTGCGTATGTGAAAGTGTGCCATTCGAAAGTCAGGGCTCTGAGAACGGCATATGATGTGCTACAAAAAATGCATACCAAAAAATTAGATCCGCCTGATGAGGTAAAATAAGTCAACCCCAGAATTCCAGAAATAGCCCGTGGGTTTTATTGAGTGGAGTACGTGTTTGACTACAGCAGCACAATACTAACCGTGTGTGTTTTCAGGTGTGCTACCGAGTACTCATGCAACTGTGTGGACAGTACGGTCAGCCTGTGCTAGCAGTGAGAGTGCTTTTTGAAATGCAGAAAGCAGGTGTTGACCCCAATGCCATTACTTATGGCTACTACAATAAGGTAAGTATTTTTGAAAGAGGAGAAAAAAAAAATATGCATTTTTGTCCAGGCAAATAGAAGCAAGCAAAATAAGGGAACAGTTCAGATGTAATTCTGTCATTTCTAGTAACTGGAAGAAATACAAGGCAAAATAATTGTGTTGTCTTTTGTTTTTGTAGGTTTAGAAGTCTATAACTGCCAATGTAGCCCAATTTGAAATTTACATTAATGATTTCGCACCTGACTGTTCCTTAAGATGACTTTATTTGATTTTGATATTTCCAAAATAGGCTGTTTTGGAAAGTACCTGGCCTTCAAGCAATCGTGGTGGCTATTTCCTATGGATGAAAGTACGCAATGTTGTTTTAGGAATAGCACAGTTCAAGAAAGCATTGAAAAAGCTACCAGCAAGCACCTCACATACAGCCATTCCTGGTAAAGTATTCACAGCCTTGTCTTTTTTATTTTCATGCTGATAAGAAAATTATTTCAAAAAGCTTTCTGTTGTGAATGTGATGATAAAACCATTTTGGAGAAAAAAAAAAAAATAAGCTCTTGCCTAATTTTTTAAAAAAGTGCACTTTTTTGTATTTGAATCCAAAATAGTCTGCTCTTTACTTATTGTATCAGCTCTTCATGGACACAAAATATGAACCTGAAATCGATGTGATAATTATCCTAGTTCATACAATAGCCAATCTCATAACTGGCAGAAACTTCTGTCCAGCCTTGCCTTTTTTTGTTTTCCCCCTTTTTTGATGTTAGTTGAAGCAACTTTGAGTCTGGAGTACTGTTTGCAGGTTCTGCGTACCAACTGAAATGATCATGTTTATTTTTATCTAGAATGTAATATTAGAGGCTGTAAATTTTGGTTTTCTTTCCAGTAAAGATTTATGTTATGTTCAAATGGCTATTATTACCATGCTGGTGTTTACCTGTAGTTTGTGGTTTTTCATAGGTACTACTTTCCACAGTACTTATAACTTACTACTAGTAAAGCAAGATAGTACATTTTAAAATATCAGCAATATAGTTAGTTTAGTTGTAGTTGACCTTTGCAGACCTTTACAATATACATTTATACATGACGATCTGAATCATCTTTCAAGGTCCCTTCCAACCAGCGCTATTCTATGATTCCAAATATTATATTGCAATTAAATCTTTGCCCTAACAAACAGAATAGATACGATGACCTTATGGCTAGAGTATTTCTCCTACCCTCAGGACACTACAGCCCTACTTCTGGCTCTATCACTAACCTTCTGGATGGCCTTGAACAGATTTACTTTATTTCTGCCTGTTCTTCGTGAAGCTGACCTTCATGATAAACCAGTCTTTTGAAACCCATCTGTGCAAAGCACTATGTAAGAGCTTAGTGATGTTGGTCACAACTCAGAACGTGTAAACTAAGGAAGTGTAATTAGGCCTTTACTAAGTAACTGTCATTTTTATAATTAATGGTACTTGCTTTTGACATTTTTTTTTTTAAGAGATTTCTTTGCATGAAAGCATGTAACTAGAATGCATGCTGACTCTTCAGGCAATCCCAAAACTTTTCCATAAATTCCAGAATATTTTGTTATCTTTACAATAGTAACGAGGATTTTTCCCTCTCTGTAGAGATTCAGTGCAGCATCTTTAGGGAAAAGAGGGAAAGCGGCTGACTTTCAGCCATGTTGTACCCTCTTGATCCTGGACAGGTGCTTACTGTTATCTCCTAAACTGCATGAGAGTAACCTCCTAAAGATCCTGTGGGACTGCTGGAGGCTTCAGGTTGACCTGGACAAAGGACAGGGAATGTGTGTGACTTGAAGTGCTCACTTAGTATTTATAGTGAACAGAAACTTCATCTGCTTTGCTAATTTGCTTTATTTGGGTGCTAATGCTTTATAACAACCTGGAAGAGGACCAACCATGTTAGTGTTAGGTAAATTTGGTTCTTGAAATCAATCAATCAGACTATATTAGTTACACTTGGGTCAGTGTTTTGTCTTAAGAATAACCAGATAGTGACTTGAGTGTTTCCAGTGGTTTTTTTGGGTGGTGTTGGTCATTTTTATTTTAATCTTATTTTGCAAACAAACTTGTGGTTGCTGCTGCACTGTTTCAGTTTTTTTACTTTCTAGAGTAAAACTGAGAATTACGTGCATTAACTCTGAGAAACATACTACGCTAAAATGAAACCATGTTTAGATGCCTCTTTAGAGTTCTTGAAAAGACGTGATGTTTTGATCAAATAAACTAGGCAACAGAATCAAAGCTAAGCAGTGCTTTAGTACAGTATTTAAAAAGAAATGTTGCAAATTACCCCTTTAATTTCATCCTGTAGAGCATTGCTTCAACGTTTATACTGTAAAAGTAAGCCAATCATTTTTCTCACTTTTTTGTGGTAAAATGTTCACTGTTAATTGGAATGTACTTGATAAGAGGCCTTTGAATTACTGTGGATATTCAATTTATTCTGTTTAACAATGTCATGCTATTAAATACCATAATCAGCTTTTTCTGTCCTTGCCCTGTTATGATAGGGGGACTTTCAGACTTCGGCAATAATACATCATTCAAAGAAGAAGCCAGGCAAGGGAAAACTTGTCTTCAAGATATACAAGAACAAAAAGAGGACAAGAGAGAGAGTGACTCCAGTTCTCGTATGTATCTTGTGAATACAGATATCTAGTTCATTGTGGATAAATAGGGATTTCAGCAAAAGCTAAGTGGGGCAGCTGATTTTTTTTTTTTTACAGTGAGTGTATGTGATAATACCAGTTTGTGCCCATGCCTTAAGTTCTTTTCTCTAAATGTAATTTTCTGGACGTCTAATGGTTTAACTTCTAAAATTACAGTTCTCTTTCCCCCCTCTGTTTCAAATAAGTGATAATGGTAATATAAAGGCTTAATGATAGTTACAGCTTAATGTTTTTGTCTTTTTAAAAAAATTGCTTTATAGGCATAATCTACAGGAAAGCCTTTTCTACCAGTCTGTTTTCTTTATAAATCCCATAAGAGAAGAACAGCTGAATTTTTGCAGGTCTGTGAGAGCAGGTCTAAATTACTCAGCTCCCTGGAATTCTCAAAATTTAGGAGATGCATCACAAATGAGAAGGGCTTTGGATTTGCTGTGAACCTTTTTTTTATTTCAGGTTTTACGTCTGCTGCTCATGATTCCCTTAACTGCAGTTGAGCAGCATAGACTTTATGCAAGCATATAGCAGATCATATTGTGTAGTAAAAATGTGTAAGTACTATGGATTCCCATATACATTCATTGAAAATACTCTTCATAATAATTAATTACTTAAATTTTTCAGTGTGCTTTCCCCTTCCACTTGAGTTAACTATCCCCTTGTCAAGTGGAAGTGGTGTAAAAGTATGAGAAAATATGGAACCAGAAAAGTTACTTCAGTGTTTTCTTTTCACTACCATCTGCCTTCTAGCATCATTTTCTAGTATCTTTTTCTTCAGTTTACTTGAATGTTTCTGTGCAAGTGTTACCCATGGTCATAAGAACATACCTGTAAGATGGCAGGTAGGTTATTTAGGTTTAATGAAACCTTTGAGGACACAGAAAATGTGAATTCTGCTGAAGGCTTGTACATTTTTTAGCCATAATTAAGACAAGTTTGTGGTGCTTTATAGTAATATTATGTGCTGAAAATGTTTAGTACTTTTGAGTACAACTTGAGAATATTCAGTTGCTTGAATTCCTTTAGAGAAGTAATTGTCTATTTTGGGTAGTTACCTGACAACAGAATTTGTGTCTCATATCTAAAAGAGGTGGACATAAATACTGCAACGTTTGCTTCATTTCTCTTGTGTAGTCATGGTCATGGGGTAACGAGATCTGTATGAGCTCGTTGGCCCTGAGCTCTTGCAAAGGCAGGAGAAGATACTCTTATGCCTATCCTTTGCAAGTGAACAAGGGTGATCTTAGTCTCCACAACCACCAATAATTTTGGTATGCAAGTACTGGTTACTTGGACTCTGTGTACAGAAGCTTATGGAACCTCCAGTTATAAAAGTAATGCTGGGAATTAAATATCCATAGTTCAGTTGGGTGGAGGTTTTCAAGCTGGAACAAGTAGATATCAGCCTGTGCATCATGGGATATGTACAACATGCTGTCACTTAATCCTGCATAAAGTATAGGTAATGGAAACTTGAGATTTAAATTAAGTTGCTTTGATTCTAAAGAACTGTCTGTCCTTTTCTATATACAGTGTCCGAAGTGGAGAGCACAAAAGGGAGTGGTGACTGCCTACCTAAACTAAATTATCAGAACTCAAGTAATGCCAAAGCTGCTTCTAGCATAGTGCGGCTCAACGGTACAGTTGACAATACCATAGCAGAAGCTAGCACAGGTGAGTGGAAGAAAACATAGATTTTGATTCTTGTGCAGTTTGGTTTTTTTGGAATATATATATTCCATTTCTAACAAGATCTCTAGTGTGCCTGAGTTCTCTTGTCCACAAAACTTATAATATTTTATTGGTGTAATGGCAGTGGCTGATGAAATTTGTGGGAGTTAGGTTAGAGTCTGCATATACTGTGTCAGGGAGATGCGTCTGAATATTCTGCATTTCCAGATTTTTTTCTTGTTTGCTTTTTCTTTTTTTACTATAGTTAACATCTGCTTACAAAATCCCATGTCTTGGGTTTTTTTATTATAGCCTCCAGCAACTAATAAATTCCTTCAGGATGGACAAGAGGTTTCTATGCAGTACAATTAAAAGAAACTTTCAGGCATTTTCACAAGTCTTTAGTAATGTCAGATCTGGTTATTACAGTACTGTCAACTGTGCTTGAAATACTCTACTATCATACTTTAAAGTCTGCATCTTTATGCTCTGGCAAAACCATGGAGATTTCTCTGACAGCTCCTTTTCTTGGCTCTATTTCTAATTCATCAGGTTAGAAAGTGGTGTGCTTTTTTGCCATTTCCTAGATACCTTTGCTGTCCCCAGCTTTCAAACCTTTTAGTAATGGAGTATGTCTCCAAAAGAGGAAACTAAATACATCTGAGTCTCTTCTTGATGGTGTCTCTCAAAGTACTCTTGAGTTGTATAATTTGACTCCCTTTTAAATGTTTTATCGTCTAACCCTTCCTGAAAGTTATGACTATGGTCAGCTCAACTTTGCAACCACTAGCACAATACATAGTGAATTCCATCTCTCAGTGTTGTAAACTGTTTGAAAGATGAGACAAATTTGCATTGTTTTGTAATTTTGTTTAGTTTTCTTGCATAGCAAGAAATAAAGCACCTTGTTTCATCTGTTTTTCAGAGAATTCTGTAGGATTGCTGTTTACATCATCTTTTGAGGATGCCAGTGAAGCAGAAGTTATAAAAAGTAAATCCTTAAGAAAGAGACATAAAAGCGCAGTAGAACCTGACTTAAGGGAGATACCATGGGAAAGCAGGAACCGCAACCTGAGCGGAGATGGCTTAGTGGGACTCATGATAAATAGAATAAATCAGGAAGCAAACCCTGGAGAAATTGTTGAAAAACTGGGAGCTGATGCCAAAATCCTATCTACTGCATTACAGAAAAGTATAAGGCCAAAAACTCTTAATATCAGAACTTCCTCCTTAGGATCTAAGAGAGAAAGCCTAGAGAAAGAATCTAGTGATGAAGACGCAGCTTTTGATGGCAGTTTTACAGATAAAACAGAGTCTCCTGTTATCTTTGATCTGGAAGACTTGGATGCAGAACCTGAAACATCTACAGCAGTGAAATCCTCCAGTGAAAAATCGAGAAGGCTGCAAAGAAAGAGCAGCTTTCCAGTAAAGCCAGTTGAAAAGACAGATGTTGAAACTGGATTTGATCCACTGTCTCTGCTGGTTGCCGAGACAGAACAGCAGAAAGAGGATGAGGAGGAGGAGGATGATAGAAGTGTTTCTACTCCATCTGCAAGACGAGATTTAGCTGAAGAAATAGTCATGTACATGAACAATATGAGCAGCCCTTTGTCAAGTCGTGCCCCAAGCATTGAGTTGCAAAAACCTTATGATGACAGAAATGCTACTAAAAAGAGCCCAACAGTAATCCGGCCTTGTAGGAGGTCCAGCCTTCCCCCGAACTCCCCAAGGCCATCCAGTCTTACCAAATCCAAGAGTTACCATGCAAAAAATGAAGAAAGACCAAGAGACAGGCTTTGGTCCTCCCCAGCTTATTCCCCAAACAGTCCAGCGAAGGAACAGCCACAGGATGCAACTAGTGCGTTAACGCTTGTGTCTTCACCGTCATTCAACTTGGATACGCTGTTAACGCCCAAGTTTGATGTTCTAAAAAGCAGCATGTTCTCTGCTGGGAAGGGGGTTGCAGAGAAGGCTAGCAAGTGGTACTCAAAATTTACAATGTATGCTGCATCCTCAAAGGTAAATTTTTACAATTACTTTGTTCCCCCCACAAAACCAAAGTTCCTGTAAACTAAGGAAAAATCTTTGTAAAGGTTTAATCACTGACTCCTATGTGATGAATCCCCCATTTGAATGACAAGTATCATGGTAAACTATGTGCATTAAGTTGTTTTAATCGTGTTTGAATTGCCAGGACCCTAATTCTATTGTCCTGAATCAATAAAAAATTTTGGTCTAGCATGGGCTCAGAATGGGAAAACATAAGTATACTGCAGTGCGTTGACAGGGCAGAGAAGACTGCTCCACCTTCCCTTATCTACCTAAAGAAAAAAAATACGTAATAATGTTTTTAAGTCTTTACAGCTTTTATGAGGAAAGGGGATTCTGCTTGTATTGATTACCAAAGTGACTTAAGGCTCATTTTGAACTGAGGTCATTTGGTTAGAATGTTCTGTGCTGCTACCAACTCAAACCAAAACTCATTTTGTTCCTAGTCCTTGGAATGAAAATAGGTGCAGTTTGCTGTTGGTGGACTGTCTTAATGTGCTTAAAATCAATCTGAGACTAATTTACTAAGGTGTCAATGATGCCTTGCCTATCCTAATGTATTCCTATGACTGCTGCTAATTTTTATCGCAATGGTGGGAAAAAGTTATAGGATTAAAACGTTTATGTTTTCATTTGCATATTTTTATTATTATTTAAAGAAGAATCTTTAAAAAAAGACTCCTCGTGCAGCTATTTAACTCTGAGTGAAACTTGCCTTGTTTCACATGGGTTCTGAATACAGATCTGAGTTGAATGATTTTCCAGGGAGGGAAGTTCATGCCTTGACTTTATGGAGATGAAGAAGGCTGACTCTTATTTTCAGAAATATTTTTGCTTTCTTTTCCTTTACTCAGTGGAATTTGTTTTCTTCTTTCAGGATCAAAATTCAGACCGAGCAAGTGTTTCATCTCTTGGAGCTCTGGACTCAGAATCTACTTCTCTAACTGATGAAGATGTTTGCAATGATTTTGAAAGTGCTTCTCCTCAGGAGAATACCACATCAGAAATTAAGGGTATTGGCCTCAGCAGGACAAGCCTAGAAAGCTCAGCTTCCCACGATGGCTCATCAAAACAATTTGACCAGTGTGGTAAGGAGACAGCTTTTGCATTGCATTCATTGATCTGAACAAAAATACTCCAGTTTTAGAAGTTGTTCTTTCCTAATTCTCAGTTTGGGATCATCCTAGTCGTTAATCCTTTTTGTGGAAGAAGTAAATTTTTCTTTTCCTACCCGCGAACTATTACTCATACAGTTATGTCCATACCTATGGATATTTTTATTGTAGAACCTTGGTTTGGGTGTTCTTTCTGGTGGAATAACTTGCACAGTAACATCCTGTCCCTGAATAAGTTTCTGGATGCTACAGCTATGCAAATAAGAGACCCCTTGGGTCCTCCAGTATTCACATAATCATGTTATTTGTGTAAGCTGTACAGCTCCAGAAAACATCTATAAAAACTTTCAAATGGTAACTTTATTAGTCTGTTTTCTAAAAATAGTAAAAATCCTTTCTCGAAAATTATCATTTTCTATAAGCCACTGCTGGAGCTGATTATCAGACAGACTTCATTTTTTTTTTTTCGTAATCTGCTCTGGATAATTGGTAGTGACTGTTACATCAAATTCTGTACTACTGTCATTGCGGAGTGCAGTCTGTTAAGCAGAATTGGGATGAAAGGAAGATCTGTCTACTGAGATCCCTCCACTTGGCACCTGGAGGAGTATGCCCAGGTTTGGCTCCCTGGTTTGCGGGATGTGGGGGAACTGGAGAGGGGCAGCGAAGGCTGCCATCGTGGCCAGGGGGCTGGGGCGTCCTGAGCCTGAGGGGAGCCTGGCTCGTCTAGTGTGGCGAAGAGGTGCCTCAGGGATATCTGTGGTCACAAGCAGCACCTCTTATCCTTCCTCAGTTTTTGTCCAGACAGAAAGTGTGGGTATGAATTACTTAATCTGTAAAATTTGTTTCCAAGCTACGAACTGTTGTAAAAGAAGAAAACTGAACATATGGAAATTCTATGTTGGTAGATTTTATTTTTGCCATTGTTGGTGCTGGGCAGACGGCGGCCTTGCACTCCAGCTTCACGTTTCTTTCCGTCTGAGTATATCTGATTTGTTGCATCTTCCATCACACATTTTATAACTGCAGTATTGTTTTACCAGTAAAACAGTTTACTAAAAATGCATATTCTGAATAACTAATACTTTCGGTTTCTTCTGTTAATAGGTTCTCTTTCAAAGTTCCCTTTACCTGACAAATCAGAGTTGATATCTTCTTGCAGTACAAGTAGTACCAGCGTGTTTCAGAACTACGCTATGGAGGTACAGGATGATTTATTGATTTTTAATTGATAGGCCAAAAGCATTTGTCTTTAAATATAAATGCTATCTGAATCTCTGTTTTAAAAGTTCAAAGCTTAAAACTAACCCACTGAAAGATAGATAAATATTTCTGTGACAGAGTATGTTTCATTTCAAATCCTGCTCTAGAAGTGTCTTTATTGCAGTCACATCTTTTGGTCCTTAAAGCTGCATTTCTCAAGAGTTTGAGAACTGGATGCTATTGAATTCAGGCTTCTAAATCCCTTGCACAGCTAAATTTGTTTAAAGTGAAAATACCAAGCTTTAAATAGCATTATACGTTTAAAAATACAGACTAGATGACTAGCTATTTCTTGTTGTAGCTTCTAGTAAGATCATTTTGCTTTTCACTATTACGCTGGTTTGGGGTGGCTCTTTTTTCTTTTTTTGTTTGTTTGTTTCAGTGGATTTAGATTAATGACTGGTCATTTTCATCTTTTTTTCCCCTCATTGCTATTATACTGGCAGTCACTACAGAATAGTGTTTGAATTCTAAGAATAATTTATGTAGCTGCATGAATATTTCTGTAATATTATGTTTGCAAACAAATTACAAATGCCATGTTATTGTTAATAAAAATATTATTGAATAACTGGCTGGTTTTACTCTGGGAAACCATAAAAGGATCACCTAACCCACTTATCTAAGGTATGTTTATTTCACAAGCATAGTTCCAGGTCCCAGTTTCCTTACTGCAATAGAGCAAAGACCTGCATTTAATGAATTTTTCAGACAATGTTAGGTCCAGTCATTTACCATATCAGCTGTCTGCTAATGCAGTTTGGATTTAAGATTTAATAGTTGTTCTGAATTACATAAATTTAAACCCAAATGTTCCAGCCTAAAGCCTGGGAACAGATATGTGGCTGAACTTGTATGCAAGTGGTGAGCAGTATTCATCTAAGGGCAAAGATTTTGGCTATATTTTTAACTGCTTTTTAAATGAAGAATGGTTTTGAGAATGTGTAATAGCGGAGTTCTGTTATCTGCTGTGTGCAGGTCCTCATCTCAAGCTGTTCACGATGTCGAACTTGTGACTGTTTGGTTCATGATGAAGAAATCATGGCAGGTTGGACAGCAGATGATTCAAATCTCAATACCACATGTCCATTCTGCGGCAATTTATTTCTGCCTTTTTTAAGCATAGAAATCCGAGATCTTCGGCGACCTGGGCGGTAATAACATTATTTGAATTTTCCTCAATTTTGAATGCTCATAATTGTGAAGTGGTTTGTTTGTTTTTTAGATAATATTAAGCTTTTGCTTTCCCTGCAGTTACTTCCTGAAGTCCAGCCCTTCTACAGAAAACATGCAGTTCCCATCACTTTTTTCAAATCAGAGCGGGAAGTCCTGTAACACTGCAGCTACTGTTGGCCTTGCTACATCTCTGATGTCTGTTCAAGAGGATATAAATTCAAATAGGTAAACCTGCTTTTTCTGCATAGAAATTCCTCAGGTTCTCTGTGGATGTGCATGTATTCCTCATCAACAGAAATAAATTTAATAAGGTACTGTCTGAAGAGGAGAAATTGATTGGAGAGAGGATCTCCTTGCTGCCTCTCCCTTATCTCCGAGTTGGCCACGTCATGCTTTTTCAGCATGGTGTTCACCATTTCATCCCTAATGTAAAAATTCACGTAGGCATCTGTAATTCTGCAAATTTTATGAACTCTTTTAGGATGTTTGTGTTCATGTATCAGTGCAAGGGGGAATAAAACTTGCACTGTAGCATGAATGAGTGTGGTGGCTGACAAGGTAGAATTTGAGGTGTCAGGTCGATTATTTCCAGTTTATTTCTGTCCGTTTGTGTACATGTTTAAGCACTCAGAGTAAAACAAAAAGCTGAGATTCTTAATGATTTTTTTTTTCCTCTAGCAAATCTAAGCAGCATGACAATATTTGTGCCAGAAGTATCCAAATCCCCTCCGGAAGAAGACAAAATACCTCTGGGTCAGAATGTACAAGTCACCCTGTAGCAAGGAGTATCAGTACTTTTGGTCCACTGGAAGAAGATGAGAAGGAGAACCAGAAGATCAGCCATATCATTCCTACTGGTAGCCTGCCTGCTACTTTGCAAGGACCAACAGTGTGTAGTTTTTCTACCTTAAATGTCATTTTTTTAAGTGTGCGATAGATTAGAGAAGTGTGAAACAGCATTAATTGGGAGAACAGAATTAACCATCCCAAATTATGAGAAATACTAGGCTTTATTATTTAAACTAATATCAGCTGTAGCTTTTAGATGTTGGTGTGTCTTGTAGGGAGCAAAAGCATTCATAAGACTTTGTAAAGACAGTTACGTTCCAACTAACGGCCTTTTTTTCTTTTTTACCATAGGATTCCTTGGGCCTAGAGTGGCGCTTACCTAGTCCTGATCCTATAACAGTTCCTTATCTCAGTCCTCTAGTGGTGTGGAAGGAGCTTGAGAGCTTACTTGAAAATGAAGGGGATCATGCAATAACAGTGGCGGACTTTGTAGATCATCATCCTATTGTGTTCTGGAACTTGGTGTGGTATTTCAGACGCTTGGACTTGCCTAGCAACTTACCAGGATTAATACTTTCGTCTGAGCACTGTAATAAAAACTCCAAGGTATGGAATCATATAGGAAATACCGACATGTGAAGAATGCTTGCTTTCCCGTATAGGACATCATTAGATAATTCGGTAACTTTTAGAAATGTGTCTTGCAATATGCTGGGCCCAGTCCTGAATTGGTAAAGAATGTGTCAACTGAAGGAAAATACACGTAACTCCGGAACTGGGGCTCAGCAGCACTTGTGTGGGGTGTCAGCTGTTACTAGTCACACTGTAACTTGTGATCCTCAGTTACAAAGAAGATAAGTTTCTAATTGGTTTTATTGCAATTTGATGACTAGTTAAGTAGTAGAAGGAGGAGGAAGTTACGATTCTAGGACTGTAGGAAGATTTGCTATGTCACTGACATCCTATTCAGATTTCTCTGGTTTTACAGCAGTTTTAACATTAAAGCTTTTTACCATGAGGCCTATAGATTTGAAGGTACATTTTAAATACAGAAGTCCCCTGTCATGGCTTTGTAATAAAATATCTTTATGTATGCATTCTCCTGTTCAGATTCCACGAAACTGTATGTCAGAGGACAGTAAATACGTTCTGATTCAGATGCTATGGGACAATATGAAATTGCATCAGGACCCAAGGCAACCTCTGTATATTTTGTGGAATGCGCAGAGTAAGCTTTGTTTCTTGTGGGTTTTGGTGGTATTTTAAAAGAACAATTTTCATTTTGAGCAACTGAAGAACGTGTCTTGAAAAAAGATGTCTTTGTGGATAGTTCACGCAAGATACATACGTGATTTTTGATCATGCTACTTTTTGTCTTGCAGGTCAAAATCGCACTCTTTTGTTTGAGAGTGAGTGTTAAGTTTGGTGTTGCTGTTCTGTGTGACTTGTTTTGGGAGGGAGGGTGGTTGGTCTGTTTAGTCGTAAACTGCTTGACCGAGTTTAGTTCTCCAGCATGCTTCAAATCATTGACCCGTATCTCCAGGGGCTTTTTCTTCGTTGAGAAGGGAGGAATGAGAGGGAATATGTTTCAGTGATACATTGAACTTATATTGACAGCTCATCCACTTAGCTTGTTTTCTTATTTTTAGAATTTGCTTGCTAAGAATTTTGTTGCCAGTGTTGGATCATATGCCTGAAAGTAGCTCGTGGCCCATTACAGCGGTTGAGTTTTCTCTTATGTGCTTTTTCTTTCCTTATGTTGATATTATTTTGACTTGATGTTTATTGTTCTTTGTTCACCACATATATGTCAATGTTTTCACAGTTTGTGTAGCTTTCCACCTTTTTTTAATAACTTTCTACTTGCTACACAAAGAACATATTTATTCTTACAGCATTTCTAATGTTTTTCAGCCCAGAAGTACCCAGTGGTCCATTTATTGCAAAAAGACGATGACTCTTTTAATCAGGAGCTCTTGAGAAGTATGGTGAAAAGCATCAAGATGAATGATGTGTACGGACCAATGAGTCAAATATTGGAGAGATTGAACAAATGGCCACATATTAAAAGACAGAGGTAAGAATCCGAACATGACTAACTGGAGCAAGGTTGGACAACAGTAAGGCTATTGTAATGTAAATTATATTTTCATAGTGTGTTTTTTGAAGAAAAAAGCACTGTTTTCCAGTAGTGTTCTCAAATTTATCACTCAGCCTGGTAAATATTCTTCTTTTTTGTGATAACTTTCACAAACTTATTTTAGAAATAAATTGGGGAAACTATTTTTCACTTTTTCCTCTCCCTCTCCT
Source organism: Phoenicopterus ruber ruber (assembly GCA_009819775.1). Taxonomy (NCBI): domain Eukaryota; kingdom Metazoa; phylum Chordata; class Aves; order Phoenicopteriformes; family Phoenicopteridae; genus Phoenicopterus; species Phoenicopterus ruber. Next base: position 3,305,266 of record CM020225.1, read on the forward strand.
CTTTACAGCCACCTCTTTTTCTTCTTAGCTCTGAATGATGGGAAATCAAGTAGGGATTGTGTATATGTGTGTATACTTTGTTATTAAATGTTACTTGTATACTAATGGGGTTTTTTAAATAAAAAAGCCCTATGCTTGTTCCTAGGGTGCATGGGTGGATTTTTTGTTTGTTTTTAAGTTTCCAGTAGAGAACAGAAGGGGAGCTAGGAAGAGAGGTTAAATTTCATACTTAGGAAGAGGTTTTTTTCTGTTAGCAGTGGAATTACTGAAAATTATTTCCTATGAATTTGTGTTTCTTGCATGGATTTACTGATTTTTATTTATAATAAGATATACAGCACCTTTTTCAACAGCTAGAGCATTGACAAAGTGTTTGTTTGCTTGGCTGCCTGCTTTTTCAGGGTAATGTAGAAATGCAGAAAGGCAAGCTCCTTACCTGTTAGTCGAATTTGGTGGAGTGCCTTAAGCGTATGCTTCACCCTGTGTGCACTTACGGCATCTACTGATGTGCTGGGCGTTGCATCAAGGACCTCCCATGAGTGATCTCCGTATGTGGGGAGTCCAGGGCATTTTCCAGAGGTCAGAAATGACACCATTTTGGAGGTGGCAATCAGGAGTTGTGTTCAAAATGCCACTTTTTAAAAATAAGTTCTCTTCAAATGCTTCAATCTATTTTTAACATAGATTACTTTGTGGTGTATTATTGCAGTATATAAATTGACATTTCTTTTTACAATTTCAGGAGCCTTTACAGAGAAATACTGTTTCTTTCACTTGTTGCCCTAGGAAGAGATAACATTGATATAGGTAAGTTTTATAAATTATTCATATAAGCATAGATGACTAATGTATGCAAACCAATTTTTCAGCTTCAAAAAAAAAAATCTGTAATTAGATGTGTGTCATTCTATAGTAAGTGCTGAATAAAAAGGACTTTACAGTTACTTTCCGCTGATAAGCGTACTAACTGTCGTCATATTTGGGTTGTGGGTTTGAGCATGGTCTATAGAAGTTGTTTTTCTATTTCTGCAGATGCTTTTGACAGAGAGTACAAAATGGCCTATGATCGTCTCACAGCTAATCAAGTGAAGAATACTCATAATTGTGATAGACCGCCAAGTACTGGAGTGATGGAATGCAGAAAGATTTTTGGAGAACCATATCTTTAAATATACCTAGATAAAGAGGTGATATCTATGATGTATACCTGTGTAAAATAACCACTTCAGTCACAAGGAACATCTCAGTCTTCAGTGTTCAAGAACGTACGTACGAATGTACTATGGCAGGCGGCCTTGGAAAAATTAGGCCTATCTACAGTTGTGGAAATGGACAGAGTGAAAAATGGGCCAAATATTATTTCCCTGTCCCTTGTCCTTTCTGCAAATCAATGCGTAGAAAGGAAGATTCTAAACAAAATCAGTTCTTTAACTTGGGACAACATATTACAGTTCCCTTCTTCAAAAAAATTAAGTAACAGGTGGACAGAAACAATGCACTGAAACTAATGTGAGCGAAGTAAATTCTTCAAAATCTATTGTTTACATAGAATATTCATGATGTTATGAAGAGCATACAAAGTTGTATTATACATATTTTAAATTGTTTATAGTAAGTTGATATTTTTTTAATTTTTTTAAATTACTGGAGTGAATTTTAAATGGACTTGCTGCATAAGCAATACAGTGCTTATTTTTTTTGCAGTACACTGCTATTTATAGTAACTTGTCCAGTTACTTTTTGAAGAGTGATTTGTTTTTAAGGCAGAATAGAAAACGTTAACTTCACCTAGACAGTACTCTGGATACAGGGTTTCTCTCATGCACACGTGGGAAACGTGTTACCACAGCAATCGGAAGGCAGGTCTGGTAAACTTCTGTAAAACTCTACTAATGAACACACTGATGTCTCTGTAAAACACTTCTGTAGAAACCTCCTCTTCCCTTCGCTCCCCGCTCCCTAGTAACGAGAAAGGATATTGAAGAGTCCTGCAGGTTATGCTATGGGATCAGTACATCTCGGCTGTTGGCATTTGTTAATGTGACCTCATTACAGATGTGAGGCAAAGCGAATGAGGGCCTGCAAGAAGTTCTTCATAAACACGCGGTGTTCAGAGTCTTGGTGGATGTGTTAGAAACACACTAAATATGGCACGTACCTAATGCTAATCCAAAGCTTTTAACTAAAGTACATACAGCAAACTTGCTACAGGGAATATATAGGGAATGTAACTTATCGGGGCATCTTGTGCATAGTTAGTTAAATGTACTTGGAATGTTTGGTCTCTATTTTACAGGCAAAACAACTATTTTTTTTTTTTTTCTGTGAAGAAAATCGCTGTGTCAGTCCTTGTGGTGGAGTCAGGGCTTTTGACTCATGTTTTCTTGTTCTAGAGATTTAAAAAAAATTGTTCTGTGCTCTTGGTCACATAGCGACTCCTCACCAGAAGGTAGGCTACAGAGAAAATATCAGAAGTCTTGTATGGAGGTGGGAAAACAGACATTGAATTGTATAAAACACTCTAAACAAATTAAACCATGCTTTAACAAATAGCTTTATTTTAAGTAATCTTAGTGGTTTTCCAATTCTGATTTCTTTTATCTGTTGCTGTTACAATACTTCTAAATATTCAGCTGTTACATTAGGTTTTATATTTCAGTCTGCCTACCGGCAGGTATGTTTTAAAAATCTCCTTAGTTTGCAAGTGTAATAATACAGCAATATTTAGTTAGGCAGAAAGGAGATAAACTTTAAAGCTCACATTTACTTCATTAAATGAAATAGAGTGAGCCTCTTAGAGGCTTAAATGAGAAGTAATGCTGCTATGAAGCTCTGTGTAACCTCCTCCCAGACCTCTGTAAAGTAGTAAGAAGATGCTGCCCTAGGGACAAAGGACTTACAATTTGTAGAGCTGCAGGTATATGCTGATGCTAATTGCAAGATGCAGTCTTGTTGGGGGTAATACCTCTTCTCTAATTTGCTGCTAATTATGTAGCTGACCTTTTTGAAAGTATCCCCCCCAGAGGTGGAGCTCGCAATGCTACACTTTACCAACATTTTTCACATTTAATTTATTTTAACAGTTTAAGATGCTCTCTTTTGTACTGCCACGCTTGTAAAGTACTCCTCGTGCATGAAATATAGATTCTTTTTTCACCCTGGTCAATGGTAAGCAGTGTATCGGTGCAGGGTGGATACATACCCCCTTCATTCTTCGGCACTATTGTGGAAAACACCAGGTTATTTTTTTAACATATTCATTGTAAGTACCTATCAGTGTGCATGTGTGCTCTGCTCTGTACAGTAGGTACACTCTATTTACCGAGTAAAAGTTGCATACAGTAGTTGCTGTGTACATAAACTCACACGTACTTGTGCTGTGCCTAAGGCAGCGTTCCTAGCCCTTTGCGGTTCTGTTTCCCACGCCATTTACTGCTTGGGGCGGCCACTGTTTTGTAGGACCTTCAAGCCATGAAGGAGGGCAAGTGCTTTTTCCAGAGCTGCCGTGGTGTGTTAGAGGTACTGAGCTATGAAGCAAGCTTCACGCTTCCTCTTTTAGTGCGGCAGAAGCGGCTGAGCCTGGTCTCTAACCACCTCTCACTCCCTAGGACGTAACGCTGCCACTGCGTGTGCCAGCACGGGGACAGACGCAACACTTGTCATACGTGGCCCTCTTTCTCCCTCCTAGTCCCAGCTTCGTCGTAAGTACTTCCAGCTGTCTTCAGACTTGTAAAGCCCACACGTTTGCCACTTCATTCAGATACCAACAGTCCTGCCAGTATTACCAGAAGAGTGTATACTGTACCCTGAGGAGGGTTGTGCGCGCATCCTTCAGGCGAGCAGTCTTACTGCGTGCCTGCGTCCTCGGAGCGGCACTCCTGAAGCGTTGCTGATGTTTATGTGGGTGCGCTTTTAAATCGCTGTGTCACGTAGTCAGTCACCGAGCGAAATCATTATACGTAATGAATTGTTTTATAAAGTCTGTTGCAAGTCGGTCCACTGTAGAAATACTCTAATAAAATGTAGTTGGAATAGTGGTATACTTCACGTGGAAAATTTTCCTCATTCGAGTCATAATGTTCAAAAGGTAGGTCCTGAGGTGGATAATTTTTAAGCATCATACAATTCAATGTTGAAACACTTTTCAAATCTCACTGTCCTTTATTAGAAAAGCAATTTGAGTATATTTTCCAATACCGCAAAGATGGATAAATAAAATATGAGACATATTTTCAATTTAAAATTTTGTATGAACTGAATTTTCTCCTTTTGTGTACTAAATAACGCTTATGTCAAAAACCTTAAACAAAGGTTTTACATTTGCAGTGCAATATATATTTTGCTTTACTTACGGTTCCACTGGAATAATTATTGGAGATGAAATACCGAAATGTGAATAGGAATTGTGCTGTTTCTCTGACACTGCTAACTGTTGCCCGTTTTGAGAAGGTTTGCTGTTGGTCCAGTTACAGCCTAACGAATTAGATTTCCACCGGCGAATTAAATGATTTGTACCCCAAGAAAGAGAAAATTCCTGCACGTAAAATCTTTGTATAACAAATGGGAGATGCAAATAGTAATAATAGAGAGGGGTATTTCTGGATATTAGCTCACTGGGATTTAAAAATGGTACTTTGTTAGTCTGCAAGCAGCACTTTTTAACTGAATGGTTGTAGATTTGTAAATATGTAATGTTTAAATTTTATTTACCAAAAAACCAGTATGTTGGATGTTTGCTTTGGTTTGTAGTTCCTTTAAAATATGCAAAGTCAGTGTTCACAATGTTAAGGTTTTTTTTTCTGTCTCATCCAAAAAAGAGGTTTTACAGTGAGTCAATAAAAAGCTTAAAATCTTTCTGGTTATTTTCATTAACATTTTATTAGATGGATTAGAATGACAGAAATGTCTGCAGCTCTTAACTACGTTGTTTGCTCCTGTTGAGGCATTGTTAACAATAAACCTTTCAGGTTTGTTGATGATGTAAGTGGCATTCTTTCATCGTGGTTATGTAGAAGACAGCACTAACAATGGGAATTAGCTCTAGATACCATAATCTGTAAATTTCGGAGTTTAGTGTCAGGATGAAGACAAAACTCAAGCAGTTCAACTTTTTGTTGTAGTATTTCTGATTCCTGGGTCTAGTTTTTTAGTGGCAATGTGCTATTCTAACCCCAGATCCGTTTAGTCCTCTTACAGTAAGATGTAAATCCATATGACATCACACTTGTGCTGGTGGCACTTAGCGTAAGTTTTAGGGGTTGTATTCAAGATCGGGTACAGATTTGAAAGGAGCCATATGGGTTGTTGTGCAGCTCTCGAAGCCCGTGGTGTTCTGCATGCAGAAATAACTCTCACTGCTTTGCTTTTTCCTTGAAAGCCTTAGTGTTCCGTTTCCCACAGCTTAAGAGGGCCAGCAAAAAGCTTTTCTGAAGTGCATCACATGTTCTCGGAGGTATGCGTAGAGCGCCAGTTGCAGATGCTTCAGAGTGGCATTCGCTGAAAGGATGAAAACTACCTCCGCGTGAGGGAAGTCACAGCAAACTAGCTGCAGCAGCACCTTGGGAACCGCTCTGCTGAGGGCTTCTACGCAGCGTGAGGGAGTTCGCTTCTGCGGTGCGGAATGTGTGTCCACACGCTGATTTTAAACAGGGTAGTTCTGTAAGGGCAAGCCACAGAGCTCCGATTCTGTGCCCACTGAAGCGAAGCTCATTGATTTCGGTGAGTTTGAGCAGTTTACTAAGTAATTTAGAGTCTGTTCCTGAAAATACTACTGTAAGGAGTGAACATTCTGTGCTGAAAATCAGCTCCGTTAACTGGAGAGGAGCAGCCATACTGAAAATGTCACGCATCTGTATCATATCGGCCTTCCCACGAATGCCTAAATACGTATGTTTGGTATCGGTCACTGCATTATCTGATCTTTTGTGATCCTAAAGAAAACCAGTAGAGGCCAACATACCACTTGAGAATTATTTTTATTGTTTTAGTACGTTAAAGATATTCTCAGTACGTTTGTTATAATTCTGGTTGCTTTTTTCAGTAGAACAATCGCTACCTTAAACCCCTTTTGATACATCTTGAAGTGTCCAAATGTCATACAGATACTGGGCAGGATATTATCTTGTCTTCTAACATCACACTGACGATCAAAAACACGAAGTAAAGAGCAAACATAGTGAGCCCCAGAAGCTTGTTCATCTTCCATTTACACGCAGCGATGGAGATGATCACAAATAGGAGCATGAGAAACAGGAGAACAATTGCGCAGAACAAACCGTTGCTACTGACTGCGACTGGACTGAGCCCGTTGAAGACAGAGTAAAGGAACCAAGGAACTGGCAGACTGCAAGCAAAGGAAGAGCAATGGAAATAAATGTCTCAAGGCCGCTCATTTTCTGCATCAGAACTAAGCAATTTTTCCAGACTCTTACGGAAAAAAAAAATGCATGATTGCATTCAGTGCAACTCAGCATAAATCTAAAATTGATGTTGTTCGTGTCAAGAACTGCACTTGGATAATACTTGCGCTATCATAATGTAATCCAAGAATCTGAAAGGGTTTGTAAAATAATACTTATGAATTAAGCGTCTCGGCATGCTCTCGTAAAGTCAGTCCTGGTGCTTTATTGACAAGAGAGACAGGCACCGAGCCTTGACTGCACAGGATCAAGTGTCTCTGACCGGGCAAGCGTCCGGTCTGTAAATCGTTGATGGTAGCCAAAGATTTGCCGCATTTCTGTCTTGAAAAATCTGTTCTTTTCTATTGATTCAGAACTAGGTGAAGACGGTGGTGCTTCTGTTCTGAGCTACATACCGTTATTTTAAGCTGCAAACAATGACCTGAACTATGCAACTTAATGTTCACTCTGCTGCACTAAGTTATAAAAACCTGTCTTTCCTGACTAGCTTAGGTTTTTAAAAAAAAAAAAGTAACTGGTTTTCCAGCTGCCCTTTACAGCCAAAATGAAATTAATTAAGACCCTGTTTGGAATAAAACCAGCTAGCTCTGTCTTTCAGAAGAAATGCATCTTTAGCATTGAACTAACACTCACCCAACAGTGATATCGAAGATATTGCTGCCTACGGAACTGGAGACAGCCATGTCCCCTAAGCCTTTCCGTGCCACAATGACGCTGGTGATGAGGTCGGGGATCGACGTTCCGGCTGCCAGGATGGTTAGCCCCATGATTTCCTCCGATATCCCAATTGTTTCACCAACCTAACGAGCACAAAGAAAGTCGGGTAGGGCTGTTAGGTTGGGAACATGGGATTTAATTGCTCTGTGCAGTCTTTTAGGTTTCGTGCCATCTTTGAGTTAAAATATTTGAATCCCCTTAAACGTGGTAGTGTTTTTTCTGCTTTATAGGATGGAAAGTTAAATTTCACAGTGTCTGTTGACCTCTATAGTGTAGGGCATCTATAGGTACACTATAGACTTGCTCTATAGCGTAGGGCATCTGATTGCAGCGTTGCCAAGACTAAGCAAGGTCAAGTCAGTTACAGCCCAACTCTTCTGTCCTGAGTTCACCTCTGCTGGATGTCTCCTACCTTCCCCCTCCAGATTTAACATCCACTGCGTAGGTCCGAGAGCTTGGGGAAATGACAGTCTTTGGATTTACGGCTCGATCAACTATACCGTGAATGTGCAATATGTCACTAAATACAAATGGTGGGTCTGATGCTACAAGATGGGAAGTGTTATTTCCCAGAATACCAGGTGAACATTACGGCGATGGGTGTTGAGATCATTTAGCAGCTTCCAGAATCAGAACCTGTATTTTCCTAGAATTTTAATTAGGTGAGGGATAATTATGTTCTGCACAGAAGCATTCATCAATGAAAAGGCAGTATTAAGATAAATCTTGACGGCACTTTTCCTTTCACTGATGCACAAACTCCCTTGGAAGCTCTCGAAAAAGAATGACTCTTTGTCAAACCGAAAAGAATGAAATTGAAAATTCCCTTTTGGGTTCTAACAAAACAAAGTTTCCACTGTTTTGATGGATGACTGCAGCTGTAATTCATCAGATAAAATGCCACAGCGACACTATTCCCTCTCTCTCCATCTACTTGTTCTGAAATGGTCTTACTTGCAGAGTGAAAATAAAGCCCTCACCTGGTGAGCCCACCACACCATGAGGTAGGAGAACACAGCAATCCAGATGATGGATCCGAAGAACGTGATGACAAAGAATTTTTTGGAGTCCTGTTAAAATCAAGTTTGAAAAGAAAAACATGGAGAAGTTTCAGGAAAGTTAACAATCCCCGATGAAAATTATTCACCTGAAACACTGAAATCAATTGCTTTACCATGGACCCTGGTCTCTAATTGTATTTATTTTTTGTCAACTTAATTAGATGACCAATAGTCTTATGTGGTTTATTAAATTAAGTCTCTGGAACTGTGCTGTGCTGCAGCTGGGGCTCCTGTCCCACTCCCTGCAGCATTAAGAGCACTTTGAGTATGCAAAGACTCTAGACATGGAAAAATAGAGCCAGGGACTCTTCCCGAGAGGAAATCTATACATGTTAATGAATCCAGTAGCAGAAGGAAGACGGATTCTTACGGGGTTTCTAACGTCAGGCATAGTGCTCCAGAGAGGAAAGACAATGGGAAAGAGGAAGAGGTAAATTGCTTGTTTTTTCCTGGTTTCTGGCCATTCAAGAGATAACGGCTCATCGTTTTCCTCGTCATCTGTGCTGTCATCACTGTCTTCCTCACTCTCGGAGCTGCTGTCTTCTGAGGTATCGCTGTCTGAAGAGGGCTGTGGATCAGAAAAAAAGAAAAAAAGCGAATACGTTTTCACACTCCCGAGGAGCTGCAGAGCATTTGTTCACCGTGGCCTTGCCTTGGCAGAGGTCGCACTTGTCACGGGGCTGAGGGAAGCCACAGCCCACGTCGTGCTGTTGTGGGACAAAACCCAGGCACGGCCTCTCTCCGTGCTTGTCCGTTACGTTCACGGATCTGTATCGGTTAACTAGAACCAACCTTTTGACACAAACGAAACATTTACTGTCTGTCCTTGAGAACCTTTCCTCATCAGAACAGCCCAATTCCATCAATTGAAAGGAGGGATTAGGGAAACGAACAGAAACGTGTAGTGATGAGCGCGGCCAGGCAGACACTCATGCCTTCCCCTACGTTGGAGTAGCCCTCTGACCTCAGAAGAGTCATCTGAGGAGAAAATACTATACAGTGTCAGTCGGTGTCATACTTTGGACCCCATTTGTCTTTGTAATCTGAAGTGTTTCAGCTAACACCTTCATATATCTCGTCGCTACACACACAGTCTATTTATAGCCGCCAGTTATGGGAAACGGGTTGCGTCCTCTCCCAAAAGCTCTAGAGAGAGGAGGGGGAAAGTACACGTGAGGTTTGGTCTGGACTGAGCACCTATTGCCTATGATACTTATTTAAATACCTGTCCATCTTGTGGTGCGTCTGCCTTCTGTTTGTCTTTGCTGGGTTCAGAGTCGCTGGCAGGAGTTACCTGAACGCTGCTTGGTGCCTTCTTGTCCTCTTCTGCTAAAAGAGATGAGAAGGAATACTGGTTTCGGTCACCTTAGCGTCACCTTCCCCTTGGTCAGCAGGGAGATTTGGGCTTCCTAAAATGTGTGGCATTCAAGTTAAACCCGCTCTGATCGCTTAGGTTTTCTGTTTGTCTTCTGTGGATTGTGATCAGTAAAAGCCTGGCAGAATCTGGCCCGCTTGGCGTAGAATAATACCTTGGTGCTCCTGTGACCTTCTATCTGAAACGGCTGCGAGAGGCACATGCGTAACAACAGGGAAGTGCTAATTATCTGATCTACAGCTGATGAGCGTGTCTTGGTTTCAGCCCGAAGATCTTACTAAAGCATCCTTAAAAGCCAGAAAGGATGCAAAGCTTTGCTTCCCCTTTTTTTCTAGTAGAGCACGGCATTCTCCAGGGAACTGATATTCTTTGAGGCTTCTGAGAAATGGCTGTTATGTGCTGCCAAACTTTAATCCCTGATCGTTTGGTAGGTATTCAAATGCAAATAGAAAAGCGCTGACGCATCCAGGGAAGTAACTGCAACGTCCTCTGTGCTGTTCTGCGTGAACCTGCGTAGCCAAGGGGAACACGGGAACCTCTGTGCAGAGTGGTGCGGAAATACGGATAACGCAGCGCAGAGGCGAGAGGGAGCGCCTGGCGCTCTGCTCGGTCACAGCAAGGGCCCTTTTCAGGCTGCTGCAATTTAGGTTAAGGGCTCCCCTCCATATAGTCAAACGCGTCAAGACAGTAGGATTGTGTCATCCCGTGAATTGTGCCTGGATCGGGCGTTACAGGGTATCTTGTCCTGAACTGGGTCAGCTGATCCGGTACAGTGCCTCACGACTGCGCTGGGGAGCAAGTCTAGAGGGGAGGTTTTCAGAAATACACGTTTTCAGTGAGTGCCATTTGGGATTTCCGAAACCAGGCCTTAAGAGAATTCACGTGGGATACCTTCAGCCCGATGTGGGAGGTGGAGCGATAATGGTTTTGGAATGTGTACGGCTCTATCTATGCACCAACAAACTTGGTGGAACATGACATGGGGTGCAAATTCATAGTTCAGGGAAGTCAGTGTGGAGCTGATAACCCGCACCGAGAATTCACTTGTTTCTTAAACACTATTTTCCCCAAGTTTGGTCTCATTCACGTGGGTGAGGCCCAACGTTGTGAGGTACTCGGGTGACTGCTGTACTGCAGCACGGTGCTTGCGGAGGTGGGACCTTCCACACAAAAGTTTGCTTGTTTTTCAGAACCTCCAGCCTGGCTGACAGCACAGAGCCGTGCTGTAGCACAGGCCAGCTGGTGCCTCCCCGTCAGCTCAGAAAGCCTGTGTATCAGTAGTGACATAGAAAACCAAAAACTATTAAAAGGGAGGATACACAGACCCTTAGAATTGAGACAGACAAAGTCAGTGCGGCTTTTCTCTCCGGAGGAATCCTTCGTGCTCTTCTGCAAGCGTGCCAAATTTCCAAGCTGAAACGAAGGTACTTCGTTTTAACGAGCACCTCATTTGCAGGGTCTGCCAAAGATGAGCAGCACAGCAGCACCCAACTGCTGCCTGTAGCGGCCTGACTTCCCCGCCTCCACCCTTCTGGTGGCAATTTACGCTACATCCTTGTAGCACTTTCTGTTTGGATGCTCTCTCACTAACCGCCCCGAGACTCCTGTGGGGATGGCTTTTATTGCCCACTGTTAGCGCACATCGATTGATTTCTGCCGCGTTATTATAGCAGCCATCTGTGACCAGTAATAACAGAAAATTTGTGTTAGACCATAGTGTTTCTTTGCCAGCCCTCGGGTGTTGCGTGCTGGGAAGGTGAGGGATTGCAGCGCAAAACAAGGCAAACGGCACTGACTCTTCTTGCACTCACCTTCTGGTTTCGATCCTTGGGCAGCCAGAGTCTCTACTTTGGCCTTGGCTATGTTGCTCAGGATGTCAACCTTGTCTTTAAATTTTGCTGTGGATGAGACGGACACGTTTGTCAGCAGGTGTCAGCTAAGCAAAGCCCCGCTGTACCTGCCTCCCCCAACACACGCACGCTCTCTTGCCCCGTTCCTCTTGCACGGATTGCAGTCAACACTGACTTGCGAGTTGTCTTTCTGGCTCTGGCCCGAGGTTTTTGGCTGCTGCTAGTTGATCGTAGCTGTTTTATTTAAATGCTTAGTACTATGGCAATTACGCCAGCAATTTGACACGCAACCAATACTTTCATCTTTAAGAGAACCTAGAGGGAAGAGAAATCCTTTCCAGTTCAGTAATACAGAGGATATCTGTACTTCATAGGAAGCAAATGTAGAAAGAACAGAGGAGTTTCGATGCAGTATCATTTTGTTCCCAAAGGACTGTTCATTTTTTTCAGGCTAGATTATGTGCAAGCTAAAAATGACACCTTCCCTCTGCCGTGTGGCTGCTGAAGAGGCTTTACTGTGCTGCTTGCAGCCTGGCGACCTGATGGTAAGGAAAAATAAAAACCTTTTATGTTCCAGTTATCTGGAAAATGATTGATTTCTCTAAGTATACACCAGTGTCTCCTCTGCTGGAGCTGATCTAAATTCCTGGTATCCAGGTTCAACATGGCCCAGGCTACTTGAGAGATCATTGTCACCAGTGCAGTGTCCAGTGCTGTATTCCTGGGACTGCTGAGGACTTCGACCACTGTAATCCGTGCTCGGCTCAGCTGAGCTGCTTTATTACTGTTTTACGGTGAACTGTCAAACTGTGTGTGCGTCTCCATAGTCAGGTGTTGTGCTCAAATATCTCAACTCCTGCTCTCATTGAAAGTGAGCAAGTCACTGTCTCAAAGAAAAGCCTCATTTTAATCTAACCTCTATCCTCTGCTGAGCTGCCGGCCCAGCGACTAAGCTGAGGGTCACAGGGTTTGCTCGTGGACAGCAGCCACAAGAAATTGGCCATGCTATGCTTGGCTTGTGTGCGGGGCTGTAAATTAATTTCCTCTGAAAGTTTTATCACACTGATTTAATCTACTGTATGCAACCAGAACGTGCTGTTGTCATTTGCCTCAAGGGCAGGGCCCCGTCACTTTATTCCTCTCCGTGGTACTGAGTTAATAGAAATAGCAGGTGCGAGGCCCTGAGTCCTGCAGGCAGACCTACCGCTCTGAGCTGAACCTCGTGAAAATCAGTAGACTCTGGTATAAGTCCAATAACTGGGACTGGCTCAGACATTAAGGCCTCTCAGGGATGAGTCCTATTCTGGTGAGATTCCTGTTACTGTCTGCCAGAAACATTTTTCACCAACTGGGATTTGCACTGAACCCTGGAATGGCTGGACAGAGACGAAACGATGAGCTCTTCTCCTTTGAAAGGCTGGCTGGGACTAAAGAGCTCGACTCTTCCATGCTCCTTGTCAATATTGAAGCCTACCAGAGGGGATGTGAAGCCCTTTGCATCGTTCCCCCTCTGCTGATGCTAAGCACGAGCATACCCATCGGTGCAGGGCAACGAGGAGGTGACCGTTTGCTCCCAGTCTCCTCTAACCACTGGGCAGTGCATCCTTCTGTTCAGCTTTTCCCAGAAGCTGTTGCAAAAGCTTCTGTCAGCAGGGTCAGGGCGGTCAGGCTCAGCCTGAAAGAGATTATATAAATTCGAGCTCCTGGCTTCCTGCCCTCACCCAGGCCGCAGGCTGCGAGCGCTGACCCGAGCGGAGCCTGGGAGCATCTCTCTGTCAGGATAAACAGATTAGGCCCAGGCCACTATCCAGTTCTCATGAGATCAGCCTCATTTAAAAAGGTGTTAATTCCTCTGACACACATTCCATGCAGGATGGACTGAGATTGGAGGAAGAGCTGGCTCTAAGCCGCCCAGATCTGCAGGTCAGCATGGGGAGGAAGGATATCTGTCAGCTCAGCCCTTGCTAGCGCTGGGGATTAGCTGAGCGGGGCAGCGCGCTGGCTGCTCCAGCAGCCGGGGCAGGGCACTGCTGGTGCTCCGCAGCCCCGTGGGCTCAGGCCTCGCGGAGGACTGCGGTCCCCTGGGGCGTTCGCTGCTGGTAACGCTGCCCTCTGCTCTGAGAGCCCGTCACCGGGGACGTGCCTGTGTCCAGGGGCCCTGCGATGCTCTTCGGGAAGATTCCTGTCCTATGGATTGACAGCATCCAGGCTGCACTTAAGGCAGCAGCTGAGCTTCTACCTTGAGTTTGGCTCTTATATTTAATTAATTCTTTGGCCCTAATAATTAATCTAACAGGACTAACTTAAAATATGAACAGCGGGAAGGATTTTTTCTTTAAAATTTGGCATGAACCTGGAGGATTTGGAGATTCTGCTGTCTAAAAGTAGAAGTAAAAAAAAAAAAAATCTCACGATTCCTTTTGCCCCTTTGTATCATGATTCTCTTAAAACAAGTGATTGAATGCTAACGAAGCAAGGAGACACTAACTGCCTTCAGTGTTCTGTCTCAACTCTAGCCTGCAACACTGCCTTCTGCTCTATTCTGGTCTCATTTCCAGAATCATTAGGTTGTTAACTGGGGCATACCGAGAGCAGACAGCTCTGACAACCTTGCTGCTGGAGCCTTTTTCTTCATTCAAAAGCAAAAGCAGGCTTCTGTCTTCTTCCCAGTACGGCTAGAGTTTAAAGAATAATCCGATGGTAACACTGGAGGTTCGGAAACGAGAGGGTTCCTCAGTCTTTCCAAAATCCTTGTTCCCTTTAATTCCCCAACAGTTCCTTCTGGTGTATAGCTGGAAGATCTTGAAAAGATCTCAAAAAGATCTCATGCTCTGCTTCTATACACTTTCAGAGAAATTCCTTATTTTTTTTAAAAAGGGCACTTTGGAAATAAAAGCTTCTATCAAAAATATAATTCAGGACACAATGTAAATGTTAGAACTTCTAAAGTAGAACACCTAGTCTCCTGTAGATGGAGAAAAGGACTTAAGTAATGACCCCTTCCTAATACAAAAAGAAAAAAAAAACCATTCGGAACTTAATCCACTATTCAAATGAGAAATTTTGTTTCACACCAGGGGTGTTGCGTTAGGAACAGTGAAACAAAGTGTGTATTTCAGACTTACACTTTATTTCTAAGACCTCTGCCTCTGGCAGTTGGTTTTGGAGGCCCAGTGCTGGCAGGTTTTCCACATTTTGGACTCTTGCTGCCCTGAAACCATTTCTGTGCTGCCCAAATAAAATGCAACCGCAGCACGAAGAAGGAAACCCTACAGAGATCCTAATTTCAGTAGGTTAAGTTAGGAACTGCTGAGCGATAGTTGGCAACCTTTTTCTTTTGTAGAATGTTCTTTACCACAGCCTCTAAGTGCTGATGCTACAGGCACTGGCAAGAAGGAACAAGGACCCTTGAGGAAAGATAAATTGCTTTGGGATTATCTTTTATGTTGCAACCTAATTACAGAAATGCGCCCGGTACAGACAGTGCTGCACGCACTGCAAAGAGCAGGACTTTGCTGGTGAGCGGGGGAACGAGGCACCCGGCTGTCCTGAGGGTACCAAGAGGCTGCAGCACTGTTAACACAAAGGCTGAGCTTGCAGTCCTGACACGCCTCAGGGGGTTCAAACCCTTTCTCAGGGCCATCCTGGGGAAGTCACTTCGTCTTTTTGGCCAAGACCCTCGAGGCACTTAGGTTTCTCAGTCTATTCATAAATGATTCCTTTTCTTCAGACTCCCTTTTCTTTAGGTATGAATTTATCAGGGTAAGGAGTGTCTCCTACCAGATACACGGCACTTGGGACACTGGCTCCTTGATTTTGTATGCTGTGCTGTTGTAATCTCAGTAACTTTCTTTATCATTATCTTTTCTAAGGAGCTGTCTCTGTTCTGGCAGTGTTGAGTGGAACAGGATGTACCTGGGCCAGAGGTTTTGCCCTTAACTCACTGGCATGATCATAGCAAAGAGCATAAGAAATAACAGTCTTTTGGAAAGTGTAGCCCATCCTCGCATCCTCCCTGTTGTGAATGTTGGACTTGCTTAAGTACATATGGTCACACTCCCATCTAGTGGCTGCCGCCTACAGAGCCGGTAACCCAAAGTCTGCCTAGCTGAAACGAGAGGGGAAGTTCTCTTTCCGAGAAGATCCAAACTGCCCCCCAGTCCCATTTATTCAATATTCACAAGTCATGGCGATAACAACAGCCTCTTTAGCAGTGTGTCCTGGGCTGAGCTGGCTGGGGCGGCACTGGGCTCGCCTCGGCCTGGGCTGGCATCCTCGGGCCCCCACAATTCCTGCTGAGTCCCAGGGTTTCACCAGGACACCGGCCTGCACCACAAAGCCAAGTGTGTGCTGGCCTGGGCTGGGCAGGTGCTGCACAAAGACATTTAGAGGTGCAGGAAGGATGAGAAGGCGCTGGAGGGTCTCTGAGGGGCAGCAGTCCTGCAGGTCTGGCGCTTTCTGATGCTAAATGAAATGGCATGTCCTCTTGTAAGTTTTTGCTTCTATCCTTGTGCTGCTGATACCACCTTTTGGGGGGACAGGAGGCAAGACCAGTAGAGCAAACCCTGACGAGTCTGGCTCTTGTTTGGCTACCGCTAGTAACATGACGGGTGCCTTCACTAAAATCTATCGAAGCAGACACTTATCAGTCTTGCTGTCCTTATCAAGCCTCCTTTGTTCCCTCAATCAGTTGGTGCAGCTGGGATTTTGATCTGGAGAGTCCTTTTTGTAACCTCTATGATAGACATGAGAGGTGTTGATCTGCTTAGCTTCAATCTCTCTTTGAATGGACAACAGATAATCTCTTTAGAACAAGTAGGGCAGTGGAGGGGCGGGCATGTGCTGAGCTAGGAAAGAAAATCTAAAAAGCATCTTTTTTTAAACATGCTTCACCATTTCTTGGAAAGTGAACCTCCACACTGTGTTGGGACTAACGTTGATACAAAGCAGCACGTTAAAAGTTTGTGTACAAAGACCTTGGATCTGTCTGGCGATGTGGCTTCTCTGCAGCCTGGACAGTTTAAAAGAAGGTGTCTCTTAGTCCTGAGCTGATCAGCCCTTGGCCACGGGGAGCTGGCCCACTGCCTGCAAAGTGCTGTGGGTACAGTTTACCATGGCAGTGAGGATACGCAGTGTTGCAGGCGGACTTTTAGAGGTGCTCAGTGTTGGTCTAAATCAAGTACAGATTGGCTCAACCATCATAACTGAAACATGCTGTGTGTTTTAGATCTCAGCTGGGATTTTAAGCACTGTCAAAATGATAATTCTTCAAGGGTTTTAACTTCTGTTTCCTCTTCTTTAGGTTTATGCCTTGTGAGGGGCTGTGTGGGGAGGTGTATAGGTAATGAGCTCTCCCCGTGTTCATTTGCCCATTATAAATGAGGCTGACTGATATAGGTTGAGCCGCTCTTTCTCAAAAATGTAGTCAGCATGGAATGCTGCCATTCCAAGGCTGGGGTGAGGGCTGAGCTAAGGAGCGGAAGGAAGATGTGACAGGCTATGAGATGGAGGAAGCCTCATGTTTGCTGCTCCTGCTGTCAGAGGGTCAGCAGAAGATGGGGGACCGCAGTGACGGCGACTGCTCGCAGGGACCCCAGCAACAGCAGCTACTCCACATGCCCTCATCCTCCCTCAAGCAGCAGCTGCCACCGCAGCAGCCGCCAGTTTGGCACAGAGAAAGTAGATCTGGCAGGGCCAAAACGTGAGGTGTCTGTCCTTGCTAGCCACGCAATCAGAAGGGGTACGTCCCACCACTGCAGAGCTCCCCCACCTAACATCACCTGTGATACTCAGAGCTGCATTTCAAGGATGATCCCCAACACCCCGACATACAAAGGCCGCGTTCCCAGTTAAACTGCTCTGCAATCAGGGGCTGCAAACCCTCAGACGTGGAGCATTCACTCACCTTGTGCCAGGGGATCCAGGGTGTGGATCATGAGTTGGAAGATGGTGCTGCGCATTTGAGAGTTGTGTAGGGAGGCTGAGCTGCTGCCTCGCTGTAAGGCTGATGCAGGCTACGGAAAGGGACAATGCAGCAGTCAATAGCAGTTTCCTCCTCAAAACATCTCCACCGTTGGTTCGCCTCTGCCCTGGGGATGCATTTATACGGAGGCTGATCTCTCCAACCCAAGGAGCAGCCTCAGCATGGATTTTAAACAGCCTCCGCACTCAAGTTTGCAGGACAGCTGTCAGTACCGACCGTTCACAGCAAGAGACACGCTCCTGAGATAGCAGGCCAACCCGTCCTTAGAGAAACGCAATGGGCTCGCATGGACTCAGCGTCAATATAATGTTATTATAAATTATAATAATCAAAGCATGTAGTGCTTTTAGTCATAAACATATTAATAACTGTGTAGATGTCTATGCTGCCACAAGGTAATGCTACAGTCATGTCAGGTGTCCTGACTTAAACTCGAAAGCTCTGGTGCTTTGTTCTTACAGTCAACACCAGAGTCCTAATGAGCTTCTGACTGAACATTAATTAGTACAGGTAGGTTAAGTGCATAGAGGAACAAGCAGCATCCATACGAGAAAGCTAACACCTGTTATATTACGTACGTACGCAGCCACTACATCAGATGGGCCTCTCCGTGCAACGGCCGGCCAGCCACGGGGAAGACAAAGGGTCAGCAATTTAACGGGGAGCAGAGGAATGAGCTCTTCAGTGTTTGCTATGGGGAAGGTCTTTGCTTTGGGAGCTCAGGAGGAAAACTGGCCATGAGACCAGATACGAAAAGTCATGCTCTGAATTCTTCTATGCCTGTTTAAAGCGTAGAATGAATAGCACTCTGCTAGTCAAATCCACTTGGGAAGCCTGAGCTGTCTCTTAATTTTTACAAAAATTCCTTTGAGGACACAACTCAGCCAGATGTCCTCTTAAGCAAGCTGTGGATATTGTGCCAAGCACGGCTCGTTCTTTGCACAAAGCGGGATTTGGTCCAGGTTTCTTGACACAGAAGTTGACACCTTTATTCATGACCTGACAGGGGTTCAAAATACAATGACTTCAGATCCCTGTAAAGTTGCTTCGACCTACCTGCAGCTTCCTCCCATCTGCTGGCTTCTTTGTTCCTTCATCTGCAACTGCCCCACTGCTTTTCTGCATGCAAGCAAGAACAAAAACGATTGAACACCACTACCGCGTCACCTGCTTTTTCAGGATATAATGTCAGCTCTTCAGGCTACTGTCTGTGCGAAAGTGGGACAGCTAATACAAATGACTACGCGTGGATGCTACTGAAAGAGCTGAAGCCACGTGCTCTCCTGAAAACCATGTGGCCTCCAAGAGAAACAGGATTCTACCTACAGCTCCTCAGTGAGGATGCCGGTACCCGGAGGTGGGCTCAAATGGCCTCTACCATCTGATTCCTGTAGATACAGGCAGCCCCAGACTTCAGCCCCAAACATCCGTATCTTTACCCACTTTCCAGCAGAGGCAGAGTGAAGGTGCGAAGAGGTATTTTTTTCTCCATGTTACTTTCCGTATAGGTAATTTATTTTTCCCAAGGGTTAGGTCCAGCAGCTCTCTGTCAATGCTACTATATGCTAGTGAGAGTTCTCTGTAAACTTTAAGCGCAGGGTTTTTTTTCCCTTCAGTCTGAAGGGCTGAATTCAATTTGTGACGATTGGTGATGTCCACAGTGATGTATGGGCATAGCTGCAGTACCTTGCACATGTATCCCACTGGAATGTAAAACACATGAGCTTTCGGGACTCCCAGCCTCGAGCCCTGGCTGAAAGACAGACCAGGAGGAGGAAAGAAAAGCACTTTCTCGATTCTGTACCACTTCAACTATCCTCACCCCTCTTCCTTTCTTTCCTTAAATTATATGAAGGGAGTGCTGAGACCAGAAGGGGCAAAGCATGCTTGAGTGCCGGTGACACACATCTGACTAGCAAAGCATGCCAGTGCCAGAGGACAACTTGAAATCTAATGGTCTCTGCTCAACAGTTGGCAGTAGCACAGGTCAAGAGGAAGAAGAGGCAATAGGAGAGCTGGGGAGGGACAGAGGAGGAAGAAGTGGGCAGGCACACTCAAGAAGACAAATCCCCAAGTGTTCTGGAGACCGTGTCCTGGTCAGATCTGCTAGTCTGAATGGGTAAGTTCCTCTGGGGACACCTCCAGATACTCTCTTTGTCTAAGCAGTCAACTCTTCCATCAAAAGACAATGAGGGAAGGGCCCTGGTCTCAAATCTGGAGTGGGTAGTTACAGCCACAGACCTCCCCGTCGGAGCACCAGTGGCATACAGAATTGTGTCTCTGAGCACACACAGCTGCGGGCAGTGCACGGAAATGGGATTTGGGCATTTCGATCTTGTTGCCAGCTGCTGACTGGGAGAGGTGGCAATGGTTGCTAAAGGCTGCCAGACCCCCTTCCGTGCTGCAGATTGGGTAACAAGTGACACCACCAGCGCCCCAGCAACACACCCAACTTCAGAACAGGAAAAGAGAACTTCCTCCAACATCTCTCATCTGTAAGAGGCTTGGACAGCACCTCTTACAGAAGCCTTTTTCCTCTATTTAACACGGAATTGTCCAATCATGTTCCCAGACTAACAATGTGTTCCTGTAAGTGGTTTTTTTGAAACTCCTTTACAACAACCGAGTGAGCAAAATCCCACATATGTCTGTCTTTGAAAGCAGAGAAGCGACTGCAACTGGTATCTTTAGTAGCTGCAAGGGTAGAACTCCCTTTTAGCGGTGTTCTCTAATCTCTTAGAGTCTCTACTATCTAGATTGCACTTCTCTCATTTTATAACCATAATTATTGACCAGTACCTGTATTCTGAGGTTTTGTTTGAATATGCACTTTGTGAAGGAGATGCAGTTTTTTCTTTGTGCTTTACTCTAGAACGAATAATTTCCAACTTGCCCTCTGAACAATAAGGACACCAACCTTCCGTAAATGCTCTGCTGATGCTGCCTGCACAGCATTTAGCTTCTTGTTCAGCTCCTGCTTCACCCATTGCTCTAGGTACACGTTCTGTTTCATAGTGAATACGTATGTGGCATAGGCAGTCAGTAAGAGGAGGCTTTCCCACCAATCAATGACACTGTCTAGGAAAAACAGGATGAGCATCAGTAAGTCTACAATGTAGAATGAGATGTCTCTAAATAAGGGCCACCATGTCAGGTGGAGTATCTCCCTCGAGAAGAGGGCACAGGTGCCAATGACAAAGAGGATATTAAACACTGCTGAGCCCACAATGGTACCGATGCCCACATTGCTGTGTGAGATGAAGACACCTATGAGGGAGGTGAAGAGTTCTGGTGCGGATCCACCTGCTGCCATGAAGGTGGCTCCAGCCACATCTTCAGAGATCTGCAACTTCTCTGTGATCACTCCCAAAGCAGGGACAAAATACTCATCACACACTATGGCCAAGGCCACAAATACATACATCATGCCAAAGATGTGAAGTACAACCCACCCTTGCCTGCGTTCTTCCACACTGAATAGGTCCTGGGGATATTCTCCTTTGGACTCGTACGGTGGCTTTTCACCTGGGTAGCTTTCACTGACATTTTCCCGCTGGGGTGTTGTATCCACTGACGTAGTGATGGGCACAGTTGGCTCAGGATCCACATAGACACAGTGCCTTATTTTGGGTGCTGCTGTGACATTGCCGGTTACAGCAGTCTTGTTGCTGGAGAGGTCCCTGGAGGTCACTGTGACAGGGTCCGTGGGTTGGGGTGCTGTGTGCGGTGCTGGAAGGGCAGAGGGGCTGAACTGGAGCTGGTAGAGAGAGAGGACCAACACTATGGCAAGCAAGAAAAGGATTCGGTTCCGTTGTAGCCGCCTTCTCCGTGGTAAATGCATTTCCTAAAGGTTCAAAAATCAGAGCCGTGTCCAGAAGCCACTGAAGACTTCTCTTGATCAGCAGTTTGCACTTATATCCACCATTGGAGTTTCTAGCTGATCTTAAGCATCAGGAGTGAAACTGCATGACACAAAGTGTAGAATCCTGCAAAAGAAAATCTAGTGTAAAAAAATACAGTACTGCAACTTTCCACCATTTGGGTAACATTACTTCACTGACTGCTTTTCTATTTTTCAATAAAAATAAAAGGACTTAAACGAGCAAAGTCAGATCTAGATTCAGGTTTTGGTCTTTTCTTCTTTTTTTTTTTTTGCGACTGTAGGCTATGCTGATTAATAATCACAGGTTTGGTTAATATAGAGAGGAGTGGGATAAGACAGTCCAATTTGAGCCGAATTCTGATTCCACCTAATGCCCCTATCCAGCAGCTATTAAGGTTTGTGTTTTTACTTGAGTCCAGTTGTTATTCTGTAATATTAACAACTGGAGCGGTGTTCTGCAGGAGGAGAGGATATGGCTTCTGTCAAGGAACCTACTTTAAATTGCTAGAAAAGATGATGCTCTGAAGACAAGATCATGCCGTTAAAACCTCCCTCCAAACACACTAGTTATTCACCTACGTAACCTCAAGAGGAGGATGAAAACCGTTTGATCGTTCCCAGCCGCGCTGCTCCGTGGCTCTCCAGTCTTGCACTCCCACAGAATACAAACTAAGCAATGGTGAGCTTTTTCCTTTCAGTTTGAGAAGAGCAGGAGGAAGACTTGATTCTAGTAAAACCGCGGGTGCTGAATATCCATTTGTTTCTATGACTACATCTTTTCAAGCGTTTCAGTAGAAATCAGAACTGGCAAAGTGGAATTGTAATCATACCTTTTATTAGGGGGTAATTAGCATATCTTGCATAATTATTTGAACAGCATTTAGAAAGGGAGAGAAATTGTAAATGCCAGAGTGACAGAGCCTGCAGCTGTGACAGGATGGAGACAGTGATTTGGGGCTGGACAGAATTTACCCTTCAGTACTGGCTGAATGTTTTACCTTAGAATATCACTCTTCATGGATTTTTTTTTCCCCAGAGTGGGAACGCTACGTTATGCTTGAGCTGGACGTGAATCACAGTTTTGTAAGCCATTCTCAGATAAGCTCTTCATGCAAGTTAGCACACACTTACCCTCTTGCATAACACCCAGTGAAGTAATCAACCTAAATTTCTTGCAAGACAAGCATTATTATCATCTTCTTTTAAGTAGCTGGGAGGATCACTAAGGCAACAGTAATAGAGGGTCATGGGAGTACCTAGATAAATAGATGATACGAGCTTTGCTTTTCATACGTAAAAAGAACATGAACATGCACGTGGCAGAACTGCATCATGTAATATGTATAACAAATCGCACATTATTAGAAAATAACCCTTCCTAATAAAGATAAGAGAATAAAAAGAACGACAGAGAGACCAGAAGATGTAGGTACACATCCCTGTTTAAACACTGTTTTTAATTCTCCTCTCCAAAATGAGCTGCTTAAAAGACCTTTTGCAAGCAGAAACATATCTAAAGCTAGGATCAATTGTCAGAGCTCTCCGGCCTTTCACAACACCTGACCATCGGCCTCTTTGTTTCTCTGGTCTTGTAAGTTTAGCGGTTCTTTTCCGGAGTGCATTGCCTCTCACAGGTCAACTCCTGATCAACTCATTTCTCACTGCTTGGACTGTCTCAGTCATAAGAGATCTGAAGCAACCAAACAAACCTCCACAGCTTACCTTCCAAAGATGCTGTTCAAGAGGAAGAGGAGCACCAACTGTTGAGTGTAGTGCTGGAAGCTTCTTTGACGCTTAACAGCCAGATGGGAGATGCTGTTGTGGAGAGAAGCAGATGGAAATGATCCCATTTTCATGATGGCTCTGCTAGCGGAGTTCTAATACAAGAGAGGGTCAGGTGTGAAGGACATATTACTGGAGGAATAGCCAATCCAGTTTAATACCTGCAGTCCCTAAGAAGATTAAATAGTATTGTATAGATTTGGGTCTATCTCTGAAGCAAATATCTTTGTCTGCTGCTACAGGTTATTCTCAGTACGAGGGCAGGCGATTATTTCCATTACAAACTACCAGATGAAAGCACCAACTGTGAGACACATACCATTCTCACAGCAGCTACGGAGGAGAGCAGCTGGGGTAAATCACACCGCTCCTCTGCATGGAGCAGTGCTCCCTTAAACAAGACAACTTGCATGTAGCTTCACTTTGAGGCATCTCTTACGGCTGACAGGCCAGACAAGCAGCTCTGCTGGCCATCGCCACAGTAAGAGTCCACTTTGCAATGCCAGAGGGAGCTCTCTTCTCTCTCCTGAAAAAACCCCTCAGCTCCTGCACCACGACCACCGAGGCAGAGGGACACTGCAGGGCCCAGACGCTCCCTGGCAGAGCAACCTGGGGATGGTGTCAGCAGCTGTTTTATACCGTGGCACTGGTACGGTGCGGCTCCACAAAGGAAGGAATAACAACATTCCTGGCCAAAGACTTTGTGGTCATAAAAATCCAATCAGCAGACCTACCGCAGGGGAATGAGAAAATGACTATTTGATAATTTTAAAGCAAGCTGTTACCTGAACGGACAGTTTTGCAGGGCTCCATCCAAGCTTTACAATGGAGTTTATTGAACCCCCGTCCTTACTCCCCTGTGTAGAGAATCGGAGGAGGAGATCCAGGGACCAAGTGGGACGCGCCCTCATGAACTCTTCTCTACGCATAGCCCTCTTTCTTTATCGTGGCGGTACTTTTCCACAATACCGGCATCTAACTGAACCGCTTTCCCTGATGTTTGCAGCATTACAGGCCTCTCCTGCTTTCACCGACTAAAACACGGCTTTCCCGACCGCCCCCCGCGGCGAGGCCTTGTGTGGGGGAGGCCGGCCCGGGCAGCCGCGGCGCGGCCCCTTCCCGCCTCGGCCGCGGCGTTCCGGGGGAACGCTTTCTGCGACGGACCCATGGCGGCGCGGCGGGCTGGGGGTGAGCGACGCTGTTTCCCTTCCCCCGCTGGCCTCGCTCCCCGCTCACCCACCGAAACACCCCGGCTTGTCCCCGGGGCTGGCTCTCAGGCCCCGCTGAGGAGGAGGGCTTGGGAGGGAGGGCTGGCTCCTTGCTGGGGGTTCCCGGGCCTCCGCTCGGCCCTCGGGGTGCCCCTGCTGCTCCCTTTCCCCCATCCCTGGCCGCGCTCGCCGTTTCCAGGCCTTTACAGCCGGTTGTGATACGCTGTGTGTGGTTCAGGAGCAGATCTGTTGACTTAATCTGCACTAAATCCCACGTTTTGAGGGGCAAAGGGGTAATTGTCGCTTTCCCTACAGCACGGTGAGGTCAGTGTGAGAGGGTGAGACGCGTCGCCTCATAAGGGCGGCTTCAGTAATCATGTGTGGCCTTTTTCTTCCCCCTCCACGCAGGGGATTACTGTTCTCCGTGACGGTAGCAGAGAGGAGCAGCTCATCATGCCGACGGTGGTGGTGATGGACGTGTCGCTCTCCATGACACGGCCGGTGTCGGTGGAGGGCTCCGAGGAGTACCAGCGGAAACACTTGGCGGTCCACGGCCTGACCATGCTGTTCGAGCACATGGCAACCAACTACAAGCTGGAGTTCACGGCCTTGGTGGTGTTTTCGTCGCTCTGGGAGCTGATGGTGCCCTTTACAAGAGATTACAACACGCTTCAGGTAGGGTGCGTGAAACACAAAAGCAGTAAGTTGTCAACATGAAAAAAAACCCAAACCAAAAAGCCCAGACGTGTTTCAGAATGACAGTGAAATTGTGTGATTTCCTGTCATCCTGTGCACAACGTCTTGAATTGAGTGTTTTATCCTTATTTTAAGGATCGGTGAAATCAATGCATTTGAAACATTCTGCTACTTCGCAAATCGTACCTTTGCAGGTAACCACTGGAGTGTGGTTATTTAAGTTAAAAGTGGGGCTGGAGGAAAGGGCTGCCTGATGAAGCTCTTAAAAATGCCGGTGGTTCTGTGACGTTCGTGTTTTTGTCTGTAGTTGTTGATTTGCTCTTGATAAACGATGCAGCAGACAGGACCGTTTAGCAAGGTTTTGAGTCAAGTGATTTGGTAGAGAGAAGGTGCTTTTAAGAGTATGTACCAGTTGAAGCAGGGCGAGAATGAGAATAAAGTGATTTTAGGCCTTGCAGATGCGATGGGAAGTGGGTAGAAAATGAAAAGGAAAAAGTCCAAGAAGGAAATTTCATATGAATGCAGTAAGGCACCGAAAGTCTCTGAAGCCGGTAAAAATTGTACATATGTATCTGGTTATCATATATAATATCAAGAAGAAATGATATGTCACTGTCACAGGGCACCATGTTTTAGGTTTGTCGGCTGTGGGACATGCAGATTTTGAAATACATTCTCTGTTATGTTTGCATTTTAGCAGATGAATGACAGTGCATTCTCTTTGCTTTATTTTCCCCTCCCTAAGAGGGAGCTCCCCAAGCTCCTCTAGCATGTTAGTTTTACGGCTGCACCCTTCTTATGACGCTGTCTTAAGTGTGACGTTTTCATTTTAAGGAGAAGAGCTGGTTTGTGGTTATAGAAACAGGATGTGGATATGAGGTTTGGATTCTGTTACTCTCTCTGCCAAAGAGTTTTCGTGAGACAAGCTCCTTGTGGCCTGCTTTCTGAATCTCAGTTAAAGTTTCTTTGACACCTGGGAGGATTTTCTAAGCTAAATGTTTCATATCAGACATTGCTTCAAATTTTGACTTTACTGTTTCTTTGAGACATGGCAAAGGATTTTTTTTCTCCCAAAGAGCCGTGTTTATTATAGTTTCTTCAAAGTCTGCTTTCATTGTTGTCTCATGATACTGTTCACTATTTCTTATACCTACCTATCTATTTTTTTTTTTTTTCAACTTTGCAGGTCATATATAAGCACGTAGCACTTTGCATCGTGTTACAATGCCAAGTAAACATACTGACTTACCACAGAGCTGTGAATAACATCTCTATGTTTCCTGGTAGTGATATTTCACCCAGCGATGACAGCGGTGTTTGTCTTTACAGGAGGCCCTAAGTAACATGGATGATTATGACAAAACCTGTCTGGAGTCAGCGCTGCTGGGGGTTTGCAATATTGTCCAGCAGGAATGGGGTGCAGCAATTCCTTGCCAGGTACGACTGATTTCACTGTTCTTAGGATCTAGCCTATAGTTAGTACTCCCTGTAAGTTGCAGATGGAAACGTAAATGTAATTTGGAAGCTTTGAATACTCTCAGGCACGCTGGTGCTACAGGAAGACAAAGAATTAGTATTTTGGCTATCTCTGGAATATGAACAGAAGGTGATCTTTGTTAAAATATTCAGCAGCAAAAAACTAGACTGCTTCCTGTCCAATGTGTTGCTGTAGCGGAGTGGGTTATAAAGTCTGGCCCAAGAGTGCTGTGTTGGAGGCTTGGCATTTGATCTGGATGCAGTCTTCTGTCCCAGGAGCCTCGCTCAGTTTGGAAAGGGTATAGTCGCACATACAGTAACCTTTCTCCTCCGGTACCTGATGGTTTCCAGGGCTTGTAACAGTTCCAGGTCTCAAGCGACAGCATGGAACTACTGCTGAGTGTGTTTTGATCTGTCTTCTTTCCCTCATGAGTCATTTGGCCTGCATCTGCTCACACGCTCCATTCAGCCCTTGCAGCGCTCAGCCTTCTGAATGTGCTGCCTCTTCTGGCAAAGTCTGCTTTTAGCCCTCAGTTTTCTGAGACACTTAAGAGCCTGTTGCTCTTTGGGTTAGGGTTTGAATTCAGTAATTTTGCAGCTCAGTGAGCTAGGAAGATGTCTCAAGAAATATTCCTCAAGGAGAAAAAAGATAGAGGTTTATTGTCTAGGCTATGCTTCATAACCTAACAAGGATAAAGGCACCTTGGAAAAGCAGACATTCAAAGCTAGAAAGATGTAAAAACTAGAAAGATGTAAAAACCAAGCACAGGTTAGACCTCAACAATTTGGTCTCTCATTTGTGTCATGGCTCATTTTACTGGAACTCCAGGTGATGGGGTGATGAAAGGCACTGGGGAATGTACTGTGCAGAATCTTGTAGTGATGAAAAACATTACGGGTGAGCAACAGTTCAGATGGTAACTGAAGAGACCGCAAAAGAGAGAGATTGAGGATGAAGAGAGAATACAAATCTGGATGTAGCAGACACACGTTGAGTTTCAATTGGATTTGATATTCCTTACCTCTCAGGCAAAGATAATGCCTGCTGTTGCTGTGCAGTGTTGAAAGTGCAGCTATTTTACTCCTCTGGAAACGACTGGTTCTCAGCTGAGTGTAAATAGTTCCGTTATTCAGCGTAACCTATTAGTGCAGGTTTCTACAAGGAGTGACTTGGGATGTGCAACTGAATGGAAAAATGCATATTTTTGCTTTAATAGTTCTGCTGCAAAATGTGAATGTGCTGCAGCTGTATTTCTTTGCAAAGAATTAGGGTAATTAATACTGCATTCTGTATGGCTTCTGTGGCTTGCAGTGGAGGTTGGGTTGCTCTCCGTATTCTTCAGAAGAAATGGGCTTTATCTTCCATCTGAATATGAACCCGAAGTTCTTGAGTCCAGCAGCAGCAGGCTGCTTTTGTGGCTGTATAGTCACTGTTCTTCTAGTGTACACTTAAAAATGGCCATGTTTATGCACAGCTCCGTGTGTTTCTGCCTATGAAATTTGTATTTTAGTGCAATTAGTACAACAAAATGTGTTTTTACCGTGCGCGTAGTTTAAATTGCAATGGTTAAATCTTCAATTTCTCATTTATGTACCCGTTTCTGGAAATTTTACTCACAAGTCTTTCCCCAGCTCAGTGGAGGAAATCCCCGTGCGAGCAGGGATTTTCAGTATAGAAGCGCGTGCTGCTAGGAAGACTACTGAAACGTGTTGGGGTGTAGTTGCCCTCTGCAGATAGAAATGTGTCTTTACTTGGAAATGCTAATCCATCCTCTTTCATTTAAGGTCGTTCTTGTCACTGATGGCTGCTTGGGGATCGGCCGAGGCTCCCTACGGCACTCGCTAGCTACTCACAACCAGCGAAGTGAAAGCAACCGGTTTCCACTGCCTTTCCCATTCCCATCCAAGTTGTATGTCATGTGCATGGCAAATCTCGAAGAGGTGATATCTTTAACACATACCTTCTTCTTTGTTGCGTTGGATAATTGTTGTTCTTCTCTGAACTAATGACCAGGTCAGCACAAAGCATACTTGGATGTTCTTGTGCTTGGTTTTAAAGTTTATTGGCATTCCGGTGCTTAGTGCTAGTTATTCGGTGAAATTTAACTGTAGTATCTTTTTAAAAGTTTATTATTGCACTGTTATTATCTACTACTATTGTATTAATATAATAATCTTTATAAATCATGTCGTTTTTTCCCTAGGAAATATTTTATGCGATTTTTATTTCTCTGTTTATGTTATTGCCTTTACTGCATTAATTACACTGAATGCTTTGGGAGCTTATCGTAATCTACAGTTAAATTCTTGACTAAATGACTTCTATTGCAAAGACGCTCAACACTTAAAACAACAATAGCTTTGTGTAGAAATGTGAGTGAGCAAAACTCTAAAGTCTCCAAGCCAGCGTTCAAACCAACTTCCCTTAGTTTTGGAGGGAAGGTGACTGTTTTCTTTCTCTCGAGGTACCCTTGAAATCTTAGTACCAGCTTTAAAAATCTTCACAGTAGTCAGAATTCTGTTGAATAAAAAATGTTTGAAAAGAAGCCTATATAGACTAAAGTTCCTTAGATTAGATTTTATTAATAGCATTGCTTTTGACTTGGCACCTATATTCTTCTGTCCATCACAGAAGGATTTTCTGCTTAGGTGTGCAATAAATATTTCAGCTTCAAGGTCTCTATGAAGGATGATCCTCTTGATTAAGCATTGTTTACTTGTCAGAATAACTGGGAAAATGTTTAAACTACATCTTCTATTACTGATAAGTTTAGGTGCTTTCACAAGCATTCTCTAAGTACTTCTCATAAAGAATTATATCTGCCTTCCCTCCTAAAAATTATATTATCCTGACGGAGCTGGAAACTCAGCATTACCAATAAAATGTTATACTACTTAAGGCATTGCTGTGCTCTTGAAGACTGAGAGCTTCTGGGATTTTTGGTTGCTTGAACCTGCTTTCAAAGCAGAACTTAACACGATAAAGCAATATACTGTGAGTTGGACTCAATGATCCTTATGGGTCCCTTCCAACTCCAGGTATTCTATGATTATTTGTTGCTAGGCCAAATGCCACGTCTGGTCTAATATAAATGCAACATAAGGAGTGTATTTCCTGGGAGACCAAGAATGTTGGTTTATTCAGAAAGGAGCAAGATAACAAAAAACCATGATAGCATTGAATCAGCTACTTTTTGCTGTGTTGTGGATATTTTCTGGAAACATACTGGTTAATAAAAAGAGAGTCAAAAGAAAACTTCACAAAAACATTTCACTTTATTCTTTTACAGCTTCAAAGCACAGATTCCTTAGACTGTCTGGAACGGCTCATAGATTTAAACAACGGGGAAGGGCAAATTTTCACCATTGATGGACCCCTTTGCCTGAAGAATGTACAGTCTATGTTTGGGTTAGTAGACTTGTAGATAATATGCCTTTGTGAAGATTTCCAGATAGTATCTGTAAAAGAAAACAAATATAACAAGAAATCTGATGATATGGGGTGTTCTAATTAACCTTTGTTTCTTTTAGTTTATGATCTTGTTAACTGTATTTTCGTCTTGACCTTCACTGGTTAAGGCCAATATTTATTTTAATCACTCTGTAACAAACCGTAGCATCTGTTTATGATTGGCAGATAGAAGATATTAATTTCCAGAATTATTGTTAGTTTGCTGTCAGTGTGATAATATGCTGCTTTTTTTTGTAATTTAGCAATGCTAGAACTATTGGATTAACTGTAGTAAAAAAAAAATTGGGGGTGCTTAGTTAGTGTGCTATAGACAAACTATTTTCATTTGAGGTGTATTATGTTTTCCTTAATAATAACTGATCGTGTTCTAGAAAGCTAATAGACCTGGCTTATACACCATTCCATGCTGTTCTCAAGTGTGGCCACTTAACGTCTGATGTGCAAGTATTTCCCAGACCAGAACCTTTCATTATAGATGAGGAAATAGACCCCATCCCTAAAGCAATTAATACAGGTAACAAATCTTTGACTGCTTTTTACTTAAATCCATTTGATTTCTACCTTTTCACTGCCACCTCTTATCCTGTATAGTTACTGTTTCATCTACTTTCTCTCCGCAAGGACCAATCGCTGACTGTGTAATTTTTTGGTATGTGTGGCACCAGGGGACAAGAACATCATCCTGTTTCGGCCATGTGTACGTGGTAAAAGGGCTGGGGTGTAGGGTAGAGGCGCTTTCAAAGCTCAGGCTGCCAGTTTCCAGGGGCAAGGGCTGTGGCAGACAGCCACGGGCTGCTTTCTGTGAATACCCCCATAAGCTTCATGGAGGACAGGAAAGGTGTGTCAGAGAAGGGGCTGCATTTTGCTTTAGAGTTGCCTTTATCAGAAAGACCCTGTATTGTCAGGGGAGACAAACGAGCATCTTTCTGGAGGTTTCTTCAAGGAATCCACTAGGAGTGGAGTCGAGAAGAATTGGTGGGGCAGCACAAGTAAAGGTTGAGATGTATGAAATCTCTGTCTTTATAGTTTGTCATCCTGACACTTCTTACCAATACTAAGTTATTTTTAAATGTATTTTTGTAATGTAATGTAAAAAATGTAATTTTTGTGCAAAGAAAACCTTTCTCAGCCCCACCGTTACTGGACGCTGCACTCATGAACAGCAGGTAGTCCGTAGGTAGCCCTTGCCTGTGACTTGCAAATGGCTCGGCACACTTCTTGGAGGGAACACACTGAACTTCACTGCTTTGCCGTAAGAATTAAGTTTGAACTGTAGCATCAAAATTGCTCTCAGCTCCTCAGCAGTGCGCTTGGCCACGTGGATTTTGTTGTTCTTTACAGTCCTGAGCTGAAGGTGGGCGCCCTCAGTGACACCGCCGTGCGGCTAACTCTGCAAGGGAGGTGATGGGAGCTCCTCCCGGCTTCGCGCTATTTGGGAAATGCAGAGAGAGTGACTTGGTTAGATCATACACCCAGATGTCCTTTCAGATAATTTCTTTTTTATGAGTTTCTAGCTCCACCTGCAATTTCGTTTCTTGGATCTGTCCTGTAGACTTCCTTTTTTTCTGTGTTCACCAACAAAATGTGCACAGCTTGCATGTGAACGAGGACAAAATAGTGGTAAAATTTTGCAAGGAAGTGAACTGCAACCCATAAATTACTGCCAAGATTCCCTTGATTTGTTTTGAATTTTTTTTTTAACTGTGCAAGAGAAAAAACTTTTCTCATTTGGGGTGTGATCGCTTCTTATTTGTAGCTGCATACTGTTTAAATAGGAATGAGTGTGTCTGTACCAAAATAGCAAAAGCAAAGAAAAAGAGCGTGCAGTGTGTCTTGCTGAGGGAGGCTTTGTGTTGCATTCAGTCTTAGAGTTCCTCCTGACATTCCAAAGATGGGAGCTTGGCATGAAGGAAATTTTCTTCTGTGTGCATTAAAATGCAGTGTAGGGTGTGCTCTCCCCGTGAATTCCTCCATGGCTTTAACCAAGTGTTCGTTGTTCAGCTATGAGAAAAATCAATTGAATTGCCTTTGGGCCAGGGCCTTTGCTTGGGCTGGCACGGAGAAGGCTGTGCTCCCCAGTTCCAGCTGCAGCGCAGGTTGGAATCGCATTGAATTTCTAATTGTGCCATACACATACGGAGCTGTGTCCGTAGCTAGAGCACACCATGTGTCACCATGCTTTGTGTAGAGAAGAGTTTACAGAGCAGGTTCTCTCTACACCTCTGCCAGCACAGAGCTGGTCAAAGGCTAGTTCTAAGCCACAAACCGAAACCGTCACGTGGCTAAGAGACATGAACCCGATACGACATTTCCTGCAGCCAAGAACTGGCGAGGGAATCGGACAAGGCTGAGCGGACGTGGCTGCCTCAATCTTTTACCAGCAAATGCCCACAACTCTGTATGAGACGGAGCTGCATTTAAACTTCCAGTGGGCATATAAAAGTCAAGAACCACAACTCGGTTTTCCCAGTCCTGGGAACGTGCCCCATCAGGGCTAATGCTGCCAGAGAGTTGATGGGAATTCCTGCAGGTTCTGTGATGCCAGTTCAAAGCTAGTACATTTGGTTCAGTCCTTTGCTTTCTCTCCTTTTGAATTTATAAAATGGCCATGGTTTGGGTACAGTGTAAAAAACAATGTGCACAATTCTGTATTTGTCTGGCGCCACGGTTCCTGGACAGCACTATGTGTGTGATGAAAGTTACGTTCTCATCTTAAAGTGTCGTCGTATTATGTATGAATGTTTGTATCTTATTAACACCTAGACGCCCCAGTCAGGGTTGGGGCTCTGTTCCGCTACCTCTAGTCGCTGCTTCAGAAAACTTAGTGGTGTAAGAAGTGGTAATGATAAATTAACTCTGAATCCATTTCAGGTATTTCCAAATCTGACTTAAACCTGTTGTCTCCCCACAGATCTAGAAATTGTTGGGTTTGTAGATATAGCTGACATTTCTAGCCCTCCTGTCTTGTCCAGACACTTGGTACTGCCCATTGCACTTAACAGAGGTGAGCAAGTTTTGTTTCTTTTAGCAAAAACTGCTTTAAACTTCCCTTGTAATGCCTGTGGTGGTTTAGACTAGAAGCACAGGTTTTATGCTTTATCAAAATGCCAGATGTCTCTAAAGACATGTTTGTGTGGTTACATTGAAATAAAAAGCTGGAACACAAGCTCGCTCTTTTCTACTGTGTTCTGTAGAAAGTTAATAGAGGGAACAGTGTCCTTACAGCATCATTATTAATAGAACATGCTAAACTTAAAATAGTTATGGGCTATGAAATATGTGGTGCAAGATGAATATTTAATGCCTGCATCTAATTGGGTCTGGGAATGATTTGTTGTTGTGAAAAATCCGATCTTAGTCACAACTAGATTGCTCAGTTGTGCTTGAGCATTAATTGTGGCTCATTGTGGCTAAGTATATATGTATCTGTACAAATGACTGGTGTAGGCTTCGAGAATGGTTAAGCATGTTACTGACTTGCAGCTACTTGTGTGCATCAATGTGAGTTAAGAACTTCCCCTTTCCTTTTATCATGGCTTTGGAGTGGCTTTTTCTCCTGGTAAAGAAGAATGAAAGCTCCAGATATGCTTTCATCTCTGTTTTAACACTCTTATCCTGATAGGCCTTTCACCTTAGAAGATATTAACAGTTAAATCACAGCTGTATTCCAGCTACTAAAACATAGTAAGGTTCTCATAATGACCACAAATTGCGTAGGAGAGGACTTGAAATTCAGGCTGCTTTGGGTCAGAAGCAGTCATGTATTCATTGCCAGACTCTTGGTGCCGTTTCATTTCCCTTCTAGTTTCTTCAAAGCTAGGGTTTTATTTGCAGTTCTTTTGGTAACTCTGTTTTGTGAGTAGGATGCAGTGGAATATTTATATAACACGATAGTGCCACTTTGCCCAAACAGTTCATTTAGCAGCTGTTTGTTCTACAAAACTATTAATTGACTCTTGCGTGGCAGAGGATACAGGGTGGTATCATGGAAATAGAACTAGTGTGTTTGAATTTATTCTTATGTTGTTGCTTTGTTTGCATTCATTCTTCCCCAGAAGGTGATGAGGTGGGACCTGGGATCACAGATGACACCGAAGATGAGAATTCAGCTAATCAGATCGCCGGGAAAATCCCCAACTTCTGTGTTTTATTACATGGCAGCCTGAAAGTGGAAGGCATGGTGGCTGTCGTCCAGTTGGGGTATGGAGCTGGATAGCTGCCTGAAAAATCTCTTACTTTGCTCATTTATGCTTTATTTATAAATTATGCTTATTTATATCTGTATTCTGCACAGAACTGCACTGCTAGACAAAGCTGTGGATTTTTAATTATAGATATTTTTCTGCCAGTATAAATTGCAAATAGTGAGCCTCCACCCAGTGGGAGGGGGGCAGATTCTAGGCAAAGAGGGGTGGAAGGTTTTCAGCCTTTGGGATTTGCTCTTTTCAATAGGCCAGAGTGGTATGGAATGCTCTATTCGCAAGCTGATAGCAAGAAGAAATCAAACCTCATGATGTCGCTCTTTGAACCTGGTCCTGAGCCCCTTCCGTGGCTAGGGAAGATGGCCCAGCTTGGACCTATTTCAGGTACTGGTCACACTCGTTTGAATAACTCTTACACATTCAGTGTTTTCTTGTGCGAATGACCTTGCCAAGTCTTAGTTGTTCTTTTTATTTTCTCCCCCCCTTCCAGATGCAAAAGAAAATCCTTATGGAGAGGATGACAATAAGAGCCCTTTCCCTTTGCAACCCAAGAACAAGCGCAGTTACGCACAGAATGTTACTGTATGGATTAAACCAAGTGGCCTCCAGGTAAAGATACAGGTTTTGGACTGGATGCTTTACTTTGATCAGCAGTAGCCATCTTACCAGCAAAGTGGAGTCTTTGTGTGTCTTGTCCGTTTAATGTAATTGCTTTATTGCTTTTCTTTCATTTTTATAAATGCTGCCTCTTTAAAATGTCATGATTAAAATGCAATTGGAAAGCACATCTTGTTTAATGAAAGCTGTGTCTCTAGTGTAGCATCTGGCTTAGTTTATTGGATTTAGTATACTTACTGTTTATATTTCAGCCTTTGTGAGCTGCAGTCTTGTCAATGGTCAGGATAATTTAACAATAAATAGTTGAGGAGGTTTTTCTGCAGCTTCCCCAGCAGTTGCCAAGATATTTTTTTTTTTTTTGTCTTTTCTGCAGACAGATGTACAGAAGATCTTGCGAAATGCAAGGAAACTCCCTGAAAAAACTCAAACCTTCTATAAAGTGAGTAACATTTCAGGCTGGCCCAAGTTTGACCCATAGTGATAGTGGTGCATTTGACAGAGGAACACGTGCTGTCTGTGTCCATGGGATGTTCTGTGCAGGCTTGTAGGGCTCTGCAGAACATACATGGTTCTGTAAAGAGTGAAACAGGAGGGTCTGGTTTCCCTGCCACCACGGTCTCTGGCAGGGTGGCACAGACGTGTCATGTTTACAGGTGCCCCTGGTGATCCCTGCTACTTCTGCGGTGAACTTCTTTGCAGATCTTACGCTGTTGTCCAGGCAGAAATAAACTGAGGGATCAGAGAGGAATAAGAACAGAGATGTCATTCTGAGTCTAAAAGTGTCTCCTACATTTTTTCTACAACTGAAGCAGAGAAAGACAAAATTCCAGGCACATTTGGCCACATCGTAATAATCCATCATCTAGACTGTAGCTGGAGGTAATCGTAAGCTTAGTGCTGAAGCAGTTTATTATTGTGGCCCCTAGGGACTTCAAGAATGAATACCCTGCCTAAAAGCACAGCACTCGTCAGTTTATAGTGAAGAAAAATGAATATATACACATTTTGCTGGACACTGTGGTTAAAGGCAGGAGTCAGGCAGTGAAGCCTAAGGTGGAGGCTTCCCCAGCTGGGACACAGACAAAACAGGCAGGTACAACAGCTGGAGGCACAAAAGGGAAAAGGGAGAAGTGGAGATTTATAGGAAGGGATCAAGGGAAAACCAGCTGTTTAGTTGTGCCACTATAATCCTCAGCCCTGAAGCATTTTTTTATCATCTCACGAGCAGCTAGGCAGTTTCCAGCAGCCATACTGATAGCTCAGGTTATTTTCCTTTAAGTGAATAAGCTTGCCATTAAAAAAAGAAATAAGAAAACCGTGTTTTATGTAAAGGCTTACAGTGGCCTTAAAAGGAGTTTTCCTTCTTTGCAGGAACTTAATCGTTTACGAAAGGCAGCTCTGGCCTTTGGCTTTTTGGACCTCTTGAAAGGCGTGGCAGACATGCTGGAGCGGGAGTGCACCCTGCTTCCTGACACGGCCCATCCCGATGCAGCGTTTCAGCTCACACATGCTGCTCAGCAGCTTAAAGTGGCAAGTACTGGAGCATCGGAATATGCTGCCTATGATCATAACATTGCTCCGCTGCAGACAGACTTTTCCAGTAGCAGCACTGAAAGAATGTGAAGTCTCCGTTTTGGGAACTTCTATAGATTTAAGACTCAAGTGATTCAAATTTGCTTGTCCTGTTTACTTTCTAGGGCCTGTTTAATAACTGTTTGGAGAACTTCCTATCAAAACAGGGTCCCTTACCTGCATCAGTGCTCTCTCTCTAAATAAATGCAGCTAGTTTGTGGTGGCTTTAGTCAGACCTGGAAACTGTGGAAAGTGCCCCAAAGTCAATTACTGTGTTGGATGCTGGGTGGAAGTTATTCAGTACACGTGAGGAGAGAAAGAAAACGCCATCATAGGCAGCAGACTGCTCGTGGCTTTTGGCCTCCCCAAAACGCAGTTACGACGTAACTGAACTCACTGGTAAGGCAGCTACTGTACTTTAGACACCGACTTGATTAGTTCAAAGAAAACATGTGAGAATCACTGTGCAAGATCAGATACACAGCTAATTTCAGGGTGTTGTCACTAATTTTATGCCCGACTTGAAAGCCAGTCTGTACTGCCGTAATGAGAGTTATCACTTGCATTGCAGTGCTTATGCTTGTGAAAGTAACTTAATCTTGTGAGACAAGTTTTTTATTTGTGTAATATTAATAAAGAGTAATTCTTCACGAAAATTTAGGTCGGATTTGTTCCATTTTCATAGCAACTAGGCTGTGTGGCCTAAAACAGTGACCTGGTGAAGGCTTGGCTCTCAGCTGTTTATCACAAGTGTTAAATAATAAATTAGACAACTCCCATTCAGAGAAGGAAAAAACAACTGAACTAAAGCAAAATTTGGTTGTAAATCTTTATTAATAGAAACACATTCTTTCTGAAGGACTAAAATTCAGTAGTGTAAGATCCATGACAGCTTGCACTAGAGAGTACCACAGTTTCACTGAGAAATATCATGTATGAATACATATGGATTTCATACAGAAGTTTAAATGCCCAGTGGAGAAATTAAAGTATGAAAGTGATCCTTGCTGTTCCATTACTCAGCTAATTCAATCCTTTGGCATACTTCAAACACAGGTACAGTGTGTGCTATAGTGAAATAGTAAGTGCGTAAATAATGCTCAACCCTTCTGAGTAAAGTAAGCTGCACTCTCCTTCGAGCGCGAGCCTCAAGTATCGCTCAAGGGAAGTTGCATCATTCCTCTTGTTGACAGAACACATTTGTGAAATGCAGCATGGAGCTTGTACCAGTTCTTTGTTAAAATCTCCTTATAACACTATTTCCCTTCCTTTACAGTAACAATCACTGGGTCCATATCACAAGCAGTCAGCTGCTTGTTACCTTTAATACAGAAAATGATTTTCTGGAGGATTCATATTGTTTTACAGTAGAAAAAGATAAATAGTAGCATGGCACTAAGCTAATCTCAACTTCAGTGCCTGTTCTGGATTGCTGGCATTGCTTTGCATTGCCCCAGGAGCAGTGGCAATTACCGTCAGGCAACCCGGTCATAACCACATACGGTTTAGAGCAAACTTTTTGTACATTCTCTAAACTGGATTAAGGAGGCCAGAAGGATCTGGAATTGACTACAGGAGGCTGGGTGTGAAGAAGGGCACGTTGAAATTAAGTCAACTAAACAAAGGTTTCCAGGTGGGAGAGTAGGTGACCGCATATGTGGGGGGAGCTTCTCCGTTGTCGCTGTTGAAGCACAGAGGAAAGGGCCCCTTCAAACCCTGTGTGGGATCTCCCTTGCTGAGATTTGATACACGCTATCAAAATAATACACCGTTTATTTGACCCTCTACTCCATCCCACCAGGGGCCAGCCAACAAAGCATATACACCACCTTCTCCGCTGCACCCCTAAGTTTAAGTAGGAAAGCAATCTTTACTGCCTTTCCAAAGGCTGTAAGTAAATACAGGAGCTAGAGCCCTGCCAGGAATGATCAGAGGAGCCCGGTCTCCTGCGACAGTTCCACGTTTTCCCTTTGGATGGGTGGGATGGAGTTCTGCTGGGGTTAGTTCACGTGCTAGGAGAAAGCTGGTACCTACGTTTCCTTATTTTGTCATGTTTCAGTGCTTGCATTACCAATCAGGAAAGCGTTTCTGACCATGTCACAGAGTGGCAGCTTCCTTTCCCTAAGGACTGGATAAAGATGTGTCGCTACAGGAATGCTAGGATCCACACAGCGCTCCTATTCTGTTAAGGCTAAACTAGAAACAGACTAAGTTGGTAGCATTTAAATCGACATTAGCTACTTCCAGTTTTACTTCTGCAGCATCGGTGTGCTGCAGAAGAAAAGGGGGGGGCGGTGCTGAGCAAGTTTTACCCCAACCATTAATAAACGCCAAAACACTTCACAGTGGTCTCGGACTGCGCTCCCCTTGCCATCAGGATGCACCCTGGGAACAGCACGGGCCAGCTAATAGTATATCCCCGATATCAGAAGCCCTATCTGCATGCAATATTGAAAGAGCAAATATCCAATTAAAAGATAAACACTATTTCTATGTAGTGCTGCTCCACTGCTTATAAGCATATTATATGCAGATAATAGGATTTCTTTCTAATATGGTAGTGGACAGGATACAAGTTTAAATGTTACTGTTCAATG
This sequence comes from Phoenicopterus ruber ruber, assembly GCA_009819775.1. Classification (NCBI taxonomy): domain Eukaryota; kingdom Metazoa; phylum Chordata; class Aves; order Phoenicopteriformes; family Phoenicopteridae; genus Phoenicopterus; species Phoenicopterus ruber. Next base: position 3,344,177 of record CM020225.1, read on the forward strand.
GTAAATGCCATGCATACATGATTGAAAGGGAACAAAATACGGTATATGGGAATGTTACCTGAATTCACTATGAAATCATGAAGGCTAGTGTGTTCATTTAATTTTACAAAATTCTTTACATTACAGTGGGTAAAACCGTAAGAATTAGAGGCTTATCTTGTCAGTGACATAAGTTAGGTAAGAAAGCACTGCAGTCCTCCTTTACTTCATCTTTCTCTTCTTTGGTCCGAGGTGCTGTTTCCTTTGCTTGTAGAGATGACGGAAGTTTACAAATACCCCTGAAAAAGAACGAAGCGTTTAGGTAGGACATTATTGCATCTTTTTAATGCTAAGTGGCTGTACCAAATTTAAAAAAACCCAAACAAACAACAAGAAAACCCAAACAAACCAACCACCCCACAAAAAGCGATGGTTTAAGGGTGTGTATAGCGTTGAACGCTAATGCGAGTGTTTTCTCGCTGGGTGAGGCAGGAGTTGCTGCACAGGTGGTTTGGTACGGGGCTGCTCAGAGGGTTGGTTTGTCACTTTTAAAAAGTTGCAGCACCAACTGTGCAGAGCTGGGAAAGGATCAAACAGGTATTTCAGAGTGAAACTCGATTAAAGGTATTCTTTAAGCAATGTCTGTGAAAGGGAGAAATCTCGGGAAAGTTCAGTTTAAAATTCTAGGTTAGATCCTACTGAGTTGTGGATTCCCAGACTGGCTGGGTCTGCAAACTACGAAGTTAACTTATGTTTAAATGTAACACTGGAAACCAAATATGTATCAAGCACCATTCTTCTTTAAATATACTACTCTTTAAAGAGCCTTCCATACTGTTTCCTGGAAAAACATGACTTCATGTTGCATCAGTGATTACAATGCAGTTTAGTTAAACATGGCTTTAATTTGAAATTACATTTAGATTTCCACTAAATCATTCCAAAGCTCAAATACCATGTAAAAGGTGAAACTAAGTATATTGAAGTTATAAATACAGGTTAAAATTATTCTTTTAACCCAAGTGATCAGTAGATAACGGTAACTTGTTACCGAGGTCTCCTTCTTGGGGGCCTAACCAGTGCTAATTGTACGTGTGGTCCCCTCCATCTCTGACAAATTTACATAAACAAGCAACAAGGATAACGCTTAACCTCAAGCAGTTTTGTGTTGCCATGATCCCCAAGATGCAGGAATTTACTTTTCTTTGAAAAATATACTTATTCAGAGGAAAATGGTCTTTTTATATCAATAGTGAGAAATACAATTAAGTATCTTACCTAAAAACAAGGCTATAAGGTATATTTGAAGCAAAAATGAAAACTGGATTGTGACGTTCAGTGGATTTGGCAATCCCAGACTAAATTTCCCTGTTTCACTGAAGATTGGAATGGATTGAACGATACAGACAGCTGAAAGCAGAAGGCCACCATCATTATCAAACACAGATAAAAATACACAATTGCCCAGCCCACACCAACTTTTTCAGGATATTCTCTTCTTATTTGCTCTCTCTCCTTAATTATACCAATTTTAAAGCTGTTTTTTTTTCAACATGCGGTATGATGGCAAGCAGCTAGCTCAGGCAGTATAGCAGTTTAGCTATAGAAATGAACTTGCCTGGTGAGACACTGTTCTCATACACAAGTGTAGCCTGCAGGGCCCACGCCAGCAGTATTTCCCACGAAGAAATACGCACAGCAATGAAACGGGCACAGTCTTTCCTGTGCTTGGAGTTGGGCAATGCCCAAGCCCACTCCCGGCTCATAGAAACAGGTTCTGACAGGTCCGATTACAACACATTTCTTACAGCTAGAAGCTGAGCGGTGATACCCTTCTTAAATAAATAAAAATAATCCAGAACTGTTAAGACAGAAGAGTTCACTGTAAAGCCCCCTGCTCTAGAGAGGGTACAGCAAGACGACTAGGGGCCTGCTTCTTCCACGGAGCAGTCACTCTCAAAGCAGAAAGGGAGCAGAGCCCTATTTGGGAAGCACCATGCCCGTCTCGGAACGGGCTACGCTGCTTTCAGAGGACGCATCAGCCCCTGTCTGTCCTGTGCAATGATTTACAAGGTAACGTCAAGACCTGTGAGCTGGTGTGAACCCAAGCTCGGCTGACCAAGTCGGATAAAAGCAAATATGCTGCTTTGGATCGGCAGAGGGAAGCAAGCATCGTCGTCCTGTGCCGCTCGCACAGACTGCGGTGTGCTCTCGGTCGCTTTGTTCAGGTAACTGTGTGTTGCCTTTACTTGCCTCGCCAGTGCCCAAAAGGAAACTTCTCTTCACATCAAATTGAAAAAAATAGTTGCTTCAGTAAGAAAGATAAAAACGCTTACATTTGGTTCAGCTCAAAGCAAATGTCGATTTATCGGTTGTTCTATTATTTTTAAGTCCAGCAGCCAAAAAAAAAAAAAAAATTATTTGCCCAGCCTTGAATTCATTGTTTATTAAACTTTTTTGGACGTACCTTCTGCCAAGCCTCCTAAGGGGTAGAGAGGGATCCAGGCAGTGTAACGGAGCCAGGTTAGTGGTTTCCATTCAATACCGATGCATGAAAGCATGTAATATGGATACCTAAAGCCAATTCAGTGTGAGAAGAAACAGATGCTGTTTAAAATGGAAGCTGCTACTAGAATTACTCTTGCATATATATGCTGTATAGTCAACATAATTGCCAAATGACACCAAAAATAGTCAAAAAATTGTTCCTATGGATCATGATGGACACGGCCTTATTTGGCAGTTTACAGAACTAAGACTATTATTCTGACCATATGGATGAATGTAACTGCCCAGCTTGCCTAATAAACCTTTCAAAATACTTCTTTTGAAAGAGAAACAGAGCATAGTGCAGCTCACTTAACAATGGAAATTCAAAGCAACAGAACCCTCAAGGCAAAAAGCAACAGGTTTCTGTACGTTCAGGGCAGTGTTATTTTCAGACTCCAGCCTTGTTGCAGCTTTTGGCAGGTGGAGCAACCTTGGAAGGCTGCGAGAGTCTGTCTCTAAAGGAGATTTTACTCTCCGGGGCCAATGCACTAGAGCCACTCTTGCAAAAGGTACAAGGATCAACATCTTCTTTAAAGGAGTTCTTGGGAACAACCACGTTGTTCTGTACACACCTGCTAAAGGAAAAATCCCACAAACCTGAACAGCTCAATGATACTCCAGAAATAAAATACGAAGAACACCACAGCTTTGCTCTGCATTTCCTCTAAGCTTCCGAGGACAACAAACAAAACAAAGTTTCTTCCAAATACCTGTTTAAGGAAAACAAATTAAGGAACAGTCACACTCTTCATTAAAAGAAGGAGCAAGTCCTTGCTGTCAAAAACACACAGGATATCTGCTCTTCACACCTGAAACGTATGCTGAGCACATAACGAACTCTGCTGCTGAGCTCTCACCTGCTTCTTACGAGTATATGCATTTTGCTCCGTAGTTAGGTGCAATCCAAGGGACCTAGTCTTAAATCATCCATCCTCATTTTTATGCACAACCGCCACAACCAGGATAAAAAGGGCACTGGCACCAAATCAAAATCATGTACTTTCCATCAGCCGCTTCTTGCTTTTGCTGTCCTGAACCACCTTACCTAGGTGATGGAAGACGACAGCCTGCCGCAGCTAAGACTGGGAAGCACGGATTCCTGCCTCTGGAATAATACATTCTCTAGTCCAGTGCCAGTGAGGTTTTATCACTTATTTTAGGAGAGTCTCAGCACTTGTGTAAAATAGAGATTTACTTGAAACATGGGAAGAGCAAGGAGAAGAATCTTAAAATATTACCTGCACTACAGCAGGTATCAGCGGTGATCTGACTAGTCCTATTAGCGAATTCATGACCTCCATTAATGCCAGGGTCTGACAGAAATACATCATGTCAGCAATAGTGTGAAATGTATCGTAGAAGGAATCTGTAAGACGCAGGAAATCATTTCAGAGAACAAATGAATTTCCACGTTCAGGAAGCTGGCGCGGCAGCATAGCTTTTGATAACAGGATTCTAGTTGTATTTGAAAAAAAACATTATGCATAATTATGTAACTTCCTTATAGGCCTTATCTTCAAGTCACAGCAGTTCGGCCAGAAACACTGCTCAAGTGCTCTTTTTCATGAACAGAAGGATCAAGAGCTATTTCAGTAATTACTTTACCAAAAAAGCGATAGCACTGTACCTCAACAGAATGAATCATTCTTGTTTCAAAAACAAAACAGTCTGCCCGGCTCATTGTCAAAAATACCAACGTTGCAGTGAGTGAGACATTTTGCTCCAACTGATTTCTTTAGAAGGAATCTTGGCAGAGCACAAGTATCATTCATCAGAATATGCAGTTGTGATTTGCAAGAGGACAGTATTTTCCTATCCTTGACACTGTGATGGCTTTGGAGAGGCTTTTGTTGCGCACTTTGGTGACACGTTTACGGTTTTGTTTCCTAAATATGTCTTAGATTTCACTATTTAGAACGTATTAAAAACAACACTAAAAAACCAAAACAAAACCCCCAATCTAAATAAAATAGTGCTTATTACTTGCCTTTTCCTAAGATGAACAGTCGTACTGTCATGTTCACAAAAATCCAAGAGAATCCCAAAAACTGTACAAGATTATACATGACTAAGTATCCCTTCTTCAGGTGTTTGAAAGCTAAAATCAATAATAGACACATCAGGTGAGCAGAGTACAATGGTAACACTTCTGCAGAGAGCACAGCCGCAAATCAGGCTTTCTAGGAGAATAAAGCTTACACAAAAAAGGGAAGCTATTGATTGCGATAAAAGGGTTGCTGTGTGCACTGCGGGTTCTGCCTCCTTTCACCAGAACCCAATTCTTGCTAGTCAGATTTTTTAAATTCCTTGGAACCTGCAGTTCATTTTTGTTAAATTTCTAAATAGCTCACAATACAAAGATCCCCCTCCAAGATGCACCAAGCCAGTCAAAATTGCTCCGTAAGAGTCGAGGTTCGCATACAAGAGTGACAGAAGCTTTCTAAACCCCACCTTGCACGCTAAAAAGGTACAGTTACTTACGGTCTTTTGGGACTCTGGATTCTATTTTCATTTTGTTAATCTTTTCTTCTTCCTTAAGATGAAGGATAAGGTTTTAAAGACTGTTACTGTAATTAGCAAGTGATTTGTTAACTATACTACTGCAAAGCTAGTGGGTTTAAAACTCAGCTAAGCAGCCAGTTGCTAGAGGGTTTAAATTTTCACCTGCATAAACCAGCACATTCATCATCCAGAAATTATAGTACAAGAAAAGCAAGAGGGTGTTAACGAGTTATCCTGCCTTCACTTTATATTTTATTCTAGTAATTAGATGCTTTTGCTGAAAAAGCCTGCTGTTTTCTCTGTTAATTCTCAGTTATTATTGTTTCTTAGAGCTGTTCCTTAAAACATTTCATGACCCACCAGTGACCTGAAGGGAACCGAGAACATCCAGCCCAGGCTCTCTGCCTGCCCTTCACCACTGCTTTCTGGCTCCTGGCATTGCAGCGGCCCTTTCTCCTCCGCGCTAAGCCCAGCGGCTGTGGAGGGGAACAGGGCAGCGTTGGTTGTAAAACAGATTTGCAGAAATGTGGTCTGTTCAAGTCTTTTCCAAGACGGTCTTGCTGCACTAAGCTGCTCAAGCTTACCAGATGGTGGGAATGCACCGTCAGGGCTTGCCCAGTGGCTCAGGAAAGAGCCCTAGAAATCCCTGCTTTCCAGACAGGCAATGCCCGGGACTGGCGTCTCTGGGCTCCGTATGGCATGTTGATATGATCTTCATATGGATCAGGACACGGGGCTGCGAAGGCATCACACGAGCGGTGGAAGCCTTCGGCTGCAGACCCTGGCCAGTGCTGAGCCAGCGCACAGCCACCAGCTCAGATTCACACTGCTGCTCTTCCTAGCCAGAAACGTGCCTATTTCCGAATTCCTGCTTACAATTTGAGCCATTTAACCAATTCTACGTGGGATCTGTATGAAATAGCAGTAACAATCAGCATGCCATACAACTCCAGGTAAATGAAGTACACAAGTTGACGTGCAGGGGAACAGCTACCCTTGCTCTGTAGCTGGCAGCACAAGCCACACGTGCCCACAGGACTGACCTTCTCCTTCAGTTCCATTTCAGCATCGGATTCATCTAACCAGCGGTCGAAGTCAGGAGCTAGGAAGAGCGGGCGCTTCTCTTGCTTGGTGAGTCTCTCCCACCAGTTACTCTCTTTTTTCTGCACAGTGATATTTAGCTGCCTTTGAGTCACCCTGCAAACAGGCTGAGGGCAGACACAGGAGCACACATCAGCAAAAGTCCTACGAAACAAGCTCTGAGACTGAGTGGATACCCAAGTTCTCCGTATCGAGGAGGCAGGGATGATATGGACTGCTGCAGCACAAGCATCTCTCTGCCACCCAAGGCATGGAAGCAAAGGCCAGCCCAGTTGAAGATGGCAACTGTGATGGCTGTAGGACTTGGTAAGCAGCTTGAAAGCCTGCCCGTACTGCACAGCACCACTGCATCCCACCACAAAGAGCTAGCACAGACCCTAGCGCCAGCCTTCCTAGGCAGAACCCATGATCTTGGCTTTAGACCTTCTCGCGTTTAGTCCTGTGAGCTTCCTCTAGCCAGTGGTAAAAATACGCTACCATCAGCCACGGGTACGTGTCCAAAACAGGGGACCCCATGTGACATCTGCTACAGCAAGAGGAAGAGCTCACAGCCTGGAGACAATGGTGAGCTGATGGACCTGGCAGCTTGGTCACTGCCACCCCACGAGGCCTCTCCACCACGGCCACGCTCTGCGTAATGGCAGCCCAGAACCTCCCCATCCTTACAGCCCACAGCACTGTCACCTTGGGTGCCCACCCTTACTGTCCCCCCTCAAGCCTACGCCTGGGTGCTCTGCGTGGGACTGCCTCTCAAACCAGCTGAAACCAATGCAGAAGAGCCATGAACTGTGCTCTTAACTGCGCACATTACACCAGCACCGCGCTCTCAAGGCTGTCTGGGTGCTCCTGGGACATCTGAAGGCTGTAGCTGTAATTTACAGCTACCAACGCCTGGTCCTTGCCTGTTGGAAGCTTCATCTCTCACTGGCGGCCAGCCTGGCACCAGCAAGAGGCACTCATGGTGCACATCAAAGCTAAAAGAGGAAACCCTGGACTGCAATGCTTCCTAGTCCCGACCATCTGTAGTCACACAGATTTCACGGAGTCGATTGTCCTCCAGCCCCTCCGCGGTGACTCAGAGTGACTAGACTTTTGGAAGGAGGCTGCTCTGCAGAGGCAAGGACTTGCCTTCCAGCCTGGCTCCCAGCACAGCCCGTGTCTGCCAGCACAGGGGACAAGCGTGGGCGATGGTAGGCACCTCTGCCCACACTTGGGGACCAGGCAGCTGCCGCTTTACAGGACAGATGACAAACTGGTGATCGGATCCTGGAACCAAGGGATGTTCATTGTCTGCCGCTCAACACCCGGCAGGAGCCACACGAGAAACCTGCCTGCTGACAGACCCTAGAAATTCACCCTCCGGCGGTCTCCTCCCTCGTTGAAGCAGCAGAGGTGAACGGTGGCTCCCAGTCTGACTGCAGCTATCCCCAGCAGGCAGCCAGGAATAAGCAGCACAAATCCTGCACTGGGAGCAGAACCCAGAGTTTTCCTGTGCCCCGAACAGCTTTGGGAGGTAAAGACAGACTTTAGAGCCACCTGCAAGTAATGCGGAGGGGCTGCTCTTCCAGCCAAGCTCTCTCCTACTGGACTACAACAGCAATTAAGAAAAGATTTTACAACAGGAGCCACAGCGTATCTGTACTGGCAACCTAAGAAAGCTGCACAAGCCAGAAGCACTAGTTCTCGTGACTGTATTTTGTCGGGCTGCAAAAGAAGCCAGGAAACATCACAGTGATGCTTCGCAGCACAGTGTTCCCCTGCTCTCCAGTCAAGGTTGCATCAGACAACACGCTGCCAGATTCTCTCATTATTTTGCTCCTTTAAATCCTTAAAAAATATTACAACTACTGTTTAACAACTGATACGTGTAAGGCCCTGTTTCTCTTAAAGCTGATCCATGCGAGCAGTATCTCCAGTGAGGTGATTTGCATTAAGGCAGGATGGTGGCTGAGCACTGGGACAGAGGACAGCCATGGACGGCTTTTAGTTTGCAGCAGTTACAGAGTCACCAGGAAAATCTAAACAGCATATTATGGACTTTACACACAGCCATTTTCCTTTCAAGTTTTTCAAAAATTACTTTTTCTTTGCAAGAGTTAGAAAAGTAAAAATACCTACTTTAGGCTCAACTGGTTCTAGGAACTCGATCTGAAATTCGTAGATGTTGTCCCCTTTGGCACCATGACCCTGAGCTAAAAGACAAGAATTAACAGTCAGCGTGACGGTCCTAGCCAGCTCCGCACACCTCACCTGCAAAGGACGCTTTATACATCGAAATATTCAGCGGTTATTGCTTCCCCCTGCCTTGCCGGGAGGCAAGAGGAAACCACACAACAACAGGGAAGACACAAACAGCCCGAAACATTGCTCGGAGGTGCGGCTGCTGGAGTTGGCAGCTAAACCTGCTGCAACTCTGCACGGCGCTGGAAAAGGTCCTCGCTTGCAGGAAGGCAGCACGCGAGCTTCCCAAAGAGGGGCCCAAAAGGCTGCTCACAGCTAGCTTGAATCCGACTGGAAATCCCCTGTGCCGGACAGCCTTTGGGGGATCCGGCCTGCACACCAACGAGCGAGCACCCAGGGAGGCCGGTCTCCGGTGGGTCCGTGATGTGGGGAGTCCCCTCCCAACGGCAGGAGGGTGCGTTCATCTCTCGTTTCCCACACACGCGGGTCTTGTCCCCGGAAGGGCTCCGAAAACCTGCACGCTGAGTTTAATTTCCACCCTTCCACGCCGTAAACTGATCCTGAAGTGAACATGATGTGCTACAACACCCTATCAAATGGCCCTGGCCGTGGCTCACCAGGGAGGCAGCATTTCCTAGACAATGCATCTTAAAGAAAACTACCAAATAAACGAGAAAACCCCAATAAAAACAGCTACAGTATATCCTCGGTGCTACCCGGACAAGCCAACCGGCACAAGCTCCGCGGTTCCGCGATGTGCAGCTGCCCGGCTGAAACAAAACCATCTTTTAGGAAGGGATCTGCTTTACCTTTCAAATCGAGCGCTAGTTCCCGATGCGGAGGTTTGATAACAGTTGCAAACAAGGTCTTTGTGAAAGGAAAAATTGCTGCGAGTTCTCTCCGGGGTTCAGTTGACGCAGGATAGCAAAGACATATGGAAATTTCACCGATACTTCAATATGGGGAGGTGGTTTTTTTTTTCTTATTAGATAAGATACAACCTGCTGTCGCTACTAGCGCTGGAACACAACGGTTCGTAGGTGGGTGCGTGCCACGATGTATCCGTACATGCCCGGCACAGCGCTCGGCCGCTGCCACCGGCGATGGGCACCGGGCACCCCGTGGCTGCGGGCACCCCGGTCTCTCCTCCCGGGACACCCGCACACGCGGGTGGGCCAGGCGCAGCAGAGGTGGCTTTGCGGGGACCCCCCCCCACCCCCAAGGGCCGGCGCCCCTACCTTTGAAATGCAGCACGTTGTCGGTGATGGCGATGTCCGGGTTCTGCAGAAGGAGAAACAGCGTTAGGCGGCACCTCACGCACCCACGCCGAGCACCCGGGAAACGCGGGGCCTCGCTGGCCCCACGCGAGCACGGCGCTCCCCCAGAGCCGCTGCCGTTAAGCCGCCCGCCCGCCGGCGCGGAGCGGAGCGGGGCCGCCCTCCCCGTGCCCACGGGACAGCCCCCCGCCGGGGTCCGCGGGTGGGTCACCCGCCGTGGGGGCACGGCTGCCCGCTCCCGCCCGGCCTGACCCCCTCCCCCCTCCGGTACCTGCACGTCACTCAGCTCCACGCGCAGGTAGAGCTCGCGGTGCCGCTGCGCCCAGTGCACGTGCGGCCGCAGGCTGGGGCCCGCCATGGCGCGCGCCGCTCCCGAGGCGGCCGGGGGCTCCCGCGCGCCTGCGCACAGCGCCCACCGCCCACGCGGGGGGTGGCCGGTTCTACCGCGCCTGCGCACAGCGGGGACGGGGGCGGCGGCGGCCGCCGCGGCGGGGCCGCCTCTCCTGTGCTCCCCCCGCCTCGGGCCACCCGCTTCCACGCTGCGTCCCGCAGCTCCTCCTGTGGCCTCGGGTGTCGTCCGGTGCAGCCCCGCGCTCCCCTTCGGCCCCTCGGGGCCTTGTGTGTGTCCCCAGCCCGTGCGCGGCCTCCCCCGTGCCCTCCCGTCGCCGTGCCAGGTGGCCGCCCGCCCCAGCGGTGCCGCCGGTGCCGGCCGCGATGGCAGTGACCCCGGTGGGAGAACACGTCAGGTATTTTAACAGGCCTGTGACGCCTTTTCGGGCACCGTTGGCTGTCAGGCCCCTCTGGCAGCCGTGTACCGGGCGGGACGTCGAATCCCTCGAGCGTACCCCGCTGCCGCTCGCACCCGCGGGGGCTTTGCCTTGGTGTTGACCCCGTTCCCCTCTCTCCCTGACACGGGTCTTCACCGAGGGGCGGCCTCCGGCAAGGGCACGGCGAGCTTCTCAAGCCGCCTTAGCCGTAACCAAGGGGGGCTGATAAAAATTGAGACAATACCATGCCCTCTGCAGCCTGCCCCATGACCACGCGCCCCAGCCTTTTTAAACTCTGACGTCGTAGTTAGGATGTGCCCCAAGACCTTGCTGCTAATACCGCTAAGAAAGGACAGCGCTGATTTTCATGATACGTTCAAAAAGGGCCCCTGGCAGCTCACGCAAGGGCACCTCGCCCATGGCCTTCCACATTGTGCCGGCAAAGTTCATCCTCCCCTCCATCGCATCTCGGCGCGACCTCTCCCTCCCGGCTTCAGGGCGCTTTTTCTTGCTCCTGCAGAGGGTTTTCTGCGCAAATCTCCGCGTCAAGTCGGTGAGAGACACCGGCTCCGCGCCTCGGCCTGCCTCTGAGCGGAGGATTTCCAACCTCTGCCAGCCCCTGGGGCTGCAAACCCGCCGCGGAGGGTCGGGTGAGCTGCTTTGCTTTTGCTGAGGTGCTTTATTTTGGAAGCAAACCCCACGTACCCTTTAGGGGCCACAAGCCCCAGGGCAGCGCGTGGGAGACGGCGCCGAGCAGCTGGTGTGGGAAAACCAGCCGTCAGATCCGTGCGTGACCCAGGGCTTCCACTTGTGCGTGCATTTAGGAGGGGGCACCTGCGGCAAAATCATTTTTTCTGGTTTATAGTGGATCAAAAAACGACTTTGCTTTACAAAAAAGTGGCTTTGTTTTGCAAAGGGAAATTCAAATGTATAGAAACACTCAGCTGGGGGCTCACTGCACTGGAGCCTGTGGATGCGCTGGGCTGAACATGCGTCATTAGTAGCTGGGAATTTTTTTTGCTGTGGGAAGCGTGTCAGCGTGGAAGCGCTAGCTTTTTGGGGGGAAAAAAGCCGATTTTTGAAACTGAAGGATCCCCGTGCATGGGGGTTTGCACAACCCGACCCCCGTGCATGGGGTAGTGCATGCATGTCCCGGGTCCCCGTGCAAGCTGCCGTGTGCGTGTCCCGGCTCCCCGCGCACAGGGCGCCGCGCGCGTCCCGGTGCACGGGGGGAGTGTTGCACGTCCCGCCCCCAGGCTCCGCGCGGCCCGGTCTTCCCGGCCGGCAGGCGGCGCCCTCGCCCGTACCCCGCGGCGCTCGGCGCGGCTGGCGCCGCTTCCTCCCCGCCTGCAGGGGGCGCCACCCCGCCTGGCGCGGCCCGGCGGCCCCTCCTGGCGGAAGCGGAAGCGGCCCGGCGGGGCGGCTCGGCAGCGTCGCCGCCGCGGAGCGCCGTGAGTACCGGGCTGGGTGAGGACCCTCGTGGGGCCCGGGGTTCCCGCGGGAGGTGGTCTCCCGGGAGTGGGGTCGCTGTCTCCGTCCTGGGGGGAGCTGCTGGTGCTCCGTGGGGTGAGCGGAGGAGGAGGAGGAGGAGCAGGAGGAGGGGGCTCGCCCCGGCGCGGCCTGGCTTTTCGCCCCCGGCCAGGCCTGCCTGCTGCTGCCGCCGGCGGTGGAGGCCCCCCCGGGTTCTGCCCGCTTCCTCCGACCTCGGCGGCAAGGGCAGGCCCGTGGCCGTTCACCCCGCTCAGGCCCGACCTGCCCCTCCGGCGCGCCCTGCGGATACGAGGCGTCCCACGGTGTTGCGGTGCCGGAGGGTCCCCTGAGCTGGCGTGAAGGATGGGGCGGTCTCTCTGTGGCTGCAGGAAGGCGGAAATAAAACGCTTCACCTGGCAGAAGGTGGCTGCGGTGGAGATCCCGCAGTGTTCTCCTGGGGTGCAGATCCTCGCGTTACCCTGGACTAACACCACCGCGCCGGGTGGCAGTTCTCACTCTTGTTTGCTCGTTAAAGTCTACTGCTATTCGGTTTCTATCTCTTTTCTTGGGAGAGGAGTGTGAGAAGTAGGTCAGGTTAAGGCATACCGGCATCTGGGTGTAGGTGGGGAAAGGAGATTTTTCTTTGTTGGAATTCTGCAAATTAGATGAGAGTTTTCTGATTCACGTTTGAAGTCTGTCAGTTTATAACGCTGTCTGAGCAGGGCACTGTTCTGTGTTTGTGTTTGGACTCTCCTTCCAGTTTTACAGGGCTGTTTAACTTGTACTGTAGTTTTGTGTTGTAAATAGCTCGGACAAAAGAAAGACCTGCGTGTGTTGTGTTTGTATTGCCAAAGGTGGAACCGAACTTTTAATCTAGACTTGCTCTGATTTGCTTTTAGCAGTTTCTGTTAAAACGGGTTTGGTCCAAGGTGTAGGTCGTCTCTCTTTCACTCATCTATGAGGAGATATCTCAGCTGCTGTGTAGAGCTGCAGGAGAGCCGGTCCGTCAGGGAGCTTTGCCTTGGGCAGCTGGGCTGCACAAGCCTGTGCCCTGAGATTCGGTGGCCCTTTAGTGCCTGTTTGCTCAATGGAAATGCTTTATTTAGTCTGTATTGGTGTTTTTGTCAGGTTCAGGCCACCAAGCACTGCCCTGGCACTGTGCAGAACAGTTGTGCAGTCTTTCCGTTCTATGTATAGAAAAACCCCTCCTTGTGAGGATTGACAATTCTTGCACCTTGGTCTCTCTGGTAATGACCTATGCGGTGGGAGTTTATAGCTTGGGTCCTTTTGGAGCTGCCCTCAGATCTGGGATTTACAGTGGAAGGACTTGGTTTCCTCTTGCCAGACATCTGGGCTGTTAATTCCAGCTCAGATATACTTTGTAAAGCACAGCTGACTGCAGGAAGAGATATCTGCTAAATTGACAGCCTGTTTGGGAGGATAAGACTTATGCTGCAGATAAATCTATTTGGAAAATGCTTTTTTCACTGTGTCCCCTTTCTTCTGGTGTCGCCTCACACTTCTGGAAGAGTCTTATCCGTACAGTATTTGCAATTATATCCCTGAGATGATATAATAGTGGTGATCGTTGCTAGACCCTGCCAAGCTTTGTTTGAAAGAAGGTGCAAACAAACCCAAGAAATTACAGCAAAATAACGGGAATAAGGGCATGCAGTTGCCTGGGCCCGTTGTGTACGGCCTGGTGGTTCCAAATCAACTACTAATGTTGTTTCTTCTAAGCACTTGGTTGTCCCAGATCTTGCTGCAGCCCCAGTCATCCCCTGTTCTGATATCAGTGTAGTGGGGTGATATTTGTGCAGGTCACAGGGAGGAAGAAGCAGGCAGGAGCTTAACGGGCAAGAATTTATCCACTTCATGAACTGAAATAAGTAGTTGGTATGTGGGGTGGTGGGAAAGGCAAACAACAATAAATCTGTGTGGCTCTATGAAGTTCTTCGTCCCATTCTGAAAGGCCGAGTGATGGCAGCCTGTCTTCCACAGCAGAAATCTCTTTCCTAGTCCTTTTTGTTCTGCTGGGTTTTTTCCCTCATGAACTGGTGGTTTTCTTACAGCGCTTTTGCTGTGGTGTGTTTTGGGAGTTTAAAGTAAATGTTTGCTGGGCTGCTGGAAGGCAATGCTGAACCTCCGCTATTGTGTTCTTCCAGAAACATGCAACATGGCAGCAGCCATGGAAACTGAACAGCCGGGCCTTGAAATCTTTGAAACTGCGGGCCGTGAGGAGCAGGTCCAGAGAGAGGAGCAGCCAAAACTGGAACCTTTCTATGTAGAGAGACATTCCTGGAGCCAGCTTCGGAAACTGCTCACAGATACACGGAAGTATCATGGGTACATGATGGCAAAAGCCCCTCACGACTTCACGTTTGTGAAGAAAAATGACCCTGAAGGACCTCATTCCGATAGGATCTACTATCTGGGTAAGTTTGCAGCGACAGCCTGCGCCTTGACTAAACAGTCGCTGCAGAGGCTGTTCGGGTTTGGCTGTTGAGAGCTGGATGTTTCTGGCAGTTAAATCATAATGGATTTCAGGCCAGATTGGCTGGTCAAATGTCATGATCGTGGTCGTAATGTCTCATTAAAACTTGCGATGTAATCTCCCACAAAAATGGTGTGGTTGGAGGTGACCCATTAGGCCTGGTGGAGCTGGAAAAGAATGGTGAAGTGTCTTTTGGGGCATGTTCCCCAGCTGGGAGGACAAGTTAAGTCTGTTCAGTCCGTTTTCTCTCACTCCAAGTACGATATCCCCTCTCCAAAAGCTATGTCAGTTTGATCTCCTTTCTCTTAATTACAACTAGTGGGTAGAACCTTTTTCTCCTTCAAAGTTTCCTTCCAAAATAGAGATGACAAATGGAATTTTTAAGTCCTTTGTGCCTCAGCTACTGATGGATTAGTTTTTCCAGGGATTCTGGAGGGAATAAATTGCAGTTTAGGGCAGGGACAGCTTAAAGAGTAAATGTTTTTCTCAATGTTTTTGGTCTTGATAATGAAGAACTTAATGTAATTTATTATTTTTGGCCTCTGTGCCTCAATTCTGCATTGTTTCACTAATTAGTGTTCTCTTGATATATCTACATTTCTAAATTGCAGCTGTGCTTGAAGTGATTTGGCACTGTAAATGATACTGTGAGCAACCTTCTGGGTGGCTTTTTGGAGCAGGCCTTGTGGTAGAGGAATGCTTTTGTCAAAAGCTGCACTAGCTGAACACGAGTCCATGAAAAACTGGGTTAGGGGGGGAAGCAATGGCCAGAGCAAAGGCCTAGGAGCCGGAGCCATGTTCTAGCCCCATTGCTTGCTGCTCAGGCTAGTTGCTTAAGCTCTGATTTGTGATTCACAGAGTCTTTGCGTGTGCTGTGCAGTGACGTAGTTGGAAAGCTGCTGATCTGTCTCTTTTTCTCCTTTTCAGAGGGTGGGGCTCATAATCCTTGAATGATGCCGAGTTCAAGCACGCTGAGGGTGGGTTAAGGCTGACCCCAGCTGAGATGAGCTCTGGTTTCCTATGTGCCACTTCCTGAGCTGTAGGTCAGGCTTGGCCTTGGCTGAGGCACATCTGGCTCCCTCTGGGCTGATCCCCATGTGCCTTGGCAGGAGCTTTCAGAAATCTGAATAGCACTGAGGGAGAGGAGCAGGAAAGGGATGTTCAAACCTTCCTAAAGATGCATTATATTTGAAACACAAGCTGCATCATGCTGTATTCCAGCCAGGGGAATTAGCAGAAAGGTCCTCCTTGATTTTTAAAAGCTTATAAAATAAAAGGACCCCCAGCCTTCAGGAAGACGCAGATATGCTTCAGGCAGCGTGGGGTAAGCCTGGGTGTATTTCCTTGTTCTCTGCCTTCTCCGTGACTTGCGTTTCTGTGAAGCAGGGAATTCCCAGAGCGAGGCTGCAGTGCAGAGGCCGTCAGTACTTTCTCTGGTAGGGAGGGCCTGTGAAACTATTCCTGGGCATCCTTTGAGAGTGTTTGGATTATTAACAGAAAGCTAACACACGTTTTTTTCTTCTCTTCACTTTCACAATAGCAATGTCTGGGGAGAACAGGGAGAACACGCTCTTCTACTCTGAAATTCCCAAAACTATAAACAAAGCTGCCGTCCTGTTGCTTTCCTGGAAGCCTCTTTTGGATCTTTTTCCGGTGGGTCCTGATTTCTGTCTTGTTTCTTGGCAGCGTAGCAAGTACACGAGCTTTGGGGTCGCACCTATAAGCCATTGTTAAAAATTGGAGTTTATTGCCTTAAACATTTTAAGATTCTCCTTGTACTTGGCTAACTCTGCAGCCATCTCAAAAACAAGCACAGCTTTCTCATCAGTGTTTGGAGTTACAGCCTTTGTGCGTCATAAAAACTGTGTGTGCTGGATGGTTCCTCCTTTGCGGGCAGAGATTGCAAGTGCTAATTTGCATCAAATTCTCTGCTGTGAGATCCTGGGGATTGCTGAAGGAGCCTGTAGTCTCCAATAATCACTGTCTTGCAGGGGGAAGTGATGAGTCCCCCTGAGGATCAGTCAGTGGCTCCATGACTCGTGCTGGAGCAGAGGATCCCTTTCCCACTCACTGGGATGCGTGTCCCCTATTCACCTCTGCACATAGCAAGCCCACACCAGTCCCACTCCCTGCACCATGGCAGGTGGGAGGAGGTGGGACAAACCCCATGTGGAATTAGGTGTGTTTTGTCCCACGTTATTTCCTGAGGCTGTCAGCCAGATAGAAAATTCATGCTGTGCTCTCCTCCCACCAGACCAGTCCCTGTGTATCTTTGCGAAAGTTAGCAAAGACTCTTCTGCTCGTTCTAGAAATAACAGACCTTCAGCGTGATCTTTCTTACACCAGTGAGCATTGGAAATAATGCCGGCCTTGCTGTGGGAGAGGTGGCTGTCAGGTTTACAGTTGTGTAGGATCTGATCACAGCCTGTACCTATAAGTGCTGGTGGCAGAGGCACAAGCAGGAGCGGGCTTCTAGCTGCCAGCAGGATTCTGGAGGAGGAGGGTGTCTGCACAGCCATCTGCTCCTGGAAGCTTGGCATGCAGAGCCGCTCTGACAGTACAGTAAGGCATGCAGAGCAGAGGTGTTGATTGTGCTTCTCTGCCCGCATTCAGGCCATCCTGGACTATGGGATGTACTCTCGTGAAGAGGAGCTGCTACGGGAGAGGAAGCGAATTGGCACCGTTGGGATTGCCTCTTACGATTACCACCGAGAAAGCGGCACCTTTCTGTTTCAGGCTGGGAGTGGAATTTATCACGTAAAAGATGGTGGCCCTCATGGATTCACCGTGAGTTTACTCATCTCTCCTCCTGTCTCACTGCGGTACTACTTTGCTCTGGCTAGAAGCTCCTTCGGCTTGGAGTGAAAGCAAAAGAGCGTGATCATCAGTTATTGCTGCACTAGCATGGCAAGTAGCCTTGACAACCCTTGAAACACGGAGAAGCCCTCCGTAGGGATGCATTTCCATGGTCGTAGAAACTCAGATGGAGAATTACAAGAAATGGTAGAAACTGTGGCAGCAAGGCAGGCCACCAGATTTTGTTGATTTTTCATAAGTGGCAATGCCAATAAAAAGCAGCACAAAGGCTGTGATGCTCCGTGCTCTTCCATGTGATCAGAAGCCACATCAGAGGCAACTTTTGTTCCCAAGCTGTGGTTTAGGGGTCACTGTTCAGCAGTCGGTGCTGTATGTTACAAGAGTTGGCTGTGTAACTTTCAGAACAAGCGGCATTTGCTCTGCGGGTGCTGAAGCTGGACTTCAAAGCTGAAATAATTTTATTATTATAATAAATGCCTGATGTCTGTCTAACCCTGTTGTCAGGGGGAATTTACTGTACCCTGAGTTGCTTTTGGAGGACAAGATTGTATGTTGTGCCTGCCAGCCCATTTTTAGGGTGCTGTTTTTAAGAGTGTGCCAGGCATCTCTAGGCAAGCTGCCTTCTGATTTGTGGCTGATCCTCAGCCCTGGTGAAAGAGGCCCTGGTGGGATCTGTGCAACCATGGCAGAAGCACAACTTTCTCTATAAAATATCTACGTAGTATTTTTCTGTGTTTAAAATTGATAGATTCCTCTGTTGTAAACCTGTGTATTTGAAGCCAGCGTCCACGCTACTATGGTCTTAGAGACCTTCTGATAATCCAGGTTAGTTTCTGTGAGTGTCCCTGTGTTATCATTGCTTACTGTGCTTTTTTTTCTTTCAAACAGCAACAGCCTTTAAGACCCATTCTGGTAGAGACCAGTTGTCCAAATATCCGGATGGATCCCAAGCTTTGTCCAGCTGATCCAAATTGGATTGCATTTATCCATAGCAATGACATCTGGATATCTAATATAGAAACCAGAGAAGAAAGGAGGCTAACATTTGTGCACAATGGTAATGCATCCCGAATTAAAATCTCTGCACCTCCTCTGCACTTGTTCCTGCTAGACTGAATTAAGTGATGGCACTAGGGGTTCTTCTGAAATCTGGGGGAACGGCCACTGTTTATTCTACCTTATTTGTCATGTTCTTCGTGTTTCCTCTAGTGCAGATATTGCGGGATGATTCTTTTCCCTGCACTGTGGAATTTGGCAAAATGAGTTATTTGTTGAATACATATGGAAGGGCTCTTCTCCTGAAACACAGCACGTTCCTTTTTACGGGAACAGCCTTTTTTGTGTGGAGGAGTTGTGGGTGGAATAGAGCTGGAGGAAGGTTTCTGTCAGCGGAATCAGACTGCAGGGCCTTTTAGAAACAATATAGACAGTTTCTGAATAGCACTGTGGCTTCTGCTGGCTCCTCATACTCAGTAACTTAGGTCCTCACTTCTTACCCTCTCCATCTCTGTTTTAGACATGGATCCTGGAGGAAGGAAAAGGGGAAATTGTGGATAAAGCACTTCTAAAAAATCAACTGTGCTTTGTATTTAAATCATACTTTGTATTTAAATGATATCATTTAATTTTTAGTTAAATTAAAATTTCTGACACTTTATAATAATACTTTAGCTTATTTAAATGTTAAATATTAAAATATTATGTAAGTACATTAAAAATAAACTGTAGCAATGACTCCTTCTCAGATGATAATTATTTATGGAGCGCTGCTAAGTTACCTCCAGGGTAACAGGAAAAATATTGAAGCCCTATGGATATGTCATCATGTTGAGATGTTATGTAAGTCTGTTACTTTTGGTTTGTACAGTGTTTCAGTTGTTCAGAAAGGTTTGGTTTGGGGTTTTTTTTTTTCTTTGATTTTCTTAGAAGTTGTAGTTCCAATTCACTGAGCTCAGGTAGAGAGACCATTTTCTTT
Source organism: Phoenicopterus ruber ruber (assembly GCA_009819775.1). Lineage (NCBI taxonomy): Eukaryota > Metazoa > Chordata > Aves > Phoenicopteriformes > Phoenicopteridae > Phoenicopterus > Phoenicopterus ruber. The sequence goes on from CM020225.1 coordinate 3,363,290, forward strand.
CTTCGACTGGTACATAGAAAAATGAGAGGCTAATTGGGTAGGAGTAAGAAGGGAGGATGGCTTTCCTTGTCTAAAAGTAGCTGCCATGTCAGAGAGGATTAGATCCTCCCTAAATAAATCAACAAAGCAGGGTGGAAGCAGAGAACAAATCTGCTGAGAAGTCAGATTTATTATCATGTAATTGTTCCTGGGGGTGAGCTTGGGCCATGTTTGGGATAACGCAGAACTGGTTTGATTCTGCAGTACATCGTGAATTAATTCTTTCTCTGCCTTTTTTAGAACTGGCCAATATTGAAGAGGATCCAAAATCTGCTGGCGTGGCTACTTTCGTGCTGCAGGAGGAGTTTGACAGATACACTGGCTACTGGTGGAGCCCAAAGGCACAGCCAAGTAAGTGTGTCTGACAGGCTCAGGTAGTGTGGCCCCCGTGCTGTGCTGTCCAGAGCAGGGTTATTTTTTCTGTTACTTGCAAGATAGGAACCTTATACTCGTCGCTCCTTTTGAACTATCTGCAGCGGTGGGCAAGTTACAGTGGCCTTGTGAGCACGTGTTACTGGGGGAAGAGACTTTCCTTCTCATGACAGTGGTAGGAGCTGTAAGAGTCTCGGAGTGTTTTGCTTAATGAAATGTGAATCACAGACTTTGTTGGATTTTTCTTCATCCTTCCAACCTGCTTGTGCTTCTGAGAGAATATTGATGCAATAACTGATAATGAGAGCTGTTCTGACCAGGAAATGTTAATTCATTTACAGCACTGAATGGGGGTAAAGTTCTTCGAATTCTTTATGAAGAAAATGATGAGTCAGAGGTGGAAATTATTCATGTCACATCGCCCATGCTGGAGACAAGAAGAACAGATTCCTTCCGGTACCCCAAAACTGGTGAGACCCTGATACTTTACATCTCTGGTTCTGGCGGATGCATATTTTATTCCATGTGCCTGACAGCAGTGACTCTCCTAGCCTAGAGCAGGGGGTTGTTGGAGAGGTGTCAATTGGTCTTTGAATTGGTGTCTAGGTGTTGGAAATGGGTTCGGGGAAACTGCTGCTGTGGAGGTTAGATTAATCACTGGTGACTGTGCTGATATTCCAGCCGTGTGGTTACTAAGAGCTCTGAGTCTGTATCTCTCTGGAGTTGGCGGAAACCCTATCTGATTGTCACTATTTTGGAGCTGCTGTCTCAGATCCTGGCAGAGCTGAGTTGTTGAGGAATTGATTCTCATTACAGCCCCGTGTCTCTGAGGGAAGAGCTGCAGAACGATGACCTTTTGATTTTTCGGGAGGGTTTCTGTTTAGCTGCTGGCAGTGCCCTGGCAGTTCAAGTTCTGAAGGACTCTGGTCTCCATGATTGCTCTTGGACTTTGAACAACAAACTCAGCATGCTTACAGCCTACCAGGAAAACCTCCCGTTGTCATATTTCCAAACAGTAAATGATCGAGAGGCTTCAGCAGGAGAGGGGTGAGGGCAGGCTTGAAGTATATTCAGTGGAGTGCCATTGGAAGCGGGGAAGTGGGACTTCAGCAGACCTGCTGAGGGCTGACTCACTGTATGGGGCAAGTTTGAACAGTTCGACCCTTGTTCTTCTGAGATTTCCCTGCTGTTACAGCAGGGCATGTTGCTCACAAATAACAGGGGTTCACTCTCTTCCCTCACTCCTGAAATCTTCTTTTTTTTGAGAAATGTCTTCTGTTTGACTGACCTTCCCAAGCTGCAGAGTTCATTCAGATCTTGCAGATTCCCTGAAAAGTTTTCTGCTTATGATCCTGATTTACTACTTGTTTCAAGGAGGAAGAAAGGCCCAGTGTTAGCCTGGGAAGCGAGAGATGACTCCTCATGTTTTTTCGGTGCTTGTGTACACCCAGATTTCTGAGAGTATTTTGTCAAAGCTCTGTTTAATGCTAAGTTTCAGTAGCTTAGGAGAATGAACTAACCAAAGCCCAAATTCCTTTAAAAAAACAAATCTAGGTTTTAATCTCTGGGCCTCAGTTTCCAGTCTGAGCTGCAGGGGCAATAGCCCTTTTCTGTAGGTTGTTATGAGGGCAAAGCTTGAGGTAGTGGAGAAAATTCTTCCCAGGGAGAAGACGCGTACTTAAATAGGCCAGCACTGTGGCCCAAGGCAAATCATTTCACCTCAGAGCATCAGTTTTTGTGTATAAACCGGGTTGATGAAGTGGAAGCACTTCACAGCAGCACTGAGAATATTCAGAGTACGTGGAATTTGCCACATGTGGCTTCTTGTGGATCAACTGGCAGCGGCTTTATTCTTTATAGTCCACCTTTACTGTGGAGCAGGCCCCAACATTTAGCACTGCAGGTGCTGTACAGCAGGATGAGTTGCTGCTTTGTTCAGGCTTTGTGTGAAGAGTTAACTTTAGATTTTCAGTGTTCAACACAAATACGTAGCTTTATTATCTTAACTTCACTAGTCATGGCAGTAGGTTTTTAAGTGTGAGTTGCTCTAATTTTCAAAGATGCTTTTTAGCACTGGATCACTTTCTAGGTACCTCCTTGAGAATAACAGCCAAACAGTAAACCAAAGCTTGCTTTGCTATCCTGATCCCTCCTGAGTGCTTACTTCCAACTAGTACGTGCTTCCTTTGACTGTGGGAGAGAAGACTGCTTGTGACATTAGCATGGCTCTTGATCAGATCGGTTTGCAGGATTACATCCACCAAGTTTGCCTCATGTTTGCAGTCTCTTTTTTCCCTGCCTGGTTCTTTGCTGTCTCTCACATGTGCAAGTAGGCTATTTGATCAAAGAGCATTCTGCTGTTTGCCTTTTCCAGTTCTGTATGAATAACACCACAATAATCCACAGTTCAAGTCTGCCCTCTTGGAAGCAAACAATTGGTGCCTGACTGCTAACATCTGTTTTTATAGGTACGGCAAATCCAAAGGTCACTTTCAAGATATCTGAAGTGACAATCAATGCGGAAGGCAGAGTAAGTTCTATGTTCTGCTTATTTTCCAAATAAATATAATTTCTGTGATTCTTTTGTGGTAAAATTCATTTTCCAGTTCAGTACAAATAAGCTTTCTTGGGTTTGATAGCTTAATGGCTTCTCTGGAGGCAGCGCACTTGGTTCGTTCCTATGCAGATACTTGGTGTCTGTGTGTGCAGCAGTATTTCTCAAGGCTGTGCTTTCCTTCCCTACCACTGGTTTATGAACTCAGCTGCAGAGCAGACTACTTTAGGTGTGGATGGTTAGACCTTCTTATGTGACAGATCTCTTGATTGGCTGCAGATATTGGGAAAATTTGATTGCAAAGACAATATATCAGCTTACAAAAGCATAAACATATGGAAAGAGATGAACTTTGCTTTCGCTCTGGGATTTTTTTAACAGATGCAGAAATTTCCATAGCCCGGTCCAAGATCTTCGGACAGCTGGGAAATTAATCTTACCAAACAGATACAGTAACAGCCATACATTACTGTGATTCTCTCCACTCTTGAGCTACTTCAGCCATCAACAGTCACCTGCTGGGACAGCGATGCTGACATCAGCCAGCAAAGGCAGGGAAAGCCGTCACGACCCTTGGGGTCCCACAGTGGCTTGTCCCCAGTCCCAGCAGGGACAGACTGCAGAATTGCATATCGTGAATTAGAACCACACTGATAACTGGGTGTCATGCAGGATGTTCAACATCTACCAGTGAAGGCACCTTACAAAATAGCTTGGTACAAATCACCTCCCTTTTACATGCGGAAACTGAGTGTTCAAGTGACTTGTCCGAGACGAACGATGGATTTGTGAGCAGCATCCAGATTTCTCAAGTCCCAGCCCTGGCTGTGCTGGTAGTGTGCAGCTCTCCTACCGTTCTGGTGTCTGGCTACAGACGGGGTTGAATCCCCTGTGTTGCAAAGGCTGAACAATCTAAATTGCATGAGCTGCACAGAAGAAGTCTTCTGTGTCCAGACTCTCGTCGTGCATGAAAACTGGTTGTGGGGGTTCATCTCAGTGTCACTGAATTGCTGCTTTGTCAACAGATTGCAGATGTTGTGGATAAAGAGCTAGTTCAGCCGTTCGAGATCCTCTTTGAAGGAGTAGAGTACATTGCTAGAGCTGGGTGGACGCCAGAAGGAAAATAGTGCGTATGTTAATCCTGTCTCTGCTTAGAGGGTTTGGGGCAATACAGTTAGAAGCAGAATGTAGTGGTCTCTGTCTTCTTCAAGCTTAAGCCTGCTTTCGTTTTTACATTGCTACAAGCTTGCTTGTGCAAAGGGGACAATTTTTCCAAAACCAAACCAGAGTTCTCGTCTCTTTCTCTGGTACCTGGCCCTGTTGCTTTGGTATTGGGCACTCACAGCCTTTGATGTATGTGTCCTCTCAGCATCCCTGTGAGAGAGAGTGCAGTGCTATTGTCCCCATTTTACAGATGGGGAACTGAAGCCCAGAGAGGCTAAGTGACTTGCCATGGTCACACAGGAAGTCTGTGGCTGAGGAGAGAAATGAGCCCAGGTCCCCCAGGCCCTAGGCTAGCACCCTAACCACTGGACCATCCTTGCTGACCAGACTTACTGATCAGAAAACCTGCTGTAAGTGCTACTTACATTTGCTTGTCATTTTTAACCCTGTAGATGATGTAGTACAGTGTTTCTAACTCACCAGAAGCTTCTCCAGAATTGCACTTCTCCAGTTCTTCTATCTAAAGATGGCTTTCACCTTTTTAATTTTTTTTCCCCCCCTAAATGTGGAAGAAATGCAGGGACACATTTGCTACATTATCTTGCTTTTTGTGGGATTATTGTTAAAGCTACATGCAAAGCCATCAGAAGTATGGCAGGGTCTGCTGCCAGTCCATTTAGGTGCCAGTATTATTCTCTGCCAGGTATAGATTTAAAACACTAGTATTTTCACAAGTATCCTGAAATTTCAATTGAAATTTTTCTGCTTCATTATTCCCTCTGATTTTTCTCTTCTTGTTCTCCCCTAAAGCACAACTTAAATCTGGGAGAATAGAATTAATTAAACTTTTGAACCTGCAGTGCTTATGCAATATTGAAATGAAGTGAAATAGGCTCTTGTGTTATGGAAGAGATTTGTTTATGTGGGTGAAATTTTACACGTGGCTTTGTGCTTAATCTGAAATTGAACATTCTTGACTCCCTCAAAATGCCTAGTGCTAATGAGTGTCTGTTGAGATTTTCAGACCTAATACTCATGGTTGCATGTTATTTTCTCTAATACCTGTCTCCTCAACAGCATCTGGTCCATCTTACTGGATCGCTCCCAAACTCGACTTCAGATAGTCTTGATCCCTCCTGCATTATTCATCCCCACAGAAGATGATGCAATGGAAAGACAGAAACTTATCGATGCTGTACCAGATTCTGTTACACCTTTCATTATTTATGAAGAAACAACAGACATCTGGATAAATGTAAGAATTTGAATTTTGGCCTTCTCTGACCGTTTGTTCAAGACCCTATTTGTAGCCCTTGAGCAACGTTGGTGTTACTGTGCTGCCTAGGAGAACGTTCCCGTTGTGCAAGTTCTGTGCGTGTTCTGTACTTGCTGCTGTAAAAAACAGTATGTAGAGAACAGAGAGATCTGGGATGTGAAAGCAGAGCTGCTTTGCTGGAGGCTGCACAGTGGTCAGACGGAGCTAGGGGCAGAGCCCAGGGCTCTGGCGTTCCAGGGCAGCCCCTTGCCCGCAGTGTTACCCACTGACACCCTCCAGCTTCTTTGTGCCAGTTGTTCACCACCAGCAGTGCCAGCAGATGAAGCATTCTTCAGCCAACAAAGATGTGTCTAGATGATATCGGGTGAACAAGTCCCAAGGGTCTGCTAACAGTCACTAAAACCCCTCCTTAACTACATGTGGTCTGGCGAAATAGATTCGTGTGTGATGTTCTTGGAGGTGTGCCCTAGGGCCTGTGCTGTGAGGCCGGACACCAGTGTGCTAGGCTAACGATGTAAAAATGAGTGCTGTTCACATTTCCGCAGATAAAGATCGATGTCTCTAAAACGACATCCCGTTGGAGGTGTGCCAGGCTGCTGGAAGGCCTGGGAACATCAATCACTGACAGGTAGTTGGGTCTTTCAGCAGAGAGCATTTGGACAAAGCCTTCCAGTGAATGATCTCTATACAGCGCATGCTCTCTATGGTACCATGTTTTCTCCTTAGTAATAGTGTGCATGGTTTCAGGATGGTGCAATGAGTTGTCCTTTCTCCGTTATTTTTACTGGTTGGAGTGATTTTTGACTGGCAGCTCATACTGTAGAGATAAATGCTCCTGAGTCCCTCAAAAGATTGTCCCTTGAAGCAAGAGTTGGCATCTTATGAGTTGACATCATCTTCCTACTCATGCTTTCTTTAAATAACCCTTCACTTGTGGGCTTCTCAACAGAGGAGGCCACTGAACTCTGGCTTCTCTGGGTGCCTCTCCTCTGCTGTCTGCACAGCTGGACCAACCTCTGTATCTAAGCTAGAAAGGCAGGTGCAGAAAAACTTACTTCATTAGTTCGGTGCCCAGAATTTAGAGTTAGACTAGCAAAAAGCCTGGAGCTGTGCAGCATATGTGGCCGCTGTCTGCAGACACCCCCGGCTCATAGGCGTAACTGGTTCTCCCAGTAAGGGACGGCGCTGCAGCCTGCTAGTGTGAATAAGAGGAACTTACTATGTGTGACTTCAGTGCCGAAGTCCTGCTGATAACAGTGATCCACTGCTCTGTCTCCATAGATCCATGATATCTTCTATGTTTTCCCTCAAACCCATGAAGATGAGATAGAGTTCATTTTTGCCTCTGAGTGTAAAACAGGATTCCGGCACCTATACAAAGTCATCTCAGTTTTGAAGGAGAGCAAGTATAAACGGTCGTGTGGAGGCCTCCCTGCTCCAAGTAAGTGAAATTATTCTTTTGCTTTAATTGGGCGTTTGCTGCCGACTAGTGAGGAGATAAATGTCCTTCCAGGTGGCAGGAATTACTGTCTTGTTGGAATCTCCTGCTGTTGTCCAGGAAAGCACTTCACTGTACAGTCATTCCTCTTGAAATTCTACAGGGGTTATTCTGAATTCGGCATGCCTTAGTTTTAACTCTGATTCTTCCCTGTAGACTAGAGGGAAAAGTTTACAAAAAATCAGGTGGGGAACAAGCTCCCTGCGATACTGTGAAATGCACTTAGTTGGCTTTTCCTTGTCAGTGGTGGGACTGGTGGTGTGCTGACTTTGCCAGAGGTTAATCGTTCTAGCAATAACATGGCTCCCCCTGATGTGCAGGGTCCGATGTATCTAATAGATGCACGTTGGTTCAGGACTTGATTTTGCAAGTAAAACCAACGTAGCCCCTGTCAGCCTTTACAAGTAGATTGCAGCAGAGAGGCTGACAAAGAGCGTGGTTTGAACGCACTGTAAAAGGGTCCGTAGAGGGCCTCCCTGTCTGAGTTGGCCCACATGTTAGTCCCTTTAAAATGAACACGTGTGCTTGGCAGCAAAACCCATGATATGACAACTATTCAGAGAATTCCTCTCCTCTTAAAAACAATCATGGTATTGCTGTATAGACAGAGATGTTAGTAGGAGAAAATTACTGGCAGCTGTTGCAAATGGAAATGCAGGAAGAGTCATTTCAAGCAAAAAAAATTCAAGGACCATGTGCTTCCGAGCTGCAGTCAAAGTTTGATCTTGCTCAGACGCATGATATAGCTGCGTGCAAAGCTCCTGGAGTGGTTTTTCCACAGCATGTATTCTTTAATTTACAGTTTCATGCTGTGATACTTAATTTACTTGAGTGTGTTGAAGGCACTCACTGAGCTCTGCATGCACAAAAAATACACCTAATTTTACTAGAGGTCCTAGTTTCATGCAACTGTGTGTGTTTGTTTTTTTCCAGAAAGCATTATATCCTGGGTTGATTAGATTTCTCTGAATGCATCTGACTTTTTCTCAGTAAATCTCCCTCATTCTAAGGGAAATGAAGCCATCTTATAAAAACAGTTGTTGCAGTCTGTTGCAAAATTCCCCATTTTTGACACCTGAGATTCCCCTTGCACATCCATTTTTCAGTGTAAAACCTCTATTTCTGTGCAAGTGACAAAATACTTTAAAAAAAAATGAAAAAAAAAAAAGCACTGAGCAAGCTGTCCAGGCCTCAGGTTGAATCCTGTGAATCCTTTAACATGTATTTCGCAGAGTGTTAAGTAGTACTAGCCCTAAAATCTGTTTGGGGAGCTGGCAGAGGTGTGGGTCTTCTGCAAAGGCAGGTTGCTCTTGGGTTTAGTCTAGTAAAAAAGCTTGGAAGGAAGAAGCATTATTGTGACCGCATGTTTTGTAAAATGGAAAAGTGCAAAAATCTCTGTTTGTGTGTTGGTTATTTGCAGGTGACTTCAAGTGCCCCATCAAAGAGGAGACGGCGATTACCAGTGGAGAATGGGAAGTGCTGGGCAGACACGGGTCCAACGTAAGTCTCTGCTCTTGCTGCGTGGATATCCCGCAGGGAGGTGGTCTCTGGGGCCTGTCGCGTTAGGGAGGCTCTGCTCCCCGGGAAGAGTGGATCCTGCCATGCCCTGGTGTTGAGTTTGAGCATATGTATCACGTGGGGTTTTTTGGTCTACAGTGTGCTTTCGTCCTTCTCTACTTCTGATACACTATTCTGGACCTGCGGTTGTGGGTTTGGCAGTGTGGGAAAGCAACACAGGCGACATTAGTTGGCTTTCTTTTCTTGCATGTTCTTGTGTGGATCCTTGTCAACAAGGAGTTTTCTCCACTAAGTTCAAAGCTTAAAGAGGAGAAGGGAGCAAAAATACTGCAAGGCAGCAGTGAGGCAGTTCCACGTTTCATGAGCAGCAAGATGTCATGGTGGTGTCCAACTGCTGTCCTGGAATCAAGAGATACTCATTGGAGGGACCAGCATAAATCTATCAGCCCTGTCTCTTTTTAGCTAGAATACACGGTGTTTGTGTTCCATGTAGCCTGTGAGCTTGCACAAGGAGGGAGGGAATGCTCCCCAAACTGCTGCTCTTCTAGCTCTGAGCTGCATGAAGTCTTTGATCATTTAAATCAAACAGCAGTTCAGGGAGAACTGTTTGACTGGTTTGGGCTTTTTAAAGGTCTTTAAAATCCTTCCTAAGTGGTAATTGGAAATGGGGTTAGGGACTGAGGTGTGCAAGTTGACCTGCATTTGAATCTGTTCTGCTGTCTGCTCAAAAAGAAGGGACAACTGGTGAATATTTGACATGGCAGTGGTTTACAGTCAGCTGCTTGATTTCCTTCTGGGGTGGTTCATATCGTATGTGTCTTGGTGATTTGGGAAAGGGTCTGAAGAGTGGAGAAGTGACAAAGAATGGGGGGCAGAGTTATTTAGCATAGCAAGCAATAGGGGAGTCTGGGAAGAGTCAAGGACCTGAGTGAGAGAGCTGAGCAGCAAGGTGTGAAGTGCAGATCCTGACTGACAGAGTTGTGGACAGGAACAGTCATTTGGGTTATTCCTTGCAGATTGCTGGGCTATAACTCAGCTTTATTGAAGCAGTTGGGAGGCAGGGGGGAAGACTTGGGAGGAGGTAGAACTGGGCGTTGTTTTGGCAAGAAACAATATTGAGGGATGTGGTGTTTGTTTTGGTTTTGACAGATCTATGTTGATGAAGCCAAAAAACTGGTGTACTTTCAAGGCACAAAAGACTCGCCTTTAGAGCATCACTTGTACGTTGTTAACTATGAAAATCCTGGAGAAGTGAAGCGGCTGACAGAACGCGGTTACTCTCACGCCTGCTGTGTCAGCCAGGTACCCGTCTGTGAGGCCCTGTGTAAGCAGGGCTGCTCGGGTGTGTTGTGGTTTATCACCAAACGTGTCCTTCAGCGATCAGCAGACAAGGCTGCATTTGAATATAACAAAAGTAGATTTTACACTGTGGTGTGTGCTCCTGTATATTGTACGGTGAGTGTGTAAACTCGCCCTGGAAACCAGATCTGACCTCCCAATTCAGTTGCTCTTCAGCTTACTTCAGGCAAAAGGATCTAGGATGAATTGTTTGAAACTGTTTGAGCCTGGCTTCTTTTGCCTGAAGTGGGCTATAGAGCAGTCGCCAGAGGAGATGAGCCTGTGGCAGCGCTGGGTGGGGTTCCAGGCATCCGGGGCAGTAACCTGTTCAGCTGGGAATGCTTTACCCAGAAGAGGATGTGTGACACGGTCCTCATGCCACTGTTGGTTTTGCAGGTTTATTTTTGGCTTTAGAATGTTAATATCTGAGTCTTGCTAAGGACTATAGCTTCTCGGAGTCTATCTGCTGTTATCAAAAGAGCTCACTCAGACTTCCTGGTTTAATTGAGTCCATAAGCATCTTCTGAAAGATCTAAATGCAGAAAGAAATGATCACTTTTGCTTGTGCCTCTGCACTGAGGAGTTCACAATAATGTTCTTTTTCTCCCTAGGATTGTGACATGTTCATCAGCAAGTACAGTAATCAGAAGAACCCGCACTGTGTGTCACTTTACCGGCTGACAGGACCTGAAGATGATGCAGCTCACAGGACAAAGGAATTCTGGGCTACCATTTTAGATTCAGCAGGTAATGGCATGGATGAGGAACTGGAAAAGGACAACCAGGATCACAGAATGAAAGATATCCCAGAATATGCTTGCTTGAGATTTGCTGTTGTGGGTGACTAGACTTGTCTCTGAAACTCATGCTTGTGTGAGGAGTTCTTGGAAGTACAGGAGTGACGTTTTCAGCTCAGCAACAAATGGGTATAAACTGGTTGTGAAGGAATTAAGAGTTGAAATTACCAACTTTCTACTGCCAGAGCCAGAAGAAACCGTAGAAAGGCAGTTTTAGCATCGGGGGAGGGGTTTAAGTGCGCTCATTTACTCTGTGCTATATGCCTGCTAACGAGCATGCTTCTGGGCCTCTGGGGAGGGGCATACACTTCTGAAATAGTTGTGTGCTGCTGCCTACTCGTGTCTTTGTGAGACAGCTCTTGGGCTTTTATTTTTCCATTGTGTTTCTGTTCCCTTTCATCTCTCCTTCCCTAAGGCATAGTCCGTATCCTATGCTTTCCATGTATTGATGTAGTGAGTCCTAAGTGGGGTTAGGAAAGGATGGGATACCTGTAATGGCTGTGTCAGAGGAGAAGAGTTACTACTCATCAGAGGTGCGCAGGGATAGGAACATGGTAGGACTGAGAAAGCTCCCCTAGGGCCGGGGCATTCCGTGTTTCTGCCTGGTCCCAGGTACATACACTGGAAAGTGTGGGAGAGCTCCACTGGGATTGCAGCAGGATTGGTGATGGGGCAGGGCTGGACCAGAGCTGCATTATTCATCCATTCCCTTTTAAACCAGGCTCTCTGTTCCCTCCTGTGGCAGGCCCTCTTCCTGATTACATTCCCCCAGAAGTGTTCTCCTTCGAGAGCTCCACGGGGTTTACGCTCTATGGGATGATGTACAAACCTCACAATCTGCAGCCTGGAAAGAAGTACCCCACTGTGCTCTTCATCTATGGAGGGCCTCAGGTGAGTGCAGCACGTTGGTGAGCAGCGGGGCGGGCTGGCCCGGATCTCCCCACTGCTCTCCTGTATGAGCAGTTCCCGCTCTGTGCTGAGGATAGCGTGCAGCGTTTTGCCTGTTTGGTGAGTCGCTGCTTGGCCAAAGGTGCTGTGGCCCGTGATTTCCAGGTCATAGACTGAGGCACTGCCACCTGTCTGAGAACTGGTATGGAGTAGCAGAGCTGGAGCTGGGAGAAAGAGGAATGCAGATGGTCCCCATTCCCTGTTCTGTCTCCTCTTCCTTTATAGGGGCTCCTGTTCTTTGTTTCCACTTCCCCCAGGTGTATGTGAGGGGAGCTCTCTGTTAGCACTGACCATTACCAGGGTGTACTTAAGGAGAGCTTGCTCCCCAGTTGTCCTTCTTCCACTGATGAATAGAAGGTGGGCCCCTTAGCTCTGCGTTGGTTCCCCCAACTCTGCTGAGCCCCGCTGTGGTCCAAGGCAGCTGGAGTGAGACTTGGTGAAGGGAAAGATTTTCTCCTGGGGAAGAGCAGAGCGAGCGAAGAGCAGAGCTGCAGGCTCGGGGTTGCGTTGTGCAGTCAGCAGCCGCCCCTCTTGCTCTATGCCCGTTGGTGCTGCAGCGGAGCTCAGTTCAGCTCTTCATATCTGTGACACAGAATGGCTCGTTACTGGGGGAAGAGAGTTGATTTCATAGCAGACCACAAGCAGAGAGAGAGAATCCTGCAGCAGGGAGTAAGGATCTTGAAAACTTTACACTATAAAAATGTATGAAACATTTAAAGGAAGGTAAATATAAATAAAATCTGAAATTGAATTAAGAGGTGACCTCTGGATTCCATTACATATGTGGTTGTGTCGTTGCTCTTCTTCTGTTCCAGGTACAACTAGTGAACAATCGGTTTAAAGGAATCAAGTATTTCCGTTTGAACACTTTGGCTTCTTTAGGCTACGTTGTTGTTGTCATTGACAACAGGGGGTCCTGCCACCGAGGGCTGAAGTTTGAAGGAGCCTTTAAATACAAAATGGTAGGTGGAGCTCTGAGTCTGGCTCTTCGGTTTCAGCCAGAGACAGCTTTGAGCCCCAGTGTTATCTGAGCTGAAGCACTGATTTGGCACAGATGCCCGGCATTGCCTGTGTGATGCTGCCTAGGTTTGGGGAGGGGAACTGCGCACAGCTGAGCAGTGCGGATTTGAGGGAGGAAAGATGCTCAGTGTGGGAAAGAGAGAATGTCAGGGTTTGAGGTTGCGAACCAACTCCAGCTTGGCAGGCATAACGCAAGGTGGTTCACAAGGGGGGGTCTCTGACTCCCACCAGGTATGCTTTGCTGCTCACACGAAGCAGGATAGTTTCATTCACGGTGTGGGTTCCTATTTAGGGCAGTTCCTGTGTCGGGCTGGAGAGGGTGAGTGTGTTTGGCCGTGTGTACGGGCAGGGAGGGCCTGTGCCAGGCTCTGCTGGCTTTGCAGTGTAGCTCTGTGTTGGGAATGGCGTTTTCACGCACAGAGCTAGAATGCAGCCTTGCTTTTCTAACAGCCAAAAGTGAAAACTCTGAAAAGTCTTTCTTGTCCCCAAGCAAGGAGACAAATGAAGAAAAGGATAGTTAAGAGGTGTGGGTTAGCATGTATTTATTGTCTTATGGGGGAAAGGGGTCACCCTTCTGTAACCTGCCTAGCACAGGGGAGTGCTGGTGTGTGGTTGGGTGCTGCACCAACAGAAGCAGCAAAGGCCTGAAGGTGGTGACCTTGGGAAATCCCGAGAATGTAACTTTTGTCTGGAACTAACAAAACTTACCTTTTTCTCTCCCCTCCCAGGGACAAATAGAAATTGATGACCAGGTGGAAGGGCTGCAGTATTTAGCATCCCAGTATGACTTCATTGATTTGGATCGTGTTGGCATTCATGGCTGGTCCTATGGAGGCTACCTCTCTCTTATGGCTTTAATGCAGAGGTCAGATATCTTCAGGGTATGTTCATATATTGAGTACTTATTGGGGTGGTGCAGACAGAATTTTTCCCTTAATCATATAACCTTGCATGGGTGTTCACAGCAGAAAGACTTTTGAGCTTGCTCTAGACAAATGAGGACACAGTGCTCTGGCTGTTTTCTTCAAGACTTCTATTTGGGTGGCTCTGGAGAGAAGTTGCTTTTCTGGCAAACATTTCTTCCATGGTATTTCTAATTAGACTTCCAGGCTTTGGTTATTTTTTTGATACTTCACAGACAACAGATCTGAAAATCTCTTCACTCTTTAAGGCTAGTGCCTGCTAACAAGCCACGGTTCCTTTTAAAACTCGCAATCAATGGCTATTGCAAGAGCAGTTACAAGTTGTTGTGTGACCTTGGGTTGTCTCCTCAGTTCTCTCCACTTGTGTTTCTGTGTGAGGCGTGGGGATGAGATGCTCTTCCTCTGTAAGCCTGTCGTCGCTGTTAGGCTCTGAGAGGTCTCTGGGACTGGTGTTCACAGTGAGTCTGTACTGGTACAGCTATGGGACTCAGCTTTTCAGAGACCGTGATACCAGTACAGCCCCAATAATTAATACTAATCAGAAAATTGCATTTGTGCAATTAAGTGCTGCGCTTTCCTACCTCTCCACACAAATTTGCAGCTTTTCTCCCCAGGAGAGTGTGGTGGTCTTATTTGACTGTAACCGCCCCACAGAGCGTGGTGTGACTGCACCATCCCTGTGCTTGCTTCCCCCAGCTCCAAATGAGCCAGACGTAATCGTGACCTGATGTGAAGGAGTGGTGTTGTCCATGAGGCTTCCTGCATTAATGCGAGCGAGGTGCTTTGGGGCAGAACGCGCCTGCCATCCAAGCAGCCTGGCGTGTAAGAGGAGTGTGGGGCTGTTTAGGTAGGCCAGTTTTACTGGAGTATCTGAGAGTCTGTTCTGGTGAGCTGGGGTGAGGAGGAACAACTGTTCACCCCGTTCAGCTGAGCACAGAAGGATATTCCCTCTCTGGAACTGTGTAAGAGAGCTTTCAACTGTTGAACTGTTGAGCTTGCAATAACTTAACTGTGCTGGTATAGCTGTACCAATCTCAGGTCACCTATGCTGAAGGTACCTTATATAGTCTCAGCTGTTGCCCACTTTGTGTCAGCCGAGCTCTTTGTGCTGCAAACCAACTAAGGGAAATGATCCTGCTGAAAAATGACACCTTCTTCTCTTCTTCCTCCCCTCTTTCCTGCCCCGAGAGAATAGTTTCTTTGCAGACTGATCTATTCCCAGATCAAATTGCCCATGCTGCTTCGTAGCAGTGTGTTCTGAAGCAGCCGGGAAGGCAACCTAGGGATGAGGAGAGGTACTGAAAAGAGGTTCTTGTGATTTCATGACTTTAGACCACTATAGTACATGGCCAGACTGCTGTTGGGCAAGTCTCAAAGGTAGAGATGTGGTAAGAGCTGGATATTGCTCTTGGGATGTGTTTTGTTCTTTGTGGCTGCTCTTGCTTTGTCTAAGTCCAACCTGAATATTCCTGGGAGGTTTAATAATTACTTGTCTCAAGTCCTTAAGGATTATTATATTTTTACATTTAAAAATACCTGCCTTGCAAAGGGTTTTTTGGTGTGGGTTTTTTTTTTTCTCATTGGTCTTTTTTTCACAAGCCTCTCTGCAAGCTGGTGGTAGCTATGCAAGGTAGTTTGCTGCATCCTGGAGAGCTGTTGATCCCAGTTTCTGTTAGACATTCAAATGAACAAAGGTTTTGCAACCCGAAAGCAGAGCACTCTGCATTTTGGACAAAATCCCCTTCCCTCAGCAGGCCTTGCAGGTGACATGTTTAGTGTTGCTTCCGATTTGTCTGTAGGATCTTCCTAGTTTTCAGCAGCTGCCTGGTTTTCAGCGCGTGTAGGTCGTAGCCGAACTGTGCTGTATGAACTGTGGGAGGGAGAGTGAGGATTGCTTTTCTTTTTCCACTGCAGGCTGTGGATTGTAAACTTACCAGTGTGTTTTGGGCAATTGGAGTTGCACTGGGATAGAGCTGTGGGAGGGAGGGAGGGAGGAACATCCCCAGGTCAGGGGGTCAGGTGTTGTCATTCCCCTCCCCACGCTGAGAGCCCTGTTGAACTTGCAGGTTGCCATCGCCGGAGCACCCGTCACGCTGTGGATTTTCTACGACACTGGTTACACAGAGCGCTACATGGGCCACCCGGATCACAATGAGCAGGGGTATTACCTAGGTTCGGTGGCCATGCAAGCCGAGAAGTTTCCTTCTGAGTAAGTTTGGTTCTGGCTCTTGCCTTCTGCTTTTCCTACCAGGAAAGTTCAAGCCCCACAGACACGTCTTTATCTCCCTGTTCTTGGCAGTTGAATCCTGGAATCACAAATGCTAGTACTAAATAATAATTAAAAAAAAAAAAAAGACCCAAACCCAACACTGATAATACTTGAATGAACATTTGCATAATTACAGGCCATTCCTTGTAATCCCTTTTATACTAGCTGTAATTAAAGACTATCTTTTATGTCTAAAGAAATGACAAACATGTCTTCAATTATGATTAGCACTTTAGAGCCGCATTAGGCTAGACAAAGATTAGTTGATCAGGATGCTTTCTGCGTGTTCTGAGGCTGTATCAGCACAGAGTTGTCTGCAGAGCATGCTGAGACCATGGGCTTTCTTGCCAAAGAGCTGAAAATCAGCAGAGATTCTGAGCGTTAAGCCGTTGTATTGTCCAAGCTAGGAAGTACTTCTGAGAATAAAGAAGATACACAGATAAAAGGTCTGACCGTGATGTGCATGTGCAGGAAGAACTTTTAGGGGAGGAAACAATAGGTTTGGGAGCCACGTCCATCCAGAGCAATTTACAGTAGTGAAATCACTGTCTTAAATGCAAAGATTTTTTTCTATTGGGTGTTTTTGAAGGGATGTGTGTGGACTGTGAAATGACTGGCAGGTTCGGGGATGCTGTCTAGAAGTGTTTGTCTCTTGCTTTTCTCAGACCAAACCGTTTACTGCTGCTACACGGATTCTTGGATGAGAATGTTCACTTTGCACACACTAGTATTTTGCTCAGCTTTTTAGTGAGAGCTGGGAAACCGTATGACTTACAGGTAAGGCCAGAACTGGGATGTAAAGGTAACGTGTCTGTCTTTGACTGAGGAGTCCAGAATTGGAACTTGTAACATGACTGTTCTGGGCAGCTTGGGATTCTAGGATAAAACTGTAGTATTTGAGCCTAACATTTTTTTAAAAGGAAGATTTTATGAGTAAACAAAAAGAATATTAGGCAAATGAGGAGTGAAGAGCAGTTGAGGCTGCTCCTGAGGAGATCTGCGGTTTGGAGGCAGCGTTGGGGCAGCGTGGAACAGGGTTATGCGTTTAATTAAACCCCGCTGGTTCTGTGCAGGTGTCGCCCAGGTATGCCGCACCGTGCTGCAGAACTGGAGCGTGCTGATTTACGCGACGGCTCTGGGCAGGATCTGCCCCTGTTCGGCCAGGCCGATCACCTCCAGCACGGCGCTGGCTGCGTTAGAGGGCGCAGCGGGCTCTGCGGGCAGTGGAGGATGGGGTGTATTCGCTCAAGTGCAGAGTTAACACAGGGAGATCACGTGAATGTTTTGAATGTGGATTTGGGGACCGGTTTAAATGTCGGTGCCCGCAACTCTTGTGGATACTTATGACTTTATTTTATATTTTAGATCTACCCTCAGGAGAGACACAGTATAAGGGTACCCGAGTCGGGAGAGCACTATGAACTCCATCTGCTGTATTACCTGCAAGAGAATCTGGGCTCTCGTATTGCTACCCTGAAGGCAATGTAACTGACCTCTGCAGAACTCTGCTCCACTGGCTGCTTTACCGAGCGAGGAGATGTAGGAAACTAGAGCAAATAGGATGGAACATTGCATTCTGGTGCCTGCCACATGTACACACACATACACACACACACACGCGCGTACACAGAGACACTTTTTTAAAAGTAAATTTGGTGCCATACAGGAAATTAAAGTACGGTGACCTAATAACTTTAAAGCTTAAGATGTAAATAAAATCACGTCTGTGGTATAATGCAGTACCATGGGTGTTCTCTTGGGGAAGGAGCTGAAACTGAAAATAACGTACTTCTACAGCACCAGATCTTCACTTTTTAAAAGCATTATGACATAATTGATGTATTTTTACAGTGTGTTCATTGGTATCTTATTACATAATACTGGATGATTTACTCACTACACAGCAAGAGTTTACCTGAATGGTTACAACTTGTATTACATTTTAAATGCTATCATATAGCTTTTATGCTTCATGAAAGGGATGTGTCTCACTCCTTAGAAGCTGGTCACAAGTTAGACACATCGCCTATCTAGATGTTAATTGTTTTGTAAGAAGAAAGACTTTTAAGCTGCCTCGTAAAGAATTTAAATTTTGGATTCAGTTCAGTTGTTGCCAGGTTCTTTTCAATGATTTCTTGTCTCCCCAGGATAAATCATACTCTTTTTTTTTTTTTCTTTCAGCAGCTTGAGATCCTATCCTGATTGTACTTGATTTCAGTGGGGAAGTGAAATGATATTTTACTGTGACATGGGCATAACAGTCTTTAATTCTGAGATGCAAACTAACTGAAGTCAAAGAGCTGAAACTCTGTAAATTTCAAAACAAGCTTAAAAGTGCAGCCCAGTTCTTGCTGACATTTTTCCCTGACGTTCATTCTGGAGCCGGTTTTGCAATACCGTTTTCTTACCGCCACATCAGCATGATGTAGGTATATGTATCCTGTTACGATTTTAAAATTCAGCACTCTAATTCAAAGGCCCACAGAGGATTTGGTGAGGAGAGACCTTACGAACACGAGATGTGAGGCAATATGAACTGTTTCATTGACTTTCCTGCTTTATTTGAGGGACTGTTTCCCAGGCTCGTACTCTGTTCAGTCCTCCGTTCCCGGTCCTTTCTGGCACTGCTGTGTAGCATGATTACGATGCTGTATTTGAGAAACCTCCTTCTGCATAGCTTAAGATAACCCCGCTAAGCCTAAAGGATATGCAATCCCAGTTGTGTTTTCGCTAGTGAGGTTTAAACTAAGCAGCAGGCTTGGCTAAAAAGCATCATAAGTGAGTGAAGTCCCTTTTAACTTGCCACAGGTCGTTTGGGACAGAAATCCATAGCAAAATGATTCTCTTTAATCCAGGAAATTCTCCCCTTGGGGCTTGCCTCTGAGACTCCTGTAAGTTTTAATGGTTTTCTTAGAAACCTAAGAACTTCCTTTTCTTTCTGTTTTGGTGCTAGAGAGAAGCAGAGCATGATTTTCTTTTCATCTTCTAAAAATCTGGAATCACTCTCAGTGTTTACGCTCTTAGTAGTCCACATGTTGTAACCTTGTATTTTCCTCGCTTTTGTACTGTTCAGCTTGATCCCCAAACTCCGGGATTTAACACAATCTGGCTGTATTGTATCAAACCGCATCGTTTTTCAGTTGGGCTGCTGGGCATATGCACCAAAGCTATCGGAGCTGGTGCAGTTACACGGTTGTAAAATCTGCGTGCGAGAACGGGATCTGGTTTTTGGGTTACGCAAAAGACGGCCAAAGCCAACAGGCACGCGGTAACTGCAAATTTCCTCTGAGGTGGGGCCGTTTGGTTTGGGCTGTTTTCTGGGTTTCAGATCACAGTGATTTTTACGTGGATCAGTTAAAATACCGTTAGCAGGTCAAGAACAGGCTTACAGTTTTATTTGGGGAAGGCGTGGCAGGGAAGGAGCCCAGCTCCTGTAATGTCTTCTCTGAGTAGTTCACTGGTGTGACTGAAGCGAACGCAGCATCCCTATGGAGCGTGTATTGAGAGACGGATAAGTGCGTGGCTGCGTTTGAACTAGAGCAACACGGCAGCGAGTAGAGACAAGTATAAGCTGTTACTATGGAATTCCATTGTGTTCCTTACGTGTTTATGCTGTATTATATATACATATATCTATATCTGTTCATATATACATATATGTATAAAATTATACGTGGATGGTATCACCTTTTCCAAGGCTGTTTATATTTTGTTCAATATTAAATTAACTTGTTTTGGGGGGTGTTTTTGTTCTTTTTCTAGAGGTGATTACCCTTGAATGTAAATGTATATGATTTTTAAGATAAAATTGATCCTTTTGTTTAAAAAAACAGAACAAAAATGGCCTTCATCAAACAGTGCTTTTTTGGGAACTAAGAACTAAATGTTATGCAAGTAAACCAGGCTAGGTTTTGATTTAGCACAGGATGTGATAAGTGCTGACATATAACTTTTTAATAATGCATCCTTTTATTGTTTTAAATATATATATCGAAAAGCTATTAAAGTACAACGTACTGTAAGTACTCTATTTTGCGACATAAATTATGTATCTCTTTCTTTCCTACAATTTTTTTTTTCTTTTTCCAGTGGTTAAGCACTTTAAGACCCCGTGTTCTCTTATCCCGTGGAAATGCTGGGAGGATTTATCACCAGAGTTTTGTAGTTCTTGCAAAAGACGCCTGCTCGTAGGTGCCGGTGTGAGAGATGCCTTATATGAGGTCTGATCCAGCCCTACGCAGTCAACGACTAAATTCCCAGTGAGAGGGGAAGAAGGGCAAAGCCCCTTGCAACTGAGGCCGCAGAGGTAGGAAGGTGTTAGTGCTGAGGACCGTCGCATCAGTGTTTTCGGGGGGAGGAGCAGTCCTGCACCTCGTATGGCAAAGGGTTGGTCCGGCACTGGACTGGAGCTGGCGTGGAGAGGGGCGGCTTCGCCCCGCTCTGCGCCGCTGGAGTCCCCTGCTCCAGGACGAGGTCGTACCTTACAGTCAGGAGATGGTACTGTCGCTCGAGAAGAGGTTTCCAGCCTGTTTGATATGTGGGATTATACTTTGTCCCTTCCTGCATGTTAAAAAATGTCTTGGTTGATGTGAGTTTTAAGCAGAACTAGTGAGATCCCGGGGGAGCACGTGCAAGGGAGGTCGTCTGCAGAGCAAAATCGTGTGAGGAGGAACCGTCCCTGTGGCTCCCAGAGCAGACGCTGGTATGTCCCCTTGGGGACCTTCTGCCTTCAGCAGTGTCCCAGCAGGTCGGTGCCCAGCGGGTGTCCTACCCGCTCTGAGCGGGAGCGGGATTGAGCCTTCATCGCATGGTGGATATTAGTTGCACAGGTGTCTTTGAGATGAATGTTCTAATTTCATATATTTAAAAAAAAATATATGAAATATGGGGATCTGAGTAATGAGACACTGAAGCTGTTGAGTGTTGATGCCAGCGGTTTCTTCTCCTTTGCGGTGGCTGGGATTGGTTGTGGTTGTTTCTGGTGGAAGGACGTTCTTTCGCCCCGTTTTAAGGCAGCTTCCAGTAATTCCTCTTGAGCGTGCAATGCGCGAAGCTGTTGGGTTTCACCCTTCGCATTGGAGTTGCAGCCCCTACCCCACCCCTGTGTTTTCAATCATCTCTTTTTATTCAGAACAAAGCAGAATTAGTAACTACCCAGAACTGCTTAATTTTTATAAACTCAGTTAACTTGTTTGCTAATGAAATAATGAGTTCAAAGCACCAAGTAAAGCTTTGAAAATCGACTAACTTCATTATATTAGAATGGAAATGCACTCCCTACTTACTCGTGGCATTTGGGAATAGGCTGTGGAAACACTTTCTGAGCGGGATGGTGTCGTAATGCGTTACCCCTGGAGCACCGTACGCCTGGGCCTGTGTGGCAAATGACGGAGAATTCACAAACGCTGAGCCCGGGGGTCCCAACCCTTCTTCCCTAGCAGGAAAAGCGGGTTGCGTTTCTGCCGTGTGTGTCCGTGTGGAAGGCAGGCTGTTTTGCTGCTGGCGTGACGCTCAACTTTTGACGAGGCAATAATAGAGTATAAATAAATAATCAGCCAGATTAGGACACTGCCTTGAACTGCCTGTTTACTTGAGTACCAGAACCCTGTAAAGACATTTTGTGTGCCCCTCACGGTTCTCCGGGCCGCTCCTTTGGAAGGGGAAGAGAGATCGTCATGCGGTTTTTACTTGGATGTTCTGCACAGTAGAAGTTCAGGTGTTTAATTTTAGAACATGAAGTGCCTGCTGTTTGCGTTAACAAAATTGCATGTCTCACTCCAGTGGGTTTATTGGTCTCCCTCCCTCCCCTACCTTTCTAGCTACATGGCTTTTAATCATGTAAAGTGGAGACATTAGTTTTGCTGCGTTTTATTACAAAACCTTTGTTGCAATAAAGATGCTGCTAAATAAATTGAATTAAATGGTTTCACCCCCCCCTATTTTCAACTGTCTCTCTTCTTGATTTAGTAGAGTTTGTGTGTAATTAAATCTCTTCTCTCATTGCGCTGTGGAAAGCAGCAATGATGGAAAATGCGCGTCTGCGTTTTATGTACTTGTTGGGTGTTCAGCAAATGCATCTGCGATTTTCCCCGTCCCTTGTGGTTAGGTAGATTGATATAAACAGGAAGATCAGGCATTTGCGTGGCATAACGACGTTCCCCCTCCTAAATGTTTCCGTGTGAATGCTGTTAGCGGCCCTTGGCAGCCACCAGCCGGAGCTCTCGCACCGGCTACGGCACATCCCCGGCTTCGCTGGCCAAGGTGGGCCAAGCGCCACTGGGGAGGAGGTGGCCCTGGCGCCAAGGCAGGACGGGGGGACCTGTGTGTAGCAGACGGGCTCTGCCAAGACGTGAGATGTCTCTTCGTGCAGTCGCCTCGTGCTCGGCCTCACGTATGTCTTTGTGAGCAGTACGGGCTTTGCAGGCGCCCCGGTTCCGCTTAGTGCTGCCCCGAAAGGGCTGGGCGGGCTCGGGGCAGTCACGATTCGCGTTTTCACTCGCTCCTTCCTGATTTTTCACCCACATGGAAGCACCTCCTTTTGGTGGCTTTCAGAAGTAAGCTGGTAACCAATGGTGTGTTGACACATTGCATTGTGTCTCCTTCTGGGGTTTGTGTAGGCCCTACCATAACATGGCAAAGCTTCCCCAGGAGCCTTCAGCAGCCCTTGTGCGATGCAAGCCGGCACTCGAGCGTCACGCCAGCAGCTGGCCGTGGGCTTTTGGGCTGTGGCTGGTGGAGGGACCTGCTGTGCCTTTGAGCTGGATGTGCAGTTGTGTCTTCATCACCAGAGAGCAGGGAGGGGGGTTCCTCCACATGCTGTTGTGCCTGGAGGATTTTATCATGGCAAAGCATTTCTGTCCTCTTCCAGATACCCTAAGGCCGCGCAATGTCCTGCAGTTTGGGGTGCGAGGAGCAGGGAGAGCTACAGCTGCCCTGTAGCTGCGCCTTCCACAGTCATCGGAGACGGAGGGATCGAGGCGAGCTTTCAGCGGTATCACTTAATATAAACTCTGGCAGTTCTTTGTGCTCGTTAGAAACACCAATGGGTCTTAATCCTGGAAATGTTAATAACTGTGAACTCATTTTCCATCTGTGCTGTCCTGTTGGATTATAAATGTTCCCGCTCTGCAAGAGCGGAGAGCCTGGCTCACGCTGGCACAGCCTCTCGGGCTGGGCTGGAGATGGGACAAGCCTGGAGCTGTGTGGTCTCACCAGGAGCAGCTCCGGGAGCGAGCAGCTCTCCCGCGCAGGGGCGCGTTCCCAACGTTGGGCTTGGCAAATTCGCAGCTCGCCGCGTTTCCGCATCACGCTGACAAACGAGCGCTTGTGCCATCCCTCTAATTCTGAATGACTTTGGATAACAATTTGTGGTCTTTTAAGTAACCATTTATCAACCCGTGTTCACAGAAGAGGAGGAAACCAATTCCATGAGCCATTAGGCACTCCCGCTCTCCGCCTTGATGCAGCCGCCCATTTCTGAAGCTCTGGAGACCGGCGCGGGCTTTGCATCAGGCGAGGCACCCGAAGCCTTCTGCCACGGCCACGTGCCCTCATTCGGATGGCAATTATTTTCCAATTATGATTCTGCCAAGCGCGGGAGGCCGAGCCCCGTGTTGGATGCTCTGCGTGGGCGGTGCTGGATCCGCACGGAGGGATCCAGCGGAGGAAGGATGGGCCAAGGCCAGCGGGACGGGGGAGAGGTGACCCCGGGCACTGCGGCTTTGCCTGTCTCGACACGGTTGTTGTCTCCTGTTCCTGTCCCTGCAAGCTGATGGGCAGTAATGAATCCCATTAATCCCCCCAGAAAATGTGATTCCCTGCCCAACCCACCCCGAGTATTTGGGCAGAGCTGCCTCTGACCTTCCGTCACCCCCCAGTGGGGTCTGGGGTCGGGTGCCTTGCTGACGGGCAATGGAGGCGACGACCCGGCCCTTCTCCTTGCCCTCCCCGTCGCTTCTCTCCAGGCACGCGAGGGACATGAAACCCAGCATTCCCGGAGTCCGACACGCTCCAATCAAGAGAAACATGAGCTGCAGCACCCGGCCCCCTTTGCAAGACGCGGTGGCCTCGGTACCAAAACACACGGTGATTGTTTTCTTCTGATGAGCTAAGAGATAGTGCTCAGACTCCAGCTTTAATTAAAAGACTAAATTCCTGTGAGAAACCTGATGCCAGGGCCTGGGCGCGTTTAACCGCTCTCGGGGTCTTGCAGCAGGTGGGTCGAACAGCTCCCGCTGAGCTCTGGGTCTCTCCGTCTCCGCGACCGCCCCTTGCACAGGAACAAACACCCGTTAAACCCCTCACGCTTCCATCTGAAAACACAGGAGAGGCCCCGGTTAGACCGAGAAGCAGCCGTGGCCCTCGGGGAAGGCGCATGGCTTAGTGCCCTTCAGACTAACTTTGTGGAGGGGACACAACAGCCACTGTCATGCCCCGTCCCGCACCAAGGGAGTCACCCGAGTGCCTTCCCTGCAGCACCGGGCTGTTTCTGAATGCGTTTCCAAGCCCAAAGGAAGACACTTGGCATCGCTGGGAGCTCTTCGGTGTTTGCAAAAGGAGCTCAGCAGAAAAAAAGAGCAAAAATCCCTTTGCATGTACCAGCCCGGGAGGTTTTCAGTTAAATTCCAGACTTTTCTGGCTATGAACTCTGCTTGTCCTGTCTTTGCCCAGCTGAATACAGCCATAAAAAACGTCGGTGCCCCACCACTGCCCGGGTGCGGGACCGGCCGCGAGGCTGGTGGGGGGCAGTGGGGTCTGGCCGGGCACGATGGGTGCTTGTACCCGCTCCACGTGCCTGCAGCTCTAATGTCACGCTGGCGTCGTCCATGGGGAGATGTCCACGCGTTCCCGGTCCAAAGACCCATCCCAGCTTCCGTGGGCATCGTTTTCAGGGCGCCTGGCTTGCCTGCGCCCCCCAAAACGCTCCGAGGAGCCGGGAAGGGCCTGTGTGTGCGTGCAGGGGGTGTAGTGGGGAAGGGCTTGTCCTGGCGTGTGCTCGCACTTGGGCTACGGCAGGAGCAGCCCTGCTGTGAACAACGGGCTCAAGGACGCCAGCAGAGCCCTTTCCTCGCTTCATTTCTTTTCCTCTGAAATTCTAGGAATCTTTTATCATTTTTTCCTATTTCTTGGAAGAGGGAAATCTGTTTCCCACCACCCCGGCTGGGTCAGTGCCCGGGGGGGCTGTCGGGGTGCAGGATCCTGCCCTTCCCTGTGCACCTCCGTCCTTCGGCATCGATGGCGGCTGCGGGCAGGGAGCGGCAGGGCCCCGCTCGGACCCGGTCCCAGCCCCGCCTCGGCCGCCGGGCGAGGACCTGCCGGAGCAAACGGCCGCGGCATCGCGAGTCACCCTTCAGCCGTGAGCCCCTGCCGCCCCGTCAGGCTCTTTGGCGCCGGTTTGTCCCCATCCCTGGCGAGACGTCGGTGTGGCACCTTACGAGGCCGCTCGCTCGCCTGTTGGAGATGAATAACCGCGTGGTTCCCACGGAGACTCGTCCCTCCCGCCGCATCGCATCGGTGCAGCCGGAGCCCGGCACTTCACAGCCTTCTCAGGCTGCAACGAAACATGTTTTCCACCACGTTTTAAAAGGGGGTTTTATTTGCAGTTTGGCGAGCTGGCGAGCGTGTGTGCTTTCTGTTGCTCGCTGCTGGAGGGAGCTAGAAAATACCCGCGGTGTCGGGGAAAGCGCTCGCTTCTGCTCTGCACCGTGCCGGCCTCGGGCGCGGCGAGGCTTTCCCTGCGCTGCTGTTGAGCTTCGTGTGGCCACAGCACAGCGGCAACCCTGAAAGCCCGCACCAGGCGGCCGCAGCCACGTTGCAGTCGTGGCCGGCCCATGAAGCGATGCTCAACATTGGTCCTCGGTGCAAGAGGGCACCTTCGCTCGCTCTGGCTGGCGCAAGGCGAATCCCCCGCATGAAAGTGCAAAGGGTCCTGGTTTGGGGTTCGTGGTGTTGAGATATTTGCTGTGGAAACGCTACTTCCCTGCCCAGGTGGCTGCTTTCGGTGTCACACCCAGCGTGGGCTGGCCGGAGCCCTCTCGCTACGCAAGGTTCACAGTTCCCAATCCTCAGTGCTTGCACCTACGGAGTTTCTGAGACCTGAGAAAAAGGAGTGAAGATTTAGCAAAGTCCTTTTGGGGCTGAAGTTGTGGGTTATTTTTAATGTTTGGGGTCATAATGCTGGTCTGGGACAGGGTAAGGGAAAGATCTGCCCTGGAAGAACTTATGGCCTGGGCAAAATAAACTCTCTCTCCACCTTACGGGATTAATAAGGAAACTGCAAACAGTAGCTGAGATTAAACAGCTGCATTTTCCTCCCCAGCATCAAATCTTTCCTCAAGACGAGCATCCACCAGCCCTACGAGGAACCATTTAACTCGGGCTCCCCTGGACAGGCGCGAGCCATCCCACGTTGGCTCCACGAGCTCTTCCCACTCACTCCCCACACAGTGCTGCCGGGCTCCCCGCCAGCCGGGCTGCACGTTTCCTAGGGAATTCCCAATTTCAGGATTTCTTCTGTTAAAAGCAAACAGCAAAGGACCGCTCCGGCAGGTGAAATCCTGGCGAGAGGAAAACTGAGATGTTGCGCTTTGAATTAAGCCTTTTACAGTGGTGTTTGACAGTGGTTTAGTTGAAAATTTAAAGCTTGTTTGAAGTGGAAAGTCAAACTTGCAGGAATGGAGCGGAAACGGAGCGGTTTGGGCCTCTGGAAACTTTCTCCAGGTTGTCTTCCAGGCAAAATTTTGTCTAAATAGACACGTTGTCGTACAAGTTGACCCAGGTTACGGTTTAACTCCCACGTGGAGACACGGCGTCTCCTGCTGCGGGGCAGCCAGCTCTCCCGGCAGCCGCCTCCGTGCAGCTCCATCCCGGGAGGTGCCGGGCTCAGGTCCCTGCTCGCCGCAGCTGCGCTGGGTCAGCCCCCCCGGGAAGGAGGGGATGGAGCTGCCGGAGGAGCTCCCAACCACAGCACCATCTTCCCGGTGCTTCCTCCCAGCTCAACACCCCTCCTGGCAATCACAGTTTCCAGCATTTCCTATCTCCCCAGAAATTCTCGCGTTTGGAGGTGGCTTTCTCGAAGGGTCGCGTTTCTTCAAAGCAAAGGTGGTTTTTTTTCAGGGCTGCTTTCAGAGAGGTGGGAGAGCGATGCCGCGCACGGGCTCAGCGCCGCGCGTCTGCAGCAGGACGGGGAGCGGGCAGCGTCCCCCCCAGTGCCGTGCTGCGGCTCTCGTCCCCCAGGAGCCTCGGGCAGGTGATTCCACCAAGCAAACCCCACAACCCTCCAGGGACAAATCCTGCCCCGTGCAAGGCGCCGCTGGGGCTGGGGCACACATTTGAGGTCTGGTGGGAGGCAGGGGGCTCCGAGCTGCCTGACGCATCCTCGGTGAGGGAAAGAGGCCAAAAAACCCCCTTGAAGCAGCATTTTGTGTTGGACTCGACTCATCGCTCTGCTCAGCAGCGTCCGTGTTTTCATCAAGGGCCGCTTTATTGCCGCGTCCATGAGCAGCCCTTCCAGGAGCTGCAAGAAGCCGTTTATTAACTTCAAGCTGCCTTTTTGCTCAAAAACATAACTTAAAAACCAAACAAAAGCTTGCAGAAACGTGAGAGCCGAGGAAGGTGCCCAGCTGGGGCAGGACGCGAAGCGCTGGCCTGGGAGGGAGATTTCACGCAGCAAACAAAGAGCAGCTGCGGCTCGGGATTTAAAAGGCGGACTTCGCAGGGCATCGTCTTAATCGAGCGCCCTGTCTCCCTGCGGGGAGGGAATTTAGGTTATTTTGGGGCAGTTTGGCGGCGGCAGGGCCCTTAACGCCGCCGGGCTGCCTGCGGCGAGGGGTGAGGTGCCTGGAGCAGCTCGGGGTGGGTTGTCCCACCGATGCCCAGGGCGGGTGTCGAGCCCGAGGCAATTTCTCCCACGTCCGTGGCCGGGCGGGTATGTCGTGAGGTGGGGGGTTGGCAGCACCTCGCCTGCAGCTCAGCAAAAACTCCGCTTGCTCTGGCCCTGCCGTCCTCCCGGCCCCGGGGCAGCCGAAACTCCTTCGTCCTCCAGACTTGCAAAACCCCTTTCAGCCTGTTTTTCTTTCCCCCAGCTTCTTTTCCCATCCACAAATCTATTGGCGCCACAGAGCTCGTCTAATAAGGAAAAGCAGGCGATGACCAAAAAGCAGCGGGCTGGGAAGGGGCGGGAGCAAGGGGCGGTGGTGCGGGGCCGGGGCTGCATCCCGCTCGCTCGGCGCCGCGCTGCTTTGCGTTCTGCATCGGGTCTTCGCGCCGGAAAAAAAGCCCTTTTGCTTCTCTAATGGGGATGATTCTGACGATTCGCTTGCATCGTCCCCCCCTCTCTTTTCCTTTTCTATTCTACTTTAAATTTCGTTAGAAATAAATGAGTAAATACTGTGTACGTTTGTGTGGGAGCGGTGGTGGCTTGCGGTTTTATGATTTTCCCCCCAGCTGTGATTCATTGCTTTTTACATTTTTTAATCTATTCCCCCGCACCCCCCTCCTGCTTCTCCCTTTCTCCCGTGCAGCCCAGCAGCTGTCGTTATCAGTGAAATGACTTGACATTATTTTGCCGTACTTTGTTTCTATTCATTGATTTGTTGAATGAAAACTATTTATCCGGGACTGACACGCGAGATTGGAGCCTTTCAAGAAGAGGCAACTCTGTGGTATAATTTTGCTCTGAAACAAGCAGAGCGAGAGCTCTGCGTTAAAACAGCCAGGCTGAAATCCCCGGCCTCTCCGTGCCGGGACCGTGCAGAAGCAGCGGCTACAAAACCTACGGAGGTATTTTAGAGGAAAAACTGCAAAAATGACCCTCGGGATCCCTCCGGGGACCCAATAAGCCCGGAGAGAGGGTTGCGCGTCTCCAAAAATAGGTGCCCGCCTTGTCCCCGGTGAGAAGCGACGGGCGTCTGCAGGGTGCACGTCCCCGCCAGCCCGGGTTGCTGGGGTTTGGGCGTTAATATTGAGGATGACGCTGGCTGTTGAGGTTGCAGCATCCATGAGGTTGCAACGTCTGCGGTCGAGGCTGCAGGAGGTCTCGGGGCGTAAGGTCTCGGTGGGACGTGCCGGGTAAGAGGGGCTTTGCATTGCTGCACAGACAGAAGTAGGGCTGGAAAATACATCTGGGTTTTACGTTGTTCATAATCAGGTCTCCAGGTTTGGGGCTTTTTTAAAACTAAAATCACAGCGGCCACTGGCCACTGGCCCCAAACCTGGCCACTGTCACCTAAAGTGACAGAAGCTGGTTCCCTGCCAGCGCTGCTCAGAAAAACCCCACATCTTTCGCTCCATCAATACCATCCGCACAGCTTGAGGGACAGGTTTTGCCTGGGGAATACGCTCTTGTTTGAGGGATTCAGGATCCCTTTTTCCCACAGAGCCCTGGGTCCTTTCTTCCCGGCACAATCAGCCCTCTTGCCGCTTTTCTTGCCTTTTTCTTCCGCCGCTTTCCCACATTCTGTTCGCACCTTCATGAATATTCAGAGGCCATTGGCCATATGAAGCTATTGAGAGCTCTTGTTAACACTCCTCCTAATGACATGCACCTTCAATAGAAAACAAAAACACAGATAAGAGCTTGTTAGCGGAGACCCTTGTTCCCCACCTAACAAGGTTTCCATTGACTCGGACACTTGTGGTGACACATTGCTTGCTCTCACTGTTGCCTCTTTTGATTTGCGACTGGCTTTTACCGAGGGTTTTTTCTTTTTTTCCCCCCTCTTCCTCCCCCCCCCCCTTTTTTTTTATTGTGTGGTTTTAAGCTAATTAAGAAAAAGGTCAGGGCTCCCCGAACAATGAGTTACGGTGCTACAATGAGCCCCGGGAGCAGCGCGTGACGCAGCCCCAAATTGCCGGGCGATGGGCTCTGCCGCCGCACGCCGCAGCGCGTGGGAAAGTTGTGCGGCGAGTGGCATCGCTCTGCCCGCGCCCGGCAGAAAGAGCCGCAGTTGGGCCAAGAGGTGATTAAAGCCCGATGAGAGGCTCTGAAAAGGGGCTGAGACCACCCGCCGCGGTTCCCAGGGGCTCCCCGGGTCCCAGCCTGGCTGGACGTCCCCGGCGGCCCAAGCGCTGTCCCCGAGGCCGTGCTATGGGGTGGCTCTTCCAAAACACAGCCAGGTTCCTGCACTAGCACCGCCACGCTCCCGGGATGCTCCCGGAGATGTCGCTCCTGATTTACGTCTGTACACAGCGAGCAGAGCCCCGTAGCCGTGTCCCCAATGCCACCGAGTGCCGCGGGGCTTTTCCCCGGGACGGAAATCCCATCCAGCTTCGGCGACTCTTTTTTATCCACCCTCCAGTCGTGCTTCGCCTTCCTCCAGCCGCCACCGTTACCTGCCAGGCTTTCATTAGGCTGGGCCCACCCCTTCGATACCGCGAGATGCCTCGCTGCTTGTTGTTGGTTTTTTTTGGCCACACCTCATTATTTCTGCTATTATTAGGCTCTCGCAGCGTTGTTTGTCATCTTGTCAAGGCCCCTGAGTTTCTATGGATACTGCTCCCCTAAGCGGCCATGCTATCAATTAAGACAGCTTCGCGACTGAACTCTTCCCGGGGACTTCGCGAAGATCCAGAGAGAATTTCCCCGCGATGCTCTGTTCGTTACTCAGCTGCCTTTTCAGTAACGACCGCTCGCTCAGAGCTCAGCGCGGTCGGGTTTTCTCAGCGTTGCCGGTCTCAAAGGCGGGATCACCGGCTTGGCAAATGGAATTAGATAGCGGGTGATAGGGGTTATAATAAAATACCAGATTATGTACACGTGGTGGGCTGTAATAGATAAGCGATAATGAGATAACCCTCATAGTGACGGGAGTAAAAAGCACCGGCAAAAAACCCCTGCCAGGGAAGAAAAGGCCATTTGCTTTATCGTGCTCTTTTGCGACTCTCTGGGAGGAGAGAAGCCTCTTTTTTTCCTTCTTAATGCCCGGCTTGAGGACAGACACACGTGCAAAGCCGAGAGGATGCCGAGTATTTCTTCTGCAAATGAGACTGCTTGAAAGTTTCCAAATAGAGCAATTATAACTTGTTTTCCTTATTGAAAGCAGCATAAACACACAAAACGAAAGGCATATAATTTTCAGGGGGAAAAGCAGGCAGAAGAAGATCGCGCTGGGTTTATTGGGGTTTCACCGGCTGCGGCGAGCCCTGGGCGTGCGGCAAAGCCTGGGAACAGGCTGAGCACGCGGAGCGGCTTCGCCCGTCGCCCGGCAGTTTCTCGCTCTCCTCTCGCACCCCCGATACGTTTCCACGGAAAAATTTGCTTCACCCGCTAAATTTCTTTTGCAGCTGATCTGGTGTCTAACAGTCCTGCGAGAGCGGGCGCTGTCTCAATGCCTGTGCCGGGTGATTTTTGCCCTCCCTGCACAGGCGAGCAGGACAGGGGCACGTTGCCGGAGGGATGCGAACTGCTGCCCGGAGCTCGAGCAGAGCCCCCTGTCCCGCTCCCCAGCTCTCAGACAGCCGCTTTATTTTTCTATGCCCTTTGCAACGGTAAAATGTTGCTATTTCACGATTTCTCAGAAATCGCAAGAGGCTTACAGCCTTTCGGCCGGACAGCGAGCCCGAGCACTGTTTGCATTTACTCTCCGGTGAGAATTAGTATCTGGGGGCAAGAGACAGTAGAGAAAAAGGCTTTGATTTGGGTTTGAGTTTTGGCTGATTATTACAATTCTTTATAGCTCTAAACCAGTTTATCTATCCCTAGGTGGACGTGTGCTGCCAGCAGTGCTACAATATCCATTGAGGGCCGCCCAGAGGTACACGGAATAAACTCATACATTATTAGCTAATACAGGAAAGTGATTCGATATGGGTCTCAGAAGCTGGAGTAGATAAATAGGATGATAAATGTGGGCATTAGCAGACGTGACTGACTCCTCTGTCTCTGTGATTTGGTAGTGCCCAGTAATTAAATAGTTGGAGTCTAATGTATTTTAAACTAGAGCCGCAGCCTGTAAATCACGGAGATTATGCTCTTCCCCGCTGTGCACTCTCCGGGTCGGGAGGAATTTCCACTCCCGTGCCGCAGCTGTCCGCGGGCTCCGGCTGGGTATTGCGTCAGGCGGGACTGGGAAAGGCAGCACCGGCCCCGCTGCTGGTCCTGGCCAATAAACCCGTTCCCGGAGCCTTTCCGTCCCAGCAGGGCATCGTCTCCAGCCCCGGAAGGATCCCAGCCCCGTGTCCGTTCCGTCTTGGGTTGTCTCATCTGTTCTGGCTGGAGAAGCTTCGTGCCCACCCGCACGTGCAAACACACCTGAATCACCGCAGACACCAAAAAACAGAGAGCAAAACATCCCCGGGGGACAATTTGCTCCCGAAACCCGTGCTGTGTCGCTGTGAGAGCGTCGGCCCCTCGGGCTCTCTTTGCTTTCAGACATGATTTTCGTTATTATTGTTTTCGATGATCCCAATTTCATCGTTGTATTTACACCGAGGTTTAGTTTTCTTGGCAGCCAGACTACGACCTTGTGCTAAATTAAAATGTTTTGTCTTTTCATTTAATACAGGTTGTCCAAGAAGGAAACCCAACTCTTTCCAATGCAGCTTGAAGCTGCACTGAAGTAAAAGTTAGTTACTTTTTTATCTTCATACAAAACTAGTTTTTGTTTCTCATCCTTTTATTGGCCAGACCTGATTCTTCTGCAGGAGGTTGGTTGTGTTACGCAGAGTTTCTCCATTAACATTCAGCAAAGGACAGATTTAAACATTTCCGTGCCATTCAGCCATTTGACACCTTTTAACACCGTTCCCGGGTTAGCTCAGGCTTTCCTTCGAACATTTCTCTGCGGTAACTGGCCACCCATCCAGCAGACATCGCTTTCCAAGAGACCTGCTAGAATGACCCTGCCCACGTGCAGAAATGCTGCCTGGAACCACATCTGTGATAAAACCTATCCCTGCGCTTCCTGGATGTAATTATTTTTCATAAAATCTATTTGTGCCTCAAATTCTTTCCTCTTCCAGCTCATGCATTTCTAAATAAAACAAGTAATTCTGCCGTATTGTTACAAATTATGGTCGCTGAGGTCTGGCTGCTGCTCTGCGCACTGCGGTCAGGAGAAACTTTCCTCTGATGGGAAGGATAAAGACGGGTTTTCCTGTTTTAGCTAAAAGAAATGTTCCTTCTACTCTTTTTCTTAGTAGAAGCTGGCGATCTTCCACCCACGGCCTGAAGCAACGAGCTTGCTTGCTCGCAGCGAGGTTAGCAGCAGGTTAACGACCGGTGAGCAGGAATTACTGGAGAGGAGTTTGCATTTTAGAACGCGTAAGGTATGAGCCTCCCTGCCGAGCTTCGCAGGGAGTTTGCTCACCTGCAAATCATCCCGCGGCTTGTTTTTTCCATACGCTGATGCTGTTTCGCCTTCCAGCTTATTTTTAGCCTGCCTGTTCCAGGTACCGCTGTGATACACGACCCGCACAAACCCGAGGGACTTCACCCTGCGAACGGTCGCGCAGGGAAGCCGAAGGACACGGGGACCTTCAGACTCTCCCGGCTCCGTGGTGGGCTGCGGTAGAGTTAAGGATCAACCCTCTTTCCCAAGTCCCACGGTAGCCCCCTGCTTTCCCCACTGTCATAGAATCATAGAATCATAGAATTGTTCTGGTTGGAAGAGACCTCCAAGATCATCGGGTCCAACCATTAACCCAGCATTACCAAGTCCCCCACTAAATCATATCCCTTAGGGCCTCATCTAAACGTCTTTTGAATACCTCCAGAGATGGGGACTCCACCACCTCCCTGGGCAGCCTGTTCCAATGCCCAAAAACCCTTTCGGTGAAGAAGTTTTTACGAATGTCCAATCTAAACCTCCCCTGGCGCAACTTGAGGCCGTTTCCTCTTGTCCTGTCGCCTGTTCTTTGGGAGAAGAGACCGACCCCCATCTCTCTCCAACCTCCTTTCAGGTAGTTGTAGAGAGCGAGAAGGTCTCCCCTCAGCCTCCTTTTCTCCAGGCTAAACATCCCCAGGTCCCTCAGCCGCTCCTCATAGGACTTGTGCTCCAGACCTTTCACCAGCCGCTCTGTGCCCCGTCCTTTGAACGGGGGCTGCTCCGGGGCCGCGTGGGTGGGATACGCCGCAGGTTGCCCACGGATCAAAGGGATAAAGTTTTACAAGGCGTTGCTGAGGGTTTGAAAGAAGGAAGACGTGAGGTCGTAGCTTCCTCTGGAGACACACTGTTGGACCAGAGAGGCTGTTTTGGTACGAGAAGGGGCTGCTAAAAAAGATGTTGGTAAGTGGTGGCGTAGAGCTGGCAGAGCTGTCGAACAGCAGTTGCACGAAGAAACCACGGGGAAGTTTTTCCCATGATGAAACATCTCTGGAGGGAATGAATTCCCAGCCCTGGATGACCTACAGTCCTAAGCTTTGAAGGGGAATGAAAACGCCCAAATCCTGTCCCCCTCGGAGCTGGAAGTTCAGATTTCCTCCTGGCTGGTCCCCTCCTAACCAGCGTCCCCCCTCCTTCAGCTAACGGTGCCTTTGGTTGCTAAAGGTATTTCTTTTTTAGCATAAATATAAATGACTCAAATGAGAGCGGTGTGTGGAAAGCAGTAGAAGCCGCTTGATCTGATACAAAAGGGATCGGGATGTTTTAGCCGAATGAGCTGGTAAACGGAAAATGCAGCTGAATGTAGACGCACGCAAGATGATAATTGGGGGCAGTGAATGGAAAGAGGGTGTATAATCGCAGGGGCACGTAGAAAGGGTAACAGCCACGGAGAGGAGGCAGGGGTTACTGCAAAAAATCCTTGGAGTGATCCACCTAACGCTGGCAGGAGTGGAATAACGGACCCCCGGGCCCCGCCGTACGTGGGCAGAGGCGGCGGAGGGGTCTGCAGAGGTTTCCCGTGTCAGCAGCCAGCCCACGGCTCTGCAGCAGGACGAGGAACTGCAGCCGCGTCCCACAAACTGCCCCGGCAGCACCTCTGCTCGGGCACCCCCTTCAAAATAGCAAAGAGGGGTCATTTCTCCAAGCGCGTTACAAACGTCGCTGAGTTAATTCATCGGCTTTTGTGCGCGTGGAGTGGCGAACAGGAAAGCAAAGGGGCTCAGGTTTGCCGGCAACCGTCTTTTATGGTCCAATCAGCCAATTTTCTGTGTAACTCTAATAAATCACGGCGACAGACACACAGGATGGTGTCGTCTTTATGTAATTATTCCATAAATCGCCCCATTTTCTCCCCCACAAAGCCCTCCCAGCTCCTTCCCTTTTCTCTGCTGGAGAAGGTTGTTATCCTGAACACAATGAGACAAACGCGTCTGAAGAACTTATTTTGTAAGCAAAGGGTAAAGAGATGGAGCCTGTTCCTTTTTCCAACGCGCAGCTCTCGCGCGGCCGTTTGCTCCAAGGGGGGATTTGCAAAGCGAGGGAAACAATCTTACAGCGCAGGAAATCGAGCGTGAACTCCAGGACTGAAGCAAAAGCATCTCGCTGAAAAGCCAGTCAACACAGAGCCGGGCTGCCAAGGGCGGTGACGGGGAGAGCAGCCGGCGGGCTGGGCGACGGGGAACGGCAGGGGCGAGCGGGCCTCTCCTCCTCCTCCTCCTCCTCCTCCTCCTCCTCCTCCTCCTCCTCCTCCTCCTCCTCCTCTAGCTCTGCCTTTCGTCTCACCTGGGCTGCGGAGCAGAGGTGCCTCCCGTGCTCTCTGTGATTAGCTTCACCCTGGCATTGGGCTTCTCTGCAGAAAACCACTTTTTTTTTCTTTTTTTTTCTTTTTTTTTCTTTCTCCTCCCCATAAATTTTGACATCCCACACCGCGGTGACAAAGGGTAGCCTTTGCATCTCTAAGTTGTCCCCGTGGAAGCGACGTTTCGGGGCACGCGGGCTCTGCGGCTGCTGCAGGTGGCCCCCATCACTCGGCCCAGCACAGTCACCTTGGGGAGCAGCACAGAGGCACTTCCCCACCCAGCCCAGCTCCTGCCCGCAAACGGCACGCTCTGCCGCAGACGTGCTTCCGAGACGCTTTTCATTCTCCTCTTCTTCTTCTTCCATTCCCATCCCCTGGCTAACTACTGTTTCAAGCTGCTTAACAGTAAGCAGGCAGACCGGGGCAGGTTCTGCCTGCACGAAGCCAGATAAACTATTCTCCTGTGGGCACTTGCAGTTATAAAACCCACACAATTTGTGTACAGCAAGACTTCGGGGACCGCTTGGCTTGGGTAGTGTTTTGATAACTGAGCTTTGTTGTTTCTCCCTCTCCCTGCCCTGTAGAAGAGACTTTTTAAAATACAGCAAGTGGGGAAAAGAAAAAAAAAAAGACCTTTTCCCAACAAGGATATAAAACTTCCATCAAATCGGCCGTGTCACGAGAGACCCAAAGCTAATAAGTCGATCTTACATCTGTATAATAAAGTCATTCATTAGGTTTTTATTTTAAGAGTTGATGGTATTAATTAGATTGATATGGCCCATAAATCACTTGATTTGGCTGAGCCCTCAGATACTGGTAATTTAAATTAATACAAGTGCAGCTTAATTAATCTGATTAAATCCTGGGACAAGCAATGTACTGTTTGCAGCATCCAGGAGTACGTTACACGGAAAAGCAGTATTTTAAGGTAACGCAGCTTCTTCCTCGGAGGGTCAGATGGGCCCAGGTGGTGAATCAAGGTACAAGAGTGGAGCTGCAGAGGATGCGACCCAAAAACCCGCACAACGTGCAAGGTGAGAAGCTAGAGCTGCAAAGCCCGGCGTCTTGCAAACATCGTAAAGACCGGCCGCTTGCTGGGGCTCAGCGCCAAAGGCAGGCACGGTGCGGCCGCTCGCAGCTCTGCCCTGAGACCTGGCAGCCAGGCAAAGCTCAGCACAGCTTCAGGGCCAGGCGAGGAGCTGAACTTCACAAACACAAAGCAACTGCTCTGGTTTTGGGGAGTCCTGATCTTCTTTCACCATTTAGCACCAATAAACAAACTCCACAGAAGGTGAGTTTAAGCCGTTAGTGAGCACAAGCCACAGCCTGATCTCCTTTGCGGTCACTATCTTGATTTTTTTCTCCTTTCGGTGCTGTTGAGAGGAGATAACGTCTCTTTCCAGGAGTGAATAATCAGTTAATCAGTTTTTCCTTGCCCAAGGGACTAAGTCCCTGCCGGACACGAGCTGCCTTGTTCCCCAGGATGCTGGCAACGAGCAGACCCGGACAAGCGACCAGAGCAGGCTGATGCGGAGGTAAGTTGACGTGCCCCATCTGAGACATACCCGCTCCACATTTCCCTTCCCAGCAAGAGTGTTTCTCCTCTGGTGATGTTCCTGAGTACTGGATCGCGGTAGTGGGGATTTTATTGTGGCTTGCCCGTACAGAGGGCTGAACGCACCCTCCTGTGGGATACACATTGCAGTGTGCTCTTGCAGGGATGCACCCATCTGCTTCCCGGAGTTGCGGGTTACTAAACCTTTACCAGGTGAATAACACCAGATACTCGACCGGTGTTTCCATCTAGTTTTTTCCAGAATGCTCTGGGCTGACAGCTCTCAAGATTGATGTTCCCTGTCCGTACAGCCAGACAGCTGCCGTGCAGCCTTCTCCCTACGCTCCTGCTAATTTGCCTTAATCCCGAGTTTAAGCGAGCTCCCCAATGGATAAGAGTGGAATTCAGACCCCGTGGTCCACCCTAGCCTTGGTTTCTCTGTTGCCCGCAAGCTGTCCACGTGGGACGGTGGCACAAGTCTGATATCTACGGCAGTTCCCCAGAAGCCAGATGAAACCCCCGTCCGAGGAGACCGCAGCACGTTCAGCAGCCGAACACCAGCCCAGGGCTTGTGCAGCCACAGGTTGTTTCCGTTACAGTACGGACGCCATAAAATATGTTTTCTTTAAAAGCAGGATATAATGCTATTATAGCAGTTGGATTAATCTAATATTCTCCTTCATCTTCAAAAGGGAATTGCCTAAATAGCCAGAGAGAGACACATTTTATGAGTCCTTCTTAAGGGCTATCAATCAAACTTTCCAAGAAAGGCATTGATGCCCTTTTTGCTCACGAGAGGGAAATCAGATTCCCCACGGCTTTGCTTTCAGCCTGCTGTAGCCTTGTAGTGGAATAGCTGCATCGCAAATGGTCTGGACAACCTTTTCTTCTACCGGTCCAGAGAAAAAAACCACACGGAGGAAACCTGTAAGAAGAGAGGGAAACCAGCCCAATTAGAGGCAATGATCTCTTAGCTCTCTGCCCTCTCCCCCCTGGATGAAGCAGATGTAAAACAATAGCTTTATTTGTGAAAATTTTAATTGGGTAGTTCAAAGGAAGCGGCGGAGGCTCTTTTGATCTCTTGGTGTGTTTGAATGCCACGTTGCAACGGTGCCTGCTGGCCGCGGCGGTGACCTCTTGTGTTAATTAGTGTTTATCTGAAATCGAATTAGCTCACAATTGGGAGAAAGCAGAGTGAAAATCAGAGGATAATCATAGATTTGTGTGATTCTCAATTAGAGGTAAAAGCAGGTCTCTGGCTGTAGAAGTTGACGTTAAGATAACTCTGAGAACATTACATTTTTGTTCTGTTTTTCTGATACTCTTCGTCAGATGGTACTATTCCTCTTACTAATACCCCGTGCTGCCTTCATCTGTGCTGAGTCTGCTGGTCCGCGATGCTCATTGGAACTGAAACCATAAACCAACACCGAACAATGCTGCATTATTTATAGCAGACCGAATGCTGTAAGGTTGACACTAGTGCAAAGCTTCTCTTTCTTGTGGTCAGTAATCCATAAATAAATACACCATCTCTTTAGGTTTGCAGAACTGTCTGATGGATGGGAACAGCCTGCATTATACGACCAGGGCACCGAGGATGCTGTGAAAGCCAGCACCTGCTTTTGGTGCAAACTGGCTGGTTCTGAGTAACAGCATTAAAACTCTACGTAGACGGGGGGTGTGAGAGCCGCCCAGCCACCTTCCTGGTGCCCATCTCCGGGGCTCTCCGGAAGGTAAAGGGCAACTGGAGTTCTCGATGCAGAAATTGAAATGCATGAAAGCATCAGGTTCTCTCTCTTTCTGTGAAATATTAGCAAAGGACAGAATTTTACAGCTAAAACTATCTCAAGAGGTTCCAGTTTCTGAGTAGAGAATAGCCAGAGACATAGAAGTCAAACATCTGTCCACCATGAACATCTGCAGACCTTCAGCCTGTTGGCCTGGAATGAAATCCCATTCTCAGATCAGCTCCAGATCCCAAAGTTTCCAACGTGCAGGAATGGTTTTATTCAGACCTTGCCTTTCGCTCCTAAGCTAGCTTCAAGCTGAAAGGTGGACCTTGCTGCTTGCACACGCAGCGCGCTCATCAGCGTGGAGCAAGGCACTCCGAAAATAACCTGGCGGCATTTACGCCGCGTCCTTGGGCGTGCACCGCTATATTTTCTGGGGTTTAGCCACAAGAGGGTGGCATGATGATGTGCACCAGGCAGCTTCCCCGCTTCGGCTGTTTCGCTCCTAGCACGGCATTTTATAGCCAGCTCTGCAGATCTAATAAAACTTCGGAACAGATCCTTGGTTTTGGCACATGAACACATTTCCCACTACAAAGGAGCCTGACGGGTGTTTCTGAAGGCAGCCCCGACTGTGCAGTATTCCTTGATGTTACATATGTTCTTTATGCCTAAAACCAGCCTTAGTTAGTAGGTACCGTAGCAGCGTATAAAATTTAGACTATTTAGGGATCAAAACTTTTATTGGTACTTGGTAACTGCTGTAGGGAGAAGTCCACAGATGTTGTTTATGAGCAAATATTATTTTTCATAGTCACGCATGTTTACAAGACAGTGATGTTCTTATGCAACTGCTTTATAACACATCGGGATGTTTCTAGTGGGTCTTTATTTGATTATAGCTGACGGTGAACAAGCTGGTTAACAAATACACACAAAAAAGACTCATGTGACAGCAAGGGAGACTAACTTGAATGAAACAGATTCATGTCATCTAAAATCTACCCAGCCTGGACTGTCTCGGCATGTTTTTCTAAATCAGACCGTCAGTAACCCAATCCCAGTCACTCGTCTCAAATAATGAATCAGCTGATGTGTGTCTGTGTGAGGCAAGTTAGCATTTGATTTTGCAAAGCCTCACGTGGGTGACAAGTCCAGGTAGCAATACAAATCAGAGACCAAAACCCAAAGCCACTCCAAGTTTTATGTGCAAAGCTTTATAAATGTTAGAATTTTTTTACCTTACGT
Source organism: Phoenicopterus ruber ruber (assembly GCA_009819775.1). Taxonomy (NCBI): domain Eukaryota; kingdom Metazoa; phylum Chordata; class Aves; order Phoenicopteriformes; family Phoenicopteridae; genus Phoenicopterus; species Phoenicopterus ruber. The sequence continues at coordinate 3,403,165 of CM020225.1, forward strand.
TAACGTGATAGCTTTCCCTGTGTAAACAGACAGATGATGTTGGTACTCAGAACACGCCTTAGCCTCACTGTTGTTTCATAGCCTGGCACTCATCTAAATCAAAACTCCCCTGTCCTGGATCCATGCAGGTTTCTGCAGGGTGCGAGGGTCTCTGCTCACTCGTGGCTCTGGCTGCGGGGCCAGGGCCCTCGTTTGCAGAAATCCCTTTTGCCGTGAACATACTTTAAATGCAAGCTGCCGAATCTCATTACTTGCTGTCTTTTCCTCTTCCATTCGTTTTTCTCTTAACAATGCGCCTGCCAATATCTGCCCCGAGCCCCGTTTTAAGCAGCGTTTTCCATAGTTAATGTCACACTCTTGCTCCCTATCTATCTTTGGCAAGGGCCGAGCGCCTGCAGCAGGACCAGAGGAAGAGGGAAAGCCCTCCCTGCGTATAACAATAACACAACACCCATTCCTGGAAGAATGATGAGATAGGCTGTGTAATAAATATTTATAAGAGCAAGCGTAATGAAATGAATGTGTAGTATATGGAGGCTCCCTTAGGGTTTGGTCATCACATGTTTTTTTCCTCTTTTCTTTCTTCTCTGTTACACAGAATTGTCCTGATGTCCCTGGGTTGTCGAGCAAATTGCTTATTGTGTTGCTCACTTACACAATGCATGTTATTATGTGCAACCAGCTGCTCCTGTTTGGCATTGCTCGCACATACGGAACAGGAGGCTACCGTCACTTTTCTTGTCTGGAAGTCAACGTTCCCTCTAGTGTCGAAGTTGCTGCCAGACCAGAAGAAGTCTGGCAACAAAGCGAGTCCTGGTGGTAAAGGTCCCCAAGAGACTCCTTTTCTGGGAAGACCAAGGTTGCAGTTTTGCAATGAGTTTGAGCCGATCCAGCTTTGTGCTGCCGTTGAAAGCTTCCTCGTGCCTCTCTCTGTACATTCCCATTGCTTTCCTTGGGCTGGCACTAACTCTTGGGTGATTGCACGGGGAGCTGGAGCAGGGGACTGATTTTGTTGTTATTGTTGTTGCCAATTAAGTTTTCAGCACCATCATCCTTTCCTCTGTGCAGCTCTGGGCTCATTCAAGCACTAATGCCGTCACAAAGGAAAGAGCAGCCAACTCTTCTGGTAATCAGAGCAGCTTAAATCCATCACAAAATGTCAACCTCAGTGTTGCAGACCCGTCTGGAGTCAGAGATGGTCAGAAACCAGAGCAAGGCTGTATGTGAGACTGGGAGGTTTAATCCTGCTCGGGACAGAAAGAACCTGAGCACGGTCTCAAACACGTCTCAGGCGCTGACCCCCTGCGAGATGGGGGCCGAGTAGCTGTGGGCAGCACTTCATGTCGGCCAGACTGGAGGGCACTAACCCCAGGGGGGATGCTTTCACTGAGAAGGAAAGCGGTTTTGAACAAGTGCATCGACAAAGGCTTCAACGTGCTCTAACTTCAGAGCTACCAGGTTTGGCAGCATGGGGATTTGTGTCTGAGCTGCTGCTCCTGATCAGTGGTCGGAGGGAGCACGCTCAGTCTGCAGAGAAAGAGCCTAACCCAAATTTAAACAGTCCTCTTTAGTGTGAAGTGGATTAAATTAAAAGAATATACAGCAACCTTCACCTGGAAGAAGAACATCCTCATTGTGATTTTTAAAATAGCTTTAAATCGCTATCTCCCTTAACTTTGAGTTAACTTCCATTTCTCTCATTTGCTGTAACTGCTCTGACCCTGGACCACAACTTCTCAATGCGCTGAACCCCAGCCCCCGGGAGGCAGCCAGAGAGCATTTGCAGTGGTAGGATTCAGGGTGAACCTAGAACTGGGGTAACACTGTGCTGCCTATTTAACAAAAACATGCAGCGTGCTGGGAATCTTCTTATTCCTCAGTGCTTCCTCTGTGAAATGGCTTTTCCCTATTCTTCAGGTTTCTTTTAGTTTTGGGGGGGTCTTTTTTGGGAGCAAGCATTGTTCTTTACCTGCATTTGTCTAGTATCATCTTGCACAGCTGGATCCTGGTAGTCTGAATCCTACAGCTCCCAGCTGGAAGTGGACACGGGCTGGCTAGCGTGGGTTTGGATTCAGAGCCTGGAGAAATTCTGGTTCAGAAACCTCTGTAACTCATGCTGCTGGGCTTCAAGGCCTCTCGCTTCCACACCAACCTTTCCAAAGCATGGATCCCCCCTTGGCTACAGGCTGGCTGCATGGGAAAAGCTCCTGCTGAGCTAGATAAATTTACAGCAGCTTTTGCTGGACTTCCCTAATGAGCTCTTCGGTGCTGGGATCTTATAGATGTGTACGATATACTGTCCGTATACCTGATTCACCAAATATTTTTTTTGGAGCACAGAAATGATGTCTCCCGAAGGGGGAACAAAAGGCTGAACTACGAACACCTGCCACTTGCTGCTGCTACTCTTTGCCATTCACACTGTCTCAGCTCAAAGTATCAGAGGTTTGCAGCTATGGAAAGGTAGAAAGAAACTCCTCACCGACAGGGACGGGAACACCGGGGAGTCTGCAGCACATAAATGGGGGCTTTTGCTTGCCGTAAGTATTGGGGCAGAAATGCCATTATCTGGGGAAGGAACGTCCCTCCTGTTGACACGTCTGCTGTCACTTTGTTCTTTACGGACTTACAGCCAGGGAGTTATCCGATCCTTCCCGAATCTACGAAGTGGCTCTTTCTCCAGGCTCTCCTTCCTCTGTAAATGCTGCAAGAAGTCATTTCACGCGGCGCAGGGCATCCCCGCGGGCGGCTGAAGCAGCTAAAGCCTACCCGGGAGGTGTGACACCAGGAACGCCTCCCCGCAGCTGCGGGAGCGGCTCCTGCGAACACACGTGCCAGCCGGCGTTGGCTTCGGTTGGGAAGGAGTCGCCCTGCGGAAACGTCGGCTGTCACGAGCTCGGTTTGTCTGTGCCGATGCGGGTGAGAGGGGTGGACGGTGAGGACCTGGTGTCGCTCTCGCAGAGCACGCGCGTTGGCAGTGTGAAAGGAGCTGGTGCTCTGGGTCACGTTAGCGGCGCTTTCACAGTTCAGGGGCTGTTTGCTAAGTCTTTTTTTTTTTTTTTTTTTCCCCTTTTCCCCAAGGAATAGATCTGTTGCAAGCTTGGGTTTGTCAAAATGCTGGTTTAATTCCTGTTCCCACTGATATGCAGGAAGACAAAGAGGTGCCACAGAGGAATCGTAACACTGTAATGTCAGGCAGGGAGCAAAGACAAGAATTCAACCTGGGTCTTCTGATTTTTAGGCTAGTGCCTGCTTCTGTGCCTGACTTGTTGGCAGGGAGCTGGGTCAATGCCTTAACACAGGCAGGTGCCATTAGCCAGTGTGCAGTATTTCGCAGATCACTAGCAGTTTTCATTATTTATATTATGCCAGACTTGCCTGACTTTTAAGCAAAGGTTTCCTTGCTTAAAGGGAGGGAGAAATGTCTGGGATTTGAGGAAAAAAGGGCAGGGGCGTGTCTGAAAGAAACCGCTGGCAAACACAATGAGGAGACATTCCTCTACAGCCTTATTACAGCAATTTGACAGCTCCTTTAAAACCACCTCACGCAAAAAGGAGCAGGTGGGAAAGGCCCAGAGAGAAAGGAGGGTTTGTGGAGGTTGTTCATCTTTAGCTCCACGCTGGAGTAGCGCAGAAGGGAGCGTGGCTGTTACTATCTCCTTTTCTTTCCGCAGGGAGGTAAGCATACGTATGGTGCAGGAAAAGGGTCGGTGGATTTGCCGTGGCCTTATTACCCTCTCCTTCCCGGCAAGGCGTGCAGCTGAGTGCCCACCCAGCCGGGAGGGCCCCGATGCTGGGCAGAGCATCCCTGCACGTCTGTTCAGGGCAGGGGGCTGCCGGCTCCCAGGGCTTGCCTGCGCTGACAATGCCAAGTACTAACTTACAGTTGCGTAACATACACACGGGAAACCTGCTTCCCACCATGCAGCCTTTCTGGTTTCACTTAAGCTTTTATAGTTCATTAAACAAGCTAATAAATAGGAAGGTCTGGATTAAAAAGGTTTCTTTTTTCATATTCTGCATAGCTGGAGTCCTCTCTGCATTCCACACCGCTGCGATAAAACATCCCAGTGCGCCGGGCAGCCTCTTCTCCTTTCGGAGGCCAAAGCAGACCCCCTCCTACCCGCTCTGGACTCGGTTGCCTTCTGCTTGGCACCACCACCACTGCCGAAAGAAGGGCTTGGTGTCATTTGCCCTTAGGACTAAACCTGCACCTGTGGCTTTACACACAGACATGCAGCATGACTTTGTGTCTGGGACCCAGCCAAGCCTCGGTCTCCACCTTTCAGCACCCTTCAGCTCCCTGCCTCATTTCTACTGCTTGGCTTGGCTGGCGGATGGGTCCTGCTTCTCTCTGCAGCGACAGGGTGCTGACAGGCTGCGCCGTGTATTTTATTTGCTTTATTTTCAAAGGCAGCTGAGAAGCATAGGCTAGACTTTGACACCTGAAAAGCCCCATGAACAACGTACACCTGAAGGAGTTGTGCTTCGAAACGGGCCCCAGTGGGACTGCAAACCACCTGCCATTTGGTTACTAGGGTCTGTTTGCATCCACAGCTTGGCTGGGCTGTGCGGGACGGCAGCCTCACCTCCTCCCCCCAGACACGGGCCCGCGCGTGGGCCACGGGTGGGCAAGTGGCCATCAGCCCTCGGGCGGCCGCCAGCCCTGGGCCGGCTGCGGCGGTGTGAGCTGCTGGGTGCCCTGTGCCTGTCCGTCTGTGAGTGAAAAGCGGCGGGCAGCCACGGGTGGACGCCGCGGAGGGCTCCCGCAGCCCTGACGGGACAGAGGGGCTGGCAGAGGTGTGTCCCCCCGGAGCACCATGAGGGGGAAGACGGCGGCTGGCGGTAGCGCGGTGTCCTCCACGCTCACCTGCGGCAAAAAGGGAAAAAAAAAAGAAAAAACGAGAAGGGGGAAAAAATTAATAACAAAGCACATAAAATGTTTATAACCCCCCGTTTGCCGGCCTGGGGAGCTGCCGGCCCGCGGAGGCGCCCCGCACCTGCCGCGGCAGCCCGTCCCCGCTTCCCCCCCTCAGGAAACGGGGCCGCTCCCCCCGCCGCGGGCTGGCAGCAACCTGTTGGTCCCGCCGCTGTCGAGGAGGGCGGGAGGAGCCCCCCTCGGCTCGGCTCGGCGGCGAACCCGCTGACAAAGGCGGAGCAGCGGCAGGCCAGGGCCGCCCCCGCCCCCCCGCCCCCGGCAGCGGGGCCCGGCGGCGCCGGCGGGCAGCGCGGGGCTGGGGCTGGGGCGCTCGCACAAGATGGCGGTGGGGCGGCGGGAGAGCGCGCTCCCCTCTTAGATGCGGCCGCGGCGGCCCCTGCTCCCGGCGCCCGGCGGGGCTTACATGGCGCTGGAGGACCTGCTTTGTCTCTGCTTCTCCGCCCTCGCCGTCCTCGCCGTGCAAGGTGGGTGAGAAAGGAGGGGGGTGGGGGGGCCGGTGCCCCCGAGCCCACGGACAGTCGCGGTCGCACGTGGGGCCGCCGCGCCACCTGCCCTTACACCGCGCCCCGCTCGGCCATGGGCAGCGGCCGGCTCCCCGGCCGGGACCCTCTCCTCCACCGGTTCTCGCCCGCCCGTAGCAGCCTTCTCCGACCCTTAGTGGCCGTTCCACCACCCCCCCGCAGTCGCCCTCTCCCCTCCTCAGTAGCCGTCCCCCCGCCCCGTGGCCATTTTTCACATCCCCCTCCATCCCCTTCTCTCCCCCGGCCGCTTTTCGTCCCCTTGAGTTGGGCGACAGCTGCGCTCGTGGCCTCAACCTGTGTCTGGACGGTGCCTCCTTTGGGGACACCATTTGGGGGTGACACAGGGCATGTCCCGCAGGGAGCTCCCCTCAGAGGGCTGGGCTGGAGCGGGGGGAGCAGGCCAGCAGCAGCGACCCCCGGGCCTCCGCCTTGCCGCAAGTTTCCTCGGGAGGGATGGCTGCTGTGCCAGACCGGCCCGGGGCCGAAGCGCTTGTCCGGCGCGGGGCTGCCCGGAGCAGGCCCAGGTGCCTGGCAGGGACATGGTGGGGACCCTCGCCCCGCTCCCGCCAGCGCAGGACGCCTGGGCGGGCAGATGTCCCGTTGGTCAAGGAAGCGACCCAGGAGTAGCCGTGCTCCTCGCGCCCCTCATTTTGCAACGGTTACGCAAACGGCTCCGTGCGCGGGTACACGTACGCCTGTCGCGCTGGCCGGCTTGCTGCCTTTGCCGTCGAAGTTTGCACCGAGGGTCGCTGGAGCTGCGGACCTTGGGGTGCGTGGTTCGTTCCCTGTGTGCGCGCAGACCCGCAAAGGCTTTTGTCTGCATCGCCGAGAAGGGGTTGGAAAGGTGTAGGCTGGCGGAGCGGCACCGAAAAATGTGAGCCGTGTATGTGCCCTGGAGTTGCTCTCTTAAAAGAGCCTCCTAAATGGGGGATTGCGGTGGAGGAGCCATCCCTATGTCATTGTACATTTTTATTCCTTTTTATGATGCATTCAGGTTTGGCAGAACGTAATAACAGCACAAAGGATGTTTAGTCTTTATGGCTTCAAAAATAGCCTGTGGGGGGAGAATACAATGTGGTGGACGGCTGCAGGGTTGTTTTTCTTTTCTTTCTTTTTTTCAGAACATTGTGAGCTCCCATAAGGGGTAAGTTATCATTTGATATAGGTGCAGCGTTACGGTGGCTGTGCGTAGAAATGAATAACGGTCCATGTAAATGGCCCATTGTCATCAGTGCGTGTGGGTTTTTCTAGATGGATGGCAGTCTGTGACCCCGCTAGCAGGCGAATGGGTAAGCTGGGGCAGGCAGGAGCTGCGTCTCCTGCGTGTTTGAGCAAACAGCTAAGTGGATCCCGAGGCTTGTAATGGAGAACAATGATTTTTTTAAAAAAAATAAAAAAGAAAGAAGGAGAGTGGTGGAGTGGATGTTGTTTTTCAAACCCACTTCAACAAGAAAACTTCAAATGCTTTGCGGGAATTTGCAGTTGTGGCTTCTTTGCTTTTCTTTGCAGGCAATTAGGCAACTAGTGAAAATTGTTTCTGTTTGTTTTCTAACAATGGGCCATGTATTGTGTGGAGGTAGTGAGTGTGTCCACAGAGTCTGTGGACGTGCCGTTTGGTACATACGGATGTGCTTTCCAACAGGTGGGTTTGATTCTGAAAAGAAAAACATGGACTTGTTTCAATCTGAAATTAATTTGGCAGAGGGTTTGAAATGGTTTTTGGAAAGTCTGCATTTGATCCCGAAACCCACATGTTTTGATCCAAAGTTCAAGCCACGCTGGGTATGAAATACTTAGGAGAGAAGTAGACTGGAAAACCTTCCCCCTTCTGTGGACTTGATGGAAGCTGTGCCGGTTTACACTGGCTGGGGATGTGATCCGGTGTTTTGAAAGCCTTCTGCCTGTCTCACTTTGAGACTGTTTTCCTTGCAGTAGCAGGAAAGGAAAAAAAAAACCAACCAAGCCCTCTTCAGTTGACTCTGGCAAGGGGGTTGTGCTGGTTGCTTTCCTTGGGGCTCTCTACAGGGGACGTGTTGGTGGGAAGTGGGCTGAGCTTTCCATCCGAACGATCAGCTGAAATCCATCTGGGTTTATGTCATTTGGATTTGTGGTCGAGTCCTCTTGCTGCAGACCAGATTTCCTTTTTTGACATCACCTAACTCTAGTTCTGATTTGTTTTATCCTTCCTGTCGCGTTCGTCTTGGCGGCATAACCCCGCAGCCTGCTGCGTGCAGTTAGTGCCTTTGCCTGGGGAAGTCAGTGTTGCCATTGTTCGGGGATCGCCTGTCTCCGCCGCTGCAGTCGCAGGACGTCACCTGCATGCGGATCCGTTTGCCCTGTTGACTGTGGCGTTGCAGGGTTGCAAGGAGGCAGGATGAGTGGTGCAGGGAAGGGGTATTTCTTACGGTCCCCAAGAAATGGGGGGCACTGACAGTGCCAAACGCTCGTGCACACCGCGTTAGCGAGGTTTTCCCTGTATCGTGTTTCCAGGGGCAGGTTTCTCGCGCGGCAGCTTGCTGCCGTTGTGCTGCGGCTGTCATGACAGCCAGTCTCCAAGCCCTGACAGTAGAGGCTGCTCAAAAGTGGGGAATGTTTCTTCTGGTGTTTCCGTGTTTCTCTTCTAGTGTGTGAGGCTGAAGGAGAAACCGCTCAGGCTTGGTTCTGTTTTTGTTTTCCCTAGCTTTTTCCTTCTCTTTTTCTTTTTTTTGTGCCCTCTCCTTTCACTACCTTGAAGTCCAAAGTGAAGCAGAACGCACTAATTTCCTGATGTCTCCCCCCTTTCTGCAGCAGACTTTCTCCTGGCAGCTGTAGAAAGTCTGATCTGCTGGAGGGGGCCCCACGCGGGGTGGGTGTATCGCTGATGGTACGCGAGCCGCTTCAGAGTGGCGCAAGTAATAATTTAAAAAGAAAATGTTTGGCAATCTGCCTTTCCCTGGGGAAGAAGGGAGGCCATTCTCCCTGCGTGCATGCTTGCAGCCTGATCTGGAGCTGGAGGCAGCTTCTGTGGTACGGCGCAGGTCTCTGTGCATCAGGGGCACCAGAGCCACCCACGTTTGGGAACTGCTGGGGTGGGCTGGGTGTTGCCGTGACACACGGGATGTCTTGCTTGAGTGCCCGCTGTGTTCTTGGGCTGGTTGCTTTGTCTGCTCTGGTGTCCTCAGAACCCATCTTTAGACAAAAATAGAGATGCTACACACTTCTCTGGCAAAGGTGTTGAGAGGATAAAATCCATCAATGAGGATGAAATCCATCCATGAGTATTCAGCACGTATATGATCTTCATCACTATAGTGTACAACTATCCCGTGGGCAGGGTGCTGCGTTGTTGGCTCACGAATTTGTGACTCCTGATACCGTATTGCTTGCTGAGTGGTTTGAACTCTACTTCTCTTGGAGCCGCCATCCCAAAGGCTGGCTGTTCTCCCAGGGAAAAATCCAGGTGCTTGTGAACCAGTTTGGACATTTGCAGTGTAAGAGATGCTGCTTGCACGATTTACACGCTCCTTTCCTGTTTAAATGGCTGCCTGGCCATTAAGCCTAGTCATGGTTATATAATTAAGATGAGAATTAATATTTAATCTGATTGTAATTTGTTGCTGGAATCCATCCCAAACTGTATCTCTGCGTGAGGTGAGTGGGTACCTGAGGGAAAACTGAGGCCAGTGTTCCACGTAGGGGATTTTCAGCTTGGACACTGGGAATTATAGGCCTGCCTTGGGTGATGGCAGAAACCCTAACCTTTACAAACCCGGAGCGATCATAGTCATTTTGTTATCTGTAGGAAGCAAATGTTTGCTTTATAGTCAGCTGTAATACTAGGGGGGATATGGTAAATCCTTGTTATCAGTATTTGCCAAGTGCATGTTGGGCCAAAATCAACTCTGGTGCAATTCCGTTGCTTTCTGGAGAAGAATTGGACCTCCTTGTCTACAGTATTTTTAGCCTGGTTTTCAAAGGAAGAGAGACTTACGTAGTTGTGCTGTCTGCTTGTCTGTCCATCTCCCTTTCCTTTTCCAAATAATTCCTGGACCTACTGGTCAGTCGTAGCCAGTGTGGATATGGAGAATTCAGAGATTTTGAGAATAAGTGAACAAGTAAAGGAGGGAGAGACAGTTTCTGCATGAACTGAAGGAGAGGTGCTGGAAAACCCACCTTGGGGAGGAACCTGCGGTGCCTCAACTGCAGGAAGAGCTTTGAACAGAGCTTGCACCCTGTTAGGGTAGGGCAGGGTAACCCCGTCACAAGACACAAAGCTGCAGGAAATCACAATCTCAAGTCCTTGTATCCACTTGTTTATTTTATTTTTGAAGTCTTTTATGCTTTGAAATATGGTGTTGTTTTATGGTTACGCCAGCATTCACGTCACAGGGCTTGGTAGCTGTTCTGCTTTCCTCTCTTATTGGGAAAGCATTTTCCAAACACAGGACGCAGAGCTGCTGTGACATTGGTTCTTTCTGTTGTTTTTGTCTTGGTCTCTTGCTGTCTCTGCCTCAGTTTCCCCATTTGTTCCAGCTGGGCAGAAGATGCTGTTGCACACTGTAAACATATGAAGAACACTGTCACTCTAAGTACCCTTCTTGCATTTATTAAAATCCCATGAGTAAGTGACCTCCAAGTGCTGCTTACGCTTTTCTGACTTAATGGCTTCTTGGTGAGAGGATCCACATCTCGTCTTCATAAAAAGCAGAGTTGAGCTGTGTTTTCACGAGCCCTTCTAGAGATGCTAAACCCCACATCAGATGTGGGGGGAAGGACCAAAGAGCTCCTTCTAGTTTGTCTAACTTTCACTGGTATGCTGAAGTCATCCTTGAAACACCATTGAATTTTCCTAATTCTGAAGAGTAACAGAGCCTTCATGGGGGGGAAGAGCCGGTCAGTGTGTACCTCCAGGAGGGTAGATACCTGCTGGAGTTGCAGCTGCTGAGAAGAGAAATTCCCTGGGAGAACCCAAACACTTGCCATCAGCCTCCTTTGAGCATATCAAACACTTTCCTGTTTGCAGGTGTCAAGACACTTTCCTTGTGAGTGTGTAGCTCTTGGTGCTTCTCCCTTGGACGTGTTTTCCTTCATGTCGCTGTTGCCCTTTGGTGTCTCTGTTGGAGCCAGATCCTCTCCTGCTCTTAATCCGTGGGATCCTGCTGTTGTGATATGGGCCTGCTTTATCTGAGAAGGCCAGCAGATGCCGTGTGTTATCTCCGTGGGTAATAAACATACTCTGTGGTGGTTATGATAAGCAATTACTGTACTCCACTGAAACTTTCATATCAGATGTTCTGAAATTATTTAAAAATCTGTATCTGCATTTTAAACGCAATTACTGCCATATTAAATTCAGCTGAGCTATTGGATAACGTGGTTTATTCCATGCCTTCTCGTTTCTTAACGTTGTAATTTTTTTTTTTCAAGATTTCTCATGTGTCTTTCTTGCGGACAGGTCATTTCATATTAAAGGTGTGTTAATGAAATGTGAGCATCCCCAGAGGTTGCTCTCAGCCCAAATTGGTGGGAGAATTAAAATCTAGCGTGAGAAGCTATTGTATTTGTGCTCGATCTGCTGTGTCCCTTTCCCTTATTCTGACTGACTTCCCTGCTCTCATTTCCTGCTTGGGTCTTTGAACCACATTCCCTTTGGAGTTGGGATGGCTTAGCACCTTGTTAAATGTAAGGATTTGGGAAATTAAACAGTTCAAACGGAGCTCCAGGGAAAGGTGCTGGGATGGCAGAACTCAGAGCGGAGGTGGAGCAAACCTGGGATGCAGAAGCGATGCCAGGCTGGCAGCGGGTTGGGGGGATGTGTTAAGGTTCTGCTTTATGTTTCCCTGTCTGTGCTGGGAAATGTGCATCCTTGATAGTTTCTAAATTGACTGTCGATAGATGATCAAGTTAATTGGTGTGACCAAAAGGGTCATTACTTAATGGGATGGATTTCCCGTGCTGTGTTGTGTGAATACACTGAGGGTTTTGGCAAAACCTGGCTGTTCATGCACTCAGGGCTTTGATAAATCTTCTTTTTGAAAAGCATCAGCAATGCTTACAGGTTTTAAAATTACCTGAAGTTTTGCACTTAATACAAGACTGTCCTCTCTTTGTCTCTCAGCTGGCTGGTTTGAGCTGATTTGCAGAATGGGTGCACGTATTTTCCAGACAACAGGGGAATTGTGCCTGATATTAAAGGAAAACTAGTCAAGTGTTCGCTGACTTTGTTTGTTTGTTTGTTTGCTTGTTATTGCAACTGAGAAGGCTTTTATGTTCCTTTGGAAATCTTTCTCCCTTTTTTGTCTCTATTTTTGGAGATGGTCTAGTGAAAAGCTCCAATGTGCTCCTTGTGGTGCTGATGTGATGTGCTGTTACCTTTCGGGAAATACCATTGCTGCTTTAAAAGGCTGACATGTGTGGTCCTTCTCTTGATCATGTTGACCCAGAGGGACCGGGCTAGTTGCAGCCCATTTCTATGCCCTACCAGTCCTGCTCGCTTGTTTGACTCCTGGCAAAGCCTTGAGAGAGCTCGTGAGAAGGAGACGTGGAGCTTTTCATGACCAGAAAAGACAAGGGTCAGGGAGGGCAGAGAATTAGCAGATGTTCAGGCTGATGTTCAGGGGATTTAGCCAGTGGTGCTGGGATGGGACCTGTCACTGTGTGGGAGATAAGGCTTGTGTACGAGATGCTGGGGCTTGGTTGAGGTTATCTTCAGCAGTGGGGTACGAAGCGTGGCGTGGGGTGGAGGATCTGGGGCTGCTGGCCTGACGCCATTATTTCCTGCTTGCTAGGTATTTTCCCCCGCCGTAGAGGCTCGAGCAGCCCTGCTGTTAGAGAATTCAGGTTATCGCAGGAGGGCGATCGTATGCTCCACAGGTTTGTGTGCGCTTGCGAAGGCACTATGTGTTGATGCATAGCAAAGCATCTTGGCAAAATACACATAGAAGATAAAAGGGGAAAAAGAAACCCACCATCTGATTCAATACCAGCTCCTTTGCTGGGTTGGCAAAACTTGTTTAGATCCTCCTTCCCAAGAATGATTTTGTAAACATAATACTGCCTATTAGCCATGTAAATTACTGTCATTGGTGGCAATTGTTGTGATGGAAAGATAAGTGTCTTGAAACTCTGGTTTGATTTACCCCTCCTGCCCCCCCAGCCTTGCTAACCAGTTGTTTATGTCAGCACTGATTGCGGCTTTTGTCAGGGAAATCAAAATATTGATCAAAATTATTTAGCTCTGTTTTTCCTAGGTCACAGTAAATGTAACTTTTCTTTCTGTTCCTTTGTACTCTTTTCTCTGTACTGAAAACAAAGTGAACCTTTCCTCGAGGAGATGAGCCATACGTTCCCGAAGTCAAATGTCACCTGCTTGAAGAGGGTCCTTAGGAGCAGACTTCATATCTGGAGGCTTTCCTCAAGAGTCTGTCAGTTGAAAATCTGGCTAGTAGCATTACCTCAAGTACTATTGTGGGGTTTTCTTTACGTGCAAAGTGGGGAGAAAAGGAAGTTTCTCCCAGCTGCTGGCAGAGAATAGCTTCCCATTTACTTCATGCTTGTGGCTGCTGCCAGGATTTTCTGTTTAGCAGCAGAGGGAGTTAAGTGCGGGGTGAAAGGCTTCAGTAACACTTCAGCATCCGGGCAGGAGGCTGAGCCGTCAAATAATTCTTCTCGCTCTTTGCTTTTTATACCAGTCTAGGCGCTTTGGTAGCTTTGTAGGTTTAAGGCTAGCGAGGTTGCGCTGCCTTGACGTGTGCGGCGGGAAGCTGAGGACATTTCTTGTAACCTGCTCTTTACTAAGCTGAATACGTGCAGGTCCTGAAGTCTTTCACCTGTTTTCCTTCCCTTAATCTCAGCCTTCTGTAGCTAATACTAGTGTAAGTAAAAGCCCTGCTTTTCTCAGAGTTAGGTGTTTGCTCAGCAGAGGAAATTGCTTAGCTACTTCGATTCAGAGCCTGACTTTTTGGATCTGGACCCTGCAAGTTCCTGGGGGCACCTGTTCCCCCGCAGCTCAGCGCAGAGCCGCTGTTCAGCTTGGACAGCCAGTGCTGGATGCGGCTTTCCAGATGTGACGGGATTGGAGCCAAGCAGAGGGAAAAGTAAAGAAACCTTCAGCTCCGAGAGCACCTCTCTGGTGAGCAGCCGAACTGTTGGCGAAGCAGATTTCGGGTGTTGCAGCAGCACGCTCACCCGCAGGAAACCAGAGGAAGAATCGGGATGGGGCACGTATGTGCAGCTTCCATACTGCACATACATGAGAGAGGCTGCTGTCTAAGCTGGAATCACACCATGTAGTTACACTTACATAGAAAAATGCTGTCTTAGTCTTACAGCAGCTTTCACCAAATAACATCTCAGCCATGTCCTCCATCAGCACTTCAAGTACAGGTGGAGCATATGGAGCTTTGCCCTCTCCCACTTGTAAAGATGTCTCTGCCGTTTTCCATGTCGCCTACACAATGAGGTTTTTATTTTCTTGTGTAAATGTCTCCAACCTCTGCCCAACTGAGTCTGCGAAGCAGCAGTGAGCATTCAGAAGTAGGAAACCAATAGTAGGACTTCTTGGACTTTAGGATGGAGACATTTGGTTCCCTGCTGCATGACACCCTTAAGAGTGGCTTCAGGCAACCCTCTGTCTGCATCATAGTTTTTAATTTGTAAAACGAGGTATTAAAAGTCCTCTGTGAGGGATTGCGCATGAATACATTCAGGCTGGAGGTGTCCAGATACGGTGGGGCAGAGTGCTGCAGGTGTGTGTTTCAGATGTAGAGGCCTGTAGAGCTGGGGGAAGAGGTGCTGTACGAAATGCATCTGTGTACGCGGCTGTGCAGACACGGCTGTGCCTCCCTGTCTGGGGGGCATCAACACGGGATGTGCGGCTGCAGTGTACGTACAGAGATGTGTGTGTGGTATGTGCAGGCCTGTAAATGAAAATTCCTGGTTACTTGTTTATATATTTTAAAGTTTGTGGGTTTAAAAAAATTGCTGCCCTCCTAGGGAATATTTTCTTCTCACCAGAAACTTGTTAGACTGGAAATTTCACAGTATTAATTTTTATGGCATTTCCTAAGCTGAACTAATTGGGCATTTTGGAAGGGGGAAGACAAGGGTGTGGATGTGCGTTTTTATGTAGATTTCATTAAAAACGTGACTTGGATTATCCTGCTAGCTATCTGAGCGATGTGAAGGTCTTTGCTGGAAAATGCAAGTGATTATAGGCTGGTGACTAACAAATAATCCTTGGCTAATATGTGGTGGGCTCAATTAATGTTAATCCCTGCTCAGCAGTAGTAAAAGTTGGATAAAGTCAAGGAGATTTTGCAAGGCTGTTACTGACCTGAACATGAGAGTGATGACACAGCATTCCCTAAAATGAAACTGGTTCTTTGGAAGAGGCATCATTCTCATCATTTCCCTTTTACAGTAGAGAAGGAGCTATTCAAAGTAGCCCAAAATTACCTGGTTATGAAGATGAGGATTTCTCTTGTACTGATGTTATGTGCTGAGGCACGCAGGACCTCATTAAAAGAGGAGCAGCAGCAATTAGTCTAGATTAATGGAAATAAATCTGTTCTTAGTAATAAATGAGGATGTGTTCCTTGGTCCAGAGCAGCCACCATCTATAGTGCTCATCTAGCAGTCTGATATACAGAGACCAAACCTCTCCTCACCGTGGAAAAAAATGGATGATTTGGGCATTTTTTCTCAAATCTCAGTATAAGTCCGGGTGTTGTTTTTAGATGTGTTCTGGTGAAATAAGCAGAAGCCCAGAGGCAGCAGGGACAAGCATTGCATCCGAGCCTGGACCCTGTTGATACAGGAGGACCAGAGTGGTGTGACGGTCCCTGCAGGCATTCTGCTGCTCGGATACTGTAGTGTTGAAAGCGTGTCCTTTACCATTTGGAAGCAGACCCAGTCCTTTTACTGTTTTGTCCTCAAACTGTCAGGTTTCAGCTGGCTGCAGCTTTGGAAAAAGGAGAGATTTATGTGCTCTGAAGAGAAACTTGCACTGACAGTGGGTAAATGCACTGTAGATGCTGGAAAGTTAAACAGCCAAGTAGGTGTGAGGGATTTTGGAACATAGGCTATGAAATATACTTTCCTCCTGTTGCTATGATAGAAGTCAGTTTAAAATTGGAAATGGGAGGGCAAATTCCCACCCATTCTGACCCTCAGTCCTAACCATCTTCAAAAGGTGGTACTGCTCCTTGTTTTCCTCCACCTTCGAGTGCATCCCAGCAGCCATGGATATGGGCACTATCTTGCTACTTCTCCTAACACGATCCCTGAGCTGTGAGAGCTCACTTTGCATTTTCAAAGATAACTGAGTTTCCAGATCACGATCAGATACTGTCTTTTAAAACTGGACTAGGTGAGAAGTTATGCCAGGAGGATGCAAAGTCCTGAGATGGTCAAGTCCTTGGTAAGATCATTGCATTGTCTAACTGTGGGCACTCCTTTGACTTAACAGTTTAGCATCTCCTGGTTTATTATTTTCAGTGTCTCCTTCTCAAACCTGCCCTCTTATCTGCTATTGTCCAAGTCAGGCTGGTTGGCTAGCTGTACTGATAACATACCTTTGTGGGTTAAGTGATAACAAAAAGGAGCAGAGCATGGCTAGATAAAGCCAGGGGTAGTCCCCACCCGTGGAGGGAGCCAGTGTCAGATGCTGCAGCCTGTAGCCAGGCAGTGAAGCACAGATGGGGTTTGTGACTTCCCGGAGGCCGTGCGGTGGATGGTGACAAAGCCGTGCCTGGACAGAGTCTGCTGCTTTGTCTGGACTGCCCACGCTGTCTGTTCCCTGCAAAATTAACTCCTGGTCTAAGCCCCCCTCACCTTTCTCTGTGTTCCCGTGCTGCGTGGGTGGTGTGTGCGCTCCGCGGCCCTTGTGTCCTCCCGGAGAAGTGAAACCTCTCTTGGGGTGATGCAGGCTTGCAGTGACAGTCGTCTGGAGTGAGCTATTAAAACATACTTTCCCATTAGTTTTCTTTGATGCTGTTCTGAATTGTCTTCTCTTCCCTTGTGTGCTGGCTCACTATTTCTCATTAATTCATGGTTTGTGCAATTACCTGGGAAATGCAGGAGCGTTGGCAGGAGTTTGATGAGCCTGGCTTCTTTGTGCGGGGGTAGGTGACTTTGTAATGATACAGCATGTGAGAGTTGGTTCTTGTCTTCTTGGAGTGGCAAGTTGCACACCCAGGCCTTGCTGCTGGGGCTTTATGGGACAGGTTGGCTGTTTTGGAGAGAGTGGGAAAGCACAAGGAGCAGAGAGAGGGCTAAATATGCAGATTTCTCAGGTATCTGGTAGGACTGAAGCCGGAGCCAATCTTGATGTTTTGTATCTGCTGTGTATTATGGCACTTTACACCCTGTCCTGAAAAGGCACTCCAGACTTGAACCCCAGCCTGTCGAGAAAATGCGAGCAAACAAGGGAGGGTCTTTGCATAACTTCAAAAAAACAGAAATGTACAATAAATAGTTCTAAATACATGCTGGGGGATTCTGTTCGTTGTGAAAGCTTTCAGCTCAGTCTGAGGAGCGCATGTGTCTTGGGATGTGCGTCAAAGCAGTGTCACCCCGGCAGAAGGGTTCTTTGCCCTTGCAGACAGCATTTCAGGTAGGAGTAGAGATGTGATCTGGTCCCTTTTTGCAGAGGAGAAAGCCAGCACATGGCAAGATAAAAGGGCTGTCACTGATTAAAACATCAGTTTCTCTGCTTGTAGCTTGTGTTTTGCTGGCAAGTATGTCACGCCATTGGTTTCCCTGTACAAATGCTCCTCTTTAAGGGTTGTATTCATACATGGACTTCCCAGCTACTAGGAAGGACCTCTTGATGGAAGCTGGACTAAGCTGTTTCATGGGTGGCTTCACAATTAGAGTTCAGGCTGTTGGTAGAGAATGGGCTTTACCTGCTCTCCTCCTTCTGTTTTTATCTTCAGGTGAACTGCAGAATCTCGTTACCAACAGCAGTGGCAGGGCTTTGAAGATTTCTGGCCTAATTATCTTATTTGCGCTGTGAGTAGCAGCAAAATCCATGTGCTGTCAGGGAGACTTAGCTATTGTGCCAGCTGTACAGGGGTGGGAGAAAAAGGCCTCCTGAAAGGGCTTGTGCGGAGGGTTTGTTTCTGATGGCACAGGCTGGCTTGGGCTGCGTGCACGTTCCCCAGCTGTACAGGTGCTGCGGGATTTCCTGCAAGACCTGGGTGGGGTGAATGAGGTGCAAGTGAGAAGCTACCATGTTCTGGACTCCATCTGTGGCCCTGCAAATGCCTTTTTTTGGGTAATGCACTGCTTTGCAGAGGTCTTCCGTGAACACGGGTGCCTAGGTGCTGCTGCGGAGATGCATCCTGTTATCCCTCTCTCTACGGAGGGGCTGTTTGGTTGTTGCATAGTTTTGTGTGATATGATGTATAATTACAAAGTGGTGGGTCAAATGTAGCAAGTTGCAGTGGTGTGTGCGTGAGGGCTGTGATAGAGCTGTGTATTTGCACATCATTTCCGAGACTCTGATAGAGACACATATGTATTCATAGAATCGTAGAATGGTTTGGGTTGGAAGGGACCTTAAAGATCATCTGGTTCCAACCCCCTATAGGCTGCTATAAGGTCTCTCCGGAGCCTTCTCTTCTCCAGGCTGAACATGTCCAACTCTCTCAGCCTGTCTTCATAGGAGAGCTGCTCCAGCCCTCTGATCATCTGTGTGTCCCTCCTCTGGACCCGCTCCAGCAGATCCATGTCCTTCTTGTGCTGAGGCCCCAGAGCTGGACGCAGCACTGCAGAGGGGTCTCACCAGAGTGGAGCAGAGGGGCAGAATCCCCTCCCTCGACCTGCTGGCCACGCTGCTGGGGATGCAGCCCAGGTTGGCTTTCTGGGCTGCAAGTGCACGTTGCCGGGTCATGTTGAGCTTCTCATCAACCAACACCCCCAAGTCCTTCTCTTCAGGGCTGCTCTCAATCCATTCTCCACTCAGCCTATATTTGTGCTTGGGATTGCCCCGAGCCATGTGCAGGACCTTGTACTTGGTCTTGTTGAACTTTTTGTTTGCACAGGCCCACCTCTCAAGTCTGTCCAGGTCCCTCTGGATGGCATCCCTTCCCTCCAGCGTGTCAACCGCACCACGCAGCTTGGTGTCGTCGTTATGCTTGGATACAAGGAATCTTCTGCTATTTGAGTGAAATGGGTCAAAATATTATTAACTCTAGCTATTCCCACCCTGAAGCTTTAGCAAAGTGTTGCCGCATCTCTTGTGTAGGCAAGGAACTTCTGAGGCAGATACAGTCTAAGTAACACTAAACTGCATGTAGCAAGCAGACAAGGAAGAGGAGTGCAGGAATATTTGATGCCTTGATCATCAGTTGAAGGCAGAGGGATGAGAAAGATCTTTGATGATTAAGATCTTTGATCTTTAAGATGATGAAAAATTAAAATTCAGAAACATTAGAATGTACTCTATCCTGGCATAATTTCTTGGGTCTTCTTTGGATCAGTATCTCTGTGCTGCCCTTGCCTTATGGGAACAGGCACGACCATGGACAAAAAGAATTGAGGGTAGTAGTTTGTTTCAGATGCTACAGGTGACTGGTGACTGAGGAGTCTGTAAGAGCTGTTTAGCCTTTTATCTTAGCTGTTGTTGTATGGGTTCAGAGTCATCTTCCAAGTTTACGGGTAGTTGTGTCTGGGTGGAAGGAAATAGATCGGGGTCCTGTGACAAGCTGACCTGGCACAAAAGCTCGGCAAAGTGCTGGTCCCCCCTCGCGTGGCTTGAGGGGTCTGAGTGAACCCTCCCAGTCTCTACAAGGCTATTGCTTGCTCTTAATAACGCTCCCTGTGGCTTCCAGAACACTTCTTGCTGAGTAAAACGAGTGTGCAAAGTCAAGTAATCCTTGCACATCTTGAGTATTGCTTTCCCTTTCTGTGGTTCCAGATAGCAGCTGGGAGAAAGTTGGTTTGGAAAACAAAGCTGTTGGGAACTGTTTGTTTAGACACAAGGCAAAATGAAAGTGAAAAACATAATCTGTCTGTTCCCCTCAGCCTCCCACCTTCTTTTTGTTTAAAATGTCCACATGCCATTTACTTTCAATAAACAAAAGATGTTTCTTATGAGCTGATGTTTACTAGTAGGGGAATGTGATTTATTAGAGAACAGAAATCCCTGCTTGTGCCTGTGTTTTCAAACTGGAGCAAGAGTTCATAATTTTATAGACCTTTCAAGAACAGATTTCCTAAAGCAAACAGTGAGGAACTGTTAAATTATAGCCATGTAAAACAACAGCGTAATAGTGTGATTGCTCAGTACTAATGGGTTTATTATTCTGTAACAAACAGGAGTGGTTTGGGCTGGTGGGAGATAACATGCCTTTCCTGAGATAGCTTTGGAACCAATTCAGAGGAGAAGCCAATTTTAGATTCTTGGGCAACTTCTTTTTCTCATAATGAGGGAAATAAGGTCTGTATGGGTGTTCTCCTATTCCAGCTTTCTTCCAGGATCATGCGGGGAGGAGCAGCTTCCAGAAGAGCAATGTACCGTTGCTCTCTGCAGTCTGAGAGCCACCGAAGTCTCACGCTGCCCCTCTGAGTTAGTCAGGGTCTCGGCTTCCCCAGCATTTGCTTGGGGCGTCTCTGTGACCTGTTTGCCCTTTAGAGGGAATAGGAGACCGATGCAGTTCCCCCCCCGGAATCATGGGTGGTGGGTGCTGTGTCGGTGCCTCTCCTCAGCCCTGCCTGAGCTCACGAGCCCTGCAGGACTCCCAGGCAGTCGGAGCGCCGTGTTCAAGCCAGGGGCTTTGGGACTGAGCTGCTGTGGGGGCTGCTGAATTCTTCAAATCCCTGGGCATGAGCAGAAATGACCTCAGAGTCCCTGGCACTGACATCTCTGGATCCCGTTGAGACCCAGGTTTGTAACCCATCTGCCCTTTTCTTTCCACAGCTGCTCACATGGAGCTTAAGCAAGTTGATGTGCCACATGCCTGGTCTTGCTTCTGTCTTCCATGTGTCTGTCACGTCCAGGTGTTGGTGGCTCAGTGTTGTGCTGACCTGGCTGTGAACGAAGCTCTGAAAATAGCGGCCGTTTGAGGAGGGTCTGCGCTCCCTTGTGCAGCTCCGCCAGCCATTACCTCCTTGGCTGTGCCAGGCAGTTTGTCGCTGCAGGTAGTGAGAGGCACAAGAGTACGGGTGGTCTCAGCTTGAGCTTCTGCTTCCTCCGGTCTTGTAGTTCGCATGTGTCTGAGGATGCCTGCCTGGAGCCTGGGTGGGATCTCTAACAGATGCATGCATGGTGCCCTGGCCCTGCTCCAGCTCCAAGTCATTGCAGTGACCTCTGCTGAGACGTGTGTTGAAAGGGACCGATCTCCTGCGATTCTTGGTTTCTTTCTCCTGGTCTTGACTTTTACATGATATATTGGGCTCATTTCTGGCTGCCCTATACATAAGCATGCTAGAAAACCTTGTACCAGCTTAGCTGGGCTCTTGGAAGAAATTGTCTTTGCAAGAGAGCTGTGGCCTGTAATGAAATAGCTTTGCAGTGACATAGTTTCAGTGCTGCAGTATGTTATGCTGGCTTTCAGGTTGTTCTGGGCTAAAAATAGGGCCCATCGAGACTTCTGGAACAGGATGTAACCATATTTTAAAGATACTTTATTCCTTATGTGTTGTTGCTAAGTGGTTTAACTGATACTGCATTTGGAGACCTACTTTGTAAGATCACTTTGTCTGAAGTGGAAGTTGAGATAAGAATCAAGTGTGTGTGTGTGTTTCTGATGGTGAGGACATGGTGCTGCCTTGGAGGGCTGGGAGCTGGAAGATGGAGCTCGGGAGCCGCACTGGTGTCTGGCGCTGACTGATCGGGGCCGCTGGACCAGCTATTTCCATTTCTGATCTTCCCTGCCCCCAGATGACAAGAGATTCAGAATTGCATGGAAAAGATTAGCATTAGGAGTTTTACCACCTACTTCATTTGAAACTGGATGCGCTTGAGATGTGTTGAACAAATGGACAGTGGCCTTTCTTCTCCCTGGGGACAGCTTTTACATGGATGGGAAGCTACAGATGGGGCCCAAGGCAGAAACGCAAATAGGCAGGGCTGTGATACGAAGCATTTGGCAGCATCGCAGGCTTAAAAGCTCCCTCCCCGCGGCTGCTTGATCCTGCTTTCTCAGTTGTGCTGACACAGCTGGTTGTGGGCTGCACTGTGAACTGTGCGAGTGGAGCTTTGGCCTCAAAACTGTGGGATTAGGGCCTGTGCTGCTGGCACCGTGAAGCTGGCCAAGCCCAGTCCATCCCAGTTCTGCTTGTAAGAAGCCCTCAGAGGTGTAGTCGCTTCAAAATGACTGCTGTGATTACAGCTTTGCAGAGAAGCGCAGTAGTGAGCGCGAACAGCTAATTAGTTTTTATAACCCTCTTTTGTTTGCTTTTCAAGCCAGAAGTCCCTGGCTTGCTTACCTGGCTCCTGTTCGGTGTCGTGACAGTGTCAGCGCGAGCGTGTGAAGCTCATGTTACGCAGGGAGAGTTCAGACAGGTTTGGTTTCAGCACAGGTCTTGTCCCCGAGCTGTTCCAGCACTTTCCTGGCAGGAGGCAGTCGGTGTCAGAACAGGTTTGGCCCCGAGACTGTGAACAAAACAGTTTTGAGGGGCAGATCTCCCACAGTAATGAGTTCAGCGGTGGGTTGACTGTTTTTTGTAGATGAAAAGGTCAGATCTGTTGCCTGGGTTATGTAGAAAGGTTTTGTTCTGGAACAGCCTGCTCCTGATCAGCTCCTGTCTCTGCTGACCTGCCAGGCACTGGTCTAACCAGTGTTTTTCCTACATTTTCCTCATTGGTGAGCATTGGAGAGGTCACTTTTTCCTGCATTTTCCTCATCAGTGAGTGTTGGAGAGTTTACTTTTTAGGTAAGTATGTTCATTTAAGGCTGGGAAGTTTTGAGTTCAGATCAGCAACTTGGACAAATTTAAAATGCTCCTGGTTTTGAGCCTGCCCTACTTGGAGTTTGGTTTTAATCACAAGTTTTAACAAATTGAGTCTATTGAAAACATTCTCAGCGAAACACCGTCTTTTTTTTTCTCAGAAGCCGTTAGCTGTCTTCAAGAAACAATATTTTAATTGAAGCCATGATAAAAGCAGAGCGGCAGTGGTTGTTGTAAAGCTTAATTTATTAAACAGCCTTGTTTTTAATGCAAAAAAATCTGTAAAGAAAAAAAAGCTATGCGCTTTAAAACTGTCAGAATAAAACCTACAACTTTGAAGTCTTAAAATACTTTGGGAAATGCTGAATGTTTTTGACTGGTTATATGGAACAGCTGAACTGACTTAACTGGAACAAAATTAGAGGAACAAAGAGGTTTTGTTTCCAGAGTGTATTCTTTGCCCTTTGACAGCACTGTCTGGCTCACACTCCCCAGAGCAGGTCGCTGTCAGCTTTCCCCCCTTTGGTTAGACTTTCCACATAACCAGTCCACTGGAACAACAGTAATATGCTTATAAAAGAGCAAAAATCACAGAAGATTCAGGGGCAAGAGCAGAACTTGAACGTCTTGTAACTGTTGTGGTTTTTTGAAGGAGTCGGAGTCTCATATTGACGGTTCCTCTTCCCTAGTGCCACATGTTAGTGCTGAGTTTGAGGATACCGCAGGCTAGCGAGGCTTTTCCTGGCTGGTGATTGACGTTGCATCCTACACAGCTGGACCTTCTCAACATGGTCCCAAAGTAAGAGACTTGCCTTCTGTGGAAGATGCTCTCAAAGTCTCCTGATGAACACTTCCCATGTGCACAGCAGCTTTCATCAGCAAAGTGGTGAGATGGTTTCTGTGCACATGGGGTGACTGGCACACCGTCTCTGGGAGGTGCTCATGTGCTCTGTTCTTCTGTAGCCGTCATTCGGGGCTATTTGCATGAAAACAGGCTCTCTATAAAGTCTGTCTTCTGTTGGGGAAGGATAGACAGCAGGAGGAGAAGAGCAGCTGAGAAATGGAGCTCTTGTTTCCATGCAAATATCCATGCAAAGAACAAAAGAGGGCCAGAAGCATGCTCAGAGATGGGATCTGCAAGCGGAAAGGCTCCGGAGTTGTTTGCCATGAAGCAGTGTCAGGTCCGTGTGAATGTAATTTTTACACTGTTGTGCACTGTGGGTCTCATGGGTGAGTCACAGATGCTGCTTTTGTTTTGAACTTCTCTAGGGCTAAATCCTCTGCTCTGTCTGTGGGAATTTTGCTGCTGACTTCACCACACTAGAATTAGGGTTTTTAGGGTCTGCTGTTGAAATGATGCGAGTTACCTCTTCTTCCCAAGTCCCAACTTGTATAGGAGGTAGGATGCAAAGTAACACAAGAGTTGCCTCCTCTGCCCCATAGTGTACGCACTGTGGCTGGCTCTGAGGATCCTGGGGGCAGATTTCACTGTCTGAAGGACTGCCCTGTGATTTCTTTCCCAGTCCATTGGAGAGAGGTTATTTCTCTTTCCTTGGCACCTGAGGAAGGCGGCAGAGGATGGGAAGCCCTGCATCCTGGCTCAGACCACCAACAAAACAGTATTTTGAACAGCAGCCTCGCTGGAGTCGCCTTGAGCTTGCAGCACTGCCAAGCTTGAAGGTCTTTGAGAGGAGGTGGGACTGGAGATAGGGACAGCCCTGTGACGTACTTGAATTGATATGGCAATGGCAAAGAACTCTCGGGAACTGATTGGAATTCACTGCAGCAGACGACTGGGGTGGTTTGAGACTTGGCTGCTCAGAGCTGCCTGTCCCTGAGGTAGAGGGTACTAGCTTGATAACACAGGTAGCAGGAGCAAGTGCATGTCTCCCTCTTCCATCACTGCCCCCAGCAAGGAACAAACCTCTGTTCATCAGCCTTTGTGTCCTTTTGACCTACAGGTATTGAGTTAGTTTCAAGCCAGCGCGCTGCCTGAGCAGATGCACGCTGAATTTAGTAGCTTGCTTAGAAATAAGTATCAGCAAGATGTCAGAGAGGTTAGACTCATTACTAGATCTCATTAATTCTGTGGAATACTCGGTAGAGAATATATTAATATTCTTATTCTGTTGACATATATTAACATATATAATAGTTGTATAATTGTTACTAATAATTACGATAATAATAAGCTGCTTCTCATAGACAGTAGTCAAAATGGATATTCAGCAGTCCCCGTAGGTATTTTTAAATCACAGTTGATGTACAGGAAGGTGCTGGTGTGTGTGCGATGTGGTGAGAAGTGCCAGTTTTCTGCCTGCTTCTGCCTGGGAGTAGTGTGAGCCTGGAGGCCAGATTTCACAGGTACAGTTGAACGTGTTTATCTCTGCTGGTTGGTTGGGTCAGGCAGGTTGGGTCAGGCAGTTCCTATGCTTTTAGCTGGAAATTACTGTTCCCTACCCTGGCATTTGCTGCCATTTAGCAGAAGCGCAGTAATTTGATGTGTGCGTGCTCCTACGCTGTTGCAGTGATCAAAAGTAAAAGGACGTTGCTTAAGTCACCTTCAGCCTAAAGTGTCAGTTCGGAGAAGCCCATTCTGCTTTGCCTTGCAGAACGATCACCATCGGTGATAGTCTTATCTGGGGGTGTCCTTTCTTAAAGCACTCTAACTCCAGGCTTTTCAGATCACTACCCTAGATGAGATAAAGCTCTTGGCTATGCGTGTTATGTTTGCCTATATAGTTGCTAGCCTACTAGGCAAATCTTGCCGTTAGTTATTACAGAAAACCAGAGGGTGCCTGGATTTTTAGATCATTAAAAGAACTCTAAGACACGTGGAGCTCAAAAGGTTCTGGATTAAAATGTGTTCTCCTGTTTTCTCAAATATAAAAACTGTTAACAATCACACGGAGACCCACAGCAATTACAATACAAGGCTTGGCTCAAAAGGTACATCTCTTCTTGGTTTATTGGGAAATAATACCCTGTGGCATACCTGAAAGGCAGATACAGGGTGACAAACCAGCATGGTTATGGCAAAGAAGTAATATTCAGGATTGTCCAAAGAAAGATTAGCTTTTCAAGCCAGCTTTTACCGATGCAAATTGTCAACCACTGGGTTGCAATCAGGAGTAGAAATAACTAAATATGAAGTGCTGACTTGTAAAGGGGAGTCATCTAAAGTGCTTTGTGTTGCAAGATTTCATGAAAATGGTTTTGAAATGTTCTGCTGCATTTACCTGACAGAGAGGCCAGTTCTGCCAACTGGCAGGTGCTCTCAGCAGTGCATCATCCTGGAGGTGTTCGGGGTGGAGCATATGTGCTAGAACATCCCGTCTGTCTTGCAGGGGTCAAACCAGGATTGTTCCCAGTGGTGCCTTTTTTAAAAAAAAAAATACATTTTAAAAAGGCTTTGTTCAGTGCAGGTATAAAAGTCTCCAGCTTGGTTTTCAATCTCTTTTTTTCTGGGCAGCAGTTCCAAATCACTACCTTCCCTGGCAGGGGGATGGCTCTCTAAAGTATATCTTAGGGTTCCCGGTCTGTAGGATCAATGCAAGTTGCGTTCAGTGAACGTCTCCTTCATTAAGCTCATATTATACAATATAAAGGCCATTTTTCTTCCTTCCTAGTGTGACTCCATTGCTGTGTGTTGTAGTTACCTTACAGCTGGTGCCCAGTGTTACAGCTCCCATGTCCTTTATGAATTACTCTTTTTGCTGCTTCCGTTGTTATCCTTACCTGGTTTGGGTTTTTGTGGTTTTTTTGGTTGGTTTGTTGGTTTTTTTTTTTGGTTGGTTGTTTTATTTAATAGCCCACATTAAGGCTGCATGCTCCTTGCAGCAAGCATCTTGGGCTTGGTTTTTATTGTGTTTGTGAAGCATGCAGTGCAGTTCTGCCTTGATCTTTGAGCAAGACCACCCCAAGCAAAATAGCGCAGCCTGCGGTCCTTATCCTGCTAAAGCTCAGCAGTTCTGATTTCCCTGGGTTTTGCCAAGACCTTGCTGGGCTGGGTCCAAAAGGTGAATTCAGACACCGCCCAGCTTCTCCAGAACTTTATTTCCAGCTTCAATCCTTGCATCCTTTTCCCTTAGTCTAATTAAAACCCGCTGTAACAAATGCTGTGAAGCCAGCTGCCGTGCTTTGGCAGGTAGCAAACGCAGGGCAGTGAAACCTCCAGCTAATCCATCAATGCCATGAAGTCATAAGAATCTTGTTAATTTTTAAAAAGCCCTTGATGCCCACTAATCCAAATCAATTTTCATTTCTTTCATAAAGTCGTGCTTCCATTTAGGCTTCAGCTAAGAATTACAGCTAATTTGTTCGATTTTATAACAGTATAATTGAAAAAGTGATTTTAATGTCCTGGCAACCATATTCCCTTTCTTTGGTTGTTAATGAAAGAATCCATTAAAGTTAAATGATTTGGGCACAGATTCAAGTTGAATCGCCTGAATATTCTAGGGGAGTGTTTCTGACCATCTGCTGCTCTGTCATTGGCGTTTGTGTTGTAAATGGGACCGAGAGAAGGACTTCACAGGTCTTGTTCGAAGCATTAAGCATAAAATATCATTTTAATTTTCTGATCTCAGTGTAAATAGTGGAAATACTCGGGAGAGTTGGGACTGTTCTGGTCTTGCGGTATCCTGCGCTCATAAATATCACTGCTGAGCTGTACTTTCACATCCCTTTTCAGGGGCTCTCATGGCTATTTGTATTGATTACAGTACATCATTCAGCGGCGTGTTGTAAGTTCCTTTTAATGACAGGCAAGACAACTGGAAGCAGAGCCTGTGAAGGGGAAAGTACACGTGATGGAGAAGTGTTTCTGCTGCCTCGAGTCACACTTGTCGTTTCCGTCTGCTTGCAAATGGAACAGTGCGTCCTAGTGCAGGGTGGGTGAGCGCGAACAGAGACAACTAATTTATTAGAGCAGCTGTTGTCGTTGCCTTCCTTCTTTGCATATTGCTGTGGTGGGTCATTTAGGGCTGTTGGGCCAAGCTGACGCTGGGAAGCAGAAGCCTTGTGTACCCAAGCAAGGGCAGAGTCAACGGGCCCGCATCCTCCTTTCCCTGTAACATGCTCTTCCTCTTTCCTTTGCTGCTGAGCTTTCTCGCTGCCCTTGGTGACGCATGACACGGCTGACCTGCTGGGAAGCACAATGGACAATGGACCAGGCCATGAAATCTGTGAATCATCAGGTTTGAGCCCATGCCTTGGAGGTGGATGAGTCTTTGGGTCCTCCGTTAAAGCTGGAAGTGTGTCCGTCTTGTTAAGGATAGCTCAAGCAGTCATCCCTGCATTGCAACCTCAAGCTGCTTATCACAGGGTTAATATTTACCCACTCGGCTAGGGTGGCTCTCCATCCCTGTTTCAACAGCCTTGCCATGTGAAAAAAAGAAAATAAAATTACAGGTGGTGTCTGTCTTTGGAAATTACAAAGCATAGCCCAAGTTTCTGGAGGCCTTTAGAATGAGGGAGGGGCAAGATGTGCTCTGTGAGTTTGCTCCACAGCTTTACGCTGCATTTTGCATATAAAAGTTTGAGTTGCCAAGGCTGAAGAGTTGTCTGCTAGGGAGGATGGGATTTGTTTGGTTGCCTGTTTCAGACCTGCAGTGGGGACACTGTTTCATCCTCTGTGCATTGACTTTCCCCAAGGTTTGAAATTGGGGAATTTCAATGCTTATTGTTTTTTTTTCTCTGTAGGGTGGTGAGGAATTAACAGATGAAATACTCACTGTTGGAGCCGAACATTTCTCAATTTAATGTGTTTATATTTGTATCTTTGGAATATACAGAGTCACTGACTGAGGGGAAAAGAGCTACAAAATACAGTCAGAGTTTTAACTGTAGCCCACAGGTGAAGGATGTTTGTGTATTTTATTTGGTAATATTAGTTTCTAGTTAAGTGACTATTCTCAAGAGGCATAATACTGAAGCTTGTATCATATTGCCTACTTTTAGCTTTCTCAGGCATGGAGAGATGAAAGTATATCCTAAAAATATGCTAAACTTAAATAGTTCAAGTGCAAAAATAGGTAACGTTGTAACAGGAGATCTTGTTTCAGCCTCTCCTGTGGTGTTTGCAGATCAAACATGTATATGGTGCATGAAATAAAATCAGGAACTTCTGCACCTAACAAAAACAGAGTGACTGGGTTTCCTTTCCAACATCAGTGAAAAATGCAGGAAGTAGTTATGTGTTTAAATGTTGTCCGTGAAATCATGCAAATCTAAGCCAGTCATTTTAGCATGATGTGGTCCTTTAAAATGGCAAATATCAGCCTTATTCAGCTCGGACTGCTGCTCGGCAGCAAAATTATAGTCACCGCGGCAAATGGGCCTTCTAATGTTAACACCAGCAGATAACAAAAATAGCATTTAATAACTTTCATTAGAGTTAGTGTTTCTAGGCCTTTGGGGCTTTGCTCTTTCAAATCATTTACATAATTTGCAGGTACAAGCTGCCGTGCCAGACTGTCCATCTGATTCCCTCTCTGATCAGAGCGTATTAATGCACTTGTTTGATGGTCTGTTACCAATAATTACCTTGGATTGCATTAGGAGCATTTCCAACATTGCAGCTGGTCTGTATTTTTCACTAAGTGTATTTCAGGGCCCAATTACAGGACTCTGATGTGTTATTGTTCCAGTGTGCTTGTTCAAGCTTGTAATTTTAATATGCCTCTACACTGGAAATTTATGAATGCAAACCCAAGGCTCTGTCCTCGGTTCCCCATGCGTCCCGCGCTTGCAGCAGCTTCTGCAGAGATCATCTCAGCTGTCCCTCATTGGATTTTTAAGAAGGGAAGGATGACAGCTAGGAGATGGAGGCTTCCTCAGAGATGTTTACAGAGCAAAGCTTGAAGTTTGGTGTGCTGCGCACTTGGCGCGGAGCAGGTGGGGAAGGGAGAGAAACAGCTCAGCCCTCCCCGGGTCGGGCAGTGGGGGGGATTGTGAAGAGGTTTTCAGCAATTTTAGTGTTTAAATCCCTTCTGCCCTTTAAATAAGCATCCTGCAATGCAAGGGAGGCTGGTGCTGGTATTACTGCACACAGGGACAGCTCTCCCTGTTCTGCTCTCAGTAGTGCCAGACACCCTGGGGAGAAGACCTGAAGAAGGCTGAGTTTAACAAGTCTAGATTTGGGCCTGCTCTAGACTTCAGCTGCTGTTTCAGAAGCCCTTCTGGGGTCAGAGGGGAGGAAATACAAAGGCTTAACCTTCGTGAAAGCGTCAAGCGCTTTACCGTTACGGTTGCCGTAGACAATTCAACACGATGAATAAATTATTACTGCTATTGATTTGTTTCATCTTTCTGGACCATTTGTTTGCGGGGGATACATCAGGATAACACACATCTCGGTGAAACTGAACTCAATCCTGAGAGCTGGTTTTGTGTTTCTCCCTATCTGGTAGGCATCATCTATAGATACAGATAAGATGCTTGGGCAAACCTGATGCTTGTGCAGAAGCATGAGAGCATTTAGTCCTTCTTAGAAATCAGTTGATACTTTACTGCGTTGGAGTCGCCAGGGTTACATCAGCCGTGGGTTGGTGGCTCCAATGGTCTTGGGTGGCTGAAATGAGCAGCTGCAGTTGGCTTCAGCGTTAGGAGCATCAAAAGTGTCTTTAAAAATACTTAGATGGAGACCTTTTCAGCTGTTTTATTTCCTTGATGCCTGGTACGTTATATTTATACACAAAGATATTAATTTACCCAGGGCTTTGGCAGCCTTTGCTTTTATCTAAGTGAGTCTAGTCATTAACCTATTTACCTTAATTACAGCTTTAGATGATATCAAGCTTTTCAGGTACGGCCTATAAACAGCGATGTGGCATTGCATGTGTTTTAGATAATGTTTCTTTCATGCCATCCCTTCTGCTCTCTTGTTTTTAACTGGAGATTTGAACAGAACAAAGACAAGAGGCTCTTGCTCAGCATCATTCTTCAGGGAGAGTTGCATTTGGAGCATGCTACAACAAACCGATAAATTATGGTTAATTTAACTTTTAAATGGAAGGGCTTTGTATACATGTGAAAATATAATGGACCACTATGAAGTGAATGGGTTGGATCAATGTCCCAAAGCCGCAAAGCCTCGTAAAGATTTGTTAGATGCAAAGATCTTTATAATTAAGTGAAATAGAGCTATAGGAAGAGGGTGTTTTTGTGTTGGCAGCATACTGGCTCCACTGGTCTTGTTGCAGTAACGGGGCTCCCTTTTGACCTTTCCGGGGATGCCCAGCTCACCTGCTTGGACAGATGCAGTTGACAGCACCCAAGTGTGTTTGCTCCCATGTGACACTTTGCTCCAAAGGGTGTTTGGACCATGACCCTCCTAAAGCTTTAGAGCAATGCATGTCATCCTGAGAGCATATTACGAAGTATTTCTGTCTAAAGTGCAGTTCTAGAGCTTTCAGGCCAGTCTCAACAGCTAGGTTATGGGATGGCCAAGCCTGCGGCTTGTGTGGACGGGGCTGAGCTTGCCCTGCTAGTGCTCATCCTGGGTCCTGATGTGCACCAGGACACGAGGGGCACTACCGTGCTCCCGAGCCCAAGCTGGGGAGTGACCGTGACACTGCGCACTCCTCTGCAGCTGGGTCTGTGCAGGGTGCGAGGGGGTGGCTCCTGGCACGGCATCGTACCCTACCCCTTGACGTGAGGACAGTGTGACAGTCTTTGAGTGCCGTCTCTTGCTGCACACAGTGCTGGTCTGGCACCCAGCTGCTCTTGAAAGGCTGGGATCTGCTTAGTGACAGGGGGATGATCTGAGAGTCCCTTGCTGCCAGCTGGATAAATATTCCTGCAGCAGTGGGAGACGCTGCATTATTAAATAAACCATCTAGCTAGCTTATATGCAGGATTAGGATAAGGCCTGCTTCCCACTGGCAAGCGCTGCTCAGTACTGGAACCACTCTGCTGTGTGTGGATAGCAAGTGTTAATAAAATGGTCTTTCCAGCAGCTCTGGAGATATTTTTAGGAGCCTTCTGTTCCAGAGAGGCTAAATGCAGGCTGAAGGTGTAACTTTCTTATTCTTAGCTTGTTCATGTTGCCATTACAACGTGGAAAGTTCCAGTAACATCTGGTAACTGGGAAGGGAATTTAGGGGTCTTGACCCCTCCATCTCACAGGCCTCCTTACGGTTGAGTGGAAGAATGTTTTCTGTTTTACTATGCCATGGGGAGGCTGAAGACCTGATGCGCAAGGGGATTTAGCTGCCCAGCTCCTCTTTCAGCCTCCCATTCTGTAGAGATCACGGGAGTCAGATGCTCCAACCCCAGAGCTCCTCCGGTCCTGCTTTCAGTGCTGATGTTGCTGAGCACCCAGAATGCAGGCTTCGTCAGAGACGTCCGTCCAGATTTCTTTCTGGGTCACCACTTGCCAAGTGCAGTTGCCCTAAAACCAGGCTGAAACCAAGCTATTGACTTTTAATTGTCAATGCATAAAGTTTCCAAGAAGAAAGAGGGCTTTGTGCTGCTTTAATGGGGACACACTGAAGTATAGTCGCTCTTTGAATTAGACAATGAGAATGTAAAGATTTTCTGTGGCTCTAAGAGCGTCTGAAGAGCATCAGCAGAAGGTTACATTGAGCAGAACAATGGCACAGTAGTTGGCTTGCTGAGAGGTAGGAAAACCCTTTGGAAGTAGTAACTCAAGTTTTTCTTCAGTGCTGTTCACTCCCGATTAAATGAGATTAATTGTGCTGTTGGGTTCCGTGAGTTCAGCATCCAAAATAAATACATAAATTAAGACAGGCGACAGTGCAGAGGCTCAACTGCAATTTGAATTCCTGCCACCTCCTGCGGGATGTGGAGCCCTTTCCTCTTACCGCCTGATATCCCGCAGAACACACACGATGACCGAGCTCTCTGCTCGCCTTGCCTGAGCTGCTTTCCTTGCTCCCGGGAAGGTTTTCTTTGGCTGGAGCTCTGCAAGGTGCACAAGCCAGTTCCAAAGTGCCAGATGTGTGTGGAATAGGAAACGCGCTGGCTGGGCTCCAGGCTGTGGGACCTGCAGCACAACAGCGGCTCCCCAGGAAAATCTCCGGCTGCCAAGAACTAGAAGTGATGTCAGCTCTGGAAGTGTGTCAGATTAGAAACCCTTGTACTTTGCTCTCTGTGAAGTATTAATCTCCCAAGGCCTGTGCTGTAACGGGTCCTGTCTGGCTCGCTGCAACTTTATTTGTTTTGGGCTGGAAGTGTTTGAGGCTTTTCGCGTGAAGGCACTGGAAGCTGTCAGTGGTTTAGCTGCTTTGGGTTAGGTCCTGTCCTTGAGTTGATCCTGGGGCCTCACTCGGCTGTGCTAAAGATGGGCCTTCTCTGCCTTGAAGCGAAGGTCTAAGCCTTGTAATTGCTGGGCTGGATGTTTGTAGGAATGGGCTGGGGTTTGTAGGAATGATTGTGCCTTGGGATCTTGTATGTGCCTAAATCTCTCTGTCTTCCCCCAGCTGAATCAGTTTGTTGAAGAAAAGATCGTACATCTCCCTCAAATATTGCCTCGCTACCTTTCTGTCGACCTTTAGGACAGCGCCTGTGGGTGGTGGCTCGGTTGGTGAGGAGGTTGTGGCTGTGATGGGGAGCTGTTGGGGCTGTCCTCACACCAGCCGGAGAAGAGCCTGAGCTGTGCTGCGTAACCGGGATGGGTTATCTGCTGAGTTCATGGCGGTGCTGCGTTTGGAGCTGGGACGCAGGCTGGCTGGCTGACCCAGCGTGGCAGCGCTGCGTGTCCACGTGGTGATGTGCCATTCAGGAGCAGGCAGCGAGCCTACTCATGGACTTTACTCATGGATTGCGGATCAGCTCATCCCAGTTGTGCTAGGTGCTGTACAAAAAAAAGAACCATAGATATGCCAGCGGCTTACACAGAAATGCATCCCTTTTGGTTTATGCCCGCATGTTTTGTTTTTAAAGTAATTACTAAAACACAATTTCTCTTCTGAACAAAGCCATTTGTCTCCTGTTGAACAGTAACCTTTTATTTGCTCGTGCTGTGTAACAGAGCTCAAGGACATGTTTACTGCTGATAGCCAAAATTTCACCAGAACAAGCATCTCCCTTGTCTAGGTCTTTCCTTCTCAATGTAAGTGGTTAAATCCCCGGGAAGGGCAATAACCCCATATACGAGAAGACAAGTAGGGGTTTGTGCCGTTCTCAGCCACGGAGTGCACGCTCCCAGCCGATCTATGGGCTTGGAATATTGCGTGTCTTGGATGTGAAAACGCTGCTCTGAGGGTCTTGCCTCTGCCCAAGTAATTGCATTGTCAGGAATCTGTCAAACCTCGCTGTGTTGCTAGCTCACACTTCACCTCGTTATTTATAGTTTTGAAATTACAAAAACAAGAGAATTGGTTCTTTTTCCCCTTCTCTCAGTGGTAAGTTGGGCTGTTCCTGCCTGCAGTTGAGGTAGGGGAGAGGAGGTCATAGGAGTGGGTTCTGGCTGTACGTTGAGTTGTGCGATTTGGGAAGGGAGACGTTGGCTGGTTTCAGGTGGATTTTCAGATGCCTGCTTTGGATCTGGAATCAAGCCTGCTGCTGGCAGGGGCTGTGCTCCCATGGAGGGCAGAGGACAGCCTTGTGCCTCGAAGATTTTACAACCTTTGTTCATCCGAAATGCCCTGGG
Organism: Phoenicopterus ruber ruber; assembly: GCA_009819775.1. Lineage (NCBI taxonomy): Eukaryota > Metazoa > Chordata > Aves > Phoenicopteriformes > Phoenicopteridae > Phoenicopterus > Phoenicopterus ruber. The sequence goes on from CM020225.1 coordinate 3,437,117, forward strand.
TTTTATGCCACTCAACAGGAGACTTTTTCATTTACTTCACTGGGCCTGGACACGGGAGGGGGATGGCTGGCTGATGGTAGGGAGGAAATAGATGGGAGAAAAAGAACATTTTTCTCCTGGGCTGTTTTTGTGCGTAATGTAGCCTAGGGGTTAGCAACGTGGGAGAGAGCAAAAAACCCCTGCAGAGCCTGGGTCAGAAAATATAATTTTCACGGGAAAAAAATGCTTTTAACTTGCTGCATCAAAGACCCTCCGTTGCGAGGCATGCTGTATGTTTCAATCTATCTGCATTCCCCCAGAACTCTGTGTGTGCATGCACATATGTGCAGTATATATCTATATGTAAGTATGTATTTGCACGTACATTTATAATCCTGAAGCCGCTACTGCCTGTCTTGGAATTGCTCAGCAGTTTGCTGGGCTTAGTGAGGTTTGGTATGAACTCTGCTGGTTACGTGGGACTGGATGGGCACAGACTGCGCTGTTCCTCTCTCCTCGCGACTCACCACTCTGCTTTTGGCCCCTTTTCTCCCACAGAAGTATTTTGAGATGTTCTCAGTTGTGGTGGGTCGTTTCTGGGTAGTAGGTAGACAGGCGGTTTTGTGTGCTGCGATGTAAAAGCCTGCTTTGAGTGTCTATGTGATGTTGCCCACTGTAGGGCAATGCTGTACAGGGTTCCTTGGCCTCAATTTAGAGATCCATGAACTGAAAAATTCCAGTTCTGCCGGGCTTTGATGCTTGAAACTACATCCAGGAGGAGCCAAAGGCAAAAAGCTCTCCGGCTCCAAAGCACAGGTCTGTAGCTGAAACACCTGCCTTGAACGTGAAAAGACCTTTTGGCTTCTGACTCGGGAGCCCACCTTGGTGTTGCTGTCGATGTCCGTTGGAGCAGCTGTGTTAGCTGTGTGAGGCAAGCGGCTGTTCGGGGTAGTCTTCGCTACATTCATTACAGCATTACCTCCGGCAGGTACGAGGGTGAAGGTGAGCAGGAGGCTGCGCGAGCGTGCGGCTGTGTGTTCAAACAGGGTCGTATCCATTTCTGTCACTATACGATGAAGAATGGAGGTTGGAAATAGTTGGCAGCTTCTGTAAGCACTTAACATTCCTGATTTCATTTGTCTTTGATCTCACTTGGAGTAATTTAACTCTCTTCTGATCCTTTCCCTTGAAGAGGCTTTTATCTCATTGTCAGGCTTGCTAATTTAGTGTGGTGTTTTGAACCAGACCTCCTCCTACGTTTCCAGAGCCTGGAAGGTATTTTTTCCTTAATCAGGAGTATTTATACAGTTCTTTGAACATCTTAGGACAAGAGTTGTAGTGGCGCTTTTTGCAATGCCAAGTCTGTGTCCTGGGCCCTGCTGCTCCAACCTCTGTATGTGCAAATGGCCTGTCCCCAAAACCCTGCAGTATTTTGGGGCCAAAGGGGCGGAAAGGAGAGCTGGATGATTCAGGACAGGTCAGAGCAGCCTCATGTTGGTCAGGGGGTTCATTTGTCGAGCTGGAAGCCTCCCTGGGCTGCGTTAAGTGACAGACCATGATGGATTGTCACATCTGTTTGGCCTTGTGATGGTCGTCTGCCAAGTGTTCAGTTTGAGCCCTGAGGGTTGTGAGTACCTCCGAGTTTTTACTTGGCTTCTTGGTCTAGAAACATTTTTGGTACTCCTGGAATAAAGGGTAGTGGTTTGAGTATGATTACGAGCTCTCACCATTGCATGGAGCCTGCATCGCTTGGCAATGCAGTAGACACTTGCAAATAGAAACACATTGATACCCTGGAGGTTGGGTGCTTGTAAATGGTTTCTGTTGTTACTGGGTGGATTATGTGGTAGGAGCAGGTTTCCAGGAAAGGAGTGACTATTGTTCTTTAAAGATGTTGTGCAATTGTGTGTTTGCTGGTGTGAAGGCATGAAAGAAAGCAACCTCCTCCTGTCAATAGCCAGTGAGGTGGTATTGTCATGACCAGCCCAGCAAGTGCACCCAGTATTAACAATAGGAACAGACCACTCTGGTTGCTCCTGGAGGATTCTTTGCTCCTGGTGTATGTTCCTTGGTGAGTGTGATCCCAGGCTGTGGCAGAACAGTCGCCTATGAGGTCCAGTTTCAAACGCATTTCCCTCCAACGGTCATTTCTCCTCTCTTGGTATGGAGAGAGACACCTGAACCAGGCTGCCAGGCTTGGTGTGGGTGAGCTCTGTGGTCCAGTGCTGAGTTTTGTAACTGGCCCTTTTTTCTCTAACACACCAACCAGAAGCTTGGATCCAGGTAGGTTTTGACTTTGGGGAAAAGAGTATACATCATCACATGTTCTTAAAAAGCAAATACTACTGCTGTGGTGCAAAATATGGAGCTGTCTGTTCTTACTCCGCTGCAAGGGGGTCGAGTTGATTTTTAAGGGATTGAAGTTTGAGAGGCTGATAATTGCTTCTTACCTACCTGTGCTGGGGTGGGAAGCTGCACTGCAGATCTCTGCTCTATTCCTGGCTGCCTGAGCCAGGCAGCTGTCCCCTCGCATTTCACCTTTCGAAAAGGAGGAGTATTTTCAGCAAAATACCATTTTAAAATAGGACAGATATACGGGCTGTTTCCCCGAGTGATGAACAGGAGTGCCTGGCATGGAGCAGGAGCCCACGGAGAATCTGGAGGCAGGAGGACAGCCTATGTGTGCGGTGGCAGGGGGCACGTGGGGTGCCCGGCACGCAGAGCCAGCTGATTCCACGTGGCCGTGCTCACCCAGCCCTGCTGCGTTGCAGGAGGGTCGGTGTTGAAGGAGGGTAAGAACAGGCACAGGCAGCGTTGGTGCCCATAATGCTGGTGCTGCACAAGAGCTGTCCGAGATGTGTTGATGTGTCGCTGCTGGCAGTGACGTGGAAAGGAGGAGGCGAGGATAAAGATGCAAAGAGAAAGCTGGAGCCATCGGCTAAGGAGGCTGACTTGTGACCTGAGTTAACTCCTTGTCTCCTCCGTCTCTACTTGTGCTTCTAAAACCAAATTTAAGGAAAGGCAAAGGATTAAGACTGTAGCCAACAAAGTTCCAACATCTTTTGAAATAAGCTCTGCATCACATGCCTCAGCCTTTGCCTTAGCAGCCCTACCTCCCTGGAGGTGGGGTATACACACAGGCTGGCTAAGCCCCGTGTGACATGCTCCCAGGAGCAGCTGCTACGGGGAGATTCCTTCAGAGACGTGTCTGGGTTGCTGCTCCTCCGTGGATGGCAGTTCTCATGACAGCATTGTGGCTCCGGCTCCGAGTGTGCCTCCTGTCCTTAGCTCAGCTGAGCTTTCCCCAGCCTCAGACTGTTAACCCTCTTCTGTGTTTGGCCATGTCACCTTCTGCACATGTGTTTGCTGGTAGCCTGCTCTGTGCTTAATTTCTCCTGATTTCATACGGTTTTCTTGTACCGGCTGTCTTGGATAGAAGGCTTCCAGTGGCAGTATCTTTCCAGAGCATTTGGGACAGCCTTTCAGTTCCATGTTCCCCTACTTCTGTGGAGGCAGTGAGTTTTGTAGCTTGCTGTGATCCTCAAAGGACTAATCTTCCCTAGGAGACACGAACGGACAGAATTGCCCTTACAGGAGGGCATTTGGTGACAGTCCCTGCATAGTGGCATTCCTCAGCTTGCTCCCTGGCCTGAGGGGCTGGGCAGCAAGGAACCTGCCAGGGCTGTGCTGGCTGACAAATTCAGAAATTACGGTGCGGTGCATGCGTGTTGGGAGCTCGATGGCGTCTGCCGCTCCTTGCTGTGCCTCCCTCCTGCAGACTGCGAGTTTGCAGCCCAGTGGAAGCATCCGTGCAGGGAAACCCCAAATCCAGGGACTCGCAGGTGGCTCCACGTCGGTGGTAGCAGCCCCTTTGTCGTGGAGTACAGTGCCTGGCTGTTGTGCTGGCTGCGTAGCGTGGTGGGAAATGGGCATCTCTGCATCCTGCCGGGGTTTGGCTTTGGGAGCTGGGAGAGTGGCCCCTGGATGTCTTAATGAAGATGATGGTGCTTGGGGCAGGGTCTGTTCTGTCCCGTAACGATGGCAATCAACAGGATTCTTGTGTAGCCTCCTCGTCACTGAAGGGATGTAGATGACCAACGTCAAGTTCTCGGTGGTTGTTCTGCAAACCGACAATGACTGCAAACCTGACAACTTCCCGTCCCCACGGGCTTGAGTGGGCACCGAATCAGCCCCGCGCGTGGCAGGGTTAGGCCCTTCCTTTCAGGGGCACCTGCGGTTTCCAGCACACGCCTTGAAATAATTCCATCTCCCTGCTTGTGTAATTTTGCGTGTCATTGCCCCTAATTGCATGCTTAACACACGCTCTTTTAAAATGCAGCCCTTTTATCAGCAGTAGGTAGTAGCAGGTTTAATAGGGTGTTTGAATTCCTATAAAATTAATCTGTAGCCTTCTGCGATAGGAGACGGGCAGGGAGCCATGTGGTTCATATCCAGTGTTGATAAACTTGTTATAGAGGCAGGAAACATTTCTGATTGGAGCAGTGACAAAATAATTTGGAGCGGAGCCATAAAAAGAGTGGATGGTGATGGTTTGAGCACAGCAGAGATTGAAATTGCTGGTGTGTGGAAGCAGCGCTGCCAGCTAACATTGACTTAGTGTCTCTGGAGAACTCTAACGGCAAATGCATTTTATTAATGGCAATATTCTTTTAGGAAATGCTGAGCCTTGTTTCAGAGGTGGAGCTCTCCTATGAGTACGTGGGTTTGGAGATCAGCCAGACCAAGACCTGTTCAGCTTTGCTCGCTGCTGGTCACTGCTCTGGCCTCCGGCTGCAGCAGGCAGGTTGCCTGAGGGCATGTGCTGGGTAAGATAGGATGTGACTGTCCGTTTGCAGCTGGAATATCCTTTCTTTTCTAGTGGGGAAAATGCATCCATCCATCCTCGTTCTGGAGTCAGCTATATGGGATAAAACACTCAGAGGCAGCAGGTCATATTTTTTGTTGTCTTCCCTTTGAAATGAGTCTCCCGATACATGAACGTCAGAGATGGGTGCTGCCTTTCTGGATTCACAGCTGGGCTTGAGCTGTTACAGCTAATTCCCCCTGAGGGTGTTGTAACCCATCCTGCATCTCCTCTGAAGGAGTTTGCTGCTCTCTCTCTAGATGCTGGGGCCTTGGCCTGGCCTTGTGGCCACTAGTGCCCCGGAGTGCTGTGCTTACTGCCTTGCCTGGGATTTCTGACCATGACTGCGCTCCGGCATTGCTCACTACGGGAGCCGCAGGCTGGAGTGGGACTTGCAGAGAGCACTGCACCATCCAAGTTGTGATCGCTGGCATTGGGGTACCAAGCTGGGCTTGAATGTCTTTGCTTGTGCTTAGCTGTCTTGTGGGGGTTGATGAGCCTCAGAGGAGGCTCTGGTATGCAGGCAGGTGAGGGGGAGCCCTCACGTCTCGTGGGCAGCTGTGGCAGGTGAAGGAGAGGTTGGGGTCCTTGCTGCATCTTAGGTGCCTGCTGCTGCTGTTGTCGTCACTTCACCTTCTTCCAGTTGTTCTTCTCTGCTTTAATCCAGCATGGAAAAAGCAAGTGTGGATAGAAGGGGTGGCTACTGGGCACCGCTGGGGGTGGCAGAGATGGTGCAGATTGTGCTTGCGGCCCCAAGGGTGTGTGATGGAGAATGTAGTGCACAAGTGTAATGGGAGGTGCTGGTCACCTAACAGGGCTGACTGTCACCTGTTACCTCCAGCCACACTCATGGAGAACTGTGCTTCCTTTGCTGTGTAAAACGGGGATGCGATTAACCGAGGAAATCAACCCCCACTGCAACGCTGTCTTTTCTTTGCAGGGAGGCTGTTGGAAGGGGATTCTCTGGAGCTGAGCTGTAGTGCTGGTCCTGCAAAGGTGATACTGGAGCCAAACCAGGTCGTGGTTTTGGACTGTAACCTGGCCCCTGTTGAGCAGGTGATCAATATCACGTGGAAGAAGAATGGGTTGCCATTAGTGGAGCAGGAACATCTCCACGTACTTCCAAATGGATCGCTCTTCATCTCATCGCAGGCTGTGGCAAAGGACAGTAAATATCCTGAGAGGGCTGGCGCTGAGGGTAATTACTCCTGCGTGTCTCACAGCTCCCTAGGGGCTGTCACCAGTCAAACGGCTGCAGTCAGATTTTCAAGTAAGTGTTGGGGTTTTTTTCTTGGTTCCCCCCCCCCCCCCCCCCCCCCCCCGGTGTTTATAGAGACCATCTGCCTCCCAGAGAGTTTGAGATAAAGTGTCTATGAAGTGAATTTCTATTAATGATGGGTAGGTGGGATTTGGGATAGTCCACAAATAAGCAGTGGTGTCTTTCTGTTATCCCACTGTTAACATCCTGCGTAACTCTCCCAGGTAAGTGCCATCAGCCATGAATCAAAACCAGGACCCTCCTCACTCTCCAAAAGACAGTGCTTGTTTTTGCAGAGAACTCGACACTTCGCAGCCCTGAGTGCCGCACCCTCTGCCTGGGGAGGTGGCTGTGGAGGTCTGGCTATGACAGCTCTGGCTCTCCTGGCCAAGGCTACGATGGGCTTGTTGCCCCAGTAACATAGATAAGGAGCACTGCCCTAAATGTGTGAGCAGTGGCCGAAGCTAAGGGGCTGGGTGATGGGGAAGTGGTTGGGAGAAGGCACCCATTGCCTTTCCTCTGCATGAGTCACCTCTGGATGGTGTGTGCAGGCATGCACCCGCATTACTGGCCTGGGGACAGCTGGAAGGACTGGCTGTGTTTGGGACAGGGCCACTTGCGTTGGTGTGCTGTGTGCTCCCAGCTCGGCTGTGCTGAGCTCTTTATCCCCATCCACATCCCAGAGATGGCAGTGGGTGGCCTGCAACTCTGTCCAGATCAGGATCAGTGAAGAGTGTGGATACACTGATAAAAAGAGTTAATCACTGAGAGACAGTCAGATGGACGTGGGTGGTTGCTTGAGGGGCGGAAAGCACTGGAAACAAGCCAGGCTGTACTCAGGTGGTCCAAGTTCCCCTTTGTCCCTACTCTCAGTAGCTAGTTTAGATCATAACAGGCTTCTAGGGGCACCTACTGCTCTCCCCATTTGTGACTTCTGGTGACTTTGACAGCTTCAGTGTGTCTGAATATGGCCTTGTGAAAACGATAAAGACTGTGAACGTAGCTGGGAACCGACGCACCAAGGGAGGCCTTGGGATCTTTCATCTTCTGCGCTGTGAGGTCCTGACGGGCAGGATGTTGGACGTCTCCCCTTGTGATGGCTTTTGTTTGTGAAAGCTTTGCTCTGCCTTTAGCGCAGTGAGTAGCGGAAGAGCAGGAGCTTAATCTTTGGCAAAGCAACTTATCTGATGAGAGCCCAGGCTGGTGAGCAGGAGCGTTGTGGCTCTCTGTGAGCCTGGTGGAGCCGAGGGAGGTACCAGGGTCCCAGCGGGGACAGATGCACTGAATGTCCGTTCCCAAACATGCTCTGTGCTGCTGATTTCAGGTATGGGAGGAAAGTAGGGAAGCCAAAACAGTCTTACAATGCTTCGGTGCCAGTGAGCAAGTCTCAGCATGGAGGGATGTGCCCAGCACCCTGCTTTTCAACTGTGTTATGCAGCATCTTCTTGGGGCTTCCTGGGTAGGGAAATCTTTGTGCATCAGTGTGGTCTGAAATGTCTGTAGTGGGATCCTCCCCTCCCACAAAGACCAAACTAGACCAGGGTGTTGGACTTGTGCTCCCAGGCAGCCTTCTACCATCATGTCTTTCTGTGTCTCACAAACCTTGCCAGGCCCCCACGGTTGGGCAAGACGCAGAGCTCCTGGCCCCCACGGCTCCCTCTCCTCTCTGATGCAGGTTACAGAGCTGTTCTTGTCCTTGAGTTTCTAACAGTGCTTTTGAGTGGTGTCGGCAGTGTCAGAACTGCAGAAGGGGGAGTTTGAACAGAAATGGGCAGGCAGGGCAGGGTAACCTTTTCTGACACCTTTTTGCTAATCTGAAGGTTCCCTTCCTGCAGTCCCAGTTCTTGGTGCTGGGCCTGAAGAGCTGGGCCCAGTGCAAACCAGAAGTCAATCAAATACTTTTCCTGCCTGTCCTGCTGTGACAGGGTGATCTGGTCTTGTAAGGTCTTGGAAAAGCTCTTTTGTAAGGAACTGAGAGCAAGTTCAACTGGAGAGCTGCTGGGAGGAGGTCATAGCCCTGAACAGAGAGGATGGCAGCTCTGGGAATAGGCTCTAGGTCTCGCACACTGGATTTGGCCATGCACATCAGCTCTGCCGCCTCCAGGTCACTGTCGGTCTCTTCTGGGTTCCCTGGGAATAGTCAGCGCAGTTTGGGAAGGACTGTGGAGGGACCTGGGGGAGTTTGATGCTGAGCAAGGAGTGGTGAGAGGAGGGCAGAGCCAAGCAGCTGTAGCTCCCTCAGTAGCTGGTGAATGCAGTAGGTGCCACGGGGTTTGCTCAGATGTTCCCACAGGCAGAGCTTACCCCATCTCAGCACGGTGCACATCTCTGAACTCCAGGGGAAACTCCAGACAATGAAGAGCAGTGTGGAGGGGCTGGGACAGATGGCTGTCTACATGACAGAGTCTGCGGCCCCGCTTGGTGTCGGGGACTGTCTGGTGAGGTGAATCTCTCTTTATAATGGAAGAGATGAAAAAAGGGCTCTTCAGGCTGTTTTTCCTTTCGCTCTCTGAGAACAACACTCCAAGATCTGAACCGCTCAATCTTTGCACAGCGTTCAAGAATAAAATTCCGTTGTATTCAGGAATGGCTCCTGGAGCTATTTTAAGTGTGTGAGTGCCAATAAGTGATTCCTTGACCTACCAAACAAGTGAGGTTAGAAAATAATGCAAATACAGTAACACTTCTGTCTAGTACGGTCACTTATGTAAATGTTGATGAATGCAGCTGCACTGCACACCATCAGGGCCGAGGTGCTTTTGCTCAGAGCTGTGGTAGGTGAAGATGCAGAGTGGATGTCCTAACACCCACTTTACACTGTGGTGTATTTAACCTCTGGTACCCCAAGCAGGGCGGTCCAGGTTTGGCCAAGCACGTGTTTCAGTCTGTGAGCACTGTGCTGTAGAAACCAGCACTCCTTATGGCAAGTGAACCTTTTGCCAGATCAGGGAAAAATCTTTGACCTTTGCAACATGTCCTCCTTTTCTGCTCAGAAAATGTTTAGCATGCAGCACCCACAGATTGCTGGTCACCCATCCCTCCTGTTCCCTCCTTTCGGTGATTTGTGGTGCCAGATAAATAGCTGGTTCCAGGATTTCACTAAGTGAAGGGACCCCTGAGGGCTGTGAAGATGGAGTCGGGGATCTTGCATGCAGATACTGTCTGGCGAGGTGGGAGACCTGGAGTAGAAAAGGCATCATTAATCCAGGAGGATTTATTCGGCTGCTCCTGCCCCAATCCCAGACACCCTGAATTAGGATATATTCCCTTTCAGGGGTGACTTGTGTCGAAGTTTGCACTATGCCTCTTGCCTAGTGGCAATGGTTTGTGCTTCTGTAATGGACCTGGGTTTATTGTTTGGTATCTCACGAGTGAGAACAGTGGAAACATCTCAGAAACAGGAGACTGACTTAATTTTCCCTGGATTTTTCCAGAGGAGTGTACATAGGTGACGCATCTCTCCATCCCATTCTGAGTTTCTCCCAGAAACAGGGAATTTCAGGTGAACTCTCTCCTTGTGCGTACTCATATGTCTCCTTTTATTACCATCTGCACAGGGAAAGTGCTGTGCCTGTGGAACACGCGTACCTGACATAACGTATTCATTTCTGAATGGAGAGCAGCGAGGGAATTGATTAATGAAATGCATCTCTCGCTTCGATTTGTTTTGTGGGTTGGGCAGAAGCACTTGCTACATTAGCATTCAGCTGGTGCGAATGAGGATTGTAAAGGCCTTTTTTTCCCCCTGCCGCTGAATCCAGCAGTCTGTCCAAGGCTGTTTACGTGTAGATGGAGTTATTCTTTGTGCTGATTGCCCTGGGCACTGCTGATCAGTACCGAGCAGTAGAAGAAAACCTGTTCAGCAGGTGGGATATGTTATCCCTGCCATCAGCCTGTGCTTCTGACCCGCAGCCTGCTTCCTTCCCCGGGCTGGGGATCCATCCGTGGTCGGCCGTCCACACCTCGTGGCAGGGGTGGCCGTGGCAAAGAGGGGGAGCGAGTCTGTGACGGCTCTTGGCATGAGCGTGCCTGTTAAGTGAACAGCTGCTCAGGCTGATGAATTAGGTTTGTGGGTTTCTCCGAGCCCTCCGTGCTCCCGTGTGGAAATACCAGGGGCGTTATTGTAGTTGTGGGAAGGTGTAGCTTTCTACCTGTTAATAACTACATTTGTGAAGATTTGTTAAAGCTGTTAATTTAGCTTAAACATTTTGTGCGAGGGAGGTTCTAGAAAATTACAGTAATTGTGACTGTCAGATGAAGACGTTTGCTGTGCCTGGAGGGAATGGGCCTGCGTTGCGTGGCTGCTGGCAGCGAGCGCGGCAGAGGTTTGGCGTGTGGCTGCACCTGGAGGGACAGGCCACAGCAGGAATCGACGCACACGGGCTCTCGTGATCCGCTCTCCACGAGGAGAGCATCTCTTCTCTGTGACGCACGGTGTGTCTGCGATTTGAGGAAAGGCAGACTGGGGTTTACTCTTATTTTAAGGATTTATTTTATGGATTTTATGCTATTTATTTTGTGGATTAGGTGCATAGGTGAGTGAAGGCTGGTGGCTGTAGGCAGAGCCAGGCTGGGCAGGGAAGCCTCCAGCAGATGAATGCAGAGGCTCTGGACCATCCGCAGCTGCGACTTTCAGATGCTGTTTTGGGTAGGTGGGGAGCTGCTATCTGTGAAGAGGCAGGAGCAAGCCCTGTACGCGTTAGCTGGGCAGTACAGGTCCTGTGCTGCCATATGGCCCTGCAGACCGAGCGCTGTTGTGGCTCTGCCTCCACCGCCCTGTGGGGCCATGGCAAATCGCTGCCGTGATTTTCTGTCCGTGTTTCCTTTACTCCCCCCGGCCCATTCAGCGGTAAGCCGTTCAGAGACGGATCGTCTGGGCGGTGTATGTGATCTCAGTGGGGGCTGAAGTTGCCCCCATCTTAGAAATACCTACTAATAATTATAAAAGGTACAAAGAGGACGAGCACGCGGAGAGTCTGGGGGCAAAGCGCTGTGGGAGAGAGCAGCAAGCCCGTTTCAGAAGGCTAAATTCCTTGCATAGACTGCATTTTCTGCCTGGGGTGTAGTGTTGCTGGCTGGCAGTCTTTCCAAGCTCACGGCCTCCTGCACGTATCAGGCTGCTGGGAGAGGGGGAGGGTGCTGTGTTTCACCATACTGCAGTCACCCCTGGGCTCCGGACTAAAAGCCTTGGCACACACGGCTTGGCTCCAGCTGGGTTTAACATGTCAGTGGGGAGGGAGCTGCACGCTCCATTCCTGAAGGCGCAGAGCCTGGTGCTTTGGCATGTTGCTGAGGGCAATTTGCTGTAATGCTCTTCACCTTCACACCTGCAGTGGGTAATTTTTACTGAGTGGCCTATTAAGGTGTTCAGGGTAATCAGTGCAACAGGGCTGGGAGGTGTTTTGTGGCTCGGGATGGCTTTGCAAGCTAAACCCTAGCTAAGGAGTTGAAAATAATGTTGAGTATGTAGCTGTCGTCTTCTTCCCCTTTTCCCCTCGAGCATCTTCTTTCCCTGCCTCCCTACGTGAAAACCTCTCACTTCACAGCACTTCTGCAGAAGTCCCTTCCATCCGAACGCCTTTCTGGGAGGAGAGCAGCCCCTCCTAAGGATCCCTGTGGCCCTAGGGTGAGCAGTGTGTTGGAGCCTGTCTTGCACTCGCTGTGACCTGCACGCACGGCTGTGCGGTGCGTCAGAGTAGCAGGACTTGCCTTCCCATCCTCTCCTTCCACGGCAGCCTTGCCTTGCTCTGGCTGATTCTCTTGTTTCCTCCCAGCACCAGCTGTTCGCAGCACAGCTCTGAGCCTAGGTTGGGTCGCACTGTAGGTGCTGGACATGTTCTGCCTCCTCTGTCCCACCCTGGTACCCCTTGGGATGAGAGAGGAGGAACACAAGGGATCACAGCATGATGTGGTCTTGGCCCCAAGCTGCTGCAGAGGATGCTTGTGGAGCAGCAATGAGCCTGGCCAGCAAGTCTGTCTCTCTCTGAGCCTTGCTGGTGCTGAGATCCAGGGTTCTTGTTTGGTCCTGCATCAGAGATACCTTTTCACCATTCTTATCTTGTTTTGGTGTTGCTTTCTGTGCCCAAAAGATCCCTGTTCGTGTTCCCTGTCCTCTCCTTCACTGGGGAGGCTGCAGGCTGCTTCTTTAAGAGCTTGCAGAGGTGATTTTTTTCAGCTTGTCCTCAGCGATTCCCACTGTCCCTATCTTGATCCTGCAAAAGGAAAATGACTGAGCTGCTCAACCTCTGAATCCCACCCCAAGAGTTATCACGACAAAGCACTAACAGGCAAAACAAGGTTTGCTCTGCATTGCCAGGGTTGAATCTTCGGCACCCGCTGAGCTCTCAGCCCTTGCTGGCTCTGCTGAGGAGCTGTGACTCTGCTTGGGAAGCCTGGCTGTTCCTGTGTGCTGCTCGGAGTGGGAGCGACGCTGCGCTCCCTAATCAGGGTCGCTGTTTAGTCACGCTCCTCCACATCCTAATGAGAAATCTGTCACGGGTGCATTTCTTGGCTCTTTGCTTTTGAAGAGCCATTCTGGAGCCCAGCACAGCAGGCAGATGGGGCTGGGTGGAGGTGAAGGGCAGGATCCAGTTCTTAGCAGGGAATTTCAAGCTTGCAGATGCAGGTCTGGCAGGTGATGGGGAGGAATAGCCGGCAGCCTCTTGCTTTGGGTAACCCTGGGGAGCCCAGGAGGCACTGTCACCTTTTGTACCCCTTTGCACTTCATGCCAAAACGTGCAGAGGTAAGCCTGGCTCGCTGAACGGCCTTGCATCTCTTACCAAACTGTACAAAACACACATGGATGCAGCCGTGAGGGAGAGCAGAGAGAGCGGGGGCTGCCCACTGGGATTTACGGAGCCTTTTCACCACTGTTGGTGACAGTGGCGTTGCTGTTCATGCACACCATGCGCTGCTTAGGTTTTCCAGTCTCTGGAGACTGGTCTAAAGCTGCTGTAAACTTTGGGACCTCATTGTATCAGCTTAGATGATGCCACTTAATAATGAGTAGAAGAGAGACAGGTGACCTGACATGAAGTGGAGGGAACAGAGATGCCTACAGATTCTGTCTTTTTAGAAAGATTCCTGCCTCCCATCGTGTCCTTTCCGGGTACATGACCCTTCAGAGCCTGGCAAAGTATTCTCATTTACACTTGTAGGTTGGAAAGAGAATAACGGGAAAGAGCATTAAGGATATCTGCTGCCAGGAGGAGGTTGTTTTGATGGCGCCATCCTGAACGTGCTCTGGCATTTGTTGGATTTTCTTTTGAAATCTTGGGTTCAGCATGTTTTATTAACATGAGCTTAAAAGATCTTACAATCGTAGAAATTACTCTGTGTTAGAGTGATCTACAGTGTATATTTGAAAATACTAAAGCAGTTGGCTGATTTGGGGCCTTACATATTAATGTCTTTTTCACATTTTTCCAGGAAAACATTTTTTCATTGCCATTTGTATTGAATTGAAAAACTAGACTTGGCGGACAGCTGGTGGGAGAATTCAGTCTGTAGCTGCTGCGGAGAGCAATGAGTTGCTTTAAACATGTGATAACTACTTAAATTTAAGAAAAACACTAATGACAGCTGAGAATACGCTGAGGTTAAAATGGGTCATGTAAAAGCATTTAATTTTCAAAACTGTACATACTTTCTCAAGCTAACACTGCAATAAAGTGTGTTTGTGTGTGTGTGCACGCTGCAAAGAAAACTTCAGTTTTGGAGTCCTGTAAAATCCAAAGCAATGATGGATGTTCTTGGGAAGAGGTGGTGGGACAAGCACATAATTGTGTTGGAGGACCAGAAGGTCACTTGGGGTCCTCATAAGCACAGTGCTGTGCTTGGCCCAGCAGTCAAGCCTGTTTTCTGGCTGAAATTTATGTTTGTTGTGCCACGTTCAGGATTTCTGGCGCTTGTGTTATAGCATTGCTGGATGAATTTGTACAGCAGGGTGGGTTTAAGAGCAAAGGCGGTTTAACAGAGACTTATTGAAAGCAGGAGCCAGTTCTTCTGGTGGAGAAGAATAGAAGCTTTCTGCCCCCATCAAGGAGCCTGCATGCATATTCAAAACTCCACCGTGTGACTGAGATCCCTTCGGGTTATGCTGTTGATAGGACAGATGCTGACAGCCCCAGGGGGAGGGTTTCTGCTCCGCTGAAATCAGCAGGGTTTTGCTGTGGGCTGGAAGGGGAGGAAGATCAGGCAGCTGTGTATGAACGATGGGAAGGGTGCGGTCCGAGAGCAATCACAAATGTTAGTGCTTTGTCTTTGATGCAAGTTCAGCCTCTGTAGCATAGAAAGAAGCTTATAGAAAAGGGTGAGCCTTGGAGAGCAAACAAGTGTCCTGGCGTGTATGAAATCCGTCCTACTCTTGGCAAGGTGGCAGAGTCTGTATCCCCCTGGCTGCATGTCGCCTGCTTGGGTAGGATGAAGTTGGTTTCTGCAGGCAAAGCTGTTCCCTATGGAGAAGGAGGACCATAACCCTTACGGTCTCTCGCCCTAGTCTCCAGCATTGCCAGCCTGTGGGTAGTTGTTTTGTGTACGTGACTTGACATCTGGCTTTGTTCTTCCTCTTGCCTTGTTTTAATTTCCGGTGGCTGTGGGAATGCTACAAGGCAAGGGGAAACTCGTCTCTCGGGGTTGTGGCATTTCCCCTCTTCTTTTTCTCATTCTACGTGTCCTTCCCAAATGGGGTAAATGAACAGACAAACAATTTAGGAAGGTAACTGCTGAAACCAGCTAATTGCCTGTCTTTTCTCTCACACTATTGCCTTAAAGGAGAAAATGAGGCAAGAAGCAAATTTGCACATTGAAACCTTTCAGTTGCTGTTGTTATGGCTGCTGAGGGTCTGTAGGGCATGGGAAAGTGAGGAATTACATTTCGGACTATCTTTAGGAGAGAAAAGCCTTCCTCTTAACTCATACATCATAACAGGTTTGCATTTCTCAGCAGAAACACTGAGTTATTAACTTTCCTTCCCTTCTTCTTTCCCCAGCATTATCACGCTTTTTCCAACAGCCAGAGTCGCAGACAGTGGAAGAAAATGGCATGGCCCGGTTTGAGTGTCGGATCGAAGGACTGCCCTCCCCTGTCATCACGTGGGAGAAGGACCATGAAGCTGTTCCAGCAGAGCCCAGGTGATTCCCTGATTGCTTTCCTGGGTCAGCTTGAAAAAAAGCAAACCAAAACCTGACCATTTAGGATGTGGAAATCCTTCATAAAAAGGTAGAATGAAGAGAGAGATGATAGACCAGGTTTGGACCTGGTAATTAAGTGATGTAAGAGGAAGTGTTCAAGGGGCCCAAGGAAACAGCTTCATAAAACACCTAAATAAAATTACCTTTCCCCCAAACATCCAACTCACAAAAAAAAAAAAAAACCCAACCAAAAAACAAACCAAGCCTTTTTTTTGTTACTGATCTCTTGTTCTGGAACCTTTGCCGTGATAGACCCCATGCTCACTCTAGAGAAAGTAGTTTCAAGGAAATGAAATTGTCTGATAAACAAAGTAAGTAATTGAGACTTGAGCCTCAGTTCTCCAGTGGCCTGAAAGGTCTGTACGTGAAGATGCACGATTTCGGCACAGCTTGAAGGGAAACCAAGAAGAGTATGCAGAAGGGCAGACAGCAGCATAAAAGTGAATAGAGAAATTTGAAATTGTGGCAGTTCTTAAAGCACAGAACCTGCACCCTGCGAAGGCCTGTGTGTGTTTGGAGCAGGGCGCAGCAGGCTGCGGCGTGGGCTGCCTTTGGCTCGTCCTCTCGTGTGAAGTTAAGTGAGGTAGAAATCTTTGGGGGCTTGGGGCCTGGTGTGAGGAATATTTCTCCAGCTGACTGTGGGGGTACAGCGCTGGGGGTACTGGGCGTACCCAACTGAACTCCATGATGTGGTTTTTCTTCCATTTTGGTTGTGGGTTTAGAGACAGTTGTTTTCTTCACTGTTTTCCCCCACAGATGTGTCTCGGGGTTAATGATTCTTCTAGAGCACTGTGTGTGCTCAGTAACCTGGGAGATCTTTCCATTTCTTTTATTCTTATTTTTAGAGGTCATCTAGTAAAAGACCCTGAATTTTCTTTTTTTGGGGGGAGAAGATAAGAATCCTGCAGCATGATACCTTTTCCTTAATGTCAGTCAGTTACAGGCATGAGAGGAGGATAAACCATTACTTAGCTGTTAGTTGGGCTGTAGACGTCACTCCTGCAGGGAATCAGTGATTGCATTGTCCTTTAGTTCTTAAAAACTCATTTTCTGCAGAAGGAGCTGTTTCCTCCCAGGGAAGTTAAGCCAAGAGGCAGGAGGAGAAGAAGGAAAGAGGGATGGGGTAAGGTTTAGGAATAATTTTGCAGCAATGACTGTTTCTGTGAGAGTAACCGCTTATATCCTTGAGTCGGAAGTGTGGCATCTAAAGGCTTATAGGAGGCTGTTGCTTTGTAATGAGAAGAAAATTAATTAATTAAAAAAGAAAGAAAAAACAAAAAAGAAAGGATTGCAGAGGGAAGTGTGCCGTAGATAGGGCAATGGCTTTTTAATGAGACAGCTCGATGGATGTTGTGAAATTACTTGCTCGGAGATTGCTTTCAACACGAGCAGCCTGAAAATTGTTTTCCTTGTAAAAGCCAGACCATAATCTCTGGCTGCAGATCTTGCTTTTTAAATCATGTTTTAGCTAATATGCTTTTTCAGAAGGATTTGCTTTTTTGTTGTTGTCTAGTTGTTGTTGTTGGGTTTAATATAACCGGCTTTCGAAGGAATTAAGTGAATTCCAGGAAACGTTGGCTGCCAACCAGAGCTCTCTGTTATCCTTACCCCATCGTGCCTAAGGACCAGAGCTCAGGCCAGCCCCTGATTACTGTGGACTCCCTCCTGTGCTCACATCTGATGAGCCTCTGAAAATGCAATCATTTGGATAGGTAGGCGTCAGGATGACGATTTCATATTCCAGAATAGCGTCGTTAGGTGTATATACAAAATCAGGCTCCAGGGCTGTAGATACAACCCTTGAGATAATGCTACTACATCAGAGTTTATGATTTCTTTTAAGAGGGATAGAATAATCATGGCAAACTGACATTGCTTTTTTCTTTTATTTTCTTTTTATTTTTTTCTTTTTTTTTTTTTTTCTTTTTTGTGTTGATCTTGCCTTTGAGCACTCTCTTTGGCTTTTGCTTTTGGGTGCAGATTCTAGCATGGTGCCACCTCGAAGGTGCTGAAAGCTGACCTTAAAAACTACTTAGACAACCCAAAGGGTAGAGAAGTGCTTATTGATGCTTTCAGAGTACCTTTCCTGCCCTGCTGAAGTTCAGGACAAAATCCAACTTGCATATATGATTAAGGCACAGAAGTATTTTGCAATTCTGGCTCTGAAGTACTTTTAAAAACCACGGTCGTAAATCTGCAGCAGCTGCTGAGAGGTGGCTTGCAGGATTTCTCTAGATTGCAGTTGCTTTGGGGTGTGTGCTACATCTCGTGGCGTAATCTCTGTTTTAGGTGCTGGCTGGGTTTCACACCAGGCTCCAAATTGCTGTGTTTTTTCTCTAGAGCCAAGATGAGCACTTGCTAAGAACTGGAGGTCTTTGGAGGTCTGCACATAAACACATACCCTACAGATCACATGGTCTGCAATCACAGTATATCTTTTCCCACATTTTGGCTAAGTGAGGGTTTTATCTGTGTGGAGAGTTTACTTCTGTCACGTGTCAGGAGTGTATTAATATGGCTCACGTTCACATACAGGGCTCTGGAGCTGTGAGCAAAAGGGCTTGCAGACTTTGAGTCTGCAGCAAAGCTGCAGGTTCCTAACTTGTCCTGAGGACTGGTGCCTTAGGCTATTTTGGATACTTTCAGAAGGCTGTGAGGAAGGATGTGCCAGCAGTTTATTGGGGAGAAAGTAAGAAGGGGAGTTGGACTGTTAACTCTGGAATATAGTTGTAGGGTTGCAAGGTTTGGACACAAGGCAGAGGTGATTGATTTCAGTGCTTGAGCACTGCCCTTGTAATCGTCACTGAAGAGGCGAGCGGCCGTCGGCCCCTCTGTGCTCTCTTCTTTGCCCCTGCTCTTGTGTAGAGTCTGCTCGGGGAGGAGCAGAGAGGAACAGCTACGTGTTTGTGCTGTGTTGCTCTTGCAGCTTGCTGTCTTCTGTGCCCGTGGTAGTTGGGCCCTGGCCTGAGTGTGCTGCCCTTCAACCAGCTACCTGCTGCAAGTGGGGGACCTGCCGTTCGCCCCCATTCAGGGCAGTCTCCTGTGAGATCCTGGTGCTGTAGGTGTCAACAGCAAAACTCCCGAGACTGCCGAGGTTTCAGCGTTTCTGCTTCTCCCAGGGCCTTTGTCTGCCTGTCCTTTGGTTTTTCTTTTCTGCTTAATCCGCAGTGAAGGTGAGCAGACAAAAAGATCTGCCTTTTGTTTGGAAGAAAAGCTAGTGCCAACTGTCTGCTCTGAATCATCAGGCAAACTTAGCTTCCTTGCAGAGAGCCTGGGGACGGAGCACAGTGCCCTTGCAGGCTGCCTGGAGGCTTCTAGTTCAGGGCTGCTGGAGCCTGAAGAGCTGGAGTCTTTGTGAGCAGCTGGGAGAAACTGTGGACAGAGAAATCCTGCCTTTCTTCCCTCCCTGCTTCCCTGGGAGAGCAACGCTCACCTCTGTCGTGCTTTCCCAACAGGATGTACTGCATTAAGTAGATCTCTCCACTACTGGCCTCGCCGAAGGGACCATCTTGAGCTACGTGTCGATCGAGCCTCCTCACTCCCCCTTTCCTCCAGCTCCTGCTCTCTTCAGAAACACAGTGGCTTGTTTTCTGCCCTTAAGAGAAGCTGAGTGTGTAGGCTGAGCATGACTGTGGACACGGTCCTGAGCAAACTGGTCTAGCTGACCCTGCTCTGAGACGGGAAAGAACACAGAAGATTTTTCAGAGGTCCTTCGCAGCCTCAGTGAATCTGTGATACATAACTGGAGTGTCTTTTTGTGGCTGGGAGATGCCTTGCCTAGTGTTTGAAATATGTTGATATTAATTACAGACTCAAATAGCAGATGCACGACAAAAATAAATATTATCGCAGTGGGAGGCTTTCCCTCCACAGAGCTGAGAGGATGCAAATATTTGTCTCCCGTGTCCTGATGAGGCATCTTGATGAGGGCTTTCTGGGTACCACCTCCTCTGAGGTCTCTGGAGCTTGATCCTGAGAAAAGTGTCTTTGTAAGTAGCGGGAGCATGGCTTTAGGGATGTGGGGCAGTTGCCCTTGTGTACGTGGGAAGCTTCAGCAAGTCTGTGTCCGTGAATCAGGCTGTAGGGCTGTGCCAGTAGAGACAGTATGGTCACTGGAAGAGCTCTGTTAGCTCTTCTGTTTCTTCATCAGCTGTGAAGAGAACAAGAAGGGGTGAGCTCAGGTTGCAGCAACTGAGGTCCAGGATGGACTCTAGACTCACAGCAGGGATATTTGTCTCTGGAACGAGCTGCTTAGGGCAAGGGAGGTATTTCCATTACTGGAGATTTAGGATAAATGTTTGCAGCAGCAGATGTGCTGTTGGTGACCGTGGCTTGAACACAGGATGGGTGATCTCTTAAGGTCCTCCTGGTTCCATGACCCTCGCTCATGGCACTCCAGCTGTCTCAGCACCTGGAGGAGCACAGTTTTACTTATTTGATTTACTTATTGGGATCTTTGTGGATGGAAGGACTGACATTCATGGTTCTAACTTGTCTTTGTGCTGTTCCTGTGGAATAGCTGCTATCCCTCCCCTTAGCAATTGCCTTTGAATGTGCCCTCTTCATAATGAAGACTGATAACCCAGAGCTGCCTGTCAAAGCTCGGCAGCTCTGTTTATAGAGGCTTGCAATTAAAAATGGATCTCATATATAATTAAAAAGGATCACGTAGGCTTTGCGCCTTGCATTCAAGAATAAAGAGGCTGCCATCTAGGAATCCAGGCAGAAAATGGAGATGCTGACAGCCAGCTCCTACTTTTATGCTAATTGCTAATCATCTGCTTTGTTCAGTATAATGCAGCAAGGATTGTTTTCGTGTTATGAGCCATGTAGCCATGTCACTCCGTGGAAGCGTTGCCCAGTAGCACCCCATGGGCAAATGGGGTGGATACTGAATGCCCGGCTGTAAGTTTGTCAGCTTGTGAAAGCCAGAAACTCTTGGAAGAACAAAAGCAATCAACGCAACCCAGGAATGGTGCAGCTTGAGGCGGCTGTGACCTGGCTGCTTTGGGCCGTGAAGGTGTAGCTGTGTATCAGTTGGTCCCATCGTATACTTGAGGTGCAGCAGGAAAAAGATGATGCTCAGACTTCTTTGCAATGTATTTTTTGTCTGTCTACCAAACCTTTGTGAAAAGCAGGTGGTGAAACTGGCTGTAGTGTGTGCGAAGGCACTTGTACACTTGGAGATGTCTACAAATCTGCATGTAGAAATGTGTATGTGTGTATGTAGTTGTTTTATACTATGCAGTTGGCTTGTATCAGCAAAGCCTTGTTGGTCTGGTCTCCCAAAAGCAGATCCTATGTTGTGAAAACGCCAATGCCACAGATAGGTCTGTACCTGCTGCTTTTTAAGAACCACCACTTGGGTGGCTCAAAGGTTTGTTGGTCCCACTCTGCTGTGATTACCAGGGTCTGTACATGATACATCTGCAGGCGAAAAAGAAGGGATAAAAGGGCTTTGAGTTGATGAATAGCTCAGGTAAGGTGTAGCCTGTCTCACGCTCTTCCTTTTGGTCACTCAGGTTTATAACTCTTCCAAATGGTGTCCTCCAAATCGTGGATGTGCGGGAGAGTGATGCTGGGGCTTACCACTGCGTGGCAACCAACGCCGCCCGAAAACGCTACAGCAATGATGCAATCCTCAGTGTCCTGAAAGGTAAGGCGCAGGCAGGAGTGTGTTGGGCTGGGCACGTGTCTGCCAGATAGCCGTTGCGTGTGATGGCAAGCTGAGCTGGAATGTCGGTGAGAATCTCTCCTGCTGGTGTGGCTCTGCACATGGCAGGCTTTGGTTAAAACTTGCGGAGAAGGCATTATTATTAAAGGTTTTTCTTTACTCTGATGGGATAAGCAGGCTGGGTTGGGAGGTTTTGCCACCTGGGAGTCACAGCTGGCTGCTCTGCCCAACCCCAGGAGGAGGCAGCCAACAGTAATAATGGGGTTGTTTCTCTCTGTGCCAAGGGATTTTTTTGCAGGTGGATTGTAGCAGCAGGTGGATTTTAACAGCCCTAGCCTGCTTTATGCTCTGGGGCTCTTAGAAGGGGTCAGGCACCCTGCTTGCACCTTGGGGAAGTGCAGGTTGTTGCAATCTTATCTCCAGTGGCCTTGGATGGCAAGACAAGCAAAGGCTGGCACGGATAGAGGAAGACGCTTGCCCAGGCTAGCAAGAGAAACATTTGGAGGCTGGAGTAGTTGGCCAGGGCTGTGTCTTCCCTGGGTTGCCTTGCAGGGTCCAGAGGAGGTTAGGCACAGTGACATTTGACTTGCATTCTGTGTCCGTGTTGCTGGCTCTTTGCTGAGCTGTTGGGTAGGCTCCAGAGATCTTTTTGTGGCATTTGGGAACAGCCTCAGCTGGGATTTCTTCTGGTGACACAGACCGTTGGAGCAAGGCTTTGGATGTGAGCTGTGCTTCGCCTCCCCATCTGGGCCTCAGTCTCTTAGTGCATTTTTCTCTGTAAACCAAGAGCGCAGTGGGCAAGTCTGGACATGAGAACGTAGCTGAGAGCGTAAGTGCAGTGGGGGTCTCCAGAGTCCAGCATCTTTCCCAGCACGCCTGGCTGCCTCCCCAGGGTTGTATAATCCCCG
Organism: Phoenicopterus ruber ruber; assembly: GCA_009819775.1. NCBI lineage: Eukaryota > Metazoa > Chordata > Aves > Phoenicopteriformes > Phoenicopteridae > Phoenicopterus > Phoenicopterus ruber. Next base: position 3,458,993 of record CM020225.1, read on the forward strand.
TGCTGCAAGTGGACAAACTCACGAGGGCTGGGAGTCTGGCTGAGCCGTCCCTTCTCTCGAGACAGTGCCCCCCTGCCACGTCTGTCTGCTGGTCATGCTGACCCCAGTATATTTTGTAGGCAGCTTTAACCTTGAAAGCTCTGAAATCCTTCCCAGCCCCTTTTGTCTTTGTTTAGGATTGCGTTGCTTGGCATTCTGCTACCAATGTATTTTCACAGAGATGGCTTTGCTGTTCATCCATCAGCAGGGAGTGTAATTAACTGTGGAGCCTGAGAATACACCTCTGATCAATGGATTGTGTCGTGGAGGTAATCTGTGTGGAATCTGCAGAGAATTTGTGAGCGGTTGAATGCTCTGTATCTAATTGCCAGCCCCTGCCAGATCCTCCGTGTGCTCAATGAAGCACAGAGGCGAGGGGAGCGCTTGCTGTGGGCAGTTCCACACTGCAGAGACAGCTCCTGTGTTGGGTCTGGTTCACTATTGATAAGTAATATTGATCAAGCTACAAAGGTGAATATGCTGTCCTTGGCATCATAGCCCGTTCTGCATAATTGTATCTTGTAACTCTGCAGTGTTTAATCTGCTTTGCAAATGGAGGCAGTGGAAGAGGTTAAATGGGAAGCGTTCCTTCTGGAGCACCAGCCGGCCCGAGCAGATTTCTGCCTGCAGTTCTCACCCAAATCTCGCTTCTGCAGCACCGCACCACCCGCTGGCTGCAAAAACAAATATGCGAGGTTGAATTTTTCACCAGATTGAGCTGATAGTGATGAAAAACATGCCTGTTAAATCTCTGGGGTTTTTTATAATTGGGGAGAAGTATCTCTGAGACAGATGGGAAACTGCAGTGACCTGTGCAGGCTGCAAACTCCTTCATGAGTGACTGGCATGGTATTGATCCTTTTTTGTTTCAGCACTTCACCATCAGAGGCACAGTTTTGAATGCCTGGACTGGCGTGAGGAGTCTTTTCCTCCCTGTTCAGAAGCAGCTGATAGTAGTTGGAGTGGACTGGTCAAGCAGAAATCCTTTGCCGGTTGTAGAAAATAAAACCAAACTAAACCAAAACAAAGAAAAAATCCCAGGGGAAAAAAAAAACCAACCAAACAAAAGAATAACCTGAAATACAGCTATTTAGTGTTGCTTGAGTTGCTTATTTGGAAATTTCAGGTACCAAACTCCCATGTGTCTGCAGGCAGGAGCAACTAAACTACTTCTTCCCTCCCTGCTGATGGCTGATGAGTCATTTGTGCTGAGGTGAGATGGGAGTCCAGTCTTTCAGTCCTGCTGCTCTGCCGAGGCTCCTGGAAAAAGTTTGTGCAGTGGGACGTAGCATCTCCTTACCAGCTGTGCCGGCAGCTTTGGTGTCCCGGTGACAGCGCTGGGCCATGCCGTGTGATGATGACCGAGTCTCTGTGCTCGTGATGGATTTTTGGGCTGTGCTGGTTATAATGCAAACGCTTCCATTTGCGCTGGGCTGCCAGCCCTCAGGCCTGGGAACATCTCGTGTTCATGCCTCTGCCCCTGACAGACAGCGCTGGATTTGAACTGGCTGTGCATAGCAAAAGAATCCGTTTCTCTATAGCTCTTCTGCCCAGTTGTCCTTTTCCTCCCCCACTCTCCCCCTTGTTCCTGATAGGATGGCTGGGAATTGTTCCATCTCCTTTATTAAAGGCCTTTTCCCCGTACAGGCAGCAATTAGCATGGCCTAAAAACCCCAAAAGTGTCATTTCCCTTGACGGTGTGACTTCCCCATCACGTGGGGAAGCCTGTATTGTGTGTCAGTGGCTAAACACATGCTGGCCTTACACAGGCAGGGCAGAGAGCGGCGGTGCACGGTGGTGCTGTAAGTGCGGCAGATGTTTCAGCTGTGCAGACTTCATGGTGCAAATTTCCAGACGTTCCCTGGGGAAGCGGCGTTTTGAGCTGGAAGGGAAGAGAGCAGACGGAGAGCAGGATACAGTCACGCAGTCCTGAAACAGAGCCTGCTGTCGAAATAGGGATAACTTGGATTTTCCCCTTGGATCTCCACTGCTCCCCGGCGGACGGAGCACCAAACACATCTGGCAGCTGCGTCCCTGCACCCCTCACCTGGACAGATGAACGCTGCAGCCCTGCTGCACACTCTGCCAAAAAGGGCATTAGGAGCTGGCTGCAGGATGCTTTTCCCAGGTGCTCCATCTGTGCGTGCTGCCTTTGCTTGGGGTCAGTTCTTGCCGGGGCTGTGTCTTGTTTCTTGTAGCTCCTTTTTCTGGAGGCAGGCTCTGGAGCCCTGCTCTGAACTCATCTGTAAAGAGTTAATTCCCCATGTATCCTGGTCGCGTTCCCAGGTCCTTGACATATACAAGAAAGTGCTGCCATGCGTCATAAAGCATCTCTCAAAGCAGAGTAGCAGAAAGGCTTGGGGAACATGACGTCGTGTGGTCTCAGCGGGTCACTTTGCCTGTCCCTTCACTTTTCCCCTCCGTGTCATGCACATGCTTGCTCTTTGTGTGTTTTCTTGCAGATAGGAACTACCTCTTGCTATGTGTTTGCCCCACGTCTGGTGCAGTGTGGCTTGCATCCCCAGTGCAGCACAAATAACCCTCAGAGGCTGTGCTTCTGCTAGCACAGTACATTTTTGCAAGGACTTCATCCATTCTGTTGTTAAATGACACAAGCAGTGTGGCTCCCCCTAACTCCCATTGCATCTTCCCCGTTCAATGGATACTGGGATCTCTCTTCTACATAGCTAATCCAAATTTCACTTTCCTGCAGTTTATCCTATTACTTTTAGTTGGACAGTGTTGGGGGTCTTGAAAAAATCCTCTGTCCTCCTTGGTTTTTAATCCCTTTGAGTATGTATAGGCAGTGTGGTGTCCCCTAAGTGACCTAAAGAAAGTTAAAGATCTTGGCAATTTTAGAATATAATAGCATTTTGGCTGGGCTGGGAGAAGTATAAGAGATTAAAACAAGACCATCTATTTTGAAATCCTGACCCCACAGCTCCTTCCTGTAGATTTCAGTGTTTGTATCTTTTCACATTTACAGGATGGTCATTGCAGAAGAGTCAATGAAGCGTGGTCCTGGGAGCCCGCACTCTTGGGCTCTCCTTTCCTCTCTGTTGTCAGGCTACAGAGGAGAATCAGTTCCTTAACACTTTAATTTCTGCCTCTGTCAATAGGGATAATGTAACAGGCTCGGAGTTGCCCTCTAGGAAGTGGTGGGTCGGTCTGGAGAGTGATTGTGGGCATTTGGTGCTGGAGGCCTGTCTGCTCAGGTGAGCTGGGCATCAACGTGCACCTGCAGAGGAAGATGCAGATATGTTCCTGATTCTGTGTGTGGGGTTTTTCTTCCTTGTGTCCTCTGCACCCTATTCCTGATCGGTGCGTGCAGAGGAGCCGTGATTGCTCTGACAAGTCACTCTGGGATATGGGTAAAACCTTTGCCTCAGACCAGGCTGGCAAGAATTGGAACGTGCAACAGCCTTCCCCCAGCACCAACAAAACATCTATGCAGCGATGTTTGTGCGGTGGTCTCACAGTCACGTCCGTGTGATCTTCTGCCTGTGCTGCAATAAATGCAGGAATGGAGAGAACAGATCGGGGCGATGGTACGGCAGGGCTGAGGTCTGGGCTGAGCATGCACTGAAGAGTCTTCCAGCAGATGAGCACGTCCCTTGTGAGTTGGGATTTAGTACTGTGTTATTAGAGATGACACTGCGAGATTGCCGTTGGCAGAACATCATTTACGTTGACAGTTGTAGCAGCTTTCTCCAGCAGTGTCCCAGGAAATGTATTTTTCAGCCAAATATTTGTATGAAATATGATAACAGGGACAGAGCTTGGAGGCGGCTGAAACACCTTCACGTTTTTTGTTCTTTTGGTGTTTGTATTGCAGTGGTGGCTTGCAGGTACCAAGGGAGAGCCTGGCTCTGGGTGCTGGGACCTGGGTGGTTCCTGCTCCGCAGCGCTGTAGGAGAATACAGCTATTGAATGGGATGAGCTTTGGGGATGGAGGGGAAGGTGGTGATGAAGTGAGCAGCACTCGCAGTTGGCCACCACCTCGCAGAAACAGACGTGCTGTTACCACAAGTGGATTTTCAGTCCCTGCATGTGCGAATGACGTGCTGGATGCTGGGTTGGCTCTCAGCCTGAGCCCTGACGACACGTGCTCTGCTCCCCTCGCAGCTGTGAACGCGAGTGCCGTGCAGTCTAGGGACAGGGTAATTCGGATTCATGTCGGTGCTGCTTGGGTCTGACCTCTCTGACCGCATCTGGGTGTTGAACCTGTGGTGTGTGCCGCCATTGACGGCGAAGGGCAGTGTTAACCAGAGTGGGGTGACGGTCCCACCTGGTCAGGGGTGGTCTTCCTCCAGCAGGAACCCCTGTGGCAGAGGCAGCAGAGCCCTGCGGTGTTGTGGGGGCAGAGCTTTGGGGGAAAGTTATCCCCAGCGGTGTTTGTGGGCACAGAAGACTGCTTACGGCTGTGTTTCTGGGAGGCAAGAGGGTCATGGAAATGCATAGGGAGAGAAAACATGGGGTGGGATAAGGCAGCTGTATTTTTACTGTGAGTTGTTGGTGTAACCAGCAAGTGATGCTTCACTTCTGGAGAAGGGGGCATCCCACTTCCAGCCTGCAGTTGCTGTGTCCCCGTTCCTTGTGCCTCTTCTGCTGGGCACAGACCTCTGTCACTTTTCCCTCTCTTGTTTTAGCATCCTGTTTTTCTGTGCTCTCTTGCTTTACTAGCAGTTAAGCAGGGAACTGTTCTCCTCTTGACATCCCAAAAGCTCAGCCATGAGGACTCTGTTTATGTGTGTTTTGAAGCTCCAGTTTCCTGGGCGGCAGGTATCTGAAGCTGTTTGCATAATGCATCTGCTGGGTTGTGAAAAATGCTCTTGATCCTCCTCTGTGGCAGAGGATGCTAAGCGAACCATGGTAAGTGTGAATTCGGGGAATGGCAAGATCAAGGAGGAGATACGCAGCATTTCTTGCTTAATACATAGATCTTTAAAGCTAGAAATGACCTTCTGTCTAACGTGAGCTGTAAACTTTCACTCCATCTCCCTTTTAGTGAGCCTAGCAATGCTAGTGATTTCAAGCACGCATGGAACAGGATTGAGACCACAGATTTTGGGTGAAACTTGTGAAGGGCTGGTGCAGACGTGTCAGGCACCCACCCAAACACACAGCTCTCACCTTGGCTGGAGTTCGTACGGGGCCAGCATGCATCACACCACTCACATCGCTGAGGGAAAGCTTCTCGTAGCTCAAGTGTCAGCAGCCTGTTCCCGGGAGCCAGAGGGGGAGTTTCAGCTCAGCTGTCTGTGAAGTTCGGTGGGGCTATGATATGCCACGCTCCTGACAGCTCTAGCAGCCTGCGGTGACAGAGGGTTTGATACAAAATTCAGAGCCCTCACCTCCCATTAAGCAGAACAGCTAAGCCCGGGGTTGGCACCGAAGTGAGTGGCAACAGAGGTGTCAAGGATAATAGAGCAGAACAAGGGATGTACAGCTGGGAATAGGTGAGCTGTTTCCAGGTCCTGAGGGGAAACTGGTCTCTCCCACACACAGCGTTGGCTATGCGTGATGTTTGGAGCTGTCAGGTATGGCCAGGCTCGCGTGTTACAGGCAGCTCTGCCTCCCGCTCCTGAAGACCAGGGATGGCGGGATTCAGGGATGGTTTGCAGTCCTCCAGTGTTCTCCACGTGCAGCTCTTACTAATCCAGATCTGCTGCGCTTTTGAGGCTTCCTGAAATAAGAGCTGATGTTTGGTAAGTCTCTGACTGAAGCAGGGTTTAAGCGTCAGGCTTCATTCGGCTCTCCTCTGAGAGTCTTCTGGTTCTGGTGTAACCCCGTGGTGCATGAGCACATCTGCACTGCAGGGATCACACCTCGCCTCTCCGGGAGGGTATTGAACAGGCTGTGCCTGCACGGTGAGGCTGGAAGGAAGCTAAGAATAGAGATCATAATTAGGTCAGCAGCTTGCAGTGGGCTGTGGGACGGGAAGGTTGATGTGGTTGAGTTCCTGATGGCACTTGTTAATTATTAATCGTCTGTGTTACTGCAGAGCCTCGGTAGCTCTCCGAGGTCGAGGGCTAGCGGTGCCCTATGGCGCTTACAGCATCCTAACAGCTGGAGTGAAGATGTTGCAAGTGTCCAGAGGCATAGCACAGCTCACGGTCCCGTTGCTTTAGACATGGCACATGGAGGAAGCTTGTCCCTGTCTCAAAGACCCACCAGTATCTACAGGCCCAGTGGTGCTAAGGAACAAGAATGGGGTGCGTTGGCCCAGATCACAGGAGAGGCTGAATCAGGAGCTGAGCCGTGCTGCTCTGAGCCCTTGCTTGGATATCTCGGATGCCAGGGATTGCTCAGGACACAGCTGGGAGTTTGCCTTCAGTAACTGAGAGGTGCTCTTGCCCAACTCTGTTTCCAGTGCAGCTGAGGAGTGATGCCACATGGATTGTGGACAAGAGTGAGAAGCAGGAAAAGAGAAGAAGGATGGGATAAGGAGGGGCAGGTGGTGTTACCAAACACCGTGTCTTCAGGCACAGCCTTAGACAGATCAGAGCTCTCTGCGGCACTCAGCAAGTGTCCAGCCGAAGGGCTTTGACAGAATCTGTGGATATCACTAATGATCTTTCCCCATGGAAAGCCAGCTTTCCTTCCAGACTTTTCCTAGAAAAACAGATTTGCATTGTCCTGAGTTAATGCAGATGCATCCATCTGCTTTTAGTTCTTCCTTCCAAGTTGGCAGTCTTCATTTGCTGCCAGACTGTGTTACTGTAGGCTCCCAGCATGTTGTGTGTTCGAAGCGTAGCTTGTAGGAAGCATTCTGCATACCTGGCATCAGGGAGACCACGCTATGAGGTGGCTTCCCATAATGTTTCTCTTTTCCAAGCTGTGCATGGCAGTAACGTGAACGGCCATCACTGGCAGACGGAATGGGGCAGAGCACAAGCCCTGGTCACAAAGAAAGCAGGTTGTGTCCTTCTGCACAGCCCAGGGCCTCCTGCCTGTTCCCTCTCTGCTGTGAATTGCAAATAGATCTGATGTTGCAAATAAATCTGAATTGCAAATAGATCTGATGAAATAGGTGTCAGCCCCTGGGAAACATCGGCCTCTGGGCACGAGGAGGAAGTTCCTGGAGTGAAATGGCTCCAGTCACTGAGACAAGGTGAGGTGACTGAGTAAGGAGGAGTTTCGGGGCTTGTGACCTGCGAGCCAGAAGAGTCTTCTGTTGACCGTGTCTCTGCTGCATTTCTGTGCAACAGGTAACAGAGTATCTTTATCTGCCTTACAGCTTTTTTTCTTGGAGATTTCTCCTGCATCACCCTGGAAGGTGCCGTGCTGGCCTAGGAAAATGACAAAGAGAGCCGGTGTAATGATGGTTAAAGAAGGGTGGGAATGTTCCCACTGAATCCCAGAGACTGGCAGGCTTAGGTCTCCAGGGCCATTTGGTGTTTACTGATTTGAGGGGGGGGAGGTGTATATTTAAATCTCTGATACTGTGGCTCTTGTTAAGGGTCTTCTGATGCTTTCTGGCTGTTACTTTTGCACCTTCACTTCTGTGAATTACCTATGTTACGAACTCGGAGCAGATGGAGTCACGGAGATGCCGAGAGATGTGCCCACAGCAGCACAGTGAGTTAGTGGCAGAGACCAGGGGAGACTCTTTCTCTTGAACCACTGGACCAGAGCCTGGCCCTGCTGGGAAGCTGGGACATCGTCCTGGCTGGTGAGGGCCGAGGCACTGTGCTGGAGCTGTGTGGAGGACTGGTGCCCACAGCAGCCAGGCAGGCTGAAGGACTGGGCTGGAGCAGCACAGATCGGCTCAAGGATGGCGTCTGGCTATGCCCTTGTGCTGCTAAGAACGGCGTGTTGCGGTAGCGTCGGTGTTGTCAGCCGTGGGACATGCCGGTGTAGTGTGGTGGTTCCTGTTGCGGTGAGAACTTTGCAAAGCATCCTCTTGCAGCCCTTGTCTTTCTTGTCTGTGTTTCTGGCAGCTGCTGGGGAACGGCTGGGGCTTGCAGTGCTTTAAGGGCTCAGCTGGAGTAACATAAGCTGTCTGGTCTTGGGGCTAGGGGAGGGAGACTGTTCTGCCATTCTCCAAACTGCTTCAGAGACACCGAGGTACCTCTGCTCCTTTCTTCACCTCTTTTTGTTGGCCTCTCATCTGATCTAGAGGCTTAACTCCTACTGTACCCTGAGTGATGTTCTTTTAAGGAGTTTGTTTGCACTAAGGTCTGTGAAAATGTGCCGAGAAGGGTTAAAGGCTTATTAATTAATAGTTATTAGCTAAAATGGTGACATTATCAATGCTGCTCCAACACAGCCCTTCTGGTAGGTCTCGGTGTCCACTGTGCCCTAGGCTTGGGTTTCCTATTGCCTCTGCCACATTCCAGCTCGTGGTCTGCTGCTTCTGCCTCCCAGAAACTGTGACATACCTTCAGGCTTCTGAGGATTCAGATGCATGGCCTGAGATCTCCATCCCTTTGGCTAACTTGGGCCTGCGGCAGAAAACCAGAAGAGCCCTAGTTCTCGTAAGCAGCAGCAGCTCTCTTTGTGCAGCGGGGCTACAGGGCTGCATGACCGTGGCAGTCGGCGCGGCACCTCCTGTTTATTTTGCCTAGCTCCCGCTCGGAGCGGTGCAAATGTAGGCGCTTCCAAGCGCTCGCTGGGGAAGCGAGCGGGAATTCGTCGTGCAGTCTGGCTGGCTCCCGTCCCTTTTGGCGTGATGAAGAGCAGTTCCAAATGCGTGTACGCAAACAGGGAGCCAATGTTGACAGCTTTACAGGAGGTGGAGTGGTGGGCAAAGCACACTCCGACTGCTTTGCAGCAGAGCTAAACGTACCCTGGACATGTAAAACTCCGTACCCTGAAGGATCAAGGGTTTGGGCATGGGGAAAGAGCCCCCTAAAAATCCAAGGCAACTCCTGGAAACCTGCCACTGCTCAGCTTCTTTCTGGGCTTCTGGTTACATATAGTTCAGGATGTCAACTTGTGGCTGAGCTAGTACATTAAAGGATTTAATTTCTGAGCTGAAATCTGTCAGCTGTATAAAGAAGTCGAGGGGAATGAAAGAGGACTGCCTGATGGCCCCTCTGCCTGTCTGGACTGGGATCCGTGTGCTCGCCAGGCTTCCAGACACAGGACGCAGAGCTGGGGAGAATGTTTAACGGGCTGTTTCTCAAGCCGAGTGAAAAGCAGTTCCTAGAGCCGCTGCTCCTGCCACACTCGGCGTGTAACACGCTCCGTGGAGAGACCCCAGAAGCTGTGGCAGGTGCTGGTCTGAGGAGTGTATCCAGATAGTAAATGAACACTCCTCATCCAAACTCATGAATCTCTCTCCTTTTTTTTTTTAAAAAAAATCATAGAAGCGTATTTCATCTATTATATTCTCCATTTTGCATGTACGTATATGCAGACATTAAAGGAGCAGGTTTTGTGCTGGCTATTAGAAGTGTAGGTTGCACCGTGTATTTTGGGATCTGTTTGCTGCCTTCGTTGGGGATTTTGTGATAGTAGTTTGAGATACAAGTGCTGTATGTGGAGGTCTCTTAATAGCGCTAAGAAAGTGATTGAACTTCTGCATTTTAGTCATTTATGCATGTTTCTTTGCACACTGCTTTAAAGATGACAAATGATGTGTAGCTGCTCTGCTGCAGCACTAACTTAGTGAGTAAGAAGAGAGACTCTGTCCCTCTTCCAAAACGTGGAGATAAATTCTTCCCTGTTCAGCTCTTCAATTAAATGTTTGCTTTGACAAATGCATAACTGCTTACAAAATGTTTTGAGGATGTGAGGTAAAAAGACAACACAAAACTGATTTACTGAGCTCGTTTATATTATTGGGCAGAAAAAACCCGTTACGGCAATACAGTGTCACTTGTGCAATGAAAGCCGGGTTCCTTTTCAGCCTCCCTTCCAAGATGACTCGTGCGCTGACCCGGGCACGCTGCAGCTGCCTGAAAAGGGAAAGGAAGGAGCATTTCTAATGACGGAGGCTATGGGCAGAGGTGCTGCCAGATTGCTCTGGGACAACTTTTGCAGTCCCAGTACCCAAGCATTGTCAGTGCTGGAGTTTCTGCTGAGGCACATGTCTAAAAGCTCCTGCAAGGCTTGTGAACCAAAGCTTGGTCCTCTGCAGAGGAGGAGTTTTCAAGGCTGAGAACCGCCAAAGCAATACCAAATTTTTGGTGAATTGAGTCCATAGTCTTGTAACCAAAAGTCATCCCTCCCCAACTTCAGTAACGGAGGAAAACAGAACTCGGATCCAAACTGCCACAGGGACTGGTATAGCAAAGGTGGAGGCAAAACCCCAAAAAGCAAATAGTAATTTTCGGAAAGGATGTGTGGTTGTGAGAGCTGCGTTTGGGGAGAAGAGGAGGCAGTGTTTGACTTGTGATACTTTGGGGAAGCCCAAACTGTAGGGTGTTAGAAGGGCAGCACCCAACATCTCTAGCCACTTCTGGAAAATCACTGGTGCTGGTCCTCTCTTGGCTGCTTTGCCTCCCTGTTTGCAAAGCTGTGCATTGCTGTGTTCAGATGAGAACAGTGGCAAAAGAAGAAATGCTTGTTGCTAAGCGTGCTCAGGTTTGAGATCTGACATTGTTTATATTGCCCTCAAAGCAGATATGCCAAAGTGTTAAGGTACGGTTAGGCAAGCGTCCCACCTAGAAACATTACACACTAGTTGTCTCCTGTCCTGGGTCTAGCCCAGAAGCAGAAATAAATTGTAGATAAATTTCCAGGACAGTGTAAAGGGAGGAGGAAGGCAGGTGTGGAGGATGTTTATTCTCCTCCGTGATTGCTGTCAGCTTTCTCCCTGAACAGTCCAGGAGGTCTGTGAGCTGTCTGAGAAAAGGGAGAGAGCTCAGGGGTAGGAGTAGGACATGCTCTGCAAACACAGCGCCTGCATTTTTGAAGGTGTGTGCTTTGCAATGGGTAATTTGCTCCTTTATTGTCTGCAGAATAACAGCAGTGACAGCATTGACTTTCTCTAATGAACAGCTGCTCAGTGCTAGAATCTGTTCCCGGGGGAGGCTCGCAGGGATGAATAAGGTTTCATGCTCCTCCTCCAGAGAGGGTGAGAAAGTTCGCAGAACACAAGATTGTTGCTTGATTGTTGGATATCTCCAAATCTTGAACTGCTGACAGCTGAGAGCTGAATGTGTCACCATGCAAGTCATGTTTAACCTTCCAGCACTTTCGCCGAGGCAGGGTGTTTATGGAGTCGGGAGAGAGGTGTTAGTTCCCATCCAAGAAGTCATCCTCTTGTCACTGCAAACGACCATCACAAATTGGCTGAACAAAAACCATTTTCCTCCTGGTGCACTGCCTGAATTCTTTGCTGATACTCTGCACTAACAAGAGCAGGGAGGCGCGAGAGGATAGCTGATGAATTATGGATGCATTAGAGGCAGACTCAAGTTGTAAACTCTTGGAGTTTGAAATCACTCGTGTATGTTATAACTCAAGCTATAACTTCAAATAAACATTCTGAGCTTTGTCCCAAGCAGCTCCCCATGGTGCCTCCCTTCACAACCCTGCTCACAGTTCCCCGTCGCTTTGAAACGATACAGACTGGATTTTTAGAGGTTAGGCAGCCTGTGTGCTGAGATCTGTCTGGCATGCTCACTTGCTGTCTCAAGGTTCCCTGTGCTCCCCTCCCCACCTCCTTTTGGTTTTATACTGCACTTGATCATAAGCGATTTGTTGTGTTTCCTCTGTGCCTGCCCACCACCGGGCCCTGGAACTCCGCTCCCAACACTGAGAGATGCCCATGAGAGCAATGGTACGAAGAAGTGGAGCACCCAAATTTGGCCTGACTTTCCTGTCTCATGATAGGAAAGTGGAGAAACACATCAACTGAGAAGTCTGCTGTAGTGACTCTTTCATAAACAATAAAACCCGGGGGAATATTTTGAAATGTTTCTGCAGATGATCAGTAAATCAAGAAGTCCACAAAGGCCATCGGTGACAGTGAGTTTTGATATGAATCCAGGGGTTGTGCCTTGGCCTGTGCAGAGCTTTTGCCTAGAGCAGCTTTGCTACTTGGAGAGACAAAACAACGCTGGGAGGGTGGAAGAAATCTCAAAGACGAAGTTTTAAACAGCAGCACTGTGAAAGCTTTTAGTACCACAGAAGGGACAGCATGGCGCAGGTGCGTTCGGTGACCTGTTTTGTTCAGGCAGTGAAAGATGTCTCGGAAACTGCGGCTCTTTTTTCCTTTGGTTCTAACAATTTTCTCTCTTGACCTGAAATTATCTTAATGCCAGTGGAGACAAAAAACTCACGTTGGTTTTACTCTTTGATGTTTCTTGGAATCCCCTGCGTGGAGGTTTTCCTGGTTAGCTTAGTATTGTTCTTGGGAACTCTTCGAACCAAACGAAACCTTAGCAGTTGCGTGGCAGTTAACCTGCGATCCATCCTATCCAGCCAGCCTGTTGAGATAGCAGGTGAACAATATACTCTAAAGGGGGCTCAGTTTAAAGAGGAGCTTGACTTGTAGACTTGCTTTCACAGACCCACAGTGAAATACAAAGCTGGAGAGAAATGCGTTTGTGTGTGCAAGACGTATATGGGGCATTCATCCATGCACACACCCAGGAATGTACTGGGAAAGCAAGCAGAACTGTTTGCTTTTGTAATATAATTTCAATTGATGTGGGGTCTGGGCTAATACATTTTCCCAATAGTTTTTCAAGGCTGAAACCAGAGTTTTGGCCAAGGGAGAAGGAAGCAGAAATGGATGTTTGAGCTACAGATCCCTGTGGCTGTTACTGCTCTTGGTTGTCAGAGAGACCTGGAGTTTGACTGTCAGGAAGCCCTGGTATCAGCTCTCTTTCTGCCTTCTGCAGAGTAAGTGTGGAGCTGATAAGTAGATAGTCGTCAGCCCTTTGGGTTGCCAGCCTGGTTCCTGCTGGCTGCTTACCTGCCCATCGGCGAGCTCCTTGCTCTGTCCCTCCCCGAGCAGCCAGGCTGCGGGAGGGCAGCGCCAGAGGGAAGGGCAGCACGTGGTGCTGCTGGGGACTGGTGAGGGCGAGGGTGGTGAAGCGTTTTGCTGGTCCTTCCCCAGCCAGGAGAAATGCAATACCCCAAGGAAAGGTGAAGCTATAGGCTGTGCTTTTACAGCAGCGTTTCACGGCAGCTCTGCTAAACCAGGAGATTGCAGAGCTGGGCTGATGGCTCCTGGGGCCATTTCAGAGTGAGGGTTTGTGCAGCTCGTAAAATCCCTCTGCTAGTGACTGGCAGCACTACAAGGCAGCTGTCGAGGGACTGAGTGATGTGGAACAAGTGCCTTCACATGAAGTTTCTATAACCCGTAAGGTGCCTTTGCCAGCCAGCACCTGGGGCCATGCACCTGAATCCAACAAATGGGTGTTTAAGTCAGGTTTGAGGAGCTTTCTGTCTTCCTCTGCCCTAAGCTTGGTGGAGAAAGCTGCTTGGAAATCTGGCAAGGAATATATTACCATCTGGCTAGTGTTATTTTTTTACTCTAGATTTACTTTTTCCCCTCAGCACTGCAGAAAAGGACAACATTATGCTCACAGATGCATTTCAGCCACGTCCTGTCCAGCAGGTACTTGGCAGCTGGTGGTGTCATGTAAAGAAGCTCATCTCTATAGTAGGCTGGAAGTCTGTCCCTGTATACTCCTGCTCACAGGACCTGGGGTGTGGGCTGCTGCCCTGTTCATTTTCATCAAAAGCTGCCGTGGCCCCACGATGGGTAATGGGTCTCCAGGGTGGGCAGATGAGGCTTGCAGAGCTCAGCACACAGTGAGCGGGGCCTGAGCGGCGTCTGTGGAGAAGTGCAACCGTGTCCAGCCGTGCTGCCAGCCCCTCAGCAGAGAGCAACTCCTCACCTGACTCCTTTGCACCTCTGTCCCCAGCTCTCTCTTAAAACCAACCTCATCACAGCTTGTTGGGTTCTCCAGTGTCTTCCCAGCGCTGTGGCCTTCCTTGTAATTGCTGCTGTAAAAGCCTTTTCCTTTGCTTCTGGTGCTTTCTCATGTGTTTCCTTCCAAATCCTAGCTGGAAAGCTCCTTCTCCTTGTTCTTTCTCTGATGTTGCCTCATCCCTCTCTGCCTTATGGGGTAGAGAAAGGGTAGAGGCCTCACGTTAGCAATGTGCTGAGCCGCCTCACCCATCCAGCTGGGTCTTGCTGGAGTCCCTGCGCTGAGTTGTTTTGCAGGAATAATGATTACTTGTAGATTTTAGTGCTTTGTTGAACTGGAGCTGGAGTTAAAAGAAAGATGCTGTTCCAAAGAGCCTCACGTTTCTCTGATCCTTCAGCTTATGTGCCTGTTGTGGAAGCTCTCATGCCTGTTTTTACATTAAGCCCATTTTCTGTGTCAGTAGTCCTCAAGCCCAGCCTTGATGCCGTGGCTAAGAGTGGCTGGGACCTTGATCTGTTTGTCAGTGAGGCCTCTGAACGCGTAGTCTGATGTGGTTTCTTCTGGTCCCTGTTCTGTCCCCCAACTTGTCCTGCTGCGGCTGGACACGATGGCTGTGAGGCTGAAAGTGGCTGTAGGCACGAACAATGTGAACAGCTAACGTACGTGAATGTCGCAAAGCCCTGGCCAGCCCGCGCCGTGCCGTGAGCACAAAAGGAGATTGTTTGTGCCTGTACACACCAGGCCCTCTGTGTAGCGTTCTTGTTCCACGGGAGGGAGCGTGGCTGGCTTGGCTTTTCCTTCGTGCCCCATGGCAGCTCTTGTTGCTGGTGTTTGCCCAGGGTTGGGGTTGCAGTTTCGTGTGGTCCAGCCGTTGCCCCAGACAGGGGACCGCGGGCGCTCCTTGGTCTCTGCTTCCATCTGCTGGACAAGCACTGGCTCCTGCTCTCTCCCGTTTTCCCTTGGTGCCTTGGGGATTTTGCTAGCTCCTTTTAAACTGTGCTCACGTAATACTACAGACGGAAATCCCTTTCACTCGTGTATGGACTGCAAGAAAATTTCAGCGTTGAACCGACTCTCTTTGGCAAGACTTCCGCGCTAGAGTAAATGGCAACGAGCCTGGAGATGGGCTGAGCACAGCGTGTTCGGTGCAGCGACGTGTAGCCTCCTGCCATGCAGACAGGCCTGTGTGCTGAGGCCAAAGCTCCTTTGGTTTATATTCACAAGAAAGTCAAGTATGAGTGAGTGTTGCTTGGATGCCACGTGAATGGCCAGTGTGGGTCAGGCCGGAGGTCCAGCCATCACAGCGCCCGTCTCCAAAAGTGACCACAGCTAGAGGAAAGCACGTAAAAAAACTGAGCAGGGAGGTCATGGTGCTTTCCTTGGACATCTCCCTCAGCATCTGACAGTCAGGGATGTGGGAACAGCTTGGGCTGGGGACTGCAGTGAGACCTTCATATTTAACAGTCCCGGTAAATGTGTCCTTCATGAGCTTGTCTGAACCTCTTGATTTTTGAACTCTGCATCATCTTGAGATGGTGAGTTTGTACTGTGCAAAACGATCCTGCTTTTATTTGTTTTGAGACCTGCTGGCAACAACTTTCTCTGCCAGATCGTGGGAACACCTGGAGCAGGCCTAAGAATTACTTGTACTACGTGACTCCTCTGCAGTTATTTTTCCCTTCATGAGGACAACAACAAAAGTGTCCCTCGGAGTTAGATGTATTTGGGAGAGCTGGAAGAACAGGGTTGCTACTGCCGAGGGTCATGAACAGTCTGGTTTGCTCAAGTCTGCTCCGGTTGTTTTCATCTGACAACAGAAATTTGGCCGCTGCAAAGGCATTTCCTTAACCTTCCCTTAACCTCTGCTCAGCCGTGGGCAGACACAGGCAGAAGGTTCATTTCAAGCAAAAAATCCCTATCCCATTCTCAAGACATTGTGCAATGCAGCCTATAGATCTTCCTGTAAAGGTTGCTTGATTTATGTGTTGGCTGTTCGTCTGTGCACGTGTAAGCTAAGTAGCGTGCTCTCCTCCCGATGACTGATTTAGTCTTTGTGCCATCAGGTGAAGGCCTTGGACGCGGAGGCTTGGCCTCTCTTTGTTGCAGTTTACAGTACAGCATCTGGATGTTACAATTTCTTTAACCAAGTTACTAGATTCTTTCTGAGCTGTTACAATGCCTTGGCAAAGGGTGTGTCGTGTTGCTGTTGCTCTGTTTGAGGATAGCCGTGTCTTGTTTCATCAAATTAACAAACTCTCAATGAAGGTGCCGAGTTGAAACTCTATTTATTTTCCGTATGAAAATCCTGATACTAATTTTTACTAAGGCCAGCATGATTAGTGTAATCTGCAGGGTGCCCTTTTGTTCATTTCTTTCGCAAAAATATTGTAGTTGTGTAAAAGCAAGATCTGCCTTTCTCCTCCAACTAGGCGTGAGCCATTACCACACATGAGACTACCTGGGAAAGCACAGCTGGAGTGTCTGGGCTCTGCATTCTGTGGGGTTTTTAGGGACTTTGCAATTTGGAAGGACAGACTTTTCCTTTTATTTTTGACATTAGGTTCCCAGCCAGCAGGAGGAGATGTCACCATCGTCGCCGCTCCAGAGAACACCACGGTGGTGGCTGGGGAGAGCGTGGTGATGGAGTGCATGGCGGCTGCCGATCCCACCCCCTTCGTCTCCTGGATACGACAGGGTGAGCGTGAGGGACAGAATTAAGCTTTTGTTGTCAAGAGGAACCTGTGGACACTTTATTTTGAAAATCCATTAAAAGGTGGAAAAATCTGTGGGACAGGAAGGGTGCTTGTTACGTCGGTACCTAATGACGCAGGTGGTGTCGCAGTGTAGGGTGTCCTTGCTAAATTGGAATTACTCATTAAATCTAGAAGGTTACAAAGCACGCAGTTCACTTTGTAGTTGTTTGACCTGCGAAATATATGAAGTTCTAGTGCCTGGATGCCTTTTGATCTAAATTAGTCATCCTCATTGTATGAGCTTGAGCAGTGAAGGTCATGCCGTGGGGTCAGGTCTATGCCACTCCTCCGGGGACTCAGAGATTAGTGGGGATTCAGTGGAATCTGCCGTTGCATTGGAGAAATAACTTGTATTATCTTGCAGGATTATAAAACATGGTAAGATCTGTTAATCATTGGAGTGGCTGGGCGTGTTGCTGGGAGGTTTTTATTCAAAAATCTTGCTGTGTTCGGATTGGTAATGGAAGGATTGAGAAGATGCTTAGGTCTCGTCAGAGGTGTACAAATGAGCCAGACTGGCATACGTTACCCAGGGCTGATAACCTAAGTCACGAGGAGGACGCTAGTGTCACTTCAGCGAGTGTCACATCCATCAGATGTGTTTCAGAGGCTCTGGCTGCAGACGTTCTCAGCTCAGGAGTTGAATCTCCCCCAGAAAAGGCTCTCAGTCATTTTCATAAATCCGGGTCATGATTTAAGACTCCTCTCCCCTGTAACCATTTATTGTGGTTGGTCTTCAGCCCAGACTTGTCCACAGGCAGTGATTTTAGTGTATACAAATATTTCCTCTTCCCCTCAAAAAAGGAGCAAATAAATCTCAGAGAACACAACTTTGGAAATCAAATCAGCAAGGATGAAATGTTCTGGCAGAAATGTTTCTGGTTTATCCTATGCACTTCACAATTACAAATACTCAGCTTTCCCATGCTAGATCACTTATTCATTGCTTTAGTGAGAGCTACTGATGCCCATAGTAAAGTAGATACTATTAGAGTTAATTATCACTATGAAAGTTTTTTGAATGGGGGGAAGAGCCGGGGGAAGAGGGGAAAGGTTGCTGAAATAGTTCCTTGCATGCTTTATTTTAAAGTGTTTGCTTGGTCCCCCTCTGCTTCCCCATGTGGACTCCACAAATTAGAAAAGATGGATTAGCTGTGCTAGCAATTCTGTGTTATACAAGCACGTTTCTTTCCAAGACTTCGTTAAGGAGCAGGCTGGGTTACTGGACTGTTAGTCATGTAGGTAACACCAAGGCTTGTGCCTCCAGGTTGCCAGTTTGGCTCTTGCCAGCCTTGGTGGTGTCAGCTAATTGCTACCATCTGGAGTCAGATTTTCAAACTGCTCCAGTGCAAATGGGGCGCGCAGATTTCCTCCTCCTCTGAATGTGCAGCCACTGAACTGTGAGGCCATCTGAAGACCCCTGAAATGGATGGAGGGGGCAGAGGATCTGATCTCAGCTGCCTTCCCTGCTGATGGTGCTAAGTAGGTGCAGCTGCTCACAGTGGAGGTGGAAAGCTTGCTCCTGTCTCGAGATATAGGCTCAGCTGAATCTGTGAGAGGCAAAGGCAGGTGAGTGCTGAGTTTTTGCTGTCTGAGAGGTACCTGTGCTTCTGCAGGTGAAAAGGGACGAGGTCTGGTGTTGCAGAGATACTGCACAAATTGGCTGGCTCTCCCAGTCTGCTAACTTGTGCCAGAGCAGGCCTGGAGGCCAGCTGATGGGAGGTCAGGAATCATAGAATAGTTTGGGTTGGAAGGGACCTTTGAAGGTCACTAGTCCAACTCCCCTGCCATGATCAGGGACATCCTCAACTAGATCAGGTTGCCCAGAGCCCTGTCCAGCCTGACCTGGAATGTTTCCAGGGATGGGCCATCTACCACCTCTCTGGGCTCAGCCAGACTGTGCTTGCCCATACTTTGTCCCCAGCTCTTGGCTTTGCTCCTCCACACTCATTCAGAGGTGCCATGGTCCCCGTGTTTCTCACATCAGAGCAGTGCTTTCTCAGAATTCTCAGAATAAGGAGTGCCCAGCACTGGCCTACTGCCTTGTCCATGATGTGCTGAGGAGCCTAGGGCTATCTGAAGTTGTAGAAGGACAGCTCAGCTTCTGGCCGGGGGGCCGGAGCCACCCTTTCCTCCTTCTCTACTCAGCAGTGCTGAGCATCTGGCCAGGAGAATGGGGAGAGGGCAGCTCATGTCTCTGAGCCAAGCACCAGAGCTCCAAGGAGAACCAAGTGTCTCCCTGACACCTTACAGACCAGGAGCCAACCTGGGGGCAAAGAATGAATCGGGAAGCTCAGTAAATTTGGGTTCACGTCCGGGACCCAGAGGAGGGAAGAACCCCTGAGTTGTTGGAGATTCAGCGCTCTTGCTGACGTTCGCATTAACGAGCGAGGGGAGGAGGCGTGTGTGGTGTGCATGGGGGTCAGCAAGCAGATTCAGCGGCTTTTCCAAAATGTGTGTTAGCATAGCTTTCCCTTGAACGTGCTGTTCCTAGGGGCTCTCATTGCAGGCACACCCTAGGCATCAGAGACTATTCTGATCCAAACCAGAACTTTTTCTGTTATTACAGGCTCAACTAAACCTTGGGCCAATGTTGGCTTGGGCTGGCTGACGCTTGGTCAAGCACTGAGGAGTGTCCCAGCAGGAATCCTCCTCTGGGCTGGGGTTTGGGATTTGGGGAGCTCTCTGCTCCCTAGCTGTGATCCTGGCTGTAGTAGACACGTTGTTTACAACTCCTCCTAAAGGGCAGCTTGAGGCTCCCTCCCACATTTATGCACGTTTCTTCCTGCAGATGGAAAGCCCGTTTCCACAGATGTGATTGTGCTGGGCCGGACAAATCTCCTCATTCCTTCCAGCCAGCCCCATCACTCGGGGGTGTACGTCTGCCGTGCTAACAAACCCCAAACCAGGCAGTTCGTTACAGCCGCAGCTGAGCTCCGGGTCCTTGGTGAGTACAGAGCACGATAAACGCTCCATATAGAAACGCTGGCCAGGTAGCTGGGGATTACCTGGACCGACATCCGGGAGATCCCCAAGAAGTTGCGTTTGTGGCCTGTGCTGGGTAGGATGGGAGCCAGGTTAGGGCCAGGAGGCCCAGGGTTGGGATAGCTCTTGGTGGGAGTGTCGCCTCTTTTATTTGGGGTTTAGTTCCTTGTATTTACTGAGCCGTTTTATGCCTTATTCTTGTTCTCCAGGGTTCCCCCATGGAAATCTGTATCAGCAATTAACTTTCAGTATCGTGGAAGCCAGCAGGGAGAACAGCCTAGGATCAGGGAACGCAGCACATGATTGATACAGAATTTATTTTTCCTTTTGGACAGAGTCTAAATTAAGCCTCTAGAGTCTGCCTGGCAAATCCTATCTTGTAAGCAGAGCTGCTACTGAATAAAACATAGCACCGAGTGGGAGGAGAAGGGAGTTGCTTTGCTATCTTTTCCTCCTCCTTCCTGCATTAATTTGTCCTCTCTTCTCCCAGCTACACCCAGCATCTCCCAGGCTCCTGAAACCATCTCACGCACCCGAGCCAGCACGGCCCGGTTTGTCTGCAAGGCAGAGGGCGAGCCAGCCCCAACCATTCACTGGCTGAAGAACGGCGAGGCCATCCTCTCCAACGGGCGAGTGAAGGTGCAGAGCAGCGGGAGCCTCGTGATCAATCAGATCGGGTTGGAGGATGCTGGCTACTATCAGTGCGTGGCTGAGAACAGCCTGGGTATGGCTTGTGCCACTGCCAAGCTCTCGGTGATCGTGCGGGAGGGTTTGCCCAGCGCTCCCAAGAAGGTGTCAGCCGTATCCCTCTCCAGCACCACAGTCCTTGTGTCCTGGGAGCGGCCGGAGTACAACAGCGAGCAGATCATTGGCTTCTCGTTACATTACCAGCGGGCTGTGGGTAGGTGTTATCTGCCTGTGCAACACAACTGTGTTGCAGGTACAAGACACAAGGCATAGGTTGATTTTCTTTCCCAGCTCGTGACAAGTGTGAGGCAATTCCAGTTAGTTTAGCCCTTTTCATTGCAGATAAAGGAATTTTCTCTTGGAGTCAGCATCAGCCTGTGACAGTGCCCGTGGATTAGCCGACATGTACTAACTCATTGACCAGCAGTAGCATATCTACGTAGCTAAGTTGCCTGGATTCTAGTGGGACCAGGCACTTCTGGAAATTTATTTCTGTTCTTTGTTTTTTCCTCCAACACATTGATTTTTATATGCAAAGCGTGTGATTATTAATGGAGATATTAAACAGCTACATTGTGTACAGGGGTAATCACTAAATTATTCACACCCAGAACCTGAAGTGAGGCACTTGGGTCTCTTGGAGTCTGTCTTCCCAAAGAGCCAGCAAGCCAATGCTCTTGCTGAACTGTTGCCATAGCTCCTCTGAAAATTAAGCTGGTAGCTTCAGTTGTATTAGCATGGATTAAGGAGCTTGAGTCAAAATGGAGATGTTAACATTGAAGCATTGAATGTTTCTGCCCAAAGAGTTTTGTGCAGGTGCTGGGGAAATTGGAGAGGACATAGTGATTTTTAAGGTGGATGTACCCTATGGACCTTGTGAGTTAAGTGATTTTTTCAAGGAGTGTCTTGGCAGTTCACTGACCTGCTGATCAGTGTTTCCTTGGCTCTAGGAACAGATAACGTGGAATACCAGTTTGCTGTCAATAATGATACCACTGAGCTGCAAGTCAAGGACCTAGAACCCAATACCAACTATGTCTTCTATGTGGTCGCATATTCTCAGCTCGGAGCCAGCCGGACATCCTCGTCCATCATTGTTCAGACGCTGGAGGACGGTGCGTTGAATTAGATGGGTACAGGTGCCTAAAAAATGTTCTTGGCCTGTTTCATGATGGGCACTGAATGTACTATGGAGAATAGTATCAGCTCCTAGAAACCTAAACCTGCTGCTCCTACAGCTTCTTGTCGGAGGCCCTTTAAAAAAAACCCAAACAACAAACCAACCAAAACCAAAGCACTTTGGTCTGATCATCAGCTTGGGTGATGAAGAGCCTGAAAATGACCTCACTGACACCGGGGCCCATGAGAATCCTGCAGGAACTGCAGTCAGCTCCTCTGGGCTTTCACCTAGCTAATGTGATACTGCTTCAAACTTGAATCTGGGCCAGATTTGATTTTAACTCCGCAGACAGACATCTATTGCATTTTGTAGGGTTGGGAGCAGCCTTGAGGTTGGATCCCTTAAGAGCCAGTAGTTTGTGTTGATTTTACCATTTATTATGTAGCGTTTTGTGAGCAGTAAAGGCAGAGTGCCAGAAGGACAGCTGCCCAACAGGGGAGGACATGTACAGCTTTCAACAGACTGCAGGACAGAGGCAAGAAGCGATGGTTTTGGCAGACCCTGTCCAAGCCCCTGCTATGCTGCAGGGTGCGTTATGAGCTTTTAGTACTCCTGACATAGTGAACTGCGTGGTCCCACGCGTGTGTGTCTGAAGCCTGAAAAGCTGAGTTGAAAGCGTGAAAGCTGCCTGCGGAGCAGGGCTCTGATTCTTGAGGGAATGGGGATTCCCGGACTGAAGTCTGGATCTATGAGCCATTTCCCTTGGTGTTTCCTTTGTGCTCCACAGTACAGCATAGGCCGATTAGCTGGTCTGTGCTAACCTGCCCAGTTTGCAGTGGACATGGGGTCAGTCACATTTTGCTTCCCAAGAGCGTAGTGTGGTGTGGGCAGCAGGCTCTGATCAGCCTGTTTGCGCTGAGCAGCCCACCGTCTCCCCGCCCCAGACACCCTGCCGATGATCTGAGCTGCTGAAGAGCTGCGGGGTATTGGTCCCCCCCGTGACAGACAGCATGTCGCCAGCCGCTGCGCAGGGCCAAGACCAGGTAGTGGCCTCCAGCCAGCTGGGAGAGCTGGCAGAGATGTGTTGAGGTCTTGCCTGGGTCTTTGCTGACTTCCCATTGTTGCTTCTGCCCAGTTCCTAGTGCTGCCCCTCAGCTGTCCCTGTCCAGCATGACTCCTGGTGACATCCGTGTGACGTGGCTGCCGCCTCCTCCAGAGCTGAGTAACGGCAAGATAACGAAGTACAAGATCGACTACTGCACCCTCAAGGAAGGTGAGGGAAACACCATTTGGGGGGGGTTGTGTCTTCTGCTCCAGCCGTGTTAACAGCGTGTCATGTTGAGGGGAGGAGGTGCAATGCTGAAAACGGAGGGACCCCTTTTTACCCAGGGGAGGAGAACAGCTCTCCCTTGCCTGGCTCTGCTGGTGGTGGTCACAGCAGTGCCGCTGCCACGCTACTTCATGCTGCTTCAGGTGCCTTTTTCTGTGGTTGTGGAGGAGCCTGTGTCCCCAGGGAATGGCCTGATGCTTGCGTGCTTGTGCTGCCCCGTGAATGTCTGCGTGAGCAACCCTTTGGTGCCATCTGCACTGTGTGTTTTGGGGAATGGTTATGCTGGTTGGGTGAATGCATTCAATTCCTTTAAAATGGAGTCTAATCAAAGTGATCCTTGTAGAAAAAAAAGCAAGTATCCTGGCCAGGCTGTGTTGCTCTATTGCTGAGTTTTATCCAGCTTTATTTATATTGCCAGACACTCTAAGAAGCCTTCAGCAGGGATGGTAACGTTTCCCTATGCTGGATGTGGCTGTTCCAATTCCACGTGTGCTTGCTTTGCAAATCCTTCTGGGTATTTGCTCTTAAAACCGTCAAAGCTCTGCAGCTTCTCGCTTCCCGGGGTCATGATTCTTACTAAGAGAAGGATGGGGAGTGTGATGAAGTGCTGGACGTGTTCCCATGTGTTTGATCTGGATTAGTAGTCTGCGCTGTGACTCCTGGCTCTTGGGTTTTTGCCCTGAGCCTGCACGTGGCTCTGTGGCATTGTAAAACCTTGGAAATGTTTGCAGGCCAGGGATCACACTCAGCAATACGCTGTTACATAGCAGGACAGTGCTCCCAGCTGAGTTTACACCAGGTGAAGCTGAAAAGCAAGACCTCTGCATTCACCAAGGAGAAAATATGAATCTTCAACAAGACCAATTAGTTGTTACAGTGAAAATCCCAGGCCATTCGCAGTTTAAATTTCCTGTTATCTCCCTTATGAACTTGGGTGGGCTGAAGAGGGACCGATGAAACCTCACTCTGCCATGGTGTGAATTTTGCAGAAAGCAGGGCTGCTGGACAGTTCTGGTTCAAATTAAGGTGAGGATTTAAATACAGCGATGAGAAGCACTGGAACGTACTGTCGACTGTGCTCATGTTCTGCCATCACATCAGCAGCAGCAAGGTTTCTGACAGCTCCCCTCCAGGCAGGCTCAGTGCTGCTGAAGGCAACCTGCGGTTTTGAATGTGATGAAGGGGGTTGTCAGTCAGGATATCAGCTCTGCCCAGTCTTTAGTTCTAGTTTTTCCTGGTGGCATGAGATTGCACTGGGCAAAGCCAAGCCAGCCCAGGGCGTGCAGACCATGTGGGAGTAGCCAGACTTTGTGGCTGCTCACTTGTATTTCCATTTGACTGGGAAAACCGTGTTTTCAATGGTGTCGCCTTGGTTCCAGCAGATCAGGTTACCTCCATTGAAGTGGGTGGAAACGAGACACAAATCACTCTCTACTCGCTCCATCCCAACAAAGTGTACAAAGTTCGCATCGCAGCCAGCACCAGTGTGGGCTATGGGGCCCCTTCTGAGTGGACCCAGCATCGGACTCCTGACAGAGACAACCAGACGCATGGTAGGAGGCTGGGTGGTGCCTGGGATTCGGGGCAGGGTGTGCAGGACATCGGGGAACTTGAGGCGTAATCGGAGATACTTGCTTTCATTAGGGAATTGTAACTGTTGGTTTTGGTTAGACCGAAGTACCCACCTTTATCTTTCTGTTGAGCAGCCCTTGTATGTCTTGCTGCTTGCCTAGGTAGTGGGTCTTTCCTCCCTCCGTGTGCAGCTGTGAAAATTCTTAAAAGAGAAAGAAAGAAAGAAAAGAAAAACCCCAAACCCCAATGTTACGACATTTGGGAGTGAATAGACAATTCTGCCAAACAGAGCTGAGCCCAAACCAGACTCCAGCAGTGGTTAAAGATGGTGGTATCTCAGAATACATTGAGAAACTCCCGTAGTGGCTTTGTGACATTGTTTTTTCCTGTATTGCCCAGCTGGTAAAGTCAACAACAGAGCGTAACTGTACCACTCTCCCCTGTCAGATAGTGGAGACATCCCACTCACAGGACAGCCTTTCCTCGCACTCTTCCCTCCCTACCGAGGACAGGGAGGATTCATTACAGCAAGGAAATGGAGACAAGTGGCTGAACATTTTTCTCTTGTCTTGTTCTTCTTCTAGTTCCATTTGCCCCGACAGAATTAAAAGTCCGAGCGAAGATGGAATCTCTCCTGATAACGTGGCAGCCCCCAGCCAACCATGCCCAGATATCTGGCTACAAGCTCTACTACCGAGAAGTGGGCCCAGAGGAGTCCAGCGATGAAAGCCCTTTGGATGGTGCTGAAGATGAGAGCTGGGACGTAGGACCCATAAAACTAAAGAAGAAAGTGAAGCAGTACGAGCTGACTCGACTAGGTTAGCTGGTTACATCTTCCTAGCGGTTGGTGTGGAAACTCAGGGTCTGGCTCTTGCGCTTTGTAGCAGTCCCAGGATGCTTCCAAGAGGCTCAGCTATCTGCTTGACTGCAGATACGAAGGAGTGGGACCCTGTCAGCTTTTTTAAGAGCATCCAGAATCATTTCTGGAGTGGGGCTCTTGGGACTTGTTCTAAGCAGAGTTTAAAACACAGAAATTTCTGACACCAGTGTAGCAGGGATTGTATTTTTAACCAAGAGCTACTAATATACTTAGTATACGCTAATAAGTGGATCTGAATCAGTGGTTTTTATTGTGTCACTATAAAGAGTGCCTAGATTAAAATCTCCAGTCGGAATGATGATCTCTCCTTCCCTGTGTATTTCTAAGAAGCTCCATAATTGAATGCTATTTGAAATCGCTCTCTATTAAAATGCAGAGATGGGTTAATTCACAGTGTGCTAATTTTGGGTCAGTATTCTCTTCCACCTCCCCGAGGGAAAAGGGATTGAAGACGGAGTGTCCGTGGCTGGAGAACAAGTCTGCGCCACAGTCAGATCTGATCAGATCTGCCTGCCTGGCTAACTGCACTTGGTGTTTCCCATAAGGAGTTATGTTTCTAACATCTGATCATACCAATTAGTTGATTTGCCCACTGATACAGGATGGAGAGAGAGACGAGAGTCATGGCAGATGCATCCTTGAAAGAGGATTCTGCTTCTTCCATCCCCCACTTCGTGCTTCATCCCTGTTACTGCCCGGTGAGCTGAGACTGCGGGGCGAGTGTTTCTCGTGCTGGTTCATCTTACACATCTAGCATCTATATTATGCGTGGTGTAAAGGTCAGGCTGCAGCACCTGGAAAGACAGTTTGTGTCATCACTAAGTAGGTTCCCAGCCATGTTGCAGCCATCCTGCCACTGAGAGGGTGTTAACAGTTACGAGTTTCTCTGAAGAATTTAGGTCTGTAATTACTGCACTGAGGAAACCACATGTGAACATCATCATGCGCTGCACTAACCACTGGCAAGTCAGTTAGCAGAGGGACTCGGGAGTGGGCTGAATTGGTTCCAAATGCTCTGGCACGATGATGCTGAGAAGGCTGCTTGTTCTTCTGTAATTACTTCCTTAAATTTGGGCATCCGTCAAGCCCTAATAGTTTCCTTATGATTTGGCGGTTGTGTATCGGCTATCATTGTGTCAGGAAGAGCGTCTTGGGTTTCTTCTAGCCGTGGATGTTCTCTTTTCACCCCCTTACGCTGTTGAATGACATGCTCCTGCATGTGTACAGTAAAGGAAGGGATCAGGAATCTGGCTGTATGGAGAAAGGCAAGGGGTCTGGACATGAAACGAGGAGGAGGAGTGGTTGGGATTTAGGAGGGTTTCGTTTTATGGCGGGGAGCTACCCTGCACAGGTACTTAGATCTGAATTAGGGGTCTTGCAGGCAGAGTGGGTGGCAGTCTCAGGAAAGATTGGCAGCCCTAATGTGATCTGTGCTGCTGCACAGTGGCTGATGGGGAATCAGCTGGGGGGATTTCTCAGCTCACGGATGTCTTGCCTGGGAAGCACAGCAGTGGAAACCTCTCCTAAGATCCCTCGGTATAACCAACTAAAGAAAATACCCAACACTGTCTCTTGGGAGTATCTCTTGATGTCAGGGTAAGGGGGCTGCGTGTGGTGAACGGTGCTGGCTGGTGGGAGGGTGAGATTTGCCCAGGCTGGCCCACGGGAGGTGGGCTGTTGAAGAGATGTCACGGCTGAAACTACAAATGTGGTCAAGAGCTTGAAGACATAAGGTGTCAGGGAATCCCAGGGCTAGGCACCGGGAATACAAGGCTGTAGCTCAGGCGTGGTTGCATACCACGTCAGTGCAAACAAGGTCCGTGTTCCCCGTTGGAGGCTACGTACTGCTGCAGCACAGTCACTAAATGCCCCTTAGATCCACGGCTCCGCACTGTCAGCGAAGCCGACGCTCTGCCTCTTGTCTTGGTTTGGGCTGTGGCCTGAGGGACAAAACTCCCGTCCCGCTGCTTGTTCCTGCGTAGCTTGATTTTGATTTCCTGGTTTTCCTTGGTTTTTTTCCAAGAGCACAGCAGGGCAGGAGGGGAAGCACTTTGTGGGGAGACAGCTCCTTTCGAGGCATGCCTCAGACCGAGGTGGATGGGTGTGCAGAAAGCAGCTTTGGAGCACAGTTACTCTTTATTCACAGCGATAGCACAACTATTACACCAGCAACGAGCCCTGCCCACATTTCCCTCCCCTAGTTTCCTGCAACATCAGGCTGTGTTTTACGCTGCAGTAAGGGTCCTTGTGCTGGTCCGGTGCAAGATTCGTGTTTTGTCTTCTCTTGCACTGGCTGGTCCTGCTACTAAAACGGTGTCAGCTTTGTCCACCACCTCTTCTCTATCCTGCAGGCTTCCTTTGCCTTACCCCCAACATCTGGCTTCTTGATTTTGCCTTTGGTAATGTCCCAGCTATCTCCATTTGAGCTGTCTGAAATAACAGACGACTTTTCTCCCATGCTCGTGTTAACCTCGGGAGCAAGCCGTGTCTCTTTAGAGTGATATCGCTAATGACACACCTTGTATCTTGCCTGAGAGTTACGTGCTGAAATCCTGTGAGAGGGGTGGACAGCTGTTCAAAGGCACGTAGGAAATAGAGCAATTTCATCAGCCCACCAAATCAAAAGGAAGCTCTCCTGAATCACCAAGAGGGCTTTCCCCTGAGAAAGTCTCATTCATTTCCATCTACGTTCTAGCAGTTAGTCTGTAATGGTGTGCAACTACCAGGGCCGTAGTTTACAGGAAAAATAAACAGTAAGGATCTGATCCTGTCTTCCACGTTCCCATGAAGGAAGAGTGCGTTCCTCTCGGAGTGACTCCCTGGAGATCAGGGTATTTTCCCATTTACAGGAAAGTATGGCGCATGGCATCTGGCCAACATGAACACCTTGAAAAACTGAATAAAACAACATATTTAGCATCTTGGATATATTATGCAGTCATCCAGATTAGTGATTTGAAATGATCTGGACTAGATTATTCTGCTTATATTTAATGTATGAT
The DNA here is from genome assembly GCA_009819775.1 of Phoenicopterus ruber ruber. Lineage (NCBI taxonomy): Eukaryota > Metazoa > Chordata > Aves > Phoenicopteriformes > Phoenicopteridae > Phoenicopterus > Phoenicopterus ruber. The sequence continues at coordinate 3,487,199 of CM020225.1, forward strand.
GGAATGCAGTGAAATACATCTGTTTTCATGCTGCCTACTAGCTTCTTGACAGCTTGATACAGCTTTATGTCTGCATGTTCGAAGAGCTTGAACATCTGGGCCTGTGTATAAAAATTGAAGCCAAGCCTCTGACTGAGAAATCCAAAATAACCCTATTTTCAGAATGTGAATTGCTTGATGTTGTAGTAGAGCTCCTCTGGCTTCACGTGTAAGTGGCTGCTGTATTGATCCTACCCAGGGATGGAGATGGAGGACTTGTGCTCTCCTTCACTTCATTCTCCAACAGGAGCTGCCCACAGCTGCATCACATCTGTGAGCTCTTCCTCATTGTTTTGGATCGCATCACCCGCGATGAGCTCGTGTCCCAGTGAAGCCCAGCCAAATGCTCAGGCAGGAGGCGGAGAGTGTGTGCTGGCGAGAGACAGGCTGTGGGGTTCTTTGTTCCACCAAGCCCGTGGTCCCAGCCGTTTGGAAGTCGAGTGCCCTTTGGTCTCATCCCCCTTGTGTGGGTTTGAAACGCTTTCCTGTGGCCGGAGAGTGTGGAAATGCGGATCAGGCTGCCTTGGAGGCAGACAAAACTCTGTTTGCTTTTGGGATTCTTTCGGGGAGAAAAATGTGGCTGAACTGTTTTTATATTCTGAGCGCGAACATGTGTTGTGGAGCAGAGAAAGCCTTTGGTAATTGGTACCATTAGCCTCTGGGTGCATAATCAGTGCAGTAATAATAAAATTGGCATCAATAAGAAAGGTTTTATTCTGCTTACGTTGTCTGGCAAAGAGAGCAGTGATCTATCAGGGCAGGGAATCAACAGGCAAGTCCCAAATTAACAAACTTCATCAATGCGCTGCAGCCAAGGCAACCAAAGGCAGTCTGGACGGCTCTCGCTGAGCTTCTGAATGGGCTGGCTGCTGAAGGGAGAAGCTGGCGAGTGCCTCGTTTGAGAACTTTGTATCTCCCAAGTTGTTTCCTCGATTCAACATCTCCATTAAAAAACCCCTCCGATGTCACTTAACACAGCAGAGGAGTATTTCAGCTGATGAAGTGAATTTTGGACCAGGGCAGCACTGCTTGGAGACGGAGCGCCCTGTCCTGCAGCTCGGTTTGGGTCCAAGTGTGAGGTTCCCCGTAGAGTGCACGGCTGGCTGATGGGAAGAGGGTGTAATGAGGACCCTCAGGTTTCTGGGGTGGGTTTTGTGTGCGCTGTTGCTTTTCTAATTGCAAATCAAGAAACTGCTGTGGAGGCAAAATAGTGACCATACAACAAAAGCTGCCAGTGACTTAACAGGGCGTGTGAGGACTTGCTGGAAGGAAGATTCTCACAGCAGTGAATAAATCAGAAAGGACTTTAGAAATGGGAGGTGCATTTTGGAGAGGAGAGGATGTCCTCACTCCTGAAGAACACACAATGCAGTGCATCCACTTCCAAGGGGGAGGGAGAGGAGTCATCGTGCAGAGGTTTCTTTAGTAGTTCGCAAGGGAGAAAGATCAGGAGATCCTGAGATGATGTCCTACAGGCCATGACACTGGTTAACCCTTGGTGGCGGGGGCAAGTCCATTTGCTGCTGATAATTTCTATAAAAAGTGAGGGGAGAGCTAGAGAGAAGCTGTGATGATACGTGCACCGGTTGTGAGCCAGTATTTGAATGTGGAAAGCCTGTAAGTGGAAGGGGGACTCCCTGCTGTATCTTAGCAAATATAACTGTTCAAGCTACTTCCTTGGATGGTGAGAAAAGCTGGTCAGATCGAAGAAAACATGTCTAACTGGGGAGGGTCGGTAACAAAAATAACCCCAGACAAACCCTGATTGATTTTTCCAGCTCCTGGGAAACTCTATGAGGTGAAGCTGGTGGCATTCAATAAGCACGAAGATGGTTATGCAGCGGTTTGGAAGGGCAAAACAGAAAAGGCACCTGCAACAGCAGTAGGTGAGGAATGCCCTTCATTTGTTGTCTGTCTCTTCTGCTTGGCATGTGGCTTCAAAGGAAGGGTAGAGGTAAAGTTACAGAAGATGAACTCGAAGAAGGACAATATGAAAATGGGGAAGGTCCCAGTATAAGGAAACTCCCTTTGACAGTCATTGCAAATTGTGTTGGAGGAATTATCTTGGGAAGGAGAGAAAGGAGCAAAGTATCCCCCTTCTCATTAGGGTTGTGCTTATACTGGGCGTGCAGAGCCTTCACCATGTTCCCTCTGGCCCCATTAGTGGCTCAGGGATGGTCTTGGAAATGCCAAATAACCCGGGTTTCATCTCTCACGTTATAAAAGATTCGGGAATGTGAATTAGCGGCATGCCAGGCTTTTTGCAGTGTTAGGAAGAAAGTAAAGCTTTGAAGACCTAGGCTCTGTTCTCAGCTCTGCCAGTCTGTTGTGGGATGGTGAACAGTCTGGGCTCTTCCTTACCCCGGCGTGGGCCTGTCAGGCGGGTAGCTTTGAAGCTGGCCTCCTGCGCTCCACAGTAGCGCACCACCACCTCGGTGCATGGATACTCATTGCGATCGTTCCCACACATGAGGAAAAGCGTGGACCGCTGCATGCACAGGAGGGCTAAGCCGGGCATCTAGGCTTACGCTGGAGGCCAGCATATCGGTGCAGGCTTCACAACCTAGGCCTGTTTTATTCCGTGTTTTCTGTGTCCGTGATGCCTGTCCCTTGCCTTACTGCCATGTACGTCTCCACACCTCTGTTCTCTTTTTGTCTTGCACCATAGATCCTCCTGTGCAGAAGGGTCCTCCGCTGCCTCCAGTCCAAGTCTATGCAGAGTCCAACAGCTCAACTTCCATATGGCTCAGGTGGAAGAAACCTGACTTCACAACAGTCAAAATTGTCAACTACACCGTGCGCTTCAGCCCCTGGGGCCTGAAAAACGCCTCTCTCGTTACCTACTACACAAGGTAAAGAGGGAGGCTAAGGGTTCATCTGCCACGTATTGCTCATGTCAGGAATAAGCACAGGGCAGGAGGAACCTGCATGGAAGTTCCAGTACTGAGCAAAATCCTGGGTGTTTCACATGCTGGAAACATCTGCCTTGGTCACAGATACATTCAGAACTGCTGAAATGTGGCACTAGGACTGGTCTATGACTTGAATACCGAGGGATCATTTACTGGCTGGTCTCTGCATCTTTTCTGCTCTGGTTGGACCTTACATGCTTGTTTCCCTGTTAATAACATAGCCAGGTGCAATTATGGCCAGTCTCAAAGCATTCGTGATTTGTGAGATGGTCCTCACAAGTTTGGTTTAAAAGTTGCTAGAGTTTAAGCAGTCAAACTAATTTGGGGATGTGTTTTAAATCTGGATTCCTGTGCAGGTTTTCAGTCTATAACCAGGCTGTGTTTTCAAGCTTTTCTCTGCAAGTACATCAGAAATGGTCCTGGAGGCTGGGAATCTACTTTGCTCTGTATCTGGGAGCTGAGTGCTCTTGCATTCACATAACTGCAGGAGATGAAGCTTTAGGTGAAAAATCAAATGCTGTAAGAGTTAGGATAATCTCTTACAGTGTTCCTGGTAAGGTATGAAGGTGACAGTGGGTAGGAGAACCATGTAGTGTTCATGGCCTTGTGACTGTGTCCTCTTTCGGCAGCTCGGATGAAGACATTCTCATTAGTGGGTTGAAGCCCTACACCAGGTATGAGTTTGCTGTGCAGTCCAACGGTGTTGGCATTGATGGGCCCTTCGGCAGCGTGGTGGAGCGATTCACCCTTCCTGACCGTGAGTATTTATGGGAATTGAATCCTGATTTCTCCTGGCTTTCCCTGAATCTCTATCAAATCCCTCCTAATGTGCCCCTGAGAGATGTGATCTCAAATCACCTCTAAGCTATGATGTCCCTGAGTACATGCTGAGAGCCACTAAGCATCCTGGTGGCTTTCCCAAGCCCGTTAGAGTGCTGCTTTGTAAACAGAGAGAAGCATGTAAAGAGAACTGTGGCAACGATTGCTGTTACTGTGGGGTTGCCTCTGGGTTCACAGAAATCCTGCTCATTAGAGAGAGCTGATAATGCATCGCTTAAGCGCTACGTCCTCCCCGGTGCTGAATGTCACTGTCAGAACAAGAGTGTCTTGCCCAGCCTGGTTTTTCAGTAAGACCTCCACCTCTTAGCTTCAGGCCTGCTGAAGGCTGGGAGGCAGAGATGATCCCGGGAGCTGCGGTGGGTTAGCTCCTTACTCTGCACCAGCTTCTCCAGTGTTCAGCTTCACAGAGCAGTAGCGATGGCCTTCGGAGGTGGTGTGTGTCCTGCCCCTAGCTGGGACTAGTTGCGGTTTGGGGAAGATGGAGAAGAAAGCAAGAAGGAGCAAGAGTGTGCTAGGAATATTCTCTCAAAGATGAGCAATGTTGCACAGCCTCAAACTGAGCTGAATGGCTTCATCAGCACGGTCACGTTTCCCTGGGCGGGTTGGCCACGATGCACAAGTCCTGCCTTGTCTTGGGCTTAGCAGCCTCTTCTCTACGCTCTCCACAGCTTGTTTGGATGAGGTGTCCAGCCACCCAGGTTGCCCATCATGTCACGCTTGCAAACATGGCTGTGGCACCACCGAGAAGGGTTCAGAGAAGGCACAGAGCGGTTGTGCCCTGCAGGTTGAATGCTCTTCTTCTCTTTTCTGCTGTTCACGCTGGGTCTTTACGTGTCTCTGCCAGGTCCCTCGACTCCTCCGTCTGACCTGCGGCTGCACCCGCTCAACCCCTACGCTGTCCAGGTGCACTGGTGCCCCCCGGCCGAGCCCAACGGCATCATTGTGGAGTACCTCATCCTGTACAACGCCAACAACACGCAGCCTGATGACATGTGGACCTTGCTGACGCGAGAAGGTGAGCCTCCTCGAGGTACTGTAATACCCCACCAGGTCCTCCTCCTCCTGCCGCCTTCCCTGCCTGCGGAGCCCTGGTCGGTCTGATTTTTGCCTCACTTCGAGCTCATACAAATAAACATTCAAGAGCTCACGCTGCCGGATTTCTTGGAGCGTATGCTGGGCCTTGTTCCTGGTCATATAGGAGAGTCCAGGGACACGACTACTGAGAGACATGAAATCATACATGTCTAGGGCTGAAATAGCCATTATCATCCAGCAAACACCCTGCAGATACAGGCTGGCAGCCAGTAATTCCTAGGAGAACGTATGCCAGCAACACCACGTGCAGTCTGTATCATCAGCTCTTTAAGCAGCGAGTTCATTAATACCGAAGAGGTGTATGAAAAACCTCTTAGAGCTCACGACACAAAATCCCTCCCTTCTGAGGGTCCAACAGAATCCCACTGCTGCTTTGCTGCAGCCTCTGAATACTCTGAAACTGCACATTTTAAACCTCTTTTGACTTGCTTTTGATCAGGAAATATCTTCAGCACTGAAGTGCATGGCCTGGAAAGTGATACCAGATACTTCTTCAAGATGGGAGCAAAGACAGTCGTGGGATCTGGTCCCTATTCAAACGTTAAGGATGTGCACACCCTCCGGGAGAAGCTGTCTGGTACGAATTTCCCCTTTGTCCTGGTGCAGGAAGCCAGTTGCGTCGCTGAAGACCGCGGTTTGTCAGTAGCGGCGTTTCTGTTTGCCGAGGAATGGCCTGATGTCACCGCGCAGGATGCGAGATGTGACTGTGTGTGGACCAGTGCAGAGGATCACGGCAGAGTCCTCAGATGTGCAGCTCCACAGGCTCAGGCAGCTCCAGAACCCATCCCTCAGCTGAACTTCATCTCTCTTCCCCGTCCCAGCTCCTATGGAAGGGCACACGCAACCTGTATCTTGCTGCCGTTCTGTTAGGCCCGCGTAGCGTGAAATTAATGAATGTGCATCCATCCCAGTTTGCTTTAAGCTGCTCTAAATTGTCACCGCCAAGTAATCTTCTCCCTTTATGTGTATAGAGGCATCACCTATTGTTTTAGTGAAGCTGGTGCTTCTCTGAACATAAGGCACTTGGTACCTTCTTCCTGCCAGCAGCTGAAATAATGGATCTGTCCTTCCCCTCCTAGATGTTCTGGATATCCACTCTGTCACGGGAATCATCGTGGGAGTCTGCCTGGGGCTGCTCTGCATACTCTTCTGCATGTGTGCCAGCTTCCGCAACAGCAAGCAGAGGTAGGTGTCACCTCGCCTCTGCAGGAGGTACAGGGGGCCGATGGGGAAGGAGACACAATACGCTGAGCTGCTTCCCCGTGTTCAGCTGGGCTGTTCGGGATGCGGCGTATGACATCAGTCATACGATTGAAGCCGGCTAAGGAGCATATTTAGTGTAGTCTTTTCACTGATTTATTTTCCCAGTAGTTTAATTTGCATTGTTAGACTAAAGTTTTTTTTCAGAGAAAGCAGAAAAAAAAAAACAACAACCAAGAAAAGGGAGAAAACACTATTTGCCGGATTGTTACCTGTGTGTGTTAGTGTGGGCAGTATTTTGCTTCTGAGGTTGGACAGCTCTAAGGATCTTTGGAAAGGGTTTGCTAACTTCTAGTCAGGACAATGATGAAAGAGTTCCCAGAGACTGACAGGCTGGTTTAAGGAGGGTTGGACTTAGCCCAAAGCCCCCTGCTGTCCCAGGGGTCTGAATCCAGCCACAAGCATTTGGAAAGACCGTGATTGGAAAGCAGCTTATTAGTTGTTGAGAAGAGCTTTGAGCTGGCAGCAGACCTCAGGTCTAGGAACAAGCAGCTCCTGAACTCTTGTCCTAATATGGCCACCAAACCTTTCTGTCCTGTTGCATCTCTTATCTGTAAAGCAGAGATGACAGGATGATCTTTAAGGTCCCTTCCAACCCAAACCATTCTATGATGTTATGAACTCCCCAGGGGCAGGGGTTAGAGAGTGCTTGCTGCTGTGCTGGGACTCGTGTTTGCTGCCCTTGTGATCTACTGGCGAGGGGAGGGCTCTGCATCCAGCATCACGCTTTGTTTGAGCTTTGGGATTAGCAAAGGGGGGAAGAGATGCATCTGGGCAGAGGCTACTGCCGCAAAAGCTGTTACGGTAGGACGTGGATAGAGGATCCCCTTCCTCAGGAGCGTCAGGGCAGGGGCTTGGGCCTGGCCACATCCGCAAGGACAGGCTGAGTGGCGTGAAGTGGATTGCTTTGTCTGGCAATTCTGTGGCTGTTTGGGACAGAGGAAGGTGAGGCTCATGAGAGATGTCAGCTCTTGCTTGTTTTCCCTCAGGGAGGCCCTGCCAGGCCTGGATTCCCAGGCAGCCAGCAACCACACTTACTACCACCGGAGCAGGCAAGGGGTGGCAGCTCCCAGTGCTACCTCGGACTCGCATGAGCTAGAGTCCCTCATGTCTCCGCTCCCGGAGGATGCACCTGTGCCCCTGGGGGACATCACAGAACTGACAGAAGTGCACAGCCTCATCCACACGAGCCTTCCTGAGGACATCATCCATGGGAAAAGGAAGGTAAGGACCCATGCGCGTGGTGACTGGGCTCCCACCCTAGGCAAGAGCCTTTGTTTGGTGTGTCGCTGCGGGGAAGCCAGGGTCTGATCCTGTCCTGGCTCTGCAAGGTGCTGGTAGTCTCGGCTGCAGGCTGGTGCTGGGCAGCCAGGCATTTCCCTCTCTGTACAACTGAGTGGCTCGGCCTCGGCGAAGTCTGGGATCCCCGTGCCACCTACCACTGCTTTTTACCTGCCAGGAGCAGTGACCCCTCATCGCCAGCGCAGCAGCTGCCAAACCTACTGCTGCAGAAAGCTGTGCTGTCCCCGTTGCTGTGGCATACGGGTGGTGTGAGAAAGTGTGATGTCCAGAGTAGATGCTCTGCCCTCCAGGGTCCTCTCTTGCTTAGAGCAAAAGGAGCTCTGTCCATAAACAGTGTGTTCACTGGAATACCCTTGCAGATACACAAGAGGTGAAATTGTGTTTTATTTGTGAACCTTATTTTTTGAAGTAGCCTTTTCCTGCCCTGCTTGGTTGGCCTGACATTGCATTGTCTTTCACTCCTCCCTGCCCATTTCCTCTCTCAAGCTTGCCTGAAACATTTCATTCCATTAGGGAACCTTTAATTGGCCTAATTTAGTTAATCTGTTTATGTCTCTCTTTGTAGCCCAGGGAGAGCATGTAAAGTAATTAGGAGGTTCAGTAAAACAAATGCATTGTGAGCGCGTGGGATTCCACGTTTGCATCGACGATGCAAACTTGCTGGAGGGCAGGTGAGTTCAGGATACCTGGCTAACCGCGAGACCTGTCCTTGCTGCTCGTGGCAGGGCAAGTACAGCCTTTCGGAAACGCGGCGTCTTCTGCTTGGTTTAGTAGTCCTGTGAGCTGAAGCCGTGCTCTTGGCCATGCGCAAGTGCTGTGGCGGATCCGCGCTCAGCTGAAGGAGAGGCGCTTTGCAGCCGAGCCTCATCTATGGATGTGCGTATTTCCTACAGCTCTTTCTGTTAAATAAGGAACAAATGTTTTCAGTGACGGTGACTTACCCTGAGAACAGGTCGGGGTGGGGGGAAGTTCCCTCCCTTGGGAGGCCTTTCTGGGGGCAGCATATCCAGATCTCTCTTCCCAAGAAGCGATCCTATCTGCCGAGGTTTACGCAGATGTTCCTGTGTGCAGAGCAGGGGCTGGAGAGGGCAGTGCCGAGGCCTGGCCGCTCAGGGCTTAGCCCGAGAGCTTGGGGCCCGCAGCGACTGCGCAGAGGCTGGCAGTGGCCAGCAGCGGAGTTGTGTTCAGGGATCGGAGCTTTGGGGAGAGGAGCGATTCTGCCTGTAGTGTCTCTGCCCCCATAATTGGATGGGGAAAGGCCACCGAGAGTTAAAATTTACCGAGGATTTTTGCCAGCAGAATAAAGAGCTTGCTTTTTTTTTTGACGGATGTGGATAGGGAAGCAAGGATCCCTGAGGAGCAGCCACCCGGAGAGCAGTCTTGTCACCCGTGCTGCCTGGCGAGGATGACCTGGCAGGTGAAGGAGAGCTCGAGTGACGGCCAGGAGCAACAGGCTGTTGTTGCTGGGAGTGGGCACTGGAGGGAGATGTGCTCCCACGCAGGAGGCCCTGCTCCCTCCCCTGCCCAGTTCCTGCGGGACGTGCCACCTGAGCCAGCCCTGGGCACCGCGCATCCTCCCTGTACTCTGACGTGTATATTCAAGGGTGAAAAGACTCAGACCAAAACCATCTTTATGCTGCAGTTGCCGAGAGGCCGCGTGTGTGGATGGCGATGTGATTTTACCTGGCTGGGCGGGCAGGGAGTCGGGCAGGTCTCACAAGCGTGGCCGGACCGGCACACACATGCCTGGTCCCCACAACAGGTGTAAGTCAGAGTGAGGTGCAGCTAGGGGTGTGTGCATCTCCCTGCTTGTAGACAAAATGCTGCTAGCCAAGGCCCAAGAGTGGGTTCTAGGTTCCCTGGGTTGTCTTGTACCCTGCAAATAGCTTCTTCCAGTGGCCATTTCAGCTAGGCTGCCAAAAACCCCCGGGACCCTGCCTGGAACTGAGTGTGCCGAGGAGCTTTGTACCCTAGAATGACCGGCTGCCTTTGTTGCCTTCTCTTGTCTTCTCTCATGCTATGTGTGGTTGGGGCCGTGAAAACCCACGGCAAGGAATGTGGTAGAGCCACAGGAAAGAGAAAATCCTTGTGGAAGGAAACTCTTGGTCCAGCCTGCCAAGGGGAAGCTCCCCAGGGTGCTCTAGGTCGGGTACTATCACTTCAGTCCTAGTCAGTAAAGAAAGGGAGCGAGAAATGTCTCGAGGATCCCTTTTATTTAACAGCATATCATGTCACCACAGAACTCGGGATGTTGGCTGGGACAGACTCTTAGTCCAGTGCTGCTGCCACTGTTGGGCAGGTTTGTATCGCTGTGATGCCAAGGAACCGGCAGCTCCGGGCCTGTGTGAGCTCCAGTGGCCGGCTTGCCTCTCCGTCCTCAAGTTACGCTCCTGAAACCAGTTTTGTGTTGGCTGGGTGGCGCTCGCCATTAGCGGTGGCAGTGATAGCTGCTCCCGTGCTTGCGGGCTTCTCACGTGCTGGCTCCTTACTTAGCACTTCATGGGTTATTCTTTATTGGTTTTATTCTTAGGGCACTCCGAGGCTCCAGTGGAGATCGGAGACTCTGTGTTGTTAGGAGGTGTACAAACGTCTTTGGACAGTCTCCAAAGGGACCGTCCCCGTGCCATAAGCAGTCAGAAGTGAGTGAATGTCATTTTGCAGATGTGGGGACTGGAGAACAGTGAGACTGAGGGCAGCACGTCTTTAACAACACCGAGACTTGAACTGACTCCCACAAAGAATCGCGGGCAAGGATTTTGTGAGGTCCCAAGGGTTTTGCGAGGTCCCCTTGCACGTTTTCAAGTCAAGATCACCAGTTCCTTGGAATGCAGGGCCGTGTCCTCTTGAGCTGTTACAAATAACGCTGGGAGGGCACGTTGGTGCAGGTGGAAGGTGGGACAGTCTTTGTTTGCCCGACGGCCCACGGGAGCCGTCTGGCCACCCTGCCCCTGCTTGCAGGACAGCAAGGTGCTACTGCAGCCCAGCTGTCGGCATGGGGCCCCCTGGGCAGCTGACAGCTCCATTAGGCAGGAGTACGCTCGGCCATTTAGCGAGCCCTTTTCCTTCCTTTCTGCGCGTTTCCCAATGGTCACGCGCGAGGATTTGTAAATACACTGACAAGCGATTTTCCTCTCTTGCTCTCTTCCCCTTTCAAGTGACCCCCAGACTGATGCCCTCGGTAGCCCCGCGTTACAAATGACACCGTAATGCACAGGCTGTGGTGATGCAGCTGTGTTTCCCCTGACAGATGGACTGAGGATGATAAAATGGCTCTGCTCCAGATATCTCTGTCACTGCTGCTTTTGGGCCAAGCAATTTAGGGGGTGGGGGAGAATGTTAAAAAGCATCTGCTTTCCATGGAAGACTTCAGCTTTTCATTGAATGAAGCCAAACCCAAGCATTTTGGCTTGGAAATGTTTGCCGTTGTGCTTCTTGTGAGCTGGAACCTTCCTCGCTTGCTGCCCCGCTCCTTCCCTGTGGGCCTCCTCCCCGTGGGGACTGCCTTTCCCATGAAGCTCCCCGTGACTCGGAGAGCAAAAGCTGTAAAGCATCAGGGAACTTGGATCTACCCGGGTTGTTTGTCATTTTCGTGTTGAAATTTTTCTGCATGGAAAAAAAGTCTCAATGTTTTCTGAAAAGTCTTAGACGAGAGCTGTGCTCCCGTTGACAGCGAGCAGAGATTCTCCTGTATCTGGGGGGGGAGAGGTCTGGGTTATGTTGCATCTTGTTTAGAGGCGCAGCTGCGGGCAGGGGTGCCTGTGTGTTTGCGTGACATGGAGCTTTCCCGCTCCCACCGGCTGCTGTGGTGCCGTTCAGCAGCGAATCCTTTCTCTCCGCTGTGACACCCTTAAAAGCTGGGCACATCTGAAATGTCCCCGGCCTTGTTCTGCACAGGATTTCAAGCTAGTTTAAATAACCATCCTCATAAAACAGGGAAGGTTTCAAGATCAACATTTCCTACATGTTCATTCTCAGCTCGTATATTTGCATGAAATCATTACTTGTCGCTGAGAAGGTAACATGATCTAGGCACGTTTTTACCAGTCGGAGTTTCTATAAAAAGGCTAAAATGAAAAGGCTTGTTTGCTTTGATAAGGATTTAGCTGTAATGGAAACACCTTTTACTGGAAGATGTTTTTATTAGTTTTCATTCTTGTGAACTGACAAAGGGATTTTTCCCTCTTTAAATTAGTATTAGACTGACACTCCTTGCCCTCGTTCCTCTATTGTAAGAACCAAGAGAACGTTTCCTTGTCTTCCTTCAGCCATTCACTAGCCCCCCTCGAGTAGAAAGAAATAGTATCGTTTATTACACCAAAAGATACTGCGTAAAAAAGCAGAGGGGCTTTCAGGCACACAAGACCTTCTTCAGGTCTGTGATGAAAACAGACCTAGAGTTAATTGCCGCTGCCCAACCTTAGAGACTAAGCCCCAAGAGGGATTTTTTTTTCCTCTCAAACATAATGTGCTTGAACAACATGTGGGATGTAGGCCATGTTGTGTGGCTGATGGTTTTTTATGTTTGTTGAAAGTTGCAAACTGGTACAAAACAAGTTTGTTCTTCGTTGCAGCCAATTTCAGCCAGAGCTGAACAGGCTGTTCCCAGAGTCATCAAAACCTATGTAAACATGGCAGATTGACATTTCCGCTAACAGATGGTCCATTGGGGATTGCAGCAGAGCTGCCTGTTTCATTCCACGTTTTTTGGTATTCACAAGATGCCTGCAAGAAGGTTTTCAAGTTTGCTCTGTGTGTGTGTACGCGTATGATGCTCAGATCTTTCTGATGGCAAATATGCATGTAAGCATCCATAATGGGACACACATTTGTGTGCATGTGTGCATATTTGTGTAGGTTCAACGCTGAAACTTCCAAGCAGTATTTGCTCGGGAACGTATGTTGCTTGGAAAAGGCACAGAAGCCATCAGTCAGCGATGTAGCTGCAGAAAGCCTTTCAGATGGCAGCGGGAGCAAATTGAACACGTTCCTTGAGTACTCGCATGTAGCGATAGTCCTTAGCGTGAGCTGTGTGTGATCGCTTGGTTGATTTCTTGCTATTAAAGTGCAGTTTAATGATTGTCCACTTAGAAAGGGAGCAATTAAGGAACGCTCTTGGCTCAGAATATATTGCTGAGGGTTGCAGAGAGAGGAATGGCAAAGACGCTGCCTCCAGCATCCCCTTCTAAATTAGCGAATGCTTGATATCCACAGCACCGGGTGTGGCCGTCACTGTTCTGCAGGGTGCTGTCATACAAATGAGGCCCTTTGCTACTTGTTTTCTCAGGGATTGATCCTGAGACAGCAGCAAAGCTCCTATGACTTGGAGTTGGCGCTGGGATGTCACGCTGCTCTGCTGCCCGCAAGGTGTTGAGCCCCTTTGAGTCAGGGCGGACAGAGAGCGCTCGGGAAAGGCTCGGGGAGCCCTTCAGCGCGTACGTGAGCGCTTTAATGTGCCTTCTGCCAGCGCCGACAGCACGAGGTAGCATTTGCTTCTTGCTAAATAGCTGACTTAGGAATGCCTGGCTCACATACAACATCTGGTCGTGTATTTCTACCTAATTTCCAGCCAGATGGACCGAGGCACAAGGAGGTCAAATGACTCACACAAGGTCAGGCTGATGTCACAAATCTCCTTCCCATCTCGGCTGGACTCGTGCTGCATTGACTGGTGTTGGAATAGATCTGGCCTGCGTAAGTAGCGGGCCAGAAACCTGAGCAGAAACCTGAGTTTCTCCTGCCTGACAGTGAGCAATAGGTGGTTAGTGGGTTTGAATAGATGTGCCGTATATCTTCACACTACGCAGCCGTCGTGCTCACACCGCCCGTATTCTGTATGCACGTGCACACTCGCAGTTGCGTCAGCTCAGGATTTGCTCTTCGCTTCATCCTTGCGTCGTCCTCTCGCTTCTATCCAGGCAACATGGAACATCTGTGGAACAAGCCCCGAGATAACTGGCTCATGTCTTCCTTAAATCTGAGCACGCGTGTGTGTGTGTATGTACGTGTATATGTGTGTGTGAGTCAGTAGCAAGGCTGAGCTCAGGTATATGCAGGACAGCCCAATAAAATCAAAACCTGGAAAGAAAATACTTTTCTGCCTGTGAACTAATAGTCTGAGCTGTTAAATAACTTCAGCTCTTAAAGGCACACATTTCCCGTACACAGAGGTGTGCATTCAACAGTTTATTGCAAGGGGAAGCTGAGAGAACCCAGAACAAATTGCGTTCAGCCCATATAATTTAATTAGATCTACAAACAAGGTAACACTGGTTGCCCAGGGGATTTAAAGCTGAGCTAAGAATTGCTTGGTGGTCTGTTGCAAAAAAAAAAATTAAAAAAAAATAAGGCCCCAATTTTGTGCCTCTGTGTTGATGGGGAAAGGCAGAGTGTTTACCCAAGCCCTAGCTTAGAGCAGGAAATCTGTCTGCCCCGCAGAGCGAGCAGTTTAGCGTTGTCCTCAGCTCTTGCTGGAGCACACGCGCCAGCGCACACAGGTGAGAGTCGTCCTCCGTGCCGCAGAGCGTCGCTTGTGCCGAAGCAAATGCCGTAATCATCCCGCTCCAGGTTTCCACCGTCCCAGCTCCTTTCCAGCTTTGCATTATTTTTCAGTAGGCTCATACTGCTCCGGGTGGTTTGCAGCTCTGCAGGGACTTGATTTCAGTAGACCTTTAAGTGACGTCTCGTGCCATGATATACCTGTTGGCCTAAACCTGTGAGAATCAGTGGAAAGCCCGCTTTGGTTGTGAACCATCTGGCAACTTTTATCCACTTGCTCTGCACCAGACCGTGTAACAGAGCAATAAAGCCTGTTGTAATGGGGCGACGGTGCGAGTCCGCCCGAGCGAGCATTTTTATTTCGATGCCATCAGAAGTGATCTCTGCATTTAACTCGCATCCTCTAACACCATGGTATTTTCCCCAACTCGAAATTTCCTTTTTCAAGCTGCTTCTCATTTCAGGTTTATGAGGATAAGAATCTGTATCTGTGATAACTGGATCTTTTCTCCTCCCACTTTTCTTCTGCAGTCTTCGTGGAATAAATCAGCTAACCAGCCCTGGACAAACAGCATAGCCAGATACGGGGACACCATCACAAAAGAGCCTCTCTCTGCTGTGAACGGATCGCTGAAGCTCCCTTCCAGCGCGGGACAGAAGCTTTTGTTACAAGCTCTGGTTTACGATGCCGTGATGGTGGGTGTCTTCGGTGGTTTATTGACTTGTGTATTCTGTTTTTTTCCATTTACGTTCCCCATCTCCTTTTCGCAGCACAGGAGAAAATGTTTTCTTCTCTGAGCGAGCTTTAGTTGGCTGATCACGGGCTTTATTTTTTTTCCTGGGTCTAGGAGTGTATGCCAGCGAGACTGAAGGGATTTGAGTAAAAGCTGTTTGTTTTTTCCAAGAATCGTTCAAAGCCTCACTCTCCCCTGATCTGTCTTGACTCCGGCCAGCCCTTGAGGGCCTCTGCTGTGGGCTTGTTCTTTTGGTGATGGTCGAGTGGGGCGAGACAGCTCGGTTGCCAGCAGCAGGGTTGTGGCAGCCCCGGTTCCTGAGGACCCGGAGCCAGGCGCCAGCAGCCTGCTTTGAGTCGTTGCTGTGGCCGTGCAGCGAGCAGCTGCCGGGTGAGCTAGGAGCTGCAGTGCTCGGCACGGTCATTAAGATCCACAGCGTGCTCGCCTGAAGGAGGGATTGCTTTTTTGCCTGTGAAAGGAGTCAAAGATCAAGGGTTGATTTAAACTCCTTCTCCGGGTAGGGTAGAGCAATTTCCACTGCACTTGTCGTCTTTATGTGGGCGCATAGATTGGGAGGAAATCCCGTTTCTGATGTTGCTTCATTAGAATAAATACGCATTTCCGTGTTTGGGAGAGTTTGTACAAGGATCGTGATGTCTGCGCCACAGTCTCAAGCAAAGCAAGCTGACACCTGCTCAGATTGCGTCTGTACCAGAAGATTTCTTTGGTTATTGCTCTAAAAAGTTCACCCTCCACCCTAGCAAATACTTCTAAGTAACCTACCTGTGTTTATTTCCTAGATAGTAGTGTGAAAATCAATTATACACAGGGTGTAATTAACATTGTGGATAAAGACAATGTTTTACAACCCAATTACAGGGCACCGTTTACAGCACAGCTCACCCAGCAGAGTTTGTCAACAAAAGGAGAAAAGTGTTAAAATATGTAAATGATGCACAAAGTTGGCTTCAAGAGAAAGCGCAAATCACACGTGGGATATCACTTCCATACTTTGAATTGTCTTCTTGCTACTAAATCATACTCAGCCCAGAACCTGAGCGCTGATTGCCTGGAGAGCTCTTTGTGAGCTTCCAAAATAATTTGCCCATTAAATTATGGAACGATAATCTAGCGGAATGACCTGCTTGTTAGCCAGGTTTGTGGAGACCTGTAGCCTGAACTCCACATAAACGCTGCAGAGGAGACCCACTTGGTTTCTTTCTGAATTAAAATGCTTGAATTTACACCAGCTTCTGCAAGTTGTGACCAGGGCTCTAACGAACAAACGTTTTATGATATGTAGCCAAAATTAAACCAGGAAAGCGAAGGGAGCCCTGGTATCGCGCTGTGGGTCTGTATCATGAGCTGGCTCAGAAGCCAGTTTCCTAGAGCGCTGCCCACTCGCCCTCTAGAAATCTGGCCCTTAATATGGAAACAGACTGGTGAGTTTTGAAAATTGTGGTCTTTGACAGAGGCTTGGAGGAATGGTTGCTCCGGCCTGCCAAGAAACCGTGGGCAAATCACTTCACTCCCTTGGGACTTGCTTTCCCAAATGTAAAATAGGAATAATGACCCTGAGGTGATTTGAGATGCTTCTTAAGACTGCAGCTCCGAGAAGCATATCAAGATAATGCTTAATAGAGGCATGTGTATGTCCCGTTGCACTCTGTGGGATTAAAAAGAAATACATTTCAGTGCTTGGTTGGGTCACAGCCTCAATTATCTGAATTTCATTTACTTTACCTTCTTTTTTTTCTTTTTTTATTTCCCCCCTGTTTGATAACAGAATGAAGCAAAGAAAAGCCACCCGCCAGCCAGCCTCCACCAAGTGGAAGCAGAGGTCATCGTCCATTCTGATTTTTCAGCCTCTGACAGAGTCTACAACTCCCAGCTGCACACCCTGGAGAGCGAAGAGACAGAAACCGAGGACCAGGAGCCTGAAGAGCTTCCCTCCGGAGAGCTGGCTCTTCCCGGCTCCCCCGGCACCCAGCAGGACGCCAGCCAAGTGGTGGTGGACTGCACGGGCAATTCTGAGGTTCAGGCCCAGGACGAGCTGTTACGTACCGACAGAAAGACTAACAAAACAGAGGCCGTGTGCGTCCGTGGGCTCACCAATGGCTTCCACAGGCACGGGGAGAGTCTGGATTCAGTGGAGAGCGGAGATTCGGACTCCATCCAGGAAGGCGGGGGGGATGTGCAGCCAGTCAAGTGCCAATCGCTTTCCCCGGCCGCGGAGGAGGCCCCCCTCTGTAGTAACTCTGGTTTGACCAGTTCATCCTCAGCATCTGAGAACATGGCATGTGTCCACAACCATTAAAGAGTGAACTAATCTGGTTTTGATCATGGGAGAGCTAGAAGCACTAGCAAGGGCCTGTCCCTGTGAAGTACTGCATGCCCTCGACTCACTGAGCCCGGCAGGAGCTAAGGCGGCGCAGCATCTCACCAGAACAGGATTCGGACCTGTCAGCTGTACATACTGCCTTCAAGAAGTCAGCAGGTAGATTGGTAAGGGCCCATCGTCCTCCCGCTGAAGCTGATGAGTAACTTGGTTTTCGTGGGAGCGGGACTGAGCCATCTGCCAAAGTCTGATGTGAAACCACGGCTAGAACAGAGCCTTCTGCGTTAGGCTGGCGCCGTCACTTCGCTGCAGTCCTCGAGGCGACTGGCAAGACGTCTTTCAGTGCTGGGAAGAGGCAGGGTACACCGAGCGGTTCTTCTCAACCCGGGGAGCGCCTTGGCACTACCTACTGCCTGGCAGCGTTGGGATGAATTCTGTCAGCGGAGTCCCACAAGGGGGTGGAAGCCAACACAAACAAATCCAGTGAGCTGTAACCACCAGCTTTTTCTGCCCTCCCGTGGTTAAAAGGATTATAAGGCTCTCTTTGTACGCTACCGCAGTAACTATTACTAGCAGGCTGATGTAGTGGCCTTTTATTACACACTCTACGAGTGCCTCTAACAACTTGTACTATATAGAACCTTCTTCAGTGTCTGGGTCATTTCACCAACCTGGACTTTGTTTTATGTAGGTTCTTGTACCTAATATTTTAGGTACACATCTGTCCTTTTAATGTACAACATGTATTTTTATTTCCTTGGAACATCTTTATATTATTTAATTTTATAAAGTGGAGTAGCGTGTGGTATAGAGTAGCATTTTTACTACTTCTCTCTTTCTTTATTTTTTTCCTCCCTAACAACACAACTACCTCATGTCTGTTGGAGAAAAAAAGCAGTAGATCTACTCTTTTGTTATAGTCCATTATAGGTTTTAACTTATTCTTATACTGCCTTTTTCTAAAGAATATGTTTGCACTGGTTGTTGACTCTTTTTAATGCGTAGTGCTGCAGATCTGAGGTCTCTCCTGCTTTGTTTCGAAGTATTGCTCTAGGACACCTTCCCTGCAGCTGGAGAACTGGGTCGGGTTTCTCTGTAGGACTGTGTTTTGCAGGAGCTGGCCAAAGGAGGCTGCTTCAGCTGGCGGGATGTGGAGCCGTCTTTCCTTAAGAAGCTTACACTCGCAAAGAGAAAAAAGAACCAACAATTGCAAAAGTAGCTTGTGATCTTGGGGACATCTATGTGGGGGGGTTTTGTGCCCAAGTGGAGACATTTCAGATGATTGTGATTTCCAGAGAGCAGCTCTCAGCCTTCTGTAAGCAGCGACTCGCTGAAGGCTTTGGATGAACAGGTGAAAATTTCCAGTCGCTTCTGAGAGTCCTGGCCAAAGTGCTTTTTAATTTTTTTTTCTTTTTTTAAAGACCAGGGCACCACCAGAGCTTAAAAATTAAAATCAAATCTTTGCTCTCATACCAGTCAGTCTGGTTTTATTACAGATAACATTTGAAAATCACCCAGTGACTCTCCCTTGCTGACGCTGTTTGCTTGCTGCCGACATGTCTCTCAGCCTGGCCTTCTGGTGCCGGGTGAACTTGCCTCTGCCTTCTCTTTAGCCTGTCTCTGCCCTCTTCCAGGCTTGCAGAGTCTGACTGTGAACGCTACAGATTGGACCAGCTCCTCGCGGGTAACAGGGATCGGCAATTCTCTTCACTGGGTGTTTGGTAAATGTTCTGCCTTCCTGGAGGATTCAGACATTTGGCTGTTTGTTTATTAAAAAAAATGAGGGAAAAGATGCCCATCTCCCCCTTTTTCTGCTGAAATTCCCCCAAAGCTCTACAGGGAGCTGTGTGCTGATCTGAGATCCTGGAAAAGGCTTTAGACTTCATTTTTTGTGTTGAAATCTGGACTGAGATACCACTGCTTGCGGCAAGGAGAATCTTGTTCCACCAGCATCCTGTTCCCGCTTCTGTTGTGAAGAGCCATGTCACAGCGTGCCCTGTGTTTGGAGCTGAGCTGGACCAGCCCGTGTCCTTGCAATCCTCCATCAAACCCCGTGAGCTCTGGCTCTTCAGCAGAGGAGGATCTCCAAGCCTCCGTGTACCCTGTTGGGAAGGATGTTGGAGCTTCCACCCCTCCCCATCCTCCAGCGTCTCCTCCCAGCAGGACACGCTGCTCTGGTAAATGGCTGTATTTCCACTCGTCGCGCTTGCTCTGTCGCTCCAGCTGCTGCTCGGTATCTTGAGGAGTCTCAGAACTGCCGTTCCATGCTCTGAAGCGCTGTGACTCTGAAAGGCTGTGGCACAGAGACTGGAAGTCAGTGCCAGCGAGCAGGCTAGGCAGGAGGTAGTGCGTGTACGCTACCAGAGCGAGGAGCTAGCAAGGCAAGAAGTCATAACTGGGCAGAGGAAGCGCGTAATTAACCTCCAGAACTCACGGCCACAAGACTTTGAAACTAATGACGTAGCAGGGTTACAGATAAGGCAGTGAAGTGTTATTGCAGGCAATAAGGGCAATTCACAGTTCCATGGGAGCGGATGCAATTGCAGAGGTCTAAACCCCCCAGCCGGGGAGTTTCAGGCACCAGCTGTGGAGGGGGGGGGATTTCGGCAGCCGGACCTGTTGGCAGTTAGTTTTGTGGAAGAGTCCTTGCCCTTCCCCAGTGACGGAGCAGGCACGGTACGAGCCACGTTGCCACTGCTGATGTGCAGAAAGGGAGAAGGACCCTTCTCCAAAAAGCTCACTCCAGGGGAACCCCTGGTGACTTCCTTTCACCTCCAAAACCGAGTCACCCGCCCACAAGCACAAGAGTGTGCCGAAGGACCGCTTTCGCTGAGCGTCTCGGCTGCTGGAGCGCAGCGCCGGGAGGAGTTCGACCAGCGGCGGGCACGACCGGGGCACCGGAGTTCTCCTCCCGGCTCCCTGTTGTGACAGTGTACCTGCGGCAGGTGATGTTGCCAGCCCTGAGCTTTCCATCCAGGGGCCTGTGGGGATGGAGCTTAGTCCAGGGGCCGATGGAGGAGTGTGCCACAGTTTCTGGGGCACTCCTTTGTACGTGCACCCTCTGCTTTGTCCGTACTGACTGTAGCAATCATAGAGCCAGGGGGTGAGCGTTGTTGATCTGCCTAAAATCTATCCCTGCCTGCCACTGAAGCCAACACAGGCAGGCACAGCGTGGCACCCTTCCCCTGGATCACCTTGGGCCGATCACGAAACCACCAAGTCAGTTACGTGCTCCGAGAGCTTCGGGGAGATGCAGCAACAATCCTGCTTATGCATCACAAAAATACTTTGTCTCCTCACGCTGAGGCTTACCCTGATCTCGTTACAACCCACGGAACTGTACCCGAGTGTGAAACTGGCAGCGTTTGGATGTCCGAGTGCTGTGGTGGCTGTGGGCTGGTACGCCAGACCTCAGCTCCGGGAATGGAGGCAGCTCCCTCGGAGCCGGGAGACGGGCGCTGACCGCAGCGGCGAAGCTGTCCTCTGTAGAACGCGCGGCCGCGCAGCGTGCTGGGTGTCCCCGTCTAACCCGGCTGTGCCCTGGGTCCCTCCTGTCCCGAACGCACGGGGACCCTTCTAGTCTCGGCTAGAAATGAACGGAAGATGACAGATAATACACATTTTATGTGTAAAGCTGAAACAACCAGTGCATATATTTTTTTATCATGAAATAAGTAGCTTTCTTGCAAATTTTCTCACAGACACGCAAAACTGTTGATACCTTTAATTACCCATCATACTTAATATATGTTCCTACGCATCAGGCTCCTTTCTCCCCTTTCTTCCTTTCAGTAACACTAAAGATTATTGCTGTTCAACTTTTTGCTGGTGTATATTGTTTTACGTTGTTAAAATGTCAGGCTTGTCTCACTGGCATAATTTTGTAGTATTAATGTTACTGTTTGGCTACACAACTGTATATTCCCCATGCTGCTGCGAGAGTCACGATTCTCATCTGTTTATTTCTTTTAATTCCTTGTTACATGAAACACACGACTCGGCTAAAAATCTCTTTCAGCTTTTTGTTGATTTGATTTCTGACTTAACAGACAGCAAAGTTCTGGTTTAAATAGGTCAAATGAGATAATTTATAATCTAGGTTTTGAGAATTTTTTACATTACTAGCTAGCAATCCTGAGATCAGCCCAGGAAACACGCTGGGTAAGAACACAACCATTTTAATAGAGCACTATATATGGTTTTGATCTCATTAGAAATAGATGTTTTGGAGGGATCATCGTGTCTTTTCTAATCAATACCTTTGTTCGAAAAGAGGTGTTTAGTCCAGCAGAAATCTACCATCTAGTTCTGTTCTTGTATTCCCTTGCTTATGTTTTAAAATTAAATTTCATTTCATTTTCTACACAGTGCATAAGGATGTGTAACCAGAACTTGATCTCGTTTGAAGATTGTGTCTGTATTTGGTTCCATGCTGTACTTAATTATAAGTTTCTTTCCTCAGAGACTGTTCTTACTCCACAAATACTCTTTAGTGTTCAAGTGTAAGAAGACATTGTCCTTATATTCCTTAACTAATGGGTTATTAATAAAATATTAAAAAAAAAAAAAAAAAGAGTGGAATTTGTCTCACGATTCAGTCTGTTACAGCTCTTACTCCGAGAGAAGGTTGTCATGGAAGGCTCATCCTGCAGCTGTGCTTGGAGCGGCTGGACCCTGGGAAATTCGCCATACCCTGCCCCTCGAAACGGGGAGAGGGTGGCCGGAGAGCGCTCTGCCCGCGCGCGTTCGCTCGAGCCGTCCCTGCGGGCTGCGCCAGCCCGGCTAGAGCTGCGCCTCGCGCGGCGGGGGCTGCGCCAGCAGGTCCGAACCCCTCTCGCGTAACTCGCTTCTGGGTGGGTCTGAACGGGCGCTTGCAGCTGGCAGGCCCGGGGCAGCGTGGAGGAGCCCCTTCCGCAGCAAGGTCGTGCCTCGCTGGTGGGAAGCGGCGGCCGGAGCAGGAGCCGGGATTCGGGGATTCACGCTCCTGCCAGTTCAGTGCCTGAGCTCCTAACCGTGGAGGCTGGGAGTGTGGGATGACGGCGGGTGCCTGGCTCCTTGGGGATTCTTCAGGGATTTCGGGCGTGGGCAGAATTTGGGTTCATTAGGCATTTCTTGATGCTTGCTCATTTCTCAGTTTTGAACTGATTCCTGTAAGAAAAAGAAGAAAAAAAAAAAAAATGTCCAGTTTCCTGCTTTATCTTGCTGGGGAATTTTTTAATGTGAAAAATAAGCAAACGAATGGTGGGGCTTCTCGCGGATGGCGTGCTGGGCTCAACGCTCGGTGGCTTGCGTCCAGCGAGATCGGCGAGAGGATATCTGGCAGTGCCCGAGGACACGCCATTAACCTCCCGTGCATCTTCCTTTCTTCCTAGGGTGCATTCCGTACTTGAGTAGATAGTTTCCATTATTACTTTATGCTGCCAGGACTACGGAGCCATAAAATCTCATTTTATCTGCATTACAGAGGTAATAAATCTGCACTTAGCATAGTGTTCTCTGATAGCGGTTAAAGGGAACTGTGTCAGACCGCGTAACTCTGATGAGTCTTTCTCCTAATGACAGGTAACCCCACAAATGAGCAAGGAAGGACCTTGGCGGGGTGATGGGGGACTGCAAATCCCCCTTCCAGCTCTCGGTTCACAGTGTGAGACGCCGGCGGGAGGCTGCCGAGAGGGGACACCGTGGGGTGGCTGCAAACGGGGCAGCGCGTGGGTGAACGGAGCGGAGGGATGGAGGCAGCAGTTACAGGGGAGCCGGGACCATGGAACGGCGAAGATAAGAGCGAGGCGTTTGTTTGCATTTCTCTCTCTTCCCAGCCTCTGTCGCCCCAGGACGCTATGCTGTGATGCAGCTGGCAGCGTCACCCCTAGCAGGCTTGGCTCTCGTGGTCTCGGGTAACTCCATAAGTTACAAGTGCCGGTGCAGCGCGTTGCCCGGCTCAGCCCTCTGGGAAACGACGCGGCGTGAGGCGACGGGCTGCGTGATGCAGTGAGGCGGCCAGGGATGCTCCACGGATGCTCAGCAGACACCAGGGGTGGAAACCGCATCCCGGGAGGGCTCCTCCGGCCTTCTCCCCTCCAGCAAAGCGCTGGAGCAGCGGTTACACCAGCACAGCCAGGCCTCCGTGATTTGCGTGGCCGGTACAATCGTGGGGTTTCACCGTTCGCGCTGGCTCCCTACGCTCATTTCCACTGATGGCAAAACCGCCACAATTGTTTTCAGTTAACGGAGAACACGCAGCTCCTCCTCAGCCAGGCAGCTAAGTGCCAGGAGGCGTCCCCTCGGTCTGGTGACAAGCGCTGGCCCCTGCCACCACGACACCTCTATCCTTACGCAGCCAAAAGTGGGCGGAAAAGGGTTTCTGCTGGGGAAAGCAGCTTCCAGGAGCGCGTCGCGGGGCTGGGACGGCTCTCGGCTCAGTGCCTCGAGGTGGGTGCCAGGATTTTGGCTCCCTGACCACGAAACAGATGCTAAAACCCCGCGTGCACGTATGTAAGTGAAAAGCTCGCAGGCTGTTAGCAGACAGGGAAACCACAATTACACATCGAATAATAAATGGAGCGAATTCAGACAAGTTAATCTCCCACTTCATCCGCTGAAACTACTAATGGTGTCTCGGGGACCTCAGTTTGCAGTTAATGGGTGTAAATCAGGAGCGCTATTGGAGCTGATGGAAATTTGCTGCGCAAGGGGTGAGCGACACGCTCTGAGGCCAGCTCTCGCGGAGGAGAACCTTGTGGGGAGGGAGGACAGATGGACAGACAGACGCTGTGCCCCTCGGCGGGAAGGGAGGACGGAGGGATGGACCCCACGACGGCTCTGCAGGGAAGGGGTTTGGAGCCTCGGTTCGGGCTGGGCACCCTCACTCCTGTAACTCCGCTGTTTTTCAAAAGGCTCCAATTTCTGCTCGCAGTGTGATAAGCAAATTCCTGCCTCCAATACAAAGCGACTTTTTGAAGCCCTCATGGTTACAGGGGAGCACAGAAAAACATGAGTGCTCTGGATTCCTGCTCTCAGCTGGCTCTAAGGAAAGCCCCAAAACCTGCATTTTTCTTCAAAAATCTCATAGCTTTTCACGCGAGTCTTGTTCTTTGGCAGGACCGCCCGCACTTGCGATTTTTGAATGTGACACCAGCGATGTCACCAGTGTCATTTGCAGGACGTGGGGCTGAACTTGGTGATGCCCTAAACACGTAGCTACCTCCCCCGGCTCCTGGGTCCTGCCCCTGCCACGCTGGCCGTCGCCTGCGCACGGGAGCAACAGCACCCGAAATCTGTGGGTTCTGGGGACAATGAGCCCCGTAAAACACACGTCGCTTCATTTCCCTTGGAGTTATTCATTCCCACGAGCCGTCCTCGGTGCCGCCGGCGTCCCGGGAGCTGCCACGAGCCCACGACGGCTGCGAGCGTTACAGAAACGCCGGCGGGGCCCCGCGGCAGGAGCCAGGGAGGCGGCTGGGGAACAGGAGCAGGGTTGGTGCCAAAAGGTCAGGGACAGCGCAGAAATTCAGATGTTACCAGGAGGCTGACGGAGCCAGAGCAAATTCTTCCCTGGCTGAAAGCAACCTCGTACAGCTCAGCCCTCTGCTAAATGAGGGAAGCTTTAATGGGGAGCAGATGTAGTGACGTCTTCTTTCCTCGTTAGCGGAATCCAACACGCTCCGGGTGCACCATCCAGGGGAGCCACACATTGCTTGTCTTTACAAAGGGTTTTTCACCAGGTTTCTGGGCACGGTTACAGGGTTTAGAATCCGGTCCTTCAAGCTCTGGTTTTATTCTGAAAAAAGAAATGAGTTACGATCCACTTTTTTTTTTCTCTCCAGTTGTTTGTTCCCCAAACACCACAAAAGGCTTCGAGCTGTCATTGAAGAGATGAGTTTTACTGGTGCTGATGATAGGGAGTTGTGTTTGCGGAGAACGTGGGCCAAGGGACAGGGCAGGATCAGATACAAGGGCCTCTTCAAGGGCGAGCTGGTTGGTCCAACGTCTGTGGGACTGACCCGGGTAAGCCACCTTACGATGGCATTTACAATAAAGAGCACTGGGACAAGCCAAGCTCTTCTTCGTTCCCGTCCTCTGGGACTTCCCGGACGTGGGATCCCCCATGGCCATCGGGCTGCGATCCCGCCGCCTTGCTTCCTGGGGACACCAGTCACCTCCAGGCATTGCCAACCACCTCGGGGGGTGGTTTTCTTCTTCAAAACAAAGCCCGAGAGTGAAACACTTGGTGGAACCAGCCAGAAATTGTGCTGTGTCATCGGTGTTTTCCCTTGTTTTAATGCCAGAATTTTGGGTCCCCCGCTAAGAAGCAGCTCCCCGGCCCAGGGCACAGCCGCACAGGCTCGGGGACGGGACCGTGCTCTTGTCCGCTGCTGCAGACCCGGACACCATGGCTGAGACCAGGCTGCTTTGAGCAGCGACAGGCAGGAGAGAGACCCTCGGGCAGAGAGCAAGGAAACTTCTTCCCGTATCATTACCACAAGCTCAGGAAGGCCCCATTCCAGCTGCCGTCCCCCCCCGCATGGCAGGGCCAGCCAGGACCGGGCACTCCAGGCTGGACCCCTGGAAGGTTTTCCTGCTCTGGGGGGTCTGCAGCACCCCACGGGGCCAGGCCTGAGGGAGGCCATGACAGGGCACCAGTGAGGGGAGCCCTGTGAGTGGGCTCTGGTCAGGGGAGACGCGTGAGGGACGATCTGTGAGGGTCCCAGGTGAGGGGACCCCTGTGAGGGGCTCTGGTGACAGGGCTCTGGTGACAGGGGAGCTCTGTGAGGGGAGCCCTGTGAGAAGAGCCTCGTGAAGTGGCCCCAGTGAGGGGAGCCCCATGAGGGGGCTCTGGTGACAGCGGAGCTCCGTGAGGGGAGCCCCGTGAGGGGAGCCCCGGTGAGAGTCCCCGCAGATCCCGGGCGCGGCGGGCGCTGAGCGGCCCCGCGCGGGGACCGCCCCCCCCGCTGCCGCCCCCCGGCCCCGCAGCCCGGCCGGACCCGGCGCGGCGCTGCCGGCGCCCTGGCGGATGCGCAAGATGGCGCAAGGCGCTGCCCGCCCGCCCCCGCCCGCCGGCGGCCCCGCTCCCTCAGCGCCGCCCCCCCGCCCGCCCGGCGCGGCGGCGTGCTCGCGCGGAGGGGAGCACCGCTGAAATCCGCTTTTTGCCTTTTTTTTCCTTTCCTTTTTTTTTTCCCTCCCCCCCCCTCGCAACTGGGGGGTGGTTCTCGCCTCGCCCCCCTCCTTCCCTCCCTCCTGCGCGGGCTGCTCCCTCCCCGTGGGGCGCAGGGAGGCGAGCCCGCCCGCCCGGGATGCCATGGCTCCGCCGGGCTCCGCGCTGCCCGCCTGCCTGCTGGGGCTGCTGCTGCTCGGCTGCCGCGGAGGTAAGAGCCGGGCTGGGCTTGGGGAGCGGGCGGGGGGACGGACCTGCCGCCGCCGCGCCCGGCACCGGCGCTGCTCCCCGCCGCCCTCGTCCCTCGGTCGGTCCGTCGGTCGGTCGGTCCCGTCCGCGGTCCCTCCCGCACTTCGCGTCCCCTCATCACCCCCGTGGTGGCCGCGTCGCCGGTCCCCCGCGTCCCTCCCCACCCTGCGGTCGGTCCCGGTCCCGACCCCGCACGCCTCCGCGGTCGCTCCCAGCCCCGCGCTCGACCCGTCCCCGTGGCGTCGGGCCGCCGCGGGGGCTGAGCGGGACCGAACAGCTCCGGGGGCTGGAGGGACCGAGCGCGGCTCCGCCACGCGTGTGTCCGCCTGCGCAGCGTGGAGGTGCGCGGCCACGGCTGTGCGTGTCGCCCGCCGGCAGCATCCCTCTGCGGGAGCGGGGGGCTCGTCCCTCCGGGAAGGCGCGTTGGGCTTGTGGCTTTCGGCTGCAGACTTCCACATCAGCCCATCCAGCACCGTCATCTGCAGACAGCCCGAAGCGTTCCCCCAAAGCTGTGTTTGCAGCTGGAAACCCCACTTGCGTGGAGGGCTCCGGGGAGGGGACCGTGGTGTTTGGGGGGCCACGACCGCCCTCGCCCCCATGGCCGGCGTTGGGGAGGGACAGGGTGGCTGTCGTGGTGGTGGCCGGGCTGGGCATCCGCGCCCAGAGAGCAGACCCGAAATCATCACCGGCGACGTGAGCGGGAGACGGCGCCCGCACGAACGACTCGCGTTTGTCAGCAAAGGCGGCAGCTACCGCAAAGAGATGTTGGGCTGGAAGTTGGAGGGCTGACGGCGAGCTACTTTAAACCGACAAGTATTGTGCTCTCCTGTAATGCCTGGCTCGGTTCACACAGCCGCAACCGGTAACACCACCCACCGGACCGGGGCCGAACTACAAAAACATCAAAGGGATTTTTTCCCTGGACCTACTGGGCACATGCCCTGCTGATATATTGCAATATATTTCTTCTGCTGGTGGTGCTGCTTAAGCATGGGTCTAACCTGAGAAAGATGCTGTTTGCAGTGGAACATCCATGTGCCTCCTTCCCCCTCTTTGCTTAGCAGCCTTAAAGATACTGAAAAGTAGGAATTGTTTAAAAACTGTGCGAGCAGCCCGGCACGGTCAGAGGGAGAAAAGCGTGTGTTACATTAATCAGAGATTAGCTGCCGCGGTGTTTAGGAAACCAGGCTGTGGGCTATTCCCATAATAAATCTCGCCACGTGGTTCGTCGCAGCCACGGCGAGGAGGAGAAGCCAGTGTAACTCACGGAAAATAGAAGTTATCTGCAAAGTGGGTGTAACGAGGCAAGTCTCGTTACTCTGTCAGGATTCCTGGGTAAGGATTCCTGCAAGCAGTGCCATGAGGATAGCTGAAAAAGTACTTCTTTCTTGGGGAAGGAAAGGAAAAGAAGTGAATTTTTGAAAGCAAAGCTTCAGTAAGTTGAGTTTGTGTCCAGTTTATCGCCTGCTGCCGTCTAAATTGCCCTGTGTGTTTGTGCTGCGACTTGGCAGGTCAGCGGCTCCTGACTTTGGGGTGTGTTTTGCTGGCCCTGCTTAAGAGTGCTTGGCTGCACTTTAAAAGTTTTTCTGTTCTGAGGGGTTTTTTTTCCCCCTCGGTGGGTTTGTACGCTCTAGATGTGGTTAACGGCGAGGTAACGCGTTTCTGCGCTCTGCTGAATTTAATAAACCCTCCTGCGTGGGTGTCAATCAGCGCCGGAGCAGAAAGCCTGGCCGCGGGGACGGATGCTGCGCGGGACGGGATGCTCCGCTCCCACACCTCCGGTTTTCACGTTCCCCAAAATGCTGGCCTGGCGACTGCGAACCGGGCGTTGGGAGCTGCTGGTCAGCGTGCTGGAGTGGGCTCAGCAGCGAGACAGTATTTTCTTTCTCTTTTTTTTTTTTTAATTTCCTGGAGCTCTTTGTTCTGGGTGGTGGACAGCTTTTGTCTGTTATTGCTGAGCCCGGCATTCAAAGGCAGGCATAGGATACGAGAGGCTCCCCGGTTCTGCTCTGTAACAGCCTTGGAATTAAACATCGTCATTTATATTTAAGTAGGCTTAACTTCTAAATTATTAAAGCTATAAGCTTTCACTGATTCCTACTCTGTGTGGCTTTGTTGGTTTTTTTAGACGCAAAAAAAGGATTGCTTTTCTCCTAAATTGGTGTAATACCCCATCTTTTTTCTTAATATACATAGAGAGTATCAACTATCATTTCCCCAGTAACACTCAGAGACGCTATATGAAATCCAAGCCCACATTTGGGCTTTGTCTCTCTCGGGGGGATCAACAGGAGAATCTCGGGACATGGTTTTCCCGCGTGGTGGATGCGGCCGGCGGCCCGTGAAGCGGGGTGGTCGTCTCACAACCGTATACCTGTGCACCCCATTTGGGACCGGTGCTGGGGGCGAGCGTGCAGCCACCCGGGCTGGTGGCACGCAAACGTCTGCTGGGGCCACCGCCGTGCCAAAACTAAACTTCTCATTGGAAGTATTTAAAAGCCAGGCGATAGAGAGGGGAACAGGGCGGGTTGGTCCCCTCCTGACCCATCCTGCCACCCCCCGCACAGGGAGTTCGAAATCCTAAACTAGTCTAATTGCTTCTCTTCTTATTACCTGTCAGGCTCTGGACCTTGCACAGCCCAAGCTCCCACGCTTGCTTAGGAGCTGGGAGAGGGTCCCAGGGAGAGGAGCCGGGCAGAGGGTCCCAGATCCGAGATTGCAGCCAGGTTCCCCACTCCTCTCCCTTCTGCTCAATCCCAGTTTTGGCCCACGTACCCCGGTGCAATCAGCCCGGCGTGGGCCAGCATGGAGCAGCTTGGCAGCAGCACTGCCCGGCGGAGAGCTGCAAAACTGCTCTCGTTTTATGGGTGCAAATGAGAAAGCCTCTCTCCCTCTTTCTGTCTGCTTGAACTTTTCTTTCTCCGATTTCCTCGTTTCTGGAGAGTCCCATGTCGCCGCGTGTGAAGTGCCAAGCAGTGACCGCCCGCGTGCAACGCCAGCCCCTTGTTTCGCAGACCCTTGGGACGCCGCTCCCCCCGCGCCTCCCCGTCCCGCTGCCTTCAAACATCTTTCTCTGCCGCGCTGGGATGGCCGGACCCGGCTCCCTCGCCTCGCCTCGCCTCGCCTCGCCTCGCCTCGCCTCGCCTCGCCTCGCCGGAGCAGTGGGGTCCGGCGCTGGCTCCGGTGGGAGCAGGACGGGGCCCCGACGCGGGGCTGCGGCACGGGGAGCTCGTGCGAAGCCGGTGCCCGGCTTTCCCCCCCGAAGCAGCGAGCTGATCCAGCACGCCTTCGGGCAGACCGTGCGCTTTGGTTTGCAGCCTGCAACAGAGCTGGGACAGAAGATGCTTTTCTCTGTGCCCCCTTCCCCCTCCTTTATTTCATATTTTGCGCTCCTGGGCTTCCGACCCCGGATATTGTCCTTTTATTTGATCTCACAAAACAATGCAGGAGCCCCCCTCTGCGGATTAAGAATTCCTATTTAAATCAACCGAATAACGTTGGGCAGGAACAGGAATAGTCCGTTCGAAATTACTTTGAAATCACAAACTTATTTGAACTTTACTGGAGCTTTTAGTTTTACAGAGTTTAGAAACTAATAAATTATGTAGCAGGGCTCATGAAAATCTACCCGAGTCCGTTTATCCAAAAGAATATGCAACATTTTGGTTTTGCAAGAAAATAAAAATAATTGTTTACACATGTTCAGGAGTCATTGGCGAGCATATAAAACTGATGGTTAAGGAGGCGAACATGTCAATAATTGCACTTTAAGAGAAGGGAGAGGCACATAGGCGAGCGCGCTGAGAAAAGCACACGGCATGCTGATCCGGCCTTGCCGTTGTATCAAATGTCACTGCCGTATCGCACCCTCCGCTCGCGAGGAGCCCAGGCACTTAACAACCCAGACCCGCTCCCGCGTCGGTAATTTAAAACCAGAGTTTCAGAGCAGAGTCAAGGATTTGCTGCCTTTTTTTTTGTTGTTGTTGTTCTTGAGCGTGTGATTGCGTTGCTGAGGCTAACGGCAAGTCGGGAGGATGCGGGTTGTGGGGGGTGATTCTGCCGAGTTGTGAAGATGCTTTTGCAAAAGGATCTTTGCTGCTGAAACCTGAGGGTACGTGAAAAGGGAGAGAAGTGCTAGTGTTCCGCTGAAGCGGCTCTGGTTTTGGAGCGAGCAGGGATCGGTGCGGTGCTCGGCTCCTTGAGAGGAGCGAGGCGATGCTTTCCTCCATCCTGAATTTCAGGGTGGAAGGTGATAAGGCAGAGGGGATGGCGGGGAGGAGAGCGCTGCGTTTGCTTTGAATCCCCTGGATGCGGTTAAGAGTTTCAAAGGTTTTAAAGCGCACAGAAACTTCTCTTCCTCCAGAAGGACCTTGCCTTCCCTGTCCTTGCATGCCATCCAGTCCCGCCTGCCAGTACTCAAGCTGAATTTCAGGGGCTGGGTGATGGGGCTGTGCTGGCTGGTGGTTTTTGGCACCGTGGTGCCAGGGTGCCCGTGGCTCTCTCGGCAGCCTCCTGCCATCGCGCTCCTCCCAGCCGCCGTGTCTCTGATCCACGGGCACTGCCACCCACCGCGTGGCCAGTCCCTTCCCTGCCGGGTCTGTGCAAGGGACCGGCCACGGGGACAGCCGCCTCCCTGCTGCTTTCTTGCAGAGTCGGGGGCTGAACCCCCCGTTCTGCGTTAGAGCAGCCTTGGGGGCTGAAGCCTGCGGGGACCCTGGCTCTGGGCGCAGCGTTTCCCATCTTGGCCGCTGCCTTTGCCGTCCTCTCGTGCGCGGTTGTTTCCTGCTCCGTATTTGTATCGCTGATGCCCTCTGCGGTAAGACTGTGATCCGGTCAGGGCTGCGAAACACGTGGGGAAAGCAAATAACGACACATCCTACGCTCGGCTTGCTGCCGTGCCCTCTGGATCCCTCACTGTGGATGGAGCTACTGTGGGCAATTAACTCGGAAAAGGTCTTCGCCCTTTCCGGCGATACCAACAGGTTTCACCCTGCTTTCTTCAGAGATGGGGGAGCCCACGAGGACTCGAAGCTTGTCCTGGAAAGGGTCTTTGTGCTGTGAATGCTTCCAGCTTCCACGCTGTATTTAACAAGCGACCTCCTGGGATTTGCCCAGTCTGGTCTTGAACATCTGAAAATTATTTGGGGCCATTTCTCTGGCTCTTTGGGCTGTGTTTGCCTTCCTCGGCTAAAATCTGTGCCCCCACCGAGGGCAGTGATGCTGGGCATGTCTCTGGGCTCTGCATCAGGTGGCCAAGAGGTCGCGTTATCCTCGATAGAGACCTCCTGCAATCGCTTAACGAGTGGATGTGGTTTATGTGCCCTGATGGAAAAATCGCTTTATATAACCTCCCGTCCGAAAGGAAAGGGAATAAAAAATTCTGAGCTAGTAAACTTTACTGCCAGCAAGATGTTGGGCCTGTTACAGCCTATTCTCTTCTTCTTTAAATGTAAATTTTTCTGGATGCCCTAAAGAGCCAATTTGCACTTTACTGCAGTGTAATGCTTTTCTCTTCAGGGTCTGGGTCAGCCCCAAGGAGATTTAAGGGGGCACCAGCTGGATTTTTAGGTTGCCAGTTTCATCAGCCTGAAACCTGTTATAATCTGCTGGAGAACATCTTTGAGGTCCAGTTATCTCTTCCTTCCATATCCTCCCTTTTGCAGAAGGGTTTTTTTTTAAAAAAACCCCAACACTGAAAAAACAGGAGCCGTTTTTTGTAGGGCTGTCCCAACCTGCACCCAGGTTTTTGGTCCTAATACTCGCCTGCATCCCACTGTAAAAACCTCTGGTCCTGGGCTCACGGCAGCCCAGGGATGTTTTCTTCTGGCTTTACTGAAGCAGGACCGGAGTGGCTGTCCTTGGTGGTGTAAGGCTCGCCCGTGGGTCGCTGCTGATTTATGCTGTGTTGCGTTAGGAACAAACACGGTCAATGAGGACAGTGCAAACTGCTGCTCATGAGGGGCAGTTTTCAAGTGGAGGTTGTGCTGTTGGTGGGATGAGAGAGGAGCTGGGGCTGCCGCGGTCTCCCCGCCGGTGCTCCTGATGCTGCTGCGCCAGGAAGCGTCTGACCCGACCGCTCCTGCAATATCTCGCCTTGCCACGAGCTCAGACCGGGCCCTTGGCAGGTCACTTCATCTCTCTGTGATTAATGTTCCCCGTCTAGAACGGGAGTAATAACACGGGCTTCATCAGTCGGGACTGCGTGCTCCCGGGGCAGGGATGGCCCTGCTGGCTGTGGGTCTGGACAGGGTCCGGGAGGATGAGCCGTGATGTGACTGAGGTCCTTGGCGACGGATGTCACCGCTAATTAAAGCGGTGAGATTAGCTGCTGTATTTTTCAGAAGCACAGGAGGGAAAACCAAAATCGTGTTTCCCGAGCGGAAAAGGACAATGCCAGGGTACGAGCGAGTTCTTTTGAAGCTTTGAACATGAATCACAGTGTCAAGTAAAAAATAATTAAACTTATTTTTTTTTTAAATATACTTCAAAGTGTCTTTTAAGCTTCCCATTAATTCGAAGTTCTTTCTCTCAGCACTAAATAAATCTCTTGGTTCAAAAGCACAAGTGCTAATTGGTTTCTCTGAGTACGCCTGTCTGCTTGATCAATAGGGGAAGTAGTTTTTGTTAAATATTTGCACATATAGTCACATATTGTATTGCTCAGGGAGATGGTAAATGTTTCTCAAAAGGAAACTTGTAGAATGAGGATTCCAATAATTTTCTCGTGGCCTTTATGTCAGAGCTAATAACGCTTCCTCCCTCCGTCCTTTTGCAGAAAGCAAAGCAATTTTCCCTCGCGCGCTCCCCGGCGCAGCGTCCCAGCGTTGAGACGAGCGGGCTGTTCAGCTGCCCGTGGAACACCCCTGCCTCTAACTACAAACTCAAGCTGCCGTGAGCCGAGTTTTACAGTTTCTGCCTCAAGCAGAGAGCGGCTGCGAGCCACGCTGCCTCGCAGTGCGTTTCGGGAGGTGCCCGGGACGTTGCGTGGGATGAGCTGGGTTTGGATACGCAGCCAGCCGTTGGAGAGGGATGAGGCTTCCCGAGTCCTCCGGTGAATGCGCACGGCCTTGGCGATTTCCTCTCTGTCTCTCTCAATTAATTGCACTTTTACTGTTTCCGTGTGCCTTCGGAGTGGTGTTTACTTCCAACTTTGCATCATCGTTTCTGTGCCTTGCTGCTAACTAGTTATTTACGCTAATGAAGTTGGCTCCCTCTCTTTCCCCGTTACCTCCTTGCTTTGTATGTGCTCACTGTCTGGCCCCTCTGCGCTGACCTCTAGAGCAAACGCCGGGAGCCTTCTTGTCCCTCCATGGAGATTCCTCTGTGAGTGTCCCTGTCCCTTTGTCTCTCATCCCGAGCATCCCGGGGAGGCAGGGCTCTGGTTCAGAGTCAGCCTTCCAGACCTGGAGCCCCACAGTGCCGATCTTGGAAGGCCAAATCCCGATGTCCCTGTTTGAAGCCCGATCCTTGAAAACCACTTTTAATATAAATAATCCCGTGGTTACAGCCAAATGGATGAAGGGGGATATTGAGAAAGGGACGAAGAAGGTGTAAGACATCCAGTTTTTACCATGCCTTGCGCCCAGTTGTCTCCAGAGCGTCTGCGCATCGGCCGTGTGGATCTTAGGTTGGGCTGTTTGTGGACCAGTTTCTCATACCCGTTCCTGACGGTGTGCGACACTGGGCAGTGCAGCATCCCAGGGCCCATTCTTTTTTTGCGAAAACCTCCGGGACCACGATGCCCTGTAGAAGCATGGCATTGAGAGGGGTATCCTTCTCACCAAGCCCACTCTCTGCCCCCAAATTAGGCCACAAGGCTGAGGGCCATAGGGAATGGGGCTGGCTTCAAGGTGGCCTTTGGCTGGAGAAGAGCCCATGGCTGCTTCCTCAGAGCTTGCTGCGTGCTGGGGACCTGCTGGGCTCAGCTTTCCTTGCTCCAGCGGTGCCACGGTGGTACAGACACGCTCAGGTCAGCTTGCCCGCTTGGGTCTTGCCAACCGTGCCACCGACGACTTACCTATTTGCGAGACTCAGACATTTACGCCATGGAAGACAGAGCCTGTGGTTTTTGCAGGGTGGGGTTCTGAGGCCCTTGAGGGTCAAAGCTCAGTTTTTGAAGGCGGTTTCAGATCTATCTATTTAACAATGCAGATAGGCAGCTTTAGGATGTCTGATGTGCCCATGGTGCCAGGGAAGGGCATAGAGACTTTCGAAGAGCAGCAGATGCCTCTCTACGTCTTTCAGCATCTAGGTATCTGGGGAGAAGAGAGACTTCTGGCTGAGTTTGCATGGAAAGCCCGTGTCGGGGTGTAAGATAGAGCTTGGCTTCTCCCAAATCCAAGGGGTGGGCTTGCTTCTCCCCATGTGTCCGGTTTGTCGATTGCCTGGCCCTGAAGCCCTGGGGAAGTGGCAGTGGGATTTCTTCAAGGTCAGAAAAGCATCCCATGAGAAAAGCATCCGTTGAGGAGGAATTTGGGGTGCTTCTGGCACCGCGAGGTGTCTGCAGGTTACGAACCAGTC
Organism: Phoenicopterus ruber ruber; assembly: GCA_009819775.1. NCBI lineage: Eukaryota > Metazoa > Chordata > Aves > Phoenicopteriformes > Phoenicopteridae > Phoenicopterus > Phoenicopterus ruber. The sequence goes on from CM020225.1 coordinate 3,522,134, forward strand.
GCACACTGTCCATTGCGCAGTGTCACGCCTTGAGGCACAATCCCGCTCTCCGCTACAGCCCGAGGAGACCCCAGGCCCAGCCAGTGCCCGTCCCCACCCCGGCGCGTGTCTGAGGGCACCAGCCCTAATTGTGAGTGTCATCGCTTCTGCTGCTCGCGCAGCCTGGGGTTGGGATGCAGACCGAATGTTTATGGAGGTAAACATGATTATCTCCAATCACAGGCCTTAATGATGGTTATTATAATGACAACTATTGTGGGAATGGCATGTAATTATGTTGATTCTTCCTTTTATTGTACATATAATAATAAGCTGTTTTATCTAAGAGTACAGGGGAGCTGGGGGAAGATGGGGCATTTATTTCATTAGGGATTTTTTTCTGATTGCCTGTTAGGCTAAATCCTGAAATCTTGTTCAATCTTTCTGGAGTCAGAAGTCCCCTTGGGTTCAGTGGGGAGTCAGGACGTGAGGGTCCTTATCCCACCTAACTCCCAGGAGCGCCCACGCAGGGAACGGGGCCCCAGCGTGGTGGGTGCTGTTGAGACTCTGGCCACTTTGCAGAAAAATGCGGAGCATTCATCTAATTCCTTAATTTTCACAAAAAAAGTAATTGATGGGTTTGTGCTGGCTGTAGTCTAACTGGCTGAGAGGACCCCAGGGCTAACTCATAAAAAAGAAGTCACAGCGAGCGATAGATCACCGAGATGGCTGGAGCTAGCCTGACATTTTAAGACTTAATGGGTTAATAAAGTGTGTGTTTTAGGTGTCTGTCACTAAGTAGAGTTTGTCCATTCCCTGCACACACTCATACCTTGACGGCAGTACCTTTGACCTGCCGTGCACTACCCCTGCCTTCTTTGTCTGCTCCGTCCATCTGCCTCGGCTCAGGTTGCACTCAATGTTTATCCCCCGTAATCCAATTTAAGTTGCTGTAGAAAGCAATGGGGATTTACAGAAAGAAAGCAAAAAATCTCACTGGGTTTGCAGAGCAGAAAAGACAGACTTTTTTTTCTTCTTTTTCTTTTGGATAACTCTTCTCATCTCTTTTATTTTTACCATGCATTAACAATCCGCCCTCCGCTCTGTTTTTGAGCCTAGTGCAGTGGGATCCTGTCCTTGGTGGGGTCTGTATTAGGGACAGGCATCACAAAGACTGTGCCGCGGCCGGTGTTTGCCAAGAGAAGTTGCCCGTGTGCGTCCCGATTCTGCGAGCGGCTGTGGAGTCGGTCCCCCGAGCCCATGAAAGAGGGGAGAAACTGTATCGCAGGTTGGAGCGGCTGGAAACCTCCACCCGTCCGTGGGCCTGTGCACAAGAGAACTGTTGGAAAGGCTTTCCCCGTATTCGGGTGAAATTGTAGTTTTCTTAAGCTGCTGGAATTTCTTCTCCATTGCTCTTTAAAACACAAAATTCGCCTCCATCCCCGCATTTACACCCTTCAAATATTTATATGACTTCTGTTTCTTGGTTGCTTTCTGTCTTTCACGTCAGCGTGTGTTCTGGGCTGATCTTTAAACAATAGCTCTATTACTGTCGTCTTCTGTAGCGTCTAATCATGACTGTATGGCAAATTATACCCTAAAAAGGTGTGCTGGACCAAGGGAAGCATAACATGCCAAAGACATAGCGTTTAAACGTTCTGTTGGCAAAAGAAGTAAATTAGTATGTATCTGTATGATGGGAAGCGAGGGTTTGCCTATTGTCGGTACGAATTCTGCAATAACTTATCTCTCCTGGACGTCGTTTAGTGGAATTGCTTTGCAAGAAACCTTTTGTGTCGCTGAGCCAGAACGTTGCGCATTTGTATTTCGGTGCTTAACTTGCTCTTCATTAAGGGCTGAATAGCACCATCCTTTGCCTGTTACAGCCTGAGAGAGACCAAAGCGACAGAAGGGCATGGTGTTACGTGCGAGAGGCAAACAGCCTCCTGCTCTGCCAAGCGGGAGAGGTGTCGCGAAGATGCCGGTGGCAATATGGTCTGAATCGGGAGCTGCCGATCCCCCTCTTCACCCCCGCCGGCTGTGCTGCAAACGGGTCCGGGGCATGGCGCAGCCCCCTCCCCGCCTGGTTACGTGGAGGAGAGGCGCGGCTTTCTTGATTTGATGTAAACTTCTGCTCCTGGGCTGGGAACGGCTGATGCTCCGTGCTTGTGCAAAGTTTTATTGCCTCTTGCTGCACCCCTGCAAAGGGAGGTGAAGAGGCAATCTGCAGGGGGGTGTGAATTGGAGCTGGGGTTTGGCAAGCCACCGGAGGGGTGCGCCTGCCCGTCCCCATCGCCGGAGTCTCCGAAGGCAGCCTCGAAGGTCTGTGCCTGGGTTTGTGCCTTTGGAAACTGCATCCCGAGATTTTGATAGCAAAGCCTTGGGAGGCAAAGCATGCCCGAGGGTTTTGTGTTTCTCTGAAGCACTTGCACCCTGTAGTCCTGTTGTAGCCCACTCTATCCCAAATGTTTCCATCATCCCGTTAGCTACCGTAGCAGTTGGCTCTTGCTGCTTCTTGTGGACACACTGCTGACTCTGTCCTTCTCTCTTCATTTTAGATTTTGGCCATTCCTCGGAGCTGGCGTTCGTTGTGGAGCCTAGCGATGACATAGCTGTGCAGGAGCAGCCCTTGATCCTCTACTGCCAGGTGGAGGGCATCCAGCCCATCACCATCACGTGGCGGAAGAACGGCGTGATGATCGTGGACAGCGAGAATGCCTTCATGTTGGCCAACGGGTCTCTCTACGTCTCCCGCTTCCAGAGGGTCCGGGGAGACGGGTCCTCGGACGAAGGCGAGTACGACTGCATGGCGCAAAACCACTACGGGCTGGTGGTGAGCCGGAAGGCGAAGATTCAGGCAGCGAGTAAGTACGGGCATCGTCCCACCTGCGCCTCGTGGGGCAATCCCGCAAGGGGCCTGGCTTTGCCGGGAAGCGGGAGGGCAGCGTGGTGGGTGCTGAGTGTTCAGGGAGGAAGCGTTAAAGAGCGGGAAGAGAAAAAAGAACCTGGAGCTGGTGTGGGGATCAGGCTGGTATCTAATCTGTGGAGCTGTCCAGATGTGAAAGAAGAGCTAATAGGCCTTCTCAGGGGGAGAAAACTAAAAGCCAACCTCTAGCAGTAAATTCCCTGGCTTGGAGGGGCAAGGTACATTAAAGTCATGCGGTGAAACAGTCCATGGTTTGTGCGTCTCCTGTGGTGGGTTTGGAAGCCCCTTTGCTGTGCAGCACGGCTGGGCTCTGCTTGACAGGCAGCACTTTCCAAACCATCGGCGAAGACCTTCTGAAGGTCACGGTTTCTTTCATTTTGTTATTTAAGGCGGGCAGTGTGGAGGCAGCAAGGTTTATTTACTACCCGGCATGGCAGTGCCTTTGGGGGCAAGGCTAACAACACCAGACAGATTGTCTGGTGGGGGAGCCCGGAGGAGGAGAGAGATGAAAATGTCAACAAGGGAATGAAATTTAAAGGTGGGGGAGGAAGAAGAATTACAGGGCAGGCTGTGGCTCCAGCCCTGCACAGTACCCGTCGCATCGTCGCAGCCGGAGCAGTTGGTCCCGTTGGGTCTCCTGCCGCGCCGGCTGCTGGGTTCCCCCTTGCCGGCTCTGGTTGCTGGTTTGAGTTTGTCCCGGGACTGCTGGCACAGCTGAGGTGCCGCGGTGGTTTCTGGCCCTGTTGTGTTGGTGGCCAGCTTTGCCCGCAGACTGTTGGGGGGCTCTGGAGGTGCAGCTGCTAATCCTTTTTGCATTCAATCAGCCGTCGCTGCTGGGTGTAATTTATATATGGATGTGAGGACGGGTGTCCAGTACAGCCTCGAGACCTGGCCAAATGCTGGTTTCTTAAATAAGTTTTACTGAAGGTTTCTCCAACTTGTCTGGGAGATGGCTACCACTCTTGCTACCTACGTACTACCACTTCTGTCGCGTTTGTAAATCGCACCGTGATTTTTTGGGGCAAAGCAGGAAAAGTCTACGGGAAAGTCCGGGGCTGAGGTCTCCTGGCTGCACTCCCCAAACTGGGGGGCCTTTCGGAGCGCTGCCGCCCGCTCCCCGCAGCGCCGGGGCCGGCTGGCAGCCCACCAAGGGAACACTCCAGCCCTTGTGTATAACAATTCCCGAGTGCATGAAGTGGCCATCTGCAAACCTAGCTTTTCAGTAGTGTAAGAAGTGACATTGTCCAGGAGCCAAGGGCTTTGGGTCTGTGCCAGATTAGCAGCTGGATCTCAAACTTGTCAGTCTTGCGGTGCTAAACCTTGGAGCACTTTTGGGGAACGGCTCTGGCATTTATGAGCTGGGAGCTGGCTGACGCACAAGCACAATGTCAAACTTCTCGAACCTGTAAACAGGAGACATGAGAGCCGGAGGAATTACCTTTGGGACAGTGGATTGTCAATAAACACTGTTATCTCGGCTCCTGCATCAATATGTATGTGATGTGCTGTGTGCCCCTGAATAGCATTTCCTTTTGTAGCCGTAGTTTCGCGTGAAGCAAAATGAAAAAGATCGTGTTGAAAATGCTCTGGACTCTATTCTGGCTTCAGGCTTGGTTTCTTGCCAGCCCTGAGAAGAGGTCTGGGTGAAGCCAGCACAAAACAGGGGGCACCTGGCTTCGATGCCACAGGTGCCTGCAGATAATGGGAATAAAACGGGATGTTGTGGGCAAATGTAGCCTGCTGCTCAGGGCGAGCTCCCCCGCTGTGCCTGAGCCGCAGGAGCACGCACTTGCACTTAGGGCTTGGCTTAAACGTAGATGAAATCTCCTAAGAATGAATCACAGTTGTACCTTCGAGCCCGCATGTCTCAGGGTGGTTACGCACAAGTAACAGCGATTTTCCTTGCCCCGAGTCCGATAAGCAAGTCAAACAAAGGAGGAGGGTGATTATTCCCATTTTAGAGATGAGGAGACCATTGCATCGAAGAAATGGGTGCTGGCTGCCTGGGAGGAAAAAAAACCCAAGCGCTAAGCAGACCTTTGCGGAGCAGAGTAAATACTGCCGGTGGGTAAAACCTCATCCCAGTGCTGATCTCTTCTTCCCTCTGAGCCTGACATCTGAACACAAAAGCAAAGGAGAAATAAAAACCTTTCACAAACAAAAATCTTGAAAGTTGATCAAGGCCGTGCTACTGAGGAATAAAAGGGATCTGACAGACCGGAGCCCCTCGAGAGCTCTGCTGCACTTTTCGCTGTCTTCAAAGGCAGGCTGTTAGTCTCACCGTTACAGACCCTGGCTTTGTATTATTGCTTGGAATATAATCTTCTTGGCTCGGAGGAATGTACATATTTGCATTCAGGAAATGTGGGCTGGATATCATATTTTTATGTTTCAAATTTACTTCAACACTTGGCATTGAGTAAAATTTAACTGGAAGAATATGCTGCTCTCAGCCGCTGAGCGTGCGGCCCCGACGGGCTCGAGGTCCCTGCAGTTTCCCCACGGAGGGGACACTTCTTAAAACCTTCCTCCTAAAAATTGACTCATTAAATTTATTTATCTAAAACTCAGGGGAATTTCTATATGTCATCATTATTAACCGAAGATGCTCAGCGGAGGGGAGTGGACCGTGGCTGGTTTGTGGGTTGGCAGGTCAGGTGCTAAACACATTGATAATATTTTTGTAGCGTAACCTTCTTTTGAACAAGTGTGCAAGAAGCCTACGTGTGACTGAGTTGAGCAGAGGCCCTCGGCATTTCCACCCTCTGCCTAACACGCCGGTTGGAATTTTTTCACTTGCCGTTTCTGCGTCTGTTCAAACCCTGGTGTGTTAGTTTAAAAGGTTGTGGAATGCAACATGTTTTTATAATCTGATCAGGTTATTGGATACAGATCTTTTCTATCTCCTAATGACAGTTTCATAATTTCGCATGACTCCGAGCTGTCTTAATTAAAATCAGTTTTGTAGGCAGAGTGTTCTCTGGAGGCACTGCTTGGCTGTGTCTTCGCGGGTCTCTTTGAGGGGCTGTATTTCCCTTGCGCGTGCCAGAAGCTGATGCACGCCTTTGCTGTCTGTGGATGACGATACCCTCTGAGCGATAGTAACGGCTGGAGTCCACTCCTCGGGAAGGTGAGCTCCCCAAAACCCGGCCGCCTGTCTCCTCGTCACCACCCTTTGCTTAACTTGGCCTTACTTGACTCTGATCGTGTTGTCTCATGGCATTTCCAGCCCTTTTTGCCGATGCTGTAATTTGATGGAGCTGGCTCCACATCATCATAAATCACAGCCTGGCCGGTGGAGTAAGACCCATTGATTATATCACTCAATAACAAGCAGTTACCACTAATTGGAAATCACCATCAAACTGGGTATCGGATCAGGCTCTGCACGCATCCAGCTTGAGAGTAGCAATTTTCCCTGTTTGATCTGGTGCTATAAAAAACAGGAAAGAGGGAAAGTAAGTCAATTGTGCAACTTAGAGCTGAAGAGGTTTCTTGAAGCTTGGCGAAATGGACCTGCCCAGTATTTGAAGTGCTGTGGGACCTGAGAATAGCTCTGCAGAGATCTGGGCTTGTAGGGAAGCGTTCCTCATCGTGTCTTGCTGGGCGGGGGACTGTTTTGTAGCCAAGCATAGCACCACACGTCCCTGCGCCTTTCTCTGCTCCCTTACCCCCTTCCCTTCTGCATCCTGCCCCGAATCCCGCTCCTCCATCCCACCGTGCCTGGCCATCCACGGGACTTACCCTGCCGGCAGGAGGGCAGGATTGATAGCCTGGGCAAGGCAGATGCTACGTCTCTTCTCTGCGTTGATCCCTGCAGACAGCAGCAGCAGCTCCTCTCGCCCGGCCTGGGGCCAAGCATGCTCTCCCCGCAAACACGCTGGCTGCTGCGACCTCCCGGCCGAGGGTCTCAAGGTCATCTGTAAAATACGAAAAGCGGGGAGGTCTGGTGCATACGCATGCTTGCAAGTTGGTTTCTCTGCCAAGCTGTGCGGCTAGGGGAGGAGGATGGGAATCGCGGGGTTTTTAAAGCAGGGAAGATCTTCCCATCGTTTCAGCTCCTCTGCACAGAATATATTCAGGGTTTAACCTGCAGCCCCCTTTCCAGGCTCTGGGGTGGTGGGAAGAGCTGCTGAGCCCAAATAATGGCAGCATTTATAAGAGTGTAGAGACAAGAAGGAAGTCTAAAAGGATTAGGGAGAGACAAAGGGGGCTGATTATTTTATGGGTCACAATACAAGGCATTAGAGTGAGATCACAAAGGGATGTAATTACAAAAGAAGGCCATACTGGGGGGATCAAACCGGGATTAGAGTGGGAAATGTTTTTACACAGTTTTGTTCCACTCATTATGAAGTTAGCATTTTAAATTAAGGTTTAAATAAGGTGGCACCGAAGTTGTCACCAAGGTATTTCCTAGGCAATGCCACTGTTTGGATGCGGATTGCGAGTCTCTGCTCAAAACATCAAGGCAGACCTTAAACACATGGGTTTGCTGTTGGTTTTTCGTGTGCGCGTACAGTATCCGCGTTGTCAGCAGAGCCCTACCTATAGCTTGCGCTTAGATCAAGTGAATCCGTTTCTCCAGTTGGAAGCGGGATACTTTTGTGAGGACACGTTTTACTGGTGCGAAACACGTGCTGGAGGTAAAGGTATGCTTTTAAAGCAAGTGCCCTGGTGTCGGTTTGCGGCTCTGGAGACACGGTCGTGTTATTCCCAGGAACTTTTGGCTAATGGTCGCTTGTGTTTTATTGCAGTTTAACCCCTGGTGTTGCATGCCAAGTTTCCTCCATCCACAAACAAGAGGGTTTTTTTTTCAGTGGCTCTGCTTGCATTTAATGCCCTTTCTTCTCAAATGCTGAGCATAAGGGCTCGGTTCTGATGCCAGTGATGTTTCTTTCTTGTGTCTGCTCACGGCTCTTGGTAAGCCCACAGCAAGTTCTGGGCTTTGTAGCAGTGAGTCTCAGAGGGGAAAAATACCCATGAGGAATTACTAAAAAAAGGAAAGAAAATGAAATTAAGTAAAGCAAAAAGACTGTGAGAGGTTTCCAGGGGATGGAAATGATGGGTGAGAGGGTTATTTTCCTCCATCAGCTCTTTTGGCTGCCTCTAGGACATGCTGGCTCATGCGACGCTGCCTCTCGCATCTGTACTGTTGCAGTATTTGGCCCTATGCGTGCTGCAAAACAAATATACAAATATAGGGGTCACCAGGGGGAGATCGGAGAGATTTGACTGGGAATTTTAGTAGATTCGCAGGATTAAAAGAGTTTGTCACTTACCACCCACTGCATTTCAGTGTCTGCGTGTAACAGCCAGGATTCATCCTGAGACTTGAGCACATTATAAGACCATATTTCTTCTGGCTGCTCGTTTCTTAGCAGTGTGATAGTTATTTAAATATCATCTTGCACTTCTCCGCAAGGCTTCTAACGTGGATGCGCCAACCTTAGCTCCAGCAATGTTATCTCTCATATAGGGGGTTTGCACTGCAGGCAGTAATGTCACTTAGTCATTTATAGAAAGCTCAGGGGAAATATATCAGAAGAATTTCATTAATGGTAGCACTGTTGAGTTATTTGTCTCAATTAACTCTTGGAGCACAGCTGAGGAAGTTCTGACATCTCCGCAGCCCGTGCCTGCAGCACGAGGCTGCTCCTGAGCTCGCTGCCTGCGTTTTTAGCATGGGGCGATGCTCTGCCGGTACCCGTGCGGGCAGCTCTGCGGAGGCAGCACGGTGCCCGGCCTCCCAGGCTTTTGCACGGCTTGTCCCTCTGGCTGCTGCTTTGCTCCGGCCTCTCCTTGAAGCGTGGGGCCGCCCTCCTCCGTTATTTTATTCGGGAGGGCAGGTCTCTGCTACCTTAGTCTTCTGCTTGCAGTCGTCACCCCGGGATCTCTTCGGTGCTGTCACCTAGAGCAGCTCCTTATCTACTTAGGCTTGTCTCAGCTTAAGGATTTGTAATGCCACTAGTTATACAGTTGTTTTTCCAGCGGGCTGGTGATGGCGTGATGGTTATATATGGCTTTCACTCTCATTCTGCCCGACGAGCGTTCCAGCTGGTTCCACGGTGTGGCCAGTAACACCCATGCACCAGCCGTGCCTCAGTTTCCCCTCTCTGAACCTGGGGTCGGTTTACTGTCAGTGCCATTGTTTGCACTCCCCTGTGAGCATCCTGGGGGGGTAAGTTGCTGTTTTGTGTTTATTGCGGACCTGCGTTAGCTGGGGATGGTGTTTCTTCTGCGCCATCGCTTCCCCGCAAGCCTGCCAAGAGGCGAAGGGTGCGCGGTGCCGGGGAAAGGCTGGTGCCCAGGTGAGAGGGGGGCTGCTTTTCCGCTGCCGTTCATTGGCAAGGCTGTGAGTAGGAATTGATTTTCGGGGGCATTTGACCAGAGCGATCAATGCTCTTGCTCTAGTGGGTAACCAGCGAGTTAAAGGAAAGCAGCACTGCGTTTGCCTCGAAGCTCTGGTCATGGCTGTAACCCACAGTTACTGAAAACAGCAAAAATAGGTAAATAAATAAAAGGGCATAGAAGCCGTAGAGAAAGATACCTGGTTTTGTCAGGGCCGTGCCTTTTGTGCTGATCTCTGCCCACAGCAGCCTGCCCGCTGTGAGATCGGGATTTGGGGACCCTGCTTTGAATGTTGGGGGCCTTTGGGTGCAGTAGTGATATGAGCAAGGGCAGACCTCACAAATCCCCTCCTGTGGGTTGGTCCCGGCAGAGGGACCAAAGCTGCTTTCCCAGGGCTGGCAGGATGAGACCCGTGAGAGCTGTCGACCGGAGCTCCCCAACACCGAGGGATGCTGGATCCCAGCTCCGTGCACCGCCTCTTCCGCTCCGGTTTTGGCTCTACCCACCGTCACAGCCCTGTTGCTGGGAAGGGAGTTTGCTCCCACTCCTCCTAGCATATGGTTTTCAGAGAGGTTCTTGCTTTAAACCCAATTTTACAGTTGGGTTGACTGAGGCAAAAGGAGGTCAAACGATTCGCCTGAGGTCACTCAATAAGTGGCTCAGATTAAATCTCAACCCACGACGCTGCCCGTTCCCAGCGCTGGCTGTGCTGGCCGGACCAGATGGCCTTCTGAATGCAGCGTCAAGATCCTCGGCTTTTTCTCTACCTCATTGTTCTCCATTGTGGGCTTCTGAATGCAGGACCTTGAAAGTGAGAGTCATTTGGATTTGCCGAGTTCAAGTTATTCTGTTTAATGACATGGATTTGCAGGAGAGGGTTTAAACACACTGCTTTGCTGCAGAGGTTTGAATTTTGCAGATTTACCTCTTTGCTTTGGTTTTCTGATGTTAAAACTCTCTCTGCCCCCACCAGCTAAAATTGGTCCCTTACCCTTTCAGCTGCCTCGCTGCTGTCTCACCGGCTGCCCGGGGCTGCCCGGCTTCGTACCTGCGCAGGTTTGTCCGTAGGGCTCTCAGGCTCTGATCCCTGGGATAATTCCCCGGGTGATTTTGCTGCAGCTTCCGCACCACTCTGGTGCGTCTGTGCTGTTTGTGCCTTCTCCCTTAGCTCGGCCCTGGGGTTGCACAAGGGGGTCAGTGCAGGGTGCTGCTGGACGGATGATGTGTGTTTGGCTCTGGGAGCCCGCAGGCTCTCGGGTTAGCTCTGGAAACACAGGTGGAGATGCTGACATCTCCCTCCTCATCCGATGTGGTGTCCCATACGTCGCTCCTGACAGTAGCAGGGGCCACGGACGCAGTTAAAGCAGTTCATTGCGTATCACGAGACAAGCTCCATCCCCACTCTCTAAACCACGGAGCTGCCTGGAAAAGCCTGGCTCCGTAACCTCTTTCGGAAAGCAGGTTGGCAAATTCTCAGGACTTGCAGAGCAGAGACCATCTGCCCAGGGAGCAGCGATGCTCGGGTAGCTGTTTGCCCCTGCCTGGGGGAGGCTGCGGCCCTCGGGGCGGTGGGGAGTTCTCCTGCGCCCGCACATCCCTCTGCCTGCGGGAGGGCCCGCGCCACTCACACGCCTCAGAAAGTTGGCACCTCTTGAGCATGCCTTGATTAATGGTGGGGTTTTGTCTGTCCTAAGAGGCCCCCATTATGTCCCTTTGATGCTGCATTTCGCACTTACCACTGTCACTGAGCTCAATGACTAATTTTCACAGGTCACGGGAGAGGGACAATGGATCAGGACGCATTTGGAAGAAACAAATGAAATTTTGCTGCAACTGAGAGCACTAATTAAGAGTGAGGATCAATTTGGATGTACAAAAGAGATAGTTTTAGGCTGCTGGTGTGTAAATGAGTGGCGGTGTTGCGGTAGCAGAAAAGGCTCAGTGTGCGCATACTTCAGCTGCAGCGTTGTACTCCGCTGCATTTGATCGATACTTCTGTGCTTACTCATTGAGGAAAAACCAAGTGTTTTCCTGCCTGCTGTGCCCAGGAAGGGCAGGGACAGCAAACCTGCCGGATCAAGTCATGTTTGATCCCTGTGAGATGTTTTTGGCCCGGAGCAGGAGCTTGTGTTTCTTCAGTCGCGTTGCTCATCTTGGAGCATGGCACTGCAAATTGGCTGGTGGCTTTTGAGAGCAGCGCAATGCGTTCCCTGCCCATCTCTGTGGGCAGGGTGATGCCCATCCTCATCGCAGGCCATAGCTCGCCCTACCAGGGATTGCACTGCTTTGCTGAGACTGCAGAGGAACGCTGATTTGGAGGAGGTGTCAGAGGGAAGGGGGACAGTGAACTCTCATCAAGGAGGATGTCATGGATGCAGCAGGAGGGACAAGGAAAGGCCAAGGGTGCGCAAGCTGGGTTCATGCCTTCACTGACCATTGAAGAAATGTGATTCAGGTTTGCCCAAGTCTTCAACACACAACAAAAAGTCAGAGCTAACGTGTATTTGGGATGAGCTGGTTGCAAATGTCCAGGTCCCCAGGCTGTGCCAGTTAAAATCAGTTTGCAGATTGTTTTGGTAAAATCATGTCTATTTTTGGTTGGATTTGCCTTGGGCAAAAAGGTAGGAGCATCGCCTGGAGCATCCTTTTGCCAAGGGGGTTCTCCAGGGCCTGTGGGGGGGTCCCATGAAGCAAAACCTGGATGGATTTGAATCCAAACAGATTTATGGTACTGAGCAAACCTCCAGAACGATCAGGCGGAAGCGGCAGTCCCCTGTTTCCCCTTGTTCCTTGGTGTGGTTTGCCCATGACCATTTCTTTTTCCCTGCAGCTCAGCATCTTCCCCAGAGGGCCGTGGGATGTTCAGCCTCGGTCCAGGGGTTTGCTCTCGTCCTGAGCTCGATGCGGTGACATTGCCCTGAACGGCCAAGCAATGCAGCCGCATCCCTTTGGTCCCCAGCGTGGTGGCTCCGTCCGAGGTGAGGGTGCTGGCCGAGGCACTTTGTTTGCTCGGGGCGGCATCCGTGTCCGGCTCACCATGGTTTCCCAAGCAATGTGTAAAGGGATGGGAGGGAAAGTCCTGACTGCGTCTTTCGTTAGTGATCCTAATGCTTGGGGGAGAGGAGGGGCAGGGCCCCAAGGGGTCAGCTCGAACTCTCTGTCAAAAAAAAAAGGGAGGGGAGAGAGAAGAAAAAGTCTTTGCATGCTGGACTGGCCCTTTGAAAGATGACAACAAAAATAATCTTTTTTTTTTAATGATAACCAAAGAGAAAACAGCTTCCTTGTCCCTTGGGACACCCATGGGTGCTCTAGACCTTCACGAGGGCTCAGGCTCTGCAGGCACCCAACACCTCTAAATGACAGGGACTGATTGACATCCTAAATACAGAGCCTGGGCTCTAGTCTTAAGGATCCAGACTTGACCGTTTTGGCCGAAGCAGCACGGTGGTTGATGCCTTGGGAAGCCTGGCTCTGCTACTGCTGTCCTATGTGACCTTGGGCAACTCTCCTGATGCCCTCGTATCTCCAGGAATTGGGGACGGAAGCATTGGTTCTCCCCAACTCCTCCCAGCCCCTTTGGGTTTTGGGGCCCGTCACCCGCAGGCTGTGCCGAGCTGGCGCGGGGTGTCCTGACCCCGCTTGAAGCTGTCAGAGCTCGTTATCGGCACCGGCAGCTCGTTCCCACCGCAGCGGGTCCGGGGAGGCCGGTTCCCTCCGGGTGTGCTGCTTGGCGCTGATTGCTCTGCGGCTAATTGGGGTTGAGGAGTTGGGGTGCCGCGTGGACCTCGTGTTGCTGCTGGCTGTCGATTTCCCTGAGGCTCGTGGGTCTGGCTTTTCTGAGACCTTTGAGGTTGTTCCCAACCATCCGGGAACCAGCCAGAGGGCTGAGAAGTTCTTTTAGGGGAAGACAGAGGTCCCTGCATCGTATGTTGGCATGCAAAAGCCTCTTAGATGACAAGTTTTAAAAGCCGGTGTGGGTATATGTACGCAGGAGGTGTTTGTGTTCCTGTGCTGGGGAACACGTACAAGACTTTCTGTTTTAAAGCGTAGTTTGCATACGTTTGAAGCACCTCTGCGATTCCCGCTGCCGCATCCCGTGGGGGAAAATGGGATTTGTTCTTGTACAGCTCCCGGCCCAAGGGGACCCTGCTTAATTTTTCTTTTACTAACTAGGTTCCCCCAAGAATGAGAGATTACCTGATCTTCCAAAAGCATTTCCAATGTGCGGAGAAGTCTGGATGACTCACAACTTTTAATTAGCTCTCCTGACTGAGGCAAGGATCCCTCCCTCCCTCCCTCCCTTACAGAGAGGTGGTGATTAGAATTACAATGAAGATAATCCAAACTGTATGTGTAGGGTTTTCTGTAAGCGGAGAACAAAGCAGGACATCCATCTGGTGAGTGTGAGCCCATAATACCTTTCTGCTCATTTTTCCAGTGCAACAGGAGCTGCTTGGGACGGAAGCAGGCTCATTATTTTGGAAAGGCTTGCTGACACGCAGAGCAGGGCTGGCTTGTAATCTCCGAGGCACTGAAACCGCTGCTCAGGAAGGAGCATTGCTTTTATTTTTAAGTCTACCTTTGTATTTCTCCTTGTTAAAATCTGCAGCGATGAGGGATACCAACCTCTTCTGAGCCTGCCATTAATTAGTGTATGAATGAGAGATGCCCATAGTTTTAGCAAGGCCAATCAAAGCTGTAAGGGAGTTTTAAAAGGCACTACCTGGCAGCCGAGCTAAGCCTGTCCTGTGACAAACATCCCGGCAGCAATGAGGAAATAAATGCGTTAGCTGGAGACAACCTCCTTTTCGAGTGATGCTATTTTCCCTCGCTTAAAATCTTCTCTGCATTGGGCAGAGCTCCTGCCTCAAAACTTTGGCATCCCCTTATGTCCTGTCTTCGCAGCGGGAGGCTCGCCTTGTGCCGTGGGGTCTGCTTTCCCATGCTGTGCCCTGCAGCAGGCAGGGAAGAGGCAGAGTTTGCAACAGAGAAAGGCGACGCTGGGCCCTCAGCCACGGTGCTGCTTGTGCTTTACGGTCAGCTGGATTTTGCCAGGCTGCTCCAGCACGGCGAGAGGATGGGCGCATTGTGGCGCGGCCGCCTCGGTCAGAAAGGAACAACAAAAAGCCGTTGTGGAGGAGCAGCCGGCGCTCCGTGCTGCCGCTCGCCGCCGTGCCGGCAGCGCAACGCATGCTTCCACTCCTGCCATGGCAACAAGTTCATCCTTAGGCCAGTACAACGGTTGGCCGCAACGTGGCAAGGTGGCCAGGAGCCCGGTCCAGCCTGTGGCATCCCCAGAAGGGCCCAGGGAGGCAGGAGGGATGGGGATAGGTTCCGTGCCTGCAAGATGCTCCGCCAGCTGCAAAACTCAGGCGGGTGGTTTCCTACCCCAGCAGGAGAGGCCAGCTGCTGGGCGATCCTTCTGGGGCCGTGAGCTGGGCAGCACCGGTGCGCAGAGGCGTGATAGCTCTTGCCCTCCAACGCAAAGAGCTCGGGAAGGAAGATGGAGATTCCAGATCCAAGGAAATGTTGGTCAAACACAAGGAATCCGTTCCTCTTATTAGCGCTTCAAGCACTAAAGAAAAACCCCTGCGTATCAGAGCTAGGTGCAGCGTTTACTTTGAAGGAAATGTCTTTTCAAGCCGGGATCCCGGTTGCCCAACTTGCCGCCGGCACCTCCCGGCAGCCCCGCGCGAGCCAGGCGTGCCGGTGGGGTGCAGCTGGTGCAGCTCAAAGGGAAAATATGATCAGCTGTTGAATGGCAGAGATTTGAGACGTCACGCCAAGGCTGCGCGTTTCCATTTTTTCGATGCATGCTGTGAAATTCATAGGTGGAATATTTCTAGAGAGCTGCTTGGCTTCCTGGAGGAAGAGGGGGGGGGAAGTGGAAAATAAATAATGTACTATATTGACAGCTTCCAGCATTCACAACCTGACTCGAGCTGTCTTTCCTCTCCCAAAATCATAACACTTGTTCCGAATTCTGGATATTAAAAAATAACAAATTGTTAGTTCCTTTAGCTTGTCTATTGACTTTTAGCTGTTATGATACACTGAAGTCACATTTCTAGCATTTGTGATTCATGGAGAAAAAAAAGCTTGAAAACCTCTCGCTTTTAACATAACGAGAGCTAAGGTTGACAGAGCTGTGAAACGCTGAAAGTTGGGGCTTCACGACATTGCCAGACATCACAAGGTCCTTGATGACATGATGAGAGCTGGGAAAGCTGAATAAACTGATGAGCTGCTTCCATTTTGGTCCCTTGTCATGTAAATAGGCTCCAATCTGCATGTCAGATCCCTTGGGTAAGGGAGTGTAATAACATTAAAAATAAGGCAGCAAAAACCCCAACGTGTGTGTTTTAGCGATCTTTAAACAGGCAAAAAATATGCTTGGAGGAGTTTGGACGGGGTGGGAGGGCTCCTCGTTACTGCTCTGCTTCTAATCCAAAAAGGTAACTGCCGTGGCTTTAAAGAAAGTACTTTAATGCTACATAAATATAATTGCTTCGATGAAATGTCTTTAGCCTCCTGAGGGAAGTTGTAGTCTGGTAAGCCTTTAGATATGAATGGACGACTCTGTAATTGCTATTGTTTCTGAGACACATTAGGAAGGCCTAATGCTGATCACTTCTGGCATGTTATGGAAGCGGCGTCATGGCAGTCCCACGCAGCGTGCAGGGGAGGGGTATTAGTATGCGTTTTGCAGGATGAAAAACTGACAAACGCTTCAGGACTGGAAGTTTTTTTCCTAATTAGATTGTGGGCTTGTGAATTTTATTTGATTTTTTTTTCCCCCCTCCTTTTCCTGCTGGTATGCAGAGTGAAAGTATCTAATTCTTTGTAATTTAGGCTTTGGATAATGAGCTTGAAGGCAACATCTCAGAGGAGTGCAGAATTGATGGGTTAGTACGTCAGCTCCGCTTAATGCAGTCTCCTGACTCTGACAGGGTCCAAACCAGCTGGTTCAGAGAAAAGGGAAAGACATGGCTATTGAGAATAAGTATTTTTTATTTTTTCAATACTGATTAGTAAAACATGGGATGTTCTGATACATGGGGTGTGCTTCCATCTCTGGATTGGGAGCAGCTATGTTTAAAAGTCAGAATCTGGGCTTAGAGATCATGCCTAAGAGATATCTTGGGTTGTCTCCTGCTTTTGGAGACTGTAGGCATCATGTTTTCCAGCTTTTCTTCGCAGCATAGGGGCCAGAAAGGCTAGCAGGCGGCTCTGGCACGGTAAGCAACTAGGCAGGAGCTGCAAGACCTCACCCCATCCCAGCAATTCTGGCTTTGGTGGCATTTTTCCTGAGAGCCAGTGAAACCCAGGCAGCAGCATAGCCGAGAGGACTGGCACATCCTTTGGGGCGTTGATGTAATTCTCGTTACGGGGTTATTCCTCATTTTCCGCTGGGCAGTGTTTTTTAAGTGCTTCTCGGTGCTGTTTGACTGCGGTCACGTTCCCTGCCAGCGACGGGGGCCTGTTTGCAAAACCGGGGAGGTTTCCAGACCTGGCTGGGAGGATTAAGGCCAGCAGTAGAGCCGGGTATGGCAGGCAACTGAGATCTCCCATCGCACCGGTACTCACTCATTACGGATTAAACCCCACACGTGGCTGGATGGTCTGTAGGGGCTAGTCCATCTCCTGTGGCTCGCTGAATATGGCATTACTTGCCAGCTTTGCCATCATTTGCTTTGCTTTTCTATTAATGTGCCTTATTTCCACGGCTCTTCTCCCAGAGGTAACATTACTCAGACTAAGTGAGACATACTCCCTGTTGCCAGACACTGGCTCGCTGATCCCCGGGGTGGGAGCCTGGCTGAGCAAAAGCCGTGGGATTTGCCCATTTTAGCTCTTGCCTCTGTGTGCTGACCTGGACTTTGTCCGTGCCATCGGGTGCGTACATGGCCTGGCTGCTGGATGTTTCTTCCTTCCACGCGCAGCTCGTATACTTTGTCATTGGTGCTCAGTGCCACAAATCTCTCTTTTTTTTTTTTTCCTAGCTTTGTTAGCACTGATTTTAGTTTAGGAGTGGTATCAGTTTGTGATTATTTTGTTGCTTGATCCTGCAAGAATATCTATCAGGTAGTAGCCCAAAAGGAGATGAATTTCTGCCCTTGGGTTGTGTGGGTGTCTCCTCTAAAATGCCGCTCTCCTCTCACCATCCCGTGTGCAGCTCCAGCTTGTTTTCCAAAGTTGGTCCCAAAATGTTTGGGAGCTGCTACCCGAAAGGCCAGGAGAGAGAGCCTGGAAAGAGCTCTACTGGGGATAAAACAGACGAGATGGGGTTAGGTCCTTTGTCATTGCCCTGTCCTTGTGCAGGGACTGATGTAAACGTAGTCCTCATCGCCGCCGCACCATTAGCATCCTATTACGAAATGAAAAGTAATAGCTTACTGGTGCTTCCCCTTGAATATTTAGCCTCAAGTGGTAAATCTTGGCCTTACTTGGAATTTATTTTCATTCTGGAGATTTTTACTGCCTTCAGAAACTTCACTTAGAAGAGAGGGATTTTATGGCTCTAAGCTGTTTGGTTTTCAAGACCGTTTTTTTTTTTTTCCCCATGGGCTTTGTTTTAAGGAAAATGAGAGGAGTCATGTAATCCTTGACATACAGTAGATTGTCCCAGATTAATAACACACTATTTTTCACAGTGAACACAATCCTGGCCCGCTGTAATTTACTCTCCATCCTGGCATGCTCTTAATTAGGATGAACACTTATGTGAAAACTCCACATATGGCCAGTGCCAGCTTTCGTAATAAGTTGCCCCAAAAACGTGAGGAACGAGGGGTAGTGAGTCAATGAAAATCCCGACATAAATTGACTTTTTGTGTCCTGGCAGCGCTTGGCTGAAAGCCAATGACAATAAGAGCCCAGCGTGCCAGAATTCACAGGCAAATAACACTTTTCCACTACAGCATCCTTATGAGACACCCTCCCAGCAGCCGTCCTTCCTTCCTGCCACTCATTCCCTTGTGTCCAAGGAGGCTGTCGAGGAGGGGGGGGACACGTCTCCGTGTTGTGACGGGGTGCAATGAAAACATGAGTGACAGAGTGACATTTTGACAGCTTGACTTCAGGTTCCTACTGCAAATGTAAATACGTTCATTTGAATCCAATTTACACAACCAGGAGATTTTAAGGGGAAATAAATGGAGGATTGCTTGAAGGTGACTTTTGGGGATTTTATTTTTTAATCCAGGATATTTGTGGACTTTTTTATGCGTTCAGCTGCAAATTTCCATGATACTGTGGAGGTCGAAGTGGTCTCTGTCCCACTTTGCTCCAGTCATGTGTTTTTCCATCAAATTGCTTTGTTTTCTCCCAGTTTAATGCTAATCCCCATCTGAGTCGAGAGACCGCCAGCAATGTACTTCATTAAATGTACCTATTGAGCAGCTGATAAAATTGAACCGCAATCCCATCCTCCTCAAATCAAGGACTCTTAAACAGCCAATAGTCCATTTTATCTTTTTCCTAAGGGGTCTAATCTGTTGCTCTTTCTCACGTGGAGACTTGCTGTATTTTCACTGGAGAAAAGTCGCCGCGTGTCTTGTCAGGTGGGAACAAGAACGGCTGAATCGCGCTTCAAAGCGTGATTTATTTAGACAATCTCGGCACCTTGGGGATTTCTTATTCCTCGTTAGTGGTCCTTGAAGTAATTCCTCCCCGAGATTTGGGTGAGTAGTGGTGGAAGATGCAAGCTCCGGTTCACGTTCCCATCGCAGGAGCAATACAGCTGTGGCTCAGTAGGAGGTGGCGTGAGATGACCCCCTGCGTGACAGCGTGGGGATCCGCCTTGGACACGGAGCTCTTGTCCTTCTGCGGTCTTATTGCAGCGCTGCTCTGGTGCCTGCTTGCCAGGGTCCCTTTCCTCCTGGTTTTCTCAAAGAGCTACTTTTGTCTCTTCCTATCTTCCTTGGAGAAGCTGGGTAGCTCTTGATGGCTGCAGTAGTTCGGATAAAGCAACTCGACCAAAAAGACTATGGGGACGAGATGGACCATGGCCAGATATGACCAAAGCACAGGAAACTGAAGCTCACCTGAGACCAGACCCTTATCCCAATGTGTGGGATGCCAGAGCAGGATGTGATGCCTCCTGACCCGCACAAATGTGGGTCCCAGCAGGCAAACAGACTGGGCTTGGCACCCGTTCCTGGAGGGACCATTTACTAAGGAGACTTTAAACGATATTAGGAAAAAATTCTTCACTGAGAGGGTTGTCAAGCATTGCAACAGGCTGCCCAGGGAAGTGGTTGAGTCACCCTCCCTGGAGGTATTTAAAAGATGTGTAGCTGTGGCACTTAGGGACATGGTTTAGGGGTGGACTTGGCAGTGCTGGGTTAACGGTTGGACTCGATGATCTTAAAGGTCTTTTCCAACTTAAATGATTTTATGATTTCCCTGGGTGCTGCAAAATGTTAGGAAAGCACAAGGGGTGCGAACAGAGCTTATAGGAGACTGGCTTTTCATGTAGTTGTGTCCTTGGACCAAGTGCAAATCCTAGCTGAGAATGTGTCTCTCTCCTACAGGGAGAAGGACCAGGGGAGCTCATGGCTGTGTTAAATCCAACTTGTCGTGGTGGGGTTGAAAAGAGACTGGAGCTTTCCACTAGTTGTATACACATCATTTATTGTTTGGGTCCTGTAGGTTGTGTCAGAGTCACCTTGTAGCTGCTGGTCCTCAAACGAGTGGCTTAAACTCTGGGTATTTAAAAAATTTTGAAAACAGATCTGGGTTTTTTGGTTGGGGTTGGGTGGTTTTTTTGTTTTGTTTTGAGGTTTTGTTGTTGTTTTGTTTGGTTGGTGGTTGTTTTCTTTTTTTTCCCCCCTTCTTTTTTCCTCCTGAAACCTTTCAGTGCTCCTCGATTCAGAAGTTTTGCAGTCCATGGCAGGAAAGTCTCAAGCAATAACAGCAAGCGCTCTGTAATGCAGCCAGTTCAGCTCATTCACCACCCAGCCTCTCCCCAGCTAATGGGAGTTCGTGCACGTCTCTTAGTGTATGGGGGTTCTGACTGTACAATTCTCCATTCCTGGGTCTGTAACTGGAGTGGATGAGTTATCTTGGCTAAGAGCTAGAAAATCTTTAAGCTTAACCACAGATACAGAGATCATACAGACCTTGTAGCTGTAGGTGTTCGACTTGGGCATCTGGCTGCCTTGAAATGTGGAGGTTAGAGATGAGCTTCTAGCAAAGCCCCAGCTTCACAGCTGGAGTCTTGCCCCTCTGTCCCCGCAGCAATACGCAGCCGTCCCTCCGGGGACTTCAGCAGCACGCCTCGCTGCCGGTGCACGGGGGATGTCACCCAGGACTTCTAAGCAGAACTAGCAGATTGCTTACTCCTCCCGCCGAGACCTGTGAACGCCCATGATGGATGCTAATTAAGCGTCTGCTTCCTTCTCAGTTTTAAGGGAAAGGGTGGCAAGGTAAAGTGACAGTCAGACCTCATTTATCTTAATGGGAAGGGTCAGGAGTTTAATGGAGTTTTGCTTAGTGAGGGTGTTTCAGCCTGCCCTGTGTTTGTTTGGGAGACGTCTCTACATTTTGGGATCACAGGGCTTTCTAGCTTGGGTGGTGTGGCTACCTGGGATTTAATGCTGATCTCCTCTGAAGCCCTTCCTAGGGAGAGGGGTTTTAGTAGAAATCCAGGAGGCTTTCTAGTATGCCTGCTGTGACTTGGTAAATGATTTGGATAATGATACAGTGAATTTTGCAGACAACTTCTCCCTGGCTAGCGTGGTATATCTAGGTTATATATAGGATGTATATCTGAGATGAGTGCTGTGCTAAGCGACGGTCACTTTGAAGCTCTTTCCTATAACAGTTTAGACATTTAGCCAACGTACTTAGCAGATACCAGCAAAAAAATGGGATTGTTTTTACATTCCAGACTCTCACCTTGTACTTACCACTTCTGAGGTTTGTTTGACACGATGCTGACATATTTACAGTGTAGCCTTACTGTATATAGATGGAGTAATCAGCCAGTCACTCAGGGCTGCATCAACTAAGCAGAAGCAAAGCCCTTTTTACTAGTTCACGTGCAGCACCACGCTGTGTGCATAACCTCATTTCTCAAGCCTGTTTCCTAGGTATTGAGCATAGACACGAGCAACACCTACCCCTTAATGGGACGGGCCTCCAGCTGGCGTATATCAGCACAGCTCCAGCTGAGAGCAGCCCTCTAGCTGCAAAGGACTATGCCGGGATTAGCGAGGGAATTCTTGCAGGGCCGGCGAAGCAGGTGAACGCTATCACTGTCATTTTTCAGAGGGGACACGGAGGAATAGGAGGGGTAGGACGATGCTGAGACAGTCCAGAGCTCCGTTGCGGAGCTGATGCGGGGTGTGAAAGCCTTCAGTCTGTTGTGGGGGCTGCGTGCCCTGCCCGGAGAGGAGTTCGGACCTGCTCTGCTGGAGTCATCCGTGCTCGTTCAAAGCCAACGTCAAAAGGTCCCATTCTAATTCAATGCTTTTTAACGCACAAACGGCAGTAAGATCATTAATTATTGCACTTAACCAACTTCAGCGATTAAACGCCCTGTGTTTGTGAGTGTCGGGAGCTGGTGAAACCCTTCTGGCGCTGTAAGTGAAGAGCGGGGATTTTGCCTGCTGCTGAGGTTGGATGGTGCTGCAAGCAGGCAAGAGCTACCTGCTCTCCAAAGAGGCACATCTGTGCCGGGGTATAAACTCCATTTGGCCCAGAATATTTTCATGTCATGCTTGGTGGCCTGCGAGTGCTCTCTGCTCCTGCCTCGCTGCCCAGGTAGGTGGGCAGGACCTTGCCTTTTGGAAGAGGGAAGCAGCGGTGTGGGTATTTCGTGCCGTGGGAGCGCGGAGCACCTTGTCTCATCGAGACAAATATCTCTGAGGTCTCCTGCAGATAAACCTCTGTTGGCTTCTTGATTTCTGAGGCGTTCAGCAGCTCTAACAGTGTTACTTTTTCTCCACTGAGCACAATGCGGTGGGGCTGGAGTAAGGACCATTCCCTGGGCAGGTCCCCCTCCACCTTGGGAGATGTTGGCTTGAGGCAGAGATGCCTTGGCCTGAGCTCTTCCCAAGCTGAGGAATTCTGCAGGCAGCTTGTAGCTATTTTTGCAGAACATGGCTGGTGGGCAGCTAGAGAGCCTGGTGGTTATTTTCCATCCAGCCAGGTTTTGTCACCTACTGCTACCCATTGGAGGAAGGGGAAAAAATTCTCTCCCCGAGTGCGAGACCTCATTGTTCCCAGCACCTGAGGCATGCAAAATCCCCCTCGCCGTCCTGGAGGAAGGGTCCAAGGGTAACCACGACTGATTAGCGAGCCCTGAGCAAAACACGGGCCAAAAAGCTCACGCACATTACTGTGCAGGGAGAGAAAGTGGACCCTCCGAAGAGGGTGTAGCTCCTGCCCCGGACCTCAGCGGCCGCAACAACCTCGCTCCCGTGGGGCTGCGGCGTTTGTCCCCCGAGGGAGCCCGTGTTCGGCAGGGCTCTGCGAGAGATGGCGTTCGGAGGTTTGAATTGGACCTGGGATAATCATGCTCTCTGGCTTGGTTTGCGTTTGGCGTGGCGGGGGGGACACGTCCCTTGCTGGACTAATGAGACTAGGCATATGTGACGTTTTTATGACTCCTTCCCAAGCTATTTCCTCCAAGTTTTTAGTGTTAAATTGGATTCCTCCCCCCAACCCCCCAGTGTTGTTGGGAAAGCCATGTGCAGACAGAAGAGTGATGCAGAGATAACGCTCCTGGGGGTGGGTCTGTCTTGACTTTATGACTCTTACATCTTTCCTTTAGGGTTTCTCTGACTTTTTGCCGGGCATAGATGCATCTCTCTGGGCATCTCCCGTGGCCCTGCATTAAGGGCTGCCCAGCCCGGCATGTCGTGCACCCCGCTTACCCCGCAGCTCTCCCAAGGCTTTGTTGCAAGAGGTATTTTGGAGCAGATGTCCTAAATGAGCATTTCCCAAGTTCTCACCCCACTAGAGATATTCTCAAGAGAAACATGCTTCAGTTTTATAATGTAGATGAGCTGCTTTTTTTTTTTTTTTTTCTTCCCCCCCCCCTCCCCTTCAGTTTCCAGCCCCAAAAGTAGGCGGTAAATTCTAAGGCTTGAGGGAAGCAACTGCACAAAAGCCTATTACAATCCAGTCGCATTGTGCAAGGTGGGGATTTGCAATTTTAAGTGGAGGGAGAGGGAATCGTCATGATAATTACATATAATACCTGAAGTACCTATAAATACAGATGTATATTTATATAAAGCCTCTCCCAGCACACGAGTTCCCTGTCTGGCCGGGGTTGCCAGACCACCCTGTCCTGCACAAACAAATGAGTTAGAAAGTCCGAAATTCCATCTCTGCCTTTCGGGGCTTGTCTGGGGAATTCCTGAGTAATGGAGGTTGAATTGGGTCACAAGGGCAGCGGGGAATAAATCTTCAAAGGTTAGCTCTGGCATGAAGTCTCCTTTTTTAGGCATGTCAGGGATTCTTTTGTTTTGCTTTGTTTTCCAAAGCCCCCCCCAGCTGGGGAACAATACCTCGCTGGGGCCAAGCCTGGCCGGGCACAGCCCCGCAGCATTGTCCGGGGGGCCGGGGAGGGGGCCGGGGGGAGAAATGACATCTTAAAGAATGGCGCTTCTTCTTATGGACACTTAGTAGATCAGCGTGCATTCAATTAACCCTATAAACCGTGCAAGGTCCAGGGAAAGAGCCTTTCAGGCGTTATGGATTGAGAGTATTAAGGGGGGCGGGGGGAGAGCTGTTGGTGAGTCCTGTTTAAATAAAGCCCGTTAGGCAGGAGCAGTGTGGTGGGGGTGGAAAAAGGGGGTGTTTTTTTTTTTCTGAAAATTAAATTCAAGTGCAGGCCCATGTGCTGGTCCGGATTTTCTTGAAATAAAGTTAGGAACTGATTGCACAGCTCAGGCTGGGTGTCTTGGTTAGATGTTCAGTCCAACTGTCTTTGGGTCTGCTGGCTCGGGAGCAAAGGCGTCCTGTAGACTCTCCTGGGTGGGTAAAATACTCATTTTACATGAGTGTTTTCTTCCCTCTCAAATTTCTGCTCAACCCTGAATTGTGTCCTAAGGCCTCGGCTCTAACAGCCTGCAGGACATCCCTCACCTTCCTGGGTGCGTGCTTGGTGGTCCCCTGGGTACGAAGACATCTAAATGCTTCTGTGAAGGACCAAAACACCTTGTTTTTTCCAGTTGTGTGTCTGACATCTTGCAGGGACACTACAAGACACTGCCATGTTTTGAAAAGACAATATTTATTCCTATTAATATTTGGAGGACAGTCAAATTTTGAAACTTTTTGTTTTGTTCCCACCATCCACCCCAAGCCCTCAGTGCCAGTCGGGGCTAAGTAGCCCCTCTGCGACGAGAGCAATATTGTGAGCAGAGAGATGGAAACAGCCAAATTTCTTTCACTGCATACGTCTAATATTCACCTGGAGAAATCCAACCCATTTGTAGATATTAAACTAGACACCGTAATAAGTTCAGTATGTATTTCAATTTACTTTGCTGCAAATAGATTTAATTTACCAACTGCAGAGTTTTAGATGGAACTGCCTGTATTCCTGCCATTTTATGCTACCTTCTGAAGCTATTATACGTAAAGTTGTAAATTAATAGGCCTGTTTCTGATTTGTTGCACATATGACATGGACATGCAAGTAAATTAACAGTGAAGTCTTAGTGTTGCAGAGTTTAATTATATTTGCAGATGAATTAGCATCTAATTCGTCTGTCCCTTCCTTATTGTGAAGTACACTGGAAATGTTTTTTCCCTAAAGATATTGGTATTTTGTATCGTTTTGAGAGGAGATCCGTGAGATCTGCTGCATTTCCAGCTTATCTTGAAGCTCCTGTTTGAATTCACGGTGCAGCCACTCTACGTACAGCGATGTCTATCGATTACGGAGTGATAAGCGGCATTTCTGGTGATGCTGTTGCTTTCTGGACATGGTGTCACTGAGTCCCATAGTGCTAGAAAAGCAACGTGAGTCCCTGGGACCTTGCAGCCCGGGCTGGTTCCTTGGCAGGCTGCTGCGGTCGTGGAGGGCTGGTGGACTTCACATGGGCTGCAAGTCCATGGGCTCCAACACGACGACGTGTTGGAGGTGGCTAAAGCAGAGAATTGGCCTTGGGGAAGAAGGAAAAGAAGTAACTGGGAGTTGTACGAGTGGTTTGAGCTGTCAGTCCTTCAGCTGGGAGAGTCCCACAGCCCGCAGTAAAATGTTGGTAATGGTGCAAGGTGATGTTTTTTCCCGTGATGATTGTCCTTGGAAAGCACCCCTAAGGAGATCAGCACCAAGGTGTGGCTGAAGACCCTTTAAAACCAGGCTGAGCCTGTTACTTTGCTGTTCTGAGGTGGGATGTTTCCCGAATTGGGCCCGGATCAGACGGTGGCAGCTGTGTTAATTCCCTCTTGTGAGCTAAATCCTAATTGCTGGAGGCACTGTTGCATTAGCGAGCCACGAACATGGACCTCTGGAGCCACTCTGCTGATGGTTGGTCAAGTAAAATGCAGTCTGATTTTGAACAAAAGACAGTAAAACAACAGTGAAATGAAAGCGGCTGTGGTGTTGCCTGCTAGTGAAGTTTGGTGGTGCCTACCTTGGTGTCAAATTAGGCGGGCATCCTCCCTTTCTCCCTCTGCTCTGTATAGGTTTCCTAAGGAAATAGCACCTTTGTAGCTACTTCACCTTGGGAAGTGCTCCAGAGCTTGGTGATAACAGCTTTGTGCCCCGCGCTCCTGAAGATCAGCAAAACTGTTGGGCTTCCTGGAGGAAAAGAGCTGATGATGCTGGGGCTCGGAGTCCTGCCCCAAATTCTTCCCTAAAACACCCCATTCCCTCAGAGAACAGGTACCTCTGGGGCTGGAAACTCATTGAGAAGATGTGACTGCGGAGAGTGGCATCTGCGTGGGTCCCTGCCAGCACCCTGGGGCCATGATGTGCCAGGGTCCCCCTCCCTGGCACTGCTCCTCCGCATTTGCAGAGGACCTCCATAGCGTCAAGACTTTAACATGATCTGTTATTGAAAAAATAAAACCAGCAGCTCTTTTCTCTGCTATCCTTCATAGGCTCCAATCCAACCTCCGTGGAGGAACATGCAAAGCTTGGCTTTCCTTGAGTACTGGGTTCAGTTCTGGGCCCCTCACTCCAAGACAGACACTGAGGTGCTGGAGCGTGTCCAGAGACGGGCAACGGAGCTGGGGAAGGGTCTGGAGCACAAGTCCTATGAGGAGCAGCTGAGGGACCTGGGGGGGGTTGGCCTGGAGAAAAGGAGGCTGGGGGGAGACCTTCTCGCTCTCTGCAACTCCCCGAAAGGAGGTTGGAGCCAGGGCGGGTCGGTCTCTTCTCCCAAGGAACAGGCGACAGGACAAGAGGAGATGGCCTCAAGTTGCGCCAGGGGAGGTTTAGATTGGATATTGGGAGACATTTCTTCCCCGAAAGGGTTGTTGGGCATTGGAACAGGCTGCCCAGGGCAGTGGTGGAGTCCCCATCCCTGGTGGTATTCAAAAGACGTTTAGATGTGGCGCTAAGGGATATGATTTAGTGGGGGACTTGGTAGTGATAGGTTAATGGTTGGACCTGATGATCTTGGAGGTCTCTTCCAACCAGAACGATTCTATGATTCCAGAGGGCTGTAGTACCCGTCTCCTGGGGGTCTCCAGAAGCGTTAGCTTTTCTAGGATCTGGGCCACAAAGTCAACCCTTGGTGGCATTACTCTCGGCTGTAAATTGTGTGGGTGCTTTACTGCTCCGCTGGCTTGAGGACTCTCGGCACACCACCTTTGAAAGCTGCCTCCTTCCTTGGCGTGTTAGTAGCATCTGTTGACCTTTTTTGAGCAGCAGGGATGAGATAATGGTGTCTTGCTTTATTAGCTCTTTTAAAAATTATTCTGACAAAACTAATGGTTTGCTTTCTCCCTGCGTCGCGCTGATTAGCCTTGTACATAGCACTGCGTCCTTCCCTTAATTTAAGAGTAGCTTCTGAGTCAATTGCTGTGCAGATCGCATCCTAGGTGTAAATACTTCTTCTTTCCTGAGCAAATATAGGAAGAGTCAGCAAATACGAGGCATCTCTTTTCCTATTGTCACAAAACTGTGGCGTTCCCCGAGATTGATTTGCGCTTGCTCGAGGGTGTGCTTTAACAGGAGCACATTTGGGATATAAAGTGGGAAAGGTTGTCAACAGCTTTTAATTGGAGCTCTTGCTTTTGATGGGGCTGCACTAATTTCCAGTGGCTTCAAAGCTGGCGGAGAGCAAGGAAGGCTGGTGAAATCCTGGCTCCATCCGCGGGCGGTGGCAGGTTTGCCGCTGCCTCAAAGGGACGTGGCGCGACGCCGCTGTGCTTCGGGAAAAACGAGAATGAAATCCAAACGACGCCGATCCACGCGCCGGGGCCGTGTGTATGAACTGGAATTTAAATTTGTGTCTGTTACTGCCTAAAAAAGAAATCTGGGCCATGATGAGAGTTTGTAAGGGGAAACCGAGCTATTCCCCCCAGAGCCCCTTTCCTAAGCCATGCCTGGTTGCCAGTAGCTTCCTGCCTGTTGTTGGTTTTTCTTTTCGAATACAATTTCGTTTCTGCAGGCCAGTGGCTTTTAATGATTTCCTTTGAGTCCGTGCATCCTCTGGAGCACCCCTCTTCTCCCTTGACATTTGATGTGGGAATGTGTACATCAGTATTGTTACTTAAACAATACCCTTCAGGCACCGATGCTGTGCCCTCAGATAAATCACAGGTTAAAATGAAGCAGAATTACTTGGTAAAAAGTCTACAGTGTTCTGGCATGCAGGGAACAAACTGCACAGAGTCCAGGTAATGGGAAATGGTGTGTGTTATCTGAAGACCCGTGTAATTAATGAACAAGAAACCTGTTTACTCTGAAAATAAGCGGCAGAGTTACTATAATGCCTTTCTGCTTTGAATGCTGAATGAGCATCTCCAGAGGAATAAAAGCCCTAGCAGCTCAAAGTCACATCTCAGCCAGAAAGGTGGTTTGGCGCTGAGAATCGGAGCTGGTTTGCTTTTAGGAAGAATATGAAACCAGCCTTCCTTCGAATAAACACCTCATTCATTTTCTCTTGGCTCCTAAGCGATCTAGTTTGCAAATCGTGGTGTGGACGGAACAATTAGCGGCTTCGATTTAGCGCACATGCCATTGCCGAGCAGGAAACAAGCACGCCGGGCACGAATAGCATCAATCTTATTTTCAGGCATGTGCAAGTGTCTGGCACTTGAGAGAGCTTTGCGAACGGGCTGTACTTCTGGTTTTCCCCTCGCTTTCCATCCCGATCATGCTGCTGCTGTATTCGTGTGTATTACACCGGGCTCCCTGCTTCCCTGTTACAGCTGCTGCCGTGCTGATGGCTCCGGAGGCTTTTTCCGTGCTCGGTATTTCATCCCAGCTATTTTCCACGCGTGGAAAAAGGCTCCCGCGCAGGCGGGAGCGTGGCGGCGGGCGCTGGGAAGGGGAGAGCTGCCCCTTTAACCGTGCAGAGCGTGTGGCTGGTTTTAGTTAGAGCTCTTTTAGCAAGTTGTCTCAGCACATCAGGGCCCCGCTTTCATCATGCCTGGCTTTTTTTTTTCCCCCTCTTTGAGTCCTAGAAGTCAGAGGCCACAGGGGGGGGTGACAGAAAGCAGTGACCTCTGCATAAGTGGGGGGACCAGATGGCCACTCCTCTTCCTCTGAGCCTTTCTCCCCTGGCCCCAGGGCACAGATCTGTGACCTTCGCTTTAACTGAATGCCCAGACTGTGTGACTGGGGCTTTGACATGCTCTTTAATAGGCATACATTATCCCTCCGTTGCTAAAAGCCCAGAAAACTGGGTTCATTTAGATGGAATTTAAGTAAAACTGTTTGGATTGGCGTTGCTATCCCCTAGCTGCCTCCTGTTAAATTGTTGATCTTGGTGCTAATGAAGGGAAATGCACTCACGGACAGGCTGGGAAGCATTTTATTTTCAAAGCTTTGCAAAACCCAGTGTTTTTTGACGGATGAGGTGTGCGCTCGGGGCGTGAGCCCGCTTATGTGCCCACCCACAGCACAAGCAATGCTCGGGTCCTTGGACCTCGTCGAGCCCTTGCCCTCTGCCGCTGGACTGGGCTGAGTTTTGCTCTAAGGTCTGTCTCTCCCAGTTAAAGAAAGCTTCCGATGTTAAACAGTGGCAGAACTTGGGCTTGTAGCCTCTTGCAGAGTTTGTAGGCACAAGGGGGAGATGTAATCACTAATACTTCAGTAATTCTCAGTTCCAACCATAGGCGTTGGTCTGATTTCCAAGTGTGAGCCAAGCTAGAGCATTGCGATGGGGTAGCAGCCCACGATACCGAGCACAGGATCGGTGAGAATGGGCAAAAATTCCCCGTGAGGAGGAGGGCTAGCACTAGACCAACTGAAAATGGAGAAAATACTTTATTCTCTGGGAACCAGAAGTCGTTGTGTTTTTCTCCAGTACCCCAGTAACTGAGAAGTTCATCTGATATTTCTGTCTGGTCCCGTAGCTGTTATTAGAGGAGGCCAGGCTCTCGTTAAAGCAATTTGCGTAATGGTAGCTGTGCTCTTCAGGAATGTCCTCAGGAGAGACTGGAAATACACTCTTTTTTTCCAGCAGAATGGCAGTGCGGAGGTGCGTTCTTCTGCTAATGACCAGCAAACATCTCTGCCGATCAGACGCGGATGGCCTCCAACCTCTGCCAGGCAAGCGGATGCTGAGGAGGGGCTTTATTAATGCCTACCATTTCCGAAGGGTTAAGCACATGAAAGTTATTCGAGGAATTTCCTTTCCAGGGCAGACCTAGGGAGGTAGGTATAAGCAAAGGCCAATTCAGCCCTGCTGAAAGCGATGGATGCAATTCTCTTTGAAGTTCCTGGGAGCCAGCACTTCCTCGCTGCGTGGCTGAATTGAATCCAGAGATCTTCAGCTGTGAATCCGTAGCCGCAAAACACGGTTTTGTGACATCTGCCGTGGTTCACCAGCTACTGAAGGTGGGAAGGGGAGAGCAAAAAAACTGCCAGGAATGCTGGTGCGGATGATACCGGAGGTTTTGACTGCTCGCAGCTCGTGTTCCTGTTTTCAATTAAATTAGAAAGTATTTGTGGATGAAGTGACCCATTAGTTGAGTAATAACGCTACCTTATCACGCCTGCTTATCAGTATTAGTTATGCGCTATAAAACCCATACCAAAGCCCTTGGGGGAATCAATTAAATTGAAGCGGGCAGCTTTGTGTACGTGTGCGGTGGAGCTGTCGTGAGATGCGTGGCACATTTGTACACCAAACTGTTGCGGGTTTCGGGCAGACGGTATTTCTGAGCTTGCACACCAGCCCTGCCTGTAAGCTGTCAGCATCACACATCTTTGTTGCCTCTACCAATTCCTCACTGAACAGAAGAAACAGGCCATAAATTTGCTGATTATGTGCATTTAGGCAGACTAGCTCCCTTAATGGCCTTTACGACGGTTGCAGCCGCCAGTGATGGAGTTTTGCATCCCCAGCTTCTAATAGTAGACGGTTGCTTGTTCATGCTGTACATCCCGTTAAATAAATCTGAGCCTACGGTAACTGATTGCCGATATTAAACTGCAGAGGGAGAGATTAAAAATATTTTCCCTGTCTGCTTGGAAAGCTTGGGAGGGCTTTTTTCAAGTTTTCTGTTGTTTGTTTTTTTTTTTTTAAAGAGCAGATAGGAAACACTTACAGTCTCTTCTGTCTTTGCCAGCATCTGAGCTGGGAAGCAGGTAAAGGGAACCTGATTTAATGACATATCAAATGGAGAGCTAGGTCTCATCCGATCCCTCTTTGAAACACTGCCGAGGAGTGATCAGTGCCATCTGCATCAATAATTAGACCTTATAAAGTTTTTAGACTCTGGTGGCGCAGGGAGCTGTGGTGGCCGATCGCCTGGAAAGGGCTTGATTTCCAGGTCAAAACTCCCAGTGCAGTGACTGAATCTGCTAATGGCTCAGCTGGCAAGAAGGAGCCCGAGAAAAGCAGCCGTGTCCCGAGTCTTTCTGGGCCGCGGTGCGAGGAAAAACGCGGTGGTTTGCAACGTCCATTAGAGCTGCTGCCCCTGGGGCTGTGAAATGGCTGGTTTCCTCTCGGCCGGGCGGCGAGGAGCGGTCGGAGGGGAGAGCCGAAGCGCGGGGCCCCCCTTCACCCCCCCCCAAAGGCAGCACCGCCGTAGCTGGCTGGGGCTCAGCTCCGAGCATCCTCTCTCTGCTTTGAACCCGAGGAGCCATCACACCTTAAGGTCAGGCGAGGGGCCCCCGTAAGCGGGCAGGGGGAGGTGGAGGGAGCAGGATGTCATTTTGTCATTAGCCAGGCTTCAAAGGCAGGCAGGCATCGGGAAGGGGGGGAGAGGAGCTGCGGGGTCACGGGGGGCCGCAAGCCCCTTGCCCAGCCTCCCCGCGGGCCGGCTCACCTGGTGCACAGCTGCGCCGGGAGGAAGGAGCCCCGGGAAAGCAGAGGGATGGAGGATGCAGCGTGGGGAAAGCCACGCTGCCGATGCCGGTCACCCCGCAGCCTGCCAAATTCGGTGTGCGGGTTGCGTGACGCGGGCACGATCTGTAGTGGTGCGGGGGTGATGGTGTGGAGCACTGCCTGTGGGATGGAGCAGCTGTTAAAAGCGTAGTCCCCTCGGAGCACTGCTGCCTAAAATGATATAATGGGGTCCTGCACGTCTCTTGGAGACTCTGGAGCATGATTTTGGCTTGCTGAAGGTGCTCATGTTGGAGGCTGGTCACAAGGCTCCGTGCCCTTGTGTTCGTACGTTCTGCTCTGGATAGCCTTAAGCTTTCCTGAATCAGGTCCAACCCCCAAAAATCGAGAGAGTGGGTTAAAAATGACAAGATTGCCAAAGGAGGAAAAAAATCCCCCTCATTTTGGGGATCTGTGACTTTGCACTCTGCGCCTTGAGGATGTTTTGGGGTCCTCCATTGTGGCTTTTCTCTGCAGCTGCTGGGGCTGAGTTTGTTTCTTCCACTCCAAGCCGAGATCCTCCTGCAGATCCCTGCAAGCGGAGTCGGGCAGGAATGCCAGCCGCTGCAAGTCTGGAGATCAAAGCACATGTGCTGGCAATACTGGGAGGTTTCTGGGGTCAGATGCTCTTTGGCCTGCCCCTATGAAAGCTGAGGGCCCGGTGCACGGCGGGAGGCGATGGAGGAGCTGGGCGCTGAGGTGAGGGGCAGCAGCTCCGGGCGCAGCCGGGCAGCGCGTGGAGCAGCATTCGGTGTCACCCAGCCAGAGCCAGCAGAAACGTGGCACAGCTTTGCTTCACAAGCTCCTTCCATCCTGCAGCCCGATCAGGCTCGCGTGCTGGTAATTAGGATGTTTGCTGTCGCTTCTATAGGCACGACAATGCATATTCATCAAATATGTAAATTAACACATTAAGCTATTTGCATAAATCTTCTGGATCCGAGAGGATGATGGAGATGAATTGCTGCGAGAGCAGCTCTGTAAACGATTCCCTGATACGCAAGTCGCACTAGAGTCCTGCACGCTCTCTGTGGGCGCTCTGGTGATGCAAAGCAGGAACTCGTTTGGGTTAATTAGTGCAAGAAGTCCAGGCGTCGTTAGCTCTGGAGCAGGATTACAGCCGCCTTTGCACAGACAGCTCTCAGGTGGCCTTTCCTCCCGGGGGAGGATGGGTTGGAGGGGTGGGCAGGCAGGTGAAGAGTTATCCGTGGAAAAAGCAAAGCTGCCCGTGCGCTCAGCGTGCCGGAGGGCTCCGGTGAGCGGCCACGCACAAAAGTTGGCTTGGGTTCGCTCTGAGCAGTGAGCTTCCCAGCAAGCCCCCGGCACAGCCACCGCCTCCGACACATCTGGTACTACCAAAAGGAAAATACATAAGACCTGTAACCCTTGCCTGCAGTAGCTTAACAATACCTCTGAGTATTGCTTCAAATACATATAATAAGTCTGAACTAATAAAGTAACGAGTTTATGAGCTTTTTAAAGATTTTACTAGATAAATGGAGGGCCTAATAACATGATTCGATTTCTTAATATAAACAACGTATTTGCTGGGGCCTCTTAAAATATTCCTAACTTTAACTGCAGAAAATCCAGCATATGATTTATATTTCTGGCTGCTGGAAGCTCTGGCTTTCATTATCTGTATACGCCGCAAATCCAATTATGTAATATCACCGAGATAAGGCATGTAATGTTTCACGTCTAATTGTTCTAACATGCAAATTTTTTCCAAAGCTGGCGTACGTTAGGATGAAAGGAAGGCAGGGGCTGTGTTTCACGGGTGTCGGTTACGCGGGTGGAATCGGGCACTCTGCAGGCGGTTGGATGTCTCGACCTGTTTCTGGCTGGGTGTGTGGAGCTGCAGGGTCTCTGAGAAGCTCTCCAGGAATCACAAGGTGATGCTAAGCAAGATGCTGGGTTTTGGGTGAATAAAGTGTCGGTTAAATGCAACCAAACAGCAGCCCTTGCCTGGATGGGGAGACCTGTGTATGGCTGCAGGATATTTCACTGATCCAAGCATTGCAACTCATTTTTTTCCCTTCGAGGCCCCTACCGTGGGGCTTGATAATCCCTGTGCTTTGGTGTGAATGGGACGGCTTGAGCCTGCAGCCTCCTTCCCCTCCCCAGCAAACGGCTGCGAAACCAGGGTGCGTGCTGAACGTACGCCCGGCAGACAGACTGGCCCTTGCCTGGCTGGCAGCCCAGAGCACCTCGCGATTCGCTGTACTGGAGCCAAGTTTCACACTCATTTTCTAGGTGGTTTTCATCCATAGGTAGGAAAGAGACCACAGACCTAAGGAAGTTCTGGTACATCTTGTTAAACAGCAGCTTATGCGCTTCGCCCCTTCTTTCTGGCCTTAGGTATTATCATCGCTGTCTCTGAACATCTTTGGACACGTGTGTGCTCATCCAAGACTTACCTTTTGAGCTGGCTGTCCCCTTGTCCCTTCCCATGATGGGGTCCCATCTGGCCTGCACACCAAGGTTTCACAGCCAGGGCAGGCGAGAAGGCAGGAAGACCCTCAAATCTCCCCTGTTGCATCTTCAGAATGCAACCAAGGAGCACGTCCTGATGTGGGAAGAGGATCTTGTACATGGATGTCACCTGGGAGACCCCAGTCTTCATCCTTGGGACCAGCACAGACACTTATATTAACACTTGCCCACGTTAAGCGGAAGGGCTGGTAGCAGCATGCTGTAAATTAGGGGCCTTCATGCAGTCTGCTGATCTTTGGCTTGTGCTCGAGGGGTGCTTGGTTTCTCTGGAAGGGAGCGGAGAGGGGATGCAGATGGGTCGGTGGCTTTGGATGGGCTTTCTTGTTGACCACAGCACAAGGGCACATGGAGATGTGTCGAAAAGCTGCCTTTTTTGGTAAGATTTCTGTTGCCCATGGTGGAGCTGGCTGGGGGAATTTAAAAGAATCAATTTAAGCAAAATGTTGGCGGTCTTTTGGCCCGATCCACTTGCACGCGTGAAACTTGTCCTACACGTTGGATGAGAAGTGCAGGCAGAGCTTGCTTCCTCCCTATCAGCTTCTCAGCCTTTGCTCTTCCCTTTGGCCATGCAGACCGTCCCTGCCAGGTTTCGGTGGTGCCGTGGTGTCGGTGACACCGTCCAGCCGGTGGTTCTGGTCCCGGTATTCGGCTCTTTTGAGGAAGTTTCCCACTAGCTGTCTTGGAGCTACTGGGCATTGTGCGCTGGATGTGAATAGGTCCCATTCAACCTTGTTTTATTCATCATCAGCAAAGCATGAAATTACAGTGGAAATGCTAATAGATTTCCTAACAACTTAGTATCTACTTAGGTGAAACAGTTATTTGTTGACTAATTAGTAAGTTAATTGTTTTATACTTTATTGAGGTCAGGTTGCTATTTTAATGTAGAGGGAGGTGGTGTGTGCTCTTCTAAACAAGATTGCGCTTTAATGAGCGGTTATTGTCGTCGGTTGGGCTAAAAAAGCATAGGGAAGGGGTAACGGTATCTCCAAAAGGAGCTTTTCCCTGGCTGGTTGCCATGTGCCAAGCCAGGATCCGAGCAAACTTGTGGTCCAGGCCAAGTGCAAAATGCACGGGTGTCACATGCGTACCCTGCGAATGGCCTGGACCTTTCGGCAGGCGAGGTGTCCCCAGTTGGACCTGTAATTGCGTGTTTGCTTTTGGAGCTCTGAGCAATGTTCGGGCGTGTGTGGAAAGCTCCAGCCTGAAGCAGCACCGGGTGAAATGCCCGTTAGGGGTCTTTGCGCTGACCTCTGCAAACCTTTCAGGAGCAGGGAGGAAAGGGCTGGTGGTGCTCAGAGCCATACCTGGAGTTCGCTGCGGAGCACGGGTCTCCCAAGAAATGGTGAGGGCCTTTGGAAACCCAACCATCTCTCATGACGTGGACACCTACCCTGTGCTCCGTTTTCCTGCCCGCTCTCCGATTTGGAGCCAGAGGGATGAGTTGGCCCTGGGAGCTGGGATGAATCCTGCTAGGGTGCTCAGCTTTCCCTGCAACCGTTAACGGGGCAGGCGTCTCAGCTCCCAGAGCTGCTCACAAGCTTCGGGCCTGCTAATTAAAACCATTCCTGACATTAAAAAAGCGTTTTGCAGAAAGAAAGGAAAGACCTCTCCTTCCTGGAGTTTATGATTGAACGTATGAGTAACCTGGCCTTGGGTTTCTGGGGCATGAAGTCTTTTCCCTGGCTTGATTTATGTGATTTTTTAAAAAGAAAAAAGTTTCCTGCCCTCCTCCTCAGTAGCTTTCTTCCCCCTTTCTTCCCCCTCCTGACCCTGTGCTTGTGGCCAGGAGAGGTTTCCTGGATTTAGAAACAGTCTTATAAGATATCCATGTGCGGATGGAGGCAGTAGCGGGCCGTCGGGGAAGGCTCCTCCAGGGTGATTAAGCCATATTGCTTTGGATATTTTTTTCCTCTTTCATGTTCTTCCTCTCCATCCTCCTAAGTAGGACTTGGTGGTAATTATCTGCCTTGGCCAACCCTGTCCTTTCTCAGCGCAGCCCCAGAGCTGTGATGTGAGTCGGTGGGTTTGTGCCTCTTCTCGCTCGTCCCACCGGGTTTGTCTCCCACGTGGGGAGGGATCATTTATAAAGTATGACTCT
This sequence comes from Phoenicopterus ruber ruber, assembly GCA_009819775.1. Classification (NCBI taxonomy): domain Eukaryota; kingdom Metazoa; phylum Chordata; class Aves; order Phoenicopteriformes; family Phoenicopteridae; genus Phoenicopterus; species Phoenicopterus ruber. The sequence continues at coordinate 3,558,462 of CM020225.1, forward strand.
GTGTTGGGCAGCATCACAGGGAAGACCACGAGAAAGATTATTGCTTGCAGACAGCCTGTTTTGCGCCGATTCTTCCTCCTTCTAGCTGGAAATATAGCGTGGAAATTACGGATACGTGTTGAGTTTATTTGTTGCCCTGATGATCCTACGCTTCTTGGAAGACTTGCTGTCATCTTCTGCCTCCAGGTACCTACAAGCCTGCTCTGTAGTCTCAGCAGGTTTGCCCATACACCTATACCAGTTTGGCAGTCCTGGAAATGCAGAGGTATGGGTCAGAAGAGCTCGGTTCCTGCTGTCACGCAGTCTGTCCGGTGACCAGAGCAGTTTGTCCTGGCGGCAGCACCAGCGTGGCAGTGCAGCTGCAGGTCGTACGGAGGGCTGTGCGGGTAGACCTGTCCATCCCACGGCCAAATTTGCCTGGTTTTCAACCCTTCCCCTAATGGAAAATCAAGCTGAAGAAGGCAGGATGGCTGCCAGGAGATACAGCTGGTACCAGACCATTGCAAAAAAAAAAAAATATCAAACAGGGTAGGACTCAAACCAGCCAACAAACCCCATCGAAGTTGCCTTTACTTTTTTAGTGGCCTTTATTTTTTTTTCCTGGAGTGGACAGATAGCTTTTCAGGCTTGGCAGTGGGACTTTTGCTGTGCTGTGCCCAATAAAGCCTTCTGCCTGCATTGACGGGCAAGAACAATCCCTGGGCGGCCGGCGAAGGGGAGTGCTTTTGCAGCCTGCATCCAAGTGCGACTCCGACGTTTCACGCCGCCACCTGAGCTAGGATGGGCTGTGAATACAGATCGCGCCACTCCTTCCCCTGCTTATCCCAGGCTTCTCGTTGGGAAAAGGACCCTTGCTCAGGGGCTGTCAGGGAAGGAGGTTATAAAAGTTTTATTAGTGAAGCAGAAAGATGTTTCCAGCCTTATTGTTCCTTGGGAAATAAGAGAAGAAAAGACAGATAATGTTTTGCCTCTTTATTAGTTTGGGAAATCATCTATAAAGCAGAAGTGTATTTGAAACCGAGCCCCCGTGTCTCTCATTAATGCCAAGTCAGCAGCATCCAGCCGGTCGGATGGAGGGTTTGCACGCTGGGGGGCTTCCAAGGGGTCCTGTTAGAGTGGGACGGGTGCTGGAGAGCCCCAAAGGAGCCAGACGTGAGGCGAGAAGACCAGAGCCGCCAGCCCGGGCGGTCCTGCCCTCAGCCCCTTGCAATTCCTCGCAGCAATGCAGCCAAGTGCTAATATTCAACTGTGGCAATCTGCAGAGTGGAAAACAGCCTTGGGGGAAAATACCTGCCTGGCGGGTAGATGAGAGCTCGTGCATGCTCAGGGGCTGTTGGTAAGACACTGAGGGACAGCAGTGATCCATAAAATGTCCTTAAAAGTAGCAAGTCCAAGTAAAGCTATGCGGCTTAAAATGTTTTATCGTGTTGTATGCCAGGGCTATTAGTCCCCTTCTGTGCTTCCGTCAGGCAGCATGGCAACCAGCGGTGAAGTTTTATCAGATATTAAAACCTGCTTTTGAAATTTCTTCTAAAGCAGAATGCTAAATCAACCTCTTCGCGGTGGTTTGGTTTTTTTTTTTCCTTCTTGTGCTGTTTCCTGCCTGGCAGCTTTACCTTTACTTCCATTCCTCTCTCTCATTTTCCATCAGCTCTATCTGTAACCATTTTGTGTTTTATTGAGCATGAATGAATGGTGATGCCTTTTAGATGAGTGATATTTTCATCTGAAGATGCTTGTTTAATATAAGCCTCTGCTCAGCTGTTATCCCAATGGTGTTTTGTGTTTACCAACAGATTATTTCAGCTAGCTGGAATTTGGAGGCAAATTAATTGCATGGAGATGTTTTCTCCCATTCTCCCACCCCAGCAAAAATTCTGTTTCTTTTCTGGTGGGACGTTACGGACCTGGAACATGATTTGGAGGCGGCGTGAGCTGTGTAAGAGCCACAGCATTGCTCCTGGGGCTGAGTGTAACCTACGCTTACCATATGCTACCACCCTCCCCTTTAGGTAAAATGGGGGTGTTTCTGCCTCCCCGCAAACGATAGCAGCTCCGCAGAGCAGAGACCGTAATCATCCAAGCTGCTGCCGTGTGGGTCTCTGTGCATTTGGGAATAAAATTTTCCGTCTGTGGGAATAGGTTATGAATCCAAAGTCATTAGAGAGGGTCTGGGTTTACCCTTGGTGCTGTAAGCAGGAGCTCAGCTGTCAGCGACAGTGATGGATCCCCAAATACCTGCTTGTTGCAAGGCATCGCTGCCCCCCCGAGAGGTTCCCTGGGCTGTGCAACAGCAGCTGTACCTGGGGATGCTGAAATGTGCCGCGGTTGCCAAAGATCTGGTTTTTCTTTGGCTCGAGGTTTGGCACAGCGATTCCCTGGAGGTCTCTGCTGGTTGAGTTCACCCTGGGGAGGTACATGGCTATTTTTTGGCCCTGGCGATAAGCAGGCTGGGGTGCAAGGCAGCGTGCGTGGGGCTGGCCCCGGGCAGGCAGTGCTGCTCGCCACGTGGCACGTGCCGTAGCGGAACCACGGTGGTGAGAGCCGTCTGGTGTGCTGCGCTTGTGCGATGCTCCTTTGATCCTCCCAGGCTCTTCTTCGCCTGCGTCTGAATTAACCTCGCTGCCTCTGATCCCTGGCTGGGGCCACTGCAGAGCCAGGTTCCCATCAGTTCTCTGAAGCTGGGGATGGAGGGGAGAAGCAAAATCCCTTCCTGAAGGTTGACTTTTCTGTTTGTGCCCAGATGGAAGGGGCAGATCTTTTCGCATGCTCCAGCCAGAGCCGAGTCCCTTCAGAGAGCTCTGACCTGCATCTTATGCCACAGAAACAGCATTAGATACCGATCAGCATACGCAGACATCCCCAGGGTAGCACCCCGGGTGCTTTTGGAGGCACAAGTCTCTGCATTGGCCCCCAAAGCCCACTGCCATGTCAGGAGCAGGGGAGGAGGTGGGGTTGCGTGTCTGTGGGCTGGAGATGGGCTCTCCAATACGCATTTCCATGTATTGGGAGCGTTGTGCATCCTTAATCCCCTGTGACTTGTTCTCTTCTTGCTCCTCATGCAACTGCTGGCAAGGGAAGGGGCTGGAGCTGGACCTTGTGTCCTTGACAAGGTGCTCAGCCAACCCTTCGCTACACCAGGACAGCACTGAATTTTCCCTTGTGGTTCAGTGCCAGGCTCTGGCACCCTCATTCGGTACCACAGTGCTTAGGGAAATCAGATATTCGCGGCAGTAAATGTTCCTCTGGGGCGGTGAGTCCTCTGGGGTCCACCCTGCCAAAATCAGCAGGGCTGCTCCTGGGGCGAGGCGCTGCTGTTGAACCCGGCCCCGAGCGCTCATATCAACGTCTTCATCCCGTTCCCTGCGTACACCTCACGCGCAGTAATTTCCTAGCCGATCTGCTCCAATCCGGCATCGCAGGACCGTTAGTTAATGAGGTTGGGTTTGAGCGCGACGTATCGGGCAGGCGGTGTTAATCTGGGCCGTTCGCGCTGCTGCAGAATTTGCATCTCGCCGGTGCCGTGCATCTCGCGGTCGAGCTGCGAGCGCTCGGTGAAAAGGGCTGCGCTTCCAGATCCCCTCGCCAACAATTCGTCTTGCAAATGAGCAAGGGCGGCTCGCGTCCGCCCCAGCCCCGGTTCATACGATGGCTGGGCTGTAACTCCGGGCTGGCGCGGGGTTCGTGGCACGCTGCAGCCGGCTCACGCCGCTCTCTTGGCCACCCTTCACCAGCCAAATTTCTCGTGAGCGGGCCGTGCATCTGCATTAATTTAGATGGCTTAATGTGGGGAGCTCGTCGGCTTGATTTCCCCCGTGGCTCTGGGAGTCAGCTGGGGTGCCGGGGCCTCCCATTAGCGGTCCAGCCCGGTGCCAGATGGTGGGTGATGGCTTGCGAAGGCTCCGGAGCTGACGTGCCCCATTGTGCAACAACACAAAAGCGAGCCGGGCTGGATTTCCCCCCCACGCACACTTCTGCTTTCATTTTCCTTCGGCGCTGTCACCCTCGCAGCTAATTCCTGGAGCTCTCTTTATTTATTTATTTTGTTTCATGGTGGGGAGGGCTGTGAAGTTGCTGCTGATGTTTTCTGTGCGGATGCTTCTGCCTTGTCCCACGCGAGTATCTTACGGACTCGGCTATTTCCCGTCTTTTATTCCCCGCCTGAACGCGCACGTGGGGTGAGCGGTCCCGTGTGCATGCACACCCCCACGAAATCTCTTCTTGGACAGTTTGGTCACATAAAGAAGTTATTAGGGTATCATAGTGGGTCTCCTGGGGAGCCATTACGTGCCACAAGGTTTTGTTAACATAGACTTAATCGCCATCCTGGATATTTCGGGTGTCCCAGCAGTTTTTCAGGTCTCTAACAGTCTAGGCTACAATTACACATTTATTACTGAGTTTTCATCTCTGTTAATACCAGAGAGGTGCCTGTTTTGGGGTGCGAGTGTTTTTTCTGATGAAGATGCACATTTCAGGAGAGAGAGGACTGATTGCCCAGGCTCGGCGCAGGAGGGGCTGAACATCCCTGCGGAGGCCCCCTGAAGATCAGGCTTACGGGGCTTTGGCTCTGATTTCCCCAGCGTGCTGCAAACACCGGGGCAAAGCTCAAGTTCAGAGTGCAAAGTCAGTAAAAATGCCCCCCCCCGCCACAACCCCACCGTTCAGGCGCAGCGTTTGACCTCTGCCTGCTCTCTAAAACCCGCATCGCTTTTGCAATGCCGCCGTTCCTTGACATTTAGCATCGCTCCAGCCCAGGCAGGTTTCCACGCTTGCGTGCGCATCCCAAACCCTTAACAAAGCTTAATTAAAATGAAATTTTGTGATGGCAGGGAGCTTAAGTGGCTAAATGTTGTTAACCCTGGCATCTGGACGGGGAATGCGACTGGGAAGCCAACGGGGACAGCGAATGCGTGAGCAGGGATGGGGATGGAGGAGTCTCAGGTGCACGGGGCGATATCACCCTCTCCCGCGGGTGCACCCAGCCGTTGCAGAAGGGACGTGGCCGCATCCCTCCTCTGCGTCGTAGCTGGGCAGCTGCAGGTTTGTGTGGCTCTCCCATCGCTGAGAGCCTTTGAAGGCAAATACCGATATTTAAATTTGGATTGCGTGGCTGCTTGAGTGCCCGGCCTTTCTTCTAGCTCTCCCTCCTTCGGCAGGAGCTGCGGGTGCTGAGCCCTTCTCCAGGCTGGGCATCGGGCGCTGGGTTTCTTATCAAGGTCTCCTCTTGTCTTTTGCTCATCACACTGAATTTTGCTGCCAGGGGTTGTTTGGAAGCATGAGCGTGGAGCGATGGAGGGCGTAGGGACTTGGCGCGTCTGCAGAGGATTTATCTGATGGTCGCCACGAGCCCGCAGGAGAATCTGTGTGCCCTGGTCAGGGGACCACTGCTCGGGGAGTCTGGCAGCCGGCCCACCCCGACCCGCCGCGTTTGTGCTTCTTTGTGTGTGTTTGTGCATCCTGAAGCTCGTTTCGCTAAAATATTTGCAAATTCCACAGTAGGAAATAACACAGGCTCTTCGCGTCTCTCCTCCTCCCAACAAATCAATAGAGCTCCTCCTTGGAGCCTTGTGAGCTAATAGTGATCCCGTCCAGGAGCACCCCTCGGGAATTACGCTCTTCAAAGGCTTCCTGAGCCTCACCGCCCTCGCCTCGTGTTACCCAGGGCTTCTCATCGTATCCCGTTCCCGTAAACAGTACCGAAGGTCGGAGAGGAGAGGAGAGGAGAGGAGAGGAGAGGAGAGGAGAGGAGAGGAGAGGAGAGGAGAGGAGAGGAGAGACCACACCACCTGAGGTTACCGGTGTTTGTCTAATCTACAAGAAAAAAAGCACAAAAATAGAAATATCTGAAATAGATATCTGAATACCTTAGCGAAGTGTTCCAAGCTGAAATTTTGTTTTGCTTGGATGCTCATTTTAAAAACTCCCTGTAGAAAAGACTGGGTTATTTCTCCTTGCCAGTAATTGATGCATATGCAAAATACTGTGTTTGGTTGTGACACAGTGTGGAGACTGGATGATGGCAGATCATGGATACACCGCTGTCCCATAGGCACGGTGATGTTGTCTTCCTACCATATAGAAACCTGCTGTTGTAAACCATCCTGTATGCAGAAAACCAGCGAGCACAGCCGTGGTGTGGCTGTGCGTACAATAAATTGCAGAGCCGTGTGACGGCCTTGCAGTGCATCAGTGCATCTCCTCTTTCTGATCTCTGGGGTTTTGCTGCCTCGACGTGACACTCTGGGACGTTTTGGTGCCGGTGGTGATCCTGCAGGTGGTGGTGTCCCACCGGCCACCGCTGCTCGGCACGTGCCGGTGAGGATGCGCTGAGCCGGGAGCGGCACAGCAGGGCGGTGGGAGCGTTGCCTCCTTGACCAACCGCTCTTCTCCTGCCACCTCTTTTCAACGAGTCCTCGAAGGTAATGAGTTTAATTTGATAAACTGGGCCCGAGGTGAGGTGTCGCTGTGAGTTTGGGAGATAAGCCTCCCCGCTTCTTATCAACAAGAAGCCAGTCCTCCCTGGAGAGCTGTGTTTTCTGGAATGCATCCGTGCTCCTTGGGTTTGGTGATGGTCTGGTGATAGCGAGGAAGATAAAGATGGTGAGATTTGTGGTTTGCAACTCTGCCATCACCTCCTTCCTCTGTGTGACCATCCTCCACATCCTTCTTATCTTTAACCGTTCTCCCGTGTCCTCGCTTGCGTCTGTCCGCATGCTTCGGGATGGGGATGTGTCTCCCAGTCGTCGTTAGGGCCCTGCGTGGTGCGCGGGGAGGAGAGAGGACTTGCTGCGGGTGCAGAGGTGCTTTCGGATGGAGTGGCTGCTTCACGTGGACCCGGCGTGAAACGTAAGCTCTCACCTTGTCATGGGAATGAGTGTCTGGAGGGACCCCGGCTCACGGAGTCCAGCCCGTGTTACCACCCGTGCTGTGTCATACGTGCACACGTATGCACATACACGCACATGTACGCACGCTACCGTGTATACGCTGACAAGTGATGCTGGGGTACGACCCCAAGTACAACCATCCCAGCAGAGGCGCAGGAAAGGAGTTAACACTCGCTGGCTCGTGCACAGAAATACAATCCCCGTCTCCTCCGAGCTCCCAGAGAGAAATCGGTGAAAACATCAAACCACACGTCCTGTACAGTGGGGCTGATATGCCGGAGCTATGAACTTTCTCTTTGAGGTTGTAATAGTTTGGCTAGCAGCCAGGAGCGGCAGCCGCGAACGGAAAGGGGGACTTCCAGAGATAAGCTATTTTCAGCCAACGGGGCTTCTCGCCGCGAAATAAATAGAAAAAGGACGAGCTCTGCGTCTGCGGTCATGTGTCCTGCTTTCGTGGATTTGGCCTATTTTCTGAAGAATGGCTGTAATTCAGCTTGAATTTCCCCTGGACCGCTGCCAGCAAAATAGGAAGCTGTTGCTATTGCCAAGGAGCGAACAGGAATTTATATGTGTAACTCAGCCACAGGGATGAGATGACAGCTAACGGCTTAGCCGCTGCTGGGAGGAAAAGCAGACCTTGGAGGAAGCTGGATTTTCTCAGTATCGCAGCGGTTCAGTCCTTTTTACATCTTTGATATTATCGCCTTCAGTCTGGATCAGGTAACATCATAACACAGTGGCTGTGCTCATCACCAAGGGATGGGAGCAGAGGAGCACTCGGCGTTTTGGAAAAATCACCTGCATTTGAGTGAAATTCAGAGTTAAAATGAACAGAAAGGAGCTTTAGAGCAGTCTCTGTGCCCGGCTTGCCCTGTGTCTGCGCTCAGGTCCTTTGGCCTCTCCTCTCCCCTCCCCGTGTGCGCAGGGGATGCCGAGTATTTCCCTTGCAGTGGTGTGCGGCGGCTCCGCTGCGTCAAGCGATGGAAATCCAGCCTTTCGTGATTGTTTTTCTGTTTGAATAACTTCTTTAGTCAACGTGTGCACCGTTTCCACCTCTGTTTCATTCCTTAATAAAGAAAAGGGCAGTTTATCATGCTCGGCACAGAGTATGGACGTGGTGAAAGACATACTGTTCTGAAGGATTTAAAGTTAATTTCCATCGGACAGAGAGACCGTTGTTCAGGTTACTCCCTCTCGAAGGCCGGGCAGCCGCCTTTCTCCGGCGCTCTGGCTGCCTTCGGGCTACAGGGAGCCTTTACCTTGTGTCTTTGCGCAGCTCTTCCCCCAGCCGGACCCCGTGCTGCTGGGAGCTTTGCAAGCCTGTAATGTTTTAGAGTCTGAGGGACAGAGCCGAGACTCAAACCCGCCGTCCAGCCCGTGCTGTCTAACGGGGTGCTGCAGAGAGGCGCGTCTAGGTACCACGGAGTCCATCGTGTCTGGCTGCCCGCTCCTTGAGGAAAGCCCGAGTCGCTCTCCGTGCTGTGCTTGGGGTTTTGCCGAGTGCTGAGACGCTTCGTTGTGTGCACCGCAACACCCCGGACCACCAGATTCGATAGAAAGATGCAGGGCATCATCTTGGAGGCAGTCCCACCTCCTCCAGGCACTCATCCAGCCGCTACCCACGGGAATAATATCTCGGTCTATACAGCAGGCACCGCGGTGCACGGGCAGAATGGGCTGTAGCTCAATTTCCGATGGACTTGGTCATCCCGGTCGTGCAGGAGCAGCGTGACGGCCGCGGCTCGGCAGTGCCGAGCGCTTGCTGAGCTCCCTTGCCCAGGCGAAACTCCCACCGTGGCGGGGCTGACCCCGCTGCAGCAGAAGGGAGAATGAAGAGTGAATTACCGGCCCGATAAAAATGGCACCTTGCCCAAGTCTTCTATAAATCACAGGTTCCATTCGGAAAGGAGTTTTCTGTGGTAATTAATGAGCCAGTATAAAGACATTAAATGGGGAATGTGTGGTGATAGAAAGGCTTGTCATTCACTGAGCCATCTTCCCCCATGTGAATAACCACGAGGGAACAAAGGCCAAACTCCTTATAGACTGAAGTGCACTATCTCTGATAGCTGGGAATGAAGTAATTCTCTGAAAATAACAAAGGCGCAGTGAAATACATTAGTAAACTAATTACAAGAGAGCTGGTAAAAACAGATGCTGAAAATTTAAAGCTATTATTGGAATGATTGCTAGCAGAAAAATGGGGGCTGACAACAAAAAATTAAAAAATGCATCTCATTTAAAATTCATTAGCCTGTAAATCAGGACAGCTCCCTGTCTGAAGGCGGGGCTGATGGCATTTCCGTGGGCAGTCGCGATGAAAACCTTCCTTCCCTTCACCTTTCTGGATTCCACCGTTGCCTCCAGAGATGCCGAAACGAAGCGCGCGCTCGGTGGCAAGCCCAAAAAACCAGGGATGGCTGCTGGCTTTGCGGGATGGGAGGTCTGAGCAGGGACGTTTCTGCCTAGAGGTGTTGCAAGGGCCGCGGCGGGACGGGGTAACGCCTTGTGCTCGGATGGCTCGCTGCCTCTCCGAGCTGATAAAAAGCAGGATGGCTCGTCCGCGCTCGATAGCGGAAGCAGTTGGCTGCGAACAAAGCGGTCCAGGGCCAAAAACGGCTGTGCGGGAGCTTCCTCTTGTACCATCTCCATCAATATTTGAGAGAGGGATGGAAAACATAGTTATTGTGCAACAAATCAAAATGGTAACTATGTAATTTGTCTTAATTGTGTGTGTCGGAGTAGGAAAAACACGAGGAGCTCCGGATGGGAATCTGGCAGGAGAGACCTGCCTGCTGGCAGCGTGCTGCACGCTTTGCTTTGCCCTCGCCGAGCCAGCCTCTCCCGGAGGCTTGCGGGACAGCTTGCCCTTTATTTTCTCCTTGTTTCAGGGGTCTGCAGGGGCGCTTGAGTAGCATAATTCATAGGTATTTTGCAAAGAGCGAACGTGTGCTTCAGAAGAAAGCCCGGGAGGCGGCCAGGTCCTGAAGAAGCCGCTGCCTGAAGCGGGGTGAGCTGCGGATGCAACAGGAGGGAGCATCAGGGGAGCCCTGCTTTGGGTTGGGGGAACCTTGTGTGATGCTGGGGTTTCTTAAGAAGTCACCCCACAGAAACACAGGAGCCCTTCGTGGTGACTCGTACCCCTGGGCAAGCGTCACAGCGGCCGGTGTTGCCTGGCCAGCGTCACCCTTGGTGCCGGAGCGCTGTAATGGTGACGGATAACCTCCTCCCGCACTGCAGAATCGCGAGCCCCATATGCTGTCCGCCCAAGCAAATTAAGAGTTGTTTATGACATTTAATACTCCCCCTTCCCTCCAGCAGCGGGGCGGCAGGACCGCAGGTTTGGCTTCACAAATGGTCGCCTCAGGATACACTGAACGCTGTCATGAGCCAGAGAGCAATTTCATCTTGAAAAATTACTGCAATAGCTCTCCCTGATAAAGGTCTTTCCCAGCGATGCCTCCCTCTTCGCCAGAAACTTCTTCTCTCTCTGAAACCAATTTGAAAGCGCTAAAGGGGCTGTTTATTAGTCGATTCCCCTGCAAAACAAGAGGGTGCTGGAAGACGAATAACCGCCTTGGGCTGTCTGCTGTGGTGCTCTGTGGAGCAGGTAACGTGATGGGATGCTGCCATGTGCTCTGAACGCGGAGAGAGGTGAGAAATTTGGTCCGTGGGATTGCCAAGATGCGTCTTTCGAAGAGATTTATAAGGAGCAGCATTGCCTCGTGGGCCGAGCGTGCCGTTGGTACCCAAGGGATGATGTTGGCTTTGGGTTGTGACCGTGGGTGTCACTTTGTGTCCTCTGTGCCTGTCTCCTCTTCTCTGTAAAATGACCGATATGTTTACAGGAAAGGTTTGAGGATGCTCAGGCAGCCCTGGTTGCTTGCTGGGCTTCAGAGAGGGCATTTATGCTGATGCACCGGGACTCGCTGCTCCTTATGTCCAGGCTGGGATGATGTCTGGCTGCAGCCGCGTTGCAGGAGGTCGTGGGTCTGAGCAAGGCGGCATTTGGGCAGTGCCGCTGCGCTGGTAAAGGCCGGCTGCTGCCAGGGGTTTCCTCGGGCACAGGCAGCTCCCCTGGCGCTCTCTATCCTCCCAAGTCAAGACAGCGAGGGTGGCGGGGTGTTGGATGTTGGGGTGCTCCCGGGCGTGCTGTACCGGGACAGTGTGGGCGCAGTGTCTCTCCAGAGGGATAGCTCTTTGTGAGCTGTATAGAAATGGCGAGATACTTCAGTATAAAACAGCCCCTGGGGTGTATGGCCCCTGTTTATTCCCATGCATGGCGCAGAGACTGCATTTATCCAAACAAAAAACTTTCCACTCACGGGAGAGTACTCCTGCATCAACAGCTGATGGTGGTGTAGTTATTTTTCCAATAAGCGAGCTATAATCAATACCATAAATCTACTAAACGTTCTTTAGGACTGGGAGACCGGCTTGGAGGCACGTGTGATTAGGCAGGAGAGGCTGGGGCGTGCTGGTGATGGGCAGCGCGTTCAAGGGAGCCTCAGGAAGAGGAGTGGAGCTGCAGCACAAGCGTTTGAAGATTCTCCAGGTGCCACAATGAAGACCCTGCAGGGACCTTTGTAGGGACAACCCATCCTCCTCCTCCCAGCCCTGGTCCTTCGCTCGGGCAGGGCAGGCAGAGCAACCAGGGACCCCTGAGCACGTTCTGTCCGACCCCCAGTCTGCGTGCAGTGGAGATGTGTTCGTTACCTTCTGAGGATATTTATCATCCCTACGCAGAAGCAGCCCCCGTAGGGCTCTGTCCTTTTTCCCACTTGCTTCTCAAAACACCAAAACAAACAGTAAATCCCGAGTCCATCGGTGCTGCTCGTTGCGGTGCGGCGGGGAGGTGACCTGAGCTGGATTTGGCTCGCAGTCATTTCACGTGTTATGCAAAAAATTGCGAAGCCACAGTCCCAGATCAGGCAGCAATTTGCCTCCTGGTGGGCTTGAGTCACAAAGCGGTAGATTTTTTTTTCTCCCTCTCTTGTGAAATATCTGTTGCATGTTCCCTCCCGTGGGCAGCTGCTATGTCCCACTGCGAGGCATTAGCTCGGTTGTCTCCCTTTCATCCCCATCCCAGGGGCTTAAGGCAGGGGCAAAAAAACCCAGGCCAGGTGGAAACTTTGTTCCTCAACCAGAGAAGTCCGTCTGATGGGGCGTCTTCTCAACCTCGTTTAAATTATTTCACTCAGCTTTGATTGAGTGTGGTAACAACGGAGACAGAAGGATGCAAAATGCAGAGAGGGCGGAGAGCCTGGACCATCCTCCGTCCCCGCTCTGAGCAGTTGTATCAGCTCCAGGGGGAGAAAACAACAGTCAAAGTAAAAGAGGAATAAGTATTTATTTGCAAATATTGCAAATAATAAGTTTGCAGGACTGACCCTCTTTCCCTCTACGCCTGCCCAGCACAGAGCGAGACGGAGCTTCCTCCCTCTCTCATCTCGCCACGTATTTTGGTTCCTCTTAAATGAGCTACATTCCTCCAAAATGTCTTCCTTGCTTCAAGCTCTCCCGAGTCTTGCAGCCCGTTTTCTTTTGAGATCTGAGGCCCAGCGCGGACAATAGAGATTTGGGATTTTCACCCCTATGATTAGTGGGCAGGGGCAGAGGGGATTTTCCTCTGTGCTGGGAGAGGCACGGCTGGTCTTTTAATATTTCCCTCCCTTTCCAAAGCCGAGAGAAAGGCGATTTTTCTTTCCTTTAGATGTGAGCGAAGGCCCCCGCTCCTGCTACTCCTGGAGAATTAAATAGATAAATGGGCGGCGCTGTTGTTCACGCTTCACTATGCACAAAGCAACTTGCATTCAAAATTGGGCTCATGGCAGTTCGGCAACAGCCTCGCACAATAGCATCATTAGACACGCAGGGCCGGCTCGCAGGCGCAGAGGCTGCTCTGCAGCTGGAGTAGCCACCGGGCTCTTGCGATGTGGGCTTTTTTTATCTTTATAAAAATACATCTTTAAAAAAAAAATGTAGCGAAAGAAGATACAGTGTCTTTTTCTTAAAGGCTTGGGAAAGCATCCCTGTTCGAGAGCAGGGGGAAGAGAGGAGGGGATGGGATTTGTGGTGTCCGTACGCCCCCCATCTTTTGTGCTGGCTCTTTCTTGCAGGGAAATCCTCCATTTCCAGAGTACGGAGGGGAGCAAATACGAGACCTGTGTTTGCTAAGCCTTCACCCGACGTCCTCCTTGAAAATATTCCCCGGCAGGTTGCTAACGTAATGGTGAAGGTCTCCTAAGTCAGTAGGGAATGGAAGAAGATGTAATCCCTCTGCTTGCGTTGGGGCAGGGAAAGCGTTTGGGAAGGAGTTGCAGTGCCAAGGAGGATGGGGGCTTGATAAATCTCACAGATAGCCAGGATTGGTTCTGCTGGAGCTATCATCAGCCTGATTTGAGAGTGGTTTAGGTCTGGGTTTAATTGTCATGGTGGTCGTTGTGTTTTAAAAACAACCCTGACTTCTGCTGACCCGAGGGGAGATTCAATTTTATTCGTAAGTTGGAAAATTCGGTATGAAAATCAGCAGCTGTTGCCAGCACCAGGATGGAGCCGCTCTCAGAAGGGGTCGGCTCTGCCCATGGCTTGTTCTCTTGCGCTGGGCAAACCATTTGCCTCCCAGGCTTCACCTTCATCAGCTGTAATGGAGCTAACGAAGCTTGCCCTCCTTGGCAGGGGTGTCTGGGAGCCCAGGTACCGGAGGCATGTCCCCATTCAACTCTGGTTCCTTCTACTGTGTTAACTTTGAGGCATTTTAACCACGTGCCTGCATTGGAAGAGGTCTGAATTTAACAGGTTGGTGGCAGAAATGTGGAGAAAGGGTCTTGGCTTGTGGGCTGTTGTTTGCGAGCTGCCTGGCGTCAGTGTTGGTGAGGATGCTCAGCTCCTCCCGAGCATCCCCGTGTGTCAGAGCCAACCTGGGTAACTGTTTCCCCACGGGTAATTTAAAAGCAAAAAGCAATGTGATTGCGGAACTAACTGGGCTTCCCAAATACTCTCCCGACACCAGGCTTGGCATTGAACCTTTCAAGTCTTCTTCCTCCCCTTGTGCCTGCAGTTGATAATAATGTTTGTGTTTTAATGATTCTAACAGGCCTGGGATTTGTTTTGACATAACAAGTTAATGTTTTCTTTTTCTGTATCAAATCTAGGTCAATCTCCAGCTTAGCACTAATGCTGTACTGAGCAAAAAAGGATTGGCCACTAATGGTTTCAATTTAGTTTTTCATGGAGTAAAGAAAATTTCACTCGATATCTATTTTCATTTTGATTCCGTTGGCCTTTCCACAGGGCCTGTTAGGATGGAGGGAGTGTTTGCGCTTCGATTAGGGGAGACCCAGCAAACGTGTTTGCTAGAACAAATCCCCTGTGAATATGGATGAGGATAAGAGCCGCTGGTCACCTGTGCTGTGTCCGTAGGACGTGCCTTCGGGGACTGCATCCTGGTGAGGGTTAGGTGGTGGGAGATCCCAAGCATGGGATTCTCTTTAGGGAAGAGCCTCACCTGTCATCCAACCTCATCCTAGTTGAGGTCCTCCGTGATACAACATGGGGGAAGAAGAGATGAAGAGTAACTCCTCTGCCTCATGTGTCAGTGTGGCTGTAGCTCAGTCTGAACCTAGCCTTGACCAACGTCTTTGGGAGAAGGTGCACCCATGCCTGCAGCGTGGGTGGGCTGCTAGGACCATTCCTCATCTGCTGTGAGCCCATTTTATTTTGTTTTTCCCTGCCCTGCGCTGGTCTGTGTGTACCATGGCCAAAATCCAGGTGTGATGATAGCACAAGCTCGGAGACACCGTGGCTTGGAGCATCAATATGGAGCAATGAGCGTGCGCGTGATTTAGGTCTGATTTTACGGCTTGGTGACTACCCTGCGCTCACTGTGCGTGTGGACGGTACCGTGCTACACGTGGAGGTGGCAGAAGGAAGTTTAATGGGAACAGGGTGACGCTCACCCTGCCCGAGGACAGCAAGAAGGAGCCTGGGGCAGCACCAGTCCATCCGTTGGCACGTGGATGCTGCATTGCTGGACAACAGAGACCGCGGGCAGATGGATTAGAGGGTGCCTCCCCTCTTAGGAGCTCGCGGGTGAATATTGTGATTGCATGTATTTATTTTTAAAATGATTATGGCCATTAGCATAGAAATGAGATGCAGCTCCCTGGCTGCTGGCCAACCCCACCGGGGCTGGTGCGCGGCTCTGCTCCGTGGCAGCTCAAACAATAGCGCCCGGCTGCTCACGGGGGTCCTGGCGTTCGCTGCTGAAAGACAAGTGACAAACAGGAGCCAGCGCTCCTCTGTAGGTTTGTTACAGTCAGTTGGGACGTATATAAAAATCTCACGTGGGTCAGCAGTGATGTAGCCCCTCCGAGCGATGCCCCGTAAAGCAGTTGTGCTCCTATCCCTCCCCGCTCCTTACACCCGGTGATTTATTTCCAGGCTGAAAACAGCATCCCAGGTAATCACTCGCGTTCAAGTTTTGTTGCTGTTTTACAGGAGATGCTACAAAAGCTTTTGTCTCTGCCACTGTAAATAAACTCGTAAACCTGTGTTAAAAATAGCATTTTGTAGCTCGGTGCATGAATTTTTAATGCATCTTCTGCAAACCAGCTGGTCTTGGCAAGGGTCACAGTGTTTCCTAGGCATTTAACATAAAACTGTGCTTCAACGCCACATTACAGGGTCATTGAAGAGTAATATTTTACTTAACATCCTCATAACTGAATTATTTATAACTTCCCATGTTTTATTCATGATAAATATTAATACTAGTGTCTTTAAGAGTAGAGGTTATTGCTGCAGTTTTACCTATAAGAGGTGATATTATTGAAATAAAGGAACGGCAATGAATTCTGTAGCCAGCAGAGTGAAGTCTGTGCCAGGGCTGTTCTCATTCACACCTCCCTCTTCTTATCAACCCTGTCAGCCACCAAAAAACCTCAGCGCTGAGCATCTGTACGTTTGAAAGGAATTTTCCTGCAGGCATCTGAATCTCTGCTTCCCCCCCCCCCCCCCCCCCCCCCCTTATTAACGAGCTTTGTGTCATTCTCATTAATTTTTGGATTCATTTCTTGGTGAGAGTTCATAAGCTTTGGTTGCAAGATGCTCGCCCTGGCCTGGACCTCCGAATGGCAGCCTTGAGATATTCTGCAGGCTCCCTCGAGCTCTCCTGCTGCGGGCACCTCCGGACCCCCCGTTTTTTGAAGCACCCCCTGCCACCTCGGAAGGGGGATTGCCGGGTGTGGGAGACCCCCAGCAGCCTTTGGGCTCCCTCCCACATGGCTGAGTGCTCTGGGCCACGAGCAGTCTCATTTCAAGGCTAAATGCGTATGAATTGGGTAAATTGCCATCCCACCATCGCGCCCCATCTCTTACCAGAGAGGATATTTGCATTAGCTTTCATCTTGGGAAAGGGAAATATATTTGTGCATGATCTTTTGCCTTGTGCTGGTCCGTTCCCATCTGGCTGGAGCATTGCACGGCCACCTCCCGGTCCTGCTCCCGTCAGTGCATCCCGATGTGGGGCTGGCTGCCCATCCCACCCTCGCGGCCGCAAAACCTTCCCAACCCTCCGGCCGTGCGGGGCCGGGGCTTTGCTCCGCGTTACTCGATCGGCTTAACAAATCTGCAGTCAGCGGGTTGAGCACGGTGGTTGGGGGAGCGGTGCGGGTTAATGCAACACATATTTAATGTATGATGGCTAATGGCCATCTCCCATCTGCCTGAGCCCAACTGGAGTTTGCAGATGAATGATTAAGCTGCCCTGACACATAAGCAGCTTGTTCCTTAGCAGAGGTACATTCATTACACTTGACGCATGTAAAAGGGGACGAGGCTTTCTCGCTGGGGAGAGGGGTATTATCGGGCTGGGGTGGCAGAGCAGGAGGCTCTCTCGGAGTTTATTTTGTATGATAATGCGAGAGATCTTCCCGCGGATGCAGCACTATAAATGAATCATGAGCTAAATAACCACTGGGATGTTTATTAGCTTCGAATATGTTTATTGCAGAGTCAACAGGCAGCACCTTCCAATTAATTAATAGTAATAATTACTGTATTATTTATGTAGCTCTAACAGCATGCCAGAGTCTTTCCGCACAATGGTTACAGCTGTGGCTGTGCTGAAACCGGCTGGTCTGTGTTCATCCTGCGTGGGCACGCTGAGGTTTGTCATTCGCTGTCGGGTGGTCCCAGCCCCGCCAGCCTCGGTTCGCTGAGCTGCTGAGCTCTTGGCAGCTGCTCTTTCTATCGGCTGAAGCCTGTTGCTTCACAGCACGGGGATGTGACCGTTCCTTCTGCAGGGCTGGAAAGCAGAGTGTGCAGTGAGCTGGAGCACGTGCCAAACAGACGGAACTCAAGGGCTGTAAGTTTTACTAGGGTATCTGGGAGCTCTTTTGGTCAAGGTATTTAAACAAAATGAATTTAGTAGTCAAGCCATGCACATCAGGATATTTACAGCCGATAAGACGTTGGCAGCAACAGAAGGATAGACATCTCTTTTCTGATGTGAGCTTGGATCCAAAGCCTGCTGAAGCTGTTGAGAATGACCTCCGAGAAGTGCCAGTGCAGTGTCTGTGCGTCTCGCTGCCCCCGTAGACCTTGCTGTGGAGCCTGTGGGTCGTGGTTCACTGTCTCCTGTCCTGGTTGAGTCAATCAGTTCAACGTGCAGATGTATAGCAAGAACTTGCCACTAGTCTTGTTTCTCCAGGCAGGAGGTTAGGCTGTGAACCAACCTTCTGTTCTTGCATTACAATCCCATTTGCTGTCTCTGGGAAATCGGGGTGTTTCTAGGTCATGTGAAGTTGTTGGCAGTGGATCCCTTTTCACACGTGAATATTTTTGTCTCTCTTTGTGTCTTCCAGCGATGTCTGACTTCCACATCCACCCTCAGAACGCAGTGGTGGAGGAAGGTGGTGTAGCCAGATTCCAGTGCCAGATCCATGGCTTGCCTGAGCCGGTCATCCTCTGGCAAAAGAACCGCATGCCAGTCAACACAGACAACGAAAGGTAGGACATGTCCAAATGATGTCCTGCTGTCCTTTCTCCAGGTGGAAAACAGTGCCCAGGCTTGCTTTTGCTCTCACAGTTGTGCTAGGGGCTGAGGGTCTTGGCCAGCGTTTCTGCCATGGAGGACTCTTTCAGTTAATGTTGGGGGTTGTCTGGGCTCCTTCTGGCCAAACACCATGTAGAGATACTGCATCTCTCAGGAGAGGCAGATAAAGCCCGTTAGTTGATTTTGGAGGGGGCAAGGGCTTGCACTGACCTTCGCTGATCAGCCCTCCTCCTCCAGGTTTACTTTCCAGCATGAAGAGCCCACCCAGCAGTCCCAGCAGAGCCGGGGTAGCTTTGGCATCCATCATCCCTCTGTGGCTTCACTTTGTGCAACCCTTTCGGAGCCAGATCCTTGACTTAGGGTCTTCCACGTGGGTCCTGAACTCCTGCAAGCGCTGAATTACACCGGGGCTGCTAGCCTTTCCTTCCCGGGTGGACTCCCTTGTGTGTGGCAGCAGGGAAGCTCTGCAGAGAGCATCCCGCGGCGCCCTGGGCTGCCGTTTCCCATGCAATCCTCCTAAAGAGAAACCCCAGCTGCCCCCCTTCCCCAGCCTAGACCTGGGACGGCACGTCCTCGCTTCCTGTGTTTGACAGGCTGCTCCCTTCGTGTCGGAAACGTCCCTCATCACGGTTTGATCCTCCGAGCGGCGGCCGGGCCCGGCGGAGGACAGGTGGCAGGAAACGCGTGCTCCATGCCGGCAGCCTCCGGCGGTCCCAGCTGGGGCTCGGGAGCCGCACAACCGATGGTGGGAGACAATCGGTCGCAGCACACCTCGATTGCGAATTGACGTCCGTGCGTGGGGAATAGGCGAAACCAGGAAGCTGTAAATATTTTCCTGAAAGCCCCTATTCTTAAAAATGTCAGTTCTGCAGCAGAACGTGGTTGGGTTCTTTGGAGGCAGGAGAAAACACGAGGGCTGGAACAATGCCTGACCTTTTCAGCGTTACAGTGAACTTACAGCAGAAGGACCCAAGAGGCCCAACCCTGCCGTGGAAAACTGCAACTGCCAGGTTTTGGCTTTCCTTGTGTTTTTCATCTGAGCTTTTTTTAGCCCAGCACAGGGTTGATTCATTAAACTTGATCTCCTCTGAAGGCTCCTTATTCACACCAGTGCTAAACTGGGGATGTGGTAGAGCAGGGCGACTGGTCCGAGGTGGTATCAGCAGACATAAGAGGTGCAGAACTGGGCCTGACGCGTTGTGTGCATCCCGGTGAGATGTTGGAAGACAGGTGAAGTTCCCTTGAAGTCCCTCATGCATTTTTGCCCCTTTCCAGTCGAGCCCAGGGTCAGAGGTGTGGAGATGCTTAGAGATGTGGCAGGGACTTGAGCGTGACCAGGACTTCTATTCTCCAAGACTGAGGAGCTCCAAGACTGAGGAGCTCCAAGACTGAGGAGCCAAGACTTTTCTGCGAGACAGCCCCAAGCTGCGCTTGTCGCCGCTGCTTCTCTACTGGGGAAGGGAGCTTGCCCAAGCCCCGGAGAACGCGGGCTAGGAGCCGTTTCCCTACGTTCAGTGTCCTGATTTTGAACGGATTTGGCTTTTTGTAGGAGTGAAGTTACCGGGGAAGGTTTTTATTGTCAGCTCAGTAGATTAATCTCTGACACCACGGGCCGGGGTGATGAGGGTTGCTTCTCTAACTGAATTGGATTCCTGCATTAATCACGCTTTGTGCATTTCTGCGTATAAAGTGTATATAAATTTGTATGCCGAGTCTTGCACTTGGAGGCTTTGAAGGCAGAATAATAGCTTTGGAATTGAATCTTCTAATGCTGTGGGCAGATTGTTAACAAAAATGAAGGCTTCTTGTGGTATAATTCATCCAAAACAATGGGCATTTTAAAGTCCCAGAGAGATTGCAATCAACTTCGGGACGTGTAAAACTGATTGCTGTCACGCTGCCACCGCCACCGAGCCGCGCGTTTGGAACCCAGCGCGGGGAGCAGGTTATAGGCACTTAACCATATGCTGATATGGAAAAAGATATTCTTCATCTTCCAGACGGAAATGGATTATTAACTCATCACAGCGTAATGACTTACTACCAGCCAATTTAAACACACAGTTGCCAAGCAACCTGTAATGTATGTATACATATATGTGTGTACGCATGCATGATTTAAATGTACCTATGTTTTAAACACATAGAATATTTATGTATGCCTCCTCGCTATCTATTTTAAACATGCCTTTCCACGCATTTGGGGTTTTAAGGTTACGTGGATGAGCCGTGGAGCGCTCACCTCCCCTGATGCTTGTCCGTGGTCACTGTGCTGCACCTGATGAGTGATAACGCCCGCGTCAGCTGTGTTCACGTGCAAATACACTCCCAAAGCTTTTCCACAGATTAAATAAGAAGCGTCTACTTTGTAGCCTTCCAGCGAAAGTCATCCTTTCTCAAGGATGCATCAGAAGATAAAGGAAGGGAACATACTCCCTGTAAAAGAAGACCAGAGGCTCAAATATCCAAAAAAATAAAGAACTGACGCAGTGATGAGCGCGGGCTCAGCCTGCCGGGCGCTGCATCGCTCGGGTGGAATTGGCACCTCTGCACGGGAGCGGGGAGCCAGCCTGCCCCGCCTCCAGGGGTGTGCAGCCTGCTTTCACACCGTGTCCTTCTTTGCAAGTTTTTGTTTCTGCTGTTCTCTTCCCGCAGGTACACGCTGCTTCCCAAGGGTGTCCTCCAGATTACGGGACTGAGGGCAGAAGACAGTGGGATTTTTCACTGCGTTGCTACCAATATTGCTAATGTGAAGTTCAGCCGGGAGGCCAGACTCACCGTGTCAGGTTAGTACCGGTAAACGCTGTCCTGACTGTCTTTCCATCTTTTTCTTCCGGCTGCTGGTCTGGACCAGGACAGTTAAAGAGAGCTTCAGGCTGACAGCGCTGAGAAGCATCCCTCTGTCCAGCCACGGCGCCTTCCTTCTTCTGGGTTGTTATTAGTTCCTGCCAGATCAGTCCGTTTGATAGCAGATAAATCTGTCTCTCCGTCTTTAAATTAGCACCAGTTTCTGGGTAGAAGGAGGACGGTGAGAAAATGAGTTACAGCAGCTTTACATTAAATAAATTCTTTTGGAAATGTGGAAGATTCATCATTTCCTTATGAGACCTGCCCACTCTGGAAGTAATTGCAGCACACAGGGTGATCAATTATTTTTCTAATGGGGGAATTATGTTCTGTAGGCTGTTAGCATTGCATTGCGACCGAAGTGAGCTAACCTTTCTTTGGAAGACGAGACGGAGAAACCCTGAGCACCCCAGGCTGAATTTTGTCTTGGTTCTCCATCCACATTTGAAGTCAGTGGCTGAAACAGGTTTTCACCTCTGAAAGCTCCAGCTGAAGAAATGACGGTGCCTTATGGTCTCCTCTCCAAAAAAGGGGCCAAAATCACATTCTTGCTGTTTGGTTTCATGCTGCCGGAGGTAGGATGTGATGAAGCTATAAGGGCAAACCAAAGCAACCCACGTCCACGCTTTGCACGTGCACAAGTTTGGCCTGTTTGTGAAAGCACACAAAATGGCACGTGGAAGTGATGGCCTTGGGCACAGTGAAGGAAGGTTTAGGGTGCAAATACTCTGCCGCGTTTCCATAGCTGTGCTGCCCTCCGCTGACCTGCCCGTCGCCCATCCTCCGTTAGCTGTCCCTGTGGCACCCAAGCTGATCTCTTGGAGCCCCTTCCAGCAATAACTCATCAGCCAGTTTCCAAACCTGACGTCAGATTGTCACCTTCTAGCTAGGCTTTCTTCGTTTGTCAGTCTTTTTAATTTCGAACACCTCTGGCTTCAGAAGTCTCCCTCGATGTTTCAGTAGCTGCTCCTAGGATGAAGGAAGTGGGGAGTATTAAGTCAAATCATACGACCCAGCCCGATCAAGCAGCCAGGAGTGAACACCACCTTTGTGCCCTCTTCTTAGAAATGTCTTTGATACGCTCATCCTCCTTGTATGAAAACAGGACAGCTTGCTTCTCCTGGATTTCAGAGCATCTGTGGGTTACCTTCAGAGAGGATGAGTGCCAAAGAAGTAGTCACCTGCAAATTGTGGCTACGTCCTGCTGGCAGGGTAGCCTCTGAGATACAGGGCTCCATGCAGGTCAGAACCCCCCGAGATGCTGGGTGCCCACTGTGGTCCCCTGCGACGGCAGTGGTGATGCATCCGTGGCTCTTGTGCAGGGCACCGGCCTGGATCCCCTGTGGAAATGGAGATGACAGTTTTGGAGATAAGAGGCAAGGGAAATCTGCACAGGGCTGGTTGGATGTGTGTTTCTCTGTGAGCTTTTTTTATTTGCAGCAAAGGGTCTTCCCCCCCGTGAGCTGTGATCCTCCTGTCCATCAGATAACCATAATTGCTGGTCCTCGGTGGCTGGAGGCTTGCCAGCGTCCGCTCGTATCTCACAGCCTGCCTTCAGCCTCCGCAGCGGCTGCCTGGCCAGCGGTTCTGGAGTAGGAGACTTAACGCCTGTACCGAATGTCAGATTAGCCTCTGCCGACTGTAAAAAAGCAGAATGTGTGAGATGGAGTGAAGCTGAGGAAAGAGTGATGCTGTGTATATCGACTCTGATGGGGAAAGCAAGCAGGTTAACTGGTTCTGAAAGACCTGGGAGCTTTTGATGTCTGTTACTTATCTGTTTTCTTGATCTATGCGAACAGTAGCCACGTGGAGGGAAGAGAGAACAGTAAATTATCAATGTGGTGAAGTTCTTTGTGTCAATTTACTGGTCTGAGTTATTATTTCTCGCAGGGCAGAAAGTGCTAGTTGTTCTCATCTGACCATCCCTCATTTCAGATGGATATTTTCCAGGTTTCCTGTCTGTGAAACGTCTGTGGTTTTTCTCTTCCTTAAAGCAGTCAGATGATGAATACGGGCACCGTGTGTAAGTGCCTGTTGAAGGGCTCGGACCGTGCTTCAGTGGCCGCATGGCAGCAGAGCTGCCGTAACGGGACGTTTGCACGCTCTCAGCCCATGGAAAACCCGTCGCACTGGGTTAAACCTCAGTGAAAAAGGTTTGTGCTCGGTGGTGTTTGCTGAGAGCACACAAATATCTGTTAGAGCAGGACAGCGGGTATGTGCTAGCGTGTTAACCCTCGCTTTGGCACACCGGCAGAGGCTATGGAGTGCCGCGGAGGTAGCACAGGGACGTTGCTTCCCTGGTCTGGGTGTTGTATCAGTAAATACTGAACGAACATCAGTGCCGTTGTGCACGTATCATTAGGCGTGATGGGGTAAGCACTAATCTTGCAAATCTTTCCATCGCCTCCCTCTTACGTAGAGGGGTAAAGGGAATGGTGCTCTCTGCTCTTCATCGTGGCAGGAGGGTTCCCTCTCCTCTTAACGGGGCAGCAACTTCAGCCAATGCTTCACCCAGAGAAGCACCGGGTCCGCCTCACCGGGGTTTCTGAACCAAGCCCTGGCTGGAGAGGGAGACGGGAGAGGGTGGAGATGGGCTCTGGGAGCCGCTGCCCTGCAGGGCACTGCCATGGCCTGGCTGGAGAGGAGGAGGAGGGTGGCTGCCTGTGGGGGACGAAGGAGCCTGCTCGCAGCACTTTCCTTCCTCTCTCCGGCAGCGGTGGCAGGGCACCGGCAGCGAGCGGCATGGATATGTCTTCCAGCCCTACTGATTGATTATTTTCAAGTGCCTGCTTAGCGGAGATGCTCCCGAGGGGCTGCCTGCCTGCACTGACACCTTTTCAGCGCGAGCTGCGGCTCTCTCTGCTGCTGTCCTTTTGATCAAGATCTAAAAGCCCGTGCTGGCGACGCTCCCATCCCTGCGAGAGTGCCTGTCACTCCTGGCAGTGCCGGGGACCTCCCCGTCCTTGCCGCGATTGCTGCTGGCAGAGTCCCTGGGGACCATGTGCATCATTAGAGCCTTTTTCCCTTTCAAAACAACTCCCCCCCGCGTCGCCCTGAACCCTGTTGTGCTCCAGCAGCACTCGCCTGCCAGGAGTCCCTCGTTTTGTCGCTCCTTCCTTCCTGACCCTGCATCTTTCCTGGTTGGAGAAGGAAACCTCATCCCCGATGGTCGGGCACGTCAGCCCCTTTGCACGGTGCTGGCGTCTGACCGCCGCGTCCCTGCCGGGTCACCGTCCCTTCTGGGCCCGGAGCGTTGGGCGTTGGGCGATGGGCTCGGCAGCAGAGCTACGGGACCGTTACGTGGCCTTTGCAGGAGAAGGTGAGCAGCGGTGGAAACACCACTTCCAGAGCTGGGCAGGGTTTGGCCAAACTCAGGGAGCTGAGCCCACACCCGAAAACCTGAATGCCTACTTAGGACTCGGAGTGTAAATCAGAGAGTGTGATTTTTTTCTTATATTTTATTGTCAAAATAGAGCATTTTATAAATTCTGCTTTGGTCTCAGCTCCCATTTACGGATATTCTTGGGTGACCTTGGACAATTCATTCCATTTCTCTGTGTTTTGAAATATTGAAATCACTCTACAATACGATGATAATTTCGTATTATTCTAAGCGTGAACATTTAGTATTGTGATTTAGAACAATAAATCTACATGGGTTTTAAAGGCACTCCGAGGTACTGAGGGGAAGGTATTGTTTTTCAGATCTCTTGGGGTTAACCAGCCGGTCATATGAATTTATTGTGCATTCTGGTTCTCATAAAAAAATCTGCATTTTATGGCTTGCAGTGAAATGCGTTTAGTGAGAAAGTCAGCTCTTAAGTCACACTGACACGGTGATTTTTCTTGGATTTTGCCCATTTAGACACAACCTCTGAGTTGCTTTATCACTCCCCGTTTAGCCCCTGTAGGAATGATTAACAAACGAGCCGCTCTGATCTGGGCTTGCCCTTGGACCGCCGCGAAATCCCCCTGCTAACGCCCCGACTTCAGCCCCTGAACTGCTGGGAGAGGGTAACGCTAAAAAGTGCAGGAAGAAAAGAATTTTTTTTTTCTTGGAGAAATGCCCTTGCAGATAGTTTGTGGTGGATCGCTTCTCTGTACCAAGCTTTTTTGGACATCAGAAAGTCCGTGTACAGGCGTCACGTGGGATGGTCCCTCCAGCAAAGCCCAGCCCAGGCAGAGCTCAGCTCCCCAGCCCTCCCTGTGCCCCTCTCCTGCTCGGGGGCAGGCGACCAGCCCGAGTATTTCTCTCCGCAGGTGCACGGAGCCTTTTTGCCAGCAGCAGCTGTCAGATTGTTGAAATTCCTTAAACGCTGCTTGACCTCAGCATTTCTGGAGTAAAACCCAGCTCTCGTCGGAAATGGGGAGAAGACTAATGCAGAGATTATCAGTGTTCCTATTTGCTTATGGAGAACTGAGAGTATCTCCTGGTTTTCCTCTGCTGCTCCCACCAAATGGGAATGAAGGCTGAAGGGAGCTTTGGCCCAGGGATCAGGCACTTTTTGGGGACTCAGGAGATGCGGGTTCAGCTGTGGTGTACCTGACACAGGAGGATGTTTTTGTCCCGTGGTCTCCTCCTGTCTGGTGGAATGTGGTTTCTTTTCCTTGTCCTGTGTCTGTCTGGTTTCCAGAGTCCTTGTGCCAGGGCTTTATTTTATTATGGGTCTGTGCATCGTCTTGTACGATGGGTTTCATTCTTGCTTGCTGCCACTTGGTGCTACCGTAGTGCAAATAAACGATCAGCGATTGCATTGTGAGCAAGGATTGTATCACGATTGTATCGGAGCAACGGGATGCATCCTCTCCCTGCACCCAGTTACACCGGAGCGGGCCAGGACAGGGGTGCTGTAAAAGGCAGGGGAATGACCACCCTGCGGGCTGCAGTCATCAGAGGAGTTTCCTTGAGTCTCCTCTCAAAAAGATCCTCGGCAGGAGTCAGGGCTGGCACCTCCATTGCTCTCCGTGTCCCAGGACAGGGTTTTTGGAGCAAACGACACCAGCAGCAAGAGAGGGTGCCCGCAGAGAGGCAGATTTAGGCATTGTGGACGGCATGGATTACTTTATGGCTTGAGATGCTGAAAGATAAAGCAACTCCTTCATTTCTTTGCATTCCTGTCTGCGCAAGCGGTCCTGCAGCTCGTGTCCTCCCATGTTTTTCCTGCACACCTGCTCGCCGCAGTTCACAGCGCGGTTCCTTCTTGGTGCTGCCCAGGTCTGGGTGTTAACAGGGCTGCTTGCGGCTGGGTCGGTTGGCTGAGGGGTTTTCCTCAGGAATATCAGCGCACACTTAAAGCACGTTCAGGCAGTGTGACTGTCATGCAAACGTTGCGCTGCTTGTGTTTCAAGTACATCTCAAATTTATTGAGGATTACACCAGCCACATCATTTGTGCTTAGAGGGTGCATGAAGCCCTCGGTGTTGCCGTTAAACAAGAGAGAATCGGATGCCTTTTAACAGTGATGCTGTCCTTGCAGGCTCCCACTCCACCGTTTACAAGGACCCCATGATTCTCGTCGGTCCGGAGAACCTCACGCTGACGGTGCACCAGACCGCTGTGCTGGAGTGCATCGCGACGGGCAATCCCCGGCCCATCGTCTCCTGGAGCCGCCTAGGTAAGCCCCGGGACCGACCGGGATTCCCTCCTCCTCCTCTCCGTTGCCTTCGCGTGGGAACTGGGTAGGTGCCACTGACTGTTTTATGCCGCAAGTGATTCACCCTTTCCCTTCCCACTGAAGTTAATTGTAGGCTTGAAGTGCTTTTTATCCTCATGTCTACACTTTGTTTTTTCTCTCTGCCAAGATCCTGTTTTTACCTGTTAGAGAAGTGGGTTGGTTAAACCTGTAGATGTTTCATGAAAGGTGATAATTTTCTTTCCTCGAGTGACAGCATCTTCTTCAGCTGCATCAAAAACATCACCACTGTTGGCCCAGAGAAGCAAAATCATACACAAACACATCTTTCACATAAAACAGACTTGAAAGAAGCTTACTGCCTGTTCAGGGAGTTTTAAATAAATTTTGAGGGGAAGAGAATGTTTAAAGTAGCGTGTCTGAAGCTCTGAAAAAACAAATGCTTGCTGCTGGGGTCTGTGCTATATTTTTTAATCAGCATGGAAACCAGAGCCAGTGTCTGATGGCATCATACAAGCGAGGAAGAGCAAAGTGCCGTGTTTCTCCCAGTCTGAAAGCAAGGGTTATTTTAGGCTCTAATTTTGTGTTAGTAGCGCGGAAACTATTTTACTCAGAGCGACATTTCCATTGCCCTCCAGAAATCTGTGCTGAGCAAAGAGCTGATGGCTTTTCTTTTATCTTCCGGAGCTTGTAACTCCGCACTGTGGGGTTGGGTTCGGTTAGTATTTCCCAAGCCCGTGTGGTCTGCGAGGTCACGTCATTTTTGGGATGCTAATCTCCCCGAGCCCCCCGAGGTGGCTGTGAAGCACAAACCGGGATAATCCTGTCTCATGCTGCTGTGCTGGCTGTGGGACTTCATCCCCGCGGCTCTCCAAGGGTCAGGGTCCAGCTCACGCGAAGGGCGACTTCCCACTCCAGCGCCGTCAGCCCGGGGACGAGGACACGTATCCAGCATCAATCGCACAATTTTCCCATGTTTGCCCTCCTGCTTGCATCCTCTGGTGGCTTGTAAAATCAGCTTGTGGCTGCCACTAACTGGGTTTTTTGTTCCTCCAGACCCATAACCATCAGATTGATGCTGTTTTAAAAATTCCCCAGCTACGCTGTATCACTGTTTTGGTTCTCTTGGACACAAGGCGGCTCTACGTTAGCGCTCAACTATAATAAACTACTTTATAATTGCCTTAATTATAAGTGCTTATTACCTTCTTCAAAACACTTGTCTCTATAGAGCAAGTGCAATAATGAAGATGTAATAGCTTCGTGCAACGTTTGTCTGGATGGTCTGAGCTCGGCATTGCCTTCCACCAAAAATAAATACCCTCTCCACGCTGCTTTGCAGCACAGCAGCAGAATTAGAGCTGCGGAACGGGAAAGAGATCCCGTTATTTTCCCTCCCCTTCAGCGGGAACGTTTCCTGTCCAAAGCATCACAAGATCTTGCTTAGTGTTACACCGATCTCGACAGCGATGTGGCGTGCAGGCTCTCTGATGAGTCGGTGGGTTTGTCGTCGCTTTGTAGCCATTTCGGAAGCGCTTTCATGGCTCCGTGTCTGTGTGATGAGGAGGAGGGAGAGAGGTTTTCGCTGGACGGGGAGGTCCTCCGAGCATCTGTGGTCTGTACGTGTGGCTTCCTCCCGTGTGAGGGTCTTCTTCCTGAAGTTCCTCCTACAGGGCTGGTTTAGCTTAAATAACCAGTTAATTTACTCAACTTAGAAAAAACCCCACTTTTAATCCACTCCCAGAAATAAAAAAATCCGTGGCCACAAAGTCTGAGAGAGATGCAGCTGACTTAGGAACAGGCCTGACTTAATTTAAACAGAAGTCAGTTATATGTGAACACCTTTCTTGCCCGGTGGAAATGAGGAAGAGTCGCGGCATTGCCGTTATGCCGGGTCTTTGCACGGGGCGTGATGCCGTTGCGGAGCGTCTCTCTGAACCCCTTCGCTCACGGTTTTGATGTTGTGGCATTTCTTCTGTCAGAAAAGGAGCGAAAGAACAATTTTGCTTTTCCAGCTTTCCGGTGCAGGGGAAAGCAAGCCGTAAACAACGTTTGCACTTTTTGCTTTGGCTTTGCTAAAACCTGGCTGGTTTTCAGTGGGAAAGGCAGCTATATTTCGCTTGACGGAAAACATTCAAATTCTGGGCCAGTTTTTAAGTGTCACGCAATCAATTTTGAATTTAATTTCCTTGGGAATATGTTGTAGCCCCTGACCACAAACAGAATTCCTGTGTCTCGCCGTGCATGAAATGTCAACATTCATTAGAGAGCAGGCTCTGAGAGAAATGTAAAATCATTAAGGGTTTGTTCAGGGAAGATCGGGCTTTTCCTTTCAGAGCCACACACTTCAGGCTCGGACCTGTATGTGTGCACAAATGAATATCCTGGGCACTTACTGCAAAGCCTTTTGAATGAATGACGATTTTAATGTATCCTTACCCTTTAACTGACAGGCCACTGAGCTGGCCTCCATAAAAGGTACCAAGGCGGAATAATAAACTATTTAGAGAGATACAGAAAAGTGAGGCGAGAAAGAAAAGACAGTGATTATCTGATAGCGTTATACAGAAGTTGTCAGAAAGGGTCGCACAATGGGAAGGAAATTACTAAAGAGGGAGCCATTCAAGAAGTAAACTATACAACAATTGTAGGAGCCAATTAATTGGTAACTTATTGGACACAGAAGCTTGCAATAGATGGCTGACTGGTTGACAGGAGCACCGTTCCCGTAAGTGTTTAGAAATAATAGAGTAAATTTCACCACTTCACATACTGAATAGTCAACTGTTGCAATGTACTCTAAATATGCTAATCCACGGTGCCCGGTGTCCGCCGGAGCAGGAGACCCATGTGTCTAAAAAGTGGAAGGCTACTATGGCACAATACAAAGAATTCACAAAAGACCTAAATGATCAACATTAGAAAGTTGTTACTTTCTTTCTACTCGCTACTTATAAAAGAAAGGCGTTCGTGTTGTTGCATATTCATCTCGCCTGGCACGTTTTAACGGGTCTCCGTAATTGGTGCCGGTGTGCCAATCACTTGGTTAGCAGGCAGAGAATGGACTCCAGAAAGCATCACATACACCTTGGAAAAATAAATAATGTGGCTCCCAAACTGCAGGCGTCTTTCCTCCACGCTTCACCCCAATGGGGAACCTGGAAGCCTCTACTTGTCCATAGCCAGAGTGTCTTCTGGGAGCGTCTCCCATTTGGAGAACGGTCTCCTTTATTAATCGGTTGCCTGGCTGCTCTTCACAACCAGCTGAACCTCCCCCTTCTGCCCTCATCAGTTGAGGATGGACAGAGAGAATCCGTCAGACATTTCCACCCGGACTGGCTTGTTTTCAGCCCTCACATTTTCTGCTTTTGAGTCCATAAAAAGAAGTAGAAGGTCATGTTAAATGAGCAGCAGTTTCAAGCCTGCGTGGGTCCCGAGAGCTTTGGGAACGGAGCAAGTGTTAGCTTTTGCGGTCTTTCAGATCTCCTCCATGGAGAGGTGACTTGGTGATGGCAAGTGATGCCAGGAAGGTGGGTTTTCAGGGTTTGGATCCCTTGATCCAAGCCACTCTTCAGGTCTCCATGTAAGGGAAACAGGGTTAGAATAGATAGCAACCTTTGCAAAGCAGGTGTGAGACATGAGTCCCTCTGCACAGCACTTCTGCAAAGTGCTGAGCTTTCAGGATGCAAGGAATTTCTTGTGTAAATACTCTGTATTATTTATATGTGTTGTCAGTGTTTCTAAGTTGGACTTGGTCTTAGCTGAAGACCTTCTGACTGATCACAGGACGGCTCAGGTTGAGTGAGGCACAGGAGAGTGAGAAGGATGGAGCAGGCTGGGAAAGTAGAGTTATTGCTCTAGAAACCCTTTTCAGGGCTCTTTGGAAGGGAGGAGTTGAGTGAGAGGCGTACGGGATGATCTGGCACGGTGATCTTTGCTGGCTGTTAGAGGTGGCCACACTCTCTGAATCAAATGGCAGATCCCCCGAGGTTTCTGAGCTTGGAGAGCTTCGTTCTTCAGGGAAATGAAAGATGCTTGGTTGACAGGAGGGGTTTCCTCAGAGCACCACACCTCTAATTAATCGTTGGAGCTAGAGGGATAACGGAGGACCTGTCGATGCTGGTATTTGGACTGTGTGGACTACCTGCTGCAGGCTGGGTCTTTGCATGCTTAAATTATGTAACACGTTATAAATAATACTGTAAAACTACTGACATTCGAGTCACATTTCTGTGGTATTTCTTAAGGCGGTGATGTGATGAAGCATCCAGGTATGGCCACTTCGCATCTTTCACTGGTCCCGGCCCTCCCTCGAGAGAGGGATTTGATTTTGACGCCTATTGTAACTATGGACTTCCAAAAGGTCTAATTTAAAAGATGAAATCAAGTTCAATTTGAATTTAATTCAGACCTCTCTACGCTTCAGTTCAAATGATGTTTGAACGGAATAGTTCCTTCTTATTGCTCATTAAATGTGGGACAGGTCATGTTTTACTGTCCTTTTTATGACTGAGCCATTTACTGCTGCAGTGGCTTGGCCAGCTATGTGATCATTTAATCATTTAATGACATTGTTTTTCTCTCTCTAAAAGACTTGAGCATTTTTCTTTGCAATGCAAATAATGAAGTGGCCTGGCATTGCCTGCCTAATGAAGCAAGGAAACCTTTAAGCTTAAAAATTTCCTGAAAAACAGTATATAAAGAGCATGGCAGGAGATACGTTTGTGAAGCGCTTCGTAGCTTTCAGTCCACGTTTTGCCGGTGTTTCCTAGCCGTTAATCTGAACTGGGATCCCTCACTCCCATGTCCCAGGCTTGCGGGCTGATGAACGTGCGCTGCTCTCACTAACGCTGCCGGAGACGCTTGCTGTGTCCCATCGCGTGCCTTTCTGTGGGGATCCGAGGGCTTGCTGGGCAGCAGATTGCAACGTGGCATTTCTGGGTTGACGGTTAATTTGTCCTTCTCCTTGAGTGCTGCTTTGCCTTCATGTTTTCCCAATCTATTCCCGAAGCTGTTGGTTATGAATGGCCCAAATCCTTGGAATAGTCTTTATTATGCAAAGCATGATATTACATCTAAAGCATATGATTGCAAGATAACTTTTAACTAGCCCTGCATGCCTGTGATAGGTTAACGGTTGGACTCGACGATCTTGGAGGTCTCTTCCAACCAAAACGATTCTATGATTCTATGAAGCATGAAGCCTGACCGACATCAGGCATGAGCCAGATCTCGGTCAGGGGCCCATGCTGGTGTACAGCAGAGGCTATGAAGGAAATCCTTGGGGATAATGGGGTGTTTCGGGGTGACTGCAGCAGCCCCATGACAGCTTGTGTTTCCCTCTGTGTTTTCCATGAAGGTTTCCCGTTGCTGGATTACACCAGATGCAGCCGCTGAAGTGGTTGTGTGGCATGAATGTTTGTAAGCAGCCTAAGTCTGAGGTTCTTCAGCACTAAAGGTCCCTGGAAACCATTCTGCCCACTGGATGATGATAAATTTTGAAGCAGGTTGGAGGGCAGTTACCTAGCATCACTTGGGAGGTGGCCAGCAGGAATGGAAACCAGCTAGAGCATCTGCGGTCTTTCCCCATGACCCATTGCTTCCTACAGAGCAGTTCTGGTTTTATTTGGCTTCTTCCATTTCCTTAACAAGATTATGGCACAGACCAGCAGAACTTCCAGGAGGCATTTTTCAGACGAATTTTTCCTTTTACTAGCCACAACTTTGAAGCACAAGACCCAAGCTCTTCTGCTGTTGTGGAGCACACACGTATGGAGGGCTCGTGGGATGGTCAGGTGGGGAGATCACCAAGGCTGGTTCTTGCTTCTCCCATTTCTGTAGGTTCTTTAAACTCCTCCATGGGCAAGGGCAAGAGAGGAGCTGGATTCCTGTTTCCCATCTGATGGAAGCGTGCACCCTTTAACTGCTCCTCCAGTAAAACTGCTCCCCTGCCTCGCCCCTCTGCTCAGACACCCTGACACATGCTAGGACTGATTTAGAGCTGCCTTTGTCAGACAGTGTCTTAAAACACAAACCAACGAAACAATAAAAAGCAATAGCCTGATACTAATGAAACACATTGTAATTAGAGCTGGCTGGGAATTTTCCAGTGAAAACAGGCTTTGTTGGAAAAAGGTGAATTCCCTGATACTGAACTGTTTCACGTTAAGCGCTTCAATTTTGGAGACCTTGTGCTGGAGCCCAGGCATGTTTTTTGGGAAACATCGCTGCTCTCCTGCCAGCCTGCCTCAGGCCCAGCACTCAGGATGGAGGCAGCCCTTTCCAGTTGCCCTTCCAAGCCAGAGCAGCTGAGCAGATCTAGCCACCAGCTCAGAGTTTGGCTCCTTGGCCCTGAGCTATTGTGTGTTCAAGAGCTACGGAATCGAAAACCCAGTGTTCGCATAGTTTCTGAAGCCACACAAGTCCATCAAGGGTTAGCAGGCAAAAAGGCATAACTTCTGGCTCAGGAAATCCCCAAGTCATAAATTGCTGGTGGCTGGGAGAGTGCATCAGGGAAGCACTGCTGTAGGTTGGCTGATCTTCTTCCCAGAGTGTCTCTGTTGGAAACAGGCTGTTGAGCTGGTTGGATCTTTGGTCAGTCTAATGTAAGAACCCAGGCAATGGCTCCCAGAAGCTGATATGGTTTAAGTTGGTTTAACCAGTCTATTGAGCAGTGTTCTGGGTTCTTCACCTTAATCTGAACACGTGGTTGAAAGCTTTCACATTTCCTCTGATGGTGCCTTCGTTTTTCAAGCAGCACGAAGTGTGGTTTTGGGCAAATACATAAATGAGGATCCTGGTTTTCTCCAGAAGGCAGTTCTA
The DNA here is from genome assembly GCA_009819775.1 of Phoenicopterus ruber ruber. Taxonomy (NCBI): domain Eukaryota; kingdom Metazoa; phylum Chordata; class Aves; order Phoenicopteriformes; family Phoenicopteridae; genus Phoenicopterus; species Phoenicopterus ruber. The sequence continues at coordinate 3,591,710 of CM020225.1, forward strand.
CTAAGAGCCTCAGCTAAACCCCATTGACTTTACTTGGCAAATCCCAGTAACAGAGCATGGCACCGCTCCATATGTGCTTAGATTGGACCTCACTGGGGCCTGTGCCCTGGAGAACCTCAATCAAAGGTCCAGCACGTGACTCTTATCCTTTTCCCCTTCTTTCAGACGGCCGCCCAATTGGCGTGGAGGGGATCCAGGTGCTGGGGACGGGAAATCTCATGATCTCGGACCTCACCGTGCAGCATTCTGGCATCTACGTGTGCGCCGCGAACAAACCCGGCACTCGGGTGCGAAGGACCGCGCAGGGCAGGCTCGTTGTACAAGGTGAGCAGACCTGAGGCTTGGGGAGCGGTGAGGGCCACTTCGCTGTGCCCTCTGCACAGGCTCTGCCTGTCGCCTGGGTACTGTGATGGGTTGGGTTGGACAGATGCTGACTTTGCTTCTCTGCTGGTATCAGACAAAGGGCTTCTTTTCTAGAAACATGGTTTTCCAGGTGGGTGTATGTCTCTGTGTCCCACACAGGTGAGTAGCAACCAGGTATCATTCAACTGAGGCCTCAGCTACATGGGTTGCAATGGTTTCCCACCCCATCACACGCATTTATTTGGCTTAATAGACACCACTTGTTACTTGTTATCATACTTGTACATCTCAGCAGAAATCCTGGGCTGAATTAATCAGCCAAATTTGTCTCTCACCCCTGCATGGTCCTTAGTGATATGGGGACATGGGCACTGTTCTCATACTGGACCCCTCTGCGTGACAGATGTCGCTCCTGCAGTGATATCCAAGAGTAGGTGTCACTCACAGAGTATTACTGTCCAACTGACATGGCACAAGTAAGGCTAAAGCCATTTCCAAAAACTCAGTGAGACTGTTTTCTTTAGCAGTCGACACTGCATCCGAGCCCCTTGCCACGACGTGGGTAAAGCACCCTTGGAGGGCCATGCCCAGGAGATGCAGGTTGCTCCCCTTCCCCGCAGCAACTGTCCTGAAATGCCACTTTTAAAGGGTGATCCAGCCCAGAGTAGAGATCAGCACTGAAGAAACCAAACAAATCCCCTCCACAGGCTCCGCACGGCCAGTCTCCATGGTGAGGGGAACCAGGCAAGTATTTCAGAAGGCAAACCCAGCTGGCAGCGTGCTCTGAATGGCAGTAATCCACCCCTGATTACAGGCACTCACCTCCTCTTCAAGCTAGTCCACTTAAAGCATCTCACGCTCTCATCAGTTCACTCATTAACTATTGACTGATGATATCCTGAATCTAAAATTATACACCTCCTGCCGGAGCGAGCTAATTGAACCTTTCATGCTGGTGATGGGGAAAGTGCCCTGCTCCAGCCTTGATGCTCACCTGACAGGTCCCGGGAGTCGCTGGTGGTGATCCGGCACCGCAGCAGCCGTGGTCCCTGGGTGCTGGCATCCCTTTTCCCCTTTGCCTTGGGAACGGCGAGGAGCAGTGTAGAAAGGGTGCTTGTACAGGGCTGCTCGTGCCTCCCGAGTCCCAGGTGCTGATCAGAGGTGAGAGGAGGTGAAAACTTGCCGTTTCTTTTGCTGTTGGATTTCTGGGTGAGCAATGCAACGAGGGGGCCTCCCAGCTGGCTGCGGGTGGGCACACCTGTGAGTCCCCTTATTAAGCAACACCAACCCAGGCATTGAGAACAACCTCACTGTTCTGATACAAACCCTTCAGAGCTGCTGCAGGACAGCTCTGCACATGGTGCGTGTAGCAGGTGTCTACTAAACCCAAACACAAAGCTGTTGTCCAGGAGGCAGGCAGGCAGAGCCAAAAGAAATTACTTGGGAAATCTATGAAGTTGTAAAAATACAGCTATTGAATACTGTTGACTGCTCCTGTTAGCAACCGGGAAAGGTAACACAGCTTCTCATTGCTACAGATTGGCAGTTTTCAGTCTCTTTGGAGGTTTGCACATCAGCTCCTGAGCAGCTGGTCTAGCGCTGGAGTTCATCTGGGGTAGATTTGCTGTGGATTTTCACCCAGGGAACCAAGATGGGAGTTTGTCCCTGAAATGGTCATCGCAGGGCCATCAGAGCCCAGGCTCGCTGTGGAAGGGGGATGCGCCCGCATTCAGCATTAGCAGAGAAGTGGGCAGTGGGATGGAGAAGCGTGGCCAGTGTGCTCGTGGCGTAGCCCTTAGACATGAGCCGCAGTGTCCAGGACCCCAACCCGTGTTGTCCATCCATAAAACGCTTCATGTTTTCTGTGGGGCTGTCCTTCCCCAGGGAAGTGAATGGCAGACCCTGGCCAGGCAGCTGGACTCATCCCAGGTTTGCTCACCCTCCCTCTGGAAGCAGCTTTTCCTTCCTCTGAATCTCATTTTGCCTGAATTTTCCAGCTGAGAGGTACAAATGATTGCTGTTCAGGTTTGTCTGGGAAGAAAACACCGATAATGACTGACATGGGAGACTGTGGGTTTTATCTTTGTCAAGATGTCAGCGATGCAAATTACATCCGTAAAGAGAATAAAAGCAAAGAGCGGGCTATCAAAAGCCTGCTTGGAGAGGAAGTTAGCGCGGGGCTAGGACAATACAGCGTCCTCAAAGCGCGCCAGGCCAGGTACTTGCTGCCTTTATGCAGGGGCCCTTGAAGTGCCTGGAGGCACAAATTAACTTGCCCCTCGTCTTTTGAAGGGTTTTATAGGTGGGAAACTGGGGGAGAAGGGGCGATGTTTCCTGTTGTAAGGCAGGGAGTTTGCGGGAGGTTGGGACTGAGACCACCTCCACCCTCCTGCTGCCAGCGCTGGTCCTCGTCCCCATCACAGCAGCCGCGTGGGCAGAGGTGTCCCGGCGCAGGGCTCTGCTCTTGCCCCAGCGGTAATGTCCTTTCGCGTTGCAAGCTCGCCTTCAGATCATCTAACGCCGTCTTATTATCTTCCTGGGAATTCCTCCTCCCTTCAGAGGAGAAGGCGTCAGTCCCCCGCTCCCTCCCTCCCTGCCCTCCCCTGGCCATTTAGGCTCCTTTGATCTCTTTTGTAAGGGTCTCACACAAGAAAGTTTCCATTTTCTCTTCAGATCCCGGCGCAGCCATTTGAATATTGCTTTGTGCCGGGCTGCGAATGAAAGTCTCACGGGGGGAGTTGTCGAAGGGCCGAATGCATCGGCGGCTGAAACGGAGGGTGCGCGTGCGTGTGGTGCAAGGGAAGAGCAGGCTTCGGTGGCAAGGAAAAAAAAAAAAATATCAAAGCGCTTTCGCTCTACCTCCTGTGCAATCTTTTGTGCTTTATTATGTGTTTGGTGTCATAACAAACTGATGGGCTGTGAATGGCCAGATGGTCACCAGTGTTCTCCACTCCACGCTTCATTTCCTCCTGAAAGCTATGCAGAAAAATGAGATCCCATTTCATAAATGAGTGCCCATCTTAAGGACATGTTTTTGAAGGCTCTGCTGACAATGACTGCCTTGTTTGCCTTGCTTTCTGCCGGCAGAACCGGGCAGCGCTCCTTGGTCCAGCAGATCCGGCCACCGCTGCGTTTCCTGATGTTTCTTCCGTCGTTCTTGCTTGCTGACGTTGCAAGCCTTGGCTGCAGGGTTGAACTCGGCAGCAGATGTATCGCGATTGCCGTGTTTAGGCTTGGCTCTGTGGTACTTGGTTTGTCCTCGAGTTTAGCCCTAAATCATGCTGCAAAACCAGCTTCGGTACCTGCTGCGTGGATCAGTGTGCCCCGTGGAGCAGTCCCCTTCCTGCCCACATTTTCCTTCTGAAGAAAAGCCACCGCGCAGGGACAGGCCGGCACTCGGATCTCGTCCGTTGGGATGCTGGAGTGAGCTGGGGTGCCTGAGCCCTCCGGAGCATCCTCCCAGGAGCACGTCGGTAGGTCACGTGGAAACGTGTCCCACTGCTGCGGAGCTCCAGCCTGCACCTTGCCGGGACAAGAAGCTCATGATGCCCACTGAGGGCCGATGGACAGCCTCCAGGACAGCCTGCTTGAGTGGTCTCTGCCTGTTTCCCAGGGGACATGGTCACGGTTTCCATCTTTGGCCCTAGCAATCCCACCAGCTCTACAACTTAGTTACTCACATAAGCATCTGGGCATCCTCTGAGGTCAGTGGGGAGAAGCCAAGTGGGCAGCAGTCCTCTGTCTTAAATCTCCTGTCATCTGATGCTGTGCTTGACTGACTTCTCCGTTGACCTGTCTTCTCCTTTATACCCTTATTGTAGGTTCTGGTAGCCTAATTTATGAGGTTTTGTTGTTTCCATGTTATTCTTCCTTCTCCTCGCCCCAGCCTCCCTGCCTCACCTTGCCGCTCTGGCTACTTGAGGATTGATGACTGCTTCGTACTGAGGAGCAAGGGGCAAGGATTCGTCTGGCACCGGTGCATCGGCCGTCAGTGCTCCCCAATCCTTAGAAGAGCCCTTCTCGGTGAGCTGTCGGGCGCTGCAATAAGCACCACGCCGCAAACTCACGGCAAGGGCAGCAAAGCTCCCCGTTATCTGGCGGGGGGCTGGTGGCTCGTCACTGCTGAGATGAGGTGTCCCCAAAGAGATGGAGCCAGCCTGGGTCTCCCGTTACAACCCGCTGTTACAGTGCATCTTCGTGCTATCACAGTTTGTTGAGCACAGTAAAAGCTATCAAAGCCCTTCGTGAATGATTCTGGGGGTGGTATTAAGCGTTATTGCATTTTGATACCAATGTCACGCCTTTAAATATTCATTAAAACTGCATGATCCCCTCCCTCCCATTAAGTCCTGAATAATCAACGCTCTGGTTTCTTCATACTTCACAAGCCAGGGCTGGATCCTGCCCGCTGCTCCTCACCGGGTTTGAATCCCCTGCTCTTAACAGCGATCTTCATTAATATCTTCGTTAAGATCTTCGCGGAGGGCTAACAAACGCTTCCTCTCACCGCCTGCGATGGCCTTTTGGCATGTAGGGTGGAAGGGGGAGAGGCGTTCAGGCCGCTGCGCCTCCATGCAGGGCGAGATGAGCACTGACAAGATGCTCTATTAATTAGGAGTGACGAGGTGGGTGGAGGGCTGGCAGCAGGCAGGGCTTGGCTGAAGGCCGGGCTTGGCTGAAGGCCGGGCTTGGCTGAAGGCCGGGCTTTGCTTCTGCTCCTTTCGCGCTAACCCAGGACCAGGGGTGGCAAACTCTCGGTTCCTGTTGAAATCATTTGAAAGGGCAGGGAGAGGACCCGGGGGGAGGAGAACTGATGTTCTTCTGTCCAGGAAAGGAGCCTTCGCCCCGGATCACGCACCAGCAGCCATCCCAGGGCACCCTGCCTGGAGATGCTGGTATGAACACCGACCGGGTCGGGTGCACCCTGGTCCGGGGTAGCGGAGGGGCATCTCCTTGCAGCAGTGCCTGTCCCCATGTTAAGATCCTGGTGGCGCCCAGACTATGTTCTTTCTCTGATGCTGTCAGAAACTGGTGATGGGAACAAGGAGCCTTTTAACTCCATGGGTTTCTACTACAGCCTGGGCCCTTTTACTGCTACAGCTCCCCACTGCTGCTCCTTTTGCACCAAAAAGAGGAGGGTGAGACCTGAACGGGACAGAGCAATGCCTGGAGAAAGCCAGGAGGAGCAGGAACAGCAGAAGCGCATCCCATGTCTTGCAGCGAGGGAAGCCACCGAGCAGGGACAGCTCAGCACAGCGGAGGTGGGAGCTGCTCGAAGGAGTGGCTGCCTCCTCCCCAGAGACTTTAAGCAAGTTAAACAGGGGCTGGGGTTTTGATCTGGTTGTGTTTAGCGAGACAGCGAAGAGGAGGGACGGCGGAGGGGAGCAGGGACCCGAGGAACCCGAGGGGCCGTGGTCCTGAATAGCATCGCTGGCGCCGAGCCAGCGGCCGCAGCTGCACGTTCGTTACCCCCGAGTCACACGCGACACCGCTCCAATTACTCCCTCTTGACACGGGCTAATAAGGGAGGATAAGGAGAGCCGGCAATTCCAGAAGGGTTACGCCGGATGCCTCTTTCCGTATTTAAACTTTGCTTCTGCTGGAACAAACGGCGGGTTTGAGGTTTGGTGAAGCGGAGGGGGGAGGCAGAGGCAAAGAGCCAAGCGGCAGGATCTTTAATGAAGCTGCGGCGAGGAGCTGGAAGGTGGCCGTGCCCTTCCTTGGCACCGCGGTTTTGCACCTGCGAGTACGGCGGGTGCAACTCTGAGCCCAGATGAAAGCAGGGAGGTGCACAGCCACTTGCAAAATAATTGCTCCTGCAAAACTGCGCCAGCACAAAGCGGGGGGCGGGAGGTTAAGGAAGTCTCAAAAATCAAGTCTCTAATGCTCTCACTGTATGCCACAAAGGGACCATTCACTGCAGGGAAGAGGGGGTTCTCCCCCTGTTTATCCATGCTTCCAACTTTTATTGAACCCGTCTTGAATTTTGTTTTAATTTATAAGTCTAGAGGGGGAAAAAATGTAGGAGGGAAAAAGAAGGACAAGAGATCGATTGGCACCTGGGGAAGTTTAGCAGGAGGCTCTGCAAATATGTGTCCATTAGGTTGCTGAGATCAGGTTCATTAGTAGACCCGAGCGCCGGCAGAAGTGGCCTGACAATAAACTCTGCCGGCGGACACCCCCTACCGCTAACATAAGTCAGACCTGCCATGCTCCGCTTCCCTTTGATTATTAAAAATGAAAGAGGGGGCTCCTTCGAGGTAGACGGGCTCTTCAGTGAATTTCTGTGTCTTTCTGCTTGCAGGACTTGTAACGTGCACGACTTTGCTCTTACACACACGCGCGTTGCACTGCGCTTTGGCCTTTCTGCAGCAGTAGCGATGCTCTTCCCGTGCACGCACGCAGCTGGGAAAGAGCTTTATCCCCCCGTGCTCCCGCAGCAAACCCCGAGGGGTTTTTTGGCCGTGAACCACAAGGCTCAGCTTTTGCACAGCTGCTCCCGCCTGTGGCCTGGCCACCCCTCGACGCATTTTGCTGGATCCGTTTGCTCCCTTCTCCCATCCCAGCATCTCTTCTGGTGGCAGAGCCCACCAGCCCCGTGCTTGGAAAATGCCAGCGAGTGGCATTGAGCATGTCTCCCTGGATAATCTTGCTTTTCTCGGAAAAATTTAACACTAGCCATCCATTATGTGACGCTAGTCAGTAAATGCATTACAGGCCCGTGCCTCTCGTCTGTTTGTCTTCATTGCGGCTGCTGCCGGTTCCACCTGATTTTAGGTTTCAGCAGCAACGTGGAGTATATTTATCACTTTGCCCTTTGAAGTGTAACTGCTTGAATAAACTCACCTATTTGGCAGTGTCTTTCAGGCCCTGCTTTCTGTAGGCTGATACGCTGGTTTATTCTGATAAATGATTTTAAGTCTATTTTGAGCTGCTGGAACGGGGGAAATCACTTTCGGTTTAAAAATGTTATTGTTAAGGGGAAAACATTTGGTTACGAGGTGAGCAGCAGTTACAGGCACGGTGGAGTCTTCTGCCAGGCTTGGCAGGACCCCAGGGGTCCCAGGTAGCAGATCTGGGGTAGAAAAGGCTCCCCAATCTATTGCTACCAGGAGAGTCTGCAGCAAATCTGGTATTTACTGGGGAAAGAAGAACCCGCCAGATCGCTGTATGCACATCCATACATCTCTTTCCATCTGCAAGCAGTTTGCTAATGCCGTACGGGTCCTTTGGGCAAAGCCAGGGCGTTGCTCTGGCTCTGCCGTTGATGGAACAGCAGATCTCCCCAGCCGCCAGTACTACAATTGCCGCGCGTAGTTGCCGCCTGCCTTCCTCACCACTCTTGGTACGGTCAGTACCTGCTGATTTTTGCAAGCCTCCGTAGCCGAGGGCGCGTTTCCGCCAGGGTGGTGGCCCTGCGTGGTGCCGGCACTGCGAAGGGTTATGCATGCTTTCTGCTTTATGGCTGTGCAGGCGACCACGCTGACCTTCCAGCCGGCTCCCCTCGCAGGCGGGACGCGTTTTTTAAATAACTTTTGTCAGATATGGATTGTTTTGCAGCATCGGGGTTGCTTTCAGTGGGAGACTGGCGAGAGGTGAGGGGGCTTAGACCTTGATGCTGTTTGCCTCAACCCTGCAGGACTCACCTCGGCTCTCCACACAGTACTGAGCTGACCTTCAGGTGTCTTCTGTAAAGCCATGACTACCCGATTTGGGCAACCAAATGGCAGCACTGCGCTGATTACAGACACACCATCCAAACCATAGTTATCTGCTGCCTGTGCCGGGGGTTGGCCAAGTAGCCCATGCTCCCAGGCAGATGAGGCTTATTGAAGCCCAAGCTACGAGGTTCCTCTTTGTACCAGGGTAAAGTGGGATCGTGATGACTTTTCTCACCCTCCTTCTCCTTCCTCCTTGCAGCCCCCGCAGAGTTTGTGCAGCATCCCCAGTCCATTTCCAGGCCCGTGGGGACTACTGCCATCTTCACGTGCGTGGCCCAAGGGGAACCCCCCCCCCAGATCACTTGGCTGAGGAATGGGCAGATCCTGGAGACCAGCGACCACATTAAGCTGAAGAATAACAACAGGTAAGTCCCCGTGCGCTGGCCGCTGGCACTGCAGCGCAGGGTGGAGGGCAGCGTGAGACGCGCAGCCAGGTTGTGCCGTTCCCCAGCATCAATCTGGAGTTACCATGCATGGAGGGCTGGCGTCGCCTACCTGATGGTCCAGAAGTAGCTGTCCCTGCGTGTGTAATTCTTGGGCAAAGAGCAAGTTAGCTCACACAGGCTTCAGCTTTTGCGCAGACAGCGGATTTGAGGCAGATGCGCGCGGTAGTTCATTTTGGACCGGTCGGTGAAGGCTGGCAGAGAGCAGTGGGGTCTGCAGCACGTCCTGGTGAGCCGTGCAAGCCCTGCTTTCGCCGTAGCCCCGTTGCGCTGGGCAACGGCTAACGTGCTTGAGGCCGAGATGGGCATGAGTGATGCAGAGAGACTGCAGCCCTGCTGCTCGGGCGCCTTGAAAAGGGAGTGCTTGAGAGCCAGCCTGGCTTCAGCAGGTGAGGTGGGTTGCTGTCGCGCGTCCCTCAGACTGATGCAATGCTCCCTGACTCTGCCTTTGAGAGAGGCTGAATTAAAAGCCATTATTTGGAACGATCTGGACTCCAGCGGAAAGGGGAGTGGGAGAGATGCTGGCTTTCCTTCTGCATTAGCAAAGAGCTGATGTGAAGGTGGTAATGTTCAGAAGCAGATCTGCGGATTCAACTTGGGCTTTGATATACTGAAACACTGCTCCAGTCCTACTAGCTGCACTTTGTAGGCTGGCATTTCAGCGCTTCGTGCTTTACCGTACCCGGGCATCAGCGTTAGACTTTGACTGATGACGCAGGAACCCAGCACCTTTTGTCCTGGGGTATTTCTGGAAGGACCAAATGTTGTCCCTAGAGTTGGCAGGGACCACGCTCACTCCACGGTGGAGGAACCACACTTTAACACCTGAACATCGACCTGCCTGAGTGTACAAATGCAAATACATTTGAAATAATATTTGCGTCGAAGCTGACTTTCACTAAACCTCAGCCTTTCATCTCACCGGCAAAGAGTGTTTTCTCTGAGTACTAAATAACTGCATTTTCGTGCGAGGGGCTGGGGATGTTTGTGCGGAGGAAATGATACGGTGGGATGCACTTAGTGTGAAAATTACAAGTTGACAACATAGTTTCTATGGAAATAGCATGGAACAATATACTGAAAAATAATAGTACCTGTGTTGTAAACCTGAATTACTGGTAGAGATTTGCACTCTGTGGTGTCATATAGCTGCTATCTATATTAACAAATGCGTCTCATGAATGCAGCTACCCAGCCGCGCTGGAGGGTCCGGGCCTTCAGTTTAGACTGTTGGGAGGTGCTGTGCAGGCACCATGGCTTGTTCCTCAGGGGAGAAGAGTGCGTTTATTTTTCTAAGTTTCTATATAATATGGCTTTTTGTTCTCAAGTTGGAGGCTTTTTTAAAGCTTTGTTGTATGAAGGATGGAAGGGTGTGCGTTGCAGGAAGGATAAGGCGTGAGTTGTAATAAAATCTCAATCAGCGGAGGTTTTCTCTGAGCTGGAAGTTTTTAGAGCTTCAGGGAGCTTTGTGCGTGCACATACAGATGCCACTCAATCCAGACTCGTGGTCTTCTAGTTCATTGCATGGGTTCCTGAGGCGTGTCTGCCCTTGCGATATGAACAGAGGAGGGAAGGGAGAAGGGAAATCAGTGCGTCCCCTTTTATTCACCAAGAAGCAGAGTCAGAAGCGACTGAAGACTTCACAAGTGGTCATTAAATCCATGACAAAACTCATACTGGGTCCCGCTCTGCGTCTCGCCCAGGTGTCTTGTCTCTGAAATCATTCCTCTTCACTCTTTGAGGAAGGTAAAAGTAGGGTCTTTGGTCACGGTCATGTCTCCTGGCCAGGTCCCCGTGCCTGGAGCTGCGCGACACGTGCATGTGAACTGTGACTTGGCGAACGATCGCTGTAATCGTTTTCTTATGGCAATCATTTAATGCAATTTAACGTCAGGCTTTTGCACTGCGAGCTAAATGATCAGATTACATCGCATCTGGCACAGGCTGGGGGAGCTCAGCCAGTTACTGGGGCTCAGCTGACACGTGGCATCTTCTCAAGCTATAGTAACGCGATTGTAAAGCCGAGCCCTAAGGCCATCGTACTTGACGACGATGAACTTTTGGCTTCTTTCGCACTAGTCTTGGTCTACTCTGACCCCCAACTTCAGGCAAGTGGCCATGCCTGGTGGTTTCCAAAGCTGTCAGTCTGAAAAATGCCCTCGCTGGTCACAGCAGGGCTGGGTGCCCATGAATTGGAGGAAACAGATCAACGGCTGGGGTTTTTTTGGAGCTTTTTCGAGTTGTCCTTTGTTTCATTCTCATGGGCATTGACTAAGTGATGTAACCCACTTAGTTCCAGGCAGAATCAGTTTGTGATTATGCCTCGGATTTATCAGTCTATTGCACTTGGAAAATATTTGTCCGTGTAAAGATGGATCTCGAATCTACTAGTAATGAAGCTACTAAACTGTACTGTGAGCTTTTTAATTAGATTACATGGTTTCCTAGAAAATTCATTTGGATTAAAACTCTGCTTAATATGGCAATAAAAGTCTGAATGCCCCCAAAGGGTTTTTTAGAAAAAAAGAGTAAACGTTCCCAAATCATACCATGTGCTAATTGATTGCAAAATGTATCATTATGAGCAACTTCGCTCTTGTAAACCAACCCAGCTAGAGGTGAGGTCCAGACCTGCAGAACACGGTGTGTTTGGGATGCTGCTCTGCTCCCGCAAGCTTTGCAAGTACAGCCTCTGCTTGGGGCATCGCTCCCGTGGGCAACAGCATGTCCGCACAAACCCGCAGCTGATGGGAAGGTCTGTCCATCGTCGTCAATGAGACGGGGACAGCAGCTTCAGGATTCACTGCAGATTGGATGTGGCCGCTGGTACGACATCGTGATCACTTGCCAAGCAACTTCCAGCCTTTCAGCACAGTAAAATAAGCCTCAGAGGCTGCGTCCGATAAATACCTCTTCCCTCGTGGTCCCTCAGATGCGAATTCTCATCACCTGATGTGTTGACGGTTTCTGGGCACATTAGCATTAAAGATCAGCCTGCTGCTGTGCCCTCTCCAGAGGTGGTTGTTATGTTTTGAAAATGCCAGCTGTGTGGGAACAAAATATCCAATCGATGATTAGCAAAAATCAAAAGCAGTTCTGGGATAGCGGATAATTGTTAATGAAAAATGCATGAAGGCTCAGGCGTAGGGAATTGTGGGGTTTTCCATTAAAAGCTGTGAATAAAAATCACTGAAGGAGCTGACGGTGGGGCTGCCTTGCCGTGCGATTCCCCAGTTGGGGATGGAGCCGATAGCTGTCAACGCGCTGCTGCGCTGAACCGTGCTCTGGGATGGAGAAGCTGATGGAGCCTTTTTGACTTTGGTGGAGCCGTCCCCGTGTCCAGCAGCCGCAGGGTCTGTCCCTCGCTGTTGATCAGAGATGCCATTTTGCCCGTATCCTTCCTGGGGTGATTCTGGTTAATAATGATCCAAATTCCTGAGAGGTGTAATGGGCATTTCCAGCAAAATTCCCGCCCGGCCTCGCCAGCCCGTCCCGAAAGCAGGCTGCAGGAGGAAGGGGTGGTTAGTGGCCAAGTTAATTGTGGGCTTGTGTAAAATCATGCTTTCTAGGTTATTACTTCAAAATTTACAAGGAAGCATGAAATAGTACCCGAATTACTGCTCTGAAAGGTTTATTGCTTTTCTTCCTTTGACCCAATCAGGTTCAGGGGGGTAATTTTCAGCCTAGAAGTATATCACACTATGGGGTTTATATTGCCGTAATAGCAAGGGACAAAGGCCAACATTTTCGGAGAAGGCAGGCTCTAAATATTGATTTTCCAAGAAGATTTTATTTACAAAATGGTAATTAAGGGACTTCATTTGTTCCACCGGAAAAAGGCTTCGTTAGAACCCGGGCTCAGGTGGCGTTTGCTCTCCTCGGTGACCTTTGCTTATGAACTGTCTCCTTTTTAAATTCTTCCTCACTGGTTTGCACTTGTTTTAGTGCTCTGGGAATGACTCACTTCAAGGGCCGTGAATGTTCAAGGTTCGTCAGGGAAAATATTCCTCCATAAATAAACTTCAGGGGAACTTTGCTTTTCTTGCACTTGCATGTTGCTTAATCCTAGCGCAGATATGGAGAGCGAGTATCAAGCAGGAACTTCCGAGCACTTGGGACCAGACACCCCTTTTGGTCCCAAACCCGGGGGAACTACAGCCTGTCATTCACAAGGTGGCTTTTGTTCTACGACCTCCACGTTAGCTGGGTGCAGAGAGATGCAGACGGGTTTGTACATCCCTTCATGGTGTGCACACCCCGTGAGGTCTTGAATTTGTCGGGATTTGGACATCTTAACAGAGGACAGGCAAGCCTGCAGGTTATTTATGCAATGAGTTTGAAGACCGTTAGTGACTATAGGAAGGGTACCGTATAGCAAATCATATTTCAGCTCCCGGAAGCATGACAAATAAATACGTGGAGGACTGGGATGTGAACCAGCTGCTCCTGATTTAAGAGTAATTTATGGGTTTGACTTTGTTTGGAAGACACGTGGAAATGGTCTTTGCAGGGAGGGTCTCCGCACGAGCGCCCAAAGCCCCGCTGAGCAGTGGGGGGTCAGCACGATCCAGCCGTCCCTGCACCGAGCAGGGGTCCCGTGCTGGGATCACGCAGCCGTATCCCATGAAAGGGGTCTGCAGCAGCCCCGGAGCAGCCGACGGCGACGGGCATCAGTCTCTCCTCCTCATGTGGCTGCGATTATTTTGCTACCAAGTTGCCCGTGTAATTTTTCTCTGTGTGCTGCCTCACTGAGCTGCTCTTGAAGTGCATCACCCGTTCAGGGTTTTAAGGGTTTCTTCAAACTGTCGCATACAGCAAAATACATCTGCAGACGTCCGCATACAGGAGCCTTCAAGGCAGGACTGAGCCGGTCGTGGGGCAGCCCAAACTCAGCCTCCCTTGGATGAGGCTGGGTCTTTTTTCTCTCCAACAGCTGTGTCCCTTGCTGGGAAGAAGGTTTGGGGGACTTTCCATTTAGCAGCAGATAGCTCTCCCAGCTGTCTGCATTAGGCATCTACCCTCCCTTCCAGTAGCTCTTCCTGAGATGTTTAGTGCTTCCCTGCGGTCCTGCAGATGGAAAGACTTTTCTGCTCCCTCCCTGGGACAGGATTCAGTAAAACCTGTGATTGCACCCTCTGACTTGTGAAAACAGGTTGAGTGGCAGCCAACGCGTTCACCAGATGATAACCAGCAAGTCTTGTAATACGGAGCAGCCAGCTCTGGCTGTCGTCTCCTGCCTGTGCCAGGGTGCACTTCCCAGCTCTGCAGGGATGGGAGGACACAGCTCCACCACCGTCGGCGCAGTTGGACCCTCTTGCCTTGGATGTGAGGGAACAGACCTCTGAAAAGTCCTTTAATTATACGTAGGAAATGGGAGCCACTCGCTTGCTGAAGGTCTTGTGCTGTGCTGGGAGGTGCTCCAAGGCAGGGCTGCGTTGCAGCACCCGTTGAACGTGTCCTTCCCGCCTGGGGAGGCTCAGACCACCTCTGATGTGGACCAGAGCTGAACCACGGGACCCAGAGCCTCCAACGCTAGAGACTTTGGTGTCCGGTTGGATTGTGGAGCTGAGCCTGCCCCAGCTTGTCCCCAGCGTGGTGCCTGAGCAGCGGCACGTTCCCAGAAGGGCTCAGCATGTGTCCTGTCGAGCCAGCGCAAACCCGGGTGTCGTGAAGCCAGCAAGGAAGGGTCAACATTTCAGGATGAAATGGTGCCACTGCCGTGCCTCCTGTAGCAAACGCGATGCCGTTTACAACATCCCATTTGCAGAAAACACACCTGCAGCCAAATCCCCATCCTGGCGGACTCCGTCCTCTCGCAGGGGCATGGTAAGGAGCAGCGTCCCTAAGCAGCTTTGCAGGCTGAGAGTCTGCCGGCCCTTTCACCGGCACCGGTGGGGAGCGTGGGCTGGTTCCCCGCGGCACCGTGCACCCCGCTGGGACCAGCAGCATCCCTCCAGCAACTGCGCTTGAGTGAGTCCGTAACCACAGAATCCGGCTGGGATCCTGGCCAGCGGGCTGCGGTACCTGCTAAATACAAACCAGTTTGTATGGAGAGGGCTCATTCTCCTGCGTAGCACAACCCAGTCTCACCTGGGAAGCCCTACGTGATGTCTAATTTCTGGAGGTGTAAGAACATGTTTATAGAGGGCTGGGGACGATCTGCAATGTCCCTTTGGACCGGCGAGTGTCACTCTTCCAGCTTTGCACCTTATTCTCAGCCTGTTACAAGGCAACCTTCAAAATACAGGGCATATCCGCAAAGCTGCCAACGACCAGCACTGGAGGGAAAAAAGCTCCTTTCCCGTGTGGCGCGGGCCGGCAGCCCAGGAGCGCTTCGTTCGATGCAGCACGGCACAACGTGACCCGTAACAAATGGAGGCAGAGCGGGGCACGGGGACGGGGCGTCTGAACGCGGCGCTGGTGGCTTTCTGGAGCTGCCGGCGCTTAAAATGCTCTGCGCGCTAGCCACAGCCTGCTCTCTGCATTAATTTCATCACACTCCCTCTTTTGTGCGCCTGTGTGCGCGCGCATGCTGATGTCCTTCCAGATGGGCCCCTCTTCTTCTTTGTGCTGCTGAATCGATGAAGAGGCTTCCTTCAGTTCTCAGAGTTTTTCAGAGGAGCCTTTGGAAAGCCGATCTCCGGTCATCGGCCCGGACCCCTGACCCGAGCCAGATCAGTCATCCTGATTGCCTATGAACTGGGAAGACAGCTTGGGAATACTGCGGCTTTCGAGCAGCGGAGGCCTCCCGTTTCAGCTCAGCCGGGTGTGAATCTGCAGCGGCTCCTCTCCCCACTTCCATCAATGCCTGTCAGGGCATTGTGCGGAGATGTGATGGAGCCCTTGGCTCGCCGAGCGGCTTTGGTGACCAGCAGAAAGCCTTCTGGCATCTCGCCTCGTCTGACGTGCTCACGGCGCTGCCAGTCTGGCACCCGCGGGAAAGTTTTCCAACAGCAGATGTCCCAAAGTGACAGATTTTTTTCCTGTTGATGGGAAGAAATAAAAGGACACTGCATATTTCAGATGGTTGACGTGCAGAGACGCTCTGTGCCTCCTCGCACGGCAACTACATATTTTCCTTTTGTTTGAGCTTCCTTAAAAAAAAAAAAAAAAGACAAAAAGCAGCAAAACCTGGGAAAGCTGCCGGACTGAACACTGGCCCTGCCGTGCCGCATCCTCGGCATCCCGGGGGGTGATGCGGTGGGGCGAAGGCAGGAAGAATTTGTCAGTAGTTAAGATGAAAACGGACGCGCAGCAGAGGTATCAGCCGGGATGATGCTGGGGCTCATGTAACTCGCTGCCAGCTCCTGCCTGCCTCATCGCAGCTACCAGCGTGCTCCAGCGCTCGCGCCGGGGCTCGCAGGGAGCTCGGCAGCCTCCTTTGGAGGTCTGCCTGCGGGTGTTAGAGGGACCAACAGAGAGAGAAAACCCTTTTTCTCACGAAACTGGCGTTTAGATGCTGGACGTTGTGCTCGCCAACTCCTCCACGTTTGGTTTCTGCTTCTTACCCAGGTTTACAGACATAGCTGCAAATCCCGTCATTTTATCGACGCCGTTGCCTGCGCGTCGTTGCAGGTCACGCAGGCCCGAGGTAACGGATGGCCGAGGCTCTTACTGCACGGTGCGTCCAAACACAGCCTGGTAAATCTCAGTGAAAAAGAACTTTGCAAAGCCTGAAGCAAGTTTCCACACAAGAGGAGCTTTGCTCAGCCCCTAATCCTGCCGGGAGAGAGACGTCTTTGGCCCCAGCATCATGCTGTTGCTGTCAGGCTCCTTGCACCCTTGCACTGCTTTCCAACCAGTCCTCTTCCCTCCTCCGCAGCTTTTCCTCTCTCCGTGTAAAGCAAATAAATACACTTGGAGGCAGCAGAGCCTAAATCCTCCGCGTTGTTCCTGGGCTGCTTCGTGCTTGGGAAGCTTAACGCTGCTCTCGACTTGCGTGCCAGCCCGGCCTGGCTGCTCCTGGGTGCCCAGATGCCCGGCGGCCGCGGGGAAATAATCCCTGCATTGACGGGGCGGGAGGGCGGGCTGCTGCTCCTTCCACACATCTGCCTCGTGCAGAGCTGCCAGCACAGCTTTCGGACGGTGTAATCCTGCCTTCTGCCATCTGTCCTCGCGGGAATCGAGCCTTGTTGACACAGTTGAGCCACACATCGGGTCCTTCCTCCCCGCGCCCCCCTCCCAGCTCTGGCTTTCTCCTTCCATTTAATCAGATACATTGAGCCCGTGGCTATGAGGGGAGCTTAGGACTGATTCTCTAAAATCACCGTATCAGCTGAAACCATCACATTTGATATTCCATTTACAATGTTTCCAAGGAGACAAAGGCACAGGACATAAATAGATGACTGTTAAACATTTGCTTACTCACCATGGCCCCGATAATTTGCAAGGCAGAAATATGAATGTTAAATCAACAGCAATAATAAATTTTAATATAGGAAGACCAATATTTTGCTGCAATTAGAAGAAGCGTTCATGCTGACATACAGGCAGGCAGTGGCAGGTTATTTATCATTTCCACTTTCCATGTACAATTTTTCATTTACATAAAGGGCAGCTTTGATTATGACTCCCAAAAAGCCGTGAAGTGCCCCTCGCATCAGCAGGGGTGCTTGGGATTTACTCATGTGCAGTCAAGTCCTAAGTTCACCTGGAATTCACTGCAGGAGAAGAAAATAATTTATTTCTCCCTAGAAGCAAGCAGCGCATGTGGATTTGGTTAGGTTTGGGTCATTTCTTACAGAAAAATAGCAACGAAGAAGCTCCTGCGAGCGTTGGCATAAGCCAACGAGATGATGCTGAAGCTCGGAGGCATCGTAGTCTCCCAAACGTTCATGCCAAGCCAGAAGCAAACCACAGTTCAGATGAACTGGGCAGGACTGGAAATGCAGATGCACACATCGGGATTAATCCGGAGTGGTGCACGTAGGGGCGATGCTCTAAAACGGAAGGGGAGGCAGTGGTGAGCGGTGTTTTATTCAGTGCTGTGGGGATGTATCCTATAGCCTATCTATAGGACTAGTCAATCCCCACAATTTGCAGTAACAAATACAATTTACAGTGGTTTAGTTGGTCCAGTCTGGGCCCCTACGGGAACTTTATCTCAGAAATTTTCCCCAAGATGCCCTGTTTGTGAGAACATCCTACCAGGACTAAGGGCATCGTGAGCATGTTGTATCAGAACCTGAGCTGCTGCCTCAAGATGTTTTTTGGTAAAAACATCTCCAACATCAAAAGCTGCCTTTCCGCATCCAGCTCGGAGCTGGACACAGTGTGGCGAGACTTCCCTGCCACGTGTCTTGGAGGAGAGACACACTGGGTGTTTATTTATGGGGCCTCGTGTCTGCTGGATCATCCCAAATGGGATCGTGTTGTTCCTGGCTTGATTTCTGAGGAAGGGCGCAAGCCCTGGCGAGAGCAGAGCTTCCACTGACGGGTCCCTGTTTGTGAACCAATGTCACTAAGCTGCTTTGCACGCTGAATGGCAAGATAGAGCTAATGTGTCGTCCGTTTATTTCTGACTCGATACTTGCTGGCGTTGTTTTAAACCCACTGGACAGTGCAAGCCTTGGGCTGGCCCTGAGCTTGCTCCGGTTGTACACAACCATTGCTGGAGGGTCATGCAGCTCGGAAAGCGTCTTCGGTTCAAGTGCCCACATGTACATGGACTCTGATTGTCCCTGTGCCCGTCGAGCCACTAAACGCCCCTCCTGGAGGTGGTGCAGAGATGGGCGCCGTGCTCAGGAACGCACTCCTTTGGGAGGCTGGTACATCCCTGGCTTTTCCCCCCTCATTTACGGATGTTTTCCGTCAGGGTAGCTAGTGCCTGTCTTTATCTCGGAGGCTGCAAACAGCACCTAAGCCTGGTGTGGAGGTCTCCGAGAGCAGGCTGGAGGAACCGTCCCGGTTGCTGCCATGGGAGAGCAAGCTTTGATGCGCCAGCATCAAAAACGCACTCAGAGGTTTTACAGACAAAACCTGCGACTTGCTCGTAAGCTTTGGCTTTCGGCTCGTGGTGATCATGTTTCTGAAAATGCAGAAGCAGGAGCTGAAGCTGTAACCCTGCCGGATAAGTCAGCTAATCCCAGTGTTACCCTAAGACTGCTCTAATGTGCTATAATGCCATTAGAGCATCACCAGAGGGCTTTCTGCCTGTGCTTGGTTAGACTTGGCTTAGCAACCGTGTGCGGTGCCTGGCTGGGTCTCACTGGTGCGTACTGGAGCTAAACCAGTTAAAGCTGGTTTGGGTGTATGGCTTCACTTGCCACAGAGCTCTCTCTGTACTGTGGCTGGGATCTTCCCGCACTCAGGGCTTCAGATCCTGTGGTTCCCCGTCCCACCCTGTGTCCCCACCTGGCTGTACCGCTGCAGAGCGCTCAGTGAGATGCTTCTCCTCTCGTGTCCCCACGCAGCACTCTCTCCATCTACGGGATCAACCAGGCGGACGAAGCCATCTACCAGTGCATCGCCGAGAACAGCGCCGGCTCCACGCAAGCCAGCGCTCGCCTGACGGTCCTGTGGGCAGATGGGCTGCCCGGTCCTCCGCAGAGCGTGAAGGCTGAGACGGTCTCTGCAACCACCATCCAGGTGTCCTGGAAAGAGCCTCTGCAGAACACCAAGGAGATCATCGGCTACGTGCTGCACATTCGCAAAGCTGCAGGTACGGGGCTCTACCCGCTGCCCAGAGCATCCTCAGCCTTCCCATAATTTATCAACGCTGCCCACTAGGTAAACCAGGTCTGCGCTGCAGTAGACAGTGCTGCCACCCATGCTCTCCGTCACCTCCGTGTTTCTGAAAGACAGAGATGAGGCAGTAACGCTGGTGTAAATACCAAAAGGGAGGGGAGGGTGAAGCTGTGGGGTCAGATCCTGCTGCCCACTTAGTTCTCTGGCAAAGCGCACAGAAATGCAAGCAGAAGATGATGTGGGCAGATACATATCCACGTCAGGGACCAAAATCACTGCTTGCAATTCCTGTTTAGTCTCTTTACCTCTTGCAAAGCCTCACACCGCTCTGTTCTCTCTTTGCACTTCAGATCCCGTAGAGATGGAGTATCAGGAGGCTGTTAGCAAGAGCACCTTCCAGCAGCTAGTGACTGATTTAGAGCCCTCGACCAGCTATAGCTTTTATATAAAGGCTTACACCTCCCGGGGTGCCAGCAAAGCCTCAGAAGTCACAGTGGTGAGCACGCTGGGAGAAGGTAAGGAACGCTTTGCGCTTGGACCGTCAGATGCTGAAACCCGCTGTGCGTAGCAGCAGCGCCGGTCACCCCGATACCCGCTCCGGAGCGCTTTGGCACATAGCCTGTGGTGTTGATGCTCCTTCTTCCCGCTCCTCCTCATACTCCGGGATATTGTGTAAAACTCACTTGTATCGTTACACGGGGGTCGACTGATTGCCTTAGACACGGCATTGCCTCTCACAGCTGACGTTGTAGCAGGGGGTGACTGCAAGACTGGCTGGTCTCGTGCGTTGCAGCTGCTCTGGGCTTTTCCTAAACTGGTTGCTAAATGCAGGTTTCCTGCTCAAGCAGCATCTCAGCATCCTCCAGCAGCTCTGGTACTCACAGCTCTTACTTGATAGGTGCCACACTTTTTTAAATTTGATTTTTATCTGCTCTACCCTGGAGAAATCACACTAGAGCTGAGCTGTCCTGCCCTAGAAACCCCTGCCTTGGAGAAGCCTTCTGTTTCAGTGGGAAGTTAGGGCGATCTCCGAGGCTTTTTCCCCGACTTGGGCTCCCAGATGTAGCCACCGGTGAGAAAGTGGGTGCTCTAATGCAGGACACTTGCACACAGACACCAGACAGAAACCACAGCCCCGGTGTGATCTGTCAGCCGGCATTTTAGGAACATTCCCCTAGAGACTCACGTACCTCTCCAGCACCTCTGAATCCTGGCTCATCTCACATACGGACACTAATTTCTTAGGAGCATTGCATCATTCTCATGAACGCTCAGTAATTATGAATTTGCAGCAGAGAGGGCCTTGGGTGTGAGGATGTTATTTAGGATCAAACGAAAGAGTGTGTTGACTGACAGGTGGTGGATCCACTTCTCATTCCGTTTTCAGCCCTTGCAGATGTTTACTACAGCATTTAAGCCACGCCACCAATAAATCCTCGCCCTGCTGGGTTGTTACCCTGCAAGTTTATTTTCCTTGGTACTCTGCAGGGAATCGGTCACCCTTGGAGTTTGTTTTTCCTTCCAATTAAGAGACAGAAGGATGGACTAAGGCAGAACTTGAAACTCCTTGACCCGATGCTCTGAGTTCAGCTACCGGAGCTACAGGCCAGCCATGCTTCACAGCGCTTGGTGTTTCTGCAGGAGTCTGGGTCAAGCTAGAGAGGACGTTTTGTCATTATTACCTTCAGTCACGACAGGAGTAGTTAGGTATCCGGTAATGGGATCATAAATTTCCTGGCTCTCTGAAGTTTCAAGGCATCATTGTCCTGCTCTACTATCCTTTAGAAAAGGCTTGTCCTGTGTAACGAAGCTTCTGCAATTAGCTCCACGTTCAGGATGGACGAGCTGGCCTGGGTAAGATCACTCAACCCCAGCTTGCGTTTGCCTTGTAGGAAGATAAAGAGAGATTTGAAAGCCCCAATTCTGGCTTGATTTGTTTGCTTTGCTTCACTTGGGTGCCTGTTGCCTTCTGCTCACAGAGCTGAGAGCCGGTCAGAGAGCCAGGATCCAGTGGCTTTTGTCACCAAATTAAAGTTCCGCTGCAGATTTGCCTCTTCTCGCAGCCAAGCCGTTTCACGCCGTGCCTTCCCGAGGTGCACCGGAGAGCTGTGACTCCCCTGGGCTCGGGCAGCCCCTGGGTCTGTGCAAACAGCCTCGGAAAGGGGCATTTCCCCGACACGCCGTGCCTCGGCTTCGCCATCCCGGCTCAGCGCAATGCGTGTGAGAAGTGTGCGGAGATGTGCGTGAAGCCCCGTGGTGGCAGGGCCCCCCGTGTCCCCACGCTGCCGTGTCCCGCCTTGCCTGGAAAGGACACGGCGGGTGAATCTGCCGGGCAGGGACGGCTCGGCGGAGCCGCGGCAGCGCTTGTCGGAGCGGCCAGCAGAGATGCTGCCAGCTGGAGACTGGTCTGAGTGACCGTGCTGTGCTGGTGTTGTCTGGAGTAGGAATACGGTGAAGGTACGGAGGAGCAGGGCTGCTTTCGGCTCGGGGAGGTCAGCTTTTCAGGGCTGGGAATGCGCTTGGCTGAAGCCTCTAACGCTTTCTAGAAGCGTGGTGCTCCTTCCTTCGTGCCAGTGATCGTTTTGGATAAAAAGTAGAAGGGAAGATGCCGTAGAGAACCTACCCAAGTGAACCTTGTCCTCCATAAACTCCCTCACTAGGCAGGTCCTCCTGTCTCCTCCCTGTCCTTCTCCTTTACGCTCTTTCACAAATGCCGTGGTATTTTAAATCTCAAACTCTCTCCGCTTCGTTAAGCAGCACACACTCCTTGTTCTTGTCTTTTAATGCTTTTTAGGGTTTTCTCCAGGACTTTTTGACATTTCTCTAGGATGAAGACTGTTCCTTTAGTCATCTTCGGCTAAAGACGCCTTCAAGAAGAAAGTTGAAATGACCTGGGGAAAATTCCAAACAGCACGGAAGAGGAAAACAAGTATCCCAGCCCTTAGCATGAGGGAGATGCTTATAGTAGATCCATATTATGTCTTATATATACTTCTGTGAAGCACGTATACACTGGTGTGTGTACATATATTTATACACACGCACAGATATACTCCATCTGTATACACTTATTTGTGTAATAACATTATAAACAGCCCATGCATTCTGCGAGTGCATACATATAATCAATATTATACATATATATATATACTCAAAAGTTTGAATAAATACTATATATTCCATACTTTGAAGGAGAGAGATTCTTGTGGTTTTTATTAAATGTAAGGCTCTGCAACCATAAAATAAAGCCAACTCTTCGCAAATCAGGATGGCCCACATCAGTGTTTCTTTGTCCATGGGATAATGTGATTTCCCTTTCTGTGGCGTTTGCACCCATGATTTGGAAAACGATGCTTTAAGCAAGAGTCCAACTTCTCCGAGGGGGGATCCAGACAATTCCTAATTTTGCCCTAGCGGGAATTGGGAGAATTAGAAAAAAAAAAAAAAAAAGAGTATTTAATTGGATTGCAAAAATATGCAGCCTTGGGAAGAATGGCACGTTCTGGTATGACTAGAATTTACTCTGTGTTTTGCACCCAGAAGATGCTAAGCACAACCTTCCCGCCAATGAAATGCGCGGCGGAATAAATCCTAGCAAGAAGAAGTACTTCAGCCCATTTTTTCCCATTGGCAGCACTCGGGAGGATGGGATCCCATTAACCTGACCGAGGACAGCTGCGCTCCGAGTCTTTCCTCCCGAATCCCCATGGAGATGCCCACCAGCCAGCAGGGACTTGTTCCTCTCCCCGTGCTTTTTCGGAGGGCGTCAGGCAAAGCCCCTGGCGCCTGAAGGAGGGCATCGCTTTGGGAAGAGGCAGGATTGCCCAGACCCTCCTGCTCACCAGGGGCGATGTCTTTGCTTCCCCTAAATCTCCTTGTGGGAAAGATTGAGCTGCCCATGCCTGGGAAAAGGCAAACCGTTGTGCTGTGCGGTTTTGCCTTTACTATTAAATTGAGGAAGTGCCCTTTTTAGCTCTCGTCGGTCTTAGACATCGCTCGCTAAATGGCTGTGCTGAACTCTCTGCCAAAGGACGCCGTCAAGGCCGGGTTTGCGCTGCTCATCCTTTAGAGACCCTTTGGGGAAAAACAAGACAAAAAGCAGCATCGGTCCAATGCAAGCCCAGTAATCCTTACATTTGGGAACTTCTGAGCTTGGAATCATCTGGGATTGGAAAAATAGCTCTGCCTCAAAGCCTGCAGGCTGCTGGAGCAGCAAGGCTGTTGTTCTGCTGGGTAATTTTGCTGCAGGGTTTAGCTGAGCTCACTGCCTGGTAGAGCAGTGCCCCAAAACCCGTCTCCCTCCCGGTTCTGGGCAGAGCCCTGGGCAGGGCAGAGCCTGCAGCGCCTGGTGCTTTGCACCTTCTGAATGGTGCCAAAGGCTGGGGAACTGACGGGAGCGTTTGGCCTGGGGGTGTTTTGTGGAAATGAGGTGAAAAAAAAATCATCAGTGAAATGTCCTGCTGAGACACATCTCTGCGTTGGTGTGACCAGCGCATGAGACAGGGAGGGAGAGGGGAAGGACGAGGCTCGGGGGGAGCGTGGTCCTGTGTGCCCCAGCACTGCGCAGGGCTCCGGGGCAGCGTTTGGTGCAGAACCAGCTTTGGAAAACCCAGATATCTGCATCGCAAGAAAAATTGGCTTCGGTTTGCAAATCTTTGCCTCTTAGCCCAGGCTGACGGGACAGGACGGGGCTGGGCAGCTTTCTGGGGCCCTGGGGAGGGAACGGCCATGACCTCCCACTGCAGCACCCCCCGAGGATGAGGGCAGGGGTTTGGGGCATTGACTGGAGCAAGAGGCGTCCTGGTGGACTTTGACTCAGGCCTCAGTGACACCAGGCAGCAGCAGGGACATCTTCCCAGCTAAGCCCCCGCGCGCCCCTAAGGCCAGGTAAGTGCCTGCCTACCAAACCAAGGCAGCCACAGCTGTGCGGGGATCTCAGGCTGCTCAGGCATTTAGGGCTGTCAGTGAAGACGCCCCGGTTCCCTCCTAAGTCCCCAGCACAGAATGACAAACCTCCCTCCTAAAGCCGACAGGGAGAGCAAGCTCCCGTGCACCCTGCAAGCCAGTGCAGGTACCTAGCACGCTTTTAAGATGGATGTCTCCAGCTCCATCCCTTCTGGTTCCTTCCTCCCTGGGGGATTAATCACTCTGAAAGGTCCTTGCTACCCTCAGGGCAAGGGCAGAAAAGTAGAATTTGGGAATGCGTTGCCAAAGTTGCCGCATTCCTGCCCTGACCCGAGGGGGCTGAGCATCAGATTGCAACCGGAGTGTAAAAGTAGCCTCTTTGCTTGCTGAACGGAGCAGAGGAAACGCTTGGAAACTCCTACAGCTCCCTGAAGAAGCTCAAAGCTGTTAAACCAGGATCTGGTCTGATCTGATTTTTCTCAGTCTCGTCTAGCACGTTCTTTGGTGCACTGACCACAGGGAAAGGCTGCTGGGGAACTTCTCATCACGCAGGCTAAAAAAGCACATGCAACCCACTCTCTTTCTCTCTCTGTTTCAGTCCCAGCCATGCCATCCCTCTTTATTAAAGTCATTAACAGCACCGCCGTCCAGGCCACGTGGGAGCCCTCCATCAAACTGGGCCAGCACGAAGGCTTCAAGCTGTATTACCGCAAGGTCCACCTCTCCCAGTACACCGGTCCGGTGCTGCTGCCCGGCAACGTGACAGCGTACAACATCACCCACCTGGGTGAGTATGGTGACAGCCTGACCCGCGTCCCCTCCCGACCCTGGGAGGGCTTGTCGTGATCGGCAGGAGAGAGCTCGGATGTGTTGCCCAGCCGCTAAACGGGAGATGCTGCAGCTCTCCCCCAGGTTTTTGGGGTGCTTTCTCAGTAGCGGGTACTTGTTTGCAGCATCTTGTGTGTGTTTGGTAAAAGATGTGCGTTTCCTAAATAAGCGCCACTCGGGGAAGATAACGCTAACGATGAAACCTGAAATGCCCTTCTTGTGTCTCCTTCGAAACAGATGCGTCCGTGGTGTACGAAGTCAAGCTCCTCGCCTATAACCAGCACGGGGATGGAAACTCGACTGTCCGCTTCGTGTCCTTGAGGGAAACTGTGGAGAGGACAGGTGAGACGGGATGTCGGTCTCGGTGGTGGTTTGTGCAAACGGCTTTGCGGGAAGGTGGCGAGGCCAGACACACCCCCCAGACCCCCGCGGCTCTACCCCCATCTCATTTCTCAGCCACTCACTTATTTTCAGCATCACAAATAATGGCGAAGGGAAAGTCAGCGGGGCCAGGCCCACCTGGTGCTGGTAGGGGTGGCTTCTCTGCCACGTCGTTTGCACCATCCCCGTTGGCCCTCGTTAGCGTTAGCGAGCCAACACCCCTTCACAGCACGGTTCAACCTGGCGACTTTTTTGCTAAGGGGGAGAGGACAACCCAAATGTCCCTGTAATTGCCAGTTTTGTCCCCTAAGCTCGAGCCAGAGGTGAGGCCACGAACATGAACAAACCCCCACGCGTAAGCTAAGAGCTGCCATCCTCGGGTGGGACACGGTGCACCGAGCATCTCCACTCTCTTGGAGCTCTCCTGGATATTTTGACCTTCACTGGTGCCGGGCAGGGAGGACACATGGCTTTGGAAAGGAGAAGGGCTGCAGAGCGTGAGCACTGCGTTATGTGACAGAAAAGGGGAAACCTCTAGAGGGAATCTCTAACTGATCACACCTTTCATATTCATCTATGTGTAAAAAACATCCTGCTGCTCCTGGAAGCCTTTTAAGCCTTCCGGTGGGAATATCTTCAAGAGACAGTTATTACTCCTCTGTCTGCGTTGGAGTAAATACTTACCTTGTTGGCGTCTGCCCACTCGGTGCGTTCCATCAGGTATGAGCCTGCTCTGGCGTGGTGGCCGCCTCTCGCCTCCCACCTCGGACACAGGGTTTTGCAAAAATCAACACTGGAGTCTTTTTTGTTCATTAATTGTGCCTAATAAGAGCAGCCTGGGTAAGGGGGATGGCTCTCTGTGGACCTTCCAGTCCTATACTTGCTGTGACTGCCTTCTCGGGGTACGGGGAGCGGGGGAGCTGCTGTGGCAGGCAGCGGCCCCTCCGGCCCCCCGCCCCGCTCTCCTCTTCCCCATACACGGCTCCCAGCACCGCCCAGGCTCCAGCTTTTGCTCTGGGCTCCCCAAAAGCTGTAGAACCAACAGGCAAACAACACCACTGACCCCCTCTCCCCTTTCTTCTGGCAGTGCTGAATCCCCCTTGCGACTGCACGAAGGACGAGCAGAACAATAAAACCTCCACGACCGGCATCATCATCGGGATCCACATCGGCGTCACGTGCATCATATTCTGCGTCCTCTTCCTCATGTTTGGGTACAGAGGAAGGTAGGGGTTGCTCGTGCCGTGGCTCACGAGGGGCGGTGGTCCCTAATGCCGTATGGGTATCCCCACGGGGGTCTCGCACGGGCTGTTTCCCGCGCACATCGCAGGACGCGCATCCCGCGGTGTGCGATTGCGCAGCCCGGCTCCCCTGAACGCCGGGTGCTGTCTGCAGCACGGTCCTGCCTCCCTCCCGGGCACCCAGACCCAGCAGGCTTCTCCGAATACACCCCAGCAGCTCCGGTCCCCGTCAAGGGACCCGGTACTTCCCGGGAGCATCACTATGGCAAGCCCTGACCCTCCCTCTAAACCAAAAGCCCTTTCACGGCGAGAGGAAGAGACGTAACTTTGTAGGTGGGATTTAAGGAGTGAGGGAATGTAGCAGAGGGATAGAGCAGACTCAGGCTTGGGAGAAGGAAGGCGGCGCCGGCTTTGCTCCCCCTCAGGCTCTGCCTCTTTATTTTTCAGGCTGCTGATGTGCAAAAACGTGCAGGAGCAGCTGTCAACCCCGCAGATCCCCAGGAGCCAGCGGGGTGCCACGGGCCTCGTCCTGAACGGGGCCGCTCGCAGGGACAGGGACGACCGGGACTTGAATGGAAAGCAGCTGGATATGAACGAGCTGGAGAGGTTATTCCCAGCATCCCCGTCCCAGGAGCAGCAGGATAAGGGAATAACGGTAAGTCCAGCGGGACGGGAGCACGCCTGGGAAATGTAGACGCGGCTGCGTGTCTAAGAGCATCGGTGACCTGCCACTGTCATTGCGTTGTCCCCTTCTCGCTCTCCAGGCAGCTCACAGCGCGCCGGCCGCCCACGCCGACACCCAGATATCCACACTCCCTCTGGACGAGTTCAGCATCATCGAGGAGCAGCCAGAGCCCATCCCAAAAAGTCCCCGCGGCGGCAGCCCCACTGCTCCGGCTCCCGACCACGGTCCCGCCAATGAAGGATAAAACTGCCAAGACTCGAACCCTCTTGTAGGAGTTGCCAGAAACCAAACCCGCGGCTGGTGATGTCTTTACAATGAGTCGTCAATCTCAGGTCAATTGAAGATTTCTACGGTCTGATTGTTATTTTTTTGTTTTGCTTTATTTTTATATATATATATAAATATATATATATGTATACAGCCTTTTGGAAACTCTGTGAAGTTTATCTTTCTGACCTCTCTCGGGCCTCTCGGTGTGTTTCTTCCGACGACGGCTTTATCGAGACTGGTCACGACGGATTTTCCCCGCAGCTGCTAAGTAAAAGACTCCTTGGCAGAGTTTGGCAAACTCTCCCGTCTCTGACAGACTGGGGATACGGTGGAGCCTCCTTCTCTTGGCATCCCAGACTTTTTCCTCATCAGCAGCTTTAGGACTACTTTTTGGATCTATTTTTTATTTCCAGAAGACTGGATTTGGAGAAATCCTTCTAACTTGACTCCAAAAATTGAGGCCTGGGAAGGCCGTCTCTCCATGGACTTGATGATTTTGTACACTTTCACTATTTCTCAGGATACTTTTTTTGCTGATTGACTCGAAAGAATATGAAAAAAAGAAAAAAAAAGATTAAAAAAAGAGTGTGTGTGTGTGTCAAAGGATGCCTGCCTGAGGGCTACTGACAGACTTGGACAGACAACCCGAGTGAACTCAGAACCTACCTCAACCGGAATGAATGTCTTCTGGGAAGCAGAAATACCTGCGTCTTCCTTCGTGTTCAAAAAACAAGTAGCGTAGCACTTGGTCAGTACAAGCTTGGTCCTACCTCAGCAGTCACGCTCTGTACCTGCCGCCTTGGTGGTTTTGTTGTCGTCGTTCCCATGTAAAGCACTTCCAAACCTTGAAAGCAATGTTCTACCTCAAGTGTGATAGAAACTCGTGTGTGTGTGTGCGTGTGTGTCCGTGTGTCCTCTCCTCTCCCCCCGTTCCTGCCTCTCCCACCCAGCCCCGCGCGAAGCAAGACGCTTCACCAGCGTTATGAGCTTTACTTTTAGGCCCGTGGCGGGGCTCCGGTGTGATTTTGTGTGGCGGAGATTCGTATCATGGTTTTTTCCTTTAAAGACTGTTGGGGCCGTCACGGACACGCGGCTCGATGCCCCGTGGCTCGCCGGCACCGTTGCTCTTGCAGGGCCGATTTGGGCGCTGGTGGTGGCTGCCTCGGTCCACCCTGGGTGTATTCGGGATGGAGCGGGGCGCGCGGGGTGCTCGGATGCCAGCGCTGGGGCCGGGGCACCCTCCTGCCCCGTCAGCGTGCTGCTCCCCACGGCTGATTCCCCGCATGATGATTTATGGCATGTGCCGGCACGAGCGGCGTAACGCACCCCTGGGAGGTGGGAACCTGGTCGTCACCATCTTGTCCCGTCAAAGCCCCCCGTGCCATCAGGAGCGCCCGCGATGTAACCCTGATACGGCACTTCCCAAACCCCTTGAGATGCTACTGAGCTGCTCCCAGCTCCTCCAGCGGATTTCCAGCGAGCAGGGGCTCATCCCCGGGCAGGCAGGCACGGCCAAAGGCTGAGCTGAGCCAAAAAGGGCTCGCTTTCCCGGGAGAGACGAGGCGAGGAAGGCTCCCGGGCGGCGATGCAGAGCGGGGCCCCGCGCCGGAGGATGCCGGGGGCTGCCAGCAGCCGCCCCTTCCCCCTGCCCAGGGTGGGCAGAGGAGCTCCCGACACCAAAGAGAGGGTTTGTGCGTGTCCCCCCCTCCAGGGACCAGCCGCCACCGTGCCACCATGGCTTTTGGGTTGTCCTGGCGCGGTGAGTTGCTGCGTGACCAGTGTTGTCTGTGAGGCGAGATGGGGGCACGCACGGGGGACAGGGACGTCGGCCAGCCGGTGCCGGAGGGCAGCCCTTTCCCTGCCGCGTGGGTTGGGTAAAACCAGGCGAATGTGAAGCTTTGAACTCTTTGCGTAGGTGGTGGTAAATCAAACGTCACTATATTTGCAAAGAAAAGTGAAAGGAATCAGGAAAGGAAATGAATTTAAGTTTAAAAAAAAAAAAATGTATTTTTTTAAGTGGTACCAGTGGGAGAGTCCCTTGTGTCAGAAACATCCCCGTCACCGTCCCATTCGGGAATGGGATGCTACCAATAATTGTGTAAATAATACAATACACAGGACGATAAGGCAAACATCCCTTCCCCTGTGCTGTGTCCCGGTGCTGGGCTGGTGACGGGCGAGGGTCAGATGTGAGCAGGGCTCTGTCCTTCCGGATCACATTATCCCGCTTGGCATTGACCTCGAGAGCAAGGAGCTCTTGAGGCTCGGTGTTCACAGTCCTCTCCCATTAAAGTTCCTCCTCCTGTAGACATCTTGCAGGACAGAAAAAACGCGAAGGGTTAAACTTAAGCGTTAACCCCCCAAACAGCCTCTCCCCACCCCACCAAAGAGGCTGAATGGGCCGTCAGACCAATTCCTGCTCACTCCTACCGCGGGGGATGCTCCCTCCGGCGCGGCGCTGGAGCGGGAGACAGCCTGGGAAGGGGCCACGGGGGACAGCGCTGGTGGCACCA
Organism: Phoenicopterus ruber ruber; assembly: GCA_009819775.1. Lineage (NCBI taxonomy): Eukaryota > Metazoa > Chordata > Aves > Phoenicopteriformes > Phoenicopteridae > Phoenicopterus > Phoenicopterus ruber. Next base: position 3,621,749 of record CM020225.1, read on the forward strand.
CGCGAGACCGGTAGCACAGCCCAGCCCGTCGTGGGAGCTGGAGGGTGCCGGCGCTCGGAAAGGGCAGGAGGGAGCAGGAGATGCCAAACGGCTCGAGTTATAACCTCATATCAAAGAAATCCCAATCTCCTCCTGCCAGCCCGCTCCCGCTCCAGCCCAGCTTTGCTTTTTATTGGGGTTTTTTGTGTGTGCGTAACGCCGACGTTCACGTTGAATAAGTACTGTTGCCAAAGTGAACACAGAATTTAGACTAGCTTTCAGCTCAGACTTCCTGGAGCTGTGAACACGCTATTAATTTAATATCATATTATTGTGATATTGTAATAGTAACAAGTATTTGTCACTACTTCCTTTTATTAAAGGGAAATGCTGTGCCATTGGACTAGTTGAAATACGATAGTATGTCAATAATAGAGCTTTTTCTTTTTTTTTTTTACATAATTATGCAGAAATGTAATGGCTTAAGCCAATGCAGATTATGTGTTGGCTTGAGACGGTTGAAGATGGATGTGAATCTTTAAAGACTATTTTTTAGATGTTTAGCTTTTCCTCTTTTTTGGGGGGTTTCTTTTCCGCTCATGTCAATCCGTACCGTTGGGACCTAATGTAGACGGTTGGGGCAGGTCAGCCCCCGAAGGTCCGAGGCTGAAGTCTGGAGATCCAGCAGGAGGACATGGTATTCCCTGAATTATCCAAACCTCCCGAGTCCACAAAGCTGGGCAAAAAAACCCTTGAAATGGCACATTCTGACTTTGTGCTGTGGAGTACATCTAGCTGCCGCTTAGCTGGAGAAGTGACACGTAACAGCCCCTCTCGCCATTCCTCGATGCCTGAGCCAGGCTGGAGGCAAAGCTGTGCTGACCAAAACTTGGGAAAACATCTCCTGGAGTGTGTCTGGCCTTTAATCTGTAAAACAAGAAGGAAAAAAGAACAAAAAAAAGAGCTTGTGTTTGATTTCGGTGTGGGGCACTGCTTCAGGTCTGTCCTTGGCTCATCCAAACTGCTGCCCTGTGTCTGAGGGAAACCGCTGGATTTTGATTCTGTACTTGAGTAGACACGTCGTACTTGGGTGGACAAGTTGTACTTGGGTAGATGTGTTGTACTTGGTAGACGTGTGTACGAGTAGACGTGTTGTACTCGAGTAGACGTGTGTACTTGGGTAGACGTGTTGTACTCGAGTAGACAAGTTGTACTTGGGTAGACGTGTTGTACTTGGGTAGACGTGTTGTACTCGAGTAGACAAGTTGTACTTGGGTAGACAAGATGTACTTGGGTAGACACGTACTCAGGTGGACATGTTGTACTCGGGTAGACATGTTGTGCTTGGGTAGACGTGTTGTACTTGGGTAGACAAGTAGGCCTGCAGGTCCCCATGTGCTGCTGCTGGTTTGGATGCGGTTTTACAGGTGTCAAAAATGCTTCTTCCAGGTCTTTCGTGAGCACATACCTGTTTTCATGGAATCAGAGGCTTCTTCAAAGGAATCTCCTTCAGGCTTGGGCCAGGCTGCTGGTTGAGCAGGAGCATTGCTGCTCTGGGAGTGTGTCCCCGCACCGCTGGCAGCCGCCGTGGCAGCATCCCAGGAGGGACGAGCCCTCCTGAGCCTTGGGGCAAAGCTCCGCTGCCTCCACGGTGCCAACCCTCTGGCTGCCAAACCCATCACCACCTGGGGCCAGAAACGGGACGGGGTGCGGGTGTGGGGCTGTGCCATAGCAAAGGGGTCCGAGCATCGTTTGACCTGTCTGGACCAGAGGCCTGAACCAGCCGGACTGTCCTGGGGTTGTTAGTGGTGCCTTGCACCCGTCCTAACATGCCTGCCAAAGATGGGCTAACGGCAGGCGTTCCCTTCGCCCCGATAATTCATTTATACACCTCAAACATTTAAGCAACGGCTTGCCAGATTTCTCATTTCTTTCCCCCACTTTTCTTGATGGGAAGAATCAAAATATTTTATCCAGAGACAAAACTGGCTCACTGGGGAGGTCCCAGTTGACTGGAGGCTGGCAAATGTGATGCCCATCTACAAGAAGGGCTGGAAGGAGGATCTGGGGAACTACAGGCCTGTCAGTCTGACCTTGGTGCCAGGGAAGGTTATGGAGCAGGTCATGTTGAGTGCCATCATGCGGCACATATGGGACAACCGGGCAATCAAGCCCAGTCAGCACGGGTTTATGAAAGGCACGTCCTGCCTGACCAACCTGATCTCCTTCTACGACAAGGTGGATGAGGGAAAGGCTGTGGACTTTGTCTACCTGGACATTAGCAAAGCCTTTGACGCTGTTTCCCACAGCATCCTCCTGGAGAAACTGGCTGCCCATGGCTTGGCTGGGTGTGCTCTGCGTTGGGTAGGAAACTGGCTGGATGGCCGGGCCCAAAGAGTGGTGGGGAATGGAGTTAAATCCAGTTGGTGGCCGGTCACAAGTGGTGTTCCCCAGGGCTCAGTGTTGGGGCCAGTTCTGGTTAACATCTTTATCAATGATCTGGACGAGGGGATCGAGTGACCCTCAGTGTGTTTGCAGACAACACCAGGTTGGGCAGTAGCGTTGATCTGGTTGAGGGCAGGCAGGTGCTACAGTGGGACCTGGACAGGCTGGATCGATGGGCCGAGGCCAAGTGTACAAGGTTCAACAAGTGCCGGGTCCTGCCCTCGGGTCACACCAACCCCCGGCAGCGCTACAGGCTTGGGGGGGAGCGGCTGGGAAGTGCCCGGCGGGAAAGGGCCTGGGGGGGTTGGTCGGCAGCGGCTGAAGATGAGCCAGCAGTGTGCCCAGGTGGCCAAGAAGGCCAACGGCATCCTGGCTTGTGTCAGCAATGGTGTGGCCAGTAGGACCAGGGCAGGTGACCATCCCCCTGTGCTTGGCCCTGGTGAGCCTCAGGTTGCGCCAGGGGAGGTTTAGGTTGGATATTGGGAACCATTTCTTCCCCGAAAGGGCTGTCAGGCCCTGGCACAGGCTGCCCAGGGCAGTGGTGGAGTCCCCATCCCTGGAGGGATTGAAAAGACGTGTAGATGGGGCGCTTGGGGACATGGGTTAGTGGTGGCCTTGGCAGTGCTGGGTTAGCCGTTGGACTCGATGATCTTAAAGGTCTTTTCCAACCTAAATGATTCTGTGATTCTATGAAAACCGCCGGGTGACGGGCAGGTGTTGGATCTGGTGCAAGCTGCTGGCAACCGCCTGCATTCGGGGTAGGAATCTCATCCTCTAGCGTTTTTCTGAGCAAATAATTCCACTGTTTCAATTCCCTGCCTTTTCTGGGCAAATCCAAAAAAAAAAAAACCCTCTTGCTTTTCTGGCTGTGGCCAGATGAAATTACAGCGAGGAATAAAGTATCCAAAAGCTGTTTTTTTAAATTTTTTTTTTTTTTTTGGTAACCCATAATGGGCACAAACTATTCTTGGAGCTCTCAAGCTTACCAGAGATGGCTGCTACCTCAGGGATAGTATCCACGTTGTCTTTAGCTGAACAGGGAATAGTTTTATGCTGTGACAGGGTATTTTCACGCTGTTGGATTCAGGTATTTATTTGTCTACCGTCTCTTTCTTCTTCCTTGTTTTGTAAAGATGCTGAAATATTTAAGTGCTGGACCAGTTTGGGAATTTTCAAGCTTCCACCCAAAATTATACCAAGGGACTGTACATTTTAAGTTGGCAATAAAAGAGGCGAGAAGCTACAAAGCGTTGCTGCTTCTGGATGGTGAAGGGATGTTTTTCGCTGCCCGTGGGGTTGTTTCTCCGGGATAACCCTCCCGCGGCATTTCAGGGGGAATCGGTGCAGTGTCTGAGCCTTCTCTGAGCTGACTGACAGCACTTAAGTCTGGGAAGATCGGTTAAAAACCAGGAAATTAAAAGCTTATAAAAACAAGCGGCAGCGGCGCGGGGGGAGCTACTTACTTACTTCGTCTGTGCAAACAGGATTTGGAAATCCATCCCTCCCCGTGCCGCGCCGGCAGAGGCAGATTAAAGATCCTATCTAGCAACTTGATGCCCGCTCTTTTAATTCCCTCACCCGCCAAATTAAAACAAAAAAAGGGAAAGGAAAGGGAAGGTGGTTGGGCTGGAGCCGCGGGCAGGGAGATGGTTCCATGTGACGCACCAGCGTCCCCAGCCCAAAGCGCTGCTGGCGCGGGGCCACGGCACCGAAACCCGCCGTGACGCTGGAAATCAGTGAAACGGCTCCGGGTTTCCTCCGAGAGCAGAGTCGGAGCTTCAGCGTCGCGTGACAAGAAGGGACGGGGCCGGTGCAAAGCCCCGCGAGTCGGGGGAAAGCCTGATTTCACGGGGCTCTGGATCGGGGTCTTACAAAGCAAAGAGGGATTTTACTTCGATCACATTTCCGTCATTTAAACTTGCAATATCTTTACGTTTGTAATAAAATAATAATAAAGATGATGCTAAACCTTCGTCCCAGTCCTCTTCGGGAATCAGCCGTTAAGAGTAATATTAAAAACCCAAATTGCAAAGCACTTTTCTACTGTTTATTTTCTACCTTTCTTACTTTGAACTGTCTTGATATTTGAAATCCCACTGATCCTACGATTGTTAGCTCTGTATAAAAGAAAAAAAATAAAATAAAACCCAGTTTTTTTGTAGTTTACTCTGTTTAGATTTTAGCCTGTGGCTACTTGTACAAGAAAAATAAAGCTAGAATAAAGGAGCTCGAGCGGTTCAGCCGGAGTGGTGCTTTCTCCGTGCCGCGGCGTGGGGACCGCGCGGGGCGGCTCAGGGCGCTGCCACTTCACGCGGAGCGCTGGTGAATTTGGCTCCTCTCGAAGAGCAGCTGCCAAAATGCAGTTTTTAAGGGCTGAGGAAGGGGGTTTTTTTTGCTCCTTTGCTCATAAACCTCAGGCCAAGCCACCAGCGGAGGCGGCTGGAGCGGCGGGGGCTGCTGGTGGCTCTGGCAGCTGGGGAGGTGGTCGCGACCAGGAGCTCCAGGGTCATGGTTTGACACCTCGTGCTTGGAGGTGCAAATTAATTTCCAATTAATCTTGGTTCTTGCTCAGCTAGCGCTGCCGTCGGCTTTTCCCACTGCCTCGGGCGCTAAGGGGGCATCACTTTACCTGGTGGCTCTTGGCAGAAGCCCTGGGTTAAAGTGATGCTCCAGCCTTTTCCAGCTGCAAACCGGTCTGTGACGGCCGAGGCGGGTGGGCGTCCCCGGGAGCAGGCAGCGCCGAGCCGTGGGCACGCCGCCAGCCGGGACGGCACAAACCTCGGCGTCTCGGCGTGGTTAAACCCAAGGCTGGCATCTCCGCAAGGCACCCATCTGCCAGGTCTGAAGCCCAAAGCCTAATGACGCAGCGGCAGCTGTGGGGCCGAGGGAGAAGGCGTATCCCTGCCCCAAAATGGGGGCTGTGGACCACGGGCCACCCTCCTGCAACCGTCCCGCGTGCCTGAACACAACCGATGGGGACCTGTGGGTGACGGGCAGCACCCGGCTGTGCCCGTCTCCACCCGACCCACACCGATGTGTCACTGAGAAAAGCCCTGGCTCACCAGCGGAGATATTTAAGTCCCAGGAGAGTTTTGAGTACCTTCTTCTCTTCACCCTGCCAGAAAAACACCATCCTCAGCCCAAAAACCACCTGGGAGGAACGGAGCGGCCGGGCTGAGGCCGGCAGCTTGGCCAGCAGCAAGCAGAATATGTCAAGTTTTGCAGATTATTTTTAACTGACTTCAAGCCAGGTAATGAAGTCTCACCGACGAGGCGAAGTGCATTGGGGACCACGGATGGGGTGCAGATGCTGGAAGGGCGAGCGAGAGGCCCCGCGCCCCGGTGCTGCCGCGCTGCACGGAGAGATCAGGGCATTGATGGCGGCTCAGCGCTGGGTCCGTGTTCTTTATTTCGCCTGAAAGGATGACTGGTACGGGGCTAATAGCGATTTTTGGGGGCTCAGTTGATCCCGATGGGGACACAGACACAGCCCTGCAGGGACCGAAGGAGCCGGGTCAGCTCACACCAGCCAGAAATCCAGCGCGGTTACTATATCCCATATTTTTTGGCTGTTTCAGCCGCGTTTTCAGGCACTACCTGCGCACAGACAGGGCAGGGGGCTGGAGACGGTGCCCCCCCCCGTGCAGCCCGAGCTGACCACGAGCATCGATTCACCGCCAAAACTGAAACACTGCAACGCCTTTGGCCTCCTCCAGCTCCTCGTCCGCCAGGACAAGGCGGCTGCTGCCGCCAGCCACTCCGGAAGCGCCACGAGCTGCAGACGAGCCCTTCTTTCACCAGGCAACGAGTTTGCCAGGTCTCTACCCGCACCGCCGGCATCGCCGAGCCGCGAGGCGAGTGCCGGGTGCGCACGTGGCGATGGGCTTTTAATGAAAGCCAGCAGGTACCTGCAATAAAACCTAAACATCCAACGCTTGAGCAAACCGCGCATCCCAGGGGACGCTGGAAGCTGACGCGGTTGATGCTTTGAGCATCCTAACGGCAACAGAAATGGTTTCCGTCGCCCCTAGAAGCTCGCCTAAGCGTGCGGAGGGGTTTGATGCCGGGCGGGGGATGCAGAGGCGATTAGCTGCTGCCGAAAGGAATGAACTGCCTCGTGAGCGAGGAGCGGTGCGTGGGACTTCTCCGGAGGAGCTGGCATCTCCCCGGTGCTCGTGGCAAAGCCAAGCCCATCCCCAGCAGCCCCAGGACGGGATGCTTTGGGAAAATACCATTTATTGACGAGTTGGCCGGAGGAACAGCCCCATCCTCTCCTCCGGCCGCTGCTCTCGCTGCCGAAGGACCGTCAAAGCAAAGGGCTGCAGGGAATAAAGGAGCGAGCCCGAGCCCGGCAGCACTTGCTGCAGAGGGTTTCAATAAGCAGGTGAGTGAAGAGTCGCTTCAAACAACTCCCCGAAGCTCTCGAAACTGCTAAATTGCAGCACGGATTGTCTAAATATATACTTCATAATAAATACAAGCATAAAACCTGATTTTATTTCCCAGTGGCAACGCAAGAGGTGAAAAAGATCAGAGCCAGCTTACTCGGGGGGATTTTCGTGTAAGTTCCACGGAATACAGTGCTTCAAATAGAAGCTGCAGAGTGAAGGTATTGTATAAAGCTCGTGGCTTTCATTAAAAAAGGACTTTCCTTGCCTTCACGGCAATAAAAAAAAGGCTTGACAATATTAATCTAAAGTCTTAGAAACTAAGGAAATAAAGAAACCCAAGCAATATGTTTAAATCGCTTTGATTTTTGGCTGTTGGAGACAGTGGTAGTCTCAAAGAAACCCTACCTGAGTGTTCACAACTCACCTTTAATGAAAGAAATCTCCTTTCGGCCGCGCACATTCAGATTTCTGCTGGAAACATCTCATATCAGCTCTTCGGCTCCAGAAATACTAAAAACCAATCGTGTCGGGTGTTTTCGGCTCCGAACGCCGGGTTCCTGCCTCGGGTATCGCTGGCGAAGATGTTACCGCTAACGTCCTAGTTATAACCCTGCCGACACAGGGAGAATTTATAACACCCCATAAAGCCCTAACTACCTGAAAGGTCATTTTAGCGCTAATTCCGCTCGGGCATTACTGTTTCATTTGCTGACACTTTTACGAAGCCCCGCTTAATTCCAGCACGGCTGCTGTAAAACCTTTATAGCGACAGTCTCTGCCTCGAAAAATAATCTTTAAAAAACCAAGAGCTGGAACATCTTCATCGGCGGGTGCAGGCGGCGCCCGCTCTCGGTGCGGGGTCCCCCGAAACCCAGGGCTGGGCACCCCGACCCGCTGCAGACCTGGTCCAGGGGGGTTAATCCTCAAATCTGGGTCCCCAGCCCCGTTATTCGCAGCGCCGTCAGAGCCCCCCAACGCTCGCCGCCTCGGCTAAATTAAAAGTCTCTTAATTTCATACAAAACTATCAAACCCTCGCCTTGCCCAGAAAACCATTTCCTGAGCGCTAAAGTAGCTAAATGAGTCTTGCTCGGCGTCGGAAAGGAGCTTGTCTTGTTTATTGAGCGATAAATATAAAGGTACAGTAACTAAATTCATCAGTCGCTAAACACAGCCGCTGGGAACGGCCATTTCCACCATCCAATCTGCGACTGCATGAATATTTCAGAGTCCTCTTTCCCTTGGGTGCTCGCCTTATCTCTGGAGCCTGGATATTATTTTCTGCTTTTCAGCTTTTTGGATGTATTGGAGGAAATGTCATTATTTGGACCCGGGTGGATTACAGTTGACTTTCCTAAGCCAATTTATATTGGCAAGCTGCTGTTTTTAAAAACCCCTATAAATCACTCCTATGAATTTTAATAATATAATGTGGTTTCAAACATGCTCCCTTAATACGTGACACGCTATTACAGCCGGCAATAGCTCCTCGGGTCGCGAACTCCGTTTTGCCGTCACCTTCGGCGAACGCCGCGGGGAGACGAGCGACGCCTCAGCCCGAATTACGGAAACACCCATTCCCGCCCCAAATAGCTCGTTACGGGGATCGCGATTTAAGGGCGTGCAAAAAGCGCGCCTCTGCTCACGCCGCCCCGCTGCATTTGATGTTATCTGCCTACCCAAAGCATAAAAGGCAGAATTAAAATCTTAATTGCACGAAACCCTCATCTAGGGGCTTGGCCGGAGCGTTGGAAGCGCTGGAGGAAAGGAATGGGGGTGCTGGGATTCGGCTCCGGGCCCCTCGCCTGCGCTGAGCACTCGCAAACTCATCACAGCTGCCCCCCGCCCCGTCACAAAGGGGTGTCCCTTTAAAGACGGGTCTGAAATCCCCGTGCTGCCGGGGGCGCGCCACCGAGGGTCCCCACCGAGGGTCCCCTCCAGCCCACCTCTGCCCGCCCGACCCCAGGGACCGCGGGGGAGCTCCCCGCCCCGCATCACCCCGTGAGCCCCAACGCTCCCCGAGACAGCCCCAGCCCTCTGCGGGGTGACGGGGACCGGCCGCGCCGCGGTCACCACCAGCAGCAATGCATTTGGGGCCGTTTAATGAATTTCTGAAACTTTCTTTGGAAGATCAGGAATTTCCTCCCTCTCGGCCAAGACCCCGCTCCCAAGGCAGAGGCGGGATCCAGCGCCTGCAGTGAGACCTTAAAAGGTGCTGGCGCAGAAATCGCTGGGATTAGGACTATTTTCTGATATTTCCCTTAAGAAAGACATAGGATGCACATCCAGAGTGCGACCCCCAGCCGGGATGCACGGCTCTAAGTGCTCCAGAAACTCCCCCACGCCGGGAGACGAGGCCAGACCCTCCTCAGCGCCTATTGACTTATTCTGATGAGCTCTGTCCTCATTTTGTGCAAATTATAGTCGTTTTCTTCCCGTCCCCATCGCAACGCCTCCACGGCGTCTGCCGGCTGTCAAGGGGTGCTCGCGGTGGGGAGCGGTGTCCCGGTCAGAAGAAAAAGGGCTACGAGGGATGGGGAGTAAAAACCGGGGCAGAAAGGAGACCTTGGGAGCCCTCCTTCAAGGAACCAGGTCATGGAGCATCTCCTGCGGTTCCTCCGGAGGAGCCGACGATGGGGTTTGATGCGCCGGCGGTGGCACCGGTGATGTCCCCACCGGAGGGGTGACGTTGCTGGGCAGCGTTGCCTGGTTTTAGCTGCGCAGGACCCGAAGAACATAATACGCACATCCGCAAGAGAGAGGATCGTTAAGGGACGGACTAATTGCAGGTGGGGGAAAAGAATAACGAGCCGGCCTTTGCTTTTTGGCTGCTGAAGGCGGCGAGGGCTGCCCTGCGCGGGATGCAGCAGGACGGGGACAGGGGGGCAGGGGCCTCCCCAGCCCCTGGTACTGCTCGCTCGGCTGCAGCCGGCATCGCCGAGCCCCGAAGCAATCGCTGGTTTAATGTTCTCAGGAGAAAAAAAAAAAAAAATACCCAGTTTGCGCAGGGAGCGTACGAGCTTTTCAAAGGCTTTCGCCGTGATGATTTACCCTGAAATGTTGTCACGTTCATCATTAATCTATTTTCTCCCTTTTCTGTAACTTAACCTGCGACAAGCCGACATTGTAAGGGCTTGATTTCCCACGAATAAATTACAGTTTCATAAATGGTATTTTGCTTTGCTGCTCAATTTGCAAGTGAAATGATGCCAATTGCTTTGTTCACAGGATTTTATCCAGCACGAACAATACCATCCTCGAGATTATTTTATTTTTTAACCCTCAAGTTATTTTCGTGTCCTGTATAAGAGGAACACATGGAAAAGCACACGACAGCCCCTATGCTTCTGCATTATCGACTAACCGCGAGCAGATACAAGGGCACACTTGCCTATAAAACCCCGCGTATGTCGATCTAAAAGTGAGATAAGTCACACACAGGGCGACCCGCTTCCCAAAGAGAAAATAATCCTTTCGACGAGAAATATTTACTGTTGCCACATGCTGGTTTAGAGAGTGGCTTTTTACAGGTGTGATTTATGATTTGGGTTGGGGAAATACCCCCCCCAGCCTTCCCAAGGGACCCCCGTGTTGCCCCATGGACCCCCCCAACCGCCCCACGGACCAGCCCAGCCCCGACGGGGTCTCCAGCGTTCGGGGTCCTTCAGCCCCACTCAAAATATTGCAGCTTTCACAGCAGCTTAATCCTTTTTTTTTTTTTTTTTGCTATCATTATAAAACGATGTGAAAAAGGAAAAAAAGCATCATCCCAGCTATTTAAATTTTTGAAACGCAGCGGGGTCCCCCCTGCCGGGGACCCCCTGGGCATGGGGCCACGCAGGTTGGGACGCGCCACCGTTAAAGCCGGTAAATCCCTCCATCAGGGGAAGGAAAAGAGGGACAATCCCCTGCGTGTGAGACGTTGGATACTACAGGATTTGGTGAACAGTCTCGAGCTTCTCCCACGACTTTTTTAACCTGCGGTTTTTGGGGAGACCGTGAAAGAAATGACCTCTTTGGGGAATATTTTGGATGTTACTCGCTGTCTTCTTTCGGTGTAAGAGAAAAAGTGAACGCAAATGCTCGTATTCGGAATGGAGACCTTGTATTCGAGGTGCTCGTGCTCCCCAGTACATCAGGACGCCTTCACGAAGAGCCTGGAGCTTCATCTCCACCCTTCAACCTGAGCCCCCGCCCGGAGCCGGCTGCTCCCGGCTGTCCTGCAGCCGATAAACCGCCTAACCCAAACCACGGAGCTCGGAACGCGCGTGGCTCAGAGCACCGCGGTTACGTGGGCGCGCAGAGGCGACGGTTACATTTCTGACAGAGAAACTGAGCCACACAGAGAGTATTTGTCTTCCCTTACGGCTTCAGGTACGAAAATGCGTTCACGTACCTCCTCCGCTTCTCACCCTGGTTCCCTCGTCCCCCTGGGATGAGACCCCAGGAAAGGTTTTTGCTTTTTCCTTCTGAAAATGGGTGTTTCAAGGCAGGCTCAGACCCCTGGGGGCTTTGGGTTTCTTCCAGCGCTGAACAAAGACAAATTTCCGACCCAACAGCCCGGCACGAAGCAGAACTGTCGCCTTTTGGCCAACGCCAAGAGGCGATGCCGGAATCCCAGAGAAACGAAACGTTCGCAGCCAGACACGGCGCAAACGGGGAGAAAGGAAAAAGCCGGTTTTTTTGTGCGCCGCGTCCTGCCGGCCCCGCGCGTCTTAGCGCTGCTTTTATCAGACATCGGAGAATCCACGCCGGGGCCTTAGACCCCCGGCCCTGGGGATGCCCAGCATCCCTGCTAAGGACATCACGGGATTTTTACTGACCTGCAATGAGGAAAACAAGGTTAAAATTTAAATTTAAAGGGAGGGGGCTGCCCAGCGCAGGTACCAGGAGGATGGGTCCCTCCCGATGCACAGGGCTGCTGGCCGTGAGCTACGGGCTCTACGGGCTCTATGGGCCCCGGCTGCTAACGGCTTTGAGCGGCTGCTGGTCGATCCGTGCAGTCACTGTAATTACAGATCTGGATATGGTGGTAAAACACCGGCGGAGCATTAACTGCTGCAGGAGGAGAAATCCAAATCGCGGGTTAACTGATCTTCGGGCAGCCGGCGCTGAGAGCCCCGCACGGCCCCGTCCCTCACCGCTGAGGATTTTCCCTCGCACCTGGAAAAAAGCCGAGGTTTTCTGTGGGAACGCGCTGATCTCGGGAATGTTTGATGGGAGGGAAGGTGGCTGCTTTGCTCTTTTTAGCTATTGCTTTGCATTTTGCCTTCAAACCCAGGCTGGGCCATTGCACGGCTCCCTGACTTTGCCCACGCTGCACTGGACAGTCACGGCAGCCCCGAATAAAAAGGTGCCCAACGGAAAGCGCTGGGTGTCTTTGCAATTAATTAGACTTAATGACAACCTCCAGCAGCATCAGTGCCCGCAGCCAAAAGAGTTGCAGGGTGTTGTACGAGCCACCACCAAGAGCCACGTCGTGCGTGCAACAGGGACCCGCTCTGGTCCTTCCTCCTAGCGCAACTCATTTAATTATCCTAATTAAAACAGGCGTCGGTAGGCACTGCTCGGGGTGAGGGGCTGCGTGGGGCCGAGGGGAGCGGGCTCAGCCCCCAGCTTCTGCCCGCAGCCACGGGCTCCCAGCGAGAGCCGGAGGCTGGAGAGGGGAACGAGCAGGGGAAGGGAGGGAGTTTGGTTCGGGGACAGCGCCGGGAAGGGACAAGGTGTAGGGAGATGACACTGTTTTGCAATTACCTCCCCACCTTTGTTAATACCGCTGTCACGGCGCGGATGTTCTGCGTTAATTAAAACGAATGGTACATGACAGAGCAGGGAGGAGAGGTGCGATAATTCCATGACTTCTCCATGCTTGCACCTCCCCAGGCTTCACCCTTGAGGAGCGGGGCAGGGGGGGCAGGGCAGCGGGGTGCTGGCACCCATCCTGCCGGGGCTGGGGGGCTCCGAGCAGCCGAAGGTCCCCCGACCTGCTGCCTCCCGCCGGGGACCTGGTGCCGAAAGCAAGAAGGATACTCGGGGCTCCGCAGCCGCTGATCCCCTCCGGACCCCACACCGTGGCTACGGTGAAGCCTCTGCGGCCACGAGGGTCCACGTGCCACATCCACGAGGGCAAGGAGGCTCCCGGGGCCGGGAAAAGCATCCAGCAAAGAGACGAACCCTCCTCTCCCACAATTAGCAGCCGCAAGCAACGGACAGGTACCGACCGATGGCGAATCAAGGGTTTTGCTAAAACGCCTCATCTGCAGAGGCTGTTCCTCCCCCTCCCACACCTCTCCCTGCCTCCGTCCAACAGCATTCCCAAAAGACTAAACACCTTTGGTTTCCATGGCAGCCTGATTTTCAATGAGCATCCTTCAAGTCCTACCGGAAAGAAAGTGTTTCATTAATGCATACAGGACACGCTGGCATCTCCCCGGGGCGACAGTATCCTTCCCCCCAAAACTAGCACCTTCTGCCCATGGTTTTTTTATTTTAGCGGCCTGATGGGAGCCAGCAGCCTTCGCTCCCACCGGAGCCGCGGGAAGGGGCTGGCCGGGCGCTGCCGCTCGCTCCTGGGGACGGAGTTTGCTCGCGGCCAGGAGAAGGAATCGGGCTGCTTTTTCTTGGAGGAGATTAAATAAATAAAGCGCTGTTGAGCATCAGGAGGAGCCAGGCGGAGGCTTCGCTCCGGAGCGGCTGCCTCCCCTCCAGCCCACCGGGCAGGGGACAGTGACACCTCCCCGGCTGTCCCCTCCCGAGCTGGCCCGGATACAAATCACCTTGTTTTATTTTGCCTGTTACCATCCAGGCTCTGCTTCTCGTCTCCCATTTAACACAAGCCCAGCGGTTTGCACGCTCGTGGTTTGCCATTTCTTTCGGGTTTAACCCCATTTTAGCAGCTCTGCCGCGCAGAGGGTGCCCGGAGCCGGGCAACGGGAAACTAATGAGCCCAGAGCTTTGAAGCACGGCACCTCAGTCCTGCGGGGTTTCATCGGAAAGTGCCCATCCAAGAGGCAACGGACGTTCCCCACCAGCCCAGGGGTGTCCAGGGCAGGGCACGGCGTTATGCGTTTGCTAAGTGATGTCCAAATAAAGTCACCGTGAAGCAGGAGCAGGGAAGTATTTTGCAGAGGCCGCCCGGGGGAGGATGCGGAGGACACCCTGACGCAGAGCAACCCGGCACTTCGCGACTCTGGGACCCTTCAAAGATTTTCTAAAAGACTCCAGGTCACGGCGCAGCCTTGGCCCTGGCTTTTCCCAGCCCGGGGGATAATTGCCGTCCAGCCGTGACGTACCCTTTCGCTGACCCCGCCGGGGTCCCAGCCGCCCTCCAGGATTCGGCAAGGACAGATATATGGCTGTGACTCAGGGGGCTCCTAAAAGCAGGTCACGCCGAAACAATAAAGCTTTGTCGGAGGCAAAGAAGCCGCGGTCAGCCCCGACCGCTGCCGCGGGATTTACTGCCCGCAGATGGGCCGGCGGCTGCGGGGGACGCGCCGAGCATCGCCTCGGGGCAGCCCGGGGAACGGGGAGCCGGGAGAGTCGCCCCACAGCCAGGACGCTGGGTCTGGTTTTCTGTTTGCACACGCAGCGACGTCTTCAGCTACAGCAGGGGCTCCTCTCCGGAGACCAGGATTTGGGAGGTCTCAGGCGGGGAAGGAGCGGGTCCCACACTTGGCTGAGGTTCCCTGCCCGGACTCGTCGTCCCTCCTGCTGCGGTGCCTAAATCTGGAGCTCCCAGCGATGAGCCGAGCCCAGAGCAGGGTTTGCCCAGGTTTGTCTCAAAGGGACCCGGACCTCAGTCCTCCAGCACTGGAAGGAAAGAGGGACGCTGCCGTGCCAGAAGCACGTATTTATCGGATGTATTTATCCCGGAGGTTAGGAAGGAGCCACAGGGACATGATAAAGAGTTTGTCCATGCACCAAGGGGTGGGTCAAAGCGTATCGAAGGTAAATGCAGATGAAGATGCTGCATAGGGTACAGTTGAGACAACAGGTATTATTTTTTAGAGGGTCACCTAATGCAAGTCAATTTTAGTGTATAATGACTGTCTGCCTTAGCGGCTCCTCCTCCACTTTTCTGCTTTTGAGAGGACACACACTTCTTCGTTACGACTCCGAAGCTTCAAGCACCAAAAAAACCCCAACACATTTTCACTTGCCCAGCGCCAATAACGCCGTCTGCACCGCGTGTGACTTTTTAAGACAGAAAAAGCGTATTTTCCTAATCTTTCTGCAAAACCGGTGCGGTTTTCATAGCCGAATTCCAGGCCAGCCTCGCTCCGCCAGCCCGGACGCGTTTCTGCCACCCGGGGCAGCCCGCGGGCGCTCGCAGCAAAGCCTCCGGCCCTTGCGGGAGGCAGCTCTCTGCCAGGACAGAAACACCATTAGAGCTCCCGAGAGCAGAAACACATTGGAAGCCGGTAACACCATTAAATGAATATTCATAAATTATTTTGCGACATAAACGATATTAATATCACACCTTCCACCTTCAAAAGCCCATCGCGGGCACGGATTCATTAAGACCCCAGACTTCCAGAAAAGCCCGCTCGCAGGCTTTCGGTTACATTTAAACTCGGCGACTTTATTAAACACTAGCAATATATTTATTTTAATAGAGTACAAAGCCTGGATTTGGCCACCCTAAAACACCACTCGGAGCGCCGAATCGCCGAATAACCCGATCAAACAAAGCTAATGTGTGCAATATATCTTGGGTGAGTAATATACAGCCACATTTCCTGCTCCATTTACCCAGTTTTAACTACACCTGACCTACTCTTATCCTAATAGAAAACGGCTGCTCTTCTCATTGCCCCGTCCTCCACACATGTTTTTCTGATAATGGCCAAACCTAAATCACTTCCCTTTCTCCTAAGTGCCGGGCACCAGCTGTCTTGTGACATTTAACTACAACAAGTCCTTTTGCAGGACCTCCAGGTTAGTTCCTGGGGCTCCAGACCTCCGTCCCTGTGTCCCGTCTCCATCCCGTGTCCGGGCATCGGATCCCAGCCCTGTGGGATCTCCCTGCTCGGCCTCAACCAAGGGATACGCGGAGGAAAACCTGGGAAATGCCCCCGTTTTTGCCACCGCTGGCTTCGCGACCCGACGCCTCGCCGCGTCAGCGAGGATGATGCTTGCGGCCGCGCACGGGGTGAGAGCTTCCCCCGGAGCCGTGAGCATCACCCGGCAGAGCAGGTTCAGTTTTGGCACTGACAAAATCAGGGAAAAAAAAAAAATCTGCTTCCAACAGTGTTTTTTCCCCCCCCGGAGCTTAGCTCGTAGTGATCCATCGCGGTGGATTTAAAGCTTCCTGAGCAGCGTGCTTAAATGGCCAATTTGACCAGAAAATGTGCTTGCTTCACAAGCCCCGGCTGCGTTTCTCCAGCCCTGAGAAATCACAGCTATATTTCATTATTGTTACTAATTGCTATAAAGTATTATGGGGAGGTGATGGCACAGGCAGAAAGAAATATATACCATTTGCTGTATACTGACCCTGGAGGAAAATTCCCCAAGCTTGCTTAGGGGTGCAGAAATTGGCGCTTGGTGCAAATAAATGAGCAAAAGCGTTTTCCGAAGGAATTAGCGCATGGCACAAGCAAATTGCAGCAATTGTCTCTCTCCTTTCTAAGTGCTGAATTGCCTCTATAATTCCCCATCATTTAGCTGCATAAATCTTGCACAAATAAACCGGCAATTTGCATATGCACAGAAAAGAAATTACAGAAACACGAGGAAAGAAGTTATATTTTTCCTTCTCGAGCTGGAAATAAATATGCATTGCTTACTGCCTAAGCTGTGTTTGGCCCAGCGCAGAAATAAAAATTTAGGAAACCCTTTAATTTTCAATAATAAATACATATCAGAGGATAAAAAAAAATAATTTGTGGCATACGGAAGCCCATAGTTTCTGGGTTGTCGCATCACAAAGTGCGACGGATGAATTGATATTCATGGAATGCCTTTGCGGCGCAATTTCTACAGAGGACTCCGAGGTCTTCGCAACTACAGAGAGCCCAGAGTCAAGCCCAGTATCAATTAAATTATGTCTCTAAATTACTGAGCCGTAACGCACCAGCCGGCCTCAGACCCCACGGGTGGAAGGAGGCACCGGTGGGCAGCAGGCGGTGGGAGCAACTCGGGTAGTCCAACTGTCCATCACGGTGGCGGAGGCTTCCCGGAGGAGCGACGTAGCTGCTTCCGATTAACGCCCCGTGCGACCGATCTCGTTCTGGAGTAAGAGGGTGTTATTCCAAAACACCGTAATCCTCTTCCAAATGACTTAATCGCATTTGGAATAACGTCCTTTTCTTCCAAAACGTTCATATAAGGGAAAAATTGGGGGTGAAAAAATCAATCAGAAACAGCCCTTTGGAATAACAGCTCGTGCAGAAGAGCTCTCTGCGGGAACGTGCGGTATCGCGCTGGCTTACAAAGATTTAATGAATCGCTACTCGCCGTAATTCCTGCAGGCTGGGAGAGCGGCGTGACCGGGGGGCACGCGGCATTTCCTCCTGCCTCGCTTTGTCTCCGAAGCTATGGAGCTCCAAAGTGACCCCACTACGGGTATTTTTTAGTGCCGGTGCTTCAAGTGCTGCCCCGTGTCCCTCATGGTCCCTGTGAGCCACATAACAGGGCACCTCTCCGTGCCGCGTGGCTGGAGTGTTGCTGCAAACCCGTTGCTCAGGGATGCACCAGTCAAGCCAAGTTGGGAAGCTAAAATAATCATGGAATGGTTTGGGTTGGAAGGGGCCTTAAAGATCATCTAGTTCCAACCCCCCTGCCATGGACAGGGACACCTTCCACTAGACCAGGCTGCTCAAAGCCCCATCCAACCTGGCCTTGGACACTTCCAGGGATGGGGCAGCCACAGCTTCTCTGGGCAACCTGTGCCAGGGCCTCACCACCCTCACGGTGAAGAATTTCCTCCTTAGATCTCATCTAAATCTCCCCTCTTTCCGTTTAAAGCCATCACCCCCTGTCCTGTCACTGCATGCCCTTGCCAAAAGTCCCTCTCCAGCTTTCTCGTAGCCCCCCTGACATTTTAGCCTTGGAGGCGAAATGAATTACGCTTCTTTAAAGTAAAAGATCTTTGGAGAGTGGCAGAGAGGGGGAAAATTCAATTTAAACCAGCAGATCTTCACCAAAGCCGCTCGTTAGCAGTTTCAGTTGGTGTAACGGCGCTAATGCTGCGTGCGGAATAAACGTCCCGCTAACCTATCCGGTTCGGAAGGGCACTGCCGGAGCGATGTTCATTGCCCTGCTCAGACTGCGCCGGTAACGGGTTTGGCCGGAGCTGCAGAGGCCGTGCTGCAGACGAAAGAGCCGTCTAAGTTCCGTGGCACTGGTGGAAAACTGGAGGAAAACTTTATCTCATCAAGGGGTCTTCCCGTGTCATCTGCTGCACCAGGTCCTCTTGGTTTCACTGCCACGGACCAAAGCGGCGTCTCCTTTAACCTTCCCTCTCCCCAGAATCCAATCGCCAGCTGTGGCGGTGCCACCCGGGAGGACCCAGACTGTGTCCCCAGGAGAAGGTGCCACCAACACCCGCTGGCTCCTGTCCCGCAGCCCGTCCCTCGCTCTCCTTTGCATCTCCCACGCTGCCGGGGCAGGAGGAGCCGCGCGTCAGGGAGGGGGAACGAGCAGCGACGCGGGATGAAAGCACGAGCTCTCACATCTTTCATCCATTAACTGATCGTTCCTCCTGCACGGTACACGCGCCGATCCATCACACGTGATCAATATCTTCCTTGAGGCCCCGGGATGATGAACGTCTCTGCTGATATTCAAAAGACCTTGAGAAAACGAGGGCAGCTCCCCCAGGCGCAGGTCAAAGAGCCAAGACTGAAGCGCTATGTAAGACGATACGTTGTCCCAAGATCTCGCCGTAAAGCACAGAGAAATATTTTCGGCTAGAAAGCTTCTCCAGCAACACGAGGGAAGATTTTATATCACGCAGAGGCTGGAAGCTGATGCTGGACCAAGAGGATCTGGAGTTCGTGTGCCAAGCCGGAGGGAAAGGCTGTGATACCCGCCTGCGAAAGGGCAACGTGGTTCCCCATCCCACGCTCTTGCTCCGTGCTCAGGGGCGTCTCACGGCATCGCTTTGGGTGCAGTTAGAGACGGGGCCAGCGGCTGCGATCTCACCCAGGACCGCCGTTCTCCTGTGCTCGTGCAGACCATCAGCCCCGCGCGCTCCCGCGCGGTTCCTCTCCCCGGTGCAGCCCCTTCTCAATCCCGTGCCCGGCCCGAGGTCACGCAACGAGTCTGTGGCAGGGTAAGGACCAGCTCTCAGCCTCTCCAAATCCCCGTGCTGACATCCGTCTCTAACCCAGCAGTTCCCAGGGGCTGCCCTCCTCCCGCGTGGGGAATTTCTGTCCTCGGCCACGGCGCTCTCCTTAGCCCCTTTCCAGTGGTGTCAGCAGGAAAATAAAACCCAGTGCCCCTCCATACCAACGCGGACAAGGCTCAGCGCTGCGGGCTGCCCGCGGACTACGACGCACAGGGTTTACCTTTCTCAGAGAGGGGGGAAAAAAGCTAAAGCAAGCAGCATCCTCACCTTCAGACTCCGGAGAAAGTGAAAACCAACCTTTTAAGACAGCTGTTTGTCCTGTAAAGATCCGTTTTGTCCCCAAAATAATAATTAAAAGAAATGTTGAGAACCAGGGAAGCTCCTACGGTAGTTGTTTGCGTGATTTAGGTTAAAAAATAATTGCTGTCCAGACTTGTCTGCCTGACATAAGTAATTAGATAACAGAGTACTTATAAGCTGTCATTTCCTATGAGCATATTTTAACATGGCCTTTATAATTTGACCTTTCCATCCGCAGCGGCTTCATCCGCTCCCTGCCCCTGTGATGGATTTATTTTTGAAGCGGAGACGCCCGCTTGCCAGTCCTCGGCGTATGACGGAGCCAGCGGTTTCCGCAGCGCGGAGGAGAGACCCTTCTCCCAGCCGCTCGCGACTCTGCCGCAGCTCCCCCAAAATTCACCTACGGGCTTAAATTCATCGTTGGCGCCAAGGGAAATTACCGATGGGGACTAGAAAAGGTTGGGCAGCGTAGGACTGGGGGGACATGGCAACACACCCCTGGAAGGGAACGGGCCTTATTATATGAGATATATTCATATATATTCGGATTCACACTTTCCCCCCCCCAGACTGGAGAAGCCTGAAGATCCCTTCTCGCACATCGCGAAGAGCAGGAGATGTGCTTCCCGGCTCGTGGGGGAAGCACCTCCCTGCCTCCCAAAGCCTGGAGAAGGCCGAAAGCAAAACGCCAAGAAGGAAAAGAACCCGAGAGATTTAGTTCAGATTTTCAGACACGAAAACAGCTACAGGGAGACGCTGACACTCGCGCACAACAAACCCTACGGATGCGCAGCGGGGACTGGAGCCCTTCACGCCTGAACGGCGCTGAGTAAATAAAAAACCCAAACATCTAAGACAACACAGACTTCTTTCTTTCCTTTTTTATGAATCCCAGACTTGGGTAGGCTCCCTCTTCCCCTCGACATCCCTTGAGAAGCAATTTGACTTTGCTGGAGTTGTCAGATTTCTAAAGTAAGAGATTTCATTTTTACACTCAATATTTTTTATCAAATCTTCCTTCCTTTTGAAAAAACATTTTCAAACTCCCCTCACGACTGATGGATTTGGTTTTCTTTTATTGTCATAACTTCCTTAACGACATAAAGACCCTAAATTTGAAGAGTAAGCAGGGATTGCTAAAAAGACAGAGTTTGTATTTATTGCAGCGGTGCCTGGCTGCTGCTAAGACAATATCTCGTTGCATCTTAAAAATCTACACGTCGACCAAGAGGCACGAACCTGCCATGGGAAACCAGCCAACACCTTGCCATTTTCAGATTCGGTACTCCAAAATAAAGTCTCTATTTATTTGTTGTGCCTCTAAGAAGAAGCTCCAAAAGGTTAAACCAAGCGCCCCGCGATTAAAGAGCAAACCACAGGAGAAAGCCGGGCTGAAACCCACCCCGCCGCCATGCAAAGGGCTCCAAGGCTTTCACGTCTGAGGAGCCGTAGTAACGCAAAATATTGTTATTCATAATAAACTCCTGACTTAAGCAGGGTACAAAACTGCGCTTCAAGGAAACGTGGATCCTAACGACCTTTTCTGGTTCCCTGGAGCCTGACCTCCGGCGTGTATTATTAAGCCTCCTCTCTGCAAGGCTCCTCTTTAATCCCAGGCACAGGAAGACCTGGGTATCTTTAAAGACAGAGGTGGTTTTTATCTAAGTTAGAGATGTTTGGTACCGGTTTTATTTATTCATGGGACATCAGAAGCGCTGTGCTCCCACATTTTTCTACGAGAAAAAAAAGGCAACGCGTTATCAACGCAAGAGCAAGGAAGCCACCGGGCACCCGTCAGCGCGGTGCTCCTTCCTCCTCGCGAGCCAGCAGGTCAAGCAAAGCCGGCGACGTTTGCGCACGCGGTTTTCGACGGCCGATGCTGCTGCACCCAGGTACGCGAGAGGCACCAAGCAGCCGCGTCCCGGCCGTGCTCAGCCCCTCCGCGTGGTCACGGCTGAATGTGCTTCGCAACAGGCTCCTCTGGCAGGAGTCGGAGCCCCAGCTCAGCTCCCACCAAGGTTCCCCTCCCAGTTTGCCCACCCAGACACTTTTAACGGGGTTTGCCGTGGCATCCCCGGGTCCTTCTTTTGCTCGGTACACAGCAAGGGGAGGGTAAGGATTTCACGGCTCCCGTTCGGGTGTGGATGGTGCTGGGGCGCGTGGTTGGGACGGCTGCCCTGGGTGCACGGAGCTGGGAGGGAAAGAGAGGAGAGGGGACATGGACCGAGCTACCCGTGTCATGAGCTGTGCAGGGCTCAGCGTTGTTCAGGTTGCTGGTTTTCGCATTTCCTCAGCCACAATAAGAAGCAAATATTCCCTCTACAGCCCCTCTACCACAGCAGAGCTTCCCAGGATAGTCTAAGGGGACTGAAACATTAGGTCTTACAGTGGCTTTAATGTCTGCAGAGCCATTACACGTCTCCAAGGATGGAAATCTCTATTTTATGAAACCTGAAAGCTTTAGAGAGCTCTGTCCCTCTCTTCACGCAGATAAAAGTCAGGCACTGGGATCAGAGTTATTCTGGTAGAAGGACACATAGACTAAGAGGTCTTCTTCTTTAGGGGACCAGGCTGAAAATCCTGGAAGCCGCCGGCCAGGTACTCTTCCCGCTGAGATTCCCCAAATGACGCAGCAGAACAATAAAGCCGAACCTCACCTCCGGCTGGCAGCGGTGGGAGCGCTGCCGCCCAGCTCCTCCAGCCCTCCACGCCTTTGGGCTACGTGGGAAACCCAACGGGGCGATTCATCCCTCGACGTGGACGGGACCTACCTTTGATTGAAAAGATGCTATATCATCTCACCCACTCAACCAGCCTTTCCACCAAGTGCTGCCTCCCCGCCGCGTCCCGAGCCAGCCCCCGATATATTTGCCACGGTTGCCTGCTGGTAGCTCGAGGTGGATTTGATGAGCTGAGAAGGACCATCAGTCCCATACAAAAGCCAGGAGGACTGTGTTAGATCTTCAGCTGCTTTCAGCCGTGGTACGGATGGAAATAGCTGCTGCAAAACAGAGCTGTTTCCCATCAGGCGGACAAAGTTAAGGGTCTCTTCCGAATTTGCCAGGAGTTTGTTTCATCTGCGAGTTTGTCTTTTTTTCAGGGGAGGCAGAATAGCTCTTAGTAGGATTTCGGGACCGGTTTATCTGTCAAGGAAAAAATCCCACAATGAGACAATATCACGGCGAGATTATCCTATGTTCTCTGAAGGAGAGATCACAAGATTATCCTGAAACGAAGCTTGTTTATGTTGAGCTAATGGCAGGTAATTGGTAACCCCCTTTGCATAGCCGGGCGACCCCGCAAGCGCTCGGAAAGTAGAAAAGCAGCAGCATTTCCAAAGGAAAGGAATCCAAGGTCTGACATGGACTCCATCTGAAAGAAAAACTTCTGGAAAGAATCAGGGCAAGGCCATGAATTTATGAAGTAGTTGTTCGGCTGACTCTAATTTTTAAAGCATTATTATCCTTTTAGCGGGGCTGTCGGGTAGATGGAAGCCAGAGCTGGCGTGATGAAGAGCAGCTGAATAGTGATTTGCAGCAATTCCTGCCTTCCACACTTTTTTTTTGCAGAGTGGCGAGCCAAATTGCTTGTAAACAGCTTACAAAATGCTGCAAAAAGGGAAATTTCTGGGCTTGTGGTGTGAGGGATGAAGAAGGAGAATGAAAAAGGAAGAGAAACACCAATGGCAAGTCCTGAGATCCACCAGTGTTCGAAAGCCCAAAGCCAGACGGAAGGTGACGGGAACACTTGCTTCAAATCCTTGGAGATTCCTTCTAGGCTGACCCAAACGGGGCAAACCAAAGAGCCATTTCTGCAGATTTAAATGCACTCCGTGTGCCCTTGCAGCAAACCCTCGCCTCGCTCACGCCCGTATCATCTGCATTTCTCCTGCATCGCGTACGTGCAAAAGCAGCTCGGTCGGCTGCTGCATCTCTCTAACCTTCCAGGAGCTCCGATGCCACCTTCCAAGTAATGCAATCAAACCAATCCAGCTAAAAGCATTTCATCTGGCCTAGGCGGACATGAATTGTTTCTAATAAAACTAAAGCTCGGTGGGACAACTAATGGGTGCTTATTAGTACAGGCAATGGACTATTCAATCAACCATATAGGGAAACTAATGGGGATTGATGGCCAAAATACCAGATGAGGACTTACCTCTTTAAATAAATAGCTGATGGGCTGGTGATTGGATTAATCTTAGGTTTCTATGGGGAAAGTTTATACCTAGCTAATAAAGAGAAAAACAAAACGTGTGGAAAATAGCATCACAGGGTCCCCGGGGGCTGTTAACGTTATTGCTTTTGCAGCCGTGGCAGCAGGTGGGTTTCCAGAGACACCCATCTTTCCAAACAGCACCAGTTTGGGAGAGAGTTGGCAGGTGGTGTAACCCAGATGATGCAAAAAATTCACAGAGCAGCTGGAAAACCTCTCCCAGCTTTTTCAGGCCTCTGCCTGTTCTTTTCGTCTTCACGTGCAACGGTCCTGGGCGTCACTACCGCAACCCTTGCACGGGGACCACGAGCAGCAGGCTCTGGAGACGCGCTGGCAGGCAGCGTGCCGCAAGGGCGGCCTGGGGACGGCAAGCTTTAACCTTGCTTCATTTCCGAAGTCAAAGCCTGATGTGTGCAGTCTGCGAGCGGGGCAGCACCCCTGTCCCGGCAGCGCTTTTAATTTGCTTTCTGCGCTGCAGCCGTTTGCACCAGCCCTCGGAGCTTGGCTGGTTCTCTTCAACTCAGACATCCCCCATCTCACCTGGAAAGCCCCTGAGCGCAAGGGAGGCTGCAGCGCACGCCGGGAACACCCTGCATCCCTCTCTTCTGCTCTATTCTTCTCTGAGCATCACCCTCCTCTTCCACTGGGGAGAGGGTTCAGGTCTGGATGAACCTTTGCACACACTCAGTATGGCTTTTTTTTTAACCACCTTACAGACAAGCCTACCTTTCCCCGCTTCATCGCCTCCTTTCAGCAAAGGCTTCCCAAGATTTTGCCCAAACCCAAGATTCTTCTACCTTTGTCCTCGAGCTGACGGAGGAACGGAGTGACTTGCAGAGCTGAAGGGAGGGCACGTGCACCTCCGGGGCTTGCAAGTCACTCCTCCCCGCAGCAAACCATTCCTTCACCTCCCCCCTCCCCTCCCCTTCCCTTCGAAAGGCCTCCAACCCCCTCACAGACGGCAATTCCGATGTGACAGATCCTAACGTCATTACTGACGACAGACCAGATGCCCAGGGAGGCATATTGCTCCTTTTAATCCAAAATTCATCAAGAGCCTCACCTTTGTAGTTTAGGGTGAGTGTAAAGGTATCTTCATGGGAAGGGAAGGGGGGGCCACACTTTTTTTTCCCCTCTTGCCGCATTTTTCCTTCTCCTTTGAGGAGGGGGGAGCTTCGCACAGCGTGGCTGGGAGCGACTAAACCCGACACCAAACGGGTCCTGTTCTGAACAGCAGCGTCATTAAAATGCTACAAAAATCTCTCTTGAACCTTACAAGGACATGGGAAGGGACGCGGTTTGTGTGACAGGGTACGTACGAGCCTCGAGCCGTTACAGCACGCTGCCCCTGCCCCTTGCTGCACCCGAGGTACCTAATTCCTAGTCAAGAGAAAGAAAGAATTCCTATTTTGGGTTACGGAGCAATCCTGACTCCTAACGCATCAGTTCGTCTCCCAGTACTCGACCACACCTGACCGCTCTCGGCTGGATGTAAATCAGATCTAACACCCACTCGCAGGCACTGATGATGCCAGCGCAAAACCGCTCGGAGAGAGGCTCAATCTACGCAACCCCCCAGCAGGTTCCTTCTTCTTTAAATCACACAAATGCAGTTGTTGTCGTGAAGGTGCAGACTACTGACCGGGCTCATTTTGTCTTTGCCTGTAAGCCAAACACGGCGTATTTTTTCCTGCGGATGAAGTGCCGTAGAGCTCTCCTGCTGCAGGGCACGGCAGTGGGATGAAAAGGGAACTACACGGGCTCCGCCGTAAGCGGGAGATGCGGTGTGGACCGCAGGTAGTTAGCACCAGGTCAAAAACCACAGGTGACTTGTTTCCACTCACATTTTAACGCGGGAGCTCTCACGCTCGTTATCTCTCTTAGAGACAGGGAAAAAATCCCAACAGCCTTTGTGGCAGCGAAGACAAAGCTTTGCTCGGTGGGAGATGTCCTATACGGCATAACGTATGCCGGGAGGAATCCTGTTGGTTTATGGGCCCGGTTAGTGTGAAGCGCAAAGCAGGCTCGGGGCCGAAGCTGCATTATTCATGGGGGAGCCTAAATATTTCAGTGTGAGGCTGAGGTGGGGAACAACATAACAACAGCGTATCGTCCTCTTTCTTCCCCTAAAATCATTGTTTGTGTTTAAGGCGGCAAGAAGGGAACATCCTTTTCCTTTAAACGTACTGCCATGCACTGCCACATCCCAGGGAAAAGCAGGATAGCAGCGGGGTAAACCCCACAGCCCCTCCAAGGGAGTGGGAATCGCCCCGTCACCTCCCGGCTCCCGAGGAAATATCAGTCCTGTCTTTAGAAGAGCGCCTGGCATTTATTTCTGGAGATGATTCGTTTGCTCTGCGGTGCTTGAAGGAGCTAAATCAGCAGGCGGGTGTACAGACAAGGGAAGTTTCTTGCAGTTTTCCCCTCCGAAGCAGCAGACTCATTTCCACGCCACTCTCTGGTAACGCTCCCGCGCACGACTTGTTTGATCAGAGGCACCGGCCAGTTCGCACTGGGGCAGCGCGAAGCTGCGTTAGAACCCCAAGTTGCGATATTTGGGGCGATGTGGCCAGAGCAGCCATGGGAAGAGGCAGGGGAGCAGGCAGAGCTGCCTGCCCCAGCCCTGCCCGCCCGGAGCTGCCTGCTCGGCCCCTCTGTGCAGATGCACTGCTGCCATCAGCCGGCAAATGGAAACCAGCACAGGGCACAATCCTCGCCCCGGTGCCAGGAGGGCTAAAGCAGGCATGACACACGCCGCTTAACCCGCCAAACCCTCCTTTTGGGGTTCTCGCTCCGAAGAGGCAGCCTTCGGCGCCGCAGATGGGATGCTCAGAGGCAGGGGAAGGCTGGGCCTCTCCAAGCAAAACTCACCGTTAAGCGCCGCTTTATCCTCTGCCACGCCACGGACCTGAGAATCGCAGGGGCTTAAGGGTGGAGTGACGGTGTGGATGGGCCTCCCCGGGTCCCGGGTTGGGTATTTTGGAGCTCAGCAGAAGTGGGATTGCTCGGGCAGCTCCCTACCTGCTGTTCACGCAGCGCTGAAGTTGCACCAGGGCTATACGTCCCGTTCAACCTGCATCTCCAAATGGAGCCAGTCCAAACCGCTCCTCTGGGCTCAGAAACCCATTTTTCAGGTGCGCAGTCCCCTAGCAGACAGCCTGGCTCTCGCTATTTATCCCTACAGCTCTAGTCTGGCATCAAGAGTCTCATGCAGAGTGGGGTTTGGCCGAACTTCAGATAACCAGTTATTTCAGATAACATGATTTTGGCCAGAGCTACATGAGATTCCAGACCTTTCTCACTTCTGTTTCCCTTTCTGCAAAACACCCCACAAAGATAAATCTTGGCAGCTATCTCTCGTACGAGATAAAACCGAACCAGCTCCCCAGACCTGACACAGCTGAAGTGCAACAAAATCTCTGTTTCTGCTCTTTTGGGAACCGTCGGAAAGAAACTCCAGTGACTTCCCCAACAGTAAGAAACCCCGAGCTTTTCAGTTCTCACATTTAATTCCTGTTTCTCTCCCACGTTCCTTCTCAGCTCAGATTCAGGTTCATAGCCAGAAGTTCACATTTCGTAGCCAGAAAACCTTACAATAATCCATTGTCAGCGCTTGCCGTGAGCTCAGTTTAGTTGTGACCTGGTACATGCACCGCAGAGCTTTCCCTTTGGAATCAGCCCTCCGAAGGCGGGGAGACACGGGGCCTCAAATATTTCTGACACAACAGCCCTTTCTGATTTTTGTCAGGGTCATGGAAAAGCAATACTTTAAAAAAATACCCTGGGGTTGTACGCAACGTCCTCAGTTTGGGGCGCTGGGCAGTGTCACACTTGGAGGATGGGCAGGGTGGCCGTGAGCCCCCTTTGCAACCCCCAGCCCCGGGGCTGCAAAGCTGCATTTCCTATACGGCACCTGCAGCATCCAGGGTCTCCTGGGCACGGACAAGTCCTCGCCGCGTCTCGGCCTCGGCTGCAGCAGGAGCGGGTGACAGAACAGCATTTATGGTCCTCCCCGTGTTGACAAGAGTAGCCTGGAGGGGCAAGTGAGGGAAGCTTCAAAGCAGCTTGGTGGCACCATAGGACATGGACCTGCTGGAGCGGGGCCAGAGGAGGCCACGAAGATGATCCGAGGGCTGGAGCAGCTCTGCTATGGGGACAGGCTGAGAGAGTTGGGGTTGTTCAGCCTGGAGAAGAGAAGGCTCCGGGGAGACCTTATTGCAGCCTTCCAGTACCTAAAGGGGCTTATAGGAAAGATGGGGAAAAACTTTTTAGCAGGGCCAGTTGTGATAGGACAAGGGGGGATGGTTTTAAACTAAAGGAGGGGAGATTTAGACTAGATCTAAGGAAGAAGCTTTTCACACTGAGGGTGGTGAGGCCCTGGCACAGGTTGCCCAGAGAGGTGGGAGATGCCCCATCCCTGGAAACATTCCAGGTCAGGCTGGATGGGGCTCTGGGCAACCTGATCTAGTTGGGGATGTCCCTGCTCATGGCAGGGGGGTTGGACTAGATGACCTTGAAAGGTCCCTTCCAACCCAAACTGTTCTATGATTCTATACCGCAAGCCATTTCTATCGGACGAGGGAATCTGGCCCATAACAAACCCTGTCACCTCATGCCGTAGCGTGGCAATACTGAAGAGCGACGTACGGAGCTGCCCGCTGTTTGCCAATGAAGCGGTCAGAGCAGCACTTTGCCAGGAGACGCTGCTGCCTCTGGGACGACTGTTGCACATCCCCGGGTCTCCTCCTGCAGCACCGATACAACCGCTTTGAAGGCTTCTCTTTTGTTTAGATTGCCTGATAAGCACCAGGCACAGCTCACGCTGCATTTCTGAGACGCTGGAGGAGAACACAGAGAGCGCAGTGCAGGGCTGGGCACGACGCGCACGTGTCCCATGCCAGAGCGCTCAGCTGCCTCCAGCAAGAGCGTTCCCGAGAGCCAAACCCCGCTGCAGCCCCTGTGCTGCCCTGGGGATGCCCACGGGCCCTGCAGACCCGCGCTCTCCCTGTGCTCAGCGCGCAGGTGCAGCGCAGACGGCGGCGGCGCGGCCGTCCCCAGCTCCTGCCAAAGCTGACCCGGGGGCTCGCTCCTGACCTGCCTTGGCCTGGAGCCCGTGACCGAGAGGTGAACTGCTCTATATCCCGTATCCCGTCTCCCACCGAGTTTATTTTCTAGTGTGGCAGATCAAAGACTGCTGTAAGGAGCAAATCTATCAAAGGCTCAGCACCCTAAGATAGATGCAGCTCGCTTTTATGTTTACTTTTAACAAGCATACTCCTTCCTATTGTCTAGCAATTGCTTTAAAATGGATAATTATCAGATTTCCCTATTAATGGGAAAAATCGGGCAATCATAAATCCTAAAACGTGCTACTATCTGCACGCTGCATGTACCACATCAGGGAAAAAACCAATCTGTGGAGCCAAGCTATTACCGAGTGACCACGTCTCGGCTCAGCAGCCGGTTTTAATTTCAGCAAAAGATCCCCTCTGCTTCCCAGCGACGCCACCAGCCCTGCTCTTCCCACCGCCCCTCCGTAAGCGCTGCAAAACTCCGGTGCTGGCCTCGCACGTCACACGCCACAGCAATTCCTGTGGGGAGAACCTACGCGTCCGAGATGATGAATGCCAGCTCATCGCTGCATCTGCCTCGCCTTTCTGTGCGCTGTAAGCCCAGCTCTCGTCCCATACTGGTTTTTAGTCAAACCGGTACTCGCTCGAGTGGAGTTGCTCCTGACTTTCACCCGAATAACTGAAAAGGGCTTCTCTGGCTGCCTGCTCATAGGCATAAGGCATCAGAAAGCTCTGGAAAATTGCCATCTAGTAGGAATTAACTGACAGCACTTTGTATCCTCTGATGTGTCTGGATGAAGTGAAAACTCCCTCTCTTCCCCTACGTAGCGACCCGCACAAAGCCGAACAAGGACTCCAAGGACCGGTGGACGCGCCACCTTTCAAGTCCTGGTACCTTCCTTATCGCACAAAGGGCAAACGAACAAGGGAGCGCGGGCCAAAAGATAAGGGACGGTCTTGCGGCTAAAGCAGCAGACCGGCGCTCAGGACATTCGAGGTGAGATTCTGGCTCTCTCCCCCACCAAGGGCTGGAATCAACCGTAGCCTGGAGGACTGATCGGAGTCTGGCGACAGATGACGAGCGGCTTTGGGTGAATTGCTTGGCCAGCCTCCTTTCCCGCTCCCCACGCTAGCTGGGATACCTGTGCCCACTTTGCTGGGATGTTGCATGAATTATCTGGTGTTTGGGAAGCTCTTAAATCCATGTAACTCACACGTCACAATTAAACGTGGTCCTGCTTTTAGACTCCGACTACAATAATGCAGAGCTGAGCAGATTTTGTTTTGATTTTCTTACGAGTGTATGAATCCACCGAGACAAGCGACAGAGAAATATGATTCATCACGTTCATATGACTATTTCCAAAACAGTCCTTACTTTTATCCGAGCCATTGGAAAACGTTAAAGGCAGGACTATTTTACCCAGCTGACTTAAGAAGGTTGGTTTATTCCACATTTCTGTTTTCAATAAATCTCTCAGGACAAAAACATCCCCTGCAGCATATATAGGCGAAGGACAAAAAGGCGTTAAATCCTAAGGGGGGGGAAGAGATAAATAGTTTACTTCTATTATCTTTACCATATGTTCTATTCCAACTGGATACACATAAACAGCATGTAATCTTCAAGCTCAGCTTCAGACTCTTTGAAGTGACCTGACCATACTACTGATTTATTTCAAACTAACCTTTCTCTTTGAACCCTAGGTCAAGGTTAATTCTATAATAAAACATACCTTATACAGCTGGCTTTTCCAGTGGTGCTAGCAAGTAACGAACCCCTCAGTCATAAGCATTTGTTTCAGTGAGTGTAGTATTGTATTTCTGTTTTCCCTTCCCTATATTAATTTCCTTCACAGACCCTAGTTAAGGTGAAAAAAAATCTCTTTTCCGGTCCATGAGATCAATTTTAAATACACTGGAATTAAATGAAGACATTTAAACCACATTTCTCTGCTGAAATGCATCCACCAACACCAGAAACTATTTTTATTAGAGTCTATGTTAAATAATCAGATCTTCAATTTCATAAGAAGCCGCACGGCTGCGTTACTCAAACTCCTCCACTGGCAACGACCCTTTCAGAAGCTTTTACAAAACCACCTTGGCACCGAATCACAGCAAACCACCGAGGACACCTTTTCTACCTAGGCAAATAAAACTGGAAAAGGGAAATACATTTGAAGGGCACTTCTCAAAAAAAAACCCCAAACCCCAGAGCTCTTCGCAAGTGCCCCCAGCCCGTCTCGCCTGCCGCGGGTACCCAAGGGTAGAAGCGCGCCGAGCAGGGGTGCGCAAGCGCGCGAGCGAGCGAGCGTGGCGGCGGGGGATGCAGCCGTGAAGAGACGCCGAGGCGCACGCCGTATTGCTCAAAGGCCGCTCATCGCGTTGTTTTCAAGAGGACCGGAAAGATGCTTTTGAATCTCGGCCTCCAGCCCACGGCACACACTCGCAGCGCTTAATGAAAAAGCAGCAACGCGCAAGTTAAAACAGCAGCTGTTACGTATTTCTTCTGGCTCCAAAGCCTCGCCAACGCGGTGCCTGGTAGAGCTGTCAGGAGAGGGACGGGATGAGATCTTCCCGGCGTGGGGCTTCCACGAGGCGCAGGCTGGTGTAGCCAACACCAGGGGGAATTGTGCTTCCCCTCCAAACGAATGAGGACGTTATCCTGCCTTATCCTCACCCACTTTGCAGGGCCGAGTCTACAGCGGGTGGATGTTCAGCATCACCAGTGCACAAAGGCGGATCTCCCTTAAACCTGGCACCAAAAGCTTTCAGTACGTCACCTCTGGCTCAGGGGCCGCTTTGTAAAACAGGGTTTTAGTCCGGTGTTAGATGAGTTCGACCAGACAGCACTCTCGGTCAGCTTCGATACAGCAAACTTGTTATCTCATCAATATCCGTCATTGCCTAACGCAGCTGAGCTTGCCGTAATGGAAGCGCCCTCCATTTGAAATCCCAAAGGTATGCATCAGTTTTGGATCGATGCTCTCAGAATCTCCATTAACTATTGTGATGCCAGGGATGTTTTAGATCTATTTTGGGTTAATTTCTTCATGCCAGGACAAGTCCACAAAAGGTCTTCACTTGTTTGAGAGACTCTCTTACAGTAAGGTAAGAGTGGTGGCATGGTGAGCCCAGCATCTCCAGAATTTACCTGCTTCCAAGGAAACCCTTTTCCCTCCAGCTCTCCCATTCCATTTCACTGCGCTGTCTTTCTCTCCTAGCGTCTCCTCAGGGACTATCGCCCATCCCCACTCCTTAATCGCAAGACGCCCTGGACAGGAGACCGACACACCTTCTGCCACACGAAGTGTCTCTGCCCACCCCAGAGACAGCAGGAGCAGTACTCTTCCTCCCCGCCACAGTAAGGGGTGTTTTAAATGAGGGTGCCGGAATCACACCAGTTCAAGAGTTCAAAATAACCACGTAAAATTCCACCCAAAAGCATCGAAAGAGACATCTCTACCATTTTCTAATATTGTTCTTTAACAGGCGCCGAAAATTATTACAGCTAATGGTTTATTAGTGAATGAATCACCCAATTAGACAGCCAACGACTGATTTTCAAAGGGATCGCACAGAACAATTTAATACAACGCAAGATAATAAACATGTCCCGGGCTGAATCACTGAATGATGTCGCTAACAGCCTGTCAGAGATATCAGATATTTACAGCAGAATAAGGCACCACATCAGATAAAGTAAAATACATCCTCTCAAGGATATAGAAATATGGAAAGGAATCTCTCTGGCTGCGTTTCAATTCCGGGCAATTTACATAACTCCGGAGGAAAAGCTTTGTCTGGTGCCAGACCTCTTCTTAAAAGTCGCCCGTCCCTGCTGCTGGCGTGCGGGAGACGCTCTGGCCAAGCGCAGCGTGGCTGCTGCCCGGTCTGAGAAAGCCAACGGCACAAAATACGGCGAGGAATCGGAAATGCGCTGGGTGTGACACTCCGACAAACCTCTGTCGGTGTGAGAAGCTCCGCAAAGAGCAGACAAAATCTGGATTTCAAGGTTTCATCCAAATCCCGCACAATAATAATCCATTACCAATATATCAAGAAGAAAAAAATAGCATGGACCTCACAGGCTGGATAATGTTTTAAAGATAAAAACATGTATAGATATCTAGTAAATTGGGTAACCTAAACCAAAGGTATCTTTAAAATCATTTTGTCTACATGTTGCCGTTAAATGTCAGACCCAAGCAAGTGTTTGTGCTGTCCTAGAATTGATGGCTTCATATCGCAGGCTTGTTCACGCCGCTGTTATTGAAAGATGCGTTTTTGATAAAATGGTAAAAAGCAAGTAAACAAACCTACAACTCAATTCGATTTATATACGTCACTGTGAAATCATTTTCAATTTAACGTAACTGCGCATGGCCTACGATCTAGCCTCAGCTCTACCCAGACTTACAAAAGCTCCTTATATTCCCAAGCCATTCAAGTGGGTGAGTAAGGACATGAACTCTCCGCTTAGGAATGAAGTTCACGTTTTGTTTGCTTTGATATCGGTTTGCCCTGAGACGGTATTTAATACAGCTGGTGTTCCTGTGCGCTGTGAGTAAGGCTGCAAATTACAGCCCAGAAAAGGAACGAGACAATCTTTGGAGATCCAGCTGCAGGATGAGAGCCCAATAAGGGGTATCCACAAGTGACCTCGACACTTTTCCGAGCATCTGCAACAGTCTACGTGTGCGGCGCCTGTATCAGTTACTCCATGGATATGTGCAATATCCCTCCTGAATGAAGAAACCAAGAAAGGTGTTAGGAGACATCTAACACGGCTACACATTTCCAAAATTGGTCAGCCTAAGTAACTGGTGCTCAGGAGACCAGCAGAGTTTGGGTTGAGGAGACCTCCACCCTGTCAACGGTGACTTCTAATACATCTTGGAACTGGAGAGATGCTTCAGAGCGCGAGCACTGTGCCAGCATTTCCGAGAGGAAGATTTGAGCCCCAATCTCAGGCAACGTAGTGAATGCAACCTGGTGAAACCACTGGTAAGAGGTTCAACTAAAAAGTAAATTCCTCTCCCTTAACTCTGCAACGCCAGCCTGCGGGAGATGACTCAAAACAACCTGCATTCACTCTTCGAGGCTACGAGCTTGGATGACAAAGGGAACTGCTGAGGAGTAATGGCATCTATGTGCTTTTGACTTACTATCACATATCAGCCCGTCAAAACCAGAGCTACATAACACCAAATTTCACGCGAAAAGCAGTCTCCCTGGATGCGAGGGCTAATCCAGCCTGCCTGGATTAGCCGTTCTGGCTAATCAGTGTTGCCGTTTCACATGAGTGCAATGCCCAAGGTGGGAGTTTGCATCCGCTGCGCCCCAGCAGCTGGGGATGAGGGCCTGGGACCCCCCCGACGCCGTGCAGGGGACGGGGCACAAGCCATCGGTGCAACTCGCATCCCAGCACGCTGCTGCCATCCTCGCCAGCCGCCATCCCCTGCCTCGGCGTCACGACGCGCTGGCCTTGTGGGTATGGAGAGCTGGGCTCCCCCTCCATGGCCTCCCTGTCCCACGGGCCACGGACCTGTCCTGGTCTTTACCTGAGGGGAAGGCACCATTCCCCCCACCCCGTACCCCTCTCCAGGTCTCTACCTGAGGGGAAGGCGCCATTCCCCCCGGCCCTGTACCCCGTCCTGGTCTTTACCTGAGGGGAAGGCGCCATTCCCCCCTGCCCCGTACCCCTCTCCAGGTCTCTACCTGAGGGGAAGGCGCCATTCCCCCCAGGCCTCCCTCCTCCCCGTCCCCAGGGAACAGGCACAGCCGCGACCCTTGCGGCCCCAGCGGCCCGGCCGTGCGGGGCAGGACAGCCACGGCGCGGCGCGGGGAGGGAAGGCGGACGGACGGACGGACGGACGGAGGCGCCGGAGCGGCGCGGCGCGGGGCGGGCGGAGGCAGGCCGCCCGGCGGCGGCGGGGCGGAGCGGCGGGGCCAGGCCGCGGGCCCGGCGGCGAGGCGGAAGGGGCGACGCCGCCCGAGCGAGAGCTCTCCCCTCCACGGAGCGGCCGCCGCTCGGCAGCCCCCGCCGGGCATGCCACCGCCCGGCCCCGGCCCCGGCCCCGGCGAGGCGGCCTCCCGCGTCAGGGAGGCGGCGGGGAGGGACCCGCTGGCCGCCGACCTGCGGTGCAGCCTCTTCGCCGCCGCGCTGCAGAGCTACAAGCGCGACTCGGCGCTGAGGCCCTTCCCGGGCCGCTACGCGGGCGGCGACACCAAGGACTTCGAGGGGCTGGTGAGTGCCGGTGCCCCCGGGCCGGGGGTGTGGGTGCGGACCGGGAACACCGCGTTCCGCCTTCGGAAACAGCCTTGTGAGGGGGCTGGCTCGGGGGGGCCCAGGCCGAGCGGGCCGGGGCTGCTCCGGGGAGAGGCGGGCGAGGGTGCCCTCGGAGGTGAGGGCAGCCGCGCCGCAGGGTTACGAATAAGGCAGGATGAATTGTTTATCCCGTCAAGGAACCCGGGTTTTAAAGTACATTTGGGATTCTGACCCGTAAGCCCACACCTGGAAACTTCCCCATCCAGCGTTGGGACACAAAGCGTTGGGATACAAAGCGTTTTAGGAGCTTGCCCTACGTGAAATTCAAATTAATTTTGAAGGGTTTGTGTCTTACGTGGCCTGAACACCCCCTGGGTTTATCCCGCTGCAGATACTGCATTGTGACGGGTTCTTTTCTTTCAGGAGCTTGTTTGATTATTCTTGTGTGTCCCTTACAGATATTGTTGGTAAATATAACTATTTTGTAACTTGTCTGGCGTTTGTTTTTAGGACAAGCGCAAACTTTCCCACAAACTGGATACAAATGTTTATATCTCAGAACAGAAACTGCTTTTCAGTTTGCAACCTATTAGGGTGAAATATTGTTTTGTTTTCACTAGAGGTCTCTGTTTAATCATAATGGAAAGAAGGAGCTTGTGCTAAATGCCTGTCTTGTTAGCTTGCAGATACCAACGCTCTCCCAAGCCTGAAAGAACTTCTGGAGTCTGTTCCAAACACAGAGAAAAGGACCTGGGATTTGTTTAGTTGGATTTTATCATCTAAAGTCTTCATGATACAAAGTACTAAAAAGCAGGAGGTAAATTTTGAATTCTGAAAGTCTTGGTTACGATTTGTCTTTTAAGGCAACCTCACACTTCAGAGAGTGTTTCCTCCTGCCAGAAGTTAGTTGGTTGTTGCGAGAGCTTGACAGTTCAATGTGAATGCGCTTTTTTTCTGTATATAGAGAGGGTTTTTTTTTTTAAATAACATTTTCAGGAGCACTAGTTGGAAGAAATCGTTACTGCTGTCAGTAGCTGATGATGGGCAGCGATTTAACTCCCATTAACGTAGCACGTATATGCATGTTCTAGACCAAGACAGTCCAGCTCCGGTGTCACGGAGCTAGGGCCTGCTTCTCGCTGAGAAAGACAACTTTGTACTTCTGCGTACGGCCCCGAAAATGGAAGGGTTGAGAGCCACTGAGGTACTTCCGTAACAGGGATCAAAATAGTTGTAGAGATTAGTAGCAAGATGAAAACAACTTCTGTTTTCACTTTTTTCCCTCTTCCAAGATCAGCTGATACCGTCTTAGTAGCCAAAGTAGAATTGTCATATTGTCCTTGCATCATCAATTAATTCATAGTGACAACTCGGGGGGGGGGGGGGTCTGGAAAAAAGAATTAGGATTGAGCTTTTATAGGAAGAAACTATCGGAATTTTTACCGTCCGCTTACTCCTGAATTGTGACAGTGTTGAATTCTAACGCAGAAAGCATAATCAAAATACGTAAAGCAGTATCAAAGACTAAGGGAGAGTAAGCAACATTTCCCGTGAGTAATCTAACCCCATAAACCAACACTTCTGTCCCTTCCTGTTTTTAAGTACGAGAAGATCCAAGAACTCACAGGGTTGTCTGGGGCTGCGGTTCCCGCTCCGGACTACCTCTTTGAGATCGTGTATTGCGATCAAATGAATACCAAGTTTGCCGAGACCAAGGGAGAGCGGGACCTCATCTACGCCTTCCACGGGAGCCGCCTCGAGAACTTCCATTCCATACTGCACAACGGCCTGCACTGCCATTTGAACAGGGTGAGGCTCCTGGTGTTGGCACCATCTTCGGTTGGTCACTTGCGGCTAGTGACGCTTTTTAAAAATAGGCCCAAATTCCTTTAGGGGTACGAAATGTGCCGATGATCTTACACTGCCGTTTTCACTTCACTGTAGGCCTTTGTGGATGGTTGTGTTGGATTTGCTGGTGCAGCCCGAGGGTAAAAACTGGAAGTGGCAGGAAACCCTTTTCTCCAGTGTGACGAATCACAGCTATCCTTCTCTTCTTTGTACGGAGGCGTAACGCCTCGGAAAATACCGGCCTGTCTGACAGCCTGCAACCGGAAAGTGCCTGTGCACGGAGGAGGAGGATAGTGACCCAGGCCATGCAGAGATTCTCTCTTTCTGCCTGGCCTCAAGTTCAGAGCGACTAAGTTTTAGGTGCTACTTGCAAATGGAGCCTTCTTTAAATGGCCTGGTTAAGGGAGACATCCCGTAGGATTTGCAGGTCTTCTGATTTCAACCGAAAGGCAGTTGGGACTCCTGGCTGTTTGTGTCATCTGTAAAGCAGCTTTGGCACAGCAGCTGCTTAACCTTCCAGTCAACCTGGACTATGTTTTTCCCCCCCACGCTCTTTATGAGTAATGGTTTATCAGGTACAGTGGACTTACTGGATTAATAATTTTAGCCAGTGTAGCAAATCCTCTGATTCAAAGTTATTAAAACAGTTATATTTGAAAAGACTTCACAACTGGAAAGTACTTTCCTCTTTTCTAGTAAAGCATGAATTTCCGTGCAAGTAAAGCCTTGCCTTGTTTGTGGAGGCTGGATTATTTGAATGATGATGGCAGTCTCGATAAATCAGTGCAATGCCTCTAACAGCAGTGCAGTCATGTTGATATAAAATACTTACGCTGGCAAACTAAATCCAAATCCGGGAAAGCATGAATCTGTCCACACCGAGGGCTGTGCCAAGCAGCTAATTTGAGGGATGGGAGAGGGCAGCTGCCCCACCCCGAGGAACTTGTGCCAGGACAAAAACAGTGCATGGACCAGGCCCAACATGGGTCAGAAAAGCCTTTCTTAATCGACCTTCAGAAACAGAACTGCCAATCTGAAAGTAAAGAACACTTGTATGTTGTTTATAGTTTGCGCTACGGGATTTTAGGATGTATTTCTGCTCCGTTTCAGACGTCCCTGTTTGGGGAAGGTATCTATCTTACCAGTGACCTGAGCCTGGCTCTCCTGTATAGCCCTCACGGTCTTGGCTGGCAGCGAAGTGCGCTGGGCTCTGTCCTCAGCTGCGTAGCTGTTTGCGAGATCATCGATCACCCGGATGTAAAGTGTCAGGTGAAGAAGAAAGGTGAGTCTATTGCGATAACACCTACGTGTAGTTCATCTCTTACTTTGCACTTATATTTCAGCTTTGTGCGTCTATGCTATCATATAAACTGTGGATACCCTTCAGCAGAAACAAGCTGCAGACTCCTTTTCTGATTGACCCCTCAAAGAATGCACAGCAGCCTCGTTGTCTACGAAGCTTCTCTTAAAATAATATATTTAAGGGGTAGAAAATATTTTGGTGGCATCATTTGTTTTTCCTAGTTTCAGTAGTACGATAAAATGACGTTCCATAATGCCTGATCATTTCACCTGCGACGGTGGAACAGAAGCGTCACAAATGTATCCGTAAGGAGCTTTATTAGGAAGCCTCTGCTCAGATTGTCCTTCTCCTTTGACTGTTTCCTGCTCGCAGGGCTCCGTCAGTCCTTTGATGTTGTTTTTCTTTCCCTGTTAATATTAGCAGCTCCTCAAGCACGGTGTGGGAGACCCACCTCCTTATCACCCTGGTCTGGGCCGTAATGCCATCCATACCGCGGATGACTGGGAGTGGCATAGCCTCAAGCAAACTTTTCGGTCTATTCTTGGATGCTGAGGGATTCAGGGGAATACCAAGACTAGGTCTTTGGTTATCTCATTCCCACTCTTGTAGGGGCGTGTCGGGGGGTGTTGGTTGTTTGCTTTTTTACAGTTACTTGAAGTTGTGCGTCTTTTTTTGCTTTTCTGTTCCCCCAAAGACCTCTTCTTTTCTCTTCCCATTCAGATTCAGAAGAAATAGACAGAAAAAGAGCAAGAGTGAAAAACAGCGAAGGGGGTGATGTACCACAGAAATACTTCGTTGTCACAAACAATCAGCTTTTACGAGTTAAATACTTGCTAGTATATTCACAGAAACAGCATAGGAGGTAAGAGTTCAGCTGTCTAGCGTGGTGAGCATGCTATAACAGCCAGATAAACACATCTCATTTTTGAAAAACAACAGAAAACAAGCAAGAAAGATACGCTGCACTGCCGGAATTCGTTTTTAGCCTGTTTCCTGTGGAAGTAAGGCTTACACCATCACGTTGCCTCTGTCTCACTCTGTGGTGCTCCCAGGCTCAGCTAAATTTGCTTTTTCACCAGACCTGTAAGCACTGAGTAACTTTGAGAGCTCTAATAATCTGTTTGTGGCAGGAAACAAAGAGTGAAACTGATGAGTGCGGCTCTTAAAACCAGGGCGGTTTTAGCTCTGCCCTTATCTATCCTCGGCAGCAGCATTCCCCCAGCTGAGCAACATGCGCGCACAGGCCGGGCAGTTACAGCTCCAGACCACAGAGAAAAGCGATAACATGGGGAGAAAGGATGGGATTGTGCACGGAGACTTAGGGAAAAGGGATGGGGAATCAGGCTTTGTTAGTTACAGGGATTGCGGAACAGCTTCCTGGTTTTATTGCATTAGCTTAACCATTTAAAGTACCGAAACCGAAGATACTCTTTGCCAAGGTATTCGTGCATCTCTGACAGAATTCACGCACTTTTCCCTTTTCAGGCCTTCTAGTCAATCTTCCTGGTTTTACACCCACCGTTTTGCCGTAATGATGCTGCTGTACCTACTGCTGCTCATAGCGATAGGGGCCAGCAACTCGCCAACCTTCGTCTACTACTGGCACAGGATGTTTGACTCGGAGAGATGAATTGCCCGAGATGATAAACTGTTATTTTCACCACGTGCCTTAATAATAGCCAATCTGCAACGCACTGCAACTGTTCCAGAGCTCTGGAAATAAAGGTGCCTGGAGCTTTCCAGTTCTGTCACCAATATATTATCCTCGTGGCATCTTTCCATTTAGTCTTATTTCTGCGTCCCTGTGATTCATGAGGATGCCCAGCACAGCTGAAAAGGATCACAGTGGTGCAGCTTAGCATGAGCCAGTTGTTAAGGGTCCATGGGAAAAAATTATTTAAAATTAATGAAAACTAAGCATGGAAGCACTCAGGTGTAACTATTTTCTGTCAAACTGAGGTATGTTTGCACGAGTTGGAAAGGAGGATTTTTCTGTATGTCAGGCAAAGCAACCTGTAGGGAGTCTTACCGGTTTGTTTTCAGAAACTGAATTTCGTGATGTTCTGCATGTATCAATGCAGATGGGAACACTTTTAAAACTAACCTTGGCTTTGGCCAGGAATTTTTATATTTGAGCATAATGATTGTAAGAAAACAACAAGAAATAAAACCACCACCAAAATGGAAGAGATTAAATGGTTTCTAGTATGTTTCTTTCCGCCACCCGTAAAACATCTACAAGGTTTGTGCTCTCAGCCGTGATCTATCTTGTCCTTGGTTAGTGTGCAGATCAGGCAAACTCAGGCCCTTCAGCGTCAATACCGAATAAGGATTATTCCCGTCAAACTGCCTTCCTTCCGCTTGTATTTTCTGCACCAAGAAGAGGGAGGGTGAAGGGTTCCGCTTACGCTGCCACCTGACGGGGTCTTTGGGGTTGGGGCTGCCTGGTTTGGGGATCTGGTTCAACATTCTGGCCTGTATTGAATTGTTTTCAGCCTCCCTTTACGAACAAATGGAGTAACGAGCACTAACGTGCCAACTATTTCCTGAAACACTTGTAAGAAATGGAGTACAACGGCAGCGGAGCTGGTAGGGTTGTATTTTATGTCTGTGAACATTTGTAGTAGAATTGACTTCACTTAGGCCTCCACGTGAACTTGTGCTCAATACTC
The DNA here is from genome assembly GCA_009819775.1 of Phoenicopterus ruber ruber. NCBI lineage: Eukaryota > Metazoa > Chordata > Aves > Phoenicopteriformes > Phoenicopteridae > Phoenicopterus > Phoenicopterus ruber. Next base: position 3,662,541 of record CM020225.1, read on the forward strand.
TATGTCTGTATCAGACCCTCCACACCAAGTTCTCACAAAGAGGTTGAGTTTTCTATGGTCAGAATTACGGCGGTTATGCTGTTTGCAAAGTGCTTTGGCTTAATGCTGTGTGTAAAACCTGAGTATCTCTCAGATCCATCTTTTCTAATCTTGAAGAAGGGCATTTTGGGCTTTGTTTGAAAACACACGTAGATACGCGCAAGTTAGTCGTGCAACGTAAACAGGGCAACGCTCCCCCTTCTGTCCAAGTCCTTTGCATTTGCTGTTGTACAAAGCAACCTACAGGTACCTGAAACCGAAAAAGGAGCGAAGGACTGTCCTCCGATTAGTGCCTGGGCATGGGATAAACCTGCTGAGGAGCCCGGGGATCCGAGGCAAAGCAAAGCTCGATACGTGCCACAGTTGAAGCCTGCAGTCTAGCTCCTAGTAGTAGACTTGATAAACGGAGTTTTTCATTGCACAGTGAACCCTAACCACACAAAAAAAATCTCATCACATATTTCCAGCAAATGAGCCTATGATTACTACCTTACTCATTAAATATTTCAAAGAAAATCTCTTCTTTCTCTGATGTTGTTCTGGTACCTAATTGCCAGAAATAATGACCTGGTAATCAGGTTTTCTAACTCAAGGCTGAGAACAAGTTCATTTACAGCAACCCCTCTTCTTGGTGGATGGAGCTAGAAGCATTTATTCCAGTTAATTTTGCTGCCAGGACAAATTTATTTATCCACCATACAGCTTGCAAAACAAGAACATTATAATCCAATTCCCCATTGCCTTTTACAGTCCATTAATAATGCTCACTGCTAAAGCACATTGCGGTGCCTCAGCCCGAGAAACGTACGTGCTAATTATAGCCTTGATTTGTAATTAAAATATACATAAACTAACAATTTATTGCACGACAGATTCAACTACTTTGTAGTAGTTTACTCCTTGATATTTTAATGCAGAAACTTGGGGTTTGATGCATGGGGTTCTGGGGAATATTTGCCTGGTTTTGGTCCACCTCAGCATGTTATATATAATGTTGTGCCGTATGTATGTCAGTTTAGGGTAGGTAACGTGCCAGCCAGGACACCTAGAGGTATTTGGTACTGTCTAAAGGGTATTGTGTCGTTAAAAGGCTTGCACGTCCGCAAACGGAACATCTCTCGGCACAGACGGGCTCTCGGAGGCCCTTTGGAAAAGGAGGAGGTCGGGCAGCGGCAGTTTGGGCTGCGGGGAGAGGCACAAACCCGGGAGTCCGCACGCCCGACGGCAGGAGCAGGGGAGGAGCGCGGCATGGTTTGAGGCTCTCGTCGTAGGGTTTCTCTGCATAGGAACGTTTCTGAGGGAAAGCAAAAGGAAGGAATGCATAGCGGCCGTTTGGCAGTCTCCTAATGTCTGCCTGGGCTTTTATTTGGCTTCAAGCCCTTCAGCTGAGCTCTCTTCCAAAGCGTGGGGCAACAGCATCCGCGTAGGGAGCTAGTCCCATGCCGATCGTCTGCGCCAGCTGCTCCAGGCTCTATCCCCAGAGAGAGACGTATTGCGGGGGCTCTCGCAGCAGACACGCACAGTCCAGCAATGCAATTAAATCAGCAGGTATCAAAGGAAAAAAGCAGCTTTTTCTGCTTTGAACAGTTTGGATAGACGCAGAAGGAAGAGGTGGCTGCATGTAGGGGCTGAGTCCCGATGGACATGTCTCGAGTGCCCCTCGGAGGGCTCATAGCCCCGACCCTCACGCTCCCAGTCCTGCAGGGACGCTGGGCACAGCCTCCTCGGTGCTTCGGCTCCACATCTGCGGAGCAGGGTAACGCCGTCCTCAAAGGCAACGGGAAAATAAATACATTTAAGGTGCTCAGATTCTACCTCAGCGGGCTAGCAAAATACTTAATACCCTACTCCCACGCTTGTTTTCTGTGCTCCCTGCTGATTTCGGCATGTGTTGCCCAGCGTGGCGAGATGCAGTCAGCTGAATTAACGCGAGTATTGTGCTGAGTAACTAACAATATTATGAATTAACCCAAGGTTCGCGTTAACCTCTTAAGCCACTTGCGTGGCTCTTTGAACACGCGCAGTGCTATAAAAATGCTAATGGGGAATGAATCGGAATTCCCTCCCGAACAAAGGACCCCCGTGTCTGAAGCAGGCAGCCGAGGGTGAGGTCGAGGAGTTGTAAAAATATAGAGCTACCTGTGCTTATTAATACGTTCGTTACGTTGCCGTGGTGAATATTAAGGAGCTGTTACTGAGTCAGACAAACCCAGCCCTGCTGTGTCTGCGAGGAGAAGCGTGGCAGCTGGTGTTTCCCGGGGGGAACGGGCAGATTTTGGGGAAGTGGGAGAATTTTCCTCCCCTAAGGGGAAATAGCTAATAAATATATATATATATGGAGAGATCTCCGGAGCCAGCTGAGGAGGAGGGCAGGTGCTGTTGGACACCAGGGTTTGAGGCAACGTGGGGCGAGAGGGAACCACGGCAGAAAGGAGGATCACGCTCAGGGTGGGGAGAAGCGAGGCTCTGGGTTTTGCCTTCCTGACGAGTGATGCAAAAATCCTTTGCTCTCTAAAGTAGGAATGGATTTAAGAAATGCAGAATCAGAAACGCAGGGACGTTCAAACCAGGCCTGGGCTTCGGGCCACCCCTGGCAGGACCCAGACCCTGCCCCAGCATCCCCGAGGAGGTGCTGCCCGCCCGCTCGCTCCGCTCCCTGCCCGCGGCGGGCAGACGGCTTGGCAGCGCGCTCTTCTAGCGACATTTTCCTTCTATCGTGAAAGCTGTCGCTTTGGGCACCTTGCCCACCCTCCAGGCTTCCCAAAATGTCAGCCTTGAGCACCAGCAACGGGAGGGAAGGTATGGAGAGGCAGGCAGAAGGAGCAGCGCTGGAGTGCCTGCAAGCATCCCGAGGGATGTGCCGTGCTTCCCCAAGGACCAAGGTATGTATCCTTGCCAGCATCCCGATTTTCCTGCTCTTCGCCTAAAGCCAAACCTGCTTCTGCCCACTTACCGTACCCATGGGGTGTAAAGGTGGTGGGTCCCTCCCGCAAGGGAAAAAGTGCTTCTTGCTCCTCAGAGAAGGTCTCCGAGCTCTCCTGCCACTGTGCAAGAGGGGACAAGTGGCCTTAAGTGTGTGAGCAACGCTGGACCTGTTCTCTCCCACTCAGCAGACAGCGGATGAAGAATGTTTGCAGGAGATCAAAGACACTTTCCTGCTTATTTGAGGCTTGCCAGAAAACCAACACACCTTCAAGGTCTGCCTCTCATTAGCGATCATCAGTAATATAAACAGAGAGACCAAATGAGTGTCTGATGAATAAATTCGCTGCCCTTACCGCAAGTCATTCCCATCACGTTACAAGAAACTCTTTTTTTTGCGCCGGTCGAGCCAAGCCAGCCTGGCAGCAGCCAGCCCTGCTCCCGTTAGCGTTGCGTGATTAACCTCGAGCAGAACGAGCCCAGGAAAGCCAAACGACGATTACGCATCTCATTGGGCTTTGGACGCTTCCTAAAGGGCTCACACTAATCTTCACCAGCCAGTCTGGGCTCCTGCAGCTCTAATTGAATTTTTTTCTCCTTGGGCAGCACGTTTAGCATAAATGATAGTGAACACGGGGAAAGGCAGGTGCTCAACACCCGTCCGCAGCTTGGCATCACCCTGAGCACCGTGGTTTTCTGTATCCTCCCTGCCCAGCCTCAGCCAACCTGCAAACACCGCTTGCCACCTCTCCCCTGTTAATAATTTGTAGCTGGGGCACTGGGAGACCAGTCCAGATCCTTTCTGACCCATGGGGATCCATCCCCTCTTGGAGACAGGGTTGAGAAAGCTCCCTCGGTGCCCGAAGGAGATTTGCTTTCTTGAGGGGAGACATCTCCCAGCTCCCCTACGCACGCAACCACAGCAAGTCAAGAATTGTTTTTAAAACAAAGCTCTTTCATCCTGATAAAGTCCAGATGCTCATTCAAAACTGCAGTCGCCACAGAAACGCCCAGGGAACTGCCTCCTGCCAAGTCCAGAGCTCCTGAGCTGCCCAAGGATTTCACAAAACCATAAAAAAACCCACCTGGCTCAAAGCTAAATTTCTCAAAAGCAAAAAATGCATTTAATAACAATCAGCAGAAAATGAACAAAAAAATAATCCACGATTGCTAGTTACACGGAAAGGAATAACACAGCTGAATAAAGCCACCTCTGCAACCCACCCAGAGAAGAGGCCTCCACCTTCACAAGCAACTTCTAGGACGCTGGTAAAAAGCAAAAAATCCATTTGACTCACCACAGCTCAGCCGATCCCCTCCAGCAGCCTCCCCTGCCCTCGCAGCACAGCCAAGGACCCTCAGCACCCACCTGGCACCCATGGGTGCTGATGGGCCCCCTCCACCCGCAGGTGGTTCCCATCACCTTCCTCGTTGGGACACCCCAGGCATCACCTGTGGGGTGGCTGCACCCGCCCTGCTCGGGGCAGAGATGAGGTGCTGGTGTTGGGTCAAGCCATTAAGGTAAAGAAAATGTGCATAAATGAGAGAGGAGAAAACGGAGAGGAGAAAATGTGGGGTTTGCTCCCACCAGCCCGTGCCGGCTGCTGGGGACAGCCCAGCGCGGGGTCTGAGACCTACCAACTCGTGCCCTGGATGGGCACAGGTTGGGGACAGACCAGTCGAGAGGGGCTGGGCTATGTCACCCTCTGGTTACCCCAAATACTCTCTCTCCTGGTCAACCCTGTGTCCCAGAGAGCTGCTACGTAAGGATGTGTTCCTGCCACCCCCGGCATGCCAGCACAAGGCAGCAGGGACTGTTTTCCCTTCTCACTGTGTCCAAAAGGGAGAAGAAACCCCATCCCATCCCATCCCGTCCCATCCCGTCCCGTCCCACTGTGGTTCTTCATGCCCCTCTTGCCCAAGCCCACAGCACCTTCTCCCTCCCCACCATGGAGGCAGCCCAGGGGGACCAAGGCCCCTGCATTAGGCACTCCCCAAAGATTTACATCCTTCCCAGGGCTTCACACACGGCCATGGGAGAACCAGGTAGGCTCTGAGCCAGGAAAGCCAAAACTTCTAGAGAGCCTCTCCTCCAGCAGGCGCAGAAAATGGAGGAAAAGCCTGTGATCGCACCTTTGCAGCCTCTCAGGGTGACGCCACGCAGCGCCGTGCATCTGTGCAGCTCCGCACATCGGTGCGGGTGCAAAGGGCGCTTATAGGTTGGCCGCCCTGGGAGCCGTGGCCCTGGACCGTGGAGGAGCCAGCGTGTCTCCTCCCAGGGGTCGATGCTGGAAGCGTGGCAGGTGCCTGATCCCAGAATCAGGGCTAGAGCATGCGTAGGGTACAAAAAGGGCGGTTTTCTAGTTGTCACGGGGCTGCCAGAATATGGAAGAACGACCATAAATACCCCCAAATGTTTTTCACCCTGAGTGCAGGCAGGAGACACATTCCCAGTTTCTGGCCAGAGACCCTCACCCACCAAAGCCGGGTGGCAAACCTCCTTATGACAGTCTCCAGAATGACCCTCTGGGACAAAGCAGCCCCCGAAGCTGTGCCTCCCATCTCCCTGTGGGTACGTCTCTTCAGCAGACCGTGTTGACAGTCATCCCATTGGAGCCTCCTGATGCCGCCCCACCATTTACAGCACCATCCTTGATGTTCTTCTCCGAGACTGAGACGGGTTTGTGTCTCTCGTGCCTGGTGATGGCTGTTTCAATGCCCCTGAGACACAACTGCACGTCCTCCCGAAAGGAGGGGGTGTACAGTCCGTAAATGACAGGATCCGTGCAGGTGTGCAGCAAGCCAAAGAGAAAGAAGCTGTGGTTGACATACTCTGGCATCTTCTGGATCATGGCTGGCTGGAACCAGTACCACAAGCCCAGGAGGTAGTATGGGGTCCAGCAGATGATGAAGGTGGCAACAATCACTATGGTCATCTTGAGAGTCTTCATGCGTGCCTTGGAGATGTGGTCGTTTTGATTTCTTATCAAACCTGCCAGGGAGAGTCGAAAGGGTAGCTGGAGATGGGAGAAAACCAGGAGAACATAACCATCCATGGCTGTGCTTCTGCCAGAGAGGGGAGACCATCTCATGGTCTGGTCCATGGCCCACAGGAAGCAGAAGACAGCAAGGAGGGGGGATCAAGAAGTTTGTGTAAAACCCCTTAGTTGGGTTACCCTTCAAAGGGTGTTGGGACAGACCCAACAACGCTCCAGGCTGGAGCAGGTTCAGTCGTAGAGTCATGGTGGACACTAAAGGGCTGGGACCTGCTTACCTTTGTTGATCTTTAGCTGCTTACTGATCTCCCAAATGATCCGGATGTAGCAGACGATCATGACACTCAGGGGGGTGATGTAGAGCGTGGTGAAGGTGAACATGTTGTAGACGGTTTCCTCCCAGTGCGCTCGGAAGCTCCCGTGAGTAACGCACTGGGTGAAGTTCCCTCCTGGGACCGTGTGCAGGTGGAAGAGGAAAAGCTGAAATGGAGAACCAAGTAATAACTCAGAGAGGCTTTGGAACAGGGCACCACGTCCTGCAGGTGCTCCTGGCTGCGCCTGGAGAGCATCTCCCTGCCGCTGTCGGACTGGGAGAGGCACTCTGGGCACCTCAGTCATGCCCATGGCCAGGAGGGATGGGATCTGACGGCCGTGAAATCCCATTTTCTGGCCATATCAAATGTTATTTTGGTCGGGAACTCCTCAGGTTTGTCTTGGTCTGCTCCAACATGTTTTGCAGTGGTGCAGTGATGCATTTTTAGGAGAAGATAACCATGTGCATGAGGAATAAAAAATAGCGGACACAATTTTTCCCAGCCCTTCGCGTAACACCCTGGTGGTGTTGCAATGAGCGGGTGCTATAAGGAAGGTGCAAAGCAGCGCTGAGCACCCGACGCAGCAACCGCACCGCTTCGCTCAGCAAAGCCAATCCGGTGGTGGTAGAGCCCGGGGATTGGGATGGACTTGTTGAGGCTGCCAGGATGGGGAAGCCCTTCTCCAAAACCACCCCAGCCTGGGCAAACCACCCGGGGAGGGCACCGAGCCCTACCTGGGGTGAAGCCAGGAGCACGCTGCCGGCCCAGGCGGCGCGGAGCAGCAGCCCGTTGCGACGGCGAGCGCGGGAGAAGGGATGGAGGACGGCTGCGTGCCGGTCCAGGCTGATGACCACCAGCACCAGGGCAGCCGCGTACATGGCGAAGAGCTTGAGGAAGTTGAGGAGCTTGCAGGAGATGTCCCCTCCATACCACTGCACCGTCACGTTCCACGCCGCGTCCAGGGGCATCACTGCCACCGTCACCAGCAGGTCGGCCAGCGCCAGGCTGAGGATCAGCGGCCGCACGTGGGATTTCCTCCTCTTCCTCAGCAGGCTGCCGAGCACCGCCGCGTTGCTGCCCGCCGCCAGCAAGAAGAAGACGGCCGTGACAATCACGCGGACCCTCGCCGCTTGCGTGAACCGGGGCTCGACCCAATGCTCGGGGCAGCCGGGGGCCGAGACGTTGGCATCCCCCTCTGCGGCGGGGCGGCAGGGAGCCGCGGGGAGCCGCTCGTCACTCATCCCCTGCCGAAACACAGGTGGCAAAGTGAACCCCCTCTTAGGGGCCGTGTCGTGTGCTGCAGCTTCAACAGAAGGAGAAACGGGGAGATGGTGGGGTCTGCACCGGAGGCACCAGCAGCAACCTGCCAGTCCCGGCCTGTCCCTGCCCGTCCCCTCCGTGTTGCCTGTTTTGCCGAGCCGCCGCACCTCCCGGTCGCGGTGACACCGCCTGGCTGCCCTCTTTGGCTAACCCCTGCCGTAGCTATAGCGATTGCTCACACAGACATATATTTTTAGCTCTTTGCGAGGCGGTTGAGCAGCTGGGAAGCGGGAGCGGTGGCCAGGACCACGGGACGAGCCGCTGCCCGCCAGCGCCCGGCCGGGAATGGGTCACACCGGAGCTGGCTGAGCCCGTGCCGGGGCAGCCGTGCTCGGTTCAAGGACTCGTCCTTCTGAAGGGGCTTTGCGAGCAGGGCTCAGCTTTTTGGAAACCCCACGGCCCTTTCCATTAACGTGTTAAACCTTAAGGGTCCACCTCCATCTCCAGCGCCGGATCCGGGGCCGTGGGTGGGAGCAGCTGGGGGTGGCCAGGAGGGGAGAAGGGGGACCCCACACTGTCCGGGGACTGACAGCGGCTCTCGGGAGAGGATCACGGTGGCCTTTAGGAGCCTGGACCTTCCTGGGACCCGGGCAGCACCAGCTCAGCACCTCTGTCCCTTTGCCTTCGGGGGGTGAAGCAGGAGGAGGAGGTGAAGGTAGAGGCACACCCACACGGGGGGTGGCCAGGGGGTGATGAGCAGCGTGGTGGGCCCCCACGGCTTGGTTTAATCGCCCTTTTTGCCCGAGCACAACGGGGATAACTCACATTTCAAGGGCAAATACGTCAGCTCTCGGGGACACGAGCTGTTACCAGTCCCAGCTGCAGGTAGGGTACGTCTCTTGCTGTTTCAAGCACCTTCTGGTTTGCTGACACCAAAACAAAGCATTCCCCTACCTTTGCACAAATAACACGAGCAGCAGAGCTCAAATCTGTCTCTCCAGCTCTGCGGGATGGAGATGCCAACACCTTGCAGCGAGCCGCCCTCCTCCAGCCCCTCCACCCGCACCCCGAGCCCCTGCGAGCGAGCTCCCTCGCTGCCGTCGCCCCCCTCCCTCCCCAAAGACCAACCCACCAGGTAAACAGCGAGAAGAAAAAGCGGTTTAAAAGTACCGAGCTGCTTGCTGGCCGTCTGGGAGAAACAAGGGGAAACCCGTGTCGAGGTCTGGATTTGTCCCAGCTGATGGGAACGTACCTGGCATACACATGCCCTGATGCCAAGAGAAGATGCTCCTCGGTTTGCCCCACGGGTCTCCCACGGCCGCGGTGCCGAGTCAGGATGCTCCAGCGCGTCTTTGCGTCACGTCCCTGCAACGAACCCCTCGAAGCAGCAAAATTTCCCCTCGCCAGCGGCCGAGCCGGGAGCGACGCTGTTTTTAGCACAGGCGTACGCAGGCATCTGGAGATGGCAACGCTGATGCAAACATCCCCGGCTCTGACAAAGCGGGAGCGGGACACACGGAGGTGGGCGCCCACGGGCTCAGGCAGCTGCCGGTGCTTCACCTGCAGGCAGGGGCCGGCACCCCTGCCCTCGCGGGCTTAACGAGCTGCCCGATTTCAGGCTTAATGAGCAGGCAGCGGGGATGCTGACAAAGCCGCCGTATTGCAAGAAATGGCCAAAATTCAAGATGTTGTGGCCAAATGTGGCCCCATCAGGGATAAGTGCCAACACTCTCCGCATCGGTTTTCTATAAATACAGGAAAATGAGTTAATTATCCCTGGAGTTAGCGATGAACGTCCCGTTGCTCGGACAACCGGGAGACTCGCGGCACACACAGACACGCAGACACACGCCCCAGCGATGCTCCCGGACCACACAGGTCCGTGGGAGCATCACGCATGAACACAGGTATGTACCCGGGCTGGAAATGCAGTAAAAAGGGAATTAATAAGGAGAAACTTGGGTCATTTTGCCATTTTAATGAATATACTCTTTCCTCTGCGCTCTATCGGTTCCCACCTTGTTCTTTTTGTATTCCTTCCAGCGTGACGCAGCGAGAGCACAAAACCCTGGGAGGGACAAAGAGCTCACAAGAGCTTAAAAAATACGATGTGCAAGGCAAGGCCAGGGAGGGAAACCGAGGACACCCGGCTCCTCCGGCCAGCAAAAGTAACAGAGCAGCGGGGATGACAGAGGGCCAGCCCCAAGCCCCGCCGGGGCCGGCACCGGCAAACACGCTCCCAGAGGCATCGCGGCGACTTTAATGACACGCAAACAGACCTTCACGTCTCCCCGTCTATTAAATTAAGAAGTACCCGGCGTACAGGGGGACCGCAGGTCCCAGGCTGGCGGCGGCGGCTCTGCGTTGTTCCGCGAGAGGAGGAGGTTCACTTTCCGGGATAGGAGCTTTTCCGTCGTTAAACCTATTCCCACTTGTTTTCGGGGGGAAACGCCCCAGCTCTAAGGGGGGGGTTGCAGCATCTCTGAGGCTGCTCTGCTCGCAGGAGTGCTCCCGGGCACGAGAAAAAAAGGACTTTTTCCTCTTTGCGGGTTTAAGAGTGAAATTGTGCGGCAGAGAGCCCGGCTCCTGAGGGCCCCGGAGATGCCGCGGGCGCTGGACCCCGTCCGCCCCTGAGGCATCACGGTCCATCAGAGCCCCCCGCACCCCCATCCCTGCTGCGTTGCACCGCCGGGAGGGATCCGGCTGAAAACTCTGCTCGGAGCCGCAGGGGGCAACTGGTGCATTCCAAGTGCTTTACATCCGAGGGGAAAGAGAACGGCAGCCCCCTCCCCGGCACCGCCAGCGGGCAGCGCGGGAGGGCACCGTCCCCGGCACCTCCTTACCTGCCCCGGGCAGCGCCCACCGACGAGCCTGGTCCCCGGGGGGAAAAAAAGCGCAAAACCCGCCAAGAAGTTGGGTGGAAGCCTGTTTGTTACAGCAGCCACCTGCTTCTGGCGTTAGACTCCTGCTTAAAGCCGAGATTAATTCGGCCCCACATGCTCATCCTCATTTTTCCTTTCATTTAGCTCTTTGCACCTGCACGAAAGCAATTAAATAGCAAGTCGGGAATGTATTCCCTGTTTGTCCTCCTTGCCGGCTGGCTACCTTTTTGTCTAGCAATGTCCTCTCCGTCCCCGACTGTATGAGGCAAGAGAGGGATAGGATTTTTCTTGGGAACTGTAAGCCTCGCGCATGCCACAACAAAGCCTTTTGGTCCCTGTTCAGAGAGGATTTTTTTAGCATGCCATCACACAGCAATGTCCTGGGCACGCATTAGCAATAAGTCTTATTTTAAGGGTGGGGTCCCTTATTAAAATGACTATTTTTCTCCGGCGTTTGCACAGTAACCCCCTTGTGTTTTCTCTTTTTTTTTTTTCGCTCGTCTCCTCAAAGGTCGGCTGGGATGTTGTCTGCTCAGCAGCCTTCAGCTGAATCTCTGAACGCTGGTTTAACCATCAGAGGGTTTTGGTCCCCGGGATTAGGAAACGGCGCTGGCAGGCAGGGCTTGTTTCCATACACCTCGGCTCGGCTCTTTCCGAAATCCCCTCCTTTTGGGATGTGGCCCCAGTACATCCCCAGAGCTGCAGCCCAGCGCTGGGTCACGGGGAGCCAGAGCATCTCCAGGCATCCCCAACCAGGACTTTTCTCCTTGAATCCGTACGGATCATCCCGCGATACTGGAGAAAAGAGAAACCAGAAAGCCACAGCAGGTAGCACAGCCCCAGTGGCAATTTTTTTTGCACGAGCAGACCTTGAACAGAAGCGCGAGACTGGGTTTTTCCATCGGACGTCACATATAAATCGGGATCTCATGCGTGGAAAGCGGCACGGGATATAATTTCCATTAACCTAGTGCAAACACGGGCAGGGAGCCTGCTGCCGTTTACCCTAATAAGTCACCGCCGGGGTTTTGGCTTTACAAAAGAGAGAAAAACTTGTCTTTTCTCCCCCGAGAGAAGCTCCTGCCGCTGGGTGTTGCAGGGGGGTAACGACGGCTCTTCTTCGAGCAGAGCCATCGTGCAGCAGCACCCATCACCTGCACCCTCGCCCCCAGCACCCTCACCCCGGGCAGGTGCTTCTGCCGGGCTGGTTGTCCAAAAATTCCCCTTTGCTCAGAAAAGCCTCATGATTTCAGAGTTTTTAATGCTGATTTATTTTTTTTTTTCCTCTCCAATATTCTCCTCCTCCTCCAAGCCTTGAATTGTCTCAGGAGCAGCTCGTCCAAGGAAATTTTTGTCTCATGCTGGACTCGAAACAGAAAGTCTAGTCAGGGACATCTGACATGCAATGTTTTTGTGAGTAAATACCAGCGTCCATGAAGTCATTTCCTGGGGTTAGAAATGAGCTCACCTCTGGAACGGCTTCTCTTCTTACCCGAAGTTCACAAGTCAAGCAGTTGTGAAGCTCCCAGTTTTCATCCTGCTCATTAGGAAACAGGAGCGGGGCCGCGTGCGGCGCAGGGCCGCCTCCGGCTCCATCCCGCACACGGACCCTGGGCATCGGCCCTCGCGGGGCATCACCCTAAATTCCCCAAAACCTTTGCAGGTGAAGGCTGAGGGGTGACCGGGGATAAACCAGCGGCTCATTCTGCCTGCTCACCCAGCCCGGCCGCTCTGCCGAGCCTGCCAGGAGGGACGGTAATTGCAGTCCCTCGTGGGGATAAGCTGGGTCACCCCGTCCCCCTCCTAAAAGTCCTTGTTTAAAGCAGAGGGAGGGATCTCTCCCGCCCACCGGGCTCCATATCTTGGCAAACTGCGTCTTTGGGCCATTTCTTGGTGAAATAAGGCGCTGTTTCTGATTTGGCTTCGTATATCGGAGCCTCGCTGGAGCCCTCGCCGGTAAAAGCCCTTCTCCAGGGGGTATCACGCCGTTGGCCAGTGGTGCTGAGAAAAACGTGCTCTTGGTGCTCAAACCCGCTGCAATCGCCGTGTTTTAATACCCGGGCTGGTGGTCCCGGTGCCGCTGAGCCCAGCCCATCACGCTGGGGGTCCGCGTCACGGACCCAGCCAGGGGGGTGTAAAGGACAGGGACCCCGCTGGCAGGGGAGCCCAGATGTCCGGAGCGTCATGCCCAGAGGTTCCCCCAATTTACGTCTTCCCACGCGGAGCAGCAGGTCTCGAGGTCTTTCCTCCGTCTTTCATCAGGACACCTCAACCAGAGCAAAAATCCCCCTTCCCCTTCTCCGAACTAGCCAAGAGAGAAGGGTGAATTCATCACCCCAGACCAAACCCTGAGGTCAAGCTCCAGAAAACGTGGTGGGCTTCGGTGCCGAGCCCCGTCCGCCCACAGCCACGCGATAAACCCTGGATGCGTGCGTCGCCGCTCCGCCCCAATTCATCTTTCCCACAGCAGCTTCGCTTCCCTGCCCAGGCTGGAAACCCCAGCTGGGGGGATTTATTTGGGAAGCCTCACGCGTCCCCCCGGTCCCGTGATGCTCCTGTCCCCAGTAAACCAGGAAAATCACCCGCAGGGTCGATGGAGGGGCCGTGGGTCCCCTTCGGCTCCGGCACGCACCGACCCGGCCAGGGCTTTCGCTGCCCTCACTGGGTATTTTTCTTGAGCTGGAAGAAATTATGAAATCCCAGTGTTTTCATTGTGACTAACCCATGGAAGTGAACAATTTTGCCCTTATTTTTGGATGGGTTTTAGTTGCTCTCCTTGTCTTTGCCTTTCGTGCCCTCTTTTATCCTCCACTTTTTTTTTTCACTCCCTGTGGGCCCTGCCCATCGTCTTGCTCCAAACACCAAATATCCTCGCTCCACGCTTCCAAATTGGATCGTGTGCCCCAAGGCCGTGGTCAGCGCTCCCTTTGGATGCTCCTTCCCAAACACGGGCCAGACTCCAGGGCTGGTTTCCTCCGTTTCGCTGCGGGAGAGGTGGGATGTGGGGAGAGCTGAAAGCCCCGCGGGACCCTCGGCAGCATTACCCGGGGCTTGCAGGAGCGAGACGCAGGGAAAATCTCCCCCGGCACCTCTTTCCCCTGCGCTTCGTACCTCCGAGCAGTTTTCAAGGCTTAAAAACACCCTTGGGTGAGCTTTATGCGGGGACACGACTGGTTTTGGGAAAGGATCAGCGGCTCAGTGGGTAGAAATGCCATTAATGGTAAATTAAATGAGCCGGAGGGATGTAATCTCTGCTCCCCCACCCTGCTTTCGCCCTCCTGCAAGAAACCTGCTCTGAGCCAAGCCCTGGAACCGCAGGACCCCTGCGTCCCTTGGGATGAGCATCGGTGCCGACATCTCCCCCTGGCAGGATTTGGCCTCCCGGGGAGGCGTTTCTGGGAGGCAGCGCTCATCCGATGCCGGGAGCGTCGCGCCCAGTTTCTCTCGGGAAGGGCTTATCTCCTGCGCTGCCTTCCCAACCTGCTCCCGGTGGGTTTCATCTTGGCCAGCCCAAGGTGCTCCCGCCGGGAGGCTGCCAGCCCTTCCCTTCGGCAGCGCTTGGCCCCACCAAACCCCTCTGCCTGCGCTGCCGGCAAGCGCACGTTTACCCTCCGGTGAAAGCTGATATGGCCGCGACCGCCCCAAGGGGAATCCCGGCAGCACCGGAATTAGCTCGGCAGAGACCGGCTTTTCCGAGCGCGCCCTCGGCACGATGCATGAGGTCGTGAGACATTTTACGGCTCCGCTCCCCTCCATGACCACAGGCGCTCTGGGAAGGGAGGTGTTTCCATGTCCTCTCTTGCCAGCACAGATGCTGGCAAACTCTTTCGGAGCCGAAACTCGGAGGCGGATCGGTCCCGCTTACCCCGGCCCATGCTCAGCTCCACGTTGCTCGGTGCAATAATGAATCTGAAATAAAGTCACGCAACAAGGAGTCCCCGCCACCCGCCCGGCTCCGTCCCTTGCCCCCGTTCTGCCCATTCTGGGCAGGGGCTCATCCGCACACCAAAACGCACCTTTTAACCTGGTGCTCCGCTTCCGTTGCCATCACCATTGCCTCTGGTCCGGCTTGCACAGCCCACACCTCTCCCGTGCGCTGCTGTGCAATCCCTGCGGAGCAGGAGGGAGACAAACCGTGGTGTGCTGGAAGACCCCAGCCCTCCCTGCACGCTCGCGGGTCAGGATTTTGCTGCTTTTTAGGAAAAACTGCCCAGCGCTTTGCTGGTGTAAACCAGCTGCAAACCTGCCCGCCTTTACGTGCTCTGTAGCAAAAAAATCGAGGCGGAAAAGGCCCAGATGAGACCAGGGAGCTCCATCCCACGGGTGGGGGGCTGCCCTCCCTGCCAGCACGGGTGCACAGCCCGGAGTGCATCCGAGCCCAAAGCTAATGCCAGTAAATAAGAGCAATAAATTAAGGATTTCTTCAGGAGCAATTAATTGCCCAGAGCAACATGTGCTGCGACACAGGAGGGTCTTTGTCCACCAAACTCTGTCCAGAGCTAAAGCAAACAGCCGGCGGGCTGCGGGTTGGAGCTCTGCTCCTGCTCTTCCTCCGCGGTTTAAATGCCCCCATTGAGGCGCTGCCCTGGCTCGGACCTGGCCCCGTTCCCATCGCGCCCGTTCACGTCCTGCAACCGCGTTTCCGTCACCGATCCGAGGTTGTGCAAGAGCTCAGGCCCTGCCGCTAGCCCGCGTCTCCCGGCAGGATGTTCCCGGCAAATATCGGTGTCGCGCCGGCACGCGGCACCGTGATGCTGCCCTGCGAGTGTCCCCGAGGAGTTAAAGCGAGGAGAGGCTGGGACGTGCATTACTCAGGGAGGGCTCAAAAATAACGGCCTTCTCCATCTCGCAGGGAGTTTCTAATGAGCCAGAATACTTACCTTAATTTCCCCAGCTCAGCAATGGGATTAAAAAGAGATTCACTATTGAGACACTTCTGGCGCTCTCATAGCATCTCTCGTCTCTGCTCTTCCAAGCTGTGACGGGGAAGGAGAGACGGCAGGGATGGGCACGGCATCCAGGAGGGAAATCCCAGCGGGACCCTTCGGCGGTCCGGGATATCCCAGTGACTGGTGAACCCCTCTCCAGGCAACGTGGGTCTGGCTGCGGGGCTGCGTGTGTGCAGCAGGGACGCAGGTATCGGTCTCTGGGCACGCAGGTAACAGCCGGGCCCTGCAAAAGCACTAAGAAAAGCCCTTTTCCTTGACAGAGGTGATCACAGAGCAGGGGACACCCCCAGTTTTCCATGCTGGGGGGTCAGTCGTGTTGTGCTGGTGCCAGCAGACATTTGGGGGCTCACCTCGTGGCCGGACCCCACGAGCAGCGTGGCCACAGCCGCTTGCCCACCCCCAGTTCCCGGCTCTTTCACCCCTCCAGAAAAAGCCTTCCCGACCTCCAGAGCTAAAATCCATCTTTCCCTGGCTCCTGGCTTTCATGTTGTCCCCCCTCTGCGGTGCTTTTTGCATGTGTTTCATAAACGATGTACGTGGAGCTGAGCACCACCGAGCCGCGGTCGAGGCTTTAGCTCCTAAGCAAATCCTTCCAGGGGGGAAAGGTCCGCTCGCTCCTTTTCTCCCAGCCACAGCCTGTAAATCCTCACCCGCACAATGAAAACAAACTCCAGTAGTTCATTTTTCAGGCTCTTTTCCAAAGCTTTTAGGCAGCTGGAGTGCGATTTGGTGCTGATGAAGCGATGGAGGAGGGCTTAAGTGAAACAATATTGCGGTGGCTGTGAGGTTTGCTGGTGGTTCAGAGCGCAGAGTGAACCCCGGGGACTCGCTACATCTCCAGGTTCTCCTCCAAACCATGGAAATCGCCAGCCCGGCTCCTGGGATAGCAAAACAGGATTTAAAAAACATTAGCCATCCCTGGAGCATGGCTGGAGAAGTGCCGGGAGCCAAGTGCTTAATGAAATCCCAGCTCCCTGCTCGCCCTCCTAAAACCATGCAAAACTTCCCCAAAGTGTTTGGGATGGAACAAAGTCATCAATCAGTTATTTTAACTCCCATCTCCGTAAACAGGAGCGAGCCCAGAAACACACAGCAGGGGAAAATCACCGTCAGCTTCCTTCGGTGGAGCGAAAAGGGTGCGGGGAGGGAGGCCGGGGGCAGCCGGCGGGGAGCGGAGCACAGCATCAGCCCCAAAGGACATATCGTGGAGCCCATAGGGGATTTCATGGAGCCCATAGGATATTTCATGGAGCCCATAGGATATTTCACGGACCGCACAGCCTGTAAATCCCACGCGCAGCCCTGAGAGCAGCCCCACTGTCCCCACTGCCCTCCCAGCACGGTGCAGTCGGCTTTCAGCGACAGTCCCTCTGCTGATGCTGTATTGGAAAGGGGCGGGGGGCCACAAATAGCCAGGATGAGCATCAGTAGCCTGTTTTCCCCTGGATTTATTAGAGGGACACGAGAAGAGCGATGGAGACATCGCAGAGGAGCATGGAGAGGGAGATGCTGTTGCACCATCTGCTATCACAGTCCTCTGACGCTGCCCCAGCCTCTGCACGGGTTGGGGGGAGCATTAAGCCTGGCAGCATTCACATAAATACATTACGGCTTTGGAATTACACATTGATGATGAAATCATGGAAAAAACCCCATGAGAGCCAGGCAGGGTCCCCGGGGTTAATCCAGGAGGGGAATGAGTCCAAGGGGCTGTGGCTCTGCTGCACCGATGCTTTGGTTGGGAAACACCAGCCTTGGACAGCTGAACCCGCAGCCAGAAAGATAAGAGCGGTTCGCTCTGGGTTGCATCCTTCCCCGCCGGCCACGGGTGCTTCAGCCCTGCAGAGCGACTGCCCCGGGCGTGGGGCAGCACCCTGCTTGTCCCCTCCGCCCCACGGGTCGGGACATCGTCCGCCTCGGGCGGATGGAAAGCAGCTGAGCATCTCCCGGAGCTGCGGCACAGCCGGTGGTGCTCAGCGCTGGAAACATCTGGGGCTCTGCTTGTGCTGCTCCATCCAATGTCAGCCACATGCTGGAGCTGCAACGAGGGATGGCCAAGCCAAGAGAGATTGCGCAACCGGACTTGTCTAGAGACGCCTGAACTCACGCGTCCCAGACGCGCTCCTGAATCCACACACGTGTCTCTTGAGCTTGTCTTGCAGGAGCCACGCTGGGGAGGAGACACCTAAGCTAAGGAGGCTGCAAAAGCCCGTGCAGAAACACCGGTGGCTGCTCTGGGCTAGCGCTAACGCCTGGTTTCCATAACATAAAGAATAACATCTTTGGCCTGTTGCAGAAGAGCGTGTTTCCTTACCCTGCAGTGCAACCCATGGAAATGGGCGCCAGCACATGCCAAGCACCCGGCGGGGCCGGAGCCGCCGGCCGAGGCATCGGTGCTGTGCCAGGGATGGCCCGGCCATGGCGGGAAGCAGATGCCATCCGGGGCAGATGAATTCCTTGCTCTTGGTCTCAGCAGCTTTCCCACATCTTGTCCTCATCACGGTGGGGAAACACAGCCAAGCTCTGTGTTTATCTCACAGGTCTGGGGCCTCTACCTCGTCAGGCGCTCCTCGCCCACCGGATAAATATTCTGCCATTTTTTGGCACATCTCAGGTGTTTGTAACTTTTCCCTCATGAACATAAACAGGAGCCAGCGCAGGCCATCGTCAATTATTTTTTATGTGACACCTTGATCGATGTTCCTCTTGCACCGCTCCCTCTGGCAGCGGAGCCGGCAAGGATTACTAAGAGGCAGCCCAGGACGCCGCTGGCACATCCCGCACGCCCCAGGCCGCCCCGGCGCCCGTCCCCGTCCCTCCAGGATGGCTCCCGCCGCGCACCGCACACGCTTTCGCACCGGGCTCCTGCGGCAAACGGGCCGGGGGAGGCTGCGGGGGCCACGGGGGCCGCATGCGTGGGTGGAACTCGCTCGCACACGGCCACATGCTCCGTGCAACGCCCAGGAGCCTTGAGCCAGGACCGGCTGCCACAAGTGACGTGGGAAAAGCGTGGCTGCAGAGGGAGGAAGGACCTGGGAGGGTTGAAGCCAGCCTGGGGCAGGTGGGGAGCTCTCGTTAGGAGCCTTTGCTGAATCTCCCCACGGCTCGAGTGAGATGTAGTCACATTTATTTGGAAGACATGCCCCTGCCTCTGCAGCGCTGCGCTACCCCGGGTGTCCAAACCACGCATCCAGCTTTGTCCCATGTCCTCGCGTCCC
Source organism: Phoenicopterus ruber ruber (assembly GCA_009819775.1). Taxonomy (NCBI): domain Eukaryota; kingdom Metazoa; phylum Chordata; class Aves; order Phoenicopteriformes; family Phoenicopteridae; genus Phoenicopterus; species Phoenicopterus ruber. Next base: position 3,681,121 of record CM020225.1, read on the forward strand.
CGCAGCATCCTCATTTGACCCCTGCCAGAGCCGGCGCGGGGGCCGCGGCGAGCGGGCAGCACGGGCAGCGCAGGCAGCGTGGGGCTCAGCGCCCGGCCGAGCCCTGCCCCGCGCCTGCGGGACGTGGGAACCCCACCGGCGACGCTGGGTGGGCACCGCGTTTGTCCCAGACCGGGCGAGAGCCAAAAAGCATCCCCGAAACTCATCGCCCCGTGCGCCTGTACGCTGGGTCTCCATCTCAGATGTTCAGCAGCATCTATGTGGGACCCTGACCCAGGGCGGACCCCGAACAGTGACGGTGCCGTGCCAGGACGCGGTGCCCGCACCGGGACACGGTACCCACACCGGGACACGGTACCCACACCGGGCCATGGTACCCACACCATGCCCTGCCCCGCCGCCGCCAGCACCCCGCCACGCCGTGGCATCGCCGCCAGCCCCGGCGGCAGCTGTTTCGCCGAGGCTTTGTGTTTACCATCACCTTGTTAAGGGATTATTCAGCTTGCGGTTTCCTCGCTCGTCCGATCTGTTTTTGCTCGGCGGCCGGTGGCTCGCTGCCATCCCCTAAGCTACACGCCGGGCTATATAAGCGACCTCGCTGCCTCGGCTGCGGGGAGGCTCGCGCGCAGCCCGGCTCGGCGGCGGCGCAGGGGAGGTTTCGGTAAGCTGCAACTCTCTCTCTTCTTCCCAACCGGCTGCAAATCCCTTTAAGTCGCGGCTGACAAGCCCTCGCCTCCCCCCTGGACCGCAGCTCGGCTGGCGGCTCCGCGGCGAGAGGACAAGGCTCTCCTTAATTGGGGTTTTTATGGTTTTTATAGGTAAGAGCAAAAAAAACCCCCAACCCTGCTAAGTTTTTCCCCTTCGTTACAGCTAGCGGTTATATAATTTTGCTGTGTTATTAAGGTGATGTAATTAAGAGTGGCTGTGATTGAGGGCGAGGTGGAAATTAATTGATGGGCAGATGAAGGCGCAGAGGCTGCGGGCTGGAAAACATCAGCGGGGACGTGGTTCTCTGTGTCCCGCTTCTCCCCTCCCCGTCCCAGCTAACGGGTCTGGGGCAGGGTTACGGGGACGGTGGAGCGGGGGGCTCGGGGGGGACGGCGCTTTGCTCACGCAGGGCTGTTTGATCTCCCGCGGCTCCGTCCCGTGCCGGCTCCCCCAGTCCCTGCCAGAGAGGGGATGTGGGCGATGCCGAACCCTCCCCATCGTCAGGATCCGGCTGCTTGAACCCCCCCTTTCCCAGCATCGCGTGTCCTGGGGACAGAGGGACGCATCCCGTTCCAAACCCAGCGCCGAACAAGTGGCAGCCAGCTCCTAAAATAGCCGCCGAGTGGGAAACAGGCTTTCAGCCTGGATTAATTTTTCCTGGTTATTGTCTGGCTGCGAGTTCACGACCCCGCCAGCAGCCCACAAAACACCGCTCATGTGTTGCTTGTTATTTTTGCTTGACTGGGATTTGCTGAGCCGTAATCAAAGTATTTCCTAGTCCCGCATTCCCTGGTCTCGGAGGGGATGGTGGATACCGCTTACAAATAACAGGGTGTTCTCGCCGCAGGCTGCTCTTTGTCAGCCTCGTTTTATGGGTAAACTGAGGCACTGAGAGGCTGAGGCAACATTTCCCCACCCCCAAGTTCATTAATTTTGGGTGCATAATATAAAGCACCTGGAACTCCAGCTGGTGTCCCTCGGGATAACATCAGCTCCATGGGTACCTCCAGAAATTAAATACCCAAATGCCTGAAGCCACAGGGCTCAGGAACTCACTAAAACAAGATCTGAAGTCACTGAGCTGGGGAAGAGCAACACAAAGCCTCAGTCTCTCATCTCTGCGTGCAAAAAAAAGGAAAATATTTGGCTTCTTGCTCACATTTGCAGCGAAGGCTTGGCTTGTGCACGGGGTTTTCTGCTTTCCGAGGCACTCGGGAGCCTTTCCCTCCCCGCGCTCCTGGGATGTACTGGGATAAGATGCCGTCATCGCACTAAGCCCAGCTTGCGGGCAGAGGGATGGAGGCATGAAGATGTCCCTGCTCGTGTGGGGGGCAGAGCGGGGTGCCAGGGGGCCCGTGGAGCCGCGTGGGCTGCCAGAGCACCCCTGCAGAAGTATTTAAGCTGTTAAGAGGCATTTTAAGGAGATGTCATTCCAAAGCAGTGCTCTGCAGAATAGATTTGGGCTCAGATGTGGCAGCGAGAAGCAGAAGGGTTGTGAGTGCAGATGCGGAGCCGCTGCTACTCCTCCCTTGGGGGGTAGGTGGGGGCTGCCGGGGGTGGGCAGGGGTTATAAGCAGCCCTGCAGCGTGTTTTGGAATGGTTCAGCCTGGGAGAAGCTCCGTGAAGGCAGCAGAACCCCAGGTGAGCCTCGGCACGGCCGGGCTTGTCCCCGCAGGTCTGGGCAAGGCGCGAGGCGGCTGTGGATACTCCAAGAAGCTCCCGGTCACCTCTGGAGACAACGATGATCACCGCGAAAGGGTTGATCCTCCTCCTCCTCCTGGGAGCCACGTCTGTTTTAGGTGAAGGTTAAACGTTTCTATTCCCGTCCCCGGGCACGCCGGCATGAAGGCACGTCCGCCGGCGGCCGCTGAGCCAGCAGACACGGGCCTGACGTCGGCGCCGGGCGCTGCTCCGGGTCAGTGCGGCGTTCGCCCGGCCAAGCGACTTCCAGACGCGGGCTGGCACCCGTCCAGCCCCCGGGGCATGGGCAAAGCCCGTCTGCGAGTCAGCCAGCCTCTGGGTGACCGGGGATGAGCCCCCTGCCCACCGGCCGTGCTGGGACCATCCCTGCCCACCGCCCCCGAGGCCCCGCGGTGTCCAGCCCGCACCCCGGCTCCCATCCCGGCTCCCCTCTGCTCCGAGCAGACCCACCCTGGCCGGTGCCTTATCCATCACCCGAGCACGAACCGAGCCCGGCCTCCGAGCCGAGCCCTCGGGAAGCAGCGACATGTCTCTTCCCCGGGACAAGATGCGCCGGGGCAGCAGGATCTGTCTGCTGCTGGGGCTGGCGGGTCACACATACCAAAGCGCTGAGCAATAAGCAACCTGCCCCTCTGCTCCAGCGGGTCTTGCAGGGAAAACCTGTTTGCAGGCTCTTTGGATTTGTTTTCCGAGGCTATAGAGGAATTTTGCCCTGAAGTGCTCTGGCCAGACGCCCAGGGATAAGAACAGGGAGAGTCAGTTTGTCGCTGGGGAGGTGCCCAGAAGCCCTGCTGAGCCCCTGGGAGCCGGACACCGGAGAGAGCCGGTGCTGGGCAGCTTCGAGCTTAGCTCCCCAGTTTAAATGGGACCGGTCCCAGTAAGCACCCTGGGAACCAGCCGTGATCACCAGCTCCCCTTGAGCACATGGGCGGACAGCAAGTACAGAAACCAGTCCATGTCCCATCGCGACAACCGTCCTCATTAGGTCCACCCTCATCCACCTCGGGTTCATTTCTCCCCACGCAGGGAGGGGCAGGATGTATTTTATATCTCCAGGTATAAAAAGATGATTTGATCTCAGCTGCTCCAGCACAGAAAGCACAAAAAAGGTTTTCTTGGGTGCTAAGGGAAACGGCAGATTTGCATCATACCCGCGCCACAGTGATGCTGTGGGACATCTCCATCACCCCCTTCACTTGGCACCTCCGGCACGTGATGCACCGCATCCCACAGGAGCTCTAATCAGCAGCTCTAACCAGCCACAACGCAAAGGGAAATCTAAAAAACCGAGCCTAAGGATGCCCGATCCCTTGAATTTCATTAATTTATCATTTATCTAATTTAATCTCTAATTTATGGACCCTTAGGTCAAAGGCTTCTGAAACCAGCCCTCGGCAGGATCCGGATAGGACAGAAAACCTTCAGCCCGCTGGTAATGCTCAGCTTGGAGAGTAAGTAATTTCCCAGCTCGGCGGCTTTCCCTCGCCAGGACAAGGGGTGTTGGCACGCATACGATTTTTTTCAGCCTTAATTTACAACCAAACAATATTATTTGAGTAGATGAGGACATTTAGGCAGTGGAATAAATGTTAATCATCCGCAACCTCCTGTAGGGTTTGGGCTATCGCTGACATATGCTGTTGGCTCCTCTCCTGGAAAAGTGAAGGTCAAGTGCATGACCACAGCCCTGACTCGCGCGGGAGGCACGCGCGGCCCCTCGCCCGGGTTGGGAGGGCGAGGAGAGCCCAGGGATGGGCAAGCACACGCCCCGACCTGCCTTTCCCCCGCCCAGCCCGTCCTCACGCCCGGGACGGCGTGTGACACCACTGCTTTAGGCTTAAAGCCCGTAGGGCACTAATTACCCACAGAGCCCGCTCTGCTCGTTAATCCCCAGGAGATACCCTGACCCCTCAAGCTTTACTGCCCAGGGCTCGGGATCTAAATTCCAGCAGGGACTGAAAGGGCTGGATGTGCTGATGCCGTAGCTGAGGGATTCGGGAACTTTCCCAGCCTCCCGTCCCGCTCCCAGCAGCTCTCTTAGCCGCTGGAGAGAATCAAAGTGCAGAAAACAGGCACTCGGAGAGGTCCCCTCCACCTGCTAAGAAGTCTTTTTAGGAAAACTACCAGGAAAATTGTTTTCCCCTCAAAGAGGATGGCACAAGGCAGTGATGCTGAGGCTGGGGCTCTCAGAGCAGCGGGTGACTCCTGCTTCTCTAGGGAGAAATAAAGCATAATCTTGAGGTTTTGACCAATCAATTGGAAACTGAAGTGTCTGCCCTTGGCAGCAGTGAGCTGTAAACTCGGCGTTTGCCTCCAGGAGAGGGTGTGCCAGACCCGGTCAGGTTGAGCAGCCGGGCTCCGTGCAGCCGGGCCGGCGGGAGGGACTGGTACCAGGGAGCAGGCAAACCCTGCCCGGATCACCCCGCGCGCATCCTCTGCCCGCAGGTACGAGGAGCAGCTCTCGCAGGGAAGACCCGACCTTCACCTACGTCAGACGCGGTACGTTCCTGCCGGCCAGTGCCGCAGGGTAGCCCTGTCCCTCCCCACGCCCCTGCCAGCGCTCGAGCCCCTCGGCTTCTCCCCCGTCCTCCGCTTTCTGCTTTTTCTGCTGTCGAGGAGCTACCCAGAGCCATATAATGCCATTTTCCTCCACAGGACTCCCCTCCTCCTTTCTTATCACCACTGGCCCTGCAGATTAAAGCAGCCGATCCCAAACAAGCTTAGGATCTTGCTGAGCCCCCACTTTAATCTGTTGCACGTTAAATTTTTGTTGGGGCAAGTACAGACGGGCATTTATCCGTGTGCTGCCTGGGAAGGGACCACGTCCCCAAGCCCACCTCCTCCTGCATCCCCCAAATTGCTAAATAGGGTCTGCGGATGCGCCACTCGGGATGCTGAACTGGAGATGCCGACGTGCTAACAGATTAAAAACTCGCCCATCGAAACCAAGCGCTCGCTCCAAACCAGACACGACTGCTCTCATTTAAATGGTCTTTTCCCGCCACCTGCTTTTGTAAGCCAGGGGTTCGTTTTTGACCATCGCTATTCAAATAGCCCAGCCGCGTGCCTGTCTGCCTTTCCAGGAAAGACCGCGACCTGGTTTATTACAAATCGGGTGGAAGAGTAGGTGTGGGAGATGACACAGCACACGCTTCCAGAAGACCTCATTTTTAGAAACTTTAGTCACAAGCGCATCCTCATAAACATTATTAGAACATTATCATTTAAAAATAAACCCAAACCACAGACTTGGAGTGGATCTCATCCATTCAAAGCAGCTTAAATTAATACCATCTAGTAGCCCGAGTAAAGAAATTCCTTTAAAAATTTAACCGCATATTAAACTCTCAATGAACCCCCTTTGTGTTTTACAAATCAGCTGGCCTCTAAAACGCTCAGCCTGCTCGGTAGCATCTTATGCCTCTGTTTTGCACACAGTAAAACTGGTGCTCGCAATAGGACACATGCTTCCCCTATAGAGAACATATGTTGAAGTATGGTTAAAGACATTCAACATGATCATACCAACAATTTTACCCTTTTTTTGTGCGTGTGTGTGGTTTTTTTTTTATTTAACCACATTTGAAATGCAGGCGAGCGTTGCCCCTCCAACAGCATTTAAATGACAATGTGCGTTTGATTTCCTTTAAGCCAAAGTTATTCAACACTAAGCATGAGCTGCGTGCACTTTGCTCCCCTTGAGTTTATCTTAATCATCTCGAATTCGGTAGCCTGCGGGGAATTAAGTCAGAAGCTTTCAGACGCCTTCTCGTGCTTTATTTCCCAGCTCCCTGAACATGCTTTGAGTTTGTTTGATCCACGGGGTGCGTAATATCCAAATGCAAAGTCTGAGCTATATAGAAGCTATGTAGAAACTGCTGTACAGAAGCTATGTAGAAGCTGCTGTACAGAAGCTATATAGAAGCTGCTAAGAAACCAACTGCCCGTTTTCGAGCAGCCGTATGTGTAACGTGCATCTCAGTAACACGCCATTGATGTTATTCAAGGTCCACTGGTGCAAGATTCAAAAAGGTTTTTGGCTCCATGGTCGAAATGGAGCGAGTGCTCAGCAAAGTGCGGCCAAACCGGCGTGCAGAAGCGTACCAGATCCTGCCTAGCTGAGCGCCTCTGGGGCACGCACTGTAACGAAGCAACGGAGGAAGGGCGGCTCTGCATTGGACATGTTTGCTCAGGTGCTCCTATAACCTCACTTACGGGCAGGGGACGATGTCCTGATGTCACCACTGCGTCGGTGTTGTACTCCCTTCACTGCCGTTTCGCTCTCCCTTGCCCGAATTTCGTGATGCCGGTGCCTTCCCGAGCAGGGCTGGAAAGTACCAAGGGAGCAGAGTATGGGGAGTTTATAGCCAAATGGCAACATAAGGGGGGGATCCACATACTGGGAATCATCAGGGACCCCTAAAGATCCTGGGGACACAGGAAAAATCTCACTAATCTTGTTATAACAGCAGCTCTCAAGATGGAGTCAGCGACTGCAGGCGGCTGCCTCCATGCAGTCAGCCCCAGGAAGGAGAAGAGTTGGGAATATTGAATTGCCAGAGCCCCTGCTGAAGAGGCTTGTAATTAATTATATTATTCTTATAATCCCCCTTTAAACAAGTCACTCTGAAAACAGTCCATGTTTGGTCCGGGAAAGTTGTTTCAGGTTTTCCCTGATTTCTTCCATTTTTTTCCAGTTATAAAAAAAATTACCAGGTAGCTGCTGTGCAGGGATGCTCTGTGACTGTAAAAGGTATGACCTGAGCCCTTGCACTGGGAAGAGGTAGAGATTATTAGTTAGGATTAATCAGTACAGGTAATGAAAATGTTTCAGAATCGCTGTTTGGGAGACCATTCGTTAAATCCATCAGACAGTGCTCATTTGGCAATTAACCTGTGTCTTGCCCAAGCCAGGATCCCATCGAATAAGGGGAGACAGCTTTTAAGACAAACCAAAGTCATGACTTTTGGGCACGAGTTGGTAACAGAAACCTACAAAGTTTAAGGCGTTTGGATTTGTAATTTTGCCAGGGTTGAGCTAAGAGCTCACATGCTGATCTGGATTCAAGTTTCCCTGAAATTCCGCCCTTTGGGGAAGGTAAATAACAGTTCCTAGCTGTAATTATATCCACGTGGCTGCTTTCTACTAATTGTCAGGTTCAAAACGACATCGTCCGTGTGTTTCTAATGCGCAGCTGTTGATAATCAGTAAAAATATGTTTTGGATACAATTTATTCCTTATGCAGTATCTGCCTTATTGCATCTAAATTAAAAGCAGATGCGAGACTGTGCCATGAGCGTTACGGGGACTTGGGGCTGCTTTCTGACCCACGTACCTCTCCTCCAGCCTGCAACATTACGTGCCCCATGGGCCGCGTCAACGCCGACTGCGACGCCTGCATGTGTGAGGATGCGACCCTGCACGGGAAGGTCTCTCTCGAGGACGGGTCGCCCGCTGCCGATGCCCGGGTCTACCTGCAAGCCAAGAAACTCAAGCTGTTGACAACGGCCGATAACAGGGGCATGTTTAGGATCCCGGGGGTTTGTCCCGATGGCAAAAACACCCTTAAAATAAAGAAAGCCAAATACGCAACTGCAACTGTCACCATCCCTGAGAGCAACAGAAGAAACCTGGCGATCCAAGTGCAGATGCAACGATCAGGTAGCCCCAAAGGGGGGGGAATGCAGGAGGCTTTATGCAGTAATCAGAAATAAACCGTGATTTTAGGAGGGGAAGAGTAACAAGATGGCCTTTTCCTCCTCCCGCAGGCAGACCCTACATTTTCAGGAGCCCCGAGGACAAAGCGAGGAGAGTGGGACAGAGCGTGTCGCTCTGCTGTGATGCCCTCGGGAGCCCGGCCCCCGACCGCTACCTCTGGTAAGGAACTGAGTTTGGTCGGGCAGAAGTCTTACCTGTCCCACAGATTCAATTTTTATCTCCACAAAGGTGTTTTTTTAGCTATAAAACAGCTAAATACGCTGAGAACCAATTGCTGCAAATGATGGTTTCCTTGAGACGTCAGAGCTGGCGTTTCTCACAGGTGCGGTAATGTCTTCTGCAGAGGGACTTACTGGAAAAAAACACAAATAAGAGTTTGAAAAACCTCAGCAGGCACAACTGGCAGCTCTGCCTGCCTGCCACCACCCGGCAGCCACATCTCAGTACTGTCAGGGGACGGGGAATAACTTTCAGGTGATGCCACCTAGCCAGACTACGAATGGGGAAACTGAGGCAGGAGGTCTGGCAAAATCCACGCGGCAGGATGCCGGATTAGGCCATCGCTCTACTCCGGCCAGGCGGTCAGTCTCTGTCCCCTTAACTGCCTGCCTGTTCCTGGCAGGTACCACAATGGCTCACTGCTGGATCCCTCCTTATACAAATATAAAAACAACTTGATTCTGAAGAACTTGAACAGAGACCAGTCTGGAGAGTATTTCTGCAAGGCCAGCAGTGCCGGGGGTTCGGCGAAGTCCCAATCTGCCAAGCTTGCTGTAATAGGTAAGAGAAAATACGCATGATGCTCTCCAAGCAGCTGGGGAGGCGGCGGGGTGGAGAAACCAGACATTGTGATACAGGCGGGAAAGAAAAGTCGCAGGAAAAATATTCAGGGAGTTATTTCATGTACCCATTAGCGGATAAGCTTGCGTGAGCGAGTTATGAACCAGATGCTCTCTACAAACTGGAGCTCTGGATTGCAAGCGACCTGCCAAGCTCAATCTGCTGGTCTCAGCAGATTTCTCACTGTGCTTGCTGCCTGACACGTGAATATTTCTGTTTATTTGTTTGGTTTTTTAAACCCTGGGACACAGTTAGTCTCTCCGTAGCCAAAAAGCCAGGCAGCTGCAGAACATCTAGCTGAGGCTGGGTTGGATGGCAGTGGTGGGTGAGCAGGAGCCGGGACGCTCCTGCAAACGTACCGCTCTTAATCAGGTACCTAAAGTTAAAGCTGAGCACCTGCTCCACCGAAACGGAGGCCAGATGAATTCAGCTAACCAAAATCCTGCAGAACATCTGTTTTCATTGCTGCAAAAACCTCCCTGTTATTGGAAGCAATGTTTAGCTCCGAGGGTTTCAGACCGCATAGCGATGACTGTACAATTATTTCATGCTGCTCATTAAGAAATCCTATTCAACAGGAAGACAAGAGGCAGCCTGCAACTCCCAACCCCAAAGCCACCTCATCCGACTTCCACACGACTGCTTCCAAAAAGCAACCAACTCCCTCTACTACGACGTGGGCAAGTGCCCAGCGAAGACCTGCGCTGGGAAGCTGGATAAAGGCCTCCGGTGTAAGGACAATGTCGCCTACTGCTGCGGGGTGTCCAGGATGGAAACCAGAGACATCTCCTGCAACGGGTACACTCTCCCCACTAAAGTCGTCGTAGAATGTGGCTGCAAAAAATGCACCGAGACCAAAATAATGGTTCGAGGCAGAGCCACAGCAGCAGATAATGGTGAGCCACTGAGGTTTGGCCACATCTACATGGGGAACAAGAGAGTGAGTATGACCGGCTACAAAGGAACCTTCTCCCTCCACGTCCCAGCAGACACAGAGAGACTGGTTCTGACTTTCGTCGATCGGCTGCAGAAGTTTGTGAACACGACAAAAGTTCTGCCCTTCAAGGAAAACGGAGGTGCTGTGTTTCACGAGATCAAGCTACTAAGAAAGAAAGCCCCTGTTACGCTGGAATCCACCGAAACCAACGTGATTTCTTTGGGAGAAATCGAAGAAGATGATCCAATTGCCGAATTAGAAATTCCTCCCAATGCATTTTATAGGAAAAATGGAGAAGCCTACAGAGGCAAAGTGAAAGCCAGCGTGACGTTTCTGGACCCAAGAAACATCTCAACGGCCGCTGTGACACAAAGTGACCTGAATTTTGTAGACGAGGAAGGAGACGTATTCCCGCTCCGTACGTACGGCATGTTTTCCGTGGACTTCACTAACGAACAGGGCACCGAGTCTCTTAATGCAGAGGAGGTGAAAGTTCATTTGGATGCTGCTCAGGTCAAGATGCCAGAGCACCTGCAGGAGATGAAGCTTTGGTCACTGAACCCGGAGACGGGATTATGGGAGGAAGAAGGGGACTTCAACCTTGAGAAAAGCAGACGGCGCAAAAGGGAAGAGAGAACTTTTTTGGTTGGGAACATGGAGATCAAAGAAAGGCGGCTTTTTAACCTGGACGTCCCAGAGAGCAGACGGTGCTACGTCAAAGTCCGGGCATACAGAAGCGAGCGATTTCTGCAAAGCGAGCAGATCCAAGGGGTTGTGATTTCTGTTATAAACACAGAGCCAGAACCGGGGTTCTCCTCCAACCCCAGAGCATGGGGTCGTTTCGAGAGCGTGGTCACTGGTCCCAACGGTGCCTGCGTGCCCGCCTTCTGCGATGAGCAAAACCCTGAGGCCTACGCAGCCTATATCTTGGCGAGCATGGGGGGTGAAGAGCTCGAAGCTGTGTCCTCTGCTCCCAAACTCAACCCTAACGCTATTGGAGTCCCACAGCCATACCTCAATAAGCTCAACTACAGGAGAACAGACCATGACGACTCCAGCACTAAGAAAACAGCATTCAGCATCAATATGGCCAAGCCAAGCCCTAATTCCCCAGAAGAGAACAACGGCCCTATTTATGCCTACGAAAACCTAAGAGAATGCGAGGAAGCTCCATACAGCGCTGCTCACTTCAGGTTTTACAGGATAGAGGGAGACCGGTACGACTACAACACCGTTCCCTTCAGTGAAGATGACCTCATGAGCTGGACCGATGACTACCTGGCATGGTGGCCCAAGCCCATGGAATTTAGGGCCTGCTACATTAAAGTAAAAATAAACGGACCCCAAGAGGTGAACGTCAGGTCTCGTAACATGGGTGGGACGCACCCACGTACCATTGGCAAGCTCTACGGCATCAGGGACGTCCGCAGCATTCGTGACTCCACGCGGCCAGATGTGTCGGCAGCCTGCCTGGAGTTCAAATGCAGCGGCATGCTCTTCGACCAAGACCGCGTGGACCGCACGCTCGTGAAAGTCATCCCACAAGGCAGCTGCCGCCGAGAGAGCGTCAACAGCATGCTCCACGAGTACCTGGTGAACCACCTCCCCATGGCTACGAACAACGACTCCAGCGAGTACACAATGCTGGCTCCTCTCGACCCGCTGGGGCACAACTACGGCATTTACACCGTCACCGACCAAGACCCGAGGATCGCCAAGGAAATCGCCCTGGGCAGGTGTTTCGATGGCACGTCTGATGGCACCTCCAGAACCATGAAGAGCAACGTCGGCGTTGGGTTGACTTTCACCTGTTCGGAGAGGAGCGCAGCGGAGCAAAGCATCTTCCAGTCTCAGAGGAACTCAGGCCAGCAGTCCATACTGGTTCTGCCAGGGGAGAGCCCCGCGTACCGAAGGCAGCCGGCAAGCCGCCGAACCACCCAAGGCAGGATCCCGATGAGAGGCTAATGTTCTCCCACATACTAGAGCTGTATAGGAGCCTCGGTGAAGTCGCTCGCACTTGATTAAATATAATTTGAAAGTAACATCTACCTGCTAATAACCTAATTCAAAGCTGGTAGGTGTCATTATTTTTGAGACATAATTAAGGTGCACTTTTTTTTTTTCCCCACCAGAAAGGAAAGGCATTAGGCAAAACTCGGGGGCCAGTAGCAGTAGTGGGTTCGTGTCTTATTAAATGCATCCATAAAAATCTTCTTTCTGCCTGACATTAAACAGCTTCACATGATAGCCTAAAGGGAAGACTAAACACATAATTCAATTAAGTCATGTACATAAAACATTCTTCTTGTTCTGCATCTGCAGACTTTGCCAGCCCAAGTACCTGTACAGTAGTTGGTAACATGAAAAGGAATAAACCGATTTCCTCATACTGAATTCAACTGCAAGGTTTTGTACTTGAAATGTAAGTATTTTATTTATTTCTAGCTTGTTTTAGAATGACTGTATTCAAGCTAAACTACCGGCAGCTGCATTTCTAAGAACTCACATGCTCGATAGCACGGAGAAGCCATGTGGATTTGTAGGCTCCACATGCATAAAACTACAGTTTTCTCTTGCTTCTTGCATTATTTGACAAGAAAATCCATGCTCTGTGGTAGGGTAGGTTAATAAAAAAAGTCATTTTGTAACTTTGACAATGCTGTGTTGCTTTTGTGTTTGACATGCCCCAGTAAACCACGTGTAGAGCTGACCAAAGAATAACCTGCAAAATTTCCCCTTTCTGTTCACAAACAGGTCACGGGTTTATCAATGTGAGACTGATCCTGGGTATGGGTGAGGGGTTTGGTGCATAGCTGGTGCTCCCCCAGGGCCAGCGCTTGGCCACGGCGTGCTGCGGTCAGGAATCTGTCCCCGGCTTGCGATGTGGAGAGTCAGCAACAGTGCTGGGAGAAGCGGAGCAGCAGGTCCGGGCAAGGGCTGAACGAAGGAGGCAGCAGCAGGGCTCCCAGAGTGGGACAAGATGCGGGGAAAAGAGGGCTGGGAACGCGTGCTTTAAGGATGACAGGGAACCAGGCGATGTAGAGCAGGGCTGGGAGGCGCGGAGACAAGAAGACAGGCTTCCCTCCACATTCAGCAGCAGCGAGCAGGATGCTGCTGGGCAAGAAGCTGCTCTTAGCTGAAGGTACAGATGGCCACAGAAGGGGTCAGGCAGACAGTGATCCATCTCCAAGTGACCTATTAAGTTGCCCTATCAAACGCCCGCTACTTCTAGAGCGGAATCGAGGACCTCGCCAGCACAGAAGACATCCTGTGTTTACACCTGAACACTGGCAATAAGTTTTTGGGGTGCAGGTAAGTCAGCAAGCCTCCAACACCGAGATTTCCACCGAGAGAGATCACAAAAAGGCGGGCAGTGCTACTGGATGAAAACTGGAATTCAAACACATGCCTAAGCATGGATTTCCCTCTCCTACCCGATCCCTTCCCATGGGTATAAAGCCAGTTCTAGATCTACGCTGCCTTACCTACAGCCCACCAAGGGCATGGGGAATCTTTCAACAGCCTGTAACAAGCTTCAGAACAGGTTCTCAGGTCTGACACGGCATCCCAGGCATTAAATGCAGAGCTGTGCAGGACTGAGTGCCTATGCAGCCTGAATTAGGCTTAAAAAGGTAAAAAAGACCTTAATAATCCATGTTTTTATGCAAATTGACAGTTATCAAAGAGAAGCAGAAAAGGAAGAGCTGTGGAATACTCTGGCACATCCTCTTCATACCAATGAATTTAGACTCTGTGTGTTTTCTTTTGTGTCTAGTCTGCTGCAAGGGCTTGGCGTGAGCTGGGGCCAAGGCAGCCAGTGGGGAGCATTAGCTTGGACCTTCCCACAGAGCTCTTGGCTTGCGCTGCAGACTCGCAGAGAAATGTCTCTTCCCTCTGCTCCCCTCCTCCTCTGCAGCCAGCCAGCCAAATCCCGAACTTAGTTTCATCACTTCGAGGGTGAAGTAACACAAATGACTTCTACAGACCAACCCAGGAGATACATGGATGAAAGCAGGCTCGGGATCTGGTCCCTGTGCCACATGTGGGCTTGCCAGAGCAAAACACAGCAGAGTACGGGGCTCTTCCTTTTGGGGAGAAATGTCTGTTTAACAGCAATGAAATGGTCGCAGCCCTACAGCCTGAAATTCTGCCTATCTGTGAAACAGCAAGGAGCTCTCCAAGTTTCCCCAAACTGTCCCCCACTGCAGCTTAACTCCAACTTGGAGGAACAAACTAATCTCTGCACTCACCGAGTCCCTGAGCTGTCGGAGGAGGCTGCTGGGAGAGTACATTGGATGTGGAGCAAGACGGAGAGGTTTCGAACACGGGTGCTTAAGCACTATCAGCAGAAAACTACCTTGGCCCAACAACCACCGCTCAGTGCGAGCACTTTGTCATTACTGATGAGCCATGCTGCCAAATACATTAAGGAAGTTTATATAGGAGAAAAGCTACAGCAGGTCCTGGCATCCCCCTCTCACACAAGTTTTATGCAATAGTTCAATGTCAGTTCTGACTTCTCGAGGTTGTGTTTATGGTCAGTGTATGGCAATGTCCTTTCTGCAACCTGAAACCTAACCCACACGTCAAAGGAGAGCATCGGCTGGAGGAATGCAGGAGGGCTGCCACTCAGCTCCTCCCGCGGCCTTAGCCTTCGGACCACCAACCTTGAGAAACAGGCTGAAGCGGGAGGCCTGGCTCCTACATGTCGGCAGGTTTGCAGCTAATGGCAAAGCATCTTCCATTAAAGTCACTTAGTTTCCAACCCTCAGATAAATCTGGTGACGTATCCCTCCTCCTGTTTTTAAGAAAGGGAAAATATTGCCTCCCAGAAGCTATCAGGTCATCAGCAGTGAGGATAAACAAAAGAAGAGATATTCTTGTCTAGTCTCAACCTTCAAATTATTCAGGGATTTTGCAATCAACTTTTTAAAAAGACTCAAGTACTCCTGTGATTAATCACTTACACTTTTTGTTTATTTGTAATTTATTCAACAGAAAACAGGAATAAAGAGGTTTCCTAGGAAGCAGGGGGAGTAGTAAGGTTTCAGATCATGAAACAGATGCATCTGACTGCGAGTCACCAGCATCCTAGGAATATCACTCTCTCTAACATTTATTTGAAATCCAAGATGAAATCATCCCTATCCAACACCAGAGCCCTGCTGGTGCCCAAACATTTTGCAGTTCTGCTGATAGTTTGGCTTCAGTGATCTTAAACTGAGCCGTAGCGGATGCTGAATCTATGAATACCTCTGCTACTTTCCCTCTCTCGTCCGAGAGGAGGACAGCTGTTTTATTTTGCTAGTATCCCTTTCCAATCGCCAGGGTGGCTGTGCTTTACCTCAGCAGTGGTACTTGGGGATTGAATCACCATGTCTATGTTCCAGAGTCAATCCTGACATGCTATTCCACACCTCATCAGTGAATGCCCCATTTTTGTTTTGTCTGTTCTGCAAAAATAATCAGATGTTCATTACCTACCGAGTTAAATCCCTACAGAGCTAGGTGAAAGCAAAGTTTCCAAAGAGGCATTTTGGCTAAAAGCTGCCTGGGGAACACCAATTCCCTTTAAAGCTTCTCTACCATGCCAAAAATAGCATTCTCTCTATGAGAAAATAAATTATTCTTACCCTCTTTTCCTCCATAAAACAACTGGGGTAAAGTCATGCCTATTCAGAGCTAGGACATTAACTGTTAAGCAACAAAGAACTGCCTAATCTCTGATAACCTCTTGCATAGAAAGCAATTCTGAGAAGCCTTAACCAAACTCGGCACAGATCAAAAGATTAAGCTACAGGCATAGGTAGCCTAGCCGCAATATGGTTTAGTCATTATTATTTGGTATTAAACAACTAACTGAAGACGTTCTGTACTAGATTTTCATGATCTTCTGCCTCCTGACCTTGGTTTTCCCGTAAAAGAGATGCAGCGAGCACCATCTACAGGGTTTCTGAGCACACGCCACCTCACACTCCCCCGAAGACACAGAGAAACTCTTCGCTGTTGCTTTACGCTTTGGTTAGAACTGAAATTACCACCTGCCAGCAATGACTAACAGCAATAGATCTCACACAAGGCGCAATCTAAAACCATCGGCGAGAGATGTACAAACTGCCCTACAGGTTCTCTCCGACGCTAACATCTAACCCAGACGCTGCTGGCTGGAAGTTGATATTCCAACTAGCAGCATTAACGCCACCCAGCAACAACATTGCTTTGCTCCGTGTCATTTTGGAGATGCAAAATACAGAGATACAGTTCTTTGCTATCAACTTTGTGATATCACAGCAGGTTCAAAACAGCAAAGGAGTTAAAGAACTTTCAAGGAATTTTCCTCAAGTCACTCCTAGGAACAAAGCAGTTGATTTAACAGTTTGGTCATCTAAAAACTTTTAACCTTAAATTGCCTGAACTTTTGATACTGTATTCTTTCTGTGGGAGTCACATCTCACTGTTCATTTTGCTCAGGTCATAACAAACCACAACTCATTTTCCAGTGCCTGGCAACCTGGTACCTCAGAAACCTCATGAAGTTCAACAAGGGCAAGTGCAAGGTCCTGCACATGGGTCAGGGGAATCCCAAGCACAAATATAGGCTGGGCAGAGAAGCGATTGAGAGCAGCCCTGAGGAGAAGGACTTGGGGGTGTTGGTTGATGAGAAGCTCAACATGAGCCGGCAACGTGCGCTCGCAGCCCAGAAAGCCAACCGTGCCCTGGGCTGCATCCCCAGCAGTGTGGGCAGCAGGGCGAGGGAGGGGATTCTGCCCCTCTGCTCCGCTCTGGGGAGACCCCCCTGCAGTGCTGCCTCCAGCTCTGGGGCCTCAGCACAAGGACACGGACCTGCTGGAGCAGGGCCGGAGGAGGGACACGGAGATGATCCGAAGGCTGGAGCAGCTCTGCTATGGAGACAGGCTGGGAGAGCTGGGGTTGTTCAGGCTGGAGAAGAGAAGGCTCCGGGGAGACATTCCAGCAGCCTTCCCGTACCTAAAGGGGGCTACAAGAAAGCTGGAGAGGGACTTTTGACAAGGACATGGAGTGACAGGACAAGGGGTGATGGCTTTAAACTGACAGAGGGGAGATGTAGATGAGATCTAAGGAAGAAATTCTTCACCGTGAGGGTGGTGAGGCCCTGGCACAGGTTGCCCAGAGAAGCTGTGGCTGCCCCATCCCTGGAAGTGTTCGAGGCCAGGTCGGACGGGGCTTTGAGCAACCTGGTCTAGTGGAAGGTGTCCCTGCCCGTGGCAGGGGGTCAGAACGAGATGATTTTTAAGGTCCCTTCCAACCCAAACCATTCCATGATTCTATGAAAAGTCAGGTCCACCCATGCTAACAGATAACTAAAATACTTCACTTTTAAGTCCAAAATTCTTTATCATTGGTGCTTAAAATTATCTATAAATTGTGGTGGTGAGCTTTTGGGTGGAGTTTTTTTGTGTGTATTCATTTCTCTGCTAAACTCCTGATACAATCCACGCCTGAGGCCAGACTCCTACCATGCAGCTGATGAGTGTCAAAAACCTGTGTATTCCAAAGATGCCTACAAGCGTTCTTTCAAAATAACTGAAGAAAAATTCCCAGAAGCTCCAGCAGGGAAAACACAAGGCAAACAGCCATACAGCTGAGACCAGTGACGTAACAAAACCCAGAAAACACCCAAACCCACCCATCATCCCCACAAACACACAAAAACCCCACTCGCCCACCCACCCACCATCCCTTCTATTGGCATAAGGTGGTAACTAACCTTTCAGAGGCTGATCTGAACAGAGTAAAAGCAAAATGACTTCACAACCTCTACTTGCAAGTAGTGTAGGTGGGAGCAAAACATAGAAATACATCATTTGCTTGGAAACAAACTTGCCAGTTTTATAACTTCTGCAGCACAAATTGCACCCTCGGGTCTGCGGTCAGAGACAAAAGGAATTCTCCACAGGAGCCTGACTTCCACCTTGCTGTTGCTTCCAGTTTTTGACTCTGATTCATAGGCTTGGATTTCTTGGGAGGATCATGTGTTCTGGAAAACCTGTCAGAGGCAGATTAATGGTTGGACCAATGGCAACTAAAGGAAAATACTGCAGCATCTGCTTTAACAGATGCTTCTTCAGAAACATTTTAATCCATGTGATAGAACACATTTTTCTAGACTTTTTTGCTTTCTTTCGTTCAAGTAGTCACACTCAAGCATATCAAGTTCCTGTCTCCTTGATATAAGTCCCATGAATTCAACATGTGACTTGACCTTTAAGTTTCAGACATGACTGCTTGAAGACAAGAACGTGTTGAAAAGTCTGAAGAGCCAAAAGGACGCGTGGAAGAGGATGTGCTGGCATTTACTGATGAGCATGAGGAAAATAGAACCATTGTAACACCAAGCCTACAGAACTCCTGCAATTTTTTTTTCTTTTGAGGCTTCCAAAATTTCAGTGATAATGCTGTAAATATGAAGCTAATGGAACAGTGCCTCCCCAAGTCTGAATAGCTCCAGTGGCTCTGCTTTTACTTCAGTAGTATTCAGAAAAAGCAGGACTAAGTTGAGCAAATAACACCAGAGCAGCTCCTAAGATGTGGCCGGTGTTTGTTTTGCCATTATCCTCACAGTGCTACTTTCTTGTCTTAGAAGTAATGTAAGAGAGTCATCAGTTTTGGGGTTCTTCACATGAAATGCTCCTTGCCATTAACCAAAGGCAGGTTGAGGAAAAGCTTGGATTAGATTAACAACTCCTCATCAGGTAAAATCCTCTCTCATCAGAGAGAGATGACAGTAGAACATAAGTTTTCCGGATGGATGGCACACAAATAGTAAGTGGGATACATTCTGGGATATGAAAACAAGAAGGAGAAGGAAGAGATGGCAATCAATACGATTAAATAGGAAAGGTAAGAAATTGATCAGAAAAGCTAAAGGTATCACAGAAAAATATCTACTGAACAAGGTAAATGACAAGTTTATAGATGAGAAACAGAATTAATGAGATTAAAGCAAGTCACTTGCATTGAAAAGCAAACATACACAGTAAATTTTTCTTCTCTGAATTTAAAAGGAAACAAAATGATGTGCTCACATCACACGGAGGTGACTAAAACCAATCAGCCGGCATTCATGGATGACATTAAACAGCACCTACTATTTACAGCATTTTCAAAATCAACAGGCTCAAAGAAACATGACAGTCCTAAGAGAACTGGATGGTGAGATCTGAGATTAGAATAGATTAGGAATATTCTGTTATTCCCTTTCTAAATCAAAGATTTATCGAAACTGAATTCCAGCACACTGGAAGCAGACACCTGTAGACTGGGACTACACAGAGAGAATAAGCAGGAAGCCACAGGTAATTAAGCAGTTGGCCAAGATTGCACAGGCCGATCAGATGGAACATCAGACTGCTCAGAAAACTCCACCTAGCAAACCCCGACAAAGGCACATGACCACCTGCACACAGCTCCAGGCACGGTATTAGATAAAGACATGGCATCAAATTCCAGCGAGAAATAAGGGATGTTCTGCGTTAAGTGTAGTTGACTCTGCGAAAACTATTGCAGACAGGAAAAGATTCTCTAGATGTTCCCAGCTAAGGCTTAAGTTATTCATCACAATGTGGGGATACAAAGGTAGCTTAAGGGTCCACAAGAAATCAAGCTAGACAATCTAAGAGTCTCAGTGAACACTAAACTCTGAATTACAGAGAAGCAGGGGATTTTAGTATTTCCAGATGAAAGTAACTGTGCACAACTTATGCTTGAAGAAAACTATAACGAAAGTCCTCAAAAAGAAATTGAAAACATTGTATAAAAATAAATTTATTACTCAACAGTGGAAACAGGGATTTATTCACTATCTTCAACATTCACAGAGATTCTCTTCCTTGATGGGGGAAAGAGAAATAAGTATCATCAGGAACCCACGATGAAAACATGCAGATGACAGCAAGATCGAATACTTTAGAGGAAACCCCTTAACTAAGTTGAATATTATAGGTGGGCATTGAAATATTTTAATATTACTATTAACTTACAGGCATCTTCTTCCACATTATAAAATACATCTATTGTTTTATATCCTGTGCCAATATTTCCCTCTCTTTCAGAGTCTTTTTTGCCATGCTAAGTTTGAGTGTTTGAAATCTGCATTCCTGATGAACCGTTCTTGAGTTCTGCTGGAACCAAGAGTGCATATATCCGTTGTAGAAGTCAACCGCTGTAAGCTTCTTCTTTAATATGACTGTTTTGATTCCAACCCAGCCTTCCTAAAAACAAAACCAAAAAAATGGCAGTAAGCTTCTTCCATGTTTGCAAATTACCTTTAGCTCTCACTAGGCTGACTTACAGAATACATTTTATTTAATGTCATCACGTTCACATTACAAGTCAAACTCTCGCTTGCAAGTGAAAAGCCTTTTAGTGGAAATTAAAAGTTTTTCAAGGTATCACATAAAAAGACTTGATGCCAATCTAAACTAGTTCAGTGAATAACAATGGACAATTAAGACAAAAGTTATGTTAACGCAAATACTACAAACCTCATCTTTAGGGCAGTGAATATAAAACAAACGGGAAAAACCTACCTTGCAACGAGCTATCAGCGTTTGGGACACTTTATGGTAGAGTAGTGAACCAGGAACAGCTTCACGGTCGTTTAATATTTGATCTAAAAGCAAAGCAAGATTGTCTTGCATTTTTATGCCAACAAGTACAAAAAAGTTCAAAACACTTATGTCTCTTTGAAGCATGATAATCATCTTGAGTCACTATTTTGCTCAAAAATATTTTATTGTATTCTGTGTTTTATTAAACCCAAATGAGCAGGGGAGAACCAGAACAGTCACTCTCTGGCACGGCTCCCTGTCTGATCCATAAACAGCCACGGAGCTCTGTGTGCTCTGGCACACCGCTCAGCCCACGGGGTGCTCAGACTCGCAGACTACTACAGCAAATGGTTTAAGCGATAGTTCACAGGGGCATCTTTCCTTGTGAGAGATCCCCAGACAATGGCATTAGAAGAGGATCTCCTAACTAATTAGAGGCTAGAATCATAGAATTGTTTAGGTTGGAAAAGACCTTTAAGATCATCGAGTCCAACGTTAACCCAGCACTGCCAAGGCCACCACTAACCCATGTCCCCAAGTGCCACATCTACACGGCTTTTCAATCCCTCCAGGGATGGGGACTCCACCACTGCCCTGGGCAGCCTGTGCCAGGGCCTGACAGCCCTTTCGGGGAAGAAATGGTTCCCAAGATCCAACCTAAACCTCCCCTGGCGCAACTTGAGGCTCACCAGGGCCGAGTACAGGGGGATGGTCCCTGCCCTAGTCCTGCTGGCCACACTATTGCTGATACAGGCCAGGACGCCGTTGGCCTTCTTGGCCACCTGGGCACACTGCTGGCTCATATTCAGCCGCTGCCGACCAACCCCCCCAGGCCCTTTCCCGCCGGGCACTTTCCAGCCGCTCCCCCCCAAGCCTGTAGCGCTGTCTGGGGTTGGTGTGACCCGAGGGCAGGACCCAGCACTTGGCCTTGTTGAACCTCGTACACTTGGCCTTGGCCCATCGATCAAGAGGATTAAAAATCTCAGGATTCACAGGACTATACCTGCTGCTCGCTCAACATCACCACAAAGCAGGAATGTCCTTAAAACTCATTTTATGCTCATCTTTGGGCACAGAAACTTACTGCACTGAGCATATATGAGACCGACTTAGTTCTACTGGAGTTTCAGGAAGCAGTACTTAAAGCTATTGTTTAGTACAACTGTGTATGATCTCCAAGTCAGCGTTTGAAAAGACAGGAAAATTTAACTTAACAGATTAATTTAAAAGTAAATACCAGCAAAACCAGGGATGTTATCCACTTCCACAAAATCCAGAAGTTTAACAGTAGTACCCTTCCAGAGCGTCTGCAAAGGAAACTGGGAACAGAAGCAGATGACACATTGAGAATATTTTCATGATTTCCAGGCAACCGCCTAGGGTTTTTTCTTATGCAAGATACCCGTGATAATAACATCAGGGGAAAAATTTAGGTATATGTCTGGATAAGAGACTTTCCTTATTATATCTAGTTTTTCTTGTTCTTCCTCATCTCATTGACAAGCAAACGTAATATGCAGTAACGAGTTAAGCTACAACAGCTGCTTACTGTAGCCGTTTGCACTGCTCACTGTCATGCGAAGATGTCACTACAGTGTTCTGAAACCCCCTCAAATGCATCAGTGGAAACAAAACTATTGAGCTCATTTCACACTTGGGATCAAG
This sequence comes from Phoenicopterus ruber ruber, assembly GCA_009819775.1. NCBI lineage: Eukaryota > Metazoa > Chordata > Aves > Phoenicopteriformes > Phoenicopteridae > Phoenicopterus > Phoenicopterus ruber. Next base: position 3,703,281 of record CM020225.1, read on the forward strand.
TTCATGAAAATTCGCCTCCATGCTAATTCCACCTCTAATGCTGAACTACGCTGGGATTTTAAAACACGTGCTAGGTTTTAGAGGCTAAGATAACTAAACTTGAGTTTTAGTCATTAGTTAAAAGATCTACACCAAACTCAGACATGCCAGAGGACAGAAAAGGGTTAAAAAAAAATCCAGTCTTACCATACTTCCTATTGCACGATGCAGTTGCATTATTTGTGCAGCCGTTTGCTCTTCCCATTTTATACAACTCTTAGCTATAGATATTTTAGGAGCTAGGAGGAAAAGAGAAATTGGAAGACTTCATATTTTGTTTTGCATCTTTTTGCGAACAAAGAGCTGTACTATTTTAACTTATTTTAAACTCAATTTTACCCTGACCAGTGGCAGGTTTACCGTCTAGCCATAGGTACCTTAGACAACAACTGAAGAAAAGATTTTGTAAAAATCTCAATTCGGATTATTTATACTTTATTCTCAATTGTCCTCTTATTTACCCATTGCACTGCAAACTGATAATGTGTATTTACAAGCACAGCTGTAACACTTTTGTCTGCATCACAACCATGAAGAATAACAAACTCGCTCAGATTTTGTGCCGCCACTAGTGATTTTGATATTGTACGGGCAACTGGAAAAAAACCGTTAATGTAGGAAGTCTGAAGAATTCTAAAGCATTTTTCCCTCTGTAAGACTTTTTTAAGCCAGAGAAGGCAGGTAAGAGGCCATACTGAGAAAGGTATCTAAAAAAATATAATCCAGCACAGCAGGAAGAAACTTAGTTTTCCAGCTGATAAAAGAAAAAACGAACAAGTTGCATTAAATATGATGTGCACCTACCAAATGTTACTCCTTCTTTTGGTTGCTCTTTTTTATTTTTTAAACTTTCAGGCAAGTTTTTCAAAACTGATATCAGCTGCAAAATTAAATTTTGTACAGAGTATTAGCAAAGCTAAGTCGAGTACATTTATTAACAGTAACAGTAAATCCAAGACATACAAATACAGTACTTAATGTTTCATCAGTGCAACTTTCTTGTGAGCTTTCAGAAAATTGGGCTAGTATATTCAGAAGACTTCTATCATACACACACACACTAAAGGCACCCTTCCCACCGAATCACAATTAAAAAAAAGCAAGTATTCTTTTACAGATGATCTCCTCTCTGATGTTAATCCTAGAACTGGACGAAAGTTGATTATTAAGATGAAAAAGCAGATATTCACTGCAATGAAAGAAGAAACTGCACTGTTTCCGTACAAAGCACTCGAGTTCTTCACTGAATAGAAACAGAACAGCAACCCACAGGACCAACACCAACAGCTTTTCACGTGCCACCCAGCTTTCCTCTCAGCAAGGCAAAGCGCTCTCAAACACCAAGTTTCAGATCACTCTCCTCTTAACAGCTGCAGTCAACTCAGAACAAGATCAAAAAGAACGCTATTTGCACACGTTAAAAGCAAGGTACTAATCAGAAGGGACACTAGCTTGCGTGACTTTACCATGTTTGCCCCCATCTTTGATAACGTCACTTCCAGCTCCTTTGCAGTACAGTGGGGAGGAACAGCAAACTCTTCTTGCTTAATAATTGGACCTACATCAAACCTACAAGGCAGAAAACACACAAGCTTACTGGAAGAGAAGCTGTAACTCCATTAGCAGTTCAAAAGTCTACATTCAATAATAATTCAATAATTACCCTTTTTTTTTCTCCTCTAAAACTGTATTTTTCACACATTATCAAATACTGTTTGGTTCACAAGACAACACAGGGAAAAGAATATCAGATATATCTTGGCAAGCCAGATTCACCTCAGCAAGCCGAGATTGATATGAACGCACAATTTACAGTTCAGAAGCGTAAGATCTCAGAAGAAACAACCTGAAGTATTCAGAGGAAATTTGTTTCGCACTTTCCTGAGATCTATTATCAGACAAGCACCTAAGAAAGGATAACTACAATAATGTGTTTTCACAAGCCTTTTAAGCCAGAGTTTTTGCTGAAACTAAAACATATCATCTCTGTCTCATCCGTAGACAAGCAATTGCTTGTCCTCTCTTTCACTTACAGGAGGTTACAGGCGACTCTGAAGTCTGAAAACCAGATCTTCTCTGTCGCGTCACACCAAGCCTATTCATCTAGCTGTGTGACTGTGTGTTCTCTGCCTACTCCCAGTCATAATTAATGCTAAGAATTAGAGAACAGGCCTAGAGTGCAAATTACACGCTCACTAAAACACTGTATTTGTGGCAAGTCTCACGTGGTCAGATGAAAGTTTCTAAGTGTTTCAAATTCTAGTATTAAACACACACATACATTAAAAAAAAATAGTGATTAAATAGAATGATTTTAATGATAACTTAAAGTCCTGAGAGGCAACAGAAGCAGTGACTTGTTTTGGGAAGCACATCTAACCTACCTTTTTGGTCTTATTTCCATAATTGTCACCCCAGTCACTTTATCACCATGAAGCACCGTGTGCACTATTGGTGCAGGACCACGCCATCGCGGGAGACAGCTGGGATGGACGTTCAGCACGCCACTGAATTGAAATAGTTTAAAGTTAGAACAGGAACAGTACCTGAAGCTGAACCTGTATGTAAATGGACACGCAACATTTCTTACACTGAAACTCCTTTAAGAATTAACTCCTCAGACCTTCTGAAGCGTTACTGGTTTAAATATACATTTAAAGGAAAATTCATACTACACAACCTTCAGTTTCTCAGTGAACACAGAAAGGGAGATGAGAGGCATAAAAGTAAACACATTACGCTGAACATTTGCACAGAACTACATCAATGCGTTAAAGAACAACAACAAACCTCACAACACAGAAGCAGGGCTCAGGCTGAGTAGATAAACCCAGGAAAGAAGTTGATCTCACCTGCTACAACTCACAGGTGCTGACTCAAAACCAGAGTGTAGCTTTGCTAACGAAGCAGCGACAGATGCCCTGTCAACTCACTTACTATGGGAACTGCAGAATAAGGTCCTCGCTTAGGAGACGTCCAAATGATGCCACCACACCCACATCAAACTGCCCCACAGGTCCCGTGTGTGGCCACTCGTGAACAGGCAGCTGGAGCTCCCGGGCACAGCTCCTCACAGGCAGGTCCCCAGGCAGGCGGGAGGGCAGGGTCACCACCTCCAGCCTGGACACGAGCGAGTCCTCGCTGGGCTCCCTGAGGCAGACGAGGCATTGAAGGCCTCACACAGGCAGAGCGAGGGAGAGGCGAAGGCCGGGTCACCTCCACCCCTCGCTGTGCCCTTCCACATCACCCGTCCCTCCAACTCCTATCCCCTACTTGGTCCCCAGCCCCCCCTCACTGATGCCAGCCTCCCCACCCTGCCACCCCCCAGCCCCCTCACCACCCCAGCTTCCCCCTTTCAATCCCACACCCCCCCCGTGATCCCTCTCCATCAACCCACCCGTGACGCCACAGTCCCTGTTCCACCCTATGGTGTCCCCCCGCTTCCCCACCAACCTCTGCCCAACCCACGGTCCCTGCCCCCTCGACCCCAGCTCATCCCCCAACGGCCCCTGAACCCCACCACCGGCCCCATCTCCCATCCCTCGGTGCCCAGCCCTCCCTCACCGTGCCCAGCCCCTCCCTCCACAGCCCCGCCCCCCCCGCCCCTCTCTCACGGCCCCCTTCCCGCAGTCCCCGGCCCCCCGCCAGCGGGCGGTACCTGGCCGCCTCCAGGGCTCGCAGGGCGGTGACGGCGAAGCGGTCGGTGCCGAAGAAGAGCACCCGCCATGGCGGCGCCCCCGCCCGCCCCGCCGCCCCGCGCGCCGCCTTCAGCCCCTCGCGCCAGGCGCGCAGCAACCGGCCTCGCATCGCGGCGCTTCCGGCGCCGGGCGATGACGCACGCAGGCGCGCGGAGCCCGCCTCGGGGCGGGGCGAGGGAGGTCGCGCGGCCGCCCCTCCGGCTGCGGCGGCGGCGCCATGTTGGTGCGGGGCGGCGGGGAGCGGCGGGCAGGGCTGGCTCGGAGCGGCGCTCCCTCAGGGGCCGAGCTGCGCTTCAGGGCAGCGTGTCCCCCCGCGGGTAGCGCTTCCCGGGCCCGGGGCGGTAACACCGCACCGAGGGAAAGGCGAGCGGTGTCGGGGAGCGGAGCCAGGCCTCAGCCCCGGGCTCGGCAGCGTACCCCGAGCGCCGCCTCCAGCCCCGGCTTCTGTCACTCCTCGGCGTCGGTGCTGCCCGAGGGAGCGTCTCCCGTGGCGGTGGACCCGTAACCCTGGCCCTCACGGCCGTCACTTGGCCGCGCTGCCTCAGTGCGAGGATAACGCGGAGAAATGTCCGGGGCAGAGCGGGGTGTTGACACCGCAGCCACTGATTTTCTGCTGGCTCCAGCACAGCGTTTGAAAAGCCGGTTTCTGTATCTGCCTCTGCGGACAGCTTTGTTTTAACAGTGATTAAAGAATGTTTTCTTGTAAACTATGAGGTCAGAATAACCACTTAAACTACTATCTTCTCCCATAACATAAGAATGAAAATATTTTATCATTCTACTAAGAACATTCTTTCCCCCTGTGAGGAGGCGGTTTATTTGTGTAGCTTTTCATTTAATGTAAATCACATGCACAAATTCCCTATGCATCTAAATCACAGTATATCCTACAGCTTTTGACGCTAGGAATTTCTAAAACATGGAATGTGAGAATCTGCCAACATTTCCTATATGCCAGTGAAAACATGTAAATTACTTGGAAATTGGATGACAGAATTTATGTCAGACGGATACACGAGGGAAGGAGCACTAAGGAAAGTGAAATTTTGTGCCGTGCTAAGCGGTGCTGTGCATAGTCATTCCCTTTTCCACATCTGTTTTGCTCATCATTAGGGCTTCTCTCAGGGATGGAAGATGCCTCCATTTCCAGCGGTAGAAATAAAGGAAAACAAATTAGAAAGTGCTGGTATATGTAAAAAAAAAAAGAGTCGGGCCATCCTAACGGAGGTGCTTATATTCCTGCATCCTGAGAAAAGGAGAATACGCCACCAAATACCAAGGTAATTTCCTAGCTGAGAGTCAGTACGTAAAAATTGCTCCAGAAAACTTAATTCTCTGTTACGTGGCGAGCCCACATGAAAATCCTCATTTTAGTCACACGCAGGACGCTGTTCAATTCCAGCCGCCTCATCTTGGTGCATAGATGAAAGGATATAGTAAAAAATTAAAAAGATAAACGAGGGTAACAAGGATGAAGGAATGGCTTCTGCTCGAGAAGAGAGTAAAGCACCCAGCAGAGTTCATCTTGGAGAGCGGATGGGGGAAGAAGGGCAGGCGAGCAGTTTGTCTTATCGTACCTAGCGTGGAGCTGGTAAACAGGGAACAATTAGTCGTTGCGCAATAACTAAGCGATTGCGGGCGCTTAGGGGTATCAGGCCCCAAAAGAGAGGAAGCGGTGTTCCGCACAGCCTGGAATTTGACCGCTTATCTCAGATGCTGAAAAAATGTGACCGCGTAATATCTCAGATGCTGAAAAATCGTGACCGCGTAATATCTCAGATGCTGAAAAATCCTCATGGTTTCCAGGAGCAGGCAGCGCAACTGCTGGAAGGGAGGCTGGAAGGAGACGTCCTGTGTCGTGCAGGAGAATACCAGCTCTCTGAGGTCCTGGATTTATCACCACGAACGTACCATGCGTGTTTGGCTGGCGCAAACGCCTCCTGAAAGCTGGGAATTTGAACCCGGCATCCGGCTGCTGCTCGGTGTTCGTTTCCAGGTGTCAGATCCCGGCGCGGGAAGCATTAAACGTGTCAGCAGCACATCTGCACGGTGTGCGGAGCTTCACCCGCTGCTCGCCAGGGGACTCAAACCCTGGGGACGGATTCTCGGTTCTGCCAGCAGTTCAGGCTCCTGGAAATACTGAAACTCCGTGCCGAGTTTTTGCCAGACTTATGCATGAAGTAATTAATGTTTCATTTGCAGTGAGTTTATGAAGTGGATTTAAATTCACTCCAGTATACTTGCTCCCAAGTAATTCATCCTCAGCTCTGATATGATTGTACAGTTCAAACAGATTACGGCTATTATTTAGTGTTATGCCTTGGACACAGTGTGCATGAATTTTAACTGAAGATTTATTTTGATGTAAATTTTTCCAGCAGAATGAAAGCAACAATCTGATTGTTTCACCAAAAAAAAAAAAAAAGCAGCTCACAAATCAATCTTTCCTGCTGCATTTGAACTCTGCTTTTGTACATGGAAAAAAAAAAAAAGCAACCCTGAATGTTTAGTTATTCTGTAACCAGGCATTTCGGGTCAAAGACACAGAAGGGATCAAAGAAGATAAGCAAAATTAAAACACCAAGGTCAGACAAGTTCTTCCTAAGAGTAGTGAAGATAAATCCGAGAAGGAAGCAGAACACAAATCAACGTCCTATCTCCACTTTGCTTCCTAGCCAAAGGCACTGACAGTGTCTCCAAGAAGTAAAAAGATATCTCCCGTTAAAGAGTGCCAGTGTTGTCAAGGGAAATACAAAATGAAACACTCACGGCCATTGCTGAAGATTGCCCCGGAGCGCTTCCGCCGGCCTCTGGAGAAGGAGAGGATTACTGGGCGCAAGGGCCAACTCTGACCAGTGGGAAACTGGTTTTATTTCCATGTACATCACGCTGAGTCCTAAAGGCACCTCGGCCACCTCCCTGCGTCCTGACACTATGTTTGGGGGGGTGTCGGGGGTGAAATAGGAACTGCTGTGCTCGTGCACTAAGGCTTGTCCCCGGCCCACGCCGCCCCACCCCAGGGAGGCGAGCGGAGGTGGCCCATCACTCCACCACTGGCTGTGGGACGTGGGACTCGCGAGGGCTGCAGTGGGGCGTTGGGGGTCTCCCGGGCGAGAGGGGCTGTCGGACACCTCTTCTGCAAACAGCCCGAAGGCAGGATGGGACCCAAACGGCCGCTGCAGAGCTGCAGAGCTGCCTGTGACTTCCCAGGGGCTGCAGGCACTCTGTCTCCTCTGATCGGGTTTCTCCACCTGCTTTCAGAGGCTTCAGTTGAGGGAAATGGGGGTTATACCGTCGCGCCCAGCTTCCATGCAGCAGTTGGGGAAATTATATTTTTTTAAATTAAAATTTAGATACATAAATCGAACCATGTGGGAACCTGGGATGAAAAGGGACCTTCTGGGGCTTTGCAGTCACCCTTCTCCCGTGACAGCCACCTCTTCACCATGGTTAGCGTCTCCGTCCCTCTACTCAGAGACTGCGCTACAGGGGCCAGGCGTTTTCTTTGTGCCTTTCTCAAAGGCAGCGAGCCGGAGGATTTGGTTGTGTAGCTTGTGAGACCGCTTGTTGGCCTGGCAAGGTTCCCCTTCCTGGCGATGGGAAGGTCACAAGGACGCTGTATAAAAGTGTTCCCTCGTGTAATGGCGCTTTTTAAGTGATCCAGCTTGAAATGAGGAGGAAAGATGGCACAGTTTACAGCGTGGTGTGATGTCCCGGCTCGACCTGCCTCCCCCAGCAGAGAGGAGCTCTTGTTTCCCGGAGGATGCGTTTCTGAGCGAGAGCTCCCATCCGATCCCCGCCAGGCTGACGCTGAACAGTGAAACATCTCTGTTTGGGGAGTACGCACGTCTGCTGGGTGAAACTTCCCAGGGGCAGCCAGAGGAAGCTCTGAATCGGATGTGAGGTGGGATTCAGAGCATTAATCACACTGGAACATGGCTTCAGCGCCAAAGACACTTTATTTCAAGCTGGAAAACACCAAGAACAGGACAAACATGGAGACTGCGCCCATTTCCCATTAAGCTTAAGCTCACCGGTGCTAGCTGTGTGCTCCAAGCCCATCGCTGAGAGGTAGTTAGCTTGCTTTGCGGTACGCAGCTCCGTCCATGGATCAGGTAGTTCAGGGAGAGGAGGAATCCTCCTTTCCAGATGTGGCTGGCACAAAAAGGCAGCCCGTCAGCCTTGCGACACTGCAAAGCCTCTTAGCAGTCTACTGACTTAGCCAGCTGTTGCCAGTACCTGTGAAACAGGGACGGCAAAACCTCTGATGGGTGCTTTGTGCTTTGCCTGCGAAGTCAGTCGCTCTTGTGAGATGCTCTGAGAGCCTTAGAATGACCACTGAAAAAAAAAGAGCTAATATCTGCTTTATCAGGACGTGCTTCCTTTATGCAATGAGGATGGAGCCGGGCAGAGCGAACGTTATCGTTTCTTTTAACCCCATGGTAACTTATTACTGAGTGTCATTCTACTCGGCGTGCTCTTTTAATACTGATTATGCCAATAGCTTGAGCAAATAAGCTGGAAGTTCTACGGTTCATTCTTTGGGAAGAGGTCGTTCACCTCATGCTGTAAATGGACCCACTAAAGAGGTGTGTTTTTTTCAGGGGCTGGAGTGAACCTCACCTGTTGGACTGGCCTTCACACATGACTCAGGAGCAGAATGAATCACAGCTCGTAGCGTACCCAGAGTAGGAGGAAAGGCGACCTCGTCGCCGTAGTAGGGCGCTGACGGGTGCTCGGAGGAGACGTCTTCAGACAGCAGGGCTTAAAGAAGAAATGTAGCTTCCTCTCTGCTGGGAACTGCGTGTTTCTGGTGAGTTAGCGGAGATTAATGGACATTCCTGGTGCGCTAGCTGGTGGGTTAATTTATAGCTATCTGCAAAGAAAGGCTTATTTATTTATTTCAGTTAGAAAGCTCGGGTCCTTGGAAGTTTTAAGCAAAGGCTGTTTGACTTGTTTAAGGAGAGACTGAACGGCAAGCGAGAAGCAGGCTGGGATAACTCCTGCATATAAACAGCCTGGACAGCAGTCAAAGGAAAATATTTAATATAACTCAGTTTTGCTCTTTAACTTTTGACTTTACAAAGGTTAAAAAATAGTACAGACTGCCTTCTTGCTTTAGTATTTTAAATACTAAACATTTTTCTTGTGTTCTCTAATTGAACTCTGTCCTTAATGTACCTTTATAAACCAGCCCATCCATTTGTATCTCCTTGGTGTACCATTGTATATCCTGTATGAATCCCAAAGACGGGGCATCCCACTTTTATAATATATGTGGAATAATTGACGCGTTTTAACACAATCAGTTAAGATAAGGTAACCCCCAGAGAGAGAGCCTGAATGACAAGAGGAGACTATTTGACAAAGACTGGGACACTATAAGTGCATTACCCGTATTCTATAGTGAGTAGAGTGTCCAGACATCATCTTAACAGAAGCTGTACTTGGTGGTCTTTCCAGAAGACTTTTTTCCCCATCTTTACTTATATCAATATAGCGAGTATCTCAAGACTTCTCATTTGCAGAGTGAGGGCAACATCTGGCTTGGTTAGCAGCCTTGAGTATTAGACCTGATAAAAACCAACATAAATCGGACACGGCAGTTTCACAGCACCGCATGCTGTGCCCTGGCTGGGAAGAGCCCACGTGCCGCTGGGGTCGTGCGTGTTCCCGCACGGGATGGGCCCCTCGCTGGGTTATGCCAACCTTTAGAGCACCGATCCCTCAGCTCCGCCTTGTGCGTGTGGTGGGTCTCATGTCTCCAAAGGCTTCCATCATGAGGAAGGATTTTACCATTTAAGTGCTGGGATCAATATGTAGAGCAAAAAGCAGTCACTTGCCATTTTTCTGTACTTTCCTGAGGTTTCATAGGATGCCACCAAAGTCCACAGATCCTGATTTTGAACAAGAGGATTTGGGACAGCATTGGCGAGTGACTCTTTGTTCCTGAAATATGCACAGCATATAAATTTTGAGGCTTTTGATGTGAAAATCCCATTTGCAAAAAGAAAGAAATTACAAAATTGTTCAGGTGTAAATATAAACTCAAAATAACACAGGTAAAGTGTTTCCTTGAGAGGTGCTGGCCTGTTTGTTCTTTCTACCTCCTTCCATACAAGCATAAAATGCACGAGCTTTCTCTCATTTGAGCTTCCCGTGTTGTACCCAAGCTGGGAAGCAACCTCAGAAGGGTCTTGGGTGTCTTCAGAGGGCTGGGAGACCAAAGTCCACAGCTCAGAGTTGTCTAAGGCCCGGATCTAAGGGCTTTTCCCCATCCAACAGCAGCCAGAGTGACTGCTGAGACGTGCGGGCAGGGGAGCATCGGGGAAGACGTCACCCACGCTCTCTCAGCTTGTTTGGTGGAGCGGTGCCCACCCACGCCGGGATGTGGGCAGCGGGGCAGAGCAGCTGTGTGGGGGAAGCTGGAGGAGATGACTTTAAAAACCTCTCTTTCAGGCTGGAAGATCCAGACTCTCCAGAGCATGTCCAGCCCAACTGTGGGACTCACTGGTTCCTTACTGGGGAAACTGGTGGTGCAGGCAGCGTTCTGCATCTCCGCTGGGGTAGATACACTGGCCTGAGAACACTTTGTTTTGTAGCTTTGATGAATGAAACTTCCAAACTAGTTTGGTCAATTTGATGTAGATGTAAAAGATCTTCAAAATAATGGAGGTTTCCCTTAAAGTCTTTTACCTAAATTTCCTGTTAACGCATGCTAAATATCCATTCTGCTACTGTGTTGTACCTGAGACGTTCCGGCCTCCCATGTCTGGGGGAAATTTGGTGATGCTGAAGACTTTATGAAGTAGTGAAGTACTTTTAGCAGCTTTCTAAGCATCCCTGCTGTGCATGGCAGCTTAAGTGCGGATGCCAGGAGGTGACCCACAAGTTATGAAACACCTTAGGAGAAAATCAGCAACATGCACGTCAAATATTCCCGTTCGAGCAAATGATTAGACAGAAGCCTTGCACAGCAAGATTTAACACATTCAAGTGGCACTTCTTATTAGGGTGTAGCAGACTTGTAACTTGATTTCATTGGCACCAAGACTTTATTTCCTCCTTTTTGAGGAGTGATCCATGTGAATAAGCTAAAGGTTGCCTGGACGGGAAGGTAATTGGCATACCTAACTGCAGGGAGCAGCTTTACTCGTATTTTCTGAAACACAGCGTGGAAGTGGACCACGTATTTGAGAGTCCCATCCTCAAAGAATTGCTAACGGGTGGTTTTCTGGCAGCAGGGAGCAAGCCTGCATGCCTGGTTGGCTATAAAATGTGAACTTTGAATTGTGAAGACATTGAGAAGGGGGGGAAATAGTAGCAATCATTAGGTCTATAACCGATAGGACAAATGCTTCCCTGAGGAGTCAGCAGCAGCAGCGTTGTTGACACGCCTGGCGTGGTGGAATGTGCTCATGGGCGATTTCCAGGGAACAGTTTCAGACAGTGCCAGGCCACACTACAAAGGCAGGTAAAAGTTGAGAGTATCAGACAGTCATAAAAGTAATATAATAATTATATTATAATATTGTATTGTATTATAATTCATATATATATAAAATAATATAACTCATTTAATAATTAATAGCCTGTGGGGCCAGCGTGTCTGAGGGACGCACGTGTGTTGTGGTGTCGTTCACCTGCGAGTGAGTGGCAGTTCAGATGAGGCCAGCGAGCAGCGGCGGAGCAGTGGGCCGGGGAGAGCCAGCCCCGCTGTCGCAGACCAGCTCACAGTGGGCAGCCGGGAAAGCCCTCTGCTCAGGTCAGGTCCCCCCAAAGGACCCTGAAGAACTGGGTTGGACCAGCAGCCATAAAAGCTGGAGTGATGCCACTGACAAATGAGGGATTAAAGGTCGAGGAGGAGCTTTCTGCTTCCCTGAGAGATGGGAGATATCTTTATCTCAATGGCAAGCTGGCTTTTCCTCCTCTTGGAGCTGAGCCCTCCACTTCCTCATCTCCACGCCCTTATTCTGCCACCCGTGGATTGGCGGCAGGTGGTCACTGTCCACAAAGTCTGTGTTCTCCAAGGATTCTCTCAACAACCCCAGGCAGCGCTACAGACTTGGGGGGGAGCAGCTGGAAAGCTGCCCGGCAGAAAAGGAGCTGGGGGGGTTGGTCAACAGCGGCTGAATACGAGCCAGCAGTGTGCCCAGGTGGCCAAGAAGGCCAACGGCGTCCTGGCTTGTGTCAGCAATGGTGTGGCCAGCAGGACCAGGGCAGGGATCGTCCCCCCATACTTGGCCCTGGTGAGGCCGCGCCTCGAGTGCTGGGGTCAGTTCTGGGCCCCTCACTCCAAGACAGACATTGAGGGGCTGGAGCGTGTCCAGAGACGGGCAACGGAGCTGGGGAAGGGTCTGGAGCCCAAGTGCTGTGAGGGGCGGCTGAGGGACCTGGAGGGGTTTGGCCTGGAGAAAAGGAGGCTGAGGGGAGACCTTCTCGCTCTCTGCAACTCCCTGAAAGGAGGCTGGAGCCGGGGGGGTCAGTCTCTTCTCCCAAGGAACAGGTGACAGGACAAGAGGAAACGGCCTCAAGTTGCGCCAGGGGAGGTTTAGGTTGGATCTTGGGAACCATTTCTTCCCCGGAAGGGCTGTCAGGCCCTGGCACAGGCTGCCCAGGGCAGTGGTGGAGTCCCCATCCCTGGGGGGATTGAAAAGCCGTGTCGATGTGGCGCTTGGGGACATGGGTTAGTGGTGGCCTTGGCAGTGCTGGGTTAACGGTTGGACTCGATGATCTTAAAGGTCTTTTCCAAATGATTCTATGATTGTGGCAGGGGAGCAAGGAGGGAAGCAGGTTCATTGGGGAGGGGCTGGCTCTCAGCAGCTGAGCTCACATCTGCACAGGGTTGCCTGGGCAAGGGGTCCAACCCCAGGGAGCAGACCGTGTGCCAGACCCACGCTGCTGTCACCTCACTGGCTCCCAGGATGTCTGCACCCTGTCCTGGCAGCTCAGGCTCACGTTCACAGAAGAAAACAGAGGCCACAGCTGCAGGGGTACGTCAGGTCCCCTCTCTGAATACGGAACTGGAGCAGGGAGGGGAAGCGGCATGAGCACAGACTTGTTAAAAGATCATCACTTCTGCTTGTGGTTTTGTCTCCTTTCACCTGCTGTAGACACCAGAGGAGAAACACGCTGGCCTGCTGTCTCCAGTCCCTCTGAGTAAGAACTCGTGTGACTTTCAGGGCTCCCACTGATAAAACCAGTGGCACTGTACAGTGGCAGTTAGCAGAGGACACTTCGAGGTTATCCCTCACCTCTCGTCTCTCTCCCTTTCCCAGGCGTCTGCGCACTGAAGGAACACTGGTGACGGCGTGACCCATCCCAGCTGCACATACAAATATGAAGTTCTTCTGGATAATCCCATTTTTCCTGCTGCAAGGTAGAGTCTTGGCTTAGAGGATAACAGTGCAGTAGGTCACGCGTGCTGAGGCTGTGCGTCTTCACAGGCTCTCGCCCACACCAGGCTCAGCAGGGGTTACAACAAGACGCTGTCTGCAGGGCAGGTTCGCGGGAGCTGGATGTACACGTGCAAGAGTTGCCGGCATTGTTGTATGACCTTATGAACGCCTCGCTGGCTGAGGGCAAACACATACAGATAGTATTATGGCAAAGGCATGCATTAAAGACCTCAGCTTTCTGGAAATACGGTTTATTTCTCTCCATGGGCCCGTTTTTCTCAGTATATGCCAGCAGCAGCCTGGCACGACCATGGGGAAAGTTGCACCCTAAGCCTGTGCTTACAGCCCTGTTGCAATCTCTGACACAAGGAAGACACCTGACTTAGGGAGATTTGATTTTTTTAAACCCAGTATCAATGTCTGTTGGGACTGTCTGCACTTCCACTGTGCAGAGGGATGTTTCAGCTGACACGTTAAGGTTAGACAGCCAAACTGGAAAGACCTGAGCCCCAAACCCTTCCCCCTCTGGTTCCTCAGAAACAGAGACATTGGAGACAGTTCCTAGTTCATCCAGCTGGAGCAGGACATCAGGGTGTCTGTCGCCAGAGGGAAAGCAGAAGCCAGTAATGAGGCTCACCAAAGGGTCTGAGCCTCCTCTGCCTCTTGGAACAACCCAGGAGAGCAGCCTCCCGCCTCCCGGGAACAGCAGGAGGGGCCGGAAAGCGTGGGCCAGGCTGCGCGGCGCTGTGGGCTGGCACCAGCCAGCACACCAAGGGGCCCAGCAGAGCTCAAGTCTAGGAGGGGAGCTTACCGTCATCTCTTCTCCGGGGAACGCCTGCAGATACAGCTTCAGCCAGTCTCAAGGAGAGTCTAGCTGGGCTTCCCAGAACCCACCCTAAAGGATGTGCTTGAGCCATGTTTGCTGAGAAGCGTGGGTTAGGGAGAGCTCAGCTACGAGCCCAGCAGCCCTGGCAAAGAGCAGCCGGGCTGGAGGCGGTTTCCCTCTTGAATGCCTTTTGCCCTACGCCGATTTCCCAGTTCCAGAATTGGGTGTCGCTCCCGTCTGCCCTATACACTCTGTGTGCATATATGTCCAGTGCTTAGGGGTTGGCCACACTCATCTACTGGTTTCTTTGCAGCCACTGAAGCTTTTCTGATGAAAAATGCTAAAGTCAAGCTGTGTTTACAAGCCAGCCCGATGAATGGGAATTTATTGCTGGAGAAGTGTAATCCAGAGTCAGATTTCCAGGACTGGTCTTGGCAAGGCGATTCTTTGATGAATCACGGCACGCGGAGCTGCCTCTCCGTGGTGGGGACCGACAGAGTGCAGACAAGTCTCTGCGGCAGCGCGGGCTACACGAGCTGGGACTGCTCGAATTCGCTGCTCTCTCCTCTGGGCAGCAGCCAGGGCTACCTGGTGGCAAACAGGAAAGAAGTCATTCTCAATAACGTGAGAGGCCTCAAGGCCCAATGGCAAGACGTTGCAGACAGGAGCGTGTGCGAGGAGAAAGCAGGTAAGTGCCGCACACCCGGGGACCAGTGGTACAGGCACGCACGCTGCTGGGGAATGTCGGAAGGCACAGGCGGCGTCCTGGGGTCTTTCCAGCCCTGGGTGCCCCACCATAACGGGATCTGCAGTGGGAGCCAGAAACGCTCTCCACTTCTGGGTGCGTGAGAGAACGCTGTGCCCTCGCAGCTGCGTTCTGCCTGCTTGGAGAGACACGCTGGGCAACCCTGGGAGCCCAGGGCAGGGCCATGTGTAGCCTGAAGTATTGCAGCGAGTGACCATTGCATCTCTCCGCTCTTTTCTTTTCTGCAGAGCAAGACGGGTACTTCCCTGCAGCCCTTGCCAGCACACGCGTGTATGACCACACAGCAGGCAACGCGACCCTTTGGCCGGGTATAGATCAAGAAAGTCAGGAGTATATGCTCTGGTTCTTCCGCAGAGAAGACCGTAAGTCCCAGTGACGTTCCTGGCTTGGGAGTTGAAATAGAGATAGGCAGTCCTTGGCTGTTAACCCTCCTGCCTAATGGAGATGCCTGAGGGAATTACCCGAGGTGGTGATTTACCCCAGATACATAAACCCTCCGTCTCACCTCCAGAAGAAGCAGACCATGCGTGAAGCCAGGCATGAGGCTTTGCTGAGATAGTGTTTCCTCCCAGAGAGGGGTTCAGGCTCTTTCCAGGCATAGCCTGCCAAGACAGCAAAGGTCTGGGATGACCGGTGATTTTGGCAGGGTGGAGGGAGCAGATCGATATGAGCAGGTCAGCACCCCGAGGATCAACTTCAAAGCCACAAAAATCAAGGACGGAGCAGCCGCTGCCATCTGCGCTGCACACCCCAGCCGGTGTTCGGGGCCAAAATCTACGTGCCCGAGTGTGGCAGGGGCGAGGAAGGCTGCAGAGTGGAGGGGCCCTTCTAGCAGCGCTCGTGGTGGGATGCTGCAGCTCCCGCCCTCGGGCACAGCCGCTCACGGCTCTCGGGCAACGCTGAAAAGCCACGCGCGGCCAGTGTGGTCAGCGTGAGAGATACAGAGCCCGAGGCGGGGGGCTGTGAGCGGCAGAAAGCAGTTGTGTACGTCTCCTGCCCGAGGGAGGGAGAGTTGCCTGAGGTTATCCCCAAAAATGTGACCTGGGTGCTCTGCTCTGGGTGCTGAGCTGGACACCAGCACCTCTGCCCTCATCCTGCGGCCAAGCCACGGCACTCTGAGCTTAGGGATCCTCGGGAAGCGCTTGGCCGGGCTCTGCGGGCCACGCTGCTGTGTGCACACTAACGCTGCCTCTCCGTGCTTTCCCCCAGCCTCAACGTGGAATTACTCTGTCCTTGCGCTTTCCCTCGTGGCCATGATTTTGGGTCTTCTCCTCCTGTCCGTTAACATTGTGCGAAACAGGTGAGTCAGGAAAATCTGAGGGTTTTTTGGTGTGTGGTGGTGCACTGAGACCCTCCCAGGCAGACAGCCGTGGGTTTGGCAGGGCAGGGCAGCGTGCTGAGATGTGGGGCAGGAACAGGCCCTGAGCGATGGGGAGATGAGCAAAGACAAACGCCCTTTGAACCGTCCTTCATTGTAAAACCTTGCCTGCCTCGTGTGTCACTTGAAACGAGCCATTTCGCTTCTCCACGCCCTGGATCTTCACCGGTAAAGCGCCTGCAACAGCTCTGCCCGGCCCAGCGGGGCTGGTGGGAGGGAAGTGACGTTACGTGTGTGTAGCGTGTGGTGCTCTCCCGTGAGTACAGGGGCTCTGGAGCAGGACTCCCCCGCCTTTCCCCGTCTGCATCCCCACAATGTTCCGCCGGCCATAGTGCTGCACAGCAGCCCTGCGGCTGAGGAGCAACTCGCTGTCTTCTACAGCAAGAAAACTTACATCTTTCACCTTAAAATGAGAGAAAAAGAGCTAATGCTCCAAGCCTGCCACGCTCTCCTTTGACCGATGGCTTGCGGGGTGTTACTGCCTCGCTTTGGGCGATGCGGTGCGCTGGGTGCTCTCCCAGTGTGAACCCCGCGGCCGTGTGTTCTCGGACGCTTCAGCGCACTTACGTGACGCGGTGCAGCTGCCGAGGTTTGCCCGCAAGCAGCTACAGCGTTCCCGGGGCCAAGGTGCGAAGAGATGGACGGAACTGTCACCAGGGGCAGACGCCTGCCCCGGACGCGGGCTGGGCTCGCTGCTTCACTCCGCGTTTCCCTTTTGTGCCTCCCCTGCAGGAAAAGGAAGATCCACGTGTATAGTGGAGCCGTGGAAGGCGCGCAGCAGGCTGAGCTGGAAGCCAAGCAAGCCCTGATGCCTGTGCAGGAATACAACGCGGTCGAACTGCAAAAGCAGGAGCCGCTGCCCCAGGATCCGAGGTCGGGAGACGTGGTGGTGCAGTGGAAGGACGGGACCGTCACGTCTCTGTACACAGAGAGGTTTGAGGATGCCATGTAACGGCAGCTGAAGTCAAACCGTTTCGGTGCTAAGGAATGTCTCAGAATGTCTCAGAATGTCTCAATTCATAGTGATGGAAGTTGAAAAATGCAGTTTAGCCTGGGGAAACAAAAGGGAGAAAGAAAGCAGCAGAGCTGCCCCAGCAGAAGCGGCTCTGGACTCGAGGCAAACCCGTGCCTCCCCGTTTCAGCTCCCGGCTGGCTCCTCTTTACCCGCTGCTCTCGGCTGCCTCCAGCCTTCTCTCCCACGCCGGCTTCACCCCCTCCCTCAGGTGCCACCCGCCTTCACCGCAAACGGGTGGGAGCTGAGCCGGGGCGGGAGGCAGGAGGTGGGAAGCGGGAGGTGGGGAGCGGGAGGTGGGAAGCAGGAGGCTTTTCCTGCGGTCAGCCATGGAACGTGCCGTCCCGTCCCATCAGGAAAACAGCCACACTGAAGCAGAGTCGCTTTTGTTCTTTTCAGAAGTCATCTTTATTAAAATATTTTCCAAAGTGATTGATCGAAATCCCACATTGAATCTCTCTCTCTCTCAGTAAGGTCACATATATATATATATGTATATATGTACAAATATACACGCGGATATTTTACTCTGCAGAGTAACTGCAGCTCCAGGGAGAAGCAGAACATTCAGCCTGGTGCAGCAAATGAAACGGAACGCACAGCCCTTGGCCCTGGCTCGGGCACAGCGAGACCCTGGTCTGCTTTAGGATTCGCTTCATGCCCTTCGATGGGCACACGTAGAAGCCGTGAAATAATTTAAGACATTTTTGGAAATGCATCAGTCTTTTAAACAAAGGCTTTTCAGAGCGTGTCCTCGTCAGTGAAGCGTCTCCTTGCAAAGCCTTTGAAAAGGAACACTGTGGTGTAAAAAGTTGATTAAAAACCCAGCTATTTTGGTACGACCTACTTCGATGCAGGGGAATCAGTTTCAGGACACCAGAGGCCTTTGGTCGGCTGAAACAATATCTGCACCTTTCTCGTTCGGATTAAAAAAAGGTTCCTCCTACTTATTGCTCGGTCAGGGGACCCATGAGAGGGACGAGACGGGGACCTCCACGCTTGATTAATGATTAATTCCCCCGTCCTGGGCGCCTGAGCTGGCTGGGGAGCACTGGGGATGGCCCTCGCCCTCCCGGTGGTGCCCACGGCTCCGGCTGCTCCAGGAACTGCCCGGATCCGCACGGAAAGCCGGGCTGGTCCCTGGTGCTGGTGGCAGGCCAGGGTGCAAACACTGCGGCAGCGCTCAGCCAGGGCGGATGAGAGCTGGGCGGGGGCAGGCAGAGTGATGCCGCGGCCGATTTCGGACTCTCGGCACCCCATCTGCTTGCCAAATCGCCACCGCAGGCTTTGCCCCGGCACGGAGAGCGGGGCCACCGTCCACCAGCGGCTGCTGCGGTGCCCGTGAGTCCATCGCGGACGGTCTCAGCCCTCGCGGAGCCGGGGGAACGGGGGTCTCTCGCCGCCCCCTCCGCAGCCCGCAGGGACGCGTCCTAAAATATCTTGAAGCCTTTCAGCAAGGTGAGCGTGGGAGCTTTCCTCTTGCTCTGAGCCCGCGAGGACTTGACGGTGACCAGCTTGGCCTGGGCCACCGAGGGGATCTCCTTGTAGTTGACGGTGGAGAGGGTGTTGAAGGTGCAGCTGGCCAAGCCGTGGCGGGTGGGCAGGGCCACCGGCGTGGCCACCGGCGGGCAGGGACGCTCCTCGGTGATGAAGAGCGGCCGGATGGGCAGGCTCCGCTCCGCCTGGCGCCGCACCTCCCGCACGGCTTCGTGGAAGACGTGCTGCACCCCCGCGAAGTCCTGGCACGCCGACACCTCGTAGAAGAGGCACCCGAACCTGCTCGCCAGCGACATCCCTTCGGCTGCGGGCACCTGCCTGGCGAGAGCGGAGGGGATGGGTGCAGCATCCCTTGGGGCACTGCAGCCACCCGAAAAGGGGAGCGAGGGGCACAGTGGACCCCACGCCCCACGCCTGCTTCCCGGCGAGCACCAGGGCAGCGCCCGCTCGTCCCCCGTGCTGGGACAAGCAGGGGACGTGGTTCCCAAAGGGTTTTGCCTTTCCCAAAACCCCGGAGTAACGGGCTGCACGAATCCCCGGGGAATCGTGCAACCTCCCGTGCTGGGTGAGCCTAGCGGGGACGTGTGCCAGGGACGCAGGGGGCTGGATGCGATGGCATCGCGCTGGGGAGCGGGGAGGAGATGGGGCAGGTCCTCGCCGTGGGGAGGGGGAAACCTCCTGCCAGAATCCGTGCTGGGAGCGTGGGGAGGAGGGGGGTCAGCGACGCGCGTGACTCAAGGACCCGTGGGACCAACACTCAGCACGGCCCCAGAGCGGCACAAAAGGCCAGAAAAACACACCGGGGACATGCAGTCCTGGCCGCGGGGACGGGGTGAGGGGGGGCTGCAGGGACAGGGCACACCCAGGGGGAGCGAGGAGCTGGAGCGGGCTCAAGCCCTGCCCGGGGACGGTGACGCTGCCGTACCACGCAGCCGAAAAACATCCCGCTGAAAATACCAACGGGCTCAAAATAAGCACATCCCTCCCCCCCGGGCAGGAGAGCAGGAACCTCGGAGATGTGGGAGGACGTGGCGAATACCGACAGGGGTGGAAATAACCACCAAAAAATCCGATTTGGGTTTTGCCTCCCAGCTGGAGGGATGGGGGGGGCTCTGTGAGCTCTCCCCCACCGGGAGAAGACAGCCCTGCCCCGCGCCCGGTACCTGTACTGCTCCATGTCCAGCTTGTTGCCCAGCAGGAGCACGGGGCAGCGGCGCTGGCAGCCCCTCGCGTGCAGGGCGAGGACCTCCAGGTAGCGCTGGCAGCCCTCGAAGCTCTGCCTGTCGTCGATGCTGTAGACGACGAGGAAGGCGCTGGCCCAGCGCAGGTAGCGCTCGCAGTTCCCGGGGCCGTCCTGGGGGCGAGAGGAGCGGCTGAGCCGTGGTCCCGCCGCGGTCCAGCCGCGGCACGCCGGGCGTTTGGCCCCAGCGGTGCCGCGGTGCCTCACCTGGTCGGCGGTGTCCATCACCTTCAGCAGCACGGGCTGCTGGTCCACCAGCTCCTCCGAGGCGTAGGTGTCCTCTGCAAGGAGAAGGGTGGTTGTGAGGACGGGCTGGGGTGTCCCGTCTTCTCCAAAGCCAGGCAAAGCCCTGGATGCTTGGGACACCGTGGAAAAAGCTCGTCTCCTGGTGAGGAGCATCCTCCACCGGCACCTCCCACCTCGCTCCTTCCTGAGACGACTTTATCTGAGGGGGCTGGCGGCGATGCCGCTGGGCGAGCCCGGCTGGGAGCAGTGATTTCCCCCGTGTGCTGCAAGCGTGGGCTGCCACGGGAGACAGAGGGAGGGGAAGGAGCCCGGCACAGCCATCGCTGCGCCCGGGGCTCAGCCCTTATCTAAATGCCGCGACCTGGCGAGATAAAGCGAGCTGGGGGCTTGACACTGGGGCTGTTTCCCAATAAATCAGGCGAAAGGAGCACCCCTTCCTTCTGGGAGGAGGGCGGGCAGGGAGAGCCACTCAGCCGTTCCCCCAGGGAGCAAGACTCCTTCTCCCGGCTGGGTCCTAACGGATGTGTTGTCCTAACGGATGCATTTCGGAAAGGTTTTGACGTGGGAAGATGAAACCACGTTCCCAAAAAAGATCCGAGGAGGAAAGGATTTATCCTTCTTTCCTAAGAGTTGCTGAGTTATTAGGGGCTGGAGTCGGTTCCTGGACAAGGTCCATATCTCCCTAATGTCCCCGATAAATCATTTATGGTTCTTCCCCGCGCCCTGGAGTCAGGCCTAGGAAAATAGTTATTAATTACTCAAACGAGTGGAAAAAAAAAATGATGCCCAGAACCGCTCGCTGCAAAGCGCAGCCCCCGGGGCCGCCCACTCCGCGGCCCCCACTCGCTGCCCCAGCCCTTCCCCTGCCCGACACCCCCAGCAGCGAGCGGGAGGCACGAGATGCTCCCCCAGGATCCCCAATAATTCAGCTTTCGGTTTCTTTGGGGTGATGCGAGGAGCCGACGTTCCCCCGTGGGACGTGCCCGCGGAGAGAGCGCTGCTTTCACCTCTGTTTTTACAGGCGGGTTTGGGTCAAATCCAGCCCTTCCGTTGTTTTTCATGTAATTTTGAGTGTGGTTTTTTTTTCCCCCCTTAAATGCCATATTCGTGGGAAACGCGGGAGACGGGAAGGATGCTCCGTGGGAGCTCGTGGGGGACAACCGGGGGGGGAACACACCCGCAGAGAAAGCGTCTTACCCAAATTTGGATCATATTCACTTATGAACCTCTTGGTCAGAAACTTCACGGTCAGGGCTGCAGGAGGTGAAAGAGGCAGGTGAGGCGAGCGTCCCCCCGCAGCACCGGCACCCCGGCACCCCCTCGATGCCCGGCCATCCCCGTGGCGGCGGGGCGCCCGTCTCACCTGACTTGCCGGCCCCTCGGCACCCCAGGATGGCCACGTTGCACTCGGCGAGGGGGCTCTGGGGCGGCCGCTCGCCGCCGGCTCGGGGTTTGCTGAACATCGAGGACATCCTCTGTCCTGTGGGAGAGAGCGGGAGGGGGGGATGTGGGGCACCCACTGCCACGCCAGACGGGGACCCTCTCGCCACCCGGGTGGGGACCCTCTCGCCACCTGGCTCGTGGGGTGCCCCAGCCTGGGGGAAAGGGGGGCTCGGCAGCACCGGGGAGGGGGATCCGCTCTCCTCCATCCGCATCCTGGAGCCAGAGCGGCCGGCATCACCATCCCACACCGGCAAGGATGCGTCCGCTCCGGCCAGCACCCCACCCGAGCAGAGAGAGGGACCCCCCCAGCCCTCCACCCACCCTTCGCACCCCAGAAAGAGAAGAGAAACGCAGCCTCCCACCTTAAAACCCACCGCCGGAGGAGACGCGGGGCTCGCCGGGGCGCGCGGGGGCCGAGGCCGGGGCCGGGGCTGGGGGAGCAGCGGCCCCTGCGCCGCCGGGGCTGCCGATGAATGAGGCAGGCGGAGGCGAGCGCGGCTCCCGCCGCTCGGGCCCCAGCCAAACTCCTTGTAAGGAAAGCTGCCGCGCCGGCGCCGCGCTGGACACGCTGCCCTGGCCGCCCCGAGGACGGTCCCCCCGGCAGGGCACGCGCCGGCCCCCCAAGCTCCCGGGGCTTCAGGCAGGGACCCCCGGCCCCAAAACCCGCCGTACCTGCGCTCGGCGGCCACCTCGCCGTGTTCTGGCCCCTTGTCGAGCCCCCAGCGAGCAAAAGCCCAGTCCCGCTCCCCTGGCTGAGACCGGTGCACTCATTACACCTCCCGCAGGCAGGAGCGGCGCCTGGGAGCGATGCTGCCTGTACAGCCGCCCTGCCCACCACTTGCCCGGCTCCTTCGGATGCGTTTAAGCACAGACACTTTCTGCTGCCGGCAGAGACTTTGCAGGGGGAAAAAAAAAAAAACCCTTTTTCCACCCGAAAGGCGCAATCCCGAGGGGGAGAGGGGAGCACAGGGACTACTCACCACCGCTGCCCGCACCGAGCCATCAGCCGGCACCCACCGGGCTCGGAGCCCGAGTAGGTGGCAGAGGCTGAAGTCAGCGTTGTCATGGCGATCGCAGCCATTTGGGATGGGGCTCAGCGCCCAGCACCGCAGGATACGGCCCCCGGGCCGGCCCCGAGGGGTTTCTGCGGGGGGCCGTACTCGGGGCTGGGGGGCGACGGCTGCTCCGCGGCCATGCGGGGCTGCTGCGCCGTTGGGATTATTGCCCGTTAAAGCCAGGAGGATATTTTTAAACCCTCCCAAAATAGTCTGGGAGCGTGGAAGTCCCTGCAAGGCCCGGGGCTGGGGAGAATGGGGACGATGGGGATCACTCCCCCGCGGGAAGCAGAGCCCCTCCGGGGACCCCTGGCCCCCAGAGCCCCTTCGGACACAGGTCAAGGATGCTTAAAAGCAATCGGAGCTAAATGTAGTATTTTAAGGCGGGTACGTGTAAGGATCAGTGACAGTAACACAAGCACGAAGCTTTCCCCTTCTCCCCTAACCTGAGATTTTCTGGGGAACCTGCTGGGGCCACTACCCCGGGGCAACGCTTTTGCCGGCACATAGTGCCCCGGGAGCTCCTGGCTGCTGGGATGAGGGGCTAAGGAGGGAGGAAAAACTATACCTGCAACAGGGTGGGCGGCCCGGCTTAAATTATGCATCAAAAATAAAGACCAGCTGCAGGTGGCGATGGGGGGACTCAGGGAGCAGCCCCCCCCGGATGAGCCCCGCTGCCAGCCCTCCTCGGCACCCCGCAGCGGAGGCGAAATGGGATCTCTAGCCAGAAAAAGCAGGGAGTAGCACACAAACGGGAGACACGCCGCGAATAACACTTTTCTTCACCGTCAGCCTCTACGTAAGTCATGGGGGGGTTGTCTCTGCCCGTGGCCGGGAGTTATGGGGGTGTGGGGGCGAGCCCCGTGGCCGGAGGGGACTTTTCCCGAGAGAAGGGGGTTGCTGCACTTGGTTTTTCTCGCCGCGGGATCCCTAGATGGAGAAGAGGCTGGTTTATGGCTCCTTGCGCCGGGGGTGGATGCTGCCCAGGTTGCTCAATGCCTCCTACCTGGGGAGGGTCACAAAGGGAACAGCCCCGTAAAGTCTGTCCCTGCCCGTGGCCACGCTCGGGGGGTGGCAAAGCCCCTTTCCCACGGCCGGGCTGGGTGGCACCGAGATTTGCTGATGTCGGTTACGTCCCTGCAGCCGTAACACCCGGTTTTATAAGGGAAAATAAATAATAGCGCGGCGACGTGTTCTTCCCAGCCGCGCGACCGTGTTGTCCTCCCCACGGGCAGGGAGGGCATCGCAAGGAGGATGCCCGAGAGAGCGGAGAGAGAAACGCGTCTCCCCCAGGGCATCCAGGCATCCTCTGCGGGACGAGCCGTGCTAGAGCCGGGCATCTCTGCCGTGACCCGCACCGCCCGGTGACGCCGGAGCCCTGCCTGTGTTTTGGGTGGGCAGCTGAGCCCGGCGGATGCCTTTGAAAGGCCCCGGTCACGAGCTCGGCTATCTTTAGCCGAAGGTATTTATATTACAAGGCAGCGGCGCGGCGGCCGCCGGGGCAGCGCAGCAAAGGCATCAAAGGGTGGAGGAGGCAGGAGGGGGCTGCGCCGGGACACGGCACGGAGGAGCAGCGGGTGCTGACCCCCTCTCCCCAAGAGCCGCTGAGCCCCTGGGCGAGGATGACCCCGGAGGAGGAAGGCTCCCGGGCAGGGCCCCCGGAGCGAGTGCGTATCCGGGTGGAGGAGCAGTCGTTCTGGGTGGAGAAGACCTTGCTGGTGGAGAGCAGCGAGTACTTCCGTGCCCTCTTCCGCTCGGGCATGAAGGAGAGCACGCAGGAGGAGATCGAGCTGGGGGAGCTGAGCGCGGCTGGGTTCCTCGCCATGCTGCAGGTGCTGGCGGGCGAGAGGCCTGTCCTCGGCAGCGAGGAGACCTTCCAGGCGGTCGAGTGTGCCGCCTTCCTGCAGGTGAAGCCCTTGGCCAAGTACTTGATCCACTCCATCAACTCCGACAACTGCATCCTGCTGTACCAAGCCGCCGCCATATTCGGTCTCCTGGACCTCTTCCACTGCGCCGCGCTCTACATCAGGGACAGCTACGCCGAGCTGGAGGAGTACCTGGACTGCCTCTCCACCGACCTGCTGGCCTACGTGGAAGGCCTCCTGCCCAGCACCTTCGTGGCGGTGGGAGCCCACACACCCACCTTCGAGTTCCTGGAGGACCTCTCCAGGACCATCTGCTACCTGGACGAGGAGACCAACACATGGAGGACCCTCTCCTGCCTGCCGCTGAGCGCCAGCACGTTCCTAGCCGGCATGGCGACCATGGATAATAAGATCTACATCGTGGGTGGTGTCTATGGGGCCAGCAAGCAGGTGGTGGAGAGCAGCTTCTGCTACGATGCTGACACCAACGCCTGGAGCAAGTTCCCCAGCCCTCATCAGCTGCGCTACGACGTCAGGCTGGTGGGCCACGAGGGCTACCTCTACGCCATCGGTGGGGAGTACGAAAAGATCTCGCTGAAGTCCGTGGAGAGGTACGACGTGGCCTCCAGCACCTGGACGTTCGTCTCCGACCTGCCACAGCCGAGCGCGGCGGCACCCTGCGCCCAAGCCATGGGGCAGATCTTCGTTTGCTTATGGAAGCCACTGGACACCACCGTCATCTATGAGTACGAGACCCGGCAAGACGTGTGGCTTCCCGTCGCTGAGCTCAAGCGGCACCAGAGCTACGGGCATTGCATGGTGGCCCACCGCGACAACCTCTACATCATGCGCAACGGCCCCTCGGATGACTTCTTGCGTTGCGTCATCGACTGCTTCAACCTGACGTCGCGGCAGTGGACCGCCCTGCCCGGGCAGTTCCTGAACAGCAAAGGAGCCCTCTTCACCGCTGTCATCAAGGGTGACACCGTCTACACTGTCAACAAGATGCTGACGCTCCTCTACTCTGTGGAGGAGGAGACCTGGAGGTTCAAGAAGGAGCGGGCAGGTTTCCCACGCAGCGGCTCCCTGCAGACCTTCCTCCTGCGGCTGCCGAGGCGCGACCACGACGTCGCGACGTAGGTGGCCCCCCATCCCGCGTTGGGATGCTCTCCTTGCACGCGGCCCCGGCTCCGCGTCCGCTGCTCCCCCAGGCTCCTCTCCTTCTCCGCGGAGCCACGCTCGGGGCCAGGGATGCGTCACGTTGGACCTTGGAGGTGACACTAGACCCTGCCAGAACGAAAGGGGCTGCAGGCAGCTGCTGCCTGCCTCTGCCTGCACCGCGTGGGCTGTGCGCAAAGTCCTACCAGACGTGGGCTCAGGAGCCAACCACGCGCAGGGCTCTGTGGCCTCTGGAGAGGACACACACCAGAGAGACGCAAACACGGGTGTTATTTATTCTGACCACCCTCTGACGGTGTGCAGCATCCCACCTCCTCTCTGCTCCGATGGGAAATCATTCGTTATATCCTGGAATTAAAAGGAAAGCTATAAAAAACCCTGTGTTTTTCATTACTTTTGGGGTTTGGGGGTTTTTTTCCCCCCCTCTTCTGAAGGAAAATACCTCCTAACGGGGACCCACGTCGGGGCTCGCTCCTGCCCACTGAGTGCTTTTCCAGCTGCGGCTCCGTTGCAGAGCCGTACGTGGGAGCGCGGTTCCCACGCAGCCCCGCGCTCCCCGGGGAGATCTCCACAGCTACTCCCGGCCGCAGCGGGGTCCTGGGAGGAGGAGGGGAGATGAGGGGGCGAAGGAAAGCATCTCCTGGGCATCGGGCGCTTAACGCACCGCCGGGTTTCTGGGATCTGGGAACCAGCCGTCACTCCCCCAGCCAGCTCCCGGCCGCTCCAGGCTCGTCTGCCAAGCCCCAGCGCAGACCCAACGGGGTGGCAAGCGCTGGTGCTCACTGGAGGCTCATCTGAGCCAAGACAGGGTCTTTTTAGGGCGTGGTAAACCTTGGAAATACAGAGGGTGCGAAAAGGGAAGGCGGGGAGAGAGCACCGCCATGGCACGGCGACGCCAGGCGTGCAGAGGTCCTCTCCGTTAGCAGAGCTCCAGAACCAGCTGAGCCGTTCTCAGGAGATGCCACTGCCCCGTGTTGAAGGTTGCTCGCCCTCAGCGCCGGCTCCGGGGACGGCTGGAGGACGTAGAGCTCCCCGTGGCGGCCGCGGCACTGCCGGGAGACCTGCGGGGACCGGGCCGGCAGCAAACCCAGGCCGCGGCTCAGCCTGTCTCCCGTCCGTGGGGCAGGCTCGGGGCTGCCCGTGCCGTCCCGGCCGAGACGGAGCGGAAGGGAATACCAGCTGGGATGCCTCAAATACCTCCGCTGCTGACCCTCGCCAAGTTCTCAGCATTTTCAAAACAGTTCCCGCATTGGAGAAAAAACCCCACACAACACAACTGCAAAGCAAAACAAACAAGAAAACCCCAGCTCGCATCCGCGGCCGGACTGAAACCCACTCCATGAGCCTTGTCCCCGTCTGCCCTCTGCCACCGGGCCAGGCCACCACTCCGCTGTCACCCCCGGGCCGGGGACCGCAGCCGGCGGAGGTGCGGGTCGGATGGTGGCTGGAGGAGGCGGGGGACGCTGGGGGACCCCTCCCAGCTCCGCGCCGTGCTGCACGGCAGCCGAGCGGCGTTGCTGGCCTCGGGCACGCCGTCAGCCCAAAGCCCATCAGGTCAGGTCCTTGTTCCCTCCCTAGACGAAGCCAGTTAACATTTCATGCCGTCTTCCCCTAACTGAGAGCAGCGCGTGGAAGCACGCTGCTTTAAAACCATTTTAAGTTGAACAAACAGCTTAAACCCTCCATTAAAACAAAGTTAAAATAATTCTGTTACTAAAATATTTATGACAGGCTTCCGTGGCTAACCCGGGACAGCTGAACTTGGCAGGCTCTCCCCTTCCCTCCAGCGCTGACACCACCCAGCCATACAACCTCTCCTTCACGTGCTGTTTTTCTGACAGTTCGGGGGTTTACGAAGATATTTGCCGACAAAATGCAAAAGGTTTCAAGATTGGAAGGGCAGCACCTGGGGGAAAGAGCAGGTCTCGGCAGGCCCTGCTGAGTGTGGCATGGATGCTCCCAAGAGAGGAGTAATTTGGTGCATCCATCAATCCAGACCGTGCTGCAGAAAGTAACACAAGATAATTTTAGGTGCACGGGGAGGGAAAAAGATACAGTTCTTACCGCCGCAAGCAGGGGGGAAAATGATGAGCCAGGACCAAGCCACCCTTTAGCGACAGCAAGAGGCCGCTCAGCCTTTGCCCAGCGAGCGGGCACGACGCTGCAAACGCGCTGCGCTCCGCCAGAGCTTGGCCCTCAACGTCACTGGCACCAGCACAGCACCGTTATCTCCCCCTTTCCATCTTCACGGTGTTTACGCGGCCAAAGATTACAGTTCGAGGCGAAGCGATCTATCTAATCACAGTTTAACCTTTTGCAAGTTTCTTTTTTAAGGTGACATCATCTTGGCAAGGATGAACGTAATGAAAAGCTGTCTGTAGAATGGACTTGCCTTATAAGGGCCGTATCAAAAATAAAAGCTTGTATAACCAAGGGAAAGCTGGAGGAAAAACAGGGCTGGGAGCTCCAAGAAGAGCCTGTGAGCTCCCCACGAGTATCTCCCTTGGCCGTACGAGGTGCCACATTTTCCTTTTCAACGCCGTTAATGACGAGCAGATACGAAGCATCCTTGGGCATGGATGGCTCAAGTCCCCCAAAACCTGGACGCCAAGTTTCCTCGTGGCGTCTGGGTGAGGACGAAGGCAGCCACGGAGGGCTGTACCCTCCTGCCGGTGTCTGGCACCTACCTAGAGCTACAGGGGCACGGCGGTTTAACTCGACGGCGGTACGTCGGGCCGGGAGAGCGTTTGGAAGGATACAACGGAAAAATGGTACTAATGCGGCTAATGAAGGATTTTCTCTGCTAGGTTGTGCCAGTTGGCGTTTTCGCAGGAAAAGACGCAAATACATTTACAACGAACCCCTCCAACCGTCTTTACTCAAAGAAATTACATCTGTATCTAATTCGTGGGACAATAATACACTTGTGTGTGAACACGCTGCCCGAAGTCACGCTGCCAAACCAAGAGACACGTCCCGTAAGGTGACCTGAATCTCCCGTTCTCCGTCCTTCAGCTACATACAGGATTCCCCCAGGCATCCCGATTTTCCCGATCCTGACGTTCGTGCTTAACTTGATGTGGAGCCCCTGTCGCCACAGTTTAGGGAAGCACCCCCTGAACATTCCTGACCTGGGCAGAGCACGAAGGCAGCCGAGCCGTTCCCCGTCCCTCTGTTCAGGTTTCATGACATTCCCTGAGCGCAAACCCTTGCATAAGCCATTTGCCATTGCACCGGATAAACCTCACGTGTTTCTAGAATGAGGGCAGCCTGTTTTCTTTCCTTACCCTTCATCGAATTGTGTATTTTTCTCAAGTTTTCGGTTTAAAAGGAAAATACTAACGTATCGGACTGGATTTCAGTTACGAGATTCCACCATGACTGAGTCAGCAGAGACTCTTCCCAAGCAAGGACCAACGAACGTTTCTGCAGGAGCCTTCAGCTCTTACGAAAACAATCTCTTCTGTTGATTTATATAATCTTTTAAGAATCCACATGTGATTGCAGTTGAAAACACGGCACTTTGGGAACAAGCTGCGGAAACGGTGCTACCCATCGCCCCAGGTGGAGGGAGAAGATGGTGGTTTGGGTTTTCCAAAATCTAAGCCAAAGGCGGTTTGGATCCTACTGTATCTAATCTAAACAGCTGCGATGATCGAGGGTGGAGATGTGTGGGTGGAGATGTGTGGGTGAGAGACAAACGCTCCTGCTATGAAGCCTTTGCCTTAGCGCAGTGACAAACACGCTCGTGATGGACGTCCACAAGATGAGGTTCGAAACCAAGGTGCTTCGACGGTTCGTGCCGCTCGGGGCAGGGATGGAGCCGCCGAAGGGTATGCGTGGGCCAACCCACTCGAGTCCTTTGGTGGTCCGGTCTGGAGTGGGAAAGCTGTGACTGGGGTCCAGGATGCCGGTCACTGGGTTTTCATCACGAGCTCTTCCAGCGCCTTCTCCCTCTGGTTCCCACAAAGCAAAAGAACTTCTTTGATTTCATTTTGCTGGAAACCCATATCGTTAAACTGAGCTAACAGATGCAAGAATTCAGCTGCCTGGAAGGAGAAGGAAGAGAAAGGAGTGATGTCATCGTTGTGTTTTAAGGACGGATTCATTCACGGCTGCAGCAGAAACAGCGCTGGGCGACGAGGCTGCAGCCAGACGCCCTGGCCGGGTTGTGTTACGGCTGAAGGGCGCTCCCGGTGCCGCTGCCGGCACCAGGGCGAGGGCACACGTACCGCTGCTGGCGTTCAGAAGTGTGCCTTTACACCAACCTTTTAAATAAGAAGCATTTAATAAAGTCTGCCCCTAGCTTCACTTACTCCTTGTAAAGTTTAACACGAATTCCATGCAAGTGTTTGCCTGCGATATAAAGAGACCGGGGAAAGGCGGTGAGCGCAAGCTGGAATTAATTTGTCCTGCTCCCCCCTTGCTCAGGCTGGGCCCCAGCGCCACAACATCTCCCGGAGCCGCGCTCTCGATAAATAACCCCCTGCCAGACACCCGGACCCGGGCGCCCTCCCGCTGCCGCAGCCCTACCGAGCGCTGAGCCGGGGATCCTATGTGCCGGCAACGTCACACCAAGCAGCGCCAGCCCAAATTTCAAGCAGTTCCACCCCCCCAGGCTCTTCATTACCCCCAGGAGGAGACTGACGATGGAGACCAGCGCCCACCGTGCTTCTTCTCCCCGGGGGGTGGATGCAAAGGGGGAGGCGGGAGGGAGGTAGCGAGCGCCGGTGCGGGGGGCTCGGGGCGGGCGATGCCCCGCGCAGGGACCGAGCGAGCGGCGGGCTTGCACGGCAGGGTGAGAGGACGGGTGGAGAAGAGCGATGGAGCGGGTGTCCTTCCCGGGGGGGTCCTTACGGTGACGCTGCCCCGGGGTCTGCCGCGAGCGTGGGCTCACTGCCCGCAGGGCGACGGGTCTGACCTGCTGGGAGGCTGGGTGAGGGGCGGCGGAGGCAGGGGGGAGCGTGTAGCCCACTGGAAAAGCGAGCCCGGAGGACACAGCACAAAGGGCCGGGCTGTGCCACCCCGCTCTGACCTTTTTCTCCGAGTACTGGAACATTTCCATGGCCTCCTCCACCTGCCCCTCCTCGTAGCCCTGCTTCAGCAGCCGGTCACAGGCCCCCAGGTAGCTCAGGAACTGCAGAAGAAGACAACCGGGGTTAATCCAGCCTCGCAGGCACGGGCAGCGAGTGCATCCAGGAGCACACCTTGCCACCTTCCAGGGACACACTCACGGGGAGGACCTGGGCCACCACCATCCTGCCGGCTCCCGTCCGATGCTCGGCCAGGGCGGTCTGTCCATCAGGACTCCCACTGCGAGAAGACAACATCTTGGTCCCCCCCCGCCCTCCCAGGGTGGGAACGGGAACAAGGCGGAGGGAGGATGAGGAGCAAACCAAACATCTGAACCGTCTGAGATACAAAGCGATGGCCTCCAGGCTGCGGGGTGAAGCAGAGCCTGTCCTGGTGAGATGTCCACCCTCGGCCGACCCGGCATCGCTTTGATGCGCCGGGGTTCGGGCGCCCACGGGTTTGCTCCGGGGTCCGAGCACAAAACCGACCCCAGGGGAGACCCGTGTGCTGTCATTACCGAAAGTAAACAGTTATTTTTGGCTTTCCTCGTTGTTCTTGGAGTGCTGACAGCACTATTCCCAGCGGCATCTTTTAAATACCACGAGAATCATTCACTGTCCAAAAACGTATGGGACAAACAATAATAAATGAGCTATACAATAGCAGGGGGAATAAAAACATCCCACGGGTCTTCCCGAAGCCGTGCCGTCTTCATCCAAGGAGAAGCTGATTCGTATCTCCCCACCGGCGCACAGACCTCCACCCTCCCCAGCACCGCCGTAGCCAAGCAGAAGGATTCAGTAAAAGACCACAAAAGATACGAAAAAGCCAAAAAAGTCCCTCAAACGTTGAGTCGCTGTAGTTTGGCTAAACAGCAGAGTAAGAATTTTAAGAAATGTCAGCCTTAAGGAGCGGCTTATTAACTCAAAAATGAGATGGTCATTGGCATTCATTTTTATTTTCCTCGTTACCTTAGAATCATAGAATCGTTTTGGTTGGAAGAGACCTCCAAGATCTAACTGAACAGCCCAGATTGTCGCTGTGTTTTCTTGCCCAGAACACGGCCAGTCCTGGCAGCCTGTTCAAGCCCAGCACGAAATCGGGGCTGTTGTCAACTCGATGATTTTTATCATTAGAAAAATAATATATATATATATATATCCTCAAGACTAAACAAAACCAGGTTTTTAAATACTGTGACCTGCTAACCCCCTGGGTCCAGTACCAGCCCCACCGCTCGCTGGGGAGGAGGAGGAGGTGCCACTGCCCTCTTGAAGCTCCTTCCCCCCTTGCAGCTCTCAAGGAGGCTCCTTATAACCCTTCGACGTGAAGTTCCTCCAGCGCAGGCACCCCTGGAGGGCTCGGCTCTATCCACTATGCGGCCAACCCAATAACCTCGCCACAAACCGCTCGTGTGGGAAGAGACCTCCAGGCTCTGGCAGATCAGTAACCTGCTGATTTCTCTCTTCCCTCGCTTCTTGCCACTTGATGTTATGTGCAGCAACGTAGCTTCTCACATCAAAGACCAGCGTGTGCAGTGACGTAAAGCAAATCCCCCTCTCCGGCGGGTTTTCATCTTCCACATCCCCACACCGCTTTGGCTGAGTCCCATCGGAAAGGCCCGTCCCCGTGAGGTCCTCGCTTCAGGTGCTCCAACAACTGGCTGGTTGAGAAGAGCAAAGCCTTACCACCAACCGTGTCACTGACCAACCTGCACCATGGACTATACGTTGCCAGCACGGAAAAAACTATAAGCAACCACCACCGAAGACCCAAATGCTGATTTCATCGTGGAGGAACAGGGTAAACATCTCCCTGGTGTTGCTGAGCCTCCAGGGTGAGAGGGAGGCCCCAGCCAGCGCTGCTGCAAATGCTGCCACCAAGGACACAGCTTCTACAAGCATCGGAGAGGCTCGGGGAGCCGCAGCCAGTGGGGACGGCTGATGCAAGGCTTGGAGGAAGAGCTGAAGATCTAGATCGTTGCTTGAGGGAAGACAGCAAGTTCTTGTGGAGGAGGAAGGGGGCAGGAGCACACTACAGAAGCACAGAGTGTATATTCTGCTGTATCATTGATTTTATGAGAGTCCAACAGTCCATAGGAAGAGGCTCCCCATCCACGCGTGGCCAGGAGGGGGCTGGCGCCGTGGGCTGTGTCCCACGGTGAACGCCCTGCTCTGAACCCCCTGCTTACGGCTGTTTGGGGACATGGATGCTGACGAGCTGCGGCCGTTGGTCACTTCTCAGCTCACACGTACATTTAGAGCTCCACGGATCGACGATGCATTTTTGATCGAGCAACGATCGTTGATCAAAAGGCAATGACGCATTTTTGGTTTAGCCCTTGGCCATGACATCCTAAGTGATGAACCTCGAGCACGTTGGGGCAACTCTAACCCTACCTGAACCTTTCAGAGAGGCTCTTCCACCAAAACTGAGAAGGCGTCGCCTCCTTAAGGCAGCAGACTTGCCTTCTGCACCAGAGTGGGCTTTGCCAGTTTGACGTGACACCGCAAAGAAACGGAGCAATTTTTGGCTGCCATCTGGTACTACAATCAATCTTCACGGCTGAAGCTGTCATCGTCACACACTGAAACCCCGTGTGACACCAGCAAGCAGTGAAGAGCGCCCACAGCTCTTGTTTTTAACTTGAGTTGAAACATATTTTCCAGGAAGGTTTAGCCTAATTTGGTAGTTTTGTACTTGTAAGAGACGCGCGAAGGGCTACGCCTTGCGTTTTATCTTGGCTGTATTGGGCATAAACGGGACGGACGGGAACTTCTGGTGAAGAAGGCACACGATATAAGGCAGGCCTTGTATTTTTGGCATTAATCACCTCTCCAAGAGGATGGGAGTCCCTGTGTTTGCACGGAAGGGAGCAGACTGTACCCTTTTCCATCCTTAATGAGATGCGCTGCTTCTTCGTATTGAAGCCAGCCCTTGCTGCGAGACACCCTTGCACGGCTCTGTGCAAAGAACGTGGGCTGGGCTCTGCCCGTCTCCCTCTGCCTAGACGAAACCTTTACGAATTGAAGAAATAAAGCGTCCCTTCCCCACCTCGGCTTGCGGCGACACTCGCCTGAAACACCAGCGAGGCTCCGGGGAGGCTGGTCCAGCCGGGGCTGACTCAGGAGGGAGCCAGAAGCTGCGGGATGACTCAGCCGCAGAGCGGCTTTGCGTGCCACCAGCCGGGGAGAGCTGGCCCACGCAGCACAGGCGGCTCCCCGGGAGCTCGGGAGGGAGACTGGCACCCGACCGCGGCTGCTCGGTGCCGTGCCCGCTCACGCCTCTGCCCGGGGTCTGCTCCTGCTCCCTGGCGTGACAGCCCTGCGGACATCCCTCTCGCTAAGCTGCGATCAAGCCCCTTCTCTCTCCGCAAGAGCTACTTGGATACTTTAGCCCTAATTAAATCCTCCGCTGGGACGGGCAGGTCCAGCTCCAAGCTTGCCAAGCCAGAGGGTCAGAGCCAGCAGCATCCCTCATGGCACGGATGCTCCCAGCCCACCCGGACCCCCCAGAGACCTCGGGAATCGGGATGCAGCACAACGGGCTGTGATGTACTCAGATACCAGGGGTAGGAAGAGGTTGTATGTTACTTATTTTCAATAAATTCCAGGTTATCATAGAGGAAAAGAGCTCTGGGACCCAGCTGCAATGCTTGCATGGAGTCCCTGGTTGCTCCGACGTGGGGAGCTTGTGTTTTGGAGAGAGCCCAGACAAACCTCCGGGGTATTCATACAGTCCTGCTCCGACAGGACGAGCCACGGCAGCGATCATACGAATGAAAAAATGATGTGCAAAAAGTTTCCATATACGGGGGCAAAACTTGTGCTTCCAAAGGACGCCCTGCTCCATACACCAGATCGAACAGATAACGTTACCCGGCCGCCACTGCCCGCTGAAGAGCTGAGGGCGACCCATTGCTGTTTTATTACAGCAAAAGCGCAGACGTGTGATCTCATGGAAAATCCTGAGGTCTGATACCAGAGCGGGAAACCCACGGCCGTCAGAAGTCCACCCCAAGTAAGACAGCCACCCCTTTCTCCGTGAAAATCAAGTTTTTCTTTACCCAAAGCTTTCCGCGGCGCCGTGCCGGCTCCACCAACCTGACTTAAGCTTTGCCTTCCCGTCTTCTGGAGGGTGAGGATGGCTTTGCGGGTGGGGTAGCCCAAGGCTATAACGGGCTCGATGAGGTCTCGCTCCTCTTGGCTCAGCGCCGAGAGCAGGTCAGCTGCCGAATCCGGCTGGGATCGGTGGGAGCTGAGAGGTCGCGCAGGCGTGGAGGCCGGCGCGGAGGAGGCCGGCGCGGAGGCCGGTGCGGAGGCAGCGGGGAGGCAGGCGTAGGGGCTGAGGGACTGCAAGAAAGAACAGCAGATGGTCTTGCTCCGGCTCATGAAATGATGTTAAAACAACCCAGGCTGAAGCAATGCTTTGGAACGCCGGCAGTCACCTTGCTCTTTCCAGGAGAGGAAAATTCCCATAACATGGAACAAAACCCCTTGGGCATCAAAGGAGACCGGACTTAATTACATCCAGGCTCAGCTACGGATACCGATCAGAGAAAAGAGCGCTTGGGAGGGTTCATGGGGCAAAGTGAGCAAAAGCAGCTTCCTTGCCCTGGGCATCCCGCTCATCTCTCCAGCAATAAATGCCATCCTTGTCCTCGACTGGCCAAGCGAGAGGCAGCGCTGCCCACGGGCAAGGGATGCAGCAGCGCGGGCGGGAGGGTGCTCCCCTGATGCCCCGTTTATGCCCGTGATGTTTATCGGATGTATTTAGGTTTCTGTTACAAAGCCATCTCCAGAAATGGCCTTGCACGTAGAAACGCTCACCTGAGTACGAGGCCTTAGTATTTGGCATGATCCGGTTGTAACAGCAGCCACGGAGGGCGGGTGATGGATTAGTAATTAGTTGCAACAGCTATTTAGTGTATAAATACACATGGGCATTTAATCTTTACTTAATTACCCTATGTCTAATGCATCTACATATAAATGACCCAGCCTTTCATCTATCCGTTGGTTTTAATTGTGGGTTTTGAGTAGTTCATCTCTCAAGTAGCTGGATGAGATGTGGTTTCTTAAAAAACATGGTGCGATTCAGATTTAAGGTGACGGAAAGCAACACTTACTCCATCACGTCACATCACTGTCTCTAGCATTAAACCACTTGTATTTCTAGTAGGACTATGAAATCTAAAGTTTCCCAGACTTTTAAGAAAAGAGAGGGAGCCATCGCCACGGAGAAGGACGCCAATATTGCAAGAGGAGTCGGGTGACGTGGCCTT
Organism: Phoenicopterus ruber ruber; assembly: GCA_009819775.1. Classification (NCBI taxonomy): domain Eukaryota; kingdom Metazoa; phylum Chordata; class Aves; order Phoenicopteriformes; family Phoenicopteridae; genus Phoenicopterus; species Phoenicopterus ruber. The sequence continues at coordinate 3,739,280 of CM020225.1, forward strand.
TTCCAGCTGTAAAACAGGGTGAAGGAGGGCAGCGAGCACGGGGACAGGGAACGAGGGAGACCCGGGGCGGGGGGGACGCAGAACCAGCCCGGTTTTGTCTCCGTTCAAGCCCCGGCTTCTCTTCTGGGGCTGCTGGGAGGAGCAGCTGTGGTGGCTGTAAGGGGCATTTCCCCACAAACCCCATTTATATCTGTTAGAGGGGGGAAATGGAGAGGAAGGAGGGGGGAAAAAACTTATTTCACTTGGTTTTTATGTGTTTCAATTGAAAATCAAATAAGATGCCTTGTTTGTCGGGAAAAAGAGATGTTTTGGTTAGGACAGAGCAAGTAAACGTCCTCCCAGAAAACTTGCCTTTAAACCCCGGCAAAAAAACCCCTTCCTTCACTTCTTATGAAAACTTGTCAGCGATTTCTCATGGGTTTAGTGTTCCCAAAGCCCCATTTCGGTTCCATTTTGCTGGCCAGACCCCAGCAAACGGGACCGATCCGACGCCCTCCACCTCCCTCCTGTCTCAGCGACAAGCAAAGGGCTCCCAGAAGAAAACGCCTCACCGGCACCGTGGGCTTATGCCATTTGATCGGGGGGATTGGCGCGGCCACGGCCGGAGGAGCCGGCACCACGGTCCCCAGGCGGGACACGGCCGGGGCTGGCCCGTACGTGACGCTGCGGCTGGCACGGGGGTGCTGGGGGAGCGGCCGCGGCACCGGGACCCCTCTGCTCTCCGCCGCGGCTCTGTTCAAAGGATGCACCAAAGCAGCCAGCTTCCTCCTGGCCGCTTCCAGCTCGTTCTTCATGTTGTTAAATATCACCATGGATCTTCTCTGCTTGCTTGGGTTCGGGCTGGCTGGGTTGTGGCTGCCGTTCTCCGGCGAGGGCTCCAGCAAGCCGGGCGATGTTTTCGGTCGGGTCTGGTAAAAGCCGGGATGCAGAGCTACCCCTCTCCCAGCGTTTCTCCTCCTGGAAACCTTTTCATCCTTGTCGTTCTCCTCCCAGGAGGTCGAGGAGTACTCGTCATCCTCCGAATACTCATCCTCCTCCGAGTGCCAGGTCTCGCTCTCGGTGTCGGACAAGGCACCTCTGCCCTTGGCGTGCCCGTAGCTGCCGTCGGCAGCGCTCAGGCTGACGCAGCGCCGCACCGCCCCGTCCCGCGCTCTCCCCCCGTAGCTGTCGGCGGGGTCCACCAGCAGCAGCCAGCACGGCGGAGCCGTGGGGACGACTTCGGAGGTGACCCGGTGCCGGGAGGTTTGCTGCTGAGAGGCCGCCTCAACCCAGTAAAGCACTTTTCTTTCCAGCGAGAAGTCGTGCTGCGGAAGAGCGAGAAGCAGCGGGTGAGGGCGTCTGAAACCAGACCACGCGGCACGGAGCAAACCACGCGCTGCGCGAGGGCACCTGAGGGGCTGCATCCCTCCCGTATCGGCTCCTGTGTCACCAAGCATCAGGGCTGGCTGCGGGCTCTGGGGCTGTAGGATTGGGCAGCGCCAGCCTCATCCCTATAGGGAATCCCCAAATTTATACCTGAAAAAAATCTGGCTACGAAGTTATTACTATTTTGAGCTGTACCGACAGTTCTTTTGATAGGTGTTTTATGCTCGGAGGTGGGTCTGCGTGGCTGCTGTGGAAGGGGAGAGGGTGCAGACAGGGGATGCGGGCATCCCGATTTCAGGCAGCTGCAGAGAGGCGCCGCACCCAGCCCGGCCCCGGGCTGCCCCCAGGACGGCGGCAGAGCTCGTTTGTGGCCCTCCTTAGCGGCACCTGGCAGAGCCACCTCAGGCACGGGGGCTCGGGAGCCACCAAGGGGGGAGATGCCACCGTGGGCACCGGGACCGGCCGCGGGGTCTCCGGCAGCGCTGGGGCTCGGCTGGTCCCCGAACAGAGTCATCATTTCCACATAGTCCGGCTTAAAATATAAGCGTGTTTGAGACTGAAATGAGAGGGTTTTCCTGGAACAAACAAGCCTTGCCCGTCCCAGAGCTCTCCAAACAAGGTCTCCTCCGGATGGGCAGGCAAGTACATTCACAGCCCAGGAATGCTGTTTGTACTGCTCCCTGCCACCGGGCAGCTGTGGACCCGAACCAGCCTCCCCGCGGAAAACACCACCACGTGCCTCCGGAAGGATCAGCCCGGACCACCAGCGCAATCGCTTGGCCTCGGCGGGGAGCACCGCCGCGTCCCCGACCGGGGAGAAACCCGGGGCTGGGGGTTTCCCGGGATAGGAGGGGGTGGTGGACCACGGCAGCTGGTCCGTGGGGATGCAGACCGTCACCTGCCTCGACACGGGTGGCTAAAAATGTGTGCGTTAAAACTGCCTTCGGAGAAACTGCTTAAAATGAACAACACGGTGACTCTTCACGCTAACCGCGTCCTGCGGATTTGGGATGTGTTGTTTTGGGGGGAGGGATGAGCAAGGCTGAGCTAGCGAAAAGCCAGATGTGGGGTTTAGCGCTGGCTCATCCCATCACCAGGAGCCAGCAGAGGCTGTTTGGGATCGCCCAGCTCGCCTTCTCCCCGCGAAGTGCACTGACCCCATCTACGGGTGAGACTACTTAAGCCTAAACGCGCAAAATATTTCTGAAATCGTCTTCGACCGGAGCTGTGCTAGCACTGCCCGTAAGCCCGGAGAGCCAGCTCCGTGCCTCCGGCGGGGAAAGGCTTCCTGCCCCCGTCCAGAGCACAGACAGCTCCATCCCATCCCTGCGCCGGGGCTTGAAATCGGTGACAAAGCTGTCACAGCAAGAGGTGCAGATTCAAAAGCGGTTTAGGACTGAGCGATGGGGAAGATCACAAAGCGCCACAGGATATTATATATATCTATAATATATATATATTATATATATGTTGCCAGCACAAGTAGTGCTGCCTGCTTACATCTCTGTTAGATTCATTAATAAATATTTAACAATTATTAATAAATGAGAGGGTGGTGATTCCAGACTAGAAAACAATCCCAGAGCAGAGCCTGAAGTTTGCCCTCCTATCCCAGAAAGACCCAGCCCTCCTGCTTGGAAGGGATTAAAAAAAACCAACCCCAAACCTACCCCTTCCTCACTCCCACCCACCACAAATCGTCCTCACCTCCCCCCACTCCTGCAAACCAGCCAGTTAAGAGGAGATCCATCAGGAGGAGAGGTTTCCCTTCCCTTCTTTCGCAAGAAAAGGCAAACACCGCTGACACCCCTTTGCGCATCCCCCTTCGAGCATCCCCCCAGACGCGAATCCGGGCGCGGGCGCCGGCAGAGGCGACTCACCATGGTGCTCACGAGGATGTCGGCGCAGTCGGGGAGGTCGATGGCCGGGGCGGTGACTAAGGCGTTTTCTCCCCCCGAGTCCCCGTCGAGGCTGTGGGCTGTCCGGAAGGGCACTCCGTCCAGGTAGCTCATCGCCGCTGCCTGATTTCTTGCTGCCGGAGGAAGGGACGAAACAAAACTGGAAAAGGCACAAAACTGTAAAAGGCAGGACTAGCACCTTTTAAGTTGGGTGGAAGGAGAGAAAGATGAGCTATTTCAAGCGACCCCAGCGAAAGGAAAGCAGCCCTTAGAGATGCTGCCAGCCGAGTAAAAACCGCTGTGCGCAATGCCCAGATTTGCAAAATCTTAATTACGGATACCAGGAAGATTTGTCTGAACTAACCTTTGCTATTCTGAGCTTGAGCCAGCAGGACCTGACCAAGCTTACAGCTTCATTTGGCAGAGATCCTGGGCGTTCTTCTCCTCCGCTTCCACCTCCATGTGTGCCCCGCTGCTTCCCATCCCTCCTCCTGCCTCTCCCTCTCCCTCCGCTGCCCACCGCACGCTCCCTTTCCCAAGCCGGGGACCGACCGAGCGCTTTTTCCAGTTACCGAGGCAGAAACCGCAGCCAAGGAGGACACCTCGCGGGTCTCCTCTCTCTGCGTGACCCGAGAGCACCCGCGGGCAGGGAGCTCACGCGTGCGGCCGCGTGCTGCTAAGCCGCGACACGGAGCACCCGGGGAGCGGGGCCGAGGGCATCGCCTCCCGCGCCGCGGCAGCGTAGCGAGAGCCGAGCGAGGAGGCGGGTGCATCGGGCAAGCTTCGGCGCGAGGGGGAGGTCAAACGAGCCACCTGAAGGTCAGGTTTGCTTTTAAGAACATTTTAAGTGTGGTGGTGTTTTTTAGACCAGGAATAGCAGGGGAGAGAAGAATTTCTGAGGAACTGGGAACGGTGGCATGGAAAATATGACCGCAATAGCGCAGCCACCAGCTCTGTATAAATGTCTCAGTTTAGCAAAAAGCCACCACTTGCTGCCTGAAGCCTCGAGCCCTCGCTTTCCCAGCAACAACAGCATGCAAAATAATTTCCTTTATATATTGCCGACTGGCAAGAGTCAGTCTTCCACCCAGGCCTGGTACCTGCAGCCGGTGCCTGTTGGTCCCAGAGCAGCAGCCCTCGCAGCCGTTCTCAGGACACAGAGGGTAAAGACTTGGTGTGACACCCACAAGTGCTTTTACCAGGGTTTTTTTTTTTTTCCTTTAAAAAGAAATGGTTTCTATGACTATGAGGATAAACACTCGACAGAAAGAAAATAAGCAGATGAATGTAGACAAGGAAGACAAAGCCGCCTGTTTAACGCAAAAATAAGGGTCTGTAACGGGAAACGGCACTCCAGGTAGTTTCTCACGTTAGCAAAGGACTAACTAACTGCTTCCAGAGCACAGAGCGATGCGCACCATCGCTCGGGGCAACTCCGTTGGTCTTCTCAGAATTACAGAAGAGCTGTCGCTCGCCTGCTTACGCCAGGAGCCTTTAATACCCGGGGCTGCAGCGCAGGCAGAGCCCCTAACCAGCTTTGCGGCTCCCGCACGTGTCCTGCTGCTCGCCCGCGCCACGGGCAACGTGCCGGGAGCCCACACGGAGCCAGGCCATCTGCTCCCCGGCCTAAGAGGGCTCAGCCTCAGTTACAATCCACGTCAGCGCCGACAAAGCCAACGCGTGAGAAGATCTGTGAGCGAAGCCGCCTTCCCCCAGCTCCGTCCAACCCCTCCGCGTGGCCGCGCAGCCCCTGCCGCCGAGAGGGACGGACCCTCCCTGCAGCTTACGCTGTAAATCCGCTCTTCCCGAAAGCTGTGCGGCACCCAGGCGCGAAGGAAAAGGGTATCTCGCCGTCCGTCACCCGGAACGGCTTTACCAGGTTTTAAATGCTGCTTTAAGGGAGGGAGGTGGGTAGTGAACGGGGGTGAAGCCACAATGAAGAAAGTACGGAGAGATTACGGTGCCGTGTCTCACTGTATGTCACTGCTAAATACTGTGCTCTGAGACAGACCCCCACAAGCGTTAATTCCCCAAAACCACGATTTAGAAAAAAAGAAGTACCTCGGGGTGAGGAGCGATGGAAAACGCTACAAGACAAGAATAAAAGTGGGTCACTCGTGAACACCCACGTACACCAGAAAGCAGCTCCTCAAGGGTTCTGACCTCCCCCGCTTCATACAATCACAGGAGCGTTTGGGTTGGAAGAGACCTTTAAGATCATCGAGTCCAACCGTTTTCGCATCAAAGTCACAGGCTGGCAAAGGAAGAAACTCCTCTCAGGAAGAGGACGTGGTTAAACCTGAACTGCACTGCGAGCGGGGAAGGAATAGGATGCAAATGAGTCTCGGAAACTCACAGTCAACCCCTTTTCTTCTGGGCTGTAATATTTTTTTAGAACTTCAAACAGTAGGAAATACTATACTCAGACAAGTTTGAATCTTAAATCTGACTACACGAGGTGTTTTTAAGAATTAATACCCTGTCTCCATGTATTTTTTGAGTTAAGATTTTAAACATTCCTTTTCCATCTGTGGCTTCAACATCTTTCTCACTAAAAATCTAAAACATTTTAATGCAGATGCCATTAGACGAGCAAATATGTGTATCAAACCACAGGAGGCTGGAGATCAAGGTATAGCTAAACGTACAGCATCCGCTGGGATTTTCAAGTCCTATTTTTATTAGCAATATGCAGTTATCCTTACCGTCAGGCGAAATCATGGAGCTCTTCTCGCAGGGCGGGGAGAACAGGGCTGCTTTTACGCCGCTGCTTTATCCACTGCTCGGTTCTTTAAATTCTCGCGGTGCCAGACAAGCATCCGACTTTGACAGGTTTAGGATTACGGTAGCTTAAGCGAGGAGCCCGTCCCATCAGACACGCTGACGGGATAAGGAGCCGAACGGTTGAAGCAGAGCATCCTCCGGTCACTGAGCTTCCCGAACCGCAAGCGTTGTTTCGGCAATTGCTTTTACGCTGGTTGAACTTCTGCTTTTTCGTCAGGTAAGACCCCGCCGAAGGTCTTGGAGTAACGAGACGCTAGAAGTGACCGCAGGGCCGGGAGGATGCACGGACACGCAAATCGGAACCCCCACCTCCACAGGACTCGGCCGTAATCTGTATTTTGGGGTGCAATATGCGCGTGAGCAAGAACTGCAGACTTCTGCTCCCAGATTAATTCTATCAAAAATTACTCTCCTGAACAGAAATCAATGCAAAGCCTCAGCCAAGGAACTATGAACACGACACGTAAGGCCCAAGTGTTGAATTCGGGCAATTACATGTTGCCTCCTCCGTGAATTACACGCTGTTGTGACGCGGAGAGGTAAGGAATTAGAGAGATGAAACCCGTTCCCGCATATTGGGCTAAGCAAGGATAACGACTGCAGCTCTGGGAGGACGCCACGCCGCTCTGCGCAGACCAGCAAAGCCCCAAACCCGTACGGCTTGTCGCCATTTCACGCCAACTGCCCAGGAGACGGAAGACTTTGCAATCAGATGCCTCCGTCACCTCGTAGGAGGGAGAAGTTCCCTCGCACAAACCTTTTGCCAGCAATTCTCTCCACACTGGAGCTGTATTCGATGACAAGAACTAGAACAAATCTCTCCCTCGGAGTAAAAACGCTTCAAACAAACAAAAAATTCCATTTTTCTCTATTTATTCTGTACAAAAAACCAACTTACAAAATAAAGCTGCATTTTTAAATCAAATACTATATACATGGTCCATCCCTATACAAAAATAGCTCTATAGGCAAAGACAATTACAGTAGGTTAGGCTTCAGATTCCCTTGGTTTTTCCAGCAAGCTTATTCATCAAATTTTACTTATTCACATGGCTGCCTGACCTATTTCACCACAACTGGGCATTTTTTCCATGTTGCGGTACCAGTTTTAGTCCACAACAGCAAAATGTCAACAGCTGCTTTAATCAAGCCTGAAAAACCCCGTGTTTGTACTTCGGAATTTGTTTAAACTTGTAATAGGTTCGTTTCTACACACAGAAATACAGAAACTATTTTGACAGTGATGCTTGACATGCTTCATTTAAGAAGAAAAACATGTTTACTAATGTTTGTTTTTTTTTTTTAACTACTTTATTCCTGGAAATTTCATCATCTGGATTTCAGATTTATAAAGATAAAAGCCACTAAAAATAGGATGTTAATACTGGCACAAACACCCTCGTCAGCAATGTTTCTTTATTGAGATTTGTTAACAAAACCCCGCAGCGGGGTTGCCATTCCGTACCACGAGAGGCCCTGCAGCTTTGGGCTTGCTCAGGTATTTCCCTGCGGAGTCAGACGGCAAAAACGTTTCTTATGCGTTTCTTCAAGACATTCCGGTTCCCGGCTACCGACGCAGAGGATGAGATTTCCTCTTGGGACCCTCCCACATTTACACGCACGACTATAACTATAACGCAACATCCCTCCAACGTTCCAATAATTTATGACTAAATTATCTGACCGCCGTGGCCCACGTGTCGCTTGTGGGGAGAGTCGGCAGAACCCATCCCGGAGGGATGCAGCTTCCTTCGGGGTGATCAGCTGGCACCAAGTACTGATCCCACTCGTGCCTTTAACAGAGAAAGCGGTGTCTGAGAGGAGAGCTTGGTAATAAGGTTTATTATAGACCCACGTAGGTGTTTTTCCATGCTGGTCAGTACACAAAGCACTATAAACTGTACTCTGAAACTTGTTTTTCAAAACACAAATCCGAAAATTAGATGTACTGTTCTATTAAAAGGAACGGTTGTGCATGTGAGCGCACCCTGCCTCACATGGGCATCTCTTGGACACAACTCTATCAAGCGAGAAGCTCGATCCTTAGCCGGAAAAAAAAAGGGACAATTCATTGCACATTTGGAAGTTACCGAACCAAGAGGGACCATAATTTTACAATCGCAACAAGCAATACTTGTCACCTCTGACAATAAAGACTTTGTTAGGTTTTACCTGATCTGGATGAGAGCTGCCACGGAATGCTCAGCCTGTAAGTAATACTCTCTGAAGGGCTGCAACAGATGGGCTAGAGGAAATTCATCTGTTAACACACAAACACAGACATCGTTCAATAAACCAGAAAGACCTTCCAATCTACTAAGTCTTAGAAGCCCCAAATTTGCCAACTCGCTCGCTGCTCCCCAGCTATAACCTGAAACCGCTTCCCTGTGAAACACATTAAGGACTACGGACATGTTTCGCGCGTCTCCTCATCCCTACCAGAGCTGTCAGGGGCAAGTCGAGACCAGCAGAACTTCTCCTGCCTCCATCCTCTAAACAAGGGGAACGTATGGACACTGAATCTTTACAGACTCCCCGTGTTGCACTTACCAAATCACCAGACTAAAGCATCTGTTGGGTGCTGGAAGTCTTCAGTCTATTCTGCTTATTCTCACTTCAGCTTATCTACAACCTCTTCTTGCAAAACATTATGAAATCGGCTTGAGATACACTGCAGTCAGGCTAAACAGTTCTTCTTACATCACACGCGCTAACAGCACGCTACGTTTATCCCATCTTTTCCTCAGACCATAAATCTCTCCAGGGGATGATTTCGTTCTCAGCTATTTTCGTGCCTGCACTTTAAACCCAGCGTCTATGCGATGGGGGTGCGGTGTGGAAACGCAGCGTTAAGGATGGCATGCAGAATTTACCTGGATCCCCAAACAGCTTGGAATCAATTTCGAGTTTCTGCTGTAGTAGTTTTTCCCTTTCCTTCTTCTGTTTCTTTTCCATTTCTCTCTTCCTTTCCTCCTCCTGTTCTCCCTCCAGCATAACTCTTAACGCTCTCTCCTCAGCTTCATACAGCTCTGTGCGATTTTGGAGCAACGTTTTGAGGCTCTCCACCTGATTTTCAAATGCTTCATCCGCTGAGGGGGGTGGACAAACCCCTAAACAGAAAGAATTAATTTTAAATTTTCAAATTCAGAAGGGGCTCTGTTACCAGACTCGAGAGCGGAGCTGGCAAAACCTCAGAGGAACATGACCTTAACCTTGCTAACAAGTATCTCACTAGAATAATTCTATCAAGAAAGAGCTTGGAAACGTAGGAACACAACCACCATGTTCAGCATTTTATAGCTATTCTCACATAACTAAAATCACTAATAAACAGCTTTTCCAAGCTGCACCTTGCGAGTCAGCGCAGGGCAGGCACATCATCTTATTTCCTGTGTGCGCAATTAGAAGTTTGGTAAAAATCTCATCGTTAACCTTTCCTGCCAGCGGCCTCTTTTCTCAGTTTCCGAAGCTTTTCTAATGCGCGCAGGATGTCCACCATCCTCTTCGTGTCTGCTTGTTTCTTCCGCACTTCAGATAAGACACTGTCGGCAGCAGCCTTAAGTTCTCGTTCCTATGAAAGAAAGAAAAAACCCAGACACGATGTGTGAAATATCCCACGTAGACCAGAATGAAATGGTACTTTCAAAAAAGATTAGCGAAGCGCTGGAGACCAGAATAACTTCCCAGTAACACAGCCGTAGCAAGTTAAGTCAACCACCCAACCTCGCCTTTTTATGAAAAAGCTAAAACACGATAGACTGCAGGAAACAAAAAAAGAATGCTGGGCAACTCATAAATTTGGGCCAAATGGCTAATGAATTCATAAAGCTTGATAACCTTTAACCACAGAAAGTCAGGAAAAACACGAACAATAAACATAAACCATCCCGATTCCACAGCTCGGTGGTTAAAGACCGTTAACATGCCACAGTCCGAGCACAAAACCTGCCCCAGCAGCTGCTCTGCACCACCCCAGCGGCAGACCCAGCGCCAGCAGAAGGGCAGCTCTTCAGCCAGCAGCCAACACAAAGGTGCCGACAGCACTTCCCAGCAAGCCTAATTTGAGGGTTTTTTTTTTTGCTTTGGAGCCATTTTACTCCCTGGTGAGACCGAAGAGCTTGCAAACAGCGAGCTTTACAAGGACGGAGGCAGCAGGCAAGGCTTACGGTTACTGAAACGGCGCAGACCAGCGCAGGGTAGCTGTGAGCCGCACTGACAGCTCGGGGCCAGAGAGGAGGACCTCCACATGCAACGGGAATTCAGAAACCACTTAAACCCCAACTGCCCAGGCCTAGGACACGAGCGTGGCAAAGCCGAGATGCCCACCAAGGCTTTTAGGAAGAAGCAGGGCTGCAGGCCTTGGAAACAGCGTGTCTCCCAGCACGCCGAGCCCACGCAGCACCCACTGAGCCACAGGGGCCGAAGCCAGGTGCAGGGCAGGCACTGCCCGCCGCAAGCCCATGACCGGCTGGTCTCCCCCGGCTCCGCCACGCTGCCCTGAGCCCCAGAGGGACGCGCAGGGCTCCCCGGGAGGCCCCAGTGCAGCCGGGGGAGGCTCGGGACCGTACCCGGTTCTTCTCCTCCACCTCCTGGATGCACTTGGCTCGCCACTGGTCGATCTTGGCCTCCCGCTCGGCGGCCCGGGCCGCCTCCTCCTCCCTGGCCGCCTTGGCTTCTTGCTTCCTCCGCTGCAGGCGCAGCCTCCTCTTCCTCGCCCTCTCGGCCTTCCTCCGCAGCGCCTCCCGGTAGCCGGGCTCCCTCAGGGGCCGCACGACCTCCCGCAGCTCCCGCCGCACCGCCTCCGCCTCGTCCCGCGCCTGGGCCCAGCCCGCCTCGTCGCCCTCGGCCTCCCGCCGCCGCAGGGCCCGGCAGAGCGCGGCCAGCCGCGCCACCCGGCCCAGCGCCTCCGCCGCCAGCGCCCGGGCGCTGCTGGGGCTGGCGGCGGCGGGCGGCGGCGGCGGCGGGGGGGCGGCCCGGCGCCGGCCCAGGAACTGCGACAGCCACAGCTCGTCCTGCTGCCGCTGCGCCGCCGCCGCCTCCTCCTCAGCCGCCGGCCGCGGCAGGAACGGAGGAGCCGCCGGGAAGTAGGGGCCGGCGCCCGGCGGGAAGCGCGGCCCCGCGTCGCCCTCAGGCCCGGCCGGCGGCGGCGGCAGCGGCGGCAGGAGGAAGGGCGGGGGCGCCGCCGCCGCCACCGCGAAGGGCCCCGGGCGGGCGGCGGGGCCGGGGAAGGGCGCGGCGGGCGGCGGGAAGGGCCCCGCCGGCGGCGGGAAGGCCCGGAACGGCGGCGGCGGGAAGCGCCCGGCGAAGGGGGGCGGCTGCGCCATGCTGCCGCCTCGGCCCGCCGCCGCCCGGCCCCGCAGCGCCCCCTGGCGGCCGGGAGGAGCCGCCGCCCGGCCCCTCAGCGCCCCCTGGCGGCCGGGAGGAGCCGCCGCCCGGCGCAAGAGTCACCCGCCCGCCGGCTCCCACAGCGCCTCTTTTCTTTCATAGAGAGCCCCTTTTTTTAAAAAAAAAAAAAAAAAAAAGCAGCCCCCAGAAGCTCCAACTGCCCATAAAATTTAAAATGGCTGGGGATGACGTCAGGGATGGCATCAGGGATGACAACTCTCGGCTGCTTGAATATTCGCTTTGTTTTATTCAAACGCCAGAGGTGAAGTACAAACTGTAGTTACACAGCATTTTGTTTCCTTATAAACAGTTCTTGGTTACATAATTCCAAACAACTTTCAAAACTAAGTTGTTGAACAGTTTCACCTAAAATGTTGGTTTTTTTCAATCCATTTAAAAAAGAATTTGAGTTAAAGGATTCAGAATTAAAAGCGGTTATATTTTTTTTTTTCACTCTACAAAAAGGAAAGTGAGGATGCAGTTACAGATAGTTCACCACAGATTCCCATTTTGAGGGGACGAAGCTTCTCCTAGAAGTATCCTCAATTCCAAACGCAGCTTTTCCTGAACCATTAGTGGGTCATTTAACCCAAAAAAACCTGAAATCCTAAGGGAAGTATCTGTTGCATCTGGCTACAACTGCATGTCACACTGCTTCTAGGTAAGAACACAAGTATTACATAAAACTTACATGACAAAACTTAACGACAAAAATAAGGTCAATGCACCTGCAGTATCCTTTCCTGTCCTAAAACATCCAAGAATGAGGAAAGTTTTATTTAAATAGCTTGAATTAAAATTTTAGAAACAGAGGTCAGTAAAACTTAAGTTCACGTATCACTGAAGGACAAAACAAAGTTGTAAGGAACAATTTTAATTCCCGAAACAAATCAAAAACATCTAGGTCCTTTAGTGTTTTGTGTGTTTTTTTTTTTTTTTACAAAGACTTTCCTAAAGGATTGAATTAATTTCGGTATAGAACAGAAGAGGGAGGATTGCTCTGCTGCGAGACTAAAAATAAAGACAAAACCACAAGATGCAGTACTAGCATTTGAGCGTATAACTTAAAAAAGCGCCGTGGCATGTGAACAATCACTACTGATTACATCAAAAATATTATACATTTACTTCTTTCATCTCTTAACATTATAAGATAGGTTGGGGCAAATACCTGGCACCAAAAAATTGATGCATGATAGTTCCAATACGTTAAACAAGATGTACTATATTAGAACATTAATATTTAAAAATTTATGCCGACTTCCCGTCCGAATTCAGATGGCTTACCGCTTCCTCGAAAGCTTGTTTACCCTTCTGGAAAAATGGGCAAATTACTGACTTCGCCTTCTTTCACAGTATCCAAGGTGACTAAAACTTGCTCCTAATGGAGAGGTGAAGGATATTATTTGATATCGCATTCAAATTACGGTAACAAACTAGTGTCACATTTCAGCAAAATCTCCCAGCAGTGTCCTAAAGTGTGTCCCGGTTTCCCCCAGATCCCGGTGCAAGGGCTTCCCCCCGCCAATGTAACAATTCACTCCAGCACCCGCCGGGTTTCAAACACCAGCAGAAATCCAGCACTGACCTAAACGTAACCCCCTGCGAGTCGTACGAGGAGCTAACGGTTTATTCGCCCTCTACTAATTATTAATCTTGATTTCCCATTTGTAGAGTAACATTATTGTAAAATCTAACTATCGGCAGCACCTGCATTGCTGTTCTCGTTTCTAGAAAGAGCAATCCGGGTGCTGCTGTATTTGCTATACATTTTAATTGAACAAGTATAATATACAATTCATTTTGAATATTATGCCATCCAAGTCCACACAATGTCCATCAAATCAATCAACGGGATGTTGCAATAAGATACACGATCTGATTTATCTAGTAAAGTTCCTCATCACGTATCGTATCCGAGATAGATCCAATGCCTTTAGTATCAGACTGAAGCCAGAGGCAATCGTAAGGAAATAACCAAGGGCGCTTTACGCGGGCGAGCATTCTGACAGTATTTAATGGTTTGCAGCATCTGCTTGTCGAGGCCAGCCTTCTTCCTCAACGCCAGAGTCATACTCTTCTTCAGATGAATCTTTAGTGGGAGCCCTATAATTAAAACGAACTGATCAGATACTTTAGAAATTGAGGAAAAGAACGGAGACAGTTTCCATAGCTTCTGGTAAACCTGCCACCTGCAAAGTGCCCCAATGCCAAGGGTTCTGACAAGCTTCCATCTGCTACACGACCTTCTGATCTGGAAGCGGTGCTGTGCGGACCTGCACTACGACCAGCGTGCGGTCTCACTACCGAATTCAACAGCCTTTCGATTTGCAGTAAAGGCGCTTGATTTAATTAGTAAATTTTAAGTTTTCAGCAAACATGGGTGCTGGTGCTCTACAAAACCACTTAAAGCAACCATCACTGTAAGGGTAATACTTTCCACTCCAATCCTTCCCTTCGAGACACTAGGTGTGCCGAGCCAAGCTTCAGGCACAGATGAATACAAAACATGCACTCAAAAAAAGTTGTCAGAAGTGGAAACCAAGCCAGAGTTCCTAAATTTCAGGCCTGTGTTTTTAACCTGACCTCTCAACTCCATCCTTCGCTCCCTAAAATTAAGATTTGGGGTTTTTTTAAATCCAGATTTGTCCAGTGCTTTCAGCGTTCCACCACATCTTTACCATAATACAATCTTTACAACCTTAAATTGATTATTTTAACAAGAGTTCAGCAAATTGATAGATGTGCCTTTGTGGCTCTCCACTGCTGCAAGAGCAACGGAGAAAACTGCAGCAATCTGGAGCTTGCATTAAAAAAAACACAACACCTCAGTGGCAGAAAGTAGGAGGAGGAAGGAAGAAGTTCTGTTTCAGAAATTTCAGTGCAGTCACAACTAAACTTCAGATTTTTACTGTTAACTTACGATGCTTATAATTTACTTCTATTTCTACAGGTATACACACACACACACAAGGCTTAAAGTAACTTCATACATGTTTATTTTTAAATTTCTATTTAAAAACTAAAGCAATACAAACCCACAGTCTCTAGGACAGAATAGGCACTAATTCAGCTGTGTACAATGTACAGAGAACGGGATCTTTTTTAGGTTGTGTGCATGGTTTTGTGTTTATACGCTTGTTCCTACAGCAAACATCGGAATACCTGTCTAGGTGTATTACTCGTCTGTTCTGACACCTCCGTTATGGTTTTACCTAATGTATCCTGGCTCTTTTTTGCCTTCTACAACATCTTTGTCAACTTCCACGCATACAATGTCAGAATTGGGCACTTCAAACATGGGCTCCAGCAACAGCTTTTCCTACAAGAAAATAGAGGGAAAAAGTATTTCTGTATGCCCTCTTCTCCATAACAATATGGCTAGCAAGTGATTTCCAGAGCGAGAGAGTTTTCTTGGGAGAACTCTGAATACCCACCGTTTTAGAAACAGACTTACTGTATCTATATAAGACACAGAACCAAGTGAGGTTTTGACTGGAAATTGCCACGATTAGGTCCATACGCACGAACGTAGGTAGCTTCATTTACTCAATATGAGACTTAATTTACTCACCATTATAGACCGAAGACCTCTTGCACCAGTTTTTCTGTCCAGGGCCAGTCTGGCTATAGCCTTCAATGCATCTTCAGTTACATTTAATTCGCACTACGTAGAGAAAAACAGTAAGTTCAGTTAACCATTTCATTTATAGCTCAACAGTGTGTTGAGTGCGACAGCGCAGGCGTTACTGAAAAGAACAAACAGCAGCGATTTACTTGTTACAGACCAGAACATTTAAGCTACACACGTAAAGCTTCAGCTACACTTTGGTTTTGACTAACGTTACCAGTATTGACTGTGTTCCTTTACCTACAACTACTGTAAGTACCTCTACAGTACATGAAGTGGCTCTTGATGGCTATTAGGCAAGGTTAACGTTCAAATAACATCCAGGACATGAAGAGCACCTCAACTACTTCCAGATTACTTGTCCCACAAGGACAGTTACTCAATCTACACCAGTTTTTAACAAGTTAGCTTGCTAACTACACTCCCCAGGGAGGGGAGGTGCACACATGGGGGGAAGAAGTGATTTCAATTGGTATTTCACATCACTTTAAGACTGTATTTATAAACAAGAATACTGAAGAGTCAAACAAAAATTCAAACCTTATCCATGCTGAAAAGTGCCTGGTATTGAGGAACCACAGCATTTCGTGGCTCAGTAAGGATCCGTACAAGGGTTTTCTCATCTAGGCTGTGCAGAGGAACCACAACGGGCAAACGTCCCACAAACTCGGGAATCATCCCAAACTCGATGAGATCTCTGGCTTCCACATGACGCAGCAAGCGATCCTTTTCTTCGATATCTTCGTGTGGATCGGACTCTCCACTTAAATTCGCAAGATCAGCTGCTGCTGCAGCCCTTCTGCCTTTTCCCATATTAGATGGCGTCCCAAATCCTAGATACTGCAAAACAAACACGTTACGCTTACAGAACTATAATAGTTGTTTCCTTTATGTAACTAAATCACATTCCATGTGCATAAAAAAAATCTGGAGGGACTGATTATGTCATTACATCTTAATTCAAGCTCAAGAAATTACTTCTAGTAAAATTAGACTCCTTGCACACAATCAATTTCTTACAACATTTAATTCCCTCAGTAAGGTATCAATACATCAGCAAGTTTTTCTTAAAATAAAAGAGGTTAGTAACGTGTCCTGATAAGTTTACAAATGCCAGTGACACTAAAAAGGGCTCTTCAGAAGTGAAGCAAATACATGCAAATATGCTCATATGAAAAGCTAAGGGAATTATCATAAACAGTAATTGGATTTCAGTCACTCCGCTGTTGCTAGAAACAGGGTGCACATTTTGCCAGAAAGCTGCAGCCAGAAGAACTCTGTCCCCAGACATCAACATACAAAATAGCGAACTGCATGACTAGGTGTTTTAAGATAATAATAGCTTTCAGCACCATTTGCTCAAACTATCCAAGTATCAACAGAAAAAGCTTTTTTCTACTGATATCCAAAGGTTTTCTCAGTTTCATACTAGGTATACTCCAACTGAAAGACATCCTGTTACCATTGCTAGAACCGTTTCACATATTCTGTTTTAAGAAACATAGGACACGACAGCAATTTAAAAAGTTTACCACTTAAGTATGAACAGCAAGTCCTCTACCAACAGCGTTCAACCTTTCCCCTCCCTATTTTTTTTCCTATTTGCATATGCTAAAAACGTCTCCGTGGAAGCAGAGACCATTACAAGCTACTTAAGCCTACTAACAGGCTTGTTCTTTCCTACCTTTCTTAGGCCTGACCTCAGGCTCCCAGATAACAGATGGAAAACCACTGCTCTACAAACAAACTTCGTGGGTTTACAAATATAGCAAGACCTTTAGGAGTCAGTACTGTGAACAGTAATTAAGATAATTTTTCAGTTCAAATACAGCCTGATGCACTCACTTTTTCATTTTTCCTCCTGCTGATAATTCTGTCAAGACCATTAAAAGCACCAGAAGCTACAAAGAGGATGTTTGTTGTGTCAACCTGCACCGTTTCTCCACGTAGTTTACGAGAATTCTTTTCTGGAACGTTTACTATTGTGCCTTCTAGTAATTTTAACAAGCCCTGAGGAGGAAAGAAGACATAAGCAATATAAAATTCCACTGTGTAGCAGCATCTAAGATGACACACCATACTGTGCTTACTTTCACAGATGTACTTACATTTTTTGCTCCCTTATGCCTTTATAGTAACAGTAAGTGTCTAAAGAAATCAGTTTTCCATACGAGACAATCCCACTCAAGGACACACAAAAATCTTCCTTTAATGTGCCTCCCATGCACATTATGAGCTGCACTTAGTAATGAGCTGCTTTAAGAGTTTTGTTAAAATGGAAACTTTATCTATTCTTGCCTACGTTACGCAACTTGCTATCTGAAAGATGTTTTTCAATTAAAGCGTCTCTATGAAGCAGTCTTGAGCTGCTTTTGAGATTGTTTTTGGGGGGGAATGAAGAAAGTGAAGAGGAAAGATGAGGGTTTCAAAGGTTAATAATTAAGGAACTGAAGAACTGTGACTCCATACGCTCCCGTGCTATTTGACGTACGATAGGATGATACGTAGACTCGATGGGCTGTTTGCTTACGAAGCAAAATCACTCCATGGAAGTACTTACTTGTTGAACACCTTCTCCTCCGACATCCCGTAACTGATGAATACCAGGAACGCTGCCAATCTTATCTACTTCATCCAGAAAAACAATTCCTGCAGTTACAGAAAATGGATGTAAGGAAGACTCCACTTTTTAAGAGAAGCAAGACCTTACACACAGGGAAGAATATAATTTAAGACAACAGCAGTCTGTTCTCCTTTCATTCTGTAGATTGCAAAAACGTACGCAATCTTGTCCAACTATGGACAAGAACAAAAACTACAAGATCTGCTTGGAGCTCTTTCCAGGTTTATTATTTCTGATTTAAAGTGTTAACATTCAGGTACATGCGACAGGAGTACAAATTACAGAAATACCGGTGGTCTCAAAGTTCAGAGCACTTAGGCAAGACTAACACGGCCTATGAGTGAACTTCGGGAAACATACTGTGAAAGTTTACCTTGCTGAGCTTTTTCTACATTGTAGTTGGCATCTTGCAGGAGTTTCGCAATGACAGATTCAATGTCTTCACCAACATAGCCAGCTTGGGTCAAGGTCGTACAATCGCAGATAGCAAAAGGTACATCTAGGCATTTAGCGAGAGTCTGAGCCAGCAAGGTTTTACCTGATAAAATAAAAACTGTATAACTACCATACATTTCTCTAGAGCACACAACCCCAAATATTTACCATAGGATCATCGTTACTGTTATTAGACATGTTGAATGATGCCAGCATGTTCATATATTCATGCAAGAGTATTTTCCAAGGGAGCTAGTTTTCATAAACAGTGTTTTTTACATTGGCAAGCTGTATTTCTGAATCAGACTAATAGTACACATTTGAGGCAGCTTGAAACCCATACAGTATCACAAATAAAATGTCACACAATATAAAAAACAGAATACGTGTACTTGCATAGATTAAAGATTAAATAAATCAGTAGTCCTTTGCAGACACTCAGGGTGCAGTGCAAAGTCCAATGGCTCCTGCTTTGAAGTTGGGGAGAAACAGAATTAAAACATTATTTAGTGAACGTTCTCCCAAATAGTCTGCAAAATGCTACCACTTCAGCACAAACACTCCTGCTTCTTATGAACATACAAATATAATTTCTCTTTTAACCCCCCTGCAACTGCTCTGCCCCAGAGGTGAAACAACACTAACTGCAGCGTCTCAGCTTGCCATCTAAAGCAGAGATCCTTTAAATGTATTTTATTTCAGCTTAGTGAAAGTTGCATCTTTTAATCAGTCAGTAAATATAGGCATTAAAAAAAAGCAAACCACGTGACTAGACCTCCTTCCTTTCCAAGGCCATTTGGCTCAGCTTGTTACCATGGCATGAAGCACAAAAACCCCAGTTTGGAATTCACAGTTTAGCTTTTGATACACCAAATGGGAATAATCACAAAAGAGGAAAAACACTCATTAACAATCAATTCTAAGCAAAATCTGACACCTATAAAAACATGCAGCTGTATACCTGATCCAGTTGGTCCAAGCAGCAAAATATTACTTTTTTCAAGTTTTATATCATCGTTGGGTGAATCTAGTACTTCTCCTCCCCGTTTTTCCTGAGGTATCTGCTGGTTCATTTGTTGCTGCATCGAAGCGCCTAAAGCATTACCGTGTGGACTGATTCCAGCAATCTGCAGCAGTTCTGAAGAGAACAAGAACAGTACTGTTTGAGCACTGATAAGGTCTGTCGTTACCTTAAATATGCAAGAAAAGCTTGGTTCTTCTGTTTTGTTCTGCAAACCTATAATTCTATCTGTACGGAAGTTTACAGATAGGATTGCAACAGAAATATGGCACAATTATTACAAAAAACATGAGTTCCAAGCGTATTTTTGCACATGTTTGCATATATGAAAAGAATTTCCAGTGGTACAGTGGATTATCTAAAAATATTCCTCTACATTAAAAACCAAGAGAAATTTTCAGTCCTTATAAGTTAACTCATTTTAACTGTAATTTTTAATATTTTTTTATTTTAACACATGAGAAGAAATAAACCCAAACTGTTGATCTGTGTGACAAAAAAGTACGAGAACTGGTATACTGTAACAATTACAAAAGCAATGCACAGGTTTGCTCTCAAGACTTAAAGACGTGTCTTAGTTCAGTCGTTACAGGTTTTGCCTCTACACGTGGATATGGAGATTGAGCTGGATTTTCTTTTTCCAGAGCACTAGTTTTAATTGGCTTGCAGGATGGAATTTTGAAGATTAAGAAAATTGGTTTGAAGAGGTGTAACTGGGATTACACATTGATCTACGCTAGACTAAGGAAGAAGTTCAATAGCCAGTGTGAGCTCCAGTGGACTGAAAATAAACATATCTGACATCACCCGCACCAAAAAAAAAAAAAAAAAGGCATTCTGAGGGTCAAGGTGACAGTGCCTTTTAAGAGTACAAATACCCTGCAGAAAACAGTTGCATAACTTCCTTTATCATCTACCTCACAACATATTCTGTATGGTATTACTAATATAATCACAGCTCAGATTTAAGTAAAAAAAAAAAGTTCAATTTCACTTGGTCTATTGAGAATAATTCTAAGGACAGATAATTATTTAACCAACTTCATAAGAAGGTTTTTTTTACAATTTACCTGCTTTCCACCTAGAACTAGATAAAGAATCAAATCCTAGTCACCTCTGTTACAAACACGCTCAACGCCATCAATTAAATTTACTTGCAGAAGAAAAGCAAACAGGATTTTACCCAGCATTTCAAACTAGCGGTTACTAAAGACTATTCTACATTAACATCAAAAGAGTAGATATTGCAGAGGAGGACATGAGGAGAGAGTTCACTTACTTGTAAATCTGTACTCATCCTCCCGTCTTCTGATTTCTAATTCTAAGAGAGAGGATGAAAACGGTAATAAAAAGTAAGTTTACAAAAGCTAATAAATTCTCCACCTCTTGCCCTCTTCTGAATACATCTCATCACTGTGTATGAATGTATTTCTAACAAGAAATTCCCACATGAATTAGTTTTTCTGCTGTCAAAACTAACCCAAACCCCAACTTGCATGCTTTTAAAATGACAGCAAGCTTTCTGCTACTTAAAACAGTAACAATCTATTACCTCTGACTAGATTTTAATTTTAAAACCACTTATAGAAGGGGAAAAAATGCAATTACATAATTTTGTTTTGAAAAGGCTTCCTTAAACTCTCACATTTATATCCGAGTGTTACAATGCAAGATTGCACATATTTCAAAGTACTATCCGTTACAACCATTCACTGCTAGTCCCTCGGGGCACGCACCATTTTATCTTCCTGTGGAGGGCCAGGAACTTCCCGGCGCCAGGTACACAACTGCTCTCCTACCATTACCAGGACAGTGCTACTAATGTTTCCCCCTCAGTTAAAATACTTCTTTACGTAAATTCAAAAAAACAAAGAAGATTTCTGTTTGCTTAGCATACTATTTTTTACAAGACAGAACAAAACACCTTAAAAAAAAAAAAAAAATCAAGGTACACTTTGAATCAGAGACGGTAACTTAATCCTACTTCTAAAAATAAATTAGATCAACATAGCTACACACTTACTCAGTAGCAAAAGTACTGCCAAGAGTAACTCCATCTAGACCTGCTCGCTATGGAACAATACTATGGTGACCAGCAGATGCTGCCAACAGCAGCAAGCGAGGTGAGAAAGCTAGCTGTTCATCAAACTCCCTATGCAAAATATTCTCTTCAGGATCTGCATTGCTTCTTGCAGATTAAGCAGCAGATTTACCGTTAAGCAGTAAATGAGATCAGAAAGAAAAGTTTAGGAGGCTCACTTTATCAAGTTAAAGGAAAATACCTAGTAACACGCATCAGTAAAAAAATGCTATACCGTGTAATACGGTCAGCAATACTCATGGCATCATAAACCTTCTGGATTACTATTTAAATAAATCACAGAAGCTCACATACAGTGAAAATTAAATTTAATACAAATTCTTTTAGATCATTTCAATTACAGAACATCTGGAGTCAAGGTAAAGCCTCTCTCAGGTTTCTCTAAGTTAGGGTCTTGAAACACTAAGTTTTATTTGACCAGAAAAACGCCAAACATCATACGAACCTCTTGGTGTTAAAGAAGTCTGCTTTTCAACTTCTGCTTGCTGTCTCAGGTTAGCTGGGATATTATTGTAGATTCTCTTGTAATGGTTGTACACAGCAACTGAAAGCACCTTCTTGGCAAAACACTGACCAACAACGTATTTGTCGAGGTAGTTATAAATCTGAAAAATAACTCAATCTTAGTAACACTTCGAAATCACCTTGCAGCAAAAAAAGAAAAAATAGTATATTGTGCCACAGATGGACTTTGGTCTAAACCAACCATTACAGAACTGAGAAATAGAAACCCAACATCTAAAATACAAAATATATTCCTGTTGATAAGTTTACTTAAAAACACAGGGCTTACACAACCATATTCTATCTGTCAGTTCTCCCCTACTAACATGTGAATCCCTTGTCATTTGAACCCAAATCTGTAAGAGGAACAGGAATTTCAAGAATATTTAATATCTTACAAGAGGTCTATCCAGGAGCCACGTGCAGCTTCAGAAACCGTTACAGTCCACTGAGAAACACAATAAGCTCCCTCGCTATTCAGGAGAGGGAGGCCAAATGACTTAGGATGGGTCACCGCCAAAAGCTAATCAGCCACGGTTCTCACCCAGAAAGAGGCCAAATAGAAGGTTCTGCAGCTACACAAAGCAGCTGCTAACTTTAGGGTGCAGAATATAAGGCCACAGCAGGAAATAAAGGATACTACGGTCGGTGAGGGTTGAGGTTAGCCTCAGGGTCACAAGGAGAAAATGAAGGTACTGGACTTAAGTCACAAGACAAAGGCGGAGGAAAACAAGCCCAAGTACTTTTATTGAATCTACTTGTTCCCTTTATCAGCGCTCTGCTGGGTCACGTAGCTCTCAAAGGTTTAATCTTGAGCTAATCGTCTTTGTTGTTTGTTGCTCTGTCACAGTAGACCGTTACGCACCTGACGCAGATTAAGAAGCAAAGCACCTCACCACGCTGCAATACAAGGAAACATCGGGGTGAAATTAAGAACCATACCTTTTTCGGTGGAGGTGGCGGCTTCTGCTGGAATGCCAATTTCACAGCTTCTGCTGCTGACTCGGGCTCTTTAATGATGCTCTTTTTTGTGTCTGCCTCTGACAGTACAACAAAAAAATGGTGACACTTTTCACACTTCACAAAACGGGTGGAAGCTACAGAAAAAGTAAAACAAAACGTAAGAGGAATTGCTTAGACAGCATTCATCCAACTGCCTGAGTTTGTCATACACAGGACAAGCACCTGTAAGACAGCACAGCCACCTCTGCATTTACACACTGCTTCCCCTTCGATCACCTTAGAAGCTTGAAAAGCAATTGTTGGACTATGAAATTTGACTCAGAGGGAACGCAAATTGCCCAAAAAGTCACAATGCAGGGCAGCAACCAAACAAGGGACTAAAAAGCAAAAATCTCTTTTGTATTTATTCAGTAGCACTACACTTGGAAGAGGAAACTTTGCATCTCAGAGCGATGCAAAATTAACGAGGGCTTCTAACTATGCAGGAATTGTTCCTAACTCTCAAACTAGCAGGCAAAAAAAAAAAATGTGGTTAGGCACACACTAAAGCGCGGGGAAGCAATCTACAATATCGACGACAGCATGCAGCAGGTTCAGGAAGGGACAGCTGTGGCGGCACCCGGTCTCTGCATCCCTCTGGCTGTAGAACACGCTCAAGTCACCCAGGCCCCGACACGGAGCACAGTGGGGTCACACAAAGGGCTCACCCCAACAAGAGGCAGCTCTGGTATGCAGCAGATGATCAGGACTTCGATGTTTTGCAAGATTTTTTGCTTATTTATTTTAACTGTCAAGAGTAGAACAAGTTTCTTTCAAATTCCAAAAGCCAAACCCTCCTACCACTGACTTCGTGAACTATGTCTCAAGAAATCATGTTACTGCAAAGATTGGTTTCAAAAGCCTGCAAACTACAACTTGCACTACTTTTCCTTTGGAAAAGCAAAGTTGAAGTAATCAAAAATAGACAGTAGAGAAGAATAAATTTGTAATTCAAAACAGATCTTTTCTGACCTATTACTATGCTATTAAATGCAGGTCATGTGCAATAGGACTGATTTAAAGTAAATATATTAGTAAATGTATTAAATTAAAAGCAAAGTAAATGTAGCAAAACCACCACATGAAAAACTTCAATGTCAAAGCTTCTGAAATCGTAACAAGTTTTTTGAAAATGGCTTGAACACTGTAGTACCAGCTGATTTTAATAACAGCCTCTAGCAAGAAACAAGCTGCTTATTTATAACTTGTTGTTGCCTCTCGTAGAGCTGGCATCAGCAAAAGAGGAGTCGGTGGGGTTTTTTTAATATTAAACACACCTTACAACTGGATAAGTAAGACCAGCAGATTATTTTAAGAATGTAGCACATAGCACTGTGACCATCACAGCTTCATTAACTCTACTCCCATGAAAATTTGTATAACACCTGGAAAGTTCTCCTGGCAACAGTCCAAATGACTGTTACCTGCCTCATGGCAACGCGATGGAGAACCACTTGCATGCACCCACCCCTCTTACATAACTATTATTTAGCAACAACATTGTAGGGAAAATATTGATATTCTTAATGACTCTAGTGCCCTGAGGCTGTTTGTTCTTCTCTATGCAATGCTAACAGTCAGCTTTATTAGGATGGAATAGCCACAAGAATACTTGCCCCCTTTATAGATCCACAGGAATGGTTAAAAAAATAGAAAATAAAGAGCAGGCTATAAGAATACTATTGTGCATCTTTAAAATACCATTCATAAAAAAAATTATTGTGCAGAACACTCTTTTATCAATTACTCAAGCAGCACAGAGGCAGGTTATTAGAGATCTTCCTAATTTTCAGCAAGACCAATAGAGTCCATGGTTACAGAGAAACTTTGATGTATGGGATGCCCTGGGGAGGAGACTCGGTTACCAAAACACAGCTGTGAAACCAGCCAGTTTCTATCATCTACACAGCAATCTGGAAAAAAAAGTATCAACGTGAGTTTTAACAGAACAAAAAAAATTGAGAAGTTTGCTCTGAAATGCAAGGAAACCAAGTTTAAGTACTGCTATCTCCCTAAAACTGAGCATTCAAAACTGCAAGCAACTTTGCTATTTTTAAGTACTGGCATGTTTTTATGTGTTCTTTCAGCAAACACGTAACAGCATAGCACAGAGCCTTCATGTCAAATTACCTCACTGTCATGAAGACATCCGCAAATATTTACAGTGTGGTAAAATGCAAGTCAAGTGTTTTTGATTCAGGCAACGTTACCACAGAGGCTGCATTTGCAAAGAGATTTCTAACGTCCATATGAGCTGACCGTGCCAAAGAGAAACGCCGGGTTTTTACAATACATACAGGAAGCCAAAACAATTGGAGGATTGATCTTAAACACACTTGTAGGGTTGAGATAATGGGCTATTATTAAACTGCTGTAAGGTAAAAAGACATCAGAAAAGAGAGCAGGGAAGCTTCTTGGCTATTAAGTACAGTAGCAGGGAAGTCTTGCTTTGGAGGATGGGAGCCAACGTGATGGCATCAGGTAGAGGCAGTAAAAGCAGGGCCCAGTTAAGGCTTCTTATGTCAATCACCTTTAAAGCTACTGGATTTCCCTCTACATCCGAGGCTCGCATCTTATTTCACCGATCATAAAACTCTCCTTAGAGTCTCACAACCCAAACCAATACAGGAACTGCTGAGAAAGTGTGTCAAAGCAAAATTCCTTCTGGTTTGCATCATATTCTTCTTTAATTGTTAATTACTGGAAAACCATTGCCAAGCAAATCCTTGTACAAGATTTGCAGACACAAAGCGATGCCCCATTAAAAACAAACTCCTCTGAACAACCAGTCTGTCACACTATCACTCAATGGCAATTAATTTACTAATAAATGTGGCTTTTATTCAGTATTTTGTTTCCCTACTTCTCTCAAAATGACTGAAAAACCTAATATTTAAAAACTGAAACAAATACTAACTGCATATTTTCCTTTTGCTTTAGACATTTACGTAAGGCTCTGCAGTTCGGTAATTCAAACCGGAATTGAGCAAATTCATCATTTTTCCTGACTAAGCAACATCAAAGGCTTATCTGAAAAATCAAGTTACAGCATGTTTAATACAATCTGCAACCCATTCATTTTGGGCAGAACAGGACAGATTTTTTTTCTAATTAGTTTTTGTTTTCTTTTTTACAATTTTTTTAAAGATAATCGGAACTTAGCTCTTCCATTTTCCAGCCACTTTATATTCTACAGCTTGGCCAGGAAGCAGTGTGCTCAAATTAACAGACTAAACCAGAAGGACATAGGTCCAGAGAAAACTTGACCATGACTCACAGGAATTTCTGAGAAAATAGAGCAATTACAATCTTAGGTGTAATTTTAAGTTACCAATTAATAAAAAACTGATGACTGCTGTTCTCAAGATGAACAAAAAAAGTCCGCTCTACTCCGTTACCTGGTGTCACTGTGCTTAGTTTGAACTAGTAACAGACTTCATTTAAAGGCTGTAAAATCCTAAAGCCTCAGAGTAGAACATGCAAGGATGAGAAAAGTAAATATATTCAATTATTCACAAGCAGACTTCCTTATATTTTGCCTTTCAAGCTTCTGACGAATTTGACCAGCTGCAACACTGTTTTTCACAAGTACAAAGCGGGTTTCCAGTCCCAGGCTGTTTAGAGCATCTGCGCAATCCTGATGCCACGATACAAGCGCGGTATCACTACTTGTGAGGTTGAGACAGACCAGACATTTTCTCCCGTCACGTTAGTATGAACAAGCCCTCTTCCCAAGAAAGTTTTCAAACACGCTTAAAGATTCCTAGCGACACTGACAATATGTTAAACCACATCTCTGCTTTCCAGGAACACACAGTGACTGTTCTCGGGGGCAACGCTTGAATGGTATTTCCAGATAAAAGCACAAACTCCAGAAACAAGGGGAGCAAACACACCAGTGAACTGAGTTTCAAAATGTCTCTATCTACTCATGAATCATCTGATAAGAAGGTAAACAAGGTTAAAAATCCTTCCACTGTTTTCAACCACACCTAGTGCAGGAAGAGGCCAACATGTTGACCACCATGCAGGACTGTGTTTCTAGTTCCATCAACTAGTGCCAGATTTTTCAGAAAACCTTGTTGCCTATAGTCTCAAACAAAAAAAGGCTTCTTATTTCTGGGAAAAAAAAACAGTAGCTGAGGATTGATGCTTTTATCTAACATAAATAAATACACTGTTACTATAGAATTGTCTTGTGATTCATGATGTTTGATCATTTTTATTAAATAGTATTTTATACGTGCAGCAGCAAATAATAGCACATCCGCTCATTATTTTCACCAACTGTGATATTAACAACTGTTGAACAAGTTTATGCTGACCTTGTCTTAAGCTTCTTAGCGCACAAGTCTGATTATGACTTGATACTTCCTCCTTGAGCCCCACCAACTGACAATGGGTATTTGCTTTCTGACAACTATTTTCTAGGCTGGTCTAATTAGCACTGAAATAAGGAGAAATGTCTTCAAGTCTGACAGAACCTAAGGCATAAATGGCATTAATTTGGACTGTAATTCCAAAAAAAGAAAGGTTGCTATCGCTGCTGGACACCAGGCATCTGATACATTTTGAATTTTCTATTTGGACTTTCCTGCCTGCTATGTGGAATGTATTACGGACACAGAAGACCATTCTGGTAAGCCATCTGTCATATACTAATTCCTCTGCTGGATAAGCACTTTGGTTATAGTACATGCAGAATTAAAAGTTCTATTATTTAGTAAACAAAGGACAGACATTACAAACATACATATACGTAAGTGTGTGTGTATATATATATTTGGGACAGAAAGAACTAGCAGTAGTTAAAAGCGGCATTCTTCAGGTGAGCATCTCTTTCACCGCATAAAATGCAACGAGCTATTTTAAAACTGCACATTCACAGTTGCGGCCCAAATTCCACTACCATATTCTGCTCCACCACACATCACGGGAAATTACACAAATATATCCAGACACAATACATGCTTACACCAACATGGCCAAACTAAGCATAACGAGTTTTTTTTACACTGTATAATTACTTGAAGTTCTAGGCAGACAAACTTGCCTATCAGGACTACATTACATCATAAATATAATCACATCTGTGGCTACGCATAAAAGAAAGTATTCATTAAAACTTACACACAAAGGTCTCCACGTGCGTGCACAAGTCACCACACTTCGGGCAGCGCAGCTGGTTCCCTCCTTTCCCAGAGCTTCCAGAGGTTGATTTCTTACCACCCCCCTCACCGACAGACTTCTAAAAAAGATTTCCAGACAATTAGCCCCAAACAACACAGGCTGTTATGTTCGGCATTTAGCAGTGTGTTTACGGAATCCAGTAATGTGAATATTGCAATAGCTGAACGACAAAACAACTATTGTCGGGATTTTCTAAAGGCTTTGAAAACTTAGAGCAACACAATATAAACATTTTGAAGTGCACACACATCTGCATTTCCCAGGTCTGCCATTTTCGGATGCCCAGGGAAGAAGCATCCCGTATCTACATTAGACCTGCTTGACTGGGACTAGGACAATAACAAGCTAAACTGTCAAGAATGTTTTAATAGTATATTTCAACATAATTTATTCCAACCCCAGAGAAGAAAACGAATCATACTTATAGAGAGAGTAATTTCATTATCGCAACTGTGTTGGTTCTAAGGGTTTCTGAAGCCACAACTCTTCTCACGTGCTTGGCAGATGTAGCTATGCTGGCAGATGGCTGTAGGGTAGATATGGCCTATAAAACAAGCATCTCAGAAATTGCTTGGAAATATTTTATTTTTTTACTTCTAAGGCAGAGTTCCTTGGCAGAGACCTACTTGTCTTTCTCTTTGTTACACCGTTTAGTGGTGTTCAAGGTCAACATTTTTTTAAATCTATATCCGTTCTATGTCTTCATACTTTGATTAATAATAATAAAAGCTATTATATTTTAGGAAACAGCAAAGATCTCTCTTCCCTTTTCTGAGACAGTTCCCCATTTTTTTTAAACCTTGCTTGCGCACTCATTTCTCCTCACAACCCTTCACAAGAAAAAGAGACCATTAAAAATTTTTATCTTCCTTCTTTATTGTTTAAAAAAATTTTAATCTGAACCTTCGGAACACACCTGTGTCATCTGGACAGTTCCTCAGATGTCACAACACGCCATACTAAGGTAAAGTTATTGCCTGTGAACTCTCAAAATCTTATTTGCTGACTAAAGAGCAGTTTTATTCTCAGGTAATCATTTATCTGAAGAAGCTGTTTATTAACTATAATTACGGAGAAAGACTAGGATAAAAATAGATTACCTTTTACTAACAAGAATAAAGTTAGCCTCCTCCCAAACTTGTCCTGCTTAACACAACTACCAAGTCAGTGCTGAAAACACAAGCCTTTTAAGAAGTACTTACTTTAAAAAGCCTACTCAGGAGTAGCAGCCTTTTGAAGGAGAGTAGTTCCGATTACTACTCTTTCCTGAGATCCTGAAACCTGCTGTGGATTTATAACATTCTACAAAGTTTTCAAGTGACCCTTTACACTAGGCCAAAAGATTTATTAAACTGGGAAAAGCATTATGGGATGTTTATAAGGTTTGTCTGCTAACAAACTCACAATACAATTTATTTTTTCTTCACTGCCAGCTGTAGCAATTTGAAGGATCAGAAATGTCAAGAGTTAGCAAAAATTTCAAGAAGATTCTAATTTTAAGTAAGGAAAAAAAGTCTACTAAAAACATCCAAGAAACATTTTATATGAACTATTGAAAAACCTAATGCATGGAGATTACCTTGCTTCCATCTCCAGAACCATCCTTGCTTGCACCATCCTTCGAAGCAAAATAAGCTGGTGTTTCCGAAAAGTTTCTAAGAGGAATCCGTCTTAGGGAACAAGTTTCAAAAGTCCCAAGTTTTCCTAAAACAGGGATGCGTGTACGACCACAAGTAATACCTGAAAACATGAAAATAAAAAAAATTAATTTCATGAACCATTACACTGTTGGGAAAATTTTGCTGATACTACAGTCGGATAACAGAGCCACCCCATCAGCATCTGACTGCAACGCATTTTGGTTGCCACTACATGCTGAACGCACACAACTTCAATATACTGTTTCATATCTTCATCCAACTCTTTAGGGACATCACTAAAAAACCAAACCAGTGTTTTTCATATGTGTCATCTGTTGAAAACGCTGTATTTATTTATACATTAAGTAGCCAAATTCTGGATGTCAATTAAAAATACTCTAGTCTAATTCTGATGCCAAACCCCAGAACTGATTTACACTAAATGGAGCTCAAAGGTTTCAGCAACAGAACTCAACTCCGAACATCCAAATTTCAGTTACCCAAAATAAATTCTTTTCACCACCTTAACGTTCATCTCATTCAAAGCTGCCTAGATTGTTCAAAATTGCCCCAAAAGTAATTTCATGTCCTCTAACGTCAGACAATTGAGAGTCCCATTATGTCATGACATAAGGAACGTCCCAGTTATGAAAATGATCCTCAGAACGATAATTACAATCAACATCCAGCACTTATTGTGAAATAATTCAACCCCTGAAGTAAGAGAGACACCTTTGAAGTGTCTCCTTATTACGCAAAAATTGCCAAAGATGTGTCTCGGACTCATGGACCACACACGTCTGGATCTGGCTTTCGTTCGGGAACTCTACTGAAAACTAGTTTCCAGGAATTCGAGGTAACACTTGACAAAAAAAAAAAGTTGTTCCGAGGAAAATTAAAAGGTTGTGTTATATTTGGCACCTGCCGGCAGACAGGCACAAATAAATTCAGCATAATGTTAACTTTGTTGAAATACCTTATTGCCAATATGAAGAAAAAACTCCTTGAGAAACAAAACAGCCTCTTCCTCCTCTTGCAACAGCGGGTAGGATTACAGTTCATGACTAGGTACAACATGAATCAACCTATGTCGTGCTTGTGATTTCAACATCCCTCAACACAGAGAAGAGCCTGAATCCATATCCCATCTCTCTCATTTAAAGTGGTGGATTTCTCACTTGCTCTGTTTTTGATAAGAATTCTGTGACTTACTGACAGAAGAGCTACATAGCAACAATGACAATTAAAAACCTGCAGATAATACACGGTTTTACTGTAGGAAAGATGAGAGAATCCTATAGAAAACTCAAAAACCTCTCCTAAAAAAAGAATAAAACCAGTAAGAATGGCAAGAGGAGTACAGTTCATTTGCTCTGAAAGAGGGAATAATCACAACTAAGACCTGGAATCATACTTGAAAGAGGACACTTAAGAAAATTCACCTTGCTACTATAATGGGAAAATAAAAGAGAAAAGCGTTACGGATGAGCCTAAATATACCAGGAAAACTCTCACAGTGTTCTGCGAAGTCACAACCAAGAACATAGCATCACATGAGACGTGAAGTTACTGTATTCAGACATAGGCTGCTTAGGATTCCTGAACTTGAAGATGATTTGCAGGTTTTTTTAACATAACTAAAAATGTAATCATTTAAAAATCTGTAATAGTGTTAACTTCGGTCTGTAAACACGAGGGAGGAATAATGATAAATGTGCTTTCCAATTTTAAATTCCTGAGTGCCACTGCCACACAGCAAGACACTTGAGATTACATAGGATAAACTATGAAAATACCATAACAAACTTAAAAATACCAGCTCACTCTCACAAGCAGTTGCGTCATTTCAACTGAATCTGTACAGAGAACTCCAAAGACTACGTGCACGAAGTGCACTTGTAAGTAGCGAATAAGCTGTGGCGAGCACTTAAAATGCAATAGTTGTTCTGCTTTAACTCCCTGTCTCGGGGGCTTATTCCTCATAAATGGTTCCTTTACTGAGATTTGTTTTACCACTTTTAAAAGGAACCGAGACAGGAACCCTCAGAAAAATAAACAAACCAACCACCTCACCTCCCCTGACCAAAACCCAGCGTCACACAACTCTCCTGCAACACAGGGAGATTCGGCCTCTGGAGAAAGGACGAAGCACTAATGCAAAACATTTTACCACGTGCAGCGCTTAAGATCACCAATTTTAATTCGGAACGCCCCTACGACACAGAAAACTCACTGAAAACTGTATTGGATGAACTATAAAACTAAATACAGCGTCAAGTACTGAGCGGTAAGTGCCGCATTACCGACTGCGCCCATCTATTGATCAGAAACGCTGCAGCTGTAGGGCTTCACCCCCAGCGTTTGACGGGACGCTGGCAGCGGATCCAGGCCAGCCAGCAGCACTACACCCACGCTGTAACGCTTTTGTTGCTGTTAAATTCACTCTCGCAAAAGTCTTAGCCGGCCAGCGTTTTGGGAACAGCACTAAACTCAGCCTGCCACACGTGCTGAGTAACTCTAAAGGGTGTAGACAGGCTAAACCAGGAAAAAAAAAAAAAAAAAATCATATTACTGCTATATCAGCTTGCGGCTGAACACAAAAAGCCTTGTCCCTGCACTTATCATGAGTCCGAGTGGTATTTTTTGACAAAATATCATTGTACAACTAAAGAACGAAGCAGTAAGAAAGTTATCGCAACTACTTTCTTGCACAAATAAGCCCAGAAGCAAATTTCGAGAAGAAATCAACATTCCAGCCCAACGCCTGGCAACTTCTACCGAGTGATCCAGATCCTGATAAATGTTCAGATACGCAACAGCTGGCTAGCACAGCAGTGCTCGCTCACACACACATCTGGCAGTCACGGCCTGGGCGGTTTTTTGAAACAGTAAATTTAAAGGACACGTACCTACCTAACCTAAGAATGCTGGCAGCAGCAATGGCATCCATCCAGGGCGTTCAGGTTAGTGTGTTAAGAAATAATGGGAGGCTCCTTTACACCTTTAATTGATACTTGAGGAAGGACATACTGGCTTTTGGGCCAAGCTTCAAGTATCTTGGAAGAATCTATTGCCCAAGGAAATGACAGGGAGACTGTGACAGAAGAGAAGTCTCCTCTCTGTCTGCCCCACACAACACCCAATTGACTCGACCGATCCATCCACTCTGAATACTCTCAAGTTTGTACCAACCAGCAACAGCAAACAAAGTATCTGGCATAAGACAGTCTGTTGCAACAACAAAAAATGTACCAAAGAAAGATTTTTTTTTTTTTAAGAACTTTCATGGACAGCTGATGCATAAATAACCATCTTGGTCTATGTTTTAGTCTATTTTGTTCTTTGACACATCTCTTTTAAATCTGAGTTCTGACAGAAAAAAAAATGCTGTTACTTATTTTAAGAAAATAGTAATAATTCTGAAGTTAATTCAGAACATTACCTGTTTTAAGTTTTATTGTTTCAGTGGGTTTACATGAGGCCAGACAGGCTGGAGTTGAAAGTACTGGTTTAAGCCTTTCAGCACAGGTGATGTCAGAGATGTTAACTCATTGCAGTTGACTTTACTCACCTCTTGAAGGCAATAAATCATCTCAGCCTTGTCAGGCTACTGCTGAGGGTATAATCATTCCAAACCTTGTTGCAAATGTGGCAGCAGCAGAGATTTTCAGCACAATTTGGGGGTGGTCTGCCTTTCACCAAAAGCAGCACATGGTATGTCCGCTCTCACTACCCCAAGAACACCACGAAAAGGACAAAAGCAGTAAGAAAGTAACAGCCTCCCTCTGCTTCAACTTCCAGTAAGTGCTTTGCACAGCTTCGCCCTTCCACCAGCTTGGAAATAATTACTTTTTGCTAACTGAGCCCGAGTCTTCTTGAGAAATGTTTCAAGCTTAGGCAGTAAAAAAGACAGGCTTTTAGTCAGTCAGCTAATTAAGCTCATTTACTAGCACTGCAGGGTAACACACACCGGCCAACTGCTGCTGAAAATCACTCCCATTGAAACAAACTCCATTCTCGCATTACATTTCCCAAAAGATATCCCAGTGCGGGCTCCTTTTCCAGAACTTCGCACCATGTAACGCCGCCCTTAACCCTGACACGCTGCCGGCCGCCCCCTCACACCACCCGCAGTCACACCAGCGAAACATTAATAGGGAAAAACCCCGAACGGGCCGAAGCAGCCACCCGTCGCCTGACCGGAGCCCTTATCGCAGCGCTGCAGCGCGGAACTGCCCAGGCCGGCTGCCGCGGGGCCGCGGGCGGGCTCGCCTCCCTGCCCCAGGGACCGCCTCCGGAGCGCGGCCGCTCCCCGCTGACACCGCTCCGGCGGTCACCCGCCGGGCCCCGCTCCCCAGAGCCCCCGGCGGCGGCGGGCTGGAGGGGCGCGGAGCGGTGACAGCCGTGCGGCGGGGAACGGGGCTCCCCCTCAGGGCAGCGGCGGGGAGCGGAAGGGGCCGCCGCGCTCAGGCCCCGGGACGCAGGGCCCAGCCCCGCCGGGGGCCGCGGCGAGGGGAGAGCGGCGGTTACCTCTCCGCGCGGAGGGCAGCGTAGAGCCCAGGAGGCGGGCGGCGGCGGCGCAGCTGTGGCAGGCGGACATGGTGCGGCCGCGGGCCCGGCCCGCTCCCCCCGCCGCCGACTAGGCCTCGCTGGCGGCGGTGCTGCGCGCCCCACCCGCGCCGTAAACACCCCCCTCCCCCGCCCGGCGCCGCCTCAGTGACGCCAGCGCGCTGCCGCGCGCCCGCCCGGCGTCCCCGCGCACACGTCGCGGACTACCGCTCCCAGCGGGCAGAGCGCGGGGCGCCTCGCCCGCCACGCTCCCGGCGGCCGCGCGGGGCCTCATGGGAGATGTAGTCGTGGAAGTGAGCGGACCTCTGCTGCCTCGCCGCATTGCATCATAGGAAATGTAGTCCGGGCGGCGGCGGCCCCTCAGAGACCCCATCACTCTCCGCTCTACACAGGTATTTCAGGCGATTCCTGCCTTGTAATTCTGCTTCCTAAGTACAACGAGAGGAAAAATGTTTCCCTTGGATCCCAAAAATAATTCTTTAAAAAGCCTTTTGTGAAAAATCAAACTGAAACAGCAGCTGAAAACTTGAAGCAAAACAAAGCAACTTTGGGAGATGGAAATGATGCCTCGTCTCAGGGGTGATCTTCAGCCACGGAACAACGTTATGCATGAATATATATATTATCTAACCAAACGCATCCTGTAGACGTATCTCACAGAGAACGCACCTACAAGTGACAGGTATCACTATCGGTCTGCTTCTTTCAGCTCACCTCCAACTCCTGTTTGTCACGTCCCAATTAAACGAAGCTAATTGATCCCAGCCGGTCTTCAGAGGAGTGACTCAGAGGCAGGAACGCGTCACCTGTTGCTCTCCTCAATCGCCCTGAGCTGCCCTGCAGCCAAGGCCGTTAGCCCACGCTAACAGCGGGTAACACACCCCACGCTGCTGGGCTGCGTGCTGCAGGAATATTGAATGGCGTTTTCAGCTTCTGCAAAACTCTGGATGGATTTTAACCCTTTGTCGTGGTTTAACCCCAAATTGTAACCAAATACCACAGAGCCGCTCGCTCATTCCCCCCCTCCCCGCTGGGGTGGGGAGGAGAATCGGAGAGAAAGGAAAACTCATGGGTTGAGATAAAAACAGTTCATGAGGACAGCAAAGGAAAAATGTAACAATATATTAATAATTATAATAATATATATAAGGATAATAGAATATCTAAAACAAACAATACACAATTTTTCACCACCCGATGACCGATACAGCCTGTCCCGAGCGGCAGGCAGGGAGCAGGGGTATCCCCCCCAGCTATCCCAGAACAGCAAGTTCCAGAGAGAGCAGGCGAGGGAACACACAGCCAAACGAGCGAAAAACAAAAAGGAAAAATAGGGAAACAAAAAGCAACCCGAAGGGAAGCTTAAGGATTAAGGCAAGTTAAGGGTCTAAAAAGCCTAGTGGCCCACCGGCCGACGCTCACTTACACCGGGCATGACGTCTATGTTATGGAATACTCTCTTTGGCCAGTTTGGATCAACTATCCTGGCTCTACCCCTCCCAAGTTTTCGCACCTGCACGTTAGCAAAACCTGGGAAACTGCAAAATGTCCTTGGTCGTTTAGCAGCAACCAGCAACATCAGTGTGCTGCCACCATTCTTCTCACACTAAATCCAAAACACAGGAGCTGCTGGAGACAAAACTAGCTCCATCCTGGCCTAAACCAGGACACCCTTGTAAAATACAGGTTTAACACCGCTACCCACAGCCGGACACCTGCCAATCTGATTTTAATCTGCATTAAATCCACCGCTGTGTTTCCTTTTGGGAGCTTTTTGCTGGAGGTAGGCAGGGAGAGCGGGTTAGGCTCGGGGACATAGAGACGTGCAGCCACAGAAGCAGTCGGCCTTGCGAGCACACCTTACGGAAGCGCTGGGAGAGCAGCGGCAGCGGCTCCAGCGGGTACCGGTTGCACATCGCTGCGAATGCAGGTTTGTTACCCAGACCGCTCACAGCGGCAGCCGGGGATCTCAGCTCACCCCTCTGAGCTTCCTCTTAAACTTAGCGTACTGAAAATAAACCAGTAAAATGCTACTTATGAAAAACTATTTGAAGGAACAATTTTCTCAGCTTAGAGCTTTACCTGCAAATGTTTCTGTACGTACGAAAGCCAGGCAGCGATATTACACCTTCTAAATTACCCTGTGCAACTCAGTTTTTAGCATAGCCTAGAATTTAGCTTTTTTAATATAAATTTTGCTCGAATACACCCAGCTTGAGCAGCCCAGCTAATCCAGATTTCGTATTAGACGAACAAGCGCTGCACAACACCCGGATCAAGGGAGCTGGATAAAACCTACTATATTAAAAGTAAGACCCCGACTTGAACACACACCGCTTCGCTCACCAGTGCTTTCACTGAAATCGCTCGGCATTTCTCACATATCTCAAAAAAATGACGCTCTCTCCCGCTGGATGGCAGTAGCAGGTCACAGTGACGCCTGCACCAAGCACAGCGGCGGCAGAGAGCGGAACAAAGCACCATTAGAGAGCTGCCGTGCCATTTTTGCTCGGTTAAAACCCAATTCTGTGAGGAACTGGCCAAGCGGCGGGACAACAGCAACGACCGATTCCTCACACGCTGCTGCCTAAGGGGCGCTAATGGCGGCCGCGGCCCCTCACAGCCCGCCGACCAATCACCGCCCCGTCGCAGGGGCACGTGACCCCTGCCTCGGTAGCGATGGCGCCGGAACCGTTTACTTCCGCCTCGGCAGCAATGGCGGCTGCCCTCCTTCTGCCCTGCCCGCGCTCCTCCCCGCCGTCACGTGGCCGGCGCGGGCGCAGCACACGGAAGTAGCGGCCGGTGGCGGGTGCCCCCGCTTGGGTGCGCCGGGGGAGGAGGAGAGCGGCGGCCCCGCGGGCCCGGGCCCTGCCCCTGCCGAGCCGGTGAGGGCCGAGCAGCGAAGGGGGAAGGAAGGCGGGGGGTCGTCGCAGTGGGGACAGCCCTGCCCCTCTTCTCAGGGCCCCAGACCGGGGAGGGGGCTCCAAGGGGGCGGGTGGGCCCTGAGGGCCCGGGGGTGGGGGAGCACTGAGGGGCCGGGTGGGCACTGAGGGGCCGGGTGGGCCCTGGGGAGACCGGGGTGGGGGGGGGTGTCTCTCAGGTTCCGGGTCAGCGTTACCCCTGGAGGAGGCGTCGGGCTGGGGGGCGTCCTTTAGGCTCCGGGGCGGGGCTGTCGCGACCCCTGAAGGGCCCCGGGCTGGGGGGGGCGGGCTTGGGACTCGGCCCCGCAGGGACCCCAAAGCCCCGCCCTGCCCCACTCTGGGGGTTCATCTTCCGCGGGGGGCTCTCGGGGGAAGGGGCCGCCTCAGCCTGTGCTGCGGGGGGGGAAGAGCCTGGGCTGGGGGTGCTGAGTGGGGTTTTGCCCCCTTCTCCCTGCAGAGCTGGGGGAACCGCTGGCTGTGGCTGGGGGAGGGAGCAGGGGCTGGGGTCGGTGGGAACAGCGCTGGGGAGGGGGGAAGGTGCTGCTGCCGTGCCCCAATTATCCGTGACTCTTCTTCCCCGCTGCCTGCATTTGGTGCTGATAAAGCATCTCCCCTGCCTCCCCTGATGTTTGCCGGCAGTCCCCATCAGCTCTCCGTGCTGGTGTTGCTGATTCAGGTCTCTTGGCCCGTGGGAGTGGGCGCTGCGTGGCCAGCGTGATGGGAGAGCGGCTGCGCAGCGGCCCCGGCTCACACAGACACGGCATCGGGGAGAGGAGCGAGTCGCAGCTTGTCTAATCCACTCGGACAGGGGCTTCCTCTCTAAAGGCAGGATCGAAATCCTTCTAAATTGGTAACGAACAGAAAGCGTTACTAGTGTAGTGGGGATAACTCACAAGGAGAATATTATTGAGTGCTCTGAACACATCCATAGGTGATCCATCCTTTAAAGGGATTGTTTTTAAGAGGTTAGAGTTCTTCAGGTTGTTTGGTTTTACTAAAATGGAACTCGGGTCTTTAGAGGCTTGGTCGTAAACAGCATCAAGTTCTTTGTGATTTGTTGCCTTCGGTGGCTGGTTCCCCGTTTCGATTTCACGGTTCAGCTTTTCTGTGGCTGCAAGAGCACATAGTCATTGTTGACACAAATACTTGTGTGTGCAAATGTAATGCTGTGTTTCTCTGCCAAGGAAAAAAAATATTTAAGTAATAGGATGTAGACTTCAACAAAGAATTCTATAATCAAAGAAAAACTGTTTGCTTTTGCTTTAAAACAGGAGCAATCCTTAGGAGTGGGGGTTGCAGATGTAGCTTTACAAGAAAGGAGCTGGGGGAAATCAGCCCAGTTTTTGGTGGCCAACCGTTTGCTTCCATGAGTAGCAGCAGGTGAAGTGGGAAGCTCAAAATTTAGGTTTCGGGTGGACTCTTAACCTGCTCAGATGCCAGCTGAGGTACGCTGACAGGACAAAGTTCATCGGCATCATGCCTGTTCCTTATCTAGCCTAATGATAGACAGCTTTGCGCTCCCAGGTGATGTGCCAGCCTGCACAAATTAGCTTAACGGTGCTCAAAGACTGAGGTGGCAGAAAAAGAGAGGTGACCACAGCAGGAAAAGATTGCTGACCCTTTATGGCAACCAGAATTATGAGCAGGAAGCCCCTCTCCTGCGCCTGTGTTCGTGCAGCACCTGGCGTAGCGAGGCCCTGACTGTGACTTGTGTTTCTTGCCCTGCTGTAATATAATACTCAAAGAGAACGTGTTGTTTTAAAGCATTAGCTGTAATTTGTTATTTCTGCTATAATTTTGTCACACAGTGGCTTACTGAACAGCTTTTTGATAACGGGGGAATGCATGGTTATAGGAAGGAATTACAGACTAAACTGCTGTTTCCTTTCTCTGACGACCAGCTGCTCCCCTTAGTCTGGTAATGCATCTTTGTGCCTGCTCTGCCTCGCAGGCTGGTGGAATAGATATTTTTTTACCTCCACTCATTTGACCTGCTGATGGACTATGACAAAGAGCAGAATAGTTGATGCGCACACCAAAACGAAGCCATGCAAAACTGAAACAACGGCCATGCAGCTGAATTTCCTACCTCTGACACTCTCGTTAGACATGAAAGGTGTCTAACCTGCTCCGGGGAAGATGCGTGTTGTCTTGCAATTTAGAAAGTACTTTCCCTTTTAAAATTCATGTTTTCTGTACTTAGAAAAGGGCACATGAAGACTGAAAGATGAGGAAATTGTAAACAACTGTTAATCCAGCTGTAACTCAATAAGCTAGTTAAGCCTGCACACCAGCAGCTTTTCTGCAGGGAGAAATGGAGTGACTCACAGAACATACCAAGTTCTTATTTTATGAAGAATTAAGAAACAAAACCTATTGATTTATACTTGGCAACTGTTAAGTAACAAGACGAGAAGTTGCTTTGTTTTATGATGCTCAGCGCTGTCTGTGAATGCATGAAAATAATCTCCTGGGACAGTTGGCTTTCAGGATAAAGCCATTGAGTCTGCAAGCTTCAGAGCTGTCTGATACCATCAGTTGTATAAATGGAAGCTAAAGGTCTCTCGCGGCTTTAAAAAAAGTTAAATCTAGAAGTTACTTAAGTGTTTATTACAAATTAATGGAGTATTATAAAACGCTCTCGTTCTGTATGCTCGGATATTCTGACTCCAGAGTGAGTTAGTGGCATTCCTATGTGGATCCAACCCTGAATCGGTTTGTTCTGTATTAATTGGTGTGCTTCAAAGATATCTTTGTTGGTAACTCCTGACAAGAGTCAGCTTCTGTGTGGATAGAATTAAAACTTCGGGCTCTTCTGGAAATTAAGCCTCAGATCAGCTGATGTTCCCAATGTGCTTTGGGACTCCTTTGGGTCAGTTATACCGAGATGGAGAACGTGGTCTGAATACTTAGGCAGTAGATTCGTGAAATAATGTAAGTCTATTGTCTGAACTGCCGAGTGAATTGTATGAGTATTTATTAGATATAAATTTGGACTGCTTTATAAATTAAAAACAAACTGAAAATGTGCTTTAGCTTTTTAAGCCTCTTACAGCCTGCAACACAGTTGTCTTTCTCCGCAACTGTTACGCAGGAATGCTGTTACAAAAGCATCATCATTTCATAATAAGGCAGTCAGGTGATCGCCTCTTGGGAGAATAATTAAATGGTTTGTGATGAAAACTGTGGATAAGTAAACTTGGCGTGAGTCTGAGGTAGTACAATCAACTGATAAGAGCAAACTCTGCAAATGCTTTGTGTACACGGCACAGCTTTTGAGTGCTGCCTGCAGTAAAGCTGTTGTATTGATTTCTAACTTGGTCTCTCTTTTTTTTTTCAGACTGACCTGAACGGAGTTTTTTCTAAACATCATGGGAGAGATTAAAGTCTCTCCTGACTATAACTGGTTCAGAAGCACAGTTCCTCTTAAAAAGGTATGTACAGCTGTAATCGACTTGGGGGTGAAATGTCTCCTCTTGCTTTGTAGCGGGGGAGACTAAGCTGTTTGGCTAATGCGGAACAGTCGCGGCTGTGCTGGCGGCCTGGCTTAGCTCCTCAACTGCTGTCCCACGTGTCATACGAGTACATGAAATTCTTAATTTTCGCATGCTTCTCGGAGGTCACTTCTGCACGTGGTGGGGGTGAGCAGAGGCTCGCGGTTGTGAGCCACGGCGGCGGTGCCTGGAGCCCGTGCCTGGGGACCTCGTGCGTGGCCTCTCGTGGAGCTGCCTGCCCGCGCCACACGGCACAAAGGCTGCCACGCGGCCGTGCTGCCAGGGCCACCTCTGCCATCCCTCCCCGTTGTCCTTGGGCTGAAGCACAGCGTCTGAAGGCAACTTCTCGGCAGTCGGGCTGCACGCGGGGTTCCTGAGAGTGGAAAGATGCCTTAACCATGGTGGAAGAAAACAAACGGTTTCTTCCGCTGTGTGTCCTTTAGATATCTTCTGCTTAATCACGCTGGCCAGCCACCTTCCCCTCTCGCTTGGATTTCTCCACTTCCTTTCACTGAACCACAGGAGAGTGTTTGAGTGTGCAGTGCTCCAACTCCCGCTCTCCGTGCCGAGCGGCAGAGGGCATGGAGTGCAGCGCTGTACGTAGCTCCTGACCGGGGCTAGCTCTCGCAGGTCCCTGCGCAGCAAGGCTTGCCTGGGCTGTGGGTACAGGCGAACCTGCAGCAGCAACCCCGGCTTCTGCCAGCCTGAAGGACAGTCTTGCCTTTACACCCCAGCCTGCTGCTCCTGCGAGCACGGCCGCTCATGTAACCACGCAAGCCGAGCAGAGGCAGTGACCCGTCTAGCTTGGGGGTGTTTTATAGTTTGGTCTTGGGCTAAGCTGGCTTCCAGCTGGTTCAGCTCCCTGCTCTGGATGGCCGTGTGGGCTGCAGGAACAGGGGGATGGTGCTGGCGGCAGAGGCGAGAGCAGCGTTACCTTTTTCAACAGCAAGTTGATTGCAGTTGGGCCACTTGAAAGGGACTGTGTCCCCAAACCTAAGGAATAACATTAAATGTGCCTAGCGTTATTTCCAGCGAGTGGTGCGTAGCTTTCGCTAAGAAATTACCTTTATGGAAGGGCTGTAGGATTTTCTCTTCAGGGTTTCTCATGCATTTTTGCCAGTTTGTGTCTTCTGTAAATAAGAAAGATCCGTTGCTGGTGACTATGCGTGCTCCGGCTGTCCGGCTCCTTTCTGTTTCTGGCCGGTACCAGATCTGCTGGGTCTATTTGTGCCGTTGCCTCCAGGCAATGCCTCGCCGGGTCAGCAAAGCCGGGAGACAGTATTTCAGCGGAAAGATGTGTGGGTGCTCTGAGGCGCTGCTTTATGGGATGCAGTACGGGAAATGAAAGGAGCTGGAGGCTGTGGTTACAACGGAACGCGATGCTGCTGCCGCGGGGACTGTGCGACGCTGCAGCTCGCTGCCAGGGCCCACCACCTTCAGCTGCTGCTGACTACTCAGGATTTTGTAAATGGGGATGCATGTAAACTGAAGCTGCTGGTGACCTTCAGACTAGGGAACACTTTACCCTCTTGAGCGATTCAGTCTACTCAAAAGTAAAATGATGCCATAGTGATGAATGTGGGATATGGAGAAGATAGAAATAAACTAGTCCTGGTTTTGGGAGAGAGAAGAAGATAAAAAGCACAATTTGAAGATGTAATTAATCTCTGAAGCAGTCTTTAGGAATACATTTGTTTGCATTATCCACCCCAAAGTATAGGCAAAGCAGGTGCAGTACGGAGGAAGGAACGACCAGCCATCATTACTGCTGGTGAGTGCACATCGCTGCTGTCAGATCGACCTAAGGAAGCAGAGCCAGAGCTGTCTGTCTGAAAATGGGCTGAGACGTACCTCCTGACAGGAGCAGGAAATACACAGCTCCATTGCCCTTCCTCCTCTTGTCAGATATAGGAAGTACAGCCGGGAAAATAACGTTTTTAAATGAAGTCTTTAGCTGTGCCTGCGAGCCTCCATTTGCATACACCACTTGCTGTCTTTGCTGAGTCCTTCCTGAAAGCCTTCAGCAGGGGACACCCTGCCTCTGCTAAACTCCAGGGAAGTTCTGCCCCTTGATTCCATGCAGGCAGATTTTACCCTTTAGGGAAGCTGTAGGTGATCTTGATTGAGCGACCACAACAAGAAAAAGGCTGGTGACCGACCAAATCAGCAGTTAACCACACTGATGTCTGCCTACACAGCGCTTAGCTGTGTTTGGGAGCTGGAGTTAAACTATCCAGTACTCGGCTATAAATCAAATAGAACAATTACCTAAACCCCTTGATTTCGTTGTCTGGGCTCGAGGAAAGAACGGTTGTGTCTCAGCCTCAGTTCCCTTCACAGGAAATAACTTTGTTTTTCTGATTTCAAGGAATGTGCTTCACCTTTGGAAATATTCCTAAACGTAAACTTGGTAGTAGCTGCCGACAGCCACCCTGAACTGATCCAGCGTTACTGGTGGAGTGACAGCTGAGCACGGCGAGGCCCGGAGCTCTGGAGTTGTGTGCAAAGGGCTGGTTGGGAGGGCTTTTGTAAAAGGTTTATTTTTAAATGGTTCCGGTGGTCTGGAAGCTCTGGTATGTGATCTTTTTTTTTTTTTTTTTTTTGTAGAGAGTTTACAAAACAACAGTATCATGTGATTTCTCACATGCTCCCAGAGCCTGAAATACTGGCTTTATTACAAGCAGATTTGTTAGTCAAGCAAAGCTGATTTGCGATACGCTGTTCTCTGATTCCCTGAGAAGCTTAACTGCGGTGATGGAAAAGCGAATAGTGCTTGTATATTGCTATTCAAAAAGCTATAAAATCTTGGTAAAAAGGAGATGAATTTCTGCTGTGTGACGCAGGCGTTCCCAGGAGGTTTGTGCTTGTTGATCTGGTATGAGCTGCGCACTTTTGCTGGGTTGTGGAGGGTTGAAAGAGCATCCTGTGTACAC
Source organism: Phoenicopterus ruber ruber (assembly GCA_009819775.1). Classification (NCBI taxonomy): domain Eukaryota; kingdom Metazoa; phylum Chordata; class Aves; order Phoenicopteriformes; family Phoenicopteridae; genus Phoenicopterus; species Phoenicopterus ruber. The sequence goes on from CM020225.1 coordinate 3,782,776, forward strand.
ACAAGAGTTTGCTGGTAGAACAGGCCCTGTAAAAACAAATCAGGCTCTGGCATTGCTAGAAAAGATGACCTTTACCTAATTCCTGTACTTTTAAAGATACTAATTGTGGTAAGGCTTCTAGCTTCTCCCCTGAGATGGGCACTGTAGGAGAAACCGCTTGTGAAGGATAGCGGCTCGCGTGTGAATAATCTGCTTCGGCCAGCCGCGTGTCCTAGGCACTCCAGATGCGCCCGAGGTGCTGCCAGATGATGGTAGCGTTTTCCTTTCCAGGTCCGCTTTGCAGCGCTGCTTTGGGAGTCGTGTGCATCTCTGTTTCTGGCAGCTGGCTCTAACTGTTTCAGATCAATAGTGTGTGGTGTTAGCTGCTTAATTCAGTAGGCTTGCGTGTATCCAGACCTGTTACATCTTTTGTCCAGCGAATGCAAATGTCAATGGCTGTTTAAAAAGCCGCTCCTGAGGGCAGTGCTGGCTCTCCCAGCCTACAGCTGTTGCTCTCGGTACCTAGAACTGACGACCTGGGGCTCCTGCGCCATGGCACAGTGGCTCCTTCCCCAAGCATACTTTTCTGCATGTGGAATATTGCATAAACCCGATCCTTTGGGGCACAGCCTTGCTGTTCCCGTGACTTATTTCTGTACGAATTTTCAGATCCAGATGTACCGTGGTTCTCACTAAGGCCCTCTGAGCTGAAATCCAGAGCAAAAGCATCGCAAACTTGAGTTAACAGCACTTCCTCAGAAAGGGAGAGAGATTTTTTTTCCCAGGTGTAATTTCTGAAGTGCAGTCCGTCACTGTAAAACCAACGTAATTCACTACTTCCAGCGCTTGCACTGTTCCCCCATTGTCTGCAGAAGGATGAGCCCCCATAAGACACCACGTATTGCGCTGCCGCTGACTCCGCGCGGTGCCGTGTTCGTTATCCGACAAAGCGTTTGGCGTGACAGTGCGCGGCTGCAGTTCTGTTCCCAGCAGCATTCACACAAACATTGGCATTCCAGTTAGCGAACAGCCTTAGAGCAGAAAGCTGTTGTGAAGAGCAGTAAAAGATGGTTGTGTTCAAAGGGGTCTTGAATATTACAGTATTTACGAGATGACAGAAATTTTGTAGAAGCAATCCTGAAAGCTGGCTGAAAAAACTAATTTCAGTCTTGTGTGTTTCTTCTTCCCCCCTCTGCTTCTCTTTTTCCAGATAATAGTAGACGATGACGACAGTAAAGTCTGGTCGCTGTATGATGCGGGACCTCGGAGCATTCGCTGCCCGCTCATATTTCTTCCTCCTGTAAGTGGAACCGCGGATGTGTTTTTCCAGCAAATTTTGGCGCTGACTGGCTGGGGCTACAGAGTTATCGCCGTGAGTATTCAGTCCTGCGTCAGCGCACTGGTGCTTGTTGCTCTAATCAGAGGTTGGATAATAGAATCATGGAATCGTTCTGGTTGGAAGAGGCCTCCAAGGTCATCAGGTCCAACCATTAACCCAGCATTACCAAGGCCACCACTAAATTATATCCCTTAGGGCCTCATCTAAACATCTTTTGAATACGTCCAGGGATGGTGACTCCACCACCTCCCTGGGCAGCCTGTTCCAATGCCCGACAACCCTTTCGGTCAAGAAATTTTTATGAATATCCAATCTGAACCTCCCCTGGCGCAACTTGAGGCCGTTTCCTCTTGTCCTGTCGCCTGTTACTAGGGAGAAGAGTCCGACCCCCATCTCTCTACAACCTCCTTTCAGGGAGTTGCAGAGAGCGAGAAGGTCTCCCCTCAGCCTCCTTTTCTCCAGGCCAAACCCCCCCAGGTCCCTCAGCCGCCCCTCACAGCACTTGTGCTCCAGACCCTTCCCCAGCTCCATTGCCCGTCTCTGGACACGCTCCAGCCCCTCAGTGTCTGTCTTGGAGTGAGGAGCCCAGGACTGACCCCAGCACTCGAGGTGCGGCCTCGCCAGGGCCGAGCACAGGGGGATGATCCCTGCCCTGGTCCTGCTGGCCACACCATTGCTGATACAGGCCAGGACGCCGTTGGCCTTCTTGGCCACCTGGGCACACTGCTGGCTCGTATTCAGCCGCTGTCGACCAACACCCCCAGGTCCTTTCCCACCGGGCACTTTCCAGCCGCTCCCCCCCAAGCCTGTAGCGCTGCCTGGGGCTGGTGTGACCCGAGGGCAGGGCACTTGGCCTTGTTGAACCTCGTACACTTGGCCTCGGCCCATCCAGGCCTGTCCAGATCAAAAAAAAAACTGATTCTAAGTTGTACTCCGGAGTATGTAGCACACAGATCCAGGCTGAAATCTGCTGTACGTTTATGGCAGCGTTTACCCAGAGCCCTGTGCATACGTGTTACTAACTTCCCGGTCTGTTTTTTCCCTTGTGTGCCCTGGACACCAGTCATCTTTGCCTCTACCTGGATCTTTGTTAGCCACGAGGCAAACGTGGGGGTTAGCTCAGGGTTTCCATGTTTTCCTCGGGGATGGTGGAGAAACTGGTTCTTAGCCTGCCTAGCTGCTAATGCGAAGTCACTCCTTAAAATCCTAACAGCACGCTCTTCAGTTCAGCTCTGGAGCCGAGAAGCCACCAAAATGATTGACTTGCACAACGACGTTTCTGCTAAACAGTATGGCTTTAGGAGTACCGCTGTTTCTGTAGCAGCAGTTAATGATTTCTGTACGTGCTACGGAATCGCTGAAAAATCATTCCAGCCTCTCCTCCCCCCGATTGCAGAATGGAGCAATGCTGCACTTTCCCCAGCGAGCTTGCTCTGCCGTGCTTGCAGCGGTGTGGTTCTGCGCAAGCGAGGGGGAGGTGTTGGCACCCTCTGGCTGCAGGGCCCTTGCTGACCGTGAGCCTCGCGATACAGGAGAGGCAGGGTGCTGTCTTGAAACCTTCAATGTGAGAATCGGCATGGCTTTCGAGCACGCAGCCGGCGGGCGCCGATCAGAGACCGGCTTTTGCTAACTTCGTATTATTTTAGTTGCAGTATCCGGTGTACTGGGATCACCTCGAGTTCTGTGATGGATTCAGGAAACTGTTAGACCACCTTCAGCTGGATAAAGTGAGTGCTCTGAGATGGGGAAGTGGATGTGTAGTTGCAATAAAAACCTAACGTTTGAAAGAGTCTCATTTAAGAGCAAGCGTATAAAATATGACACAATAGCCTATAAATAAAGAGGCTGTGTTGCAATTTTACCTTTGAAACTAGTTTATTTTTGAAGGTGAATACCCTTGAAAATTGTCATACTTGGCCTAAATTCAGCTGCTGTTCTGGGTTTATTAAATTGTATCGGTTAAGTAGTTTTTCACGAGATCCCGTGGAAGTTATCCTTCCTAACTCACGTAGCGCAGAATGCCACTATCAAGTATCTTGGATTGGGATAGCTATGGAAGACAAAGTGAAACGTTCAATTTTTTTTCTTAAGCTTGATGAGCAAACAGAAATTTGAACCGTGACCTGGAAACACTTCTTTCGGTATTTATCACATTTACATCACACAAACCCAGAAGCTGAATAAAAGAGTGATTCTTCTAAAAAATGGGTTATGAGGACAGGGTAAAACTTGAATGACTTATTTCTGCAATGAAACGTTGTGCTTAGAGGTCACATTTCACAAGTGTAGCATGATCTGCTTTTTTTTTTTCCTTGAATTAGGTTCACCTTTTTGGAGCTTCTCTGGGAGGCTTTCTGGCGCAAAAATTTGCTGAATACACGCACAAATCTCCCAGAGTTCAATCTCTGATACTGTGCAACTCCTTCAGTGACACTTCTATCTTCAATCAGACATGGACAGCAAACAGGTAAGGGAGACTGAGACAAGCAATCGGATTCGTGGCGTTAATTTTTTTGCAGTGAAATGTCGCGCTGATCCGGTTGGGCATGTGTCTAACCTGTTTCCAGCCTGGGTGAGGGAGGTGCGGGATGGAATACTTGTGACTTTTGAAGCCACGCGACAAGGAGAATGGAAATTTTCACAATTGGGAGCGTGGAATTTGACAGGCGAGTGGTTCCGTGATCCTCTATGGATGTGCGGTCAGATTTCAGAACTCTGCCTGATTTCTAGCAAAGCCTTTTAGAGTGAGAAAAGTTATTCACCATGTTTAAAATACACTTTTGGAACGTAAGGCTAACAGCTTCCCAGAGCATTTCAAGCACCTAGCCGCAAGTTTTCCATCTCTGTGCTCTTGAAGCTTCATCGGGATTTCATTTGCAGTTAAAGCACAAAGCCTGTGCAAGGAGAGGGAGCGCTTACAACAAAGCATCTTAATGTTGGAGTCCTGGGTGCTTGGAGATTGTTACATCTTGTTTCTTTTTTAGCTTTTGGCTGATGCCTGCTTTTATGCTGAAAAAGATTGTCCTTGGGAATTTTGCATCTGGTCCTCTAGATCCTGAAATGGCCGACGGGATTGATTTCATGGTGGACAGGGTAGGTGGCTGCGTACTCCGCGGCTCTGATGTCAATCTCTGCAAGATTTACGTAGCAGGAGGCTGCAGGGATTTCTGCTGCTTGCTTCATTTACTTACCCAGAAGGGAGGAGTAAGGAATGACTGTCGCAGCCCCAGCGATTTCACTGATGCTGTGACCTTACAGTTCTGTTTATGTGGATGAGAAGAGAAGTTTATGTAAATCAGAAAAGAAGTAGTGAAGAAACGGAGGTGGCAGAGGAGAAGGTGCTGGGCTACGTCTGTAGGCCATGCTCTGCAGGCAGGAGCAACTAATAGAACGTGTTTTAAGCATTTGTCTCATGCAGAGTAATACCAAGTTGGAACTATAATCTTCATCGGAAGTGCAGTCGTGTTTCCCTTTAAAACTAGCTCCTCTTTGGCTGTATTGTTAATATTGCATTAACTTCCTGCAGTGAAATATGTCGTTAATTGGTATTTCTCTCTCCTGAAAGCTGGAGAGTCTGGGCCAGAGCGAGCTCGCTTCAAGACTTACCCTCAACTGCCAGAACTCCTATGTAGAGCCTCATAAAATTCGAGACACCCCTGTAACCATTATGGATGTAAGTTTATCTCAACATAATCCTTGTATTTAAACACCGTTTCCTCCCCTTGGCAGGTGGGGCCTGGATATTCTGTTAACAACCTAATAAGTATTTGCAGCATGTAACTTCATATTCAGATAAACCTTCTACTGACTGGGCAACACCGCGACTCTTCTGTGGTACATCATGAATGGGATACTCTGTGCAGTAACAGCCGTACGTTTACGTAGCACGGCGTTAGCTTTCTAGCTGTCGATGCCCAACGTGTTTGCTTGTTTTCCGTTTCATTAACGCTGTTCCACAGAGAAGCTGAGCGTTGCTTCTAGAGCAGCGTATATCCAGTCTGATTTAATAAGCAAAATCTGATGAGATTCAGAACTAACTGCTGTGACTTGTCACGTAGGTGTTTGACCAAAGCGCGCTTTCTACTGAAGCAAAAGAAGAAATGTATAAGCTTTATCCTAACGCCAGAAGAGCTCATCTCAAAACAGGAGGCAACTTCCCCTATCTCTGCAGGAGTGCTGAGGTCAACCTGTATATTCAAGTGAGTCTCTGCATTCCAGCCCCACCTACTGCTGCGTACAGCTGAAAGAGCGTTAGGAAGCTCCTTTCTGTGCTTGCTCCCGTTTCTTAACCTGCCCGAGCTCCGTCTGCTCCGGCTCCCAGATCGCCGATACAGAAGGGCAGGGCTGGGAGCAGCCACGTTGGTGGAGGGCTGGCTTTGGGGTCTTGGCTGTTGTCTGTCCCCTCTGTCCTTTCTCTGAACTCTTGTACTCCAGAGCCACGATTTCATCCTCACAGAAATTACTGTAAGGAATGTTTCTCTTTTACCAAAACCTTATGCTTCTACACCTGTTTCAGTGTTGTTTTGTGTCCGACAGATCCATCTGCTGCAGTTCCACGGTACCCGGTACGCAGCCATCGATCCCTCCATGGTCAGCGCGGAAGAGCTGGAAGTCCAAAAGATCAGTCTTCACGCCAGCAACGAGCAAGAGGAGCAGTAGGTTTTGGCGTGCCAGTGAAAATGAGGATCGGTCTGGTGGTCTTCCTGCGTACAATCAACCGTTCCCACTCTGCCTTTTTCCTTGCGTTAGCCGATTATCACTGTGTGATTCCAACGGGATCAATAGTGAGTGAACTACCCGCGGACAGTAACCTCCAGCAGCGTCATGGGATAGAGCTGTTTAACTTTTAGTCTCTGAATTCAAGGAAGCATCTTTGAAGACGACAGTTTTAAAAACAAAGACATTTTTGCTACCAAAGTCTTCACTATCATGTTCGTAAGCAGAACAATTTCTTTTTATATTTTTCACTCGCCTGTATATATTGCCACATGCAGATCGTGTACTTATAAGCTGACATATATTTTTGTTGAAAATTTCGTTTAAAAGATGTTTAAGTGCCAATGTTGCCATCACTTATTTGCTTCGTGTGTTGTGTTGTAAGTTAGTTTCTATTTGAAATAAAGTGTTTGAATTTTTAACTTTCTTGCTGTTTAAAAATGGTTTTCAATAAAACTTCCACTTGCGTAAGTGTCTCTTGTTTGGAGTGCAAGAGAACAGCAGCGTAGCTTACCGCAGGCCCAGCTGGCCTCCGCACACCCCTCTAGGAATTCCGAAAACCAGCACCTTCTGCTTGAATTCACCTCCAGCTTTAATTATAAGGGTGCACCACTTCAGCTCTAAGTAAGAATTATGTAGTGGGTTTTTTATTAAAGAATGACTAAACCATAACTTGCAAATTTAAGGGTAAAATCCAGATTTATTGAAATACAGACATTATTTCCCCTTGAAACACTGTACAAAATAAATACAAAGTATTAACGACAAATTGGTATTTAAGAAAAGTATGTCCTTGTCAGAGGCTGTGTAGGTAACCAGTGACCATTCTCATCTTACGCTTTTCAAGCTGTAACCGGGGGATTAAAGAAGTTACCTATTGGATGTACATTTATAAACAGTGTATGTTAACGTTCTTCTCTGAGACTTTCTGTGGAGAGTCGAAACATTAACGATCACAACCCTTAAGGTTCTGAAAAGACCAAGTGGTAGCTGTGACTTTTCTTCTTCAGGTTCCCACCCTGACAGGGACATTAGGAACGTAGCTCAGCCACAAGTGCCAGCCACCCTCCCCACCCAAAAAGGTAAGTAAAGAATGTTTCCCCTCAATAACTTAAAAAATTGACAATTAAAAATTTATATACAAAAATGGGATGTAAACAAGTTACAGTGAAATAGTGTAGTATCTCCTGATACAGTCTGAGACGGGAGGCTGCTCACTCCGCTCTGATAAAAATCTCCCTTCTGCGTAAAGAGGCCGTTGCCCTTGCGGTTCCAGACCAAGAAGGAAGGAGCAGCGACACCAGCTGTGGATGACAAGAAGCCCTTAAGCTGCCGCTGCCCTCTGCTCTGTAGCAGAGCAAGCGTTTCTCCTGTAGCCCTACGCCAAGCTGAGGAGGCATCAGCCGAAGGAACCCCTGGGGGTGTTACATTGCTACGCACTTCCGTGGAGAGGCAGAGTCTGCGTTTGCTTTTTTCCGAATGCTTTCTGTAACAGAAAAGAGAATGTTCTGCTGCGCAGAAAGTATAAAGCCGTGGCAGGGTGTGTTCATTTATCGAAATAAAAGTAAGAGAAAGAAATGATGTGTAATGGGAGCAAGGGGGCAGGGCAGAGTAGCGTCCAGCTTGTGCGGATTGGCTTCACTTAAGCTTTCCTCTGTGTTACGCTGTGTGACCAGAGAGCTCAGGTAGTGTTCAGCGCGCGTTATTTGAAGGAAGACAAAAGTATTACCTGCTAAATCTCTTCTTCCGATCCCCACGAGGCCTTCGTACAATCCCTTGATTGGATTTTCTCCTGCTGTGATCGCGCTGTGGAGCCAGATAAGCAACATTCTGTGGCCGTGCTCCCGGTAGCTCTTGGTGCCTGGCAAGATGAAACCACAACTGGAATCCTGCGCTTCAGAGCGCACGGCCCTGATGGAGCCCATTTCTGGCCTGCTGGGTTTGGACACCCCTCTCTCCTCTCTGGGTTTTACTAGGAGGCTCTAAAGTACAGTTCAGCTTAATTCCTGGTTGCGGTGCGATTGCTAGATTCACGTGAAGCTCAATGGAGTGGCCACGGACGAGCTTGGGCTTGTCAGACAGCCTCTCGTGGCCACCCAGAATTTCAGCCTTCAGAGCATAGCTTAGCCCCTTGCTCGCATCACGCGGGCTACAGGACTCCCTACGGCACCGAACCAGCGCCCATCTGTTTCTGAAACTCAGAACCCGCTTCTGCTAACGCAGCTCTTACATTCTAAATGGGACTTCGCTGCCTCCTTGGTTCAGCTCCTTAAAAGGAGAAAATAAAACCAGCAAGTTTTTTCTGCCCTATAGAACAAGAATTGTAGCAAGAACTCGCAGGTCTGGCAAGTGCCTCAGGAGGAGTGAGCAGAGAACCGCCAACCCCCACGCTTGTGTGCTTTACTCCTAGACAAATTCCAGTGCGCAGGTAACTCCACGTTCATTAAAAACAGGATTTTTAACCTAATCTTTTGGTTGTTTCAAATAAGCCAGCTGGTTTGCTTCATGCTTTGCTATTCCTGCAGGCTTATCTCCTAGAAACACAGCCCAAGTGAAGGAAGGAAAGTACCCGGGCAGTGGTTTATACCTGTCCATTGCTGCTCAATGGCCCTGATGTGGGCATCAGTGAATTTCCAGTAATGCGCCAGCTTCTTCCATTCACCAGGTTTGAGGTACTTGGTAGCTAATCTCCACATTACCGAGCGAATGTGCTGTGTTTCCAGCCTGTGATCCTGCTTAAAGGTCAAGTGCTTCGCCACCCAGGAGTCGGAGTCGCTGTTCGGATTGTCCTGCAAAGCCAGCACAGGGGTTGCAGTCGGGCTGCTGCAGATGTACCCGTCGCTCTGCAGCCTCCCACATCCTCAGCGCGGCAGGTCGCTGCGAGTTCATTCTGGCGCGGCACGTTTCTTTTAATTCTCTTTATTCTCTTGTTTCGCTCTGTTCTAATCACACGTGTTACAAACACTGCTAACAGCAGCTTTGCTGTGGAAGCCCATGCGGATCGCAATTTGCATTTCTACAGTGCCTTTTATCTGGGGCTTGTATGCAGAATCATTTAATTAGATCTCCTTGCTTGCCTTTCCTTCCTGTTCTTTCCCCGCTAGAGCTGTCTTTCCTGGTACGGGAGGATGCCCGAAGTCTTAGGGGCCGGCAGGGATGTGGTGTTTGGCTGCCCTTTCAGCACGCCCGCTGCTCAGGGTGGCTGGGGCACAGGCTCGGGGTAGGCAGGGTTTCAGAGGGGGGCCGGGGCTGGGCAGCTGCGCCTTGCACACGGGGCCAGGGGAGGAGAGAGGCTGCCGGGCCGCAGCGGGAAACACGGGAGGAACAGCCCCAGCTGTGGGGAAGTTTGAGAGGGAAGTCGGTTGTACGACTCCAACAAGAACCAATTGCTTTGCTCGCAAGAGGTGCCTCCCTTCCACTGCTGAAAAACTCCCCAGGTCCCATTTGGTGACCTCAGGCCAAGCATTTTCCTGCTCAGTGCTTCAGTTTCTCCTTCTGGGAAAAGGAACTAATGCTATCCTACTCCCTTCTACAGGGCTTTGGGAACAGCTGCCAAAGAACCTTTGAAAACCCCTGTCCCCTTCAGCGCAGCCTGGGGCTTTTAACACCAGAGGCTTTTTCAAATAAGGAAAGCCTCAAGTAGATGTTGTTGGCCTGGTGAGGACTTTTGTTTTTCTTAAGTAAGGTGATGAAAGTAGGGGTCAGGCTGTCACAGAATGTCCTGCATTTCTTTCCCTTTTGACAGCTGGTAACATGGAGTCTCAATGGAGAGGATAGAGCTACATCTGCCCTGGAAAACGCAGGGGATGGTGGTGTAAGCTGCTCACCTTTTCCCATTTGTAAAACCGATCGGCTTTGATAATCATGTCTGCCAGGTTGATGTGATTGCCTCGGGCAGCGACATCCAGAGATGTTTTCCCTTGCTGAAATGAGAAGGGGAAAAATGAGCTGGACAAGACCTTGCACACTTCGGAGGCACACCCTCCATGCCCACCCGGCAGGCTGCAGTAGCAGCAGCACGGCCTACTGAGCAATGCACCCAGCCGGGACGAAGGACCCCTACTCTCCACCTGCAAACACCTTGGACGTGAGCGAGCTTCGAGCGACTGCGTGCGGGGCACTGGGAGACGTTTTCTAGGCCGTGCAGCATCTCCTCTGTCGCCTCAGGGGATCTGCCCGTTTGGCAGGAGCGGCCGGGAAGGCATCCCGTAACCCGCAGTGGATGGCAGGGTGCTTTCAGGCTCCCGGCAACACGGGCGCAGCCGCCCAAGGACCAGCTCAGCACTACAATCCAAGGCGTTTATAGCCTTTTGCACAGCAGGTTTGCTGACACATGAAACCGAAGTGATTTATACAACCTCATTAATTTTATAGGCTCCACATTCGCATGATTAGAAACGGTCTCCTAGGAGAAGCACAGGCTGATGGGACTGTGGAAATGTAACTACACTCCTTACATGAACACGATTTTGGATTGGGCTGGGGCGGGGGAATTGTATTTATGTCTAAAAGCATGAGAACAGTTCTAGCCTCAGATGTGAGCAGAAACCCAATTTCTCACAGAAAAGTGTGAATGTTCTCTGCACCGAGTCTCACTGCGGTTCCACAGGCTGCTGGAAGGTGGCAAACATTCACCGCAGCTGAGGGCTGTTTCAGCCAGGTGGCTTCGAGCCTGTATGTGCTTTAACCCACTGCGAACGGCAAACACTATTTTAATCTCTGCCCAAGCCCCGTTAGCATTTTCTGGGCACACGCCACGCTCTCAGGCTGCACACAACTCGCCTGATTCCTCTAGAATTCTTCTTGTTGATTTAATTGGAGGGCAAAAGCCCTAGACACCGGTGCCAGATCCATACCAACCAGATACTTTTAACCTACTAAAACGTGTGCTGTAATTCTTGAGGTATATTATTTATCATTATTCAAGATGATCTTTGATATTAATGTGCATGAGAGCACAACTAGAAGTAGAAGGAACTAGAACAACTTTGAGAAGAAAAAGTTTGCTCTTTGTGTGAACTGTTTTCTACCTTCCTAAGAACCAGTCACTTCTTTCCTGGAAAACACGTCAAAATAACCTACTCAGCAGTGTTTCAAGGCCTTATCCCTGGAAATATCCAGATTTTAATATTATTATGAGCCTTCCTTGAAAACTACAAAAAGAATGGCAAAGACCATCCATATTTTCCCTCCGTAGCCCCACAGAGTCTATTCAACCCATGGAGACATCTACCTTGTCCGTTAGCTTCAGATTAACTCCCGCGATGAGAATCATCTCGGCGATGTCCTGCCTGCCGTGCTCCGCAGCGATGTGCAGAGCGGTCTGCTGCCTCTGCAGAAGGGAGGTGAAAGGACTGAATTTCAGAGAGGGCCGAGTGTGAGGCGGGAAGGGCAGGACAGAACACCACCAGGAGGAAGCACTGTAAGAACACTGTCGGCTCTGCCCTCCTTTCCCCTCCATCCCTTTTTAAACTGAGGGCCAAACACCCTCCTACCTCAAACTGGAGCTGGGTTCCTCAGGCTGAGCAGAACTGCTCTGTCCGTGTCCCAGCACCAGCGCTACGAAGCCTCCCTGATAACATTTCAGCCTAAAGAAGGAACCGCTTCAGTTCCATACAGCTCCCTGGGGTCACTTATAGGAATATATTATTTCCTGTTATTTAAACAATTTCTCTAGGCAGATGACAGTTTAGCCAAGGGAGGAAAGGACCTGTGCCAATTCTTTGTTCCTGGGACACAGGGCCGGGTTAATGTGTATGCACTGTAAACTGTATGCACCTCGGGACTGTTTGATGGAAACAACTAAAATCAAACACAAAATGTGGCAATTTTATGGTGTCATCAGGAGAGAACATCACTACAAGAATGAACATTAACCAAAACATTACAAAGAAGCTACACAAAGCCCCTCACTCACAAAATTACAATTTGGTGAGACAACCAGCTAGCTCCAGGCTTGCCTCCCTTTCTCAGACCCCCCAAACATTTTGCACAGTATCTTCTGGACTGAAATTTCTCCCACCTGCTTCCAGCAGGGAGGAGAAAGTGACTACACAATGTCACTGTGCACAGGTCCCAGGGACGTGGCACAGCCCACGTGTTGAATGCCATCAAGCAATTACCTCACTGCAACACTCAGAATCATTTCACAGGTTTCATTTCCTCAGTTGCGCTTCCAGTTTTTTCCCATTTTAAAGCACTCCTCTTTAATCCTGTCCCCAAGGTGATCAAATCCCCCATGAAATGGGTTCACATTTCAAAGACAAAGAAGAGGAGCCGCAGTCTTACATTATCTGGAACGTCAAGGTCACACTCCGCGTCAATGAAGAGCTTCACCATGGCTGGGAAGTTCTGCAGTACCGCAATGTGTGTCGCTGACGCGTTTTGCTGTGGAAAGAAGACCCTGTGCTTAGGAAGAGCTTAGCTCATGGCACCGAAAGGACCGTGCTGTGCCCAGAATGTCTTATTCTAAGACAGCTGCCAGGCTGGACTGGGGGCGGACAGGGGATACTGCCCCATAAGCACAGACCCCACAGCAGCACTGGCCCTGGCAGAGTTGCGTTGTGCTCTTGAACAGCTCCACAAACTGGTTTTGCCTTTTTGTAAGTGATGAGAGCGTTGAGCGGGACTTACATGATTAACAGCGTCCGTGTGGATTCCTGCGTCCAGGAGGATCCTGGCTATCTGCTCACAGCCGCGCAGGGCTGCGTAATGAAGGCAGTTCATCTTCTTCTGAGAGGCACGTCAGAAGAGATGGGCATTAGTCAGGGCTGCTTCTTGAGGCTGCAGTTGTTACAGACTGTCCACAGAGATCTCCCTGCTTCCCTTCTGCGCGAGCCCCATGTCCCCACCCTCACAAATTCATGGAGATGGTCTCCACAGCCAAACCAGTCCCAGGGCAGCTTCTCCCGCCTCTTTGTACAAAGCCATGTGTGCTTTCCTCCGGACTCATGCGCTATTTCTGAAGTGCTGGGCTCCACACGGCCTCACCCCATAAGGGGTGCCCTCCCTGGGAGGCCACAGGTCTGGGCAAAAATCCTAAAAGCAGCATCTGGAAATGGAATCACTTCCACGGAGCTCACCTGGGTTTGGGCATTGACGTTGGCACCTGCTTCCAAGAGCAGCTTCACACAGTCGCTGTGACCCTCCTCAGCAGCCAGGTGCAGAGCCGTAAGTCCTTCCTGGACAAGGCAAAAAAGGAGACAAGCAGCATTTCTGTAGACAAGGCCAAGACAGAGCAGCGGACAAGCAAGCCTCTACCCTGTCTTCTGAATCCATGACACGTTAAAATACCAATTCTGAGGGCCAGGGATCTCCAATCGATCGTTAGGAAAACAGAGGACACAATTATCTGCCACCGACATATCAGAGTACTGCTCTGTCCTTACGCCACTGGAAGCAGCTGGCCCATGGGCCACAAGACAGACATCATGTTCACCATCTTCTCTCCCCGTCAGCCCATTAGCAAAGAAAAAAGGATTTCACGTGGACAATGAAGACAAACCATTTTCCCAGAGACAGTCATAGGCAGAACTGGAAACCCATGGCCCTCAACCACTGTCTCTCCCTTCTGAGGGCTGCAGCTCATTTCTTTACAAGCAAACAGAGACAAGCAGAATTCCTAAGTGATTTAATCTGCTTTTATTATTGCTCTTCACACAAAGGGCAGCTCATCCGGGGGAAGACAAATGCTACCGGAGTTACCACAGAAGGTGGCCTCCCCTTTCTTTCAGATCTTAATCACAATCAAATACACTTTTCAAAGACAGTAACCAAATAAGACTTTAAAAAATTGCTGATAAACTTAATTGGGAGTGTGCCCTGGAATAAATAACAGCGTTACTAAGCCAATATTTGTTATCTAAATCATTAACTAACTATGTTCCAGCCACATAATTTTCCAAAGCAGATCTGTGAAAGAGATCTCAAACAGAAGGTCCATATGTTCAGTGACTGAGTCAATACTATAAAGCACAGTGAAGTTTAGTTTAAAACACACTCAATAACCATTTAGGCACTTGAATGTACAAGGGTCAGGGAGAAAAAGGGAGATGAAATGGAGTGATAAGGTAAGTCAGTAGATACAGCAGGAAGAAAAGGCAGCACTTTAGAATTAGATATTGGTCCAAGAAGGATGTTGCCTTTCACTGATACTCTGCAAGTGTGACCTGCATTTACACACGTACGCTTTAGATAAAATCAGCTATCTTCTAGACCTCTCCTGTCAATACTGACTGTTCAGCCTGACGACTGTGGCAGGAGAGTATTCCTAGCGAGGGAAAGGGTGAAACTGATGTGGCTTGTATTTCATTTAAATGTACTTACCAAGTTCTTTTCATCAAGGTCCACTCCAACATCTATAATCTTCTGCAGCACAGAGAGGTGTCCATTTTTAGCAGCTAAATGCAATGCTGTATTTTCTTCCTGAAAGTAAACATCACTTCATACGTATATGTATCACAGGACTGAGTGTTCATACGCCACAACCTTACACAGAGCATATCCAGCGTGACTGGAAAGGAGGTTGTAACCAGTAGCACGAGTCTGAAAGAGTCTTCTAACAGGTGTAGCAGGGAGGGAAGAAACCCAGCTACCTTAAACTGGAGCACGGTCCACCAGGCTCGCTGCGTATCCTGTCTGAAAAGTCCTGGAGAGAAAACCAACGTGGACTGAGGCGCAAATGGCTTGCAAGAGGATAGGGAAGAAAAGCCCTGACGTACCATGACCATAGTTACTACTGCTGACAACTTGCCTGCATGAGCCTCATTTGGTAACCTGTTCCCTGACTTTCACATCCTCTAATCCTTGGACTTTACCTCCCTTGCGTGTAGTTTTATGTCCGTACCTTGTCTTTGGCCCTGTGAGAACAACCCAGTCGGATTAGGAACTCCACCACCTCCAGCCGCCCATACTCTGCAGCCAGGTGAAACGCTGTCCTGTCCATCTTTGAAAGGAAACAAAGAAATACAGTCCAAGAAAGGCTCAGAAAGCACAAGATGAGATCATCTGCTGCAAGCAATATAATAATGCCTTGGGCGATAACCCAGTCCACAGGGGGGAAAAGTGCTGCACTTCAAAAATAGTTATCTTTTATTCTGCTGTTAACTTTTATTCTGCTTTACATTTGGGATGACCCTAACAAAACAAGGTGAACAGAACTACCCACTGGGGCTAACCACTCCAAGCACTTTGGTCTTGCCAAAGAAAAGAGATCTTTTCATTCTTTATTTCATATAAATAGAGGATAATAAATAGTTTACTAAAAGCAACTAAGGATAAAACAATGGAATTAATATCTGAGACCTCAGTTATTGAGTGAGTCAGAACCCCTTTTGGGGAAAGGGGGAAGGGCACATCTCTTGTTGCCTCATTTGACTCCCAAGCATCAGAGTGGGGATCACTCTAGGAACCATGAAGGCCAGGGAGTGGAAAAGAGTGCATGCCAGCTCCTGTGTGCTTCTACACTGCCTTCAGGAACAGATCAGCTAATGCTGGAACATGCTGGGAGAGGGTTACCCTTGGTTATTGCTTACCTACAATACACCCTGGAGCATAGAATCATAGAATAGTTTGGGTTGAAAGGGGCCTTTCAAGGTCACTAGTCCAACCCCCTGCAATGAGCAGGGACATCCTCAACTAGATCAGGTTGCCCAGAGCCCCGTCCAGCCTGACCTGGAATGTTTCCAGGGATGGGGCATCTCCCACCTCTCTGGGCAACCTGTGACAGTGCTTCACCACCCTCGTTGTGAAAAACTTCTTCCTTAGATCTAGTCTAAATCTCCCCTCCTTTAGTTTAAAACCATCACCCCTTGTCCCATCACAACTGGCCCTGCTAAAAAGTTTTTCCCCATCTTTCTTATAAGCCCCCATTAAGTATTGAAAGGCCGCAGTAAGGTCTCCCCGGAGCCTTCTCTTCTCCAGGGTGAACAACCCCAACTCTCTCAGCCTGTCTCCATAGCAGAGGGGCTCCAGCCCTCTGACCATTTTTGTGGCCCTCCTCTGGACCCGCTTGCAGCATCAGCTGCAAGAGAGAAGGACAATGAAATTCCTGAATTTGTTCTGCAAAAGGCTACATTGGGCAGCCCTGGCTGCTGAAGCCTGACCAGAGCCAGAATCCTCATCATCCCTAAGCCCTCCTCGACAGGAGGGCCAGAGCCTGTGTGGGACACCCTTAGTACTCCGGGAGTAGCATCTGACTCTGAGCCTCTTCCCAAGACAAAGGGCAACATTTCTGCTAAGCTCAGCAGAGCAAGATCAGACCTCATGAAACAAAGCAGTGAAGAGCCTTCCTACCATGTCTGTCTTATCCACACACATGTCCTCCAGGTCCTCCATGATGAACTCTATCACCCGGATGTGTCCCCTCAGAGCTGCACAGTGGAGCAGGTTCCTGCCGCTCTGGAGAGGAGACAGAGGACTGCTCATTTAACAAGCCCAAGACTGCGGGACAATCTCTTTTAACAACCTGTTCCTGTTAGCAGAGACCCATTCCCTGCCTCCCTGCGCCTCCAGGGCTATACGAGCTTGTGCTGCAGACAGCATGTATTACAGACTGAAGTATTAATGCTCCTTTTCCCGATCAAGGTATTTATTAAAATACACAGACTGCTGATTCGCTAAACCCATTTCACAGTTCTGTAACGCCTTCCACCTCAGCACTGCACAACTGTGAGCTCAGAAAGCTGTGTACAGCTCTACAGCTACAATTATTACACCTGTTTTAGGAACAAAGCAGAAGTGCAGATGGCAGTCCCCAGAGCAGATGCCGTCACACACGACACCTTAGCTCACAGGTAAGCCCCTCTCCCTCCCCCCCATCACTGTCTGGAGCCGCATGATGGACTCACGTAGGGAGACTCTCTCACCCTATTGACACAGTTAATCTTGGCCCCAGCATTGACGAGGATCTGCAGGACGCGGAGGTGGCCAAACCAGG
Organism: Phoenicopterus ruber ruber; assembly: GCA_009819775.1. Classification (NCBI taxonomy): domain Eukaryota; kingdom Metazoa; phylum Chordata; class Aves; order Phoenicopteriformes; family Phoenicopteridae; genus Phoenicopterus; species Phoenicopterus ruber. The sequence goes on from CM020225.1 coordinate 3,799,746, forward strand.
CAGACAGGAGAAGGGCATTCATTCCAAACTGGGTGGAAAAGAAGAGAGATACTTACAGCTAAACCACAGCCACCACCATCCCCACCTTGGAGGGAAGCTGTCCCTCTACCTTCATGAAGTATCTCAAATATTTTTGTTTCTTTCTGGGGTTTTTTTAGCCCCACTTTCTCCAATTACTATTATTTCTGCCACAGATGGTCGCAGCAGCTGAGCAGAGACCTGCCTCTTGACTGCCACTTCTTAGTCAATGGTGCGTATTAGCCTGGTTGTTATGGAGGAGAGAGAACTTGCTGGCTCTCACTGTCTTCCCACAAGCCCCAACAACCCGACCAGAAGCCAAGCATCCCCATGCTATACAGAAAACCTCACAGATTCTACCAGCCTACTTCCCAGTCACTGTGCACGCAAGGAAAAGGCCAAAAGACAGAGCACAGACACATCTGAAAACAAGGCTTGCTCCAGAAAGGCACTACACCTGCCTCAGCAGGGAGGCCACAGCTTCCCAAGCTCCGCGATGCCTTGTGCCACCCACGCAGGGCTAAGGTGAAGTCCGTAACTGCCAGCCCAGCACCCAGTCCCCGGCGCTCCCCCAACACAGAACACATTGGCAGGGACATGCAAGGGAGATTCGCCTTCGTACACTGTCTTCGTCATCCACCGGGACATCGTGGTCCAGGAGCAGTCGCACAGCATCCACGTTCCCTGCTCCCGCGGCCCAGTGCAGCGCAGTCCGGTCTGTCTGGAAGGGAAGGAAGGAGAGAGGGAAGGCTGATGTATGCTGACCATGGAGGGACAGATTGAAACAGTAGGGATGAGTGCAATCCCGTACTTCCAGGAACCTACTGGTCAACAAGGGGAGACCTGCACCAGGAACGGAGTTGGTCCCACAGCCTTGGCGTACAGAGATAGCAATAGCAAAGCCTTTCATTGCAGCCGTGTGTATCTGGCACACGAGTTCCAAGGGAAACCATAAATTATCACCCTCCCTCAGCGCTTGCAACTTTCCAGTCTGGCCAGGATGACGGTGCTGTGGGTTTCAGTGTGTTGTGACACTGCTCAGTTGCCACAGGCCCTATTTAGCACTGGGCGGTGTATTTTAAAGCTCTGACCAATTAAGCAGCTAATGAGAAGAGTAGCGTTAAGGAGCTGCAGTTCTGAAACACACCCTCAGCACTTCCTGCAGCTTAGAGGTGGAAAAACCCAGGACTCACGTTGGTTTTGGCTTTGATGTCAACCCCTCTCCTGATGAGCTCCGCCATCCTGGCCGTGTCATTACGCTTCGCCGCATCGTGGAACTCCTTCTCTGAATGAAGCACTGCAGCAGAGACAGAAGAATGGGCATTAAAACAGTGCTGGCAAGGAGCACGGAGCAGCATGCCTCAACAAACCTCCCCTTCATCTCACCGGCCCCGGTGGCTTCCAGGAAGGATGACTGCAGGAAGATTCTTCCAGCAAGAATCCCAGCCCTACAGACATTGGCATGTTTGCTGGATTCGTCCTCTCCCACTGCCTCCCCTTCCCTGAGTACCCCTGTGCCACATCAGTGCTTTTCCAGTCCTACCAGCTTCTCTTCCCATTCAGTGTCTTTCTCTGTTTGCATGGACTTGTTCCAGCCCCAAAACCTTTTGATCCATTAGGTCAGGCATCTTCTGAGGACCAGAGCTGGTGTGAAGGCTCGGGCAGATCACCCAGACCCTCTCCTCTATCCCTCCACTTACAAGGGGCCTTTACACATGCTCCTGCTGTCCTCCTCCGGGCAACCTGAATCAGCCAAGCAGGACAAAACTGCTAGCTTGGGCTGTGACTAGTGTTGCATCTCTTAACAGACCGTGTCAGTTCTGCGCATAATTTACCACAACCGGCATTATTTGTCCTGCACAGTTAGGCACAATTTAAGAGTGTTTACTCTCCATGCTGGGCCTTGCCCCAGCAACCTTCTCCTTGATCGAACAAACCTTCCTGCCAAGAAACAAGAGCAAGGCTGTGACTCTGGGCCTGACGCAGCCCGACAGGGAGGCTCTCAAGGTTTTTGGCAAGGCTGGAGTCAGTCTTTGTTGGACTCCGTCTCTGCCCTAGTGCTTTTGGGGAATTCATTCGAGAATTGCTTGAGTCAGACCCTCAGCCTGCCACATCCCACTGGAGAGCTGTCTCAAATGCTTTGCTCTCTTCTACGTTTCTGCAGAGCAGGGGCTCGATGCAACCTCAGTTTGTGTCGACGTATCAACTAGACACTAACCACATGCCATACAAGAGGCATCGAAACATGTTATTGTTCCCATTCCACCACGCTGAGGAATCTCCTCAAGAAACAAGAGACTCGCTGTCTAAATAGCACTACCCCATTCCTTTCTGGAGGGCACAGGAAAAAGGCACCCCTACTGTGGACTCTTAGGGCAGCAGAGGTATAACCTCATCCTCCAATTTGTGTTCCTCTTACCTTCAAACAAAAACCTTTAGCTCAAGAAAAACACAAAACCCACAAATATCTTAATACCAGGCAGGGTCATTCAAGAGCATTGGACCTGCTGCTTCACTGAAGGCAGCAGGATTTGGACACGGATTTCTGCAGGAACAGGAGTTTCTGTACTGTATATTGAGACCTCGTTCTTGTCTGGTCAGCTGTGTTAATGGGACTGCATTTCCACATTGCATGGACCCTTCATTTGAAAGAGAACATCAGGAGAACTTAAGAAAAACCTGTGGAGTTTATGTTAATTATTAACACCAATGGCTACACACATACTACCTCCTTGCAAATGCTTATCTCCGTTCAGTGGAATAAACCCTATGTTTCAGTTAAGCAAATGTTGCTGCTCCTGCTCTCCAGGTGACAGAAATGTGTTCTTACGTTTTATGATCGCACAAAGCATCATTGTCAAGAGGTGCCAAACCGCCTCTTGACTTGTTTATTCTTTCCTCTACCTTGGAAGATGCAGTAACAAACCTTGTATTGCTAAAGCTGTAGAAGCCGCAGTTTATTTATTCTCAGCAACATATGGGAAACCATTTGACAGTTTGAGTTTCCTTCTTAGTGTCCACACCAGCGAATGTAAACGCACTCCTCATCATGGCATGCACCCGTCCAACAGCAGCATTTCAATAGATATTTAGCAGGTTTTCCTTCTCTTTTGAGCTCAGGTTTCAGAGTATTTCATACCTTATGATACTGAATATGAATTCAGTTATCTCAAACACCGTGGAAAACAATTTAAGTGATTTACCCTCAGTGCAATGCACCAACTCACAGTTTATTATGCAAGAGATTTAAAAAAGCAACAAAGGAGAAGAAAGCTGTGCACAGAAACACACTAAAACTGTCCGCGGGCTCTACCTGAGGCTGCAGGACACAAAGACAACCCAGGACGGCCGGCGACCGGCTGATAAAGGCGGCCAGAATGCCGAAGTGGGGGGTACTGGCGCTCTATGCAGCATCTTGGGGATACAGGATGCTTTGGGGCACAAGCAGCCTCGATTCCCGCGGAGGTTATGCACCTGGTTTGTTTCAGAATGGGGTTTTATATGCCTTCTTATTCCCTAAAGCACCTCGGCCCTGCCCCAGAGCCGCCCGCCGGGCCCGGGGGAGGCCGGGGCCGCGCCCGCCCTCTCCCGCCACACAACCCCCCCGCCCCGCTGCGGCAGCCCCCGCCTCGCCCCCACTCACGCGTGTCGCCGTCCCACGCCAGGTCGTCCCCCATGCCGCTGCCCGCCCCGGCAGCCCCGGCAGCCCGCCGCCGCCGCCTCAGGGCGGGCTGACAGGCGCGGCCCCGCCGCCTCACGGCTGAGCTGATAAGCGCGGCCCCGCCGCCTCACGGGCGGGCTGGCTGTCGCCGCCCCGCCGCCGCAGAGCGCTTCCTTAACTGTTATTTAAAGGAAAATAAAATAAAATAAATCCTCTTTCAGACATACACGGTGTTTTTGGGACGGTTTGGGATGACTTGAGGGGGAAAACCCAGCTACCGCCATTGCGGTCAGGGGGCCGCACGGCTGTTACCTAGGCCGGTGCCACCCTTTACCTCAGCGTGGCTGGGCCAAGTGCTGCTACTTGGAGGCTGTGGGTGGTTTAATTCTGTTTCCAAACCGATTTGGGAAGAGAGGGATTTCTATTCTGTGGGAAATATGGCGTGTGTTGTTGGGTTTTTTTTCCTGAAAGCAGGGTTCAGGGTTTGGCATTTCCCGCGGATGAGGTGCTCTCATCTACCACACAGCCAGGGCACGGCAGTGGGTGCAGGAGGGGGTTAAAAGTGTTCTTCACCCAGAGTTTTAGTTAATTCTCCCGTTTCAGCATCTGCGTCTAGTTTTGTCTTTTATTTTCCATTTTGATGGCATGAGGAGGAAGGAACCGGGCAGTGGCTGAGCTGAGGCTGGGGGGAGAATCAGATATGTTTTGGGCAGGTCTGAGGTAGGCAGGGAAAAAAAAAGGTCCAAAACAGCCAAAAAATTCACAAAACCGGGTGCTTGGTCCTGTCAGTGCTGTCTCCAGGCCAGAGAGGTGCTGCTGCCTTTTCATGAAGGACCAGGTAGTGGCTCTCCTGGCAGCAAATCTTTCCTGGAGCTACACGGAGGCCACTCTTTCTGCCACAGCCATTTCAGTTCAGCCTGTGCCGGGTCTCTGGTGTGGGTCTGGCCCCCATAGCTTTCTCCCCACATCTGATCTGTCAGGGTAAGCGTGGCACACAAGTGTTCCCTATTCCTTACATTTTCTGGCCTTTCCTGTGCTTGCTTGCACTCCATCTTGCCGCAACATGGGGCGACACGTTGAGTGATGCCTTGGGTTGATTGAGTAAATGCTGTTTGTTGGCCTTCGAATACATAGGAAGGTGGTGCGAGGGGAAAGGAAAACCTGTTCTGCAAACCCAGGATGGGCAGGACTGGGAGGCATGAGCTGAAATCATGGTAGGCAGGACTTTGGTTTCTCCTGGGTATGACTTCCCAGTGGCCAAGACGGCAAAGGGGGGTTTCTTTGCTGCTGGTGACAGGGTAGGAGGGGTGACATGAGATTTGTATTCCCTGTACCATGCTGGCCTACAGCCTTGGTCCTGGTCATGGGCCCCTCTCTCCCCCTCAGCAGGACGCCCTGGAGGGGTCTCCCGCTGCCCTCCAGCCTCGCCGTACCCGGGTTCTGGCTGCGAGCACACGCCGGTCCCGGCGGCCACACGAGGGTGCCAGTGCTGTTCCCCTGCCACGGCTTGCTGCAGGGAGCTCGGGGTGCAGATGGGGCTGTTCCCTGCGCTCAGGCCAGTTTGGGGGGACACCCCTATCCCGGGGACCCGTGTGCTGCTCCTGTGAGAGAGCGCGGGGCGTGCGTGTGTGGTGGGAGATGCGGGGAGGCAGGCGGCGTCCCGCGGGAATGCGGAGACCCTCTTCTACTTCAGCAACGTCCCTCCGTGGGCACAGCTACACCCTGTGCAGGGACACCAGAGCTGTCTTCAGGGCCGGGAGCAGCAGGGCCATCTCATCGAAGCCCACTGCCGAGGGTCTCTAGCCAAGCGCTGTCCTGCTGTGGGGACCCACAAGCAGGGCTTGGCCTGCCCAGCCGTGAAATGGGGAGGTAGACCCTAAGCTCTTGAGCGAACACAGATTGTAGGGGGGTCTATGGCTAGCTGCTGGTCTCAGAGCTTTGGATTTGTGTTTTGTTTTCCTTTTATTCAAATGGAATTAAAAAAAAAAATCCTCTCCGGTAGGAAAAGCAAACATAAGGTCTGTCTGGATAAAGGGGAAGCCCTTCTTTAGTACAATAGCTCAGCGGGTAGAGCATCCTCCCCGAGGAAGGGGGAAAGCTAGGTTTGATCCTTGCTTCTGCCGGAGGGGAGATGCAAACCCTGGTCTCCACAAGACCCCAGAGAGTACCGTAAACAGCAGGCTGCGAGCATGTCTGGTGCGGGGAGTTTTTCTTGCTCTTTCCTGTTATTTTAAATAATTAATGATTTGATGGAGCAGGGAGTGGAGAAGGCAGGTGTCCCGTCTCCCTGGAGAGCAGTCTGTGCACCCGGCGAGACAGAGTCTTGCTCTCTCTCGATGAATATTTAAGTGTCTTTAGACAAATTGGAACGGCGCCAGCAGGAATGACTGAGAAGGGCTGAGCCCTTCCCACTGGGTTCCCTAGTGCCTGGGGGCTGGGGAAACAGCCCTGAATAGGGCAGAGAATAATCCCTGCTTTTACGGCCATATCGTGCATCCCAGCCTTGGGTGGCACCTCTGGCTCTTGCTAGTCTTTTGTTACGCTCTAAGGGATCCTTGGATGGAAAACTGTCCGGACTTAACCTGCCACTGTTAATGTCATTGTCTGCACCTCCTCCAGAGCTTGAATCAGCCAGGACTGATCACCTGCTCTTCTGCTGCTTAACGCTGACCTTGGAAGAGAAGTAACGCAGATGCACTGGAAGTTCACATCTGTTTGTGGGCTTGGGCGTGTCCAGCGGGCAGAAAAAAAGCAATGTAGGCAATTCCTTCTGTCCTTACTAAATAGGTATGTGTCAGGGATGGAAGGGACGAAGGCTTTCTGCTGATACTAAGTACAGAATGCAGCAAGGATTTATTAACGATGCTGAACACCTGCCTAGCGATCCATTTATTAGCTAAGACACCTAAAAGAGCTTTTGGATTTTTCCCCTAATGTAGTACCGTAACAAATGACAGGGGGAGGTGATAATTTGAGCTCTTTTTGCAATATATTCCTGATATTAACCCCATCGTCAGAAAGGTGTTAAGTCTTCGACTTTATTTCACTTGAAGAATAATTTTAGCTAAGCCAGCTACATGCTCTTTTTCACTTAGAAGTGAAGCTCTCTGGCATAGCATTTTGTGCTCTAACCTTGCATGCACAATTTTTATGTGTTAGTTTAGGATAATCATTATTTTCAATCTCCACCTTTTAAAAATCATGAGTCAGGCTGCTTAAATCCATGGCATTTTAAAATGTGCCTCTGTTTGCTCTCCGGTTTAGTTGTATACACTGTGATTTTAAAGTCAGTCAGATTTGCAGCTAGCCATGTCATACAGCCCACAAACCAGTATGTGTTTATGCAGAAACAGTTGCTTACCTAAAGGTTTAGCAAATTGGACTTTAATTTATAATCTTCCTTTGGAAGCAAAACTGGAAGGTGACTCCTCCTGCCTGCAGCTGCCCGTAGTCCAGGAAGCCAAGCCTCTGCTTCCCGGGAGCTGCCCGCGGTTGGGGAGCCTGGCTCGGGAAGAGCCGCCAGCCCTGGAGGATTGTCTTCTCTGGCGTATGCTGCCACAGTCAGAAAACTGAATATTGCATGGGAGAGCGGATGACCACGTTCCTCTTTCAGTGCTGATGGACCGTTTTTACATGACCAGGTATCCACCAGCGCAATGTGCTGAGATAGCAACCACGGGCTCCGTGTGGCAGCACCTAAACCAGTTCCTTTGGGCACTGTGGTACGTGTCTGCCATTGATGCTGCAGGGAGTTGTTTATTTGTGCTGCTTTATGTCCCTGCTGTGGGTATGTGAGGGACTGACTGTACCAGCTCCGTGTCCTGGTTTGCAAACTGTGCTTTTAGATACGTCCCATTAGAATGGAATACGCGTTACAGCTCTGGCTACACGGCTTCATGTGTGGCTCCATCTTATTTATTTTTTGTCTGGGCTAGGCTTTTAGTTGTCCTGTAGACTGGGTTATTTTTGGTGCTTTCTTTGATAACTCTGTTGCTGTGACATGCTGCGGAGCCAAAACTCCTCTGGGAACATCCCAGCAACGCACACAAACATCAGCCCTGTAGCTTCTAACAGTCAACATACGAAGCTTTCAGAAACCCTGGACACCTAACGGGTCTCCACAAACCCACTCTGGAAGCCTGAGAAGGGATCCAGCACTTTCCTCAAAGGCTGTATTCATCTCCTTGCAAGGCTTCCACAGAGGAACAGCTTGTTAGAGGGACCTGTGGAGCTTGGAAGCTTTGCCAATAATAATTCAGGCCCAATTCTGAAGTCAAATATTTAGTTAAACAGAGACTGTCTGATGGCTGGATTAAACACAGACAGCATCTGAGTGAGCTCGACACTTCAGGGTTTTGTCAGTGTCCATTTCACGAGCCTCTAATTCCGTTTTTCCTGTCTTCCCAGACTCTGCTCATCCTGTGTAATGTTTCAGACAACGCAGAATGAGGTGTTTCAGCAGGGCTGTTGCTCCTAGCTCAGGAAGCAGCCTGTATTACAAAGTGATGTTCTCTGGTTTAGGCTTAGGAATAATCCAGTATTACGGGACTGGGAGGAAATCACACATTAGAGAAATTGAAGGGTTTGTTTGTTTGTTTGTTTGTAAGGAAAAGTCTCGAGGAAGCCAGGAAATGTCAGAGCGGGTGGGTGAGTGAGGCTCGCCCAGCAAGACGCTGCTGCAGGGGGTTGACACAGATAGTTCAATCCATGCTAACAGCAACTGGAAGTTTCAGCTGGTGATTTTGAACTTCCCTTTCCTGTCACTCTCACTTCCCAAAGCCAACAGGCCTTTGAATCCCTTGAAAAGATAAATGGTCTTAAGCTTCTATATAGCTTTGAAAGTGGAGGTTACACTCAATTATCATTGTGGCCGGGGTTGTTCCTGACGATCGGGTCACTCCTGTTGATCCCTGACCTTCGCATAGAGCTTACTGACACGAGTTCACTGCATCTTCCAACTCGGTATATTCCTCTTTGAGCTGTGGAGAACTGGGCTCGTATCTATCCTGCAGGAATACATGAGAAGCAAAAAAAAAATACCTGCTGAGCATCATTTGTACCTGAACGAGATCTTAGAAAAATAGTGCATGGGGGGGAAATCTGTTATATCGGCGATGCTTTGCTGAAGGAGGTCTATACGAGCCCATTGTGTTCCAACTCTCTTAATGCTTGAGTCCCAGGTTTGACCAGTAGCTGGGAGATTACGGGTGTGACGACGTCTATCTGCCAGTGATGATCAGGTCACAGTGGTCATCCTGGCCTTGCTGGGAACGGTACGCCTTACTGGAAGAGTGGAGGCTGGTCTTTCAAAACCAGGAATATAAAACTAGTATGCTCTTAAAACATCTATGTGAAGGAAAGCAAGTGTAGCAGGGAAGGATCTAAAGGGCAGAAAATCTTCTTTCTTGAATTTGAGAAGAGAAACGGTGTGATGGAGCTGGGGTCCCGACCCTCCCTGGTTCGAATGCGATGGTTAGCTGAGCAAGTGTTTGGTTATGGGAGGTGGGAACAGCTGCGTCGTATAAACCAAGCAATAATCGGATACTGAATCGTAATCCCCTTGCTGACATGCCTGCAGGCGATGTTTTTATTCTCACTTTCCTGCATGTGTAAAAAGAGGGAGGATCCTCTCCTTCCTGGGCCTCTGAGGACTGTCTGGCTCCTAAAGGCGATCTCTTCCTTGCCTTTTTCAGGACAAAAGTGCAGCTGAAATGTAGGATTTTATAACCATAAACCTGAACTGCTGAAACCTACTGCCAGAGGCACAGCCCTGAGCTGCTCTTATGTCATACTGTAGGACTTAACGCAAAATTTGATGTGCAGCAAAAAAATCTTATCTTTGAGCATTTAATAAAAGCAAAAAAATCTTATCTTTGAGCATTTAATAAAAGCAAAGTGGAAGCAAAGGGTCGCGAAGCTGTGATGCCATCGCTCCCTTCTTCTCTGACCCCACGGCAAACCACGGAGTGCAACAGGAGCAGGAAAGCACACTGTTAGGAGGCAGCAGTGCAGCCTTGGAAGCATTTCATTTCTCTCTCAGTAATTTTCTTCCAGAGCCTGAAACATCTGTCTCTGCCTCCAGCCACATGCAAGTGCACCGAAAGAGTTTTGTTCCAAGCCTAATGAGTAATTTCATGGTCTTGGAACTGGAGGCAGGGGGAGGGGGCTGGGACAGCAGCCGGAGTCATGTGCTTTACAAGGAGCTCCGTTGATGTCAAATCGCAGCCTGATGACTTTTATTTTATTGCAGCCCACCAGGCTTCCCTTTAAAGTCTGCTGCTAGAGTTGCTGGTGATCAGTGCAGCAACAGCTCCTACACGGGCTGCCGCGTTCCAGGGGCTTCCTCACTTCTGGGCACAACAAGCAACATGGAAAATAATGACATCAGTGGAGAGGAGGTGGGGGAGCTCAGCTGGGCGTCAGCTCCGCTCTGTTCGTGGGGAGAGCGCGCGTGAATGCAGAAAGCGCGCTGCCTGTCCTGCCGCAGTTCCGTGTGCTCGTAGAAGGAGGGATGAGGGACACAAACAACCCCGGGCAGATGTGTAATCGCATTGCTTGAGTGTCTAGCGGATGATGCTGAGATGTGGCGATGCACACGGTCTGAGAACAGATATAGAATGAGCTGATTCAAATTGTAGTTGGTCTCAGCAGGCGTTTAAAAAGCACAAACCCCAGCTTTCTCTTTGAGGAGGACAGGGTTATCTGTAGAGAGCAATAATCTGTACAGAGCACAGGAAACAGAAGGCAGATGTTGTCATATGTTTATCATACGTTTCCACCACAGGGTCTTCCTTTGGGACAGGCTTGCAGATCCCAGGCCCCGGAGCAGGGCTTGCACAGCTCCATGGATGCGCCATGCTGTGTTTATCTAGGGCAGGAGAATATACAGAGCTCTTCCTCCACCTGCCCAGGTTCTCCTGCTCTGAAGAGGAAGTTTATATTCACTCGCTGTGACTCAGCTACAGAGCCTGACTCATTTTCGTGCTGTTACTCATAGAAAGGGAAAGCCAAATGGCAACCAGTCTGTGCCTGTAGACACCTGTAATTCTCCAGCTTTCTGCTGTTAATCTCTGGATGAGTTGCTGTTTATCGGCACTAACACACTTATCCTGCTGAAGCTTTTAATACTTCTCTCTACAGAGAAAGACTGATTAGAAAGTGAAGTTTCCTACCCCTAAAGCTAAGAGGAAGTGTGCTGAATCTCCATGGCTGCTTGTGGAGTTCCCAAAATGGGACTATTTCAAGCAGACACTTCACAGGGGTGGGACCAGATGGAGCAACCACCAGGCAGGGCTGGGAACGGCGGCAGAGTTACTGCAGCTCCTGAGCTGACCTCTATGGTCTGGAGGGAGTTGCTGGTGGTGCATCTCTTCGAGGTGCTCAGTGCTAGGAGATCCTGCTTCCAGCAACGATGGCTTGTTGGTGACCAGAAATCTGTCTCACCAGCTCTCCGGGCTTCTGTCCCGTGCCTTGACTCCCCACTGTACGATAAGGACTAGAGCTGCTTGGGGTTCTGTAGGCTGCTAGTCCTCAGAGGAAGGGATGGTAGTTTACTTTGTGTAAGCCTTTGTTGCACTGCCAGCTCGGGAGTCTCTGCTCACTTGAGACCTTGCTCTTGCTCACTTGTGCATATTTTGTCTGCTCACTGGGGTTCAGGGAAACACTGGGTCCTGGTTCCTTCTCTTGCAGCGTGACGGGTGGGTTATTCTGTGTTAGAGGCCGCATGAGCATGAGTCAGATTTGAAAACCTGACCCAAGATCTGCATAGGGAGGCTTTAGCTGTGAGGTGGGAACCGGTGCCTGCCACTACAGCAGGGCCAAACCCAGCCTTTCCCATTTCAGCCTCATTCCACGTAAGAACCACAGTGCAGCCCTTCCTGCACGGCACAGAAGAGCACAGTGCAAAGCTCCAGGTGGGTGGGCTGTCCAGATGACAAGGAGGGATCTCGGGCCCGGAGCAGGGGTTGTGTCAGAGTTAAGGCAGGTTCCTCTGGGTGATGGGAAGCTGAGGTTCAAGTCACTGGTCTAAGTCTTACAGAGCGGGGCTTGGCCTCAAACCTGGCTCAGCAGCCTGCTGCTGGGTGGGAGGCCACCCTAGGTTCTGCTCTCCCATCATTCTCCTCGATCCCATCTAAAGAGCTTTGATCAGAATTGTTCCATGGACTCTCAAATGAAAAGCTGGGGTTTGGGTTATTTTCTGGTGGAATAATATTTAATTGGAAAAATTCCTGCATGGCCTTGGTATGCTTTCAGCTGGCATCCTGCCCGCCCCTCTCTGAAAGTATTACTGATTTGGAGTGCAAGAGCTTCTCGTGAGGCTGGTTTCTTCGGTTGCAATCCCTCACTTTTAGGTTTCTTTTTACCTTGAGCAGATGGTGGGAGTTGGCCTCTTGTTACGTGGCACTGAAGGGACCTTCTGCTTGCACGTCCCGCTGCCCTTCACGGGAGAGCCTGGCTGAGAGAGGCCGGAGTGCCTGTGGCATTGAAGGAGCAGCCACTGCCCTGGCTGTCTGCTGTTAATGCGCGCCACCGCTCCCAGCTCTGGCAGCCGTGTTTGCAAAAAGCTCTGCGGGCAGGGGAAGCGAGCTGGTTTCATCATGACAGTGTAGTTATCCTTTTAAGGGAAAATTCCCTCCGGGAGCCAACCCTCAATTACCTCCTGCTCCACTGCCTTCTTGCTGGAGATGGCTTGTAACACAGCTGAGTTACAGCCACAGTGACTCAGTCGAGCACCTAGTTGCTCCAAAAAGAAAATAATTAAACTCTGTTGGCCTCCGTTGTTTGCTAGTGATTGCTGAATCTAGAAATTGGGGTCAAAACCCGCAGGGCTGGCTCCCCTCATCCGTACATTTGTGCAGAACCAATATCTGTGGACATTACATCTTCAAACCCAGATGCTATTCCCATGGTGTTAATGGGGTCATATGCAGATACTGTGTTCTTCCCTAAAGAAGTTTGTTGCAATATTTGGGAGCTCTGGGTAGTACAAGACTGGTGATAATTAACCGATGCAAGTGTCTGCTGAATGCCAGGAAACTGGGGTAGGCAGTGGCTGCATTTCAATTTGCTGTTATTCACTGTGGTGAATGGGAAGGGTCCTCCAAGGGTCCTGATTCGGAGGCCGAAAAATTCCTTCTATTCTGCTGACATGTCTCATAGTCCGCGGGGGCGATGTCTAACTGGGACGGGGCTGCTGCGGAGGTTGCCCTCGGCCTCTGTCGCAGCGAGCAGAGCAGGAGCGTGCGGAGCTGTAGAGAACACCCTGTGCTGTTTCTATTCTATAGGAATGGTGGCTTTGGCTGCAAGCCCCCCAATTTACATCTCTTGTGCTTAGCGCTGAAAATACTTTGATTCCAAACAAGCTGCTTACCAGAACATGACACTCTTGAACGCAGACTTGTCACAGGAATGAGACCAGCCTCCTTAAGGGAGTTCTAGGGACTGCTTCTTTGGCATCTGCAAGTTTACTGTGATTGTCTGAGAAAATGGTACTTTCTCTCTGGGCAATGACAGACTCATTTAAAAAACCAACCCTGTACCAGGGCAGCTACTGTTGTCTTTGTTGTCTTGAGCCAAAACAAATGGACCACAGCCCACAGTGTGACTGGTTCATCTGAGGAGGAAACGATGGTCCTTGGAGGAGCAGAGGAGCCAGGCTGGATCCCTGTGCCCCATTTTGAGGACTGAAATGCACAGGAATCCTATTCCATCTGCCTAGAGCCGCACTGAAAGAGCTCTCCCGTCTCCCCAGTCTTCCCAAGGGTTTGAATTCTCTTCCCCTATCTAGAGCAAGGGAAAAAAAAAAATTTAAAACTTCTGTCAGCAGACAGGAGGCAATCACATGAGCTCCATCAAAATATGTATTTCATACTTTTCGTAACTCTTAGGGTAAATTACTTAAAAAATTGTAAATTAACTGAAGTGTTGAAATTGTGTTTTCATGCTGCAGAGCAAAACTGTCCCCTTTTGAAATGTCAGATTTTCAAAGCTTTTTTTGTACTTTTTTTTAAACCAAGACACTTTTCGAAATCTGTAGTCCTCTGTTAACAGTTCTGGGTTCCTGTTTTGCCCTGAAAACGTTTTGCCAGAAAATTTCTCGCCAGCAATTCCCATGAGGCCCTGATTCCACCCTTGGAGGTGGGTGGTTTTGAACCCGCCTGGATAGAAAGGCAGAAGTGTGGCTAAGCCGAGAGCAATCCTGTACATAACTATTGTTTGAACTGATGACCTTTCCGAAGTTCATTAGTTCTTGGCAGTCGAAAACAAGTGGAATTTATTTGCCTCCTTCAGGAAATTCAACCCGTGCTGTTGAAAATTCAGCGTTGCTCCAGGGAAAGAGCTGATCGGAGCCTCGGTCACTTGGACAGGAAGGTTATCCACACACTGTGGACTGGCACTGGAGAACGTAGGTTCAAATCTATATCTCCTGCGGTCTCCCACATGACATCTGGCCCTGTTTTTTTCTTTGAGCTTCATTTCCCCTGCACCACTGTTTCTTGCAAAGACATACAACACATGAAGAACTGGGCAGCGCTTTGCTGTCATGGTGATGTGGTCTAAACAAACCCGGAGGATTTTGCCAGTATTTCAAAACTGACTTCTTGTTGCGAATGAAATAGCAGAGGAACTTGCAGTTTTGTTTGTACAGATCCTCGCCCAGTTAGTCATGCTGGCTTGCATGTCTGTTGGACTTTTGGAGATCTTTGAGTGTTTTATCAATTTCAGGGATAAATATCCCAGTGTGTGGAGGTGTACTAGGTAACTTGCCTCTAAAACTGATTAGCATTTCTTCTCCTTTCAGAAGCATTTCTTTCTGTGCAAGGTAGGTTTCTCCGAAAGGAAAACCTAATTTTCCTCCAAAACAGCTTGAGTTTTTTTGGGTGGGAGGGAAAAATACTAGTATCATTAAAAAAACTCACCAAGCATCTGAAACCCATTTAGAGACCAAGAGGGAATTAAATGTTTCCATAAGGGGTAAGGGAAAGCCAGTAACCCGCTTTCAAATATCATTTCTGGATATGACCCTGCTGTGGAGTTCTGAGGGGAAGGAGAGTTTGGATCAGTTTGCAGTGCGTGTATGTCACATCCTTGCCCATGAATGGGAGCCAGTGCTTAGCATTGCCTCCCCACCTCTTGCCCTCTTCCTGCCTCTGACCTCTTCTCCAGTCCACCCCTACAGCCGCTGCTCCGGGTGGCTTTGTCTTTTCCCCCAGAACATCTCCAAAATACTTCAAGTTCTTATTTCTCATTTAAATGAACAATATGGTAGATTTAACAGCTATCTATCTGTAGTATTTGCACTTATGTCTTATCCACTTATGGGCTAGGAATAATAGTTCTTTAACTGTCATATCACTGAAAGAAAGCAGGATTTGGGGGTCCATTTTTATCCCTGCTAAGGGTTAGAAAAGCCATCAAAGGACAAATTCTCAGCATTGTCTTTTTTTTTGCTTTGCTGTTTTTAGGAGCACTTCATGTAGTCATCTAATGTTCAGGTCATCTAATGTTTGCTGCAAAACATCACTACTGCACCAATTAAAAATAAAAGTATATCTGCTGCAGGGGAATGGGTCTGGAGCCCGGCGCTTCAATGCTCTGTGCCTTTGCCTTCATTCTGCAGGGTGAGAAGCTCCACTGTCTCTCCTGGCCACACCAGAAGGCTGAATTCATTCATGGCCACAAAACATCTTGAGGTCTTTGTATTGTTAAAAAATTGCCAATAGTGTTGTTAGTCAAAAAAATAGAAGTTGTTGTAGCTTGGGTTCCCAGCATTTTGATTCCATTCATTCATTTTGAGCAAATCATTTTAAAATTCATTTCCTGACTTTGAAAAATGCCTACATTCCAAAGCGTAAACTTACCCCCCATGGGGATGTAGAGTCGGGTTCGTGAATCCGATGGAGGCAAGGAGTAAGGAGGTTTTCTTGGCAGCAGCACAACTAAAACTTATGGACAGCTTCTATCAACACAGCGTTGAGCTTTCTAGGAATCGGTTGTTCTGGCAGAGAAGGGGTACAAAAGTGGGGAGAGATGAGGACTGAAGTCTGGAGCAGAAAAGGAGAAGAGAAGAAAGCTGGGGAGAGCAGGCCAGTCTGCAGAGGCGTGAGCCAGGTCTGCGGGAGATTTCTAGGGGAGCATGTTTATCATCCCACAGCTCGCCGGCGAGAGGGAAAACAGGGTTCAAGACCTGAATAGCCCATGGGGTTTATTAGCCATCGAGTCTGGTTGCTGAGGCTTCTGACAGTGTCCTGCGGAAACCATGTGGCTGGGAAGGACCTCAGGCAACAGTTTCATCCACCTTTCTGTGCACAGAGGGTGAGACATACTCACCTTCCCTGCATATCTGCTCTTAAGAAATGCCAGTGATGGAGGTCCCCCTGCGGATCCCGTTCTAGAATACATTCACCCTGGGCGTGGAAGACTTTTCTAAATAGAAGTCTTCAATCTTTTTTTGCTGCAAATTAAGCCAACTTTATTTTTTTCCCTTTACCCAGTGGATATGATAAGCTGTTGACAGCCATCCCTCCTGTAATAACTTCTTACAAACGGGATTTTGCAGTATTCCACAGAAGTTTTCTTAAAATACATGGCTTAAAGTACCTCGCGTTGACCTCAGACAGGATTGCTGCTGAGAATGAAATCGTTAATGCTTTGTAACATCACGTGGGCAGTTGTCACAGGAATATTGTGGGTTGCTTAGCCGTGAGGTAAGGCGCTAGAAGAACACGGTGACTAAGTTTCCTGGAACAAATTAGGCACTGGCTTTCTGAAATATGTGAATTTGCATAGCATAACAAAACCGGGATCTCCGTTCTCTAAACATGGTGGATATCTTCTGTGCCTGCAAATTTTCTAACTCTTAAGCTGGAAAGGGGAAATCTTGGACAGCTTCACTGTTGCGGACTCATATTTAAGATAAAACACACATTTTTTTAATAGCAAGACTAATTAGTCATCAGAGTAAACTAGCCAATGCTGTAGTAAATCCTTTGGCACCCTGGGACTGGAAGAGCTCTTTCTGCTCTTTTTCAGTTGCAAATTACCGAGTTCTCCAGGATCGCTGGATGGAACCTAGGCTCTGCATTTGCTATTTCAGATTACACGATAACACAGTCTCTTCGAACCAGTAACCCGTGACTATCCATTGAATTAAAAGCAGTCAGGCAAACGTTTCATATGCCAATACTACGGATGTTCGCATTTATGGCTTTTTTAATATGTTTGACATAGTGCTAGACACTTCCCTTCCTTACCAACATCAATTTAGGGCCAAACTGTGATGTGTTGTCTGTTTTCTTAGCACGAGAGGAAGAGAGTGCCTTTCTCTACAGTATATCTGTTGAAATCAACCTTGTGTCTTGGAGATTCCTTTGAGGAACAGCCCCCTTCCCAGCAAGGGGTTAGAGGATTTGCTAAGCACATTTTTTTACCCAAATGAAGCCAAGCTTGTGCAATAGGATGGCGGATATATTTGCACTTTTTTCCCTGCTTCCTCATAACTTTTGAACCTACTGACCAGTTTCTACCCAGTTGCACAGAAGGGAAGCAGACACTACGATACCAGCTTCTTATCTTCCTGTAGCTTACTGGCATCTGGGCAGAGGAACGAGGCTCTGGTCTTGCTCATCACCAAGGGGATGACTGCTGAGTGAGCTCAACATTTTGTAGACACCAGAGAGTCCACATGAAGATGTCAAGGGCAGCCCAGAGAGCATTGCTGGAGACGGCACTTGGTGAGGTGCCTGTGGGGAGCGAGGGTGTTTCCCACTGCTTTCCCAAGGGAGCAGGAGCAGATCCTGGCCTCGGCCGCGCTTTCTGGCCGGGGCAGCCAAGCAGGCAGGGAGGGATGGCTCTGGAACTGCACTGTGTGCAGCAGGAGCTCCAGCTCTGTGCCAGCCGCAGCCCCCAGCGCTTCTCCTTCCCCCGGGCTTGTGGTTAGCACAGCATCTAGCTCGCCCCAGCCCGACCACAGCCTGTGCAACGCGCCCTCCTCCAGAGCAAAGCCTCCACGTGCCGCTCCGGGTGGCTCGTCTTTCCTCCTGTTTAGGACAAATGGCTCTTAAACCAGCTGGTATTTAAAAAGGGGTTTTATTGCTAAATCTCAAAGCTCTTTACAAGCAGGAGACAAAGTGCTGCTTTTCCATGGGCTGCAGCAGCTGCTTTTCAGATAGTCATCCACATTTGCTTGCTTGCAAACTCACTTCCTTCCTGTCACAGACGTGTAACCTGGTGGCACAGCCCAAAACACAGGCTCGCACCCCAGCGCTCCGTGCCCAGAGGGTTTTCAGGCACAAAAAATCAGCTTTAGTGCAGCCAGAAATTAGATGTAAGTTTAAATGTAAGTTTAAAGGGAGATTAAAAAAGAAAGTGCATGGTGGCAGGATGTACGCTGAAGATGGGAGTTGCTGTATGAGGTCAGAGCAGACCAGGATCCTGTCTCTGACTCTGACCAGCACTGCCATTTTCGGAGGAGCATGTAAAAACACCCCAGAAGGCAGCTGCAGGAGAACCCCCTCTCCAGCCCTAGGCAGGGCCTGGCTCGTGACCAGAATGAGAAGAACAAGTGGGAAGAAAACTACAGAAGGAACACGATGCGTTGTTTCCTGCGAAGTCCAGGTGAATCAGGCTTACGGCCAGGCTAGGCATTTTAAGATGAAACTGCTAACCCTATTAGAAAAAATAGTTAAAACCAAAGAGTCTCTAACATAGCGTTTTCAGCAGTAGAGTTACTGGGTGCTATGGAGATTCCACTTAAGTTATATCTATTTACAAGACATAATACCAATTTAGTAAGTTCTGTTAGTACAGCAAATACAGTAATTAACTGTAGCTTGTAAAATGATTTAACTTGCCCGTTTCTTAACAGATACAGGGTTTTTTTCTGTTAAGATTCCTACTGATGGGTATTCAGTAAAATGTCAGACATTTATTAATTAGAATATTCAGTATAATATAAAAATATACATGTATACATGCTGTAGGTTTGGCTGCAACACATAGGGATGTCTGGGTATTTTCATCAGCACTTTGCCAGACGGGTATCCACAGAACACACTGCCACAAGAAAACACCTGGAGAGCAAAAGCATTTGTACATAAATTAGGGGACTGAGCTATATCCCATAAGCTGTTTCCGTTCTCCTGGGTTTTCAGTTCCAGGCTTTGATTTGCCCATCCTGGAGTTTAAGACTGGCTTCTGCTTTGGGATATGAACCTGTACCCAGAGTTTGCCCCGGTTTGTGTGTCTTCCTGTTAGCGTGAACTGCTTTTCCCCCCATCTAATTTCTCTCGTTACAGAACTGCATCTTGTGAACGCCTGCCTGCTCTCTGAAGCTGATGCCCCTCGACTTCCAGTGCACACCAGGTTCTGACAGCTCACATTCATACCACACAGTGTTCGGTAAACAAAAGTGCACATGCAGAAAAATACATTTAGATAGCAGATAGGCACTGAATATTGTCTGTGTTATTAGCCCTTGTCCTAAGTATGTCTGGAAAATAAGACCCACGGTTCACATATTGAATCTACAGCAGCAAATGACAGATCCAGAGTTTGCTCCAGGCTATGTGCCTGGGAGCGGGCTTAGGACGTCGGAATCTTTTTGTCTCAAAGCAAAGCTTTTTGGCACCTGAGCCCTGAGTGTTTGACTGTGTAGAACTTTCCACGTGAGAGAATAACAAGTGAATTCCCCTGTGATGTCTATGGCTGTCTTGAGAGGGGGACAGACCACTGAAACCAAAGCTGCTTTAATCAAAAGAGGCAGAAGCATCAGTTCTAGTCACTACCTGTCTTGGTGGCTCTGGGTGGTGAAAAACAGGATATTTGAAAGCCCAAAGTCAACATTTTTGTGCTCAGACCTGAAATGCCCACTGCCGAGCCTAAGAAAAGGCTCAGATGAAGCTTTACTGGGCTGCTGCTGTGGGGGTGTTTGCAGCCCATTGCAGCCTTGTGGAACCTGGGAAATTATAAAAGAAAGAACAGAAGAAAAAGAAATGGGTGAGCTAAGAGTGCAGTGCTGGCAAATGACAGAAAAGAGCTTAGGTAGCGTGTCACTCCTTAAAACCAGACTGGGAAGATCATCCTGTGCTTCCTGAGTCTGGCTCAAGCCAAGGAGAAGCCCTTCGGGATGTCATACGATTCTCCTCCTCAGAGCAACTTCAGAGAACAGGGGAGGGGATCCAGCTCAGGTACGGGGCTATACGGCAGCAGTGCAAAGACGTGATTTTATCACAGCTGTAATCACTAAAGACCATGGGAACTGTGGTTGCTTTCAGCAGGTGGGCAGGGAAGCTGTGGGAATTGTGCCGGAGCCTTCTGCAATGCCTTCCTCAGACCCTTCTGTAGCGATGCATTTTTATTTTAATATATTTAAGCCACTGGGACCAGCCCCAAAGCTGTGCGTGCAAAATGCATTTCCCTCCATGTACTCCAATTACAGACGTCTGTGCCAAACCACGGCTCTCCTCAGGCTAGCCAGGACACAGCAGGTAGAAACCCGTTAAATAGGAAGAGGGATCTCATCCAGACCCGCTCCTGATGTGCATGCTCCTGTCAGTTAACAGCCCAAGACAACACGGAGAGCGAGCCTACAGCTAAGGGAACACACATCCCTAAAGCTTCTTAAGGACAGCTCTCCTAGGAAGCTCCTGGGGATCTCCTGGACACAAGTTCTCCAAATGCCTGGCTAATTGTTCCCAATGACGGGATTCGGAGTTATCAGATAGGCATGGTCCTCAATAATCAACGTGTTGTGGTGCTAGAAGACACTCCTTCAAAGGCCAAGTGTAACCTCTTTGCCTCAATTTCCCTATTAATGAAACAGGAACAATTAATACTTGCCTCGCAATGATGCATCGAGACTTGCGTTCGCTTACGCAGTGCTTAGCACACCTAAAGCTCTGCACAGCCAGGCTCGGAAGAGTGCCTTCGTACAGCTGCTCCAGATCTGAGGACACTGCTTGTAGTCAGGAGTTGGCCAGTTTTGTTTGCCTCTGTGTGAGGTCACTTTTTAACTGTGGATGTGGTTTTATGAATATCTTTGGAGAAGATTAAACCGTTTATCTTTACATTCCTAGATGTCACTGGGACAGGTGGTCTGGGAAACCTTGCCAGCAAGTGAACAAACACTGACTACATTTATCCTTAAATAATTTAACTGGGAAAACCAGAGAGGTGCCAGTGTAATCTGGTATCTGCTTGTCTGTAAATACAGATAGACAGGGGCTTTTGCTAGAATAGCCATTCTGCTCCTTTCAAAAATCTGGCTTGGTTTAACCACCAGTAATTTTGAAGGCCTGATCCATTGAAAGGACTTTGGACAGAGTCCTTTAAAGAGCATTCACATTTTTGAAACTGTTCAATGTCCTGTAATCTTCTGCTGTGCTAAGAGGATTAGAACCGGACTGGTATGTACAGCATGAAGAAAGAGAGAAAGACGCTATAACTGAAAGCTCAATTCCATCCCATAAACATGGTGTGTGCACAGCAAAACATCACCTTTTAAACACTGGCCTAGCAACAGTATAAATCATAAATGGCAAATGTTTAGCTTTAATTTTGAGAAAGAAGTCTCTCTGAAGAGGATGTCAGGGAGCACTTCTCCTATAAAGAGTCACTAGATCCTTTTGCTTTTCTTTCTGTTTCTGTGTTGCTTCTTTTTTCAGTTCTCCAAGACCTTTAATTTCTTGCAAAACTTGTGTAGCTTGCCGAAGTTGTTCTACTGCCTCATTGAGCAATGTCTCTGCCATCACTGGGGGTCCATTCCCCTCCTGGGCCTGTTCCAACCCTTCACGTAAAACCTTCTGCAGAAGTTTTTCTGCCTTTTCCCTTTCATTAGTAACTTTCTCCTCCATTTTAGCTAAGCAGTGATGGGAATCCTTGGGGAAACCTTGGCTTGGAGGTGCTCCCTGTGTATTTTTGGAACCAGACAGCAGGTCTCCCAGAGAACTGCAAAGTTTGAGACCTGAATTCCTTTCTACAGACACTTTCTTCTCGATAGTTGCTTTTACACTCTCATGGTCTGTTTCTGTAGCTAAGGAAGTCCCTGTATCTTCTGCTGAACTTTGCTGTTCCTTTTTGGCAGACGTTCTCCCATTTCCTTCTTCAGTTTCAGCAGTTGGGGATGTGGACTCTGCTGCCTCGCTGGCTGTGATCCCATTCACCGGGGGCTTGGAGCTGTCAGACTCCAGGTCTTCCCCAACCCCACCTTCTGGGTCACCATGGCTAGAGTTCATCGTGGCTAGCATCTTTTCTGACAGAACCTTAGGAGGAGGAACAGGAGGCTTTGTAACATCTGCAGCGGCAATTTCAGCAGGGTTGTCTTTGCTACTATCTTCTGATGATTTCAAGTCTTCTGTGTTTTTAGGCTCGAGGACTGGTTGGTCCCAACTGACTTTTAGCTTGTCTGGCACGCTCTTAGGAAGAGGAATTGGAGCTTTTGCTACACCCTTGTTGCTGACCTCAGTGAGGTTCTCTCTGTTCTCCTTACTTGGTGCTTGGGATCCTTCCACATTCTCCTCTGGGCTTACAGATTCCTCTTCCTTGGCATTTACATTGTCCTTTGATGCTATGCCTTCCTTAAGCTTTTTATCTGGAGGCAACGGAGGAGACAGAGGTTTTTTATGTTCCTGGTCAGGAACATGGTTCTCTGCATCTTGGTTTTCTTTCGTGCCAGTGGGTTTTGTAGGTGGCATAGGTGGCTTTGGAGTTTCTTTCTGAGGTGGCGTATTGCCACTTTCACTGATGGTGGAATCAAAGTTTGGTGGTCCGTTGTCTACTATATCCAGATCTAGTCGCAGGATACCATCTGATGTAGACTTGGCAGCCTGAAACACAAGAGAGAACTTTTTCAGTATCTATCCCATCGTCAATCCTGTGCTCCATCCTTTAACTTCAAGTTGAAGCGCAAGACCCTCACAACCAGCATGGCAAGCGAGGGGTTGCTGCTTCACACGTCCACCCCATTTATACTTAAATCTGTCGAAACCGCAAGGAGAATCCGACTGACAACAAAAACGGTGCTCTTCAGAGCAGCTTTTTCTATAGCTCAAGAGCAATCTATGGAGCTTGTGCTTCTCCCATACAGCATCACCCTGCGCTACCCTCTAACAGCAGTAGCCAGCTCTACCAGTGTTAATTGAATAAGTGAAATCCAATGTCATCTGCTATGCTAAAATTTAACGAGCTATGATAATCACAAATACCAAACATTTCACCCAACAAAGAAGAAAGTCTTGTCAAATCACGTACATTGCAGCAAATCTTGAATGCATCGCGTGGAGCACTTCCACCCCCCTGCACAGCCCCGCTTTTTCCCCAGACCAACACGTTCTGTGAACGTCATGAGCGTTTTGCTGCCGAGTTATTTTCTGCCTGATAGTGCAGCAACTTGCACGAGAATATCAACGCCAATAACCATAAGCAGTCAAGAATTAAGACAAAAGCACAGAACTTATTTTACTACTTCCTTTGAGAAGAACGCCTCAAAGCCTGTTCCACAATAACCTTACTTCTTGGTTTTCCTGTCGGTGCTAAGCCGTCAGCTCTGCCATATTTTAGTTCTTTATCCTGTGGTAGCTGGATCCCTCTACGCCCTTCATTCACAGCGTGCCTATCCAAAGCACACCTGCTTTCTGCTTTTGGGACTGTCATATTTTTACTTGAACTTATAAAACAAGTTGATCTTTAGATCACTTGGCCAGGGATACTATTGTACTACCGTTGCCTTCTGCTCGCTTTCTCCAACCTGATGGCATCCCTGTCTTACCGGGGCCAAGCCTCAACTGGTTAGACCTCCTTCAAACCACAGACTGTGTGCAAATCACTCGGGTAGGGGGGCGTCCTAAAAAGGACGGACTTAGTAAAGACATGGTAGCGTGTAAGCTCAGTGCCCCAGAGGGAGAAATGCGGTGACAGTTCCTGTGTGAGGGAACCCAAAACCACACGAAGGCGTAGCTGCAGCTAGGGCCAGACTCCTGCAGTGCAGGGAGTTTAGTTAAAGTCTCTCTTTGCCTTTCCAGCCCATCAGAGAGATGGAGGCAAGCTGAATCCTGGCAGCTCGGCCCTGACTCGTCCTCATCTGGCCTGCTTTGACACTGAAAATCATCGTTCATCCCGTTTCCTTCACGATACTGCAGCCAGTAGCTGTGATACACATCTTTCTGCAGGCTCTATCCTTTCCCTTTCCCCTCATTCCTGCTTCTGAATTTGTAAGCCGGTTTCCCCTGAATTTGGCTGAAGGTGAGAGGCCTTACGGATATTAATGTTGGAGGTGTCTCGTGAAAATAGTGAGCTGAATAGGGGAGAGACATCTTTTGAGTGCCTAGGGAAAGGCTTCCTACCTTCCTGAACCCATATTAGGCAACAGAGAATCCACACTTCATTGCTGCTGTGACTTTTGTCATGTTTTCTTCTGCGGTTTTCTGGAGGAGTGGATGGGAATGTGTGATTCATTCCCATGTATTTCTCTAGAAGAGACACTCTCCCTCCATTTCTATGCAAAAAAAAAAGTCTCGGAGCATCTCATTTTCTGCACAAGGGTCACGAGCGCTGTGCAGACACATAAGTCAGAATCTTGGAAGTTTGAAGAAAGAAGGTTTGATTTAAAAACCTTCCTTGGTTGAGATTAATGCTCTGCTAAAATATCAATCTGTCTGTGGAAACCTGTTCATAAATCACAGGAATCAAACATTAGTAAGAACCTCTCCCATAGAAATGAACTACAGGTTTATTTTGTGGTGGTTTTTCTTTTTTTTTTTTTTTTAAGTGACAGATCCAGAAAATCAGTTAAGAGTAGACAGGCTAGTCCGTAAAACTGCCTGGGAGAATAATGTATTCTGCTTCAGACCTAAGGAAGAGCTTGTAAGCTTGAAAGCTTGTCTGCTTTTTCCAGTTAGCTTAATAAAAAATACAGCTTCTCCCCACAGACCGTGCAGTTCTTCTACCTTCAGACCACTGTGGCTACAAAATCATCACTTCTTAGAAAATAAATATAGGAGCTTCGGTCTCTTCTGATTAAAGCGAAACTATAAGGGCTCTGACCAGATGGTGAAGCAGCTCGTGAGTTATGGAAACCTAAATATATCGTAAGGTGTTGCAGCAGCTACAGATCGATGGGAACCTGGAGCTTCGTCAGAGAGGTGCTGGCGTAGTCCTTCCCGGAGGAAGCTGTTTCCCTTGTCAGCTGTCTCTGGGCTCGCTGTACCTGGGGTTTGCCCTGGGGTTTTGTACTCAAGTGGAAGGAGCAGCTCTTGGGGATCCCGGCTGGGAGATGGCTCACCCCAGGGGGGTGCACTTACCTCCTTTAGGTGACTTCTCGTGGGCGGCCTGCGCCCGTGGGTCATTTTCACTCTGTCCCGAGTTACGTGGTCCAAGGAAAGGCTCTCGTCTACTTTCACCTTTAAAATGCAGAAGAGGAGGGAAAGAAAAAAGGAAGAGGGTCATTAATTTCCTAAGATATGTCTGTAAAGTTCTCATGGTCACACATGAAGGGATGCAGCATTTGGATCCAGGAGGGTTTTAAATATTTTGCCACTACAGTCTTTGCCTCAGACCTTCGTTACAGCCTGCCTGCAAAGCCCTGCTTGTATGTGATGGGTATTTAGGGGATCTGTCCTATACGGAGACGTGGTTATCTAACATACTCTCCAAAGCAAAGCATCCAGCCTTCAGAGGTTTGCAATCACGAACCTCCCCTCTACCTAAAGGGCAGGGAAGGAAGGACACAAGGCAGCTTTGTTGTCCTTGCTGCAGCCTGGGCTTGGACCAGCTCCTGCATGTGGCAGAGCACAGCGCCGAAATTGCTGTTGCCATCTTAAGAGGTGAAAGCTCATTAATAACCGTGACCTGACTGTGAACTGTATCAGCAGTGCTTCGTTACAGACCTTCCCTTCTACAGCTCTAATGACTGCAGGATGCTGAAGAGAAGGTGTGAGCAGTGACCTGGATTAATTGCAACTCTAGCTGAATTAACAAATTTATTTCCTGGAATCAGATGAGAAATCCACTGCCTCCCACACGTGGGGAGGGAGGTCCCAGCCCCCTGGCAGGTATTTCTCTGTGCTGGCTCTGTGACTGCCCACCCACCCACGCTGCGATGGCTGAGGGCTGGGGTCTGCTCCACGCAGACCGGGGATGGTGAAACGTCAGCGTGTCCTTGGTTTGCTGGCCTTTGTACCGCAAGTTTGTACAACAGGAAAGCTGGCGAGGGTGAAATAGGGATTTAAAAGGAAAAAATGGGTCCCAATCCCTGGCTGATATGGCAGAGTGGTTTTACAGCTCTTTCAGCAGAGAACAGCTAATCCAAGCTTTGAGGGCTTGACCCATTAGCTTGTGCCTGCCCTGTGCGGAAACGCTTTAAATCTGAGGTCTGATCCTTACTGGAATGAATGAGAATTAGAGGCTGGCTCCCTCTGAGAACCCGGGTCCTCCTAAGGAGGATAACCCCGGGCCACGGGGCAGGGAGGTGACCTGAGAGCTCTCCTTGCTGTGCTGCCGAGGGGGTGTGCAGAGCTCACTGCCCACCGGAGAGCACAGAGCCACGTGCCGTGCCCCTCCAGGCAGCTCTGAGCCGGCGTGGGGTCACTCCAGCAAGGGCTGAGCAGCATGGCGTGGCAGGACATCACATCTCCCACCCGCCGAAACACGAGAGCAGCCCTGGCTGCTAAGCTCTCTGCTGCTGGGTTTTATCTTCCCAGGCTGCTGCTGGTCCCAGCTGGTCCCTTTAACTCCACGTGCCGCTTCCCACTTGGTCCAAGGGCCCGAGGAACCGCTACACCCCGCTACCAGCAAAAACCTGACACTGAGTGCAATTTGCCTTGGCAAAAAAAGAGCATGTTCCAGCCTCTCCTCCTGCTTTTGCCCTCTGCTGAATAAAAGCAAAGCCCAAGCTCTCAGAGTTCGCATCTCTAGCACTGTTTCTGCAGCGCTTAGCCTTTTTCTCAAAACGTTTACTCACTGCTTCGGTTTCCTCTGCTAAACAGATCTTGCTGATTGCTTCGGCCCCTTGTTACCCTGCCCATTTCTTCTTGTGTCATTCCCGTGATGGTGGTTTTGTGCACTTCCTTTCAGTTACTGAAACAACTGCAGAACAGATACTGCTCCTTTGGTTTAGTTCAGGGCTGATTTATAAGCTAAGAGGGAGCAGGGCAAG
Source organism: Phoenicopterus ruber ruber (assembly GCA_009819775.1). NCBI lineage: Eukaryota > Metazoa > Chordata > Aves > Phoenicopteriformes > Phoenicopteridae > Phoenicopterus > Phoenicopterus ruber. Next base: position 3,826,574 of record CM020225.1, read on the forward strand.
GTTAGTCAGGCTCTAGGATGTGCAATTTTCATCCTTCCCTCTGCACAGCAGGAGGGGAGGAGACTTTGGGAGAGCAGGTGTGCTGGGGCCAGCTGAGAAGCAGGCAGGTTTGGCCGGAGCCATGGAGTAACTTTCCACCAGACTTCTCTCCAGACTGCAGGCGGAATAGCTGGTGGACTGAGTCACTTCAGATTTTTCCAGTCTTGAAGACTGGGCTATGTCCTAACCAAATACCTCCATTTCCAGGCTGTTAGATGCTGAGGATCGGGGCAGCGTGAGGAAGACGGGTCTCTCCAGGCTGCAGCCCCAGCTCTCCACAGCTCAGCACTGCAGCGGCTTCTCTGCACCAGCTGCTTCCATCAGGAGAAGGGAACACCCCTGCTCCAAAACCCACTGAAGCCACCAGACCACCTCCCGCTGCCTTCGGTGAGCTCTTGTGTCCCACGGTGAGTTCTCAGCAGCACAGATCATGCCTCTGGCACACCGTCTACTCAACCAGCTGCCCCTGCCTCCCTGCATCTAACCCTGGCCAGGAGAGAGGGAAAAGCAGCAAGATGTAGGACGGCGCAAAGGGCTCTCTACACGTTCTACCTTCTTGGGCTGGGAACTGAAGTGGCTAAAAGCTCCCGGCCTGTGGGGATGCAACCTGCTCTGCCTTGCATACCAGCTGGGAATGGGCTTTCTCTTCCCTTCGACCATGCCTGGCATGCAGGGAGGACAGGGAGCACGGGGGCTCCGGCAAGTTCTGCTTTTAGCTGAAAAAGCAAAGGATGAGAACTGACACAGAAATACAGGAGTTTGAAAACTGTTCCTCTTACCTCATCAAATACTTTGTTTTTGCCTCTATTGATCCCTTCATTAAGAGCTTTTATCCACGATTCCTTTTCTTCCGAAGTTGAAGCTTGAAATTTGATATCATGAACCTGCAAGAGCAGAGAGACAATTTTGCCTGAGCATTCCTTGTCAGGAACAGAGAGGTAGCGCTCTGCTCCCTGTGTGTCACTTCAGTTTCTATATAACATCCAGTTCCAGCCTGTGTTTAAACTACAGATTCCTTTGTGCTTTGGCAAGTACTTCATAGTTCCCATGAACAGGACTTTGTTATGCAGAACAGCTTGTTTCTGTAGTTTTATTTTTGCAACTAGTAACTGAAGTAGTAAGAAAGTAAGAGTTTCTTCCTTCTGAAAATGCTCGGAATAGCTCTTAGAGCAGCAGCGAGTTGTACAGCGGATGGTCACACTGTGTATAGAGAGTCAGACTGAAAGTCCAAGTCATTTTGTGCTGGTTCAGATGCAATAAATTACTTTATCTCCAACTTCCCCCCAGGCTGCAAGCCCAGAGCAACGGGAAGGCTGCGCGCAGCGGGCTCTGCCTGCTTCCCTGTTCCTGCGGCTCTGCAGAACAGAACTGATAGGGGAATCTGGGGCTCTGACCTTGGCTGCACTAACCCCAATTCAGGCGAGCACAGACGTGATGAGGCATAAGGGCAACGTAAGGGAAAAAATTAACCGTATCTTTTTCTGTTTGCAAGTGAAGAAATACAACAGCAAACGCTGCAGACATACGCTTTCTGGGGTTTGAACAGCTGTCCTAAGAAGAAGGGAAGAGTTGTCCGTACAAGAGGGACCTGGCAAGAAGCACGGGGCAGAAATAAGGAGGGAGCGATGGGTGATTGTATGGCCCATCCTCCCCTCAGCCAGTTCTCCCCTTCCTCCAGGGCAGCCCCATGGCTGCGCGCAGTGTTTCGAATCTCTTACTGCCTGCGTCAGGAACAATAGGTAGCATGTTACTTATGTCACTGCTGTGTTCTCTGAGCGCCTCACCGGTATTATGTAGCTTTGCCCCAAAGCACACTTCAGATGAGAGAAACATCATCTTCACATTACAGGTGGCTCTACGGCAGACCGGCTGGGATCCAAACAGCTCCGTGCGGTGCCCTAATCCGCACTGCACAGGCACACTGAAATACTCTTGTGCTGAAGAACATCATCAGAGTTGCAAAATCGAGCACGTAAAAATTAGACAATCCCAGCGTTGCCGGGGCAGTCCTGACAGCCTGCTGTGCATGTTCCTCCGAGCCCTGTCCCCACTGACAGGGGCAGCACTTCTTACTGAGCTACCCCATCGTGTGTTTGATCCTCCTGGGTCAATATGTCTTATTGATTGCACTCTGCTCAAGCCCAGCCCTGAAAACAGAATTACTGATTCCCCCAACAGTCTTGTCTTTGCTGCTTATCACCACAATATCTGCGGGCTTCATAAATTACTTTTCAGAGCAACTGAAATTATTCACCTCTTACAAGCGGGGAGGTGAGCTGCAGAGAGGCTCATCCAAAACGCATACTAGCGGGGTCTTGTTTGGAATATTTTTTTCAGGTATTTAACATCCTATAGGTATTCTGCATCTTCCCATTGCCTTCAAGAGCAGTTGGAGTCCCAGCCTTTTTGTAAATGAGGCCCCACGTTCTGAAATCACAGCCGTGTCTATAGAAAACAGGGACTATAAAAAATGAGGGTGATGAAGCTAACGGTGACTGACAGTCGAATGCTCTTAGCAGCTCCCTGTTTTATGGCACAACAAAGCAGCAACTGTTTTGGGTCTCAGCAACTTCTGAAGGTACCATCAGAAATTCTGCAGAACTAAAGCCTGATCTCCTTGCACCCCCTCCCGCTGTTCAGCTAGAAACCGACTGCCCTTCCCTGCTGCCTTTATTCCTCGCTTCAATGCCATGGTTTTACATCTGCACATCACAGCGACAAAGTGCCAGACCCTCCCAACCAGCACGGCAAGCAGGGAGTTAAGCAGCAATTTGGGGAAAGATTATTTATTCAATTAGTTTGCACGTAAGGTGACGGGGCCACATGTCTTCCTGAGAGCTCAGAGGAGAGGTGAGGGCCCGAACCACAGCACGCCGGAGAAAGAGCCCTTTGTCTGGGGCACAGAAGGGCCACGCTAACCAGGGAACCTAAGGGAAGGCAAGGCTCCAAACCGGAGCGACAGCCAGATTTTGTTTTAGTCCAAGCAGGCCTGGTTTTGTGTGTGCTTAAAAACTTTTTTTTGTTTGGAAACGATTTTGCCCCAAAGCTTTGTGATTATAAAAGCTTATGAGAAAGCTCTACTTGTGAGCAGCTGAGCTGCTGCACTGCCTGGCAAAGACCTGGCAGCCTGCACCAGGGTTTAGAAATCTCCGTACACGTTGTTCAAGGGAAGGATTCCTGCCTCCCTTCAAGCTTCCTCTTCTAATGCCACTTTCTGTCCCTCATTCTCCACAAAAGCCTCCGGCCTCCCGGAGCTGAGACTGTGACTAAACGCTGGTGTCAGCAACCCTGCGGCAGGGCAGAGCGACGGCTCGGGGGGATGGTTCGTCATTAATGAGAAGCTGCGATGTCCCTCCGGCACCCAACCCTCGGCCGCACAGCGTACCGCTGACCAACCGCCGCGGCCACCGACCGCAAGCCCAGCGGATGGCGGGGGAAAGCGACTCGTGGGAAGATGCTCCCAAGGCATCAGCAGAAAGAGCCCTCCGGTTCCCGATGGGCTGGGCGCGGGAGGACAAGCAGCACTGCGTGGGACCCTGCTCCCTGCGACGGGGCAGCGCGGGCAATGCCAGACTCACGCCGCTGCCGCTCACTGCTTGCACAGGTCCCCTCCCTCGAGGCTCGCAGCAGGTTCCTCCCGGTACACCCAGTTATCTTCATTTGAAAACTTTTTTCTCCTTTTTAGAACAATGTCCACAGACACCAAGGAAGCATCATAGAATCGTTTAGGTTGGAAGAGACCATTAAGATCATCAAGTCCAACCATTAACCTGTCGCTACCAAGGCCACCACTAAACCATGTCCCCAAGCGCCACATCTACATGTCTTTTAAATCCCTCCAGGGACGGTGCCTCAACCACTGCCCTGGGCAGCCTGTTCGTGCTGCTGGGGCTCTGAGGCTGGTGCCCGGGATGCTGCCAGCCAGAGTCTCTTTGTTGCTTTGCAGTCCCTTGTCTGTCTGCATCCAGCTGTGGCTCGCGTCCTCGGCCACCGCGCTGGGGAGAGGAGGCTAACCCAGAGCGGGGTGGAAGCTATAAAGCAGAGGCAGCCTGCGCCAGGGTTTAGAAATCTCCGTACATGTCTCCTATGAAGCAGACAGCTGCGGAGAAGAGGCAGGAAGGAGCTGGAGGAGGTGGTCTCAGCCCTGCCTGCCGCTGGGGCTCTGTACACTAGTCTGAGACCCCCACGTCCTCTACAAACAAGGAATGAATGAATTTATCTTGTCTGTATTTTTACCCATTTGAGTATTCACAGGTATCAGAGGATGCACCTGAAGATGGATACTCCCCACAAAACGTTAAGCAGGGTCTGTTCTCCAGCAGCAATTTAAGTATCATCAGTGACACCAATATAAGAGGGCAGCAGGCGGGGTAACACATTTGCTCTCCTTCTTGCTAAGCCAGCTGAGACTGAGTCATGCCACAAACAACAGGCTGGTGTGCCAGGAAAAGCTGTCATGGCTAAACCCAATGCGATAGTGACCACTGTAAGCCATGAATACAGACTACACCATTTACTGCCAGTTAACTCGGAGCACAGCGCGGCCAGTCAGCTCCTGCTGAATCACTGCCTAGATGTCACACAACAAGAGGCTCACACACAGGTCTCTGTCCGTGATAGCAGCAAGTGCAGTGTCCCCATGTCTTCTCCGAGACATCCGTCTCTTCAAGCAGTGACAGTCTCATGGCTATGCTGACCCCGCTTTCCAGGAAAGAGAAGTGTTCTCGAGGTCAGTCTGTTGTACCTGCACTGAGTGATTTAACGGACCTGCTCTGAAGAACTGGAGAGCTGCAGTTTAAGACATTTATCAGCACTAGCTCTTTGCTGAGCAATTCTGCTAGATGCTGCTGATCTGCAGCAGAGGTGGGCGACAGAAACCTGTGCTTGCTCCTCAGCTGTTTCAGTGCAAAGCCTGACGTTGGCTTCAGTTCAGTGGGACTGGGCTAAACTGGACTGTGAACTGCTTGTGAACTGCTGGTTTAGGTGTGGGAATGCATTCCCTTCTGCTGACTTTTGGTACGGGGTGGTCACCTCCAGCAGAAGCCAGAGCAGAGCTGGGTCAGTAGCATCTTTAACTATCAAGAGTGCATCGGAGTCTATCTGCCAGACATGAGGTCATCTCCTGCCTTCTTCTACATGACTTCGTCAGCTTAGATCATGGAGGGAAAAGTGGAAGCCAAGGGACTGTCACTTAGGGGACTCTTGTGGGTTTCTGCAGCTGAACCAAGAGCTACCTCATCCCTAGGAATAGCGCAGCACCTCCGCCAAACTGGCAGACCCCGGGAGCAGACTGCTCCGTGCACAGGGCAAACGTGCCTCACTGCAATCTACTGCAGCTTCCAGGCCGGGCCCCTGCTGAAGGCAGCTGCCGGTACCTCCAAAGTTGACTAAGGGAAAAATAAGCAATGGAAGTTTCCAGCCCTGACTGCAGGTGCGGAGTTTGTGCCTGGTCGTGCTAGGAAAGGACGCGTGGGGAGCTGCAGTGCTTCCTCATGGACTCCTTCCCTTACTACCACCCTCTTTCTTCCCATTCTTAAGACTTCCCTGCAGCTGAAGGCTTTCAGACCTGCTGAATGCCAATCTCTGTAGTCTCTAGGCAGTTTACACCAGGCATCATTGACACTGCTTTTTGCATTGCGAGTACGTTTTCAAGTCTCCAGGCCAAGGCTGCTGCCCTTTCTTACACACTCAGCTCTCTGCATCCAGCAGTTTTCATTTAATTGCTGCAGGTGGAACGAAGCATTTGAGATTTCTAAGCAGAACGGGTCTTTTGCATGCTTCCAGCTTCCTTTGCTGCAGAATCGAAGCTCCAGGGGCAGCACTTTGTTTCAGTTCCACACCGGTGCAGGCGTGTGACATGCTCACATTGTCACAGCTCAACACAAATGTCATCCTTGTGAGCAGGGCAAGCAGAATCTGGGGTACATCCATCAAAGACCAGTGTTTAGCAAGGCAACTTATTTATTCAGGTGCAACTTTAGCTGCAGAGTAGTTTTAACTGACTGATTCATCTCTTCTGCTCTTCAAGAATATCCCATCCAAGATTTAAACTGGGATTCCCCTACAGCTAAACTGGGCTCCTTGTATTCAAGAGGGAAACTCCTATTTGGGTACTGAAACAGAAATGGCCTTTCCTAGCTTGTTCGTAAGTCCCACGAACTCACTGGATTTCTGCATTCCTCAGCATTGTGCTCAGGAGAGGGGGCAAAAAAACCCTAGCAAGATCTGGCAGGGCTTGGCAAGCCGGCTCGCAGGGTGATTTTAAACTGCGGATGGCAGCAAGCCTCCCAAATGGAAAATGTTTAGCTGATATATATCGCCACAGCTGCCGTTTCAAAACAGAAGAAGGACAGTTGTGTACATTGGCCTTCCTAATTGAAGCCTGTTCTAACATCTGCCAAAGTATGTTGTGTGTCAACACCCTCACCAGATTCCCAGCCAAAAGGAGGGTGGGAGGGGAGCTACAAACAGGGAACTTTTCATTTATAAAAGCCCTTCCTTTCACCAAAAGAGCCTTATAAAAAGTAGCCTCTATCTAGGTCTCCATTTAATCAGTGGCATGAAAAACAGGGGAGCTGTAACCTTGCCAGCATGCCAAAAGGATGAAGTTACCCTTTCCGGGCAGAGTTTGGGCATATCTTTCTCCTAGCAAGAAATGAAAGGTTTAAGAACAGGTCTCACACCCTCTGTTGATTCATGCAGCAGCGCAGAGACGTACGCAGCTATTGCACACTTCGCCTCTCCAAGTAAGATACTTGCAAATAATAATTCCTACTATGCCGCCCATCTCTGAGCACACCACCTTTTATTCACCTCCCTGGGAGCAGGTCTGCGCTTGTAGCTATTGAGCCGCCCTCTAGAAAACACACCGAGCCTGCCAGGGTTAGCCACTTTCAATCTAAAATTGACATTATTTCTGATTAATCAAGTTACAAAACAACCCCTAAACCTCCACTCAGACCGGAGAGCCTCACTGCTCTGGGATCCAGTGCGGAGCAGGAGCTCACGAGCCCGGGGCGCAAATTTCCAGGCTACCATCACTTTGGTGAATGGTGCTTAATATCCCTTTTCTCCCCGACACAGACTGCGCCTACTTGCAAAAGGAACATGGGTCACCTTCTCTCTCCACCCCCGCCCTGGTCCATGTGAGTGTTTTGGGGCAGGACAGTCCTTGTTTTCTTGTTTTGAATGAAGTTTAGCACAACGATGCTCTGAACTCAGCTGAGGTCGTCTTGTACAAATAAACACTAAGTGACTGGAGTGAAAGAATAAGCAACAATGACAACAAGGACTAAACAATCTCCATTTATTTAAACAAAATGGAGATGGGGGAATGCAGGCAAGTTGGTACGTTTGCCTGTTCACATTCTTATGGAAATGAGTATGTTTGGTCCCTCACAACCTCTCAGATTTGCACGGGGAGATTTAGTAAGATGTCTTAGGCCGATAAAATCACATTGAAATTAGACGTAAGTCGAAGCGTGATGCCTCAAAGCAACAACAGAAGCATCCTAGCCCATCAAGATGCTGAAACGGATAGCATGTGAGCAGGAACTGAGGAGAACTTCCAAAGATGTGTAGTGATGATGAACCTACATAGGAAGTAAGGCAAGCGTGTCCCTGCATACAGCCAGTGCTCGGATGGACGTATCGCTTCTTTGCAACGCCAGCCTGGCTCTTAGGTCCTGGATCTAACCAGATGCTGCGCAGGAGGCTAAAGATGTAGAGTTTCGTGAATTCTGCAAAATAAATCTTTTCTCCTAGGAACTGTTTGGCTGCAAGTAACTTTGCACTGGAGTTTCTCAGATCAACGGTTCCAACTCCAGGAACTGTCTCGGTGCATGGATCGGGATCATTGACTTCACCGGAACTTGGGCAAAGCTGCAGCATGTACAGCTGGGACAGGGACACTTCCACACCCGGAGCACGTGGGGGAACCACAGAGAACGGTCATTCTCCACTGCTCAGGGAGTACCCGAAGAAAGAAAATGGTAAGGCAGGAAAAATATCAAGAGGAAGAAGTTGAGTCGCAGGAAGGCCCTTTCCCCACCACAAGAAGAAAGTCGACAAGACAGTAGCGTTCCTCCTTACACACTGCGGATCACTCACAGCCACAGGTCATTTCTCCCAGCTGCCAAAGAGCTGAATCTCAGCGCCTTTCGCCTGCTCTGCGCGCAGCTGCCTGGGAACTCATTTTGGAGCTAGCAGACTTGAGGGTGATGAGAAAGGCAATCCTACCTTCTTACCCGGGGAGTGGATTAAAATGAAACGGTTTTTCTTTTTTAGTAGCGCACGCAGTTCCTGGCACTTGTCATAACTCTCCAGCTCCACTGTTTCGATGCACTTCTGTTCATCCTGCAGGGAGGGAATGAAACATTATTATGAATAGGAGGCACTGAAATCGATCATATACCATCAAACTCTGCATGTCTTCCCCTTGCATCTGTCTAAAAGCTCTTCTGCCTTAAAAATAACCTGCATGCAGACAGCAAGCCCCCATAAATCAGGCTGGCATCTCCCTAGGAAAACACCCTCGTCTTTAAGCTACAGGCCGATTTACGGCTAGTGGTCCACAGCGGCCGAGCAAATAACACGTTCTGGACCGTAACACCAGCTTCTGCCATCTCTGTCGGCCTCATCCAGGGATCTGCAGCCAGAAGCGACACTACCTCCTTCCCACAGCGAACGCAGGAGACGTTATTCTGCTTTTTCACAAGGAAGACAACGCAAGCATCGTGATGGTCCAAGCAGCCCCCCAGGAAGCCCGAGGAAGAGCGGAGATATGAGGGGAGCCCTGTCGCCGCGCTGAGCTGGGGCAGGCTGGTCCTCACGTCAAAAAGGTCAGCAGGAGCCACGTGCGACTGGGACACACTCCTCCTGCAGCCACGCTCTGAGCTGTCAAAATGCCTGGGACTGGAAATACAGTCCCGTACAGCCAGCAAAACCATCGGGGCCAGCGTCTCAGCGGGGAAGATTTCTCTCCGGTGTATCTCCACTGATGACTGCCGGCCGCGATCTTGGCTCATTTCTCCCAGTAACATAACTAAAATTCCACACGCGGTGCGTGGCTCAGTTCAGCTGCAGAGCACCATCCCTAATAGGAATCGCAGCGTAACGCTGGGCAGATAATACTCGTCGTGTCTCAGTAGCCCAGAAGAGACCAAAGCTCCCTTTTGCTAAGCATTACACAAATAAGCAGTGAGAATCGCAGAGCCGTTCTTGCCCGTAAAGTGCTAGTCAGCATGCCTCATGAACCTCTCTATTACCATCCTAAATTAAAACCGCTGGCCATGACCATCCCCAGCTCAGGCTCCGCTCCCAAGGCAGCTCCTCGTACCCGTAAGAGTTTGTATTTAGCAATTCCTGTAGCGGAGAGGGGGTGTGGGATGAGGAAACGTGTCGCAGCCAGGAAGCTGCTGCGTGGCTGGAGGCAGGGAATGGAGAGTTCAGAGGGAAGTGGGCTGCGGGGAATTTCCTCCCTTTACCACTTGACTTTTAAGTCGCCGTGCCGAGCTCGGGCTGTGTTCAGGTTTTTTTAACCCTCCTATCTGGGGATGGGGGCCCGGTGGAGCCGATGCCGGTACGCAGAGCAAGTTCTGAGCCAGTGAGGGATGTCTGGATCTAATTTAGGTTTATTATTTTAATGACATTACTGTTTATTTCATTTAACACTGAGTACGTGAATGTGACCGGAGAACTGGGAAAATATATACTAGGAGGAGGAGATTAATCCTGCCCAAACCTAAAACCTAGCAGATAAAATCCCGCTGACGCTCTGGGCCCTTTGAAGGCACAAGGCTCCTGCTGCAATCCTGGTATTGCAATGTCACTGCAAAGGACAGAGATGGAAATAATAACCTCTCAGCGGCCAACAAATGACAGAGAAGGGTGAGGTCAGGAATACATGCCTCGGGGATGGGTGATCTCATCCTGGCCTTCGGTGGATGACCGCCCACATCACAGCACGGCTGCCCGGCCGGTGCGGTTACCAGCTCTGACGCGAAAGCTTGCTGGGCTCAGGATGTAGGCAGCTTGGCAGCGCTCCGACCGGAGACCAGCACGAAGACTCCTGCCCACCCTCCCTGCTCTCGAGAGTGGCTCTGGCCCCAGCATCGCCCAGTGGCTCCATGTCACCCTCCTTGTCCACGCCATCCTTCCTGCCTCTTGGAGGGGAACCTTCCCTCTGATCCCATGCAAGCTGTCCTCCCCTTCCCAAGAACAGTGGAGCACCAAGCTGGGGGACAAGAAGGACATGGAGGGGAGCTGTGGTTTTGCCGTGACATCGCCTCTTGCCTTCCAGCTGCCCCTCTCCTCCCTGGGGAGGCTCTGGGGACTACGGCCTGGCCAGGGAACAAGGGCAGCGAGGACGGGGACATGCAGGACCCTGCCTCCCAGGGGCACCGGCTTGACTGTGCAAGCTATGGCTCCTTCATCTCAGAGGCCTGAGCTTCCCAAGTAAGCTATCCTCCTCAGGGAAGGCGGGGAAGAAAGCAGCTGGAGGAATGAAAAACCTCTATGTCTGAGAGCAGAGGAAAAGCATCTGAGTTCAGGGAGCACCAGAATGGGGCTTTTGTCTCTGTTTTACCCTTGGCACGTGGCCATCCCCTCTCTGTGAAGCTACCTGGGTCACAAAGAGATCCTTTATGTTTGTCCTGCACCGCTAAGATAAAGACCGAAAGACTCGACCCTGCCGCAGGTCTCCAGGTCCCTTCAACCTCCCGGGACCTGGAGGACACTCAACATCACATAGCGACAAGGTCGCTTCCAGAGTCCTGCTTCCAGACCCGACACACGGGTCTCGGACACATGTTCTGGAGGGGCTCCAGCTCCGTTTGGTCTCTAGCGTCCCAAAGAAGTTAAAGCAATCCTTCCACATCGCCCTGAGACACAAAGGTTGAGTCCTCACTCGGCGGTCGCACGTCCCTGCAGCACACAGCTCGCAGGGCTGTCCCACGGCGCCGCACTTGCTGCCAGTCAAGGCGGGGAATTCCCTTCAAACCACCTTTCTCTTTTCCTCTACAGATTTTAGGGCTTGTTTTTTAAATTGCTTTTGGGCTTGCTGTAAGGGTCAATCAATAAGACGCTTAAAATCCCGGTACAGAAATGCCTACATTCATGATTTAAGGCAGAAAACCAATTCCACTAGCTTCGTGGAGCAGACACTGCGACTTAAACATGCATCTGTCTGCAAGCTTGGGCCTTACAAAGAAAATTCCTGAACATCTAAACATCAATGCATGTGCTTAACCAAAGAATCACACTTGGCAAACAATTTCCTTAATGAAACGTTGATAAAAAGGGGGAAAAAGACCCCACTGAAATTTTTATTTACATGAAGGTATGATTTCCAGCAAAGACCTCTTCACTGACACACGTTCATGGGCTGTGACCCTCCATTCAGTGTGCAATGACTAGACTGCCTGAAATAATAATTCACTTCTCCATCTGAGGATCTCGAAGCGTTTTAATAAATCACTTTGGGGTATACATTGCTATCACTTTACCAGGGGCAAAACGCAGATGTTAACTGCATGACTTAAATCTGAGTGGATGCTCCGGTCTCTAGAAGACTCTTTGTCTAGTAGGTTTTTTTCCCCGTCAAATAATACGCTTAAAAAAAACCCCCAAACAACAAAAAACCAACTCTAATCACTAGCTGCGCTGTTTAGGGAAAAAAAACCAAACCCAAGACTGATGCTCTCTAATCCACGGAGTGATGATACTGATCCGCGCAGTCTCTCTGCATAGGACTGCCTGCTCTTCAGATGCTCTCTGTAGCTTCGCAAGGCTTAATTTTTATTCTGGCAAGAATATGCAGAGAGAAAAAGACAAGAAACCCCGTTAGAAAATAACCTGCTTGGTTCTGCGTGGGTCTGCCCGCAACGTGCCTTCCCTGAGATTTCCAAGTAGCTCCTCAGGATCCGAGCACCCCGGAGCTGTATGTATTTGCATCGGTGCCTCCTCTCCTGACATTCGGGTATGTAATATCATACGACCATCTTGCTTAACTGAGCCTGCATTTGCGCGAGGGTGCAGAAGTAGGGTGCTGTAGATGGAGGCACAGCAGATAACAAGAAATCCATCTCCCTTCATTTCACATCCGCTGAAAGAAACCCGAAGCCGGGTGGGATGACTTTCACCCCCCATCTGCTCCAGGCAATGCAACAGCCATTTGCAATTTGCCATCGGGAGGCAGCTCCGCTTTAAACCAAGCCCAAAGCCTGACTAACAAACAGATGTAATATGGGAAACGCGCTCCCAGGGCAGGTCAGGAGCACGTTCCAGGAGATGGCTATTGATGATGATCAGTACAGTATTTGTGTTCTGTACTTTCCCATGACACGGTACAACGTTATTGCCTGCATCTTGCGTCGGCCACCCCCTCTGCTCTTGTTTTGCGCACACAAACCTCAGCTACGAGTGCAGCCAGCCTCACGCAATTGCATAAACAAGCGTGCCTGCACGTGGAACAACTGCGAAAGGCTTAACACCTCTTCGTGAAGGGCTCGAACACATGAGAGACTGATAAAAGCACAAAGCGTCCAAGTCACTAGCTCAGTTCCTGGAAATCTGATGGGCTCAGACCAGTTGAAATACTCAGCCTCTAAACCTGCGCTCCCACGTCGAAGCTGCCCTCCCTCCCATTTAACCCCTTTAGGTCTAACTTAGGAGACAAGCATCTTTCTGTATGTATGTCTGTTGCCTAAGGCTTTATCTCCTTCCTTTTTCTAGGGCTCCAGTTCAGCAAGCACCGAACAATCCCATTTTAAAACGTTTCAGCCTGAGGATGCTCTGGGATGCCGTGTCCGTCTCCAGGGTCACACAAAGCTGGGCAGGTATGTGGAGAAGGTCCAGTGGGGAAAATGGCAGCTGGAGCTCCAGAAAGAAAAGCCACCGTAGCACGCTGCACCACGGACCCTCCTTTGACATCGGCCCTTCTCATCTCAAAAGCTTAGTTCCCCAATTGAAAGATGGAGACAGCAGCACTGCCCTAACTCACGTTAAAGGAAGATAAGTACAGTAATAAACATGAACTGCCTCAATTCTGTGGCAACGGGACCCCTCCTGAGTGCAGAAAATTGCCATTTCCTTTAGTTCCCCTGTACTAAGTCTGCACAATCACATGCTATCCTATTGTGCTACCAGATAATTTTGTAGCAATTTCCTCTGCTAAGACATTTGACTTCACTGTAAGCCAGTTTAATAGCCTATAGATATTAACATGATCCCTTATTTACAATAATGGGACCTTGCAGCTACTGTAGCTTACAGATGCAATTTATTACAGGATGTTACCACAATCCGCAGGCTACCAGAAAACATTATGCCTGGTTGTTACAAATGCCATTTTCCTTGTTGAGATAATAAAATAACCCTTTAAATGATTGGGATTTTTCCTTCTTCTGAATGTCTGTGAAAATTAATCTTACTTTAAAAGCCTCCTTTTCCCTTGTGGTAATGAGAGCCTCCGTATATCTTGTTGTTAAAGGCATGTCCTTTAAAAAAAACCTACGTCACGTTTATAGATTTTGAAGCTGCGAGTTCCTGGAGCTTCAGCCGGAGTCAACAGGTGCCCGGGGCACTGGGAAGCAATCTGCAGAGAGTCCCCGGGCTGCAGGACCAGGCTGCATCTCTCTGCGTAAGAGCCCCACCGCTTTGCCTGCCTTCCAAGCCGCTCATCGCCCGGCATCGACTTCTCCTTTCATTAGTCGTGCACTTGTCATGACATTTCAAAACTACGAACAAACGCCTCCAGAAAGCTGGAAGCGCAGGAGGGTTCAGCGTACGGGAGGAGGTGATACCCTTTAACCTAAACTGTTTATAACAAATCTTTATTAGGCAATAGTATGTTTTTAAAAAAAGAGAACCAAACTCATTTGCCAGTCATCTTGTTCCTGAAACCATCGCGGCAATGCAGCTGCTGAAGCATTTCCCCATTCTTCTTCCCTTGACACACTGCACGGAAGCTTTACATGATTTTGGTTTTCTATCACCCCGATGCCCACGAATGACCCAGATCCCCTCGTGTCAGACACCGCACAGGCACGTGGTCCTTGTGCCGACCGCGCGGTGAGAAACGCTCCTCCATCCCGATGCACACACAAACTTCTAGCCACCCTACACCAGCAGGGCTTAGACTTACCCACCCCTCATCTCAAACCCCTCTCGGTTGTAGCTTGGGCTCTGCACTGTAATTTCTAACTTTTGGGGCAAACTCTGCTCTCGCAGAAGCCCCTTCCAGCCCAGGAACCGAGGGCTTGACTCAGGAAAGAGCCACCTTTGCAGCCCGGCAGGACCAGCCCTGCACTTTTCATTCTTCTCGCACGAAGACGCAGGACAGATTTGGCTCGGCTCTTATTTCTCATTTGATTGGAAACAGCTCTAAATGAGGCCATGAACTTAAGGCATGCAATTTATCTAGGGAAGTCCAGGATAAGGCTCCCAGGGGTCCTTCGCTCAGTACTGGCTCAAGTAAAGGGAAAGGATGAGCCAAATCCAGACTGTGTCCCTGCTTAAGGAGGACAGCAAGCACTCGCAATCTCACCCCGTGTCCATCGGTGGCTAAACAAAACCCTGAAGAGTCCGGCTAGCAACAATTTGAGCTGCTTGAGGGGTGCCAAGCAGCTGCAAAGTTGCCTGCCGTTCCCTCAAGCGGCAGGTGGGAAGTCAGCCTGCTACAATCCGGTTTTATCCTCGAAACGCCAAAGCCGCATAGCGCGTATCCTGCTTCCGCGCAGAGCTCTGCTCTGCTCGCCTTCTCACAGGACGTCCTGCCCCCATTTTCTTTTTTTTTTGGCAATGGCACTGTCAAAATATTTACTGGTTAAAATATTTATGATATATAATATACTCTAAAATGCAGTTCCTGTCTCTTCTTTATAGCATTTACCCTTCCTGGAGATAACTGGAGAAGCCATTTTGAAAGGAACGGGCTGGAGGGAAGAGTGAAAACCGCAGGAACGTGTGTCACCGAGGGCCTGATCCTGCCCCTCATTCAAGGCCGTTAGCTGTGACCGTACCTCATCCTCGTAGACCACGAGCTGTGTCTTCCGTAGCTGGATGTAACGATCCTTCCACAATCCCAGGAGCCCCCCACTGCTTTTCTTAATCCAGCCGTATTTCTCTGTGGTCGGAGCAGACTTTGGTTTCTCCGAGACCTCCTCCTTTGTATCCTGCAAGGACAGAAGGGAGAAGGAATTATGTCAAAAGCACCTTCCATCCACGTAATGCAGGTCACCAGAAAGCCTGCCCAGACAAGACCTCAGCACCCACCACACGTGGCTCCTCCCCACCACATCACAAGGGAAAAGACTGGCATCTCCCAGAGGAAAACTCAACCCGCTCCCACCCCAGAGCTGCCACAGGACTGGGGAGCGGGCAAGGCCCCCGGCCGCCCCTGGGGACGCTGCTGGGATGGCACCAAGTCCACCTTGCTCCTCCTCTGCTTCCCCGGCGGCTCTGCTCCCCTCTCTGCGGAGGTGCTCCCTGCTCGCTCGGGCGCCTTGAGAACGAACGCCCTCCTCTCCGCTTTGCTCCCCCGGCTCTCTGACGAGCTCCCGCGGGATGGACCCTGCGGGCATCAGTAGCAATGCTCCTATTTTAGCCCACGGCCACTTCTGCAAGCTTCTCCTCTAGGTCTCTACGTTTGGTCATCACCCCCAAACCGACTCCCGTGGGCAAATCCATGGCACAAGGGCCAGGACTTCATCACATCTGCACTAAAGTGTTCCCGGCAGGCTCCTGCGCGGTTTGCAGGCAGAGGGAAGGACCGGCAGAGAAGGCAGCACCAAGAGCGGGGAGGGGGTTTGTCCTGCCTGTAGGCAGCAGCCCGGGGAGCCCCAGCACCCTGCCCTGGGAGGCTGCTGCCTTTCCAGGCCTGGTCAAAACCAGGAGATGCATAACTGCCCCGCTTTGAAAAAAACGTCAGAAATATCCAGTATCAATATTCTCATCAAACGGAGACAGGAAACCTAAGACGGGGAGCGGGGGCAGTCAGGCTTGTTAGCTGGCTGCCTTCACCACCAGACTCGGTTAAACAGGAGAGTTTTCCTCCCCTCCGGCGCGCTGGGAGAGCCTTTGCGAAGGCAGGATCCCCGTTTGCCTCCCTCGGAGCGCCCCGCTGCCCCCAGCACCCCGCAGACCCCGCACTAAGCCTCCTTCCCCGGAGCGAGGCGAGGGGAATCCCTCGCTGAGCCAAATCCCCTTACGCAAACACCTCGCCAACCTCGTGACTTGTAAGGAGAGGCCAAGCCCAAATCCTCCAGCCTCCTCCCAGGAACCCCACTGTCCCCCCAGACTGGGTTTCCTCCCCGTCCCCGTCTGTAATAGCAGCGATCCTGCTGCAGAAAGCCAGCACGTTCCCGCAAACCAAGGACGCACGACACAGGCAGAGCCCCAACCGTCCCCAGATGGCCCTTGCTAGCTGCTGAATGAAACCTTCTCTCGTAGGGAGAAAAAAACCCAAACAAAACAAACTGGAGCAGTTGGAGCTCAGACATCACGTTTTGTAACATGAGGAAATCCCACATGCACGGAAAGGAGTCAGAGCTGGACGCTCCCGTGGCCAGGACAGTGTGAGTGCATACGGACAAGCTCCAAAAATTTGGAGGACAGCCTTGCTAACAAATCTGTTTTCACGCACCAGACTCCCAACGAACACGCCCTTGGACAGCGGCTGCCATCGGGGCGAGCTGTTATTCTAAGGAGGGAACTCGCGCCCATAAAAAAGAGGAAAAACAGATTAAATACCCCACGCACCCCCATTTACCCGATCCCCGCTAAGGCTGGGAAGAGGCTTGGCTTTGCAGGTCGGCTCAGGTGCAGACTGGGAGCAAGAAACTCAAATACACCGTGTGTCGCCTGAAAGAAAATCAGGCGGAAACCTGTAACATCCTCGGCGCCCTTTGTAGAAATTATTTCGCTTGTACTGAGCTGCGTTTGAAAGGGCCACAATACAGGATGACAGAGCATGAAAAAGTTTTCCGGGAAACGAGGGGTACTGCATGTTTTTTTTCAAACTTGACTTTTTAGGTTGCCAGGAAGTTGTATTCAGTTGTGATCTGCGACTTCAGCAAACATCAATTGCTGCACAAATATAGACCTGCTGGTTTCCTGACCAAGCACCCTTTCGATGTCTTTTTTAGATAATTCGGCATGGACTTTAACCTCCCTCGTAGCAGTTTTATGTGGATGTAGCTGTACCAAGAGTTTATTTGAGTGACTCCAGACCAACAGCTGCCAAAATGTTTTTACTCCTTAAGGTTTTTTTGCTTTGCGGATTAATTTTTCCTGCTCTTTTTCCCCACCTGGCAGAAAGGCTATCTGAAATCACACGGCAAATGTGTCTATCCACGGCCTCTCCTGGTGCTCTGCAGAGTGAAAACCACCCTGTCTCCTCTGGTTTTAAAATAAAAGTACTCCCCGTGAAGACACAGCACTTAACATCTACCTCTGAAAAAAACAACCTGCCCCAGTAACCGTTTTCGTTGGAGCTGGGGCTCACGCCTGCACTTCTGCGAAAGGCAGAGCGGCAAAGTTAGGGCAGAGCTCGTCTGGCAGCCCGCGCTGCCTGCTCCGCTGCCTGCTCGGCTGCCTGCTCCAGCCGTGCGGGGACGGTACCTCCCCGCCGTGGCATCGCAGGGTGGCCTTGCAGCTCACCCTCTCCCCACGCCGCTCGGGAGCCCTGGTTGGAGCCGCTCGCCTGGAAGGAGCCGTGCACGGGGCTCCCTCCACGCCAGGAAGGACTTCCCGGCTGTGCCGGCACCCGGGAGCATCCGCAGGGAGGATCTGTGACTCCGAGCCCCCGCCTGCCCCAGCTGAGCGGCCGAGGAGAGGGAAGGTGAGGTGAGATGGAGCGTGCTGGTCTCAGCAGACGACAGCAGCCACGAGCAAAGGGCTCTGCCGCCAGCACCGCGCAGGTGCTGCCCGGTGCCTCCTCCTGTCCCCGCTACAAGATAGATATGAGGGGCGCGATCCTGCGTTCTGCGGGTGCCGGGGGCTGCAGCAGCTCCCCCCTCGCACGCACGCCGCAAGATGGGGGTGCAGTTGCTGTAATCCCTCGCCTGCAGGTTAAGGGCGTAAGAAACGAGATGATGCAACTTGACCGCTTGCTCCTGCGAAAGCAAGAGGAGTCTCGGAGACGGTGCCTGACATTTCTGCGGATTATTTTTACGGCCAGTTCACGCCACCCCTGCCCCGAATCAGCGAGGGGAGGTTGGCCAGGGAAGGGCACCGAGAGCAGGGCTTTGCGTCTGTCCTGCGCGCTCAGCCTGCGATTCCACGACTAAAACCGGAGCACGGCACGAAGAGATGAGTTGCCATCATTAATTCAGCTTTATGTGAGTATTCCTTCTGCAAGAAATACTAAGATATCCTTTCTGGGACCTTCTTGGGCTGGATTCATTCCTGACGCTGGTGTAAGTCCATGAGAAGAAACCCCCTGACATCAGCCAAGCAAGCCAGCGTAAACGAGGGAAGAACTGAGTTATTGTGTTGCTGGCTCATGCCAAAGGCATCGCTCCCCAAACCAATGCATACGAGTCGTTTTTGCAATTTCTATCACATTAGAAGCGAAACACGAGTTTCACTCTTCCAGCCCGGTTTCGGCTCACGTTTCACAGCTCAGCAGAGCTGCCAAATTAGGGGGACAGGACAGCTTTTATTTAACAATTAGGCGGTTATTTTTCCCCTCCCCTGCCCCTGTATTTTAAGGGCCCACAAACCCACATACTTTTCATGTCTTTAACTAAAAAAAAACCCAACAGTTGAATCGCGGTGGTGCTTTTACAAGTGACATGTAGTGCACGGGAGCATCTTACCCAGCTACAGTAACTTCATTTACAGCAAGCAGCTCCTTCATCGCATACTCCTCCCCAGCAAGGCACACCGATGAACACCTCCCAGGAGACAACCTGCGTCTCCAGACCCCCACTCTTTTTCTCCCTTTCCACGTTCTCTTCCAAGCCCGGCTGTTAGCACTTCCACTTCTCCCTGACTCGCAGGAGCAAAACCACCTCACTGGAAATAAACTGCTCAGATCCACGTGAAACTTGGGAAACTGCATCTGACGCCCCCTCCCGAAAGCAATCGCCGGAGGATTCATTTATCGTTAACGAAGAGCGGCCGGTGAAGCCGGTCGGTGGGTCCTGGGGATGCGGCGGGGCAGCCGGAGCCCTGCCAGCCCTCCTCGCTCCCGAACCCCAGGGACCTCCATGAGGGCTGGGGCGAGCGCGAAGCCCCTCCGGCCGGCGGGCGCCTGCTCAGCACGGACGCCAGCTGGAAGCAGTTTCTCTGCTGTGGATTAATTTCATGGATGCCGGCGGATAATAACAACCCTCAGTCGCTACCAACTCGGGCCGCTTTGCCGTCTCCCCGCTGTCCTAAAAAAGCTCTCATCCTTGCCACAAAATGTTGGGAGCTGAAATAAGGGGGTGCAGGGGGGAGAGACAAGCCACAGCTACTGGCATCGCATGTACTAGGGCCTGAAGTCCTCCGGCAGCCCGCCCTGCCGGGAGCTTTCTTTGTGCACGACCAGCAAAACCTCAGTTAAGGAAAGGAAGCAGGAATAATTGCGCGGCCAGACGAGGGGAGAAAACAACCTGTTTAACTTGCTAACAAATTTGTGGCATCTTAACCGATCCGCACAGGGATGGATTATCAGGGCGTGATCCCATGGACGTGAAAACCTCCATGTGAAGCAAAAGCGCTACTGCCCTGCTCCGAGTTAAACCCGTCCCAGGCAGAGACGGAGGAGGAGGAGGACAGACTTGGGGAAGGCTGCTAGGTATGTGGACATGGCCAAGCTTGCGGTCTGACCGAGGCCCAGCTCCAGTACGGAAGTACAACACCCCAGCAAGAGTCAGCACAAGGTGGCCTGAGCAAGCGTGGCATCTGAACAAGCCCGACTCTGCCAGCACTCGTCCTCCGGCAGCGCCAACATTCGCCCGTCAGCCTCACCCGGCCGGTTAGAAAGTTTAAAACCCGAAGAGCTCTCGGGATGCTCTGCCCCAGCGACTGCCGGCAGCCCCAAGGCAGCCGGGGAGCGCAGCAGGCAACGGGGGGCTGCTTGGGAGGAGGGACCCCCATCCTCCGGGTCCCCTTTTCTGCCCCCCATGCTGCCCCGGCCGCGGCACCCGGGCGGAGCGGGGCCGGGGATGTCCCAAGGCCGGTGGAGACCCCAAAAAAGCCCGAAGCGGCCGGCGGCGGCAGCGAGGGGCTCCTGTCCCGCCCCGGGGGCTCCGGTACAGCCCCGTCCCGCCCCGCCCGGTCCCGTCCCGGGGACTCCCCTCCCTCCCTGCCCGTCCCGTCCGGTCCGGTCCCGGTCGGACTCACTTGCTCCATGGCGGGCCGGGGCCGGTCGCTCCTCGCCGCCGGCTCAGGGGCTCCGCCGCCGCCCCGCTGCACCGCTCGGCTCCGGGCGGGCGGGCATGCCGGGCCGGGCCGAGCCGAGCCCTGCCGAGCCGAGCCGGGCCGTGCCGGGCCGGGCCCCGCCGCTCTCGCCTCCGCACCAACTTCTCGGGGAGCAGCAGCAGCAGCAGCAGCGCCGGGTTTCCGGCGGCTCCAGCGCTGCGAGCGAGGAGGCGGGGATGCCCCGGCCCCGGCCCCGGCCCCGCCGCCGCCTGGCCCGGCCCCCCCTCCTGGCCCGGCCCCGGCCCCGGCCCCGGCCCCACCCGCCGCGGGCGTGGGGCTGGGAGCCCCCGGGAGGGGCTGGGGCTGGGGGAAGGGGGGTGGGACAGAGCCCAAGGGAGGGCGTCCGTGGGGTGAACAGGGTCCCTAGGGACAGACGGTGGCTGCAGGGTGGGACACAGACCGTGGGGTGGGAGAGGGTACCCGGGGATGGGAGAGGGTCCCTGGGGTGGGACAGGGAGCCTGGGCTGAGAGAGGTCCCCAGGGTCAGGCAGGGTCCCCAGGGATCGGATAGGGCCCCCAGGGATCAGATAGGGTCCCCAGGGTCAGGCAGGGTCCCCAGGATCAGATGGGGTCCCCAGGGTCAGTTAGGGTCCCCAGGGATCAGATAGGGTCCCCAGAGATGAGGCCAGACCCCCGTGGTAGGACAGTGTCCTCAGAGGGTCCCCAGGGTCAGTTAGGGTCCCCAGGGATCAGATAGGGTCCCCAGAGATGAGGCCAGACCCCCGTGGTAGGACAGTGTCCTCAGAGGGTCCCCAGGGTCAGGCAGGGCCCAGGGTCCTGGGGCACAGGGTGGGACAGTGCCCCTGGGGCTGGGGTCAGGCAGGGCCCCTGGAGCAGCAGGACAGGGCACAGGACGCAGAGAGCTGAGGGGTGCCCTCGTGGGTACCACCGTGGCACTCTGGGCGTCACGGAGCCCGTGTGGAGCAACGCCTGGGGCTCAGCTCCGCGGGGCAGCGTGGCTCCCTCGGCCACGGCGGTGGCTCCCTCGGCCGCAGCGGTGGCTCCCTCGGCCGCGGCGGTGGCTCCCGGCAGTGGGGTGGTCTCAGGACAACGGCTTTCGGCAGAGGGGTGATGCGGTTCCTTAGCCCAAGGGAAACAGCCGGGAAACGGTCTTTGGTGGCAGAACTGGTTAACGCAACTCGGAGCTATTGTTCTCCACTGGTATTCAGCTTCGCAGACTTCTGCTTCTATTTCAGGCCTGCTGGAGGGCTCGTGTACCCAACAGCCTGCCTGTTTTTTCTTCTAATTATTTCAGTCAGTCTAAAAAAAGATATTACCTCCCTCTGCAAACCTTGCCTCCATTGTTCTCGGCAGAGAAGATAAGAAGGAAAAGAGAAGAAAAGGCTCGACACCCGTTACCTCCAGGTTAAATCTCTTCTGCATAGGTATGGCAAGTGCTGGGGGGAAAGCAGGAGACAGCTTCTGCTACCCGGAGGTGGAAGAGATACCGGAGCATCCATCAGGGCTGACTGCCTCCATCCTGCAGGGCCAGGGGTTAATGGAGGAGCCGGGATCACCCTGGGATACACCAGGATTCAAACATGAGAAATCCTGGTGCTGCCAAGGCGCGTTGACAGGGAAATGATTGCCGTGTCAGCAGAAAGACAACCCACACGGGGGGAGGAAGCCACTAATAGATGTGCTGTGATGAATCGGGGTTTTGACGAGAGGCTGAGGCGCTGAACGCGCTCGGAAAAGCAAAGGGAGGACAGACGGGGTCTAACTGGCCGTCACCGGTGTGAGTGGGGAGAGAGGACAGCATGGGGGGGGACGCATCGTGGCCACCGCCACGGTCGGGGCATTGCCCAGCCACCGTGCTCGCCCTCCCTCTCCTCTCGCCCGCAGGGTTTCGGGGCAGGACCCCCCTCTTTGTTCCACTTGCACAGGGCTGCAAGAGCAGCAGGGGCTGAGCCAGGACCAGAGCTCCTAAGAGCAGCTACACCCAAATAATTATTAGTGATAATTAGCAAAAACACACTGATGGCATCTACTTCATATCAGCTTAGCTCTGGGTTTGGCAAAGGCTCCGGTCTCGCCGAGACGATCCCCTTGTTGCATAAACACCTTCTGTGGCCTCCCCTGCTCCTCCTCTGCAGCTGAGAGCCAAACTGGGCAAAGAAAATGCTGCCACGAGTGCCACCGATGGCTCGGAGGGGCCTGGCCAGTGGCCGGGGGGTTGTGAGCATCCTTCAGATCTCTCCTTTACCCGGCACAACAAGCACCTCTGAAAGATTTGACCAGAAAATCATGGCTGGCCGTCATCATTCAGAGCAGTCCCCAAGCTGGGGTTAGCTCTCTGCCGCCTAACACCGGGTGGGAGCTGGTTTAAAAACGTATTTTCTTTGTTTCATTTTCTGAACGACCAAAAAGGGGCTTCGGGTGAGGAGTGGGAGCATCCCGGCTCACCCGCAAGCTCAACATGAGCCGGCAACGTGCGCTCGCAGCCCAGAAAGCCAACCGTGCCCTGGGCTGCATCCCCAGCAGCGTGGGCAGCAGGGCGAGGGAGGGGATTCTGCCCCTCTGCTCCGCTCTGGGGAGACCCCCCTGCAGTGCTGCCTCCAGCTCTGGGGCCTCAGCACAAGGACACGGACCTGCTGGAGCAGGGCCGGAGGAGGGACACGGAGATGATCCAAAGGCTGGAGCAGCTCTGCTATGGAGACAGGCTGGGAGAGCTGGGGTTGTTCAGCCTGGAGAAGAGGAGGCTCCGGGGAGACCTTCGAGCAGCCTTCCCGTACCTAAAGGGGCCTACAAGAAAGCTGGAGAGGGACTTTTGACAAGGACATGGAGTGACAGGACAAGGGGTGATGGCTTTAAACTGAAAGAGGGGAGATTTAGATGAGATCTAAGGAAGAAATTCTTCACTGTGAGGGTGGTGAGGCCCTGGCACAGGTTGCCCAGAGAAGCTGTGGCTGCCCCATCCCTGGCAGTGTTCAAGGCCAGGTTGGATGGGGCTTTGAGCAGCCTCGTCTAGTGGAAGGTGTCCCTGCCCGTGGCAGGGGGGGTGGAACCAGATGATCTTTAAGGTCCCTTTCGACCCAAACCATTCCATGATTCTATGACTCTCCAGTGGGTGCTTGAGAGCAAGGCAGGGTGCGGCGGTGCCGAGCTCGGCTGCGGGACGGTGCCAGCCATCACAAAACGAACTATTGAAAAAAGGTGATATTCTAGCCAGGCTTTTAAAATGACAAAAAAAACCCCTAAAGTACCAGGGATGTTTTTCAGCATTCTCTGTTTTCCCCAGCAGGGCTGGGGGCGGTGAGGGGAAACCTCTGGCTTTACAGATAGGGTGTGGGCTGTGGCTCTGGCCCTCCCGGAAAATTTTAATCGGTGAAAAAGTGAAGAATATTTTTAGCACGCCGTCAACGTGCGTGTGAGGATGTGTGTGCTGTAAGAGCGCACGACATGGAGGCTGCATCCTTGTGATTTATCGGCTGTCCTCATCCCTGCCGGCAGACCCGGAGAGACCCACCACGACCCCGCCGACAGGAACGCAGGCACAGCCGCTGCGGGGGGACCTGTCGTCTGCAGGAGGAGTTAAGGGAGGATGCTCACTGCACGAGAACATGGGGGCTGGTCCAAAAATGCTGCGGGGAGAGGCGTCGGGCACACGTCTGCAGCCGGGGTCGAGCTGCCCCTTCGGGGTGGGACGTGCTGCCAGACCGTTGTGTTATTCCTTGGTAAGAGGTGGTGCAACGCTGCTCCGGCAAAGTGAAACGGAGTCACGAGTGACGCTGAGGAGGTTGGGCTGGTGAGTCACAAAACCGTGGAAGCTTGTGTGCAAGGGGACCCGGGAGTCCTTCCGTTCTGCGCCTCGGTGGCCGCGTTCGGGGCCTTGCAAAACTCAGGGGGCAGGACGCAGAGGAGGACGGTGGTGCCGGGGGTCGGGAGCTCCGGCTGCAGAGGGACGGCTGCCTCGAAGCCGCTCGGGGCCGAGTCGGGAGCGGGATGGGTGGGGAGTCCCCCCTGCCCTCCCAAATGTGGACAAACCCGTCTCTCCAGCCACAGGCCCCACATGAGAGAGCTGTGGTCGCCGTCATGTCTACATGCCATCCTTTCCCTGCTCCGGGCGCGGAGCTCCGGCTCCTGCATCCAGCCTGAGGTACCTTGTCACCGGGGTCAGCCACTCCACCTGCTCCCGCCTTGGTTTCCCTCCACCTCAAATGGCAATAACCCATCTCTGAGGCACCGTGAGCCTCACTCGTTAGCACCTGGCTTCGTTATATGGTTTGAGCAGGGCTGGGAGGGCAGAGGCTCATTATCTCAATCGCCCTGTTATCTGCTCGGCAGGGGGAGGAGGAGGTGGACATGCCGGCGAGGCCAGGAACCAGTGCTGGGCTCAGGGTGGCCACGGGGCTCCTGCCCTCGGCTGGAGAAGAATCCTCAGCCCCTTCACGTACACGGCAGATTAACGTGGGTGTTCTTAATTTAATCTATCCCGTTGGGGCTAAAATGAAGAGGCCTTGAGAAAGCACTGGGTCTGAATAGATGCCCGAGGGTAGGGCTGAATTCAGGCTCTGGATGCCAACTAGAGCCCATGGGACCTTCTCCTCATGGCTGCAGCACGTTTGTGGGGACAAACCACTTCTCAGGTGGAGTGCAATCCTCTAAACTGCCTGTGCCAGACAAGAAATGTGCAGGTGGCCCCATCCTCAGGTGATGCAAAGGCTGGAGGAGATGGGAGACCACAGATGTGGGGTTAGGGCTCTCCTCACCTCCCCACCTGCTTTCTGGGCTTCAATCTTCTGTTTTATGGACAAGCTCTGTGAAAGGATGGTGTTTCCAGCCACACTCCCTGCTGCGGTGGGGCAGCTGGAGTTAGCACACCTGGTTTGGGGTTTGGCCAGTAGCTCCTGACCTGCCGAGGTCCTGGTTTTACCTGTTTTCCTCTTGGCTGATACCGGTCCGAGCTTCTGCCTAAATCAAACCTGGGCTTTCCTGCCACTCGTGCTCTGTGTTTTAGTTATACGCTTGAAAGAAAAGACCCAGCTATCTGCCACAGCCATCAGCCTGCGAGCGCTTGCAAGAACTCGTGTGCTCTCCGTGCTGATCGTGCCGGTGTTGTAGGGAAAAGCAGTCCTTGCGGCAGAGGACGTCTGGACGGGCCACCGCAGGCCAGCAACCTCAGCCTGGGCTCACAGGGGGACCCGGCAGACCCAAACCCAATTGGGCAATGAGCTTTGGGCAATGCCGCTCTGTGCTTTCTTCTTCATTGCTGCTTTAACAGACTTACTTAGCAGTAAGCCCTGCTGGAAGGCAGCGGGTGCGGGCTGGAAGAGGTGCCCGATGATGCCGGAACATCGCGGCCAGTGTCCAGGTGATGGCCCTGTCCATGCGCGGGCAGGACGGGTGGGAAGGGGTGAAGCACCTGGTGGGCGAGGGCTCAGGGTGGAAGCGGAGGTGGCTTGGAGGGGCTATCCCAGTCCCTGCTGCTTTTAATCCCTGGGTCTTTCGAAGCCAGGGATGTGTCTCACATCCTGCAGGCTAAACCCAATCCCTGCGTAAATGGGCTCGGAGCAGCTTCCCGTGTCCCTCACCGCATCGCCCCATGCCCGGGGCGGCTGCCTCTGGGCTTTCCCAACAGCTCTGCGCCGCTCCTGGCCTTCACCGACGTCTCCAGCAGGGACAAAAGATGCCAAAAATAACGCCCTCTCTCTGCTGCTCCGGCAGGAAGGTGGGATATAAACACACGGACTGTTTGTTAGTGTTAGTGCTCGTCGGGCTTTCAAGCTGGGCTGAGTTTGGGGGGGATGGCTTCCTGCGCCCCGGCCCCGATCTCCTGCTGGCTCCCTGCTCGGTCTAGGCAGGGGAGTTCCCCAAAACACCTCTGCCCTGCGCACGCCGCTTCGAGAGGGGAAGGTTCCAGCCCCGGAGGTGCTGGAGGGATTTTTCTGGGTGAGTTTAAGGTAAGGCAGCACCTCTGGGTGCGTCGCAGCCACCAGCTTTCCCCTGTGCAATGCATGCAGCCAGCGGGGTCCTCCTGCAGCTGCTGGGAGAGAGAGAGAGATTTATAATATATATATTTTATATTTTTATATATTTTTTTATATATATATATATATGCAATAATATCCTCAGAACCTGATTTTGTTTGCTATGGCAAGAAACAAGCCCTCAGACAGGTGTAATCTGGCACCGGCGGCACCGATGACCCCGGGTAAAATGATGCTGCTGGGCACGCTCCTGCTCGGGGCCGTCCCTGGCCATCCCAACTCTGCCATCCCTGCCTGCCACCCTGCCTGATTCCCAGGGCCAGATCCTGCTCCCGGCTGTGCCCAGCACCACCTCGGAGGCTGGCGGGTGCCCTCTGCGCACGCTGGCGGGGGAGCAGCCGGGGACATGCCAACCGTCCCTGAGCACACAGGGACCTGCAAGCGACCGTGGAGCTTGTCTAAACCGATGTTCCCTGTCCTTTGGACGAGCACCCGGGGAACACGGGGAAGCAGCAGAAGGGGTTAAATCAATAGTTACGGTTAAATCAATATTCTGATTTATGCTCCTGTCCTTGCAATGCCGCCTTCCTTTGCCCCCTGGTTGGAGGGCACGGACCCCAGCGGCTGAGTCTGAGCCACCGGTTCTGTCGTGAACGTGGATTTTGGCAGATGTGCTGCAGGATTTGGGCTGATTTTTTTCTGAGGGGAAAAAAAAAAAAGCCAAAATGAAGCAACGACCTGAACATGGCTGTGGTCTGTGCACCGAGCGAGCTGGTGAGACCGACTCCCTGAAATTGGGTGTAAAAAGGAGCCTCAGCAGTTGCTCCTCACTGCTGACCTTATTTTGGGGTCGCAGGATGCTCTTTCCTGGTCTCCCCTCTCGCTCCTGCCTTTCCCAGCACCGCTTGGGCCCAAGGCTTAATCCTGGCTCCTTAGTTCCTGGCCTTGGTCATTTGGGTGCAACCTGGATCCTGTGCTGGGATCTTTGGCTCTGAGGTGCAGGATGTGCTCCTGCCATGCCGCGGGGTGGACAGCCAGCCCCGGGCCACCTCCCTGCCTTATCCCTTCTGCAGGGTGCTCCTCCATCCCTGGTCCCTGCCTCCATCCCTACTCTCAGTCTCCATCCCTGGTCCCTGCCTCCATCCCTAGTCCCTGCCTCCATCCCTACTCTCAGTCTCCATCCCTACTCTCAGTCTCCATCCCTACTCTCAGTCTCCATCCCTACTCTCAGTCTCCATCCCTGGTCCCTGCTCCTTGCCCTCAACCCACCTTGGTCCTACCAGCTCCTTGTGTCCAGGCAGGAGTCTCCAGCTGAACCACCACCTTCCCACCAGCTGCCGTGGGGGTCCTGGTCCTCTGCCCTGCGCCCAGAGGAAAGCCCGGGGGTTGAAACAGGCTGACCTCCCACCACCGCTTTTTTAGGGGGGGTCCAAAATCCTGTTTCCCGGCGAGCTGACTGCACGCTTCCAAAATCTCACCCCGCTTGAGCGGAGGTGGGTGGGTGGTGGAGCACATCGAGGTCCCTGCGGTGGCAGAGTGGCTTCCCCCGAGCAGCATCGGTCGCTGAATCCGGCCCTGGCTGGTGCTTTCAACAGGTTTTGAGCTCCGCGGGGCTGGGGCTGCTCAGCCCGGCCGGCTCTGCGCGGTCGCGGCTGCTAGTACTGTATTTTCTTAGCTCCTCGTCTAAGGAAAGGAAAATCCCCTCTCCTGATACGTGTGAGACCAAGGCTGGGAGAGAAGATGCTCGCTGGTACCTTGACGGGGGAAGCACCAGGAGAGGGGAAGAGTTATTTAAGCTGAAAGACAATGTTGGCACCAGAACAAATGAGACTAGAAGTGGACAGGAATAGATGGAGACTGGAAATTAGGAGGGCTCTAACCCTCCGCAGGTGCTGCCACGGCTTCTCGGGAGGCGTAGCGGGGACGGGAAAGGGTGAGGTTTGGGGAGGTTGATCCCGGGGGCTGGGATGGACCGAGCTCGCTGACCTGACGGGTCCGTGTCCCCTCCCTGGGGACACCCAGGCACGGGAGGGAGCTGGTGCCTCAGCCCTCTGCAGCGGGTGGGGAGGGAGCAGAGCCGCTGCCCCCGGGCTGGAGAGATGCTTTCAGCAGCTAATGCGAGGTTTGGGGGCTGGAGCTGCACTCCTGGGTCCGACCCCAGCTCAGTTTAAGTCTCACCCCACGCTTTTGGGGGATCGACCCACAAAGCGGGCAACTCTCCATCCCTGCAGCCCTCTGGCCTCTCTTAGTCCTTCCCCAGGGGACTCGATACGGCCAATATTGGCCAAGAAACCTGCTCGTCTCCCAAACCTCCCTGCCCCGGAGGGATGCGGTGCTCCCAGCACGTGCCCAGCCGCAGTTTCCCGGTGCACCCTTGCAGCTCATGCCCATGCGCGGGCTTTAGAACTGTCAAATGCATGGAAACGCTCTATTTGTGTGAACTTATTTTTGAGATTGTTCTCACACAGCATAGATTTTGGGGTCGCTTGAAAGGCACGTGATCGAGCAGGGAGACCCCACCTTGTGCCGCTCCACGTAAATGCCAAAATGCTCCAATGCAAAAATCCTGCGTGCTGGAAGCGAAATGCAGAACTACAGAGGCCCTTCCACCGGTACCATCCAAATGCAGTTGTTTAAGCTACTGCGTGTCACGAAAAACCCCAGGGGAAGTCTCTGCGGCAAAAAGTGTTTTCACACAAGCCACTTGAAGCCTCAGTGGTCCTCGGCTGCCAGCACTGCCCGCGCTGCCTTCAGCGCTCTTGCAAAAATACCGAAGGAAGTAAACGTTTCGATTTCGAAACGCAAATAGTTTGTGGTCATTGTAAGTATTTTTTTCTCATTCTATGGTTATATGCGACCCGAGCCGCAGCATTCCAGCTCTGGCTTTCGGATGCTTCATTTTAGCTGGACCGCTAAGCGGGTGGGTTGGCTCCAAGGTGGGAGCGGGCTCGGGCAGCGATGCCCCAGGTCTGAGCAATTCGTAGTAATAAATCAGGGCAGATGCATGTCAAAGGCAGCAGCAGATCCAGGGCGATGCTCGAGGACGGTCCAGCCGCTGCGTCCGGCCCAGCTGATGGTGACGATGCCCAGGCGTGGATTTAGCTGGAAATTGATGCTGGTGCATGAATTTGGCAGAGATGCGGTTGGTTGGTTGGGGCTGGATTTGCAGGGAGCATCGTGGGAAGCTCGTTTGGCTCAGGTTTGGTTTTGTCTTGTAGCCGAGCACATGGAATGGCCCGGAAAGGCCACACGCTGCAGGGTGACAAAAGGGATTTTGCATTTTGTGGTGGATCTGGAAAATATAAGGGGAAAGGAAGAGGGAAAAAAATCAACTCAGATTAAACTGAAACAACCTGATTAAAAAAAAAAAGCCCCCAAACATTCTGGGTTTTAGACCACCCCAGAACAGTCAGTTTGACAAGAAATGCAAAGTTTGTGCTGGCAGATCAATCAGCCCCTTTCTAAGACTTAAAAAAAAAAAAAAAAAGTTGTTTCCAAATAAAAAGTCAAACCCCACCATTCCTGAAAAAGCTTCAAAAACAGAGGGGGGGCATTTCTGAGGTGCTTTGTTTTGGGAACCCCAGAAGAAACGTTTTGGCTTTTCCACGCCAGCTTCTTTTTAACCTCCAAATATTTTCCAAATTTGCCTGAAATCAGTAAATAGCTTTGAAAACTCCAGCGAGCAGGAAACCCACGTCCTGCTGCTGGGGAAAGGCTGCGGCGGGGGAGCCCAGAGTCCCCCAGCGAGTGCCCGGAGAGGCAACCTGCAGGTTTCTTGTCCAGGGAGATGTGGGACGTGGGTGCAATCTGTCCATCCGTGCCTTGTCGGAGCCGCCTCCGGGTTTCCCTGAGGATGCTCGTGGCCAAGAGCATCTTCGGTCCCCGCTGCCGTGCTCGGGTTCCTGCAGGAGGAGGCTGGGAAAGTCCTCTGGCTCCGGGCGTCGGGGCGATGCTCTCCCTGAAGACGCCTCGTGCAGAGGCAGCGGACACGAGCCGAGCCTTGGCGTGAGCAGGCAGGGGGGGAGATTTGTGGCCATGCTCTGGTTTTGGTGGTGACTCGGGAGGTAGGATTGGACGAAGTGGATTCCGGAGAGACTTACAGCAAGTAAACCCTTTCACGTGAAGGGTTTATCACGTTGGCTCGTGTCCGAGGCAGGTTTCGGAGGTATTGCCTGCGGCTGAGCAGCCAAGGCGAAGCGGGGAGCGTGAAACGCTCTCCTGCGATGGGGTTTTCCTCCTGCCACGTGTTCATCCCTCCTCAACCCCACGGCGAGGCGGCACCGGGACCGTGAGCGCTTTGCATCCCTCTCTGGCGCTGCCGGGAGCTCGGCGGCCGACTGCCCGGCTCGCGGCCGTGCCCGTGTCCCGCCTCAGGGGTAATCCAGCGCAGACGCAGCGATGAAACAAGCCGTGGGCCCGGGAGAAGGTCTGGCCAAGAAGGACCCGTGGGAAACGTTTCCTTTCCAAAATTGCAAAATGTAATTAACGCCAGTAATAAACGTGGAAACTCGTTAGCTCTGCGGCTGGGCTGGGCTGTCCCCGGCTAACGGCAGCCTCGGTGCTGCAGTCTCTTCCCAATGAGGGCCAGCACGGTGGGACAAACCCATTCTCTGCCTTCGTCCCTCTGTTGTGACGATGAGGAGGGCAGCACAGCGGGCAGGATCTCCTCGAAGAGTTCCGATACCATCAAATATAAACCAAATCCTCTCCGCCTCCCTCCAGGGAAGCGCCTTGGCCCCAGGAGATACCGGTGAGGCAACACCGAAGGGCCCATGTCTGCCCCAGTCAGTCCCAAAACAGTCACCAAGCCCACGGTGCGGGGAGCTGCAGAGCAGGGCCCTCGGGCAGGATCAGGCCCGTGGGAGCCATCAGCTGGCTCCGGCTGTTTTTCAGGGAACAGGCTGCAATGTGCTTGCATGCGACTCCTCCAGGCTGTGAACTTTGCAAATTAATTTCTGCTCTATGTAGAATTGGACTATTTTTTTTCTCCCTTTGTCAGGTGGTTTGTGGGCATTTGCATCCCTCCAAGGTAGGGGGACACGAGCTTGGTAAGTCAAGTGATACTCGCCAATGCCTTTTTGCAGCCTGGACGAGGCTCTCGCTGTCCAGAAGAAAGGATTGTTTTCCCTTTTTTATGGTGTTTCTCTCTGGGACCCCTTTGGGTGTGTGAATCCCTCCCAGCGCTGTTTGGGGCTGATCTCTGCATGGCACCAACCAACCCCAAACCTGGGCAGCGCCTTCCCCCGGCAAGGCTCTTTGGGCGGGCAAACGGTACCATTCAGCAGGACAAACCACCAAAATTTCAAATGCTTTTTAGACCCCCTGGCTGCCTGCGGGACCTGGGTGCTGCAGCATCTGTCAACGCTTGGCTGTGACCAACTGAGCGCCTGGTGCTCACCCCACGCCGGTCCTTGGCAGG
The DNA here is from genome assembly GCA_009819775.1 of Phoenicopterus ruber ruber. Classification (NCBI taxonomy): domain Eukaryota; kingdom Metazoa; phylum Chordata; class Aves; order Phoenicopteriformes; family Phoenicopteridae; genus Phoenicopterus; species Phoenicopterus ruber. The sequence goes on from CM020225.1 coordinate 3,858,371, forward strand.
GATGGGCTGGGGGTGCATCTACCTGCAAGGGCAGGTTGGGGGGCTCAGCGCAGCCCCCCTGGGCTGTGCTTGTGCCCTTCCTTGGCCATGATGGCTGGAGCAGGTGCAGAGGGCAATTCTGCCCCAGCTTGGGGCATTTATGAGCCTGAGAGGGGCAAGGAGAGGGGCTCAGACTTTCTGATAGCCGCAGCCTCTGCAATAACACCTGTCTCAGCAGCCTGATGTGCTACTGGGTCACTTGCTGCCTCCAGCATCCCTGCCACGCCGCCGCCTGCATCCCTGCCACTCTGCCTCCAGCAGCCCTGCCATGCTGCCTCCAGCATCCCTCCCACTCCGCGTCCAGCATCCCTGCCGCTCCGCGTCCAGCATCCCTGCCACTCTGCCTCCAGCATCCCTGCCGCTCCGCGTCCAGCATCCCTGCCACTCTGCCTCCAGCATCCCTGCCACTGCCTCCAGCATCCCTGCCACTCTGCCTCCAGTATCCCTGCCATGCTGCCTCCAGCATCCCTGCCACTGCCTCCAGCATCCCTCCCACTCCGCGTCCAGCATCCCTGCCGCTCTGCCTCCAGCATCCCTGCCACTGCCTCCAGCATCCCTCCCACTCCGCGTCCAGCATCCCTGCCGCTCTGCCTCCAGCATCCCTGCCACTCTGCCTCCAGTATCCCTGCCATGCTGCCTCCAGTATCCCTGCCATGCTGCCTCCAGCATCCCTGCCACTGCCTCCAGCATCCCTCCTACTCTGTCTCCAGCATCCCTGCCACTGCCTCCAGTATCCCTGCCACGCTGCCTCCAGCATCCCTCCCACTGTGCCTCCAGCACCCCTGCCACGCCGCCGCCCGCATCCCGCGCCTCACCCCTCCCCGGCAGCCTTTCCCTTCGGCCTCTCTCAGCCCAGCCCACCGGCCCTCCGCAGCCCCGAGCCCCCGCTGCTCCCCGGGCGGAGCCGCCAGCAGCAGCCCTGCCCGCAGCCCGGGCCTCCCTCCCTCCCGGCCTCCCTCCCTCCCTCCCTCCCGGCTCCCTCCCTCCCTCCCTCCCTCCCTCCCTCCCTCCCTCCCTCCCGGCTCCCTCCCGGCTCCCTCCCCGGCGCGGCCGTGTGGTGCCATCCCCCCCTAGTGCCGGCCCTGCGCACAGGCCGCCTCGGCGGCTCTCGGGGTGCAGGCAGCGCTGCAGCCCCCCCGGGCTCCCCGGGTCGCGGTGCCGTGGCACCTCCCCGACTCCCCCAGCTGCACCCGGACACGCGTGACACGGCCCTGCGGGGGATTTTTCCTGCCCCGGTCCCGAGGGATGCGCCGGGGTACACGAACGGGGGGAGGGAAGGTGCTGATGCAGCCCCCCCAGCGCTCCGGGGGTGGGTACAGGCAGGGGCCACCACGGGACCCCGCGTCCCCTGCGGCTGTTTGCCTCTTCACGCCCCATCCCGCAGCTCTGGGAAAGGGGATGCCCCCCCCCCTCCAGCATCAGGAGCGCAGCTGAGGACAAGGGACAGTGCCACATCCCGTCCCCGGTCACCGAGCTTGTCCCAGCACTGGGGCTGGACCCGCTCGGGCATCCCTCTGGGGCTGCTTCTGCACATGGCAGGTTTGGGGCCCTTATCAGTGGCGTTTCCCAAGGACACGTCCCCACGGACCCCACGTGTCTCAGGGCCTGGGGAGCATCACCTCCCTCAGCCCCCCCAGGCCCTGTAAGCACCAGTTGTAGATGTCTAGGGCAGAGGAGGAGGCCAGGAAAAGCCTTCAGAGATGCCCCCCCGTACCAAGTCTCCCCTTGCCCCCCTCCAGCCCACTGGGGACTCCCAGAGCCACAACGTCTTTTAATCTTCCTCCCGCTCCTTCACCCTGTTGCCCCCCAGAGCCAGGCACAGCTTCGCATCCGCCACGTCCCCGTCGCCGAGGGCTGCTCGCCCTGCGCGGGCGCTGTGCAAAGCCCCCCTCCCTTGGGCTGGCTGAGCCACCCGCGTCATCTGGTGGCACCTACTCCTCGCCCGGGTCGAGGCGGTGAGCAGTCATCCCTGCTCGCCCACGCCAGGCTCCCTGGGCTTGCAACACCCTCCATCCAGAATAATTCCAGTTGGAAGGAGCCTCTGCAAGTCGCTTCACCCAGCCCTCAGTGAGTCTTATGTATGTAGTCACTCCTGGCACTGAAATTTTCCCCAATTTGGCTCATTTTTTGTCCTTTCCTATCTTTTCTCTGGTTCCACCTCCCCCAGGCTGTTGCACGGGCACTTTCCTCGGCCCCCTCGGGTGCCGTGGCTTTGCTTTGCCCCGGCTCTGCAGGAGGGATGCAGGGTCCCCCGGGGCTTCCCGGCAGCTTCGGGGGATGCTCTGTGGGGGGATGCTCTGCAGGGGGGGGGTGCTCCCGCTCGCCCACGGGGTGCTGCGGGGCATCGCGGCCGGCCGTGCCCCTCTGCCCGGCGCTGGCCGTTGCAGCGCGAGCTGCCGCTTGCAATGACAAACCGGGCTGGGAGCAGGTCGGTGGCCGCAGGTCGTGTCCCACCGGGCTTGAAAACCTCCTCCCTCTCATCCCGGCCGCAGCAGAAAATTCAGAGCTTGGTGGAGATGATGGAACAAAAGCAACTGCAAGGAAAGACCCTTTGGATTAGCGTTTCGGGGGGGGGGGTTGAGGGTTTTATTTGTGTTATTTGACTTCAGACACCAATTACTGCTGCGGAGGAAGCATGTCTTGGGGAGAGTGCTCTCTCCGAATGGAGCTGGAAAGCTGCAAACCTGCTCAGAAATCGGTGAAGACCACAGGCAAGCACGGGAAAGACGGACCGTGGCGTGGGAGAGGAGGCAGAAAGAGAGGAAGATGAAGGGGCGATGTGGCCTCCTTCATATTTCCTGATGGAACAAGTTAAAAACCCAACACTGCCCCTATTTTGTCTCGGAAAACCCCTTGCAGCTCAGCCCTGAAAGCGGGATTCAGCAGCTCGGCGTAACCCAAACGTTTCCTGGGCTGCCTTAAAGGAAATGTTGGAACAGAGTGGGCTTAAAGCCTGCTGAAGAGGCCCATTTATCTGAGAACTGAAAGAAAATATTGGGATAATATTTAGAAAAGCCGGCGAACGGGCATGGCCCAGCGTGTGCCGGGCAGCAGCAACCTGCCGAGCCGGGGGGGAGAAGCCACCCTCTGCGTGTGGGCAATTTTCCCCTTTTCCCTCATTTCCTTCCCATTTCCTTCCCGGCTCCGAAAGGTTTTGCCGTGCTTGGGTGGGTCCTCGGGATGTGTTTCCCCCGGGAGAGAGGCAGCGCTCAAAGAAAAGGGGATTTTGCATGGGCAGGGTGGGCAGAAACCCTGCCCGGTCTGAGCATCCCGGGGGGGCTGGCGGGGACAAGGTGCTTCTTTCCCCCGGTTAACAACCGAGGCTGATCCGCAGGACCCGCTTAATCAGATATCACTTAAAACCAGGTTGATTTCTGCCTAATTGGTCAGTAATAAGCATTTAATTAGCAAAGCTGCAACGAAGCTGCACCCGCCCCTTCCCAGAGCCATTAGCAACATCTATTTTAACACTCAGGGCCTGGCTGGGATTCAATAAATGCTGGGTTGGGTTTTTTTCCCCCTCATTTAAAAACATGCGCGTGTGTTCGAAATTCAGCTGGACATCTCATTCAGGTTTGAAGTATAATTATGTTTGATGAGGACTAATAAGCAGCTTTCGAAATGAGACCAGGTTAACATCTCTCCCGCTGTCTCCTGTGGGGAAGCCGATATTCACCACCAGCGGCTGATGCTGATTTTTACGGTGCTAAGCCAGATGTGTCCAGGACTCCATAAAATCCTGTTTTGCCTTTAACTGCCTTTTTTTTAAGGATCTTTTCCCACCTGGGATGAGTTTTTATCGCTATGGAGTTTTGTTTCTTGCAGGATTTGCCCCCCTCCGTGGGTCTTGAGGTGCCTTTGCGGGATTCAAATGGGGATTTGCTGAAAACAGGTGTTTTACCCCCAATTTTCCAGCCTCGTTGAGAAAGAAAATAAACATGGGAGATTTTTTTGAATGTGCAAAAGGAAAACTTTGAATTCTCAGCCCAAATGGGCCCCAAGACGTGGGACTCGGCGTTGGTTCAAAGCCTGGCTGCGGGCTGAAGCAGACGCTGCCGGCGCGGCCGCCAGCGCAGATGACGGTCAATGGTGGAAGGTTGGTGGTTGAACCGGTGTTGAGGTTGGCTCTGCGTTAGCACCAGCGCCTGCCTAGGTGGAGCTGCTTCTCTTCGGCATCGCGTCCGGCCAGAAAACGCTGGATCTGCTCTGATGGCCCAAACACCTCCTGGCTGCAGCTTCTGAGCAGAGCTCGGGCAAAAAAGAAACCCACCCAAGCTGCGGGTTTGTGTTTGTTTGCCACGTTCCCCCTTTGAAATGCCATGCCAAAGGTAACATCTCTTGGAGATGAGGCTTTGGCAAGTCTTGTTACGCTGCCGAAACCTCCAGGAACGCCCTTGGTGAGCCCCGAGCACACCCTGCCTCTGGGATGGGGAGTGCGTCCCGGCCCCGGCTTGCCAGGGGACGCGGGGACACGCGTGACACCAACCCGCAGGACATCCCCGTCCCTGCCCAAAACTGCCCCTTCCCCACGGGAGAGGCAGCAGAGCCCCTCCGCAGCCCCGCGGGGCTGCGCCCACCCATCGCTCCCGCAGTCTCTCTCCGGCAGACTCTGAAGCTGCTGCCCACCAGGCTCTGAACCCCCAAATTCCCAACTGGGGCCAAAATGCCCACAAAAGCCGAGGCGGTGAAGGAGAAAAACCCCTCCTGGCCCCCCCATCCTGTCCTGGCACTGCCAGGCACGGCTCTGGGGGCTGGTGGGGGGGTTAATGGCCACCAGCTGAAAGCCGGGGGGGGAAACACCTTAAATTGGGAGCACTTGGTGCTTGGGCAGCTCTCCTGCGTGTTTTTTTTTTTTCCCAAGGTATTTTGCAGTAATTACAGAGCTGCAGGTAAAGGGCCAAACCCCGGCGCGTGGCGAAGGTGCCAGCCGCGCTGCAGTCGGGCCAGCCCCAGCCACTGACTCCGGGCTCACCATGTCACAGCCCTAAATAGCTGCTGCTCGGGGACAGGTGGGTCACAGCAAACTTTATTTTTCTGGAAACAGCGAGCACATTGTGCAGGGAAGGCTTTCCAAGGATGCTCCCCACGCCCTTTTCAGGAAATACCACGCAGCTCTCCTTCGTGCCATGCCAATTTTTTTTTTTGGTTTGGTTTGTTTTTTTTTTTTTAATTGGCATAAATGATAGCCTCGGCAAGGACACGCCGCGTTTTCCCTGGGCTGTCGGATTTTATTTTGAAATCCTCGCTGGTTTGATCTTTGCATCTCTCCACCCCCAGGCGCGTCTCTCTCCCTGCGTGTTCCTGCTCCCAGCGCTTGCTCCGGTGCAGCGGGGTTTGCTAGGGAGCGAAAACGCGGTGGGGGGGGTCTCATCCTACGCTGGTCACAGCCGGGTCCTTGGGGACATCACCCGACCTGGGGACGAAGTACAAGAGTTGCATTTGGTTTGCCAAAGCCACCACAGTTTGCAGGCGGTGGCCGTCCCTGCCCCGTGACCCCCAGCCCTCGCGGGAGTCCAATTTTTGAGCCCAATTTCAGCCCCGGAGCCGGCAGCCTCGCAGCGACGGCCGTGCTTCCTTCGGGGGGACCCGAAATGTCCTCCCCCGCACGGTGACGCCACGGCCCCGGTGTAACCGGCTTTTCCAAGACCTGCTATTCCAGGGGTGGGGTTGGGTTGGCCCGGGTTTATTACCAGCTCCCTCTTGGCTCCGATGCGTTTTCCCGGTGCGGTGCTCTCGGATGAAGCAGGATGGCGATGGGAAGTGGGAGAGGAGGAGGAAGGATTCGTACCCCACGTGCGGGCGGCGTCACGCGGGATGGGTGCCACCAGGACGCACCTTCGGGGTGCCCTCTCCGTCCCAGCACCCTCTCCTTGGGGATAAGACCTCCCGCGCCCCAAGTATCCCAAAACACAGCGGGTGGGAGCCAGGACAGCCCCGGTGCAGCTCCACAGGGATGCAGCAGGAGCTGGGAGCATCTCCCCATCCCACCGCCCCTCGCTTTGGCATTTCCTTCCTTGCCCTAATTTCCAAAATAACAATAAATCCAAAATCTATTTGTGATGGGTGAAAACGTCTGGGTTCATTCCCAGCTTTTAATTCAAGACCAAGCACACAGGCAATTTTTTTTTAAACTTACCAGTTTTCCCCCCCTACAAATGCCCGTGCTGGGCCCGGCAGTCCCCGGAGCGCCCTTTTGCCGCTGAGCTTCAATTGTTTCTAACCTTCCAGATCCATCTTTTGGATATTTTTACAGGCCTGAGTCCATAGTGGGCCCTTTCTTTTTATTTTTTATTACTAGCATTTTTACCAGGATGACATTTTGGCTAGTCTGGGAACTATTCTTGCCCGCTACACCGATTCCTGACAATCAAGATTTAATCTTTCCGGAGAGGAAGAATGCATCGGATAGAAAAAAAAAAAAAAATATCCAGATTTCTCTGAAACTGCACAAAAGCGGAGCAGGAGGAGCCTGCGGGAAATCTCCAACCTGGCCTGGAGCAGCGCAGCGACTGCGCAAGCCCCGACCGTCGCCGGACAGATGTGGGTCTAATTACAGCTAAAACCCCCGGCGCTGGGGACGCTCCGCTCTCTGTATCCCGGGTGGATCATCGCAGTCGGGCGGCCTCTCTGATCTCCAATTCAAATCCCCTTTGCTGCCGTCTTCAGTGTTTGGGAGAGATGCTGGATGGTAGAAAACCGTTAGCACATCCCTCCGTGGTCACCCCCACGGTTCTGAGCTCTTCCACGCTGGCAGGAGCCCTTTTTTCTCTGTAATTCTCCCCATTTCTCACCGAGAACTGCCAGGGATCAGGGATTTCTAAAACGGGTGTTTCAGGCACTTTGAAATGAGTTTCTCCGAGCCCGGGTTTCTGTGGCCAGGGCTGGGCACCGGCGTGGAGCTGCCGCTCGTCCCCCACCTCCCCGGGCCTTCCTCCACCGCCTCCCCTCCTTCCTCTCCCTCACGTTTGCCATCACCTCTTTGGTCTGAAAACAGCTTAATCCAGATTTAGGAAGGAAAGGAAAGAGGCAGGGGCAACATTTTTCCATCGAGCACAACTCTCCGGGGAATTCACCCCGGGGTTTCCCGGCTGCAAAGCCGGTGGCCGCTGAGCGGCGGCAGCGGCGGTGGCGTTGCCGGCGCCCGTGTCCCGCCATGGCACATCAGCCGTGGGGATGTCGCTCCTCGGCGGCTCAGAATCTTATTTTCTGCTGGCAAGCTTCGCGGGCTGCTCGCTTGCACGCAGGATTTTACCATTAATACGATCGAAATTAAACCATCTGGTCGCTAGTGAGTCCGGGGTTATTTTAACACCTAAAAGGCCAAGCAGAGAAAAAAAAGATTGATTTAGAAGCGTGAATATAAATGCACAAATATTGATTTCTCCTTCAGATTTACAAGTCCCTGGATGGCAGCGGTGACAGTGCCGAGAGCCCTGTGCTTTGCCATCGCCGCTGCTGCCGCACGTGCCGGGAGCGAGCCGGGGCGGCTGCGGAAGGATGCTGGAGGTATCTTGGGCTACCGGACAGGTTTGAAGGCTGGTGTTAATGAACTGGTGTTAATGGGCTGGTGTTAATGGGCACCCTGATGGCGAGAGGTCGGGTTAGGCAGCGCCGGAGCGGTGCAGGGGCTGGAGCCGGAGTCTGCGGGGTTTTTCTGCGTGGGCTTCCACTGGAGAGCGAAGAGTCAAGCTGCGGAGTAACTCCCTGGCGCAGACAAGATCGTGAACCACATCGCTTTAATTATGCCAGTGCAAATTTCACTCATTTGGTTAAGCCTGGGAGCTACAGAAAGAGCTATTCCCAGGTGCGCTGGTTTAATTGCCGCGTGCCCTTTGTTAACCATCGCACGCAGCCGCGTGGCCGGGGTTTGCCGGGCTCCCTGGCCGGGGCAGGTTTGCAGCCACCAGCGTTGCGATGGCCCTGCTCACGCCTCGGCCCATCCCCAGGACACGCACACGGGCTCTGCTCCGGTCAGATAAATGGGTTTTAACCTGATTTTTGCTGTAATCTCCGCATCTACAGGCCCTCATCACGCAACGGATAAAACCCCAGCTCCCGCGGCCGGGGCCCTGGGGGGTTTCACGGGCAGCTCCCACCGGCCATGCTGGGGGTCCGGCCGGCTGATGCCCCCGAGCCGAGCGGCCGCCCCATCCCAGCACCCCGGGGGCACCTCCGGGCCTGGTGTGTTTGCAAAACCGCCTTTGTTTGCTTAACTTCTCGCCCTTCGGCAGGCGGAGGCACAGCTCCTGCTGCCCCGCTCCCTCTGCCTGCCCCGCGGCCGCAGGCAGGGACGGGGTGACGGTCCCACTGCCCGGGGCAGGCAGCCCAGCGCCAGCCCTGCCAGCCCTCCCCTGCAAAACCCGGCGGCTTTCGAGCGCTTTATTTGCACTTTCCTTTTCTGAACTTGCCTTAAAAAGACGCAGAAGGGCTCAGTTTTCAAAGAACCGGCGTTTAAATGACGTTCTCCCCTGCTCACCCAGCATCCTACTAAAACTCTTCGCTGTAGTCTCATTGCCGTACGAAGCGACGTGCGTGGTACGTGCTGGGATTTTAACTGTAATTCATGGACAGATATAAAACTGCCAGGATTATTATAAATTTTATTCGGCAAGGTTTGAACGTTACTGGTTCAGCAGCGCCTCTTTCCATGCTGTCTTTGCAGCAGCTTCTGTTTAACCGCTCGGCTCGCAAAATTTATTGCGTCGCCCGCGTCTCGCAGTAATTCTCCGGGTTTTTCATATAATCCCAGGAAAAGAGTTAAAACGGAGCCTCTGCCTTAGTGTGTGTTCATCGCAAGCGTGTGGGGCCAAAGTCTGGTTTCCCTGACACCCCCGGTAAATCCTGCGGGCTTGGCTGGGAAAATTGCCATCCAGGACATAAGGGGATATGCGCTGAATTTCGAAATCATGCCAGTGGGAGAGGGGGCAGGAGCGGCAGGGGGATCCGAGGGGCACAGAAACACGGGTCCCAGCGTCGCGGTGGGCGCTCGGGCAAGGCTCTGAGCCCCCTCGCCCGCTATCGCAGGCTGAGCCGGGCACCGCCGGCCCCACGGCAGGGCACAAGGTTTCACCGGTGACAATAACTTGGGTGATGTATCGGGAGCCGCGGTCGCTGGCCCCGGGACGGAAGGTTTGGGATGCAGGAGGATGCTGCTGGGTTGCGTTGCCCGCGGGGCCGTTGCAGCGGGATGCAGAGGTGCTCTTGGGGGTGGATTCAGCCCGGCTCTCCGGGGGTTTGCCCACTTTTCGGCACCTAACACGGAGGCGATGGGGTTTTGCATCCCCCCAGGCAACCCCTTTCCCATCTTCACTCACAAAGCTTTTCCCACCATCAAACCCTAAACCCTCCCTGCTGCTGCCAGAGCCCGTTCCTCCTCCTCTGTTCCCCGTGGCGATATCTTTTCCCTCCTTTGCAGCCCCCACCGACAGCGGGCAGCCCCCGCAGACCTTCCCCGGGAGAGCGAGGCAGACGTTGCAAGACCGAAGGGATGGAGTTTGTTTCCTCTGCTCTCATCCTCCGGCTCTGCCTCTCTCGACGTGCGTAGCACACGTAGCACGCACAGCACCCGCCAGCCCTGCTCATCCATCTCATGCACCTTAACCAACGGGAAACTCGAGGAAAATGGGAAACTGCCCATAAACCAGATGGGAAACAAGGATTGGATTCGCAGCGTGCTTGTACTAATGGAACCCATCCCTTACCGCTTCATCAGAAGAAACGGCCGTGCACAAACCCATCGCTTCGGCCTGGGCAGCACACGGGGTGGCCTTGCGAGGATTCCTGGGACGATGAGCCCTAACACGAGCACGTGGCTCCGACATCCCCGCGCACCGTGACTGATGCCGGCAGAGATTTCCACGAGCGACAGCTTACGGCGGGCGCAGAGTCACCGAACTCTCCTGCTCCTGCGGCAGCAAGTTGTCCCATCCCCCGTGCCGGCGCAGCGCCCTCCCCGTGCGCACACGAGCCCTCCCAATGCCCGTTTCGTTGGTATTTCTAATTGCACGGGACAAGCGTGCCGCTGGCGCGGGGCTCGCCTCCGTCTGCCCTCTCCATGTAGTTGTTGGCTGCGAATGGGCCAGATCCAGCCCAGCGCGGGAGATGCCGGAGGGTTTTGGCCCCATCTGATGCAGAACAGCCTCCCCATCCATTTCCCTTGGTTTAATCTCGCCGCTGAGCTGGGGGGGACTTTCCTATTGACGCGGGCTGTCGGTAGCTCGCCTGCCCGCTGGCACGGCAGCTACAAACTCATGGCGATGAGACCGTGATTTTCCCCTCCGGCTCCGGTGATGGGATGTAGGATGTGCTCGGTGCCCACCCCATGTCCCCTCCTTGCTGCTGGCATCGCTTTCCGGATGCCCCCGCGCCCGGGGCTGCGGCCAGGCGGGTTTTGCAAAGCTGTTTGGGGCTTGGGAAGGTGTTTGCATTCAAATGGACGTGGCCGGGGGCAGCTGCAAGGGCACCTTGTAAGCACCTTGGTTGGTAGCCGTGGCTTGTGCCTCAAATACCTCTCAAATCTGTTCAGGGCCTGGAAAATAGACGACATCCGCTCCGGGAATCACAGCCGCCCTGAGGCCATCCTGGCCAGAGCCTGTGGTTGCAGCCGCAGCGCCTGGCGTGGCTCATCGGCTCATCACCGGGGCCCTGCGAGCCCCAGGGCTGCGCAGGGGCATTTCTGAAGCTCTGACGTGATGCGAGTGAAACTCCGCTGTGACGCGAGTGAAACTCCGACGTGATGCAAGCGAAACACCGCTTTGTTTTGGGCAGTTGTCAGCTTTCTGCGGGCCTCTGCCCGTGCTGGCAGGGAGGGCTGTGGAACAGAGCATCATTGACTGGCTCCTGAGCCCGTCCTTTGTATGCGCCGCCGCCTTCTCCCTAACAAAGCCTATTTTCTAATATCCCACGAGCTTTCTGCCGTCCCCCAAATGGCGTCCGTGGGAGGCAAAACCAGCGCTCCAACCCCTCTGCCCGTGCCCACGGCTCCCCGTGGTGCCCCTCGTGCCCACCCGGTGCCCCACGGCCAGGCCCGCCTGGGGAATCCTGCCCCAAAATCCTCCCCAGAGCCGGCTGCTCCTGGCCTTCCCCCCGGTTTGCCTGGGGGTGCGGGAGGGGTGCCTGGGGGTACAGGGGGGGTAGTGCTGGGGGGGTGCAGGGGAGAGGCCCGGGGGATCTGGGTGCCAGTGCTAGAGGGGTGCAGGGGGGAGGTGCAGTGGGAGATGCCTGGGGGGGGAGTGCAGAGATGGGGGGTGGGGGGATGCCCGGGGGGATGCAGGGGGAATGGGGGGAGGATGCAGGGGGGATGCCCAGGGGTCGGTGCCAGGGGGATGCAGGGGGCAGCGCCAGGGGGGTTCAGGTTGGCTGCCCGGCGGGGGGCAGGGGGCTACCCGGGGAGCAGAGCTGGGAGGACGCATGAGGGGCTGCCTGGGGGGATTGGGGGCACAGAGGAGGATGCAGGGGGGCGCAGGGAGAAACCTGGAGGGCAGCAGCAGGGCATGCAGGGGGATGCAAGGGGCTGTCGGAGCAGCACTGGGGCACGCAGGGGGGCTGCAGCGGGGTACAGGGAGTTGTCTGGGGACGTGCAGGGGGATGCAGGGGGGGGTCCGGGGAGCAGCACCGGGGCACGCAGGGGGGATGCAGGGGTGTACAGGGGGGTTTCTGGGGAGCAGCACTGCTACACGCAGGGGGGTACGGGATGTTGTCCGGTGACATGTAGATGGGATGCAGGGGAATGCAGGGGGTGTCCGGGCCCATGCAGGGGGTTGTGCGGGGGGCTGCAGCGAGGCACGCAGGGGGGCTGCAGAGGTGTAAAGAGGGGTTTCCGGGGAGCAGCACCGGCACATGCAGGGGGGATGCAGGGGGGTGTCCGGGAAGCAGTACCGACTACGCGGGGGGGCCGGCGGGGGCGCGGGGGGTGCCCGGCGGCAGGCAGGCGGGCGCAGGGGGGTGCCCGGGAGCCGCCCCGTCCGCCGGGCGCCCGTTTTCCCGGCGCTGCTGCCCGGCCGGGCCCTCCCCGCCGCCTCCGCCTGCCCCCCCCCCCCCCCTCCGGAGCATCCCCCCGCCCCCGCCGGGCTCCGGGGCCGCTTTAAAAGGCGCAGCTCCCCGCTCCGCCCAGCCCGGCACCGCGGAGCGCACCATGCCCGCCGCAGCCGGCCCCGGCCCGGGCAGCGCGGCCGCCCCGCCGCCCGCCCGCCTCTGCCTGCTGGCCCTGGCGCTGCCGCTGGCGCTCACCGGGCGCGGGGCCGCGGCCGAGCCCTCCCGCACCGTCTACACCAACCACTGGGCCGTGCGGGTGCGGGGGGGGCCCGCCGAGGCCGCCCGCCTCGCCGCCGCCTACGGGTACATCAGCCTGGGGCAGGTAAGGGGCAGCGGGGGGCGGGCAGGTGCCGGGGTACCGGGGGGCTGCAGGGGGGCTGGCACCGGGAGCCTGCGGGGGGTCCCGGGAGCGGGGAACTGTCGGGGGTCCCGGGAGCGGAGAGGCGCGGGGGGTCCCGGGGAGCTGTCGGGGCTCCCGGGAGCGGGAGCTGCAGGGGGACTTGCACCGGGAGCCCGCGGAGGGTCCCGGGGCTGCAGGGGTCCCCAGGAGCCGGACCTGCCGAGGGTCCCGGCACCGGAGAGGCGCCGGGGGTCCCGGGGACCTGCCGAGGGTTCCGGCACCGGGAACCTGCGGGGGATCCCGGGAGCGGGGAGCTGCCGGGGGGTCTGGCACCGGGAAGCTGCTGGGGGACCCGGGACTGGAGAGGCGCCGGGGGTCCCGCGGAGCTGCCGGCTCTCCCGGGACCGAGGTGGCGCCGGGGGTCCCGGGACCGCGAGATGGGCCCCTCCGGCCCCCCGGAGCGGCCGGGACGAGGACGGTGCAGCGATGCTGGCGGAGCGCTTTGGCCCCGGGGGCGGCCGGGCAGCGCCGGCCCCGCTCCCCCCGGCCCCGGCCGAGCGCTCCCGGGTGCCCCGGCCCCGGCCCGCCCGCTCCCCCCCGCCTGGGGCTTGCACAAGTTCCTCCCATCCCGGAGAGTTACATTGGTGGATTTAACAAACTTTGGACTCTCTGGCCCGGGTTTATCGGAGATTTGGGGAACAGGGGGAACTTTTGCTTTCAGTCCCCCGCAGCACACGGGTGGCTTAAAGGCGACTTTCATCACGGCGGCTCCTTTTCCTCTCCGTTTCTTCAGCCCCTCTGTAAGCCCAGATGTGGGCTGGTGTCCTCGGAGTTTCCTCGGGAGTTCACCGCCGTCTGTGCCACTCAGCGCTTTTCCGGCTGGGTGGCACTTTGGGTTGTCTTCCTGCCCAAGGTGTCTCCTGGACTATAAATTATAACCTTGCTTTATATCGCAACCCTGCTTTTAAGTATAATTAAAGTCACAAGGTGCTGCATAAACAAATTTTCGGGGGGGGGGGGGGGGGGGGGAAGGAAAGCTGAATCGGGGACACTATCTCCTGCACTGGTGTCCGTGACCTTCCGTGGGGCGTAACCCCTTGCGTCCCACCCTCCATCCTCTACCTGCTGTGCTTGGTTCTTGCCCCACCGAGGAGAAAATCGCTTATATTATTCCAACGCCTCTATCGCAGGGCCGGGTGACTGCGGTTGTGCAACCCAAAGGGCTTTTCGGTGTTTATCCCTGTTCAGCCAGAGAGTATCTTGATTGAGCTTCCCACTCTCCTGATTTGCATCAGCCTAACGTCAGCTCAGGGTTCAGGGTTTTGCTGCCTCCTTGCCCGCTGGAGCATCTGCTCCCCACCCCGGCATCCCGGCTTTCCCGAGCTCATCCCCACGGCGCCAGAGGCGTTTGGCCCATGGGCGCGACATGGCCCCTCCGGAGCATCCCTCCCTCCCCCCGAGCCCTTCCCCGGGGCAGCCCGGCGCAGGCTGGAGAGCAGGAGAAATATTTCTGTGGTTGCATCAGGGTGTTCCTGGCTCCCGCCTTTCCCGCGGATGCCGGGAGCTCGTGCACCGCTGGGGCTTCCCCAGCTGCTCGCAACGCCCTGCCTTCAGCTCTCCAGCCCCCCCAGAGCCCCCCGGGCTTTTCCCAGGGGAGCTTGTCCAGGGCCAAACCCCGAGGAACCGCTTTCCCTGCATGTGCGTGCTTGTGGGTGACGTTTGCCGTGCTGTGCTTGGCGTTCATGGTGTGCCAAGCCCCGTGGGGGCCTGGGTGTCCCCGGCTTCCCCCGCTGCGTCCTCTGCTGACGGAGCTGCTGGGGACAGCACCGTCCCCGCCGAGATGTTCCCTCCCAGGGGGCCTGATCCTGGGCAAAACCTGCTGGCAAACCCTGCCAAGGGGCTACCACCCTGCCCTGGGGACGTGGTTGGGTGGAGGCAAGGGATGGAGTCCAGCATGGCGAGGGAGGAGGAGAGGCGACAGTCACGGAGGTGACCCAGCTGGGTGCAAGGGAGGCTCAGCCCTGTGCTGGTGGCTGGTGACCTTTTTTCCTCCGAGATGCGATCCTGGGCTCTCCTGACACACTCCTGGCTGGAAAGGGCATCGCTGGGGTTTGCACACAGGCGTCTGCCCCACGTCGGAGCTGTCCCTGCGTGTTCCCATGCCCAACCCGGGCACCAAGACACCCTTCAACCTTTCTGGGTCACAGCAGAGTGACATTTCCCTTGGGGAATCGTTTGCATCAATTTCTATTTACGTGCGGCAAACAATTAAACAAAGGGAAAAGCCTTTAACGCCCCCAAACGCCTGCTCATTCCTCCCCGCCGGTCTTTGTTCGCTGCGCTGTGCCGGGGCGAGCCGGGACAGGCCCTGGCCGAGGGCACCGTGAGGGCTGTGCGGTGCCGGTGCCCCGGGCAGCGCCTCTGCCACCGTCCCGGGGGTGGTGACGAGCCTGTTCCTATCCCGGTAACAGGATTTACGATTTTTTTTTCCTTGTGCCGTGTCCAATGTTGTAAGTTTTGGGAGGGCTCACGCGTGCTTGGCAGTCTCACCTGCAGTGTGGGAGGTGGGCGGGATTCATTTTGGGCTGGAATTGGAGCTTTCCTGGATTCCTGTTGTCTGGAGGATGCTGGAGCAATGGTGGCCTTGCAGCCCTGGGCTCTGTCCTTACTGGGCCGAATCTGGCTGGGACCATCTGAGAATGACATTCCCGAAGGCAGGAGCTCAGCAGCTGGAGCGCTTGTGTCCGATGGGGACGAGGCATCCCCGGGAGCGGAGCAGGCATGGCCTCCCCGGCCGGATCCGTCCTCCTGCAGGGCACCAGCGCTGATGCAGCTGCCGTTTGCAGAGATGGGCTGGGTTGGGTGAGACGCTGGAGAACTTCCCTGTGATGGGGAGGGAAGAAACAGGCTCAGCAATGCCCCAACGGGCTCTAGTGCTGCCCTCGGTGGTGTCCAGCTCCCAAATCCCTCTCCTTTGCCCTATCTCGTTAGCTACAAGCGACCTTGGACCTGCCCGAAGTACTAATGGCTGTTAATGGGGCAGGGTGGGCGCTGGGCTTGTCTCCGCCTGGCAGTGGGTCGGGAGGGACGGGTGCTGCTGCAGGAGCATCTCCTGGGTGCCTCTCCCTGCCCCGGTGCTGCTTGCGGGGGGGCTCGCAGGTGGCACCGGGATTCGGGGGAGAAGGGGAAAAGGGGAATGGAAAAGGAGATCGGGAGGTGGCCAAACCCTTTGCAGTCATACTTTTTTACCACTGTTAAGGACCATATTTGTAGAGTAATTCCTGTTGGCAAGGACCTCTGGAGGTCTCTGCTCCAACCCTCCTAATTAACTTCGCTAAATCAGGCTACGTGGAGCCTCAGCTGGGTGAGATTCGAAGCTCTCCAAGGACAGAGATCCCATCACCTCCCCAGGTCCGTGTGTCACCACCCTACACAAAGAATTACTGTCTTTATACCCAATTAGGATTTCTCCCCTTGCAACTTGTTGCTTCTCGTCCTTTTGCCGTGCATCTCCCTCTCTCTCTCTAACCGCCTGGGTCCCGTGGGGGCCATGAGTAGCTCCTTCAGCTTCAAACTCTTCCCCATTTGGCTGGATGACATTGGCAGACGTGTGGTTTTTTGACAGCGGAGCCGTTGGCACCCTCGGGATAGTGACGATGGCATTGCAGGGTGCAAGATGTGTTTGTGTTGCTTCTGGCTTGTTCCACCTGCAGCCCGGCTGAGCAGGGCAGCACCAGCCAGGGCTTCCTCTGCCTCCATTAACAGGGGGGAAGAAAACCACCTTGTTTTGTTGAGGTACAAATTCAAGTTGCCTCAAAAAATGTCAAATTTCCCCTGAAACTTCAGCTCAAAGCTGCGAATCGATTGGGAAAATTAAAATCAACCTTGTGGAAATGAGAACCTGCCGTGCATGTTCTCGGCAGAAGTTAGATGTCCAAAAAAAATCAAGGTTGATAGTTGTAAACGCGCTTGGGGAGGGAGCGACCATGTCTGGAGCTGCTCGGCGTGGTCTCCTGGGCTTGGGATGGGTGGGCTTTGTAACTGCAGTTGGTGGCAACCTGGGCTATCTCCTCTGCGGTGGAGCTGGGACCTTTCAGCGTGGGCAGCTGTCTTCTGGCTGGTCAGGAGCTGCTGGGTACGCTTGCTCGTCTAGGAAGGCTCAGCCCTTGGTGAAGTCCTGCTACGTGCCTCTTGGGTGCTCCACCGGGTCTTCCAGCATCCCCATCGCTGTGGCCACGGGGCTGTGGCCTCGCTGGTGCTGTACACGGGAGAAAACCCAACTCCCTCGGGCATCTCCAATACTCCCGTCCCCAGGGGTTGCATTGCCGAGCCCTCACTGAGCTGACTGACCTCAAGGAGGAGAGCAAATACTCCTCCTTTGAAGAAAAATGGCATTTTTGACTTTTTCTCTTTAGAATAGCTTAGGTGGAAGGGGACCTCTGGAGATCACTGGGTCCAACCTGCACTCAGAGCAGGGCCGGCTTTCAAGTCAGCCCCCAAGTGGGAAGGTTTTTCTTATTTTTCCTTCACTAAATCACAGGAGAACACAGAACCTGGGGCACAGGGTGCTTTTCCTGCTGCTCTGACCACGTATCCCCGGAGCCCAGGATCTGGGGATCTCCCATTCCATCACGTGGCAATTTTGCATTTATTTCCGAAAGGCCCCGTGTCCGCTCCGGTGGGGAACAGAAGCGCTTCTTCAGCTGATGCTTGTTTATAGGGTATGATCCTGTTAGGATGAGCGCCAGAGGGACCCGAGATGAGAATAAACTGAATATTATAACCCTGCAAACTGCAGGCTGAGCCGGCGGACGCGGAGCTGAACCACCCGGGCTGCGGGATCGGGATTTCCAGGCAGAGCGAGCAAGAGGCGGGGTGGCCTCGCGCGAGGTTTCCCTAAAATATGGGGAGGTTGGAGCGTCCTCCTTCCCTTTCCTAAGTACGAGTGGATTTAGGGAATGGGTCTTAAAAGCCAAACGCGGATTGGAGCGAGCAATTGCTTTGCATATAAATGTGGAAAGGCACCGCTATGCTGTAACGCGAAGAAAAAGGGGAGGCAGGGTTTAAACGAACTCGAGCGGAAGCAAATTACAAAAATCACCCTAACGGCAGTAAAGACAAGTCGGTGAAATGACGTCCTGGCGTAAAAGGCAGAGCAAAACTAATGAAATATTTAGCGCTCGTAAGAGGCGCTGGCACGTCTCAAGGTACTAAGGGTGGCAAAGATGTGAGTAGTTGTCATCGCCTGCTTCAGCATCTGGTCCGGACGCAGCTGTTTGCTGCCCCAGCCCCGCTGCGGCCAGCTCTGGTCTGGCCTCGGGGACGTCACCCCGGCCCCTGGGTCACACGTGGCCTCGAGGACGTCACCTCGGCTCCTGGGTTGCAGATGGGGCCTCGTGGCAACGGCTCACCCCCCGTTCCACGAGCCAGGCACGGGGACTGCCGCTGGCTCCCTGCAGCGGCCGGCTCCTGGCCACGGGATGGGTTTGGGGGGAATAAAATCAACCTCGGGGAAAAGGGAATTTGTACCAGAGACCCAATTTGTACCAAAATTGTGTGACCTGGGAGCCAGCTTTTGGGTCGTCCCCATCCCTATGGCTCCAAATCCCTGTGGGATGCTCGTCTTGTGGCACCTGGCCGAGATGGCCTGGCTTGTTGTGTAGCTCCGGGACTTTATCCGTGCTTTTGGGATGGAAAAAAGAGGAGTCCCCGGGATGAGAGGGCTGGAGGCAGTGCAGCCGCTCGTGGTGCGGTTTGGCAGGGTAGCGCGGCTGGCACGGCGTTATCCTGCAAACAGGGGGCATTTCAGCTCCGTGCAACAACAAAATGGGCAAAAACTTGGAATAGAGAGCGTGGGGCTTCCCTGAGCTGAAGGGAGCCCGTGGGTGCCTTTCCCGGCTCGCCCTCGCTCCCGGGCTGCCCTCACTGCTGGCGAGGGACTCCAGGCTGGGGCAGGTGATACACGTCCCTTGGAGGCGCGGTTGCTTTGCTTGGGGGTATTTCTTTTTGTTTTGACTCCTCCTGCTGCCGTCCCTGACTCCAGGCTAAGCACATTTCTATCCCGCGCTTCCCGGGAGCGTCCCAGGGTTAGCAGGGATCGCATTCGCCTCTCCTTACGGGGCTGTTCTCGCTGCCGGGGTGAAGCTGGAGCGTCGGGTGGGGAAAGGCAGCGGGATGAGGCGCAGCTCTCCTGGCTCCGCCGCAGCCGCTGAGCTCATTTTTTAGCTCGTTATTTCAGCTTGGGAACTGACGGAAGGCAGTTTGCAAAGACGCATTTAATGGGTGAAAATTCATAAAAATGTTTTCTGGGCTCTGTTGTGCCGGCGCAGCAGCCGGCCACCAGCGCTGTTTGCTGCGGCGGCGGCGCCGGGGTTGGTGCCAGCATCCTGCATCCCCTCCCTGCACCTCGGCTTTGCCAGGGAGCTTCGGGTTTGGGGTGCGAGGCACAGCTGCACCGACGCACGAAGGGATGCTGCCGGCGCTGAAATGGGGGGTGACCATGGGAAAACCTCATTTTTTTTCTTTTTTTCAAAAAAATTTCTGGTTTTGCAGATTGGGAGCTTGGAAAATTACTACCACTTTCACCACAGCAAGACGTTTAAGCGCTCGACGCTGAGCAGCCGAGGACCGCACAACTTCCTCCGCATGGACCCCAAGGTACAGGGCCGGGCAGCCCGGGGTCCCCCGGCCTCTGTGGGGGCCGGCGGGATGGGGGTCCCCGCTTCCCCTGAAGGAGCCCGTTGGCTTGATCTGGGTCAAGCGTGAGCCCGAGTGTCTTGCCATGACATGTTATCTTTGAACCGCAGCCCTGTGCACGCACGGGGTGACTCATTGGACACGGGTACGTCGATCGGTGATGAAAAATACTTAGAAGTGACTAAATGCTAACATCTGCCTGAAAGCCGGGAGGAAGAAAGGGGGGGAAAAGCCTTCCAGGATAGAGAGGCTGTTGCATGCTCGGGGTGTTGATCCAGTTGCCACAACACTTGCTGCCTCAATGGTTGCTATGTGTGAAATCCTTGGCAATAGCCCTGCATTGCTTTTTCCTAGAGCAAGCATCCGAAGGGATTTTCGGCACAGCTGAATTGACAAAAGTAACGGAGCGGGGGGGAGAAGGCAAGGAGGGACAGGCGGGACCTGGGTGAGCTGGGCTCGGGGTGGCGGGGAAGGGCTGCGGCTCTGCCTCGGCTTTCCCCCTCCCTGAGCTCCCCCCGGCACCCGAGCCCTGCGAGATGCTCCTTCTGCAGAGAGGGGGAAGGGTTAATGTGTGGGGAGGGTCTGGTTTTTGCGGGAAAGGGCGAAATAAATGCAGAAAAAAAAATCATTGCAATGAAGGTACCCATGCTACAGCGAGCTGCTGGTGCTTGCACCGATGCCCGGCCACCCGTGGGATGCTCCCAACTCCCCAGACATTTCCAACCCACTCCACACATCCCATCCGCATCTCTCCAGACCCACACAGCCAGCCGGCTTTTCAGAGAGATTTGCTGTTAAATATTTGGACAGGGTCTGGAGCCCGTTTCGGGGGAGGCACACGGGTGGCTGTGGCCGAGCAGCGGCGTTGCTGGCGGGGGAAACCTCAGCAAGGGGAGCGTTGGTGCCCTCAAGCGTGCTGGGCTCTAATTAAAGCTGTTCGCCCGCGGGGAGGTGCACAGGCATCCCGGCAGATGATGAATTCAGCTCTGCAATTGAAATACCTCCATTGAAATGAGTCTAGTTATAATGCAAACCAAATCAATTGGCTTCTACTCTTATTAACGTTTACCTTACCTTGCTCTATGGACTGCAAGCTAGAGCAATTAGCTCCTGTTCTCTTAATCCTTTGGTATCCATCGGAGTCGTCGTGTTGTCTCTCCTCCTCTCCCGTGCGCATTTGCAAATCATTTTGGAGAAGTCTCGGCATTTGGACACCGGCTTAGCGTGCGTGACGCAGGAAAACATCACTGCGAGGCTCGAGGAGACGCGAGCTGGAATAGCAAAGATGGAAACAGATCTTGCAGAAATCCCGAAGAACCAGCAAATTCAATCATTTGCAGATGTTGGGTGGTTCGTGCCTTCCAGGGGCTATTGTTTCCAGCGCCATTATTTATTGGTTTGCTCTGCCGCGGGGGTCGGTGGCACGAGGGCTGGGCATCACCCGGGGTCCTGGTCCCCGTGGGACCCCGCTGCGGCCGAGCTCCCCTCTTGCCCCAAGAGCCCCCCGCGGCCGGCGGCTGCTCCCTTTGGGGCTGATAGGAGCCAGGCGACGTGGCAGGTGATGGAAGCGGAGGAGAGATGCAGCAAATCCAGGAATTCTGGGGGCAGGTTGTGGGGGGGCAGCGGGACGCAGAGCGGGGTCACGCCGTGCCGTGCCGTCCCTCTCGCAGCTCTCATCGCCGTGAACTTCACCGGCTCACTGGGATGCTCCTGTTGGCCCCCGCAGTGCTTGAGCCTTCAGCCTCGCTGCTCCGGTCTCAGTCCTCATCGGAGGATGTCACAGCCTCAGTCCCTGTGCCTTTGGCCACGCACCGTAGCAAAACCAATCCCACCTGAATGATTTTTGCCGTGCTTTGTGGCGAACACGTGCTGGAACCATCTGGTTTGTCCTGGATCTCCGCTGTAATTCCTGCACATCCGCTGGAATAAGTCAAGCTGTTGCTTTCCTGGCGCTGCAAAGGGAGTTGCGTCCTTGCCTGTGCCTGTATCGTGTTTGGTGGAGCTACCCTGGGTGGCTGGATCCGGGCATCACCCACTGAAATTCCCTAAGGAAGGGGGAAAATAAAAAGCTGCCCCTCTGTTTGCAGCAAGGGCGAAGGGTTCAGCTCCGTGGTACCTGTGCCTCCTCGCAGGGTCCTTTGGTGCCACTCGCGGTCGCCTTGTTATTGCTGATTAGGGTTTGCAGGGATGGGGCTGGGACCCCCTGGGCTCAGGACTGTGTTGTAACAGTTTTGGCCGTTTCTAGTAGCAAAAATACTCTTTTTTTTTTAAATTTCCGAGAAGCTTCCCCCCCCGCCCCGATGAGTGGTGGAAGCCGATCCGAGTTTCACAAGCCGCGGGAGCCACTGCAGGGATGCCCCGGGCTCCTTCCCGCTCGCCCGTTGTCTTCCCACGCCAGCGCCATCGATTTAGCAAACCCCTCTTAAATCGGTGCCCCTGTGCTGCCCATTTCTCTGCACCCCCACGAGGCTTCTCCGTCGACTCCCGGCTGGCAGCGCCGGGCTCCATCAGAAGCGTGTTTAAGACGCAGACGTCGCCGCGAGGCACCGCAGCTCCCGGCAAAGCCCCGCAAAATCCCGCGTCTTCCAGTCGTTCCTAGGGACCGCATCCAGCAAAGCTGCGGGGAAAGGCGATAGCTACGGCTTGGGTGGCGAGAACCACGGTAACGCTGCCAAGGAGCGCTCGTTTAAGGAGAAAAGCCGAGTAATTGGGCTGTATCCTCGATTTAACGTATTCATTTTTTTTTTAACTAGACCATGAAGTTGCATTTTTGCTTCCGACGCTTAAATCCATCGTCGTATAAGCAAAGCAGCGTGCTGTCATCAGCCAAGGCAGCGTGGAAACTCATTTTTTTTATGAAATATTTTATTTTTTCCTTTCAACAGTTTTTTTTCTTTAAAGTATAGTTGTTTAAAAATCAAGCCCTAGGCTGGAAACTGTCAGGTTTCTAATACGCGCGGCTCCCCATCCACCTCCGTCGCTGGATGTCAGCAAGCTACAAACCCGAGAAGAGCTCGGTTCGGCCAACAGTTTTCACGTAAATGAGCCCAAGAAAAACTTGCATTTCGGATTTTTATTCTTTTCATTACAAAATCTTACTCAAAAGACTAGAGACGTCCTCAGGAGCAGCTCTGCTGTTCCCAAAGGTCCCAAGCCAGCGGGAAGAAAGTGTCCGGCGCGGAGGGATGTGCTGCAGAGCCCTCCCAGCTCATCGGCTCGTGCCTCACCTCTCCCCCCACCGTGAGCACGCGCGAAGATTTGGGCTATAAATTATTTTTACGACTTGTTTTTAATCAACCTGGGTTTCAGCTCCGTGCTGAAGGCAGGAGAGCCCTTTTTGTGGGCACTAAAGGGTCTGGGGGGGGAAAACACTCGCCGGGGATGGGATGTGGCTGCTCCCAAACTGGCACCTTAGGCAGCTCCTGCCGCAGCAGCATGGGCAAACATCGGCGTTTCCCAATCCCGGCCTTTTCCGGCTCGTTTCCCGTTTGATCTCTTTGCATGTCGTGCCCCGCTGAAAAGCAAACAAATGTCAGAGCGGTCAGCCCCAAGGCCGCCTCGCCTGCGGCCGCTGCCAAAACCGTCTCTCCAGCGCGGCCGCGTCCCCGTGGCCCTGCGTGGTCATCCTGTATTTTTGGGAAACGCGCCTTGTGCTTGGGTAAAGCCCCCAGTTTTATTATTTTATCAGGAGGAGAGGAGCTCGAAGGATGAGCAGCCCCAGAGCTGGGTGGTGAAGTCTCCGGGCTGAGCTGCTGCTGCCGCCGCCTCCCGGCCGGGGGGAAGGATCAGCCCCAAAATGAAGCCAAGCACCTGAGTCTTCTCCAACACTTTGACTAAACGCTTAAATATGTGGTTCGGCTCCAGCGGGACTTCAGCGCGTGCTTCGGCGCTTCGTTAAGCCGGGGGGTTCAGGCACGCGCGTGGAGGCGACGTTATTTATGCTCGAGGGTTTTGCTGCTCCTGGGAGAGGAATCTGATCCCTGGCTCGGAGACCGCAAAGAGCTGAGCTTGCCCTGTCCGTCTGTCCATCCGTCCTTTATCCCCCCCAAACGAAGCCGCTGTCTCCGCAGCAGCCCTGCCAAAGGAGCCGGGGGGTTTGCCGGCGTGCGGGGTGATGCTGGGATGGGTCCCGGCTGCGGTTCGCACCGATTCTGCATCCTGCATCCTATTTTGGTGGGCGCTGCCCGTCCCTGTGCCCACGGGTGATATCAGGCTCTGTGCCCACGGGCGATACTGGGCTCTGTGTCTGTGGGCGATACCCAGCTCTGTGCCCATGGGTGATACCCGGCTTTGTGCTCACAGGCAATGCTGGGCTCTGTGCCCATGGGCGATTCTGAGCTCTGTGCCCACAGGCGATACCTGGCTCTGTGCCCATGGGCGATGCCCAGCTCTGTGCCCACGGGTGATTCTGGGCTCTGTGCCCACGGGCAATACCCAGCTCTGTGCCCATGGGTGATTCTGGGCTCTGTGCCCACAGGTGATACCCAGCTCTGTGCCCATGGGTGATGCCGGGCTCTGTGCCCACAGGCGATGCCCAGCTCTGTGCCCACGGGCGATGCCTGGCTCTGTGCCCACAGGCGATTCTGGGCTCTGTGCCCACAGGCGATGCCCAGCTCTGTGCCCACGGGTGATTCTGGGCTCTGTGCCCACGGGCGATGCCTGGCTCCATGCCCACGGGTGATACCCAGCTCTGTGCCCACGGGCAATGCCAGGCTCTGTGCCCACAGGCGGTGCCTGGCTCCATGCCCACAGGCGATGCCTGGCTCCATGCCCATGGGCAATGCTGGGCTCTGGGCCCACGGGCGATACCCAGCTCTGTGCCTGCAGGCAATGCCCGGCTCTGTGCCCACGGGCGATACCCGGCTCCATGCCCATGGGTGATTCTGGACTCCGTGCCCACGGGCAATACCCAGCTCTATGCCCACAGGCGATGCCTGGCTCCGTGCCTGTGGGCGATGCCAGGCTCCGTGCCCACGGGCGATGCTGACCCAGAGCTCTGCTTGCAGGTGGACTGGCTGCAGCAGCAGGAGGTGAAGCGGCGGGTGAAGAGGCAGGTCCGAGGCGAGGCGCACGCCCTGCCCTTCAACGACCCGGTGTGGCCCAACATGTGGTACCTGGTGGGTGTCTCCCCTCCGCCGCCCCCCGAGGAACCCGCTGCCTTACAGGGCCGTTAATTTATTTTTAATCAAACGCGTCATCAAGCCTTGCTCAGCCCAGCCAGTAATGAAACACCTTAACATTAGCAAACGCGCTTGCAGCAGGGTTTTAAAATTGTAAATTAACACACAAGAGAGTCGAGTTTTAAGTGTTTCACCATCATTAGCAGCCCCTCGTCATGGTCTGCGCAGCGAAGGCTTGGGAGCAGCGCGGCCGCAGCGCCCGTGCGTTTTACCCATCCGAGAGCTGCAACCATTTATTTGCAATATCATTTTTCTCCTGCCTGGTCCATCGATCTGTATTTGACAGGGAAATTCATTGAAAATTAAGCTCAGAAAGGAAATGAGCACTTCAAAACTGAAGAGCCCGCAGTACTTGAAATGGAAGAGGAAAAGAATAATAGGGAGATAGCGCGGCCTGGATTAACTGCTGCTGGATGGCTTTGATCCATGGAGTAAAGTTGTAACAAATCTACGAGTTATATGGCAGGGGGTAGGATGTAAATATATTTTCTGGTTGATTAAATGGGCTCCCGGCCTGGCTGCTCGCTTCGATGGGCTGAAATGGGGTTGCAGCCCTTTTGCAGCTTGTGCTTGCTGTGTTTCCCCCCGTAGCACTGCGGCGATAAAAGCAGTCGCTGCAGGTCGGAGATGAACGTCCTGGCAGCCTGGCAGAGGGGCTACACCGGCAAAAACGTGGTGGTCACCATCCTCGATGACGGCATAGAGAAGAACCACCCCGACCTCCTGCAAAACTATGTGAGCTCGGGGATGGACGGGCTGGGGCTGGATGGGCTGGGGATGGACGGGCTGGGGCTGGTCCTCACAGGGAACTGATTTATGGAGAATTTCAGCGTATAAACACAGTTTAAGTCTGTGCATTGGCAGATTAGAAGAAAAGAGTTTTTTTTAAAAAGCTCAAGATGTTTTTAAGAAGGAAACGAGGTTTTTAGACAAGAGGGTTTGGGGGAAACTCCCTTTGCAGCTGCCTGGGAAGCAGCCGCCTCCCTCCAGCTCGCCAGGGCAGAGCCAAAAACCTGCACGAACCCACTCAGCCCCAGCTCAAACCCTGAACAGCCGGGGGGGGGGACGGTGCCAGACCCAGCAGGATTTGGGGTTCGGAGGAGCTGTCCCCAATGTAGCGGGATGTTTCCCCTGGGAAACACTGAGGGCCGCAGCCCCGAACTATTTATCCTGAGCAAATAGTCAGAAACTAAGGGGAAAATGGCATTTTCTGCCCACCTCGGCTCTGTCGGCCCCGCGCCGGCTTCAGGGGAAGCAGGACGGCGCCGCTGCCGAGGCCGCTGTGTCCCGCGCTGTGCTGGTAAGTGGAATCTAACGGTGGCAACATGTTTTCAGGACCCCCTTGCAAGCTACGACGTCAACGGGAACGACCACGACCCGACTCCGCGCTACGATGCCAGCAACGAGAATAAGTACGTGATGCTAATTGCCGTGGAGCCTGCGCCCGCGTGGCCGGGGTGTGCGGGGGTCCCCGGGGGTGGGGGTCCCCCCCGGGGTGTCTTCCAGGTCCGCGGCCTTTCCCCATCCCCAGCGCTGCAGACGATGCTGCCTTACGGGCTTTGCACAGAGTCATTGCGTTTAACGCAAATCCAGCCCGTGGCAACCACGCTAATTGCTAACGAACCCTTGAGCCATCGCACGAGGCACCGGGGGGTTCCTCGCCGGGGTCGAGGATTAAACCACGTGAGTCGGGCTGGGTGGCTTAGATGTCACAGCTTGGGCGCGCTTTCTGGGCTTCAGTTAAAGCGGGGTGGGCACGTGGTGGCACGCGCGGAAAGGAAACGGGAATGCAAAGAGCAGATTGCATTTAGGTGCAAGATGCAAAGAGCAGATTGCATCTAGGTGCAAAATGCAAAGAGCAAATTGCATCTAGGTGCAAAATGCAAAGAGCAGATTGCATCTAAGTGCAAAATGCAGAGAGCAAATTGCATCTAGGTGCAAAAAGCAAAGAGCACATTGCATTCAGGTGCAAAAAGCAAAGAGCAAATTGCTCTTGCATTGGTTTCCTCCATCCCCCAGCCCTCGCTGTGGGTTTTGGATAAGGGCTCTGCAGCTCTTGGGGCACTTTCTTCCACCACTCCAGCCTCGGGGCTGGTTTCTGGGTGGGGGGTGGCCGGAGGGATCCTTCACCGCGGGACATCAGCTCACGGGGGGTTTCTCTTTGCAGGCACGGCACTCGCTGCGCGGGGGAAGTGGCGGCGGCGGCGAACAACTCGTACTGCGTCGTGGGCATCGCCTACAACGCGCACATCGGAGGTGAGGCTGGCGCCTGCCTGCGGCTCCCCTGCCCTTCGCCGTCCCCCCGAGGGACCGTGGCCGGCCTGGTCGTGCCGATGGGCTCCCGGGGCGGGTGGTGGGATGCTGTTCTCCCAGAGATTGCCAGGAGAGTCTCCTCCTCGGTGCCCCGGCTGCAGGGAACCCCGGGGCGCTTGGGGGAGGATGGGTGACACAGGGTGCGGGGGACCCCGGCTCCATGTATTTTGGGGTGGAAAACTGCTGGGGCCGTGGCCTCGCCGTGAGGGCGCACGTGGATCGAGGATGTGGTGGTTTCACCCCAAAAGTTCCCAGCTGCTCTTGGGCGGGGCTGGCCTTTCTGGGGTGGCTGCGTTTGCTGTGGTCGGTGGCGCCGGTTTAGCTTCCGAGCCGAAATCGCTCGTTTGGGAGGTTAATGTCTGCAGATGAGCCGCCTGGAGAGGGGGTCTGGGGAGACCCCCAAAATACCCTTGTAGGGAATACACCAAGGAGGTGGGGGGCCGGGGCTGCGTGGGGCGGGGGGACCTTTGCACGGTCCCTCAAATAGCACCATGCGCAGGAAGCAGATGGATCTTTATCCCCAAATCGGATCCTGATGGTAATGAGCATCACAGAGCTCATTGCATTAGTGTAGCTGGTTCTGGAGGCTAGTTTGAGCCGGGGCTGGTCTGGCCACTGCCGGCGAGATGGGGGTGTCGGGGGGGTGGGAGTGCGGTGTCCCCTCCATGTGGCTGGTGGGACCATGTAGGGGACAAATGCCCGGAGCTGGGTCCTCACCAGGGGTTTTAGCCCCATCCCTGGCACGGCTGAACGGGAAAGGGGCTTTTGCTCAAGGGGGCTGCGACCCCTTCTACCACCCCATGGTGGGAGTCATCACCGTCGGGAGCACGGACCCAAGCGCCCACGGGTGGATTTGGGGCTTAAATTCCTTCTCTCGGCTTGTTCATCCTGGCCACGCAAGAAGCAGCTTTCGTTAGGGTTGTGCCTGCAGGGAGTCCCGCTCCTGGCCAAGCACCGTCAGCAGTTCCCTGTGCTGGGAAAATCCCCCGAGGGAAGAAATAACCCTGGGGAGGGTGAATGGGGGAGCGGCTGTGGCACGTCCTCCCATCCCATCCCATCCCATCCCTGGGATGGCTTCTTGCCTCTTAGAGGCTTCTTGCCTCTAAAAAACCATCTCCAAGCACGCACCAAGCAGCGGCAGAGCAAGGCAAAGCTCCCAGGGAGGGCTTAAGGCAGTTTTGCATCCTGCAGGATCAGGCCATTGCCTTCACGCTCCTTTTCAAGCCCGTTCCTCCCCAGCAGCCGTGGAGCCAAATGTTACTTGTTGGCTTTATAACAACCTATGGGTCTCATTTTAATTTGCTTCCTTTAACGAGTGCCTTGCCTTGGGGGTGTGCTGGGGAGGCATCGATCGATGTGAGGCACCTGGCAGAGGGTTGAGGCCATGGGCTTCTCGCAACGTGAGCAGACAAAGGGGAAAAATAAAGTCTGTAGCCATATCAAGTTTGGGATCGTGGAGGAAAATGCGCTATAGCTGCAGCGAGAGTGATTTTAGATGGATTACGCAAATAAAGCAGCGATTAATGAGCACAACTTGTTGGGGAAGCCTATTTGTCACACTCGGAGAGCTACCATCTAATTTTGCTGGCTGCTCTTCAGCGCTCTTGCGTTGCTTTTCATTTGCTCCAGGCAAAATACATTGCTGCTCGAGAAACAGAACGGGCTCCTGCCATTCCTCCTCCTTTCCCTCTCCTCGAGCACTCGCTTCGGAGCCCGGTGTTGCTCCCTGTGTGGCAAAGAGCTCATTTATTTTGCAGCATCTTTCCCTGCTCCCTCCTGTCCCCCGTTATTTAACCGGGGGGTCCCCGCATCGTCGGTGATTGGCTTTGGGTTGACTTTGGGCTGGCTTTGGGCTATTTTGGGTTGACTTTAATCTGCCTTTAAGCTAACTTTGGGCTCGCTGATGAACGTGCGCACATTTAGCAAGCACAAAAAACCACCCCTCGCCTGGTTTTGCTCGCTGCGCCACAGCTGAGCGCGACTTGGACACCGGGCTCGGCTTTTCACTCCTTCCCCTCGTGTTTTCTCCTTAACACGACAAAGAGAGGAAGTTTTTGGGAACTACTCTGCTCCCTCACTTTATGTTTCTAAGCTTGTTTTTGGCTGGTAGGGGACAGTGTCGAAAAGAGATATTTGAGTTGACTGGTGTCCAGAGCGCAGCTGCAGCTGTAATGACATCTGCCTGCGTTTGTTTGCTTGAAGAAAAAATACATGTGGAAAGGGAAATGCATTTTTATAAACCGGACTCTCCCTGGCCGGTAAAAATACGATGCTGAAATTTCCAGCACCTCCTTTCCTGCGAGGGCTGTTTCTGGGCAGCCCTTCAGGGTGCCTGGCACCCTCTGCCCGCCGTGGGGAGGGGGCAATCCGGCGGGGAAAGGGCGATGGGGAGCGGAGCGGGGTGTAACCATCGTAGTGCAGCAGTTGGAGGCTGGGGATGGGCTGCAGCCCCCCAGATGGTCCTGCCGTGGCTGGTGGGCTCTGCCTGCAAACCCCCCCATCCGGCACCTGCTGGCATTCCCGGCTGGAAGTGAGGTTATCCCAGGCGGCAGCATCGTCTCGCCATGGGTTGGGGTCCTGGCTGGTTTCAGCCGTGCAAACCGCAGCCTGGGGCTTCTCCTGCGGCTTCTCCTGGGGCTTCTCCCCATCCTGGGCACTGCTGGCATCAGCCGGGCAGTGATGGGGTTCGGGGATGGTCACAGTCGTCCCCACTCGTGGGGAGAGGCTTCATCCCCCCGGCGTGCCCGAAGCTGGGGGATCGTGAGTGTTTGGGAGACACCAATATCTTCCAGGTGGAGAAATGAGTTAGTTAGGTAAAAAGGGGGGGAAAAAAGCTTTTTAGTAGGGGGTTTTTGCCACCGGGGAGCGCCGCGCCGCTCCCGCCGCCCGATCCCCGCCGATGGAAGGGAAGCGAATTTTAACCCCCCCCTCTCCATCACTTGCCGTGAAGCCAGCAACACAGAAAACTTCCCAAAATGGGTCCCCAGCTTCCCGCTGCCGGGCTCGTTAGCGCGCGGGGCCGCGGGGTGAAGCTATTCCAGGCGCGCCTGAGCCGCGCGGTTTCCGCTGCCGTTAACAAAGCCCTTTGATTGCAATCCTCGCACTTTCATCCAAGCCATTAAGCCCTAATGTCTGATGTTTTTGTGCTTTTAGGCATTCGTATGTTAGATGGCGATGTAACAGATGTTGTTGAAGCGAAGTCGCTTGGCATCAGACCCGATTACATTGACATTTACAGCGCGAGCTGGGGGCCAGATGATGATGGGAAGACAGTTGATGGACCTGGTCTATTGGCCAAACAGGCTTTTGAGCATGGCATTAAAAAGGTGTGGATCCCGCAGCGCCCAGACGCGCTCGCCCTCCTCCTCCTGCCCCGTGGGGAACGTGTGCCGGGGCCGCGGCCGGCCCGGGGTCCGGCACGGGGACGGGCGGCTCAGCCCCCCGAGGCGACGCCAACGCTAGGGCTGGGGTGGGGGGGGGCGAATCATCTCTAATTTTTCCTAGTTTTCCCCGGCGTCCCTAAGAGCTCCGGTGGATTTTGCGGCTGAGGGCGGTGACGGCGGGAGGTGCCCGGCGATGGCGC
This sequence comes from Phoenicopterus ruber ruber, assembly GCA_009819775.1. NCBI lineage: Eukaryota > Metazoa > Chordata > Aves > Phoenicopteriformes > Phoenicopteridae > Phoenicopterus > Phoenicopterus ruber. The sequence goes on from CM020225.1 coordinate 3,888,555, forward strand.
GGCCCCGGCAGGACCCCTCGGCACGGCCGGCCCCGGCGGGAGCATCCGGCAGCGCCGGCCGCCGGGCAGAGCTCCGGCAGAGCAGGCAGGCCCCAGGTTGAGTTGCGAAGCTCTGCCGGGCTGAGAAACCCAAAGCGGTTCTTGGGGGGGTGACTTTGCACCTCAAAACGTCCCCCCGGGTGCCGGCGCGGAGGGAAGTGGCCGCCCCCCTGGCGTCTCCATCCCCCCTCCTTCGCCCTCCCCAGGCCCCGGTACCCTCTCCCGGGGGTCTCCATCACATTAAGCGTTTCCCTGGTTTTCCACCCGGAACGAGCGGCTGTGTCACGGCCGGGGGGGACGCGGGTGCCGCCACAGGATCCGGCCATGGGGGCACAGGAGAAATTCAGATTATTGTCCCTGAAGTCCTCCAGCGAGAGGGTTTAGCCGGCATCACGTGTGATTGACAGCTGTCAATCCCCACTGGGGATGCCCTGGCCTTCCCGGGCCCCTTCTCTTTTTGGGCGCTTTTAAAAAATGCCCAATTTTGGCTAAAAGCACCAGGGAAAAGACCATTCTTGGCAGCTTGGCGGGCGCCGCGGGTAAGTGTCGCAGTGGCTCGGGGCTCTGCAGCAGGCGTCCCCCCCCGGGGTGCTCCCCCGGGTGCTTCAGCGACTTTGGGGTGGGGGTTTTGAAACCCTCCCGGGGGCTTGGAAACCCCCTAGCTTCTCTCCCTGCCTCCACTCCTGCCTCCGCTGCCTCTTCTCGCAGCGCGCCGGGATGCGAGGCGGCCGCGGGCTGGGGCGACGCAGCCTGCCTGTTATCCAGAAGTAGGGTGGAGTGTTTTTCCCACTATTTACTTGATTTCCTGCCGGGGCGGTGAGCCTGCCGAGGAATCCATTGAAGTGCCGGGGAGTTCACGCCGTGTAAATACGGGGGAACAAGCTGCTTTTTAAGCCTTATTTTTCCATGCGGGAGCAAATGGGCGGCAGCGGAGTCCTTGCCCGGCACAGCCCCGCTGTTTCGGGATGCTTGCTTCTGTCTCCCAGGGGACATCAGACCCTGCCACCCCTGTCCCCCCGCTGCCACCCGTGTTTGCGGCACCCACTATCCCGCACGCACAGCTCTGAATTGCCGACTTCTTCTCCTTAAATAACAAGGAAAGCCGCAAGCAGATAGTTAGCCGCCACCTTTAGCCCGAGCAAAGAGCTGTAACCGAGTTATAAATCCTTAAAATTGAGTTTTTAATGGAAACATTAAAATAACTTTTATCTATTAGCGGTAGGACTGCGCTGGGGTAATTTATCATCTTGTTTCTCGCTCCTCCAGCCACACCTTATTAGTTCCCAAGCTAACGAGGGGATATTTATCCTGGGCTCTCATGGAGTGCCGTCGGGCAAACACACAAGCCCCGGGAGCGCTGCGGGAGTAGGGAGATGCTGTGCATCCCGTATCCGACCGATGCGCTGCCGGGGTGAGGCGGATCATTCCCAGCCTTGGCCAGGTAGGGATTCCCTGGGGTTTAAATGATGCCTGGATCCAGTTTTTATAGCGGCCAGGAGCCCCTTGCCGGGATGGCGTCGGCTTAGGTGGATGGCAAATAAAGAAGTTGGGTGTTTGGGGTCTGCTCGCGGAAATCTTGGTAGCTGCTTGTCTGAGAGCAAAGGGAAAGCGTGGCTTTTTCCAATCCGAGGGAGTTGCGGTACGTGGTGAGCTCTTGCTCCGCCGGGAAACACCGTCAGGTGTTAGATGTGCATTGCTGCAGTGTCACTTACGTGTCTGCTCGTGTCCTCGTGCAGCCGTGCTGGCTCCGAACCCGCTCTCCTCCAGCGCAGCCCTGCCCGGGCATCGCAGGGACGCGGGTTTGGACCCGGAGCGAGGAGCCTTTCTCAGCACCCGTGGCTGCGACGCTCGGGGTGCGGGATGCCCGCGACGTCTCGGCTCCCCGTCTATTTATGCCGATCAAAATCATTGCTACGTCTCCGCACGCCTTCGGCAATCGGCGCCTGGTTTTATTCCTCTGATTAGTGCTTTAGGAAAGCCTGGGTTGCATGCAGCGGGGCTGGTCCTCGGAGATGGGTGGATTTTAGTGTTGGAAAGCCATATGGTCACTGCCTGCGCCGAGCACGTGGGCTGGGATGCTGCCGCCTCGGAGATCCAGGAAACCCTGGAAAGCGGGGCTGGAGACGCCAGCAGCAGGCTTGGTGGGCTGGCGAGCTGGGCCGAGCTCTCCGTGACGCGGGACGGGGCAATAATTCCCTTTGCAATTGCACTTTTTCTTGCCGAGCTCCAAACAGCTCAATTAATCTTTGCTAGGGAAATACCCACCCCGTTTGGCTGGGAGGCAGCCCAGATAATGAAAACTTTCATAAAGTAAGGAAAGAGCCTGACTTATCCCGCGTATCCAGAGGCAGGGTCAGCTCAGAAAGCCTCTGCCCCAGGAGGAGGGTGAGACAGGTAATAAACCCAGCGCTTAAAACCACAATAAATCCCAGTGAATTCCTCCAGAGCAAAGCTGCTTTCTTCTTATTATTATTACTTTTTGTGGAGGAAGCCGCCGCAGAGCAGTGGGAGGGAGGTAAACACCAGATCTGCCCAGGCTAGCGCCGAAATCTCTCCGTGGCGGGAGCAGCCGCGGGGAGGATGGGGCCGCTCCGCCGCCGCCGTGCGCTTCCATCGCCTGCCAAGCCCGGCAGCGCGCCGCCCTCCCCGGAGAGCCCGGCTTTACGGGGCAGGGAAGCGAAGCAGCCACTCCATTTCCCGCCCCGAAACCCCCTTGGGTCACCAAAATCCTCCCTTGGGACCGCGGCACCTTGTTTGCAACCCCCGCCCCGGGGCTGGGTTATTCCTGGGTGCCTCGGGTGCCCTGGCAGCGGTTTGGATGGAGGGGCAAGCGGGGCTCGCCCCCGCACCGTCGGCTTCATTAGGGGCCCCTCGTTGGCATCGCAGCCGTCGCTGCCGGGCGGGATTTTCCCCCGGCTCCGGGGAGGTCTGGGCAGCCGGCGCGCCCCTCCCGCCCCCCCAATTCCCGATGGGCTCCCGCAGCTGTACCCGGTGGGGACGGCTCCATCAGATCTTCCTGCCAAGCGATGGCGGGGGGGGGGAAAGGCCGGGATTAAAAACTAAAAAACAAACAAAAGGAACCTCAAAGATAGACTGGGGGAAGGTTTCTGGTGGTTTGGGTGGGTTTGCAAGGGGCTCTGCGGGCTCGGGGCGAGGGAGACGTGAGTTTTGGGGGGTTTCCTGCCGATTCCTCCCGCAGGGCCAACCCTGCACCCCAGAAAGCGCCGCACTGGTGTTACCGCCTGGTCCTGGGGCTCTGAGCACCCGAGATGTCTTCCCCCAGCAGAGCCCATGGAAGATGCCAAAATCCCCGTCGCCGGAGGCTCTCCCCTCCTTGCGGGGAGTCGCTGCCTGTAGAACTGGGGCTGGCCGAGCCGAGGGGCACGTTTGCGGGTGCCGATCCAGGGGGCTGAGCGCTGGGCAGGATGGGACCCGTCCTTCCACCCTAACCAAACCCTACCTCCTGACCCCAAAATCAGGCTTACCGACGGCATCCCAGCGCCGGGCGGGGGGGCTGCCCCCTCCTCCCCGTGCCGAGACGGCCGCTCATCCCGGTCAAACGCCTTCTCACCCCCCTGTCCCCTCTCTGCCCGCAGGGCCGCAGGGGTTTGGGGTCCATTTTCGTCTGGGCGTCGGGGAACGGCGGCAGAGAGGGCGATTACTGCTCCTGCGACGGCTACACCAACAGCATCTACACCATCTCCATCAGCAGCACCACCGAGAACGGCTACAAGCCCTGGTACCTGGAGGAATGTGCCTCCACCCTCGCCACCACCTACAGCAGCGGGGCTTTCTACGAGCGGAAAATAGTGAGTTTTACCCCGACGTCGAGTGGGGCAGCATCCCCTGGGTGTTTTCTGCGTGGCTGGGCTGGATGATGGCTCGGTTGTAAGAGCCGGGCTTTGCTCTTAGCCCTGCGGTGGGTTTTGCTCGTGCTTTTTTTTTTACGATGGGGCTAAAATTGCTCTGGTCCTTGGGAAGAGCTCAGGGATGTGGCGTTTTCCCTGGAAAATGGGTGAAAGGGCTGGAGGTTTGCAAAAATACTCGTGCAAATATTTACCTGTCCCCCAAAGTGCTTGCTTACTGTCCCTGCCTGCAAAAAAAAGGGAATTTTGAGGATTTTTTTAGCCTGAGAGAGAAAAAAGAGGGAGGATGGAAGCGTTTGGCAGGGATGTGGCAACCCCAAGCGGGGAGCAGAGACTTTTCGGAGCCCGGGAATTGCCTGAAAGCATGTGCACGTGTGGATCAGCCTGGTTTTCCCTGCCACCCAGGCTGTATTTGCCCTGTCCCAACAGCTGCCGTGGTCTCCTCACAGCAAGGCCTTTGGTTACAACATCCCCCTGCATCATCCGAACCTCGGGCAGCAAAACGTCGTCCGCTGGCACGGTGCCTTACCCAAGCTGGGAGGGAGTTTTCCACTTAAATTAGGGGTTTTTTGACAAAAAATGTGGGTTTTTTACAAGTCTTTTTTTTTTTTTTTTAATTCAAGAGTGATTTGTTTAGCCCCTAAAAGATTATTTTCCAGAATCCAAGCGCCTCGCTGGGGCCGGTTTCATGGCACTACAGAGCGTTTGCGTGGCTGAGGCCAGTATCAGCCCAGGGCTGCTGGAGCATCACTGGGCAAAAAATCACCTTCCAGGGGCACCTCGAGGAGAAACTGGGTGGCACGTCCCCCCTCCTCCAAAAATCACCAGATTAACTCAAAACCCAGGAGCCTTTTAAAAATTTAACCGACAAAGCATCTCTTTGCCCACCTCCTCTCTCGGAGCTTTTGCTACCCAAGCATCGTGCTCCGCCCTGAAACAAAAAAGCTGGAAATGGCTTTTTTCCCCCTTTTTTTTTACCCCATGCAAATGGAAATTCTTGCCTAACACCAGGAGCTGGAGCTTTTAAGGAAAGCATTTAATGCGGCGCAGCTCAACATGCACCCATGGGTGCGTACCCCCGCCAGCTCTGCCCCGCTCGCACCGCTCCATCCGCGCCTTTTCCTCCAGCTCATCCACAGCAAAATTGACTTTTTTTTCCCCCTTTCAAATAGTTTTTGCACCTTTGAGCAAAGGAAAATGTAAGCAGGGGTGTTTTCTCGTGTGCCAAACGTGGCTGCAGCCCATTTTGGGGGGCTCAGAGCACCCCAATGGCATGGGAGCCGTGGCAGGTTGGGGTACCCGCCGGCAGCATCCCAAGCAAACCTGGGGGGCTCGCCGGGGTAGCGCCCGCGCCGGCAGCATCTCCGGCAGCGCGGAGCTGCAGCTCCTCTCTCCGCAGGTCACCACGGACCTCCGGCACCGCTGCACGGACGGCCACACCGGCACCTCCGTGTCCGCCCCCATGGTCGCGGGCATCATCGCCTTGGCTTTGGAGGCAAAGTAAGTGTAACCTCGCTGCCGGCTCGCGGGGGAAATGTTTCCACATTTAGTACCTGGCGAGCAAAACCTGGGGGAAAAAAAGGTGTTGTTTTCCCTCTGGAGCAACTCAAAATGGGGCAAAGTTATTCTAAATTGCTCCTTTTTGGCAAGGTTTGATACAGCGTTGTTTGTTTTGCATCTAATCTTCCTGCAGGTGTTTTATTGAGCTAATTCTTCACTTGTTGCCATCTGTTGGAAAGTTGGGGTTGGTGAGATAAGTCAGGCTTTTTATCTGGTGCATTGAAACCGCTGACAGCCGGCTCCAACAGGAGTTTTATAAATACTGCCTGGAAAAAAAAAGTCAGAAAACACCATGGAAAATGGAAAATGTCCGTAGAAGTGATGGTTTTCAGCAAGTGTTTCATTTCTGGGGCAAAAGGGCTACCTTTTGCATAGTGTCAAAAACCCACGCGGTGTGACCAGCAGCCACACGCTCCCTGGTTCAAACGAGCTGCCCTTTGCCTCTCGTCCCCATCCCGGTCCCATCCTCGTCCCCCAGCCCAGGAGCAGCTCCACAGCGCACCAGGGGAACCCCTTGGGCATCCCCATGTTGCTCCATGGAGCATCTTCTCACGAGCTTCTCACTATTATTATTTTATGGGGTGGAAATAAAAATAAGGCTGCGAATAAGCCGCAGGGCAGCATCGCACTCGCGTTTGGGAACGGCGATCGCAGCGTGTCGGTTCCAGTCCCTCTCCTCCGGTTTAATCCCAGCAGCCAGGTCGGGTGAGCACGTTCCTGGAGATGCCGTTTTCATTAGAAATATATTAAGAGCTTTAGATGTAATTTTTGAATTGTTTAGCTGAGGCGTAAAACGCAACATTAAGTACCAGAGCTTGGTGCTCAGGCACTCCATTATGACGAGAAGGAGTAAATTGAATTTCTTTTCTTAAATGTTGCTCGAGAGCAATATAAATCCCAGCTCGAGATGCTGAAGAACTGACTGTAAGAAAAGCGTGGAAAATTCTTTGGCAATATCCCTGGGCTGGGGTCTTGGGGAGGGCTCAGAAGCACACAGTGCTCAGTGTCCCGAGTCCTGAACACACAAACATCAGGCAAACCCAGCCTAGGGGAGGTTTGGAAATGCTTTGGGTTTCGTTTTTCCGTTAAATGAGCAGGCCAGGGTTTTTTTCCAGCAATTTTTGCTGTTATTCCTATAAAGGGAAGGTTTGCTCAGCAGCGAGTATCAGTGAGCTGCCGAGCCTGGTACCCTGCCTCAGGATGTGCTTCGTTCCCGATCTCCTGCAAGAAAATGGGGAAAACCTTCCCGATTTGCTCCAGTTACACCCTGGAGCGCGAGCGCTAAATACCCTTGGCCAGGACTAAATCCTGCAACACCCATGGGCCCGTGGCGTCCCTTCCCGGGGCACCCCCCTCTGCTGGGGCACCCCAAGTGATGGCCAACCTCCAGGCAGGGCTTTAGCATTTAAATCATCGATTCCTGCTCTTTTGGAGCAGGAAAGAGGTTTTGGGGGGGGGGGGGTAACCCAATGGGGGTCCCTGCTGCTGGGAAGCCTGGGAGCAGCAGAGCCGCCCCGTGAGCCGCGTGTTGTTGCAGCCCCCTGCTCACCTGGAGGGACGTCCAGCATCTGCTGGTCAAAACCTCGCGGCCGGTGCACCTGCGAGCGGCCGACTGGAAGACCAACGGCGCGGGGCATAAAGGTGAGGGGCCGCGGGGGCGGAGGCGGCGTGGCGAAAATGGCCGCAAAAGGGAAAATAAAGGTCCCCAGAGCTTTGCTTGTGGGAGCATTCACACTGGATGTCCGCTCTCAGCCGGCTCGGGGGCTCCTACCACCAGGCTGTTGAGCGGAGGGAGGAGAGGGCAGTAATTCGTGGGGTGAGATGCTTGGAAGCGTTGCTTGGTGGAGGCTTGGAAGCCTTGCTTGGTGGAGGCTCTCCTGAGCTGCAGCGCTGCCCGCTCCTTTCGTCAGGCTGCTCCCAGCAATGGGTTTTCCGTGGTGCCAATGTGGATTTGGGGTGTAACTTGGGCAGGGTGATGAGCTCTGCGTGTTGGAGCACCTCGTACTCCAACGGAGTCAACTCTGCGCCTTCCCCGATGGTTGGAGGATGCTCCACCAAGCACCGAGAAGTTGTTCCTGGCCTGTGCTTGGAAGGCAGTGGGTTTCTGAGTCTTCTCTCTTTCCAGTTAGCCATCTATATGGCTTTGGTCTGGTGGATGCAGACGCTATTGTGGTGGAAGCCAAGAAGTGGAAGGCAGTCCCTGCCCAGCACATCTGCGTGGGAAGCCTGGACAGGGTGCCCAAGTGAGTGTCGCGGGGTGGGGGGGCTGTCCTGGGGCACGTGGCCGCTTGGAAGGAGCTTCGGTGGAGCCAGCTCTTCCAATGCAAAGGCTCAGCCACTGTCCCGGCGTTTGGAAAGGGAGATTGGGAGTAGGGGTGGCCAAGACAAGCCCATGTGCAGGCGAGGTGATGTTCATGGATTTTATGGTCAGAGTGACCCGCACCGTCCACCCCAAGGTCTGTGTATTGACCCAGAAGTGCCCACCTGGGGTCTGTGCCTACGGCTTGGTGAGGAGTGGATCCCGCAGGGGCTCTCCCAGACCAGCTTTGATGGCAGGTGATTTATTTTTGCCCTTTCCGGGCTTTTGCTTCCCAGGCGGGTGATCAGCAGGGATTTTTTGAGGGCTGACAGTGCTGTTTGCCATTTTGGAAGTGGCTTAGGGAGACCAAAACCAACTCGCCTGCAGGGTCCTACATGAGTAGTGATGGGCTGGGCTCTCCTCCCTCTTCCACCAAACACCTCGTCTTGATGGAAGACACCGAAAAATGATGCTTTGTTGCAAGGATTCCCAAATTTGCAGTGCCTGGGGTCTCTTTGAATTTGGCTTCGGGTTCAAACCAGCTTAGGTTCACATCTCATCCTTGGTAGGTCTGTCCCTGCTGGGTTGAAGGGTGGGATCAGGGATCTGACCAAATGGACGCTCATGATTTACTACTGCCTGGCTGTAGAGCAAGTTGAGTTGTTCATCAGAAAAGCAGTCCCTTCAGAAAGACTTGCGTATGCAAAGCAGGAATGAATTTGGAGCCAAGTGTGTTCATGAAACTATTTATCTGATACAGACACTAATTACAACCCAAAGAGGAATGCTGCGCTGATAATTATAATAAAGCAGCGCCCTTGCAGCCCATAAGGCATAGATCTTAGAGGCAGTTCAAACCCATCTCGTTACCATCGAGCAATTCAGCAAATTCCTGCGCTAGGACACTGTATTGCAATGGAGGATGAGAGTTTTGCCATGAAGCAGTAGGAGGCCAGGTTCAAATACAACTGGGCATCCAGGCTGCTGGGAACCGGGGAGCGCTGCCGTCCCCGACGCGATGCTCTGCCCGTCCCCGGCAGGTACATCCGAGCGGACCACGTGCTGCGCGCCAGCACCCTCAGCAACGCCTGCGCCGAGCACCGCGACCAGCACGTGCTCTACCTGGAGCACGTCGTGGTGCGGCTCAGCATCTCGCACCCGCGCCGGGGCGACCTCCAGATCAGCCTCATCTCGCCGGCGGGGACCAGGTCGCAGCTTCTCGCCAGGAGGTAAGAGCAGCCAGCGCACACGTCTGGGCTGGGCAGCATCCTCGTTTGGGGGGTTGCTGCGAGTTTGCTCGGGTTTTTTGGGAAGGCGGGGGGCGTGCTCGGGTCTCGGCTGCAGGAGGGCTCCGTGCAGGGGTGGGTGCATGCAAGGATCCCTAGAATCCTTAATTACCTATCTATCTTTTCTGATTAAATAAGACATTCAGAGTCAGGCTTTCTTGATGCACGGCGTTACCGTTGCAGGGTGTTCGACCACTCCAACGAGGGGTTCAAGGGCTGGGAGTTCATGACCGTCCACTGTTGGGGGGAGCGGGCGGCTGGGGAGTGGACCCTGGAGATCCACGACACGCCGTCCCAAGTGCGCAACCCCACGGTGCAAGGTAAGGGTCGCCCAGCGCTCGTGTCCCCCCGCGCCCGCCGGTCCCCCTCGCTGCCAAAGCTCTTTGCAGGCTGCTTTGCTTGGCCGTAACTTTTGCGGTGAGTTTTATGGCCTTCAGCAAAACTGTATTGCCCTCGTTTTTCAAAAATGGGAATAAAACTTGAGCCTCGAGCACAGGAGGCTGCCGGTCTGGCTGAGCCGGGAGCGGGTTTTCTCCCACCAGCAAACTCGTTGCAACCGAGAGCCGGGTTTCCAAAATTAAACCGTAATGAGTCGAAACGAGGAAACCAGAGAGCTGTAATTGTTGTTTGTTTGTTTTGCTTCGCTGCTGGGACATCTGGCGTGTGGGCTGGTTGTGCAACGACGCAAGGGGACGATGCCCCTCGGGCTGCGGACGGACGGACGGACATCCTCCCCAGGCTGCTACTGCGCTGGTGGGGGGTGGTTGAGCTCAGCCTGGCCCCCTGCGTGTCCCCAACCCCGCCGCGTCCCTCCCTCCACGGCTTGGCCGCCTGTTCCCTGACCCCTTCCCAGCAAAGGAGCCGGGCCGGTGGGATCCGGCCCTGCCGGGAAGGGGCAGCCGCCTCGCCGGCTGGTGGCAGCGGGGCACGGAGCACCCTGCCTGGGGCTGGCGCGCGCTGCGGGGGTGTTAAAATCCACCCGCTCATTGATAGGAAGCCAGGAGTATATTAAAAACCCTTCCCACGCGACTTTCGGGCGGGAGGCGCACGTGGGGGTTCATTGTGCAGAAAGTGTTTCTGTTTGCTGCCTTCACCTGAAATCTTTTGAACTCGGAGAGCGGCAGCGAAGCGCCCACGGAGCTGCTTTTCCCCCTTGTATTTACAGTTTGTGGCGGGTGTTTCTGAGCCCCTCGCGGGTGTCAGGGATCGGCTTTCCCCCGCTTTGCAAAATGAAAAGAAAATGAGCACGTTAAGTCACCCCCCTCAAAGGGTCTGCACCAAATTTGAAGCAGAGAGGGCAAAGCAGGAGGAAAAAGGGAAGATGCTCCCAGCCCGCAGCAGAAATGGGTATTAAATGTTAATTTAATACTATTAAATTAAACCAATTAAATTGGTTAATTTAATACCAATTAAATACTATGGGTGTCCTGTTGCTGGCCGTGCTGCATCCCCAGCATCAGCCCCACGCAACCCAGGCTTTCCTCACACGGGACATTTTAGATTTAAAACAAATTTAATTCTTTTGGCGGAGGCGCGTGGCTGAGCTCTTCCCCGGCCGCCCGAGCTCGCCCCTTCGCAGGCTCCGCTCCATCTTGCAGCAGGTGGGTCCTCTCAGCCCTTTCCAAGTGCATCTGGAAGGGCTCGGAGAGCCGAGGGATTTGGGTGTTGGAAATTTTAAGCCCTTCCTGGAAACGTAGGGATTAGTAGTTAAAGCCGAGCATGCCGCGGGCGTGAAGTGACTCGTGTTGATGGGGAATAGAAAGAAAAACAGTGTTGGAAAGAAGCAGCAGCGTTTTTTCATCCCCCTCCCCAAAGTGGCGTGGGACAGGGAGGACCCCAGCGTGGGTGTAAGGCCGTGGGGGGTCCCCAGCCCCCGAGTGCTGCACAGGCTCCGGTGGCCCCCGTGGTGTTTTGGGAATGCTGAGCTCAGACCTGTGACATGTTGGATAGGGGGGTAGCTGGACTAACAGCAGCACGAAATAATCCGGTGTGTGCCGGGCGGCTTTTATCAGACAGAAATAATCCTCTATTATGGAGCTTTTAAAGTTACTGGTTCCCTCCGCACGTTGGGCATGAAGCGTATGGTGATGCTGTGGGTCGTCAGACGAGTTACGGCATAAAAAAATCCCTCTTAGGCGCCTTAAATGGTTGCATTTGTGCAGGCTGCGAGGGCAGGGGCTGGTGAAGATTTCTGGGTTTGCTTCTGCGTTGCCGTGCGAGTGGTGAAGCCCTGATGGTCTGGTCCATCCTCCTCCTGCTTCACCCAAAATCGGGGCTGCGCTGCCGGGTCCCCCAGGGTGGAGTGGGATGGGTGACATTGTGCCCTCCCTGCAGGGAAGCTGAAGGAGTGGAGCCTCCTCTTCTACGGGACGGCCGAGCACCCCTACACCGCGCTGGGTGGCCCCCAGCCCCGCGGGAGGACGCTGGAGGTGCCGGCATCGGAGATGGAGCTGTCGAGAGCCGCCTTCCTGCAGAGCCAGGTGGAGGTGGTGGAGGAGGAGGAGGAGTATGGGGGTAAGTGCCGGCTGAGCTGACAGGTCATCCCCCCCAAAATGCCAAGGAAAATGCAAACCCAGATAAACTGGGGGAGCCACAAGGCCTGATCCTGCCCGGGGCCAAGGCGGGCTGGGAGGAGCGGTGCCTGTGGCCGGCGCGGGGCAGCAGGACGGCGAAATTAGAAGGTAGCAAAACGCCCCGTCCCAGCACTCCTGCCACAAATTGGTGGTGAAGCCATCTGGGGAGTAAAAAAAGCTCCTCTGCCCACCTTCCCCCCCGGCACGGGCACGGGTGGGCGTCCCTGCCGGTCCCCGAGGAGCCGGTCCGGCCCCACTTTCAAAGCTGCTCCTGCGCCAGGGTGTTCCGCTGGAGGATGGTCGGGTAGGACTCATGCCAGGGCGGATGAGCTGGAGGAGGGGCGAGCACCCGGAGCCGTGCAGCACCATAGGATAGATAGGATAAGATATATAAGATGTATAAGATAATAGGATAGGCTAGGCAGAGGGTCCCCAGCCCCTTCCCCGCGTTCGTTGGCCCGGGGAGGGTGTGCTCAGAGCATCCCGGCAGCGGGGTCTGGGGGATGCTCAGCCTCTCCCCCCGCTGAGCCGGTCTCTCCCTCCCCAGGTCCGTGCCACCCCGAGTGCGGCGACCAGGGCTGCGACGGCCCCAACGCCGACCAGTGCTTGAACTGCATCCACTACAGCCTGGGCAGCGTGAAAAGCGGCAGGTGAGGGGTGCTGGGGTGTCCCTGCGGGGTCCCCGGGCAGCGGCAGCACTTTTCCCCAGGGCTTGCACCGTGGCACGGGTTATAGATGTTTGCGCAGAGAAAGAAGCGTATGAGAGAGAAAATGGAGGGAGGAGGAGGCGTGGGGATCCCTGCCCTGGGCTAGGGTACGATGGCGTGGGGGACACGGAGCTGGAGAGCCCTGGAGGACCTTGGCCATGTAATCAAGCCTTGGCTTCACTGGCCAGGGTCACCCATGCCCGGGGGACAGCTAGCTGAGGTGCCAAATCACTTCTGGAATTGGCGGTTCCACTCCTCAATCTCTTGGGCTGTCACAGGGAAAGTTTACCCATAGTCAGGGTTGCTGGCCAGGAGAGTCCGTGGCTCTTAATTACAGAGCCACGCCATTCAAGACACCCTAAATCTTAAAAATAAGAAGGAAATGAGGCCAAATCACTGCCAAGGCTGGGGGATGCCCTGAATGCTGCGGGTGAGGGGACGGCGGCGGGCACCTGACTGCCAGGCACTCTCGGTTCCTTCCCCAGGATGTGCGTGAGCTCGTGCCCCGCGGGGTTTTTCGGCGACAAAGGCGCCCGGAGGTGCCGCCGGTGCTACAAGGGCTGCGAGCGCTGCGTCGGGAGGGGACCGACCCAGTGCACGGCGTGCAAGCGGAGCCTCTACCATCACCAGGAGATGAGCACCTGCGTGGTGCTGTGTCCGCCCGGGTTTTACGCCGAGGAACGTAAGGATGTTTTATCGCTTGCAAGCTGTAGCATGAAGATACGCAGGGGTTCCTTCTATTTTAAGTGCTACAGGTGGAGAAAACACCTTGATTTTTGAGTATTGGCTTTGAAGTCCCCCCCTGGACCCGCTTTGCACAGTGAGGGAAGGAGGAAAACCTCTGGGTGTGCAGAGGGTGGTGCAAAGCAGAGGCGCTCAACTCAGCTCTTAATTAGAAGACTGTAATTAATGATCCTAGCTGCTCGCAAAGCTTATTTCTTCTCAGCAAGCAATGACAGATAAGGTCACCTGCAATAGCAGGGACCCACTGGGGGGGACGACGTGCCTCTCCTCCCCGGGGAGCTGGCGCTGGGGTGCAGTGGGGCTTTGCGGCTCCGACTGCCGCTTGCAAATCACTGTCCGGATTTTATTCTCCCTTCCTCACTTCTGTTTTTTGAAAGGTCAGAAACGCTGTCTGAAATGTCATCAAAGCTGTAAAAAATGTGTCGGCGAAGCAGACAAATGCACTGCATGCAAAGATGGATTCAGGTAAAATACTGGCACGGGAGGAGTTTATACCTGCAGCATTGGTACCTGTGGTTTAGATTTGGGAAAACCGATGGGAAATCAGAGAGTGAATTAGTTAAAGACCCAAGCTCCTGCTTCCACAGTACTACAGCTGCGGCGTGGAGCTGGGAATTTAAAGGTGGTGCTTTGTGTCCCTTTCTTAGCTGAAAAGCACGATTTAAATTTCTTTTTCTCCAGCGCTTGCCAGGGCGCTGGGTAAGTGCTGTGCTGCGCGCTCAGAAGTGCTCGTCCAAATTTGGTGACCTGTGACCAGAGCAGCTCCTGGCGTTGCAGCATCTCAAACGGGGGGGAAAAAAGCAATGCAAACGTTTACACCACACGTTGCGAAGTGCTCCTTTCCTCCCGAGGCTCAGGCAGCTCCATCAGAGCCATCCCAGCCAAATGGGGCACTTGGTTGCTCCAGGCAGGCTGAAAATGCTCCCTGCGAGTGCAGAAACCCTTCCCTAACCTTCATCCATGCAGGAAAATGTTCTCTGATGTACCTGTTGAGTGGGCCTAGTATAGGATGGACAAGTGGTTTTCCAGCCCTTGCTGCTGGCCCCACGGCTCCTGCGGGATGCAGGGCCCAGCCGTGCCGATGAGCGGGGGGCATGGGGGAGAAGCTGTTTTCCATCCCCAAGCTCACAGGGAAGTACGATCCCATAGCGCTTTGCTTCGCTCAGGGGCTGTAGACAGGCCGGAGTCACGGTGTAGCAGCGGGGCTCTCCCAGACAAGGAAATTGCCGCTGCCAAAAGATTGTCTACTCCCTCGGAAAAGCAAAAGTGGAGGCACTTGTCAGACATAATCCACACGGCGCTTGCTTTTTATTGTCCAATATCCTTTTAAGCTGGGACTTCAAATCATCCCTGCCACGGTGAAGCAGCGCTGGCCCAGCCACGGCACTGAACCAATTTCCTTTTATTCCGGGGAGCCTCATGGTGCAAAAGGTCTTTGGGAGAGCCTGGCTGGCTGCCCACGGGAAAAAATAATTTTATTTCCTCCTGGACACTTAATTAAGGAGCCTGCAGCCGTCCCTTTGTTCCAGGCTGGACTTTAATTTCTCCTGAAGCGCTGGCTGGCTCTCCGATGCCTCCTGCGCCGCGGGCTGAGGCTGCTGTAGGGCACGGGGGGATGTGGAGATGGGGACGGGCTGTGTCAAGTCCCCAAAGCCTGTAGCTTCGGTTGCAAATGTCCTCTCTGCTTTCCCGGCAGCCTGGCAGGAGAGAGCTGCGTGCCGGAATGCCAGCCCACCATGTACCTCAGCCGGGAGCCCCGGCGGTGCGAGACCTGCCCCGCCAGCACAGGTACGTCCTTCGCCCCGCAGCATCCCCATGCAAAACCCCAAAACCCTCGTGCATCGAGAGCCGATGCCCGCGGTGCCCACCCCAAGCCAAGGCAGAGCGTGCCGGAGGGGAAGCAATCCCAGCTCTCCAGCACATCCCGTGAGGTGCTGGGAATGTATTCATATTCAAAAGGTTTTTAAGGAGTTTTTACATTTTTATTAGAGCCATTCTTTATTTCCCGATTCCTCTGAAGCCAGGTGCTTTAGTTTAATAAGGTTGCGGGGGAGGCCATAAAACCCTCTCGCAGTGATGGAAGATGGTTTTGCAGCGTATAAAGATGTCAGGCAGCCGAGGAGCGTTATCCCGGCTGCCCCGCGGGGCTGGGCTGGCCGCTGCTGGCTTCCCTCCGCTGCCCGACGTCGCTCGGCGTTCCCTTTAAATCCTGCCTTTTTCGCTTCTTGAAAGTCCAATTATTTTCCATTGCTAATGTTTGCGTCTGCGCTCGAAATCATCATAGATCTGATGATAATATGATCTCTAGACAATTCATGTTCAGTGGCATGAATCTCATCTATCATACATGGGCAATTTCCTAAGACTAAATCCAAAATATTTATTGATCTTGTTGGCAAGCGTGGAAGGGAACGAGCTCTTAATCCCTTAAGAAAATTACTTCCCTTCTAATTCTTATTCCAGTCAGTGTAAATGTACTTCACCACAATTATTTTTCAAGCTTTTTTCCGTCTCCTTTTCCCGCATAACCATTTCTCAAGCCCAGCATGAGGAAGGCCTCTAATAATACCACCTCCATCACCGCGGTTTGCTGTCCAGCTGCAACGCGCCAGCGTCAGAGTGGGGCCCTCTGCTTTCCCAGCTCCTCTCCCGAGCCCTTCCCTCCTCCAGCTCCTCCGCAGCCCAATTTAGCAGCTCTTTTTCCACATTTTACTCTGCATAGGGTGGGAAAGCCAAACCGGTGCACGCTTGGGAGCGGTGGCTGATGCCCTGGAGGGGATTTTGATGTGCTGTCCCCTGCTGAGCCCCTGTGGCCGGCTCTTGGCTCTGCAGAGGGGCAGGATGCTGGGTCCTGGCTGGGTTTTTTGGGGGTGGGAGCTGGGTTTTGGGGGTGGGAGCCAAGCAGCAGTGCAGGACCGTCCAGCTTGTCCACTCCTGGGCACGAGCGAGTCAGAGCCGAGCCGGTGCCCTGCATCTCGTGTGGGGCTGTGGCCACGCTGGTGCAACGTGGCTCCCGTCTCCAAAACTGCCCACGTCATCTGCCCTCTCCCCTGTCCCCGCAGGGCCGGGTGAGGAAGACTGCGCACCCTGCACCCCCGAGGGCCCCGCACCCCACTGGCGCTGTGTCCCCGCCTGCCGCGAGGGCTTCTACCCCGCCGACAGCCACGGGCTACCCAACAAAGTCTGCAAGAGGTACGGTACCACCCCGATCACGACCGGAGCAAAGCCAAGACCGATGGGGAGCGCTGGCAGTGACGATAAAAAAATAATAATGCTGAAAACAGCTCGCAGCTGGAGCTGTTTACTAGGGAAATTAAAATAGGGATGAGGGAGCCAGGGCAGCTGTGGGGCTGGACCCTGCACGCCCCTGCCCTATAGATTTAAGAGCAGCGAAGCTGCACGCTCCCCCAGCGGAGCCAGCCAGCCAAGATATCTTAGGACTACTGTGGAAGGGGCTCAGCCCCAGCCCCAGGCTCTCTGGAGGAGGTGTGGGAGGAACGGTGATGTTTAGGCAAATATTCCAGCTTTCAATCAAACCTGCTCCGTGTGCCCCGCAGCCGTGTTGGAGGAGCGTTCGCCTGCTCCTTGGCCCAGCACGGGGGCTGCGTGCGGGAGACGGGGAGATGCCGGGAGGCAGCAATTTGCTCCCACTCTCCGGCACTCTGCGCTTTAAGTGGGGAGTGGGAGTGGATTCAGCCTCATTAAAGCGAACATGAAAGGGAAGGATTAAAGGTGACTTGGGAACACGCAGCACAGTGCCTGCCTGCCCAGGGTTTCACTCGCCCACGCTGGCTCTCCAGCAGGGAGGAACAGGAGTCCAGCATCCCTTCCCAGGGATTTCAGGTACGGTCTCCGCAAGCTGCCATCCCCAGGCAGGAGGCACAGCTGCTGGGCTCTTCTCCCTGCGCGAATGGGCGGGAGCAGCACAGGTTCCCCTCGCAGCCCTTTTTCTAACCGGGAGTGCTGGGAGGAGAGGTGCACGTCCCGCTGAGCCTTCCCAGCGGGCGAGCACTTTTGGGACGTCACTAGCTGTCACTGGGCATCGAGCTGGCACCACCGAGCCTATTTTTCCCAGGGCTTCGGTAACTTTTCAAGCTTCAGATTGGCTGTTTTCCATATCATCCGGTTCGGTCTGGATGTCGCAGTGCCGGCAGACACGTTTTCTGGCCGATGGCCCATCTCAGATGGCCGGGATCGGGGTGTCGGTGCTGGTTCAGACCACGGCGGGGTCTCTGTCCCCAGGTGCGATGACCACTGCTCAGCCTGCGAGGGCTCCGGTGGAAACTGCCTCAAGTGTAAAGAAGGTTTCAGCCTCCTCGGCGGCTCCTGTGTAACAAATGAAACCTGCACCAATGGTAAGTAGTTGTGGCAGAACCGCTGGCACCGTAGTGCTTCCCCGGTAGCAAAAATGAGGGGTTTGGGGGATTCCCTTCACAATGTAAAGCCGAAAGCGCTGAAGCTCCTGGGCTTGCTGGGGCACAGCTGCAGTGAGCTGGGCTCCGGCTGCGGTGGGCAGGTGGCTTACCTGGCAGAGCTGCTGGATATCTGCCTGTTGCTCAAACACATCCAAGCGTTTGTATTTCGTTATAGTTTAGTCTTGGGGCTAATTCTCCCACTCGCTGCAAAGCTGCTTTATTCCTTTCTTAAAACCATGTGAAAGATGCCCTTAAAAAACGACTCCTTTTCAATTCTCTCCCCTCCAACACTGGAACGAATTGCACTGCCTGTTACGTGCAATGTTTGTTTATTTAAAATGTTAATCTGCTCTCATTTTCTCTTGTTCCTCTCCTTGGCCTCCCAGCTGACAAGACTTTCTGTGAGATGGTGAAATCAAACAAGCTCTGTGAAAAGAAGCTGTTTGTGCAGTTCTGCTGTCAGACGTGTCTTATGGCCGGGTAAAGTTCAGCGGCTGCATCCATCCAGGACTTCCACCAACTGCCAGCCCAGTTTTGCCAAATGTTTAGGACAAAAGTTTATTTTTTCAGCTTTGGGAGAGTTTACATGGTGCTGTCAAGCATTCGCTCGTAAGTTTGATAGCTTTAATATCACTGTCAGCGCGTTTCTATAGCAATATGTTAAGCAGAGATTGGATCGTACCCTGAATGATCAAGTCCTGAAAGGCAGCAGACAAGCGGTGATATTAATACTCTCAAACACTCCTCGTGAGCAGGGACCGATGCATGATCCATGTACACACGCTTGGTTCTTCGCAGAAATCCTACTGATCTGCCCGCTCCGAGCGGCTGGCGGGAGCCCTCGCTGCAAAGGATGCAGGACTTCACACATCTGCGAAGAAAGAGCCGTTTCTGGCTCAGTTTTTGGTACCCTTTTCTGCTAGGTGATGGCTGATATAAACCTGCATTGCAAACGGCCAGCGCCGTGCTCTGTACATACATAAAACGATGAATTGGGTAGTTGCCGGAGCGGCGTCCTACAGCCCGCTCCGGCACTCCTGTTCGGATTCAGTCGGTAGCTGTTTCTCTCTGGCCGTGGCAATAACTGGAGATTTGAGGACCAAAGCGAGAGCTGATCCATGTGGCTGTGCAGGCGAGTCCGGCAGGGCTTTGCCCTGCAGGTAACTGCAGGCAGGCAAAACCCGTGAGCCTACAGGGAGTCTTACGGACTCGGGGGGGGTTTGTCCGCACGGACCGGCCTGTGGGGTCACAGCCTTACCACGAAATAGATTTCCCTTCTGGAACTGCTAGTAAGTTGCTGATTAATTGAGTTCTGGAACAAGCTAGATCCTTCCTCTAAACGAGATGGTGTCCCAATTCATCTCTTCCAGCATTTTACGTTCCGATCCTTCCCTGTTTCGCTGGGAATACCCCTTTCTCTCACAAAATCCTCCTGTTCACAGCAGTGATTTTTCTTGAGTATCTGTTTCCAAAAGAGACATTCCAGAGATCCAGCCAGGAAACTCTTAATTCTACAAAACCCTTCCCGAAACAAACCTTTTCATGCTCTCTCTTTAATAGTAAGTCACGTGGTGTTTATATAATTGTGTTTAAAATATCCTTGGCTATGTTGTTTTACAGATTTTTTAAAAATAACTTATACAATCCTTGTTTTTTCTCTGTGGATTACTTTTTATATGGGAGTGGGGAATCTTTTTGTGTCTTATGTCCTTCTTTTCTCCTCTCTGACCTTGCAGAGCTGCTCTTTGCACCAGACGTATGTAAACACTCTTTCCTACACTGCATGTTCTGATTTTCATTGTTAATAGTTTTAACGAGTTAAACCTTTTGCCAATGAAATTCGCAGTACGAATTGTCACCAGTTCCTCACGGAGCTGGGATAATCCCTGCTTGGTTTCGGTTGCAACGACACGCGCCCTGCCTGGGCTTGCCCGCTAGAGCTTACCTCAGCCAGGTGAAGAGGGGAGAGCCACACCGTCACCGGTCCTCACCCGCCTGGACCAAACCCAAGGAACGATGGAGCTTTGGTGAACTGACCTTTAAGTTAATAAACTATTGATCTCCCCTGACAAATGAATCTGTGCTTTGTCCAAATTCATGGAGCCGCCATCCCGACCAGAGGCAGGGCGGGGCAGTGATGCACCACGCGTCTTTATTTTGCTGGACAAAGCAGCTGTCCTGGCTGGAGCTCCTGATCAGCCCAGCGCACCTGAGGGAGAAACGGCTCAGGAATAGATGAGCTGCTTCTGCAAAAAACTCACTTTTGTTCTCATAAAGGTCTTCGACCTTCAGAGGAAACTCGTATCCCGAATACCCGCCCCGTGCCAGGCTGGGCTGCCGCCTCCAGAGCACGCAGGGCCGTCTGGCTGGGGTTTGGGGCTGCGCTTGGGCATGGCTGGGCATATTCTCCAGCTGCGGGGGGAGCGCAGCATGCAGCGATGCATCTGCAGCCGGATGGGCTGGCAGGGGGGCTCGCTCCCCTTTCCCACCTGTACACGGAGCATCCTGCAGCTCCCAGTGTCCCACCGCAGTTCGCAGCAGCTGGGAACTGCAGGGCTACCTTCCCCCTTCAGCTGGCTGGGGAAGGAGAGGAGCTGCTGGTGTGTCCGGGAGCGGAGGGAGCTGTGGAGCCTTTTGTTTGTTGTATTGGTTTTGCAATGTTTAACCATGGGCCAGGTGCCCAGGGTAGTGCCTGGATATCTGGAACTGAGCTTTTTAAGTGTGAAAAAAAGAAAAGAACGGAGCCCTCCCACGAGGGAAGGTGCTTTCTCAGCGCTGTGCTGCTGTGGGCTCCTGCGTCTTAGAGGTCTTCATATTTATCAGATGATAAATGTGAATTAATCAGATGATTTATCACATACAGTGATTCCTTCTGTTGCTCCAGGATTCCCCTTTCGGTCTCAGGCCAAACCAGAGGTCAGAACTGGGGTGAAATGCTCCTGGCTTCTGCCCCTTCAGTTGTAAAATAACAAACTTTCATTCCTGTTGCTGTGTCACACAGTCAAAAACTGGGAGCTGTGAATCAGGAGTACTGCGTCAGCTCTGCCTTTTCAGTTCTCTGGCTCACAGCGGCCTGCCTCTAAATACTGCTCACTGGTATATTTAGATGTACTGAAATGCTAAAAAAAAAAAGAAAGATGTTTGCCCTTACGTCCTTGGCATAACTTAAAATACACACTGGGTGAAGCAATGCAATTTAAGATGACCAATCCCCAGCAGTCCCAGCTTTATCGAGCTTTCTGCTGCCCTCCAGCCTGCCAGGGAAAGAAACAAATTCTAAACGTCGAGTTCATGCAACAGCATCAGCTTCCAGCATTTCCCAGGGCACTAACTCCCTCAGAAATCATTCTTGGAAAGTAATAAAATTCAGATTATTTATCCAAGCTATTGCAATGCTTGCTTGGAGCTATTAAAGTCTCTCTGACACTGGTATGCTCAGAGGATCAAAGTGGCTGTGTCTTCAAGATAAATACATATTTAGGCAATTTATTAAAGCCTGTTGCTCTGTTGTCTCTTGGCACCAAAGACAAATCTATAATAGCTGTTTTCTGGAAGATCTTCTTAGTGCAGCCTGACTCCTCGTTTGCTGTTTGGCTGTGAGGTTGCATCCACGGCCATCTGCCATTTTGTAGCTGGCAGGTGGGGAACACACATCTTAAAAATCATTGCTTTGACTTTCCATTACAAAGACAGGGCTTTTAAGAGCTCGTGTACAGCATCTGAGACCAAGAAGCTGTCTGCTCTCAATTACAATTCTATTACGGCTGTAGAGCTGAGGCATACAGCTGTATTGTGCTAAGGGAGAAAGGTCTGCATTTTATTTGGCCTTGCCAGAGGCAGGACCTGCTTTCCAGGAGGCTGAAGAGGGTCTCCTTTTAACAGCTGCCTGAAATGACTGAAGATTCTGTTGTCTTTACCACCGCGTGATTCCCGAGTCACGTACAACAGTGCTGCTAATTCTCCGTTTCTGCTTATGACAGCTCTCTCTCTTTTCCTTGCTCTCTCCTAACTGCTTTTAAACAAATGCAGATGTTATAAAAACTTGACTACGTGCTTTTGTATACAGCTTTGGTGAGGGTGTTTTTTAAGTAGGGAGCACAGGAGCTGCCTGACCCCAGCTGACACCTCTGCAGGGATCGCCAGCCAGAACAGAGCCAGCTCTGACGCTGTAGTCCTGGGGACCGAGCCAGGCGTCACCTGCAGGGTGATGCTGCTAGATGCTCCCAAAAGAAAAGTACGAGCCATCGCTGTGCAGTGCCAAACGTGGCTGCAGCATTTAACCTATTATCACATCCTCTGGGTTCACAGAAATGTCACGGCTCATGAAAAAATCCTTCCCTCGATAGCAGTGGATCCAGAAATCATTCTGCTTCATCTCGCTCAGAGGGCCCTGAGGGCTGGGGAAGTATTTCTCCAGGGCTGCAGGAGCAGTGGCTTGGTGACATTCAGCAGGCTTTGGGACCTGGGGGTGGTCAACCGCTTCCCTTTGCGTGGCACCTTCAATCCGCTCATCCGCACCGTGGTTCCCCTGTCGGCAAAGCCCTACTGCCACCAGCCGAGCCGTGCCAGCGGGGCCAAGCGCCTCGGCCACAGCAGCCCAGCGCCGACGCCGGGCAGCGCGCCAGCCTCGCACCTAGCGACCTGCTTCACGCTGAAGTGGAGCTGCCTGGCCAGACACGGCGGGCTGAGCCATCTCGGCTCCCCCGCGGCTACCCCAGCTCTTCCTCGCTGTTCTCCAAATGCCTAAAGCGGGTAAGAGGGGATGTAGTGGCACTTGAAAGTACGTTTTATCTGGCAGGCAAAGGGTGAATGTCATGCCGCAGCCTGTGGCGTGTTCCCAGCCCAACACAGCTTCCCCAAGAGCAGGAATGCGTGTGGAAGTGCCAGAGCAACTGTCTTGAATGCTGCAGGGGGAAGGTGTTTATGGGCAACCCTATGTCCAGGAGCAAAGGCTGAGCTGCTGCTTGGATGGAGTAGAGAAAGCACCAAGAGCTGGAATTGTTGTGGGAGGCTGCCCTGGCTGCGTAGCAGGAAGGGAGCAGCATGTGTTGGAACAAGCACAGTCCCACCGGCTGAGCACATGGGAGCCAACTGTGTCCAAAGGAAAGCAGCCTGCTTGCTGCCAGCCGGCTGCGTGAAGCCGGGTCCCAGCCTGCGCTGCCTCCATTTCTGCAGATCTGGTCTGTGCTTGGAAACACGAGAAGCTGAGAGGGAACCGCTGGTGACATCTTTGCGCTGCTTTAGGGCACTATTGATAGCAAAGCCAAGCCCCTGCTGAGTTTGTTGACGGATGTGCTCGGGCCCGGGGCTGGGTGCCGGCCCTGCGCACTCCCCTTGCCCGGCTGCGGGCTGCAGGGAGGCCTGGGGTGCCCAAGGGCAGCGCATCCCCGGGGAGGGGAGCCTGGAGGAGCCTCACCTCCGCGAGGAGAGGGATGGCTGCCCTCCTCACCGGTACTGCTGCAGTGGCACCAGTCCGCCCGAGGGGGCTGGGGCGTCGGGGAGGCCCCCCCGGCCGCGTGGGGTTGCTTTTGCCGAGGGAAGAGGCGTTTGCAGGACACCGGGTCCCTCTGCCGACGAGCCGCCGAAGCGCTGCCGGTGCCACTGCTGGGGCAGAGCTGCTGCCCGGGGCGCACGGCCCCGGCCCCGGCCCCGGCCCCGGCCCTCCCGCAGCCGTGAGGTTTCAACCGCACGGACAGTTACCGTGAAAAGACCTTTAAGGGGGTGAGACTGAGGAGGGGGCCAAGGCCGGAGGAGAACGGCCTGGCTGGGGGGACTGCAGGGCTCCCCCCGCTCACGGCGCAGCGGCCTCGGGACCCTCTGAGGGGGCGCGGCCTGGGCCTGCCCGGCAGCGGGCTGCCGCCGGCGCCCGGGGAAGGGGAGGAGCAGAGGCCGCCCGGGCTGGGGCCGGGGGACGCCGCCGCCACCCCGCTCCTGTCAGGGCCCGCCGGCTCGGGGCGGAGCCTGCCCCTCGCTGCCTCGGCGCTCGGCTGGTCGGCCTGGCCCGGCTCGGCGCTCGGCGAGTGGGCCTGGCGCGGCGCGGCCTGGCGGCGGTGCGGAGCGGGCGGGCGGCGCGGCGCGGCGGGGCCCGGCGGGATGGTGAAGCTCACGGCGGAGCTGATCGAGCAGGCGGCGCAGTACACCAACGCCGTCCGCGACCGCGAGCTCGACCTGCGCGGTGCGCGGGCTCGGCGGGGCTCTGGCGGGGCGCCTGTGCCGGGGGGGTGGCTTACAGCCGGGGGGGGGTGGTGCGGCCTGTGCCGGGAAGGGGCCTGCGGGGCGGGAGGGCTGGGGCCTGGGGCCTGGGGGGGGCCAGTGATGGGGCCTGGGGGGGAGGCAGTGAAGGGGCCTGGGGGGGGCCATTGATGGGGCCTGGGGGGAGGCAGTGAAGGGGCCTGGGGGGGCCAGTGAAGGGCCCTGGGGGGGGCCAGTGATGGTGCCTGGGGGGCCAGTGATGGGGCCTGGGGGGGGGATCAGTGAAGGGGCCTGGGGGGCCAATGAAGGGGCCTGGGGCTTGCAACGGGAGGAGGGGCTGCAGCAGGATGGGGGAAGCTGGGGAGAGGTTGCTGGAGAGGCCTGCAATGGCCGGGGGGGGGCTGGGGAGGGGGGAGAAGAGGCTCCAGTGGCAGGGGAATCTGAGGGGGGCGAGGGGGTGGAGTGGAAGGGGAATTTGGGGGAAATGTCGGAGGAACTTGCAGTGGTGGGGGTGGGACACGCGAGGGATGTGCCAGAAAGGTGGGTTCGGGCTGAGGGGGTACATACAGGGAGGGGGTTGGGGTGTTTGCTCCAGGAAGGAAGAGGGATGCTTTGAAAAGGCTGCGGGGGCTGTTGGCT
Organism: Phoenicopterus ruber ruber; assembly: GCA_009819775.1. Lineage (NCBI taxonomy): Eukaryota > Metazoa > Chordata > Aves > Phoenicopteriformes > Phoenicopteridae > Phoenicopterus > Phoenicopterus ruber. The sequence continues at coordinate 3,912,875 of CM020225.1, forward strand.
TTGAGGGGGGAGAGTTTGGTCTGTGTGTGATGTGGAGGAGAGTCGTTCCAGAGATGTTTTGACTGAGACTATCTGCATCCTCAGTCCCTCCAGATATGCCCCCTACACACTCCGTCTCATGTGTTGTTGTGCTCTCCTGTGGGCACCATCTAATTCCCATCTTGCCCTCTCTCCCCAGGCTATAAAATCCCAGTTATTGAGAACTTGGGGGCCACTCTGGACCAGTTTGATGCAATTGATTTCTCCGACAATGAGATTCGTAAACTGGATGGGTTCCCTCTGTTGAGAAGGCTGAAAACTCTTTTGATGAATAACAATAGGATTTGGTAAGCAGTTGTATTTTGGCCAGATGGGACCCTGGGACAGAGGAAAATGCTCTCGGGAGAGACGAGTGCGTGCGTCTTTCAGTGCTGGGTGGGTGTCGAAGTGTTTTATGGAAAAAAAAATGGCGCTGAGTACCCTCTTCAGGTTGCCTGCTTCATTCAGTGCAAAAGTCAGTCTTCGTTTTTCAGACAGGACAGTGAGATGCAGAGTTTGGAATTTGGCTGGAACTTTGGATTTCATTTATCATCCCCACAAAGACAAGAAAATGAGGATACCTGCAAGTGAATGAACATAAATCTCATATTGCATCTAATTACAGCGACGGCTGGTATTTATTGCCAGCTTTATTAGAAAAAGTATTAGAAAAGTATTGCTAACCCAAACTTCTGCCAGTGTCAGACTGGATTGTTTACAGGGAGATCCTCTATGTTATCATATTTCTGTGTGTCTTTTCACCGTTGCTAATTTCTGGCCTAAGTTAAACCTTTGGTTTTTGTTCTTCTTTAGTCGGATTGGTGAAAACCTTGAACAGGCTCTGCCCAGCCTGACGGAGCTCATTCTCACCAACAACAACATTGCTGAATTGGTAAGCTATCAATGCAGGATACATCTAAACAAGCTTAAATTTGCGTTTGTCATCTTTCTAATTAACCTTTTTCCCGAGAGTAGTGTCATATGCTTTTGGTAATAGTTGTTACTACTCATTTTTCTAATTAGCCTTTTTTCTTTTTCTTCAGAGTAATATTATACGGGTTTGGTAGTAGTTAACGGTGTACATATTTTAATTAACAATATTTGCAGCACACAGTGGAGCAGCAATCAAAAAGTCTTAGTGGTTTTGCTGTTAAACTAATTGCAGTAATTCTAATTGGTCTCTAAAACAGATATGAGTTCAGGAACTTTGTTTTCAGATGTTTGGTTCTCACTAAATGGACTTATAACTTCTTACTGTGTTCCCATTACATAGGGTGAACTGGATCCGTTATCAACTATTAAATCGTTGACTTACCTGAGGTATGTAATCTTGAAAAGAAAAGCTGCTCTTTCTCTGCTGTTCAAACTCGGCTGCTGGCCTGGCTCTTTGCTTTGATCTGGAATCCTTTCCTTTTTATGAGCTGTGACAGGTTCTTTATGCTTAAAAATTGAATCGATAAACGACGTTTCCACTATGCTTCAGAAATACCTGGTATTTAATGGGTGAGGCTTTATATTAGTGACAGACTGTTGGACCAATGAGATGTACCATCTCTATCAGTCAATATGCAAGCATTGACGTAACCTTAACCTTTAAAAACCTAAAAACTAAAGGTTTAAACTGTTGTTACAAAATACTTTAAAATACTTGTAAACAATGACTTTTCAGTAACGTTACGTTTGGTGCGAGGGACAAAAAAGGAAAAGCAGTTTGTCCCGTGATTTTTTGGTTAATCGGTGTCCAGGTAGGAAATGTGATGATTTAGGTTTTTGTTTTGGTTTGGTTTGGGTTTTTTTTTAAATATTTGAGGTTGTTCTTTATGTTCTTCTTCAATAAAATCTACTTAACTGATAAAATAAAGTGCAAGTTTTTACTGTGGTTTTCATAATATCAAAGAACACTGTCACTAGGCTGATTTAATGGTGTTATTTGTTGTCTGTTATAGCAGAAGGTACATGAATGTCTTTTAAGTATATTGTATTTCAATGTAAGTGTATTTTAAAATATTTTATATTAAGAATCTCTTTATAACCTTTATTTACTTTGTAGCATTTTAAGGAACCCTGTAACAAATAAGAAGCATTACAGATTATATGTAATCCACAAAGTTCCCCAGGTCAGAGTGCTGGATTTTCAGAAAGTGAAACTGAAAGTAAGTCTACTTTCTTCTGATTCAGCACAAGATAAATACCTTTTTTTCCTGTTACATTCTTGAAAACTCAGTGGTAGCAGTGAGCTTTTTGCCATAGCTGTAAATTTTATCGAAACTATGTATCATAAGCGGCTCTAAAACACGGTCTTTGTTTTCTTTCGTGGTTTCATTCTGTTAAGGGTATGGTCTGCTTAATTATGTTGAATTATGTTTTACTACCGTTGTTTGTTTAGTGTGATTCTTTTCGGGCCCTCTAGTGTTGTGGGTAGAAAGACCTCTAGAGAAAGAAAAGAGCAATTGCAACAGAGCCCTCTGCTTTCACTGGAGCTGAGCGTGCCAGAGGGCTCTTACTTTTAAGAGCATGAGGTAGATCTGCCTTGAGTCTGAGCGTTTGGGCAATGTTTACGTGCTTGTTCTTACATCTGGTCTCCACGTACCAATGTTCACTGATGAAGATGAGCCAAAGCGTCTTTCTTTGCAAGGACAGAAGCTTTGCAAAATGCAATGTTCTTAAATTAACTTTGTGTGTGTGGTATCGCTGTAGGAGCGACAGGAGGCAGAGAAAATGTTCAAGGGCAAACGGGGTGCACAGCTTGCAAAGGATATTGCCAGGAGAACAAAAACGTAAGATAAAAAAACAAATTTACACTGGCATTCTCCTTCAGAAACACCACTTTCTTTGTGTGCAGTATCAGGCACTAAACTGAAATATCAGCTACTGGCAGGATGCCTTAAAAGCTTTGGTAGCCTGAAGTGCCTTGTCTGAGCGTCCCGGTTTTTGGATGGTGGTGAATACATCTCGGAAGTATTTTTGAAAGAGATACTTGGTCAGGGTGGATTTATTTAGGTCAACAAGCAGGAAACCTTAATTTTATTTTTTCTCTGTTATTTAACTGCAGAGAGGTGGCCATGGTTTATTTTGTTTTGCGTTTTCTTTTTTTCCCCAGATGACTGGTAACTAAAATTTTTTGTTTTGCCAGGGAATACAAACTGTAAAATCTGCTGTAATTAGGAGGATAAATCTTTCATTAAGCTATTACAAATATATGCTTATTTAGGTTAATTCTTAAGTGGTACGTCGTGTGTTTTGTTTAATCTTTCGTCAGCCTGTTTGGAAATCAGAATTTGGATCACGTACGGCAACAGCATTTCCAAATTCATAGTTAAATAAAAAAATATCTATCTTGAACATATTTAGCATTTAAAAATATAATAGATAGACTGTAGCTCTAGTTTATGAGTGGAAAGGGGTTCAGGTCTGTGACAGAACAATTAGGTGATTGAATTAAATAGCTCAATAAACAGACAGGAAGAAAATCCTTCTGTAGCTGCAAAAGAGGTTGCAGCACTCTGATGCTGGGTCAGCACTTCAGGAAATTCTTTCCAGCTGATTACATCCATTTTCACAGACTACAGATTTTTTTTCTTAAAGCAGCAGCAGATACTGTTTTTCTTTTGAGTGCTAAGATTACGTCCAGTCTAGTGTAGGCTTTAATATGGCCTGTTGTAATGTCATATGAGACATATAAAAACAGGAAACCCGATTTCAGTTACTCTGTTTTTATCCACCCTGCTTTTGTAATGGCAACAGACCACCTGAGTGTTCAACAACATCCAAATTGAATAGCTTTTGTCAGCTGCTTAATTGATAAAGTTCAGGTCTGCCTGTCTTTCTGAGCAGATGAAAAGGTGGGGGGGAAATGGGACAGCGAGGACAAGTTGCTGGTGTTTCTGAAGGAGGTAATTCTTCACTGTATCAGTTTGTTAACAAAGATAAGATACTACACTTGATTGAATGAAATGCTTCCAAACCTAGTTTGGAAGTTAGAGAAGCACGTACTCTTCCAAGGGTGTAACGGGTCTTTGGTTTTCCTTTGAAGCTTCAATCCAGGTGCTGGTCTGCCAACTGACAAAAAGAAAGCTGGGCCCTCCCCAGGCGACGTTGAGGCAATTAAGGTAAATATGTCAGGACAGCACACGTAGGCAAACGCGGAGGAAAAAACTCCTGGATCCGAACTGAACAAATGTTTCCTTCCTCCTGGCAACCCCCGACTGTTCATGCAAAGAGAACAGTGTGTCCTAACTTGGTTTTAGGTGCTTTTTCTATAATTTTTCATCTGTTATGATACACCTGTATCTTTTTTGAGAACTTAAGTGAAACTCTGGTCTGAGCTTAGAGCTCTCCCAGAACAGAGCAGCTTGTTTAAGCGGGGTGAAGTAAGACTGTGCTTTGTCATTTGCAGAACTTTCTAGAACTAGAATTTTGTAGAACTTTCTATAGAGGCTTCGCTTCACTTAACTGGAAAAAATCTTGGGTTTATGTTTATTCTAAACAGACTGAAATACTGCATGTGAGGATTCATTGTGGTGGTCTCTCTGTTTTTTAGACTGCTATAGCAAATGCCACGACTTTGGCTGAAGTGGAGCGACTGAAGGGCTTACTACAGGCCGGTCAGATTCCTGGCAGAGAACGAAAATCAGGTCACTCGATGCTTTTATTACTTTTGTTTCCCAAACAGAACCTACCTCTCTTCATTGCTTCCTGATGCTTTCTGTGGTCTCAGTAGGGAGTTACGCTGGAAGGGCCGAACAGTTAATGGAGCTGAAAAAACTCTTTAAAATGAGCATAACGTTATCATAGAATCATAGAATAGTTTGGGTTGGAAGGGACATTTCAAGGCCATCTAGTCCAACCCCCCTGCAGTGAGCAGGGACATCCTCAACTAGATCAGGGTGCCCAGAGCCCCGTCCAGCCTGACCTGGGATGTTTCCAGGGATGGGGCATCTCCCGCCTCTCTGAGCAACCTGTGCCAGGGCCTCACCACCCTCAGTGTGAAAAACTTCTTATCTCTAGTCTGAATCTCCCCTCCTTTAGTTTAAAACCATCACCCCTTGTCCCATCACAACAGGCCCTGCTAAAAAGTTTTTCCCCATCTTTCCTATAAGCCCCTTTAGGTACTGAAAGGCTGCAGTAAGGTGTCCCCAGAGCCTTCTCTTCTCCAGGGTGAACAACCCCAACTCTCTCAGCCTGTCCCCATAGCAGAGGGGCTCCAGCCCTCGGATCATCTCCGTGGCCTCCTCTGGCCCCGCTCCAGCAGGTCCGTGTCCTTCTTGTGCTGAGGCCCCAGCGCTGGAGGCAGCACTGCAGGGGGGTCTCCCCAGAGCGGAGCAGAGGGGCAGAATCCCCTCCCTCGCCCTGCTGCCCACGCTGCTGGGGATGCAGCCCAGTCTCCGCATGCATGAATCTTAACTGCGGACTGGCAATATTGCCTCTTTTCTGTAGATTTGTATAATCTATGTAGATTTTTTTTCCTGTCGTGTTTTTAATTCACGTTGTTACCGCCCTCGGCAGAGGGGTGCCAATTAACGCCGCCCCCCTGGGAAAGGGCACCAGCGTTTGCAGTAACCGCCCTGCCGTGTCCTTTCAGGCCCGTCGGAGGACGCTGAAGAAGAAATGGAAGAAGACACGGTTCCCAACGGATCGTGAGCCCAGCCCGAGCTCCAGCGCTTCCCCCGAGAGCCCCTTCCCGTCGGTGCCGTGTTCTCCCCGCGGGGGGGGGGGCTCGGGCCAGCCCCGCCGCGGGCAGCCGCTCCCCCCCCCCGTACCCTGTCCTCGCGCATTTCGGTGTTCAATAAACGGACGTTTCCTTTTTCGCCCCTTGGTGCGGCGTCCCCCTGCCCGGCCGAGCGCCGGGCTGCCCGCCGGGCCGGGCCGGGGGGCCGGGGCGGCCACCGCGGCGGGAGGGGGAGGAGCCCTTCCCGCGCGCCCCGATTGGCCGCCTTGCGCCCTTCTCCTCTCATTGGCCGGTATAGCCATGATGTCACCCTCTTTACTCGCTGCCACCTTCTCATTGGCCCGCGAGGGGAGGAGGCGTTTCCTGGTTGGTTCGCTGGCCCCGAGGTGGCGGAGGACGAGGAGGGCGGTGATTGGCGCAGCCGGCGGGCGCGCGGGGCGGCTCCCGGACGTGAGGCGGCGGCGGCGGGCGATGGAGCTGGGGGGCGGCGGGCCCGCGCCGGGGCCAGACCAGGCGGCGCTGGGGCGGGGGGGCCTCGAGTTCCTGCAGCACACGGGTGAGGGGCCGCCGGGGCCGGGGGGCGTCCCGGGCTGAGGGGGCGGGCGGGCGGGTGGGTGGGGTGGGGGGTGGCGGGTGGCGGCGGCGGCGGGACTGCGGGGCGCCCGGCGGCCTCGCCTACCCGCTGAGGAGAGGAGCCGGGTCCCGCCCGGGCGCCCTCCCCCTTCTCGCCCCCTGGCTGGGCGGGCTCCTTCCCCGCAGCCTGCTCTCACCTCCGGCTTGTCCCCGTCCCAGTGGGCTCCCTGCTGTCCAGCTATGGCTGGTACCTCCTCTTGGCCGCTGTCGCCATCTATCTCCTCGTCCAGAAGATCTCCCAGAGCCTGGCGGCCAGGCCGAGCAGCCGGGCGGGAGCAGCTGACGCAGCTGTGGGTGAGTAAATCTTTGCTGGCCCTTTAGAGCTGTGCAGGGCGGTGCTTGTGTCTCCCCTAGGTTCCTGCTGGCGCTCCGCAGGCGTGGTGGGACGTCCGACAGCTGCTCGGATCCTCACACAGAGTCGTTGTTTAATAACAACCGAAGGAGGTTCTGTTCTGGGGTATTTTAGCGGTGAGCGATACTCGGGATAACTGTTTAGGCCCACGAAAGCGTACGGATCGTGTTACTGAAGAGGTCGCCATGGAAAGGTCGGACCAAGAGAAGTGTTTGTAAAAGGTTGCGTCAAGGAAGGATTGCGTCCCAGAGTAACGTGGCTGGGAGAGAAGGAGCGGGGCGTTGCAGAACAAGGGAATAGCTGGTCTGGGATAGTGCAGGAGCTGAGAGAAAAACCTGGTTCAAATGAGTGGTGGGCAGTTGTCAGATAACTTCCAGATTTATCAAAGAAAAACAAAACAACCAAATCTAAATACTGGGGGAAAAAAACCCTTTTGTTTAATATTAAGTTTTTATGAATATTCATCATCTCTCTCCTTTCAATTATTCCTTCACAGTTCCTACTCTGGCAGGATTGTATACATTTGGGGTGTAACTGCCTCTCGTCTGTGTTATCTTCTGCGGTGTGGCATAGGTTGTAAATCTTATGCAGTCACGATCCTGCCTCATTTGCAGACTCGCTGCCGTGAAGCACAGGCTATACTTAGGTATCTGCCAAAACAATAAGTGCTTGGCACCTATTCCTTTGGCTTGTTGGCATGGCGCTCCGTGGGGGCCCAGAAAATATTACTCACGTGCCCTTATCCTACTGGTGTTCTTTTGTAATGCTAATTAAATCTTGATTTAATTGCCAAAACTGCCTATAAAATGAAATTACTGGGAGTACTGAAATTTATTTTATGTATTCATCATTGGATGGTAGCAAACATATAAGGAGACAAACAAGTGTAGACATACTTCAGCTACTGGAAAAAAAAGTAATATTTGCCTTTGTTTGGATATAATTTTTATTTTGACTTCTAATGGCCACTCATGAAGAGAAGTGGTGACTCAATGTAGATTTTCTGAGTCTGCCAGTTTTCTCTTGAGACGTGTGATATTTGTAAGTAACTTCTCTGCTGATGGAGCATGTTAAATCTGCCACTGCTTCACTGCCGTAAGGAAACAAGCAGGACCGATTGCCAGAAGGAGTAGGAGTGAATGTGGGCTGGTTGGCTCATGCTTCTGCGTAAAAGAAGTTCTCTGGGTAAAAATGGAATCCCTGCGAAGCATGGGTGATATTTCTGAAATTGTTTGTATCAAACAAATCCTTCAGAAATAGGAGCAGGTATCCCAGAAGTGTGAATTTTAATTTTTTATGGGTTCGTTGCATCGGTGTCCTTATTCATTAAAATCCCATTAAAGTAATTGCTCTAAAAATATTAAAATGTTATGAAATTTAAATCAGCACATAAATTACTGTAGAAGAGTAGCTGGAAACTGAACTTGAGCTGTGATTTTCTGCAAAACAGCTGCAGAGAGAGATGTGAGCCTTTCCTTATTACAATTCTTTGAGGAGACCATTTAGAATTTATTTTGAATAGCTTTGCCAACTCTTTCCCAATTTCCTAGAACCTGACGTGGTGGTAAGAAGGCAGGAAGCTTTGGCAGCAGCTCGCCTCAGGATGCAAGAGGAGTTGAATGCACAAGCAGAGAGATACAAAGAAAAACAAAGACAGGTAACTAGACAGTGTTTCTTTCTTTAACTCATAAATTTGTCAACTTTGCTGCTGTTACAGAAAGGTTTATTCCATGCTAGTTACCAGAAGAACAGGAGACTCGCTCTCTCTGCCGGAATGTGGGCGGTGGGTTTTTTCCCCCTCCTTTCCCTGGACCGCTTTTGATATGGTTTGATCCACGGAGCAGTATCGGGCAGTAGGTATCGCGATGGACCTCCAGCGATGCAAGCACATACTTATATGCTGTGCTGACCTGGTGTCTTGATGCTCTTCATGGATTAGAATGGTTGATACGTGTAGTATTCTGCTCCTTTGTGAAGTAATTAATCTGTGTGGCACTTGCTTTTCTGCAAGTAATCGTGCACGTGAGGCACTGTGGGCCTGATCTTTTTTGTTACAGGTAAATCTATACCTATAGAAACGTAGTTACATGCACAGTGAATGGCTGGAGGGGATTCACTGCTGTTTAGACTAACTGTACTACTGCACACGTGTATTTTCTGTTCTTAATGGCAAATATAAGTTCTTAGAAGTGTAGATTAGCATTGCTGTAGTTTAATGGTTTGAACTACTGCTCGAGATCATGAGGAATAGCATATCGCTGTGTGGGGCAGCATAGTAAAGTGGGTGTGATCAGCTTAACAACAATGCTTCTCATTAATCCCAGCTCTTCTTCTGTTTTTACTTTTGCAGTCAGCTACATTCAGACCTCAGTTTATAGCTGATGCTTCAAGAAATATTGGCAGTTAAAAACGAATGAAAAGTCGTATTGTGGAAGAAAATAGCCACTATGTAGCAAGTCTAGGTCTAGTGTCTTGAACTCCGGGAGCTTTGCTTTCTTTGGCTGGAGGGAGTAGCTACCTCGTTTCCTTTCTGTTTATTGAGAAGAAGGCAGTCTGTCTTAACCATGAATGTATTTGGTTTTGTGGATAAATTGCTTTAGATGAGAGCTGGGAGAACTGTTGATAACGTATATTGGTATGTAAATATGTAGCTGGCTGTCTTGTTCATTTGAAAGACCCACTTTGTTCTGTAGAACCCTACGTTGTGCGTTAAATTACTATCATATGCAATATTCTTTACTCGGTACTTTTTATAAACTCAGGATTCAAGCTTGCCACTTGGTTCTGTTTTACTTTCAAAATGTTTTAAAACATCAGGTGGTCAAAAGCAGCTGCAGACACGGTCTGTATGTATCGAGGAGGGGTGGTTGTTCTGTGGTTGGGAAGATGTGGGTGTTTAAAAAAGCAAATGCTTCCATAAGCTTGGAGATACTGCATCAGGTAAAGACAGGTGCCTTGGGTTTTGATGAGCCTGTTGTAGCTGTTTCTGTAGCACTGGCAATTCTGTTAGTTCTGAAATCTTAGTCTTGCATATCCTGGATTTGTTCCTTAGCTTGAAGAAGAGAAGCGAAGGCAGAAGATAGCAATGTGGGAAAGTATGCAAGAAGGAAAAAGCTATAAAGGAAACCTGAAACTGAATCAGGTAACAACTGCGTTCTTAATCGGGTTGTAATTATGTTTATGTGATTAGATTAGCTGAAATTCATGTTGATTAAATCCTGAGTAACTTTTGCTTTTGTGAACAGCAAGAAGTAGAATCTGGTGCCTCCACCTCATCAGCAGTCCCGAAATCTAAACCAAACAAAAAGGCCTTGCGAGGAGGTGGTAAGTATGAAATCCTTCAGATATTCTGAGCTCGAAACAGAGCATTTATCTGGCTGTGTATGTAGTCATTGTACCTATTTTTTTCCTCTTCTTCAAGGAGGAAACAAAGTGTGCCTTACAAGCGAGCTCTTTAATCAGCGTGGTCCGCTTTGTGCAAAACCTAGCAGGACGTTTCTTTGGTGCTCTTCCCCAGGGAAGCAGGGTTTCAGTTTTCTTGTAAATGCTTTTGCCATAATTTACTGAGATTTTTGTCACTCAAAATTATAGATTCTTACAATATTTCTGGGATCCCTCCCCTGTTATTGTAAAAGTCCAATATTTTAATAGCTGGTCTGTCTTTCAATCACCTGTAGTACTAACTAAATGCAGGAAGAGGATATTTTACTTTGTATTATGTCAATTCAGGAAGGTGAAAGACTTCATTAAGCAAAATGTGACCTTATTTGTCAGATATCACAATAACGACCTATTGAATAGATAAATCCTGCAGATGTATAAACTCGTATCGACTCTCGCAAACTGCCAGAGGGTCTTATCATTAAAATCACTGTCAAGCACTGAAATCATCTTCATCGATGAACTGCTTGCCCACGTTAGGATCGCTGCCGTGTATCGGCCATGCAGCTAGTCTCCTTCCTCTCCTCTTGGCTAGTCTGTGCCATACCTGCCAGTGCTAATTTGGGTGTAATATTTTAATTACAATTTTCCATAGTGGAGGGGACCATCCAGACAGCCTCCGTTGTATCAGATTAAAAGGGAAACCCACTTAGGGTGCAGCGCTGAGTAAGTCACTTGATTAAATGTATGAAACCTGAAGATTCTTGATTAAACGTATTCACTGGTACAGGTTAGGGGTGACCTCCTGGAAAGCAGCTCTGCGGAGAAGGACCTGGGAGTCCTGGTAGATAACGAGTTCACCACGAGCCAGCAATGTGCCCTTGGGCCAGGAAGGCCAACGGCATCCTGGGGGAATGAGGAAGAGTGTGGCCAGCAGGTCGAGGGAGGTTCTCCTCCCCCTCTACTCTGCCCTGGTGAGGCCCCATCTGGAGTCCTGTGCCCAGTTCTGGGCTCCCCAGTTCAAGAGGGACGAGAAACTGCTGGAGAGAGCCCAGCGGAGGGTACAGAGATGCTGAGGGCCTGGAGCGTCTCTCCTGTGGGGAAAGGCTGAGGGAGCTGGGGCTGTTCAGCCTGAGGAAGAGGAGACTGAGAGGGGACCTCACCAACGCTTATCAATATCTCAAGGGCGGGTGTCAAGAGGACGGGGCCAGACTCTTCTCAGTGGTGCCCAGCGACAGGACAAGGGGCAACGGGCACAAACTGGAACACGGGAAGTTCCGCCTGAACACGAGGAAAAACGTCTTCGCTGTGAGGTGCCAGAGCCCTGGCACAGGCTGCCCAGGGAGGGTGTGGAGTCTCCGTCTCTGGAGAGATTCCAACCCGCCTGGACGCGGCCCTGTGCAGCCTGCGCTGGGTGACCCTGCTCTGGCAGGGGTTGGGCTGGGGGGTCTCCAGAGGGCCCTGCCAACCCCCACCATCCTGGGATTCTGTGAAACCTCAATAATAGTGCAGTGCTGAAATTTCTGCTTTGAATATTTTTTTACTGACAGCTGTTGACAACGTCTGAAGGAACTGACTGATTGATCCATCCGATGTTTAATATGAGTGCAGTCTAATGTCTGATACTGTCAGATATCCTTTATAGCTCTCGCACGGGTTATTTGCCACCGTGGGGAATGAGAAATGTATGGGTAATAGCTGTGCTGAGAACCAGGGTCGGGGCAGCTGGGCTGAGGCACCCTTCCAGCTGCTACCTGTCCTAGTTTCATCCTAAGCAAAATCTTCGCTTAAGTAACAGATGACAGAATTAGAGGTCTCTGATCTTCTCGGGAGGTAGATCAGCACGAAGTGAAAGAACCATCTGCGATGTTCAGCTGCTGAATTAAGCTAGAAAGCAGAACTTGGCGAGTATGAGGAAAACAAACTTCAAAGATGGAGGTGATGCTCGACGTTTCAGGGGAACAGGTTGCTTTGAAAGCTGCTTGGTTAGCAAGGCTGCTGGGTTTTCGGTTTTCTCGTTTTTGTGCCCCGTACAGAACAGATTGAGGACGTTTGCCAAGTTGTATCTTTCCGAGTACATGCTCGTAAAATGGAGTTGCCTATAGTTACGGCGTTAGGAGGTTCAACTAAAGTAGCTGTTTGCCCTACTGCATATGCTTACCCTTTCAAATTCCTTTTTAAAAATCTTACAGTAGTAATGAGTGGATCCACCTTTTGGCCTTCAGAGTATTCCTTGCAAGACTGGAATAAAAGATAATTTTAAGTCCCTATTAGGGCTCTTGGAGAACAGATACACTCTTACAGCGTTTACTGTAAGAGTTACTGTTACCGCTCTGTTTACAGAACAGCATTAAAGCTTTAATGCAGACTTAGAGAAATTAAATCGTAATTAATTTCAATTTAATTTAATCCAAATTGATCAAATTACAACATGAGTGTTTTGCAATGGCTTTTACTGTTAGCACTACAAAAATAAACCATCTCCAGTCTGGATATTTTCTCTGCTTTCATTTTCCTTAAAATGCTGCCTAAGTAGTAAGTACAAACAAGGCGCAAATAATTGCGAGATTTATTTTTTGTGTTCCTTGTGTGTTCGTGAAGGCCCGTTGAGGTCGAATATTAACACGGTGGATTTCTCCTCTGTACTTCTAGGCTATAACCCCCTGTCTGGAGAAGGAGGCGGAACGTGTTCCTGGAGGCCAGGCCGGAGGGGCCCGTCAGCAGGTGGATGAGGCTAACCTCCCTAGTGTCTCGTGTCACTAGCAGGCTTGATCTTACCCACTGTCTAACTGCCTACAGTTTGCGTGTCACGGTGACTCCTTCGGGGTTGGCTTTAGCGCAGGTGTTAACTTGAAAACAGATTTACACCATTTCCAAATAGAAAATCTGATCCTTTTAGAGAGGGTGAAGAAAGAAACAGTTTCAGTGTAATCAGTTAATTTTCACTCTTCTGTAGAGAGGAAGTGCCGTCTCCAGCCAAGGTGAATCACCTGGGATGTGAGAGCTGGGTTCTGTGGCTGGCTATTCAAAAGGCTGGCCTCGGGCAAATTGAATTCTCTACTCTTGGTTTACCTCTGTAAAATGTGGATATTTACCATCCTCAGGCATGTGTTACCAGATTTACTGTGTTTGGCTGGAAGGTACTTTAGAGGGGAAGAATATTATCATCGGCAGATAGCTTGTATTTTAGGGGGAGGGACGTTCGGAAAAAACCCAGCTGACCTGACAAACGCCACGGATGTGCACCGCGGGCCAGTTTCTGCAGCAGAGTCTCTGTGACAAGCTACCTTGAATGATGTTTTCCTTAGAAATGGTAAACAAACCAATGAGGATTACTGATGCTAGACAGCAGATGGGGGGTTTCTTGCTATTCCTTTTTTTTTTTTGTTAATTTCAACTGCTTTGTAAAAACAAAATACTATTAATATTAAATATAATTGCAAACAAATCATAAATCTAGTATTTACAATCTTGTGGTTTTCTACAGCATCTTTTTATATAGAAAGCATATGTTCTAGTGCAATAAATGTGTATAAAGCAAGATGAGAGAGCAAATGAAATGATTTTCATTTGACTACCTCCATAAACAAAAGGGGTTTTTCAGCTGTTCTTTTTGGCTTTTAACAGTTTTGTTTTATTTGGGTGTTCTGTGTTCCAAATCATGATTTTGGAAGAATCGCCTTCAGGTTAAGACCAAATCAAGTTTTCCCAAGTGTAAGAAGTGAAACTTCCCGTTCTCTTCCCCACCCCCAGTAAGTGATTCTGAAATTGCACAGACCGCATTACTGGTTGTTAAGCACTCCAGCTGTATTTGAATGTAAATCAAGAAAACATGTAGCAAAGGCCTTTGCTCTAGTAGAGCAGAGAGGGTTTCTTTCCAAATTACTGTCGACAAAGACGGTTTGAGGAGGAGGGGATACGTAGGCACGGTCAACTCGAACACTGCAAGACATTGAAAGGGAAAAGAGAAGCTGCGCCGAGATCTGTGTTGTGGGCAGCCGGACTGTGTCGCTTTAGTGCAGCATCAGGGTTACACCTCGGGCACGTTACGAACTCGCTTTGTACCACCTTCTGCTCCGAGCGTGTCTCGGGGTGGGAGCTGACAGCCCGGCTGGATGCCGAGGCGTGTTCTTTCCCTGCTGCCGGCTTGTGCAGCGCGAAAGCTGAGGGTGGCTTGTGCTGAAAAGAGCCTCTGGCTGGCAAACGTGTAAAACCTGCAAGCGAGGGGCTGTAAGGAGTACGTATCTGAAGCATGTGTGGTCTTCATCCTTCTGGTGGATATCCAGCACCGTGGATAGAAAATAAAGTTAGAGCTGGTCATCGTAAATGAGCTTTCCAAACGTCCCATCCCCTTGATGCGCTCTCTAGCACAAAATGCAAAAGACGAGTAAAACCCAGGCTGTCCTTGATACAGAGTGAAATAATTCCTGTTGGCGTAGGACAAGTGTCCCCATGTCCGATTACCGTTACTGAGCTTGTATATAGGCATTAAAGCATGGATCAGTATTTCATAGCATAGCTTAGGGCCGCTCGAACACTTCTTTCTACATACTTACGCTTGGAGTATCTGGGTTCCTCAATACAGACGAATGCAAACTTTGAATACACTGTTCATATGTATATAGAGAGTGCTCTATATGTCGGGTGATCTGTGATTTTCTCTTGACTATAAATGTAACAGCAGCACGTTACTAATGAGTTTTAAAGTTGCCAGCTAATGAAATGGAAAGGCGAAGAACCTTTTACTTCAGACCCATGAAGTGTGCGTTCAAGTGCATGTCGAAGATGAAGTGAGAAGGCTGTTAACATTCCAATGGAACCGAGTTTTCATTTCCTGGCTTCTGTGCATTTTGGTATGTAAGCTTAAATTTCCATTGTTGTAACATGGACCGGTGTGTGTAACTTCAGGTTTTAATCTTTAATAAGGCAAAAAAAAAATAGAGGTGGGGAAGGATGTTTTCAAGATCTGAAGATTCTCCATCAGTAAAGAGGAGTAAGCTGTTATCTTACTCATGCCTCTGGGGAACATTTTCCCCTTGTGTTGGGGAGACTGAGCTGTTGTCTTTGGAAAAGTAACTGGGGGAGGTTGTTGTCTTAAGGAAGCAGGATTCCTTGTGTTGATATAATGGTAAGGACGGGTTGATTTAATTCAGTAAAAACACTTTAAGAAATAAATAAGCAGGTCTGAACTGAGCATATGCTAATCTTTCTCTGTGTCTCAAGACTTGCTTCTGGCTAGGACTGGGGATATGGATTTTTGCCCACTTCTGAGATTTATTAAGACATACCCAGTGAGAATGAAGTGATTTACATATTTCTGGAAACTTCAACCTTCTCTCTCCCTTAATTTTTTTTATTTTAATCCTTAAATTCCTGAGTTTTTCTCGATCACACACTTTTAAGCTATTGAAGAGGGTGGGAGGAGGAACCTCAGTTTGTAAAACTTCTCCTTTTGGCTCACAACCTGCACGAGCAGATGGAAGGGTTTTTCCTCTGCCTTCAACTAGAAAGCTCCCCCTTGACCACAAACAAGTAGGGAAAGGTGGTTGCTTGTTGCTTTATAGCTTGAGAGCGAAGCCGCAGAAGGCATTAGGTGAAAGTGAACTATTTAATGAATCCATTGTTCCTACTTTGGTATGAATTCCCAAGAACTTGAATTATGAAAGATCATATTAAAAATCCTTCAGGAGATTCCCCCCCACACACACACACTTAGAGCAGTTATGCAAGAAGCCTCTTACTCTACTGATGCAGATGTTCTGGAAATGTCTTTATCTGGAAGGAGCTAGCTAACAAACTTAGAGTTAACGCAGTGCTATTAAACCGCTGTATAATGTTACTTAACCACTGCAGAGTAATCTGGTTTGGGTATTGAAAAATCCCAAGTCAGGCGAGTGTTCAGAGCCACACAAAAATCCTGAAAATGTTAGTTGCTCGAGAAATGCAGCTAAGTATTTTTCATTGCCTTTCAGATGATTTATGTGCTGAAGGAACAAAGCTTTTCGTTTTCCTTAAGTTGCAGATGAGGTCTAGTTTATGCATAGTTCTCTTAAGTATTCATCAGGAGACACTGAGCACTGGAATTAAAACTGAACACAAACCATGTTGTCTCATAAAATTTATTTGGCTTTATTTGTGCCTTTCAAAAACATTGTGGAATAAGGGAAAGCTTTTAAGAGTGATACTGCATTGCATACTTAGTTGTTAAAAAAAAAAAAAATGTTTCTTACACTGGAAACTTTTAATAATGAACAGCAGAAGGTGGACTTGGGGGAGCGAGGGCAAACGGGGAACCCACCAGCAGAGCTGCTCCTGCGCGTTCCAGAATTACCTGCGTGTTAACCAAAGCTCAGGGAATGAACGTGAGAATTGGACCCAGATCTGCAAGGAGCTGCTCCCCTAGCAGAGACTGAGCGCAGGTGCGAAATGTTAGTACGAACAAATCTATTCAGCCATGGTTTATACTGTTCTGTACTATTTTGACTCAAAACTCAAGGAATTAGGCTGTCCTGCTGTTGCTCCGTGTCCAGTCTGGTCTCATCCGTAGACTGTGCCGATGGGCAGCTCAGGTGTTTGGATTAGGTTGGGTTTTTGTGGGGTTTGTGTCTTTTTTTCCCCTCCCTAGGTAGGAAGATGACTGCGCTACGGTGAATGGCTGCTTTTAAACCATCCTAATGCTGTCCTTTGCCTCCTGCGCCCGGGGAGGCAGTTCCCGTCACTGGCGGTTGTGTTTTTTTGAGCCTGGCTGCACATCAGCACACATCTCTACATCAGATCCACGCTTTGGAAGATTTTTGCCCTTGTACAGGCTAAAAAAGCAACACCTTTTTGGGGATCGGGTTAGCCAAGAGTGGGGCACAGCGTGTTTCTGTCCACGCTGTCGCTCAGCACTGAAACTATTTAATTTCCAACTGTAGAAAAAGCCGGTCTAGACTTGGATGGGCTGAAGCCTTGGGTTGGGGTTTGGGTTGGTTTTTTTTTCCCTGTTTGGAATGAAAGCTCAGCTTTTGGAACAGCTCTGCAACCACAAAGGAAAAGCATACGGCTGCTGGCTGGGTGGTGTCCTGGCCCGGTTGCACCGTTGTAGCTGATTTTGTGCGAGCGTCCAAGCCAGCTGTTCCAAGCCTGACACGCACCCTGCCCATATTCCCAGCTCCAGAGCCAGCGCCTTCAAAAACTTCCATCAGTTTTTATGAAGCAACCAATGGCTGCGATGGAATAGGTCTCCTCGGCTCAGTTTTGGTGGTGAATAGACACATTTTCATTGCAGATTTCGGTTGCGATGGGCTGGCAGGGATGCAGCCGCTGCTCTGATGTGTCTATTTTTTTTTGCGATTGTTTGTGTTTTGAAGTGCATACCTGCTAAAAAGCACTTTTGGCACGGGGCAAGATCTCTGCTGATAAATTAATAATTTCATTCTTCCCTCTGTGTCTGCCATCGTTTACTAATCAAGGTTCTTTCTGTGTGCTGCTTACCGAGCTCAGCTCCAGAGCTGGCACTGTGGGTAATGTTAACGTAGGGAGGGCAGGGAAAAGAACTTAGACAATTCTGTTTAAAGAGAATGGAAGGAAAATGGATCTACTGAAATACCTGGCCTTTCAATCTACTTCTGCTGTGTGCACTAAAATGGGGAGCTACTGGTAAGCTGGCCTGCAAGATGCACTTTCGAAAAAAAAAAGCCCACCCAAACCTGGGTCCTAAAGCTTTGGTTCATCACGTACTACGGGGGGTAACGTTCCCCATAAATTCGGCTTGCTGCTGCTTAGGTAACGTGTTCGCCACTCCATTAGCTGTTCGGCTCCTTGGGCATGTCGCACCCCGACGCTTGCTTTTGAAACGCACGTTCTAGACCTTTCCAGGGGGTTCCTGGCTGATGGGGTGGCGAAAACACCTCCCGGGCCCCTCGGCCGCGCAGCCCGCGAAGGCTCCGGCGCACGGCGGCAGCGCTGCCGGCCCTCAGGGCAGGAGGCCTGGGCGGGCGGGCGAGGGGCTGTGCGGGGAGCCGGGGGGGCTTCCAGGGCCTCCCGCCCCCCCCCCCGAGCCGGCTCCCCGGGCGGGCAGGGCGGGGGCAGCCCCCGGTGCGCTGCGGGGCCGGGCCGTGGGGTGGCGATGTCGGTCTGGCTTTCCCGTGGCGGTTCGTGCTCCCGGCCCCCGAACGGGCGTCTGAGGGACTCGGCCCGGGGCCGGCCCGTGGCGGGACCAGCAGAGGATGAGGAGGGGGGGAAAAAAAAAAGTGGGTGCTGGAGCTGGGGAAGGAGTTTCTGCATCATTTGGGAAAACGCAACGGTGCTGGAAATACCGTGACAGAGACAAATGCTGCCGGTTGCCCAGCTAGATTTTTTCCACCGTGAGTCTGTTACCTTGAATATATGAAGTATGCTCATTTTCCAGCGCCTGGGTAGTTTTTAAAGTATCGGTTTAAGTACTGGAACATTCATAATTAAAGTTTCTGGAGCACTTGGGAAGTAGTTCACTTTAACTATTATTTTAAAATCCGGTAAAGAATATATAATGTAGAAGGCACATCCTGGAAGTATTAGAGTGGGCTCATCGCTGCGGAAAAATTAGAGATCAAAACCGATGGGAAAAAGATGTGGTTATAATGCAAGATACTCCCTCTTTCCTCTATAGGGTAGAGTCCCCTATGTGAAAGAAACCTTTTTCTTTTGGTTTTAAGCTACTTTATTCCAAAAGGACGACATCTATTCTGTACGCGCACGCAAGAGTTCGCCGCTTCGAGGACTTGGCTTTTTCATTGTTTAGAAATAGGATTGCTGTTTTGTTAATCTGATTCGGAATCTAAACTGCGTGGGCCTGTCAAGTGGGCTCCCGCCGGCTGGTCCGGGCGCTCGTCTCCTCGGGTGAGCGGGATGGGAGCGCGGAGACGGAGCCGACACGACGTGCGGCCTCGCCAGGTTTTGGAGAGCCCTCAGAATATTTCCTCAAGCGATCCCCCATAGGATAGAAAATATGCTGTGTAAAAATGTGTTTATGCTTGTATACAGTGTTATATGAGAAAAATACCGTGCCTTTTAATATATAGTGGCCGTAATATATAGTGTCAACTATTTATGGAGACTAAGAGCTGTATTAATAGGGGAAGGCACTTAAATGAGATTATGCATTATGACCTTTCTCTGCCAACCAGATTAAAAACATGCTCTAGGCAGGTAATGGCAGGGTTATAATTCAGTTGGAAGAACTAAGCGGTGCTCTTCAAGTTTTCCCTTAATTTGCCTTTTTTTTCTTTTTTTCCTACAGTGGAAACAGCAGCTGCTCTGTGCAAGACCAGGGGAGGGGGCAGGAGCAGTAAAAGGGGCATTTGCCCACCTAACGCTTTAGAACGTGAGTTTGGCGCAGTAAATGAAGCAAAGCGAGGCACTTCCACGTGCTGAGGGAGGTTGTGCGAGCATCGCGGCGTTCCCAGGTGCCACCCCCTCTTCACAGCCGGCCGCCTCGGCCTTACAGCCCGTGCGCGATCTCGCAGCAGTGAACGCGCCTCCTTCCTTGGGGTTAAACCCTGGCACCGAGCAAGCGCCCCTTCCTTCCCCTGCCCCTCCCCAAGCACCCTCCGCTCGCCCCCTGCGCGCGGTGCGGCCCGGGACCGTCGTTACGCCGGGAGGTGGGAACACGCCAAACGAGAACTCGGGGCAGCAGAGATCTAAAACGGGAGTGTGCTGCTCCGCTTCATCGTTTCCATGTGTGCTGAAGTCGCACGAAGTTTTCAATTCTGATGACTAACTTCTTTTCTTCATGGGAAGAAGCCAACTGACAGCTCCTCAGCCCCAACCCTTCTCTTTTTTATTGCCTTTTAACCACGCTAGCTCTGCCTTTTCCTGTAATTCATAGGCCACAGTGGCTTTCCCTTGAATCAGGAGATTTTTATTGCTGATTTGGAGCACGCTGAGAGTAATCCCATTCCTGCTCACGGACTTGCCACATCTCCCTCCTTCGGAAAGGAGTGGCCTTACTTTTTATTTTACTTGAATGTCCATCGGTGTCCTGTATTTCAGGACCTGGTGACCAGGCTCGAGGGGAGAAGCAGAGTTTGAAGAGGTTGCTTTTGAAGAAGCTTTTGAAAGAGGAGTAAAAGATCCACGTGTGCAGAGCGGCACAGGCTGAGGATAACCCCAGGCTCTGCAGCAAGGGATCAGGGCACCAGTAGTTAGAAATAACAGTAAAGCATTGCAAATGCTGGGAAGCAGAAGGGAATTACAGTAGTGGTTGGGGGGGATTTCCCCATACGGAAGGGATGGAAAGGACAGTATAGCAGAAAAGCTTTTCTTGGTATAAATAGCAGTTTGGGATTATTTTAATGGGGTGAACTGAGGTGGACGGTGGGTCCCATTCCCTGGTCCCCAGAGGAAAGTCCCAGAAAGGCAGCTCTGTGCTGGCTTTGTCGGAGCAAACGTGGGGCTTCCAGGCAGCCCCAGCAGCCGGGCGCAGCCCTGGCTCTGCCCGGAGCCTGATGGGCTGGGAACGCCTCCAAGCCTCAGCCTTTGAGGAGCCCTTTTGGGGATCTTCATCAACCTCCTCTCCGCCCGGTAGCACACGTGAAGCTGTTGGGAAACTGCTGCCATTCACTGCACCCGAGCTAGTGCTGCATTTGTAACCCTTGCCCGGTGTTTTGCAGCTCTCGAAGGCACACAGCCTTGGCCTCAGCAACTCTTCTCGCCTTCCAGCCGGCTTTTGCCAAGCGATGGTGCTCCTGTCCTTCCCCGGCTTTACCCGTCCCGTCTGTTCCAGCTTGGACTTTTCTTCCTTTCCCTCTCTTTCACCATTTAGTTCTTCTCTTCCTCCTCCCACAAACATACATCTCACGCCATCCTTCTGTGATCTGCCCGTGGGCAACCGAAAGGAGACCTCCCGCTCTTCTTTCCTGTTAATTGCTTGTATTTCTTCTCTAGTCTCTATTTAATTTTATTTTCAATACCATAAATTGTGGTGGCACTTTCCTTGTGTTCCTCGTTGCTCCTGCCAGCTCGAGAGTTCGTTGGTGCCGACCTCTGTATGAGGATTGCACCATCGCAGGAGCAATAAAACCCACACAAAAGCATTTTTCTCAAGACATGTCGAGTTCGTTAGATAAGCAGATTGTGGTATTACCTGCTAGTTCCCAGAAATGTGACAGTTTTACTCTGCAAGGATCGTAAAAATCCGTCATGTATGGCTCTCTCTGGCTTAATTCATGTACAGTATTAATTTGGTATAGCATCCTCTTTTGCAATGGTTCTTGCTCAAGAGCAGGCTGCCGTTGTGCCGAGACTTTCTTCTTCTGAGCTCGTTGTGGATGACACCACAATATAAATAAATTTTTAAAATGGAAACACTGGCAATTGGAGATGCAAAAGTGGGTAGGAAATGGAAGAAACCACAACGATAAGCAGGAGGTCAGTGCGTCGCACTAGATATACGTTTCTTCTGTAAAGACTGGAGGGTTTTTTCCTTTAAGATGTCAAGGGTTTGGGGCTGCAGTATTTGAAGCTGAAGCACTCTGTAGATGAAATGCACATGGAGAGTTAGAGCGGACAAAGAAAAAAGAAATCTTCACCCGGTACAGCTAACGTCTCCCTTCTGTCAAGCAGTCATTATAGCCTCCGGATGGAAATAGACTGACCTATTTCTGGTCGGTTTAATTAGCAAGGTGGGAAAAAGCTGCCTGTGCTTTCACTCCCCCGGCACCAGAGCACGTGCTGCGTGAGTGCATCGGCGCCAGGCGAAGCCAGGGCTGGAGGGCTGCTCCTCAGCGCTGTGCCTGCCCTCCGGCTCTGCGTGCAGCGTGGCCGAGGCAGGGCAGGTCTGGGGCTCGGGCAGCAGGGACCTGACCGCGCAGAGATGGGAACGGCGCGTTTCTGGCTGTGCAGGCTCGGCGTGAGCCATGCTGGGTCTCTGCGGGGATGGGCGATGGACCTCTGCCACCAGGCATGGGCACCTGGTGCCCGTCCCGGGTTGGGCTACCACCCTCCCAGTGCCTTCCCGTCCTGGTTCGAAGGGCCGGGCTGGAGTCCCAGTCCCGGCTCTTGAGCCAGGGTCCTGTCCTGGGGGCTCGGGGCTGGGCTGGGGTTCCTGTCCTGGGGTTATGCCGGGGGTCGCAGTCCCCATCCCTGGATCCGAGCACCCATGCTCTCTCGGGCTGCTGTCCCAGCCCCTCGGTCAGGGCAGCTGGGCCGAGGCTCTGGGGTGGCAGCGTGGGATGCTGGGTCACGGTCCCTGACCCTGGTGGCCCCGGTCTGGGCTGCTCGGTCAAGGTCCCGGTCCGGGGTGGTGCTTTGGGAGCCGGTCCCCGTCCCGGGGTCACATCCCGGGTCTCGGTCCAGGCCTCCCCCCCCCCGCCCGAGGTCCCTGTCCCGGGTGGGGGCCGGGGGCTGCCCCCGCCCGCGGCAGGGGCTGCTCCGCGGCGGCCCCGCCACCACCGCCACGGCCGGGCGGGGCCACCGGCGGCGGGCAGCGCGGCGCGGGCCGCACACAGCGCCTGTGCCGAGGGGCAGGGCCGGGGAGGCGGGCGCCCCCTTCCCTTCCCCTCCCGTCCCTCCCTCCCCTCCGCCTCCCGTCCCTGCCCCTTCCCCCATGGCGGCGCTGGGCGACACGGCGCGGCTGGCGGCGGCGGCGCAGCGCGGGGCGGCGGCGCTGTGAGGAGCCGCGCGGGGCCTGCGCGGCGCGGCGCCGGGCGGGCATGGCGGGCCGCGGCCGCCGCGCCTGGCTCAGCGTCCTGCTGGGGCTGGTGCTGGGCTTCGTGCTCGCCTCGCGCCTCGTCCTGCCCCGCGCCTCCGAGCTGGCGGCGGCGGCGCGGCCCCGCCGAGCCCGCCCGCAGGGCTGCCGCCCGCCGCCCGCCGCCGCCGCCCCGCCGCGCCGCCCCGGCCCGCCGGCCCAGAGCTTCCTCTTCGTGGGGGTCATGACGGCGCAGAAGTACCTGCGGAGCCGCGCCGTGGCCGCCCACCGGTGAGCGGGCGGCGGGCGGGGGGGGGCTGCTCCGCTCGGCTGCCTTCGGCGGAGCTCGGGTCGGGTCGGCTGGGCTGGCTTCTGTTCGGCTGAGCTCGGGTGGGTTCGGGTCGGGTCGGCTGGGTTCGGTCGGGCTCGGCTCGGTTCGGCTGGGCTCGGCTCCCGGCACGGCCGTTTCCCCCGAGGAGCGGCTGAGGTAAGAGCCCCCGGGCGGGAGGTCTCCCGCGGCGGGGCCCTTGCGGCCGGGATCCCCCCGCCGGCCCGGGGACCGCTCGCCCTTCCCCGGGGCAGGTGTGAGCGAGCCAAAGGGGGCCCCTCAGGGCACGCTCAGACCCGGCTCTCCTCGCAGCAGCCCGGGCGCAGTGCGGGCAGCGCTGGGGCGCTCTCCGGGCGGCCGGGCCGGGGTGTGGGGTGAAGGGGAGAGAGGTGCCCCGAGCTGTCCCTCGCTGCCTGGACAGGTCGGCGTAGACAAGAGGGGTCGAGTTGAGTCGTGTTGATGCTCTCACACGGTCTGGTTGAGCCGGTATCTGGCAAACAGACCCAGTGGTCTTGCCCGAGGGTCAGGCAGCCCCGCTGTAGCGAGGGGGCACCTACATCCAGTCACCGGGGTCGTCGAAGTGCTTCCTTCAATGCTTCTGCCTTGGGGATGGCCGTGTCACGCTCGTGCAGTCCTTGGCTGCTGCTTCTGAAGAGAGCCGACAGCCTAATAATAATAATAATAAAGTTTGGAGACTGCTGCAACCCCCTGGATAGGAAAAAAAGACCACTGCGCCAAGCCGAGAGCATGTGCTTAGGAATGAACCCAGAAAACGCCTCTGGGAACAAAGAGTAAAATCAGCCTCCGCTTGCCGCAGCTGTCGCTAAGGCTGGACCAGGTAGCGAAACAGCTCGAATGGGGAAAGTCAGCTTGGGTGAAACACTCCTAGCTTCGGGCTGGTGAAGCTAGCACAGGAACCGAGGTCTTTGGGCTGTGTGTTTATTACCTGAGTACACCTATCTTTGGAGCAGGGACAATCTCTGTGCTTTGCACCGCGTGCTGCTCACCGGAGCTCGCGGCGTGGTCCCCAGCCATAGCTGGGTATGGCCATGAGTGCCGTGTGCTAACGGGACTTCTGTCCAAAGCCTTGGCAGCATCAGAATGATCATCTCTTCTGTGAGAGACGTGTCTGTGGCTTTGGAGAAACTCTCCAGTCTACTGAAATACGCTTGTTGCTCCGGCGTTCGCGCCAGCAGGCAGTGCTGGGAGGCTGCGTGGGAAGCCTGCTTGGGAAATCTGAAAGAGTTAAGAGCTAAAATGTCAGCTTGGGTATACCCCGGCTCCAATTGAACGCTGCACAGCCAGTGCTGTCAGAGGAGCAGCCAGGAGCTCTGGGGCGGGTCTTTCTCTAATTAAATATCCCCTTTAGTCTTGTACTAGAACAAGCCCTTCTCCATCTCCTGCCTGCCCGGGTTGAAAAGTACTTGGCCCTATTGGCCAGTAAGAACAGAATGGCAAAACCGTGTATGATGGACCATCTCTTCCTCCTCCCCCTGCCCAGCTGTAGTTTTGGGAAAGGGTAGCTCTCTTTATATCAGCATCAAATGCAGTAAAATTGCTTAATTTGGGCAATCTGAAGCATATTGTCCACCAACGATGGTTTTAATGGAAACTTAATTCCTTCTTTCAGCAGTAGACTTGTAATTAAGTTACAGAGAGTGCATGATTGATGCTTTGAAATGGGTGAAAGAATCTGTTTCTTGAGGGTTCTGTATTCTTCACCATGTGGGATGGAGCATTTTGGATTGCAAATCTTACGAGCCGTGTAATTTACATTTACATACAGAAAGGCTGGAGTTGTGTTGGGACATCACGTAACAGGTTTTACGGCAGGATAGTTTGTCTAGCATCCATCACGTTTCTGCGTCAAGAATTCAAGAAAGGGAAATTTATCACAATATTGTCCAGAGATGGGTGTTAGTTTTGGAGCTGGTGTGGGAAGGATTCTCGTCGCTGGCTTTGCCCGTGCTTGCTGAACGGTCTTGTGCTGTAGGAGAGCTGGGTTTACAGAACCAGATCTGCAGCATCTGCTCACGCAAAAAAAATGGCTAAAGTGGCAACTTAGCAAATCCAGCTAATGGAATTGGGCTCCTTCAGCCCTCGGAAGGAGATCTGAGTATCGCTTTTTACTGCACTGCTATTTTGGTTCAATCTCTAGAGGTGATGTCCGCTCTCAGAAGGGATGAATAAAGAGACCTCTTAATGTTGCGGTAGGGCTAAATGCATTTTTCTCCCCTCTGTTGGTAAAAGAAACGAGCTAATGTCCTGGTGACAGGAAGACATCTTTAGGGGAAGGTGGGGAGGGGGGGAGAGGAAGACAAACCTGAAATCTTAAATGGCTTTTGATTGCCATGAAGTACTCAAGCAGACAATTGCTGGGATTACTACATTGACAAAGCATCCTGGTGAGCTGAATCGCTGGCACAGCGAGTGAAATGGGAAGCTGCTAGCAAGGCATTCCCGGGGTGGCAGCGTGTGCGGAGCCTTGATACCGTGCTAGCCAGAGCGCTGAAAGAAATTAGGGATTCAGAGGCTGAATACCTCCAAATTGCTGTGGCTCAAAGGCCATTTACAGACACAGCTAAAAGGGACCAGAGCGGAAAGCATTTGCTGATCCTTGCTGCTGTGAATCCAGATAGGGTCTAACAAGAGGGGAAGCAATCCACTTCCTGAACATCAATCATGAGCAAAATGACCACTGCAAGGCAAAACGGGCCTGCTGGATTTTCAGGAGACGCTGGCTCTTTGAAACAGTCGCGCTTTTGTAGTCTGTGAGGCAGAGAATAAGCTTTAGATCTACAGGTTTTTGGAGGGCAGATTTGTAGCTTCAGCAGTTATTGCATCTGACAGCCAGGTTAGCAGAGCTTCCCTTCCAGGAGGCCGGTGAAGTGCAGCAGCAGAAACTGCAGTGTCACATCAAAGGACAAGAAATAGTCAGGAAAAGAGCCGTGCAGGAAGGAGTTAAGGTATGGCTGGGGTTCAGGGAAAGTGCAACAATATGTACTAATGGTTTTGCAGTTGAGGGGAGTTGTCCTAAAAGAGCTGCAGGAAGCAGAGGATGGGAATAAGCAGTCTCCCAGAAGATTTAAGTCTGCTGTCTCAGGAACAGAAATATCAGGCAGTTAACCCTTTTTTTTTTTTTTCTTTTTTTTTCTTTTTTTGCATAGCAACTAGATTTCCCGGGAAACGTGGCAGGAGAGTAGTGTGAATGCAGTTAATGGCGAGATGTCGGGGGTTGGCCTTTGGCAGTATCTCTGCAGGAACACAGCCGCGGTACTTCTCGGTTTGGGACAGTCCCCATGGCACCTTGAAGTGCCACGAGGCCACACGCATGAGGACCGTGAGTGACGCTGGGGCTTGTGCGAAGCCGTCCTGCTCCTGCGGCAGAAGGATGCCCTGTGGGAGGCTCCAATTCGAATGTGCTGCCACACTGTTCGTGGTGGCTTATAGGAAACAGACTGCACTGGCATCTAAATACCTGAGTGCTTGGAAAAGCTTAAGTGAAAGGCAGCCAGAAGGATTTGGGGTCTAAAGGGGTTTGTATTATCTGTCTAAGCCCACACTAGCTGCTGCAGAAGTGTAATACAAAACACATTTTTGTGCTTCTTTTAGATTCAGAGCCTAGGTTGAGGCTGTTGGGTGGTATTTGGTTTTGGTCCTTTCTGGTCACGTGAAGTGACTTTGAACATTGTGACAGTGCGATACACGTTTTGCTTAACGGATTGATCATACCACAGTATTGCAGTAGTGAGAACTTGGTGTGTCCTGCTCTTGTATCCTCTAGCAGAAGCCTGACATACTTGGGCTTTCCGAGCAGTAAGCAGTTACCTAAAATTTGCAAGAATGTTTATGGAACAGTATGAAACAAATACAGTGAGAGCAATGGGTGTTGGTGCATGGCGGGTAAGGAGAAACTAAGTCACTTACATACCCCAAAATAACCACGTGGCCCAAACCCCTGGGACACTTCTGCCTTCGTCTCAGTCTCGCCCACTGAGTGTCTACGCGCCTATGGGTGATGGATCAGTTTGTCCTTGTTTCCACAAGGAAGGTGGATGGATATCCATGGACAGAAAACTGGCATCACTTTAAATTGGAGGAGTTTAATTCAAAGGACTTTAAGGAGCTGTGGAAGCTGCTTGGGTTCTCTGTTAAAGCTAGATACCAAGCTGTCCTGCAAAAACTTGAAAGGGACTCTCCCTCAAAATCTGGATTCTGTCATGCAGATCTTAACTGACAAGCTCTTCTAAATCTATCTGGAAATTTTAAAAAAACAGCTTGTTTTTCTAATCTCTCGTGATGGTCATCTGCAATACCACGTGCAGGAGCAGCGTGCTGGTTTCCATGCTCGGTTCTCTTGGCTAAGCTGTGGTTCATTGCTTCCCCCGTAGCAAGCGCTGCTGGAAAGATGGGACCTTGAAGAACGCTTATGCAAAACTAGCCCTAATTCAACGTGAAATTTAGCTGAACCATGTATTGACAAAATCAGTCTTTTAGGTCCGTTATCTTGCAGAGTTCTTCACAAATCGATGATTTTCTTCAGCATAATTATACAAAATGACTATTTCTCAAAACTTTAAATGGTTTCTCTGATCTCCTCTAAGGGAGGTTCCCAAACTGCAGACAAAAAACAAATACATTTTTTGTAATCGTCTCCAGTTTGGGTCTCTACAAAGGGAGCACTGTCTGCATAACGCCGCTAGCTATGCTTCTGCTGAGTCTGCAAAGCTGATAACAAAGCAAGGTAATACAAATAAATAATAAACATTGGAAACTGAAGATAAAACATTCTAGATCTGTGCTCCTTCTGCTCCAAGCTATGCTTTTTAAACTTCTTTTTAAATGAAGAAATTACTTACGGCAACATTTGGTAACTATAGTAGTGGTCACTTTTTAGCAAATACTGGGCTTTTTTAGCACTCGTTTTGTGCACGCAGTTTCCTGTATTGCATGAATACCTGTACCAGCTGTGACAAAATCTTTGCACCCAGTTAGCTGGTGACTTGCTCAGATTAGGGTACACATAGGATATCCTGTGTGCAAAAAAAAACCCAACCCAGTTAAGGGATGGTAAAATTGACTTGGTAGCTGCCAATACTGGAGCAGTCCTAACTAAAAGGTTTCTTCTAAGGAAGCGTTACCTAATTTTTCTATGTATATGTTTAAATAAATAGCACTTTGATTCCTTTGTCAATGCTAGCTTCTAGTTTGTTGGAGTTCTGTGCCCTGTGCACTGAGAGAAACCAGGTCGCACGCCGTCGTGCATGTTTTCAGCGCTGCTCCAGGGGACGGTAATGGAGAGCCTTGCTGTCCTGATTCGTGCACATCCTCCTGTTTGACTGAGCAGATTCAGATTACACAGAGGAGATAAGGTTGGGACCTGTCAGAGCAGTTCAGTTGCTGGGTTTTTGAATGACCAGTTCAGTACACGTATCGGTTGTATTCAGAACCTGATATTTCTCTCTAAACAGAGCTGAGATGGCTTTCAGCTGGCTGAGGTCAGCCACCAGCACTCACTGCAGAGGAGGTGGTCTCTGCAGGCACAGATACAGGAGTCTGGTGGCAGAAATGTTGTAACCACATTTCCTTTAAACAGCTGAGGGTGACGGAGAGCCCTCATGGGGGGGAAGGAAGGTGTCAGGTCTCGCTAAAAATATTTTCCTTTGTCTTTTTTATTATCAAACATACGATTCATTTGCAGATACAATCGACAAGTCCTATACTAGAGAAGCCTTGACCAGGAAAGCGATGTCAGCTGGTGGGAGTGGGTGCTGGTGGGGCCACAGAGGCAGGAAGGTGTTGAGACAGGAGCTCTGTGCCCAAGGAGCTGAAGGGCTCAGGTTGCTGCCCATAACCTGAGAGCAGACACGATAGACTGGACTGGAGATGGGAGGACGGGCAAGAAACATAGCTGTTAACACACCGATCTGCAGAATCCCCTGTGATTGAGCCAGGTCAGATTCTTTGCAATGTCAGACAGATAAAAAAGTTAGAAGTAGCTTCGATGAGAATCATCTCTGCATTTACCAGTCCCTGGTTCTGCTGATGGCTGGGGTCAGAAAGATGTACTTACAGTTCATCTTATGATCTGTGGTTTGGCTGCTTTGCCTGGGCGCAACAACATGTTTCCTGAGCAAACTGTTCTTTCGGTATTCTCTCCCCAAAAAGGGGCCACGTGGAGCAGCGAGCTGTGGCTTAGACATAAGGAGCAGCACATGGTGACTCCCATTGTTTCAGCCTCTGCCGAGCAGCGCTTGCGTTGACACGGATGCTCAGGCAATTTTTCGATGTGGGAGCATATTTTGTCTGTCTGAGTTCGAACAAATGCTCAAAGCTACAGTTACAAATTACATGGAGAGTTGTCTCATCCTAGAAATTGCGTTGTCGCAGGAAATGAACAAAGACTTAGTCAAGCTGTGCTGGGGCATGCCTGGTGTGAGATCCTGAGGCTGAAGTAACGTTGCACGTCCCACGTATGCAGGGATATTTCTCTGGTTTACTCCTGTTTCAGTATGAAACTTAAATATGGCCCACTTCCCAGAAAAGATGGGGCCAGACTGGCTTTGAGCCGAGGGGCTTAATGCCATATGAGGGCTGGAAATCAAACCTGCCAGGGTTTGTGGATGTACATGCATTTTATTCCACGTTCATTGAATGGGAATTCTATCTTGGCAGCACTTAAGGGTGTCCTGAGGTGAGGGAACCTGGTTGGAGAGCAGGGAGTAAATTTAAACTGGGAACAAACAGAAGGGGTGGTGGTGTAAAAAAAAAAAAAAAAAAAAAAAAAAAGAGTTGAAGACTGCTCCTGAAGAGTCCAGAAAGGAGCTAAAGCTTGGAGTGATAGAAGACATCCTGCGTTGTCCATAGTTTGTAATCATTACAAACGCAGATCTTTCAGGATATCGAGAGCAAGTCTGAAAATTCATTGCTTGCTTTTGAATAAAAATGTCAGTAAGCAGAAATTTCCTTAAGACTTTAGCTTATAACTTCACCTGGTGATTGTCTGGAAAGTGCCCTGGGGCCACCTGGAGCTGCATTGGGAACTGGTCATAGTGGATGAGAAGAGCTGCATTTCTCAGTACCTTCTTCTACCTTTTTTTCTATGAGATTAAAATTTGAATGCATCAAGTACCTTTAATGAAGAAGTCTTTTAAACTTAGATTGGGAGTTGATATGGTACGAGCAATTTACTGTGTAGTCTTTTCATTCAAGACCAGATGATTTGTATGTGGAGTGTGGGTGTCAGAAAATAAACGGCAGAACTTCCTTAATAGTTAGTGAAAGTTCAAGGTATGAGCATGTCTCATTTCAAAATGGGCAGTTGTCAATGCTTTAACAGGATGTGACTTTATAACCAGGACCGTGCGTTAATTGCATCACTGGTGATTAAAGGCCTCATCACCTCTGTTGTGAAGTCAACAGGACTGTTTCTATTGACTCTGTGCCCTTCTGGGAAGCTGGGATCTAAACTCTTCCTGTGAAACAGTACCTGTGGCAGTAAGAAATCCAGAAGACAAAGCTTTTAAAGTAATTGGGTGATATTCATTACACAAAGCTGAATTAGTGTGTAACTGTTAAGGTGTCGAAGTTGATGTTTAGTTAGTACTAATTAAATACCTTTGCATTTCCTGGTGGAACTTAAGGAATAATTCTTCTGAAATATTTTCACATTTCAAACTTTGTACAGTAGCTAATTCTGGAGACTTCAAATTTCAGATGGTCTATACTGCCCAAAATCTGCTCTGCTTTTGGCAAGAAACCCGTGTTGAGAGGCATCTGGTAAAAGTGACAGTGATGCATTGAGGGAATACTGTGTCCTTTACCTTGAGAGTGTTTTCACATTCAGCTTTGAATATAGGTTATATTCTGAGCATAGTCGCCAAATATAATTACAAAATATTCTCCCCCTATACAAAAAGGGGCAAAACCTATTGGTTTACCAATTAAAATAGTTTTCGGTGAAGGATACATGAACTCTCCTTTTCCCAGGTAGCATTTGAGAAAATGATACTGAAAGCTTAAAATGCATAATTTTTAGGGCAAGGCTGTAACAGTTACGTGATTGAAAATTCTCCCTGGAGGAGGTTAAGTGTTCTGCAGTCTGCCTTGAGGAATCATCCTACAGCTCTTCCTGCGATATAAGTGACCCAGTTTGCCCACGCAGATGGGCTGGATTTAGCAGAGAGGAGCACGGAAGGTGTGGAGCAGATGTCGCCGCTGTGCTGCTTCGCACAGAAAAGGCTCCTCTTTTGTGATGTTCCTCTCTACTAAAACCTGCTCTGAAGCGTGCGGAACGCTGCTGGAGGCGCGGGTGTTGGTAGCACCGGGTCGTCTGTTGGGATGACATGTTTTGCATGCTTCTCTTAGGGCTACTTTTCTACTGGTCCTTTGCTGGTGTGGGCAGACCCATTTGAGGTTACTGTTGCTACCACGCTCTGTGCTTCTCCGGCTGTCGCAAACAGGCAGGAGCGTTTTACTTCTGTCAAAGCCCTGCATGCTTCTCCACATAGCATGTGGAGAAGTTGCTGTTTGGTTGGTTTCTCACAGGATACTGATTTCTCACAAGTTCATGTGAAATTTGCATCTGTTTACTCTTTGGAAGTCGGTATTTCTGAACGCACGTTGGAGCTTTGGGGAGCTTAGAGGGAATGTAAGGCAGATACGATGCTGAATAACTTGCAGGGAAGCTTTGAAGGCATTAAGTCCAATTGTATGTGAATTGTTTGCCCATCTTGGCTCCCTTTGGCTTCGGTCTGTATCTTGTGACCAATAGCTGTTAGACCAATCCCGAATGTACTTAAATCCTGCCTGCCACTAGTGAACTACTACTATTGAATTATTTTTCTATCAGATGGAGATGCAAAAATGATATTCAGATGCTTGTCATATCATTGTTTTGTGTATTATACCAGTTGCTCTATGTACCATGTGAATGTCCTCGTTTGCATGGAAAAAAATAACCCTTCAAGGCGTTCAGAAAGAAAATTTGTGAAGCAGATGAGGTGTAGTTCCTTTGAGTGGTCTCTGGTAGCACTCTCTGCCTGCCTTGGTTTGCATACTTAATTAGTCCTTATTGTCTTTTTCAATCTAGAACGTGGTCCAAAACCATTCCTGGCAAGGTTGAATTCTTCTCCAGCGAGGGTTCGGACACCTCTATTCCCATCCCCATCGTGCCGCTTCCAGGTGTAGATGACTCTTACCCACCCCAGAAGAAATCTTTCATGATGCTGAAATACATGCATGACCACTACTTGGACAAATACGAATGGTTTATGAGGGCTGATGACGATGTTTACATCAAAGGGGACAAACTGGAGAACTTCCTCAGGAGTTTGAACAGCAGCGAGCCCCTCTTTCTCGGGCAGACTGGCCTCGGCACCACGGAGGAGATGGGGAAGCTGGCGCTGGAACCGGGCGAGAACTTCTGCATGGGGGGACCAGGAGTGATCATGAGCCGCGAAGTCCTGCGGCGAATGGTGCCCCACATTGGCGAGTGCCTGCGAGAGATGTACACCACCCACGAGGACGTGGAAGTAGGAAGATGCGTACGGAGGTTTGCGGGAGTGCAGTGTGTATGGTCCTACGAGGTAAGGACGAGGGCGTGGAGATAGAGGTGTGTGTTTTGGGGGAGGTGGGAGGAGAGGGTGGGAGAGGCTGGCAGCAGGGCATTGCAGCCGTTCCTCAGAGCTCACCTCCCTTTGCAACTTGGCCATCCAGCTCTACAGTTTCTACACTCTTTGTTTCCTACAAGTATCACCCTGGGAGAGACCTACGCAAACACAGAAGTGCAACAGTAAGGAGGGAAATGGGGCCTGACATTAGGCACATTGGGGTGAGGGGAGGAACATTTGGTGAGGGGAGGAACATTTATAGAATCGTGGCATCGTTTAGGTTGGAAAAGACCTTTAAGATCGAGCCCAACTGTTAAACTATCACTGTTATCATTCATAACAGATATTTTTATTTAGACAGAAGGGGAATAAGCTTAAATCAGAATGGCCACAGGTCTGCAGTCTGGACTGTCGAAGCCTTTTTTATCTTCTTTAGCTGGGTATGTCTCGGTGTCAGTGTGGAAAACAGACAATACAATTACTGTGCAACTTGCTGCAGTTGAAATGTGCAAGGTGACGGATGTTTGCGCTGACAGTGACAGTTTTTTCCCAAACTGCAGTGGTGGCAGAGCTGTCTCATGGTGGCCGGCACTGTCGCCCTGCGCGCTGAGCTGCCTCCCAGCCTGCCCGCAGCCCAAGTCCGCAGCTGCTCAGGGGACTCGCTGGCAGGCCCATCCTGCAGACGCCCACTGAGCAGGTCCTTGACGTCAGCAGAGACAAGCCACTGGTCTCACACCAAAACTCGGTCTGCCCACAGTGGTGTGGCTACTGATTTGATATCCTGTGGGGAAAAAAAAACCCCGAGAGAGTCCCCAGCCTGCTTGTGTCAGAGTTCCCTGCTGCTGTTCCTTCTGGATGCTGGGGGCTGGCGGCTCCTCCCAGGGGCGACGGGGCCTTCTCCTGCCCGGGTGCGCTGGGCTCTTTGAAGTGAGTCCTGGGTGTTTACAGACTGTCTGATTGAAAACACCTGCTGGGCTCGAGCTGCAGTTTCTCCTCTAGTACCAGGGAAAATGCTGGTGGGTC
Organism: Phoenicopterus ruber ruber; assembly: GCA_009819775.1. NCBI lineage: Eukaryota > Metazoa > Chordata > Aves > Phoenicopteriformes > Phoenicopteridae > Phoenicopterus > Phoenicopterus ruber. Next base: position 3,946,538 of record CM020225.1, read on the forward strand.
CCTTTTAGAAATAAGGGAGAAGTTGAGAGCGGAAGAGAGGGTGAACAGTTTATCTTTTTACACAAACATTTATGACTTGTACGCAACTATTGCTTTGTCCTTTTATGAGTTGTGGTAACGAGGGGGATGCTTCTGCCCGCGTGACAGAGGAGCTGTGGTCACGGATGACGACAGATACTGCTGTTGACTTGCTCTTTCACTGGCAAAGACTTGTGTTAAACTTTTGACGCTGAATGTCTGCCCCCAGAAGCTGTTGCTTCATTTCAGTTCACAGTTCAGTGACGGGAAAGCCACTGAGGAAGGGGAAGGACATTTCCAGCTGCAGTAATTCATTCGTATCTTTTGTGCATAAAGACTTTCTGGTCTAACAGTGGCTCTCCACGTTTCCTGCTTACAGACCTGGAATTAGTTTATGTATTGCCAGCATCATGGTTAGCCCTTCATAAGGAGTCAGTAACTTTTCCCACAGTTTTTAACAGTGTAAGATTTTTACTCTAGACTTTCTGAGTTGAAGTAACTTTTGGTGTGAATGCCTGTACCATGTGGCATTTGATAACTTAGCGAAGGTCAGCATTGTGGTCCTACTGAAACAGGCAAAGACCTCCTGGATTCAATATGATCAAATTTTGGCTTGAAGTAGCTAACAATAGCACACAACTGCACTAGGAATGCTATCTGACAGATTGGGCTTTTCTCAAAATCAGTTTTGTTTGATCAGCTTCTGTTAAATTTTCCATAGTGCTGGATTCTCCCAAGTGCCATGAATTACTTAAAATGGGCTTGTGTGAAGTGTATAAACTGTAAGATGTTCAGACGTAACCTGTGAGTGTGAGATGTTAAGGCTCAGCTGTTTTGGAGAGAGGGAGGAGTTTCGGTGATGAAAGCACGCTGCTTCTGCGAGGAATAGGTCCACTCTCATTTAGTTGAGGCTTTTTAATTTAAAAACCTGTCATCTTTTCATTTTTTTGATCTGGTCCTCTCATTGCCCAGACAACTAGATTAAATGTGCCTGGTATTTTATTTAAGATAAAGCAATAGCTGTGTGAAATAACACAGCTGTCGTAACAGCTGTGTTAGGAAAGCTTGGTGTAAAAGTGACATTTTCCATGTCTTGTCCATTCATGAACATCATGTAACAGGCCACTGGAAGTGAATTGCAAAGTGTTGTATTTCAGTGAGCTTCTGACAGAGCAAAAAGTTTATCTGTGCCTGCTCTGCTGGGGCACAGCCACCACATTCTTCACAATTCTCGTCGAAAGGGAAGCAGCGACAGCACGAGTCTCAGCAGACAAAATGGCATTGGCCTCAGGAAACCCAAACCTCAAACTTTTCCTTCGCTTCCTGCGCTTCCTATTGTGGAGAGTCTCAAGTGGCAGCTCAGGTCTTTGCAGTCACCCCCAGCTCTTTGGTTTTCATTCTTAGTGCCTTGGACATGGAGAGCCCTGCCGGACCTCAGTTTTTTTTTCCCTGCACTGTTCTTGCGATGGGCTCTATGCCCAGAGTCATTTTACTCATCTCCATGACTGTCACTGCCCCCTTTCTCTGATTTTAGATCCCACAATGTCTTTACTGTGCTGCTCATCTTCCCTGGCTCTGGCTCTGGTGCTGTGCCCAAATGCGTCTCCAGGCCTGGTTCTGTGTTTTTTTTCTGCTCGCAGCAGTCTATCTCAAACCCCTTTTTTCCCCCCCTTCCTGTGTTTCTGTCACTTCACTGCTCTCTGCGGGGCCTCTTAGACCACTTCATTAGTGGCACCGGTTATTGCCTGTTTCAAGACTTGTAAAGATTTGTTCATGCTCTTCCTGCCGTCAGGAGCTTTTCAGCAAATACAGTAAAGGAATTGACACCACGATTCTTTGGACTTCCTGTTTCATCTCACCCCAGAAAAGAGGCAGCAGCAGTATGTGCAAGCTTGAGGAGAACTGAAGCTCCCTGGGCTCTGGGGAGCTTCGTCTGATGCACCCAGGCTGCCGCTTCACAAGCAGTTTGCAGCCCGTGATGGATTTTAGGCGCCTGTGACCAGGCTTGTAGCTGTTGCCCTACTTGAGACAGGTCGAGTGACTCACAGATGAGATATGCCTCTTAAAATTTAAGTTCTTTATGGCAAAGATTGTCATCATTGTAAAAACAAACCCGAGACTGTTACTGCTATTTGACAAATAGCTGTAAAACTCAGCCCTCTATAGGGTGGAGCAGCCAAAGCTATGGATTTTATGCAGCAAACTGGAAGAAAAGAAATCATGAAAAGAATGGAGCTATGAAATCTCTGAAGCTTGCAGACGGGAGCTTGACAGTTTATGAAGTGTTACAGAACGCAGTCCTTCCTCTTGAAGAGGGCTAAAGGCTTGTACTGAACTTGCTAGGAAGTGATTCTGCATTTCTGGTGAATATTGGTATTTTGGACTTCTGGTACACTGGTAGGTGTTTTTCTCAGAAAAAGTTCATGAATTTGTCTCCTTCCTTCTCTCGTTTCCTCTTGCCAGTAGTTCTTCTAGTTCATCTTGCGTGGATCACAGAGACATGCTAGTTTTGTTTTCTCAGGCACTGCCATGTGGTGCTGTGTGCGGTCTTGGCTGTTCAGCCTGAGACCAGGTTGCAGCTTTGATGACAAGCTATCTCATCTGTGATTTAAATGATCCCAACATATTGTTGACCTCAGTTTTCATTTTGAGTCTAATGTTTCCTTTAAATGCATCTGAATTATGAAGCCATCGCTTTGTAGCTTAGTGTTGTTTCAGCCTTGTTTCATAGCTGCTGCTGAGTATTGTTCTAATTTGTGTTTAATATCGTCCTCTTAAGAGCACTAGTAACTTTAATGCAAACTCTTTGTAGCTACTAGAAATCAAGGCAGTGCTGATACATATCCCGTTGATTTCTTCAGTAATAAACTCCTTCTGACACACATTGCTTTCAGGTGATACTGACTGCTTCGTGTCCTACAGCGCAGTAGGAACAGCTGGATCCAACGGAGCAGCTCACTCTACCTCTAACTGCAGGTGCAAATGCCCAGATGTTTTGTCTGTTTTTCCTTCTGTTCTGATAGAGGTAGTAGGAGAAATTAGGTAAGAAGCAGCAAGTGTGTCTGTGTGGAGGAGGCTGTGCTTTCCTCCAAACCAGCAACAAGTGCTCTTAAATGTCCTGAAGTGAGACAGGATTTTTTACAATATACATGGAAAAGAAGCTGTGACAAAGCGAGTGATCACAATAGGAAGTGTGGGCATCAAGGAAGAGTAGGTCCAATCTTTTGGGCATCGGTGAGGGAAAAGGTGGGGCCACGGTGACTAGGGATAGTGGGGGGCTTCTGGAAAAGAGGGATTTAAATTAATGTTTTGTGTGGTCTTTCATCTGGAGTAATTGAAGATAATTGCTACTCTGAAATTCACTGAAGTTAGGAAAGCCCTTAGAGTGCACATTATATCTGCCAAGTACACTGGCAGTGCCAGAACATACCGTTTCTGGAATGGACTCTCCCGTGGGCAAAACTGAAGTTTATGGTTTTCTGTGAGGTAGCCAGAAGCCAAGAAAAGATCAAAGTCCTGCAGCAATTGATCAGAACTGAAGTACTGGGGACAGATGCAGCTGTTAACTGCTAACCTTCAGTTCCCTTGCTTTATCCTCTGAGAAAGAGCCTTCCTTCAGTAACGAAAAAGGAGATTCAGCCTATTTCTAGCTGGCTGATGTACGACACGCAGCACGCAGTGACTTCAGCAGCAAGAGCTGTACACCTCGGAGCAGGGCAGGATGGGGTCTGTGAGGAGGTGCTGTGGGCAGGGTGCTCTGAAGCCCCTCGGCCCACCGTGGTCTGCGTGGGGCAGCGGGGTTGGACTGTGACGTTTGGTCACTCTTGCTCTGTGAACCCTTGCCTTGGACTCCAGGCAGCAAATGTAAGACTTGACATGTCTTTGTGGTGGAGCATCCAGCTGCACTTCTGAAATCAGGTGCTGTAATACATATATATTGTTCTGACTTCAAAGCTTGTGCTTTTTTTTTTTTAAATGTCAGAGCATAGAAACTTGGCAAACTCTGACAGCAAGAGATACCTGCATCTCGCCGTGTGGGTGTAGCCCATTGCATCTCCTCATTCAAGAAACCTGCGATACAAATTGTGTGTGTGTGCGCGAGAGGGAGGATACACGCATGGCCAGTGTTTTATGGTGGATGCTTATAAATCAACTTTTCTTAAGCACTAAATTTTATCTGTGAAACACTTCAGAGATGTCTGGTTGGCTTCAGAGTAAGTTGGAAGTGGGTGGCCATCCGTTCTGGGGATGGATGGAGATTGAGCTTCATGAAGGTAACGAGGAATGGTATTTTGTCAGAGGACATGCAGGTCAGAATAGACACGAGCGTTATCTGGGCAGGGAAGGCGATGCATGGGGCTCGACGTGAGACTGAAATACACGACTGATGTGACAGAGAGTCTGTGACGACAGCAGGGGAGGCAGTGTTGTGTGACCACTGTGCTCTAATTTTAGTAGCAGTGTTTGCTGAGGAGGAGGGCAGAGAGGTCAAAGGAGAGAGCAAAGGCTGCAGCTTGGGTTTGTGAAACCGAGGAGTGGGTTCGGAGTGTTTGGAATAGGACACAGATCTCAGATCTGCACCCAAGTCTTGACCTAGCTCTTTCACTTCAGAAAATCATTAAATATTTGAGAACCAAATATTTCCAAGGGGGAAAACTGACTTGGCACCGTTAAGTGATTTCTTAGTGACTTCTGAACTCAGGTTGGTAAAGGTTTTTTGTTTGTTGTAGAAATCAAGAACCGCTTTGTATATAGCTCTGAGCGTTGTACCCGAGTCACCTGAGTCTGGATCTCGCTGACTTTCTGCTGGCCATCATTTTAAAAGAGGAAGGCTGTGTGATCTGTGCTTACACATACATCCCTTTCCAGGCTACAGAGACTGTTTAAGACTGACCTAGTTTTTGTGAGCACATGGTTAATCTGTCCCTAGTTAGCTGGATGACTTGATCTAATGCCTAAGCTGAGGGTTGCTGAAATGGGGACTTTGATGGTGTTGTGCAGACTCTAAGGAAGCTTCAGCCATGAATCCAGCAAACGGAAGTATTACTTTTTTCCCCATTATTGTCGTCTTGAAGTGCAGTGGTTCAGTTAAAAATTAGGATCTGTGCAGCCTGTTGAATTGAGGGAGCCATCAGGATTAGTTGTTATCCTAAGGACTAGTCAGGAACGGCTAATCCTTCATTGCATGACAGGACAAAGAACCTCTAATAAAATAGCTCATCATCCTAGTTTCTTAATTAAGGTACTCAGAAGATACTTGAGGATTTGAGTTTGTTCTGTTGAGCAGCAATGGGGATAGGCAGAGGGAGGTAAATCTGAGACTAGAAGCTTTCTAATGTATTTTTCTCTTCTGAACTGATGGGAAAGCTGTCCTTCTTTTGCAGGGTAGATTCTTACTTTACGGCTTGCTGGAGCTGTGAGACTCGGTACTTGGAGGAAGTGCCGTTGTGCTGTGATCAGAGCTGCACGCTGCACTGCCTCTTGTAGGTGAATCCCACCTGACTGGAGACCTTGGAAGAACACTGTTAAATTCCAAACCTAATCAATATTAAACCCAGTAATACCTGTGTAGTCAGTTATCTCCTAAGGGTCAATTATGTCTGACCAAACTTTGAGTTGGCAAGTTTCCTTTTTTCATTTTATTTAGTGCTTATCTCTGTGTATAAAAGACGAGGGCGAGAGAATAAACCACTTCATGGCTACCTCTGTATAAACAGAATCTCTGTGAAATGTCCCATGTGACTAGACAGTTTAAAAAAAAAAAAAAATTCTCTTTCTCAGCTGAAGTGGACATGAAGTGTCTTCAGCTGGGGCTCTCAGTATGGAAGTTTTTTTAGCTGATCTATATGTAGAGGGTAACTGTGACCTGGATGTTTGGGGGGGGGGGGGGATTTAATTGTGTAAATTTGGAGAGAATATTTGCTTTTCTTCCCTCAATCTATGAAAGACAAGTTCTGCAAGCAGCTTAAAGTGCCAGCATCATGGAGGTGTCAGAGCCTGTAAGCATGGGAGAGAAAAGCCAGACTTGTTTGGTGATGGGAAATAGAAATGAAGTGTTGATGTGGGGAAGGGGCTTAATATAAACTAGCTGAGGTCACCAAAGGGATGGTAGAAACACATTCAGCTCAAATGCTTTCAGTGCTAGCTGTATTATACTTGGAGTATGGTGTTTTGAGAAATATTTGGATTTTTTAAATAAAAACAATTGAATTATTACAGAGAAGAAACAAAAGGTGGCTCTTTTAAATGGATTGATATGATGGGGTTTGATGTAATATATATTTGTTACTTTAAAAAAAACCCCAAATTTATGTAAAACATAATTTTCTTTTGAACTTTCAGTGAATGAACACAGATAATTATCCAGAGTTGCTTTAGGCAGTGGTTATAGCCAGCCATACTGGTGTGTAGCACTAGCCTGCTATGAAGGCTTTTCGTAATGATTTTGGAGAAGATAGTACATAGTGGGCTAACGCTGCCTGGACACAGCGCTGAGCAGCTGCTCTGCGAGCATTTCCCTGTGCTCTCTGGGCTGACAGCGTACTAGGGCAGTCTCTGAGGATGCATTTCTGATCTCTACAATTATATTTTGCCAGTTCACCGTGTTTGCAGTCACTGGTCTGCTGCTGAGAGATACATTGAAAAGAGCTGTTGGCACCAGGTGACTCAGCTCAGCCCAGGAACTGCCAGTTCATAGAATCATAGAATAGTTTGGCTTGGAAGGGACCTTTCAAGGCCATCTAGTCCAACCCCCCTGCCATGAGCAGGGACATCCTCAACTAGATCAGGTTGCCCAGAGCCCCGTCCAGCCTGACCTGGAATGTTTCCAGGGATGGGGCATCTCCCACCTCTCTGGGCAACCTGTGCCAGTGCTTCACCACCCTCAGTGTGAAAAACTTCTTCCTTAAACTAAAGGAGAAAGGACTTAGACTAGATATAAAACCATTACCCTTTGTCCCATCACAACTGGCCCTGCTAAAAAGTTTTTCCCCATCTTTCCTATAAGCCCCCTTTAGGTACTGAAAGGCTGCTATAAGGTCTCCCCGGAGCCTTCTCTTCTCCAGGCTGAACAACCCCAACTCTCTCAGCCTGTCCCCATAGCAGAGGGGCTCCAGCCCTCAGATCATCTTTGTGGCCTCCTCTGGCCCCGCTCCAGCAGGTCCATGTCCTTCTTGTGCTGGGGCCCAGCGCTGGAGGCAACACTGCGGGGGGGTCTCCCCAGAGCGGAGCAGAGGGGCAGAATCCCCTCCCTCGCCCTGCTGCCCACGCTGCTGGGGATGCAGCCCAGGACACGGTTGGCTTTCTGGGCTGCGAACGCACATTGCTGGCTCATGTCCAGCTTTTCATCCACCAATACCCCCAATTCCTCTTTTGCTTCCCAGTTGCTTACTCCTAAAGTCACTGTCCTCAGTGGACTTTGTGGTCCCCCAGTGCTGACAAGGCAAAAGATGGCATTCAGTGTGCTGCCGTGTTTCTTTTTTTACAGCTTGCAGCTGCAATAACTAATAAGAACTGTGTATCTTGAGTCTTCCCGTGCATTGTACCCAAGTGCCCTTAACATACATCGGTAAGGAGCTTGGCTTTTGGGGCTGTGGTGGGAGAACCATTGGTTCGTGGATGAACAGGGAAGATGCAAGATGACAACCTGCAATGCCCAGTCCTTGCAGCAGGCAGGTAGCAGTTTCCCTCGGTGCTCTGTGCTGTTGTCCGATGGCTCTGTGGGTGGTGTGAGTATGTAATCTGACTGCACAGAGGATTAATTGTTCGGGAGTTGTCTAACCTCATTTCCTGTAGACACCTCCCGGCTGAAGAGCTGCTGCTGCTGTTTTGTGTTCTAAAGCCATCTGATTTGGAGCAGAGAACTTAGTTCTACTTTGCTGGACTGTTGCACCATCTTTAATTGATCCTTAAAATGCTTAAAACATTTTAGCACTAATTTCCTGTGTTAGAAGCTTATCTGGACTCCTGGCGGTGTGAACTTTCATGGTTATCAGCTGGAGACCTCTTAAAATCTTGCCAGAAATCTTGATTGCCTGAAGGGTGGGGATTATCTTCCTGCATGCCTAGACCAAAATGACCTTTATGTGTCACAAAGAAGTTGGGAATGTAATTGGAAGGGTTTGGGCAACTAACTGGTTTTGTTTTCTTAAATCCTGAAGTTTCAGCTGAAAGTGTATTTGGGGGTCTGTGCAGAACTGACAGTTGAGTTCTGGTTATTTCTGGTCAGTTTCTTATGTAAAAGTGAATTTCTGCTGGTATCCTCAGTGAAAGCAAGTTAGTTGTCAATGGTTCTTTCAGATGTGTGTTGAGCAAGTTTAAAGTACTGTTACAATAATGAAGCAAAAGTGACTGATTTTTATCAGTGGGATTCTTGAGAACCAATTGAACTTCATGCCAGTTATTTGCAGCTTATGTGGTAATGGTGACTCCAGTAAAAAAGTCCTGCGTGTAATTTAAATTGCTGTTAGGGACCCAAAGTGTTTTTTAAGACTCTTTGAATTGGAAATGTCTGTTTATCCATCTATACTTTGTCCACACTGTAGTGTTGTACCTTGATGTGGAGTATTGCTGATAAGAGGAAAGCCACTACAGCGAGCTCTCTTTTCCACGTAAGCACCCCAGCAGTTTTTCTGCTTCACAGTCTGCATAATGCCGTTCTACCTGCGCTGCTGGCAGTGACTTGCTCCCAGCACTGTAGCATAGATGAAGCTCCAGCGATCAGCTTCTGTGCTCGGTGGTCTGATGTCCTGGGAGCATTGCTAGGGTAGAGCAAACCGCTTCATTTAGCGTCTGTTCTGACTTATAGCTGAGAGCACGTGTCAGTACAGGATGGGAGCCCTAAATGTTTATGCAGAGCTGTGAGATGAGGCTCCTCAAGCCAGTGCTTTAGAGTCATTAACTTACAGGTTTAGGAAAAGGCACGACATGCTCTTGTGTAATGAAGAGAGCACCGGTAGGGTCATGCCCACTGGATCTAAGCTCCATCCAAGTCTCTGGGGTTTAATCCTTCCTACTGAATGGCTTTAGGGAGCTCCAGCTGAGTGCTATATTTTTGTTCTTGGAAGCAGTCTTCAGAAGCATCCGGTACTCTGTGGATTAAGCACAGGTTCTTAGACAGAGGCTAGGATTAGCAAGGAAATAAATGAGGACCCATAGCTTGGACTCAGCGAGCAGTTCATTAGAAAGCAGAAAAGGGCAGTAGAAAGCTTCTTGCAGTTCCAGAAGTGTAACTGTCACCTTTCCAACTGCAAAGAAAAGCATGTCATCAGAAAAATAAAGCAAGCAGCACATTATCAGAAAACTCATCTACCTTCGGCTTGCCCCAGCCTTTCTGAGTAGGCAGCCAGCGTTTGGATGCTGTGTCCTTGCCCGCTGTCCTCTTGGCCATGCTCAGACCTTGTGCCGGTGTGCTTTCTGAAAGGCAAGCACAAGTTTGTTCATGAAAACTTGTTGCCTGCTCTTGTTCATGGTTGCCACTTCAGATTGGTGCAACTGGTTAGAAAAGTGCTCTGAGAATAGCAGCAGAGTATTAATGAAGGTTCCTCTGCTCGTAGGCCTTCAATGGGTGTAATTACTTGGCAGTAACTTCTTTAAACCTTATTTGAATTAAAGCTACATGTTTTGGCTGGTTATGTCACCACTGTATTAGTGAGGAATGCAGGAGAGAGTGCTAGTTTGCATTAACTGAGCTGCCTTAATCCTTTGTAACCATACTTTTTAATATGTTACTGTCTTAGAGAGAAAACATTTGCCCAAGGAACAGAAGAGTCCACTCGTCAGCATCTCTGCATAAGGCCAATGTTCTTTGTCCTTAATAAGGACTAAGAAAGTTCTTAGTAAGTGGGTGTTGAGAATTAATATTAATGTGTAATTCTGCATAAATACTCAATGGGGTACTGTCTGTATCTTAGGTCTGAGGTTTTTATAAATCTTTTTTCCTACAGTCCCCCTCAATGTATGGGTGCAGAATGGATTAAATGCCTGACTCAGTTTTTTTTAATGGTTTCATACAGCCTTCAGACCAGATGCTTCACTAAAAGCAATCTTGTCTGACTAGAGTGACTCCAGAATATACACCTCTCACGTTCATTGTCCAGGTCAGCAAAAATACTGTTCCCTTGCATGCGTATCTTCGCTGTCCTGACAAAAGAGAAATTTGCTTAACCTTATCACAGATGATTTATCAAGAAACGTTACCCTTGCCTTACCTTACCTTATTTGTTTAACCTTATCACAGGTTACTTAACTAACATACTTGGTTTTATATCCTCCTCCTATTGAAGACACTTCCCCTTGGCCGAAGATGTTAGGAACTTTATTTAAAAAAACCAAAACAACCATCATCTGAGAGACAGCAGCAGTTTTAATCTTCATAAAGCAGCAGGGCTTTTGGTTCTTTGGGAATGTTTGCAAGCTGTGGCTTTTCCAGATTTTGGACGGAGCAATTTTTCTTTGACTTTTTCAAATCATCTTTTTTTTTCTCTCTCTGACTCCTTAGAGTTGAAATGTGTGGTGTACTCTCTGTGAGAGCCTTTTGCAGTTGCGCTTTGCCTTGTTGCTGCATTTTACTGAGCCCAACTGGAAGCCACCTCCAATCCTATAATGTGTTTGGCTGAATCCTGAAGTTTGCCAGTGGTATCATCACTGCTGCGTGTGCTTGTACTGAGAAGAAACCATCCATGCAGTTTCTTATCTTTTTTAGGCCAAAAATAACACCATAGCTCCTGCAGCCTTAAAGAATTAGCCTAATTGCAGAGCTGGAAACTAGGGTGAAGGTGAAAAGGATATTTCAAAATACATAATATAGGAGCTGGGTGCCTAAGCATTAGGATGAAAAGTCTTTGGAGCTCTGGACAGTGAATCAGAAGTATTTGTGATGATCTTTTGCATGGACACTACCGCAGGGGCAAGTCTCTGCTGAATTGCAGGTCTGCTCAAATTTAAATCAAGCAGTTTAGTTCTGATATGGGAACTGCAAGCAAGGAAGATGGAAGGTAAGGGCAGTGTCATCTTCCTTCTGGTCGTAACGTGGCTCCTCCAGATCCCTGCCGTGGCTCTGCAGAAGCAAACGGGTCAGACCCGATGATCTTGGAGGTCTCTTCCAACCAGAACAATTCTATGATTCTATGATTCTATTCTATGATTTCTCCAGCCCACGGCGTCTGCTTTGTGCCATCTGCCCTCGCGGTTCCTGGTGCAGAGGAAGTGTGAAATGTGTAACCCCGTTTATTCTGCTAGGTGGTCAAGGCCGTCTCCCTTACAGAAAATGCCTTGTTTCTGTTCAGCCGGCACAAAGGCTCTTTTATAGCTGCCTGGCTATACATCTGCCGAGGTGCCTCAGACTGTTAGCACTGGTTACTGTTTGAGGTATGCAGGCTCTGAGGCTGTGATGTACAGTGATACGTTGTTTATATGTTGCCTCCCTTTCCTTTTGAGGATAGGGAGCTGTGCTGTGTCCTGCCCTGAACAAAGCTGGTGTTAGTTATGTGATGGAGCGGTAGCCTGGAGATTTTCCCTTTAAAAGCAGGACTGGAATCCTTCTGTTTCACACTTTGAATTAAATGTCTGAATTTGGCAATGTGACTGCAGGACAATAGAACTTTCTCTGGGGAAAAGTGTGTTGAATTTCTGCTCCAGAGACAGACCTGGCTTGAAAGACAGCGTGTGCACCAGCGCAGAGGGACTCCTGTCCTTCACAGCGCACTTAACAACTGGAAAAAAACCCCGACTTCTTAAAGTTTTTGAACTTTATTGCAGCCTCTGGATTAATTTTCCCATCTTCTCTCCTCCGCCCCCGGTATTTTTTCCTCTGCACATGTCCTCGTGCTCATTTCGCAAAGCGACTTTGCTGGAACCAGTCCTGCCCAGAAATGCACACTCATCTTTTGAAATGTAGGGGAGGGAGTGAGAGGAGGCTCTGTAAGCTGACAAAGTCCTGGTGAGTTCTGAATCTCTGACGTTTGTCTGCTTTGGCTTTCAGACATCTTAAGGTTTGCCATCTCCTGACTCCTGTGTCTGGTTTTCTGTGTTGGTTTTCTTTAACCCCACAAAGCTAGCTGATAGCTCTTCAGTTCCATTCCCAAATAGCATTCTGATGCTGTCACTGCTGGCTTCCTGAGTCAAAGTAGAGCTTCGGTGGAAAAACAACTTTTCATCAAATTACCATGAGATAGGTCTCATGGGATAAAGGAAGAGCACAAGAGGGATGTGCCCTGTTTCCCTTTAAGGTCTTTTGCTTTGACATTTATGTTCTCTTCCACTCCATTAGCATGGATAAATACTGAAATCGGGTAGTTGACTGTGGCAAAAGGTGACTTGGGGCAGGTCCATGGTATGTTCCACCACCAAGTCTCTGTCCCTCGAGAGCAGCAGCTCTGCCCTGCCCGGGCCCTGGCGCCAGCACGCGGCTCTGGCTTGTGAACATGTGCCTGTACTTGCTCTCCTCTCTGGGGAGTATTTCTTTCTTGTTGAAGGTCTATTTAAGCTTTGAAGATTCATTTTAGGCTTTTTGTGGCCTCTTTCACAAGAGGGTGAGAAGTTACTTTTCAGCTTAATTTTAGACTGGCTGTCATTCTCGAGCAAGCTTGAAGAAGTGTGGTTTTGACCTTGCTTGCAGGGAAACTTGGAGGAACCTGATTTCCCAGTACATTGAGGGAACTGTTACCTCAGGTCTAGAATTTTGTGCTTCAGCATCAAAGCGCTTTGCAAGCCTTTCCCATGCTCCCTCCACCCTGTGGAACGACAGCTCTCCCCGCATGGCATGGGGTTATCCCCAGGGCACAGGAGGAGGTACTGTCAGGGCAAGGTGTAGAGTGTAAGAGGTCCTGACTCTGTGTCCTGCAGCCAAACCACACCTTCCCTCCCCTCTTTCACCAGTCACTTCAATTAAAATTCCACCGTCAGGGCTAAAGTGAGGCGAGGCAGGAGCAGACTTGTTTTCAGGAGGGAGAGGGAGAACCAAATTTTCTGTCGGAATGGGCCTTTTCCCAGAGCAGGCTCAGGAAATGTCCCCTCCCCACCAGTTAGGTGCAGAAAAGTCACAGGTAGAAATTGCAAAAACAATCAGCATTATCTGCTTCAGTTCCCAGAGGGCATCAAAGAGTGAACAAATTGAGCTGGAAGCAAAGAGCCCTGAAGGGGCAAACCTGCGGTTCTCCGTCAGCCTTTCTGAACTGCAGCCCAGAGCACCCATTGAGGATGATTTCTTAATAGAGCTGGGGGAGCCGAACATGCAGGGGGTGCAGATGAGACTCTTTGCTGGCACGGGGGAGCAAATGGGAAAGAACCTCCTGAAGGTGAAAGGTGATGAAAGCTAGAGAGCCGGAGTGAAACCCGGGGGGGTCTTATTAGTGTGGTGGACTCCAAGTAATTTCAAATATTCTAAACAGAGGTCCCGTGAGTAGAGATACGAGGGAACCAAATTCCTTTGGCATTTGCAATATCAGGCTGGCTAAAGTAACTGCTCTTGTGCAACACTCTGCTGAGCGGTTATGGAGCAGATGTTGCTCCTTTTGTAACTGCTGCTCAAAGTGAACCGGTTTCTTGCCACGAGGGAGAGTCCGGCTGCCTGTGTAAATCAGGGAGCTGTTTTACAGGTGCTCACCTTTGCAGAGGATCAGCAGAGTGATAAAAGTTGAGGGTGGAAGTGCTGGAGGGTGGAGGAGAAGCAGTTGCTGAAGAAACTGCCTCCTTAAGGAGTGTGAGGACAACGTGAACCTTAAACGTGCTTAGCCTTAGTTGAAGGCAGTTTCTGTAATGAGAGTATGGGAGCTGGGCGTGTGGTGGGGGTAGGCAGAGGAGGACTGGGATACACTTTCAGAAAGGAAATTGGTCTAAAATAAGTGCAAGTAAACAGTAAAATGTTACAAGGTGCAGCTAAGGAACAACCTGCTGTTTTCCCTGGCTCTCGTTGTGACACAGCTCTAATCCTTAAAGCCGGAAATCATATCTGATGGGCTACAATAATCTTATTTTTTCTAGACGTAGAACTCCCCTATGTCTGTCTCCCCTAGGCAAGGAGGAATACCTGCCAAGAAAGCAATGCACTCTGAGACTCAGCTGCTTTGGCATGCCAGCAAAACCATCCTGCACTGAAGTGACAAGCGTGATGCTGATGGGACGTGTTCTGGCATGGCATCTGAGTTAAATCTAAGTGGAAGCACCCGTGCACCTGACTGGTGGCCAACATAGAAAAACCACTGAGCAGCCTGCATTGTAGCTGGTATAATTTCATGCCTAGTTACCATGCAAAACAGTCAACTCTTCATCCAAAAACGAGGTTTGAAAGTGACTTCTTAGAGTGTGCTTTCTTCCTGTCCAAGCAGAGAGCGTGCAGTGAAGAACAGTGGCTTGGATTTTGTTTTCTTTGGTAGCCAATATAACGTCACTGGTTGTCTTTGTGTCTGCCTCTCTTTGTGTGGTGGGACAGAAAAGCCATGTCCAGTTTGGGGTTGGTGCCAGTTTTATCAATATGATGATTATATGCAGAAGAAAGGAGCTGCAGTGGTTCTTGTGGTGCCTCAATGGTAAATAATAGTAAAATATGGCTATCTCTTAATATTCTGGTTAGACTCCCCCGATTGCCACACGTTGCATTGGAAAGCACCCGTTTTCATGTAGCAGTGCGTGCTCATCCACTCTGTGGTTAGCTAAAGTAAATGTTCACATCCTTGTGTGCTGGAATGTAACAGAATCACTGTAAAATATTCCAGACCCTGAGCACTGTCACTTGGATGATGTTATTGTGGAGTTTTTTTATTTATAAAGCCTTAAGTGTTCTGTGGAGTTGCTGCAGTCCTTTCTGCATCAGCCTTTGGGAATAGAACCATAGCTATAACTTTGAAAGTTGGAAATATCCGTACAGACTCAGTCCTGCATCTCACACCAGACAATAATGAGCACTGAAAGCTAAACTGAGCCCATTGATATGTTGATGATCAGTACTTTTTTCTTTCTGATTAACATTCAACCTGTGTCTTCTATAACGTTTCAAACAAACCACGGGATTGTCCATTCTTCTTAGATCCAGTTGCCCAGTGGATTTGAGCCCATCCTGCCAGGGAAGTTGCTGGCGCCGTATCCTGTTAGGGCAGTATCCGCGCTGGCCCGTGGTGCTGTGGTTATGTGTGTGATCCAGTTTGGGTTGTTTGTCATTCCCTGAGAGTGGTCCTGGGCTGAAGGTGACAGACTGACAGCATGGAGTGAGTTCCTTCTGTGTTGACCCGCTGCGACATGGAGTCTGTAATCCCATAAGGGTTGCTGCATCCCTGCTGGGAGTCTGCGTGTTGTGCAGAAAGTGCAGAGCTGTGTGCTGCGGCCTTTGCTTTGGAAAGCTCACGTGCCAAGAGATTTAAGAGAGGCGTGGTAAATGGCAGGCCACGACACAGCACAGTGGACAGCATTAAGTGAGCAAGAATGGATGCAGATACTTTTAATGAAACCGAATTCAATTTAGACAACCAACTTGGTAAAGAGAGAACGTTTTGTCTGTGCTTTAGGAGAGCTTTCTGGCTGCCCTCTTGGTCAAGCTGGCTGCTTTGGGTCCCCCTTAGCTCTCGTCTGCCCTGGTTGCCTTGTCACCTCCCACGTGTGCTGCTGTGGAGTGGCCACCTTGGTTCTCCCATGGGATCAAGGGTGGATCCGCTGTAGGCGCTCTGCTGGGGGTGAGTCTGGGCTCACTGGAAACCCCAGCCATGAAAGGAGGCCGGCCAGTGGGCCAGCAGGCTCCCAGGGGTTGGGGATAAGCTGTCCTGGGGCTCTTGGGCATAAGAAGATACTTGAACAAGGCGTGTAGTATTGGGAAGGCTGGCACCTTCCCTCCCAAGCCTTTGCTGTAAGTTGCCAGCTGTCAGCAGCTGTCTTTAGTCTTTGAGAGTGGGGACTCAAATGTACTGGTTAACCAGGCTGGGATGGCAAAGCTCCCGGGCGCAAGGTATGGCAAATGTCACACCGGCCTCCCGAAAGGGCAAGAGGAAGGATACGTGTTGGGTGGCCAAACACACCTTTCCCTCCTGCCCCCAGGCACTTTGGTTGAAGGTCAAGGCTGAGAGGTCTGCTTCTCATGCCAGGATAACCTGGGAAACTCATTGCCATGTAATGTCAGTGGAAGTAGGAAATTCATAAGATCTTATGTTTTAATTCACCTTCAGGGCATGCAGAGAGCGCTGGGGCACGCTCACCTGTGGATTGTGCGTTTCAAAACAGAGCTACCACTGCACGGGGCTTCACCTGGTGGGTGAATCCCCGCTTGCCCAAACCACAGCCAGTTTAACAGAATAATAGTTTGGAGAGATGATTGATCACTCTGTTTCTCTGTCTTCTATTTGTGGGGAAAGGCTGGAACGATTAGGGATTTGTGCATGTGAGATATATGTATGTGTGTGTGTGTATATATGTATATGCATCCCTGAAGGGAAGAAGGTGCACTGCAGTTGGTGGTGGGGAGATGCTCTCCCAGCAGTTCTCCTACATCATCTCCCTGGGATCTCTCGGGAACTGAAGCCGTCGGGAGGAGCGGGGAAATGAGGAGGGCGAGGGGTGAAATAACATGTGAGGCTGATCCAGGCTTTATTTCTGGCTCTGCAATAACGATGACCTTGCTGGCTTGATTGATTTAGGTTTGCTGCAAATCTCATCCACTCAGCAAGCTGCTGGAGGAAACTGCTGGCAATGTCTCCAGGTAACAGTAATAAAACCCCAAGTGATTATAATATTATTTCATTTATAACTGAAGGAAATACATAGGGGATGGCTGCAACAGAGCGGTTGTATGAAAGGGCAGGCAGAAAGCTCTCTGCTTTGCGGGGGAAGAGTGAAGGCTGGGGAGTGGCTCAGGCTTCCCAGTGCTCTCCATAGGCACAGCTCGGGATGTGAGCTTTTTTCTTTCTTTCTCTCTCTTTTTAAAAAAAAAAAAAAAGATTTCTAGGAAATGCAAGATGAAGTGGTCTTTGTTTGGACTGGCTGCACAATCCCCTCATGAGCAAACACTTTATCACGCCAGTTAGGCTGTGATGGGTGATGTATTACAGTAGCAGGCTTGTTACTTGGTGTAACTGCTGCTGCCTTTACAGCCAGAGAAAACCAGACGGTGAGCTTGCTTGAAGCAGTTTAGTGCTAAATTTGCTCTTAAAGCCCTTTCAGGGGAAATCCTTGTGGCAGAAGGCTTTCAGGTTTATTAATTGGTCTAATTTCTCTACCTAGTGAAAGAAGTCTTAAATCATTCCAAAAGTAAAGAATCAGGTCCAGGTAAATTTATATTTAATGAGATGACATTATTATGAAAGATAAAATTGTAGCTATACAGAATTGTCTTAGAAATGCCTTTTGCAGTCGTAAAATGAAGATATTTTTTTTTTTTTTTTTTCTCTTGCATTTTCTCCCCCCCCCCCCCCCCCCCCCCAGCAAAACCTTGCTGGACATGTCTGGACAATGAATGTTCTTTTGTAGGGATGAACACAATCTGTAGGTTAAACTTGCTCTGTAAGGTGTTTGCACTCAGATACAGCTCTTTTATACATGACATTTCCTGCATTATAACAACTAGCTTTAAAAAAAGGGTTTAAGGAAGACTAAACTTCACATAAGCAAGTCTGTACTTAGCTTGAGCTTCCTTTTAGAAATGTCAGCGTCACTTAACAAAGCCCTTAATGCCTTCCTCAGCATTGCTGCCAGTCCCTTCCTGCACATGGTGCGTGGGGTGTCCGTGAGCTTGGTGGATGCAATCAGGCAATTCTTGCTGTTGTGAGTTTGGGAGCTGCCTGTTGTGTCTGTGATAAAGGTGCATCTCTATGTACTCCTCAAGTTGTGCATCCAACCCCTTTGCTAGAGCGAAGGCCTCCCGTTTGTAACTCACTGAAGGAGCCTCTCAGTCGAGGAGAACTTCGTCCAGGTAGAAACTCAACACAAGGCTTTTCTTAGCACGTTGCTCCCAGGAGGAGCCTATGCATATTGTATTTTTTTAAAAAAAATCCCTTTATCCATTCAGGAGTATCACTGTTAGGACTTTACCTGCAATGCACGGAGTAGGCACAGCGCAGCATCGCACCCTTTGCTTAACGTGAGCAGCTGTGTCTACTTACTGGCTTGAGTCACTCCTCTCCATGCATTTAGTTGCTTTTTAAATCCCCCCCCCCCCCCCTTTTTTTCTTTTTCAGATAGGTTTTGGCCACTGCTTTTAAAATTGTTCAAATTTCCACCTTAACTAGATGAAGCTAACCACTGAAGCTGCCTTGCTTTTCATGCTATTCAGGATATGTCTTTTTTTAATCTTTTTTTTTTTTCTTTCCTTCTTCAGTCAAGTCTACAAAGAATACTCTGTTTTATGTGCTTTATATGTATGATTTCTTCTTAAAGGACGACTCATTTCCTCTACTTTAGAGGTATTTTCTTAAATCTGTCACTTCCTGTCTCTTTCTTGGCTGTCTGATTTGCCAGTTTTTACATTTTTTTGTAACTGTTCTGCTCATTAACTTCTCAAATCCTTTGGGAATTGCGTTTTGCCCAGGCGAGGTGAAACTTGGTTTTTATTCTCTGGCAAGAAATATTTGACGATTAATTTAATTGCTAAATTGGCTTCTAAGCAGAAGCAGCCTTGGAAAACTGAAGGGGAATTAATCATGCCCGCGTAACAGGAGGGACTTGAAAACGTTGAGGCTGCACTAAAGACGTCAGTGAAAACCGAGGTGCACAGTAGCTAACAAGCTTTTAGTATTTTATCATACTTTTTTTGATTTCTTGCTGGCTTTCACTGCTTTTTGCCTGCTTGAAGAACAGCCTGTTCCCTCCCAAGGAGAGAGAGCAAAGTCTTATCTCTGGAAGGCACTAACGGGCTGTAAGGGTGAAGCCTCTGAGCTTTTGAGTGAACACCTGAAAATTTACATACCCACACAAAATACGTGCACAGGGACACCCACAGCAGAGACATGTGGGTTCTTGTGCTGCTTTTCAGAAGCTAAAAATGTGGTCCACCACCTCTCTACAGGTTTGGAGAGTTAAGACGTATTCCATGAGTTGTTACATGAATGAGCTGGAGGAAAAGCTCTGATCCACTTCTTGTAGCCTCGGTGCTCGTGGACGGTACTGACGCCTTCGTCCTTCACCTGTCCTGCAGCAAAAGAGATGGGTTTGCACACTGGTTCCTTGTGTGAAAACAGCCTCATACTTATAAATGTTTCTCTTGCACTTTTTACAGAATATATACCTGAATCAATTTGGATTGAACGGTCTTTAATGTATACACAATAGGAAATTAATTCAGGTATAAGAGAGCTCAGGTCAAAACAGCAAGTGCTGTATCAGCATTTAAGATTTTTTTTTTTATTTATACTAAAAGTGAAATACAGATGAGTTACAAGAGTTACTTCTAAATAAGACCTGGCATAAGGTTGAATTTTCCTCTGATGTAAATGGGTGTAACTTGATCAGGTAGCAAGGTTATGCTGATTTACATCAGCTAAAGATTAGCCTTAGAAATCTTGTGTGTGACTACATACAAGTACTACCAAGAAAACAGTAAGGTCTAAAGGATGTTTTTGTTCAGTATTTTATTAAAACAAATTGAGTCCCTTTTGAAAAAGTTTCTGCGTGCAAGACTACATGGCTTAGTTACAGTGAGCTCAACTTCGTGGGACTCCAAAGGCATTATTACAACTTCTGTAATTACCCAAAATAGCTGTTCTGTACATGAGATTGGCATGACATTAAAGCTCAGCGTCTTGGGCTTTTGCAGGACTAGGCTCCAGTAATGACTCTTCCATTATCTAGCTGGGAATCTCCCTTTGAGATGCATAAAGCCCTTTATAAATGAGGGGTGTGGAGTGTCAAGCCGTAAAATGTCTGATTTTTATTAACTATATAAGATCTGCGATTGGTAGGAAATGTCAATAAGGTCTTTCATATACTGTGACTTGGGAAGAAATGGAACCTGGAGAGCAAATTTTGTGTTCGGAGAGGAATGCCATTGCTTATAAAATGCGCATATAACATTAAAGTCTCCAAGATGACTGTAACCTGCAACCCCTAGATAAAGACATTGAGTTTTTCTGCATGGTTTGCCATGCGTTAATTCAGACATGCAAATAATGACTGAAGAACCTTATTGCCATAGTTCGCGAAGTATTTTGTGAAGGTCAAGCAACCCTGACTTGTATCGGCATGCTATTGCTGATTCGAACATGGACCTATCCTTTGAAAATCCCTTTTTGCTGGATAAACTGGCTCCAACTGCAACTCTTCTAGTTCCTCTACTCAAATTATTTTTGCATTTGTTTTTCTGTAAATGTTAATACTCCGAGCACTGCAGTTTATTGATCATTTTTCCATTATTTATATAGCAATTTAGCAGAGCCAATATAAATGTAATCAGTTTTGAGCATTGTTGGTTTTTCAGTGTATCAGGTGGTGTAAGGCAGGTGTAAATGAAAACACAGCTGTGGTTCATGCAGTCATTCTGTACAACTGACTGGTTTGGTACTCACGCAATTAAAGAAATTAACAGGTATCTTGTGCACATTGTCACGGAAATTGAGATCTAAAATGCCTGAGTTGTAAATATGCATTAATTGTACGCACAACTGTCTGAAATACCATCCTGCTGAAGCATTGGGTGTCTGGTATGGGCTTGGACCTACGCATGGGAAAAGTAACAAGAAAAAATAATTATGCTGTAAAATTGAAACTTCCAAAATGGAATGGGGCAGGGTGTTTTTGTAATAGAAAAGAGTAATGGGACTTGAGATGATGGCTGTAAACTTTACTTTTCCTCTCCCTTGAAATCTCAAGGGAGAACGCAAGACTTCCTCCTTGCTGTCCTGTAAGTGCCGTGTTCTAGACGTTTCTGTGCACCTCAACCACTTTTTGAGTGACTTTGTCATTAATCACTTGGGAGATCTGTTTTTTCCCTTTAAGTTATAACCAAATAGTGTCTTATCGTAGGATCAGAGAAGAACACCTTATTTACACTGTTAACTAGTCCCTTCACATTTAGATTATTACTTTACAAATATTTGTAAACATTTTAGTAGCTCATACCTTGGCTCCTTTCAGGCTAATGACATTACTCTTTCCTTAGTCCATCTGTCCACGATCTGCCAGATGCTTGGGTAGTTTGTTGCTGTGTTGGGTTTTTCCCTAACTCTTCTAGTTTTGCAGGCAGCTTTCTGGCAGGAACATCTGCAGAAGGTGCAGTATTGGAGTAAACGTATGATTTTAGCTGCCCGGCCCTGAATGTGGGGATACCATTAATATATGCCAAAGCAATAGCCTTGTTGCTGCGCTGGTGATAAATTGCTTTCTAGCTCACACTGTAGGATGTAAAAACACTACGGCTCCCCTTTTGTGGGAAAGTCTGTCAGGGGCTATTAAACATAATGGTCCAAATGCAATCTCCAGCTCAGGAAACTCTTCGACTGCTGTCTGCTGCAAGCTGGAAGGCAGTACGAGGGCAAGGACCATGCTGTATCTGCCCTGCCGCTTCCCGGAGGGATTCACAACTGCCCACTGTCAGACAAGATGTTAGCCAGGTGGGCCTTTAATCCAGCGCAGCGTGGCTGCTATATGTTTATATTCTTAAGTTCCTTCTGGTGCCGCCTCTGTCTTACCGAGTTGTCCAAATTGTTCGCCAGCTGGCTTGTAAACTCTGGATGCGTGTCATCTGGTTTCACTGCGTCAATGGGATGAAACGAAATGAAATACATTAACTGTTCCTCTGACCCTTTTTTTCCAGCACTGTGAGCTTCTCTGTTTCATGAGAAATGTGAGTAGAGGCTTTTACCAGCTCGGTGTCACCTTTTGGTTTCTTCCTCCGTATTTCAGTGATGGACCCCTCTCCAGAGCTTTCCTTCCACTGGATGGGTCTGTGTCACTGCTGCTGTTTAAACTGTTTGTGATGTTGGTGTCTTAAAGAGCATTGCTCTTTACAAATTGTACTGCTACTCTGCATCCTGGCGTCGTCATCTCCCATGTACCCCTTTCTCCACAGGTTTTAATTTCTGGTACTTGTCAATCTTTCCCTGCAACCAAATGACTTGTGTGCTGTTTTCTTTTTGGTTGTAGTGGATTTGCACGGCTTCACCTCTGTGCTTTGCACTGAGAAGTGGCATTCAGTTTACTTCAACCCGTTTTCCTCCTCTTATTGCCACCTGGAGGATCTTGTGAGGTCATTTAACAGCCTTCAACCTCTACTATCTACCTGTTAATATTTTCCTTTGGATTCCTACCATCCTCTGGAGCATTGCCTCTTACTAACTGAGAGCTAATGCTAAGTAGGGCAAACATCGTAAAGGGCAGCTTTTCCATGAAGAGCCTCTTTAACTGCTGGTGGGAGAGGGTTATATCTGTAGTGTTTCCTTTCCCTTTGCTTAATGCAGGTTCAAGTATTGCCCTTCCTGCTGCTACATGAAAACGCTTTAGTAAAGGTTAGTGCTTTGTCTTTGAAGGTAGTGATTAATGAAGCTTCGTGGTATAGGATTATTTTTGGTATTAGGAAAAGAAATGGGCATCTGAATGTGTGTGTTCCAGTAATATCAATCTTAAGCTTATGCAAGCACTTCTGAGATATTGGCAATTGTGCCTTTTGTTTGCTTTGAGAGAAAAGATTACTTGGAGACAATAGACCAAAAGGACCCTCCTATATTAGGAAATACTAAGAAATGCTGAGTCAGTGGCTTCAATTCTTACCTGCTCACTGGACTTTGGCGGATTTTGCAAGCAGTATTCTGCATGATTGCCCAAACCCAGTACCAAGTTGTTTGAGTGCGTGCTGTCTCCCGGTTGTCACCAACAGATCTTGTGCTTTCCTTCTCCTCTGTGTGCTGGGAACGTGAAGTGTTTGGTGGCAAACTTCCTTGACCAGACTGCGATGCTAAATCTTGTTGTCAGTTGAACTTTCAATTTATAGAAGGGGCTGGGTTGCTTTTAATTAGAATGCCTTGTCTTGTTTCTCTCCTCTTCCCTCTCTTTAAATCTGCCCTGTCCTTTACAGCACTCCAAAGGGCACTGCGGCAGAAAGGGAACATCTGAACAACGCAACATGAAGCCAAGAGCTTTTTAAATTTAATTGAGTTAATTTCCTTTCTTAAAGAAATTTGGCCTGGGGCTAGATGTGTGCAGGTGGGAAAGATGGAAAGACACATCTGCTTTTTCTACTGTTGTCTAATGGTTTAAGAACAGTGCCTAGGTGGTTCGTTTTTCTGGTGATCAATAATAGTGATGAATCGGGGTTTCTGGCTTTTAGAGTTTTTGTCAGATTTGTATTTCTTCTCCCTCCTGTAGGAACCGTTTCCATGTTTTGAATAGAGTCACACGGCTGGTTAAACTGTGCCTAAGCTACGGGTCTGGGTTTTGACCCTTGCGATTAGGCGGAAAACCCCGGCTGGTGTTTGGACAGGCAAGGTGGGTGTGGGAGGATGGCACAGGGCGCTTGTTGGCTTGGTCCTGCCAGGGGAAGAGCCACCTTCTCGTTCCTGTCACCCCTTGGAAACCCGCTTGTGTACAAACCGGCCTCCCTTTTGTCTAAGGGTGATGTGACAGCAGGTAAAGGCACTTCTGAAACAGCAGACGCGTGCGAGGAGTGGAACAAGTATCTGGTGTCTCAGAGAAAATGCTTGGTAGTTATCACACCAAGTGGTTAGTTTTCAGCCGGATCAGCTCTCTGAGCTGTCTGGTCCCACAGCTGCTTGTGCCAGCACTAGGAGAAGGAAGATGGGCCCCTTCCAGCAGCATCAGCTGCGTCTTAGATAGGCTCAGGCGGCTCCTGAACCCATCTGAGTGGCCTTTCCCCACTGCTGCGCATATCCCAAAGCAGCGATGGACCTGACCTGCTGAACCAATCTAACTTGAAATGGTTGCTCATTAAAAACTAGATACTCCTTAAGTGCTGGCGTGGCTGGAAAGGTAGGGCACTTTCACCCTGGCTCCCTGAAACTTTCATTTGTTCAGAAAGTGATGTCTTTGGTATGAGTCTGTAATGGTATTTACCCTTAAACCAACAGCTTAAATTTAATTAGGCCTTTGATAGAGGCAAAGGCTTTTGTGAGTTGAACGCTCTGGTAGTAGTTATTAATTTTCCAAGAAATTTGTAGACACCTGGATGTCACTTATTTCAGAAGGTAAGGAGTATATCTTTGTGGAGTCTTTTCTACCTCTGAAATCATTCAAAACATCTTATCTTGTCTTTAAAGCTGTAGGCATTTCTGAGGAAGTTGGGCTGGTGTTCATTCCAACTGTGCACTGCTTATTCTGTTTGTGTTGTGGGTTTTGTTCTGTTTCTCGTGTGGAATAAGGGAAGGATTTGGTAGTTCATTGTACCTGTTAAATTGGTGTCACAGAAGTGAATATTTAAATTGAGGCAGTTTTTTGGTGAAAAATGGTTTTGAAAAGTGAACAGCTTAGGAGTTGTTTCCTAAAAATTCGTTGTTAATAATGATTTTTGTAGTTGGAACATGATATTTTTATAGTATTGGCTTGACAATGTTGTCCTTATTGCTTTGCCTGCAACCTTTAAAATAAATAGTATTGCTTTGCCTTATGGAAAGGCAAATAGCAAAAAAAAAAAAACCAAAACCCCAAATTTTACTAATACTTGCAATCCCATAGACTTTTCAAAATGCTGGATGTTTAAGGACAGAAAGAAGTTTCCTCCTTGTTCTTAATCCTTTTTTCTATTCAGGATTATAGTTCCCACAACAGAATCGGACAAGAAAAAGGGATTTTTGCAGCAGGACTTTGCCTTTTCTATATCTTAAGCAGAAAGATAAGCATGTTTATGCTTGAACGTGACGACACTATGGAAAGTAATTCTGGATCTGATTAGCTCTATTGAGACGGAGCTTGCCTTCCTGTGCTTTATGGGTGTTCATCTGCCCGGGGCAGCAAAGGCTGTGCTACTAAAGCTTCTGCCTCGTTTCCATTCTGCAGCTACTCAGAGGGTCGAACAAGTTTGGACAGCAGACAAAAGGCAGGCCTGCAATAGTCCCTTCTACGTGTCAGACTTTGACAAGTTTGTGTGTTTGAGGAAGCTGGA
Source organism: Phoenicopterus ruber ruber (assembly GCA_009819775.1). Taxonomy (NCBI): domain Eukaryota; kingdom Metazoa; phylum Chordata; class Aves; order Phoenicopteriformes; family Phoenicopteridae; genus Phoenicopterus; species Phoenicopterus ruber. The sequence continues at coordinate 3,971,574 of CM020225.1, forward strand.
AGTAATAAAGACTGAGCAGAAGAGACTCCTCAATATCTTTAGGAAGACCCGTATGCTTTTTTTCTAATGTTGCTTGATTATTTTGTTGGTGGTGGTGGTGTTGTCTTGGCTGATTTTTTTTTTCCCCCTGAAAAAATGGATTTTTATTTTCACCTCTCTTTCTTTTAATCCAGGCATTCAGGAAACCTGAAATTGAAATTGGCTTGTATTGATGGCTAGATAGAGCTGAGAAGCAGACAACTGGAATTTCTCTCTCAGAAAGCAAGTATTCAGTTAAATCAGTAAATCCCCCTATGACAGTTTAATCCTAAACTGGAGCACGAAGTCTCATGCAATGAAACAAATGTCCACGATGTTAGGGAGGACTCTCGGAAGCCTCATTTAACTGCTGGAAATAAAGACATGCTAACACGCTGCTCGTTCCGTAAATATTTCCCAGTTGTAAGCCATAATGGGCAAATACATTACCTTTCACCGCAGTTGTGATTAAAAATGGTAGGATTGCTAAACTGTCAGCGTACAAAACTCTCTAAGAATGTGCACCCACAAGAGGTGGTGTCTTTCCTCTGTCCTTAGTTTTTGCCACAGCTGAAATGTGAAGCTTGGGGCAATAAAGGGTGATATGCTGCACAGAGCAATAAACGCTGAAGTGTGTTTCCTGACAGGAACCTTTACTCCCTTTCCATCCTTGGACTCCCGTTGCTGTAAATAATTGTTCTAATGGGTGGTTTGGTCAAAGCAGGTGCACAAAAACATCTCTGTAGGGTCAAGCTTAGGAAGATCACTTGTTCGTTACCTGGGCTCCGTATTTGTGAACAGTGTTGTGGATAGGGTGTGTGCTTAACATATTTAGTCTGCAAGACCACCACATTAAAGGGTAAAATATGATGGAAGGAGCTGTGTTTTCTTGATTAGATTTCATCTGGGTTTTATCAGTCTTATCTGTAGCCCCATTTCCTCCAGATGTATGTGTTTGGTTTATCGACACCACTGCCCTGGGATGCTGAGGTATTACCGCACCTTTTGCCTTGTGCTCCTTGCTCTGCCTGTACTTGCCTGTTGTGTGTCACCTTACTTTTGCTTTGTTAAGTCTGGAGGTCAGAGAAAGGTTGGGGTTTTTGTTGGGGTTTTTTTTTCTTTTCATATTGTTACCAAGCCTGATGGGTTCTCATCTGGGGTAAGACAGAGCCTTTGGCCATCCCAAGACTATAAATTATAAACAGAATTGTCTTTAACTTGCAGATTTTGAGCAAATCTTTCTTGGAGTAGCACTGGAGGTGGTGATTAGAGCCGAGGTTGGTTGTCTGATGAGTGTGAAGTTCTCACAGCTGTCTGGCAGAGCTGTCTGCTTCCTGCAAATCCTTCTTTTACAGTTGGCTCGGAATCCATGGTAATAAAGTATCTTTTGACAAGTTCTTTTTCTTTTTTTCTTTCCTTTTTTTTTAATTTTTTTTTTTTTTTTATTTCACCCTTCTCTGACTCCAGAACGTGATCTCAGGTCCTGCCTACATGACAATAAAACAGGCCTTTTCTTTCTGGCAGTGGGCATTTCTGAGTGCTCCCCAAACCTCCTGCTCTCCCACCGGCAGGCAGAGCATACCTGGTTAGAGACGGCTCTGCCCAATCTGTAATACCGCTCAGACAGTCCTTCATCTGGCTTATTAGATGCACGGGAGAGCAGTTTCTTAGACCTGTCCAATTTCCATTTCCAATTTCCGTTCCATGGAACGGTCATTTCCCAAAAGTCATACAAGAATTTTATGGCAAAACCTTGCCTAGAACCTGTTTTGGACTCCGGGCCTTGTCTTTAGTTTTCCTCTTTGTGAGGAATTGTTCATAAAATGCTAGAGATGCTAATTTAAATTCATCTCAGAAGTTTTGCATGCTGCAGAAATTTCAGATTATTCCAGACACTTATCAGGAAAAAACTTTGGAAATAAAAATGTACGTAATTGGGTATGTGGGCAGAGATCCCTGCAGGGCGTGTGTTTCAAAAACTTGTTTCTGCTGTTAATAACAGCCCAGAAGACCTCAGGCATCTATTTAAGGGTTTTTTACTGTGGGGTACAGCAAAAAATATATATAATATAATTTAATACAATATTAAAATACTAGTCAAATGCAAAATTAACCTCTCATTTAAGGTACTAGCCAGTCGGTCCTCATATTTGGACTTGGTTTTGCTTCATTTTTTAAGGGAGTGAGGGAAGCTGATGTTTGAAATATCTCAGTTTCTTTTTTTTATGGTTGTCTTCCAAGCATTTAACAGTGGTGAGTCTTGCTGCAGATTGTCTTTACCTGGCACACGTTTCCAGTGTTGCTAGCTCTTGCTCTTCAGGCCCTTCTGAAGGGTGCGTGTGAATATACTGGTAAGGACCTGAAGAGGTGTTTCTTAGAGTTACGTCTGCTGTAGCCTTGCCTTTTTTCAGGGACTGGAGTGCTGCGGTCCTCCTTGCTGGCTTTGTGTGGCACGCAGTCAGGCTGAGTGCCTAACCGTCCGCGTAACGCTGGGCAGCCTCTCTGTGTCCGGGCTTGGAAGCAGAAGCGGCTGCTTGGCAGGGAGATCAAACTCTCTTCTGAGAACTGCATGGGTGTGAGACCAGACACAAGGATGGGCGCAGTTCTGGGTTTCCTCCGCCGTCCCTCAGCCATAGCTTGCTGTGGTCTCTGCTCCTTCATCGGAGAAATCACAGAAGCCAGTTGTCAGAGTGCTGATGTTGTTTTCTCTTCTTCTTGCTGCCTGAGCTATCCAACCATGCCTAACTGTTGGAGAGGATTTCCTGACAGTAGCATAATTTGCTTTCCTTGGGTAAGGTGACCAAATTCTAGGAGTGATTGGCCAGGAGGGTATATCTGTATTCCTGCCAGTAGAGCATGTCTTCTGTGGTGGGGGCCATAATGGGAACCCTACCAGAACATATCAACCCATTAAAAGTGACCTTTGAAGATCCTTGTGAGCTTCTCATACGTAGCAATATGCTTAGTACAGCTCATAAAACAGCCACTAGCTGTCCTTGGTGGTGATTAGATTACAGCAATTCAAACATCTGTAGCGATCAGACATACATCTGCTTTAAAAGGCTGTGCGGTGTACCCAGAATGGCTCATTCAGAAAGCCAGCTGAGATGTTCACTGCCTTGAGCGCACCTCATGGTCCTGCAGCGCTTGCTACGGGAAGGGCACGTGGCCGGCAGCTGCTCCCGCAGTCCCCAGGTGCAGCAAGGAAATTCTGGGCTCGAGGGATGTTCCACTGTGGTCGTGTTTATCCCAGCACGACTCCAGAATGACTTTTTATGCATTCCCTCTTTCATTCTCTTTGGGAATAGCAGCATGTCCCAGTATGTCACGCGTGTGGTGACAAGTTTTGTAAGTGCTGCTTCCGCCCAACCCAACCTAGCTACAAGGCGACAAAAAAAGGGCTCTTTCTGTGGGGCTTTCAAAGAGAAGATCTGGAGGAATATGCATCTTCTCGGTGTTCACTGGCTACTTAACCGAGCAGTGGTTGGCCGTCCATGTTAACAGCTTGAGGCTTGGGACACATCTAGTCTAATATGTGCTGGTGAAGGACATTAAGACTGACATTATGTGGTGGGACAGGGAAGCAAAGGTTGGTGAGAGATGACATTGTACACTTCCCGTATGTGGATTTAAGTTTTCTCATTATATAAAAAAAGGATTTGAAAACCTTTTGGTGTATTCAAATACACCGTCCAAAGGTGTATTCATCATTTAATGAAGTCATGTTGAAGCCTTGACAGTTTAAGGATACAAATGAAGTGAGGTTTAGAGGAGGAGCCAAGTTTTCTAATTTTTTTTATATTATTTAGTCTGAGCAGAAAGGTTTTCAGGCCAACAGCCCTTCTTCAGACTGGAAAAGAAGACTTAAATGCCGAAAGCTTGTCAGTCTCTTCGCCCTCCCAGCCCCCAGGCTCCTTGTTTGTATCTGTTGGTCTAATAAAAGGTATTACATCTCCTGAAAAATGTTTCCTCACTGAACATTTAAACACACTGGTTTGGATTTGTCAAAACTGTCTAGGCAAATTAGGCAGGTTTCCATAACACTCCTGAACGGCCTCTAAATCATGTATTTGGAAATGCTGTCCAACTTTTTTTAAGTGGGTGGTGAAGTAGTATGGACAATACAGAGGCCTTTAATGTTTTGGTTATTGAAAACTTCTCTCATTTTGAAGTCTAGGTAGAGTCTATTTAAACGCTAGTCCTGCAGCAGATGTTTGCTTTGCTCTTCTCCCTTTTAATGCAGCTACCAGAGCCTCTGGGGCTTCATCATCTAATGTTACCTGCAGCTCTTGTTATGTGTTTCTGCAGAAATCTTTGCTTTATTTAGTGCTGTTGTCCACCTAACTCGCCAAACTCTTTATTTTCCGCTAGATAGCTGCGTGTTCCTGTCTTTTGGAAGCACTGAAATACGGTCTTAGCCAGCAGCTCCTAATGTAACACAGCATCAGTTACTCGCCTGCTTTACAAGGTGGTGTGCCCTGATTAGCATTTGCTGCCAGCAGACTTGATAATCCCTCCAGAACAGACACATCAATAAAATATCTCCCAAAATGCTGTGGATATGTTGCAAAGGATGTGAATCCAGCCTGCCCCAGGCCTGGGGCTGCTCTGGCTCGTTGGTGGGGAGAAGGGCTGTGCCGAGGTGTCGTGCTGGGGAGGGCGTCCCCTCCTTCCAAACACATGGATACCATGAAATGTTCATGTTCTTGGCTATTTGGGTCTTAGTATTAGCTGAGAAACCACATTCTTGATGACTGTTTCTCAAATACTTCCTGCGGGTGAACCTAGAAGTGCTACTTTAATGATCATGAAGCCATTAACATTCTCATAACAAATTGTGACCTTTAAAACAAAATGTATTTGGCCATATTCACAACATGCAGGGAAGGAAGAACATGGAAAGGTTAGCATAGCCCTGGGTTTGTTCCCTTCCATAAGTGCACTGCAGGAGAATTAAACACCCTGCGAGGAGCTGGTTCTTGCTCTTTGCTGCACTGCTTTTTTATATTAACAAGCAATTTTTGTCAAAGTGACAGTGTACCAGAATCTGTGGTGTACGAGATGGCTGAACTGATCTTTTTTTAAATTAATCTTTTTAACCTACTGAAGGCAGGCATGTATTAGCCAGATCTGGCTACCTGGCTTTTGTGAAGATCTGTCTTTCAAGCATGCGGCGGTCTGCTTTTCAGTGGCGTTACTGACATTGCTGTCTCTTAAAATTATTTTGAAGCTTTGGCAGCCAATTGACAGATCTAATTTTTTTTCCTTAATGTGGGTAGTTACAGGCTCACAAATAACGGCTCCTGGGGGTGCATCTGTAGTGCAGGCTGTAGGGTGGCGTAAAAGCAGAAGCCTGAGTAGGAAGGTATGAGAAACAGGCTGTGGCAGTTGCGTGTGTTTGCAGTAAGCTTTCTTCCCAGAGTAAAACTGCGCCTGATGCCTCAGGTAAGGCACTTCAAGTCAGTCTGGGTGTTGCTATGCTAGGCTGTAAGTACCCCTACTTGTTCTGCATGGCTCAGACTTTATCAGCAAAAACCACCACACGACCTGCAGCAAGTTGCAATTATAAAAGTTTTTGTATCTGAAGAAGCTGGAGGCATCTGATTTTTCTCGTGCTGCTTGCACAGGTCTCTTTTGGGTGCTGCTGTTTCCCGGCAGTAGATTTGTCCTCGAAAAGGCATTTGCTAGAATTGGTCTTAATTGATCAGTCCCCAAACCCTAAAGAAGCGCACTTAAAGCTATCACAGGCACTTCTGTTGCTTAGCTTCTGTGTCCCATTGACTTCCAGTTCCACACAGGCTTGCAAGTTAAATATAAAGGGTTTTATAAACTTGACCCACTATCTCTGAGAAAAATAGCAAGTCAGTAGGCTGGATTCAGCAGTGCTGAATATCTGTCTGAAGGTAGAAAATAACAGATTTCCAAAAAGGTGCTCCTTCCTCTTAGGTGTCTAGACTGAGTAGGGAGATTTTCATGGGAATTTGAGAGCAGGGTCCTTCTGACTGTGAGGTCTTTTCTGTGAAATCATCTTGTATTTTTTGGTGAGGACAGAGGGCTTAGTCTTTAGTTTCTGAACCTCTTGACCCAGAGGAATTTGGCCTCTTCCATTGCCCGCGGTGGCCAGTCGTGATCCCATCAGACTTGGAAGACTCCTCAGGAGATGGGTAGGACCATCACCGCTCGCTCCTCTGCTGCAGGGGAAGTTTCTCTTTCTGCTAGGATGGCTTTTTTATTTTTTGAGTCCCTGAACTTCTCAGGAAGAAGTGACTGTAGGAGTTCAGTGGAAATAGCAAATTTAATGGTTTCTAAAACAAGCAAGCATCTTATTTCTTCACATCCTACCCTCTGTGGAGGTTTCCTGCTGGTACTGTTGATGACATTTATAGCTGTTGCTAACAGGGAAAGGGCAAAAAAAAGATTCTTGTTATTTTTGCTGTCATAGCAGTACTCGGGACATAAGCTTTAGGAAATCGGAACTGGAGAGCTCTCTTATTAGCTATTAGTCTTCCTGTCCTTTCCATGCATGCTCCCCCAATCTTCTTCACAGTATGCTGTAGCATGAGGTTTTGAAGCATTTGATTATTTGCTTTAACTGCAGTAACTGATTTAAATGCACTTACCTCCATAAGAGCTAAAAAATCTTATTTCTTTCCTTAAGCAAGCTGTTTTCACATCTCAAAGCCACCATACAAACTCCAGAATTCAGATTGTTTCAAAGATGCCAGAGAAAATGAAACATTAACCTTCTGTTACGAGTTGAAGGGAATAAGGTGTTCTGCTCCCTGGCCTGTTCTTTAATATCCAAATGGCTGCTTAAACGTTTTTTCCACTTCTGAGCTGTCTGTGAAGGGACCAGGAGCTCTGTGCTCTTCCCCCACATGGGAGGTATTCCAAATGTTTAAAATGGTTTGAGAATGAATCTAGAAGAAGCCTTATAACAGACTGATAGAGCAGGGAATAAATGTGCAATGTTTAGCAATGCAGCAGTTTTCTTTAAAAAAAAAAAAAAACAAAACAACACAAAAGACTGGGGAAAATTGGCAGGGAAAAGGAGACTGAAGATCACAGTTCCTGTATGGAGTGGTGTTGAAATCTGCAAGCTCTCTTGAAATAATGGGTTTTAAAGGGAGACTTACTCTAGACCCCCACCTTTCTGACGGTTGTGCATCTTGTATGACCCTTTTTTTTAGTACATTTGCCATGTCACAGCACTTATGTAGGATTTAGTTCTACTGAGAGCAGTCAGGTTCACATAACACCGCTACAAGCAAAATCTCTTGCTTGCTTTTGCCTGCCTCTTGGTTTAGAAGAGAGCTAAGCGCTGACTAAAACCATGTGCGTGTAGTCCTCCGCAGCAGCGGTACAGCTCTTTCTGCACGCACGCTCGGCCGTGTTTCGTCATCCCTGCTGCGGAGGGAACAGTGTCCCTTTAAGGTCTGGCTTCTGTGGCTGTTTGAGGTTTACCCAACTTCTTTTTAGAAGGTGCTGTTCAGACTTGCTATGCAGCAATGATTCGAAGGGGATGTCTGATATTTCTAGTGTTTTTAAGATACAGTTTAAAATCTGGTCCGACACCTTCCTGCTTTTTTAGGACTTGGTATGGTGCCAAACTTTGACTTTACTCAGAACAGCCCTGCAGAATTTGGAAAGGAACTCTTTTCTTTGCATCTCATTGCCTCGTAATTTATATCGTTTGCTTCAGAGTGCTCTGTGTTGTTGGCATGTATTTCCAAAAAGCTGCATAGAAGGGAGTACAGTTCTGGAGACTTGTAAAAATCTAGGTAGGCTTTGCTACTCACTTGAGAAGATGTCTAGGGGAAGAAAGTGGTTCTGGTTTTGAGCTCACCCTGTCATCCAGACAGCACAATTTCCTTAGGGGTCTCAATCAATCTTTTTTTTTTTTAAGTTACAATTAGTGCATTGCAGTGGCAAACTGCTAGCACTTTTCCCCCTGTCATTTCTTTCAGAGTCCTTGCTTTGTTCATGCTTTAAATATTAATATAAGGATTAATTCCTATGGTAACACCATGAAAGTCTTTCTTGGTAATTATTAAAGGTAACACTTCTAGTTTTCTCACTGTGCTGCTCCTGAACCTCTCCCTAATCTCCTTTCAAACTGAAGGTTGCTACCAAGACCCTACCAGGATGAAAAGGCGGGGGGAAATACTGACCCAGCTTTAAAATTTGGTTCTTGCCAGTGTTCAGCCCAAATCCTTCCAGCACGACAAAGGAAGAATGATCTCTTTTGCTGTGCAGGCACAGAAGAATAAAATTCTGTGTTTGAGCTTTAAATGGATTTGCTGACGTGCACTTACAAGATGCTCAGGCTTTGACAGAGGGAGCTTTTATTGTAAGGAAAAGGAGAGATGTGGTACTTTGTTTGGCTTCCCTTCTCAATTAGGTTTTGGTAAAATTAACTCGATTTCCTCCCTCCCCTTTTAATTTTGTTGCACATGCAGCTAGAAATCAAATAATAGGCGTGTGCAATTCAATTTAACCTCTGGGAGAGCTGCTGCTAGATTTCCTATATTGGTCAGCACTCTGGGTGAAGGAGCTGAGCGTCTGTTAGGTCGCAGCAGCTTATGACTTTAACTCTTTTGTGTCCAGAAACTGAGATATCTCAGGGAAGAAATGCTGCTGTGCCGTTCTCTACATCTCCGGCACCTTTGTAGCAGGGGCCAGCACAGTGCTGTACCGTGTGTGTCCTGCTTACTGGTGCAACAGAAGGACCTGAATTTTTAATCACAATACTGTAATTTGTCTTGCTTGCAGAGATCAAAAGGTTGTAATCATCTTCTCAGGGAGAGAGAATGCAAATTCAAAGTGAGACAATTTTAAGGTTGTTTGAGGGTTGTTTTTAATATGCTGTCTCAAGCTTTGATTTGGCTGGTCCGCTCTTTGTTACCTTGCTGTTTCCTTTTAAATCTGAAAACAGTAATTGCTATGCTAACACCGTCATCACGTGTTGTTTTAGCTATTTCCTCATGTGTTCTTCCTTCAGTGGTATAAAGCCCATTTAATTACACTGATCACAGTGTTAGGCTGATTTTCTGATCCGTATCTGATCTGAGCTTCATATTTTCCTTGTGCCAAGAAAAGGACCTTTCAGGTGTCTTCTCTGGTGGCCTTTTCTAGCAACACCCAATGCAATGGGTGAGGCTCTGGGCAGACTTGGGGTTTTGCCACACGTGTTTGGCGAGTCAGCTGTTTGCATTTGGATTTTCTGGCTAGGCGAGCGCAAATAAGGACCGAGGTGGGGGGGTTGATCTGAAAGAAGTCTAGTTGCTTCCTGAGTTTATACAGGTAATGTTTTGGGGACCAACTGGCCAGCAAGCAGCGTTGCAGACAAGGGATGTGGGGTCCTGGTGGGTGCCAAGTTGGCACGTGAGACATCAATATGCCCTTGCAGCAAAGATGGCCAGCAGCATCCTGGGGTGCGTTGGGCAGAGCATTGCCAGCGGGTCGAGGGAGGTGGTCCTTCCCCTCTGCTCGGCCCTGGTGAGGCACATCTGGAGTGCTGGGTCCAGCGCTGAGGTCCCCACTACAAGTGAGACAGACTTACTGGAGTGAGTCCAGTGACAGGCCTTGACAACGGTGTGAGGACTGGAGTATCTGGTGGACAGGGAGAGGCAGAGAGAGCTGGGGCTCTTTGGCCTGGAGAGAGGAGGCTCGGGGGGATCTCATCAAGGTGTGTAAATAGCTGGTGGAGCGGTAAGGAAGATGGAGCCAGCCTCTTCTCAGTGGTGCTGAGTGGCTGGAGGGGGGCAATGGGCCCAAACTGGCGTACAGGAAATTACATTTAAACATAAGATAAAACTTTGTTACTGCGAGGGCGGTCAGACATGGGAACCGGTTGCCCAGAGAGGCTGTGGAGTCTCCGCAACACCCAACTGGGCAGGGTCCTGAGCAACCTGCTTTAGTTGTCCTCCTTTGAGCAGGGTGGTGGCACTAGCCGGTATTTAGAGGTCCTTCCCTGCCTCAATCATTCTGTTACAGTTACTGAAGCTTCTTAAACGGCCTTTGGACTGGAGTTTACCGTTTGGTAAACCAGTGGAAACTGCAACCCTTTTGCAACCCTTTTGCAATCAGCGGTTGCCCGTTGGAGGTGCGAACGCAACTCCAATTGTAATTGCTCACATGTATCCCAGAGAAGGAGTCCAAGTTGCTTGCTCATAAAACATTTGACACTTGAGGCTGTTGGCTGCAAATTGGGCAATGTATTCAAATTTGGGTTGCATGCGGTAAACCTCTATCTGTGTAATACAAGGGCAGGGAACCTTTTCATTGCTAATGGCCCAGTAAATGTTTTCAACACATTTGATGGGCCACATCTTGACACACACTTGTTACTGTGTGTATTGTGCTATGCATAATAAGCTAAAACAAATAATATGGCTGCGAGCCATATGTTCCCTGTCATTGGCTTACTGTGGCAGATTTTCAGAAGAGATTGAAACCTTTGGCTTTTTTGTATGTGTCATCTTGCTCAGTCATCCCTGTTCGTGCCAAGTAAAATTGCACTTGTTCTTGGGGCTTGTGGTCTTGAGATATAGAGGCTGAGGTGTTAAAAGTTACAGGTCTGTCACTCTTTTAGCACCATTACACACACAATTTTTCCCCATCAGGCTGAGTATTTGTGCATTCTGCACTGACAAGCGTCATGCAAGTCCGTTAAAACTGATAGTCAGCACATGGACATTGAACATTTGCGGGGGGAAACCCAAAACCTGTCTTCATTAATTTTAAATATTGCCTCAAAAGCATTCACACATAACTAGAGCAATACCCGAGGAGTTTGTCCTGCCATCCAGGCAAAATTACAGCCTGCAGTAAATAGGACTGATTGTGGGAACTGCCTTTCCTGTAAAGACACATCAGGATAACAAGCAGCTTGATGGGTGACTTTCCTTTTTGGCCTCCTGCAGTGCTTTGAAAGCCTGGGTGGTCACTTGCAGTGTCAGCATCTTCCTTTTTTTTTTAAAAAAAGGAGGAAAAAAGAACTTTTAAACAGCTGTCAGTCCAAGAGGCCATAAATGGGAACAAAGCACTCGCAGTGAGACGTGGCGGTTAGTGCCTGGACGCAGCGTGCGGGAGCCTTCAGAGGTGACATCCTGAGGGCACTGGGATGAGCTTTAAGTCAAAACACATCCCTTTGGGGCACGCATCCAGCACCACGCTTACCAAGCAGCACGCTTACTGCCCAGGGAGCTGCACCTGCTCTGGGGCCGGTGGTGCAGGGCTGACACGGGAATTTTGCCTTCTGTGGCTTGAGCCTCCCCAGCGCGGTGTCCCCTCCCTAGAAGGCAGGATGAGTGCCGGGGCGACAGGGCTACACACCACCAGCCTGCAGCTCCCAGCACGGCCTGTACGACTCAGAAATGAGCCCGCTCTGAAGAGCGTAGGAGAAGCTGCAGGGAAAAACAGACAGGCATATCTGCACAGTGGAGGAGGGAGAAAGATGTGAGGGAGAAAGATGTGTTCTCCCCACCTCCATCCCTTCTTTAATCTTTCCAGCTGTGGAATCCTGTGGTTTTGGGGTGGCTGATCCACGTATACATCTGGGCTCTGCTCATCTCCATGTATACACCTGGGCTCTGCTCGTCTCCACATATACCTCTGGGCTCTGCTCATCTCCTCGATAGCCCTTTGTAAGACGTCAACTGAAAGTGTTGAGCCGAAAACGCAGGATGTGGCATATGGTTGCAGTTGCGCAGTGGGTTCCAAAGGCAGCTCACAACCCTCCCTGTTTTAGTTTTGGGGGTTACCCCACCTTTCTCAGCAGATGAAGCAGCCTGTGAGAGCAAAGGGGCTGAGGTGTTACCGTGTCCTGGCTGTGCTGCTGAGTGTGAAGCCCTCCAGCGACTGTACAAAAGAGGGTGTGATGTGGAAAAGTGGCTCTTCACATCCCCTTAAAGGTGAACAGCTGTTCTCAAAAGAAGTCCAGTGCTGCTTTCTTTCCTTTCTTTTCCTAAGGTAATGAAGACTGTAAAGGAGACCAGGGCTCTGCTTGCCAAATCTGATCATTTAAGTGGTTTTCCAGGATGCCATGTTTTGTCTTCTGTTGATTAAATGCCTACTTATGGGGAGAAAAACATTATGGATTAAACTGCCCTGTTTTTTCTCTGATTACATGAAGGCTGACTTGTATATAGTCTAAAAGTAAAAATGTTCCAAATTGAACTGTTTAGAACCCTTATGCTTTAAATATATTTAATACCTTTACAGTTTGTCTTGAGCAGGAAACAACACTGGTTCAGGGGAAGACACACGTGTTAATATTGTCCCATTATTTTGCATCTTTAATGGCTGCCTACCAATAAACTTAACAAGGCAGGGAAGTGCTGTGTTACCCAGACTTTTTAAATGGGGAAAGTGGATGACAGAGGAGAAATATGTCAATCTGGTGTCAGAGGATATCGCTAGGGGATTTAGTGTGTGTGGGGAATCCTTTCAGCCCAAGGAAGGATAGAGGGGGGGATCATACAAAGAACGTATTTTGAAGCAAACTGTTGTCATTTTACTTAGAGGGTGTGTAGGGACTTGAGTCAGCTCAAGGTTGAGCTGACAGAAATGTTGTGGGATTTAGGAGGAAAAAAATGTAAAGTTCTGCACGTGGAGTGGAATGATGCCTGTGTCAGTACTGGCTGAAAAGGACATAGGGGTTGTGGTGGGCACTAGGTTGAGCACAAGCCCAGAGTGCAATTATCAGAAATAAAGCAAAGTGTTTATTACCTACGTTAGAAGCCTGGCCAGCAGGATGAGGGAAGGTCTTACCACTTCTGCTTGACACTGGTGAGATACATCTAAAATATTATCCCCTCAGCTCAAAAGGGTCATGGAGAAACTGCAGAGGGTTTAGCAGAAGGCCACCAAGATGGCCAGAGACCCATGAGTCATAGATGTCTTCCAAGGAGGAGCTGAGGGAGCTGGACGTGTTTCCTCTGGTGAAGAAGCTAAGGAGTCATCTAACAGCCACCTACAACTATTTGAAGAGCAGATGTGAAGATGATGGAGCCAAACTCTTCGGTAGTGCCTGACGGTACAAGGAGCAATGGCCATATAATGAAGCCCATGGGGTTCAAAGCTGTGCCAGTAGCCCTGCTTCAAGCAGGAGGTTGGGCTAGAGTCCTTCAGAGGTCCTTCGCAATCAAAGCTGCTGTAATCTTGTGAAGAGCTCACTCAAACTTTAGGGTAAAATGTACAACAGCTGTCTACCACTGTGGTCTTGAAGCAAACACAACCTGACCTGGTGAGCCTGAATGTGGCTTTGTTCTGATGTCTTCTGAGTGACTAATGCCATGAGGAGGTGGGAGGGAGGCACGGACAGGGAACATCTGGGTTGTCACTGCATGGCCAAATCGCCTACAGCTTCGGCGTTCTGTTTGGCGACTTGCACCTATTTAATGTGACTTCGGTTGTGGTGGATTTAGTGTTGCATTTTATTGAAATCTAAATTGTGGTGAGCCTTCTGTAGGTAAGTAGGAGGATTTTTTTTAATCCTGGTGTGAAAATGTCAGGCAGGAACCAGTGCAGAGACATGTTCTCTGGGCTTGTGTGCAATGGGGACAGCTTTAGGATGTTGTTGTCTGAGTTGAATTTTTAGGCAGGAGGTGGCGAGGAAGTGAAACAGATCTTGTTATCACATGCGATGTACATACTCCTTTGCAGTCCTGGCAAAAAATCCTGTCTCGTGAGTGATATTTAATTTGACCCTCTGTACTGCTACCAGGCAGAAACTCGTGTGTGTCAGGTTAACACCCAACAGGTTTTTAGGTTAACACCCATGCACATTTCTTAGCACACCAGCAATGCATGTGGTAAAGAAAGTGTCTACTAAGCACGTGGTTTTGCCCTGTCGGAATAATGCTTGGGGCAAAATAGTTTCATGTAGGGTTTATCAGCTGATGTCAGGACATCTGGGGTCTGGCTTCTTTCCTGGGTCAGCTGCACCTCATCAGGGCAGACCGACAGCTACTTCTCCCCTCTTGGCTCATGGGGTAAATTCTTCCCTTCCAGGATATGACAAATTTTCATTGACATCAGTGTGAGTTTGTCATACTCTGTGGGACGAAGTGGGCCCAGAACAGATACTGCTCCTCTTGAGATTTTTCCAGCAAGGATGTGTAAATCTGTTTTGTAGCATTTCCACTGTTTGCTGTGGCCTTAGCCATGTCATTGTGTGGCTGAAAAGCCTGATTCCCTTACGTAGGAAGTCTGAGCTCAGTTGCGTCTTGGACTCTTGGCTGTGTCTTGGGTTTTCAATATGAAACCGATAAGCTGACCTTCAGGCTGAATATTTTTGGGGAGGGAAGAGGATGCAGAATTATTGTGCAGTTGGTACATCTTGCATTAATTAAAGGTGAAGCTGTGCTTGAAAATACACTATTAAAAGGCACTAAGGAGAAAATGGCTGTAGGAAGGCAAAGCTTAGAGGCTTGCCATGCTGCTTCACTGAGCAGCGTTAGTAAATGTCTACACGCTGTCCGGTTTGGTACCGATGGCTTAATTTAAGACTCCACAAATGCTTGTAAGACCGTCCTGAATGTGAAATGACACAGTGGAGCAACGCTGGCAGTGCTGTTCCACTTTGGCTTTATTTTTGGCTGGTTGGCTTAAACTGTTCCATCTACTGTCGTGGCTTTTCGTGATTCATTTTTAGAAAGTGCAAGCACAGAAGGCTGTCTGTCTGGCTTACTTTACAGATTATGTCCAAGATTTTCAGTAGCTCAGATATGACCACGGTCTTCCTTCTGTCTGAAGGATGGCCGCCAGATTGAGAAGTAGCATGTATCATACCACTGACGCACATCAAGGGAAATCCGGGAGCTGTCTGCTGGAACAGCTGCTTGCCCTTTTTTTGAAGGAAGCTAGGAAAAAAAAAAGGGACGAAATTGAGCAACGGTGTGCGGTACTTGAGCCACCAGTGCATAGACTGATTGTCTCCACTGCCTTCTTAATCAGACATTTGATAAGCAAGTTAGAGCAGCACTTGGAAATTTTGAATACGGTTGAGATGTCCTAGTTTGTGAGGAGTTTCAGGGTGAATTAATCAGAATAATGATTGTTCAGAATTTGAGACTTCCAAATCAGGGAGGAAGGAAAGGAAACGTACTCAGGAGCTGAATTTTTTTATTATTTTTAAGGGGAAAAATTCTAATCAGCATGCTTTTAATTGCAAGTGATGCATTGTAATGTGTTTCCTTCAACTCCTATTGCTGCAGAGAGTTATGTCCGATACCAAGAA
This sequence comes from Phoenicopterus ruber ruber, assembly GCA_009819775.1. Lineage (NCBI taxonomy): Eukaryota > Metazoa > Chordata > Aves > Phoenicopteriformes > Phoenicopteridae > Phoenicopterus > Phoenicopterus ruber. The sequence goes on from CM020225.1 coordinate 3,986,836, forward strand.
TCCTCTTTATCTCACCACTTTGTCCTGAAGAAAGGGTTGAGTAGCTGATCTAGTTCATGTTAAAATCCCTTAGCTCTCTGTGTGGGGAGCAGGTGGACGGCAGAAAGCGCAGAACGATGAGAGAGCAGCAGCGAGATCCTTTGCAGTGCCGAGGCGAGGGATGCTCAGCGCTGCAGGAAAGCGAGTATGTGAAATGAGTAATGAAGTCCAGCTGCTGTCAGCCCCTCTGACAGCCAGTCCAGCGCCGAGTTGTAATACAAGTCATTTACGTTGAGGCAGCAGAACAGAGTGTCCCTATTGCACTGCAAGTCGACGTAAGGAGAGGTGTTGAAGCAGATCCTCTTACGTAGCACAAGCTAAAGCAAGCTAATGAGATGTGCACTCAGCATTGCTTCTCAGCATTAAAGCCAAAGGGGACAACAAAGCCTGATTTCTCCAGGTTTTTTTTTTTCCCGTGCCCCATGTTCTTGCTGGGCAGTTGTGAAAATATCAGCTCATGAGTATGAATGCTGGCACTGGACTTGTTTAAAAAGAAAAAAAAAATTCACTCCCTTGTGATTAATCTGTTATTTCTGTCTTCTGCACCATCATTGCTTAATTATTGCTAATAATTATAAGGGAGGTTAAAGGAGAGGCATTCATAGTCTGTAATGAAATCTGCAGTTGGACAATAGAAGAATAAAATCTCTAATTATTCAGGCTGGGAATTTAGCTGTGATAGTATGGCTACGTATTAAGCAGTGATTATATGCAAGATTATATGTCCTTCTGGACAGATCTTCAGCTTAACTGGCTCTGTGGGAGGCAACTGGGATCAAGCTAGAATCCCATAGTATGTGGAGTAGTTCATGCTAGGAATTGCACATGCAACTTCTGACTATTTTAAAGGGGCATTTTCCTGAAACATTTTGTGGATGGGAATGTTTGACTTGATGGTCAGCATGGAAATAGCATAGCAGGAAATTTCGCTAGGGTTGATGCTACAGAGAAACATATATAAAATATTGTAAGTGTATAAAACATAGCTTGTATGTGTGTTCTAGCATGTGTGATTTCAAAGGCTTGTATTCCTGGAAGCTGCACCTCAGCTTCTTGAGAGTATAAATTTTCAGCCCTACTTCTTCCAGTAAAAAATCAGGTGAGTAGTCTAGACAGAGGTGACGGAGGATTTCCCTCTGAACAGGAACCCAGCAGAAGCTAGAAGAAACTGGAGTGAGTCTAATGGGAGAGGACAGGGCTTGGGCCTCTTCTTTTCTGATTTTTTTTTTTTTTTTTTAAAAACTGTAGTTAGCTGGCAGTCCATCCAAAAACAGTTGGCTGTATTAATTCTTCCTAAGTGAAAGCTTTACATGGGTGTAACTCTTTCTTTTCTTTGGCAGCCAAACCATTTTTATTTCCAAAGGCAGAAAAGTCTGTGTTTTTTTTCTTTTAGTGCCATTTCTAGGTAATGGAGCTTCAGCTAACCCAGCACTTACAAACATTTTAAATGAAATTAAAAAAAAAAAGGGGGGGGGGGGAAGGGACACAAATGCAAACTGGGAAAGTGGGACAAGGGCAGCGCTGCAAGCTGACTGCTCGGCCGGGTGGCACGGAAAGGGCACGGTGGGAGGCGGCGTCATAACATTTGAGAAGAAACACGTTTTAAAACTTCCAAGGGCATGCTTTTAATGCAGCACCCATTAACCCTTAAACTGTGTTGCTGCAACACGCTGATCTGCCAAAGCCCTCCATGGGGTTAGGAAGGATTACGGCCAGATATCAATATTAGCCTTGGCAGCCATGCTACAACAAAAAAAAGTGCATCGGTTGTGAGCTTTCCTGTGCCAGGGAATAAGTTAATGAGTAAGTGGGCTTAAGAGTGACTCTTTCAGCATAGGGATGATGCTGAATGGAAGTGCCCATCCTCAGGAGTCCCAGATCCAAGGAGATCTGGACCTGGCTGCTGCTCAGTGCTGCAGGTGGGACTCTGCTGCTGATCCCCGTGTCTGTCAAGAGCTGGAAAGCAAGTTTAGTACATCGGGGAATAAGGGGCATCACAGGAGATGCTGGTTCAGTGCAAGCTCACGATCGACACGGAGACCCCGCAGAAAGCAGACAGATCAGCCGTGTAATGAGTGGGTGGGTACACATGGGCAGCAGTGTGGTGAAGAAGTTCACTTGGGCTCCTCCTGTCTCTTTCCCCCATGATTTCTCTCCGAGAGCTTTCCTGGGGCAGAAGCAGTTTTGATACTAAATCATCTCTTCAGATTGTGTTTTGCTCCTTGCCAGGGTTGCTGGCAAGGGATTTCATCTCCTTTCGGTCACACTGCTGAGGCTCCTGCATCGAATCTTTCCTGGCGCCTTCCTCGCAGTGTAGCTGGGGACATTGCTCAGGTTCATGGATCCCTACCCTGATTTCCAGAAACAGGCAGTCTCCTCCTCAGCCGTGAGATCTCCAGTGAAGCTGGTACCATACGAAAGCCTGGAGGCCCAAGGCAGTGCCAAAACAGCACATCTCTTCTGAGCAGCCTTCTGTGTCCCAGGGGATATAGGTTGGTTTGGTCTGTTAAAAATAAGGTCGTGCCAGCTCCGTGGGGAGTGAAATGACTGGGTGTGCAAGCTCTCATGTGGAACAGCTCATCTAAAATGTGCTCTTTAAGCTGCAGTGTCCTGTATTTCTCCTGTCCCCCAATCTAAGAACATCCTATGGGCTCAGCAGGATGTTTCCTTGTAAAGGAGGACTGAGCGTTTGAATAAGGCTTCGCAGTTACAAGGAGGGAGGTGCTGCAGGTTTCGTGTTCAGCATGGAAATCCTGTGATAAGCACCTAGAGATTTTTTTTTTTTAATGCAGGGACCATTTCCCCCTCCTTGATGTCCCTGGGAGCTGCAGTGGCTTTCTGCAGGGGCTCAGCCTGTCCACTGGCTCTGCAGGGTTTCGGTGCTCTTTCTGCGAGGGCTGTTGTGTGTGGTCGGCTTGTCTGAGATCTGAGAGCTGAAGGAAGTACAGTCTGTGTTCGGGAGTTGAAATACTTGAGGAGAAATAATTGACCATAATCTGACAGCAGATCTAGCTATGCAGAGGACAGCTCATCACCATGTTAACAGAAATGGGCTTTCTAACGGAAATGGAGCTGATGGATGTTTTCTAATTATTCCCTTGTGTTGCAAATGTTAGAGAGCCAGCTTGAAATCTCTGCCCAGAATTCAGAGCCTTAATTTGTTTGACCTTTCCACTGCTGCAGACACAAGGCTGTATGAAATGCAGTCATCTCCATTAATTTCTCTATTGTTCTGGGGATGCAAATGAGCGCGTTCTTCTGCAAATACTGTATGGAAGATGGCGTGATACAGTCCGGTGTTCAGCAATACTTCGGAGTGTGTTTGAGGGGGATGCTGAGCCATGCCTCGCTGCAGGGTTCATCTTCCAGACAGCGTGAGGGACATCCTGGCTGACTGGAGCTGGAGTTTTGTATAGATACACTGATGCTGGAGGGGTTTCTCTCCCTTTCCGTGTCTTTCTTAGAAATAACCAGATATTCTGGCAGATATTTTTCTCACAGAAATGCCTTGTTTTTTGCCTTTGGACACATCCATTTTGACAAAAGAATGGTACATTTCAGATAACGTATCTCAAGGATGTATAATGCTCCAGTATCATCCTCTTGGCTTGAAAATATTATTCCAACTAATCAGCCTAAACCCCCTTTGAAAGTGCATGTGTGTTTTCCACTAGTTTATCGGGGAGACTTTTTAGGCTGGTTTGCATTCATGTTTTAATGAAGGAAAGGCATAGCTGCCAGGCATCTGCTAGTTCAGATGGATGTCCTGGTACCAAACGTGTGTGCATGTGTGTCGCTCGGTCTGTGAATCACCAGTGGGTGCAGCAGTAATTTTTGGTAACTAGGAGGCAGATGAAATTGCTGGTTATGATTTGATGTCTTGCCCACAGCAGAGCAAGCAAAAGGGATGAATTAGAGACAGGAATAGTAGCATAGCCTTTTTTTCTTTTTGTGTGCAGGAAACCTCAAAGCATATAATAAACTATTACCATTTTGATTACCAAAAAAAAAAACCCACCCCAAAAAATTGAATGCAAAGATAAAATAAGAAAACCTCAAGCTTAATGGTTTTTGCCAGTAATAAAAATACATCACAGAACAAAAGGCTGCAGAGTTTTTTTTATATCTTGTATTTAGTATGCTGGATTGAAAAGAAATTGGCAAAAGTATATTTTTAAAGTCCCCACCTCACTTGTAGTTTCTTATTTTTGCCTGGGATGAGTGCCTTCGTGGCTGCACAAGTCAGCAGCCAGCAAGAATAGTGGCAAGTATGGGAAAAGACATAATTAGGATAGCATTAATTGCTCTTACCAGAGGATTTATTTTACAACAGCCTTTTAATTCAAGCTGCCCCACCATAGTTCAGCGCACTCTCCAGCGATGTCTGTTTTAGTCCTGGAAGCTGCACAGGGCCTGGCCGGAGACTCGCTGAAATCCGTCGCTGCTTTTTGACTTCAGTGAACAAAGAGCCATTAAATTACACGAACGCAAAGCTCCTTCGGGCTCTTCTGCACCGGTGGGACTTGTTTGAATCCTTATAAATACATTGAACTGACGTTGGCACTTTAAGTAAAGCCTTTCATCTCCTTTCTATATAATGCGTATATCCTTGGCCACAGCCAGTAATCTGCTTTCTTGTCTCATCCCTTCCCTTCCCCCCTGTTCTGAACCTGCTGCTTCTCATTTATTGAGGCTCATCCCGCTGTCTGCCGAGCTTCCCCACATCGCAGTGCAGCTGAGGCATCATGCGCTGCTGGCAGTCTTGCGAGAGAGGAGAAGAAAAATTGTAGAGAATGCTGGTTTTCTCTGGACGCAAATCAGGCTGCATTTTAATGACAGTTCGCTGAGTTTTGGTGCATTGCACTGATACAGATTCTCACTGAGTGTCTTCCACTGTCTGTTGGAAGAGCCCAAAGAATTATTTTATCCTTACCTTGTGCTTTGGGTGTGGGAACACAGCACCTCTCTAGTGCTACTGGGATGGGGGGGGGGCACGTTGGGGGAAAAGCTAAAATCCTGAGTCAGCATTCCCTATCCACTGCTCTTTTAAAATCAATCCAGGAGTTTTTTGGTCTCCAGCAGTGACAAAACTTGGAGGATACAGCTGTACTGCACAGCAAAGTGCCTTTCAGGGATATCTGGACCAGCTGTTGTGCTCCACCCACGGTAATAGTCTAAGCAAAGCAAAATGCTGCTTAATCCCAAGTCACTTTTTGCGCTCACAGCTTAACTTGGAGTTCCTGCTCTCAAGTACTTATCCTCTGGGGCTGAGGCTTGGATCGCTTCAAACCGATGTCATTACTGAAGCGGCATAATATGTGCAACTGGACTTGCCGGTGTCTGGAGGAATACCGTGCCCTTGCAGGTTCACGGGAGTTGCCTGTCCACGTTGATGGGGAGACTGTGACTGCTTTCAGCCGATTCTTGGCAGTGTTTAACTTAACTGGCTTTGCACAGCATTTGACAATGGTTTTTCCACGAGGTGCGGCATACGGCAGTGCCCGGAGCTGGCGGCTGCCTTGCCGTTACTCGTTATGAAATTGGATGCTTGTGGTTGGCACCGCCGTGCCGTGCTCCATGTGGCGGGGAGAGAGGCAGAGCAGTGCCGCGGCTGATGCAGATCCACCACGCTGCAGCCTTGCAGCCACAGCTCTAAATCCACTTTTTCTGCATGGAGCACAAGCAATTGGAAAAGCAGGCGGTGCTTGCGCTTTCAAGTTGTAGCTTGTAGAGCACTTAGTCGTGTCCCCTCCTGGACTTTGCTCATTAGATCTTGTGTGCATCACAGGCTGTTAAGTTTCACCCAGGTAGCTCTGTATTAACTCAAGAATTTGAGCCTAATCTAGTTTCGCTCAGGGAAGACAAGAGAGAGGTTAATTCCTGAGCTTCTCCACAGACAGATGATTGATGAGGTGCGAGGTACTTCAGTGGTCCTAAGAGTGAGGCTTATCCCACGTTGCAGTGGGAGAGCACTCTGGGGGAAGGATTTATTCTCCCATCTGTCCTGGGATAGGAATTATTCCTGACACCAGCTCTGGTGACCAACAGTGACCTTCAGCATGGTTAACTAGCCAGACCTCTTAGAAAAAGGAGTGTGTGTATCTTACATCGGACTTGGTCTGCTGTGAGATGCTCAGCAACTTTTCAGAGCAAAGCACCCATGCCCTCTGATCCCCTCCACTGATACCTTCTGCTACCACAAATACATTTAACAACAGTGAATCTTCCCTGATCCTGGCAGACAACTGCTAAAGCTCTGAAATAGAAGATCTAGTAATAAGGGTGTGTTAACAAAGGGCTGTGAGTGGTAGGAACAAGCTGAGCAAGATAAAGGCAATTGCATAAAGTAATGAGCTAACGAGAGAATTTGTGAGTCCTGATCCAGATGGGATGGTCACGTCTAAGCAGCTCTGTGCTCTGTGCACAAAGACTGTGCAACAGCTCCCAGAAAAAAGTGCTTTTTAATCTAATTTTGAAGTCTGAGTAGTTGGGCAGTAGTGTATTATCTTGCGTGCTGGGTCCGTTTTGGTGAAGCTGTTCAGAAGTTTAGCCACTTTGACAGTGTGGTGCCCCTGTTTTCAGCTCTTGGATCTCATTACACCTTTAAATCAATAATGAAACCCCACCTCCAGATAGTCAGATAGTAACTACCCACACCTAGTGTTCAAATTATGGCTTGGCCTTTGTAAATGCCTTTTCTTCTTAAGCTAGTGCCCATTCAATTAAAGAAAACGAAGCAAATTCCAGCAGTCTTGCTTGCAACCCTCTCTCTCCTATTCCTGTGCTTTTTAAGAACATCCCATCTGGGTAGTCCTGCTTCATCATAAACCACCCTACAACGGGCAGTACATGTGGTGACAATTCTTTTCTGCGCCAGGCGCTGAAGTAATGTTGGTCTGTCAAAACGTGCCTTTTGAATTTGCTGTGCCCAAGAGAAGTAGGTGTCAACAGCTCCTATTTCAGTTTCTCATTGTTAGAGCTTTTGTATCAACTAGTTTGTCATCTGCTGTCGTGGTCCCTTCAGTAAGGGAGGCTAATTCTGCCCTCCAGGCCTGTTTTGAGGTGGAAAAAGTGGCATGTTCCTAATGCTGATTCAACAAAACAGTGACACACAGCAGCACTGCTCTGCTTTATGGTCCAAAGAGCATTTGAAATGGAATAAATCTTGCAATCCTGTTAAAATCATGCCAAAACACTTTTCAGGCTGGGTAAATATTAATAGCAGGCTGACAGGAGTTTCTTGCAGGCTGTCATCTCTAGCTTCACCCACCTTGGGCAGGAGGACCTGTGGGGGTATCTGGCCAAAATCGGTGAGGCTCCTTCTCTCCTTAGGGGGAAAAGGAACCGATGGTGAAATTTCCAAGGTTATGTTTAATATGGTCCCTGTTTAAGCCACCGATCCAGGAGCGGAAAGTGTGTGTTCCCAGATCTTTTAGAAGAGTCACTCTTACAGGATGAGGTTGCCAAGTCTTCGAAGACTCTAATTATCACCCTGTAATTCCATCTGTGACCTTAATAAAGATAATGTCTTGAGAGGTGATCTGCTTTCGTCCTCCTTTTGCATACTGTGGGCTGATATGCGAATGTTTGCATTTTTTGCATTCTTGATTTTTAGGTTTTTCTCTTAAAACGAGAAGAGAGACTGTATGAAAGTCAAAGGAAGTACAGTCAGTCGTCAATGCAGTCAGGGTAAAATTTGCACAGCTGCCAAAATGAGGTTCAGATATTTTACTGGGTGATACAAAATAAATGTTTAATTCATAGTGCATAACACTTTAAATAAATATCACTTGGCCACCCTCTAATGAGGATACGCTTGACCATTGACACCTCGTATTCTGCATGCAGTTTCTCTGACTGGTTTTTATGGCAGGCTGTACGTTTTTAGAAAAATAACATTCAAAATACAATTCATTCAATCTTGTCTAAAATGAGTTTTCAGTTTTGTAATACCACATTTGAAACCCTACATTTAAATTGCTGCTTGAAGACAGCCTTCAGGATTAAAACTGGCTTTTATAGAGCAATAAACTGCAATGACATATACTAAATGGTAGCAACATATAGCTACTGTGTACTTTTAACTAAAGACCTTGATGTTTCTCCTCCATTTTCCTTTCTTGCGAGATGTTTGCTTATTCCCTGCATCCCATGCCGTGCTGGATCCACCTGCATGCCTGTTCCCTAGAGGTTTACCCTGTGCTTAAGGCAGGGAGCAGTTATTTAATTTTTGAGCCTGGCAGCACAAAGGAAACAGAAGTCTGTTTAGTAATTATTCTTTCTCTCAACAGAGACTAATGCCTATCTCCCTGCTTTTTGTCCGATAACTAGATTCATTTCTTGGAGTAACCAGCCCGAGAGGGAAGAGGAAGGGAAAGTAGCTGTGAATAAAGGAGCGGCTGCAGGAGGGCTCCCGCTGCTTCTTGTTGTGACAGGTGGGAGGGCAAAGAGAGCAGAAAGAAAACGTAACCACAGCCATTGTAAATACGGATTTCCTAGGTAAACAGGGATTTGTGTGGTACAAATCTCATCTACTGAAGTGTGTTATTTGTTGCAGGTGTAGGGAGTCCCTTCTGCTATATCCACAGTTGCTGTTTCTAGTTGTGCTTTTTACCTTTTCTTAAGAGTTAAATCTCTCTAATCTTGGGCAACCTGAGGCTTGCCTGCATATTTGGGCATGGTGACTTATTAAGACATCACATTGATACTGTGCCCTCTCTTTGTGGGAAGATAAGGGAAGAAGTTAGGATTAAATGAAGGAAGATAAGGGGGGAGGCAGTTCTCGACCACTGGCGAGTGTGCTCTGCGGGGCCCCTGCAGTCCCTCTGACAGCTTTTCGTATCAGTTCCCCCGGTTTTATGTCTGCAGCAGGACCCACACGATGCCGATAACTGTTTGGCTGTTTCAGTTTTGCTGAGGAGGGCTTGGCGAGTGATCACACACCTCTCCCAGCCGTCTTCCCAGAATACATTTACAAAGGGGCTGTAGCTCTTCCACGTAGTTCTTGGATGGAAACCGTTGCCTGCTCTGCCGAGGAAACCTGCTCCAGAAGCTCGCTAGCACCACTCCCCCGTCTTCAGGCACGGTTGTTTCTGCTGCTTGTGTCAATGCCAGGACTTAAACATCAGGGAAACCAGAATGTTTTCACTGTGAGCTAATCTACTCTTTAAAGATGTTAGATAATGTAATAAAATAGCTCAGCGGTGCATTGCAATTACCTTTCACATTTCGTCATGCTCCTACAATTTTTGTCTTCTGAAACTAGGACTATATTTTTAGTATAGTGCAATCAAAAATGTCTGGCCAAGAACCTGATATAGTACCTAGGAAAATGGAAATATTCCTTTAAATGTCTTCCAGAGCTGTGGTTTCCTCTGAGTATTAAACTCCATTTGTTATGTCCCGATTACATACTTTGGTCTGGGTTATATACAGCTTGGATTTATAATTCCATATATATGGACAGTTTGATCTCTTCCTTGTATTTTTAATAACAGAAAGCACAACTTTAGACTTTTATTTTAGCATGATGTAAGCATAATTATTTAGTGGGCAAGAGACTAAAGATTACATTCTTTTGTTTGCCACTGAGGCTTACAGATTATTATTTTTTTCTTCATGGTTATGACCAAAAGATTCATGCTATTAAAACCCTAACCATTATGTCAGGGTAATGGTCTCTGTAACTTGCAAGTGAAGAAAGAAACCTAATATAGAGCTGGCTAACTCACCAGTGGAGTGACATTTGGATTTGACATCATTCAGCGATGCCATGAATTGGTGCATCTCTTACAAACCTGCCTCTTGGCGAGTTCGCATAGTTCACTCTTTCTGGCGTTTTGCAGCACTCGGGGCACAAATTATTAGCAGTAGTCCCAACTACTCTCATAAACTGTGACCCTTTACTGTCTTCTGCTCTTTTCAAGTCTTCACTGTATCTCTTCTCCTGTAAGGAAATTTCCAGGCTGGCGTTTATCACACAACTTCCTATCTAACATAGTATCTGCGCAGAAGTGCTGTGTGATCCCCTGCAGCTCATAAGGCTCCAACTGCCACCTGGAGCAAGTCATCGGCTGTTGTTACTGCACACTTTCTTGTGCCCCTGAACCATCTGGTGCCTGTCCAGTTGATCTCCTATGGAACATAAAGCAAAACCAGGGCAGAGCAGACCAGCTCAGGTAAATGTCCTTTCAAGACAGTTTCCAGTCTCAGTACCGAGTGGGAGTTGTCTGAAGGATGAAGATGAGAATGCTGTTTTGGATAGGGTTGGGTTTTGATGTGTGCTTTTTGATGTTGTGGGTTGTTTTGCCTTCCCAATGTATTTTAGCCTTTTTGACAAAATGGAGAAGCTGACATTTAATGAGTCCGAGTGGTTTCTTTCCCATTCAAAGTGGACAGGAGGGCTACACCACAGAAACAACCAACCTGCAAGGAGCCCAGGAAGCTGCGCTTTCAGAGCCAGGAAGACTTGCTTTAACCTGTTTCTTGAGTCATTCCAAATAACACGCTACATCTGCTAAGATGACACTGTTACTCTGCTAGTGAGTCACAAAACCTGGACACTCATCCTTGCTGCCAAAGGGGACAGTGCTTTGTGTAACGGGAAGGCAGCAGCAGGCAGGCACCGAGTGTGCCGGGTCTTCAGGTTCGGGCCACGTCACTTTGGTTCCAGCTATAAAACCTTTTTCTTAGAAACACTCTGAGTGTGAAATCCCAGACCTCAAGAACAGGCAGTACTTTTGTTGAAAATCAACATAAAGCAATGGGCAATACAATATGTTGTGTAGGTCACGTGTCTGTCTCCTCACCCACTGTAAGTAAGTCAGAGAAGTTGATGGATTTAGTGGAGTTTGTATGTGATTTCTTTTAATGTGGTTCGAATTAGTCATGGTGCTTTATTTCCTAGGCTTCTCTAAGCTTGTGGTCTGACCATATTGTGATAGTCACTCCTAGCAGTTTACTGAATACTAGTTTTAATATCTGGATATAGATTTCTTCAATATCCTGCAATGCATTTTTCAGTGCTTTTCTGGATAATGCTAATACTAAACAGTCTGTGATGCACCAGGCCCCCGAGCTACATTTTAAGGTTAGCATAATGCTTTCCATCTTTCATCTTTGCGCAACAGACTGCTGCTATGTTTTGGGGTTTTTTTAGGACATAAAGTACCCGAAAGGAGCATCTTGCTTAAAAAGTACTGTAAGATGACACAGTGGTGCTGTAAGCTTGCCTCTTCTGGTCTGCTGTTGTGCCTTCTCCCTTCTACTCTCCCTCTGCCTTTGCCCATCCTTTGCTCCTCTCTTCTTTACCTGTGGCAAATATGATGGTGCACTGTTTCCATGGAGAACAAAATGCCCAGGAGATAATTTCTTCTGGCTTAAAGACCTGTAGAAACAAATGTCATACCAGAGGGAAAAATAAAAGTTCCCTTTTGACAGTTTGCGGAATAAAAAGATGGCACACTGAATAGATTGGGCTCGATTTGTCACCTCTGTTCCTGTAGCACTACTGAATTAGCCGTTAAAATTTCTGTGAAGGTAGAAAACAACTATTTTGCAAGTCAAGAGGTCAAACTTCCCTCAGAGACAGAGGATTGTTATTCGCTGGTGTGTATTGAAGCAGTTCTGGACCAGGTGTAGATTTGCCTTCTCCAAACAGAAAAAAGCCTTTGAACATATTACCATTGCCTTAAAAATAATAAAAAAAAAACCCTATCCCCTTGGGCATTTGACAGGAGTCCAGACCTCAGAGGACAGCTGAAGAGAGAGAGACAGGTTCCTAACATCTGTTTCGGGTGGGTGGATTGTATTTGACTTTGGCGTTCGCATCAAGGCGGGACAAAGGCAGCAGAGGCACGGCTTGATGAAAACCATGGTCCAGCACCCTGCACGCTGCCACGCTGGCTCTTTGATTTAAAAAGAACCAAACAGCGATGGGCAAAACAGCCATGAAATGAGAGGTGAGAATCCTGGCGTAGATGCATAGCTCTTTCTGTAGGCTTTAGAGAAAAATACTGACAACACTGGATTTGGCATCCCAAGTCAGGTTGTTGGTATAGAGGATGTCCTTGAGCAGAGTGAGAGCCTTCCTCCCACCCTGAGCTCTCTGGGTGCCTCCAGGCCCTGCCAGATGAGCTGTGTTGAACGGTACTGCTATTTTAAGATGCAAATAGTGTGTCAGTGCCCACCTTGCTTTCTGACACAAAGTGCTAGCCCCAGGGCTGAGTCAGCAATGGGGATCGTGTCCCTCTGCTGCCAGCTGAGCCTGTTTGCAAAAACTTGCTCTCAGTAGCGGTTTTAAAGCCGACTGTCGGCTGTGAGTTTGGGAGCGCACCTATTTGCTCATTGGGTTCACGTCAGAGCCCTTATTAGCTCCAGCTCAAAACCGCACTGAACTCGGGAACAACCTGCAGTTCAGATGATACAAGTATATCTCAGAAGAGTACTAAGGAAAATGCAGCAGAAAGTAGTCCTGTGTGTCCCTCTGAAAGCCCCATTGAAGGGCTCTGGCTCCCTCGTGGACGTGCCTTCGTGGGACAGCAGAAGAACACAGTCCCCATCCATGCACCCTGCCCTCCTGGGCTGGTGGCCCGCCTGCGTCTGAACCGCGGCGATTTATAACGCCCCGAGGAAAGGAGTACCCGTTTCAATGCAGCTTTAAGCTGTCAGGCTGTAAATTGTCTTGGTTCAGGAGCTACTTCAAAGCAGCCCTGCCTTCCTGCAGCAAGGAGAAGGCTTTTTGGCAAACTCAGCATAAGTCATTTGCTATTCATGAGTCAAATCCCTGAAACGTCCTCAATCAACAACTAAAAATGGGTCATAAGAAGACAAGGCATCGCTGTTTGGTGAATGAAGCTGCTAACTCCACCAGCCTTCTCCATCTGTTGGCTAAAGCTGCTTCTGCTTTCTCAGCAATGGCTTTTCCTCCCTCCCTGCCTTTCTCCGTTGTGCTCAGCAGTGTCGAGCACCCACAAGGTTTCCCAAAGCAATGGGACTTTGACCCAGCGGTGAAACCCACCCAGAAGATCTCCACGTTTCCCTGTGCCTCCCATTGCCTGTGTCTCCCACAAGAGTGAAAAATGTCAATGGGATAAGGGAAAGCCACTAATGAAAATGTTAAAATACCTCCAAGCTTCAAGGGGGAGGGAAGAGAAAGAAGGCACTAGCTGGGTGTGAGCAGAGACTTGCAGGCTGCTGGAGGGATGGAGGGACTGAGCAGCGGTGGCTGCAGGTAATGGGCACAAGTTTTGGAGCCAGGTCCACTCTCCCAAAACTGTACCTGCGGCAGCTTGATCAGAACCAGCAGAACGAAGGGTCCTCCTGGTCGGGAGCAGAGGAACGAAGAAGACCCTAGGAAAGGACCAAAAAGCTCTTCATGTGCGCGTGGCTAATGTTCAAAAGGGAGTTCAGTGTGTTGTGTGAATAGCAAATCCCTCACCAAGCTTGGGAATATTTGAGGCAGTGTTTAATTTATTTTTTTCCTTTACATTTCTCATGGTGGCTAATGTATTTGCATTCATCATAACTGGGTTTATCGGTATCCGCATCTCCAGCTTTAATTTAGGGCATTACAAAAGCAGCAGTTGAATATTCTTTTTGTCAAAGCTAGATGATGGATGGCGTACATCAGTGAAGCTTAAACACACTCGCTCGGAGGTGAGCCCCTTGGTTTGACAGACTGTGTGTAATGCAAGAGGCACTTGGTTACGGAGCGCTGCAGAGCTACACTGCTTGTTACTTTTCCAAACTGTGCCAGACAGCAAACTTCCAGAAAACCTCAGACCATATACAGTTAGCCAGCAACACTATGTGAAATCTTTAACCATATTTGAACGAACGGGCTAACTTGGACACCGCGAGGAGGGAAATGCCAGTCTGCCTGACAGCTCGTTTTAATAATGAGAAAGTTGTTCCACTGACAGGAGGACAATAAAAGCTGTGGCTGCATAGAAAGATGTTGCCTTTCTTCTCGTTCAGAGCATACGTGAAACTGCAGGGGAATGGGCTGGTCCCAAACCTGTGCACGTGCAGCTGTGCTTTCCCCTTCTTTTACTGCTTTTCTCTTCTTTCACCACTTTTCTTTCCGGGGTGTTGAATCTGCACCTACCCTGTGAACCCTATCCAAATGAGGCTCCAATTTGCATTAGTAAATCGCTACTTTCTCCTAAAAGGTGCCTTATTTTAAATATATTGTCCCTTGTGCTTCAGCGAAGCAAGTAATAAAAATAGGTGACCTTTGTAGTTAGAGCTATTAATGCACAATTTATGGGGCTTTTGACGTACAGGGCATGAAAGTCAAATTCTTGAGAGACTGTGAGCCCTCTGAATGGGCAGACTTCCTTTGCTGATCCCCCCGTTGATCAAAGAGCTGTATCTTTTATAACCAAACTACTGTATAGTGCACATATTTTAGATGGCGGAACTCTTTGAGGCAGAGACCTTGTCATTGTATGGTTTTGGCAGTGCCACGTCTACGCTGAACAGCGTACATATGTTTTCCAGCAATGAGACAAAGGGCAGATTTTGCTTTTAAACTCAGCACAGAATAGTGGGCAGGCTTTAAGTCCTGCGTGGTAATGATACGAGCGCAAGAAAAACACTTTCGCAATCATGACATCTCGCTGTGGAAATTCTGTCTGCAGCAGCGGCATTACCGCACGCTGCTCTTTACCATCGCAGCCTTCTAAAGCTGCGTTATCCCAGCGCCAGGCCTCGGCTGTAGGATCCTCATGGGCTGACTGAAACATGTGGCTTCTCCACATAAAACAAGGGTTTGTGGCTTTATTTCCCTCCCCTCCTCTGAGCAATTATTAAACAATTCTTTTGGCAAAAAAAAAAATGTACACGCGTTTAAAACGCACGCTGAAGAACAATACTGTGCAGCTTTAGTGAACCCTGGAAGCTGTCATCCTGCACTGCGCCCCATGTGAAACAAGCTGGTGATTGAGTCCAGGCCCTTGTAGACGGTCTTCAAACCAGCTCCAGAAATGGTGTCTCTGGCTGAAAAACCAGATTGAGGATGAAGCACCGATCCGAGCTCGCAGGCTGGTGAAACAGGAGCAGTGAAACCATCCGCCTGTGTCATGAATTTATGTCTGTATTGGGCACCGGTTCTGTGGGAGTTTGTAAGGAACTCCATAGCTTGTTCTTATTTTCCACCAACAGGAATAAAAGGAGATGTTCTTTTAAATACAACTTGATTTAGGAGAAGCAGCCAGAGGATCGCAGACTGAGTTCCCACTTCGCTGCTGGATGCCTTGGAGGGGCGTCCTGCTGACACCAGTCCCGGGCAGGAAACCCGGCGCTGCCTCGTGCTGCCGGCTCCCCTCCCGTTCGGAGCAGGCCAGCCTTCAGCAGCGGCCAACAAAGGCAGGCAGCCTTGCTGCAGCGAGCAGAGGGAGATCGTGGTCCTCGCTGGGAGCTTTCTGCTTTTGGGGGCTGATACATAGTTAATCACAGGCCCTCATGCCTTGTGCTCAGCCACAGTGGCTCTTCCTAAGCTCGCTGAGCTGGAGGGGTAGCGGGGACACTTGGGGTGGCCAGTGGCCTTCAGACTGCGCTGAGTTACTAACAGGGCTGGCTGTCAGATGGGGGGGACCTTTCATCTGAAAGGAGTCAGCTGAATCCCCACGGAGCTCCCCATCACCTGCAAGCTCAGAGCTGCTGCATGCCCTTTTTGCTAAAGGGCTGTGGGTGTTAAATCACGTGAAGCATTGGGTGCCTTCAGCATGACCCTGGAAAAAGCAGTTAGTGAGCACCGTGTTGGAGCACTCGTTAAACTCCAAGCCTGGAGGAGAGAGGTGACTATGCCATCCAGTTAACACCACAGCGATTCAGCTGTCACCTTGTCCTTTGTGCTGTTGCAAACCAGGTGACACTGGTGAGATGTGAGCAGAGCCGAGCATTGATCCAGTGTGTCCATATGGATCCAGCGAGGCCAAGTGGGTGGGTGGAATGAGCCCACTCTCAGAGTTTATTTAAATGCTGGCTTGCTCTGTGTTTCAGACATCCCCGCCAGCATGAGACGGTGTGCAGCTGCCAACTCCTAGGGACAGGTCACCACTGATTTGGAAGGGGCTAAGGTTTCAAGAGCGTGTCCTGAACAAGGCCCCTTTTCCAGCTGCTCGCCTGGCAGAGGCGCAAGGCAGCAGCACCCATGAGAACGGCTGTTGTGGCAGCTGGGCGGAGAGCTCGCTAGCAGAGAAATCAGAAATCTAATATATTCCCGGTTTTCTGTCAATTTTCATTAGCTAATACTGATGCTGCTGGCACAGAAGTGGTTTTACCATCGGTTGTTAGGAAAGTGTAAAGCAGACGGATTTCTAAATGCAGTTATGAAAGATGCCCCGTCACTTTGAGGCTGTTACTGGCACTGCAGGTTCGAAGGGCTGCAGCTTTGACACAGGCAGTTTAGCACTTGGCCTTGTCTTGGGGATTGTATTCAGTGTTCCCAGCTCCCCTCTCACCCCTTTCCAAAGATCTATTCCTGCCACGAGTCTTCGCGAGGCATCAGAAGCAGCAAGCATGGCCTGTTGCCATAAAGAAGGGAGCTGTGTCCCTCCTCATCTAAAGTGGTGCTGCTTAAGCTGGAAGTGCCAAAAGTCTTGAAAAGGAATCTGTTTTTTAAAACACACCCCCACCTTTTTACACCCAGGGAAGAACTGCAGCAGTAGCTATTGTGAGGCCAAATCTTTGCCTTGTTAAATTCACAGTAATCTCCTCTGAAGGCTTAGGGAGATTTAGAGCTTTGCGTTGATGTGATTGCTTCAGTACTGTCCTTCAGCCTGGACCTGTTACCGTGACGTTGTCTCCGTGTAGGGCACTGTGCACCTACTCGGGGGTGGGGGTTCCTGAAACATCTTGCATCAAAAGAAAGCTGTGCTGGTGATGTGGGCGAGGCTGAAGGGGCTGGATCCTGCAGCCGGATCCACCAGGGCTGATCCTTCCCCCAGGGTTTTTGCAGAATCTGGTGTTGGCAGAGACCTGGAAAGTTGGTCTGGTGTGTGCTACAAAATCCCTGCTGTCCCCAGCCAGTCTGGCAGAGGGGCTACGCTGCTTCAGCTTTATTTCTGATGTTGGACTGATGTTGAGATGATGCGTGGATGCCTAGGCTGCAGCTGAAGTTTCTCCAAGCAGAGGGTTTCTTCTCCACCCCCCTGTAAGCAGCAGCTTGTGGTGGTCTTGCCAAGTGTTTTAGGACCAAAAAGGCTCATCATCCATCATGGCTTGCAGCTCCTACAAAACCACTGGATGTGGAAAGTAGCTCCCAAATCGGAATCTTTGAATTCCACAGACAAAAGTATTTCTAAATGATTACATTACTGCCTCTTGAAAACACACAGTGGAAAATCACACAGCAGTCCAGAAGAGGTCTTCTCTTCTGTAGTCTGTGCATCCCTCTAACTCTTTTTCCAGCATCCAAAAAAATATTTGCCAGGGTGTCAGAAGCTTTCTGCTCATCATCTCCAAGAAACTACCCTCCAAGGGTCATGTGCTGCTCCTCTGAAATCGTAATGCTTTGCATGAGATAGAGCAGATACAGACTTCCAAGGCTGCGACTCTTTCTTTCAGGGGCCTGTTGAAAGTCATAATGAAAACCAAGTTTTTCTTGTACTCTGCCTGGACTGCAGGGTCTAAAAGTGTGGAGTTGACAACAAGGAAAAGAAATCCCGAGACACAGTATATTTGGTGGGCAAATGGCATCATCCCTGAGTCTGGCCTTTAAATGAACAAGTCAGCGGCGAGTCACTGTATTCCTGGTTTTGTTTGGATCTGGGACAGAGGCAGTCCCTCTCTGCTGGAGAGGGAGAGCTGAATCATTTGCCCCGTGGGTCAAAGCTTAACTTGAGCAAGGGAGAGCCATGTGCAGAACAGCAGTTTGCACCAGGACTCGTAATTTGGAAATTAATGCTAGAAATAAATTTTGAGCACACTTTCTCAAGCAATAGCAATGATAATTAGTCATTAGCACCTATGATGTTCTGCTTCTTTAATAGCCGTAGCATAGAACATTTGTTAATATTTAGGGGTGGTTTATTTGGTTTTGTTTCTGTTAAATCAGAACCTTTTGCAGAAGAAAACCCTGCAGTTGCATTCAGCTCTCCTAAGGTTTGCACAGTTACATCTAAATATCCTAAAATGGCACATTCTGTTTTATCTGGTTACTCCTAAGGTGCAAAGTGCTTTCAGGTTATATTCTGGTTTATGCTTTAAAAACATAAATCTGTGTCTCTAGCAAAGCAGTTCCAGGCTTTATGGAGTGCACAATGGCACCTGTGTAGTTTGTGTGTCACATACACCCAAGGGGAAGGATGTTCCCCTAAATGAGCAACTATCTTCTTTTGAGAGTGTTATGCGATTGCACTAGTCTTTCTTTTCTTTACACAGCAGGTCTGATTCAGCTTGTCCCCCTTATCCAAACTACGGGAGACCTGAGGGAGGAATCCTCGCTTCATGACTGAGAGGAGACCAGGATTCTGTATCCTCGTTTAGACCAGGAAGATGAAGCTCCGTTTAATACAGGGCCAGGAGGAGGGAAGTTCTCCTCTGCTTTGTAGCTGGAGGATCTCAGTTCCCAAGTGCCGTGGATTGCTCCCACGTGTAGGTTTTGGGTAATGAGATCGTCCAGCTCAAGGTCGGAGGTGAAGTACATGATGCCAGTTTTGAATCAAGACACATTCATTTTTGCAGGTTTTCTCCTTTCTGTTGCCAAGCTGGGAGTACTTTAAAGGCTACTTGGTTTGAGAAACTGTAAATGAATAAGTAATTCTTAAGCACTTCTACTTGCTTAAACAAGAAAGGATTGGGAGAAGGACAGTTGTTTAATTAAACAGCTACTTGGTATTGTTAACAAAAGATTGAACTCCAGCAGTAACTCTCCTAATTCACAGATTCCTTGGGAATTCAATGACCTTGAGTTTGCTGTGCTTGAAACTTGCCTTAGATACTTGGCTTCCTTTCTCGAATACTTTGGAGAGGAGAGCGGTGCAGAAGGCACTGCGAGGCTCTTGAGTGAGACAGGCACTGCTTCGCTTAGTATCGTATAAGAAGAGGCAATTGTGTTGTACAAAATAAACTTCTTGTTTCAGAGCATGCCTGGAGTTATTGCACTCAGAGGTCACACTACATCCCAGCTGGATCTGCCTCTGCTTCTCTAGCAGTCTGCTATGGAAATTTTGAGTACTGGCTGTTCAGGATGTCCAGCTGATTTTCTTACCCCTCTTTAATTTATGAAACAAAGCAAATGCAAAGCAATGGTACATGATGAAATTTGTGTGAGATGTAACTTGTCTGAGGGATCACATCATTTAATCGTGCTCCAGAGCTCAGGGCTTCGCTTGTCAGCCGAGAGGGAAGTCTGATCTCCCAGTGCCGAGTGGTGTTTCCTGCATCCTTTCCTGTAGTGGCAACTGGGGAGGTTACAGGGATGATAAACGAGTGGCCAAGTTCACTGGAAATGAGTGTTTATCCATCACTTCCCCATGTTTGTCTCCACCATAATAACTCTGCCCAGGAGTGACTTCAGTCATGTCAGGGGTTAGCTGTGGATTGCACATAAAGCATCAGGATTTAAAACGGAAACATCATCGTTAGTAAGAACCTGAATACACAGAGTTGTATCCAGGGAGGTCACTACGGTCTCCTCCTCCACCATAGGCAAGTCAGCAGTAAACAAAGACCCACTGCTCCTTTCCATTGGGTCTACGTGCAAAATACTTTGTCAATTTAGCTATATGGGTGACTTGAGAAACAGAAAACTAGTGATCTGTTTTGGTTAGTCACTCCGAAGTGGCAAAGCTGTGTTAGTGCAGCTACAATTATTTCATACAGTTACTTGGGATGTGGGTGCAAAATATTTTTCATTTCCCTTCAAGTAACCAACAGGAACTGCCCCCTTGCACCGCTACGGCTGCATCTCTGGAAGGAGGAGCGAGGAGGAGATGGGGCCAGTGTCCTGCGTAGTTTTGGCAGCAGAGCTGTGGGGCTGTCCCGGTACCTGCATTACTCCCATAGGAGAACAGCCCTTCACCGGCTGCGGAGAGAGACCGACATGCTCATCTCCTCCCAAATGAGCTGCTCACGCGCTAGGTGACATTAGCCATCTTTCGAGCTTTTAATTAGTTTGGCTTTGTATTTAAAGTACATCTTGGGCATTTCGAAGCCTGCCGTACAACATGTCTTGTCCACGACTGCTTTTCATGAGACTTGTGGGGCTGCGTTTTCTGGGCTGTGGTAGTACAATCTGGAGCTGTGAGAGAAAGCCCTCGGGGGCTAATCCGTGGCTGCGGGCCAGTTTCTGCATAAACTGGTCTTATTTTTAAAGTCCATTTTCTCCAGTACACTTTTTTTTGGCCTGCAAAAGACTTCTTCATTTAAAACGAAGAACATAACACTCTCTCCTTTCAGTTGGTCTTTTGGACGCAAGCCAGTAGTGCCCACAACAGCTGTACCACAGTTTAAACATTCAGTCTCTAATGGGTTGGGGAACATTAGGGTTTTTAAGGCTTCAACAGGTCTAGAGTAAATAGTGGTCAATAAAGAGTAGCTCTTCTTTGTATCCCTACGCTCTCAGTGCTCTGCACTAGAATAAAGCATGCTTAGAATATAATCATTGCAAAATTAATATCTATGAAAGGTTCTTTTTTTGAAAAGAATCATAGAGAAACCTGTTTCACTAAAAGAAGAGTTTGCAAGAGTTCAACTCGCAAGAATCTGGTAACAGGCATGGGGAAGTTTGCACGTAATGTCTGCTAGAGACGTGCATGTTCTGGGCTTGTGTCGCTCCCCACGTGTGTGTTTAATGGCTGCTACGTGGGAGGAACAAATAAATTACAGGTATTACTTTGTCGTCTTCTCTCACCCACCTATTAATGATGTACACAAGAGATAATTGTGATTTTTATCTTCCTTATGGCTTTCCAGTATTGTGTGGAGTTGAAAGCCTGTGTGTGCTAAAAGGTAATATTTAGCATAGTGGTTTGTACCCAAATGAGGTGGAAACGACGTTAGCAGTGATGGACGATAGCTGGGCATTGCCCTTGTTAGTGATTGAACCCAGTGCCTGGGACTAGCGCTGCCTTAGTGATTTAAATGGATTAATATTGGTGGAGCTGTCAAACTGCATGGAGGTAACTGGCTCATTTCTTTCAAGTTTTTTAGAAGTGGGTGAGAAAACGCAATCTGCGTGGGGCTCCTTACCGTGAAGGAAAGCCCATGGGCATCGCAGCGCTTCTGCAGCGTTGGGTCAATGTCCACAGGCTCCTCGGCCCAGGAAGGGTTAAATTGCTCTGTTGGCTGCTGGCCACTTGGACTTCATTTACAGCACTTCATGCCACTGTGCTAAAATAGTTTGTAAGTCATTATACTCTCTGTAGGGAATTGATTAACCCTTTCCGATACCCTTCCCTGTGTTTCCGTGGGGTGTACCTTGGTTCCTAGATGAGGATTGGGGCTGCAGGGTGCTGGCACGTCCCGTGCCTGCTGCAGCTTGCTAAATGCGAGGTGACAAGAGGGACGCTGGAGTAGGAGAGGGGGAGACTTCGTAGGAAAAACAATGAAAGTGCCGGCCTTGCAAGGCATTCTTCTGAAAAAAATGGGATTATATAAAAGCCTGGCTACTGTGGTGCTTCTCATTAGCTGCACTGCAGGGTTGGCCGGAGCGCGGGGTTTGTTACAGTTGTCACCGTTTTGGCTGGAGCAAGGTGGCCGTTAATAGGTGTTTCAGTTGTAAATTGCTTTGCGTTGAAGCACCAGTAAAGTCTTGCTGAGATAGGTTTTATTTTCAGTCCAGTATTCAAAGGTAGCTAGTTTTTGGAAGAGGCAAGAAGTAGTATTAAAAGTTCGGAAGCTAACCAGCCTAGCTACGAGGTTACTCCTGCATGGCAAGCCAGAGCTTTAAAATACGCTTGTTAATTTTATTTAGGGCCATTTGCTAGGGGTTCGTATCTTTACTTCCATTGGGAAGTTTCATAACATTTTCCTACCCATCGGTATTCTATTAGAACTTTGTTGTGTAATCTAAAAGCCTTTCTGCTTCTCATGGTTTCCTCTCATAGCTAATTCAGAATGCCCTAGATGGCAATTTTGGAATAAATGCATTCAGGCTGCATGGTCTTGATTTTGTTTCCTTATAAATTCGAAACAAGATTGGAAATTAAGCCCTATTGTCAATTTTCCTTTAAATAATAGTTGCCTAATTACATGATTTAAGAATTTTTATCTAATGTCACAATACCCTTGGGAAAGCTTGTGCCTATAGTGGTATTGTAGTTAAAATGTCAGTGAAATCTCCGGCCTGTTACCATATGCATTTAATACTTCTAGTTATATATATACATATATATATATGTTGTGTTAGAGAGGATAGATCAGTGGGGTCAATAAAAATATACGTGTGGGTCCTGCAGTGTTGGCCTGGTCTTGTCCTTGCTGTGTGAGCTCTCCGTTGCAATAAATTGTGCTTACAGGACGGACCGTAAGCGGGTGTGATTTGAGGTCTCCTAGAGCCCTTAGCAGAAGCAGTGAGGTTCAAGGTGGACAAAAAATAAAGTGTTATTAGTAGAGGAAACAATACAGGGATACAAATGAAAAACAGTCTTGGGGTGAGTGGAAAAACATGCTTCTCCGGAAAGCATGAGGTTCGTTCAATTTGGATAACTCTCTGCTGAACACAGGATTAGACCAGCTAACCTCTGCCCGTAGCACTCTCTTAAATCTTGCGTGACTTCTAAAGGGATATAGATCTTGACAGGCAGCTCATCTGTGGCTTGCCAGGAGGCCATCGCCAAGATGTTCTCCTTTGGCTGCGTTGCTGTATGGGATCTATCTCACAAGAGGCAGCCTCTGGCCTGAATCGCTCGCAGACGGCATGAAAGCAGCAGGAATCACTTGGGGGAGAGTGGGCAAGGAGGTGAACTGGAGAAGGGGTGGGGGAATGGTGATGACCCATGAAGAAAATGTCCTTTCCTTCTCAGTCCGGCTGAAATTCCTCCCTCCCTCCTTCGAAATGGATTACATTTGTTCAGATCAAAATCCATGCGAGCCGTTTCAAGTATACGCAGCTTGTCCTGCTCCTGTCCACAGTGATGTGCTGGATTTCAGGTTTCAGTATGCGCACATCTGGTTTGTTAAGATAGCGGCAACTAAATCCAGGTGTAAGCTTATCCCTTAGATTCAACGTCTGTCCACAATAATGGGAAAAATGCAACCCGAGGCCTAATAAAACAGGACTTCTGCTGGGTCTGAGCAGCTGGTGGAAGCATCGCTCGCGCTGTCTGTTACAGGGAAGCTTTCTGTGCCTGTGATTTTCCTTTTAGTGCTCCGTTTAATTACCATCATATTTGAGTTATTTTCTCTTCTGTTTATCTTTGGGATTTTAGCTCTTTGCTAATCTTTATAGCCTTTTTACATGTGCTTTATTGAGTGTATTACCTAGAGCAAGTTCTGCTGCCAGTAACGTAGATTGGGTCCCATATTGAATGAAGCTGTCGCATCAGCTCCTCTGGCAGGTTGATGACATTTGTGTTGTGACATAGAATCAGCCCGTGATCTTTTTAAATGTCCATTGTCTAGGCTGGTATATAACTTTGACCTTGAGGGTTTTTTTTTTTCTCTTGGAGTTTGGGGGGTTTTTTTCAGCTTATTTTCCACGTTACTATCCTGATTTGCACATGCCTTTCATTATATCAGCTGCTGCCTGAGCTACTGAAAACTGTAAAGCTGGTTTGTCCGCTCTTCTTAAGTTGTGGCTTTCCGTAAGGCTTGTGAATCTAATCTTAGCTCGCTATCTTCTTGTTTTGAAATAGCGATTTCCACTTTAAGGATGCTTTTATTCTAGTGTACATACACATCCTGTATTGCCTGCCTTCTGGAACTAGCGGATTCCTACTGCTAGGAATCTCAGGTGCATTTTACTTTCTACTGACATTTTAAAATGACAGGGGAACTGTAGCTTTGCATTGCAGCACTTGAGATAACATATTTGGCATCTTGACTAAAACATTCAGCATTATTTTTTAATTTTTAATGCCTAAATGGCATTTGGGTGTAACGGAAAAGGTGTTGTCATACTTGCTTACTATGTACGTGGCATCCATTTTTATTGTTCTTTATTATTATTATTATTATTATTATTATTATTATTATTATTAAAGCCCATGAGAAGCAGACGAATAGTAAGATTTTTGTAGTGAACACTTCATGGTTTTTTTTTTTCCTGGTGATGCTGTGTTGTTGTGAAAAAATGAGCTTACAATCTACTTACTGCTCAGTTGTTTGGCCGACGGTGATATCTCTAGAACGGGCTGTAGTAATCCCAAATCCATGGTAGATGTTTCTTTCCCCAGTTTATAATGAATAATCCTCTTAATTTCCTTGAATAGCAGCTGGTATTGCTACAACCTGTGCCTAAACCCGAGAACAGCTTATTCAGAAGGCCGCCAGTCCCTGCGAGCAAGGCGGAATTTTCTCCCAGCGGGGGTTGCGTGGGCTAACTTTCACAAGGACAGCACTGCCGAGACGCTGACTTCTCCTTTCTCTCTTCTAGATGCAGCAGCTGTTTTATGAAAATTATGAGCAGAACAAAAAAGGCTATATCCGAGACCTGAGGAACAGCAAAATACACAGAGCTATAACGCTGCACCCCAATAAGAACCCCCCGTACCAGTACAGACTTCACAGCTACATGTTGAGCCGCAAGATAGCAGAGCTGCGCCACCGGACCGTGCAGCTGCACCGGGAAATTGTCCTGATGAGCAAATACAGCAATACAGAAATCCGCAAAGATGACCTGCAGCTGGGGATGCCACCCTCCTTCATGCGATTCCAGCCCCGCCACCGGGAAGAAATCTTGGAGTGGGAGTTTCTTACGGGAAAGTATTTGTATTCGGGTGCCGACGGGCAGCCCCCTCGGAGAGGAATGGACTCTTCTCAGCGTGAAGCGTTGGATGACATTGTTATGCAGGTCATGGAAATGATCAACGCCAACGCTAAGACCCGGGGGAGGATCATAGATTTCAAGGAAATACAGTATGGCTATCGCAGAGTAAATCCGATGTACGGAGCAGAGTACGTTCTTGACTTGTTGCTTCTGTACAAAAAGCATAAGGGGAAGAAGATGACCGTCCCCGTCAGGAGGCACGCGTACTTGCAGCAGACGTTCAGCAAGATCCAGTTTATGGAGCACGAAGAGATGGACGCCAAAGAGCTGGCCAGCAAAATCAACCAGGATTCTGGATCCTTGTCTTTCCTCTCCAACTCGCTGAAGATGTTTGTTCCCTTCCAGCTCAGCAGATCAAAAGTGGAGAGGAAGGAACTCAAAGAGAAGAAGATCAACATCCTGATTCCTCTCTCCGGACGTTTTGACATGTTCGCAAGGTTCATGGGGAATTTTGAAAAGACGTGCCTCATTCCAAACCAGAACGTCAAGCTGGTTGTCCTGCTTTTCAACTCCAACTCCAACCCGGACAAAGTGAAGCAGATCGAGCTGATGAGAGATTACCGCTCCAAATACCCCAAGGCTGACATGCAGGTTTTACCGGTGTCGGGGGAGTTCTCGAGGGCACTGGCTCTGGAAGTCGGATCTTCTCAGTTCCAGAACGAGTCTTTACTTTTCTTCTGTGATGTTGACTTAGTGTTTACCACAGAATTCCTCCAGCGGTGTAGAGCCAATACGGTTTTGGGTCAACAAGTATACTTTCCCATCATTTTTAGCCAGTACGATCCAAAGATTGTTTATAGTGGAAAAGTTCCTAGTGACAATCATTTTGCCTTCACCCAGAAAACAGGTTTCTGGAGGAACTACGGCTTTGGTATTACCTGTATTTACAAAGGTGATCTTCTTCGAGCAGGTGGCTTTGATGTCTCCATCCAAGGTTGGGGCCTTGAAGACGTAGACCTATTTAACAAAGTCATTCAAGCTGGCTTAAAAACTTTCCGAAGCCAAGAAATTGGAGTAGTCCATGTGCATCACCCTGTTTTTTGTGACCCTAATCTTGATCCGAAACAATATAAAATGTGCTTGGGGTCCAAAGCTTCAACTTATGGGTCCACGCAACAGCTGGCTGAAATATGGTTTGAAAAAAATGACCCAAATTTTGGGAAAAGCAGCAATACTAATGGCTCGGTGAGGACAGCCTAATGTCCAGCTATGCTGGAAAAGACTGGGTTTTTTTAATTATCTAATTTATTTTTGGGAAAATGTTTTTTGATAATTCACTTTTAAAAGACCACACAGGATATATTTTAGAAATCATCATTGTTTTCTTACAAAGCGCTCGTTTTGAGAAGAACAAGGCCGTTGGTTTTTTTGTTGTTGTGGTTTTGGTTTTGAACAAAACTGCGCTCGATATTTGCCTTCAAACAAAAAAATTGTTTAAGAGTTATCTGACCGATCAGCGGAAATCTGACTTGAATTAGAATTTCCTTATGAACAAAAGATTGTTTCCTACCTTTTCCGTTGCTGTCTTCGTTGCTGGGATTCTGTAAATTGGGACCTGAGCGTGCAAGCCAAGTGACGAAACGGTGTATCTAAATGTTTTGTTGGGACTGCTACCGTGCAAAGATTCCGCTGCTTTTGTTAAGGATAGCCGTTACTCTTGGAATGGCGTTAGAGCAAAGCAAACCGGTGCGGCCACGGTAAGGGTGTTAGTCGCACGAGGGTTTTTTTCCAAATGGCTGATTATTTCAGCTTCAAAATAACACTTCCACTTATTATGGCCAGGCGACTTCAAGGGAGGGAAGAAAGTAAGCACAACCTGCTATCCCATCGGTCCTTGTGGAAATTTTTGTCTTTTCTGTTTGGTCCGTATATGGACGTAATGTTTTAAGAATCCGTGGTGGGTTCTGTGTATTACCCTCACCCGCTGTCCTGTCTAGAGCCGAGACGATGTGACCGAGAAACGCCGAAGCGTCACGAGGGAGGGGAAGAGGATGGGAAACGCGAATCTCTTGCAGCAAAGCGACGGTACGCAACGAACAATTAGAGATCCCGAACGAGAACTTGGAAAAATCTTCTGTACCGAGCGTACTGCGCCTGATTGCATCGACCTGTTCCGTCGGTTACGTGATGTTAATGGGAACAATTACTACATTTGATTACTAGTTCTGTTTTGGGATTATTTTTTTCTGTATCTGATAGACCGTTAATTTATTTAATATCCATTGGTTTAGGTTCTTGACCTTTCCTTGAATATCTGTTAGTCATTTTAATATTTTATATATATATATATGTGTGTGTAAATATATATATATATATTAGGAATGTATTGCATCTTCTCACTGATAAGGTAGTGTACATCATACTTGCAGTAAATGATCTCCAAAGATTACTTTCTAAAATATTTTTTCACGGATCTTTTTTCCCCAATTTCTTTAACGATTTTTGGAATGACTTCAGTAAGCTTAGGAATTTTTTTGGTATTCTAAGAGGACCTGGGGATGGGGAGGCCGAAGGCGAGGAAAGTGTGATCCCTATGAATTAACGCCTAGCAAGGTAAGAGAAAATATACAAAATAAAGTGCCTTAAAGCCAGGAAGGGAACCCTTTACACTGAGACTCAGTGAACGGACATTGTCAGTGAAGCAGACGATCTCTTGGGACCTACCTACCTGTAAATATCTTGCTCAGCAGAAACGAAAAATAAAAACCAGCGAACAATATATTTTTCTATCGTATCCTCCAGCACCATTTCGTCTCATTGCCCTCAGTTCCGCTTCGCCTGCTCTTTGGGAGGTGGAGACTAGTGAAGGTACGGAGAAAAACCGATGCTTAGGTTGTTGCCGCGTTTGAAAGGATCTGACGGAGTAATTGCTATTCCAGTAGAAGAAATAACCATTGTTTACACGTGTATGGAATATGAAAATATGAACTGCAACTAGTGTAGAGTCGATGTCTTATAATGTTCATCGTTTTTTGGTGACAGTCCCAAGGATGTAGGTTCTTGAATGGATTCAGTGCATGGAAAACCTTTTTTTTTTTTTTTTTTTTTTAAGACTTGCTTCTAAGATGCAATAAAGATTTTTTATTTGCAATCGGAGCTCCTCACGTCGTCTGCCTCAGTCCGTATCTCCTCATACAGCGTAGGCACAGCCGCGGCGGTCCAGCGGCCTGGGGGAGTAAGTCCGGGTAAAAGGGGCTCCCTCCTACAAAGGGCTTTGACCTCGGTGCTGTGTTTTGGCCCGGAACAGCCGTAACGCCACGTACCTTGGCTCTGGGGAAGGGAAGACAAAGCCGTTCGTCAGACTCCGGCGTGCGCTCCCGTTGCTCCCGCGCTGGTGGGCTGTGCGATCCCCGGCGCCCGCTGGGCGTCTCTGACGGAGGGGTTTGACTTTCTCCTCGTGACAAGATGAAAAGTGCTTTTGCTGTCTGAAAACGTCCATAACTATACATTTGAAATGCATACGATGACAACGCTGAAAAAATGAGTAAGGTTTTGTGTATTCAAAACACAGTATAATATTACTAAGTGTGTTAAGCACTTATTTTTAATAGCTCTGCCAGTTTTATCACAGTTGTTCAATATTGGTGTGAGGCTTTTGTATTAAAATGAAGTCCCAAAGCAAGAATCTGAGGGATTACAGAAGTGTTTCTTCACACTAGGGAAAGAAAAAAAAAAAGCAGCTAGTATTTCTGGCTGCAGGAAGGAGCTTGAAGAATATGAACCCTAAAGAACTATACCAAAAGATGAGGGGGGGGAGCCCTATACTTATTTATACAGTTATTTATTAACATTTATGATTATGTAGGACTTTTTTTTAGCCCATAGCAGCCGGTAAAAGCAGAATGCATGTAAATGGAAAAAGCCGTTTAATGAAAAGCACCCATCTGGCATTGGGTGTTTTTGCTCCGTTGCCGCAGTTCTGTTCAGTTACCAAATCTGTCCGAGGAGCATTAAAAGCGAGTTTTACACCAAGCTTGAGGCCCCGCATCTTAATTGACCACGTATTTTATGGACTCGCAGCTTAAAAGCAATCCATTTTAAAGTTAAACTTGGAATTATAACCCTCTATGATAAGCCTAACCTTATAAAACCCATTTTATACTAAAATAAGCCGTATTGGCTGCCCCAGTTGTGAGGAGCTTGAGCAGGTGGAAGTCGTCGGCTGGCAAGTGCTAACCCAGCCTTGGACAAAAACCTTCTGGGGCTGGAAGGTTTCGTTTGCAGTTGACTCTGGTGGTTTGGTTCGGAGGGGGGTTCCCGTCACGCCGAGAAGCCAGCTGGTGTTGGAAAACCCAGGAGGGTTTGCCTCCAGTCCGTGAAGGAAAAGAAGGTGGGAGAGAGTGAGAGGGCGTCATCCTGGCGCTGAAGAACATGGTGACCGGGAGGCATTTATTTGCTGAGGTTTGCTATATGTTGACTGCTTCTCTTCTTCATTAGAACAATTAAAAACGTGAGGGACTTCTTTCCCTCGTTCTTGCAGCGTACACAACCCGTGTGAGATGCCGTGCTGGCCGCGGGCACGCTCACCGCAGTAAAACTCCCGCCCAAGCGGAGCTTTGCAGCCCTTCGACGCCTGGGTTCCAGCCCTTCCACCTTCTCTGGACACCCACGGGTGCGAGCTCTGTCCCCCGAGGGTGAACTCGCCAGTCGAAGCTCGGAAACACTTCGCCATTCCCGTCGTCCCGCGGCTCACGGCGAGAGACGGGGTCAGGCGGGGGGTTCTCGCCCGCGTCGGCTCTGCTCGCCCCAGCCCGTGGCTCACGCTTGGCAGGTTGGTGGCTCGGGAGAGTTTTGGGGGGGCCCTTGTGTCTGCTGAGCTGCGGGAGCGGCCACCTCCCACCAGCGACTGGTGAGGGCCCGTGTTCCCGAGCACAGACGGGACGACCCGTCGCCATCCTCACCCTGCAGGCATCTTTGCTCCCCGGCCCCGCGTTGCTGGTCAGGGCCTTGATGCCCCCCCGGCTGCTCCCCAGGTCTGATCTCTGGGAGCGACCGTCCCAGGGCTGTCCCCGGCAGCTGCTCCGCTCCGGGCTGCGTTGTCACCTGCAGGCGATGGAGCTGAGGAGCAGGAGGGGCTGAGGTGAACATCGGGGGACCCTCAAAGGAGCCTAAAGCCAGCCTTGGTCCTTCCTTCTGGTGGGGACGTGTGTGGGGTGGGGAGGAGAGCCCGGCTGACCCGTGGGGTGTCGGGGGAACGGCCAAAATGCGCTGGGAGCCTTGAGCTGGGGCGTCTCGAGGCTGCGCTTGGCTCTTTGCTCGTGAGCGGCCATCAGTCGCCAGAGTTAAATTGCACATGAAACTTCAGGGAGAGGCGGCGGGGAGGGAGCTGGATTTATTGCTGCTGCTCTCTAAAAGCGCTTCCCTCCCGGCAGCTCGTTGCTTTGCTCAAGGATCAGTGACGGCGACAAGAGACAAAGGCCGCGGGGAGAGCGCGGGGCCGGGAAAGCCGTGGCGGTGCTCTCGGTGACCGCCATGCTCAGCGCCACGATTCACGGGTTAAATATTTATACGTAGCGCTGCAGAGTCACAGTCCGTGGAAGGATTTCAAGCTTTGGTCCCTTAGGCACAGTGGGGTTTTATTGCCCTGAAAAATCAGTGACCAGCTCCAGCCTCCGCGCGGCTTCCCGGGACCTGGCTGCACCGATCCTTCCAGCAAAATCAGCAAGGAAGTCCCGCTGACCCCAAATCTGCTTAGGCCGAGCTTTTGGTGAAGCTCTAACTTTACATTGCAAATTATTAGCCCAAGTCGTTTCGCATGAATACTTGCTAAAAATACTCTGCCTGCACAGCCCGCGCAGCTTTTTGGGAAGAAAACCTCTCAGAGGCATTAAAGCCGGGGAGCAGGTTAGCGCCTTGCCGGGGCAGACGCTTCCAGGTCCCACCGGGTTCCTCCTCCTCTGCTTCGGGACGTGGTGGCTCCTGCGCCGGTGGGACACTGCCCACGTTGGGACCCGTTTTAAACAACAGGGTCTGTCCCCAGGTCTGCGCTCGCTCAGCGTGACTTATTGTGCTGACTGGAGCGAATTCAGGGGGGTTTGGTGCCAATTGGAGCTCGAAGGCCGTCTCCTCCGTGGGGCACGGGCAGCCTTGGAGACATCCTAGACTCCCCAGCCAAGGCATGCGGAGCTGCAGAGCAGCCGCATCCCGTGAGGTTTCCTTCCCCGAGCCTTTTACGGGATTTCACCTGGCTGCTGCTGCCAGAAGCGCTTTTATTCCTCGTGGCCAAACTCCTGCCGACGCTTTCCCAGGTGCAAGAAACCCGTCCACGTCCTTTCCAAGCTCCAAAACCCATCTCCCGGCTCTCCTCCAGCCCAGGAATCTCTACCACCTTTTAAATCACATTTATGAGTGGGGTGAAAAAAATCGAATTAACATCAAAAAAATAACAGACCCAATACTGGGCTGGCTGTATTTACTTTCACACTTTAATTCAATAAAAACCTTGACTTTAATTGACCTGAATCGGCTCCAACATTTCCAGCGCGCTGGGCTCAAGCGTCTGGGAGATCGGGGGTCCCCACTGCGCGGCTGGGGGTGCTGGGAGGACTTTGCCCGGGTCCTGCTACACCTCTCGCTCGTCGTTTCTTTAGAAAAGGAAGACGAAAAAATAGCGACACCCTTGTGCTTTATTGACTTTTCGCTAAGAGGGCTCATACAAAGGGCACAGTTTAAAGCAGTTCTGCGATAAAACAAACTTTCAAAGCAAACGCGCGGCGATACGGGGCAGATAAAGGCTGTTTGCTTTGCCGGCGTCGGCTCTGCGGGCAGCGGTTCAGGCGGTTCAGAGACGCGAGGTGGAGCCGGGGTGGTTTTGTGCGGCGGGGCAGGACCGGGGTGGCCCTGGGGACCCGAGGTGCCGCAGCCGTGCGGCCTCACAGGGTGGGTACGTGCCCTGGCCGGCTGCCCGTGGCCAAAAGTCACTCTTCTGTGATTCCCCTGGTGCTGAGCACCTGCCCCAGGTGAGCTCGGCCCCCATCCCCAAGCCCATCCCTGGCCTCATCCTCATCTTCATCCCAATCTTCATCCTTATGCTCATCCCCATCCCCGCCGGCTCTCATCCAGGCTGCAGCCTCCCCACCTTCCCCCGCAGCAAAGGTAATTCATGTCCAAATGCAAACGGTGAAGTCTCAGCCTCTGTGGGAAGGGCTTTTGTTAAAAATAATTGATTTTTTTTAATTGCTTTTTCTCCGAGCGGCTGTGAGCCGTGTCAGGAGCCTGTGCGGGAGCTGCCCCTGCCCCTGGAGCCAACACATCCCCGGAGGAAGGCTTATTAGGGCTGGAAGATCGTACTGACGCATTTAATAGCACAGAAACCAGCCTGAATCGCCGCCGGTGCAATAACCAGACCCCGGGGTGACAGTGTGCAGGGTTGGGACCCCCCGTCCCGCGCCTGGGGTGGGGGGCTCAGCCCCAGAGCCGCGACCCCAGAGCCGGGACCCCTGGCCGGACCCCGCCGTGCCCGCTGGCGGGGGGCTCTCCGCCCTGCAAAACGCCTTCCTCAGACACGCTGTGTAAAAGACCCCATTGTCCAAAAACAGATGGGGGAAAAAAAAAAAAGCAGGACTAAATTGTATAGAGGAGCCTCCAACGTCTAACATTTTTCACGGGGAGTGGGGCCCCGCGGCAGGATGCGGCCGCCTTCAGGCTCCTCAGTCAGCGCATCCCCGTAAAGCCCCGGTGCAGGGCCCTGGGGTGAACGGGGCCGGGTGTCCCCATCCACCTTCTATCCCTCCGTCGCTCCATCCCTCCGTCCCGCCCGGAGCGCTCGCAGTGTGGAGGAGGGCTCGCCCAGACCACGGCTCGGCCCCAGCGCCAGCCCGTTAGCGGAGCTGCTCCGGCCGGGGCGCAGGCGGAGGGGAAGCCCGACGGTCACGGCTCGCTGCCGGGGGCAGCCGGGGCTCTGCGTCACCGGGGCGGTGGCACCGTGCGAGCCGGCTCCGTGCCGGGGCTGCGCCGGCGCTGGCAGGGGAAGGAGCAGGAGGGTCACAGCTTGGCACGAAGGAGAAATTAGCTACAAACGCAGAAGCGCAAAAAGTGACGGGGAATAAAAAAATCAGGGAAGGGCTCGGCACGGGCGGAGAGAAGCATCTTCCCGGGAACACCAGCGCTGGGCTGGGAGGGCAACGGACCGGGTTGTGTAAACCCGGCTGAGCTCTTTGGGAACGGGTCTTTCCTCGGGGTTTTGTGGGGGGTTTTAAAAATCTTGGTGTCATTTTGTTAGGCGTTGGCGACAAAGAGCCGGCGCCCGCCCTGGCAGGGCAGCAGCCTTCTCCTGCCTGCGGTAAAACAGAGCCAGGGCCACGGTGCTGTTAAGCCACGGAAGCCCGACGGTGCTCCCCATCCCACCGCCGCGGGCCGGGGTAAGCCAAGGACAGGCTGGCGGCCCCAAATAGCCACAATATTTCCTGTCCTTTAAAGTTTGCTTAAAGAAAACTAATTTCCTCTGTCCTTTCGGTGGCAGAATACAAAGCAGCCAGCGCTGCCCCTTTCCCCACGTCCCTTAAAAAATCACTTTATTTTTTCCTCATGCGGAAGCCGGGCCCTTGGTGCAGCGCGGGATGGAGGAGCATCCAGCTGGGGCGTGAATGCCCACCTGCCCCACGCGTGTCGCTGGGGCACGAGCGGTGGCTTTGCTCTGGTATGTTAAAAATGAGTTTGGTTTTTTTTTCTGCATGTTGAATGTAACAGAGAAGGGAAAAAACCATTTGAATCACTCAGCTCTTGGAAAATTGAAGCTGAAAATGGCATTTTTAAGCCTCGAAAGCGCAAAGAGCCGCCCGGGCTGTCGGGCAGGGTGAGCGCAGGCGATCGCAGGGTGTTTTACCGCTCGTGCTGGTGTTCGGCGGCAGCGAGGTGTTACGGCGAGGGCGAAGGGGAGCGGGAACCGGCCTGGGCAGCCGCCCCCACGCCTCCGCCGCTCCGGCCGGCTCAAGCCCTGCCCGGGCTGCTGCGACGCCGGCCAGCGCAGACGCTGCGGAGGAGCTGCCGAAGAGCCGGCCTGTTCAAGGGGTGGGGGAATAAAGTCCTTCTTTTAATTTCCAATCGTGCTGCAAGGTTAGAAAATACGACTGGCTTTGTTGTCCTTCCTATCCCGCCGGCTGATGCCCAGCTGCCTCTCCCGGTCCCTCCTGCAGAGCTGCCGCTTCTGGGTACGGCGGGAGCCGCAGTCCCAGGGATGCTGCCGGGCTGGGACCGGTCGGCGCGACCGGGGCAGCACCGCACAGGGCACCTATTTTCTGCCAAGGTTATTTTATCTGGCCAGGACTGGAGAAACTTTTAATACCATTAAATTGCCCTTTCCGTGGCTTTCTTCGCAGCCTGGATTAGCTGGAGGGTTGTGCCCAGTGACGAGACCCGCAGGGTGTAATCCCATCAGCCGGATCCGTGAGCAGCGGGATGGGATCGTGGTGCCGGGCTGCGCCGGGAGCTGTCGCAGGTGTTTGGGCCCAATCCTGCACCGCTGCCCAGGGCAGTGTGAGCACCGGGGCAAAGAACTGGCCCTTCTTGCATTTTCTACCAGAATTAGCTTTAATGTTGCCCTGTTTTCCTGCAGACAGAGGAGCTGGTTGGTTTTGCACAGTGGGGCTCGTGCGCCTGCGGTGTTGGGGGGTTGCGCTGAGTCCCCAAAAAGCCCTGAGCGAGCACCAGGACGTGGGGCCTTGGAGCTGGGGTGCGACCAGCAGTTTGCATCCGCATCACGTCTGCCCCCCCCCCCCGCCCAAAAAATGTTCAGGCTGTGCCCCGAGCCCTGCCGGGACCCGGGTATCGGGCATGGCAGTCGTTCTCCATCCCAGGGCCTGGCCCTGCGTCCCGCTCACCGCACCGATGCCAGCAAGGAAACAGCCAAAACCAGGAACAGCGATCAGTGTCCAGATGGTAATTATTGCTGTTTCTTTTAAAGCAGGTAAAGGACGGCCGAGCACTTCAGGGAAGAAGCCGGGGTGCAGCGCGCGGCTCCCTGCTCGCAGGAGGCAGCTGGGGGGGCTTGGGCAGCCGCAGCCGAGGGGGCTCCGGCACTGACGGCTCCAGTAATGCCGGTGGCAGCGGGTCCGGCGCGTCCCACTGCTTCCTCCGCGATTAATTAATGGCCCCAGCACCCGCCTCCCTCCCGCTGCCGGTGCGGGGGGTTAATCCCATTTGAGAGCATCCGTTTCCCTCCCAGTGCCAAGCCCTTTCCGTGTGCTCCCGCTGCTCCGAGACGGGCTGGGGAACCTGACGGTGACGAAATAGAACAAAGCTGTTTTCTCCTCTCTCCTCGGTCAGCTGAAGGAATGACACCCCCCCCCCTCCAGGCCCCTGCTCGGGCTTATTTTTAGAAGCTGAAATAAAACGGTGAGGACTGCGACACACGCAGCTACCCCGGGCCAAGCGCCGGTAACGGGGGTTTTATCACCAGCGTCTGGGGCTCAGGCAGCCCCTCGCTCCTGGGCTTTTGGGGCTTGTCCTGCCTTTGGCCTTGACCCCATCCCTTTCCCCAGGGCTGGATGACGCCTCTTGCCCGTCCCTGCCGTCAGTCCGGCTGGCAGCAGAACAGGCTTTGCTGGCGGGGGGGCTGGGAGCGAGCACTGAAATCTCACTTAAACTGTCTGAACTGGTGTGGGGGGGTGTGATTTTTGGTTTGAATTTCTGTTTATTTTTGCCCCCGGGAATTTATTCCCCAGCACATGCGTTGCTTGCTTAATGGAGCCTTGTGCTAACGAGGTTTTAGGTTTGCTGAAGGGGGGATTTTTCCTGGTTCCAGGGTACAGCACTCAGGCTCTCAGTCGCTTTCGGGAACAGACCCCCTGTTCCCAGGGGGTTTGGGGACACGCTCCCTCCCGTCCCTGCTGCAGGGACCCCTCACGCCGCCACGCAGCGACGTTCGCTTCTCTCCCACCCCCCTTCCTGACCACCCCGA
This sequence comes from Phoenicopterus ruber ruber, assembly GCA_009819775.1. Taxonomy (NCBI): domain Eukaryota; kingdom Metazoa; phylum Chordata; class Aves; order Phoenicopteriformes; family Phoenicopteridae; genus Phoenicopterus; species Phoenicopterus ruber. Next base: position 4,022,709 of record CM020225.1, read on the forward strand.
TGTGCCCGGCGAGGGTGGCAGCAGGGTTTGGGGAGCAGGGAGGTTTCGGCATGTCTGGGGGAGGGTGCGCGCGATGGCTGCGTGCAATAAAAACTCCGGAGCACGCGGCGGTGGCGAGCAGAACAAAGCCCCTTTTGTGGCAGGGCCCCGGCTGGTGCCCACCGAAGGCTTGGGAGAGGCTCCGGCTGACCCCCGTGGGCGCTGGGGAGCCCGTGGGGGCACGGCCCCACGCTGGCTGTGGAAGCAGCGTGGTGCCCGAGATGGTCTGCTCGAGAGGGATGACAAGGAACTGCTGCGGCTGCTCCAGATAGCGTTTTCTCAAAGAAAACCTGCAAGGCCGAGTGACAGCACAAGCCGTTTTATAGCCCCTGTTGGGGCTTCAAGGATCATGAAATAGCACGTGCGTGTAAAAGGGGTCTGGCACCCCGAGGAGGTGACCGCGAGATGGTCAAACCCCAGCTCGGGCGACGGGTGCGCGCGGCCGGCACGTGCAGGCTTTGGGCTGTGCAGCAGGACGGGAGGCAGGCGACAGTTTCAGGGAAACGCAGGTAATTAGCCCTGACGCAGATACAGCTATTTCACAGCTAAGCGCCGGTCAGGAGAAGCTCTCGGGGCAGCTGTGAAAACGCCTGTCAAACCTCGGCAGCAGCGACGGGCTGAGCCACCTCTTCCCCGTCTCGGAGACAACAGGCAGGAGAGCTTGTCCTGGCGCGGGAGCAAACCAGGGCGCTGCCGTACCTGCTCCGCCAGCCGCTGGAGGAGCCGCAGGGCGACGGCGACAGGGACGGCGGGTAAGGAGACAGACCGCGCTTGTGAACCCGACTCAGGCTCTGCTCATCGGGAGGACGTGCATTTTAATCAGGCGCTGCCAACCCCAAACAGCCGCTGCAGGCATGGGCTGCCTATAAAAAGTGCCACCAACGCAGTGTCATCGTGGGGAGAAATCTGTTTATTTTAAGATACACTCTGTTTCTGAAGAAGGATATTTTAGCAGCCTGCAACAGAAATGTGAACCAGAGGGTTAACCTGCCCGCTCGGCCTTGGCCAGCCTTGCCGATGCTCACACAAGTTTCTTGGGATAGAAAAAAGAAAAGGTCCAAAATTCACACTGTACACCTTTTTACAGGGTGCTTAGCCGGGCTCACTTTTTACACTGCTGTACATGCTTGGGATAACTAAGTGCAATCGTGTTCAGAGCCAATACATCATCCCAGGCCACTAATGAAGATAAAACACAAGCTGTGGTGAGCGGAAGCTGCACAGATACACAGGCAAATTAAGCTTATTGTGTTCCCAATGCTCCAGAGTGCATTTACCAAGAGAAAGAGGAGTAGAGCAAAGACAGTTTATAAACCTTCCTGGTCAGAGGGCTCCCTTCTCTTACACCGGGAAGTATCTGTCAAACCGAGTGGCTTTGCTTTGTGTCAGCTTTATTTACAATTGACTTTGCAACAGTGCAATTAAATAGCTCGCTCGCTCACTGAGAATGTGCAGTGTTATTGGCAGATTATTTTAGGCTCTCTCGCAGTAACACTGTACCCCAACAGCTTTTCGGAACCAGAAACGCAGTGGCCAGCCAAAGCTTATTGCTGGTTCTTACACCTGGATGTCTCTACACAGCAGTCACAACAGGGCTACACCTGAAGTAGCCTCTAACACACTTGCGGGGATGTGGGTAGCAGCCCCGCGGCGCAGGGCTTCCAGCACACGCGTTTCCCCCGGGAGCAGGGTGGATTAGCCCGCAGCGAGCCGCACGGCCGGCCAGCAGGCAGTGGGGACCGCAACGGGCTCGGGCTCCCAGGAAAGAGCCCGCTGAGGGGAACGGGGCTCTCCTGGCTGACAAGATACACTATCAAAGCAGCAGCAGCAGCCAGGGCATGCTGAAGGTGAGGAAGGAGTTTAAAATGAGGGAGAAGAAACTGGAAATAGAGGCACGAGCAGAACTGCAGCCACCTCCACCTTCTGCTCTCGACTACTGCAGGGGAGCGTGTGACGGAGCAGGAGAGCGGAGAGATGGCCCAGCTCCCGGGCTCGTCCCTGCCCTGCTCACACTGGTTTCTTCAGTCCCCAAAAGCCCTGACGGGGCTCCAGCCACAGGAACCCCGCAGCGCTCATTAGCAGCAAACCAGACGCACGCTGCCCCCACGCACCCCTCGTCCCCTCCCTCTCCGGGGCTGTGTCTCGGAGTCCAGGCGCGCTCAGAGCAGGACGCTTCCATCTTTCGTCGAGCCTCGGTTCCCAGCGCCACGAGCACTACCTTCTTTTTCGCATGCAGGTTTCAAGCCTCCCCAGCTCTTCGTAGGTCTGGTAGAAAACGTCAAAGTCTCTGGCACTCCAGCCCCTCCAGACAGCCAGGCACCACTCCGTGTTTTCATTCTCAAAGCAGCACACAACTGTGTCCTTTGCTACGAGAGCAGCATCCACCAGCGTCCTGGGAAAGAAGAACAGAGCAGAGAAGGGCGTTACAGCGCAGGGCAGCTCTGCTAGCACAGCGCACCGCCGCTCATCTGGGAGGCACTGACTCACAAGCTTTCCTTTCCAGCTACCCAATCTGTTTTTATAAGCTGCAAATCCTTGAGAAAGGAGAACGTAACAAAGAGAGGGATCAGAAACTGTGTCACGGCAAAAGCAAGAGGCTCAGTGACACGGGAAAAGATTTTTAAAGGGATTCAGGTGCCCAAACATGCAGGTGGATGCTTAAGTCTGCGGTGACATTTTGAAGTTGCTGTTAATCTCCCGATTTGCTAAATCCACAGACTCTTTTGCCTGCTGCCAGCTGGGCATTTTCAAAACAGCTCCATCCCGCCCCAGCTAACAGCCTGCCGAGAGCTTCTGCTGCACACTGAACTACAGTGTGGAAGCGGGACGGAGCCCAGCTCCGCCAGCTCGGGGTGTGAGCCCCTCGGCCAGACCAGCAGGCACGTCCACAGCAGCAGCCCAGGGATCCGCAAGGATCATGTAGAAGGAGTCCCGCGTGACAGCGTCGGGTTGCATGTGCTTCCCTTCGTGGTCTCTGAGCGCGTTACCTGATCAAACAACAGCGGTTGAAGCTGGCCCTGCAGACCCAGAGGGAGGTGGCCAGGCAAAAGATGACACTTGCGTCCTTGCAGGGTTCAAGGGACACGAGTCCAGCCCTTGCTGGGCTCTTTCTACCGCTCTGAGAGCAGACGGGGGAAGACTGGCCCCAAACGGTTCCCCAGAAAGGCCCCTAGATGGGGGCAGCTGGGTTTTATCACCAACTGCCGCTAAGACGCCACCTCCCTGCCCGGCTCTGCACCCCAAGGGCCCGGAGGAGGCAGGCACCATCGGTCGGTCTTATCCTGGTCGTAAAATGGGGCGAGTGAACAGCCACCGCACCCGAACCAGCCAGGCTGCAAGGCAGCAAAGCAGGGCAAGGCTGAGACGGCCTTGTCACTTCGCCTTAACCCCACGCGTGATTTGGTTAAAGCAGAATCAACCTAAGAGTCCCCGTGAACAATAAAGAGAATACTCCACTCCCCGCTAACTGATAAAAAGACGCTTAGTTCACAAATAGAGGGAATGGCAGGAGCACTTTGATCTCTTGTTGTGTTTGCCTAGTGGTAATAAACGATCATTTATAATCCTTAGCGCTGCTTAACCTCCATTTGTTTGGACATAAATAGTACAATCCCAGACTGGTATTTAAGTGATCAGCAGGAACACCTCCATCTCTCTAGCAGTTATTTATTTACTTGGACTCTCGTTCACTGTATGAAACATTTTAAATTAATGTATATAACTGCTTTCCCCTGTGCTCCAGGAGCCTTCCCCTGGCCCGTCACTGCCGACAGCACAAAGGTGCTCATTTAGAGCCAGAACATCAACCTGATCCACGTGAATGCAGCCACAGACAAGCACTGCGCTCTCCATAAATACACCTCTTGTTCTTAACGCAGGGCCTGAGTCTGCCAAGCTCCACCGACCTCCTGCCAGGTGCCCTCAGAGCACCGGGAGTCAGCACCAGGCAGGATCAGACCGACGTTTATCGCATTGTGCAAGGCTGTCCTGGCTGTCTCGTTACGGGGGGTACTCGGTCTCTGTGGCTTTTGGAGACCAGAGCGTGGTCGCGGTGCCTTCCCCTCACTGTCTGTCATGCTGTAAGAGCATGCACGTGCCTCGATGTGCAACCAGCAACCGTGTCTCCTCCAGCCAGGACCTTCTAGGACCCCAGGCAACGCTGCAGGCTTGAGGGCAAGCGGCTGGAAAGCTGCCTGGCAGAAAGGACCTGGGGGTGTTGGTCAACAGCGGCTGAATACGAGCCAGCAGTGTGCCCAGGTGGCCAAGAAGGCCAACGGCATCCTGGCCTGTATCAGCAATGGTGTGGCCAGCAGGACCAGGGCAGGGATCGTCCCCCTGTGCTCGGCCCTGGTGAGGCCGCACCTCGAGTGCTGGGGTCAGTTCTGGGCCCCTCACTCCAAGACAGACGCTGAGGGGCTGGAGCGTGTCCAGAGACGGGCAACGGAGCTGGGGAAGGGGCTGGAGCACAAGTGCTGTGAGGAGCGGCTGAGGGACCTGGGGGGGTTTGGCCTGGAGAAAAGGAGGCTGAGGGGAGACCACCTCGCCCTCTGCAACTCCCTGACAGGAGGTTGGAGCCAGGGGGGGTCGGTCTCTTGTCCCAAGGAACAGGCGACAGGACAAGAGGAAACGGCCTCAAGTTGCACCAGGGGAGGTTTAGATTGGATATTCAGAAACATTTCTTCCCCGAAAGGGCTGTCAGGCCCTGGCACAGGCTGCCCAGGGCAGTGGTGGAGTCCCCATCCCTGGAGATATTAAAAGACGTGTAGATGTGGCACTTGGGGACATGGGTTAGTGGTGGCCTTGGCAGTGCTGGGTTAATGGTTGGACTCGATGGTCTTGGAGGTCTCTTCCAACCTAAACGATTCTGTGATTCTATGATTCTATGATCCTCAGATGCCACTGGGAGCCAAGAGAAAGCTCCCAAGAGCCACCAGAGCCACCCACTGCCACCCAGTCCCCTTCTGCTCCCAGCAACTGGTGTGATGGGCACTGCCCGGTCAGCCTCACCCGTAGGGAGCCAGTTCCCCAGCCTTCAGCACAGCAATCACTCTGCCCCGCTGGGTGCCCGATTCCTTCTCCAGTCCAATAACGATGATATCCCCTCCTCTCCTAGAAAAGAAGCGAGGGACATGTCACATGTACTCAGCAATGGGGACTGCTGACAGCTGAGGAAGATCCATGTTGGATATCCATCCTCTGCTGCAATCCCTCCTGCGGTTACACGAGCTTTTACAGGGAAGGAGGCACTGCGATGCCATGAGGGGCATCCTGAATCCACTACACTGAGGGCCCCCATGACAGGCAAAATCAGATTCCCAGTGGTTTCCATCAGCTCAACAGGAGGCAACAGGACTTGCCAGGGTTGTGTCTGAGCAAGGAAGTGCCTGCTGTTCTTTGTTTCCTCAGGAGCTGGGCAAACAGGGCTTCGAGTCTTACCACCCACCTTCTCATTCTGCTGAAATCAATCCGGCAAGACCTTAGATGTGGCCATTCTGCTCGACACTAGATCTCTTTAAAATGGGGTAGAAAATCGCTGTACCAGTGTACTGGGAACAACATTTTTTAATGGTAACTTGACCTTCTGGCCAGGTGAATCATACTGGGAATGCAAAAGCTCCTGAATTAGCCTGAGCTAATCTCACGTTCAGCCCAGAAGGGATTTGGAGGAAGGCGCTTTGATAAGTGACCCACTTACTTACCTGGGGATCCATATGAGGTCTTTTACTGGAAGAATCTTGACAGCTTGGAGATGCTTCGTGTTGTCACCTGCAGGCATAGTGTCGTGATCCAGGGAAGGCTTCAGCTCATGAAATTTGTCAGACTCCTCAAAATCTGTGGAGAGTGGCGCACTGGAAGAGCTCGTGGGCGAGCTGGGTAGGCTGGAGGGGTACCGAGTTACCCTGTTAGGAGGTGAGGAGGAGTAGGAAGACACGGAGCAATAATCTGTGAGTGAGTCCTGGTGGTTTAGTATCTGGGTGCCAACCTCTGGGCTGTAGATAATGCTCATGTCCACCAGCGGGTTATTCTCCATTGCTTTGTGGTTTATCGGTGCTGTAGCTGGGATGGCTGCCGAAGGCTGCTGGATTGTAAACATGTCTCTGAGGGGGCTGCAGTCTCCGCAGAAGTAGCGGGCACAGAGCTGGTAGGTGGTAACGTGATACATCACCAGGAAGTTGCTTTTATCGTCCAGACACCACACCACCTCCTCCCCGTGACACTCGGAGTTGCAGGCGATGGATGTGATCACCGACGGCGGGCTGAAGGGCTCCAGCCTCCTGCTGATCTCCATTGTGGCGCAGTCTATGATGAGGATGCCAGGGCCGTTGCTGTACCAGACCTCCGCTCCGCTGCTGGTGATCTCCATGGCCTTCACGGGGTACGGGTTCTGCCGGGGGTCGTCATCAGAAATGTTGAATTTGGACCTGTTTGCCGTGTGGGAGCACAGGTAGGAGCAGCTGTCCCCTGGGATGCCCTGGGACACTGAAAACACTGCTACGAGTCCATCCGACAAGCCGGCCAGCACCACATATGAGTTCTGCAAGAAAGCGACAGCAGATTCGCTATCTGGATTCTTCACTTCTCTGCAATACAAGAGCTTTCAATCCCAGAGGCTCTGGCTGCCTCTCACGATTCTGCAAGTACACTAGTAACTTACCCCAAATCACTCAGTGATAACAGCAACATAAAAAGAAGTCATTACATAGAAGCTGCTGCAGAGCCATACTCCTCTCACCCAGTATTACCTCTCCCTTTATTGGCAAGGGAGGACAGACGGACCTGGCAGCCTGCCCCGAAGCTTAACAAATTCAAGCTGGAGTATGTTCAGAGACAGCCATCGTGATCCTAGGAATCCAGCTGTAGAAACTCGGCTCATTTCCAAAAAGGAGTAAAGCTATTGCTATCAGTGTAGGTAGGGGAGGAATGGAAGAAATGCAGCAAAAATGGACAGAGAGGGAGACAATCCTCTCGCAAACAAGAGCACACAGTGATCGGTCCATATCCGATGTCTGCTGCTTCAACAGCACCGCTCCTCCCAGGGACACGCTCTGGGTCTGGGATCCCTGGCAGCTCACAGACATCCCAGAGGAGGGCACAGAAGCAGCAGCAGTTCAGCGAAGCGGCCGCCAAGTGCCATGAACAATTCTGCAGATAGTTAAAAACCTGCCCCTAAATGTACAGATGTGTTGGCTGCAGGAGCCACGGCCGGCGTCGAGCTCCGGTGCAGCGCTCTGCGGCACCGCTGCGATGGATACTGTCACGTCCCGTGAACGGGAGCCGGTGAGAAGGCCACGGCTCACCGGGTCTCCGACTCCTCCAGCTCATCACAGCGGTGCAAAATGCTGTTAAACAGCCTGGGAAATGGATCTCTCAGGAACAAAACTCCCCATGACCTTGGGTCTATACCAGAAACTCCCCCATCTGTGAAGCAGATAAAACAATACCTACCTCAAAGGCCTTTCTATTTCCTCCCCGTGGAGCAATAAATTCTAAAAAAAGACCCTTTGCCCAGGGCTTTTTTGCTGTTGTTACAATCTGGCTGGACTAAGCGAAGCGAAGCGAACAGAACCAGACAGAGCACCGCCAGCTGAACCGACACAACCTCAGCCCTCCGCAGCCCCGCCGTGGCGGAAAGCCCTGCCTCCCGGCGCGCCCGGGACGCCAGCGACGCTGCCCGCCTCTGCGAGATGGGCCGGGGACTCGGCATCACCCCTTGCTGCTCATAAATTAAGGGAAAGCCTGTGCCCTTCCAGGGATCTTGGCTGTGCCAGCCCTGGAAGATAGCTCCCAGGCCGCTTAAACCCGTAGAGGCCAAAATCAGTATCTTGAATTGCTCTTGGATATCAAGGGGCCGATAGCGCAGGGGTAAGTATTAGTTTAATTGATAGCACTGTTTGCAAGGCTCATTAACAGTCTTGGACAAAAAGACACTATCTGCATACAAAATATGAGTAAAACCATGAGTGTGCTGAGCCCGTATGACTAATCCAAATCACAGCAGAATTTTACTGTAATGGGAAAAACTAGAGAAGCAAGTGGAAAGTTGTGAAATGGGACTTGGACTTTAACTCAGTCCAGTCCCAATTCTCTAACCACTAATTAAAAGAAACCCAAATGGCCTGCAGCGTTCGGTGCCATGTCCCCGCTGCCATGTGGATCTGGTGCAAAGGCTCCTGGATAGGGGTTTGCCAGGGAGTTGCATCAATAGGTTGGAACATGGCACGATGCTTCGCACACGCTGGGTTTTGGGTTACTTTTTCTTTGGAAAGGAGTTCAAGTATTTAAAACAGAACAAACCAAAGCAGAACAGCCCACATTTCTCTGGTGAAAATGGTCCAACTTTTTCAGTCCATAGGACCCTGCACAGTAGGTATTTCTTACTAAAAATGGAAAATTTAAATTGAAATGGGAACATCTGAAATTAACCATAATGTGGGTATGTCAACATGAACTGCTCCTAGCGTGACACAGGGCACTATTAAAGTCTTCAGAGATATCTACAATTTTGTCTCATTTCATTTGAAAATGCTGAATTACCCAAGCATAGTCTTCATAAAAAAATATTTTGCTTTCTTTGATTAGTGTCAGCTACTGCACAACAGGATCCAGATTCCCTTTTGGGTTCTGTAGGCTAAAATTCCCTGGCACTGGCAATCGGCACAATAACGGGGCAGAGCTGCGTCAGTGATCCCCACCCAGCTATCCCAGTAATACCAACTCAGCCAAATTCTAGCCTGTCTGGAATAGCACAATGGTGGAAGCAAATCTGGAAGATATTTCATGCTTTAGGGCACTTATTACTCACTGCCTTGGCTGTTGGGACCTGTTTCTATCCAGCCACTGTTGTTATCTCTCTGTTTAAGAAACGAGGAGTAGGAACTCAAACGCTGAGAAATGCCCTCAACCTGCCATCCCTCGCCTGACTGAGACAAGGGAGTGACCCATTTCACAGAAGACCACGGCAAAGGCCACCCACCCACAGGTGCTACCGACTCGACAGACTTTATTAGGTGCTGGTGCAGCCGGGCAGCAAGGCAAAACTCTCCAAATCAGGGTATTACAACAGTGACCAAAGGCAGGCAGGGCAGCAGCCTCCAGAAACCTTAAGTAACTTTCTCAGAATTCATTTTCAACATTTGGGCTCCACAAAGAGCCAACAAAAACACACAGCAACAAAACTGCATTTGAAGTCTCCGTCCTGCCAGCAGTCCCGCTGTGCCAGGGAGGAAGGCCTCTGAGCAGGGCTGTGACGGTATGCGATGTGCAGGAGATGAGCTGGCTCCAGACGTCCTGTCCTCGCAGCTAAGGACAGCGCAAGGCTCGGAGCCGTCGGGACGGCCGCTGCGAGCAGGTTAAAAAGAAAAAAAATACAGCCCCCGACACCACGGCCTCGGTCACCTCCTCCTCTCTTCCCCGCAGGGTCTGGGAGTGCTGGCAGCGAACACCGCAGAGGGCTGCAGCCTTTAAATGCAGCTTTTGTTTTCATGCGTTCCAGGTTTTTGCGAGAGGCCAGAGGCTTGCACCCATTCAGATTTCTCTCTCCCTCAACATCTCTCTGTCAGAATGCTGCAAACCAATTCAGAAAGCATCTTGTTTTGCTCTTTTTAACCTGTTTGTTTGATAATTTGTTGTTTGGTTTTTTTTTTTTTCTGAAAGGAAATTTACTGAAAATTTTATTATTTGCCAAAAACAACGATACTGGTGACAGAAAGCATGCAGCAAAAAAGCTTATATTGTACAAGACTTTTCCTTGGCGAGCGAGTTTTGGATTATGGGCCCCTCTCTGCTGCTTTTAAATTTCCATGATGCTTCCTTTGGATGAGAAACCAAGTTTTGGAAACTATTTCTTTTGGATCAGTATTCCCAAGGCAGTCATAAAGAATTCCCCTTCCCAGCAACATCCCTCGGCAATTCTCTGACTGCAAGTTACCTCACATCTCATCAGTTAAAGGCTTTCTTCCCAGGGAAATGAGAGCAATTCTCTTCTCCGCTGGACAATAATGACTGTGTGATAACTCTGATACAGCTTGCTGCGCCGTACAGTGAGTTTGACAAGTGCAAGCTTTCCACTTAGCTTTGTTGGAAGAACTGGCTGCTTCGAAAAACGGTTTAGTTTCTTGCCAACCTGGTCTGCACATCCCTATGGCTGCTGCTCTGGCTATTTCACTGCCAAACTCATTCATAGAAAGGAGAGAGGAAAAAGTAAGTCCAATAAACTAAGAAGGAGTGCGCCGAAGGGATGTGGATTTCTGGAAGGTTGGGTAGGGTCGGGGGAGGAAGGGAGGTGTCTAGACTCAATATTACTATTGTAGGGCCTGGCATTATTTATGACATTTTCTAGGCAAGCCACAAACTGAAAATAGAAACCAGGAGACATAAAGCCACTCGTAACCCCTGAGGAATGGCTTTGCAAGCTGTATGACAGTGGAAAAGCTGAAAGTGAAAGACTCGTTCGACTGTCCTGGACCAAACCTCAGGCAGCATGAAAAAGAAATTTGCCCTACACATCAGAAATGAAACTCCACGGCAGAGAAACGCTGCAGGTCTGGGAGCCAAAGAAAGCCGACAGATGCAGCCTCCCGGCGGGTGAAATTTATTCCTGTGCCAACTTTAGATCCATGCCCTACTTACACCATGTTTGGAAGTGAAGCGGTACACCTTACACTAACCGTCTGCCTCGGACTCGGTTTGCAGCAATGCAGTAGCCCGAGCAAACGAGCCAGAAATGGACAATAACGCAGAACAGGCATGTGGTATAAAACAGCTCCACTGTCGCTCCGAGAGCTGCTCCATATCGAGCTTTCAGACACATACCAGTCTGCTGGCATTTGCAAAACCTACACAGCTACCAATAATGTTGGAACATAATTATATGTTCTTACTTGAGGTGGCTGTAAGCAAACCGGAGATAATTTATCCCGAAAACAGTTTTTATACATGTCCCAAGACTTGCCCACAATAGGCAGTCATGTCAGATTTCTCTTGCCAGTAACTGGATGTTAGCAATTCCAGAACTAGACAGATAGTATATAACTTCTGTCATTACCCATAAGAGTAATTATCCATACTACCCGTAAGAGTATTACCCATAAGAGCTGTATTTTCTAAGTGTTCTCATTCAAAACCAAAAAAGAAGTGTGGCTGAGCCTACATAATATTTAAAGATGATTGTGCACACAAATGACAGCATGAACACGCACCAGGAAAAGAGCGGGTACAAGAGCTAGGACATACCCAAGTCCTGCATTAGCAGTTAACAAATCTCTATTCTAATTATCGTTTCATGTCCCCTCTACTTTGCTTGATCAGCCTAAACCCTGTCTTCCAGTGATGTGGAAACACAGCTGGAAAACTTCCTTGCAGAGGAATTTGATCTATTTTGACTATTTTCCCAGCAGGCTTGGAAGCGCCAGCTTTGGTCCCCTGACTCAGGTTCTTGCCCACACCTCTGTCTTCTGGCAGAGGCACAAAGACCTGGAAAACTTCTCCTCACACTGCCAAAACGTTCCCGGGCATCGCAAAGTCCTTCAACACTAGGTAGTGACAAGCCACGCAAACGCTGGCGGCTTGGCCTGGCAGCAGATGGCTTAGTCTCACTAATGCCCCTTTTCCTTTAGGTTCCTCCTTACCTTTTTGACAACAGGCATTACTAGAAAGCAGCTCACAGTAGCAGGAGTGTCTAAACCCTTCTGCGGAGTCTTTAGAGGACACATGCCCTGCAACCCGTACACAGAAATCTTCTGGTCCTGTGAAAGAGCACATAAAATTCTATAAATTTCAATCATCTTCTATGCTTTTCATATTTTGATACCTGAACAAGATCAAACTGGTTCCAAACCCAACTTTTACTTGTATTTTTTGATACCCAAAGCCTGGATTTCTCTTTGTTTTCCCTGGAGAGCATTTACCCTGTCTGTGGGTAGAAAGCAGGTACTGCCTTCCCCAGAATGAGCTGTGGGCAATATATGCACTCTCCAAAAGCCACCAAAATCACCACTATAGGTGTTTTATCGGCATTTGACAACTCTGACTCTGCACAACTCCCAAATGCGTCAGGACAATTGAAACATGTCGTATGTTATTTTGCATTAATCTGTCAGTTCAAGGAAAGCTAGTATTACATTGTACGTGGAATTACACCTGCTCTACACCTCGTAAATCTACTAAACTGACACAGAACACCCCGTTTGGGGAAGAGGAACGCATTTCGTTTTCATCAAAAAAATGGATATAAAATGATTTAAGACTTCGGAATTGTAATTTTTCTGGACTTCTGGTTATGAAAAAAAAAGGAATATTTGAAGTTTACCTCAATTTGGGACCAGAAAAGTCAAAATATCTTTGTTTCCTACAGAGAAAAAAAAAAAGATCTATACTCTCACTCAGTTCCAGCATCCATGCTAGGGCGGGGTGAATTAACCAACACAAATTATTTATTCAGCAAGCATGGCCCTTTTTCCCCTCTCTGAAACACTGAACTTCAGGAACATTTTGATTTGTTTCAGCTATTTTTTGTTTGTTTTGTGTCAAACAATTGTGTCAGAACCGTCTGACACTTAACACAGCCCTTTTTAATGAGCGGACAAGGGCTCTGAGGGATGAATCAGCCGTGTTCTCTCACTCTTACTTTTTTAGCTGCAGTTTTCCACAGTGAACACAAAACTTGGGTACCCATTTCCCACCAACTTTCAAATCCCTCGGGCCTCTTTCAAAACCCCACCCTTAAACGCATGGTTTCTTTCACTGCTTCCCTTTATCGCTTACAGATAAGGACATTTCCCAGATGAAACCCTGGGTACAGATAGGCTACAATCTGGAGAGTTTCGCCTCGGAAAGCCGAGGTTCCCACGATCGCTTTGAACACCAGGAAGCACGATTTGGATCTAGGTATCAGCTGCGTAACAGGCAGAAACAATACACCCGGAGACAGCAGATGCAAAGTCACGCTGCTCATCTGAGACGCCCATTGTCTCAAACAACACTCTCAGCTTTACTAATTTAACAGGCTCTTTCTCTTCATTTGTGTCTCTTCTAACGAGGCCCCTCTTGAGCGGGGCACTGAAGCACGGGCAACGCTCACCTCCGTGGCAGCCCAGAGGGCGTTCTGAAATTTTAGTTGGCAGCATAGCTTCATTCCTGGGCAGCTCATCCTCTCCACTTCTATGACTCCCTTCTCCGGATTCACCACCGTGTAGTTTCTGAAAGGAGCAAATAACAATTTCCTATAGCCAACATTCAGCCTGCAAACTGCTGCAGGATGGTACTCGGCACTTTTGGCCAAGCCATAACGTGATTGTCCAGATGTGGATGATGCTGCAAGGATCTACACCCCTTCAAATAATCGTCGCAAAGGAAGAGAAATACAGATGTACCACGGCTCTTCCTCAGGGGGCAGATATGCAATCGCTTCTGTGAAGATTTAAACTCGGCTATCTGACTTTGCGCGGAAATGGATGAGGAGAACTTACGTGGTCTGTTACTATAATTCAGCTGTGAGACAAATAGCTCCAGCTGAATAGCAGTAATTAATAGCTGGGAGGTCTTAGCCCATCTTGCCCATTAGGTTCTCAAGAGAATATGTGCTGTTCTCCAAGTTCACTGCCTCAGTATTATCTGGCTTCATTACTTACTCTAGTACATAAACAGAAGAGCATGATTCTTCCAAAGAAAAGATCTGTAACCTGATAAAATAATTTATAAATATGGCTAATTAATATTTTTGTAACTAAAAGGATTTTCTTTGTTTGGGGAAGTTTCTGGGGTTTGGATGTTTGAACAATAAGTGGATATTCATAATCACATCTGTGAGCCCCAGATGTTTTACCAACTGTGGCACAAGCAATTACACATCCTGAAATCTGTCACATATAAGTAATTTGTTATTCAGCAGTCTCCAGCAAGTGGATTGTCCAGTCAGGAAGCAGATTCACTGAGATATATTGCTGTGAATATTTGGACAACATCCATGTATTCAAAATACATCTGTGAGTCCCATGTGTTTCACCAGTTTTAGCAGGAATAGTTATACTGTCTGCACTGAACGACTCACCAGGCACCACAAATACAGCAAAGCAAATAGCTCACGAACAGATCACGTACCTTTCCCATTAGGTTAATGCTTACAAATAACGAACACGTTAATATAAATTTCAGATCAGTTTGTGAATGTTTGCAAATAAGATTGGAGCTATAAAAATCAGTAACATCCATAAAAATAAACCTAACTAGCCATGGGTCACATGTGGCTGAGCAAAATACCATCATCTCAGTCACAATTTAATAACATTTAAAGCACATACCCATTCAGTATAGCACACATTTTACTGGAAGTATACACTTGGATGCACACACAGCTTCAGGCATGTGGTTAACTCCTGATGATTTCAATAGGATTTAAGCATGTGCTTAATTGCTTTGCAGAGCAGAGATGGAACTGCAGTCTCAATTAGGAAAGGTTTAGTGTTAAATGGCCTCATTAGGAAAGGCAGAACACGTCTGTTCTCATGTGCAAATGCTTCATCCTGTGTGTGTGAATCATTACACTGCCCTAATCTTCTCCTCATATTAACTGAAGCAGAGTTAAGCTCATTAAATATCCTTTATAAAGCAACCACTGTTCCCAATTAAGACAGTTTGGGAAAACAGTGTTCACCGTATCGTTGGCATTCACCCAAATTCGCTTTCACCTTCTTTACCTCCCTCCCAGAGGCATAAGTGAAGATGCTGAAGGATTTTTACTTAAAAAGAAGAAAAGAAAGGAATTACTAATATGAGATGTCTAACCTGGTGTCTTCCTTCCCATCCCAGAACACCACAGTGTACTCCTGTCCTTGGGAGCAGAAGAAGGAAGACTGCTTCCCACAGGATAGCAGGTACATAAATGTTGCAAAGGTAGGATCTTTCATCTGTCCTACCACAGAATTGGCCAGTGGACGCTGTGGGGAAAGGAAAAGAGGATGATGTATGTCACACAAGACAGCTGGAGGTCCAGATGAAATAAAAGAATCATAATAATCATTATTTATTAAAGCTAGAGAGCCAAGAAGTAGGACTTCTTTCATAAACGCTTCTGCTACTTTCTCAAATCTACACCAAATTGGTTCTCAGCATCCTCCATACCCCAGACACTGAAGCCAAACCTTTTCTGTACTTCCATGGTTTGGTCTGTGATTCTCTCACACATTTTATCAATGAATTCCTTCAGGTTTATGAATTTTGGAAGCTGACCCACTGTCATGACAGTGTCTAGCAGTTTGTGAGTCAAGCTGACCTTTGTTTGAAGGACAGCAGCTCTGAAACGCCAACTTGTAATTAATGAAAAATATAATGCAACATAATCCTTTTCTTGTACTTTGAACCCTTTTCTTCCTCACACCACCTTTTATAATCTCGGGGTTTTTGAAGTCTTTGTAGTTACACTCACAGCGTGATACTGTAGCTGTTTCTAGAAATTATGGGTAACGTCTTGCCCTGGTGAAATCAATAGCTTAACTGCCATTGACGTCAAGGGACCTTCATGTCACCGCAGATGTCTAAGGCCACCAATCTGCCATCGTTTCATTCATAAAACTCTCATTTAAGTCAACAGAAGTTCTGGGCCAAATCAGCAGGAGGGGTAAATGGGTAACCGACCTGTTCTGCTGTACGGAGAGCAAGCTCAGCTCTCCTGCGTGAAGGGGGCTGCCAGATCCCTGTAGCTACAAGATCAGAAAACACTGGTCATGAGGGTTGTCTTGTACCTTTTCTGGCTTAGTGTCCCAACACTCCATCATGAGTGCCTGCATCCTATATAGCTGCACCTCTTCTGGCTGCCCAAGGACAGGACGGATCCCCTTGGACAGCTTCTTTGCAATCTGGAGCTGGTGTTGTCCTAGCACAGGCCGCTGACCAGACAGCAGCTCATACAGGACCATCCCATATGAGAACATGTCGACCTAGAGCCAGAAACAGAGAGAAAAAAACAGGGCAAACCTCCCTTGGTGGGTGGAGAGGAGAGCGAGGAAGGCCACGGTGGGGAAGCTAGTGCTGCACACCATGCATGTATAGCGGAACTCAGCCCCGTGCGTGAAGCCAGACACCCACCGCTGGCACGCAGGGGCTGCACCCACGGACACACCACAGTTACCTTCTCATCGTAGACTATGCGAGGCCTGATCTCAGGAGCCTGGTAGCCCGGCGTGCCTTCCACGCCAAGCGCACCTTCGTGGAACGACTGCCGGGAGATTCCATAGTCAGAGAGTTTGATATTGATGGGCTCTTTGACGTCCAGGGACCACACCAAAATATTGTCTGACTTTAGGTCGCAGAAGATGATGTTCTTCTTATGCAGGTAGGCAAGGCCTGTTACAATCTGATAAGCTATTTTGTGTGTCAGCATGTGTCCCAGCGGCACAAAGGAAGACCCTGGCACAAAGGAACAGCCTGTCTTCAGTTCTTATAATTGCAGTAACTGCCTTTTTTTTTTCCCCTTTCTCTTTCTCTTTTAAACTCCAGAGCAATAACTAACAACCTTTTAAAACATCACTCAATGCCACGATTTGAAATGACACTGTTCGTGTTACTATACATGTCTGACAGTTCTATTAAATTCTTTTTTTAAACCCTTTCACTTCTAGACCCCTAAATCTTCTGGTGAAAATTAGTGTTTGACTGAAAATTGACACAAAGCCAAGGTGCCAAGAGGGTCAGATGGCCTCAACCTATCTTGGAATTAGTGTCGTTCATTTGACAGCAACAGAAATACAGATAATTATGAGAGCATTTAGAGTGCCAGACACCCATCTGCAGGGGGAAGAACACAGCATTACCCATGCAGCACTGAAGTGAGATGCACTTCTTATTAATTTGCAGAGAAATTGAAAATCCAGGTCTCCAAAGTAGTTTTGAAAATCCCGGACATCAATTTTTACTAGGTTCCCAAAGGCACAGTTTAAGAGCAATTCCATCCCTCCCACTTCCCCTAGTCTGGAAAAAAATCTTCAGTAAATCGAGCAGTAATTTAAATGTTGTTGACCATTTGTCACTACCGCGACTCGGAGAGCGAGCTCTCCCAGGAGGGAGACCCTGTTTTTACCTTTGGAGTTTTCAGACAATACAGTGGTGAGGCTGCCCAGAGGAGCCAGCTCTAGGGCAAAGCAGAGAGGATGGATGCTGATGCCAATGAGGGAGACGATGCAGGGATGTTGCAGCGAGTGGAGCATGCTGGCCTCCTGGCGAAACTCGGAGAAGTTCTTCATGGCGTCCATGGCTCTCAGGTGTTTCAGCATGGTATCTGGCAAGACACACAACCCCCTTCTCACTCCCCAGCTGAGAAACCAAGTTAGAAACTCTTTGGAAGGTGCTAATCACTGAGCAAACGCTGCAGGAGGAAGGCAGCTTATGGGCTTATGCCAACAGCAGGGCTTTAAGTTGCATCCTCATGTTGATGCACGAGCCACTTACAGACATCAGCTATAAGCAGGATACATACGGCTGCCTCAGGAAGCAAGTGCTCCCTCGGTCCTTTAACACCAACCTCAAGTGTGTCTGGCACACGCTGTTCTCATATATCACCTGGATGATTTTGGAAAACTCATGCTGTGCTTTTTAAAGCAGGGACTCTCTGGGTGTGGACGTCACATTGCAGACCCTTTGGTGGAAGGAGTCTTCCCTACCCTTTCTCAGCTGCCCTGCCAGAAGAGGGACCCTTCACAGTAATTGTCCTTCTGCCATGGGACACCACAGGCTGCTCAGGCAGGTCTGGTCTTTCCAAAGGTTATTCATCACCGGGACAGCAGCTGGCCTCCTCCACAGCTCCACACCCCCCTCCTCAGGGGTTCACTACATCTTTCCCTGACAAAAATGAGGAAAGTGAGGCACTTTCCCCTTTCCTTTGTCCATGGACTGAGGCTCTGCTGGAAACCTGCGCTCAAGAGCCAGCATGTGCAGTCTGAGAGCCCGTCCCTGCCTGGAGGAGCTGGCAGGCTGGGAAGGATTTCCAATTTGCTTTCTGTAGCTGCTGGCACAGATGGAGTAAAAGACTTATTCAAGGATGGAGACCCACAAGTCCTTAGTGCAAACCCATGCAAATCCACACTTCTCATTGCCAAATAGCTTGGGAACAGGAGATGAAATCTTGCCTCTCACCCCAATCAAGGGCTCTGCCTTGGCACCCTGTGAGTCCACCCGTTGACCTGCAGGAGAGAAGCTTCCTGCAGTGCCAATGACCTTCATCGCTACAAGTGCTCTCATGAAGGACTCTTTAAGATGCATCCTCCTCCTCCATGGAAACACATCAATTTTGCTATGCATTTCAAAGCTGTATTTAAACAGGTGCTGCCAGCACTTCGGAGTGCGAAGGCTCTTTGGTCTTAGCTTGGGATTGCAGGCTGCAAGAGCTGATTCCCGACACCGATTTTGTGTACTGTACCTGCAGCTGAAGTGGGAGAACCCTTGCATTTTTTAATCTGAAATCTCTTCACAGCCACCGGTTTTCCTTGGTATCGTGCCCGATATATAACGGTCCCACTTCCACCCTGGCCAAGAACGTTGTTTTCATTTTCACTGCATTCCAGTTTGCTATTTTCCAGGAACAGCCTGCCAAAAAGAGATTGGGGCTTTTTAATTAAAAGAAAAGTTTCAAAGACACTGTAAATTCATGTTTTTAATGTGATTTCCATTTTCACAAATCCCTAATATGTTCTTGTCTTATCTACTGAGAGGACTGGATCACCTAAACTTACCTTGGTCATCTCAATGTATTCTATGCTGACTCGCGTATAACAGATTTTGCACAGAAAAAAGTAACTTGGGCAAATAAGCAAAAAAGGCTTTTTACTGCGGCAATTTATCCTGCAAGAATCAAATAGATCTGGAAAGCACATAAGCTCCTTTTCCAAGCAGATGACACAGGTACAGATATTTGTACCATTTATCTGTATTAATGATTTTTTTGCCTCATTTACCTCCTGTTCCTCTTTTCTCTGCTGAGGCAGGACAGGATGTTTATGAACAGACCCACACTCTGAAACCTGATTATTCAAATCAGCTTACTGTTCCCAGGCTGCAATTCATCATTTCCCCACTCTTCCAGAGACTACTTTTACAGCTGTTCACACTTCAAACATCTCCACTCGCCTCGCACCAGTCAAATAAATCTCCAGGAGATAGCACTGCGAGGAGGGCCGTCGTGACGGGCCGACGGGGTGTTTGCCCAGAATACCCTGTAAAATGACCCTAAGAAAGGAACAGGGGACAGTGGGAGCACAGAAAGCTCCAGCAGCAGCCAACAGGACACAGTTTGGTTTAGCATCAGGCACAGAAAGATCTGAGAGAGTGTGAACCATCTCCTGTCCTGCCTGCTGTCAGGAGGTCTCTTGCTCTACACACTAAGTAATAAGGGGTGTAAGACTGAACCCATCTGGGAATGCAGTTAAGCAGCTTAAAGATTTGGCAGTGCTGCTGTGGGTAGGGAAGAGCTGTTTCAGCTGTTCAGGACTGCCATGCTACTTCTCCAACACAGCTAACAGCCCTCAGCCGAGCACGAGCCTTGACTCAATGTGAATTCTCTAGTGGTGTCTATTTAAATTCACTTGCCTACAAGCTCTTCCAAACTGAAGGCGATTTCAGTGCCAATCTTGTGACACAGCAGCACTTCCTGTTGGTTTTGCTGTATTAAAATCTCCTTTCTGGGATACCAGAAAGTGTCCAACTACAGAAAGCTTTGGCCAGAGTACTGGGCAATGCAGGACAGTTGCAGCTTTAAAAAGGGACTTTTGCATTGCACTACAGTCATCTCAAAGGACCCCCTGAAGTGATGACTCGGGTCAGCACACAGTGATTGTCTAAGCGAGTGTGCTGACCACCAGGAGTGCAGTTTAGGATGAATTGCCAGAGCAGGGATTGAGAGTGGATGACTTTGTTTCCTGTGGTCAGTATGTTCCTCTAGCAGAAATGACTTAGGAAAAAAACCCAATCAAATTACATAGATACACTGAAACTTAACCAAAGGCTATCAAATAACATTACCTGGCAGGAAAATCAGTCATGAAAAGCTCTGGGACCAGCTCTTGGAGAGAAACGGGGATGTCAGGGTGGTTAGGACACGTGATGTAGTCCAGTTCAATGGCAGTCAGCACACAGTCCTCCATGTTGAAGTACTGTGCATCCTCTGCCTTCTCGCCGTACTCATTCTCCTCCGGCTTGGAAGCTGCACAGATGTGGCAGGGCACATACTGCTCCATCAGCAAGGTGCCATCGCTCTCAGTGGCTGTGAGCGCTTCAAAGCAAGCAAGCAAAGAGAAACCAACATAGCCCACACAAACTGAGAAGGAACAACAGCTCCTAGCGCATTCAAATGTCTACAGTCACTACCTGGATCCACTGGCTGAAAATGGTCACGCTCATGAAAGCAGCAGCTTACTCCAGTTTATTGACTGGAACAAGAAAATAGCTTTTTGCTAAGTATACACAGATAGCAGGGACAGTACTGAGGAGACAGGACTGTTGACATAACTTAACAGCTACTCTGCTTTGGTCACAAGTAACGCACAGAGAGAAAAATCTATTCAGGACCAGTAGAAATTAGAAATGTGTGAATAAAGCATTGGAGAGAACCTCCTTGCTGGTTGTCTCCGTGTGAACTGCATATAGGGAGCACTGCATATGCTAAAGGGCATGACCGTGCAGTAGAAGAATGGCAGCTGTGAGGCTGCCCAGGAGCCCCAACCACATCTGCTCCGCAAGCTGCCAGATGGCTTCAGGCGGAGAGCAGGCATGGGAACGGGAACGGGAGCGGACTGGGAGGCACGGCACGCTGCGCTCGGGCTGAGTGCTTCAGGTGCAGGCTAGGAGCAAGCACTCACCTGCAGCACCCAAGTTAGGAACACGGTCACTATGGGCTCCCTCATGGGTAATGTTTTCAGCTCCGATTCTACCAAGACTAAACCTTTGGGAGGTTCACACCTCTCCCACTGACTACAGACGGACATTGCGGTAACAGGCTCCATTAAATGCCTACATTAGGCATGGTCAATACAGGCCATAGCCTTTGAAGTCATGACTCTTCTCAAGCTTCAGCGATTAATGTTATCATTACTTTAATCCAAAGACAAATAAAATCTTCTTTTATCTTCATAACATGCAGAACACGAATATGTGAGAGTGGACAACTGCTTCCTCCAGAGAGCCTCCAATTAAGAGATTTTGGCACTGTTTTCTAGACCAGTGTGGGCCGACAAAGAACACTTCAGATTTTGTTTTGGTTTTAAACAAAGTGTATTGGGGTTGCTAACAGCCTGCTGGGTAACAGCAGGATCTGTGCTGATCACAGGAAAAACAACTGCAGGAGTCAAGGAAGTTACCTTGGCACAGAGTCCTTGGTATCATATTCACTCATGCCTCCCACATCACAATTTTATAAATTATAGGGTGTTAGAAATGGTGGGCAAATGCTGATCCCAGCTGATGCCAAAATGAGTTCTGCCATCAAGGGACAGTGCCAACTAGTTTGGGCCAAATCCTGTCCCTGCTATGAGCACTGGAAGAGTCTGTTGAACTCCTACAGAAGCAGGTCCTGTTTGAACTGTAATGTTTCACCTGTGCTTGCTGTGACTGACAGACTGAAAGACACAATGTCTAGACTAAGGTGTGCCGGCAAATAATCTCGATCTATCCGCAGGTTATGAGCTTTTCTCAGGCTTTATTGGCTTGAGACTGTCAGAGCTTGAGGGGTCTTCAATTAACACACAATATTGTACACCTGGAGAGCTCCGTCAAAGAACCTTCTGTTAAAAAGACATAATACTGCACAGAAAATTACCGTCGATCTCTTACCAGGAAACCACTGGTCGATCAAAGAGTTGACATGATCTGTGATGAATGCCATTGCTGAAAAGTCTCTCACTTCTGACTGGCAAATGATTTTAATTCCACCACTTTTTTTCTTTTTCCAGTTCACATCAGAAGACTCAACACTGCGTAAGAAAGCCAAAAGAGAGCCGCATGAAGCTTTTGTGAAGTATCAGTGTCAACAAACTTTCCTTCTCACAGGAAACCTGAGTTACATAATAACACGTAGTTCATAAGTAATCAAAATAAAAAGCAACCTAGCTTTGAGGATGATTTTCAATTCAGTCTGTTCTGCAAATGACTTTCAGAAGAGAATTCTTGCACAGAAATGCTGGTTGCTCACAACGGGTAATGGCTATAGAAGGTCAGACCCAGAGAAAACTCTGGCCTAAGTGAACTGAGTACGACGGAGAGTTTTGACAGAAATGCTCCATACAGAATGATGGAAGGTTAGGAGTTTTAAAAATCGGTAATAAAACTCCAGTGGCCTAATAATAATACTATAACTTCCAAAAACCGTTTGGAAAAGTTTATGGACATAACAATTTTTGTGCAATTCCCACCAAGGAAAAAAAAAAAAGCTTTAATACAAATAGCTGCGTTCTCTAACTCCCTGAAGTACATGGGAAGATAAGAGTATGGCCACCACCATGGTCCAGAATTAAGGATTCCAGCCTGTGATTTGCGATGTCTGGGTCCAAGTCTCAGCTGCAGACTGCCTAGATGAACTCAGGAAAGTTACTGTGCCCTTCTGGTCTCCAACCATGCACATCACCAATGGTTCCTCCCTATCTTGCCAGGGACTGGAAGAGCAAATGCATCTGCAGATACTACAGAAGTGAAAGCCTTACGTGGCCACCTACTCTCTGCATTTGTGAAAGAACATGGGCAGCAGGTTTTCTCCAGGCTTGCAGCCAGCAGACAGTCTGCCTTGACCAGCTTAAACCAGTTGTCCATAGTCCCTGTTGCATGCAGCCTGACAGCACAGAAGCACCTCCACTGATCTGGACTGCTGCCACACAGTGGCGAAGTTCTAGGATTCAGTGGAAAACTCAGGGACGTAAGGAAATCTTTGCATGTGAAAATGCATGATTTTACCCTGGCAAAGAGTTCTGCTCTGAATATTGCTTTCTGTTTTCAGGCCTCTTTAAAGCTGTGGCTGCAATAACACATAAGGTTGATATATTCAGAAATGCCAAACAATCAGTTATTCATCCCTGTTGTCACCAGTTGTTACCAGATGAGTTATGTCTATTAGAAGAGCCTCCTCTTCTACTGACGAGTGAGCATATAGCATGAGTCAGGCCCATTCATCTCCATTCAGATGATGTGTTTCATACACTCTATTAGTCCCCTGTCACGCATGCTGCATTACGAACACAAATTACCTAAGATAGCCTCCATCAAAGGTAACGAACAGACCTTCCTGCCAGTAAACAGTGTGAGTCCTTTTGACTCGGAACGTGCTGCAGCGGTTCCTTTGAGTGCCTGTGAAGCTGTAGATGGTCACCTTTTTGTTTCTCGTCTTGGTGTTCTTCTTGTTTTCAAAAAGCTGAAACAAGCAGAAAAGCATGAAAATCATTAAATCATTGAAATTTCTCATAAGGATGTTGTTTTAATCAAGCAATAAGGTGATTTTTGGTTTTTTTGGCTTTCACAGGTGCTATCACAGCTTTTCCACTAAAGAACAACTTGTTCTTATAAAAAAATTTGTGATGGAGTGAAAATACACACAGTAAAAGTTGGTTTGGCAGCAATGGAAATATTTTTCATGCCACTCAAAAAGGAACAATTTCGTATCAGTGAACAAAGTTAATTCTATAATCGTGACATTTGTTATATGAATTCTGTATTTGCAAAAGTCTTACAAACCTAAAGAAGAGCTAAATGCTCTAGTGAATGATTAAGTCTGCCCGCAGTGTAGAGAGTTAACTTTTCCACCTGTTTCAGTGGGAGGAAGATGGCTTTTCTCCAAGACACTTCAAAGCAGCGCTCAGGAGCAAAATGTATTTTTGTTTTAAAACCAAAGACTTAATCTGCAGAACCCCACTGTACTCATTGCTCTAACAGTTAGTTGTCGGCAGACGGGTCTGACGCCTGGGATCCTTTCCATTCACTTCAGCGAGGACTGGATGAGGTCCCTAGCAAAGGTGCTTCAGGGTTATGTAGTGCCCATGAGGATGTAAGCAAGGGGTTGCCAAGACAGCCCGTTAAAACAGGTAAAGTTATTACATGGTTTGAGAAGCCTGGAACACAGAGGACCTTCCAAAAATAGGTATCATGTTTTCCATGTTCTGTACATCAATGACAGAACACAGTTGAAATGGATAGTTGTTAAGAAGATACCACAGTAGTACTAAAAATATTTTGCAGGTATGTATTACAGTTTCCAGCAGGGCTATGTTCTCAGATATAAGCTGCTGCAAAAATATGTCTGTAACAACATCAAAATTCACGTAGCTTTCAGACCCTTACAAACACTACCATAATGATATGCATACCACTTGCACTAATAGGGTGTCTGCTTGCACTCATTATCCCAGAAAGGCAACAGCGCTGTAATTTTCTTCTCATTTAAACCTATATAGATTCAGATAGCTGACTTTGGTGGAGCCATTCCAGATCTCCATTGGCAAACGACGTGAGCAGGGTCTGGCCCAGCGGAACGGTCATGGACAAAAGCCGCAGGCAGAACTCCAATTACTTGTAATTGGAAGATGCTGGAGGTACTGAGACCTTCCAGGGGATCATGTTATAAAGAAGCTGTAAAGAACGCAGGGTTTCTTCTCCAGTGCCAATTTGTTGTTCTAAATGACACCTACTGTGAAAACAGAATCAGATTTTGATTGCAGCGTCTCATCTCTCCCTATTTACTCAAATAATGTTATTGAAGTCTGTGACTGAAGCAAGCTGGATGTGAAGAGACACCTACTTACACTTATATGGAACAATAGCTGTTGTCTTTTGCTTGCAGAGAGATACAGTAACCTACCTGGAGGTCCATCTCTGCCAGGCTAATTAACATTCGGGCTATGAATCTTTGCCAAAAGCCAACTGGGACAAAACTCATCTTGAAGACCCTTTGGACTGTGTTTGTGGTCTGGTGGCAGAGCCCGTGGATATCTAACGCTGGCTTGGTAGGAAGCAGATGAGGGAGGAGGTAGCTGAAACACATCAAATTCAACAGCTCAAATTTTAGCTACAGCTTGTAACAGTGAGTACATTGTTACTGGATAATAAGGCGATTCAGTCTCCAAAGAGATTTTTAATGGCACAGCCTACTGCATATAAAAAAGCTTTTAGACTAAAGGCGCTGCAGCAATACATGGAGAAATTCATTTACACTATGGAAGCAAGCAGAGGCAAAACAGACATTACATAATTCAGCCAGGGCTATTGGACAGGGCTAAAATTGATGTAATGAGCAGGACATTTGTGTAATCACAAATTAAATGCATTAAAATGTAAGAGTCATTAGAATAGCTGTGATGTTGGAACTCATTTTTTGGTATTTTTACTACTCAGCTCTGGTAGTAAGCAGAGAATTACAGCTGTGCTCCTACGTGGAACGGAAGATAAATACAAAAACACCCTACAGCAGCTCAGCTTCAGTAAGCCCAGAAGGTGGGGAGAGGAGGTGTCGTGAGAGGTGGCAATGAGGCAGTTACAGGCTGCAGGGACCGGACTGCTCCGGCTCTCATCCCAGCTCCAGAATGAGAGCATCTTATGGGTCAACATGACAGGGCTTTCTGCTGCTCCATAATGCGGCTGATGGACTCCCTACCACATCCCCGACAAAATCCTAGGGCCAGAGCTCACTTTGCCAGACTGATGCCAGCAGAGATATCACTTGTCTTGCTCAGTCTCCTCCTGCAATCAGGTTATTAGGCTCTTTGCCCAAGTGTGGAGGAGACTCAGTGCCATCTGAGTCTGACCGGTCAGAAGTAACAGAGCTATGCTGGTGTGGAGGACCACAAAGTTTTCAAATTATTTTCAGATCTCCCAGTAAGCACAGAATATTCATGTGTCCTGATCTTCAGTATTTGGGAAGCTAAAACTTTTTGGAAGACTAGAACTGTTTCGAAAACTATGAGCTTATGGCTTTCAATACCTGCCAATAAATCCCTTGACAGTGATACTCTTCTGTACCAAATACATTCCAAGATGCCTATATGAACAAAAACATTATTTGCTTATAAGCAGGAACACTGCTGTTCTATCAGCGTTGAGCCTGAGAAAATGTGTCGGCATCTGGGGCTCATCATTGACAGGCATAATGACAGCAATGAGGCAAATGGCCAAGGGACTTGACCAAAGTAACAATGGCAGGGACTAGACGCACAACTAGAACTAATGCTGGGTCCAAATCCAATGCTTTAAGCCTATCACGATTTCTCTCTAGCAGCTGCAGTATTCTGTAAAACCTGAAATATCAGCTCAGAAAAACCAGCCATCACTAGACAACAGCTCTCTCCATATGTCACAGTCCATAACATCTGACAACATTTTACATGATCGAATTATCCGTTCCATGAAACAGCTTTGGAATGTAAAACTGATAAAAATTTCTCGTCACTTATAAATTATATTAAGAATGGTCATACTTTCAACCCTATTTTAACAAGCAGAACAAAGCTAAATTACATGCACCTTAGGCAGAGAAGTGGAGTGCATCAAACTAAAAGTTCTTGCTCTATAAAGGTAGTGGATGCATCGTATGACAGCCAATAAATTTTCCTCAGCATATCCAAGAAAGGGTCTAGGAGTATAAGGAGGCCAGTGAGGCCCTTCTGCACCACAACTATATAGTGGATTATAATACAGATGGTGATTCGATGCTCTTGAACAACAGCCAATGCAAATTTTGAAAATATGTGAAACATGCCCCCATCCACCCTTTCAGAACAGAAACTGGCAGCTGCCTTCTCTACTGACTGCACAGAAACCGTATCTGGCAATCTAGACAATAATTGCAGAAGAACAGTAACAAATAACTGCTCTGTGTCTGGCTAGTACATTAAATTAATCCAACCTGCTATAGCTACAGTCCATCAGTGGGAAGAATATTCTGCTAATGTGGCTTGGATCGCTCTAAAAAAGATTGGGCAGGCCATGAAAAAGCAGTTTCCTTGTTCCCGAGGCACAGACAATGTAATTGCCTTGGAGAAAAATGGCAGATAGTGACAAGGAGTCCAAAAGGCATTTTGGACTAAGCAGAAACATTGCTGCTTTATCTGTGTTAAGCCTGAGAAAATTTGTTGGCATCCGGGACTGGATAAGTGACAGGCATAATGACAGCACAGAGAATGCTGCACTTGTGCTGGCATTCAGAGCTCCCGAGAGGCTCAGGGCGATGCAGCCGTGCTGTCCTGGAAGGGCAAGGAAGTGAAATGCAAATGCCACATCAAAAGTGCAATACAACTATGGTTTCACCGTTAACGCAACAACAGGCTGTCGCCAAGCAGATGGGAGAGAGAAAAATAGCAGGGAACTCTGCCCAGAGGAAAAGAGATCGGGGGGCAGGGGGAAGACGGACTCATTAACATTTAAAGAGAATGAGGTTTCCTAAACCATTTCTAGAAAAACTGTTGATCAATGCCTATCGAGGCTAAAAATTAAGAAAATCACAGTGCTACTGAAACTACACTTTCCTGATTTCACTAGAAATAAAATACTACTACTTTCAGGGCTGACGTAATTATTGATTACCCAAAGTTTTCTGCCATACTCTGGAGTGAGGATCTTTCACTGGAAACAGATGACTCCAGCCCATCGATATTTCAGGCCCGGCAGCCACAAGCCTCACATCCTCCCTCAGCCGCAGCTGTGCCGGCTGAGCACTTACAGCTTCCACCTGCTCATCGCCACATCCCTGCCGGTGTCACTGCCCCTCCGTGCTGGCGGCTGAGCCTGTCACCAGCCTCAATGCACCCAGTGGACAAAGACCTGCTTTGGAAAGTTTTCAAACTAGCTTGCTTGGATCAAAGGATGCTCATGCCAGGAAATACAGCCCAAATGGATGGGTGCCTTCCATTACACTGTTTAACGCACTCAAATATTTTCTCATAGCAAGATCCGTGTCAAGAAAACCGCCTATAGTGACAAAGTCTGTTAATATCGGCTGATTAAATAGCCATTTTTCTCCAGCCTGGCTAAGCCTCTCTAATTATCAACATACCTGTTATTGGCCACAGGCAGTGCAATTTCAAACTTGGCCAAGAACTGGAAGTACTGCTCTTCGGTTTGCTCAGTGAAGCCTGTCCCAACCAGCAGCATCCTGAGATCCTCTGCTCTGATGACTCCATTCTTAGCTACAGACTTGGAGCTCTTGATGTTGAAAATCCTCTGTAGACATTCCGAGAGCCAGACGGGGTCAAGGAAGTAGAGGTTTCTCAGGCCATGGCTTGTGTCTGGGAAGTGCAGTAGTGTACCCGTTTCTATGAGAAAATTAATCGCTGCAAAAAATAAAGAACCGTAGATTAGCAATAGACCAACATTAGGAAACCACAGCGCAGATGAATCAGATTATGAGGCAGTCTGTGCAGTTTTATGCATACCAGATATAGCCAGCACGTAGCCAAGCCAAGAGAATAACATTTATCTGAGGAGTGCTGCTATCGGGCTCTCCGCTTGTAAACCAACATCTCACCGCTTTACAGTCAGTATTTCTGTCTCCAGCGCACCTCCCCTTTACCCCCCTCCTGCCATCCTCACAGGGAAGGGCTCTCCCTGGCTCCTGCAGAGCAAGGCCTCTGTAAAGATCACAGGACTGGGGCCCTACAGAGAAGGCAGCCTTGAAACTATGGCAACCCTCATTCTTCACAGAGCAGAAACAAAATCAGACAAAGCTTGTTCAAAAAAAAAATTTAAAAAAATAGTAGCCTCAGACCATCCTAGAAACTTCTCAGCCCTCTCCCCAAAGCCCCATTACTAATTTTATATCTTATCAATTTCCAAAGTGACCTCTACACAGGTGTAAAGCACTCTAACTGTTTTTTTGCACAGCAATTATCTGGTGGGCTTCCCCCCCTTTTTATTATTCATGGAATATTTCAATTGGTCACCCATATTCATTTCTAAGAAATTACTAGTCTGCTCTGACCTACCAGTTTGCAAGTCTTCGTAGTCTTTGATATCATTTCCAGGTGTTTGCTCAATGATCAGTTCTATTTGTCTGTCTGTTAAATACTGTACATCATCATTCTGACTTCTTTTACGCTGTTCTGCAAGAACAGCTTCTTGAAGGCTAAGGTAACTTCTTGGTATCTGCAAGCCACATAAGAAAAATAGCAGGATCAGTATCAGACAGCAATCATTCTGCTGAAGATGAACTGGCTAAGTCATCTCCCCTTTACAGGGATCTTATATGTCTTTTTCCAAAGCCATACAGCTATCTTATATACTTCACATGCCTCCTGCATCAACAATAACTCCTAAAGTTCACCTCCCAATCCAAACCCAAGCCCCACAAAAGCCCCCCTTTAGTAAGGATCACCACTAGAAAGCACAGTTCTCACCAATCTCCCTGCAAGTTTCTGCGAGCAAATTGAGCTGCCGACATCCTTCATGTTGCAAGTGACATGAAAAATCAGCTGTCGGAGTCCATCGAGGCCTTCCAGAGTCTTGCATGAGAGCTCACTGCAAAAGTCATGCAAGAGTGAAGATTATCAAACCTTATCAGCACACTGGCTTCCTTTCCAGGCTCACTTTCTCTTATCAGTGACTTTAAATTTCCTGTGTCAGATGAATGGGAGGAAGGCTGTCAGCGAGCATTTTTAGCTTTGGAGAAAAATACAAAGAAGCCTGGAAAAGAGATATTAGGCCAACCTCTGCTCTGCCTGCTTCATTCGCTGTGCACTGCTCTTCTGTCCTCTATGCGCTGTGATCTCTGGGGACTTCCCTGGCAGACTGACCGAAGCCATCACCCTCTTTCCCTTCGGTGCTGCACACATCCTGGAAGGGACTGCAGGAAGGAGGAAAACACTGTGCTCCGGCAAGCCCTGGAGTCCAGTTCTCCCCACCTCAGATCAAAGAGGCATGATGATGACTACCAGACACCTTTTGCCACCCTCATTCCGGCCCTTGCTCAGCTGGATCCTGTGATCTGGGAATTGATGCTTGGATCCTAAAAGCTGGCCTTCATCATCTCTTTAACAGCTAAAAACCTGCTCTCTCCAGCTCCTACTATTTTTGGCCTTTTTGTGGGCTGGATAAGAACGGTTCTTTTCCACTTTCCCCAACAAAGGGTCTTTCTCACTGATCCTACACATGTTTCTGTGGCAGACAGAAAATCCTTTTCTAAAGCAATATGCTTTATCTTAAACCTCAGCCATCAGTGGCACTGGGAAGCGTGCGCTCACTGGGATGCCGGAGGACCAGCACTGATAAAAGCCCTCTGGGCTCACCCACACAAGGGTTTCACAACACGCACTCCTCACACTCCTCCGGCTGCCCGGAGCGCTGCTCAGAGGAGCCCCATCCGGGTGGATGATGGGGTGTGAAGGAGAGGCACTGGAGGGAGGAGGTACAAAATCAGGCACAACCCCAACCGGGAGGAAATGCAGGGGAAAAGGAAGGTGAAAAAGGGGAATGTGCGGGATGTGTGGCAGGGTGAAAGAACGTTCCCTTGAGAAAGAATGATTGAGAGCTCGTTAGGACGCTCTGTGGTGACGGGAAAAGAGGTTTGAGGAGACTGAACCACAAAGCTTCCTCTTTCTCACTGCGAGTCTCTGTGCCTCACACTGGGTCCCTGGTACTTCTCCTAACGGGAAAGAGCCAGCTGGGATGCCCGACAGCGCCTGCGTTTGCAGAACAGAGCGTGGGAGGTCTCCTGATGACTTTGCCAGGCAGCAGATGCAAAGAGCTGGGGACATTGCAGCGCCCTTCTTTACTTGCCAGCCGCCACCTGCTCTTGCCCCAGGCGTTGGTGATTTCACACTGTTTGGTGCCAGCCTGCTGCATCCCTTGGCTGACAGATGGAGAAGCCTCTTCTCCCCAAGGGCATTTTCTGTGAGCCAAAGGGAGGGAGCGGCGTCAGACTCCATGGCCTGACTGACATGGACCTTCCAGGCAGCACCACCCCTCCGTTACCACACCCGGAGAGCTCAGATGGCACAGGTTTGGGCTGCCGGGGGCTCAGGGGGCTGACCCGCTCCTCGCCCTGCCAACACTGCCACGGGAGCTGCGTTCTCACGGCAGGTAGCAAGAGGTTCCCACAGAGCCTCCCCTTAACAAACCCCATGGCACCCACCCTGTAACAGTCAAGCTCTCAAGCTTTGCAGCATTAATTACTCAATCTGCACCTTCTCTCCTTCTGACTAATAAACTGTATCACCATTTAATGGTGAGAAACCTGAGTGGAGCAGGAGCACTAAAACAGGCTGGCCAAGGTCACGACTTTGGAGCTTCCAGCTCTGAGCCCCATGATCAGACCCCCCTGAGCAACACTGAACTTCTCTCTGATTATACTACATTATCTCGGTCAAAAATAGATGAAATGCAATGCTGACGAGTCTTTAAATCAGTTCTGTTGCCAAGGAGATCAAGCATTACAA
The DNA here is from genome assembly GCA_009819775.1 of Phoenicopterus ruber ruber. Taxonomy (NCBI): domain Eukaryota; kingdom Metazoa; phylum Chordata; class Aves; order Phoenicopteriformes; family Phoenicopteridae; genus Phoenicopterus; species Phoenicopterus ruber. The sequence continues at coordinate 4,054,127 of CM020225.1, forward strand.
AATTGTTTAAAGTGACATAAAATGGAGCGACTGAGCTTTATAAAGGCACAAGAACTTACTGCAGGTGCTTGAATGTGATATCTGGGAAGCCAGTTGCTCTGGATCCAGAGGGAGACCGACAGAGAGCCAAGACGTATGCCCTCAGAGTGGCTATCCTCTCAACGCGGAATTTAGTTTCAATTAAATCAAGGTGTGTTCCTACCACTAACACCACCGAATTTGGAGCTTTGGCCTGTAAGAGAAAACAAGGACAATGATCTCATCCAGATTACGTCGTGGTAAATTCAGTGAGGACAAGTGAAAAATGTAATATTTAAGAGGGGGTAGTCATATACATTAATGAAATGGAATATATATATAAAATGAAGGCAACCTGTCGTGGCAGCTTGACAACAGCAACAAGTGATGTGGGTATTACAGAAGTTCTCCGGCAGAATATGGCTTAATCATCTGCTGCTACTGCAGAGCAGGAAACTGTCAGTTTGGGTTTATTACATCAGGGCTTAACATAAAGGGAGTTGCCATGTGGTATTACGTTGCTACGAGCCAGCTAAATGATGGGAACTATGTCCGCCCAGACAAAGGAAAAGAAGTTAGCTTCACCTGTAGCCAGAAGATCTAACTCTGATATCCTGAAAAAGGCTAGTAACGCTCTGGAATGGATACTTGGGGAAGTTACACAAACTTTTTCACTGGAGGTACATGGAGAGGTGAGATAAATGGCTAGAAAAGTCTATATCTACTTAGTCCTGAATCAGTGCAAAGGAATGGATTAGATGATCTTGTGGTTTCTTCCAACCCTTCCATGATTCTATTACAGCACTGGAACGTATCCAGATTTCAGGGAAGACGCTGCCAAATACAATGGGATTGCACAGGCTTAAGCAGGGATCAGCTTGCCGATCCAAATGACTTCGACCGCAGAAGAATATTCAGATGCAGAAATACATGCTTATTTGCAGTCAATCCATGTCTCTCTTACGATGCCCACTGAAATCTCCTAACCTGAATGACACCAAACTCGAACCCTGGGCAGACACAGGAGTGACGGCTGTACCAAGTCAGACCAAAGGGCTCACTTGGCCCAACGTTCTTCCTGGAGGCTAATGAAGAGTATAGGCACAGGGTAAGCATGCAGAGATTTTCCCTGGTGTGTTCTCCCAGTATCCAGCAGCCTGCAGCTCACCAGCTTCCTGAGCATGACACAGTATCTCTGAATTAATAGCACTTGATGGATTTCTCTTCCACCAGTCTGTTTTTTCAACTTCTGACACCCACAGCACACTGTAGGTCCAATAAATTCCACAGGTTAGCTATCTGTTGTGTTTAGGATACTTCCTATTGTTTGTTTCAAAGCTATCATTGCATTATTTCATTTGATCTCTCCTAATGATCATGAACAAAGATTCCCTTGTGGTTTTCTCCTTACCCCCATAAGTCTACATGCAGCCCTCCTCGTTTGCCTCTTTCCCAAGCTGAAGAGGCCTCATCTATTTAATTGCTGTGCACTCAGAAACCTTTACATACTTTTAACCATCATGGTCATCTTTCTTTGTGTCTTTTCTGATGCTACTATGTGCTTGCTGGGATGTATTAAGGACACAGGCACATCACACATTTTTGAAATATAATTATGCTTTCGGCTTTGTTACCTAGTTTGGGTTTTTGATTGCTGCTGGCCATTAAGCTAATATTTCTGTAATGTCAAGATGTTTCTTTTTTGAGAGGCACTAGCTTAGAGCCCATTTTTGTGTATGTAATGTTAAGACAGATATAAAATAATAAACATTTACAAAAAATTATGAACATGGTATTATAAAAATCAATCAACACCAATGAATTCACTGCAGCTCTGAGTCTCAGCTGAGAGCTGTCTGGGAGATACTCTTTAGCTTACCTGAATCTAAAGTGTTAAAAATATAACCTCAAGACTAATGTGTGTCTAACCCACACAAGAAAGAAAATGCTTCAAACCCCCCTCGGAGCACAGTGTGGTCAAACACTAATTCCAAAATAAGTATGTTCAGCCTTACTTAGCAAGGGTTTACAAATCAGCTTTTGTTTCATTCTCTGATGTGCGTGAGGGAGAACAAAGCAAATCATAAATTTAAACCATTAAATATAGCGATACGCCTACAGCGTAATGGAAAATTAATTCCAAAAGCTATGCAAAATTCATAGCTTGCGGAGTTTTTAAAAGCAGACCAAAAAGAATCTGTAACATCGCATATCTGTGTGCTGAGCTGCTACTTGATAAATAGATACCCCAGAGTCCACCAGTGACTCCTTACCTCAATGTTCAGCAACCAGAACTGTAAGTTTGCCACAGCTTCTTCCCCCAGCGCCAAGTTCCATACCACTATGTACAATGCTTTGTCTGTGAAGAAACACTGATTGACTGTAGACATGCTTGCTGGGCCTCCGATATCCCAGACATTGAACTCCACTGAATCAACCTACTTAGACAAAGAGAAGTGTTCAAATCAAACGGTTGCAGTAAATCACAGGGAGATAATAGCTGAAGTATAAACCTACGCCTGCATAATGTATGACACAAGAAGGATTTCAATGTCCTAATTGTGCCTCCAGGAAAGAAAAATCAACAAGCAATTGTTAAGCATGGCTACCACTTCCCCACAGGAAATCAAGACTAATTACTTGCTGCTAAAGCGATAGAGGTGCCCTTGATGCTGGTAAATCTCCAGTTAATGCTGTGGATTCTCCAGTACAAACAAGGGTCTCATTCTGAGCCCTGCATTTCACTGCATCTGGAATAGAAACTGTTTCATCCTTGTCTGTGCCACGCTCGACAGGACCATTGAAGCTACTTAACTGCCACTGCTACGGGGAACAGGAAACCCCCTGCTGAAATCACTTCCACTGAGCTCAGCCCTGACTGAGCCAAACAGAATATAGATGCTCAGGAGATAGGAAACTTCTTAAGCCTTTCATAAACACCTCCTGCACATTGACTCAGAGGCTTCTGACGTGTGTGTCACACCAGAGATGGGCCAGAATTACAGCTACTGTAAATCAGACTCACTGATTTTGGGGGGAACGTGTAAATGGAGGCCTCTCTAGCTTTGGCTCTCTTCCAAGTATCTCAGCATCCATTCCTCCGTGCAGCCCCACAACAGCACTAAGAGGGAGCACGGCTCTCCACTTAAACAGTATTCAAGCTCGCAGCTGCAGGAGGAAGCACCTACATACCTTGGAGGCTCTGTCCCTAAACCACTTGGCCCTGGGGAGGCAAGAAGCCTGTAGCTGAGCAGAAAACCAGACCCTGCTCCAGCCACCATCCTCAGAGCATCATGTAACACCGAGTGGGCTCTGTTTACTGGTCCAGGTCCAAGTACTGACTGATCCCACACGACAAGTTACCCTATGAGATTTCAGCAAGGAGCTAAGTATCTCCGTAGGGCTCTGATCTCCGAGCATAGTCCCAGTTCAAAGTCTCCCAGAAACAGCTGGAAGAACTACCATATTGTTTAAACCAAGCCCTAACTAGTGCCAGGACTGCTTTGTTCATCCAAAAGACCTTCAGCTGTGGGTGCCTGTATGGAGAGACAGAGACTCAAAGGTAGGGAAAGAGCCCGTTCAGCATCTTGATCCCACTCCAGGTCTCTGATGCTGCCTAGGTTTTTATTGTATTCATTGTTCTTCAACACAAAAAGCACAAATCCCTTCTCCCACCAAAGTCTTCTCTTTAAAGAGTCGGGCTGTGCTTGCTCTTTCTCTTTCTGTCTCTGGCCTGGCACTCTTCGCTATAGAATAGCTGAACTCAGCAGGCTCCTCCACCGCTTCCAAAACAGTCTGGTCATGGCTCTCATCTGGGAAGGGAGAGCCATGCATTTGCACACCCTCAGCTCTGACAAGACCTCAGGACCAATTCTGCATGCTCTAATCCCTGTGTTACTATGCAGGCGGTGGACAGGGCCACCTACAAATGCTTGAATGAATTCAATGTTGTCCAAATGAGTTCAGTATGGCCTGACACACTCCCTGAATGAGCCATCTGAGATCTGGGTGTTTAAGGTATGCCTTAGACACCCCTGGATCACATCAGGGGTCAGGCATCCTACCTTCCACCCACCTTCCCCACCTAGGACAGTTCTGATATCAAGGGAGTCCAGCTTTAGGTACTGATGTCCCATTTTTTGGCCCCAAATGAAAGGACAATCTGCTTTAGAGAAGCTGATTTAAAACATTCTCTCAGAATCAGTGTCCAAAAACCACTCGAGCTGGGAGAGCCAGAATTTAGGCAGTTTATACCTGGCTCTCTCTCTTTAGGATACAAAGTTGAGTACTCAGGAAAAGAGAATTGTCCTCTAGTACCAACTGGAAATGAAACAGAGGAATTGTGATGGGTCTAAAAACACGTCACTTGTGAAGTCTGGCTCACAGGTAATGGAAACTGTTCTTTGTAAAAGGGTAGGCAACTTCAGCCCAAAAGGGACACTATGGGCCTCAAACATCCCACTGGGGCTGAGGATCTTCGATTGTTTTTCACCTTTGCCTTGTGTCCCACTGGCTTCGGGAGTTCCCATTTTGTTGTACGTATGGTGGCATCGCTGTGCATCATCTGAGGGACTTTTCCTGTCTGGAGGATCTCAATCAGCGCCGACTTTCCCTGTCGTGGCGGACCGATGACGATCATCTTCATCAGCTTACACTTTTCTGCTTTCCGCAGCTGTGCTCGTAAGTATGCCAGCACTGTTTTAGGGCCTATGGGGGCGAAGCGAACAGGCTTTATCTGTAGTTAGCAGTTACAAATGTACATATGTACAGCAGGACTGCATAAAACCTACTGCTGCAGACACATCAGCTGAATTAATATTTTCCCTGCAGTTTCACTGTGGGCTGAGACAACCCAGTGAATAAACAAAGAAACCTCCAGTGGACAAACCTGAGACAGAGACCCCAGAAAAAGGTCACTGCTCTGACACTCTACAATGGAGCACTGTAAGAAGAAACAAATGCCGTGGCTCGTATGCTTCAGAAGCTCAAAGGAAACATAAAATACTAATTTAGTATTGGAAAATACTCAGTTTTTCCTTCTACTTTTATGTTTCCAGTTAAAATTAGATTTAGGCTTCAACAGTATGCTGGAGAAGGAATAATTCCTAGTAACTTTGTTCCCACAGGATTTTCTTATTAAAACACACAAAAAAGAAGACAGTATTGTAATAGATCCAAAAACCTAGCAGCTTACAATAAAGTCACTTCGACGTGACTGTGACTGCTGGTCCTAAACACTTGAGTCTTTCTAAAGACCATCTAAATACCCTAAAATTAAACAATTCAGGAAGCAAGCCATGGAATTTATCCGGCATGCATACTGCAAATGAAACATTGCATTTATAAGTCAGCATTTTAACATGGGATCTATCTTAAATTGATCATATAGCCAGAGCTTAGCACTGATTATCAAATTTGCAATATGCGTAGGAGGTTTCCCTGTGCAATTCCAGTTAAGCGCAACAAGGGCTTCGGCGCACACTGTCTGTTCCTGTTCAAGGCCATTAAAAGGAAGTGATTTTCATTATATGTTCAGTCAATTTAATAAAGAACACACAGGATCAGCCTTACCCTCTTTTCTGATCTCTGCAGGAACGTTACTGATATTTAGTTCCTCGATATCCAGCTGCCAGAGATTAGCCAGCTGTCCAAGTTCTGGAGGAAGCTCTCGGATACCAGGGTTACTGTACAAAAACAAATAAATTTACCAACAACCAGGCTTTGTGTGTAAGTAGCTGCTCTCACAGACTCTCAGATTACACTATTCTCTCCTTGCAGAAATTTTCCATTAACATTTTAATAAGAGTACTCAGCACTTTAATAGTAATTTCCATCCTAAAAGTGATGTATAACCTCAATTTATCCTCTGGGGCAGACAAGTGTAATAATCTTTACTGGATAGTTGAGGAAATAAAGGCAAAAATGATGAGTTATTGACTCTAACACTATAGAAGCTGACAGCAAAAAGCCAGAATGAACTAGAGGCACATTAGATTCCCAGGCCTGTGTTCAAAGCATTAGATCATCTTCCCTAATCCAAAAGGCCAGCCTCCTCCTTATCTAAAGCAAATGATGGGCACAGTTCTAACAAGGGGCTGACTATTTCCAGCTTTTTGACTTCAAAAGCACTGGACATCTGGGGTGGGGCTCCACACAAGACTGGTCACTAAAACAACATGGAAATAATACTGCATAGCTTTTCCAGGACACGGACTTACTTTCCTAAATAAAGTTCTGTTAAACCTTTCAGAAGGCAAACAGACTGCGGGACAGAGTCCAGCTGATTGTCATTCAGATAAAGGACTTCCAGAGAATCACTCAGAAATGCTGGAAACTCCAAAAAAGGACCTGGAACAAGACAGGAAACAAATTGCACCTTTAAAACATAACAGGCACCAAGGCTCTGGACCAAGAGCCTTCACCTTAACTTTGTAGGCAGGACATGAGGTCATGTTCCTTAGCAGGAAACGCCATGAAGCAACAGCAGAAAAGCAAACGGCCTTCAATGGCAATCAAACATCAGAGCTCGCATCTCCATTTTTTAAAATCATGGTGTTGCATGTGTTTGAAGGTGACAGTCTCCAGGACTTTGAGGGTGCTGAGGGAGGAACTCCAGGCCTGCCAAGATGACTATACATCAGGGGATGAGTGGCGTTATTTTTCTTGCTGTTGAATAGCTGGTAATACCTTGTGAACTGCCCCTGTTCCAGCCTAATAGCTTGCAGTGCAAGGGCATACGAAGGGCACAGTGGTTCTCAACATGTTTTTTCCATGTTGCTTGAGAAAAGCCAGAAGCCGGTCAGAATTTATGTTCAGGCTCCCATGTTGCATCCTGGAGCAATTTATGGTGAATCAAAGTCAATAACAACAGAAAAGCAAGCCCAAACTGCAGCTGACAGATTGCTAACCTACGTCACCTCCAAAACACTGCCCACATTTGCCTCGCCGTTCTGTTTTAGACTGCAAGGTCTCAGGGCACTTCAGACTTCCTACATGTCTGAGCAGCAACCAGCATATTTTGGGAGCAACCCAAGCAATAATAGCAACAACTGCACGGCTGAGTTGCTGCTGCTGGAGAGGTTTAAACAAAGAGAAATTCAGCTGGTTCCAAAGAGCATCATTTTGCTCCACAAATTACTCCCGGGATAGCGGCATGAAAAGCTGCCATGAATTGTGTTGCTGTCTTAAGAGTGTCACATATATCTACCAAGAAGCATCCTGAAGTCAAGGAAAACTAGGCCACACAGGGACAAGCAGATGCTGAGTCTCTGATTAGGAAAGTACAACCAGCACCATCTGCTGCCTCCATAGTCAATAAAAGCAACTCCCTGAGATGCGAGACACACCCTTCCTCAAGGATAGGACAGTTGCACTTCCACCAAGATCTTCTTCCCTTACAGAGAAGACTTGAGGAACTGTAACTAGACTTAGCCAAAAAAGAGAAAAAAAAAAATGGAAGAGGTTTTCCCAGGAGAAAATTCCCCAGTTCTAACATTAGCAGCATTTCAGACCCGAGTTATGATCAGAAAAGGAGTAAGATAGAGTCCCACTGTCTGCAGGGGTGTTTTATATACTTGACAGGACTGTCTGGTGTGGGCAGGGTGTCACAGTCCGCCTTTCAGTTTTCAAATAAAAAATCATCTTTGGGATTACTTCAGGAGAACAGCAGGCTTATTCATGGATTCAATTAACTTCCTTTCTGGCTCATCACTGGACTTAAACTTTTAATTGTTCCTCTTCAGTACGCACCTAGGCACAGACAGATTTAGTCCCTCTTGGACACGTAGGAGCAAACACCTAAAATAGTAGCAATACTCTCAATTCACCAAAGAGTCCCAGGAGGAAAGGAGTGTACTATATTGGAAGCAAGCTCGAGGTGTTTATGAATTGTAATTATTTATTCATGAGTTATTTATGATTTCTCTGGCTTGAGCTCAAATTTTCTTTTAAAGAACTGTAGAAAAATTAAAACAAATCCCATCTTGAAAATATATTTTTGGATGAGTAAATGCCACCAACACCACATGCGTGTGCAAGAAGTTATTCTGAGATTTATCAATCAAGTATAGTGAGCATCCATAAATTATTCTCTTTAAATAATCTAGACTTAAGTAAATAGCTTTGTTGGTAAATTCATACGAAAACCTGCCCCCCACCTCGCTAGAAGACTTCTGTGAGCAGCTGATGTACTCCAGCTTCTGTTTTCTCTTGATGTTCTTTAAATTCTTGGCCACATCCTCTAGTCTCACCAAGCTATACTTGGCAGAGGAACAGAGAGAAAAAGGTGAGCTGGCTTTGCTCTGTCTCTGTGGCTATTCAACCGTGGCACCAGCCAGGTGGGCTACTCTGCGCCCTCCTGCAACCTGGGGCAACCTCAGGCAGCTCGGAGTTGCACCAGGATATTACGTGCCAAGGCTTTTCAAATAGTACTAATGCAGAGTCCATCCTCTCCTCTTTTAGGTAGAGGGGTCATGCTGGGTTTGTAGCGTGTAGAAATTTCCTAATGGAAACTTCTAATGGACAGCAATTCCCTTTTATAGATGGTTTTAGCTGCCTTTGCCCTCTGCTCCTGCCCTTCTCTTCCCATTGGGAAATGCTGCTGTAGCACTTCACAAAGAAGCTCTGAGGATATGTCAGACTCCACAGATTCATGAGATTCAGACTCCTTTTCCAATTCTTCTGCGTTCAGGATTTCACCGATGTCACAGCATTTTTATTTCTATTTCCTACTTGCAAAACAATGCAGACCAACCCTTTCTCCTCCTTAGGGAGGTCCTCCTCCTACAGGACCTGCTACGCAGCAGCCTCTACTTCCACAGACAGAAAAATGAGGTAGAATTAGCCATGCCCGGAGGTCTAGGTAGAGCCTCTGCCTCGCAGGTGAGCAGACAGGAGGTTAGGACCTCCAGTCCTAACCGATACCTATGGCTGTACTTGGTCCATTTACCGATTTTACCTATTCACGTTGACCTGAGATCACACACAATTTTCAGGGGAACTGAGGAAAGCATTTGCTGCAGGAGGGTCTCTCACTCCCACGCGCAACTGAGGACTGCTCGGATGTGCACCATGAAGACGCCAGCTCTATTCCACTTTGTGATTTGCAAAGAATGGTTTAGAGCAAGCCATTCTTCAGGCAGCCGAGAACAAGAAAGCTCTCCAAGTGCTTTAAAATAAAACAAACAAACAAAAAGAAATGCAGATGAATCCCACAGAGAGCAGGAAGCAGTGCAAATGTCTGTAGATGTTCCTTTGTTCTCTCTGGGATTTCACATGCACCAATCCAGAACATCTCTCCTGCTCTGCCCCAAGCTGTGGGTGCAAATCACAGAGGCAGGGGAAAACACGCAATTTACAAATTCAGCAACAGAAACAATCCTAAGAGTAGTAAGACTAATTATGAGTTAATTTCCCTTCAACATACCAGTTAGTACTCTGGCTAAAAAGAATAACCTTCACGAAAAGAAAAAAAGCTCAGTGAAAGAAACAGGCTTCACTCATTCTTCATCTTTCTATGTTGATGGTACCAACCAGCTAAACCATTTCTTTAGAAACATTTTCTAAAAACTTATTTCCTCTTAATTTAAATGCTGTTGCACTTAAAATTGCAGATGAATTTACACTGATTTCCCTCCAGCCAAACTCCACGGATTCCTGCTGCTTCACAGCTCTCCTGGCGTTCTCAGCACTTGCTTCCCCGCGTTTGCACTGCCGTGTACCTTACCTGCCTCTGGGCCACAGCGCACCCTGCTCTTCGTGGTGAAAAAGGGAATCCGCTTTGTTTTAAATCCCTCGTCACTCCTGCGGGCCAAACAAAATGGTGACATGTTGAGCAATGGTGACATGTTGGACGTGGCAGTTGAGAACTGTGCTGGAGCTGCGTGGCCAGGACACTATGGGGTGCGGGGTCTGGCCCCACGCAAGGCGGTGGGATTCACAGCACAGCTCTTACAGGTTCCTGTCTGCTTTTGAGAGACGGGATTGAAACCCGCTGTGCAATCACAGAGCTAGACTCCACCAAGGCTTGTCCAGGCCCAATGGTTTTCTTCTGGCAAATTAACAGAGCTCTGCAAGGCAGCGCTTTCAGGTCCCAGGGTGAGAGCACTTGACCCTCGGCTTTACGGGTGTCAAGGTTAAGTAGGCTGTCAAACAGCAAATTGAACAAGCTTCACAAGAAGCGCTGGAGAACCGACCTGCTGCCATTCCCTGCTCTCACCAGAGAGTCTCTGACAAGATGACCCAACAACGTGACTCTGGAAATGCACCGAGACATTCAAAAAACTCTAACTTGTCTTTTGCAACTAACACAGCAACTCATAAGGGCTCCAGAAAATTTGCTGGACAGGCACCCAAATGAGAAGATATGACACAATTCAATGCAGTTCTGGAGAAAGTAAGGGACCTTTAACTCTCTATGTTAAATATCCCTATTGTAATTTCTAAATAGAAGAACATCACTCTTTTATTGGATGCCCTTACTAACGTCAGTCTTCTCTATGAACTTGCAGCTGGTTACACTTCCATTTAAAAAACAAAGATTTTTCATTTTTTCCAAAACAATACTCCCACGCTAACTACAAACTGCAGTCCAGCCAGATGGTTTATGGTTAAGATATGCTCCCCACAAACTAGCATTTGTAGTGACGAACCACACACTGGGTTAAAGAAATTTCTACATGCTCTGAAATTAAACTGCCATTATCATTAATCTATCCACTTAATAAATGATATAGTGCGCTAAATGCCCAAAGAATCAGTAAAGGATAATTCATCACTGTCACAGACACACAATATACTTAGAGACATGGTATGTGGATATCAATGCCTTCTACGCAGGTAATTAATTCACTGCTGACACCCTTTGTATTACACGAGGGATCGGGTTTGCTATTATTTCTTCAGCTTTTGTTTTCTCAGGCAAAATTTGAAAGAAACACTTACTTCCCAAGTTGGTTTTTTGAAAGATCCAGTGATTTAAGTTGTTTGCAATTCCACTTATCTTGTGAAGGCAATGTAACTAACTGATTTCCCAGCAGCTTCAGGGACACCAAAGCCTAAAAGAGGAACAGCCTAGAGTTAGAAGACAGAGTTCATCAAACACACAGAAAGAGGTTTTTTAGCATGGCTATTAAATAACAGAAACATGAAGAAAGTACATCTTATTCATCAGAACGTCCTGTCCATGCTGCCTAGCATGCAAACATTTCCTTTTGTCTCCAGCAAGTGTATTTCCTGCACGAAGCAACACCACTATTAGTTCTGGGAGACCATTAGTCTACTTGCTGACAGATTCAACTGGAAACAACCCATATAAGAGGACATTTTACTTCTAGTGAGAAAACCTTTCCAAATGGAGAAGAACAGCATGATTTACCCACACAGTACACCACAGACGGGTGAGAAGTCTCATACGTGTGTGCAAGCTAGTGTCGGAGTGGGCTTACACCTGTTGTATATGCATGAGATCAATGTGCAAAATGTGAACTATTTCACACAAAAATTTTAATTGCTTTGTTATTACATGTCTATTAAAATGGAAAGGATTTATATTAACTTTCCAAGGTTTATACAAGTTACCTATTTTTTTTTTTCCCCTCACACCAGAGACAGACATTTTAGAAACTAGGAGTGAAGCTGATTTGTACAGTTAACCCCACACAGGCAGGATCCAGTTGCAGATACCATGAATAAGGTTAAACACAAGCCCTCCTTTAAATTTAACAGAAATATAAAAGAAAAAAAATGCAGTTCACATTCAGATTTGTAAAGTTTCTGCTCTTCCATCTGCCCTTAAAAATAATGTCAAGGCTCAAATGATCATTTTCATTTGGTTGAAAATCCAGGTTTCCACTGAAAAATAGTCTTCTATGTAGAGTTTCCAACCAGGTTTATTCTGGAAGTCCCCCCCATGAAAACTGAGATAAGCAGAATGTCAGCTGAATGATCTCGTGCCACGAGTACAGCAGTATTAATGAATTACACCCCATGGAAACCTTGTTTTACCAGCAGAGACTTCAGCTTCAAGTGTGTTAAATGTTTTATGTGCTCCACATAAAATAAAAGGTTTATGCCCCTTTTCATTAGGCAGGATTAACAATGTCTCACGAAGCCAGTCTGTTGGCCTTCCTCCCCTTTTCTCAGATTGGAAAAATATGAGGTACCCCTGTGACGTAAGCGAGGGGACAACCCGCAGTTGCTGGAATGGCAATGACCATGCAAAACGCTCCCTCTAGTGATAAGAGAGGGACAGCACTGGGCCCTGGTGGGACTTGGGGACGGTAAAGAAAAATATAAAAGTGCAGAGTGAACCACTAGAGGAAAGGGTTGGAAAACCGTGCAAACTATAAACCCCTCCCTGCCACTCGCGTCTTGACAGCCAATGCTTTTATCATTAGTCTTCCACTGGCTCGAACCTCTCGTTGGAAGGAAGACCAAGTCCTCCCTTGGTGCCTTGGTGTCGAGCTCTCTCCAAGTATCAGCATGGGGCTGTTCAATGACAATGCTTCAAACTTCTCTCCCGAAATATCCCTGAGCAGAGGGCGGGAGGAAAGGGAGGCTACACGTTCCAGAATTAGCACAAACTTTGTTCTGTGTGGTCTAGCTGGGGTGCTTCATTTTCAGGCAACTGTATTTATGTTACATGTCCCCCACAAACGCTGACAAAGGCCACTCTCCAGGAGAGCTGAGAGCCTGGTGAGATTATATGCAATGCTTATGTGCCTGCTCCGTAGGGGGAAAATTAGTGACTTTCAACTGGCTGTGGCTCTTCATGACTGTAATTCTGGAGATCACTGGTCCTTGTTTTGCAATTGCTTCTTCTCCCTCATCTCTAACTTCTCCATTTTTGCTGCCTTTCAGGAAGAGAATGAGTGCCTCCAGAAGTGAGACAATGGCAGCAGCAGCAGACAACTTCCTTCAAACCTACTGTCGCAGCACGCAAAAAGGGCTCCGGTGCGTTAGATTATACCAGAGGGAAAGAACTGCAGCATCCAGATTAGGCTGCCTCGGTCAGCCCATGATGTGGACAAGCTGAACAGAGTCTTACCTGAATACTTCCACTCAGAGAGGGTCAGGTCTCTTCAAGAGAAGCAAACTAGTCTAGAGAACTAAGACATGGCTTGGAGCATGTATGGTTGGTTCCTTTAGAAGGCAACAGACAGGAAAGCTGCGAAGGCCTCTGCTTCTCTTAACACCATATTTCTAATACATAGATCACATTAGCAACTGTGAGCTGGTCCTAGTCTTAAGACCCCTCAACAAACCAAGCAACGGCCAGTGATAAACTACATGTCCCACCAACCTAGGTCAGAGACATGCTTTCAAGTCACAGTCCCTCCCCTGCTTTCAGCTTTTCCCAGGGAGAAGACAGTTCACTGCTGCTCAGCACATTATGTATAGGAACAGGTTAACTGCCCATTTCTCCTCCTTCCACACCTACTGCTGGAGAGGGCTGGAGCATGAGTGGAGCCCGATTCACCGACACAAACTCTACAGCCAAGGAGCAGCCCAAGCCAGGACTGATCTAGGCACGGGCTTTCACCTTCTAGTTGCTCACCACGCTCTAGCCCTTGGAGGACTGAAAATACTTGTTATTTATTTCTTTTATGAAGGTAAGGCTGAAGAGATATGGTTAAGAACTGGCATTATTTAAGGCAGCCAAAGCTCGCTAACTTTGAAGACAGACCATCAGCAGAGATTGCACTGAGATCTTCTCTGATGCCCTGTACTGGTGCCTTCACATCCCTCTGCAGCCTCTGAGCAGCGGCACCCAAAGAAATGTGCCCCAGAAGCACCATCTAGTGTTTAGTATCTGTCATGGTAGCTCCCACCCACTGGGCTTATTTTTAATGCATTCAGAAAAAACAAGTTTCAGAGACAATAGCCCATAGGATTCATTCTATTCCACGAGAAATGCCAATTGAAAACAAATGGTTACCAGAAAGCTAAGCCAAATCTGCAGGGATCATTAAAAACAACTGAGGGAGCAAACGACCCTCAGCACTCTTCTTCCAGCCAGGAGCAAGAGGCACCTTTGCAGCAGATTCCTGAGGCCCAAATTGGACATGGATATGAACCATCACTTCAGCATCTTTCCCACAGAGGCCAGCAGTGAAAATCATGAAACTTCTGCACAAAGATTTATCTCTGTTTCTATCTCCATGACATGGAGTTTCACAATTGGGAAGGGAAGCTTGGAGGAAACCCCCAAGTTCTGCTTTGTTTCATGTCGAAACCATGAGAAGCCACAAATTCTGTAGAATTCTGAAGTAAAACTATGGATCTCTGATGTCCACTGGCAAGAATTATTTAATCTGCACAAGCTTAAAGATAAGAGAGATGCCAACTAGCATTGTGTAGGGCATTCAAACATGTTATTTTCAGCATAGAAAGACTAATCCTTAATTAGACAACACTGGTGTGCCAGATTAAGAAAAAACAACTATTCGTGAGCACACTTGAGTATATCTATATTTCAATGGTTGGAGCTTGCAGCTACAATGCAGTGGTTGTCTTCCAAACGGCGCTCCCAAAATCTGAAGACCACAGACATCCAAAGAGTTCTCAGAAGACCTGTGTCAAAAGCTAGATACCATATCACACTGGATGAGGGCTCAAAAGTAGTCATTCGGGGCGTTTCAAGCTGCTCAGAGGCTCTGTGCAATTGCTGTGTTCATCAACTCAAACCAGCAGGTAGTCTCCTACCTTAACCAGGCAGCCACTGCTATGACTTTGAGGTCTGAGTAGGTATTAAGAGAAGTACTGTGAAGTAGGAAGAAATGACACTTACTTCAAGCTGGAAGAGTCCCGGTGGAACTTCTTTTAGTGAGTTCTCTGAAAAATCCACTTCTCTGAGGTGATTTTTCCAGAAAATAGTCAACGCGTCAGGCAGGAATTCCAGTGAGTTTCTAGATGCTTTACAACATTTCTGGAAAACATAAAAGAAGAAAAAACCCAAAGAGTAGTAATCATCTCTTTAAATAATGAGGTAGATCAGCTGTCACATGCTCAAGGCATTAATAAATTTATTCCAGGTGATGTCTTTACATATTTTGATCTAGATTAATTATTGTGCATTCAGGCACATTGGATTTGCTGAGGAGATGCATTCACTTAATCGATGGGCAAATTCTCTGGTGGGCAGAAAGTATTTCAAAACTTATTTTGAAAATCATCCCCATTTGCTTTTCAACCATAAACAAACACTTCACCAAAGTACACTGTTCTCCTGCTATCCCTGTTCTAATGAGGAATAAAGCAACTGTGATGGGTGGATAGAAATGCTCTAGTTAGCCAGGGGATTGGGCAACGTTAACTTTGAATGAAGGCTGAGTGTAAAATGATCCTAACAATATTTCTGCTCATCTGAACTGTAGAGAAAACAAATAGAATCCTAGAATGGTTTGGGTTGGAAGGGACCTTAAAGATCATCTAGTTCCAACCCCCCTGCCATGGGCAGGGACACCTGCCACTAGACCAGGCTGCTCAAAGCCCCATCCAGCCTGGCCTTGAACACTTCCAGGGATGGGGCAGCCACAGCTTCTCTGGGCAACCTGTGCCAGGGCCTCACCACCCTCAGAGGGAAGAATTTCCTCCTTAGATCTCATCTAAATCTACCCTCTTTCCATTTAAAGCCATCACCCCTTGTCCTATCACTACATTCCCTTGTCAAAAGTCCCTCTCCAGCTTTCTTGTAGGCCCCTTTAGGTACTGGAAGGCTGCTCAAAGGTCTCCCTGGAGCCTTCTCTTCTCCAAGCTGAACAACCCCAACTCTCTCAGCCTGTCCTCATATGGGAGGTGCTCCCCAGCCCTCTGGTCATCTTCATAGCCCTCCTCTGGACTCACTCCAGCAGTCTTTCCTGTGCTGAGGTCCCCAGAGCTGGGCGCAGTACTCCGGGGGGGTCTCACCAGAGCAGAGGGGGAGAATCCCCTCCCTTGACCTGCTGGCCACATTTCTTTTGATGCAGCCCAGGATGCGATTGGCTTATATGGAATACATCCATATAAGACATGTTTCTAGAAGTTTTCCACCAATGCCATCAACACAGTGAGAACAAGGCAGAACCTCAGAAAGACTTGATCTGAGACAGGGGCACTCCTACAGAAACAGAACAACCTTCTAGCCTCAGACATCTGACAGCTTTGTAAGCATCACAGTATATTTTTTGCATTATTTCAACAGCTTTTTCAGCCTCTGACTGTGTCAGAGCAGTTTGACTTACCAAGGGGCAGGCCCAGGGATCTGGAAACACTTTCAGCTGATTTCTGGAAACATTCAGTATGTTTAGGGACTTGAAGCAGTATAGAAAAACCGTTGGAAGTTCCACCAACCTGTTGTCAGAGACGTCAAACTCCTGCAGCTTCCTTAAGCCAATCCAATTAGTTGCTAGAAAACAGGAAACATTGTGGACTTGGTGTAAGCATGACAGCAGTCTGATTCAGCAAGATGCTGAATACTTGCTAGATAAAAGCCAAAGGATTTCATGAGTGATAAAAAATAACCAGGTCTTTTCATGTACTTTGGACAAAGGATTGAGAGATGCTAAGCATCTGTAGCTAATACTGGCTTTAAGTCGTTATTGTAACAGTTTGGGGTTCTCCCTTACAAAACAGGCCTTGAAATGTAAGCGTAACACTGGACTGTACGTACTGTTTTCCTCGTCAAATAACTTCTCCATATAATTTTTAGCAGCAATGAGTTTTTTAAGGTTTTTAAGATGTAGGAATCCAGAAGGGAGAGTAGAGAGCCTGTTGCTGGATACGTCGACCTCAAGTAACCTGTGAGTACAGAAGATACTCAGTCAGGCATCAATAAAACGTTAGCAAAGACTCCTGTTGCCATAGACATCTATTTTACCAGGAGAGCTTTAGGTCTGAATGAAAGCAGCTAGAATGCGCTCCCATGAGGCAAAGCAAAACACCCTACTTTTAGAAAATTAACCCTTCCAGGGAGCAGACAGAAGTGGTCTGGATAGACAGCAGATCAGATAATTGATAGGAGCCAGCAAATGTCAATGTGAGACAGCTCAGGGCTTAGACTTAGAGGAGTGGGACTCACCAGAGATGGAGAAAAGCAGAAGCAACACGAGACAACACAGGAATAAAAGTCCCTACAATTGTCCTGACAACTAACTTGGAAACACTGAGAACGCAAAAGAGCAAATCTTAAGTTAAACCCTGCAGCAGACAGAAAATAAACGAAGAAGCTCCTGCATATGCTCTTCACTTACACAGTTTCACACAAGCACAACTGACTCATTTGCACCTGCTCTCCATACGAGTTCAGTTTGCCGTAGGCGTCCAGCGCACACACCTTGTACATATAATTTCATCGGATGACCGTACGCTGGGTAACTCCGTCAGCTGATTGTCAGCCAGGCTGAGCTTCCTGAGGTTTATCAGGCCCCATGGGATCACGGATGGAAGGGAGACCAGGCAGTTGGCAGAGAGATCAAGTTCAGTTATCTGACAGGAGATATCAATCAGCCAGTCCAGATCCACCCAGGGCAGTTTGAGGTTTGACCAGTTCACACACAAAGCCTGCATAAGTCAAAGAAAGAAGCGAAAACCACGTTAGTAAAATCCCAGTTGCTCTCGGCCTGTGTTACACCACTGGGAATCTGGCAGATCACAGCACAGACCATAAACATTTTGCTCACTTTCCAATCTGCTTTTAGGAATTAAACTGACTCAGAGATGAAATCATGCCTGGATATCAGCAGCCCCCACCATATCACTGCTCCATGATCTCACTCCAAAGACCAGGAGCAAGCACAAGCAGGGGACCTGGACTTCTTCGCCAGTTCATACACCAGCTCCAATGTACCCAACAAAGGGTGAGCTGCCCTGGCCTGCAACCAGCACTCTCATCCGAGAGCTGAACAGAGTCTAACGGTTTGTTCATCCAGCAACGCGCAGTGAGTTGCCATGGGGCTGGGCTCCCTGCCCCGCAAGATGCATCCACACCCTCCGCTAGCAGCATGATACGGACGGATCATGGAAACCCATCTTAACCGCAGACTCCGCAGCCTGAACCCCACTCTGTCTCTTGGAGATGGCCTGCGTCGCTGCTCAGGCCTCCAAGGGACTCTGAACAAGAGGCCAGGCAGGTCCAGAGGAGTGGAGCAGCCAGCCTCTGAAACGCTTGTGGATCATTGCTTGGGCAGCTGTACAGAGGACAGGGACAGATCTGCTGAGTGTAGTAACGACTTCTTACGAGGAGGCCTGTTGCCGGAATAATTAATATAGGCCCAGGCACTGCTCCTCCATCTTAAACCTTCCAACAACAAGCAGCCAAACCGTTCTGGGGAAGTTTTAGGTTTTGCAAAGGAACATCTGGGAAAGGCAAGGAAAGGCAAACACCCTCTTGTAATGCATTTCTAAACACTAGAAATTTGCTCAGTACCATTTAGGAAGATATTTTAGTATCTGAGAGACATGATTTTGGCAGTTGCCTCCTTTCTAGATAATGTTCTGCTGCTTTTGACAGTAAGACAAGGAAGTTGTTTTACCCTCTTTTGGAAAAAACCCAGAAGTTGTTGTGAAAAGCATAACTACTTATTTCAGGCTCCAGCTTAGACAGAAGAAAACATGAACACGTAACGGTCATCAATGCAAGTAAACAACCCAAGGCTTCATTTTCAAGATCACCTCATTGCATTCTAATGAGATCTATGTTCCAAAATACACATTTTTAACGTGTTAGTCCCAAAACGTTTTCATAAACTCAGTGGTTTTGACATAGCTCATCCCAAAGACAGCCTCAATGAAGTGATCGTTAATTCTCCACCAGGAGGCAGCAAGGACCCGACAGCAAATTTAATTTGCTTTCCAATTCCCAGTATTTAGCTCTTAAGACTTTTAACCCAAATTTTAAAATTAAAAGGAATATATTTCGGGAAGGGAGAGAAAGAAAAAGGAAACAAAGGTCTATCTCAAATGTTTATTTGAGACTCAGAACTCCGAGTAATAAAGATCACACAGTTCAAATGTCTAGGAGAATGAAATAAAGGGTAAGCACAAACAGTTGCACTTTTTAGAAATTGATACTAGTTGTATTTAGTGTAGACATGGTGCTTTTCAAATGATCACTAGTGAAGCCTCAGGACAGCCCTTCAAATATGAATGGAAATATTATGCCCATTGTATCACTGCGGAAACCAAGGCAGAGAGCACAAGCTGTTTGTCTAAAGCTACAGTCACCGTCATGCCACAAGGCATCCATATAAAACACAGCAAGCCAGCAGCAACAAGAAATCAAATTAAGCTGAGTATCCACTGCTACTGCAAAATACACAGTACCTAATGGGAGTTACACTGCAAAGCTTTCACACTGGCGCTAAACATATTCTGCTTTACCGTTTGATTTTCCAAGTCTGTATATTTAACAGCTTCCTGCTTACAAACTCGTTTTAAATTCTGTATGTAGTTCTCCATAATTTTCTTTTTACCTGTAACAGCCCAAGACTGAGCTTGTTTACATCACTGGACAGCACTCAGTTGTGATTTATGGTAATAGAGAGTATAAACGCACAGGTCAGATTCCCTTTTCCATTTCCAGCCAGCCCACACTTCAGGAGAGATGTAGGGATGTGGTACTGACACTTAGGGACTGGAAGATCTTCCCAGCATGAGGAAACCTCACTGGGGAAGAGCACATTTGTGCTGAGACATTTGACTATTTTTTTCTGGTTCCTTGAGTTGCCCCAAGTGCTCCTAACAGGAGCCAGATCCCTAAATCCAGGTAATGCAGGAAACCAGCTCTACACTACAAACAAAACCCTCCAGATTGGTATCTGCCTGGCTGCTTACATGCATGTTCAGGGCACTACCCTGTCTTACAATATTATTAGTCTTTATTTCAGAGAGAGAATTTTCAGCTGGTTTAGCTTCCAGCCGAGGTCACCAAAAACTGGCTTATAGTGGTACTGATGCAAGAGGAGGGAGGAGCGCATGGCTGGGGAGAGGAGGGCAGCATCACTGTAGCTCCAGCCTAGACCAGCTAAATTTGTCCCCGATAGAAATACAGCTTAATCAGCAAGGAAATTCTCTTACTGATGTTGTTTGTATCATATTGTGGTTTATAGTGATGCCAGCAAAAGCGTTTTTATGCCAGGACAACTGAATATACAGCATGACTTCTGCTCATACAGAAAAAACCCCATCACCCTCCTACTAACAGTGCTGGATAAAATCACATGCTCTGCATTAGCAAAATCACGTACCACAAACTCCCTGGTTTAGGAAAGAGTTAAGAAAAGGCCTGATCCCCAACTACACGTGCTTTGTGTAGATTTTTAATAGGAATGGCCTCTTCAGGCTAGAAGAGAAAGGTGTAACAAAGATCCAGCTGCTGAAAGTATAATACAAGCACACTCTGCCTAGATACATGAGAAAGGTTTTAACAGGGAATTAGCCATTTTAACAACTAACCTTGGCTGGCAATGCATATTCCGTCCTGATCCTTTCTTTCCAGGAACGCCAAATTTTTTCAAAAGCTATGCTGAGATGGAGCCAAAATGGGGGCAGAGGGGTTACACCAGAATGAAGAGGGGAAAATCCAAGCTTTTAGGGGCAGTTCCAGACAACGTATCCATGGTCTTAAAAATTAACTGCTAGTAAGGAAGGGGCTTCCCACTTACCCATATCGTTGTCAAGACATGGGGTATGGAACTGCTAACACGGCACTGAGGGTTACAGGAAGGTGGATTCGTCTCAGCCTGTCTATCAGACCCATCAATTATCTCCTGTAACCATCACAAAGCCCTTGCTCAGAGGGAATCTAAACCTCAAAAATGAAGCCATGGAGATCAGCCATGCTCTTTCCTCCACTTCCCTTTACTGCTTGCTAGCTGCCAACAGAAGGGAACAGCAACGCCCTTCACGGAGATCTCAGGCGGTGGCGGAAGCAGCCTTTTACTGACCCCGTGCTGCTGGAGCAAGGTGGTAGATCAATCTGTGATGAAGATCTGGCTGTGAGACTAAAGCTACTTTTCACCCTGCAACAAGGAAAACAGTGAAATTACATTCACAGGTGGCCTCAGCACTGATATCGCAAGCTGCTAATTATTATCCCATGTATATTATCATCACCAAAGACTAGCACTGCATTGGGCAGGACACGTAACAAAGATGCCGTCCAGAGGAGATTCACCCTGGAAGTTCAGGACAACTTTCAACAGTACACCGAGACAGAAGTGGTGGCATGCTGGCATAGGATCTGCACCATGGCCCAAAAAGAAAACAGGGAAGGAAAATTTTCCTGGCTTTTTTTTAAACATCTTTTAGTATCTGATCTAAAGTGAGATGCTCTGTAGCACCTTTCCTAAGATAAACATCCATGACCAGAGTATCCAACCCCTTGAACTATTCACATATTTTACCTAAATGAACAGAGGCAAGAAAATTGAGAATTACAACCAAAAACCTGGGCAAATATTCCATGCAAAAGGCTATCCACAGGTCCTTCAGTCAGAGAGGGTGCATATAACCACACAGGGCTTTGAAATTCTGGCAGGGATGGGAACAAAGGCCTGGAGAGCTGGCTTGCTCGTTTGGTTTCTTCCTCACAGGACAAAGCAGGCTCTTGCGGTTGAGATCCTGAATTCAGAGCCCAGAGCCCCCGATTTCTTGTGTGACACCAGTCACTGTCTCAGGCTACCCAGACTCTGTTTGCCAGTCCATATAATGGGCCGGTAACATTTCCCCTTCTCTCAGCGGAGCCAGAAGTAAAAATGCACTACAGACTCCAACTCCCTCTTTCTCTTCCTGCTTAATTAAACTGCTCCCAACAAAGCTGCAATTAAAAAAAAAAACAGAAAGAAGAACCGATGATGCTTATCCCCTCTCTCGCTTGCTGCTCTGTTTCAAGATGATGCTCTTTACAGTGGGACCAGGCTCTTATTCCAGTACAAAAAAGTACTTGTCCTTGAGTACACCGACCGATGCAGTAATAGTAAGATCTATAGCCTGCTTTTAGCGGGTGCAAGCAGGACCATGTGTCTCTGCTGCTTCTCATTTCAGACTGATACTCGTCTCTATTTTGCATTTAGATTGCTGTGTATCATTTACCTCAAAAATGCAGAGCCAGGCCCTCAGGGTATTCAATGTGATAGACAGATACCTGCAGAATTCAGATAGTGACTTCTAAAACCACAGACCAGATCGTGAAATCCAAAACCTGCTATGAATGCTACGGGGTAGGTGTCCCCATCTGCTCAGCAGCTTTTTGAATCTCCTTGCACTCAGTCCTCCTCCTCATCCGGAGCCTAGGACTGACAGTGTCTCTTCTGCCTGACTGCTGCAAACTGGAGGATCAGCCAAGCCCCTTCATCTGACTTCGGGATAGTGGACCAAATTCACCTTGGTGCTAGTAACCTCAGTGGAGTTACCTTTTTAAAGGTTACCTTAAAAACTTTTTAGCAGGCCCTGCTGCGATAGGACAAGGGGTGATGGTTTTAAACTAAAGGAGGGGAGATTTAGACTAGATCTAAGGAAGAAATTTTTCACAATGAGGGTGGTGAAGCACTGGCACAGGTTTCCCAGAGAGGTGGTAGATGCCCCATCCCTGGAAACATCCAAGGTCAGGCTGGACGGGGCTCTGGGCAACCTGATCTAGTTGAGGATGTCCCTGCTCATTGCAGGGGGGTTGGACTAGTGACCTTTAAAGGTCCCTTCCAACCCAAACTGTTCTATGATTCTGTGATTCTACCTTAGGGATTTACTTGGCTCAGCACTCTGCGGTGAAAACATAATTACGTGAAAGAAAGCCTGACAGCAATGCCACGAAGAGAGGGGATTTCCTCCCCAACTCATACTTAATCATCTCCACTATCTTCCCAGGAAAGCCCGTTTCTTTGATGCCAAAGATCTGTGATGCTGAACTTGCAGAGCCCAGTGACCAGCTCAACCCTTTTTCATTTGGCGCTGGCTGGTGAGCTCTGTGCTCAAACGTGAGAGGGACGGCGTTCAGAGGCTGCTAGCTCCTGGGCACAGCCTGACTATGGGCAGCTCACTGCTCTTCAGAAGGGCAAGAAAAACCTCTGTAGACTCCCCTCGCCTGCCAAGGAAAGAATTTCTCAATATGAATCCTGAAAACTAAATGGAAATCTTCTACTGCAGTGATGTCAGGGGATGCACTGAGGAAGGCAAGAGACTGGAAACTGTGCACAAGCAAGAAACCCCACTGCTCTTGGGCAAACGATGAACTACAAATACAAAAAATATTTACTTAGATTGAGACCTTTCGGTAAGGTGAATAAAAAAGGCTGTTGTGCATTCCTCCTAACTGACATGACATGCCCCAACACAACCTCGCTCTTGCTGTAGACAGGATATGCTGAGAACGGTGATCTAATTCCTCCATCAATAAGGCTGCTGTGGATCTTGAGTGGAACTCCTGCAGATTTCTTTACCAATGGTGGTGTAACTGAGATCAGCCAGGCAGCGGATAATGAAATCAGAGGAGGTTCACACACATACACACACTTGTGTATGCTTGTGTATAAAATTCTTGGCAAAACATTTCCTAGGGAAAATGCAGCAGTTTAAGCTCTTTTCTGGTCTGTAATGGGAAAAAAAAGATATATCTCACACTGCACACACTGGAAAGTTACATGTATCTCCATGCTGACTACTCCTATCGAAGTCTGGAATCTGTGCCCAGCCACTTTACTGCAGGGGGTTTTTTGGCATCTGCTACCTGTTCCTGTAAAAATGGAGCACTTCCTCCCTTTAGCAAGACAGTGGTTTGCTGAGGGGATAAATTTATGCCAGAAAAAAAAAAAAAAAGGAGAAACAGATATTAGAAAAATGAGATGTAACTCCTCTTGTCTCAGAAAGGGCAGCGCTACGCACAGCGCGATGGCTGCCTGGAAGGTGTGGCTGCTAAACCGAGCTCTCCAACCACGCTTCATGCATAGCTGGTAGCATTCACTACTGTGAAATCAATCGGAGGTCAACGGTGCAGTGTTTTCACTCAGAGACAGCACAGATGGGACAAACCCTTTTGAAGTTCTGGGCTCATTCTGAAATGATCGATGCTCGGTCTGCCCTGTCCAAGAGCAGAGATTTTTTAACATCCAGCTGGCTGCCATACAGCATCGCAGTCTCTGCACAATCCTTTTTTGCTTCCTCCCAGTGCAAAATGCATCACGGCACTTGCACAAGAAGACTTACACTCATGAACCTTACAAGATATGAAGAAAGTACTGAGGCAGCTTGTTTGCAGCTGCCATAAGGTTGTGTTTTAAACAATTATCAGGGTGTGTGACTATCAATTCCCAGGGACTGGAGCTCTGCAGATAAACTAGGACAAATCTTCCTGAATTTGGCCCAGTCTGCCAAAATGAATTCAAAGAGAAAGCATTAAATAAGCAAACATATTAAAAATAAACAGCTACTAGAAGAATCAAGGTCAAGTTTCTGGGTCTGCTTTTTTGTTTCTTTCTTTTTCCTTTTTTTTAAACCAGGCCCTTCTGGCAATTAGCTGATGTTTTAAGACTGCTCTCTTTTTCGCTCAGGGTGTGACAACAGCAAAGCTGAGTCATTTTTACAGCAGCTAAGTTAAATATTGCCAGAAAGTTCACATGGAAAACAGACATCTTCCCTGTGATTCAAACACTTATTCCAAGTTTATTCCAGCTGAATTATCTAGTTAGTTGGATTTTTTTTCCTTCTAAAAGGTATGTAGTTTTATCAGCTCATCCAGAAACGTGTAGGATTTAGCTTCCTTTTGTTTACCTGTCAACGAAACGAAGAATCCCACAGGGAGGGCTCTAAATCTGCTGATTGAACCTAATGAAGTCAAGTTCACATATGTGGACTGTAGTCCCTAACATGCGCAGTATCGTTGGGAATCCGGCGAGACAGAGTTTTGGCAGGAAAACAGAGAATGGAGAGGTTTGTAACACTATGAAAACCTCTCTGCTTATTTTTACTTAACACTAAAGCCGAATCAACACCCTGCAATGTTACGAGCTGAGCAAACAGATACTCAACTGGCAGTGGGATTCACACAGACAGAGCCCTGATCGAAAAATTTCCCTCACAATTTTTCACTGGACAATTTTTATGACCTGATGAAAACTGGAACTATTGAAACCTCAGGGCTCTGATGCTCCTATTCAACATTGGTTAATCTACGTGCTGAGGGGAAAAACAAAAAATGCCTGATAACTAACTTGCTGGGTAACAGTAGAAATAATACGAAATATTATGTGCTTCCCTGTAAAGCAGTAACAGTGTGTGCTATGAGACCTTTTTCAGTTCTGAATAAAGGAGACTTGGTGTCCTGGTTTCAGCTGGGATGGAGCTAATTTTCTTTGCAGAAGCTACTGTGTTTTGGATTTAGTATGGGATTTGGTATGTGAAGAATGTTGATAATACACTGATGTTATTAGTTGTTGCTAAGAGATCAAGGATGTTTTTCAGCTTCCCAGGTTTTGCCAAGGTGCAGGTGCAAAAAGCTGGGAGGGGTATAGCCAGTAGAGTTGACCCAAAGTGGCCAAAGGAAGTATTCCATACCATAGACGGCATGCCCAGTATACAGTGGGGGTTGGCCGGTGGGCTGGGGGCTTTTCATTTGGGCTTTTGTTTGTTCTTTCTGACGTCCCTCGCTCGCTCTCTCTGGAACTTGCGGTTCCGAGATCGCTGCTTGGGATCATTCTGAGATCACTCTTGGTTTCACTCCGTGATCGCTGCTCGGGACAAGCTGTATTGGTCGTCAGGTCACCAGGCGGTGAGAAATTGTGCATCGTTTGTTTTGTATATTCTATTATCATTATATTTTTAATTATTATTATAATTATTAACAGATAATAGAATTATTATTATATTTTCCTTTGCTGTCCTGGTGAACTGTTTTTATCTCAATCCACGAGTTTTCCTTTCTTCCTGATTCTCCTCCCCACCCCATTGTCGGGGGGGAGAGAGCAAGCGGCTGCCTGGTATTTGGTTGCCGGCTGGGGCTAAACCACGACACTTGGATAATGGTGATTAAAAGAATGAAGAATATAGCCTATTTATACAAAGATACGGGATAATCATGAAATGCAATAATATTCTGCATGAAAACAATGCCACTCATCTGTAGATCTGAAAGCATCATCATCATGTATTAAGCCTTCCAACAGCTGTGAGATGCGAGGAATTTAAATCTCCCCATTTTACAGTGGAAGAAATAGAGATGCAAATGAATTACCAAAATTGTGAAAAGGCTGTCAATGGCTAAGTAGTGAACAGAGTTCTTGCCAACCTAAAAAGGCTTCAATTGCTTTTTGTTGGTCTCTGTGTCCCATCAGAACCATTTCTGTGGGACAAGCGCAGCCCAACTAATGTGATCTGATCACACACGATACTCTCCATGCTGCTCCAGAAAGCCAGATCTGTCCTAAGCAAGTGAGAGTAAAGGCTACCAGCCGCCTTCTCCTAATGAGGACCTGAAGTAGGGAAGATATTTTGAGCAGACGTGAGCTTGCTCTACTCATGTTCCATTGTAACAAAAAGCCACATGAGCTATTTGTACATGCTGCGTCTGAGCTATCGGACGCAGGCGAAGAGAAGGGTTTACACGCTCAGCTCTGCGCTGTGCTAACACTCCGGGACAGCACAGAGCTTGTGGCATTACCTTGCAAACGGACTGCACAACAGAAACCCAAATGAAGTGATTATCCTGGGGTCACAGAGGAAGCCTGTGGTAGGGCTTATTTCTCTGGAAGACTTTGAGCACAAAGTCAATGTTTCCTTTCCACAGCATATGACTGGTTCACACGCTGAAGTTAAAATTGCCAAGCGGAAGCTGCCGCACACAGCGTCTTGCACAATGATGCCATTTAAAGACCTAATGTTTTACACCTTGCAATTCAGCACTGGCATGAAAGCCACTTTCACAGCTTGTTCTCTAAATGGGTAGCAAACCACAAGGCTCTTAGTTGAGAAGAAGAATCACCAGCCGCATGGTATGCAAAGACAAATATCAATAATTGACATGATGCTCCTTTAAAAGAACGTCTCTTCAGACAGATAAATAGCTACTTACTGTTTTTGCTGGAGCACTACCTGGTAGCGGGCTCGTCTCAATGAAATACTTCCTCAGAAGGTGTTTGCTGGATTCAGGACTGTCCATCAGGATGTAGGAACAAAAGAAAGCTCCATTCCGTAATAAAAACACGGCTACATCTTCATTCCCTTTAAAGAAAAGACAGATTGTCTGTTCTCTTCTTGTCATGTAAATGAACCGACAAGGAGCTGAACAGAAATCCTGGGCAATAACCACTTCTGAAAAAAACCATGGGGGTGTGCAAAAAGGGAACTGAACTGTATAAAGACTGTTTCCTCCAGTGATAGGATTTAGTTTGGTCAAACTGAGACAGCAAAGACACTACGTAAAAGCACTGGCCCAGGCTCGCTCTATTTTCTCTTTTTTTCCGTCTTATTAAACTATACACACGGCTGTGCTTTGAAGTGTAAAATATTCAGCCAAAATCAAGCATGTGTGCCAGAGTGTCCATAACAATAATGCTTTTACTTGCAAGGTTTCTGCTTTTGAAGGGTCTCTACCCTAGGAGTTTAAAGAGGAAAGAAAGTTCAGCCTCTCAGCATTTACAATAATCTAACTTAGGAAGGCCCTGACTTAAACTGGGCTAAGTCAAAAGATTCAGAGCCAATTTTATTTTAATTTATCCCACTGGAAATCCAGAACAATTCCAGGCAAGACAGTCCACAGTGATACCTTCCTAGATGGGAACAACTCAGCCCACTCTTTAAAAGACATTGCAGACAAGGGGCAAAGTTTTGAAGCATGCAAATACATACCTGCCTTTATAGCAGCGTACAGGGGCAACCGTATAAGAACTGGAAACTCATTCTTCCTGACTGCACAGCTCTCTGGGTCAGCACTGTACGCACGAATGAGGAGTTTTACTACGTCCAAATGTCCCTGCTGGCAGGCTATGGCCAGCATCCAGTTCAGGAGCTGTTGGCAAGTACTAGGACCTACCGAAAAGATACAGCATTTGACTTAGTTGATGCCACCAGGCTGTGATGTGCAAGAGTCATTCACAAATAATGGCTATGCAAAGGGTACAGGGTGAAGCCCCTGAGGACGAAGGAGCAGGTTGCACTGCAAGAGTGTTACAGAAGAGCCGTAAGCTGGTCAGGCACAAACTTTTCAGCTTTGCTTAACTGTTCTTCATTACCTATCCAGCTAATGGGCAAACTTTTTTGACTGTCCATGATCTAATCATGCATAAGCTGGCAACAGCAGAAGGTTTCGAGGATGCCTGCTGGGCTGCCAGCAGAAAAATCAAACACCTAATCCCAAGCAGAAGTGGCAAGGGGTGACCAGGCCTGTCTTTGCATCCAGAGACAACAGGCCTGATCCAACAGACATTAGATCCAAACATCCAAGATAGGCCACTTCTTCCAAGTTCATCAGAGGGGATACAAAGAATGGGGAAAACCAGCTGACTTTTCACGCTACTGGATGAATAAAACAAAAATAAATGTTTCAGACAACACAAAATAATTGTTTTAGTTTGTTTTCACTGCAAGCTAAAGTCTCCCATGAAAAAATTAATTTCCCCTTGAAATGTTTCATTTTGGATGAATTCTTTACTACCAATTCATAGTAAAGTTAGACAAATGTCATTCAAGGCTAAAAACTAAAATATCATGTTCTGATTTCTGCCTGAATTTGCTAATGTTTTAGTCATCCCCAAACTGCTTCTTTTGCTGAATTAATGTTTCGCCTGTAGAACACTGCTTTCCTCTAGGTGTGCATAATTCTGTGCATGTAGCTAAATGCCCGTGACAGGATTATTTCTGCTAACGGCGAGCAGTCCTCAAATCTTCCCTGATTCACAGTATCACCCCCATTTACTTTACAAATTCACATCCCCTTTGAAATGCTTACAGAAACGTCCACAAGCCCAAGTTTCCATGTCAACCTTTTTTTCAGTTTCTCCATGTGGAAATTACGTTGCTCTTTGCACTCGTAACAACTTGACTCTATCACTCACCCTCACGCTGCAGAGAACAGGCTCCGCTTCAGCTGTAAGCCACAAGAAGTTCACACTGAGCCAGAGAGAATCACTGCAGCGCATCAGCCAAATTGCAAATTCATGCTATTTATTCCTAAGGTTTCTATGTAACTTCCCAGGGAAACAAATGGAAAGTCCTGCATAAAAACTTCCGAAAGCTGCAGTTTGTATAGAGCACCTCCCCTGACCCCCCGAAGCAAGGGTTTAAGGGAATTTCATCAGTTCTAAACTGAGCTAAGTTTCCAGAAACTACTTAAGTCACTTTTCATTACTGCTAGTATTATACTAATATAATCTAGTTTTTGCTACTAGGTTACAAAACCAGTGTTGTCAGCCTCCTTTCTGGCTGAAGGAAATACTACTTTTAATTGCATCCCCCAAACTGGAACGTTCCTTTTGCTTATTAGTGCTCTAACAGTTTAAGAACATCAAAAAGCAGGTTTCCCAACAGGTTATTCCCATTCTCACCGAGGTCACTGGCAAGTATATAGCTCCAGTGAGGAGTTAAAGCTACAGTCAGGTCAAATATTGCAGAGGCCTTGCTTAGCGGTTGCGGTTAGTGCAGTGTCTGAGGTGAAGACAGCGATTGCCCTGGCTGGTGTGCGGGAGTGCTGGACCCTGGCTCCACAGAGGGTCCCCGTTGGACGCAGCTGCCGTGCCCGCAGTACGCTAAGAGGGCAACAGGGGACCCAAACCCAGTGCCTGGTCCTGACTCAGAGTGATGCTCTTCTTCCCCCCGCAACAGCTGCCTTAAGAATTGTGTCTGGGTCTAAAAATGTCTTTGTTCTGCTATAAAACAATTTTTAAACTAAAACGTAACTAAAATATAATGATGATGCTAAATAAGGAATTCCCCTGAAAGTCAAATCAAAACGCCAACAAGAGAGCCCAGAGCATGCTGCCAGCTGTGCACCCAAACCATCGCTCGCCAGACAGTCATGCTGCACTCTCACTCCCAGCACCACGCTGTCTGCTGGATCAGCAGAGCGGGATGATGCTGTTTCCTGAAAATCCCCTTATTTCTCTGTGGGGTCTGGGACGTTACCCAGCTGTGAGGGCTGATGAGAATGAATTGTCTAAATGGCATCTTCCTCCGCTTCCAATTTGCAAACATGGAATATTTTTATGCATGTGTTTTTCCCCCCACGGGGGAAGTTTTCTTCAAACACAGCAGAGATTAGATCCCTCCACGCGCTTTCCCATGACTATGTCCCTCCACTTTCAAGGGATGTGAAAAAAATAAACAAACGTCTGCTTGAAGCTATAGCACGCAGCTACCGAAAAGCTTGAGGAAAGGCAGAGGCAACCCAATAGGCTTACCACGCAAGGAATCCAGCAGCTCTTTCACAACGTCCTTATGTCCAAAATATGCAGCCACCACAGCTGCATTGTCATCATTAGGTTCTGTTGGTAACACCACTAGCGCTTCCTTCAGTAAATACCTCACCGCCTGCAGATCTCCATATGCTGCCGCAATACTTAAAAGCTGACACTGGTAAAGAAAACACAGCAAAATAAACTCTCTGTAAAGGGAGCGGGCAGAGAAAGAGAGCATTTCTAGAGCTACATATTTAATTTGCCCATGCAAATGCATACTCACTGTCACTGTGGTTAACTGAGAATGTCATAAACACTAGTAGCCATTGGTGTTGATATATTAATTATATTAATTTGTTGGTTTTTTGCTTTATAGTTTTTTGTATGACTTCACCACAAAAGTGCCCAAGGCACGGAATGGTGAGTGTAAATCCATTTTTCATGGACCAAGAGAAAAAGCATTTGCACAGTTCTGCTACAAGCTGTAGTATTTCCTACTTTGGAGACAGCCAATATGCCTGGACTTGACACACAGGTACTCTCCCAAAACACCAAGATAGGCTCTGTTCAAAGAGCAGGCTCAAAATGAGGGCTCTGAAGGCAGAGCAGTGCAGAAGCTGGCGCAGAGCATATAGTTCCAAACACAAGCAGCAAAATCTTCCCGGGGGGCCACTAACCATCTTTGTACTGATGGCAGAATACAATTTTTGCTAAGTCTATAAACTGCTTCCTTTTTATGAGGAAAAATGTATTTCCCTGTTTCAGCGACGGCAGCACCAGCACCCCTCCTTGCCCGGCCTCCTGTTCCTACATACGCTGTTCCCTGTGGTCTGTCTCATCTTTCTGACCAGTGCTTTCAAGGGCAAATGCTGTCCCCGAGCATACGTTCCTGAAGTGCCCCACACAACCAGCAATGTCTGGAGCCCTGCAGCACCAGCATCACATATATAACTGAATGGATTTTCTGCATGAGAAATGACGGAAGACAGGAGCCTGGCATTTTGGTTTCTTTCCCAATAAAACTGGAGAAAGAGTAGTAACCTGACCCTACCTTTTCCACTTGCAGCGCAGTCTCCTCACATGACAACTTAATCAACTCTTGGGCCTTACTGGTGTCTCCAGCTTTGTAAGCATCCTGAATGCTTTCTGTCACAGGTGTCTGAATTATGGAGACTTCGCCAACTGTGGACTGTTTGCCGCCCATGTCCACAGTTCCTGCAGTGAAAATAGAAGAGAGGGGTCAGGAAGAAGTACCTGTTCATTACTCGTGCACAGCTGCAACGACAATGCACCCTGGCAACAAAAAAAGGAGGTGAATTATTTTCAGTGGAATGTTTACTGCACACAATTAAAAAAAGAGGGCAAAACCTCAACACTCAGTTGCCCGATAAAAGAAAGTGATAACATGTTGAAGTACTTTCCAACAGGGACATGAAACTAAAAGGGACAGTGAGTTCCCCAATCGCTCCCAGAGGTGGTTTCCAAAGGACAGTGTGAAAGCTCACACACATGCGGACACGTGTGCTCTGCGGCAGCGTGCCACACTCGACCTCCCGCTGCAGGAACCAGGGCAGGGAAGGGCTTACGCGAGACGGGCACCTGCAGTTCTTCTGAAGAGCCAAGGCGTCTGCAGGACCTGCAAAGCCATTCTGGTGTTACCGACCTTGCTTCAGTCACACTTCACCGCCTGACAACAGCCTAACAAAACCCCATTGCACTTCTCCAGCACTTTCAACCAGAGCTTTATCCACCTCAGTGAACGAGAAAGAAAAGAAATCGGGAATTTTTTTACTCTGGGAAAACAGAGTAAAAGGAGATTATGCAAGACACCCAGTGTCACCCCGATCAATCCTGGAGAGTCTCCTAGGCTAGACTTTTATTTTTTTTAAGTGCCGTTAGGAGCCACAAGAGTTCTTACATGTCAAAGATTAAAAGCTGCGAGCCATTAGAGAAGATGCTTGCGGTGGTGGCTAACGAAGAGGCAGCCATGAAGTCTCACACCCACCCCCCCAACTACCAGGACACAGAAAGCTGCAGCAAAGTC
The DNA here is from genome assembly GCA_009819775.1 of Phoenicopterus ruber ruber. Classification (NCBI taxonomy): domain Eukaryota; kingdom Metazoa; phylum Chordata; class Aves; order Phoenicopteriformes; family Phoenicopteridae; genus Phoenicopterus; species Phoenicopterus ruber. Next base: position 4,086,542 of record CM020225.1, read on the forward strand.
ACTGAATTACGAGCAAGAGGTTCAGGTCCACTCCTGAATGACATGCAAGAGAGAGAAAAAAAGCACTTTTCCCTTGAAAAGAGACCATTTCATACTCACTGTTTCCTGCTAAAACACTATTTATTATTATTGCTTCTTTGCAACTGGTTAAATAAAGCCCTTAAGCCCACAGATTTTCACATATGGTAACAAGGATTTTTTTTTTAAAATAGACACATATGTCATGCAGGGCGTAGTTTAATGCAGCCTGGAAAAAGAAGTAAATTTGGACCAATCTATAACTGTCAGTAAATATCTTTCAATAATGCAGTCTGAATCACCGATAGATTCTGACTAACACTTCTCATCAATTATTTAAATGAAGCTCAAATCACTCAGACATCGGAGACAGCTCCAGAGATTCGTGCCATTAAAAATGTGCTCACATCAATAACCTTTCTCAGATGATGCACAACGTGTGAAGGACAAGCAGCAGAAATCGAGGCAGACGAATGTGGTGTTAAATTACAGCACAATAAACAGCGTCTCAAGAGTTCATGTTCATAGGTGCAGCACCTTCATAATTCTGTAGTTTTAGGGGGTACATGGGAAAAGAAATTCATCCAGCATTTGGTCCAGTCTTTTAGAGCAGACCACACACCTGGAAGGGATCTCTAAGAATAGTGCCTATGACTTAATTCTTTTTTTAACGGACACCAAAGTAGGAAATGCAAATGATTCTTAAGCGAGTAACTGTTTAAAGGGTGATAGAAGAGAGAACTTTAAAGCAAAATAGTTCTCCAGTCTAAACAACTCAGAACTGGACTAAGTAAAATCCAGATCCAAGCAAACACTGCAGTTACTGGAACATGCAGCCTCCCCACGCTCAGCACCCTGTGATGAAATCCTGAACCTAGAGAGAAGCACTGGAATTCCCCTTGGAGGAAAAAATGCCTCACATCGGAGATACAAAACAGCTGGAAAGCCGAGCAGGAAGCCCTGCAAATCGGGGCTGACAGAGCACAGCAACTTTAATCTGGTTCCTAGAAAAATGCTGAAAGGAGGGACAAATTTTACTTCCTTCCAGCCTCAATCCTGATTTTGGGGACTATCACTCAAGACCCACATCTGCAGCCAATTCCACATGTAAAGGCACATCCTTTCTGCCAAAGAATTGAGCAGGGCCATCTTTCTTTCTTTTTAAATCACAGCCAGGGAAGATGGAGGTACAAGTATCTCATGGTCAGAGATTCATTCGGGATCTGGGAGATCCCCGTGTAACTTCCTCATCTATCAGAGAGGTCTCCAGCCAACCTCTCGTGCATCCTGCACACCAGAGCTCTCCTTTACAGGAGCATTTTCCACCTCTCCTACTGGAACAGCCCCACCGTACAGCGAGGACTACCGAATCAGTTGGCCAGGGAGCACAAGAAGGACCACAATGTCGTAACTAAGGGAAGGAGGAACTCCACAAGCTAGACCCTAATCCAACCGCTTCTGTGTTTTATTCAATGACTACTTCACAAAACTACTTGGCTAATGTGTCATGCTTCCTCTTACATTTTTGGCCCCCTCAAAATTTCTTAAGTCCTTTGTAGTGTAATGGCTTAATTACAACCACTGCTACCATCACCACTGTTTGGAGAACATGGGCTGGCCGTCAACCATCGCAGTCTACTCATGTGCGTTAGGTGTAGACTTCTGGGCACTCCAGGAACAGGAAGGTCACAAACGGCTGGCTTCATGGAGTTTACATGCTCCCAGAGTTAGCTGGCAGCTGTGAGTCTTCAGGATATTAATTTTAGTCCTTAACCTCAATTTTAGTCTTGTCTTAGGCAAATTTTTATTGATCTAACCAAAACTGCCCAGTTTTGAACATTTGAACATCCATCAAGTAGAAGTCAATAAAAGCTTCATTGGATGTAAGAAATCTGGGCGATTCTGCTGTTTGAAACCAATATATTTATATTTAAATATTCTTGGTAGAAAGATAACGCTGCTCATCATTCAAGTTTCTCATGTAACCGTCATCAAAACTTCTTTCTATGATTGCATTCTGCAGAGGTAATTGACCTCCTCCCTAAGACCTGAGGAAAAAAGCTGCCAGAGGTCCTCAGCAAAAAAAGACCTTGCAATTGAACTAATTACAAGCCTGAAAAGAGCAAAACTGGTGAGATACAGAGCGAGAAAAAAGCCTGCCCTCAACCAACAGCTGTACGCACGAGATTCTGTCAAGGTTAACTTGAGCTTTTCAAAGGTTAAATGGGAGAAGGTAGGCCAAAAAACACAGAAGCCATCCATTGCAAAGCTAAGCATCTCACCAACCAAATTACCCAATTCCTGCTGACTTAGTAAATGATACATTGACTTCTGAAATACCAATGGAAAATAAGAAGCAGCATGTTTTATAAGCTTAATTTCTACTCACCAGTAGGAAAAAAAATGAGGAAAATTACATTCTACTGACTAAAGACTGTTTTATTTCTACAAGATGCATGACTGAACTATCGTCAGTAGTGGCATTCATGTAGGCTGGGAATAAAGTTTTGCCAATACATGCATCAGCCATTTTTAGCAAAAATCTGGGCCAAAATCCAGAGAAATTCTGCCTATGGTTTTAACCCTCCAAATCTCACGCTCTTTACCTGAGCTTTTCGTGGCTTTCATAATAGGGTCACTTCACTTGCATATAGCCTCGAACAACATGATATGAGAGCAATACCAAAGCTGAATAATATTGAACCTCTATTTTAGGACTTGATCATGCAACATGCTGAGCATTTAAGCCTGGATGTAACCAAGTGCTTTTAATTCTTAGATTGCATGGATTTAGGAACGGGCTTCTGCACTTTGCACAATAGGGTCTACATTACTGTTTGACAACGCACATTGCTATATGCAAAACAGCATAGCAAGTTATGATTTTCTAGCAGTACTTTTTGGATATTTCTGTAACAAAAGGCTACTAGAAACTCCAGAAACTCTTACACACCTGTTGTGATTTCCTTTAGTTTTTGCTTTATTGCACACAGATCTGGGACAGAGTTCCTGTCTTGGCACAGGTTCCTCTAAAGCCCCAAGTCAGCACCCCTCTTCTGAGCTTGCAGCAGAGAAGCGGATAAATGCAGCCTATTTGAACTGAGGTGGTACGGTGTGGGTTCATTTCTCTAGCACGCCTGAATGCCAATGAAAATAAGGCCATGGGGTTTACTCCCTATCATTCAGTCCCTTATCTCTGCATCATATTTGTTTAACCTCTCCGTAGATCCATGGCTTCTTTTCTTTGCTTGCTTTCTACTAATGACTGTAAGCAAATCAAGTGCTGTTTGTAAGGGGAAAACAGGAGGCATTTGCCCGTGCTAAAACCACATCCTTCATCTATTCCTCACACCGCTTAACAGCTTCTATCAAAGCAACTGACTTCGGAAATAATTCCCACTCTTGATTTCAATGTTTTACACTTCGGAAGTACCTTTTAAGATTGCCTTTGCAGTAACAGCATTTTACAAAAGATAGGGGCAAGACTAATTTTCTTTTAAAAAACATCCCAATGGAAACAGAGGTTATCAATAAAAAAAGCAGTGTTATTTTATTGCCATTCAAAGGTTACAAGAGTATCACTTTTAAAGTGCAACAGACTGCTGTCCCAGCTCAGAGAAACAAAACAAAAATAGGTCTTATTAATAATAAAGAGTATCATGAGAATTTCAGAGATATATGTAGATACTCCCTGTCTCTGGCCTTGTTATTACAGCAGGTGAAAAAAAAAAATCTAAAATTTCTAAATTGACAGTAAGCCATTATCAGCAAAAAGGTGAGGGTTTGCAGGTCAATGCTGTGAATCAGCGAACGGCTGCATAACAAAACAGCACACTGTATAGATGATTATTATCTTTCTATCCCAAATCATTGCATTCCTGTCTCTGACACATAAACTCACAGAGATTGTAAGTGCTACATTAGTCCCTTTGATAAGGCAGGAGTTCTTTGGCAACTAACTAGGATATTTTTATTTAGCAGAGAAAGATATAAATGAGATGCTTAACACAGGATAAAATAGGGCAGGAAGCTAACTTACTCCAAAACAGAATTACAATAATAATAAAACTTTAAAACTGCTACTGACCTTGTCATAATGTGTGCAGGTATTTCCAGAGACAGAAGCAAATCAAGATGATGACTTTAACACAGCATCCCATTCAGCAACGCTCAATTAAGCTATTAATTCCTTGGACTGTTAGCCACCCACCTCTGCTTCAGCACAAGCAGCTCTTAGAGCGGCCACTGGATGTAACGTCTTCTGGCTGGCTGGCTGCCTCGTTGTCTGAATTAACTACTACATCTTAGCCTTGACGGTTATTTTCATCTCCATGTCCCACCACAGCGAAATCCAAGCCTCTGGTGCAGAGAGGATCTGGGGATGGGGGTGGGCAGGGAGGCCGCCTCTCCGGGCTGAGCTCAGCCATTAATTCCTCAACAGCACCAGATGGCTACAGCTAACCTTTACCAGCTTAACCTTTTGCCGTTTCGACTTCTGAGTGCTGCCACAGAGCAAATAAAAAATGGGACAGAGATGAGGTTTAAGATGTGCTGAATACTTAAAGCCAACCACCCCCAAATGCCTAAAAACTCACAAGCGTTGCTGGACATTTTTCAATACTACTCTATGGAAGCTTTGGCCAGCTGGTTTGCAAAATTAACGGAAAGTCATGTTATTTCTGAGTCTCTGTAACAGACTCATGTATCTTCTGTTACTTTGAAAAACTTCAGACTAATAAACCGAACAACAGCCAAGAGGAAGCCTCCAGTGGTTTCTAAGGATGATGGATCTGTCCTACATTGCGCTTTCCACTTAGGTGGGTAAGAAAAATTTTTCAATCCTCTGGAAATCTTTGAGATACTGAAAAATAATTCCCGTCCCAAACCAGGAAGAAAAAACAAAACCCTGGGTTCTTTAATAAAAAAAAAACAATTTACAGATTTTTAAATCAACCCAAGTCAGTAAAAATGCTTTATGAAACAAAGACACCATTTGTGTTCCTTCTCTAATTAGCTGACACTTCAAAACAGGGTTTCATTTGTTGTTTAAAAAAGTTGAAAGGTTTCACTCATTCATGTCAATCATTCATTTCCTAAAAGATACGGTCACGGACCAAGGTCTGCCCCCAGGAGGGAAGTTGTTCACCCCGCCTGCCCACATGTGCTCGGTCCAAGTGGCCCCGTAGCCAGGACACGCAAAGGAGGGTCCTGCAGCAAGAAGCCTATGATCTGTTCCACCTTGTTCTCAGATACAGGCAAAATACATATGGCCCAACCAATTCCGCTATAAAATGTCCCCAGCAGTATTCAGAAATGGTCAGAACCACCTATAAATCCCCCTGTGAGAAGGCAAGGAGAGAAAGTTACGGTAAATCCAACCAAGAGATAACAAGATGGTTTATCCGGGAAATTCAGCATTCCCACTGGAGAGACCACGGCAGAACTGGGTCATGTCCCTCTGACCCTGGTTAACATCTCTTCACAACGAGTGAGGCACGCCAGCTTCTCAGGACAGAGCAAACCCTCCCACACACTTCTTCTGCCTATTTTTTGTGGTTCCATTTCACTCAAACATCCATTATTTCAGCTAATTAAAGGAGTGGCTCTACACTAAGATCTGCCTGCCAAGGCAGTGGAAAAGATGATGTATTGAGTACAGAAGAAACCCGCATCTACAACGTAGCTTACAATCAGTGTTCACTGCCCCAAAAGGAAACTTATAACCTTACAAAAGACCAGATAGGAAACACAGAAGAATGCTTCAAAGACAAAAATCCAGTACTGAAGGGATATTTTTCACTATTATTGCATAATCTGGAATGATTTTTAAATTGTTTACATGCCAGTACCACGCACGCAAAGTGCTGCTCTGCATTAAACATTTTGCAGCAAGCATACAGGATCTTGTAAAGGGCATGCTGACAATTTTAGGTACAGAAATGCAAAGTGACCAATTATCACCAGAGCCATTGGAAATTTTCTATTTAGAAACACTCTTAACCTGCAAGGAAAAAAACATTTGCTAATGCAAACTTGAAAGGAAAATATTAAGTCCTGGATGGAAAAATGCTCTCGACTCCAGCCTTTGTAAGGGGCTCCAGAACTGAATTACAAAAACCAGACGCCTCCGAAAGCTTTAGCTCTCCATTTAACACAATCGTTTCTCCATCATCCAGGATAATGAGGGAAGAAGGGACAGAAAAGCCTCAAATACTAGTAACACTGAGGCTCAGGAGGCTTTAGTGGGCAGAATCACAGATGCCCAAACAGCTGTGTGAAGCTGTCTGTCTGTCTGTCTGTCACAGCCAGCACTGAGCCAGGGCTGAAAAGCTCTACCAGATCTGAGCGGGCTCCTGCATTTGTGTGTGCGCCTCGCAGATCCCTGGGACTCTGGAAATTATTTGCAGTGTCCAAGAAGTTCAAATGAAACCGAGCTGGTTATTCCTATTTTGCTGAAGTACAAAAGAGGCTACACAAAGCCATTACAAAGCAGTGAGCTTAGAGGGAGCACAGAAATACACACTGGAACACGACTGGCAGAGCAAACCCATCGTGCCAGCCGGCAATTCGCATCAGAAAGTGCAAGGTAGCTTCAGGGTCACTAACAACACTTGCGTGCCAGGGATCCACACCCCACCGTTAGTGTCACCCTCTCTGTTTATAAAGCTTCCTTAGCTGCAATAGGGAACACCAAGACAATCTCCACATCCTGAAAGAATGGCAGCAGCCAACAGCAAACATGGGGCTCCTGCCTCCTCCTCTCTCTTCTCCTTCCGACTTTTCACCAAGCGGTTCCTGCTCCTCCTCTCTCTTCTCCTTCTGACTTTTCACCAAGCAGTTGGGTACCAAACACAAGCAGGCAGCCCTTCGCTAACCCTGCCATCCCCAGCTTACCAGCACGACAAACCGGGCTGTTGTTGGTGACAGTGATGGTTTTACTCTTGCCCCTGAGTGCACATGTCAGGCCTAAGCAGCTCCACATGCACGTGTTCATCCCTGTTGATCTGTAGGAGCACTCAGAGCATCAGTGGCCACAACACATTTCTCAGTGGTCAGACTGTCTCATGAAGGCACCATCATCCCTGGCTGACACACTACCAGCCTTTAGGCAGGGAAGGAACGGGTCAGGGACAACCTCCAGCAAGCACAGGGCAAAGGCTGGCTCTCGCAGTGAAGGGGGATGCCCCGCATCCCTCCCGTAATGCCTCTTCAGGGTGCAAAGGATCAGCAAAGACCACAGAGAACATTGATGGTCTTAATGTCCACCCCCAAAGGAAAGAGATTGAGGGAACCAAGAGAGCTCCAAATGGCCAGAGAGCCAATTGCTGTATTGAAAATACAAATGACTCAGCTCTAAGTGAAAGTTTCTATTTTTGTCTTTTGGCCTTAGTGATTTGGTTTCAATCCTACAGCTTGAATCATTCAGAAATATGCTTTTGCATGCAAGGCCAGCTATGCCACTCTTGCTTTCCAAATTTTAAATTGGAAGATATACATTAAGCATGCAGAACTATGACTACGCTTTTGGATTTTCTTTGTGTTCGTTTCCAGGCATTGCTGGAAAGAGAGGATTATTAAATGATGAAAGGTGTCTAGTGAGACCATTCCTGTCCAACTGAATCAAATATTACAGCCATGAAACCAAACCAAGATTGGATTTCATTTGAAACTTCGTAAAATAAAATTTCATGGCTAACTTTGGTTTCTTTTGAAACTTTTCCTTTTCCCTAATGTTCAAGCTTTCATCAGAAGTGAAAAAATTCTGCGCATCAATGTTTTCTCTCTTTCAAAGAAATGATTTGCTCAACATTCTTCTAAAAAAGAAGTCATCAATTATTCACATTGGGGAAGCACCAACCCATGGCCAGCCCCCTTCTGCTACGTCTTCCTTAGACATATATTTAAAGCTAGCTTTACAAAGAAGCAAATGCTTTTAGCCCCAGCTGTGAGAGGCTACGTCTGGAAGAGTTCACAGAGGGACTCCCTGTGTGTGTGTGTGTGTGTGTGTGTGAGGGGAGGATGGCCCCAAGGTCTCTGCCCAGGTCTCTTCTGAGTCTGAGTCCTCTACTGGCTCCACCAAAGACACATCCAGCAATTCCATAGCTTGTCTGCGTTGAGAAAAACGACTCCTAAGCTTATGTTTCACTTTAATAACACATGTAAACACCCTCCTAAATGGAAAACCCATTTACGACACTCCAACCCAACTGCTGGTCAAAAATAGTAACACAGAAGCAGCCAACATGTCTCTCCAGCCCCATGAAACTCCATGGATGCTACCGGGAAAGACAAGCCCCAGTGCGGCTTTCAGAGAAAGCTGATGAAAGTGGTAGGATGAAGCTTGTAGCAGCTCCATCAGGTCCCCTTGGGCCACAGCAGCAAGCCCAGCTCTCCATCCCTCCATCACATGGCAGGGGTCCTGGGTAGCTGCTGTCACCTCCACAGCCACCAGTGTCCCTCCTCCCTTCCCCAAGGAGCATGGCAGGTCTCTCACAGACCCTGGAGGTATGAAGATTTTGGAAAGGCTGGCCAGAGAGGAGGAAAAAAGGGAAAGCAACATTAAAAAGATAAGTAAAATACCTTGCACAACTCCAATTTATCATGTTCAAGGAAGATCAAGAGAATATGGAAGAGGTGGAGAAGACGAATTGAAGAAATGGACAGTCTAATTACAAGACTACAGATGAAAAGAGCTTGGCTTGTTGAGCCTGGAAAAATGAAGGCTGGGTGGGGATGGGAGTACTGTCTATAAATACATCCAGAGGGAGACACCAGGGAAGGAGAAGAGCTATTTATGTACAGGGTATGAATACATTTTGGCTGCCAATTAGAAGAAAGTTTAAAACACTGGAGAAATGAGGCTTTGGAACAGTCTTCTACAAAAAGCAGAAGCAACAGACAAGTTAACTCACTTAAAACAGGCCTTGCATAGGTTTAGGAGTGTGACACCAGGACACTGACCCACACACTCCTTCCAGTCCTACAGCCTGCGTTCCCATTTTACACACGTGCTGAAGTTAACCCAGCTGCCAGGCCCTAACAGTCGTAACACGGGAGATGGTAACGGCTTCACAGACTACTTTGAGGGACGTTTGTAGAAAGAGAGAATATCTTTTAATAAACAAACTGATAGATCTAGGAAAAAGCAGACACATCTAAGGGAAGAAGCCTTTCAAGAGATTTGAGGGGATAAACACCCCATGCAGCAAAATCCAAGCTTAGTACATGTTAGACACAGTTCAATGTGCTTCTTTAACTGTGTCTGCTAGCCTAATAAAATACCTTGCTCTTTGCTATCCTCTCTTCTCATTTATCGCCAAGACAACAACTCTATATTAGTTTAGGTAAAAGTGTTGCATGCAGAGGAAAAGAAAATGCAATTGAGATATTGGATACAGTTGGCATCAGGAGAGTTGAATGGGCAATTTGGCAACAGCAGAGCCAAGAGAAGTGCAGAGCTGGGAAGAGCGTCAGAGGAAAGAGATGAATATGACAGTCTGGAAAAGGAAAAAAAAAAAACCAAAACCCCAAAACAAACAGTGGAGAAAGCAAAGCTCCACTCCAGCTTCTACTGAACTCAATGTGAGCACTTCCACCAGCTTCCATGTGAGTAGGAGCTGATCCTCCAAGATGCCGGTATCCAGGACAGAATATTGCAGAGGGAAGATTACCTTAACAGCTGTGTCTGGAGCAGAAGAGAAAGCCTGATGAAAAGACCTCTGCTGTTGGCCAAGACAGTGCCGGTCCTGAATCAGGCTGCATAGTGACGTGCTGCCAAAGTTTTAATAGAGGGCTACCAAAAAAATTAAAACCTTCCCTTGCTTGTGACAAAACCTGCAAGTGGCAGAAGTGCCTGCATTTGCAGAGAGGGGGAACGGGGAGATATTTCCCTTTTGTCTTCCTGATGCCTGGGAATAACAGCATTCATTTCAGCAGAGAGAGGACAAGGACTCCGCCTGGGAGGATGCTATGTTCGAACGAAGGTACACGCTGTGAACGTGCTGCAGCCCACAGCATTTTTAGATGGCTGCTCCAAGGTAGAGACGGTAAAATTAGGCAAGGCACATTTCATCCCCTTCCCACCAACCCGTGATGAACTGTGATCCATTGCATCTGAGAACCTGGTCCCATCCAGGCAAATGACTTTGATTTGATAGCTTTTATTCCCACCCTGCCATCGTGTGAAAGGTCCAAGGCGCAAAACATCGGAGAATCGTGACCATGATTACAAGCCCACTTAAGGAGATAGACTTCTTTGTTTTTCAAGCTACATTTGAGATCTGAAAAGGGAACCTGTCCATTAGTGTTACAAGAAAAAAAAAAAAAAAAAGAAAAAAGTTCCTGTTTGATGCAAAAATAAAAGCATTTTCAAAGGCTCTTTGATGTGCAAGACAGAAAGACATGGAGGCAGATTCTGGAGGAGGTCTTGTCTTCAGCAATTACCAGCACTCTTTTTGAATCTTACTCCCCAGACAGAATTTTTATGTGAAGTAGATAATCACACTGCAGAGTGTATCAGCTCTAAACCTTGTGGCTTTTCAATTAAGCAGCAATAACGTCTAGTCAAAATACTCCTTAACCAAGATGGGAATAAAACAAATAACCCCCAAACCAACTAACTGCAGGTGAAGCAATTCCAAAGACATACATGCTTTTAAAAGATTTCATTTTGAGCTCTTCTTGGGTAGCCACGCCAGTTTTCCGAGTGATATTCTGATCATTAAAACAAGCAGTGATGTCATTTCCACAGCGACCACAAACATACCAAGGATATTTGAGCTAAATTTATCCAGACTTCTCGTTTGAATCACTGCTTTGGTTCGTTATTTTTCTGTGACTTTCAACTATGCACAGAAAAGGAGTTGTGGACAGCCTGGGACTGAGCTTTCCCCAGCAGTATCCAAAATACCAACCTTTATGCTTGCGAGCTACATATTGACTACAAGAAATGAAATTAAGCTGCTCCTCCAGCTCCCAACCCCAGGTCCCTGTGCCTTTCACCCTTCGCCTTCCTCACGGCCTTCCTGTAGCAGACTGACCCCTTCCCTCACCCTTGGGTGACACAACACGGGGCCTGTCTTTGCAACCAAGAAGTTCCCGAAGCTCACCACAGATCTGCCGCCTTCCCTAACCGGAGAGGGAGAGCCGAAAAAGAGAGGACCCGCTCCAGACTTCCCACTGCTCTGTGCAGCTCCATGGCAGACCCCACGTCCTGCCAGCCTGTCCGGAGCAACACGTCCCACCACTACGAGTACCTGTGCCAGGAGAGCTCAGGCGAGGGAAGGCGGTCTAGGCACCTTCACCAGCAGGTACATGTCCCTGCAAAAAATACATCATCTACAAAGACATCACTGGGTTTCACCCTCTCTTCCAACACGCACAGGGTGGCTAATTATCATACTGGGAGGGACTGAGTATTTGCAAAAACTGCAGCATAATCCCCAAGATTTTACATCATCAGCTTTGCTATTGTTCAATGGGAATCTTTTTCAACTGTCATATTTTAACATGGTCTGAACACGTCCATGCTGACTCCTTTTCAAATTCAGGATCAGACTCACTGAGTGTGCCTGCATGTAGCTGTACATGTTTTAAGGGCAGTCTGCCATTTCTGAAAGCACACTTTTTTTTTTTTTTTTTTTAACCAGAAACTGCCGACCCCCAGAGCCCCTCTGACTGCAGGAGGGCTTTTTGATGGTTGATTGGCCTTCCCCAATACTTAAAGACTTCTTTTATAAGTCCTCCCTTTAAGTAAGAGCAAGGCACAAATTCAAACCATGGACACACTTCTGTTGTGAAAGTATCAGCAGCTTACATAAAAGGGCTGCTGCTGTGGCAATACATAATCATGCAAATAAGCAATAGCTACCCCACTAATGAGCACACTGACTTGGATTAAGGAAAGGAATTAAATATCAGCCTAACTTGATGTAAAATCCGAAGGGACAGACTTCACCTATACAGCGGACTGGCAGCTGAACGGTATGAAATCCATACCCCACACCCTCATCTGCAATGCAAACATTTCCTCCCAGTTAGCTGCCTCCTGCCAAGCAGAGCCCTGGCAGCCTCTTTATCGATCAAGAGAAATGAAAAACAAACAAACCACAGACTTAATGCTCTAAGGGTCCCTGAAGATCTGATCCCAAGCCTGTTATGTCAGTGCAAAGACTTTAATGGGTTTTGGATAAGGCCCCCATAGGCTTTGGAGAGGTTAAAAAAAAAAATTCATAGCACTTTCTTTAATGCAAGTATAAAATCGCCTGCAACATCACTGACAAAAGAATAAATCAATTACAGGCCTGGTAAACACCGAGTCGGTGTGAACACTATCAACAGCTTTTTCCCACTGAAATGGAGGACAATGGTTCTATGACCACAGTGTTAACCCCCCCCCGCCCCGAGACCTACCTTACAATCACACATTAGTAACGTCGTTAAGGAGTCCCTGCATACAGGTTCTAAGGGCAAAGGATTTTCTTTACTACCTTATCACCTTATCTTTGATTTTTTCTAGGTTTTAATGTAATACACCACCAATACATTTTAATTGGAAGGCGGAAAAATGAAGCTGTATAGCAGCAGATAATGCCAGATACAGCTCAGATAAAGATCGATGTTTTACTACTGTCTGTACATCAAACTGGCTCTCAGGTGGGACTCCCCGCTCAATTACCTTCCCAAGGTCTGTACCACACCACTGGCCCTCCCAGCAGCTCTGCCCTCCTGCTACAGCTCTCGAGTTCGAGAGTAGGCTGGCTTTGATGGTGTTTATCAAGAAAAAGCTGGTCCTGCCACTACTAAGACCTAAGTGCTCCTTCATATCCCCTTGACTCCTGAGGGGCACCATATTCACAAGCCAAACTACCACTTCCCACACGCACAAGAACACGTTTTCAAAGACAAATGGTTCTTCTGGATGCCTCTGAAAATACAAGGGACATCTTCTAAGGGTATGTCTGAAGAACAGCGCTTAGTATCCAGACTCTGAAACAGAGTGTCTTAAATTAGGCACCTAATTGTAGATGCCCTGGCATTCATTGCCCTTTTTGGAAACCCAGGCTCAGTTCAGTGCGATGGTGCAACACACAGCTGTGCTACAGTCTGCACGGGAGAGCAGGCTTAACCACATGCATTTTCTGCTCAGACCAGCCTTCCGCATTAGCTTTTGGCCCCATGTGAGATTGCACCACTTCTGTATGAAGTGTGGATTTAAATATGTTTAAAAATACAAGCCTATTACCGCTCTACTAGTGTACTTCCTATTCCTGCCTAGCATTTCCTACTTCTCCTTCTGCACGGCATTATGCAGTAAGACTAACTCACATAAGATACCTGTTTTATTTTTTACCTTTTTTTTTTTTTCTTGTAGGAATACTTTCAACTCGCTGTTTGGACTCAAATTAACTGGCATCTTAACGAGCAGGAAGGAAAACAGAAAACCTTCAAGGCTCATTTAATCTGATTATACAGAACTTCAAGCAATAAACACACTTCGCAGGTCTGTAGAGCTCTGTGCGCTCAGATCACCTCCCAGATGCTCTCCTTGTCCCTTTCACCGCCACGCTGTCTCAGCAGACTCAGGGTACTGTTACTACCTCCGCTGTGTGGATGGAAAAAGCAGGACAGAGGGTGCGAGTACTTTTTCCCTGTTATACAGCACAACCTGCCACAGACAGGGCTAAGTCAACGTGCCCCAAGACCCAGCTGCTGGCCCCAGCCCCACACACACTGCTGATGTAAAGATTTTAAGGTTTACACGGGGATTTCATGAGGAACAAAGTGATATCCGTGGTGCTGCAAACACTGCTTTTCCCTTCCTCCTCTATTCAGCAGGAAAGATTTATAAGCAAAGATATTCACACTACCAAATGCAAGCTCCTGCCCTTCACATTTAAGGCAATAAAATCAACTATGCAGAACTATGAGGAAATGACAGCAAAGATCTCATCTGGAGGCCGTGTACATGCACACCCAGGAGCGGGTGAGCTCTGCCTGCTTTTAGTGCTATAAAGAAATCAGATTCTTCCTGTAGACTTTTATTTTTTAAGTGGATTTCACACTCTCTGAGTGACAGCCTGGAAGGCTCGGGTTATCCAGTAAGTACAAAACAGAGAGCAAGGGCAGAGTCTGACGAAGTTTCCATCCCTCCACCTAGAGCCCCGTCACCTCCTCAAACTGTCGCCCTACAACAAAGGCCTCGGCCACATTTGCAAATGTCCTGCCCTCATGCAAACAGGGGGGCGACGCTGGATGGACAAAGCGATGTCCCAGGAGAATAAGCCGTTCCGTTTGCCATTAGCTAACCTCAGGCTGCCACCATTCAATCCGTTGTGAAACTTTCCATATAAAATTGCACTAGCTCCCGAGCAGTCCCTCTTGTTAAAACGCCTCTCTAACTCTTCCAGTTAAGCTGTTCTTACTTGCACTGGGGACTTTTCTACGATTCAGGAAGCGGCGGTACAGACAGCAGCTTTCCCTCTGAGTCAGTACCGAGCTGAGCCATGGCCCAGACGAGGTTTCAAAGGTCACTACCGTCGTGGGCAGCTTCTTTCTGATAAAATATAGAGCGCTGTGAGCTGCAGGGTCACCGTGGCACTGCCGAAGCACAGCTTTAAGAGCCTCTGGTCCACTCCAAATGCCAACTCAGGTCATTATATTCTGGTTACATGTTTGCTCCCTCATTTTAATATTTAGGTCCCTTTTCCAGGCATACTGCACTTGTATATCTGTGCTAACCTGGACAGCTGAAAGTCACCAGCTTACAACAGATTTGCCTCAAAAGAAGTTGTGAAGGTTCATTTAGTTAATATCTGTAAAGCTACTATAAAATTTCAAACAACTATCATTGGCATCGTTGTCCCTAATGATGTAATATTATATACATTACAACATAATACCCCTTTTCAATGCTCATTTCTGGATTTAGCAGGAGAGAAGAGACACCCTCTGGTGCGTTTGAAGGATAATCCAGTTCCACCTCTGAGACACACACAAGTGGCATATGAAGGATAATCCAATTCCACCTCCGAGACACACACAAGTGGCATATGAATGCTCTGCGACTCAAAATTCTCAATAAGAGAGAAGCTCGTTAACAAAAGTACCCTTACATTTCAGAAGACAATGATTGCTTTTCTACATCTTTGCTGAACTGTCTCCTCGAAACTCATACGAGAATTAAATCCTAGCTGTAAAATTTCATAAGATTCAAAAAAATCAATCAGCCCGTAGAAAGGAAATGAATCTCTATTCTGTTCTAGGCATTCACACAGTGATATCTTTGGGCTTCCATTGTATTTCCTACAAGATTCATATTATGTCACCTCCATTATATTATGTAGAGCTCTTTAACCAAGTTTAAAAAAAACCAAACCCGTGCTTCATAAGAGCCTGCAGCCACCCCCGTATCTCTGCTCGCTTTCTTTCTTTTAATTAGGACAAGATGAACAAATCTAGGAGAGAGAAGCGGGGTTTGAGGAGGCAAGGGAGATGCTGACTGCACCCAAAATGGAGCATTATTCTGCACTCCAGTGACAAATCCTCTCTGTGGACCAGCATCATCGAGTCAAGCCCAGCACCATCCCCGGAGGCTATACAGTGCCCAGTTCTGACACACAGCTCGCCCGCTCTCAGGGTAAGTGGGCATCCTGCTGGGATACAGGGAAGATCCCTGCCGCAGCCACGAGGAACAGCAGAGGAGACACGAGCAGTAAGGTGAGCCCTTGCATCATATGTTACCTTTGCTAACTAGAGCCAATGATGCTGTAAACCTATTCTCCATGTGAAGACCTGGCCAAATGTATAGCTGTCAGGAAAAAAAAAACCCTAAAAATCTTCAGGCTTCCAAACAATCAAGGCACCGGGTGCACATGGTACCTGCTGGAAGGTGCCTCCAGCACCGTGCCGGCCGTAACGCCACGCTGATCGAACTGACCCACCACGGAGCCACAAACACCACCGTGCTGCTTGTTAAACCCCTCACATCCACACGCCTGGCCTTCCTGCCAGAAAAAAAAAGACTCCAAGCTTTGCAAGCACTAATGGGGTCGTCGGCGTTAAAGAAATTATCTGTGATCTCACTCCACTTCCCAGTGGTTCCCATTGAACGGGAGCAGGAGGCTGCATCTAGATTGTTAATAAACGCGCGTAAACAATAGGTTCAAATGTGGAGGCTGAATGAGTCACCGCGTTCCTGTGTTCAAGCCGTGTAATAGGATCCAAACGCAGAACAAGGACCAGCTAACTTAGGGAGTGGACCAGCTAGCTAATGACAATTATTCTTGGCAGGACTCAAACAATCCCGAAATAAAAATGAGTTTAAACATGTGCAGTATGCTTACAAAGAGCAAATCCACCAGGGCAGTACTGGATCCTAAGCCTTCCTAGGATCCCTTTGCCAGTCTTCCAACACTGTTTATCAAATAAAATAACCCAGGCATGTAAGTATAGAAGAGTTACACCAGTAAGATTTGTACGCTTCCAGTTAACCAGTTTAACTGAATATATTTACATAACAGAAACATGTAATGAAGTTCTCAGAAGAAAAACTGAACTCACAATGTAGAAAATATACATTTTTCACTTTTCACTTCATTTTTCACTCATAAACTGATTTGTTTATTTACTGTATCTTTAAACAGTGAGAAAAACTTGTCAAATCACCACTGCAGAATAAAAATTTAGCAATTCTTAACAGTTGCAAATCATTAGCGCAGATTAAAATTCTTCTCATGGCTTATAGCTTAGTATTCAACTGAAGATAATTTCTTCCGGAGAGAAATTCAGAAGATTGAATATTCTTAAAATTCTTAAATTCTATTACCAAATGCTCCTGATTATTACAGAAAGATACAATGCTAACTAACAAAAGCAAAAAACAAACACAAAAATCAGTATCACAGAATATGCAGAATACATACGGAGAAAGGAAAGAGTTCCCAGAGCTCCCTGTGACGCCGGTGAGAAACGTCTTCAAACAAGATAAGGCGGCCTCTGAATAAAGTATCAGGTTTTGCTTCATAGTTGATGATAAAATCCAAAATAAGGCTGCAAAAACATTAGCTTCTACTGAAGCCTGCTTACTCACTACAAAGCGTCAAACACACCTTCATCCCACACTTGAAACGCAGATGCTGCCTCCTAATGAACTGCTTGTTGCAAGGGGGGAATACCGTTACACAATAACCAGAAGGCTATTTCTTGATGCAGAAACATAACTGGGTTTTTGACTCAGAGAAATGCAGCAGTGCCTAGGAGCTGAGGGTTTCAGCCACAAAAATCATCCAAAAAATAATTTGGCTGTTCAGAAAAAATAAATTTAACAGGAAGCAACCTGAAGCATATGTCCCTTCTGAAAGAGAAATTTCCACCTATGGGTTTATCACACTACATAAATGCAGACCTGCTCATCTAGCCCAACAGTAAGTCACTGCAAGCCGCTGAATCAAAGCTGGCAGTAAAACTGGAGCAGGTTAATATCTGTTCAGCCTGAGAAACGATGCTCTGATTTTAGCAGCTTTCATACCCTGAATACACACTGCATCAGTGGCTGGGAACATATTTGCATTCACATGCTGGAAAAGCACAGATCTTGTAAAACATATTTAGGAACTGGCGAGACGTGATACATATATTGACTAATTCCGTAGGCCTTTGGAGAAAATTGGTCTTCAGAGGAATGCTATTCTTATCACCTGAGTAGTTCAACGTCATTCTCCTTGGAAATAACATTCCTTGTTCTATACTGTAGATTTGCAAAGATTAGGGCTCAAATCACTGAAAGATCTTTCATATATTTACATCGAAACTCAGTGGCAGCTGGCTACTGAGCTCCCTTAAAAGCTTTCACTCCCCATCTGAACAGGAAAGAAAAGAAACCGTCCCATTTACCATTTTGCAGATCCATGTTGCTCTCCCTGCGAATAGCGGATTCCTCAGTTCCCACACACCAGTACATTCTGGGTCGCAGTTGTGAAGATCCAACAGACAAACTTTCTGCAGCACTTAAAACTGAGTAGTGTTGTCAAAGCTGAATGATCTCCATCAAGTAAATGCAGGAGCAGAGCGACTGCTAGTAAGCACCATCCCGAGGAAACATCATTTACCCTGTTTAAAAATAAACAGCAAACCAAATTAATTGTCCTAGTATAGAAATTGCAAGATGCTTATAGCTCTACACTCTAACACAGCTGTCTAAATATTACTTTGCAGAAAGACACGCACCATCCTATGCAAATTTAAATACAATTATTTTCATAATAGCTTTGTTAAGAGCATAACGTGAATTAACAGAGACTAACTATGTCTCCGCTATAGAAAAGATAATGTTCCCAATTTTTCTCCACCAAAGCCGCTCAGCCTTTGGGCAGAGGGGGTGGGGGGTGGGCAGGGGTCACAGCTGCAGTTCCAGGTTCTCCACAAGCTAGTGTAAAGGCAGAGCATTGAAACCATGCAGCGCAGCTGGAAAAATCCTAAATGCAACCTCAAAACCTTTCCCATCCACAAAGACGACTGTGGCTCTTGTAAGACTCCACTGTGAGAAACTGAAAAATACTGATGTGGTTACTGAGACAATCCTCTGTAGAAAAGAAAAGAGGGCTAGAGAAACACACCAGCTCCTTTCCCCTTTCCTTTTAGAGAACTCTACTACCCGAGAAGTGTCAGGCGTCTTCAAACATGTTCAGGGAGGCAAATCAGGCCCTCAGGAGCTCTCAAAGGTTGGCTTCTTCTGAACCGTCTTGCGTAACAGCCAGCAGAAAACTGCACAGCTCAGTCTCCCAGGGCACTTCCAATTCCTTACCTCTTCAGAGCTGCACACCTGTAATTTTCGCTCTTTTAATGCATCTTCCACAGAGGTTAAAACTACGGGTGAATTTGCAGTGTGTGCCCAACCAGCACCAGCGCTCCTTCATTTTCTGCTTTCAGTTTCAGCCAGTAAACACCTCTCAGATGTAACATGATGCCCCTCACCTTTGACTCTTACTAGTTTTTCTCGTGACTGGTACCTGATGCTGAAGTTTTGATTGCAGGCTCTCATTCGGCAAAGCACGTAACCCACCTTCCACTTCAGCCAGCAAGACCCAAGAACATCTGTGCTGCCACAGACTGCAGTTTGGTTCTCTGGTGTTTTTCAGAGGCGGGAAAAATAATTTGGGTGACAATAATATAGTCTGAGAAACCTGGGCCAGGCTACAGGCAAGCACTTCCACACAAAACACCCCCTGTGCAGCAGCGTGGCTACAACTCCGGATGGACGCAGATGCCTGAGCTGCCGAGCATCCATTCCTCCCTCCCCATCACAGACTGCAGCGGCAGCTCGTCTCCCCGGCCGGGCCCTGGCAGCTCTCGCACCCCAACGCAGCAGCAGTCGGGCACATACACGAGGCTGAATTCGGCAGCTTTCACCCACACAAGGAGGGGAAGCCGTGGGCTGCTGCAGGAGGCTGAGATGGAGGTGGTCCCTAAGCCCAGATCCATCCCACAAACCGGGGAACTGGGACGCGTTGGTGGAGGACCAGATTCTGCCCTGGAACATGCCGAGTTCCCACCGGAGTCAGCTCGGCTCCTGGGACGAGCTCCCCTCAGCCACGCCGGCAGGCACGGCCACTGCGCTGGCACCCCACATCTCTGCCGCGTTGCGGGTGCGATACCCGGGGCAGAGGTGTCGGGGAGGCTCTCATGCCTCCCAAAAGCTGTCCAGGTTGTTAACTCTGAAAATGGAAGGGATGTGATGCTTCCAGCAGCTGCCTGCCCTGCACCCTCGCTATAAACGCACTGAGCAGCCACAGTAAGAATACTTCCCCATGCAAACACCAACAGACTAGCTCTTTTTAGCAGCTGCTGGTTTCTGAGGCATTTCCTTGCTGTACGACAAGGGCACACCATGTGCGCTCACAGCAACTGTACAAGGAACACTGAACGGGGGTCAGCATGGACCACAGAGGCTTGCAAACCACCCCGCTCCTGATTTTTAGGTTTCTACTCAGCTTATTCCCCAGGATGAAACTTTCCTCATATATAGTGAAAGGAAAAAACTTTCAAGAAAAATAATAGTGTAGTTTTGATAATCAGTTCCCTTTAACTGCAAGTAGGACACTAAATGCTGTAGCCATGTGTATTTCCGCCACACAGCACCCCTGTAAGCAGTACTTCCATATTTCAGGATGTTTGTGTATATAATAAAAAAACCTCTACAGTGCTTTTACCTTAAGCAAGATACGCTCAACTGTAACACGTGCAAACAGCACGTTTTAATTCGATTTAGGGAGGGGGATCCTATTGGCTCTGCAGAATCTCATTCAGAAGGAGAAGGACCATGCAGAATACACCCGAATGCTGATTTACATCCCTTTTCACACATTCCCAGTTTCTCTCCAGAGACCTGCTACTGACAACTTTCAGATAGTGTCCCGGCACATCCGACCGTGCCAGTACCATCCCGAGCATCTCCTCTCCACTTTGCCAGCCTGTCTGGTCTCACCCCGTGCGTCGTGCCAAAATGCAGCAAGGCACCCAGAAACACCACGGTTTGCCCGAGATCGTTTCCTAATTCACAAGAAACCTGCCAAAACTTCGGCTCTTTGCTCAAAACAACCAGTTGGTTCTGGGAAGCCCAGCTGGGCGCTGTGGTGGGTATCAGCACGAATCTAGAGAGGCCCACGACGCCATCGGGATGGGAATGCGCGGCAGGCTCACCTGCCTGCCATCGCCCAAGGCAGGGTGAAGGCAGACCTGGAACCGACACGGCCTGCCCGGTGCCCGCCTGGGGACGCCCCTGCCCGGCGGGACGCGCATCCTTCGTCCCTGGGTGAGCTCTGCGCAGAAAGCGGCAAACCAGCCCCCTTCTCCCCACACCACAGCCGCCGGCTGAGGAGAAATAAGGCATTACACCCCGATTCGGGGTGTCTCATAAGCCTTTCTAGGCACTTTTCGGTTGCCGCTCGTCTGTCAGCTCAGCCAAGGGGCTGAGGGCGGCGCCAGGGCCCCGGCCAGGGCCAGGGGAGCCATCCCCAGCCAGGGTCGGGGCGGGGGAGTCCGGAGGGAGCCGCTCCCGGCCCAGCCCGCGGCCCCGCTTACATAAAACCGCGTTCTCCCTTAGGGAGAGTCTCGAGTGTTTCCTCGCCCCGCCGGGCCGGGGCAGCCGGGCCGGGGCAGCCGCTCTCCCGCCTGCCCGGGCCGGGGAGGGCAGCGCCCGCCGCCGCCCTGCGCCCGCTGCCCCACGAAGTTCCCTCCGAACTTTTATTTTTTTAGAAGAAGCTTCCCTCCCCCCCTTTCTCCACATGAAAAGCCCCGCCGTGCCCCAGCAGCCCCCACCCCGCCGCCTCCCCTCACGGCGGGGCAGGTGCCCGCGGGGCGGCCAGGCCGAAGCGGCAGCAAAGCCACGGTACCTCCTGCGTCCCGGGGCTGGCGGGGTCCCTGCGGCCGCGCCGCCGCCGCCGCCTCCTCCTCCTCCTCCGGCGCCGGCCGCCTGCCCGCCCGCCCGCCTCGCTCTGCGGCGCGGGAGGCGGAGGGAGGAAGGAAGGAAAAGGAGCGGGGCAGCGGCGCGGCGCCTCCTCCGCCACCGGGCCCGCCGGGGGCCCGCCCGGGGCCGGCTGGGCCCTGGCTACCGCGAGGGGCTGCGTCTTGCCGGGGGCGGCCGAGGGTGACAGGCCGCGGGCCGCAGGCCTCGCACGGCCCCTCGCCTTCCTCCCGAGGGCAGAGCTCTCCCGCTGCCCGCCACCGTGCCCCGGGCATGGAGCCCGTCCCGCGGAGGGGGACGGGGAGGGAGAGCTGAGGAGGGGCACAGGGCAGCCCCTCGCCTGGGCTCCTTCCCCAGCCACGACCCACGCATCCATCAGCGACCGGTGTCCGCCCTCTCCCCAGACAGTCCCTTCGTGGGCTTACGCTCTTTGGCTTTGGGGTTTTTTTTGGAAAAAACAGACTGTGGGAGTTGCGGGGGCTGAAGCAGGACCCTCTCAGCTACGGCGGGTTGTCTGGATGGCTTCGCCCTCACAACCAGCTGCCATGTAGCTCCCCGGGCACCAGGCTGGCACTGGCGTACGTAGCACCACTACCCATCTCCTCTCGGCATCACTTCTCGACAGAGGCCTGGCCTTACCGGTAACAGAGTTGATCCGAGATGTCTTTCTTTGAAAGTCGCTCCTTCCACAGATCACAGATCTCGGCGTGACTTTGCTGCTCTTTGGAAAAGCAAAGCGAGATTGCCCCCTTTCTTTGGAAGGTGTTAGACGTGCTGCGATCCAGCTGGCATGTTGGTGTTGCCCATGTCTTTTCCCCACCACAAACCCGTTCCTCTGGTTTCGAGGAACCTCTAACAGGTCTGGTACTGCTTTATTTTCCCCACCCATTGGACCTACTAAGAAAAGACCACTCCTGCTTGTTATTCATAATGATTCTGTAAATTACGTACAGAGGGGTTTTTTCTTCCCTGGTCCGTACCAAGAAATGGGTCTCCGATGATTGCTTGAGGATGGAAAAAGCCATATCCATTCACTGAGTGTCTGCTGCAGTCTGAGATTTGCCTAGGGTGTTTCTTTGATGTGACTATGGAGACAGAGAGAGGATGGGTCTTCGCTGGTGCTTTTACCTGTGTTCAGGTCCCCATTAATCTGCTTTTAGCTGCAGCCAGAATAGTGTTACTTGGTTTTAGCACCCTTTCCACCTCTCACCCAGCCTGCTGTCTTTTATGTCTCACAGCCTGGCTCTTACCCAGACATTTCTTACAGCTTTTTTAGCACAATTGTTTGAAAACCCACCAAAATAATTTTATTTCCTTTATTTTGATAGAAATGCTAACTTCCCCTAGCAAGAATTTCTCCACACATTCAAGCTATTTTTTTTTCCTTTTCCCCCCAAATCTCATCCCACTCTTCTTGGCTTATGTCTCCATTGATTATGTCACTCAGTAATTCATTTGTATCTCCAGCCTTCCCCCTTCTACAATCTCAAAGCTTCTGAGTGATGCTGTTAGCAAGCGGAAAATCCAAGGAGTTTGGCTTGGCCTGTGTAGGGAGATGGCAGGTATTTTACGCGTGCATCAGATGGGAAGAGAGTTAAAAGCCAATGGTATTGGTATGTTCCTGCTCTCTATCTACATTGCAGATGAGGGAAATAAGACAGGAACGGGAACACATTTAGCAGTGGCACTAGTGATGCATGTGTCTCAAAGGGGTGTGGGAAGCAGCCAGACCAAAGCGGGAAGCCCCATCTGACGCTGTGGTCCACAGTCCCTTCAAATTCTCCATTTTGAGGCTCACCTCAAAAGGCAAAAGGGATCCATCTGACTTTGAACTGCAAGAAGCTGTCCTTGCCCCCGCCAGCTGCAGCTCTGCTCTCCTCCTCCCCCCACTTACTGTAAATGGCACAACTTATAGAAGTGACTGCTTAAAGGGTAAGCTATCAGACGCACGCTCCGGCTTTTGGGTGACCACACTTCGGCACTTCACTTTTTTAAAATAGGCTAATTCTTCACCAGCTGCAGAAATGAATCCAGGTTCAGATTCCTTCTCAGTCCCCCAGTGAGATACTGAATCCCCAGACACACACACACAGACACGCACTCTGCCTTCAGTTCTGCCACGTGGAACAGGTACCTCGAAATTACGGTGTCTCCTGCGAGCCCAGTGCACGCTTGCGCTTGGGGACTACTGCTGGGTCACCAAATCAAGGGGAACAGACACAACGCTGTTCGAGGAAGAGCCCCCTGTAACTACAGCAATACAGGGCCATTTTGTTTTAGAAGTGTGAAACCATAACCCTTTCCAGTGTTTACTTTTATCGACACAAGGGGCCAAATGCAGAGTGAAATAAAACCCGGTGACAGGAGGATTGAGTTGAGTGGAAGTTGCTTGCTGATGGAAGGGGTCTTAGCTCGTGCATTAGAGGGGCTGCAATTATCTTAAAGCACTAATCAGTGTAAATAGAAAAGCATTCAAGTTACCCCTCTGTTAAAATGAGTAAAGTCAATAGAAGTTTCCTGCTCCCCCACCTTCCTTTCTGAGCAGTATCAGTATGTAGCATTGAGAAACCATTTCACAAAGTAAGTTAAACATTTATTAGGAACAAGAACTATTACAAAAAGATACCCATAGTCTAAATATATACATGAGGTTTAAACATAGCATTTTCATGTACCTTTAGCTATAAAAATACATTAGATTAACTGTATCCTAATTTATAAATATAGTTCTTTTTTTTAAAAAAAAAAAAAAAGTAGTATTTCATATGAAAGCCTTACTGTGCAATGAAAGAATATATACCCTCTAAGGGGTTATTTTAAAGTTAGTGTCTAGTGTTATATAACTTACAAAATTCAGTGTGTAGAGTCAAACCCTGATTTATACAGTAAGAGATACATTGACTTTTTAAAAACTTGATAAGGGAAAAAAAAAAAAAGATGAAATATATATCATACATATAAAGCCAGAATACTAGGATTTTAAGAATTTCAGATGATTTCAGTTTCAACCACTGTTTATCAAAAATACAGAGATACATCAAGATAACCAGCCTTTTACTGTTTGCCTTACCTCCCGACTGTCTGACTGCAGCCCTAGAAAACCGTCAAGTAGGCAAAAGTAAAATGTTTGTCTGAGAAGATGTTTGCACTCTAAGTGTTTTACAAAAATAGAAACTTATTTACAATGTTCCCATTTGGCCTTTCGTGGGGAAGGGAGGACATTTTCTTCACTGGACGGGGAGATTTACCTGTCTCGCACACCCATGGGAGGACAGGCACCTAGTTACACACAACTGTTGGAGGTATGTCATTTAAGAAGTTAAGCGGTGTTGAAGTGCAATTTCAACGTTTGCTAACTAACAAGGAAGTTTAGGCTCATGCAAACTTTTTCCTTACTTATCGCCACCCACCTTCCTTCCTCCTCCAAAAAAAGGTCCACTTATGCAACAGAACTCGTTACTGACTGGGTATATCTCTGAGCAAAGGAAGGTACCAGGTAAATCCTTGCTTGCATCAGAGAACAGAGCATTTCTGCTCTAAAACCTGCAGAAACCTGCATTTCTGCTTCAAGCCCTGACATCTGGAAAACTCCAGGCAGCAATCTTCACCAGTGCTCCACGGAGATCTGTTGATATGCCATAAGGAACCTCTGTCGGTTTGCTCTCAGAGGACAATCCCAGCGACATCAGTGGTGTCAGCTTGTTAGGAAGCTTAGCTAACTCCTGCATACTTACAGCTCCTGCGGACGTGGAATTTCCCGTACGTTTGCCAGTGGTTCTCCAGGACAGAATCAGGAGGAGGAGGAGGAGGAGGAGGGAAAGTAGTGAACCCAGGAACTGAAGACAGCATGTGGCTTGTCATTAATCTTATAGTCATGTCTGGGCATGCAAAGAGGTTACTGCAGGAGGTACTAAGGCATGAACTTGGTGTGACAGCCGCTCCATGGATGCTATTCATGTAGTGCATGCTTATACAACTGTAAGCAAGAGAATTCAAGGCAGTTTATTTCTCAGTGAAGATTCAGCTACTCTATGCTTGCCACAAGATGACAGCACTCACGAGGACAATTACTGCAAAGCTGCTGACACATTTAAGTCCAGCCATAGCTTATTCCATGGTAACTGGTTTGTACACCCACATCTTTAGCACTCAGTGCGTGCTTGGGAGCACCTGCCTTTTCATACTGTACTTCCAGAAATTTATTTTAAGCTACATTCATACGGGATAAAGAAGCAGTGAGAAGAGCTTATAAGTTTTACTCTCATAATAATAGCTCTGGCTCAAAAAATTAAGCGATGTTCACACAGCCTCAAAGTTACAGAGAAGGAGAGAGCAGGACAGCTTCTTGCAGCTCTTCTGCTCCCTCCCCCAGATCAGAAGGACTGGCGTGGGATGTTTTCTGTGGGGTATCTACCATGCTACATGCTTAGCATTCAATTCTGTGTCATCACGGTAAGTACAGTGCAAAATCCCTCTTGCGAAAAGTGCTATAGTGAAGGTTTGAGATACAGTTGTGACTCATTCGGAGCCAGAAGGGTTAGCAAGTCGGTAACTTGCATTTGCAGCATGTGTAATGTGTGCACACCAAAACATCAGGTTCCAAGGACACTTTAAAGTCTAGCTCTGTTGGGTGAAATACTGGCCCCAAAGGAGTCCTCTAGGAAACTCCCATAAATCTCATTCAGGGCTAGAATATCACCAATATGGAGAATGCATGTATCTTTAGAGAGATCAAGGTAGCTCTTTCAAAGTGAATTTCTTTACAGATCCTTCCATGAAAGCTTGCACTCCCATCCCAAACTCCAGCTGCAGTCTTCACACAAACTCCGCCAACTTTAGTCAAGTTGTATTAGCTCTACCACTCAAGTCCGTTTATGCCAAGTGAAACCCATGTGCCTCTGAAGGTGTTTAACAGTCCACGCTAATGGTACCAGAAGTCTCTCTAACATGCCGTTGATGTCCAGGTCCTTCAGGGGTACAGTCTGAAAGCAGATATCCTGCAAACACTGTGACTGACCAGCATTTTGGTCACAGGTAGCAGAGAGATGTACAGCCAGGGACTTGTACAGTACAAGTGTGTGCTATGCTGCCAGTAGGGTCAGTTAAATCAGTTTTCAAAGAGCCAGTTGACGAAATAGAGTCCAGTAGATTCAGTGTTTCTAGAGGAATAAAGTTAGGTGTTTCCATTTTCCTTCCTACCCCTCCCCTCCCCCTTGCTCTGAACACGTCCCCCATGTGTCACATTCGGAGTGTCAGCATTTTAGGCCTTCTGTTCTCATGGACTCTTCTGGGAGAGCTTAATGGTGACTGTTTTCACTTCGGTATATTCTGCCAAAGCATATTCACCGCTGGAAAAGAAGAGGGAGGAGGGAAAGGGACAAATAATTGTAGCATGTTAATGTGTACTTCCCTAAGATAAGAGATTTCTACACAACTGCATTTTAGCCTCTGATCGACAGCTGGCCATTAAAACCAGATCTGAACTAACTTACACAAGCTATCAGTTTGGCCCACCACTTCTAATAATCGCTAAGTACAGGCACATAAGTACACAGAACTACACCCTGTTGTAAAAGAAACGTGGAATGCTTCTGATCACAGCAACCCACAAGATGACACCTTGTGACTCTGCCTAGGGAAAACAGAGGACTATTGTGAGAATCCATAGAAGAAACATCCATGTAAACATAGTTATCAGTGTTTAGACAGTAATTAAAGTTACTTTTTCATTGAAAGTAAGCTTCTGTCTATAAGATACCATGTAATCAAGAGGGCACAGCTGCTCCAGAAACACGTACTGATGACAGACCCCACCACAGCATTATGTCTTGGCTGGTGGAAACTGGCTCTCCTCCCGTGCCTTGCCCAAGGGATAAACCCCTGACATCCTTTAATTAGCCAGGCAGTCAGGCAAAGCAAACCATAAGGTCTCAATATGTATGTCCCATTGGAGGAGTCGTTCATTTGGTGTGCTTAGCAAGTGAGGCATCTGAATGTCTCAGAGCAGCAGATGCACCAGAACAGCTACTGGAAATGGTTCTTGGAAATAAATTTGGCATATGAAAGAAAAGGTGCACTAGATTCCTCTGAAGAATCTTCTGAATGGTGCAATAAAACCTGCCGCTCTCCTATACAAGAAGAAAATGAAGATTTAAGTCAATTTCTCAGCTCTACCTCTAACTTATAGGGTGACCTTCGTTAAAAATTTCTGCATTACTAACTAATTAGAGCTGGAATCCCTGGTAGCCATGCTACAACAGGTCAGGCTGGGGAAAAGGGACTAAGGACAAAGAGTCTTTTTGTAATTTAGTAGCAAGCTCGGAAGGTGGGAGGTAGAATGATCTTGGAGATCATTCCTTGTTGTTCTAGCTCCAACATTAGAAAGTCAGAGGTGGGAAGAGGTCCAACTAGGAGCAATGATACAGCAGTCAAGGGAGGCCCAGATACCACCATATAAAGATGGAGGAGGTTTGGGGTGGATACCAGCGTCCCCAGCCAAGGTGCCATCTTTCTCCCTTGATCTAAAAATCTAACAAGAAAGGAAAAACGCTTGCAAGTGGAATTGACTGAACTGGAGTTATTAAGAGCTTATAAAGGAGATGAAGGTAGTCCTGAAGGCACCGCCTACGTCACATCTGTGCTTTACATCCACGCTGTACGGGCTTAGCACCTCCCTGTGCTGCATACTGCAAGCCTGATAGTTTAGAAGCAAATTCAACGATATTTTCACAGTCACAATTGTTATTGCATTCACCATCCACATATAAACAAAATAATTGAGCAAAACTTACAGTTCTCTGCCATTGCCTGACATTTTAAAGCCACCAAAAGGAGCCTGTGCATAGAGCGCGTTGTAACAGTTGATCCTACAATAAAAACATCAATTGTAAAAAGACAATTCAATACCAAGGAGGAGCAAGATGATGACAACAACAACAATACAAAAAGGGCTGAAATCTGTCAGTTTTCTCTTTATACAGTTCATTCACTTGAGAAATCGGATTTTAGCAATAAAATCTTATTTTGCTACAGAAACAGAAAACATCTGAGTGGTACTCAGTCTGTCCCACATCTCACTTCGTACTCTCTAATGGCTAAGACCTTCATGCTTGAGCTGGAATTTATGCTGTGTTCAGAGCCGTGCTTAAAATAAGTAGTCCAACCTATCCGCTAGTTTAATGAAGCACATTCTGAAATGAACATACGTGCTCAGAAGGCTGTCTAAACACTCACAAGCAGGCCCCACCATCCACTTCCAGGTATAGAAAAAAGTTGGACTGCATTAGACAATTGTGTCGCAGTAAAACGAAAGCGCTTGCCCCATTTCTATAGATGCTAGGTAGGAAAAGCTAGTGTAGATACTTCTTCAGCATCTCAGTAAGATCAAATGACTGAAGAGAGACAGGTATGGCTCAGTGCTGTAGGACTGTACGCTCGTGTACGTACAACACATGTATCCTTCAAAGGCCAACATCCCATTTTTATGTAAGTATTACTCAGAGGTAGATTTTTCTGGCGCCAACTCTTGAAATCAATCCTCTGTATGCATCAAAATCAGACACCAGATCAAATTCCTGTCTTGGGGGGGGGGGGGGAGGGGAATCAGGATTCCATCTTTAAAATGATTCTAATACAAAATAAGAAATTTTGTAAGCAAGAATAGCTACTTATCTTTCTGACAGTGGTGTGATGCCACCTACTGTCCGTACTGGTTTGTGCATCTAAGACCCCATCTGATGCCACGTAAAGATCGTAAGAATTGCTTTTTTCTACACACAGGATTTTGAAAGGCATCATGACTGGTGGAACTCAGTACAACACCTACATTTTCAGAGTTTTCCAGACAAAGAACTACATCGATTGAACAAACAAACGGTCCATTTCTCACCAGACTGTCTGGTCCTTACCACCTTATTTAGATGAATAGATGTTGCTTCCGAGGAGAATATCAAGAATTAAACAGACTACTGATGCATCTTACCTCCAGCACTTACACATGATTCCAAATCATACGTCCCTCTCCGCTCCCAGAAAACAAAATCCCAGCCCACACCCAGGTCCCACACTGCTTACCAGACAGTTCCTGATTGCAAGGCGGAAGCTAGCGTTAATGCTCTGTCCAGATTCTTCGTGAACACTGCAGCCGTAAGCCCATACTCGGTACTGTTGGCTCTTCTTATGACCTCTTCTATACTCTTGAACTTCATAATTGGCTGAACTGGCCCAAAAATCTGCACATATCAATTTAACATTAGTACAGGAAAGCCTTTGCTAACGATGGTAATTTTTAAGTAATCAGAATCAGATGCTTTGTTTGGATTCTATATGTAAAATGTTATATCCTAGCCTTCTAGAAGTCACTGATAGAGTCTTTTAAAAACTACTAATTAAATTGACCTCAAAGGAAGTACAGTGATGTGCTATAGTAGTTAATATATGCTCAGATCCAACAACTAACGGATCATCTATAACAATCAAAATAAGCAGAGTTAGATCTGGACAAGTTTCAAATGATTCATCCTTACTCCATTTACGACTCTCCAGAAGTCGAGTATACTCAAGAAGTCATTAATATATTTCAAGCATTGCAAGTTTTCTTCTTTGGTTTTAACTCTGATTTTGTCGTTGTACGCAGCTTATTTGCATGCAGTGCATTTCCCACGTACGTGTTTGACCACAAACTTGGCTTCCCACGTTGCCAGTATAAAGGCAGCCAACATACACAATACTTCCTGATTTCTGGGATGGAGCCTCTCATCAAGTCCGGTATCAAAGGTGGGACCCTTTTCTGGCCTGCGTGGTCTTGCGGTACAATAAACCCCCACCGAAGGTGAGATACAGTCACTTGTGCCACCTTGACGGCCAGGCTAAGCAGCTTGCCTGGCCTTTAGGCTCGTACAAGCGTTTCTAAATGTCTTCATTTTGGAAGATCCAGGTACTTAACTGGAGCCTCCATCCCAGGCAAAGGATGAACGTGCATTTGCAACAAAACTACAAATGAATGAAACTGGATAAGCTTCATGAATCATGACTTGGGATTTGGAGTCAGTTCATTAAAAAAAAGGCCTGTCATGGGATTTTCAGCTCTTATTCCCTTTATTTTTAGAATGTAACTCATGCCCAGACTGACTGATAACTTCCCCAGGTTCCTTAGACATTCTGTGTCTTAGATCCGAGACATCTAAACATTTTGCCAGGAGTGAACAGTAAGCAGCCCTATAAAAAGCACTAGGCTAAACTATAAAATACAAGTGCCAGTTAGACTTTGGCAACTACTTGTTTTCCATTAGGGAACACGATGAAAAGTAGATTAACTTCTATTTCAAAGGAATATCACAGGATCTAATCACATGCAGCTTGTTCAATTTTTCTGCGTATGAATAATGAAAGCCAGAGTATTAGATCTGCACTTTGCTGGCTTCGACCATGTTTTCATATAGGAAAAAAAGAGTCAGCCTCAGGGGATTTCACCATGAGAACGGAATCTGGGATTATTTCAGACGCTAAGGCTACTTGAGAAGAGTTCTTCAGTGGCAGTATAGGAGTGCAATTCCTTCCCTCCACACCAGCTTCAGGTCCCAGAGTTCTTGTCCCACCTTTCTGCAATAAAGCAACTCCTTTTTTACAAAGTGGTGGAGCGAGAACACACATTGTGCTGTCCTCTGTCACTTTGATTCAGCGTGTACCACAGCTGAGCAATTTCAGGTCCACTCAGTAGGAGGTGCGTGAGAGCACACGGCACACACAGCCATCCGCCTCCGTAGCGTGGGAGAGCTTAACTCTGTCTTCAGAAAACCTTCAAACTTCAGGGCAAAGAATACGTAGAATTGCTCCAGCTTGCCACAGTTTCAGTTATTTTTACTCACTTATTTATATTTAAAACCAAGGATTCAGATAGAAACCTCTCCATCACCACTATTTCTTATTCAGAAGCAGCATTTAGAGCAGCTGTATCTAGGTAAGGCATGTGCTTGTATTTTTCATTATATCGAGCTCTCCTGAAATGAGACCCAAAAGCTTTAGGGTAGTATTATCTACTATGTTTTTAGCTGAGTTTGTTATTTTCCAGCGAGTACACTCACAGGGCTACTTCCCTTTTGGAAAACCAAACAAAACGAGGGAAAGCAGCAAGGCATTAGAAAGGGCTGACAAACAGACACCTATTAATTGCACAAAAATTGCTGCAAAAATATTTTGACCTTTTTTTCACCTGTTCTGCTCTCCTCCTCCTCCTCTCACAATTCCCCCTACACACCCCCCCCCCCAAATTGAAGCTCACCTTGCAGATACTTCATTAGTAGAATGGATTTCAGCATTAGGCAGTTGTTAGGACACTGAAATAAGTGAAACTTCTATTCTCCTCTCAGGTTTTCACTTCAAACCACGACCATACCTCTTTTCTTTCCCATTTAAATGCATATAAATGTTAAATGCATATAAACGTAAATGCATATAAAGGTTCAGGTGACTAGTACTGTACCTCTTCTTTGGCGATACGCATGTTGTCAGTGACCTCCGAAAACACAGTGGGTTTTATAAACAGGCCTCTGTCTTCAATGGCAAGACCCCCACACTCCAGCTTAGCCCCTTCTTTCTTCCCACTTTCTATCAGCTCCAGGATTTTATCAAACTGGTTTTGGTCGATCTGTCAGACACAAAAAGGAAAGATACAGACAGCAGCGCCTTTATTATCACTGTTCCAGAGAGTGGAGTCATGGTATGTGGAGCAGGGGCACATTTGCAGGGCACTGTCACACCGGGTAAGTTTACATCTCATTCTATGATACGGCGGTCAGGCAGTAAGGCTGAAAGACGGGACGTGGGCATAGCCCTGAGCCACAGAAAACAGAAGGTGAAGTTACATGTGATAGTTTAATCTCATCTAATAGTTTGCTGCCACGTGGAGGGGTTCTCCCCACTTTCCCTTCCTCCGCATCCTGGCTATGCACTCCCATGGCTCACCTCACTCCGGCTCTGGGACTTACTGACCTTCTTCTCCATGCACTGATTTAGCTCAGTAGCACCCCGAGAACAGCTTGAGATGGGTTTTGCTGGGCTAGCAACCTCAGTCAGATCAGCAAGGGACCTGACCAGCAACAGAATCAGTGCAAGGGAGGGAAAATCAGGGTATATAAACTAAGTCGACGTTGCTGTAATGTGCAGCTTCACCACAACTATCTGTCCCCAGCTGCAAGAACCCAGCGAGCTCTGCCTTCATCTCTTTCCACACACATACGCTATACAAACAGCCTCAAAGATAAGCCCTATTACAGTGAGGTGACTTCAGAACAACTGCTGCGTGGAAGCCGTACTTTTAAAATCAGAATCACCTTTCATGAATCTTAGACTGGTACCATCCCAGCATTTCTTGGTTCTCTGGACTGGCAGCCATATCCTCACTTTTAACTACCGACCTTGCCTAACTCCTCCCCACCCACACCTAAATATGCAGTAATCTCAAATAACGAGTTCTGTTGTGTTCTGATCAACTGTTGTGTTCCGTTGTCCAGATACAGGACACTGAAGTCGCACAGCTGTGCAGCCCTGCACCAGGACTTGGAGGAGACATCACGTCCTCCACAAGCACAGTGGGTTACGTGGTGGGAAGAGGTGCAGAACTCCACACCGCTTCTGATCTGTACTGAACTTTCTTTTGTGCTCCGCACGCAGCAGTGTACTGGAAATACTGTCAGGTTTCAAACAAACAGATGTAGCTATTCGCGTGATGCATAATTAAGGGATGGAACACCTCCATCACAGCACGCTGCAGATGGTAAAAGACTTATGGAGATGTTTAAAAAAAGTACAACTAGCAAAAACCTCAACAAATTCACTGAGGTGATTAAATAAAAGAATCCACCCACTGGTTCAAGGTGCCCTGGCAGCCTGGGAGGTTATTCTGTATGCCAGGTATCTCCAGATGCTTGTATGGGTTCAATACCCCTCCCTAGGCATCTGTTTTTATTTCAGCAGGGCCAGTTGCCAGTTGGGACTGTTTACATGGAGTGTTCCACACTCGACTCCTCCAGATTACAGACTATATCCTGTCCCTAGTTAATCCTGGCCACACACAATCCAAGTTTTCATGCTTTTAGACAAATATCAAAGCTTCAGGAGGGTGTCCTTGGGGTACTTCTGGTACACAGCGAAAACAGAGAACAGCACATCTCCTGCCACACAGATGTGCGTATCACATGCACTGTGGACAGCTTGTACTAAGTGCTCGTGTTCTCTCATGTGTTAAGATGCTACCCAAGAAAACACTTGATACATGCTACTACATGAGGAAATGTGTGCCCTCATGTAGGATACAGAGCGTCACATAGTAAGTTTGGCAGGTGTCATACATATTGTCTATTTGTCTGGTTGCTTAGTTGCCAAATGTAAATAATTTGAAAATATCTGCAAGTGCTTTCCATCCTGGCATGTCTGTGATCCAGACCAATCCAGTTCATCCACTTCACATCACAGAAAACAAAACAAGGATATTTATACAGCTGTAACTTGTTGCAAGGCAAACTATAGTTAGATGAAAAGACACTGAGGAAAGAAAACATTTGTAAAAATGACATGCAAGGGTGGAACTGTTTGTCATTGTAACTAGAGCTTGCAAGGCTTGTTTAAATTCTGTCCCCTACTCCACTATTATTTATGGTTCAAGCACTGACTTCTATTAAAAACACATGATCTGGTAGAGCAAATTCTACTATTTGTCCATCTAATTCAAAAGAGAGGAAGGCTTCTAAGGATCACTGCAATGCTGAAAATCTAAGAACGCCCAAATTTTCATACCTTGCTTTATTTAAGTCAAGACTGCAAGGAACAGTTTTTCATTTTCCAAACCTTTTCTGTTCCATACAGAATAACCCCACAACCGTGTCCAACACACTGTTGGACACATACTTTTTCTACTTACATATTTTACTTTCACGCTTTAATCCTAAAGTACACAAATGTCTACAGGCTAAGGAAAATATTCACCATCCTAAAAGTCAAACAATAGGCTTTGAGCTGAATAACTTCTGGCTAGCCAGTGCCATGAGGCAGCCTTAGTGCTTTTTTTCTTCCTGTAGACCAGGTCTTATAGTCCACAAATCCCAGTATTTGGGGTTCTACAGTAACAAAACTAGTCTAGTCTTGTTCTAATCTAATCCCTGTTCTAGTCTGGGACCTTAGTCTCATCTCATGCAGTCTGCTGTTCACAGTTGTATAATGCATTGGTTAACCAGTTTGCCATCTGTGCAGATTTACTTTATTACTTCCTATGATAGAGCTCACAGGAATCCAAAGTTTAAAAATGCCCTTGGTCTGCGTTTGAGGTTGGCACTCTACTCAAACAGTCCTGATCGCCCCTCAGGTTTCTTGTGGTGTCCTTTGAATTCCAGCCAGCCAACACAGTCAGACACATGTGAGTTTTGGAGAAGGCTCATCAGAAGCATACCTCATTTCTGTTTAAATTTAATACTGTTTAAATTTGACCTAATTTTGATCAGAGCAGTGCAGTTGGTATCAGCATAACCCAATACTGCAGCTGACACAGTCTTTTCCCCGCACCCATGCCACGAGCACCCATGCCAGTGCACAGTAATCCACATCAGGGAACTGACCCCAGTAAAACCTTTCTTCCTCACTTCCAAAAAGGCTGGATTAGACCCGAATCAGCCAGTTCCCCAATCTAGTTCATAAGTGCAGTGCAATATAGGAACAAACAGCTGCAGACAGAACCACTTCTCCAGGACTAGCTTACATCAACTTTAAGCTCTTACGGAACAGTATTGTCTGACACCCCATGCTGCCCTGCACCAGGTTGTCTCAGCAGCTACTTAGAGCTATATGCTCAGCCATGGCGTGGCTTGGTTTCACAGAGCACTGCAGAGGATCTCCTATTTTACACTTTCTGAACTCCCTATAAGTTGCAGGTCCTGTTGTCTGGCTACAAGCACTTGGAGCTTATGTGGGACCAAAAAGATCATGGGCTACAACCACTGTCAGCACAAAGGCTGTCTCCAGCTCCGTCCCTCTGTGGGCTTCTAAGCCAGCAATCATCCCCGAATGGGGTCTACACTGCAGCACGTGGCCATTTTTGTAATGCTGTTGTCTACGTTCACCCTGACCCACACAGAAGGAGAATGAAAGTAATGACCTGGATCTGAAGCACCTGAGGCCTGCTGGGGAGAGATGAAGGAGAAGGGGAAGAAAGATTATTTTTCCTGGTGATTCTTCCTTATCCATCAGTTCAAGATAAAAAAAAAAACCCTCACAGCAGAGCAGGTTACTTCAGGAACAGAGGAAAAATTTGATCTGGAAGCTTCACATTTAAACAGTAACTTGTGGGCAAGTGTGAATCTTTGCTACTTTTGGAGGTATTTTAAGCCCTTGTGACACTGCATCATTTCTCTCTCCTGCTTGAATTTCTGTGTTGCATCTCACAGCACAGGCTCCAGAGAGCGAGCAACCATAGCTGCAGAGGAAGTGGTTGTTCCTTTGCACTGGCAGCCACATGAAAGCTTTGGGATTAACAGTTTCCTCCCGCTCTCTCAACACCTTCCCATCTTGGGCTTGACAGTTGCATGCAGAGAAGTTCAGGTGTGTGTGTGAATGTGCTGTCTCTTCTAGCTACTAGTGTAACAGGTAAGCCAGAACAGGGAAAGAGGACAGATGGGCCATGTTTAAAATCTGACCAGATGCTGCTATTCCAACTTACTGTTACCCTTAATTATAGCTCTGTATGCAAAGAATCTCCCTGAAGCCACAGCCATGATACCAGAACATGGTGCTCTGCCATAGGGCTCACTGGGAAGTGCTCTGACAGCCTGGCAAGAGCGGGAAGCATGGATGAACTGAAATAAGCAGCCCAGTTCTACGTGTTCTGCTCACTGCAGAGTGTTTCACCCTTTAAAACCTCACAACTACTCCCTATGATTTCAGGGGCTGTTCTCATGAAAACAATGGTCTCTATCAGAGCAGCCTGGTGAACATGGTCCTGATGGGACTAACTATAAATGCAGCTCACTTACTGCTACTGCTGGATGAGGTTTCGGGTGATATTATATTAAAACAAACAAACCTGAAAAGCTGAGAGCCCTTAACAGAAGGTAAGAGCAGACCCTGAAACAGTTTGAAGGTCAGCTCATCTCTGCTGAAGCAAGGTCCAGCATGGAATTATTTTCCTGACTGCTGAGCAGTTTGTAATCTCTTTCTAGGCAAGTTACAGGGATAGATGTAGCCCCGGCATGAACAGAGGATGTACATCATTTTATTCCCCATGCATGAGGACATGCAATGAGGTTTTGCCATGCATGAATCATGTGTAAATGGGCCTAGATCCAGATAAGGGGAGGCAGATGTCCCCACAGCCATCCCTTCTCTGAGGGGTCCTATATAGCATCAAGGAAGAAAAACTCACAGTGCAGTACCAAGAACAGGAGACCTAGGCTATAGATTTCTGGGATTCCCCCTTTATTTTTGGTAGCAAACAGTGGCCCTGTTAGAAGATCTGACCCAAAGATCATCTTCCTCCAGAGCTCTCCACCACAGCTCAGACTGCTTTGGAAGGAAAAAAGAAGAGGAAGGCTCTGGAAGCATTGACAAGGCTGGTTGTGACAGCAGCTTGGCATGGTTCTTCCTCCTAATTCAGCTGAAACTTCTCCAAAGGATCAGAAAGGGGGCAAAGGAGGAGAGGGAAAGCGGGGGCTCGGGAGTCCCTGGGCTCTAACTACTTGTCATCACCAACACAGCCAAGCAGCTGAATGGCCGTTTCTGCAGCTGCACTCTTCTGTGTATTGCTATTGCTCGCTGCAACATGCTTTGTATTACTGTACCAGGGAGACAGCCCTTTCCATAAAGCTGGATAAGAAGTGAATTAAATACATTTGTGTTTAAAAAAATTACAACATAACATTTCAACAGTTGTGATTAATTGGTATTTAAAATAGAGAGAAAAATAAAGCCATGATACATTACTCACCCCTCGGCGCTTCTGCTGGGACCATATTCGCAAGGATAATATTTACACAGGGAAAATTAAACAAAAACACAACCAAAAACCAAACAACAACTGTTCTCAGGCACACAGTTACCTGGGGCCCTTGTTCAGTTCTGGCATCAAAGGGGTCTCCAACGAGTCGCTTCTTGGCATACTCCACGCTGCGCCTGACAAACTCCGGATATATCTGCTCCTCCACAAACACTCGCGAGGCGGCCGTGCAGCACTGCCCTTGATTGAAGAACACGCCTTGATGGGCACATTCCACTGCCAAGTCCACTGCAACACGGCCCAGGAGGGAAAAGTGTTACCACATGCACAGTTTCAGCTTTCCAGTGTTTCCAGACTTGTTTTTTCCTTTCTTTTTTGAAAGCCTCCTTAAAAAATGCTGACAATGGTCCACACCCATTGAAGGCACTCAAAAGACCTCATACTGCCCCCAAACCAGATCTCTCTGCCTTTTGTCTCTGCCATAGCCCCCGATACTTTCTTCCACGAGGACTCACTGAGGGCAGCAACCAGTTTTTCTCCCTGTGGGAATTCAGATGTGGATTCCCAGATACCGTGCATTGGTTCCTGAAGACTGGTTTCAGCAGTGATTGTTTAGAAAGCAATGTGCCCTTCTGTCGTACAGCCAGCTCAGCCCAGGCCCTTGCAATGCTCACTATTAGCAGATGGCACAAATACCTCTGGCTTTCAACCTCCGCTGTGCTGTGCAGGAGAGCTGAGAGCATTTTCCCCAAGCCAAATAGGATTTTCCAACCACTTTGGTGGTCACAGGTTGCACATCTCTCCCAGCCCTACTCACTAATGCAACAAAGTCACAACAGAACATGCGAAATGAGTTCTGCAGACCTCCAGGATAGAGGTGAAGGCTGGATTAGATCAGGTCCTACAAAACTCTCCTGTCATAGGAATACCTGCAGAGGGGCTGCATTTTAGGAAACTGCTTTCTCCACTGCTTGGCTCGGGCTCCGCAGTACCACCAACCAAAGAGAAAGCACCACAGCAGCAGAGACGCACAAATGCAAGATTTATTTGCAACTGCAGCCATCTCCAGGGAAGGCAACAGTTTAATGGTCTGCTCATTTGCTGTGGGAACGGTCCCTGCGTTGGGGAAGAGCTCCAGCGCAGCAGAACTGCATCCTGCTCTTGGACAGGGGTTTCCTCCAGCCTTTAGGGTGGGTGCGGTGGCAAACACCAGCCCTGCTAGCTGCCAAAGGACAGCAGAGGCACACAAAAAGCACCACACTCAGTCTCTTTCAGCAAATAACACAGCAGCCAATACTTACAGTCTGCATCTGCACACACAATGCAGGGGTTTTTCCCTCCAAGCTCTAATGTCACCCTTTTGAGGTTGCTTTTAGAAGCAGCTTCCTTGATCAGTTTTCCAACCTGTAGCATTGAGACACAAAGAGGACATGAGCTGTTTCCCCTGAAAGTCTTAACTCAGCATGTCAAGTGTGACGCTAACAAGGGTTGAAGAGCCTGGTGGGGGGCTGAAGCTGGTAGAAGTCAGGGATAACATTCTTAAATGGTTTGAGTTTCCTACTGCTGCGATGTGTTGGGTCAACACCAGCCCCAGAATTAATGTCTGGTTTAGGCAGATCTGAAAGGGCGGGCTATGCGAGAGCGCTACAGGAATTGTATCCTGAAGTCGTTCTGCAGCTCTGGGTAGCAGATAAGACATTTCCCACCCAGTGCAAGCTAGTGAGCAACACCGGCAATCAATGGGGCTCCAAGGTTGATGAGTTTTACTTTTAAAAATAGGGAATCCAACTTCTTAGAGTAGATCTTGCCAAGGCAATAACAAGAACTCACTATTCCTATCTGGTACCACTCCTATACCAGAAAGCCATTTAGAGATTTTGACATTTAGGAGAAAACTACTTCTTTCTGACAGTTTAGGCTGAGCTGCTCCACAGACAAGAGTAGCTGAGGCATGTTCCTTCCAAGGCAATAC
The DNA here is from genome assembly GCA_009819775.1 of Phoenicopterus ruber ruber. Classification (NCBI taxonomy): domain Eukaryota; kingdom Metazoa; phylum Chordata; class Aves; order Phoenicopteriformes; family Phoenicopteridae; genus Phoenicopterus; species Phoenicopterus ruber. The sequence goes on from CM020225.1 coordinate 4,125,968, forward strand.
CTGAGGATGTCAACAGACAAACTCCGTCTAGGTCTGCTGTGGCACTTTCTGCCCAGGAACCTGCTCTGACCTTCTGGTGGAATTTATCTGGCCACCCTCTTCTGAAGGGAATGATTTACTCTGCTTCCAGAATTTAATCAAAGTAATATCAAACTAAAGGTTTTTTCCCCTACAGAAAAATTATTTCATATTAAATGTTTTCCCCAAATTCTGACTGACTGTGAAATTTCTTTTTTATACTGGTAACACCAAAACAGCAATTTCTCATTCCATTTTAAAAAATGGAATTCCTCACAAGAAGAGCATAAATCAAGCATCAGAATCATTTAGAAATCTAATCGTGTTAGAAACAGTATGAGTTAAAACTATTTGGGAGCTTCAATTGTTAAGGCAGGTTATTTTTTTAAGTGTGACCTTATAGTTTAATTTCCTCATTTTGTAACTGGTTTTCTTGTATTTTACCTTTGCACATGGCAATCTTAACTTCATTTCTGCCTAAAAATGCTGTTGTCCTGGAGTGGAGCTGTGAGCAAGGAAAGCATGGGGCAGCTGGCTGGCAGTTACAGGTCTGCACTTCTCATGGTTTGCCTTTGTAACTCGAGCAAGACTTCTGAACCTAGCAGTACAGATGATCTCTAGTCACTCGGCAGCCTAGTCCTAGAGACAGCAGGAATAAGCGATGCATCCTGCTGCAGATACACGTAGCTTCGCAAGAGACATTACTACAAGCTAGCTGGCCGAAGTAGAGTAAGTTAATAAACTAAGGGAAAGCAAGAAATCTAGATGGGAAAATTCTCGTGGAGTTTAAGATCGGTATTTCCAGGCTGGAACTGAGCCCAAGCTGGAGCTTAAAAACTAAGTCAAAATGTATTTTGAATTAGCTTCACTTCCTGGCTCAGAAACAGTAGCATTATGCTGCAAATACTGCAGAGATGCAGCTGAACTCACAGATGGGTGGAGGGGGAAGAAAACACTTCTAAATTACACATGCATTAGCAAAGAATCTGTCTCCCTCGGTGTTTCCTGCACACCCATGGATTAGGAAGACAAGCACAGCATCTATAGGAGTTTTTTGCCTACAGGCTCCAGCAGCTGAGATTTTCCTTCTGCCCTTAATCCACTGGATACTCCTTTTTCATTAAAAACCCAAACAGATCCATGTGGGCTGGATGAGTCTATAAGCTCTATTGTTTTCACACAGCCAGCGTCTAATCTGGGCTAAAAGTTTCTGATCTAGGATTTGGAGAGATGCATATATCTGGGTAAACTCCTAGATTAGACCAACTATCAAGAGAGTAAAAGCTCATTGTGAACTTTTACTTTATTGCGTTCGTGTTTGTTCCCATGATCCCTACACAGAAACAGAGGCTTAACACACCTTCTCCTATGGGAGAAGCAGTCAGCATGTACACAAAGCCACTAGATGGTACTGTTGTTAAATGCAGCAGCTTTTGAGTGTTTAGTGAGTTACCTTTACTGACCAAGAATACCATTCAAGGTAATTTGTCATCACTACGCAATTAGATTACACTCTGCAATTATGAGGATAGACATAAGAATGGATGAATCTGGCAAATGCTCAACAAGAATAAAGTTACTCAAAGAAATAAAAGAGAAGAGACTATATTTGCCTCAACTGCACCCATTGGCGTCAACATTTCCATTCTTTGGACACTGCCCCTCTTCAGGGGTACGTATATATTGCAAGAAAAATCTAGAGCAGTGAGTGGAAAAACATTCACATTTCTAAGCAAGCTTTTGGTTGAGAACTTGCAGCAGTGACTACTGGAAACAAATTTGTTTGCATGCCACAGCTGTGCTTAATTCCATGGACTAGGCCAAGCCATCTGCTCCTTTCCCCCATGTAGGTATAGAAGAGGATGGCTGTAGGTGTCTGATAGTGCAGAGGTCTCACTTCCACCCCTCTCCTAAGCAAGCAGACATAGCTATTTACCAGAAAAATAATGAATAGAAGGTGCTTTACTGTGCAGGTCTCAAAAGAAGCTCAAATGTTAATCCCATCCACGTCAGCAGAGGAAGCCTCGGGCACGGGGCCATGTTTTTATTTAAGTCCTAGTTCCTCAGAGGTAACTAAAGCCGAGGAAGAATTGTTCAAGGCTCTGACTGACATGTTTTCCAGTTGCACACGCTTGCAGGGCAGGACTGGCAAGCAAACTTGCCCAGAAGCTCCATCAGGTCAATGACATGATGTTAAGTCACTGCCAGCCTCTCCTGTAGACTGTCTTACCTTATGTCCGAGCATCTATTACTTACAGTTCTTACAGAAATGTGGCCGTTTGGCAAAACCCAGCTTACAGACGTGAGAGATTATCACAAGCACAAGGACCTGAATTAGACAAATCCCAAACACTTCTGAGAAATCCTGTCACATGGAATGTGATGGAAAATGGTGCCGGCAATACAGAAATCATTGACATTTTATCAGTCTTAAGTGGATGGCAGTTTTAGAAGAGAATGCAAAGAGGAATAGCAGGTGTTTTATGAGAAATCCATCACCTACCTTTGTTGATCCAGTAAAAGCAATTTTATCAATGCTGTGATGGGTAGAAATAGCAGCTCCGGCTGTGGGGCCGTAGCCTGGCACAATGTTCACCACACCTGGAGGGAAACCCACCTAAAACAGAGGTTAAATACAGCTCTGTAGAGAGATTTTTGAGTGCTCTGGAGCTGATCTTCACTCCTGAAAGCTGCAGTTCAGTTCTCAGGAAGCTTGAATTAGTTGCACTATATTCCTTCCAATTAAAAATTGCAAGTTACAGACAAGGAGCCGTACCAGATACATCACTGTTTTCCAGACTTTCCAGTAACATGGCTGCGTGCTACCAGCTGGAGTAGACGTGGGTGAAACTAACAGCCATGCTTAGGAAATGCCAAGTTTCAGTAAGAATTCTTGGAGGAGTCCCAGTTTCAAGTCAAAAGAGAGTGAGTCTTTTGGCCAAACTTGGCCCCCAGCTACTGCTGTGCAGCTGGAGCCAAGGGGTAACTGAATGAAAGTTTGTTTTGAACAAAGGTTGACATTTGTGGTTCTTCAGGGGCCAGAGGGATTAAGAAGTCAGTAAAACCTCACTAGATGATGGGGCTAATAAAACAGGAATACAAGAGCAGATGGTAACAGACTTATGCCAGTTTCCACCACATTTACAACCTAGATTAGCCAACTAGTAATTTTGCCAAAAGAGACAAATGGCAAAACTTTAGGTGAAATTCTAGTGCGGGGAGAAGTGCAGGACTTACTGGTCTGTTTTTACTTCCTGAAACAAGAGTTTCAAGGATTATGCTCTTCTAGGCTAGCCCTCCCCTACTACTGATTGCACAAGGTTGTTTTCCCTGCATTTCCTAACAATGGAATTGCAGGATATTAAACGTTCACTTCATTTCTTGTGGCTTTTTAATATAAAATCTCAATAAATGCAGTTGCTCCTTCCTAATACAGAAAAAAAGTAATTGCTCATGTACTACTTTTCAAAAAATTATCTTCATAAGATCCTTTTTTTCTTTTTTTTTTCATAAATTGGAAGGACAGTCTGATTTCTTCGATGGATGTAACAATGATAAAAGTGAGTTTAATAGAGTTTGCATCTCGGCTAATAAGTTTTCAAGAAAATACTGCATGTCAAACTGTGCAAGTAATGGTGTTTGGAGTCAGCAGCAAAGCCACAAGGAAGCAAAAAATTGGTTCAGGCCACATTGAGCCAAAAAGTTTTTTTTTCTGTTTTTCAGCAAAAATGAAAGCCAAAATATTTTGGTTGGCTCAAAATAATTTCATTGAACCTAACACATAGCTTTGCTTGTCTGTTAACATCTTCTGCATCCTTTTAAAGACAAAAAAAAAAAAAAAAAAAGTTTAACTTATTCTTCTGAAAAACTGCAAAGAATTTAGCTAATTTTGGGTGGAGAAAGGAGCATCTTCAAATAAAATTATTCTGCTCCAATTACACTTCTGCCTTGAAGGGCAACTGTGAGAAACAGGCAGCTTAGAATTTCGGCTCAAAAAATTAATTTCCCCAGAATTGCATGGTTTTGGGGGGGGCGGGGGGGGGGGGGGGAATGCTATGCCTGTGTTTGGGGAGCTGTATGTCAGAGTGAAAAAAGCAGTGGTGTGGCAGGGTTAACTAGAAGTCATGAAAACTGCACCCTATGCTCACTCGTCTTGTGTAATCTTATTAAGTCAATTAACTGCAGGAGATACTTAATTGGTAGTATTTTTGCACTGCCTTTCCTGATGGAGAAGCCCTAAGTGTCAATTATTAATATGTCCTTCTATTTTCTCCCAGGCTAAGCCAAGAACAGACAAAATCATCATTATCATTTGACTGAGCCTAACAAACAGACTTTTCCAAGTGTATCTACAGTCCTTTTAGTTTTCCCCATAATTAGTCACATACATAGCTATAGGAAGCTGACGTACTGACCAGACCTGGAAGGCACTGTGTACCTCCCACCGCCTCTGTATGATTAATAGATCTGAGGGCACCCGAGATCCTACCTGACAAGCCCTTAACCAACGTTTTGAAATCCCAACCTATGATCTTCCCTTTATGTCAGTACGGAGTTGGCTTTAAAGGCCAGACATAGCTAAACTGTTCTACGAACCGCAGAAATTATGAAGAATTGTTTCCCATGGCACTCTGTCTTGATTGAATTATCCCACTTAAAAATGGTACAAACTCAACACTGCTGTCTAATCACACGCTTTTTTGTCCTATCGTCTAATAGAACTGAGCTGTAGTCTTTCCCTCATTTGGGAGAGGGGAAGACAAGGCAGAAGAATAAAAGCACCATTTTTTTCTCTGTAACTTCCTGAGAAAGAAGAAAAACCTACAGGTTTTGTGATCTTTGCTACCTCCCAGCTAGCCACTGCCAGGCCTTTGAAAGAAAAGACTGAAGACAGAGGATGTTCGCATTTTCCTCTGTGAGGCTTTAACATCTTTAAAACCTAAAACCCTATGCAGCCAATTCAAAATATAGTGTTGCTTACGACCTTAAAAGAACAGTACCTAGACGGGATGTTCAGATTTCCTTACCTCCTTGATCAGCGAGCCAATGTACAGCGACGTGAGAGGAGTTTGTTCAGCTGGTTTAATAACCAAAGTGTTTCCACAGCACAGTGCTGGTGCCATCTTCCAAACCAGCATTAGCAACGGGAAGTTCCACTGCAAGAACACAAGGCTGCTCAGATCAGCCCGGCACAGTCACATACTCACTTCCACGCAGCATTTCCCCCACCTTCACACAGCTCAGGGAGAAAGAAGCAACTGGGAGGACAGCCACAAAGAGAAGCAGCTGCTTACCATACTGCATTTGCTTGGACTACAGAGTATAACTTCCTTGATTTCCCCCTGAGATCCCAAATATTGCTGGCAGTCCTCAAGCTAATCCTGTAAGTTGGACAAACCTCTGCATGATGTGACCTCATTCTTTACAGGAGTTTGATCACACTTTGTATAGGATTTTGGCTGTTTACAGCAATCGTGTTGGAGGCAGTGTCCTGATGCGTGCCTTTTGCACAGCATCCTTACATGGGGGAATTACAGGGTGCGACTGCTCACTGAAAAAACCTCATTTTTCCGTGTTAGGTATCGGCTGAGTAGTTAGGAGTTATACAATATCACTCAATTCCAGGTTTATAACTAGGGAACTGCAGTGGGTTGCTCAGTCATGGAAATCCAGGGGAGGTCTTATACTCCCTTCAAATTGTAAATTGCTCCTTTCCAATTAGTTTTCTTATTTGGAATTAGGAACCGGTCCACATCAGTTTCCTCTGTGCTAATCTCTTTCATGGTCATGTGTATTTGTAGATCTTGGAGCCTAAGCAAGAAGTGGAAAATCTAGCTCACACTGAATCTCAGAAAGGTCATTTGGCAGCAGAAAGGATTTCTTCATTAAAAATAATTAATGCTGCTTTAGGGATGATGGAAGCAGGCCAACAGTAAGGAGATTTCTTGTCAAGGCTCAAGCCAAGGGCCTTCAGCTATCAACAAAGAAGCCAAATAGGTTAGGAATCCACAAATTCACACTTACAAATAAATTAGCAGTGTAGCTTTTAAGAGATGAGTTCCGTTCTAACCCAGCAGCCCTGAGACAAAGCAGAATTTAGTCTAACGTGCTATTCTTCAACTTGCTTCTCACTCTTTCCCAGACCTGTTCTGTTTCAGTGATCTTCTCCAATGGCCACATTCCATGATTTGCCCATTTGTCTTTTTCTCCTAAGCTTTCTTGAAGGCCTGACTTTGCAGCTTGAGCCATCCACACCTACGCTACTTTTCTACACTTTCAGAGCATGACATAACTCCATTAGGAGCTTTACGTTGCAGAATGGCTGGTGAAAGTAACAGTAAAGGACTCCAGGGGTGCCTCATGACATCACCTTGGGATAAAGCTCAGTCATACACTGCACCTTCTAAGAACTTCCCTTGCTAAGAACGTTGGTTTAAATATAGTCAAGCCACAAGAAAAAAGGAAGATTGTCAGTTGGTCTAGGGAGATATATGCAGAATAGTGACAGAATCTCTTTAAATCAAGTAGGAATATACAAACCCACAGACTATTGGTGTCAGAGAGCAAGCTGGAAAAAAAAATTGAAGGGAATTTATTCTAAGTAAACTGAATACAGATGTGGTTTTGTTGACCCCAGTCATCCTTTCTACAAACACAGTGTTGAACTTGAGTCAAATTTGGTTCTGTACTTTCTATTGTATTTATTGCTGATGTAGGGTCAACCTGAAATATTAGAAGTCCCACTGTGTCCCCTTATAGTGGCTCTCCAAAGCATCCTACATGTAGGCTTTTAAAGGGATAGTTTCCAAAAGCATTGCTGAGTGCCAAAGGTGGCTGAATTGTGACCAAGAGATACCTTTTAATTGGTGATCAATGTGAGGAACCTGATGTTTTGATCTTAAATCACAAATTCTAGTTGCTCACAAGCAGTCACATTGCTTGTTCAGCCAGAAAAGCTGTGCAGAAGTCATCAAGCCAAATGTCTGATAACTAGTACTGACCATCTCCCACTTTACCTCACCCTGACGTTGCTAAATAGACCATACCATCTTATCACCAGGAATATAAGCTCAGTCTTGCTGAAGGAAAAAGCAAAATTTCCCCAGATATCATTGGGAACTGGTCCAGACCTGGTATTCCCAGGGTCCAGCAAATCCAATACCCCATGTGCATTTCTTTCAGTCTCTCCTATAACCTCATCCCAAAGATCAAAATCTTCCATGTACCCTTATTGATCCAAGTATCCAAACAGAGAATCTTGGCACACCACCATTTGCCTCATGGCCTGTACCACGTTCAAAGCATTTTACAACCAGACAGGAACAAACTATGTCTCCCATGTAGCTGTAAAGTCTTCCTGGCTGTCTCTTTAAACAGAGCAAGCAACACACACTAAAACTGGAGGTATTCCAAGAACTAGTCACACCGTCCCCTCAGCAGAGAATGAGATCTCAAGGAAAAGAAAAATCTATTCAGTGAGATTTAATCACAGAAAGCTCAGAGAACAGCCGGGGGTTATTAATAATGGATATGATTTAAAACTCAAAACTATGCATCAGCACTAGGCAGCAAAAAGCCAGCACACGTAATGACAAGATGGTTGTCCCAGCAGCGCAAGAGTCAGAGAGCTCTGACTGGTCTCTGGTGACTGGTGTCAGCCTCCGAGAGGAACAGAGCACTGATTAGGAGATCCACCCTTCCATCGCAGAGGACTTTGTGTTGCCAAGAGCAATTGGCATGGGGGTAAAACAAGAAACTACATCAGGCAACTGAGATGGGAGTTCCCTACAGAACAGCTGTGCTTAACTAGGAAGCAAATGGCTGCAGTATAAGATGGGGAGCGCACGTGTACTTCTTCCGGTTCTAAGGGAGATGCAGGGCACCATCACTGCTACTTACTGGAGTTATAGCTCCACAGACACCCATCGGTTCGTGCCTGGTGAAACAGACAAAATTTTCATCTGCAAAACAAAAGAATAAAGGAAGTCAAAACAGTCAAAATCCTTGCTTCTACAGAAAGAGCGTAAGACGACTGCACACTAACAGGTTGGGGACAGAACTAAAACCATATTAGACAAAGAACCCCATATCTGTTCATCTTAACTTATGCCTCTGGGACACCCCAGGCGAATGAAGATCTGTTTGAGAATAGGTCTTGTGTTAGCTCAAAAGCCAAACACTGCTCACGGTCACAGTGGAGCCTTTTAAAACCAGGGGTTCGATTCCTTCTGCAAACTCCCTGTGTTGAGGCTAAGGGGAGGATAACTCCCTACCACACTGAAAAACAAGCACAAATTTTATTCAGATTGTGTCTCACTGAAAGAAGCAAAGCACTTGTCTCCCTGAGGTGGAAAGTTTTTAAACTCATTTTGTACAGGAATCATGTTCAGTGTAACAGGAATTGCACTTCTGGTAAGAAATCACAAAAAGATGAAACTCTGGGAGTAAAGTAATACCATTCATCTTAAAATACTGCTATTACTCTTGAAAATTAAAAGTAGGAAGGACATTTTCCTTACAAATTCATTCTTGCCAAAAACCTAGTTTCATTGGGACGATCTGACAGAAAACACGAACATTTCTAATTACAGTTTTTGGAAGTGATCTCAAATCAGGACCAACGAGCAGTGTCCAGGCAAGCAAAGCTTCATGTTACTCTGAATTGAGGGTGACAGATCTCAGTTTATATGACTGACATCGCTCCCTTTGCTGACTGCACAGGCTGAGCTAGTTCAGCCCTTCAGAGCCCTTCCTCTGGTGACTCATTTTTGTCTGCAGTGCCTGTCCTTCATACAGCCTCACCGATCACCCGCATGCAGGGACAAAACAGGCTGATTTTAAAAATACACCATATTGCTCATCATGCCACATGGACATCCATTGTCTTAACTTGTTCTCCCCAAAACCATATTTGAACTTATATAGCTGACCCAAAGTGTCCTCTCTGTCCCTGCCACAACAGCGCAGTGTGACTGCTCTGGCTCCGCAGCCCGGGAAACATTTTGAAAAACCTCTTTTAAGTGTCAGAAAACTTGACAGGGTCCCTCCAAGAGCTCTGTGCTTCGGCTCCTGAGAGGAGTCAACACCTCAGACCTTCTCTTCAATAAAAGTTAAGAAAAAGCACTACATGATCTCTCTAAACATGTGAGCCAGCACTGTCGGGGATGTGGGAATGTCAGTGAGGTGGGAGGCACTGGCGGCTTCCACATCAACCCTCTGCCGCATCCCTGTGGCATCTAGGAAAGCACAAGCTCTGCTGCCTTCATACAATTCTCCCTAGAAACCTCTGTCCTTACGCTCCCTGGCATCTTAATTCATTTCAGTGATACCTAGTGAATAAACTCCCCTATAATGTATGGGTTTTTTTCTTTAAGAATTAGTCTGAGTTTAAAACCAAAAAGGTTTCTCTGTTAAAAAAGCAACAAAAGAGCCCATCCATTATTTTCCAGAGGTCTATCCAGGCATTCACATTGTTCTTCCATTAGTTTAAATCTTGAAACACATCTACTTAAAATGCATCCTGAGATAGAAAGGAAATGCAAGGCTATTTTTGCAGGTTTTCAGAAGCCAGCCTTTCCATGCATCTCCCTCCCACCCCCTCAAGCCTGATCCCATCCCAGCTCTGAAACTGGGTCTGAAGGAACTTACCCACTGGGATAGTTCTGCCCTGAATTTTATCAGCCCATCCAGCGTAATATCGGAGTGTTTTTATACAACCTTCCAGGTCAATGAAATAAGCCTGCAGAAAAGGTTTTCCTGTGTCCATTGTTTCCAGAGTCTGAAAAAACAAATTGCACGCCCTGTTAGACAAGTCAATGTGTTTTTTTCTTAAAAAAAGCTTTTAGAGAAACTCCTTCTCAATTTTACTTTGCCTTGTGCTGCACACATGGGGTTTCCTTCCCTCCCCTCATATTTAAGGAATGAGCTTGTTAATACAAATAAGGTAGAAGGGAGACTAGACCGGATAACCCTGATGCACGCACAAGTTGCTTTGTTCAGTGACTGCAATGAAAGCGTATCTTCCAGAAGCCCCTAGAAGGTGGCCGTGGGTGGGATACAGGGCTGTGGTCTGGGGCACCACTCAGAAATGATGCGAGTGTCATGACTTCACCGTAACTGACCCTCCGATGCAGATGTTCTGGATTCCAGATGGTGTCACTGAAATCAGTCAGACCTACTTTCCTTTTATTTGGAAATCTATTTTTTCTACTTCATAGTCCTAAAACCAGCCTCTAAAAAGCCTCTTTTGTCCACAGGATGATAGAAAACACATTTTTTAGAGTTCTGGTAAAGTAACCTTTGGGCTCAGATCTGTGCTGAGACTAAAGCAAGGGAGAAGTTGTTTCACTAAAGCTGCACTGATGCTGAGCAGCTCTAAATGAAGTCCAGTCTCATCCTGTGTCCTTCTCGCTGTTCTGGACATTAGCTCAGTGAATGCTTTCTTCTGTACTCAGGTCATTAAATGGGATATTGGTGCAAATGGCCAGCACATCCGTAAAGGAAGTACTATCCCCTGATAGATTGAAACATCTTTGTTTACATATGAAGTCATACCCTGTCATCTTCCACAGACATTAGGGTCCAAACAGCACTTGAACAGACATTCCCCTTGGAATGACTAGGATTGTTATCCACTCTGAACGCCTGCTAAACCAACTGATTTTTGTAAGTCATTACTTAGCATGCAGCCAAGGCAGCTACGGCTGGTTTTCTGCAGTGAAAATAACAATGCCAAACAAGCCCTCCCAGATCAGAAGGACAGCAGAAAGCTTGAAATGAGTGTCCTGGTTATGGAAGAAGGAGGATCCTCTGAAGTCACATCAAAAAGTGAGCAGAAAATGAACAGAGTGTATTCACACACACACATTTTTTCCCCTTTTATTTGCTGGCCAGAACTGCCTTCAGACCTGGATTTTTTGGTTTTGTCCTGCTGAAAGCGGAAGCTGTCATGCAGTTAAGAGACACTGTGTTGAGGAAAGAGACCCAGCCCAAAATAGTCATGCAAGTACAGGCTTCCAAGCACATCCTATGTATGTTAAGTCCTACTGACCTCAGTGGGACATTAGCTCAGGAACTTGCACATCTAACAGCACTAAATGTCATAAATGCCGTTCCCCTGAAGATAAGCAGAGCCAGAGTGCAGCATTGAACTGGTGAGTGCTCAGGTCCAAGATCTTAGAGCTGCTGTCAGTCTGTACCTAAGCTGAGAGGTGCTAGAATCCGAGTGTGATTTGGAAAGATGTCCAAGGCCCACGGAGTCTAAAGGCTTCTACCAACTGCGGCACATTTTAGCTCAGGTCCTACTCCCCTTGTTCTGCACCAGAAGGACTCCTTCAGGACAGGATGGGGAATCATTAGCAATAGTTCTTCAGTGCAGAAGTCTAAGTTAACACAGCTTCACGGCTATAAAGAGATTTTCCTGAGCCAGTACAATCAGTAGGGAAAGAAACAGTTCTCACACACATTTTAAACTTTGGATGACATCCAGCAAGACAAAGATTCTCTTTCCAGTCCCCCATTTTAGGGGAAGCGATTTGCAAAGAAGTCAAACTAGCCTTGCATTTTTGTAATAAAGAAGGACCAAGTCAGTTGTAGTCACCTGGGGTTTTTTGTTTGTTTGTTTTGGGTTGGTTTGTTGGTTGTTTTGGGGTTTCTGTTTGGGTGGGGGGTTTTGTTTTGTGTTTTTTGGTTTTTTTTTTTTTTTTTTTTTTTAAGATAAGAGCTGGGAGACAGCTATGAACATTGATGACTGTTAAACTAAGAAAGAGTATGTTTATTGCTTTGAAAACTTAAGTATTACTATCTGTAAATCACTTCAATAACTAGCTAAAGTTTTGGAGATAAAGTCAACTATATAGAAAAACTAACAGCCGCCTTCTAAAATCATCCTGCAGAAAGAGGAAGATAAGCCATGACACCTGCATGGACTCTTCTGCCCTTCATAAAGGGAGAGAAAAGAGCAACATTAGGTAGATACAGATGCAGCAAAATCAGAGGGATGGAGCTGACCTATCAGCCAACTGTTGCTGGTTTATCACTGCTCACTGATCATGGTACTTACTGCCAGGATGACTCTGTCTCGCTCGAGAAGATCAGCCAGCTTGTGCAGGAGTCGTCCTCTGCTTAGGGCATCCATCTGTCTCCACGGAGATCCCCTCTGGAATGCTGCCTTCGCTGCTTCCACCGCATTATCCACATCAGGCTAGAGCAGCCACATACACAAGAAAACCTTAGGTTACAAGGAAGGAGCTGGACACTGGCACAGAGACCCCGTTAGGCTGCTTCCTAGATGATGCTGTGGTGGCTAAAACCAAGTTGTCTGACAAAACCACTTCCATTTTACTCCTGGATTTGAACCCAAGCCTGCAATACGTTTTGGGTTTGGCCTGGGCTCATAAACAACCTTGAGATCCAAGTACCAATAGGGTCTTTCAAGGGTAATTTTATGCCACTGATTTGTTTATAAAATAATCCAGAATCATGTTCCTGCTGATAGAGGATGTAAGTGACACTGGGGGAGGAGGGAGAAACAAGATCTCAATTCTGTTCCCATTACAGCTTCCCTAAGCGTGACAGACCATTGGCCTGCATGAATCAGCTTCCTCTAAACAAGTGTGGGAAGGAAAGTCCCCCATGAGAGAGATCACGGTCTTATCCAGGGGAACAATCACAGCTCGGATCCCACCATTCAGTCCCTCTGGAACCCATGCCAGTAACAGTTACCACACTAAAAAGCATCCTTAGATCCTAGATCACACGTCCAGAACATTTCTACCAGATGGGAAGGGGTTTGTTGTTCAGTGCTATGACAAAGGCATTTCACTGACGCAGATTTAGTGCCACTCCCCTTCATCTCCCCACTGCTTTACCGCACTCTGGACCAAATCTAACTACCCAGGTGGGCAGCAAATTCCCTCTCTTCCCATGCCGCCACCCCCAGAGAAGCTTCATGCATTTGCTTTGGCCACAGTATGCCCTGGACTACTCCCTTCTCCCCACATACATTGATTAAAAAAAGTGAAGCCAAGGGCAACCTTCCGACCCAATGAAGTCAATGGGAACGCTGCCATCAACATCCCCGAGGCCAGGACTGTACCCCAAGCATACATAAAGCATACTTTGCCCTGGCTTTGGACAGAATCCTGCTCTATGTAATGTCTGGCACAGCCCATGCCTCACTTCAGCTGATGGAGAGCTTGCACCTCACCGCTATATGTGGCTCAAGGGGGTGGGAAAGGAGGGAGGGTTTCAGGCCTTGATCATTCCTCATAGCACTTCACCAGTTGCTCTCATTTACGTCTTATCTCAAGTCTTGTCTGGATACAATTACGAAGCAAGCCTCTGCACTGATCCAACAAGGTCTGGCCATTCTCCCCTCGTGGGGAAATGTGTGGTGCTCAACCAAGAAAAATGTTATGGGGAGACATGTTGCCTTCTTACAGCAAGAGTTCTTAGAGAAAACAGCAAGTCATCACCCACTGAAATGCCAACTTACACTAAATTTGGCTCCTTTTCTTTACAAGAAGGTTACACAGCTTTAAAACGGTCTGACCTACACTGCCAGGAAAAGAACCCCACCCTTTTGGAAAGGCACTGATGGGGAAACCATTGGGGGAAACTTGTGCTGTTACAAGGGGTCAAGAATGGCTCTGGTTAAGCAAAGGTGCTGGCGAGGCAGAGGCAGCAGGGAGCCGCTGTGTGCGGGCAGGCATGTCCTGCCTGGAGCCCATCACCCACAGGCGGAACGGGCCTTCAGAATGGTTCACTTCAGTTGAGCTGATCTGGATTCAAACTGGCACATCACAAAGGCCAGAAAGCACCACCAGCCACTGCACGCTTATGTACTCCCCATCCTGCCTGCTGCAATGAAGACTTGAGCTGAAAGAAGGCAATATTTCATGTGACAAAGCAGACAAAGAAACATGAGAAGTGCATCAGGCTTAAACAAGTCTTCCCTTGGCAGCAATTAATTAGCTTCTGTGACCGGGCTGGGAGCACTGATGTGCAGAGCAACGGGTCTGCAGTGGCACAGGCCACGATGCAGCATGCCCTTGGTACTGAGAGACCTCCCACCACCCTGGCGCTCACAGGAACAGGGATGAGATGGCTGCGTGGGCAGAGGACTTCAGTGCATGCCCAGATCTTCCCCATCCTCTAAACGTGGGAGCACCTGAGCCCTGCTGCAGCTCCTGCAAATACTAGTTGCCTTCATTCTTGCCTCTTTTCTCGGACATGCTGGATACACACAGCAGCTTGGAGACTGCAGTCACTGTCGCACAAGCAAAAAGGCTTTCCCAAAACACCCTCAGGGGTAGCACCACCAAGTGAGATCTTGCGAGCCTGCACAGCTTCAATAGGCCTGAGAGACCAGCAAAAACAAGGAAATTCTTCAGGAAGGCTGAAATGCCATTCTTAATCCATCCTGTTATGACTAGGCATTAGGGGAGTCTGAATGGCGTGTTCATTGCAGGCATGTTGCAATAGGTAGGCACAATGCGTGACAAAGACTCGTAACTGTCAAGGTGCCAGGGACGCACTGTGGTATACAAAACCACAAGGAGGAGGTCCGTGCATCCTGGTGCTCAGTTCTGATCTATACAGATTTATTGAGTATTACATAAAAAGCTCCACTAAGAGAATACTCAGATTGCAAAGTCAAGCATTGCAGCATTGGGAAATGCCTACAAACCTTCATACCCACCCTGGATGTTTGCATTATGATACAACCCCCAGTTACACAACCACATACCATTTTCCCTGAACAAACGCACACCGTTCTTTGTTCTAAGCTAGCTCCTCCACCTTCCTCCTCTACCTCGAGTCCTGCTCATCGCTGCTCCATTTCTATCCTGCCCCTTTTTCCCTCTCTCCTGCCTCAACAGCAGGCTGCAGAGCACAGCGGAGACCATCAGCCCACTGGCTCTGTAAGTAGGGAAGATACCTGCAAAAAAAGCCTTGCTCTGCTTCAGGTTCAGTGTGCCCAGCACTGCTTCGGTTTGGCCGGTAAGGAGACATGCCAGGGAGGGAGCACACCCAGTGGAGACGGTCTTTCTTGACTTCATTTACTAGCTTCTTTGAAAAGCCTCCACTGTGCACTTCTTCAGCAAGGCGGGAGGATGCCATAGTTTCTCAATTAGAAGAGGTTCAGAACTGACCTGCTCCCCTGCACACAGACTACACAATTGCATTGCTCTAACTTCTGAAGAAAAGTTCAAAACCACTACAAACAGCATCTTAACAGCTCGAAGTGTCCAAAACCATTATTGAGAGCATTGCAAGCCTGCTGTAGGGAATAATACTCCTGCAGCCTCTTCCCTCAGCCTGCCACTGCAGTCTGAGAGGGGCAGGATGACTATGAACAAAACCCTCCCACATGGGAGAGTGAACTGCTTAGAAGTGACCATGACGGATGCTCCACAGCATTGAGCCTGCTCAGCAGTCACAGCTGTGGACCTGCTGCCCATGCTCTGTGGCAGCCAGCTGAGCTGGGCACTCTTTTGAGGAAGGAGCACCCTTCCCCCTGCCCTTGCAATGTTAGCAAGCTGCCAGAAGAAAAAACCCTGTCTTCAAGTGTTATCGACAGCACCAGAGAAACGGCAATGGCACAGGTATTTTTGCCTTCGTATGGTAACACCAAGACAGGGTAGAAGTTCTGGGGCTGCACTATTCACTGGGGACAGAAGTCTAACCAAAAGAGTTATTCTTTCTCCATTATCAACCTGGCACACACCTGTACACTAAGCTGCTATTTGGGAGGCAAAAAGCCTGCAAGCATCCAGTGGAAGCATTTGCCATTTTATTTTCAGTGCTTCTTTTTCCACATAAGACTTCCCTTTATCCCCCAACTATCCCATCAAGGGCAATTCTGTCTTAAATTCTGTAACTAAAGAACAAACAACAAAACCTTTGCTCCTAGCCTCATAAAGCTTTGGCCAAGTTTCAGCACCAGACTAAATTGTCATCGCTGAGCTATCAGCTGCCAAATTCCCACCCCTCATGCACAGGCTAAGCAAAACACAGTCTGCACAGCCAGGGAGGGGCAGGTTTCTGTTCAGGGCTTGGGAAGCGGAGTCCTGCTCCCAGCCTGCTGTGAAGGCAGAGCCAACCCTGGCACCGTGCAGCTGAAGCCACAGACAGCACCAGGAACTGCCACTGCTGCGGTGGTACTGACCAGCACAGCCAAGTATGGTGGCACATGGGGACAAGACGCTGGAAAGCACCGGACACCACTCACCACTTTCTGTAGTAACTCCAACAGACTGGAGTTACAGACCTAGGAGGGGGATCTTCAAGCAGAGCAAAGGAAGCCTCAGGGGACTCAGGTTGCCCAGAGGACAGTGGGACATGGTCAAGTGCCACCAGTAACCAAACAGCTAGTCTGGGATGCTTCTCACCCCTTCTAACTGATCCAGATACAGGTCTAGTCCCACACAGTCCCTCACAAAAACCTACTTAGAGCAAAGAATAAAAATTAAAAATATCTGTATGATGTAAAGGGATGGAAGAGGAGGCTTTTGGCACCCAAGGTGTAGCTAGCTTACATTCTTGCCGGCAATTATCCTATGCACCAAGGAATCGGGCACCTATGCTGAGTATCCATGGGCAGAGGACTCCACTGACTGGCCCCAAGGAAGGGTTTACAGTGACACTCCTGCAAGCTAGAAGCTGAAAGCTATCCTTGAATTCAGGCAGGGACAAGTCTCAAGGAGGCAAGCTGCAAAACTGGCCTTTTAGTTGTGCATAACCATTTTCTTTAACTAAGTCATTAAGAAGCAGGCTTGAAATACTCATGTAATGCTCTGTAACTGCTTGAGGAGACACTTAGCTCAGGGAACAATGGCAACATCATGGTTTCTGCCTAGCAAAATACAGTTGCATCAGAGTTAGCTTCAACTCTACTGTTTACATGCCATTGCAATTAAACACAGTTGTGTCCTACCCAGTTACTATAAAGGAATTACACATAATATTTAGTTCTGCCTCAATCGGTATCTGCCTCATGGATGCACAGATCCCCCATGGCAATAGGTCTCAGAGGCTGCTTTAGTGCCAATCAAGTTTGCTCCCATCTCCAGAAGGGTCAGGCTCTATACTCTACACAGTATAACACCAAAAACCACATTGTCCCTGCTCAACTAGTATCACTCCTACTAGGAAAGGATCCCCAAAGCAGCTTCCTGGCTGGAAACTAGGCATTGAGCCTCACAAGTGCTGGACAAGCTTAGATACCAAGAAAAAGATACCACAGTACAGGCAGAAATGCCCACACTGCCTGTCACTTTCTGCCCACAGCAATGAGCAGCCAAAGCCCTGGTACAGCAGAGAAGCTGTGAATCACCTTCCCATGACATACTGCAAAAAGCCAGCTCTTGGGCCAGCTCTTTCCCATAGATCAGGCCAGTTGGCCCACGTGTGATGAGCCGTTTTGGAAAAAAAGTGTCACATCTGATTGTTCCTCACCTCAGACTGTTACCAAACCCAAGCAGTTATGTCCCAGGCTACTCTACAGTGCACGAGGGCCAGGGACTACTAAACTTCTTGAGATACTGGTTTGGTTTTAACCGAGTTGCCACATTTGTGCTGGAGGCCAGAACCCACAATACCAGTTGGAAAAGCAGCACTACAGGGGATCTCTAGCAGAAAGTAAGCAGTGTTGGCAAGACCAAGCTCAGATTCCCCCAAGCACTCTGGGTGTTTGTTGATCATGTTTGAAAAAGGGCGAGTTTCAGTTCAGTGTCTCCAGCAGGCTGCCATGCAGCTTGTGTATAAACCACTCCCAACGCGAGGCCCAAGTTCTGTCAGGGACGTGCATACACTATCATTGCTGTTTCCTCAGATCGGCTGCTTCTTCCCAGTCTATAGCATAAGAACGATGCTGAATCAAATTCCTCTGACAGTGCTCGGCAGGCAGTTCCTACCAGGGAAAGCGACTCTGCCGAGTTGGACAGGACTAATCCCACCCACCCCGTGTAATTCTTGAGCAGCACACCTAGAGTCCCAGACCTCCAGCTCACAGTCTGGCCAGATGTACGTTGTTGTTAAAAGCCAGCTTTTCTTCTTGTGCTTCTCTACAAGAAGTCGTCCCTTGGAAACTGTCTTTTGCACTGCCTTTCCAACAACACTTACCTTGTCTCCTTCCTCAATGTCACAAATTTTCTCCAGCGTTGAAGGGTTGTAGGTGGGGAACTTCTTTCCACTTGTAGACTCATGCCATTCATTGTTAATAAATATCTGAAGAGAGAGCAAGGGGAGTGGGACAGGGAGGAGAAAGAAAAGACCTGATGCAGACAGTGCAAAAAACCACAAGTACTCCTCAAAGGTCTCAAGGCTCTTCAATTTCCATTGATGGCAGAGTCACGCGTGTTCAGTCTCTCTCCCAGGGAGACTGTTTGCGATACAGACAGTATTTATCCAAACAGAACCTGAGCCAGAGAACAGATGAAAAAGCCTTCGTGCACCCGCTTAGTTTTGAGCAAGAGGAAGACAGAGGATGGGGCCCACACAGTGTAACACCATAATTTGGCAATGAGAAACAGACATTTTTTTAACTACATCTCCGTGGAAACAGCAAGAAGACACCAAGAGAAACTCGTATGGTTCCGGCAAAAGGAGCCCCTTGTTACATGCTACAAATGAAATGCCAACATACAATATTACTTGGTTGTTCGTAACCTGCCCTGGGCTACTTCCACGACTTCCCCCCCCAAGCACTGACTGGAGGAGGGTAAGCACTGGCTCAGTTCTACCCCACCATGTCTTGTCACAGGCTAGATCAAGCCTCCCACGTCACTTGGAGTCGTCTGTGACAAGATTTAAGTGTTTCAAAATATTGCATTTCCAGAGCAAGAACAAACAGTCCCAGTGTTGCGTAACTGAAAATGCATTAAATACTAGAGTGTTGTTACTCACTGTAAACAGAACATGAATACCTATATACAATTAATTGATTCAACATGCATCTTATCCACACTGATCTAACTTGGCAGTGTTATATTTTATAAATATACTTTAAGTAAGATTAGATGAAGTAATCTTTATTAGTAGCCTGTCAGCGGCTGTAAGCTAGTACTTTTACTTGGAAGTCGTCCACATTTGCAATCTTGTTTATGAGTCGCTACACACCACCAGGAGATTAATGTTGCATCCCTTACATTCAGAATTCCCACTGCTTTGGGTCATAGTTTTCTTTCCTTAGGCAGTTTTTTTTTCCTGAAAGGAGTTTCTCCTGACTATTTCTGAAAAAAGCATCCGAGATGTAACTGGCATAGAAGCTGCACTTTTGGACTCACCTGTTTCAGGCAGACGGAGAAAAAGAAAGTATTGCCCAAAAAGTTGCCAAGTGAAGTCACAAGAAAAGATACAATGTTAGAAATATTAACTAACTTGACACTAATGCTCCCAAATTACCTCTATTATCCAAGTACTGCATTTTAATCATCTATTAAGAAAATAACACATTTTAACTTCAGTTTTCCTTTGTTTCACTAACGAAGAAAGTCGCATTGTAAATGTAGGAGATATGACAGGAATTGTAAAATCACAGCATCAGGTATACACTCACAAACTAAGGATTGGGGAAGGATTCAGTTTTTCCTCCGCATTCAACATTAATTCTATGTGAAAGAGTTGGGATGGGAAAGCGATGTTGCCATAAGAAGTAGTAAAACACGAGTGACAGGATCAGGCTGTTTTAAATGTAACATATATACTGGCATCGTTCCGGGAATCACACCACGTAGCCCAAGTCTTTGGTGCCAGGAATTGAAATCAAACAGAAGAGCATATCAGGCGTTCATGCTTCATACCCCGGATTTGAGACACGGGATTGTGGACAGATCACTTCCATCACACATCCATGACAAGCATTAAGCTGCTCTATAAGTAAAATCTTTGTTGAAAATTTTTCCTCTCCCCCAGCCCCGTAACTGGTAGAACTGAAAATAAAAATCTCCACTAAGCAGAGGAAAGCGTGCCGTCAGCTGTAAACATCTGGTCAAACTCAGAGCTTGTAGAAAACCCCTCACAGTTTTATGAAAACTGATTGCTGCTCATTATTTTCTCAGATGCACTGGGAGCATCAGATCAAATGTCAAATTCACACTTTAATTAACATTGGTTTCCACTTTTAAGAGACTACCTTGATACCTTTAGTCTCTGTCAAAACTCTGGAGAATTAAAATTGTGTGTTTTAAAACATACATGACTGCAGGATCAGATCCCAAAGGAGTATTTAAGAGTGTTCATAACAATAAAAATAACAAAACCCAGAACATTTGGATGTTTAAGAACTCTAATGGCCGTGTGTCCATTTTGGACGCAGGAAAGAGCTGTTTGTGCAGCGTTACACCATTCTGCAATCAGCAACTGCAGATCCAATTTGCTGCTAAATGACAAGTTTATCTTACTAAGAAAAAGTCGATAAATTTGGGATGTTAAAAATTAATCTAGTCCAGTGATTACTACTAATTGCTAATCTGTTTCAGTACTTCAGATGCATAATTCAAATCCACACCTCACTGGATAAGCTATCACTGTTTACTCCTCTCACCATAAGAGAATGAACTTCAAGTTCTACTTTTTTTTTAATACTTAATACAGAAATGTAACAGTAATTAATACGCTCATTCGGGCCCTCCAGCTCTTTTAGTCCAGCCACATAGTTGAAATTATGGCAGCCAAGGCTGCCTAGCAGCGTAACCAGCCAGGATATTTTCCCCACTGTGCAAGACACCGGCTCAGGCTGTTGCAGAACAAAGCGTGACTCTATCGCAGAGCCGCAGCTGCGTGAGGGAGCAGGGATTTCTGCAGCGGTGCTCAGCTCCACACCAAAGCCAGCCTCACCTCCGAAGGACAGAGTTACCAAGCTGAGGAGCCTTCGGTTAAATCCGAGAGGTCGGGAGCAACTGTTTAAAGGGAAGCTCGATGGAGAGAGGAG
Source organism: Phoenicopterus ruber ruber (assembly GCA_009819775.1). NCBI lineage: Eukaryota > Metazoa > Chordata > Aves > Phoenicopteriformes > Phoenicopteridae > Phoenicopterus > Phoenicopterus ruber. The sequence goes on from CM020225.1 coordinate 4,146,921, forward strand.
AGGTGCGGGTTTGTGAGGGCTTGCTGCCTGACTCCTTGTCCCACAGGGAGGCCACGGAGGAGCTCTGTTGGGACAGCGAGCCACCAACAAGACATGCATGAACACCACTCCTCTTCGGGAGCCGCAGGGTGGCCCCAGTCCCGTCACAGAGCCCTTTCATGCTGCCCAGTCCTGCAGGATGCTGGCCCTCCTCCACGCTCCCTGCATTCACCAGGACCCAAACCCACCTCTGGCACTGAACCCCCTCCCAGCAGGGCCCCATCCCACCACAGGGGAGCTTCACACCGGGTCAAGGACGGCTGAACGCAACCCAGGCAAGCGGCTTCCTCGCAGATAAACCCCTTCTCACTTCTGCTTGGGCTCACCCCATCCAAATCCAATTTCGCCAAGCACTAACGTGACACTAAAAGCGTTTACTGGGCAGGTTTGCGAGCGCCGCACAGGGTGCTTGGGAAGATGGCTGTCAGGGTGACCGGGAGGGGACAGGCCAGCGTGGCACCTCGGCCCTCACACAGCAGGCCCGCCGCTGACCAGCGCCAGGGCCTGCCATGCAGCCAGGGAGAGGTGCCCACGGGCACATGGGGCAGCACCACAAATACTTTATTTTTTTTTTTCCCCTAAAAAAAAGTTGGTTTCTTGGGCTTTAGGGTTTGGGGCAACTGCAGCTCCCTTAGAAATGCCACGGTCATCTGCTTGCTCCAGTCACTCAGCCGCCCTTACACCCCTGTGAGCCCACTGTTTAGGGCAGCAGGAGGAATAAAAAAAAAAAAAAGAAAAGAAAAACGCCAGTGAGGGAGAAAATTTTGTATTAAAAAAAAATAATACTTCACCACCAGCCTGACTCCACCAAGCATCGGCGAGGCCGTGGCGCAGCCCGCTGCCCACCTCCCCTCGCCAGCTCACCTTGGTGTACTTCACCTCCAGGCTCCGCAGGGGCCGCGGCAGCGGCGGCACCTTCCTGTCAGGCTGCCCGTTCTCCACGGCGCCGTTGAGGGCGGCCATGGCCGCGCCGTCGAGCCCGCGCCGCCCTCTGCCGCTGACAGCCCGCCGCGCCGCCTTAAGAGCCGCGCGCGCCGGGCGCCGCCGCCCGCCCCCATTGGCCACCGCCCCGCCCCGCCTCGCGCCCCGCCCCCGCCCCGCCCCGCCCCCTCGCGCGGCCGCGGCCCTCAGGTAACGGGCGGCGCCGCCCCGCCGAGGCGCCGGGTCGGGGGGCGCCAGCGGGCCGCGCCGGGGCTCCCCCAGGGCTCCCCCGGGGCTCCCCGCAGGGCCGGGGCAGGGGGAGGCCCGCGGGGCCGCAGACCCCTCTGCTCGGAAGCGGCCGTCGGTCAGGGCCTCTCTCCGGGAGAGGGCGGCGAAGGAGGGCGCCGTGTGGCGGCTGGGCGGGCTGCGGGGACCAGAGCAGCCACCCTGGCTTCTCCCAGAGGGTGGCACCAGGGCGGGCGTGGGGGGATGAGCCCTCTGCTGCCTCCGCGTCCCACCAAAACCTGCCCAGAAGTCAGTCACAAGAGGACGCTTGCACGGGTCTCCACGAGGATACCCCCACGCTCCCCAGGCGTGGTGTCGGGACGTGGACTGTGGGGAAGGCTCTCCCCTCACTTGCCATGTTACACCGGCTACCTCCGGCTACAGGGGCCTTTCTCTGCTGTTCTTCGTGCCCTGACTTCTTTACCCCAACCTGCTACACCCCGTCCTTCACGCAGTGCCTCCGCAGAGCCGCCCAGGGCTGGTCAGGAGGAGAGGGAAGAAGCGCTACGGCAAGTGTCTGATGCGTGGCTGACAGCAGCTCCTCCGCGTCCCGTGTGCGTACGGGAGTCTGGGACCAGTTTGACCACCCCAATTTGACTATCCCAGTCAAAGGGCTTCAGCCTACCAGGGCAGGACCAGGCCCTGCTGGTATTTTCTGCAGCGATGAGTAACCAATATACTTGGGTCCCACACTGGCAACCTCCAGCACAGTGTTCATACTAGCGTACTCTGAATATCGAGAAAGATGCTGCCTTTCATGAAGTCCTAAAGGATATGGAACATGTCTAAAGTGACAGATCTAGGCTCTGCGCCTGAACAAGTTCATTAAGTATTGCTTAACTTCATTCTGAATAAAATATGTGTAATTCTTTGCAGGCTGGGGGCCAGGACACTAGGAGCACCCTTACACCCACACACACATGGAAGATAATACAACATATTTTCCATATAACAAGTGGCAAGATGCCAGAAGTTATCTTACAAAATGTTTCACAGAATCTGTAATCCCCAGCAATAGTCAGCACTTTGCTGTTGGAATGCTTAAAAATACTCAGCGCTTCCAAAGGCATATAGCCTGTGATATCATAGCGGCGTAAGAGTTAGTGCTGATTCAGAAGGGAAAGTACCACCGACGAGTCACACCCCACTTCCTGCAGCTGGCAGGGTGTTCTTGGAGGTCTTTGCCCAGGTGAAAACCTACCTGATGGTTCGTGAGAGCTGCCAGTAACAGGGAGATTCCCCCCCCCCCCCCCAATCCACATATCTTTACCAGACAAATCAGTGAATCGATTTCTATCGAACTGTCAATACTAAAGGACTCATCCTGCCCAGCACTTGCAAGATGAAGTTTTCTCTTCAGATGGGAAGGTGCTTCAGTTAGAATGAATTTGTGGGAATATCCTTGTATGCAATGGCAGAATCAAACGAGCATTCTCAGAAAATAAAGGGATACAGTACAACAGCAGAAACGTTTATTTCTAAGCTGTCCATTTTTAACCGTCCAGTTGCTATTTCCCACAAAAGCTACAAAAGCATCAAAGCTAGAACAATATCTTAACTAAATCCCCACATAATCCTGACCTCAATCAAGAGGAGCTTGGATCCAAGCTATCCTTGGATGTCATCAGCAAAACTACGCGGTGACTGACAGGATTCCATCATAGTCAGAGACAGAAGACATTTCTGTCTATTCTCTCTGGAAAAGACATGGCCACTGGTCCATTTTAGAGCCACACTGATCTGTGTGGCAACAGAACTTTTTTTGGCCTCTAGTAATTTGCCATTTCTGGTTTTACCATAATGTATCACAACACTACAGGCAATAATTTGATATTTCAGATATCAGGGAGTGAGGAGGAAATCATTACAGAGGTGGCATAGCACTGATAGAATTTATCCGTTTCCATCTGCCTGTATTTTGCCCACAGAAACGCTCAGCTGAAGTGGAAAGTGCTCTTGTAATTAGAGGACAAAATATCTGGATGAGGAGAAAGATGAATAAGAAGTTCCAGGACAATCTTGTCTCTTATCTCTCATGAGGAATAATTTTTACAAGACATCCCTGGGAAAATTATTTCAGGCATTATTGCTTCTTCGAGTTAATGTTGGTGCAATGTGAGATATGTCTAAGTTGCACATGCAGGGTTTGGGGATGTGTAAGACTTTTAAAAGGCTGTACGAAGTGAATGAATTGTGAGTCAGTGACATATGAATGAGCTGAAATAATAAACTTTAACCAATATACATAACTATGCAATGTTTCCTGTAGTAACATCACAAAAAGACTAACAAAACGTTCCATCGTCAAAGAGTTTTGTGGACGCTGACTAGTCCCTTGTTGGGCAAACTCAGTCCTACCACGAAGTGGAACAACTCCACCAGCCTCAGGAGATGTGTCTTTTGTCGCCGGTGCTTATATCAGATCCACAGAGGTGGAAACACTCACTCCTCCAGACCGCTGAATGGCAAGCTCAGCAGGACATGCCCTAGAAGCAGCAGCAGAGCCCCGATCAGAACAAGTGAGAAACATTTTAGATTCATTCCCATGCTCCAGGAGGGCCATGCCACCATTCAGAGAGAAGCACTGAAAAAATGGGTTTTACCTAAGTTTGTAACAGTTGATAAATGTGTCAGAAACCAACGCAAGAGGAAAAGCCTCTGTTAATGAAAGGTCACATTACTATTGAGTCACCCTGTTATGTTCTACTGTTGCAGCAGTGTTTGCAGAGACGTCTGCAATAAGTATCCTTAACCTGCTGCGCTGACTGCGATAGCTGTGAATTCCCCGGTGCTGTGCTTCTCTGCAGAGCCGTGTCTCGCAGAAAGTTTCTAGACTGTGAGTACACCAGCTCTTCTCTGCCAGCCAGCACAAAGATTGCTTTTCCTCTGTTGGGTCAGACATGTACACTCTTCAATCTGCCACCGTGAATTAGACCTGATCATGCTTCTCTGTGCCAGCCTGCCTGTGCCAAGAGCAGTCACAGGTCATGTTCATGCTATGATGTAGCTGTCTCCCTATCTGCTACGGATGCCAAGGGTCTCTGCAGGAATTAATTTCTCAGACTTACCCACCTCATTTAACCGTAATGAAGGGAATATTGCTGGTGGTAACTCCTCCTCCAAATACACTCTGCTCCTGTATACATGCGTCTTATGTCCTGGCTCCACACCGGGAGTGCAGGGGGTTGTATCCAGAGGATCGGTGAAGACCTGTCCAGGTCACCTGAGAGCGTGATGGTTCTAGACAACCTTGGCATCCTGAAGACAGAGCTGGCAGTGGGCAGACATTCACCTACAGGACTGTGGTTTGCCCAGTCAGCAGTGGCGTGGCCGCTGAGAGCTACTGTACAAGCTGAGCAGTTGATATTTCAATGATATTTTGCATCTAGACCCCAGCCTGTGCTTCGAGCCGACCAGAAGTCCCGTAGCTGTGTAGAGTACTTAACGTGGCACAGAGCCAAAGCTTATTCTGCTTATTTTACATATACCCCGAAGCACATACACGCAGAAACATAAATACGTGTGTGAAACAATACACTGTAAAAGGCTACTGAGGCTGTACGCTCCAGCATTCAACAGCTGAGTGATCAGAATTTGCCTGGTTTTGCACATCCTGATGAGCTGTAATTGAGTTATCCATGCCCTTTTCCTACAGGCATCCCGCACTGGCAATGGTTGCTGCTCCTCAGAGAGCAGCTCCCCTCATGATTTATTCTCCTGTTGTTTAATGTGTGGTGACGGGGCTTTTTACTGCCTGTTATTCAAACTGTGCTTTGGGCACAAAGTTATTCATTTCCGTATGGTTTTTCCATGGTGTTCATGACAGCAGTGTCTGAATGTTTCACATGCAGCATTTCCTTTTTCAGTAATTTTGGTGACCCTGTATTACCAGTGAGGAAAGAAGGCAGGTGGCAATGAAATAAGAAAAGGGTCTTCATAATTTTGGGTTCCCGATGTGAGTCACCTACAGCCCGAGTGCTTTAGATGACAGGCATTTGGAGCTCAGCTCCCGCTGAGCTCAGCTACGGCAGTGATTGCGCAACAAGCCGGATCTGAAGATCTCCCACCCAAACACCCAGATAAGGTAGAACGCGCAGCCAACTGGGCATTGCTCCCCAGTGCCTTTAATCTGGAAGTTTTCTTATTTTTCTGTGCCAGATTTTGTAAATTTACTATTCCTGTAATTTTGTTTTCTGTGTGTAGTTTTCTAGGGTTTGTGTTCATTTTTCTGTGGAAACTTAAGTATCATAAATTTCATCACTCTTGATCAAATTCACCACGATGTGGGTTAGCAGCAGGATGGATTGTTTTGAACTACGATATGACTGGCATTTTACAGGCTCCCTGGTAGCAGCAGTGGACTGTTCAACTGATACGGGCTGGCCATTTGAAGGGAGCGAGACAATGCTTTGCCAGCGGGTTTGGTTTGGGGTTTTTTCCAAATATTTTCTGGCTGCAAAATCCCGAGATCCATTCCAGACCCCAGAAACAAATAGGGTGTAGTGAGCTCCCTCAACCTGGCCCCCTCGTACCGGGCTGGCTTCTTTATTCCAGACACGGAGAATACAAAGATGGAGAAACAGTCCCTTAGATACCCATCGGAAGAAGCTATTTAGTAACAAAGGCACCTGTTTGCTTATTTACCTGTCTAAACAATGATGTAGCTATTTAATGGTAATTACTGCTGCTTAAAAGTTTGGCTTTTACACAGGTTTTTGCTGAGTTCATTGAAGACAAACCTGATATATAAAACAAGTAGGAGAAATGGTGATAACTGAACTGCTGCCTTCAGCTGTGAAAGACATTGCAAATGACACAAAATTAATGAAAAAATCTGCCATTTTACACCAGGACAGGTTCTGCTCAGTTTATCAAAGTATTCACATGCAATTTCAAAAGGATTGGAATCCAGAGAGATGCCATTTTTTTTTAAAAAAAAAAAGATCAGACTGTCCTGAAGATCCTTTGGAAATTGTATGTATTACGTGGAGGGGGGGTAAGTTAAGCCAACCTTACTTGGGCTGTGCTGAATGATATCAGTGGAGGGTTGTATGCGCTGGATGTATCTTGGAGTTTGAAGCAGCCTTGCCCCATGAACTCACCACTCTCCCAGTATTTCTATCACCCTTCTCGTGCCCTACAGGTTAAAGTTTCCATTTTAACACATCTGGGGCTGAAGAAGTTTCTTTTCCCATTCCTCTCCACCTCCACAGAATCTGTCAGGAAAGGTGAAGAGAAGCAATGCGAGACACCGTGCGATGCTATTTGTGTCAGCATTTGTATTCCTAAATATGACCTCATGATGCAAACCAGGGCTTTGGTGGCTCAAGAGAAAACACATCCTTTTTATACTTTGCACTGTAATTACTTCATGAAGAAAAATCCTCAATCAAATTCGTTTTCTTCATGCATATCATAGGTATTAAACTGCGAATGTGCACAAGGGCTGGCCTTCCCTTTAGTTTGCCTGTCTCCACAAGTAAATTGGAAAAGTTAGCGGCAAGGAAATAACAAACAGCTGAACATTTTGAAGCGTTTTATATTAAAACAACTTCTATTTCCTCTTGCCTTCGCTTCTCCCTGCCAGCCTAGCACTGGAAGGCGAGGAGAGTGGGAGCAGGAACAGAAGCAAGTGCGCGATAACCTACTAAGATAGTGTCTGTGCTGTGAAGAAGTTCAAGGACCCGTTTCGTTACAAACCATTCAGTGTGTCTGGCACCGCGGAGCCGATGGGAACCACTCCCTGCGTTGATCTAGCGATGCAGGCCTGAGGATTATTTGCCTACAAACAGCTATTGTTTGCAGGATTGGCAAATGAAAAAACAAACATGTTTGTTTTTTCAACAGATCGTGTTGCTTCCTACTTTCTCTTGATAAGAGGCATTTGGGGCCGGTGCCCGGGTTTTGGAAGCAGTGGTTGCCTAGTAGGAATTGAGGAGCCTAAAACGCACTTTCTTCTTCTGCTCCTTCCTCCCTGTCTCTTTGCTCTCACTCATCCTCACATCTGTTCTGGGCCCGATGCCCAACGATTCTGCATTAACGCCTCAGTACACACAGGCTCGCACAGCTGAACGGTTTGCAATGCAACGTACCCAGTGCCGTAACGTCTTCCCGAATCGAGCTCCTGCAAACCATTTTTGTTTACGGGAAGAATCATTTGGCTTCAGAACGCTACTTGTGAGCTGCGCCCAGAGAAACGGTTTTGCGGGACACGGTCATGAATCTAGAAAATACAGAACAGAGCAGGTAAACAAATATCCTTAAAGAAGATACCGTCTCAGGCCTTGATCCTGCAAGCTCGCACGGGCTTAATGTTAAGCACATGAGCAGTCCCAGATGACTTCAGCAGAGCTACTCACATGCTTACAGCGCACAGCATTTGCCAGATCAGAGCCTTTATGTCTAATTGCAAAATAAAAGGCAAGTCTCCCAGTTCTATCAACTGTAATGAATTGTTATTAACAGCACATTTTAAAAGAGCCGTGGGGCAGATCCCAGGCAGACCCACTGGGGATAAAGTGATGTGGACTTGTTGCAACAGAACCTGGAAATACTTTTTCTTGGACAAAGCGCCGTGCCAGTCATGTGAAACGCTAACGCTGTGGTGAGGTTGTTTTTATAGGCGCTGACCTGTGCAAGGCTTGTTTTGTGGTTAGTCTTTGTATGGTCCCTCTCTTTTGCACCTTTTTTGGTTGAATTCTGCTGTTTGAACCAGGAGTTGGAAAACTGCTCTCCTCCTAACCTTGGGGGTACTTTCTGTAAGGATTTGTTGACTTCACAACCTCCCAACATACCTTGAGGAGCCACAGCGGGACAAACCAAATCCCGGCACATGTCCGCCGGGCCCTTTCGCCCCGAGTCCGCACCCCCAACCCCGGCTGCGGGGTCCCGTCCGCGTCCCCGCCGGCGAGGGGGGTAAGCAGCACAATAGCCGACATTGTGTCCCGTCCTCCCGCAGCAGCTTCCCTCGCTTCCACTAATGGCGAGGCGGGGGACAGACGAATCTGGGGGCACACAAAAACGACAGCGACCCCCGCCCAGGTTTGCACGCTTGCGTTGCGCGCCTGCTAATGAAGAGCCAGCCCCGGGCCCTCATTAAGAGGCCCTCGGCGCGCACCCCCCGGCAGGGCCGTGCCCCCGGCCGCTGCCCGCTTGCAGCCCCGCCAGCCCCGGCGCCGAGGGCAGAGCCGCGGTGCTGCCGCCGCGCTCAGCGGGCGCGGAAGGTTGCGCGGCCGCTCCGGGCTGGCGTTTGCACCTGGGGCTGCCGCGGTTTAATGGACTTTAACACATGCAAACAAGAGCTTTTGTTGGCGGGCACAAAGGCTGCCCCCGGCGCGAGGCTCTCCCCAACACTGCCCGCATTGTTTCCCCTCCGCTGCTTCTTGTCACCCTCCTTGTCAGAGTTTAATGAGGACAACGAGGTTTCGCAGGCTCATTTCGCACTTCAGCAACTTTCTAACACTTTCCTAACGAGGGAGAAGGGGCAGGAGAGACCGGGGGCGCAGGGGAGGAGCCGCCCCGGACCGGCCCCGGCCCCGGCCCTGCGGGCAGAGACCCGCATCCCCGGGGCCGGGGCAGGTGCGCTCGGCGGCCGGGGCCGAGCCAGGCTGCGGGGCTGACCCCGGCCTTCCCGGGGGGGCTCGGCACCCCTCCATCGCCCCGGCTCAGCCCCCTCCAGCCCAGCCCCGGCACCTCGACGTGGCTCGACTAAAAAAACCCAAACGATTAATCTCGCCGGGTTTAAGCTCGGCCGGGAGGGTAGGGGGGTCCCCGGGGTGCCCGGAGGAGCAGCGATGCTGCGGGGAGGCGATGGCCGCTGGGACCGAGGTGGGCAGCGGCTGGGACCGTCCCCGGGGCTCGCAGCGAGGCGCTTCCCCGGAGCAGGTAGCTTTCCCCGAGCACCGGCTCCGCGCTTTCCCGGAGGGAGATCCGCAGTTTTCTCACCTCCCCGCGGTCCTCGCTGAAGCCGAGCGTCTCTCCTAAAGGAGAGAAGCGGGGTGGGGTGGATGCTCGGCTCCTCTCCCACGCCCCCCCGGGGCAGTTTCTCCCCACCCCGGGGGCGCTGGGCACCGTCGCGGCATCCCCGAGCAGGGCCGGCCGCGATCGTCCGCTCGGCTGACGCCGCTCAGCGCTCCTCGGTGCTGCGGGGCTAGAACGGGGGGTCGCGGCGCCGGGCGGGGAGCGGCGGGCGGGGGGTGCCGGGCCGGGGCCGGTAACGCTCCCGGGTTCCGGATTTGCGGAGCGAAAAGCGAACCCGCCGCTCTCCCAAAGGGCCGGGACAGGCCGGTGCTTCGCGGGGCTGTAACCGCGTTGGGGTTTCGGGGAGCCCCCCCCCCCGCCCCAGTCGCGGCCAGCCCCCTCGGGCTGGTGTTATTTCTCCCTCTCCAGGTAGCCAACGGGCCCAGGCAGGTCGTGGCTGCGGTTTTCGGTGTTTTAGAGGGAGATTTCGGGGAGGATTTGCCTTTAGTCTTTGCAAATCCCCGTCTCTGACTCCTGTTCCCACGACCGAAATCTCCCCTCTGGGTTTTTTTTTTCTGAATTCCCTCTTCTATGCGGGTGAGAAATTTGGAAAACTCGAGAAGTCGTTTAATGCAAAGGGATTTTAAAACACAAAAGTATGCTGTGAAAGAAAAAAGAAAAACCCCACCCCAACCGCTTAATTAGATATTTACCGAAGGAGCCATTACAGCCTGCTGGGTACAACACAGAGTTTATAAATTCTCTGGCCACAAAGAAATTCAGTAATTACTTTTTTTCTCCCTTACAATGGGATGGGTTAAGGATGGAGTGTGATAAACTTAACTCTGGTCCTGGGCTTTTTTGCAGATTAGCCTTTGGCTTTCGTTGGTAAATACCAAGTGAATAGAGACTGTGTGACCACAGTCCCTTGAATTAGGGACAAACATTTCCTCTGTGCATTTTAAATAACGCAACTGCCAAATATTTTGTTACCAGAGATCATTATCCTTTGAATGAAAACTCGAGGAGTAAAGGCATTGGTTTTGTCTTTGCTGGTGTGGAACAGACTATACGATATCTAGAACAGCAACAAGCTTTCACAAATTGCTATATGATTTCTACTGCCAGGTTCTGTGATATTGGATACGACATAAAAATAAAAAAGCCGGGCAGATAGACACAGAAACTCACAGAAACCACCTGTATATTTTGTTTCAAAGGAAAATCTCAGCTATTGTCTTACTGGCTCTGGTTCTGTTAGGCCTTGGATCTGCTTAATCTTTAAAGCTATTCAGACAAATTGAATGATACAAGGCAAGTCTCCTATAATTAATCTGGATTCTTGAATTTTGATACAAACTTTTATGTAACCGAGAAGTTTCTCCCTTTTCCTTGCAAAGACACTAAATAGACACTAAGTCCTTCTGTCAAGAGGGCTACCGCGAACAAAGTTAAAAGGAACAAACCTGGAAATTTTCCCTTCGCGAGGAAGAAAGGCAGGAATATTAGAAAGAGATGCAAACGTAAAGTCATGGGAGAGCTGGTACTGGTGGCTGGACAGAGACCCAGGTGTAAAGTGGCCCATATGCTACAAACTGCCTGAACGTGAGCACAGAAATCATGGTTTGTCCCAGGTAAAGCTTTTGCAGGGTGTTATTTTGTCGGTTTACCTGCACCTCACAGGGACTCAGCGCTGCCACTCAAAGGTCTCATTTGAACCCTCTGAAATGTTTGTTCTTTCACTGCTACAGTCCAAAGAAAATGGAAGCGACGCCGTCGTGTAGGGAAGAACTCGTGATGTTAACGCTGAACTGCCACCGCAGATGATGAAGCTTCAGCTGCGGTCTGCTCCTTCTCACAGCATGCAATTTGCTCTCGGTGTTTGGCAGAACTACTCCAGAACAAATACTTTGCAGAGCTGTGCATCCTGCAACGAGGCATTGCTGAAATCCCCCGACGTATGACTCCCTTGCAGGAGTCAGTATTTTATCTGGATTCTCAGGAAAGGAAGAATGACATATTTTCTTTCCTTTTTTTTTTTTTTTTTTTTTTGTGATGTGGGCTGTGAGTTTAGTTGAAAATCAATACGCAGAGACCTGTTAAATAACTTATAGGTTACAGATACAGTTTCCACTGAGGCCACTGGTAAAATCCTCAGAGATCCAGCACAGACTCAGCTGGTGTAGGCAATTCTCTAGGTTACCCCACGGCAGATCTACGCCTGACAGCCCCTGCTTTCTGACGCTCCAGCTTTCCTCCCCCGCGCAGATTTTTCTTTCAATCATGTAAAATGCAGCAAAAGAATGAAAACCTTTTGGTTTTTGAAGCTGAATGTGCCTGGCAGTGATGGTTTATACAGTGCAGCTCTACCATCAGATGTACGGAATAGGACCCTCTGCCCTCGGGGAATTACATCTGGGTTGATGAGTTGGGTTTCCCTGAGTTTCTGAACAGACGTGGGTCTGACTGTCTTTTCACGGACACAAACAGAAGTGGTGCTGACTGTCTTGTCCTGGGTCACATCAGGCGATTCCCTCTCTGGTGGATGCCCTACCCCTCATGCCAGTCAACAGTTCCACCTTGTACTCTTCGAGGTGTAGGTTCAAACCACGTGCCCGGGATGCCGGTGCTCTGTGTCAGCCCTTCGCCACTCATGTTACCAGGTTCTCCGGAAAGGCACGGTAATGCCCAAGGCTTGTTCTCCGTTCTCTACAGGGGTGTCACCTCCTCGAGGTTGTCTAAAGACCATTTGGAGTGAGGCTGTTCATTTTAGGATGAGAAAAGAAAGAAAACACAGGCTGGGCTAGTTTCCCTGGTCCCCATGGAAGAGGGGGACAACCCAAAGCTGCCCACGCAATGGCCCAGACGGGATGGGGTTTTGGGTGCCAGCGGCTCCCAGGTGCTGCTGCCGATGCCAATGCCATGGGGTCTTGTCGCAGCTGCTCAGCGCGCCGGCCCGGAGAGGCCACTGCTGATAACACTCTCCAGGTGTTCAGCCCGAGAACAAAGGGCCTTTTCAGTGGCTGCTGGGAAGGAAGAAGCCTCCTTGCTCGTTGCAAAATGGCTTTCCTGGATGGCAATATTTGGTTACAGTAAGATCTGTTATTTCAGAAGAAGCCCCGCAGAAGGGAGGGTAATTTGACTCAGGCATGTAAAAAACCATTGTGGGGACTCGTCTCACTCCTTCTCCCCAAAGTACTGAAACAACATTGAGTTGTAACGTTTCTTCTGAGCAAAGTAAAACTGGAGTCTGGGACCAGAACGTACCTCATCTTGTTATGCCCATTCACATCAGGGTGAGCTAGTTCATCATCCTGAAGATACGGGGCTTCCTGCAGAGCCACAGTTACTGTCCTGGCTGGTTAGCACCAGAGTCTTCTGCGCACAAAACTGAGCTGAGCAAAGCTGGGTGCTGGCAGGAGCACAGTCCAGGGGAGACTTTCCCTCAGTCTGTGGACCTGAATTTCAATGCTTGCGTTGGAACATCTTAATCAAAGGGTTTCACAGCAAAAGCTGCACTGTTTGCACAGGGAAACCTGAAAGATAACTTGGCCCCGTGGCTGAGGGTAAGGAGGTGGTTTTGCTGTATTTCCCCATTAGATTAGTCTCGATCCATATACTCTGCGTGTTTCGGCACTGGAGGGATTGCTGGAGAGGAAGGTCCTTGTGTGTGCGACCATCGATCGCAGCCGTCTAGAGGTGGCGCATTCTTCCTTTCCCACGCAGCCAGCTGCCAAGGGAAGGAGCATCCTTCTATAAGCACTGCTGTGATGTTGTCCATGTATTTTCAAAACCTGTGCTCCTGGCACCAGCTGAAGGCTTTCTGTATTCCCTACGACCCTCACCATGGTTATTATCTCCATGAGATACTCCCAGCGTGTTCCTTTACCGTGGCTGCTCAGTCTGCCTCTACATTTTCTCTATACCCCATAAGCTCTTCTCCACAGCAGCGGGGAGGTGGTGCCCGCTGATATGCAGGAGGTGACTTATTTAAAATTATTTTCCCCATTTCCTTCAGGTAGAAGTGAGAAGGACAATCCAAGGAAACACGCTGAGGAGGCATTTCCCATCTATGGAAGAAAAACAGAGGGATGCTGTGTCCACCCCAGATGCACATGCTTAGTGGAAAAGCAAGGACATGCAACTTTTTTTGAATATCTGCCAATGGCAATTCATACATATATATATGTGTACATAAAGCTGAACTTCTCATTTTAAGTAAGTAGAAGAACACGAGCTCAGAAATTGCGCTTTTCAATCAAGCAGCACTATTTCCTATTAGAGACAAGGCTATCCTAATTCTTCAAATGCACCAGCTAACTTCTATACAAATAATGGGATTTGGCTGTGTACAGTTAAATATATTTGATTACTTCCCTTTTATCTAGTTCTAGGTTTACTGTACTTTTCCTTGGATGGCAAATAAGAAGCCCTTTTCTTCTAAGTGGCAGCAGGGAAAAGAATCAGGTTGCTAATTTACCTGAGACCCAGGAGTGTGTAACGATAGATGTGTGCTGGAAACCAGAGAGTGGGCTTTCTAAATTTGGGGGGAGGAGAGAGGGAAAGCGTGAGATTCGTTAATCTTTCAAATTGATTGCACTTTTGCCGATGGACTTTCATGGTCATAGTTACAGGCACAGCAGGAAACAAATGCTGTGAGGAGAAGATCAATGGGCAGGATGCTGGGACCTAACAAAATGTGTCATACAGGAAGCAATTAAAATGGAAAATCACTGTTCTCCAGACAAACAAGGACACATCATGCTCATGGTACCTGTAGTATTTCTCTCAAAGCAAAGGTTAGACTTACCTGTAGTGTTGGAGGAAGTAAGCTCTTCAGAAGGAAGCACGCACATGGTCCGGGACACATTTGGGTAAATAAGCAGAAACCCTTGTGTGGATGTTCCGTGTCGGTCTTCACAGATGACCAGCATTTGGGTTCGGGAATCAGAGACCACCCTGGGGAGCCACAGCCCTCGAAGTGGCTCTGTGCTTCTGCTGTCGCTGGTCTGCATGTCACCACCGCTTCCAAGGGCATGTCTGTCTTGGTTCTTTGCACATTAGTAAACGGAGCCTCTCCATCGAAGTCTTCTTGGAGACATGTGAAGGAAAGAGGCAGCTGGGGAGGGAGATGGGAGGATGGATTACAGGCAGGCACTGAAGGGTCATGCCTGTGGTTAAGGTTTGTTTCGAAATGGGTGTGTTATCTGCCCAAGGAAAAGAAAAAGCCCAGCACAGGTTCACATTTCCATGACGGCCAGCTAAAATGGGCTTAAAGCACAAGCAGCTTTGGGTGAAAAGTCATTCTCTAGATGGGAAAAGGATGTAGCAGACTTGAATCTGAGCCCACGTTAGGTTTGTAGCGTGGATGTGCTGTTAGTCTGATTTAGGAAGAGCTTATCATCTCCTCCTCTCCCTTCCTTTGTCCTTTTCTGGGATCGTTTGTGGGCAGGCCACATGCAAGCCAGGCTTTCACCTGGAGGCGTGCGCTCACGCCAAGGGAAGGGGAGTGCGAGAGGGTGAGATGAAGCGATTTCTCCAAGTCACACAACAGGTGAGTGCCAGGGGCAGTTCGGGTGTTCTGATGCAAAATTATCTAATTTTTTTTTTCAAGATTTTAACATTGCCTAGTAAACGATCCCTTCTTTTTGTTCCTTAGAAGATTCAACATACTAGTTCTTCCCCCGGCTCTTTTTTAGCTGGATCAGATACAACGTTGGTTATACAGAAACGCACGAAGACGCCATAATTTCCTGTAGGCACGTTTGTGTGTATCCTACACTTTCAGCAGACCTTGTTTCCCTAAAACATCTACAGGATCACCAAAGCGGGCAAGCAGCTTTTGTCCGTCTCTGTTGTTTCGCAGAAAGAAATCGTATCGTGACTTTCAAGTAGAAAAAAAATTAGAGAAATAATAACATGACCCAACTGCGAAAATATTTTTTTTCATGAACTATACCAATGAATTGGAAATGCAAGTAGTAAAATGAATTGCCAAAAGTATCAAATATATGTGTTTTCAATAACTTTTTTTTTTGTTACCTAGTAAAATATTTTCCTGGAGAAGGGTTGTTAAACCCCTCTGTGCAATATAAAGGTGCAGTGATGTATTGTCTCAGAAGTGGTTTAATGGAGTTTTGGGGTCCCGTTTTTGTACATATTTTCAACACACGCAGTGCGTGATCAATTTGGGTTTATAAAATGCTATATATTTCTTTCTAAGCAATGATCTTAACTTTTAAAGAATGTTGCTTAGTTAGGAGTGCATGTGTGTGTTTGCATTTTGGCAAGGCAGCAAATAACATACAATATTTATGTCATTTGAGAAAAGTATTTTGTGCATTTGCCAAAAACCAGTCCTTTCTAAGAACCTAAAGGTATTTGATCTGCTCTAAAACGTAGTCCTGGGAGGAGGATTAGGTGTGCGGGAGTCGTGGGCAGAGGAAAGGTCTGTCCAGTCTTCGCAGTGCGAAAGGGCAGGATTTTAAACGAACAAGCCAGAGCTCGTTTCAGCTCAACCGCTTTGACTCTGTTTCAGTTCCAGACTTACCTGTGGCTTCACTGCCAAAACCCTGGGCTTTTGCAATCAGATTTCTGATCCAGGTTGGGCTGCACGGGGTAAAAGGCAGATCCCAGCTCTCCTGCCGTAGCTACTGCGGACAACCCGGGGACGTCAGCCCTCCACAGGGAGCCTTGTTATTAAACGCGCAGAGCAAAGGTGGCAAAAAGAAGGTGTTTTGTGTTACGCCAGCATTTCCCGCTCGGTAGCTGACCCACTTCAGCCATTTTACCGGGAAAAAGCAACCAAGAGCTGAGAGTATGGAGACGGGGAAGATGGGGGGGTTGTACGATCATGATTTAGCCGTGTCCTGATCTCTGTTACTCCCGCTTCCTTTATCCATTGGTGTAACGAAGATCGGGATCTGTCCTTGGCTGCCTGGTTTCAGCTGCCGTTTATTCGTTTCAAAAGGCGAAAGCCCCGTGCCTTGCTCACACCCCGGCTCGCCACATAGACCCGTTGCGCTGAAATCTTTGTGCCAAATCCAATGATATAACGTTTCATTCAGAGAATTTCTCCATTCCCCCCCCCTCTTCTCTTTTGCTTTATCTCTTCCTTCTATCTTCAGCCTGTCAGGACTTTCACATACCTGCGGCTGACAGCTGAGAGATCAGGAACTTTGATGTTGTAAGGGATATTTTATCTCAGGTAATTCTCACCAATTCCTACCTTATTGTGTAGGATATCCAAGGACTCGGAGAGCGAGCAACGCCTTTGTCTGGTAAGATCAGAGCAATTTGCAAGCTTTTCTGGGAACAAGGTCCAATAAAGGGACTTTAGAGATATAATCTGTCAACCCCATTGAGCAGCACTCTGACAGCAGCCTTATGATTATTGACAGTTTAAGCATCGCCCAGGACAGAACAAGGCTGAGGGTATGCAGTTATTTGTAGTAAGACATTGTTTGCTGAGGAAGCAAAGGAAACCCTTTATACCCGAATTCCCCAAGTTTTTACCAAGTTTCTCCCGCACACAAACAACTGACCCCGCTGGGAGCTGCTGCTTTTTGCCAGGAGTTTGGGAAAAAATAAAAGCTCTCTGAGGTGCAACGTCTAATTCACAAAGGTGCCCTGATTTTGTGGCACTAGCTTCAAAGGGCCGACCCAGTACAGCCAGTCCCGAGCCTGCAGCCACTGGGCAGAGGGTGGACTGCCACCCCCGTGTCCCAGACTGTCACCTGCCTTTGGCATCACGGGCAGACGCAGCTGTGAGAACATGCAAAGCCTCTTCTGTCACCAGTCCTATGGTAAGTACTGCACGGGGCAGTAGTAATGAGGGCTGCGATGCCCCGAGCCCTCCATTTGAAATCCTCTTCTTCACCCTGTACCTCGCTCTGTTCCTTTAAACCTCCTCATTCCCGGTGAGTCGCGCTGAGACGGCAGAGGTTTTACCTGGGATCAGCCATCCGTCATCTCTTCAAGCAGCCCTGGCGTGGAGCTCCCTAGAAAATGACTCATGGGTGATGCTCAGCAGCTCTGTCCTCTGTTGTCTTCACTCCCCACCGGCTGGCTCACCTCACCGGGGTTTCACTGCCTTCACTATACTTGATTCTTGAGGAGTTTCCCCATTATTCAATGTATTTCTGAACTAATTTTTCTCCCGCACTGGCAAACATTTGCTTATTTTATTTGCAAAGACATCAGTATCTTCTTTTTCAGTAAACACCCAGGCCTCACATCTTTATAAACATATTAACAAAGATCCCAGCTCATCTTCAGTGGCCACAGCTTGATCTCTCACAGCAATTATTTTGGGATAAAACCTTTCTGCAGAGGCAAGGAATGGGCCTGTATCCATCCACCCCTTGTCTGTATCCATACCCTTGTTCTCTTAGTCATCAAGCTGATGATAATACGCGCTCCTCGTACATGTTTAAACTTCCTGAATAATTGATCTCTGCTTACTGATGATCAGGTAAGTGCGTCGGTGTTGATCTTTATGCCAACGTACAATCAAGCCTTGGATTGTTCCCTAAGCTCCTTTTCTCTTGCCACTCTCTGAAACCTTCGGCCACCCTATGATTCTGTGATTCTATGATTCTATGGTTCTATGATTCTATCCTTCGCACCATGTTCTCTGCCGTCATCAAGGATGTTGCTGTCCTCACCTAGCATTTTGAAGCCAACACTGTGCGACCTTGGGGCAGAAATCCTCCTGTGGCTCAGCGGTGGCTTTGCAGAACGAGTTGTAGCCCAAATGCCGAGCAGTTTTGTTGGGTTTCCAAGATAAACGCTGAACCCGCTGCAAAACGGCTAGCAGGTGACCCCTTTCCAGCCCCTCCGCTAGGCCTGCCGAACACGCTTTTCCCGACGGCAGAAGAGACGCACGCTGCAAAGAGCCGTGCGAGGTCGTGCCCGCCTGGCAGCAGCAGCAGGAGCAGCAGATAGCGAGCAGGGCAGGCAAACATCTCACCGTCTGGCCAGAGCAAAGGGGCTGTGAGCAGCGAGACCACCGGAGGACAGGAGCCATCACCCCTGACAGAGCTTGATGCTCTGTCCCAGGATTGCGCGGGTGCAAATTTTGTGATTTCAGCGTCTCTGCCCTAGGGTTTGTGCATTCTTGTGATGGGTGCCTTGGGGAAAGCAGATGGCGGGAGGCAGGCAGAAAGCAGCGGTGCGCGGTGTGAGAGGAGAATCCTGCCAGCCCACGCTGGGCACGGATCTCGGCTCCTGCCACCGAGGGAAGAGCCGCTCGTGGCCCCGGGAGCGAGGCGCTGGCCGTGCCTCTGAGCACCTCCCCGACAGGAGGCTCTTGCAACAGCTCCACCGTGTTTCCTCAGTAACGAATCCTGACTCGTTTTCCCAAATCGCCTCATAATGACTCAGTTTGAATCTAATGATGCAATCCTGAAGGGAATCATTAGCTCCCCAGCTAGGAGGGTCGGCCACTCTCCAGCTCCAGCCCCCGTGGCTGCTGATTGTGGCGTGGTTTCGTGCAGCTCTACGTACCCTGGCTCGGCGCGTGCCAGCGCTTGGGTGTACGTTCTTTCTAGGGATACCTCACCCCGTCCCATTACGGCTCATGCCAGCGCTTCCCTCCTAGTCATGTAGGTGCGGGACGGAGAAGGCCAATCTGTTTTCGATTAGGTGGGAGCAAACCTGGTGGCGTTACCACGCTGCTGAGCTGGTGGGTGTTTGCAGTTCAGCCCCTCTTATCAATCCCTGATGGTCCTTCCTCACTACAGCTCGAGCACCAGATGGAGAAGGGACTTGGGGAGAGTTCTGCAGAGCAAACACCTCTTCTGCTGCCTGCTACTCATGCAGACAGAAAATCTGACCAAATACACATAAGAAAAAAAAAAAGATAGACTTTTCAAGCCGTCACTGGCATCATGTCTACATTGGGAGACATACAAGAGGTTCATCGCCACGCGAGATCCAGCCCCAAATTAAAATATCTCTCCCAGCGACAGCCTTTCCCGCAATAGTCTGAAGCAAATTGTGTGGGGGCTGCTGAAATGACACTAATTTGCGCTTTCCAATTCATTATGTGCTCCAGACCCCATGATGCTATCGAGGTGGAAGCCTGGCAGTGACAACTTTGCCGAGAGTTACACACTGAGGTCATTTGTACATTTGTTCACTGGAGTTTGACTTTCCAGCTTGTGCTGCAACTTCAGCACAGGATGTTAAATGATTTACTGCAGAGAGACAGTGGCAAGGCCAAGAATAAACCCCAGGTATCGTTAGTCCCAAGACAGTATGACAACCAACTAGCGTTAGAAAACACTCCCTGCCACTGCCTCACACTTTTATTTATCAACAAAACCTGGATTATTTTGCTTTATTCTTAGCAAGACACTGTTTCACTGGAGACCACTTAAAATGAGATTTATCTTCCTTGGAATAACCAGACTCTTGCATTTGTAATTCATTCCCCTCCCATTTCTAATCTCATTTCTATTGAGTGTATTGTTTTTCTTTCCATTATTTATAAAATGAGATCATTAAAATGAATATTGGAACTTGACAGGTTTGGGGCAGGAAGAAACTCCACTGCAGATGCATCCCAAATATAATACCTTGGATTGCGGCAGAGCCTTTCTCAGCTAACTGGCAGAAAAGAGCTCTTTCTCATGCCATTTATTCGTGCTTCTGTTTTGACATTTCGGGGACAAAAGGAAAAAAAGAGATTCTGACTCCTGGAATCTACGGCCCTTTCTGCAAGAGGCAACCGTGCTAACACGACAGCGTTTACCTGTGCGAGTGCCCGGAGGACGAGGTGCTGGGCTGGAGTCTTCTGCTTACACCGATGCGAGTCAGAGGGAACCCCCAGCCGATGCGCCCGACCTGCTGCTCTCAGGGCTGCCCCTCGGGTGCAGAACCGCCCCGACCCCCGCGAGGGCTGCGAGGTTGGGATCTGGAGCTCCACTGACTCAGCTAAATCCAGAGAGCACTTACATTTTGCCTAAAAATAAACACAGAGTCACTCCCTCCCGTCCCTCGGCTGTCATTTCAGTGTTTTTCTTTTGTCTCTCCGTGGGCCCAGACCTTCCCTGCCCTGATAAAATCCCACAGAGCGTGAGGTGGGGTTTGGGAGGGATTTGTGGGTGCGAGCCCCCGTTTGCTCCGCGCTGTTGTGCACTGGGGGGTCCCCGCTCTGCTCCCAACCCAAGCAGTGACAAACCTCTTTCCACTCCTTAAGGAGCAGCCGCTTTTCACCCCGAGAGGGCTGGATGTCAGGGATGGGTGAAGCGACTCCTGATGGAAGGAATCCGGGGGTCTTCAAGGATGCTCCATCCGTGCAGGTTATTATCCGACCCTTGGTAATACAGCAGTAGGCTCCAGGTGCAAAGAAGAGATTTGGGGAGAAAGGTTTTGGGGAACTTCTTATCATCATTAAACTTATATTTGGGGGAAAAAAAAAAAAAAAGAAGGGAAAAAAGAGAGCAAATTCTGATCTAATAAAGCTTAAATCTAGAGTAAATCCATTGCAAACTACAGCTTTACTCTGGATTAATACTGGTGTAAAATAGGCTAAGATTTGGCTGCAAATTCTATCGCTCTCCTCATTCCTGAAAGACACAAACATTAAGCATCTACAGCTATGTATTGCATAAAATATTTCCTGGCTAGGAAAATCTCATGGGACAATGATCAGGAACAAGATGGTGCAAATAATTAGTTTAATTGAAAGTAAAGGCACACTACTAAAAATAAAGAGATGAAAGCGGTTTTTCCTTTGCCAGTTTTAATACGAGCGATATTAGTAGCAGCTGCATTTCAACCCATTTTGCAGATAACTGAGAGAGGGGCATTCTGAAACCTAAACAGTTTAATTGCATAGGCTACCCTTTAATTCAGGGTGGTGAGAATGATATGAGGGACTCATTAAAGCGGGGCATTAACCATGGCAGAAAATAAAGTAGTTTCTTTGTTGCAGAAGCTCTCGCTACCCTACAATCAGTACAGTAAATTGTTCATGGGAACCGCGGCAGGGTAGGATGGGTAGATAGAGACATGGTGAGATAGAGGGAAGCAAATGAAAAATAATTGGTACAGTGCTCTGCAGATTGTATGTCACTGCAGACAGTTATTTAATAACTCTCCAATTATTGCTGCCAGCTGGGGCACATTAAGACACTGCGAGAAGCCAGGCCAAAATCCCCAGGGCACGGCTGCTAACCCGGCCCCGCGCTTCCTCCCCCGGGACAAGGAGGGGGCACGCTGGGGGCAGGCCGCGGCACGCCGGGCGGCCCGGGAGGGAGTGCTCTGCTTTTCCCGAGGGATTACGGTGCTTCCCTCACCCTTCCTGCCCGTAGCTTAAAACATGAGGTGGTACAAAGCCATTTTGGGTTCTCCTTCCCCTGGGACCCGGGGTGACACTCGGCAGGCATCTCCTTCAGTGTAAACATAATTAAGCGCCGCGTGATGGGCAGTTCGTTCAGCGGCAGCACCGGTTTAAGCAAGCGGCGTCTCCCCGCTGCCCCGGGAGCTGACTCGGCTCTCACAGCTCCAGGCTTACACTCACAAAGTCTGTGTGAGGTGCATCCACGAGGACTGGGACATCGGAGCTCTCTTAAACCATCTCGCCTTGCTTCTCCTCTCAGCGGTTGACTTGGTGCTTTGAACATTTTACTTTCTTGGCTTTCACTGTCCCCTTCTCCTACCTGCTGCGAGAGCTCCACGTCACCCGATTCATTGGTTTATTGTGGGATACGGAGTCCAGGAGTTCGTGCATAAATCACGGGCGACCAGCAGACCAGAGTCTACAGCTGGTGGCCAACGGCTGCTAATATCAGAGTGGGCCAAAAAAAAGGGCTAGCTGCACTTGAAGCTTGGAGCAGGAGTCCTCTGGTCCCCGTGACATGTTGAAGCAGCCGTCGGGACACCAGCACACCCCGGGCAGCTGCCAGACATTTCTGCAGCGAGCCTCACAACCTTAGGGGCTGTCATTTAAGCTCTGGAGACCGGAGTCCTGTGATTACATGGCCTTCCCGTCCTTTCAAGCACAACCTCAAATCCCACAACCACCACCGTTCCTCTCTGAACTGCAGAAGAAAGCTTGACGTCGTGAACCTCAAGGGCTCAAAAGCCTGGCTGGAAACTGAGAACCCGAAATACATTGCCTGAGACCTGCTGCCGTTGGGTGTCACCAACACCGCGGCCCCACGCAAAGCCGGTAGCACCAGCCCGATGGGGACCACCAGTGGGTCATCCTCCAGGTCCGTGGATCCCAGTCCTAAGGTGAATGTGAAGATGGAGTAACCTTGCCCTTTTTCTCCAACAAAACAAAGCCTTTTTAATGACTCTTTTCCCAAGCTCAGGATTGGGTCCATAAACCAGAAACCGTACTTCGATACCAAATGAAAAACATTACTCACAGACTGTAATTCCTTTCTGCAAATACCGGAGGAGAATATTTCATTTGGCAAACAATTGAGCCTTACAGTTTAGAGCTCTTAATGTGATTAGGGACAGGTTCTGCAACACATTTGTAACTCCAGGTGATTTTGCTATATCTTTTTGGACTGTGACCAGACATAAAAATGCCCTATTGCTAGATTTGGATCCAACTAAAATTGAGGAGAATCAGATGTCGGTAAGTCCTTTCCAGTTTGATCTTTACCCAGGGGTATCACAACATGCTTCAGCTACGGGCTGCGCAGAGCAGCTTTGCAATCTCAGGCTCTTTTTTGCATTAAGCACATATCTCCTCTGACGAGTGATAACTCTTCCGTAGCACATATTCTGTAAATGAGCACGCACTACTCCTCTGAATTACCGTGATGTGCTTGTGGGGCTGGGAGAGAGCGCAAGTACTTCCATTGGCTCTACGGGCACAACTTCACTTCCTTTCGATCTTCCTAAATTGCTTCAGAAAATGCCAATCTTGTTCAAAATGAGCTGTGACCAGGTGCCCCCCCCATTTAGAAGAGCCCAACGTTCAACCCCGAAAGCAAAGCCCCAGCGTTTTGCAGGATCAGACCCCTCGGGGAAGGTTTCTGGTCTCACACGCTGTCCTGCCAGGGTTCCTGCCTTGGCTACCAAAGGTGGGGCTGCAAACAAATTCAATGAAGAGCAACATCTACAGGGGAAGGAGGCAGAAGGACAGCACCGCAGGGAAAAGCTACATCGTTCCGTACATGCAGCTGAGAAACAAAACCAAGCTTGACCTTTAAACTATCAATAAGAAGAAAATACCTAGTTTCTTCTTCGTGAGGACTTGCACTCTGGCTTCATCGGCACCGGTGGTCAGGCTGTCCCTCACCTTCCTGCGCCCCGCCGGGACCTTCTTGTGGAAGTAACGTCCGTTGCTCAACCAGAAACTGGATCAACCCCTTAGCCACAACCAGCATCGTCGTAAGATGATACTATGGAATATTTATGGCAAGCTATAAAGCAATAAATAAAAAAATGCAGGGGAGAAAAAAAAGACAATTCACATTCTAACAGATTTATCACTTTCTAAGAGGAGGAAAATTGAACTAAGGACAGAACCACATCATTTTACCAAGGAGGTAGGTCAAAGAAGAATTAGCAATGGGAAAACCAGAGCAGGGCTGTGCACATGAAAGCCTCGCTTCCACTAAATGGCCATCACAGCCAAGACACAATGCAAAGGAATCTGCTTGAAGTGTTTTACGATGTCGTTGATCTTTCCGACCCTGATAGCTCTGTGTCAGCGACACTGAGGGAAAGCAAGCTGGTTTAGGACACCTGAGGTGCGTGCTTCGTTGGGTGGTAGTGGCAGCCTGGATATCTGATGACCTGGGGCTCTTCACCTCTCTCGGGAACAGGCAGAAGAAGGTCTAACGGCAGGAATTCGAAGTCAGCAGCGTTCAAATCAGAGAGGAGACATCTGGTTTTGAACGAGGGCAGCCAACCGCTGGAACACGTCAGGAAGGAATGCGGCAGATGCCTCAGCCCTTGCTGTCTTCAAAGCAAAGAGTGAATTTCTCTTCTGGAAAGACGTGATCCAGGGCAGCTGCAGGTTACCAAGGCCGGTGGGGAAGCGGCTTGGTCAGCTACTCCGAGCCCGCGGGGCTGATGGAGGTCAGACTGAATGATCAAAATCTGTACGTGTCCAGCTTGTGCTGTGTGCGCGCTGGATGCGGTAACGTTTCACTGAACAGGTCATGTATGTGACTAATGACACACACGTGTGTACATGCATGTGCAAACTGAGGAGCGTTACAGAACCCCCGGCACTGGCAGCAGGCAGAGACAAGCCCAGAAGCACTTCAGTAATTCTAAATAAACAAAATATCTCAGGACTTTGTCCTTGTGGGCTTTTCCAGACTATTTTTTTTTTTTTTAAATGCTGTGGGACAAACTTTAAGGCCAAAACAACATCTCTACCCTTCACCACACTTTCACAATCCAGGCACGAGGCCAGATTGCAAAGCGGGACTGTCCAGGGGTGCGGTCTGGTGCTGCGGCTGTGCCAAGGCCACGGCCGCTGTGACCCCAAGGGCCAGGCTGGATCCTCCACCAGCACCATCCTGCAGCGCTGCCGTCAGCCCGGCTCGCCGAGAGCCGCTTCGTCCAGCTAAACCAGCAGAAACCCCTTCCCTTCCTTGCCCAGGGCTGGATTTCTGGTCCTTTAGGTCCCTGAGCCGTCTCAGCCTGGGTCAGGTGGGTGATGGACCCCTCAGCAGAGCCGCTGCTCCACTGGATCCTATGGATCAGCAAACCCCAACTACGGTGACGGTGACGATGGCCGGGAGCAAGGCTAGGCGCGAGCTGTCGCTGCGGGGCTCTCCCAGCCCCATCCCTTGATCCTTATTCCTGCCATCTTCCTCCTGCCAGCATCAAGACTTCTCCAGCCCCGCAATAAGCTGGAAACCCATCTGGGATTTGTGTGCAGGCTTATCTTTCAGCTCGGCCTGAACTTTCCCAAGACGGTTTGCCACCTGGGCGCTGGGAGCTGTCACAGGCAGAGGGTTTTCTAGTGCACAGACACAGGATCAGTTTCAGATAAAATGCTGCCTTTTGGCTTTGGTTTTTTTTTTCATTCCCATTCCGCTCTTTTTTTTTTTTTAAAAAAAAAAAAGTGCATTTGTGTTACCCTTCTGTACCATACACAGGCATCAGGGCACTCAGCTGGGATGGAAGAGGTGCAACTCCGATCCTTCCCTCTGCCCAGGGGGTTTCTTTCCGCTTCTGTCAAAACTACATCCAAGTGCAGCAGGCACGAGAAAAAAAAAATAAAATGAAAAAAACCCCATCACAATTCAGTAGGTCCGAAAGCGACACATAAATAAGCCAGATCCTGTGACCTTACGGTCATTCCCAGGAAGGAATAACTGGAAGAAGCTTGAAGCAGCTGCAGTGGCCAGGCTCACCCCCATCACTGGGCCTGAATCCCCTCAGATCCCTTCAATTCGCTCGGGGAACCGTCGAGCTGCTCTCCGCAGCGCCTGGCTTCAGCTACCTGCAGCCTGGGGGAGGCTGCTTCAAGTCTCACGGCTGAAAACAGCAACGGAGTGAGTCCGGGCATAGCCCTCAACAAGGCTACGAATGGCTCAGAAGGAAAACAAAAGCTCCTCTTCTGCTGGTTCACGCTTTCAAAGGTTTCTTGAAACTTTGTGATAAATTCTTAACCGGTGTAAGTCACGCAGCTCCACGTAAGCCAAGAAATTAGCAACTGTAATTTAGGATACTGAACCAGTTCTAACGAGAAAGGTATCTTCTGGTCATTCAGTACCATAAAAATAGTTATATAACCCCCCAAATGATCTGCTTTAACATTTATTCAATAGTTTTTGGACTGCGGTGGGCAAGAAGCTGGGTTATCTTTACTGCCAAGAATGAAAAAATTTCAACTTTTTCAAATATTTGCAAAACCAGATGCCCCAGTAAAAATTTTCAGTCGGTTTAAAAAAAACCCCTTATTTCTTAAAAAAACATTTTGCATAGAAAACATACCAGATGTAACAAATATTTGAGGCACTGCATGAGGACCCCACGCTCCCCAGCTTGGCCCGCAGGCAGGACGCCCAGCGCTGCAGGGACGGACGCGGTTCAGATCGAAGCGGACATGAAGCTCCGAGAGAAGTGTTGAGTTCGGACCGAATCCTGCCGGGTGCTCAGCACCCTCAGCTTGCTCAGGCAGCGACCCTGGGGAGCACCGGAGACCAGGAACGAATACTGGGGGAGTCTGTCCCAGTGGGAGCGAGGAAAATCGGAAGGACTCGGCTGCATTGAGATATATGCACCAGCTGTCACATCTTCAATCAATCACCCTTGACGTTTTTTATTGCCCTGGCAATTGAAAGGTGGTTTGCTGAGAGCCTGCGGAGGAAGATAAAAATGACACAGCATCAGAGCCTGTCCCATCCGTGGCTCTCTGCTGTGAGCCGTTCCTGCCGTCCTTCAAAGGGATTTGCTTTCCTGAGGATAAAACCACACAAGACCAACGTTTTAGATGTGGAAAGAGAAAGGAACCAAATACCCCTGAAGGCGAAGGCCCATGTTTCTATGTCAAAACACTGTAACAGAACCGACCAGCTTGAGCGCAATTACTTCGCAATCAGCAGAGTCATTAAATTTGCTCTCTGTGTGGGGGTGCACACAGGGCAGGGAGGGGGAGCGGAGGAAGGCAGGGGCAGCTCTCCTTGCACTAAGCTGAGCAATTCAAATTTTAATTAACGAAAGGTATCGCTAAAGGAGGAGGAGGTCAGGACAACAGGCTGATCACGCAGAGAGCAGTCTCCTTTTACTGGCTTCAGAGCACTACTCCACTTCTCGGTGGCTTGCAATTAGAAGAAATAATTACCATCACCACTGAACCCACAAAATCTAAATACAGAGCAGGAGCTGCCTGCTCCCTACCAGCACGGGGGTGCTACGGCGAGAGCGTTTCGGTAGCTGTAGCCTTCCCCCCGCACGAGCCGTCTGACAGAGGGTGAGGACGGAGGTTACACACAGCCTCCCACAAGAGACAGGCTTCAAGGAGGTGTTTTATGAGCTTTTTCCACGGCTTGGACCCTCTGAGAAGCTTCCAGGTGCGTTTTCCCATTGCGCTCTTGGTTCCACGATCGCAGGGGTGCGGATGTGGGCGTACGACGGGGGTGACAAGGAGCAGAGGGGGCTGCTAGCCTGAGAAATTCTTCCTCCGATTCGGTCGATCACCAGAGCCAGAAGAAAAACTGCTAGAGGTCGCGAGGGAATCCCCGGGTAATGCAAATAACAGCACGAGCGGAGAGCTGCAAGCGCTGCGGACTCCTCTCGCAGGATGCCCACAGGTGGCCACCACCCACCTGCCCTGGGCTGCCAAATGCTGCCTAAAACCTTCCACCTGCCCTCCCCCGTTCACTGCCTGCTCCTGTCTGGCAGAATCATTAATTAATAAGCTTCCCATCACTGACGTGGCATTGAAAGGGACAGCGTCGTGTAATATCTGTTTTCAGTCACAAATCTGGGAAGAATGAGGCTTTATATACCTTGAGACCCCAGGAATGGATTGGTGATGATGATGTTCCTTTGAATAGCAGCAGATGTCAAGACCTGGAGGAACCATTTTTCTTCCAAAGAAGGAAGCAGAGACAAAAAAAAGACACCTTCATTGAGCAAAACCTGCATTTTCTCCCATCGCATTGGCTCCACTGAGCTCAGGACACCGGCTCCCATCACGGAGCAAACCCAAGCTGGCCGCGACGGCCGCTCTGCGGGACGTCCCCCGCTGTGCAGCCGTCAGAAGAGAACCAGCTCCTGGAGCACCGCGACCCTCGTTTCAGCCGAGCATCTTCGCTCCAAGACGCCTTCAGCCAGGACACAGCCAAGCCTGCCTTGTCCAGGTCTCCGTAGCAGTGCACACGTGGGCACTTCCCCAGGCGTTAACACAGGTTTTGGCTCAAGCTAAACACTTCAGTGGAGAAAAGCCTTCACAGAAATGAAATACTGTGGTTCCTCACCACGACAGAGACAAATTTTTAAGGGTACCTCAGTAGAAGGTTGGTGCTTAAATTCTGGACCCTGGCTTAGAGCAACTGGGCACTTATTTCCCAGCGCTGTGGGGCTGGTTCATGTGTACCCTACGGTGCAAATCAGGTTGCAGTGCCGTCCCCTTTGCATGGCCGGAGCTGCGGGTTCCTTGGCTTAACAGAAGCAGGCTGCGGGTATTTTCTCTAGGGCATCGGTGTAGATGGATTTAGAACAGCCTGATCATCTTAAAACTGGCAAAGCAGCTCAGCAGAAAGGAAAATAAACTAGATCACAGCCTGAGTTATTTGGGTTTTTTTTTTCCCCCAAGAAAAAACCGCTACCTTCATCTCCTGGCGACAGAAGCAGGGCAGAGAGCGTGCAAGCTCAAAGCAACCGGAGACAAAGCCCGTGCTCGGAAGCCAAAGCTTTGAGTTCATTTAAGTAACCCTGGGCTTGAATATCTGCTCCTGGAGCCCTCGTCGCAGAGCCGGGGCTTTGCCTGCGGCTGCCTTCACCGCGTCGCAGCCCCGTCCTGGGGCACTATCTGGTCCCAAGCGATTTCTAACTCCTTGCTAGCAGGAGCGGGGTACAGTCCGTGCTCTTCCCCCACCCGTCACAGTGCTATAATCAAAATGCTTTTTGTTTTGCTGGGGCTTAATTTTCAGTCTATGACTCCAAACTTACCCTTCTGGGATTCGATTTCGAACACAATTCCATATTGGAAACCACTAATTTTCTTAGTACCATTTTCGATGTGGTAGAACTACGTTTTTAAAACACTTGGGCACAGGAAAACTGCTTATTTCCATTACTTTTAATAAAAAAAAAATCACGAACAATGCAACAGATTTCATCCCTAGTGGCTCTCAACCCCAGATCTAGTTTCAACTCAAATACAACCCTAAAACTTGACCCTCTATTCAGCCTCAAACCCCAAACCTTTCCACGGGCTCTGGGTGGAAAGTTACTGACCCTGTATCTGAGCCAATTTTCAAAAACACAAATAACTTGCCTGATGAAATTTTTGTAGGGAAAGAAAAAAAATATACGCGCACACACATGCATACACACACACACACACACACGCCGTATATACCAGAAGGGATTAAATCCTCATGTTGCAAGAATTTAATTTAAAAAAGCTAAGACATTGTAGGAATGCAAAAATATCACCTCAGCCTGGTAACCTTTGGCTTAGGCGTGCACTTCCACAGCTAACAAACGGGAATGTTTCCTTTCCAGCGCTGGGAGGACTGGTGCCACTCAGGAATGCCTGGCTTCAGCCCAGTTAGGAAAGGAAACCAGCAACCCTTTACTAGTGGGGCCTCCGCGGGCTCCCGGAGTCGGCCTCTCATCCCACGGGCTTGTTATAATTCCCACTTTCTTCATCAAGCTCCGCGCACCCTGTTTCCAAAGGCGCTGCGAAGGAGGACCAAAGAGGGGTCTTTGCAAAACAACACTATATATCTTCCCGCTGCAAATCTATATTGTTATTCCGTTGTTGTTCTCGGGAGGTAATGCACGATTTGCATCCATACGCTGAGCTCCGGGGCGTTAAAAGGAGAACCGTGCCCGCTGCTGTCACCTCGCCGGTGTGAACACCATCGGGAAGAACAACCCGGTGTCTCCAGACAAGTCCGTTCCAACCGGAGAGAAACGCTCCTCAGGAAACATTTGGTACCTGCACAGGGGCAGGAATAAGTTCACTTCACACCAAGGTTAAGCATTTAATAGGACCCTGTGTATTAGCAGAATTCCTGGCACGTCTGAGCCTTGTTTAAAAGGTGGACGGGAAACTCTCTGCCTTTTGGTCTGATCTCAAGCTAATCACGACAACCAAGGGACTGACCTACAGGAAACAATCCTCTAGGTACTGACGTTACCCACATAAAGCTAGCAGTTTCTGGAGTTTATTGGCTGTGTTTTTCCCCCCAGCAGGCTTAATTTATGGTAATTACTAGGAACTATGGATTAAATTAATAAAAAGGAAATTATTAAGGTTTCCTGACCCAGAGGCCAAAGGTAAGTAAAGAGAAAACTGCTTTAGATGGAAACGCTTCCCTGCTGCTTTCAGGGCCAGCGGAGAAGGTTTTTCGGTGCAGCAGAAGAGAGGGTAGGTTTTTGGGAAGGACCTGTCCCACCTCGGATGCCAGGATGCCGGGGAGGACCCTCACATCCCCCAGCCCGGGCGCCCTGAACCATCACGGCACAACAATTCCCCGGCAGAGCAGTGGGCTGCTGCCGCCTTCTTGTCCGAGCTATGTACAGCGTACGCAACACAGAGTCATACGCTTTATGTTAGCGAAGAAATAGAGATCTCTGTCAGACGGGAAGAGACTATAAAAATAATACAATGCAGAAATCCAGCTTAATTCAAACTACACCAAAGTCCAGAGTCCTGTTCTAAATCCAGCTCTGCCAGCTGATCAGAAGAAGTAATTCTCTCCTGCCTGGGTCGGAGCACATTTATTACTGCTTATAATTCTTATATACATCTCATACTTTAAATTAGCATTTTGAATGCACTTATGCTGTTGCAAAGTCAGACCCTTAGTATTTGCCAGACCTGGCCTCGCAATCTCTGCCGGCCTGGGTATAAATATAAGTGATGTTCATCAAAGGCAGAGCAGGGCGTAACGATGGCGAGGGCAGAGGGGACGGGTCCCGTTCCGCTTTCCCTGCACGATCGGTGCAGAAACAAAGACACCAAGGTTTGCTCTCAGTAACGAACCTTGCGTTCATCGCTCCTCTCCTCTGCCGAGGCCCTCGGTGCGTACGTAGTTTCTGCAACGAGCGCTTTCAGCTTCGTCAGCTCCGTTACCTGTTCCGTGCCCAGCGTAAGGTCGATCAATAGCACAACCTGAGATTCATCTCACGCTCTGCAGCCAGCCTCGGGATCTGCAGCCAGCCTCATCCAGCGTGGCCCACGCCCTACCAAGAAGTTTCACAATTTTTAATACCATATATCTCTCTTAGAGAAAAAAAGAAAAAGAAAAAGAAGAAGAAGAAGAAAAAGAAAAAGAAGAAGAAGAAAAAGAAGAAGAAAAAGAAAAAGAAAAAGAAAAAGAAAAAGAAAAAGAAGAAGAAAAAGAAAAAGAAAAAGAAAAAGAAAAAGAAAAAGAAAAAGAAAAAGAAAAAGGAAAAGGAAAAGGAAAAGGAAAAGAAAAAGAAGAAGAAGAAAAAGAAAAAAAGAAAAAAAGTCTGGGTAGGCTTTTGATACAAGGTTCAAAAGACTGTCTGAAATCACCTCCTTCTTTATATAGACTAAGTAAATGCCGCACACACCTGAACTTGTATTTAAATACACCCAAACTGTATTTAAGAAAGAACTGCTACAAGCGTGAATCCTGAGAAAGGCAGCGAAAAGCTCCTGGAAGCAGCCCCAGCAGGGCAGGCACGAAGAAGCGTAACCAACGTTTACAGTGGGCAATTGTTATAGTGAAAACAAGCCTGGCAGATTATATATCACTGGGGAGGGATATCAGCGCCTGATCTAGGTAAGGACGGGACACGGGGGTACCTGGAGCCTTGTCAAACTCCATGCTCTTATGTAGTAGGGTGAATAACAGAGCAATGTTTACATTTCCCCTTGTGCCCCGAGTAGTTTGGACACCTGAAAAGCATGAATGATTTTTAAAGCAGCACCGGTGTCGGGTCTTGATCACCAAAGCTTTGACTGTTCCTTACCAGCATGGAAACAAATAAAAAAGAAAACTTAAAAAAAGGCAAAACAACCCCAAGTTATTGCTGCTTCTGAACCTGGACATCCACTAAAGACAATATAAATGACGGAAAATTCAGCAGCTAGCTCATACTGTGGGTACACCAGCCACGCACCACGGTGAATATAGCAACGTGAAATGCAACCGGTCTGCTGAGAACCCGATGAATTCCAGCCAAGAAAAAGTTTTTTCTAGTTCCTTGCATATTAACACATCGGATCTTGATATTGAAAGTTCTCTAAATACACAAAAAAACAATATCCATAGCTAAAGGCAAAACCCTTAAACTGAAGTATGTAGGAACCAAACATCCTGGGTGCACTGAGGGCAATAACCGTTACCAGAAGCTACATAACAGATGCACCAGAAATACTGGGTGGACGTAGTAAAACCTTTAGAGCTTTAATCAAGAGGATGAGACATCACGGTTGGATTTGTCCCTCAGCGCAATGAAAGATGGGATGACTCGTCTGATACGTTTATCATTTCTCCCCACTGCTGCCCTCTATACAAAGCATGCCACCCTCTTCCATACCCTTGAGATAAACTCTTAAGGTCTCAGCTAGCTCTGCTCCTCACGAAGCAGACACCTAGGATGGACGCAGCCTCGCGTCAAAAGCAATGCCCCGGGTCGCATTAGTCCCTACAAAACTGCCACGCTAAAAAAAAAGAGCAAAGCACAGACAGACCAAAAAACCCACCTAAGTTACGAGATTTCCCTAAGCAGAACCCACTGAGCTAAAGGCAGAAAGGAGAATTTTGTCCTCTAGGAACGATTTCCCACTCGCGTGTCTGCTGCAGTCACCCGAGGTGTCAGAGCCCTGACCTCATCCCACCGCACCAGCAAGGTGAGCTCTCCATGTGCTGCACCTCCAAGCTTATTTGATGCAATCTAACGAGGTCTCCTCCAGCCTTGGTCACCACAAGACTCGTGCAGTTCTTCACCCTGATTGCCAGCACGGTTGTGCTAAAGGTGGTGACAAATGCTGTAATATAGATGCTTCAGGCGCTCCAACAGCTATTGAACAGCCACAATTTTCCATCATTGTCAAATCGGGGTCACCACTTCGTGGTGTAAAACTCTATTTTAGCATTGCCAGCCTGGATCCCAACACACTTCAAAAGCCAAATTGGTAGTTTCAAAATTCAGCTTCATCGGTCTCTTCTAAACTCATGTGCTCTCCAGAACAGTGAGTCCTAATCCGGCTTGAATTGGGCCATTTCATCTCATCCCAGGCTCGAATGATTGTCAATCCATCAAACGCTTCTTTGAAAACTGATTTCTTGCAGATGACCATGATTGCTGTAAAACAGTATTTAAAAACATTTTAATAGTTGAAAAGAACTTTCCTTTCCTCTTATATCAACCACATGTTTGCGAAAGGGCCTGGGGTTTACCACTGCTTGGTGAGAAAAATAGCAAAAAGGAGAAAGGATAATGGGGTGATAATGACTGGAAATGTATGGCTTGAATTTGGGACCTATTTAAATACAAGAAGACAATTTGCGACGTGGTGGTATACGCAAACACAGAGAAATGTTTGTGGCTCAAGTGTGTATCTGAATATAGAAAAATGTTTTGTGGATAACTATTTTTCTTTTAGCGCAGACAAACTCTGACCACGTTGCCAGCTGCCGAAGTTGTGGTACCCACCCCAGTCCAAGCAGACGGGCTGTGTCTGCTCGGGAGCTTCTCAGGAGACTTCCTATTGTGGCTGTAGGATAGTAATGGTTTGCAACCACCGTGCTGACCCCCATCACAGGGCAGACCACAGCCAGGAACAAAACTCCTCCCTCACCTCGTGCCTCCAACCTCCTCCCTCTGTTTGACCTGTTCCTAGGTGACTTTTTAACCTAGCAGCAATTAGCAAAAGAGCCAAGGTGAATCTACTCTTTAACCAGGAGCTTCACTATGACGGAATAATTTTAATTGTTGGACGAGATGATGCATTTGGACATCATTGCAGGTCCCTTCCAACCAAAAATATTCTATTCTGTTCTGTTCTATCCTATCCTAATGAAAGAAATCGTAGAGGAACCAGGTTTGGTCCCACTTGACTCAGGTTAGTGATGTCTCATTGTCCTCGGAAGGCTCCGGGGTTTCTGCTGGGTTTACGGTGCTGTATTTTACGTAGTTGGCCAAGTTGGACGGGGCTTTGAGCAACCTGGTCTAGCGGAAGGTGTCCCTGCCTGTGGCAGGGGGGTTGGAACTAGATGATCTTTAAGGTCCCTTCCAACGCAAACCATTCCATGATTCTATGATTCTAGTTTGATGACTCGTGACAACACTTAAACATCAGGCTCCCATGAATCAGATTATTCTGATAAACAGTTTGTCACTTGCTCCACTGGAGGCAGAGAAGGCAGGCTGAATTTTGCCATTAAAAACTATAGAACATTTTACAAAATAAAATTACCTGAAAGTGACCTGTGATTTCAGGGATGCTGATTTGTGATCCCTTACAAGTCTCATTTTAAAGAGGATTCACTCTGAGTAGGGCCTCATTAAGGACTGAACTTGTAAATCTCCCACATAAAAACTGAGGCACATTAGAATAAAATTTTTTTTAAAATGATGTCTGAAGAGCACATAAAGATATAGAAGAAACACAGAGAGCCACTACACAAGATCCTGATGGCTCTCATGACAGCTGGCTGAATATGAGCCAGCAGTGTGCCCAGGCGGCCAAGAAGGCCAACGGCTTCCTGGCCTGTATCAGAAATAGTGTGGCCAGCAGGAGTAGGGAGGTGATTGTCCCCCTGTACTCGGCTCTGGTGAGGCCGCACCTCGAGTGCTGGGTTCAGTTTTCTCACTACAAGAAAGACATTGAGGTGCTGGAGCTTGTCCAGAGACGGGCAACGAAGCTGGTGAAGGGTCTGGAACACAAGTCCTATGAGGAGCGGCTGAGGGAACTGGGGGATGTTTAGTCCTGGAGAAAAGGAGGCTGAGGGGAGACCTTATTGCTCTCTACAACTACCTGAAAGGAGGTTGTAGAGAGATGGGGGTCGGACTCTTCTCCCTAGTAACAGATGACAGAACAAGAGGAAATGGCCTCAAGTTGCGCCAGGGGAGGTTCAGATTGGATATTTGTAAAAATTTCTTCACTAAAAGGGTTGTCGGGCATTGGAACAGGCTGCCCAGGGAGGTGGTGGAGTCCCCATCCCTGGAGGTATTCAAAAGACGTTTAGACAAGGCCCTAAGGGATATGATTTAGTGGGGGACTTGGTAGTGATAGGTTAATGGTCGGACCCGATGATCTCGGAGGTCTCTTCCAACCAGAACGATTCTATGATTCTATGATTCTATGATCATTCCTAGATTCACTTGTTCTTTTTCTCCTTGGTGTGTCCCATCTTTCCAAAAAAAGATGCAGAGCAGGAATCGGGCCAAGCACGAGAGAAGAGAGAGGCTTCTAAAAACGTTCTTCCCTATTAATCAACTGGGCTGAATTTCACTGTGTAGGAGATGAGGTAGGTTGAACAAAACGCTCACCTCTACATCTCCGTTTCTGAGAGAAACCCTAGATCGCCTTTGTCACTTTAGCACATGAGCACGAGGCCAAATGAAACACATGTTTACAACTATAATGAGGATTAGCTTTGCACTAAAAAAGTTGAACTACAGTCAAAATTAGATGGTGACATGGGTATTTGCCAACAGCATTAAATGAGAAATAACGGAGTATGAGGTTTCTGGAATGAATAGAAAACGTATTGTTTAGAGACCTTTTTGGCTAAGTATCAACATATGCCAATACTTAAGACTTCTTGTTCTTATTTACTTACTCCGACAATAAAACAATTGCTGTTTTGTGCCAACAGCCTGACAGACTGGTCCGGTACCTTAAGAAATACAGACTGGATATTATTTCTCTCCTATCAGCTTCAACCTACTTTTCCAAAACCAGAGATGCAAAGTAATTGAGTCCAGAGGAAAGGAAATAAATGAAGGAGGTAATCGATTTTAATAACATATAGCATTAACATACATTAAGAAAATACATAAAACAGAGGGAAAAAAGTGCTTTCCCATCTCAGAAGACTGGGCAGCGTTTGTAGCTTCATCCAGCCCCGGGCAGAGGTTATCGGTGAAGCCTCAACAACAGCAATGATTGATCTTCCCCCAGCGCCCTCCGTCAGAGCAAGCCCAGAGCAGTGAGGTAACCACCATCGTTCCCATTACAAAACCAAGCAAACTGATGAATTCAAAACCAAGGAAATGCTCTCAAAACCAGAGAACTTGAAACGTATCTGCAGTTGAACTGTTCAGACTCTTTCCTGGTCTAATCGCTTCTCTCCATGGTATCGCCTGCTGCCAGGCCACCCTTGCGTTCAAAATGAACTCGCTCCTTGCAGGATTTCACACCTAGGAGCGTGCCTCTGTCCCCGTGCCATAATGCTACAGCTGGAACAGATAGAGCCCAAGCCAGAGCTCACTCGATTTTAAAACAGATATTAGAATCATAGAATCATTCAGGTTGAAAAAGACCTTTAAGATCATCGAGTCCAACCGTTAACCCAGCACTGCCAAGGCCACCACTAACCCATGTCCCCCAAACGCCACATCTACACGGCTTTTAAATACCTCCAGGGATGGGGACTCCACCACCGCCCTGGGCAGCCTGTGCCAGGGCCTGACAGCCCTTTTGGGGAAGAAATGGTTCTGAATATTCAATCTAAACCTCCCCTGGCGCAACTTGAGGATGTTTCCCCTTGTCCTGTTGCCTGTTCCTTGGGACAAGAGACCGACCCCCCCTGGCTCCAACCTCCTTTCAGGGAGTTGCAGAGAGCGAGAAGGTCTCCCCTCAGCCTCCTTTTCTCCAGGCTAAACCCCCCCAAGTCCCTCAGCCGCCCCTCACAGCACTTGTGCTCCAGACCCTTCCCCAGCTCCGTTGCCCGTCTCTGGACACGCTCCAGCCCCTCAGTGTCTGTCTTGGAGTGAGGGGCCCAGAGCTGACCCCAGCACTCGAGGTGCGGCCTCGCCAGGGCCGAGCACAGGGGGATGATCCCTGCCCTGGTCCTGCTGGCCACACCATTGCTGATACAGGCCAGGATGCCGTTGGCCTTCTTGGCCACCTGGGCACACTGCTGGCTCATATTCAGCCGGCCGTCAACCAACACCCCCAGGTCCTTTTCCACCAGGCAGCTTTCCAGCCACTCCCCCCCAAGCCTGTGGCGCTGCCTGGGGTTGGTGTGATCCAGGTGCAGGACCCAGCACTTGGCCTCATTGAACCTCATACAATTGGCCTTGGGCCATTGATCCAGCCTGTCCAGATCCCTCTGTAGCTCCTTCCTACCCTCAAGCAGATTAACACTCCCGCCCAACTTGGTGTTGTCTGCAAACACACTGAGGGTCACTCGATCCCCTCATCCAGATCATTGATAAAGATGTTAACCAGAACTGGCCCCAGTACTGAGCCCTGGGGAACACCACTTGTGACCGGCCACCAACTGGATTTAACTCCATTCCCCACCACTCTTTGGCCCGGCCATCCAGCCAGTTTCCTACCCAGCGCAGAGCACACCCATCCAAGCCATGGGCAGCCAGTTTCTCCAGTAGGATGCTGTGGGAAAAGGTGTCAAAGGCTTTACTAAAGTCCAGGTAGACAACATCCACAGCCTTTCCCACATCCACTAACCAGGTCACCTTGTCATAGAAGGAGATATTGCTAGTAAAGACATCAGAAAAGCCTTCAAATTTTGGAATTATTTTCCCCAGCCCTCTTTACTACACCCAGTCCAAGACAGACTTGCTCAGCTGATCTTCAGGTGGCCTTTGCATGGATGTGACATGATGTGGGGCTGGATGGGGGCTGACCTTGTACAGGGCATAGGAGGATCCTGCTATTTACACTGGGAAAAGGTTCAGCTCTGTTAACAGTTAGGGGAAAACGGGCAAAACTCTTGAGTTTTGTTGTGTTGTGTCCACAACAGTGCTCTGAAAAACTGCTTGTGTTATTGGAAAAAAAAGAAACTTACATATTTCTCTAACTTGCAGAGGTGGAGTAAAGCTTAACTCATTCATGTTTTCAATCAAACCACCAGCAATGGGTCCTGTGGGAATGCACGTAGAAAAAGCATCATTAATTATTAGTTAACCTACTCTTAAGATTGGTTTGCAAACTCTCTGGTGGAGCATTTCTGGCAGAAAACAATTTATCAATGATCAAAGCGCTCCATGAAAATGTCAATATGGACAATGGTCCAAGGGTCCCAGTAGAACCCAGCCTGCCACACCAATCTGAGTCCTGCCAGACCATCTCCTAGACAGTCTTATGGGGAGGACGGGAAGCAAAGAGCCTGTGAGTCCCAGCTCCAAAGTTCCTGACTTACAGTGGAATACCTGGCCCTGGTCTGAACGGAAAAGCAAACTATGGGCCTGATACAATGAGCACTTAGGACCTTCCCTCTCCATGGAAGATAACGTCAGCACTACATGCCCTACAAATCAAATCATCACAACACCTGTAAGTCCTGGATCTTTGTGGTCAACCCTTCTGTTGGTCTTATGAATTGAGAAAACCCTGTTTGATGTCAGGAGGATCAACTCCATAACTTGCAACACCTGGATCCTGAAGGCAGGGAGGATATATGAGGTCCTGAAGCAGTATCTTGGAGCCTTGCCAGTTATCTCATCTGTATTTAGATTGTGGTCTCATAGCCCAGTTCATCGTCCTCTGCAAGGGGATGATCTCACACCAGCAGCCCCCCACCTCCCCCTCAGAAGACACAGCAAAGCAGGAAATAGGATTTTGTCTCTATTTGATCACTTACAGCAACAGAAAAGATGAAAAATTCGTGTTCTGTCACAAAACTACCGGAGGACACTTCCAGTGAAATCTTTGTGAGCTACGAGGAATCGCCAATCAAATATTTGAGATTAAGGACAGAAAGATTTATCTTTAAGAATATGTATCCCTAAAGAAAAATATACAGGCTAGATCTGTAAGGAGAGATGTTACATCTGGGTATCATCATCGTGGGAGTACATGGTTAGTTGCCTACGAGAGCCTGTAGCTTTTGGGCGACATAGGCTAAAAGCTCATGCCAGGAGTCAGTCCCTTACCTCAAAAGCCTGCATTAATAAGGAGGAGGAATAAAGTATTTTCAGCATTTTATAGACTGGGAGCTGTGGCACTGGAAGTCGTGTGTGATTTGCGACGTTTAGCCGGGATCTCCTAAATTGCAGCCAGTAATCACGAGGGCACTCACGCTGCTGCTCTACCCCTCACATCGCCCACTCTCCCTGACCACAGAGACACGACCACGACTGAGAGAGGAGCCCCTGCGCAGTCTTCTACCGATGGCCCCCATGGCACACGTTGCCCTCCCATCCTTTCAGGTGCAAGCCACCACGCTTGGTGTGGACATCTTCCGCTGAACAAAACCTCGCGGTGAGGCGGGGACAGATGCGGAAACCCAGCCCCGGCTCCCGGGAGGAGCTCTGCACCGCGGCCCCGCGCACGCGCCCCAGCCCGGCTTCTCAATGCCCGGGGCCGGCAGAAGCACAACCAGAGGAGGATATATCTTTCGGTTGGTGACCTCCTAAGAGCATGACTTAACTTTAGAGATCCTGGTACCTGGGTACAGACCCTTAAAGCCTATGTAATACAATGCCTACAGTACCCACGCATGAATATAAAGTGTCTAGGGGGGTTCTATACATTCACCTCCTCCCTTATATGAGCTGTCCTGCCATCCCTTTAAAATAAATAAATAAAGGTATTGCTCGCTTACCACCTGCGCTCCGGACTACTATCCTGCAAATGTTTTTGCTCTGGGAACATGAAGCAACATATGTTAGCATTAACTTTTCTGCCTTTTTATATAGCTATAAACAGATCCATTGACTCCCCCTCCTTTTTAATTTTGCAAAAATAAATGCTTTCCTGGACAGTCAGAGTTCATTACTGAGACAGAGTGCAGCTCCCCTCCTCCTGCCCACAAGAGCCAGAGTGGGGAAGATCACATGGCACACAGACCACCCATCTTTGATTGTAGCGGGCAGGGAAAACATCTCCCATAGTCCATATTTTTTTGAGACTCTTAAGATCATTTTTCTTAGGAGGATTTTTTTTTTTTTGCATGCATCTTCCGTATCATAAAACCTGTTTATTGTTATTTCTCTGAGCCGTTTTTATTAGAGAGGTCTTCTTACTGAGTTTTATATTAAAGATTCTAACAAAGGCAAATAAAATTACATCTATAACTAAGTGCACGCTGTTACAAGCTTGCATCCGTCGCCACGCCAAGAAGAGGCTTTGCATAGTAAAGATACTATAATAGAGTCAGGATTTTCAGAAAGGCTCGATACTCGCAGTCAGGGCCAGGTTCGTGCAGGAGCTCAGTTTCCAATTAGGCACCATTAGCAGATGACTTCAACCAAAGTAAATGTGATGTCACCCTCCGCTTCGGCTGCGTCCGATCAGCCACAGCTTGCGGTCAGCATCACGTAGGTGGGAGCTTTCGTCCCCTGCGCCACGTGTAAAGGGAGTTACTCCTCAGCGTAAGACCAGGGAATGGACATTTATGTTCAAAACCAACGGTCATCAGGACTAGGAAGCACGAGGACATTTCAGCTTGCTGGGTAACACGTAGTTAAACGAGAGGTGAGTTTGGGTAAAGAAACACAGTGCCCGAAGCAGCCAGCTGAAGCGACCGCAGCTCCGCAGCATCTCATTCAAGCAGCCGTGGCTTAACCGACAAGGGGTCCCCAGGGAACCGCACGCAGCGTTTGCATTCTGCAGGTCCGTGCACAACTGTGACAGCAGCAGGGACAGGCAACGAAAGGGGTCCCTTCGGGCAGAGGGCTTTGGTTGGGGGTTGGAGGGGTTTTTTTGGGGGGGGTTGTTTGGGATTTGGGGGGGTGGTTTATTTTTTTACTTCTTTTCTTCAAAATTTCACAAAGATGGCAAATGCTCAGCTACGACAGCGAAAGGAAGGCAGAGCACTGCTCACACCGAGAGCCCTCCTGGGTAGGAACCAGCCCTGGCAGACTTGACCCTGAAAGAAGCTGCTTTGTCCTCCAAGAGCCGCTCTCCTCCCACACACTTGCATCCTCCGCTTGGCTTTCGCCTTGGCAGCCTCCAGAAGACCCCAACTAATCTCGTTTCATTCATATTGGGTCAGAGCATAAGCTTCCCAAAAATGTAATTGCCTGGAAAACCCAATATCCCTGCAGCTGGGTCTCCAGGAGGGGTTTTCACACACCCTCTGGTTTTGCAGCAGGGGACGAGGACATGGGACCGGAGGAGGTGGTTACGCAGCATCTCTTCCTACTCAATTAACTCAGTGAGCCCGGAGGAAAGCTCACCATCTGCACAGCCCGTGAGTCACCTCAGGACTCGGGCAGTTTACTGTATATATTAGTCAATAGAAACAAACAACACAAATCCCTAGACATTAAAAGTCTTTTTAATTTTTTTTTTCCCTCCCTCCCCAAAAATTTGGCTACGGATCTCTAATTATAATTTTCCGGAGATTTAAAAATATTTAATTGTGGTTTCTATAAACATGAAGATAAATTACTACATCTAAATATTGGTTCTCAACAGTTACTAATGCCTCTCAGGGGGCTGCTTTTATTTTACTAAGACAGGAAAAAAAAAAGTTGTAAAAGATTTCCTTTGTCCCTCTCGCTCGCCATAGAGGGGAGTGGGGTTTGAAAAGATTTCTTGTAATCGCCACTGAATGCTTTCTAGCTGATGACTTTAGACAGCGTTATTAAGTAAACTAAAGGGGAAGATTGATTTCCAAGATGATACATCGTAAAGTCATGAGAAATAAAAGCTTAAGCTTTTATTCCAGAAAATGAAGAGGCAGTAAATGCGACGAAGACACTAAGACAGACACTGTACCACCCACCAGTTTCCCTTTTAAAGCTTCCAAGCTGACTGGCAGACAGAGCCATAATGGGAAAATTTTAAAAGTTTTGGGGCTTGGGTTTGGATGAGCAACACAACGTGTGTGAGCATCCCCGAGGCTTATCCGGACTGTCCGAGTTTCCTGGATCCAACTCTTGGGTTGCAAGATTTACAAGGACATACCGAGGTATCACACATCCGCAGCTTCTCATTGGGGTAAAAAAACACCCCAAGAGCATCGTCTGTTCCAATATTGCCCCGTTACGGCTGTGGATTCTCAGTCTGCAGGTATGGGTGAGTGAGAAAATGGAAAGCAATGGGAGAACAGCCCTGACCAAACCTTCCCTGAACCAGAGCAGCAGCATGAGGTTGTACCAGCTGCAGTTACACCTTACAGAGTTTGACCTTTCAATGGTAAAAAATAAAAAAGTCCCTAAAAAGGGCGAATCAGGAACTGAGGATGTTATCAGGAACTGAAAATATTGTGATTGTGTTGCCACAGCTGAAATACCGCTGCCAATCCCGTGACTCCTCCAACACAACCGTCAGAGGAAACTGTTTCTGTACCACACGTGGTTTGGAGCCGCTCTCCTGAGGCCGTGTCACGGGTGGGAGCCCAGCTGAGATGCGGGTGCAAGGCATCCCCTCCCTGAGCATCCCCTCCCCTCTTGGTGCACAGCATCCCTCTGCCCCACCAGCACAGCTCTGCGCGTGGCCGTGCTCTGAACCAGCCTGAGGAACCGCTATTGCTTCAAAATAAGCCCGCAAAACCATCCCAATTTATGAGTGACTTCCATGGGTTTTGTTTTTTAACGCCAGATCAGTTCCCTGGTCGTGGCCACAACGCTGTGCACAACGGAGGAATGGAGGCTGCAGCTTGGGAGCAGCAGCAAAGAGAGAGGAGGTGGAGGCATCAGCACGACAAGCTGAAATGCCACCAAAGTGGACAAGAAATAGCCAGCCAAGACAGAGGGGGACCTGGAGCAGAAGCCCCGTGTGGGAGAGGGCACCCTGGGGTCTTTAGATGGGGATTTCAATCAAGCCCAAAGCTTCACGAGCAAGGAAAACACGGACCCTCTAGGCAAGCAAGCTGGGCTGCCACATCAGGGCACGGAGGTGGCTCACCCACAGAAACCCATCCCTGGAGCACTAACGTGTGACCTCCTCCTCCATGAAGCAGGTCAGGGAAAGGGATTTTTTTTTTTTTTTAAAGCAGTGACATTTTGCATTTGGCTCTTATGCAAAGGCTACAGCTTGGCTGTCTTGTAACGAGTTTGCCTGGCCCAAAGAAACCGCAGCCCTTGCTGGGACAGAAAAACATCCACGGAGAGGCAGAGCTCAGTGATGGAGCTGGAAGTAAAGCTCCTTTTGCCCGATTACAAGCTGAGCCACAGCCCCGAGCTACCCTGCCTCTTCCACCAGCCCGTGGTGTGCTGAGCTCCCTCCAAACAGACCCAAGGAGATGCGGTTCCCACCCAAAACCAGCTTCCAGGCTCCAGCTGGGCAGAATACAAGGAAAGCGCAAACCACGTATGCAGCTATATTAACCGTGCATTCATAGACACATACTAATAATAGAGCCCAGAAACTGCTCCCAGGTTACTCATCTTGCATGTCAAGCCAGTCCTCATGGTTTCCATAGGCATAGGGAAGAGGTGGGTGTCTTTCTTGGTTTCATAACAGTGCTGCACGCCGATGTGCAATAAATAAAGATGAAATGGAAATAATCCAGCCCATTCCTCTTTGAGCAGAGTTCAAGGAAAATATTGCAGTTAGAGACTATAAGCAGACCCAATAAATTTGTTCCCCCCCGCCCCGTTCCCCTTTTGTTATTAGGGTGTGACTAAGACTTTGCAGCATCAACTTTAGGTCTTAATTAGAGATTCTTGCTGCGAGCTCAAGGGATATTTTAAAATCACATTTAAAATATCACAGGAAGTCGCAGCCCGCACGCAGACACGACGCAAACCTGCGGATCGCGCTGGCTGAAACACGCAGTCATGGTCCCGGGATTTTTCCTTTATCTTAAGCCTTGGATTCCTCTGGTGTTATATTATCTCCTGTGGATATCGTACCAAGCGAAGGCAGAGGGGGGTTAATAGACTGCATTCAGCTGTCCTCAAATATTTATATCCAAAGGACTGCTTGGCTTTCTTGAGTCAAAAGTGGAGAAAGTGGGGCTGTATTATTTATAAGGAAAAGCTTATTGCCTGGGCTACTGCTTAAGACATTATTGTCTGACCGTGCTTTCTACCCAGCGCTCGCTGCAGACGACTGAACTTGACCTATCCACCCATCATAAATTAAATTCTTTGATCTCATCTGTAACAACACAGAGCCCTAATAACAATAGATCAAACCAGGGCAGGGACAATATGCTTATTCTTTACCAACTAACTTTTAATTAGTAAACAGCGCAGGGGAAGAATCCACCTTTGCAGAACAAAAAGGGAAAGAAAAAGCATTTAGTACTTGAAAGAAATCACCGATAAAGAGCAGAGGCATCTTTCAGAGCTCTACATCCTTGTTCTGTTCATCTGAAAAACCACATCATCCCCAAACCATTAAAACCAGGATGAATTTCACATTGTAAGAAATC
This sequence comes from Phoenicopterus ruber ruber, assembly GCA_009819775.1. Taxonomy (NCBI): domain Eukaryota; kingdom Metazoa; phylum Chordata; class Aves; order Phoenicopteriformes; family Phoenicopteridae; genus Phoenicopterus; species Phoenicopterus ruber. Next base: position 4,191,236 of record CM020225.1, read on the forward strand.
GCCGTGAAAGCAAACATCAAAAGGAGCTGGGGAGGAGGAAGCAGATCAGGTGGGAGAGAAAAAGCACGATGCCTTTAATCAACTGCTCGTACAGAAACATCTCACCCATTATCTGCCCGTGTCCTTGTTTGGGCTGCGCTGGTCCCTGCGGTTCGTACAGTAAGCCCGGCTGCGGCCGAGTCAGGCTCCCAGACCTCACCGGGGCGTTTAATGTTTGCAAAGCGGCTGGGAAAAACCGCACGGCTCCCATCGTCCTGTTTATTCTTTGTTTGCGCAGGGTGGATTTATTATTACAGAGATCTTCACGGGTTCCCCTTTACACTAAATAGCTTCAGTTGGCTCATCGTTTCCAGGTGAGCTTATCTGCTGCTTAGCAGCGAGGCTTCTTCCAGGCAAACATAAATACTTTAAATGAAGTTTTCTTAGCAGCAGCGGCACTCGTCAAAGCAGCGATCTTCTGTGGCTGTGTCTCGGGTCACTTTATGCCAACGTAGGAGCAAACTCTAAGAAAAGCTGCTTTTGCCAGAGCACTCGCGTCTCCCTCCCTGCCTGCTCCCTGGCACTTCGCAACAGGGACCGCTCGAGCTGCCGCTGCACCCTCGGTGGGATGCTAACGTGCACCTCTCGCCTCTCCCTACCCCACCGCTTTCACAAAACCGGCAGGTATTCTGCAGACCGTAAGGTGCAGAAAGTATCGCCGGGGAAAAGGAACGTAAACCGATGGAGACGGTGCGCTCGCGTCAGGCTCGTTTCCTTAGGAAAGCAGGCTAAACCCCCGACACGGCTGATTAAAACCTGCCTGACGCGGGAAGAAGACAAGCCAAAACCAACCCAAACCGTTTATGTGGTGTTACCGCGTCCCAAGCAAACAAACTCAGCCTGCCGCAGACCGCGAGCAGGAAGCGAGCCCGTGGACAGGGATGCTTCGCTGAACCTCTCTGAGCATTAAACTCCTCTGCAATCGCCCGTTGTGCCAGCAATGCCCTCACCGGGGCTTAGAAAACACCACGACGCTGCACGTATTCTCAACCAGGTTTGATATTAAACCAAATACCTGCTGAGCCAAGGCGCTGGGATTTCATCGGCGATATGTGTCTGGTTGTAAGCAGCTAGCTACTACCTTAAAAAAGAGTAACAAGCCAATTTTTGAACAATAATTCAATTAAAAAAGGAAACTTGCAAGCACTGAATAAATTAGCCAACTGCAAACCCTTTTTTCCAGCTGGATATCAGAATACTTGAGCTATTTCACTAAGGGGTCGTACCAAAAAAACCCACAGTTTGTTTACCACTGAAACGGAGCCCCTCTGCAGTGCAAGGCTGCGGGAAAAGCAAAGAATAATCTGGGTTTCAGATGAAATTATGGGGCGAGTTTCATGTAGGAAAAATCTTAATAAGCAAACTGGAATTCAGCCTGGACGCTGGGGCTAACACCGGGGCTTTTATCAAATGTCAAGCGATCTTTAATGACTACAAGCGGGCAAGCCGGCCTCATTTTTATCCGTCAGCTGGTGATTTCCAGGACAGAAGACACGAAGTGCGATAACCTGCAGGTCCTCCCTCTGCTACGTGTGCTGTGGGATGGGAACCAGCACCCGGGCAGGCTCCAGGTACAGTTCTCGAAACAGCAACATTTAGATTTCCTCGCTATGTTCTAAATGGCCACTCTTGACGAGATATTTCATTTTTACGAGACAGATCACACGCAGACGAAGGACAGATTTCATTAAGAGGACAAAGACGACCGAGAATATGACCGTGGCTATTTCTTTAGATGAGTTTTCAGTTGTTCCTTTAGAAGTTAAAAAATAAAGAAATATAGTAAAGTTTTTCCATTGAAGTCTGTGAGCACTGACACAGGATGAAATCCTGCCCACACTGAATCAAATAACTGGCAAACAAGTCAAAGTTGGTGTGGCACACATACATACGTGTAAGCCTTAGGTCACAGAAAAAGCACAAACCCCTTTGCGAATTGTGCAGCCACAACAGCCAGGAACAACACGAAATTAAAACCAGCAAAACCCACCCAGAGCACGGGCAGGACCCAGCCTTCGGTCGGCTCGCAACTGGAAGGATAAAAAGGGGAAATCCACCACCTCACGGATTTTAAAACCACTTACTTTGTGAATTTTAAAACCACGGTCACAAGTTGTATCCGTTAATTACTGATACGGTTATAGCTGCCAGGCAGTTTTGAGAACCAGAGGTAGACATCTGGAAGGAGAGAGACTCGCTTCTCCTTCCATCGCCGCCGCGGATGGTGCCGAGGCCACGCAGCAGAAGTCCATTTTGTTCTTCAGTGGAATAACAGATGGCTTTGCCACCTACCACTGCTCGCCGCCTTGTCAAAGCCTTACATAGTGTGTGTGGTCCGGAGTTGGGTCATGCAACCAGCCAAAGCCCTCTAACTCCATTTCCAGTTCACATCACTCTAATAGGCCCTCAGCTGGCCCGAGAAATTCCCAAACATCTCTTTCTACAAACAAGGAATTGGGTTTCTTTTGTCTTGCAATCAGGGGAGACAAATTCTCCCCTTAACCACAGTTTAATTTATTCCTTTTGGTTGTTATTGCCTCCACCTAGTGCAGCTGTCTAGACTGGGGTGGTGGTTTTTGGTTGGTTTTGTTTTTTGGGTTTTTTTTTTTTCCTTTTTCTTTTTAGTTCGGGATTTTTGGAAGCTGTCTTTGCTTCTTTCCGAAACAAGTTTATTTTTAGTGTCACTTTTTCCATTGGCAAGATATTATGGCTGAGAGAGCTGCTTTCAGAGGAACTGCTCTGCTTTCAGTATGAAAATGAAAAAAATCTGCCTGGTTGAAGGGCAGGCGCAAGAGAAGGCAGCTGAGGTAACGGCGAGATGGTCCAAGGGAACAGGGTCCCGCGCACGTCAATGGAGGTTGGCCGCCGGCGTTGCTGGCAGTGTGCGCTGCCATCGGGAAGAGCGCGAGTCCCTTTCAAGCCCAAACCTGCTTAACCGAGGAGGGTTATGGCATCTTCCGACATCCTCTTGGACTAATCTCCTCCTTGGATGGAGCTCCATGGGGGAGGATGCTGACAGGACTTGCACCTGCCCAAGCCACGGCACTCTCAACTCTTCTCCTGTTGGCTTCCAAGAACAAGTAAACACTTGTCAACGAGCCACCTGAGAGCTTTAAACCATGGGTAACCTTGCCACACGAACCTTCAACCAGCACTAAACGGTGCTCAGGTGATTTCTCAGGAAAGGGGGTCACAGGCAGGTTAATTTTTTTTGCTTTGGTGTTTGCCACCCTACAACCTCCTGGCTGCCTTCGTGCCGTGCTGACCTTGCTTGCTCCCGCTCTTTCAGATCAGTATTTATCCCACTCTTTCTCCAAAACATGGAGCCCCTCCGATCTTCCCGTGATTTTGCTAGTGTGCGTTTTCAGAAAGCTTCAGCTGAGAAAGAGATGGCAGAGTCCAGCCCCGAGTCCCCTTCTCAGCTGCAAAGTTTAATCCCACTGCAATGGTCGTCTGCTTAATTACCACTAGTTTACTACCTTAAAGAGTAAGGGCGCAAAAATCCAACATTACTTTTGTAAAGGAAGAGGTGGACTTGAAATAATTGGATAAAAATAAGACTAGTCTCTTATTTTTTTCAGCACCACTTTTCAGCATTCACACCCCCCAGGGAAACGGTTTCCTCGCTCCCGACATCAGCTTCACCGTTGAGCATGACAAAGCCCAAACACAGCAATACCAAGAGGGGAGAAGGAAAGAAAGTAATATATTTTAAAGCAAATCCTGCAGGCTTTGAGATTGGGAGCGCAGAGGTGGGGGAGGGTATTAAAACACACACGCACACAAAACCCCAGAATTAAGCAAGCGAGACCATTCCAGTTGAGCTGTTTCAGCCATTGTCTTACAACAACTTTAAACCCAATTGCTTCTTTTTAATGAGGTATTTTCTTCCTCTTAACTACCCAAATCTAATCCATGATGTTAGTCCAACTCAGAGAACTTAAAATCAGAACATTGGGGCCTTTCTTAATCCTCTTAACTTGCCAAAGGTTTTCTGATCACACACCTCTTCCGTCCTACTTAAGACTGTTTTTTTTTCCACCACCCTTTGTCTTCTGTTTACAGCTGTGAAAAATTAGGATCCAAGCAGTAAAATCTCTACATAACAAATGAGCATTTAGAGATGGCTTGCATGTTTCGTTGAAGGAAACCAGGCATATTTTCTTAATTATTTCATCAAATCATATGTATCCAACAGTTCCCTGGGCTCAGATACTCAGCATTTCTTGAAGGACATTCTTTAATCCACAGTCTTTGGTCCTACTGAATAATTACCTTCAAAAGAGAAATCCTGTCTCACGCTATGGTCACTTTGCGCCTCTCACATGATGTGGTAGGTCAATAAAGCTATTGTGGTGGGACAGGATCTCACATGGAACACTGGAATCCTCGTCCTACACCTCTTACAGGTCCTCCTGCCTCCTGAAGCCCAGCATCTCAGGAGAGGATGCAGGGCTTGACCACTGCTATGGTCTAGTCATTCCAGGGTGATGTCAGGGCTAACTGGACTTCTCATACGAAGAAGCTGGAAAAGCTCTGATCCAGCACTGACTGATTTCAGGGCTCACAACCAGAGGCCTATAAATACATCCGAGATCTACCGTCCCCCTAAACTGGGATCTTCATCAGATCATGGCTAGACTAGCACAGAAGACTGACACTCTTGGGTATCTAAAGGATACCCAGCTGTGAAGACAGGGGAGCCACACTGGAGTGAAAATTGCACATCAAGCTCCAAGAGGAACCTGCTGTCCTTCATGAAGTTTAACGACCAGAGGAGGCAGGAGGTGACATCAGTGATTCTCCAAGCCTAGCCACTTCCAGGTTTCCTTTAAAACTTGCGAAGCGCTACGGCTGCTGGCTGAGCACTGGCTCCTGGAGTCACTTCTTGCTGTTAGACTGCACTGAAGAAACCAAGCATACGTTAGAAACCTTTCCTATCACATCAGCAAGACACGCTGACAGCATCAGCTGCTTTCAGGATGAACTGTGTGATACAGAGCAGGAAGGGTGCTGAGCAATGCAAGAGCCATGAGTCAGCAATTGTCCAAGGGACGATCACTGTCACGTCCTGGACCAAATTATGTTTAAAAACAAAAACAAAGAGAAACTTCCTTCCTGCCCCTCACTGCATAGGTCTTCTCGGAGGTATGGGTTTTACCGAGTGGGCCACTGAGTTGAGATGAACCAGGAGCCAAGCGAAGGGCTTGAACCAGAACATGACCTGGCATGTCTCCCAAGTTCCTTTCGAGTTTGGTTAACATTCCCCACCCATCATTTTTCATGTGCATGTGCCACATCACTCCCTGGTTCTGATTTGCCTGCTATTTGCCCCACGGGTAGGGTGTTACCCATCAAGACTCAGAGACCAGCAAGTAACCCCTCCTCCCCCTCCTCATAAACCCCACACCCATCTCTGAGGGATCCAAGCATCCCTAGCGGGAAGGAGTCCAAGAATTCTTTATGCACATAAGAATGTCCCCTTGCCACATCATAATCCTCTTTGCTACCAGTGCCACACACTGATGGTCTAGGTCAAACTCCAGATGTTAATAAACTTCCATAACAACTGCTCGGAGAAAATGCAGATAATTGGTCTCATACCTACTATTGGGGGGGGGAAGGAGACCAAAACATATGACAAAAGAAAATGTGCAATAAAAAAAAATGCATCTTGGTTGCTTTTAACATTCTTTTCTAAAAGCTAATTTTAGCTCTACGGCTGGAGGCTGAAGGCAGATGCACATCTGGTGTAATCTGCCACCTTCCATGGGTCTGGTCCGTAGCACTTCCCTCCTTTGCGGAAAGTAGCCATCTCAGATGACCTGGGATGCAGAAGCGTAGAGGGTTAATTAATGGGGGATTCAATATGTCTCCCTGTGCTCTTTCAGCTTCGGACAAACTTGGATGGCGATGGCCTCGCTGTGGTCAGGTGCTGACTGTAAAACAGCCTCCTCCTGTTTCCCCCAGCTTTCGGAAAGTGCTTGGGTTGCATAAAAGCGTTAATATTTGGCTTGTTGTCACCAGTTGTTTCACCGCCTTTGCTACTACCATGAGCTACATAAGTTTCCTGTACTCCCAAGAATCCAAGAGCAACAGGCAGAAGAGTGGTCTGGGATGCCAGCCGTGCTATCCGTAGGTGCATTTCTTCTGTCTTTGAATCATCATCATTACCATATATGCCCTTCAAAAATAGTTTCCAGGCAGATGTTTATATTTTGCCATTGGATTAGCTGGTGTTCAGAGAGGATCAGATATGGTCAAATTCTGCTGCTACTGCAGATAATGCAAATCCCCCAAAGATAAGTGAGGTCAATTCTCTACAATAAGTCACAGGAATTACATGCCAAGCGAAGAATTTTGCATTAAATCGAGAAGCAGAGTTGTACGGGCTGAATTCCCCATTACCCCTAGCAATTGGCAACATTATTGATCAGCGTTATTTCCCAGGGTATTTCAGTCTTTGCTCACTTCCAGTCACGAGTGGTTCAGATTATTGGTTTGCAGGAATGTGTTGCTTATCAAACTTGCTGCTTCATTGCACATACTATGTTAACACGTGGCATCGGGGGCCTTCTAGCTGCTCCAGCAATGATACGCTGCAGAACACAAGTTCACAATTTTGGACGCACGTTCTTATGCGGGAATCATCATATTCAAATACCTGAAACACAGCATCCTCTTCACTACAGCTCTTCATGTCCATGGTGTGCAGAATAATTCTGCCCAGGGAGCTTCTTCCGTCCAGCGGGAGCTTCATCAGGCACCTAAAGGCGAAGTGAGCAGGTCACAGCACCAACAGGTTTCCTGGCCTTTCACAGTATATCCACGTAGGGATCCAGAACTGCCATAAGCCTTTTTGGAGATATTTTTAAAGCTCTTCAGGACAGATAATGGGGCTCTGGAGAAGCGCTTCTGCAAGTTTGTTACCCGTGTCCCTCCAGGGAAGAGGGGTAAGACAGAATTTGTCAAGCTTCATACCCGCTAAGTGCGACAGCCCCGATCTCCGAGCAAGACATTCATCCCAGCTTTCTCTACCTGCCACGACCTTATTCCCTGAGGTTACATCCTTATCTCCTCACCCCAGAAGCTACATGTCACATGGATATATACAACGAGCACCCAACAGGCCATACCACGGCCAGCGCTGCCCTGCTCTGACACTTGGGCTTTCACCCGATTTCCCCTACGACAGAAAACGTTCTAGATGTCCACCTTGTGCCCTTCAATCCATCCTGCCAACCTTTCTCATTACGTGTTGGGTTTTAACAGACAAAGCTATAAGCGACACTTATTTATTAGGCTATTTACAGAGACGAAATTTATAAAACATGTTAAAAACTTTACAAGGAGAGCAACTCCAACCTTTCTTGACCACGCTTTTGCCAAGAAAGGTTGGACTAGATGGTCCTTGAAGTCCCTTCCAACCTGGTATTCTGTGTTTCTATGAAGTCTTTCCAAAAAACTCAGGAGCACAAACTGAGTTTTGCCAGAATTTGGTTGCTTCATGCAAGAAACACACTCTCTGCAGGGCTTCGTACCAGTGAGAAAGGACCAACTTGGAGATAAGGAGTGGTACTTGCCCTTAGTGCACACACTTTGGCAATTAGGACTTTCTCCAAGCTTCATTTTTCACTTCAGTGCTTGTGCACAGCCTGTTTCGGTGAAACAGGCTTACCCTAAAGAGGACAGTCAGATGCTGGAGCCTGCAGTAACTTCATTTACAAGGAGAAAGGAGGCAGCTGGAGAAGAGGGGGAAAGGATGTGTGAAACCCTGAATCAGGCAGTTGTTACCCCAGCATTCTTCGAGAAATTGCCGTGGTCTGTATAATGTGGGTAGTTTGGAGCAGTTGTGCAGTAAATATTTTTCCCCAAGCACTTTTCATGCTTGAGTTTTAGGTTTTCAGAGGGATTTTTTATTTAAAAAAAAAAAAAAATTTTTTTTTGAAGGAAGATCAACGACTTAATGAAAAAAGTCTGAGATGCAAGAGCAAGGCTATCGCTTCAAGAGTGCTTCCAGATTTACATAAATAACATTCCTGCTGCATAAACATCTTGGCAAAGGCAGAGCCTCTAACCCCCTCCTACTCTATTGGCCTCCACTAAACTCTGCAGAATATTAAAACCCCTTGATGGTAACATGTTCTCGGCCAGAAACAAATCATTATTTTGGATGAGGGCATCAAACTGCATCTGCTCTGTTCCCTGAAGTTCCAAGTGCAAGAGATTTAGTAGGGAGGGGAGAGGATTTCTTTGATAGAGGGATTTAGAAAAACGGCAATTGATATAATTTTAAAGCAGATACAGATACGAGGGAATGCGTCTTTTACAGACAAAGACACATGGGAATGGTCTGGTATAATTAAAAGTGGAGATGGGCTCAAGCTATGGAGTTTGGAGGTGGATCTGAACGCTCAAGGTTTTTGGGTCAGAGCTTTAGTTCTGCCCGCTACGCACAGCTAAGATGGTCCCGAGGCTTGGTCCGTAGATCAGTTTTATCAAGAGTCAGGAGGGGGTAAATCCAGGCTCAGCTCTAAGCAAAAAGAAGGAAAAGATCGTAAGAAAAGGGAAGCTATGAGATACTGCAGGGGACCCTACTTGGCCGGGAGAAAGCCGCAGTAAGGGACCTGCCCTCCACGCTGCGGGGCCAGTTCAGCCCGTGGCATGGAGCGAGCAGAGCTTCGAGAACGCTCCAACGCGCGGCAATAAGGGGCTTTTATGGTCCTGGCTGTTCCCGTCATTGCCAAAGCTCCCTGCGAGAAGGCAGCGAAGAGGAGCGGTATGGATGAAGCCATTGCCAGTTTTTAATTCACCTCTAGGTTTCCTTCCACGGAAGGAATTATTTTGGGGTCTTTCAAGAAAGCACCGCGTGGCCAAAGCCGCCCAAAGCAACTCCTACCCACCACGACACTAAGTGCATGATCCTACAAGAGGAGGAAATCTCTTTTACCAGGAACATTAATGAAAATTAGGGCTGGTTGAGGGTCTTTTTGCTTTTCAACCCAGTCTACGTGTCTCGGGTTTTTTCGCCCACAAGAAACTGCTAGTTTTCTGCTTCCTCAGAGGTTCTTCTTTAAGCCCACAAGAACATCCTGCGTGGATCTGCAGGGACAAATGATTTCTTGAAACATACTGGTCTTAATCAAACCTAATCTTTCATGACAGGACAGAACAGCCTGGACAGCTATTAGATTTAGCACAGCTACTCTGAGCAGCACTGTTATGTCAAAATTATGCAACCTAGGCTTTGATAGGCTTTGGGGATTTTCTCAATGGTTCCTTATGAGCCTGTTGGTGCCCCTCACATTTCAATGACCACAATATGAACATTAAATGTATTTCCTTTCCCACAGCTGGATACTGTCCCATCTGTTCCGAGACAGCCAAAGTGTCAAGTAAGCCAGACAAGGCAGACAATTTTTCATGCAAATCTGTTGACTTTAGGATTTTTAAATATATGTGTTTTTAATAACCCACAGATTATCTCACAAAAAACCAGGTCATTTGCAAGAGTTCCTCCAGCAGTCCTTGGCATCGTTAGCTAACATCGCAACGTACATATATTATTCTCAGAAGAAAACCTGGCAAAAGGACAGAAAGAAATGCCATGTATAGTCAAACTAATGGTTTAGCCGGGGATGTCGTCTCTGACAGCACTCGCTCTGGATGCTTGAGGGATGCGCATAACCCCCCGAACAGCGGCACCCTCGAACCGCTCTCCAGCTGCGCAGCACAGGTGGAAGGGAGAAAACCAGATTCAAAGCATTGCACCAGCCCGGGCAGGGGGACCAGGATCTTGCCACAGATGTGAGCTCATTCCCTGGCACCTTCACCCGTGCCCTCCCGTGCTAGGGCGGGCAACTCAAGACAGCTCTTCGGATAATGCTGCGTGGCGTGGGAAGCAGTGGCACGCACAGGTTCAGGTCTAAAACAATTTACACAAAGCCAAGGAAACAACCTGTTAAGTCAACCAACACTACAGGTAGCCAGCTCTGTATGAGTGCAGCGCCCACAATTAATTTAATTCCAAAAAGCAGCCAATCTCACAGCCTAGGACCAGCCTCTGCTCCGCACTGACTGTGACTCACTCATCAGATCTCTTGGAGCAAGGTGGGGATTTGAACACATGACGTGCCTTGTGACTATGAAACACTGCACCACGATGACACAGAAGAGCCTTTCTTGCCTCTTGGTTTTCAAACCACCATTTAAATCGCCTTGCTTTCAGATGCTCCACAATAAAACAGGCTGGAAGAAGCTGACAAAGCATCCTGCGATGAAAGCCAAAGATGTTAATTGCTTTCCTGCCACACTTTATATGATAAATCTGCCATCAGCTGGGGACGCAAGACCCCCACCAGGCAGGAGAGGATGCTACCGGGAGGAGGTTGTCCACAGTAGCTTCCAGCCTCTGGATTTTGTGCCCCTTTCCTGGCAGAGCCTGCTCTGGTTGGCACCCAGAGCACACCTGGTCTTACCTGGGCTCTGGTGAAGGACCAGACCAAGGAGAAACAGCTACCTACCTCAGACAGGCATGTACCTCTTGTTCCTTTAAAACGTACGTGGACATTTGACTGATCCAGGTGCGGTTCATTTCTCCATATTTCAGTGCTGATTTAACGAGGCCCAGAATAACACCATGAAGCTCACGCAGCCAGGGCAGCAGGACGCTTCCATCCTCTGGAATAGCAGGAGGAAAAGGGAACTGGCTGCACTGAAGACCTCCAACTCCTGCTAGCAGCTTCTCATGGGGCAGCTCTGCAGTCACAGAGAAGGTGCCTGCCCTTCTAGCACCAAAATTACCACGAAAGAGGCAGTCATGGGCTATACGTGGAGTAAGCAAGCATCACGTAGACCCAAGGCACTGTCTGAGAAAGTAGGCCATTCCCCTTTCCCTAGCACATGTTTTTCCTGGGAATGGAGGGACCATAGGTCTCTGCATACCTTGGGAACTTTGCCACATCCTCCAATTCCCTCCTTTAAAAAAAAAAAAAAACAAACAAACCACAAAATAGCTTATTTTCTGAAACTCTGCTTTAAAAAGCTGTTTCTAAACCCAAAATGCGTGATGCAGAACAGCTGACTTTATGTAAGACTTGTTATTAGAAACAGTTCATTGCTGAACCGCGATTTCACGAGATGCACCTCGTTCAGAGCAGAGGCGTACGCACCACGTACATACGTACGTGCGCAGCAACCTGGCTAAGCAGCGCGGAGCTCGCTGCCTTGAAGTGCCCGGGGCAGATCCTGACTCAGAGATTCCTCCACGTTCTTTTCCATGGGAGGAAGCAAGAGCTGCTTTGCAGAGGGTCTGAACAGACTAGATGCCAGCTTCTTGCTGGTAAATACCACTTCCAACCTCACTTGCAGTCTCAAACAGATGTTTCTGCTTTTCAGAGTAATGGAAATTTTACGGACCATTTTCTCCCGTTCCCTAGGAGGGAGCAGCAGACCCAAAATGCCCTCAGAAACACAGTGGTCTCCTCCTAAAATGCACTTCAGAGCAGTGTCTCCAGCAGATCAGGGAGACAAGAGTCAAACCACTCAGTTGGGGATTAGGTTCATCTGGAGAACCAGACATCATCTGGAGAACCAGACATCATCTGCAAGCAGACAGCTGCACAAAGGTTTCACTTGTCCAACAGCTTTCACTGGAGAAGCTCAAAACGCCTCCTGAAGGGTGAGCTAGCGGCTCCCAAGCTGGGTAGTGAGCCCAGGGGTATGCAGAAAAACGGGTTAAAAAGATTTGGGAACTGCAGCGTTATTTTTACGCCCTTGTTTTCGGCTGGCATTCGTTACAGTAGGAGAAACTGAGGCAGGTGAAGCCATTTGCTGGAGGGTGCACTGAATCGGGGCAGAGCTGGGGCCGAACCCACGCGTACGAGGTACCGGTGTGCTCATCACGAGACAGCGCTTCCTCAGCCAGAGGAGCCAACACACAAACAGCGTGGTGGGACAGACAGGGGGAAAACCTTTGCCAACGTAGACAAAGTACGGAATAAAAGGCTCCGATGTGCATCCTGAGAATCCCCGTTTTCCCTCGCCAGACTCACGTCTCTGGGCTCACCCAACTGCCTGCAAACACCAGCATCTCCTCAGACTGCTCAAATAAACCACGCGTGTTCTAACGCTCCTTAAGCAAAAAACAAACAGAAGTTGGGGAATCCCATTGACTCACACCTGTTTTAATTATTTTTTTTTTTTTTAAGGGCCCAGGACTTAGTGAATGAGAATATTATCCCATGGGGATTGAGAACACAATGGAAACAGGAAACTTTTAAAAAGCATTTCTGTGGAGATATTATCTCACTGCTGTAGGACACAAGATTTACTTAATTGCAGCCAAGGAAGTTTTAGATTACGCTTTGCAATGTCTGCACGAAAGTCTCAGCTATCATGGGGAAGGCTCCTTGCATGGCTATTTCTTTTAAGGTACGTGCCTTTCCCCGCACACGTTAACTGGAGGGGATTTGGTGATAATGCAAGTAGGTTCAGAATACTTCAAAGCCTTAAATTAGATGCAGGGCATCACAACCCATGATAAAGAATATAAAATTGCTTTTTTAGCAGATGACATCCTGCTTTCTCTGAGTGAAACACAAGCCTCTATTCAATGCCTTGGAGAAGTCTGAGAGGCTAACAATCCTGTTTCTGGTTCTTTTTGTGTGCATAAATATGACCAAGACAGAGGCAAATGCCTCCAGGCACCTCCCCAGCAAAATCCCTCTTAATTTTCCATGCCAATAGTCCCCAGAAGGATTCAAATCCATAAGAAGCCAGATCTCTCTTCACTTAAATAAACTTATAACAGTAAGTCGCCAATCCTTTTATGTGACACACATCATGACTTTCAAAGATGGTCTGACTCCCCATTATCTCTGCTTGATTAAGTCCACTTACTGAAAATGGCCGTCCTCCTGAGTGCTTCATTTTCCGCAGGGTTCTCCGGTACTTGAACCTTTAACAGTACTTGAACCTAATCCCGCTCTCCATCCCCCCAAAAAAAGATAAAAAAGGGGAGAAAATTGAGTAGAACACTCAGCAGTTTTATACAGCCCTAGATGGGACCAACTTCATCCTAATTGGCATCTAAGAATCCAAGTTCCTCGCACTGCAGGAATGACGGAAACAGACTCGCTGCAGGTTTGTGTCCTGTGTCCCCAGTTTTTACTAATTACGCTTCATATTCCTATTCCCGTTGCCTCCGGTGTCCTCGGACCGCGTGGCCAGGTCACCGCAGCTTGCTTAGAGCTGTGTGCGAATTGACCACCTCCAGCATCCCGAGCTGATCAGTATCTGATGGTTGAGGAGACCATCTATGACCACTCGAGCTCCTCCAACCTTATCTGTGATGGAAACACTACAGCTGGGTCCCCATTATTCACTCGCTTGCCAATTCTACCGAAATCCGCTAAGGATGTAGTACCTCTGGGACCTCCATCCCTTTCCTCCGTTGTTGAACTGGGTTAGTGGGTCCGAACATACCAGGAAAAACTGCTGGATAGAAACAAGCCCATTGGAAATTGGTTTCGTTTTAAGGGAAAACTCAGATCGTCTCCCCGGTTCTGCATGGGAACAGCGATGTGCTGTTTTCTGTTTCAGCACAACTTCTCGCTACCACCGCGCGGCCCCAAGGAAATCAGATCAACGACAGAGTCATTCTGCAAGCGTCCTGGCAAGTGACTGTGGCAAAAGGGCAACGATGAACGAGGTCTCTGTATACCAGGGGCTTCTCCAGTGGGCCAAGGAGACACCGGCCATACCTCCAGCGAAGCTGTGCTGAAAGGTGTTCAGCGTAGTCGTCAAAACCGTACATTAACTTGCCACAGCAGAAGAGCTGATTCTAACACTGAAAGATGCCACCCCCAGCCTTTGGAGCCAAGGCACCTCGTTAACTGAGCGACCCCAAACGAAGCAGCCCAGCTTCCTTGGGTTTCTGTTCATTTCGGAAGGATGCAAAGTTAGCAAAACAGCAACGAGGTGATGGGTTCAACAGCACAGACTCTATGCACACATAGGTTGCATATTACCATGTTCCCCATACGATGGGTCAACAGATCACTAGCATAAGCTCCCAAAATCTCCAGGTTGTGTCCAAGGAATCATTCCATACCTCTAAACAAAATGATTTAGAATTCAGAACTTAAAAAAAAAAAGGAAAAAAAGACTAAGTTAGAAGAGAGAAAGTGAAGAGATGTTTGTGTTTACTTTGTTTTGAAGAAGAAAGCAAAGCTTAGCGTTTGTATCCAGTGAGTGCTTCTGGATCTGTTATTACATCTGCTCTACCAGATTTCCCTGCAACAGTTCCTCTTATTTCCCCGGAACAATAAAAAGCATGAACTGCATGCCAAGTGGCGAGTGTCCCACGACCTTCTCCAGCTACTAAGTCTGAAGCTACTGAGAGGTTTCGACAGCTACTATGAAATGATGCAACCAATTATTTCCATGTGGTAACTTTCAAGGTATCAAAAGAAGAACCATCTTTCAAGTAACGCAAGGAGAGTAAATAAGGATTAATTTTTCAGCCTCATTACGTCTTTCTTGATGCTGGAATAGCAAGCTGAAGTGTTTCTACAGTTTCTTCTGTAGACTTCTGCAAACTTTTGTGCCTTTGAACATACCCTCACACTACAGCGAGGCTTTGATGCTCCCACAGAGGTCACAGAGACCTTAAAGCATTGCCGGGGTTATCTGCCAGTGGTTATCTAGAGCACTGCAGGGGCTATCCACGCGTTCAGCTGTGTCCAAAAAGGCACCCTTCCAAGGAGCTGGAGCTCTGAGCTTCCTTTCGAAAGGTGTCATCACCAGACCCCAGCACTGGTGGTTCTGCTACTGAACAGCCCTTTAAATAAACCTCTGAACAGCTGGAGAAGAGTTTCACTTTTCTTTTTTTCTAGGACACAGTCTGGTAGGTTGACCATTGCTGAAGTTGACTGTCGTTGGCACTACAACTGGAGCCCCCCATTCATTTTAAGCTCATCCAAGTGCTGCCAGCTGACAACACAGGCCGATCCATCACCTCCTGGCCTCACGTCCTCCCTCCCTCTCTCCAGCCAGCACCAGCTCTTGCACAGTTAGTCCAAAAAACCCAAGCCTAGTGCCTACCAGCCTTCTGATGACCATGTGGGTACATGGGGTTTAGCACTGGCATGAGAGGGCGGGTAGAAATCCGTGACGGGGATGAAGAGGGAAGGTGAAACCTTGCCTTTGGCAGCATCTTGACTTTTTATCAGCTTGAACTGCTCACAAAATACCACCTGAGGGACTGCAGCCACTGGCTGCTTTTTGCAAACTCAACCTTCTGCAAAGTTATGCAAACAAGAAAGGAGTTTGAATGGAGACGTAAGCAGCAAGTTCTTTTTTCCAAGCCTTAAAATAAACAAACAAAAAAAAGCTTATTTTTGCTCACGCTCCAAACCAAGATTCAAAAAGGATCCTCTTTCATCCAGTTAATCCATTCTGGTTGCTAATATGAGGAGATATGTCCTACGGGAAAGGCTGCCCTCAATCGGCACACGCGGCCATTTTAATAATAGAACTTCAGGGTTTTTTTTAAACTAAATCAGAAATACCTGGGCATTCCTATGGTGACCTGAGCAGCTTTTCTGCCCTGACTCATGGTTGCATGGCTTCCATCAAAATTCCCAGTGGCTTTAGACCAGAAAGAAGACACAAAGCTATTCCCCCTCACTGCTGAGTACCAGCGACCAAAAGTTACTGGCTTATTTAGCAACGAGAAAGCCAACTCTCATCGGTCCAGCGGATAACCATCCTTTGCAGTTTCTGCATCAACACCATGTAAGTTTGCTCTTAAAAACAAAGGACTTTCTAGAATACTGGTCATTGAAATATCTCAACACTCGAACATACAACTCAGATCTATTATTAATGCAACCTTCATTTAGAGTTACAGTCAGAAATAGTAATGAAAATGTATCAGAGTAGTTGTTCGTCTGCTAATCATATGTATTTTTCCAAAATAAAGGAAGCGTACTCTGCTCTCCCCCTCTCGGCTTCCCCTCCACAACCCCCCCACCCAACCTCAAGCAGGGAAGAACAAGCCATAATGCAGAACAAAACCAAAATAAAATTGAAACCTGATAAGGCCACATTCTCAGGGAGAAGCCATGTGTGAGATATTTTTGCTTAATTATTTCAAGAAATGTATGGCCCCTTGGCTGTCACCAAGGTTGGCCCTGTCAGCCTAATATCATGACGAACTATTGTGCAGACAAATCGCTAGATAGTTCAAGTATTTGAGACCCAGCTAATCAGCTCACGTTTCATATTCTTTTTCCAACTTTTACACCGAAATAGAGCCCTCACTGTTTTGTATCAAACCCTTTTTCTGCTCTTACAGGTGTCAGAGAGGTGCCCAGTCGCAGAGATGCGGGGCTTGGCTTGCACACGCACGCTTACGTTGCTGCTGTCGCTGGCTCAAAAGCAAGTTTTCCTGATGCTCCTCAGTCTCACCAGGCCTACAGCAAATGCAGGCTGAAGTCTCACTGCAGATAAATAAGCGATTGTTGATTATAGCTAAAGAAATACCTCAGCAGGAGGGCATTCCAGCGCCCGGGTTTCAGACGGTCATGCCTCGGTGCCTTGTGCATCTGGTGGAGAAGACAGGTGCTTTCAGTCCTAAATTATACAGGATATTGAAAAAGCGCCCACTGGTGATATTAGAAAGGGAGCCGTTTGCTTTCCAGATAGATCATCTTTGAGCTGAACGAGGCTTTAATATCTAGAGGGAATAACGACGTGATTTTTTCCTCTGTTACACAGTGGAGTACATAATAGGCATTGCTTCAGTAACCTCCCGTACGATTCAACTCTGCTTCCACGACAGCGTCAGCACTCTTCGTACGGAGAGGACAAAGGAAAGCCTTGCCCAAACGTGCCAGAACACCTCACTGCACGGAAAGGCTCTGACTAACTTTATAAATGCACTAGCACTAACAAGAAAAACACCACATCTCAAGTCTGAGCTCATTAACGAGCTTTAATGTTTCTAAGTGAAGCAAATTAGAAAGGTAAGGGGTAGGGGGAAATCACGGCATTGCTGAATAAAAAGATAAAGTCTCTTTTGCTGTTAAGCGAGACTTTACCATTCACGTACCTGCATTAAGAGCAAAGAGGACTTATCTCTTGGCAAGTCTGGCAAGTGATGCTGCTGAGCTGACCCTGGAAATCTGATGCTTGAGATTCAAAAGTCAAGTTAAATCATGGCTTTAGAGCTTTAAAAGTCCATTCAGGAACATGCTTGCTCTGCAGAGGATCAAAAATCCTGCGGCAAGACAGGAAGATGATTGTCGGGAGCGACTGCTGAAAGCCAATCTAACGCCGCTAAAAATGCCTCAAGCAAAAAGTTTGGTTTCCAGCCGCTGACCCGCTACGTCGCTGCACAACCGGCCGAAGGATGGGGCACAACGCCCTCCGTCCACAGCAGCACACCCGTAAATTCCAGCATACGGATTTCACCTCCAGAAGCGAGGGGATGTTATCACGTACAGAGCAACGCCACGGAGATGCCAGCACAGCTCCTTCTTCGGCACAAACGTTCCGGGGACCTTGGTGCGTACTACTGCTCGCTCACCCTAACTAGTCCTGGTTACAAGAGATTTGTCCTTAAACGTGTACCCAGATTTATTCTGGTAACAGAGAGTTACGTGACACTTTCTGATTTTTATTTTCTTGGCTCTCTCGGTGTCGCAGTCATGATAACTGCCCAAACTTCTGGGTGGAAGTCAGGTAAAACCTAGTTCCTAGTACATACAGAAACAGGATAAACAAAGGCATGCTCAGCCCTTTTCATAAATAGGCAAAACCCACCATAATAAATACTTACTTAAACCTTATCCCATGACAAAAAGTAATTGCGAGGTGACAGCTTGAGTTAGGGAAAATATGCACGAAAACTAGAAATATGGCATCTACTAAGCTGGCAAACAAAGCCATGTTGGGGTAGGAATCCGAGTTTGATTAACAAAAGAGAATAAAAGCAGTAGTTTGGGTATTTTCCCACTCTTATAATCACTGTAGACTTTATTATCACTTTATACTTTAGAGGTAACTGTTTGCAGTGACCTCAAAGGTGGCATAGCTCATGAGACTGCCTTAAGATGCTGAAGTTCAACACAAGTATAGTAACAATACGCCTTTACTGCTGCATCTTTTTTATGGTAAGTGATAATACTATATACATGCATTTATTAGGATAAAGTGAGCTATATTACAAAAAACCCTTCTATTACAACAATAAAAGGACACAGCCACTGGGTTGTCAGAAGCAATGCCCTAGCTCCCTCAGGCATTGCCACGCTAAGGTTGTACCAGCCCCGAGCAGCGCAACACGGGAACAAATCGCTTCATAGCGAACGAGGAGAAGCCGCCCGGGGTAAGAGCAAGGCTGAGATCCCTCAGAAATCGCAGGCGAGCGCAGAAATTCAGCAGCATTTTTAAATGGAGAAATATAACAGCAGGATGAAGCTTCAGATGACACGAAGATCCGTCCTAAGGAAAAATAAAAGAAACGCGGCGCGGTGCTCTCTGCGAAAGCTTGTTCCAGACGGCCCGTTTTGGGGAGGAAACGCGCCCCGGCGGAGGGGAGCGGGGGAAGGCTGCAGTGTTTACAAACGCTATGTGAAGAGGTAGCTCGTCGCCAGAGCGGTGCGGAATGTCCCTCGAGGAAAGGGAGGGACGGGGGGAAATGAAGAAATTTGGGAAGTTAACTTCCTGGAATAAGGCTTTTAAAAATCTTTCTTAAGAAGGCACAGATTATGCCTTATAAAACGCGAAAATAACGCCTCTGACAGTAAAAGGAACATGAATACCAAACTCCTTCTTCCTCTGAAGCGCTCACTGCGGCAGCCTCATAGCAGCTGCCGGTATAGCCGCACGCACTTGAAAACAAAGCCAAACACAGCTGCCCTGGGTAAAAAATGCATCCTGTGTTGTATTTTCAAACCAAACATTTAAAGAGGTTGCAGTTTTGTGGATGTATTTCATTTCCTTTGCACCACAGTAGCGGTGCTGGCATTCCCAACCGATACAAACAAGAGCATCCTTAAGGCAAGACCTCAAAAGTTCATGTGCAAAAGGAATATCCTCCATTATATACTGGAAAATTCACAATATCCAATACTCAGTCTGTTTCCTTTCCAATATAAAGTCTAAAATAGGGATATGATGGTTACTTTTTTTTTTTTTGGAGACTTCTTCATCCCTTAAGTTGGGACTTTCAAACTTAAATCACACAAATATTCCCATTAAAATATTTATCCGCGATAAAGATTGATCAGTTGTTTCTTCACTTTGTTTTTAAGGTTTCTTTAAGCTACATACACTCTTGTCTGCCACTACGCCATCAGCTCAAGTGGCAATCCAGAAAGAGGACTGGACATCCAGGCTCTTATGTTCCGAACTTCACTCCTTGTTGCATGTACATGTACTTTTCTTGTTTATCTCTCAAAAGATGAATTTCCACCCCAACGTACAGTTAGTTTGTTTATGAGAAACTGCTTCAGTCTGCATGATTTTCCTCGTAGAAGTGAAGAGGTCCTGCCCTCCTATATAGGCTGCTGAACTGCGAGGGGTTAGAGACCAAGTTACCCAAACCCTTCCCATTAAACTCGAACGGAATCAAAACAAACCACCCCACTGGAGCAGAGGCAATAGTGCTTGAAGGAGCAGATGGAGCCCCTGGATTCCAGAAAATATCTTAACCTAGCAACTTCAGTGGGCGATTCTATCTGAAAACAAACACAAGAGCCAGGCATATTCATCACCAGAAGAGCCCGTCCCCAATAGCTGCTCACGGATGCAGGGAAAACGCCTGTATTTCTTCTGTACTTTCCATCCAAGTGCTTGTTCCTCGCTCACTTGAATGGCAGCCAGCTCCCAAAATAGCTATTAAAACCACCTCCAGTGAGCCCTGCTTCTGCCCCTTTCCCGAGAGCCGTGCCGCTTGTTTCCGTTTCAGAGCACCTCCTCTATCCCACTGCTTCTTCAGAGGCTGGGAGTCCCTGCTCCACTCTGGTTGCTATCAATTTGGCAGCCCATTCCTTTAGTATCGATGTGCTCTTACCAAATTGTGAGAAAAGCTCAAGTTTTGGCCTTTCCCGTCCTCAGTCATTGAGGATGAGACATTGCGAACAGTCCACATCCATAACTGGCTCATAAAAGTGAATGCGAAGGCAATTAATCTTACCGACAGTGCAAAATCCTTCAGGTTATTCAAAACTAGAACCTACTGTGAAGTGTTGCAAAAATTTATGATACCGTGAATTCCATCTGTCTTTGTACTACAATGGTAATGGCAAAGTAACGCACATGGAGAAACCACTACTGAGGCCACAGACGGCGGTGGTGACCGAATTAGCTATTGCCACTAAGAAAAGAAGTCTTGCCATTATCGTAATACTTGAAGAACGTGGGCACAATGTCCAACAGATGTCACAAACGCAGAGAGAACAGAGAATCCAGCAAAATCAGTGATGCTATTCTGCTTCGTAAACCCACAGCTCACCCATGCCCTGAGCGTGGCATTCAGCGCCACTGCCCTTCCCTACG
Organism: Phoenicopterus ruber ruber; assembly: GCA_009819775.1. Taxonomy (NCBI): domain Eukaryota; kingdom Metazoa; phylum Chordata; class Aves; order Phoenicopteriformes; family Phoenicopteridae; genus Phoenicopterus; species Phoenicopterus ruber. Next base: position 4,211,843 of record CM020225.1, read on the forward strand.
CCTCAGGAGTTTGTAGTAAAACCAGAAAAGTGATAAAAAACAGGCTGCGTGCAAAGAGAAGAGTATGGGAATGACAACTGGAACTGGAGGTGAAGCATGAAGGCAGCTCGGCACATGAATTGAATGGAAAAGATGAAGAAACAGTTCACTTTTTTTCTCATAACATGAAAAAATTAGGGGAAAACAAGTTAAATAATCAGGCAGAAAAGGAAAGTATGTTTTTCCACACAACAGTCCTTTGATTGTGGCAGTCATTGCCACGGGATGTTTTGGATGCCAAATTATAAATTGATTCAAAAAGAGCAGAGGGAGAAAGGGCGGATGATGTAGCGAGGGCTGTTAAAGCACATGGAGATGCAAGAAATCAGCAAGAGCCACGAGAAGGGATCAGAGAGCTGATGCACGCCCTCTTATTTCTCTCTAAGTAACAACCACTAGCCACTGTCAAAGTGAGATGGGTCTATTAGGAGTGAAGAAGAGGGAGCAGAATGTCCATGTCCCCTGCACTTGATCCCAGCCAACTGCAGATGGTGCTTGGGATCAGAAAGCTCCACGGTGCTCAGGGACCTCTTGCTCCTACAACCACCCCTTCACCTCCCTTCCAACAGGGAAAAAGTAAAAACCGCTGATACAACTGTTGATTTTTCAAAGCTCTCGGGAGATGCAGTCTCTGTGTTGTCCTGAGCAGCCCACAAGAAGCTGCTGCCTCTTCTAGACCCACTTTTGTTTACTAACCAACTTACAAGATCAAGGAGCATCTCCACAAGACAGGACTTGTCTTCACAAGACAAGACGTGTAGATGCAGAGCTTAGGGACATGGTTTAGTGGTGGACTTGGCAGCGTTAGGTTAATGGTTGGACTCGATCTTAAAGGTCTCTTCCAACCTAAACGATTCTATGATTCTATGACTTTTCCACCGGTATTTTGCTATTACACGTACTTGCACAGTCTGAAATCTGCAAAGACTAACTTACCTGACCCTCTGATACATTTTATTTTTTTCAATGATGCGTAAGAACTCAAAATAACTATTTCAAAAACTAGTAGTCACACGATCAGGTAGTCTGGTTCTCGGCTTTCTAGTTAACAATATTTATTTACCTAACATGGATTGTTCCAAAAGTGCTCTCCTGGAATTTAAGTGCCCTATACAGACCTCAACTGCTTTTCAAAAGAGAGTTTCAAAAAATAATTTATACTTCTTTCCCCCCCCATTACAAGGTCATTAAATTGTATTAAGCCATTGCCTGACCTGAAGGATTACAGTTTTAGAGTTTGGCAAAAGACCGATTTTAAACTCATAAAAATCAAGGTGCATCCTTGCTACCCTTGGGACGCTGCCTGAAGCCACCAGCCCTGGCGGCGGCACCCCACCTCCAGCAGCTGTGCTCTCCAGTGGAGCCACCTCCCTGCAGGGCCCCTTCGTCTGCAGTTTCCAGGAACGTATTTACACATTCAGCATGTGATCTCAGATCTCGTTTCCTACCTGCTACCCATTTTAGGGCAATATAAGCATTATTTACCTTGACATTCTTCAAGGCTTTTGCCACATTCCCTTACTCGGAGCGTTCCTCTGCTCCCACCTCCATTCTTGTCTCCACCTTGTGTACCGAGAACATCCCACCATCTAACCTGGGTTCTGGTAAAAGAAAACCATGTACCCTAAGATCCTACCTGACAATACAGCTAACTTGGTGATAATGAAGATGACACACACGATGGAGAGAACTACCCTGACTGACAAACATCTGCTGGTTTGAAATGAAACTTTGAAAGTTTTAGAAGGATCAAGTTTCTTTACGCCTGCAACACCCAGGTAATCCCATACAAAACCAGAAGCGGAGCTCGTTGCGCGTACCTGCCATCCCCAGACAAGCCGGGATCCCACTTTTAAATACAACACTGGGATCTCCTGTGTGCAGTTCCCCATCCTTTGGGACTGATTTCCTTTGACATTTAGAAGACCCCAATGCACAATATGGGGCTTCACTTTCACAAAAGTATTCATTTCTCAGCAAACAGAAGATGACTTGTACTTAGTCCCAACCATCTCTCTATCCTCCCTGACCGCCATCCACCCACGCTCAATGGCTCTGTAAACACTAAGTCAAAACAGTCAGTATCAAGATAATTAGATACTCGCTGTTGGCCAACTGGTCTTACAAGGGTGAAAAAAGATTAGCTCACATTTGCCAGACATGCTAAGCGCAGGATACTATTAGGATGAGATATTTCAGTGGTGGGGCAGGGGCATGTGTTTGTCTTTTAAAGATCCTCCTAAACAATCACCTATGAGCAGCCCAGACAGACTGTTTCTGTCTTAACATACCAGCACCTTGATTTCCATGGCTGGATGAAGCGTGTACAGCCCTGGTTTCTTTTAATGGTTCTGAGGATCGTGATGGAAAGATGCTGGATGTGTTACTAAGCTTCACCTGTAGCTCTCTTCATTTACGTTGACATTGCGTATTCTTTTTACCTCTACAATCCTAATTCTTTTGCTAGTCTTTTTCAGTGGAGGAGCTCAGAACAGCTTGCCCTTACAGGAGCACCTGCTTCAGCAAGAGGGATCCAGGTGCATCTGCTCATGAGAATCCTTATCTCAGTGCTAGAGCAGTTCCTCCCTCCTCCCACCCCAAGGTACCAAACCTTGTGCATTTTCCTTACATTTATCACCACTGAAGTAGATGTACAAATTCCCTGTCCATTTTTTGCTTCATTTTAAGTTTGAAATCGAGCAACGGGCAAGTAAAATCCCTCTTGGTCTTCTGAGCTGTCTGTAATATCCAGAAAGTCTCTTACTACCTTCCAGCACTGATGCTGGGCCTCTCTCATAAGGACTCTGTCCATGTGTTACAACTGAACGTAGACATCAAAGTCAGCAGAAGGTAACTGAAATGAGTAACCAGAAATCATGTTCCCCGCTATGCAAAATGCAGGGGTCACCCTTCCCAAAAGCTCAGCAATGCAGTCATCTTCCAAACCACCTGTCAGACGTGCAAGCTGTCTGCTGTTGCCTAATCTTCTCCTCCCTTACAGCATTTTTGGGTGTTTCAATACTTCCAATTCATGAGTCCTCCTACAGAGGAAAATAAATCTAAACCTAAACATTCTCATATTGGACGGTAACACAGCCCAGACAATGCTCTCCACTCCCAAAGTGACAAAGGTTAAACCGCTTAATGATCCAACGTTAAGTTTTTCCCACATCTTGACCATAGCTCTCAGTCCCCCTCGCTTTCCTCACCTGCGATTCTTCCTGCTGCCTACGGAAAAGTTACCAGAAATCTTGATCTTGAGTCATATCTTGCCATTACTCATCCTTAAACGCGTTACACCTGGACTACTGAAATTTCTGTTTAAAATATTCCAGGAACTCTCCAGCTCGCTTAAGCACGCGGGCTCTGGAACGCTTTGGCCAGAAACATCTCATTTTCCAGGAAACGGATGATATCATCCCATTATCTGTCAGCTGCGCTGCACTGCCCATCATCCCGAGCTTCACAGCTCTCTGCTGATTTACACTCTCATCCACCCACTTGACTCCAACATGAGCAGACACAAGAAGTTACGACAGTTCAGATAAAATTCTGCCGTTTTCAAGTATTTAGCTGAAGCCATCAAAATGTGCCCCTACAGATTATCTTTGCTTTCCTCGGAACAGAGGAAGGGTGAGCATTGACCTCCTTCGGGACACTGGAAAGGCTGAGGTCCCCCAACGTGTTTGATTGAGCACATCCATCCGCATTAGAATTTCAATAGATTAATTGCAACACGAGCTTATTGCACGAACAGCTGCTAGTCATCGCCACAGTTCTGCTGAGCTAACTTCAGGCAAGGTTAGGGAGAAAAGCAATAATCTGGGGATTGTTTCTTCCCCTCAAAATTATTTAAGCCAAAGTAATAGGAGGAATCTCTTTCCCTACAAATCTTGCCTTGCCTAAATGCTCAGAAGATTGTGACGGTACCGCACCAAACATGGTTCAGTGCTTCTGCAGTAAGAGACCCGGGAGAGGCAATGAGAACCCTGCAGCACGCTTTGCAGACCTCTCTTCGCGACGGTGCCTTTCGCAGAGCTCACTTTTTCACCCCACCACGGACAGTGAGCAGCTGATACAAGTCACAGGCGTTTTCCAGTACGCAAACTCTCCGCAGGGCTGATGCATCCAAGAAGTTTCTGCCGAGAAAGGTTTTGCAAAGGCACAACTCGCTTCCGAAAATCCAGTTGTGAGAAAGTCAAGGACATGGGAACAGATCAGCGAGAGCAGGAAATGGGTTCCTAACTTCTTATCTCGCAGGGTTGTAGTTTTTTGGGAATAACTAAATCAAGTTTATGCATGCTAAATTGAGGACAACTAAAATGCGGTATTACTCACAAGAAAGTTCTGGGCTTTCCTTACCTAGTAATAGCAGCAGCATCTGGATTCTTGCAAATATGCAAAATGACAGGGAGTAGTGGGGAAGTCTGTAAATTTTTTTTTAATTTGTGGGTTTTTTTCCCTGCAGAAGCGCGTGCGTAGGGAAAAGCATGCCCTTTGATTATGGCAAGAAAGCACTGCGGGCTCAGGCAGCGGAAGAGATCCTGAACTCTGGGTTTAGCAGGATCAGAGATTAAATTAAAATACAGCAAAATATCACTGAAGCGATGAGAAAAGGAAGCGTCACCAGGCAACCAAATTGGGCCAGCAGTGCTGCTGCACCTACCCCACTGCCGTCCTTCCAGAGAGGCTCCACAGGACAGGAGGAAAGTCTTGGGAAAGCCTCGGGGAAGGACCGGAATGGGATAATTCATTCAAAACCATATTCTGCGAGCACGCAGCGACCGAGCGTACCGAGTTACATCAGTTGCTAACGCAGCCCCTGACAGCTAACCGCGTGGATCGGAAACGTCTCCGGCGCACAGCTACACATGGCAACGCGATTACAAGAGCGTTTCCTTAAACGTCCCGTTTCAGATGACTGCGCAACAGCTATCAACAAACAGCAGAGCATCGCCGTATTTCACACCACACCTAGGGCTCACGTTAGGACAATCTACCCAGCAGCTGTTTTCAGGAGAGCTTGTTTAAATAATTATTTATGGGTGTATTGCATCCTTCAGTTTTTTATTTCTCCCTTTTGGAACAAATTCCTTATTTATGCTCCTACTGTCCACAGCTTATCTGGAAAGCTCCCCTGCCACTTGAAGCCAGCTGGTGTGACTGTGAGCAAAACAATGACTCCTATTCTGGATCAGCTTTTACAGTCCCACCCTGGAGGTCTTTCTCCTTTATCTCCCAACTCTTCCTTACTTCTTTTCAACATCTGGGTAGCTCTCCCGAGGCTCCAGAAATACGCGCACACTATACATCCTGTTTCTCCACCCCCCCCGTGACATATTGTAATGAATACAGAAAACACATGCTCGAGTATAATTTGTTATCTCATGCAGAGCCATTAGCATCAGCTTCCTTCCCTAGATGGAGTCAAGTCAAGCTCATAGACAAGTTTTCCAGGTTGCACATGCCACATGTCTCCTTGCTCCTTCTCTCCCTCTCCTCCCATTAGGGACTATCCTTCCTGCTTATCTAGCTCAAGGAAAAAGAGCCAAACTTAGGAGATCTCCTGAGATACCGATCTGCCTATCCTGTAATGCAAAGCAGCTTATTAGAGTCATTTGAATAACTCAAAAGCCATATAAAACCAACACAGATTTCACTCATTCCCCCCCAGCACTACAGCACCTTGCAGTTCCTAGTAATAAAAAGGTAACAGCGCTGATGGGATGTAGCTTGGAAGCTCTCCAGCCCGTCTCAGCTAAGGAATGGAGGGATTACCCAGGGCTCTCACAGCTTACACCAGACACTGCAGGCATGAAGGATGGGGGAGAGGGATGGAAATCACCTACACTGCAAACTCAAGGGACAGCTTCACTGTGAACCCAACAGATTCACATACTCTACACAAGGCAACTGAGCTTTGACGCACTGGTCAACGCGCTTCCTGTCCTCTTTTTTTGCCAGAAGCTACAAAAACTGTTAATCTCTTCCAGTTCCAGCTAGAGCGGCTGGCTCTTTCATGCAGGCAGTACAGGCTCAATGTTTCCAGCTCCTGAGGTCACTAGATCAAGACAGCAGCTGATGCAGACAACAATGCAAGAGTTTCCAAAGCTGGGCTATTCTTTGGCTCTTGTGAGTTGGTTTTATTCACAACACAGAAAAAGCCTTCCTAATACAGGGAAGCTCCTGGTGAAATCAAAGTGGCTGGTAACATCTTGCTTCTCTCCTTCTCAGACCCAAGTCTGAAGCCCACCAGTGGCAATGAGAAGACCCACTGACTTCACCAGGCTTTGGCATAAAGCCTCGGTACAGAGAGCCGATGGTGATGAAGTTTTGGAAGCATGGAGGTAGCTGACAGATCCCAGAACATGACAAAGCGCTTACAGCATTTGCATACAAATGCCATTTGCTTGCTTATTGCTTCATTTGCTGCTCGTAAGTCTTTTTAACACACCCTTTAATTCTGTTGTTATGAAAAGAGTGGATGCAAATAACTGCCTGAAGTGAACTCGGGCAGGGAACAATCCATTAACCACTGTGCCTATATTCAAAAAAAGTATTAGAAACCCTCAATAAGATGGTGGTTTGAGGGGAAAACCCTTAGGGTTCAAGCACCTGTTGTAAATACACGGCCCCGAGTTACAGGAGCCGGAAGGCAGAATTCAGAACGCAAATGTTCAAATTAAAACCTGCTAATTAAGAGCAGGCTTCATTATAGAGATTATACATCTTTAAAGACTCTTAGTAGGCATGCACGCCCAGACTAGCAAGCTACAGTAAAATACTCGCAGTCTGAACCCATTCGTTTCTCGTCCTTCCTGACCCATCTCTTCTGTTTAGTCTACAAAATCCAGGGTCGGCCTTTGCGGGGGAGCCATGGGAAAGGAGGAGCCGTGGCAGGGCCAAGTGACACCGTGCCCCGTCCCCAGCACGGGCGAGGACCGCGCGAGCGGCTGCCAGCAGCCGTCTAGCACCGATTCCCAAGCCCGCGACGGGGCTCCTCGTTCTATGTAACAGTGTGAGAGCCGCAAAAACAACCCGCTCAAAAAATGCCAGAAGTGACCTTGTCTAAAGATTATCTGCAAGATCTCTCCCACTCTCTGTATTTTTAATGAAAAAAGTATTTTTAATAGCAGAAATGTCAGGTTTTTGGCCAGATAAACAAGCTACAGAGACTGAGTGCTGAATTTTGTGGCCTCAGACTGGTATATAATTAGGGACAAGTACAGAAGTGACTTGCCAGATTTTAACCCTTGAGAAATAAACTCCAATGTTGATGTAAGAAAAAAGTATTTCTCAAGTCATGGCCTCATTTTACTCCCATTATTTGCCTTCCTATTGCCACCTGTTATTTTGAGAACTGCTTAAATACAAGAAACACATAACCAAGTGGCATATAGAGCAGACCTATCATATATGACATTATTTCCCTCCTACTAAAAATGTCTTTTAAAAACATACAGTTAGTCCAGTGTACAGAAACGTGATTTACTAAAATAACTTGACAGCCTGAACTCGGAGAGATTTTTTCCAAACTTCAGAGAATTACCTTGCTGTGGAATATTGGGTCTCAGACCTCTATAACTCATGTCCCAAACTAGCAAGACATCTTTTATAGCCACGTTAGGTTATTCTTTAAAACTCCTCTTCCAAGATAAGACAATCAATCGAAAAGGACAAAATAAAGACCTGACACATCATCTCGAGTTGTATTACCTGAAGAAAAACTGTTGGTATCAGCTATAGTTCAGCAGGATGAGTTATGGAGAACAAAGTTTGAATAACCTGAGCAATCCATAAAGAGTCGGGCAGCCTGCCCTGCGTGACAGCAGCACACAAACGCCAGCGCTGAAATAAGCATTTAAAATTATTTAAAAATTGTATCTCGCCCAACTAAAACTACAATGCGCCAATTGTTTTCTCCTGCACCACATCACTCCAAGGGTAAGCACAGCCTGAGCCTACTCCTAATCTCATCTCTGTCTTAATTATTGCTTAACAAGTAGGACTCACTTTGATACACTGATATTTATTAACCATCTAGAGGCCTCCAGTTACCCTATAGATGATGAAAAATGCCAAAATAGCTTTTCATTGCCAGCCTTCAACAGAAAGCGTTTGCTTTTGGATGGGAAGGGTGAAGATGAAAGCAGGGCTCAAACGCAACTTTGAAAAAGTAAATCCGGTTGGATTTAAAGCCTTATATTAAGGAAAAAAAAAGGTTTTTCAGCCAAAGGCACCAGTATCTTTGCTCTACAACTTCTCTGCGCTTGCACAGTAAGCAAAAGTTCTGATAACGGAATGTAGACCATGTAGCCTCTTTGGAGCAAGACCAAATCCCTATGATTTACGCTGAATTCAGAATAATGCTTGCAAATCTGACGGCAGCTTAAATGTTAACTTTTGACAAGGGCAACCATAGCTTCTTTTGGCATAAAAAGCCCAATGACGGAATCAGTGACAGTTTTATTCACTCAGGCGCACCTATTCTATACTCCTAACGTAGCTATAAAACCGCTGCTCTTGTTTTCGGCACCGCACACCTTTTTCACGTCGTGCTGAGAACAGAGAACAACCGTTTTGCTCCTGAAACACATGCAGCACGGGACTGAGAACAGACTTTTTCTGTATCTGTTGGAGACTTTTGTTCTTCTGAGTTATGCTGTCTCAAAGAAAGGGAAAAAAAAAAAAAGTCTTTCTTCTGAGTACACATGATCACCATTCAACACGCTATCAAAAAAGAAGGCTGAATGTATACGTTCTTACTTAGAAGAACATCAGAAATTTTGTAAAGGGACAGGGAAATAAGTCATCGCATTCATAGAATCATAGAATTGTTCTGGCTGGAAGAGACCTCCAAGATCATTGGGTCCAACCATTGACCTATCACTACCAAGTCCCCCACTAAATCATATCCCTTAGGGCCTCATCTAAACGCCTTTTGAATACCCCCAGAGATGGGGACTCCACCACCTCCCTGGGCAGCCTGTTTGCTCGGCCGGCTCCTTCTTCTCTCACCTCCAAACAGAGTAAAGCAGATTTCTGCTGGCATTTTTTTTCAATTCACTAACTGTAATTTTTCCTTGTATGGTAGAGATTGTTACTATTACAGCTATCGAGGACTGTGATCACACAGCATACCCCCAAGAATGAGTAATGGTCTCGTTCTCCATCTGCGATATGGCGCAAGAGCCAAGGGCAACCCACTGACACTGGAGTATTTGGACTGGGAGTTTCAGATTTGCCTCGTGCTCCTGTCAAAGGCCCACTGTTGAAAGCCTCCAAATAGGACTTTATAAAAGTGGCTTTTCAAGGTTCAATAGAAATTCAAATGAACTTATTTCCTTTGTGATGGATTTCTGAGTCATCTTTTCCAAGGGAGGGAAGAGGAAATATAATCAGAAAAAGGGGTTATTCCTATTCTAAAAGAGGGAGCAGATCTACACTAGTCATCCTTCATCTTGTCATCTTTCTGACCGCAGTATTGTGAAAAGCCCACAAGCAGAAACACCAACAAACATCAACGAAATACTGTGCTCTTTATATCATTAAGTCCCGCAATGAGGAGGGAGGGAAACCATAGTATCTTTTGACCCTGCCTTTGTTACTCACACCACGCCTTCTGGAAGGGACAGTACACAAAACATTATGCAAAACCAAGTAGTTCCTGGTAGCTTAGGAAGAATTATTCATTATAAGGCAGAAAACTTTCATTTCAGTGTCTCCTTGTTGACTGGGCTGACAAAACCCGAAAGCATGTGCCACAAGACCACAGCTGTCCTATGGTGGGAGGAACATCACACGGGGCATCAAACAGTCCTGCTCCCCCATCCCATAAACTTCTTCACCAGAGGACACTGTAGATCCCAAGACTAGAAAGTTGGATGCATGGGGATATGGGTGGTGGGGTTGAGGGAGGGTTGTACCTAGTCCGGGGTCCTACCAACGTGCCATCGGCATGCAGCGCGGGTGAAGTCGCAGCCTCCCAAACTCGTTGGTGCCGCTCTGCAACAGGCAACGATGCTGCTCTGCACCGAAACAGGGAACCCGCCTCTCGTCACACCAGATACTGGAAAAGCACAGTGGTTTCTAATGAAAGTTTAAAACCAAAAAACACCCTCTCAATAACTGAAAGGAAGGCTGATTTGAATTTCTACGTCTGCATGTTTCCTTTACTTTCCATCTAAAAGAACGAGTATTTAGATGCAAGGGTGTCAAGCAATATGAATCATCTTTAAAGTATTCAGTTTAATTAGACAAGGATAAAGAGGTTTAAACAATGTCACTGAAATCTAATTCTCTGTATTAACCTCTGTCATAAAGCAGAAGAGTGAAATCAGTAAAAGTGAAAAAGTGACGGTTTAGCTAAGCTTATTTGTTACAGCCACTGCTCTTGAACAAAGTGATTTTTATGGCCGTGAACCTCCGTAAGAGCAGAAGTCAAGGTCACGACAGCAATACATCATTCTGAGGGAAGAACTGTACTGTAACCTCACATCTGTGCACTGCAGGAATAAAAGGCAGCTGTGACTAGCTACTCTGAGAATAAACGCTACTTAAAAAACATGACGTATCTATGCTGCGGTATGTCCTGGTAAGACAGATGAGTCAAGGGAACTTCACCGAGCACCAGCTCATCTCCTGTCTTTGCAAGAGATCGCACTACGCAGCCATCAATGGCAGCCTGTGGAGCTGTATCCAGACTTCATTTACACTCTATAATAAAACCCTAAGTTTCTTAATAGTCCACAAACCAGCTATTTAGGATTTCAATTCAAAGGAGATTTTTTTGTTGCAGAGTAGTTGACTTTGCTGATGCTATAATATATTTGGGAAAAAGAGATGGGAGAGGACATGGATGAGGACAGGAAACAAGAAGGATGAGGCTTCAAAAATGAGCTGTGCGTTTTCTTCTGTGTGGACAGGAAAAGACAGCACTTAAATGCTATTTCAATTCAAGATCAGCACAGCTTTATGCTTCAATGAGAGTGTTTCTTCCAGCACCAGCTCCAAGTACGGCTCTTAGGCAAGGAAAAATTTTATGGTGAGGTATTAGAGCAACCTCCAAGGTTTCTGCTTACAGGGGCACTTTTGCTTGGAGCACTTGATGTTCTCTTGACCTACCAGATAGGCTGGAGGGGAAAAACACCCCAAAACCTAAATACCCCAAACCAAAGTCCATACATTTTTAGTGTTCCTCTCTGGGCAACCAAGCGGCATTGCTTCTTCATTACTTCACGAACAAGAGAATCCTCCAAAGAAGGTTTGGTTTTATAATGCCTTGTCAGAATCAAACAGCCTCAGTAAAGAACCGGTGGGTCTATGCCATGCAAATGTTCGATGAAGAGCATGGCATAAGAGCAACGAAACCAATGTGTTGACAAAACATAGCAACAAAAACAAATGAGTGAGAGACACAAACTCTTTAAGTCTCATTTTAAAAAGAAAGTCTGAGTAGTAATCATTTACTACCCCATGAAAACGATATAATCAGAAAGATGAAAGACTTTGACGGAGAGACAGCAACATTCCTTACTTCCCAGCTGAAATCAGAAAGACTCAAACTGGAAACAAAAGCTTCAGCTCCTCTGCGGTAGGGTAATTAAACACAGAAGCGGCTGAACAGTAAAGGCTTTTGATTTGCCATCATACGGACCTTAAAGGTCCATTCAAACTTCTTTCCTGAAGATAAACTTTCATCCGGTCATCGGGATAGATTAGTTGGCTCAAGCAGACGGAAGTCTGGATTTTCCTTCTGGTCTCCCACAACCCACCGAAGAAAGGGGACCTGTCCACACAGAGCTTAACATTCCCCATAATCCTTCTGGCTGTCTGTTAAGAGTCAAGGTCATACCACCTTCGGAGCTCAAGAGCAGCGGTCTTGGCTGTACAACAGCTCTGTGCACAGCAGAAAGGCCTGAGGAGGATAAACACGGCACCTTCGCTAGAGGAAAGAGCTATTGCCGCTTGCTGGTGAGGTACGGTTGCTGACTCCGAGCCACGGGCAAAGGGTCTTTGAGGTGCAAAGTACAAAGTCTTACCCAGTCCAGATGTAGCTCGTAACAATGACAACCAAATTCTCACTGGAGGGATACAATTTTGCATGGCATAATTCACTACAAGTGAAAACTATGCAAGCCAAGAGAAAGATATAATCTAATTATTTCTGGGTTTTCAGGACTGAGGGAGAGAGGGAAATTTAAAAGCAAACAATGCCGTGTTGCTCAATATGGAATGCTGCAATATAAAGAAGTGAAAATTAAAGCACCGCAAAAAACACGTCAATTTTCAATAGATATGGCACTAACGCATATTAATATTTCTGACAAGCCAAGAATGTCGGATTTCTAAGCACAACATGAATCACATTAGAATCAAGAACAGCTGAGCCTGCACAACAGATTATATAAGTATTTATGAAGCACAGGAAATACTCAAAGCCAGCAAGTTCAGCTGTATATACGAATGTAACTAATAACTGCTTATACTACATGTATCTGATAAAAAGCCACTTTATTGACAAGATAACTACAAACCAACAAAGTACTAGATAAGACATTGACCATCTGGGCAAAATGTAGGGGCCGTTAAAAATGCCCTTTAAAACAAGGGGTCTGCTCTCATTAAAAGCTGTTCTCTTACCAAGACAGAAGGAAAGCCAATGAATTGCAAAAGCAATTCAAGCTCAGCAAAGTTTTTCTTTGCTCAAAATGCTAGATTTCAAAAACTTTGGCAAAATGTCTTAAGGGGAAGAATAATCAGTGTTGTACTCAAGCCTGGGAAGAAGAAAACACAAATCACAAGACTCAATTAGCAGCAGAGGTTATCTGAAGCTATTTACCAGATAAGATTGAAACTGCCCATATCTGGATCATCTTTCAAAGAAGTCTTACTTGGAATCGTTTAAAGCGTTTTCTAGTATTGGTTGATAACAACTGATGAGACTCTTAAAGCAAGCCACTTAATTTAATTTACTTGGACATGGACAAATTAAAAGCAGAGTTACGGGATGTAGTACTAATAACGCAGATATGTCACTGCAAGATTTGGTTGTGCCCTCAGTCAGTTTGATCCATTAAAATAGTAACTGGTTGTGATGAGAAAAGCTTGCTGAGGGTGTTTGAGTCTTACAACAACACAAGATCAATCAGTGATCTGGGATGAAACATTGGCACCAAAGTCAACAAAAATGCAGGGTAAGATATTTTGGTTTTATAAAAAAGAGAAGTATCAATTCTTTAGCCAAGCAAGCAGATTAAAATAAAATTTAAAAACCCAAAGCATATAGGAGTCCTCAGCAGTCCCAAAAACTAGCACGTTAGATTTTTCCACCTAGATTAGCAACAGATCAATAGCAAACTCAGCTTCACCGTGACAAAGGTGTGATCTTCCCCCCAACTACCACATTACAATTATCACTGCCACCTTAACTGCCGTCCCCAGAGTCTTCTCTTCCTCGCCACCTTTCCTTTTCAAGCTCCCTTCGTGCTGTCAGGAAATGGCGCAGAACAGGCTGACACGGTAGAAAACTGATGTCCCCGAGACAGGCAAAGGACAGAGGGGACAGCGTTAAGACTGACACACTGCACCCACAACACCCCAAATTTGTGGCGATGGCGCATTCCTCTGATGGAAGAACAGAAGGCGTAAGCTGCCAGACGTTTCTAAATGACAACAGCAAATACATCTAAGACAATATCCTACCTCCTCTTCTCAGTCCTGCTTTATAAATCTCAGTTAACATTTGCTCTGTATCTGCTTTCACAGCATCCCATTTTTCTAACCCCACAATCTTAGGTCCATGCTCCTGGACGCCAGCTCAGCTGCCCACCCTACTTACACGCTCAACTTACACAAATAAATACATACTCATTCTTCTTGTAATCAGCCTAAATACCCTTCCATACACTTCACCCAGGCTCCTTTCCTTTTTCAGATGCCTGCAGAGATTGCTCCATCCATTCCTCGGTGGTTCTGAGGACTACCAAGCACTAGATTTGGGACTGGCAAACGTCACCGCTACGTGATGCCTGAAATCCCACCATTCAATCCACCTGCTAAGACGGTCTCCTTCAGAGCGAGGAAGGTCTCATTCCCTGCCCTCCTCAGTGACCTGGGGTGACGGGGAGGTTGTGAAGAGGAAGAAAAGGTCAATACTGATATCAAAGACTAGAGCTGGAAGCAGGCGGGTGCCCATAAATACAAACACCACCAGAGCTCAAGGTAAGGTGCTCAGGGAACCAGAAGAGGTCTGAATTATTTTTTCCAGGCAGATTACAGATAAGTAGGGACAAAAAAAAAACCAAACCACGAGCATCAGCCCTTTGTTCACATGAGCAAGAAACACAAGGGTGAGCTCCATCCAGCTGGGTACCTGCTTTGAACGACTTTTCAGGGTCAACCTCAGAGACTGTGTAATGGTTTTGTTACCCTCTCTCTGTGGCACAATTTTACAAGCCTGTAATCACAGCACTAAGAGGTGGGAACACTAGTGCAAATCCCTATCCTTAATTGCTTTGCCTGGCTCAGAGCGGGAACTTTAATTCAAGTCTTCCACTCGTCAGGGCAGTGGCCTGAACCATCAGAAAACAGTGATTTTTTTCTGGCTCACTAACATTAAATAGCTCACACAAAGTAGAAAAGGAACAGACTTAAATATTCATGCAGATTATTTTATATTAAGGACATTGAAACTTGTGAGCCCAACAACCCACGTACCAAACATTTCTGTAAGATCAAAAGCCACATTTTCTGCTCTCTCTCACACACAATCCCACATCTCAACTTCATCCTTCTTCTACCAAACACCCCAGTCACTTTATTCTCAGACTGACTGTTCTCTAAAAATTATCTGGTTTTGCTTCCTAACAGCTGTATTAAAACCCATTACGAGACGAGCGATATCCAGATAGCTGGGGGATGGATCTCAAGCTGAGCTGCTCGAGACAGGCACGGCTTGGAAGTCACATTTCAATCACCCATGTCCTGCAGCTGGGCACGCTCCGAGGTTTAAAATCAAGCACTGGATGAAGCTGAATCTAAATTTCTGTTACCCCATGCAAATGCTGTAGTCAGGTAGTAACAGATGAGAACCTAAAAATCACACAGAATTGGCTTGGGGCCGAACAGGACATAGACACCTAACTTTTCCCAGCCTCACTTTAGGCTTCGACGTATCAGTGACAAGGGCAGCTCCAACTGTTGCAGCCAACGTGATGCTACTCAAATTCACAACCTAGTATTTTAAACACATTGTGAACGCAGACCGCTGGCCGCAAGCAAGCCTGCATTCGGCAAAGAACAGAAAGCCTGCTGTTACACTGACGTATATAAGATTTAATCCCTAATGGCTTTAAAATTAATTAAGCCTTTAAAATCAAATGAGTTTACATTTCGTTGCAGGTCTACTTTAACTAATCTGCTGTATTAGAGAATAAGCAGATACGTTAAGTTTCTCAAGATACAAAACGGACAATCAAACTGAAATGTCTCTCACCAACTCACGACTAGATGTCAAAGCATTTAAGCAACACTATCAAAACAGGCCATGTTTTTTTTGGGGGGGGTGGGGGGTGGGGGGTGTCTATTTGTTGCTTATAAATTTGGCTTCAACTACAGAATCTCTCTTATCGCTCCTGCACAAAGTGTTTTGTAAATACTTTCCAAAAATACTCCCCTCATTAAGCTATAAAGCAAAGAGCAGGACCGTAAGCTGGCCACCCAAATCAATTATTTGCTCTTTCACACTAGATGAAGTGTTGAGTAACCACTGCCTTCAGTGGATTTACAATGATCTAAGTCAGAAATGAGGACAGAATTTAGTATAAATTTATATATTATATATATTTAGTATAATACTTCCCTTAACTCTTAGTTGCTTGTGACAGAACAGGAGGAGATGACCTTCTGATATATTTGGAGAGTACAAAGACTGCAAATAAATTCCATTTTTGCAAGTCAGAAGAGCAGAGTTACGGCCAATTTTGTGGTCTTTAACAAAGAATAGATGCTCTTTGCTGTACATCAGTTGTTTACAGACTTAAATTTTCTCTTAAAAGCATTTACCCTTGTATAACCTACTGCCTATAAGCTTGCTTTTCATTCACCTTTCCCAGACCTTTTATGAATAGTTCACGGATGCTGAGGGATCTGCAAAACACTGCAACAGATCAAGTCAAAGTCTGGGAAATGTTCCCTCTGTAGCATCCGTTGCTCTCAAACACTTGCTGTAAGACTACACAAACTCCATTATACAGAAAAACCTGGCAAGCTTAGAGAAGGCATAGAAATGCTTTCAGACCCTTTACAAGTACCCTCTGTAGATGTGTCAAACATCCTTCTTGCAAACATGAAGCCTTAACAGCATTCAGAACTTACCTGGGACCTCACAAACAGCAGTCAGCGGCACTAGAGATCCCAGATGTGGAGGAAACAGCTGGAGTTCCAATTTCTTCACTAGACAGCTGGAGATTTCCCAATAAAAGTCAATGCAGCTTTCGATCCCAACTTTTTGCTGTTCCAGCTGCACGTTGTGGGTCCCGGGGGAATGCACTGGCTGAGGAATTCCTGGTAGCGTGGTTTCAAAAAGCAATGTATATATCTGGTTTGTTTCTTATTGTCATGGGATTAAATCACACGTTGAGCTTTACTTGGGCTAATAACATAAGTCAAGAAGTAGAACCATACAGAAGAGATTCAATATGCCAGTGATATAGGAAAAGAACAAACTTTAGCCTTTCAATACTATTCCAGTTTCAAAGAATAGTATGAAACCTTTGAGGTGGTGGTAGCCGCAACCAAAACAGAGGGGAGAGACTAGAGCAAAGAGAATTTAAATGCTTCAGTCCAGGCTGTTTAAGGGAAGACATGGCAGAGCCTGTTCTTTGCTCGTTTTCATCAGCTCCATTACTTTTGCTTTCAAAAGTACAAAAGTTGTTATACACTATGGTAAAAAAAAAAAGTGCTTTGCCATATAAACTAAGAACACTTCCTTATCGCACACTTATACCAATATATGGAAAGACTGTATATTCTAAACACATCATTTGTCAACAGCTTGTAAATCAGGTTTTTTAAAAGTAGCAACATTAGTCATTAATTGTTTTAAACTTAACAAGTGAACACTCAAACAGGAAATATGATACATAAACAGGAACAAAGTCTTTAACACAGCATTCGGTAAATATCCCGGTCGAGGTCTGGCCACTCTGTTAGTAACCACCATCAACAGTTCTAACCACAACTGTTGGTTGTGCAGCGTACGTACTCCCAGCGATGTCTGTATAGTTTGCTACTGAGCAATGGAAAACATCCTTTTTTTCCTCCCCTACTACCCTTTAGCAGTGATATCTTTAAATCTAGTCTCCTTCCTCTCCAAATTTTCAGGGTCCAAAACCTTATTGCAACTTTTGGTTGTACATTAGTCTCATGACTGAAACCAATTGCTTCTGCTTCCCATTCATATACACCCCCCTTATTCAACTTTTATTAGTAGTAAATGGACATTAAACAGATTCAACCACAAAATGTGACCTCTACTTGGTCAGTTTTTGTATCTTAGTCGGTACATGAACTTGAGGAGGAAAGGGGAAGCTTTTGGAAAACCCTGAAGTGGCTGCACTGGAATCTGAGCAGGGAAAACCCAACCACTCGTAGCTAAAGACCAGTTTGTTCCTCCTTCTGAAGTCCAGCTCCAGAGCAAGTTTTATGCACGTATTTACTGGTAAAAATCACATTACAATTCATGAGACATCTGAACTCCTATTTGCGGGGGCAAATTTGAGTACCAAATGCATTACCAGAACCATGCGCGCCAAAGAAGGGAAAAGGAGTAGAAGAGACAGACAAACATTGAGAGAAAATGTGTAAAGTGGTATTATGTTATTAAAACATTACATTAGAAATAAACAGAACATAAACAAAAAAAAGGTTTTAACCAGGTTTAACTTTTTTTTTTTTTTTAAATTTGAATTGACCCAAAGCAAAAACTTACATTGCAAAGGAAGAACAAAATACATGATGATATTGGTAACACAGCGTTGCATGGAAGCTAGACCTGGGGGCAGGTTGCAAGTTGCTCTTGTCACAACGTCACCGGGGGCTCTCGACAGATTTAACTGAGAAAGTTAGGATCCAGATTTTTTTCATCTAGCCCAGGTCCACCCTGGTAAACATGCTACATATTCTCTTTTGCCTCTGGGTATTTATCCGATGAGTTTGTCCAGATGTGTTCTCCTACGATTGCCAACTAGAGCCAGAAAACTGAGTTTTCCACGCTATCCCGAGGAAGCCAGAGTTATTCCAAGCATGAGTGATAATGAATTTAAAAAAAAAAAATACCAACCCAAAACAAAAAAAACACTCAAGAGCTTTTCAAACTAACAAGTATCGTCTATAATGTAAATAAGTTTAGAAATATGGTAATTAAATAATCTAAAAAACACTCTTACTCTGCTGTACATTTATAAACATAAATATTTACAAAAACTTTCTGCTTTGTTTTAAAGAATGAGGTTTGCAGTTTGTTAATGATCAGAGTCTTTTACTCATATTGATTCTTTGGTGTACTTGCCAATTTTTTAAGGTTTATTAAAAGTGTTCAACTGTGAATTTTAAGGTAATGGAACTAGGCTACACAACAAGTCTGTATTATGCACTTCTCCTTCCACATTCTAGTCCGAATGAAAAACAAAGTTCAGTTTGTTCTTCAAAGTATTTGTGCACAATATTTAAAATAATAATAATAAAAAGACCAGATTCCCCATTATTGAAATTTGGGTAGGATTAACAATGACTAATCATACTTCACTCGCACTCGAGCACATGTGTAACTTAAGATAGTGAACGGGACTATCAGAAGATTCAGACACACACGTGCTGCGGTGCTTTGCTGAATCAAGGTCAGAGAAACCAGCTACAAGAGATGGCTTAGCATTGTAAGAAAGGGCAAGGGCTTCCCTCCACCGTGGGGAGCGGAGAGAGGATAGGATGAAAATTAATTTAAAAGAAAGGCTTTTTACTGGCCTAAAATGTACGTGTGTTCCCTTTAGATGTCAGTTACTTAAAAGAAATAACCAAAAAACAAACCTCAAACAATAAATAATGGAATTACACATTTCTTCATTAAATAGCATTCTTGTTACCAACAAAGTCTTCCATAATTTTCTTCAGTCACAGCAACAGACAGAACAAATAATTCGCCTTAATATAGATTGCAACTAAAATATACTCTAGATTACCTTAGAAAACATTACTGTAAAAATTCAGTGGGGAAGGACATTGGTTTAGACCAACTTACAAATGTAGTGAACAATACTAAGTATTTTTTTTAAAAAAAAGAAAGCAATTTTAAGGTTCTGATCTCATGTCACAAAACTGAAGATTCACGCTTAAAACCTGCCAGTCAATCCTTAACGTCTGTCCTGTCTCAGTACTGGAGAGCTTGAAGATCCTAACGGCTGATCTTTCAACAGACGCCATCGCGCGCCCAAGCGCACGCGCACACCCCACCCACGCTCTCAGGCTGTCCCTGCTGCAACGCCACCGCCACTACACACAACTTGGAGGAAGCGCCACGAAGCTCTACTGCCTAGAGGCGACCACCGCACGCACCGCGTGGCCTTAAGGTGGGACATTCTTGCTCGCTCGTGCTGCTGAGACATGAACTTTTGGTCACTGCTCAAGCAGGCTGGACTTGAACCGATACAAATTGGAGATAAAAAGGTTCAACATCCCATTACCAATCCTCTGAGCCATGAATCTCCAAAATCACTTATTGTTTGGAAACCTGATGCAATGCCAGGCACAATAGGGAGAGAGAATCCTCCTCGCTTGCCATAGTTCCGGTGCCTCCATTATCAGTGATAAGGTTCGTGCTCAAGGAACTGCAGTCCAGGGTTGTAAGGTATTAAAAGGAACTAGCACAGTTAAATAATATGAGTATACCTGCTTCACCTTGCTTTCCATATTTTTAATATTAAATATTTTGAAAGTGACAGTGTTAAACTTAAAAGCCACCACCGTTCCTTTCATCGCCCCGCTTCCATTGGTATAATTGGTACAAAAGCACTCCTGATATTAGAGCGGCTCTTTCGGAGCCAGTAGGATGGCAAAACAAAAGTAGAGGACACTGGCAAGAACCTTATGACGACTCCATTATCCCTTGAAAATAAAGAGAGTGAAACAACTGCACATTTTGGCCCAATCTTTTTTTGATAGCAAGAACTTCATTTTTTTTTTTATGATCAGAAACAAAACTCTTTAACAGATCTTTTCAATACCTAGTATGAAAAACACATTCAGTAGCCAAATTTCAGTACTCCTTTCAATCGCTGCTTTCGGATTATTTGGACACCACTAAATGTTTGCAAAATTTAAACTTTCAATATGAACGGGCTTTTCTTGTTAGTGCACATATAAAATGCATCTTAATAACTTATGGGCACATCCCACTCTCTAACCTGAAACAAACTGAATTTCAGAGCAATCAAAAAAAAAATCCATCACTGCCTTTAAAATAAAAGGGTTTGTCCAATTTCTTTTCTTTTTTTTTCTTTTTCCTTTTTTTTTTTTTTTTTTTTTAAGAGGACACAATTTGGCTGAGAACCCGTAGATAAAATTTCAACTGAAAGTGAAATAAAGCAGGTTATACATTCATGAAATTCAGGGAGTAATAATGAACAGCAACTGCCGCATCACTTTAGTAACGTCACGTCAACACTACAGCGAGGCAGCAGTTCCTATTCTCACAAATAATGCACTGAGACTAAATGAGGAATAGTGTGCGGGGGCAATCACACATAAAGGGAAAATACATCGGAAAGATTATTGCACAGGAGGCACTGTATGAGAAACAGAATACATTGGCTTCAAAAAATCTAAATTTGTTTACTCTTAAGTTAATGTAAAAAATACAGAGGCTATGCCTCTTTGTAGTGTAGTGTCACTGTGAAAAATAGACTTACAAACAGCCACCCATTTTACAGGGAATGTCAGGAAAGAAGAGGGCCTGAATTTTATGGGCATCCCAACTACAGTAATTCAGAAAAGAATAATATAAAAAGAGCCAATGTATAGACCCTCAAATTGAATAGGGTAACGATTTTTTTTTTTTTAATTTCCAAATGGTATTTGTACAGTACCCTAGGACACGTTGATTATCAACTCTTCCCTCTATCCTGCAAAAACATACACCCTGGCAGAGACAAGAGTCCCAACAGACAACAGGGCTCTGAAGGTCTGTCTATCGGTATCCTTTTGCAGGACTGGTGCCTTGATTTCCAAACTTTACTTTCTTAAATAATTGCTCAGCATGCCAATTCAAACCAACCACTTCCCTTGAGAGGCTACCTTCCATCTCCACTGCAAGTCTGCACACTTAATGTGAAAACAAACAAACAAAAAACCAACAACAATTTTTAAAATGTAATATCGTATAGAAAGCTTGGACCTTGTAAACTTGGACCAAGAAACGAAAAATTAAGACCTTCTAGCGTGT
The DNA here is from genome assembly GCA_009819775.1 of Phoenicopterus ruber ruber. NCBI lineage: Eukaryota > Metazoa > Chordata > Aves > Phoenicopteriformes > Phoenicopteridae > Phoenicopterus > Phoenicopterus ruber. The sequence goes on from CM020225.1 coordinate 4,233,378, forward strand.
GGTATAAAAAACCCAAGGAAGTGTATACCTGCCTTCTGACTTCACAGAAAAATCAGAATTTGCATAGGATATACTTTGTGCAAGGCAACAAGCCTCTTCAGTATCTGGAATATAACTAATCTTGCTCAGAGTTCTTCTCTTCATGGATATCAGATATCATCAAATTTGTGTTTTAAGTAGTCTTTCATGACCTTGGCAATGGGTAGTTCATCAAGTAGTTTTAGGTTTTGAAGGCCTATACACTGACGGATTTTAATTCGGCATAGATCTTGCAAGTTTCTGGGCTGTCCTGAAAAGACAAAAGGAACACATAAAAGTAAAATTATCACATTTTAAACATACTTTGAGAGATCATTTACTCAGTAAAATCACAGATGTTTGCTGTTTTCTAAGAGGCAGAGGGAAGGGAAAAATTACAAGAGAAAAAGGGTGGAAGTTAATACCTTTCTAGTGAACAATCATTCAATGAGATCAAGCGATAAATCCCAAAAACATTTTTACACGCACGTAACTTTACTTTTCTGACATTATCCACGTGAGGATTCCCACGAGGTGGCAACATGCGCTTAAGCGTTGTAGAACAGCGTAACTCCTCCATTTAACTTTTTGTGCATTTTTTTCCCTATCCTTCCAACACCTGGGGGAAAAAAACCCTCAGTCTCGCTTCTTTTCAAACATTAAGACAAAACCTTCTACGTTCAACTGTAACAGGACTAGGCAGTTTCCTTAGAGAGTGAGGCTTTATAAAAGCAATTCAAGGATTGTGTGGCAGAGTTAAAGATTGTTTTTTCCCTTCTAATGAAAAGACGAAGCCTTTAGGCTTTGGATGCAGCTGCAACCTTGTCAAACAGAAAGAGTTAATATGAGTTAACCACTGTCCACAGAGGAAAAGCTTTACTGACATCACATGAACTTTAGAATTTCTGGCAAGGATTTTCCAAAATAATCGGTTCCCTTTCAAACTCATTCTTAACAGGAAACTATTCAAAGCCAAACACCTTGTAGAACGGTCCCCCATGCAACATAACGTAAGAAAGGTTAAGCTAGCCTTGTGTCTGCGTGTACCCAGCAACGGATCCCAAGGAAGAAAGAAAGAGAAAGAGCAGAACAACAGGCATTAAGCAATCCTGTCCCAATATACCCTTCTAGCTTTCAGCACCGGTGCCTTTGGGCCTTCCTAAACCAGAGATTGCACACAGATCTATGCCTTTAATAGCTGTGAATGGCCTGCCCTTTGTAAATCTGTCTAATGTTTTTTGAACCCATTCATACTTTCAGTATCCAAAACATCCTGTGGCAACAAATTTCACAATATAATTAGGCGTTGGCTGGAAAAACTACAAAGTGCTTTTATTTATTTTAGATCTGCTTCCTGATTGCTTTGTTGCATGCCTACCATTCTTTGAGTTATAAAAAAAAATAACGAGTAATTGTTCTCACACCAATCATGATTTTACATACCTTTATATTATTCTCCGTCCTCCACTCACGCTTGGTACCTCTTTCCATAGATGAAGACATTTGCTCTATTTAATAACTTCCCACCATGGGAACCACACCAAACCTCTGACCAAACTAGCTGCCTGCCTTTGTATTTTTTCCTCATTCTGCTATAGCTTTTTTGAAATTACTCCAATAACACATTGAGGGTGTGCTAGTCAATATTTTGATTATCGACTTAACTACGTCATAGCCTGCAGAAAAAAAAAATAAATAAAAAAGAAAGAGGCTTACACAGTTACGGCACCCGATGGCTGTCCGAGGCAAAATACTCGGTACCATGAACAATGTAGGTGCTTACGTCGGTATCACGATAATCTGTCGCCAACAGAGCAACTTACTGCAGTCTTATTATCTGTACAATTGTTAATGGTAGAAGACAGTGCTTGCTTCTGCGAAGAAAGGCATGGCGATTTTATTGAGCTGACTGCTTGAATCAATCATTTCTTTAAAAAGCAGTACAAACCAACAAAAGCGACTTTAAATAACTTAGATGGACATTTCCAATTAGCTTTCCTGAGCTGCCACCAATTAAGCAGGACGTTTTTGAAAGAGGAAATGCCTTCCGTACGGGGCTGCGACGCGGGCGGGCTTTACGGTGGACAGTAGGATGCTGTCAGCTCACCGGGCACAAATCTGTTCGGAGGAGACAGGAGGGTTTTTCTCGCCCGAGTCAGCCCCAGAGCTAGCCCCGGAGCCCTTCCCTTCTTCCATCCTCCTCCTAGTTAAGCAACAAACCTTCTATCAGCTAAATACACATTGACATTATGAGTTTATTAGACTTTCCTGGTAAGCACAGAGTAAAGAGATTATGAAACTATTTCCTGTTTTCTACTTTGGGCATTTTGTACATGGTTTCAGTTACCCTTTATAGCGAGTTCTCCCTTTTTTCCCCTGCATGGGTTTTTCTATAGAAATGGGCTGACAGACAGGTATACACTTGGATTTATCTTAAGCACTAAAATTATCCGAGGTAAGCTACCAGAAGTAATGCATGAAAATAGACTCAGCCTGCTTTTAAAGAAATTAGATTTGAAATTAAAGAGCATGAAAATTTGAGTTTCTTTCATATAAGTTTAAAATACTTTTATTATACTTATCACCACAGTATCTAAATGTCAATTTATTTCTAATTATATCCTTCAGCCGTGACTTAGAATACAGATCATTAGTTACTTTTCCACTGGTGGTTGTTTCTTAGCATTTTTTTTTTTTTTCCCACACCTGAAGAAATGAATTTATATAACTCAGACAACAGTTGAATGCTTAAGCTCCAGGGAAAGAAAAGTTACTTTTGGTAAGAAACCAAGCAAAGGAATCTTTGTGATAAAGAAACAGTTCTAATGCTTTAAATGTGAATGCAAACTGGGTTGAGAAAGGATGCACCTTTTGAAAAGCTAAGTGCAAACAGCAGCGTTAGAGGGAACGGAGGGCTACAGATCTGTATGTGTATTTTCTGTAGTAGAGTACACAATAATACAGCTGTGAGACACTGATTTCTGGTTTCAGAAATGAATGCCTTTTAATTAACATCCTACGGGTTTGTTGAGAACAAAGTGGAACAGACAACTTAAAATACCCAGAAGAAATTGGTCATCAGTTAATTCAAAAAGACCCGATTATCAAATGTATGACATTTTCCCCTGATAAGCCTAAAAATATTTCCTGGGAATGCGTTAACAATGGACATTTCCAGTGTTAAGCACCAGTTGCTACATCTAGTGGCTGTTAGTGTCTTAGGTCACGCCTTGCAAATTCCAGGGTTATTAATGCATTTGTGATTTATTGGAAACGGTGTCTAGAACACTTACTCATTCTTGGTTGCATCTGAATGAAAAAGGAAAAAAATAAAGGATTACAGACCGATGTCAGTGAACCTTGGTTTGGCAAATGAAAAATGTTATTAGTAATTTGGCAAAGTAAGACAAGTTAAACGATGAATAAAGTGCTGTTTAAAAACGATTAGGAAGTAGCAACCTTGGTTATATCCTGCATCACAAGTTTGGAAAGTTATTTAGGCAAACAAGCTAGAAAGGAAGAGAATTAAAAAGAATAAAAACAATTAAAGGTAAGATTGACCTAATTACCACCATCATGCAAAACAGTGATATAAAAATACTGATCACCTTAAAAAAACCCCCAATGCTCCCCTGATCCATTCTCAAAGGGACACCTTGCTGACGGCAGTGCTGTTACTCTGGAGCAGCCGGGTTATTGTTAGGCACAACCCGAGTTACCGTCGGGGCAGCAAACACCTGCCGCTGTTGTAGAGCTGAAGGTTTGCTACCGTGTTCGACTGACGTTATCTAACTTGTTCGGGTGATTTATTTTGCAAGCTTTATAGTGATAATCACATAAATTAGAAGTATTAATGACAGGAAAGAGAGATGTATAGTTCATCTTTCGTCTTCCACAGCTCATGCTACGTGCTGTAATGGAAAGCAGAAATCCCCACCAACGCACTTCTTGTGTATCGTTTCCCAATCATGACAGAAAGTTTCTTCCAAACAGAAGAAATGTAAAACATAGGGTGATAAAATAAAGAGGACATGGCTTTTCGATATTTTTCTCTCTAGAGACAGCAGACTTCAGTACGTGTAAAAGTTAACCATTTTCCTAATTCAATTCTTCAACTGCTAACAAAGTAAGTTCCTGAGCCCCCCCCCCCTTAAATAATTAATAATTATTTTACTTAAATAATGAAATAAGCCTTTTAAATTATTATTAATAGATTGGCCTTCTCTGGTAAAGCAAGGGAAAAAATGCATGTTTTAACAGCAAGAAATTATTACAATTAATCCTGAATTTCCCCTCAATACTCCGTTCCTTTCCTTTTTGCAGTTTCAAGATTTTTCTGCTATTTCATCTGGGAGTTTGCTGTTCCATCCCAGAAACAGACAAAACTTACATTTAGGATTTACTACCTATAAAAAGAACTGTGTGTCACCATTACAACTGCTCTGCAGCTTAAGCATTTAGACCTGTGCCTGCCTGTTCTTCCCATGCAGACCATGCTCCCCGAGAAATAAAACACTAACTCACCTATTAGGCCTATATTTGAGAATCATTAAGGTGTAACATTAGACCTAGTACCTCTGACAGCACTGATTTTTAGGGGTTCTCACTCAGTTTTAAGCAAAAGTGTTGTAAAGGTGGAAAGGGGGAATCCCTACCACTTTCCTCCACTGAAGATACAAGAGCATCTGCGCAAAGCAAAAATCATGACCTGACCTGTTCTGTTACCTAACAGAAAACTTAGGAGTAATTGAAACTAATACACTTGTAGGCTGTGAGAAGATCCTCTCTGATGTATTGTTCTACCTACTAAAAAAAGTAATTTTAAAAGCAAGCAATCAGTGTCACTGGTTTGAAGTGGATAGGCAGTTTCTGAAGAAGTTAAAAAATGAACAACATCAGTGACATACTTCAGAAGCTGCCCACAGTTTTCTCTGCAATATTAATACATTTCTCTAGAAAAAGCTTACAGTGGTATTTCTCAAACTGAGCCTCTGCCTCCCCTGGGAATTGTGAAAGGCTGAAAACAGTAGCAAGAAACCATTTGGTAGTTTCTTTTTAGCTACAAAGGAAACTTAAAAATAAAAGTTTTGTGAAACATTTAAAAAAAAAGTTGAAACCAGGCTGATGTACGGCTGGCAGCAGCTCAGTTCCTCCGGAGTATCAAAATAAGTATTTATATCCACAGCTAACTATTAAATCCATCCCTTCTTTCACAACTGTGAAGGAACTCAGCTACTGCCAGTAATTAAATTTAGTTATGATTTTGTTGGCTTTTTTGGGGGGGCAAGGGGAGGAATTACAAAAGATAACTGAACTTATCAACTGGAAACTCACACCCACCAGTCGAGGAACACACTGATGAGGATGCACAAACAGGATCATAGTGAAAGGATGCGATCACCTAGCAAACAGTGGCTGCTGAGCTGAACGGGAATGCAGCTGATCATTGCAATAAGAGTATGTCTAACAGTTTGGGAAATGAATTGTCTTGTACCCTGTAAAAAACAACTGCAGATTAACTAGAGAGGATATTTGGGTTTCCAGCATTCAAAATGCCAGAAAAAGCCAGTATCAAGAATCTGTAAGTCTGAAATATGTAGCTGAATTTAGAGAGAAAGAGCATTACAGAGTGTTCATTGAGAAAGTGAACAAACTCCTTGAATGAAACTCTAGCTCAACAGGACAAAGAGAGCTTAATTCTTTTTAACTGGATATCATACAAGTTATTTTGCAGGTCCTAGTTTAATTTTGTGTTCAGTATGCCTCTGTTAGAATACTTGAGCTTGAAGTATGTTTTCATTGCTCTTTGAAAAATAATTCTCTGCAATCAGTTTTAGATGTCTTAAATTTCAGTATTTCTGGCACAGAAAATATGTACCAAGGAGGAGTGTTTTTTGGACTGAAAATTTATATATGGAAAAGCATAATGCCAGTAAAGCTCAATGTTAAGTATAACAGGTGTATTTAGCAATGAAATTAAGATTTGAATATGCTTGTATAAGATTTTTTTTTTTTTAATATTTTGTAACTTTTCCATAAATTCAGTCTTACTGAAATTGCTAGGGAAATTCAGCTAAGAATTTCCATACCATAATGTTTATCTGTTTTTAGGAGACAGTAAAGTGCTCTGAACATAAAGACAGGCTTAAGATGCATTGTTACACTATTTTTTACATTATAACAGAGTACAGCATAGGTGGACAAATGGGAGTGGAGGGTGGCTGTATCTTACATGCCACATGTAAAAAAAATATGTATTTTTTTATATAGGCCTCTTCAAAAAACTCCTCCAAAGTATAGTATACATCTGTATATAGATAAACAATTGAACTATTTTTATATAATATAAACAGTCAACTGCACTCTGAGTTAGTAGCTACATTTTTCAACATCACACTAGGCAATTCTGAGTTGAGATTTAAACGATTATTTGAAAGGTACCTTCCCTCTTTTTTAGAAAGAAAGAAATTGGGTTATGTCTTTATAAAGGTATCAAAAACTACACTGGTCTTTGACAAATAGGTACCTGCCATCTGCAGAAAGTAACCATGATTCCGACGGCATTTGTTTATCACGGATCCAGCTAAAATGAAAACTATAAAATAACCCTCTTACCCTAGTTCCCTGCGTAACTCTGGATGTCAAAGCAGACCACAGTCATTAGTGCAAGATTTCCAGCAGCACCCAAGGAAGCAGTCAAAGCTTGCAATTCCAGTAAAGTTCTTCTATGTTATAACAAACATGAAGATACTGTTTCCTTTGCAATTATCCACGTGATAAAATATACAGAAATCTACTTAATTCACTATGACACTTCTGTATTCATGAAAGCTTAAACTATGCAGAGATCCTTTCCAAAATGTTCTTCCAGTAAAAAAAAAAAAAAAAAATCCTAGTGAAAAGTTATCTTTATTTAGCAAAGGGATAGAGACAAAGAATGTATAAGGATTTCCTTAACAGGACTTTTGTATAAGTTTTTCTGCACATTTGCAGTGCTATTTAAATCTAAACACAAAATTACACTCTCTAGTCAAAGCCAAATATTTGCCCTTTGACAAAATTAAAAAAAAGGAATGCAGATTATATATTTGCGGTTTAATTCGTTTGGTGACCTTTAGATCTTGTTCCAGATCTGAAATTATTTCTTTGATACCTGTTAACATACACGCCATATTACACTACCGTGGCCGTATCCATTTACTCAGCTATTTGCCTCGACACAGACAGGCAACTTGCATAGCTAGTCATAGACTCTCGTCTGCTACGTTATCTGAACAGTGATTAAATTAAATGAGAGCTACAGGGAGGGAGAAGGGTTTAAGCTTTTTTTATTCCCCTTTTTTTTGAGATCGTAGTTGAATTTCTACTGTCTTAAAGTTTATTTAAACCTTTAAGTATTTTTCTAATACTTGCATTTTTTTCCTACCTCCAGCATGCTCTTTATAAGCTTTAATATTCCCATTCAACTTCAGCTTCAACACAAATCATTCCATCCAGGACTGTAACCGCACATGTTAATTCTGTAGACATACACACTACCAAAAAATTAAAAAAATAAATGTCTATATGTATCTCTATCTTCATATATATTATATACATGCATCTCTATTTTAATTTTGCATTAGTGTATTGCAAGCTTAAGCCATCGACACTCCTGAAGAGGCAGGTTTAGATCTCATAACTGAACCATTATACTGAAGTGCTCCAAAACAACTCTTTATCAGATGATTTCAGGTACTACGGTGGTTGCCAATAAATGTTTTTTGGAGTAGCAAAGTGTGATACAGATAAGGAAAAAGGAGGTGATTAATAAAGTTATTGAGCAATTTTCATCTTGGATGTTGTTTTTTCACAGGGAGACTTTACTCATTTTTGTATTGTAAAAAGGGCGGCCGGGGGGGGGAGAAGACAAGAGTGACCGTCTAAACACTAAGTCAACTGCAGACTCGTGATGAAAAAACACTTTGTTGTTCCTAACTTCCAGCTTCACGCTTAAATACTGAGACACAACTACAGAACAACTTCCTTCCTCTTGGAATTATTCTAGGAGCAAAGGAATCTCTACCTGTAACCAGGAAGAATATCGGACCTTCACGGTCAAAACCCAAAATCCAGTATCTTCTCGCAGACTCTCAGGGCCACTACTGAGCATCTCTGAGAGCTTGGTTTCTTGCCTGTTATTCACAACCGCGGACCTGGGCTAAAGGCTGCGATTATTACCCATTACAATACCTACCAAAACAAAAAGAAATTCACATATGATGTTTTCTGAGGAACTGAAAACTGTACAAATATGTTTTCCGAGTATAAAATAAAATAGCTACTTACATCTTACAAGTAGAATGCTAAACAGTATCCCATTTATATGAAGCATGCAACCACTTTCACTTGAAGACATGGATCGGTTTGATAACTTTCATAATTCACATATATTAAGCTTTAAGCTTAAAATTTTTAATCTACTGCAAAAGTAAAAACTAATTCCTGTTTTACTATCAAATATACTCTTCAAAACTTCAGATGCACTTACAAAACAGCTACGGATTTCTATATTAAGCACTTAGTATAATGTTCAAATAAACAAATTAGAAATTCCCATTAAGCCCTACGACCAACGCACTGTTACCAACCACAAGAGATAATTTCAGGAAGACTTCCACTAGAAGAATTCTCTAAAAATTTTGTAATTTTTTCTTCTAGTAAATACATATTGCAATAGACTCGGAAACAAGATTCTTCCCCGAAGTGCTACAGCGTAAGATCTCAACAATTCCCTGTACACAGTCTGATCTCATTGGGAACTCTGCTACCAAAACCCCAGCTCACTCTCTATCCATTTTATCTCTCCTACACCGTCTTATTAAAGTGATTATTCATTAAAACTGTGGAAGACAGTGTTTGGATATTTATAATAAGGGCAGCAGAGTCTGTTTATAGCTGTTTGTAAACATATAATAATTTTGCTCAGAAGCACAAAGCTGAAGTGTTTTTGTCAGCACTAGTCCTCCCTGCTTTCCCAGTTCTCCCTCCATCAGCACAAAACTGGGATAGTTCCAGGACTGTTAGATTGGCCACAAATTTAAGCTACTTTTTTGTAGCAGAATTTACGTCTCACTTAACATTAAACCCCTAAGGTATGGAATCCGCAAACTAGAAGTTACAGTACCGGATTCCAACTTTCTGAATTAGTCTTTAGACATTGAGGAAGCACGGAAGCAGTCTAAGCCTTCATGCTTACTGATGCGTCCCAAGACTGTGAAAAATTGCAAGTCTGGATATTATATCTTCTACTAATAACCCTGACAGTGCTACTATAAAGCGAGAGGCTCCCAAAAAGGAAACTAGAAAGAAATGCATTTGAATGAGAAGGGGCAGACAAATTAAAATAAAATCTATTAGTTGCTTCTATTTCTTATTATCAACTTACACCTTTCCAAAAAAATCTCTTCGGATTTCAGACATGAGTAAAAATAGCACCACAAATCATGAAGACAAAAATGAAATTCCAAATGCTTATTTGTCAGTTACTGACCATAAATCCCAGCTGATTCACCCCCAGCCCACACTAAATTTCCTTTTCTTTGTAGAGTACATAGGGTGCTTAATTCTCATAAAAAACTACCACATCGAAAAAAATAAAAGAAACTAAGGGAAAAAAGGATATATGAAATACTCCATCCTCTGTAGTGTAAATTATCATCCAACTAGGATGATCTTTATCAGGCCATCTTAACATGCTTGAATTAGCAAACTCCTGCTAATTGCTAATCAGCAATTCCTAAATGCATTCGGTAACACTATAATTACGAAACACTATTATAGCATTGCATGTTGAATGAAAGAGGAAGAGAAAACTTCCAGTAAATCTAGTACACCAAAAGCTGATAATCAAAACTGACCAGAATATTAGCAACCTAATACTCTTTTTAAATATCAGAAATCATGACAAGTTCAAATCTCTTTCATGTTTCAAAGTCATCAACAAAATCAAGTCAAAGCTACACAGCACATGAAACCCCTTCAAGTTGCACGAATAAACTATGCCGTCTTGTTGTCTGGTGCAGGGGAGAGGATGTGGGAGAACACAAAGCAGCAAAACCTCTTTTCTGCCCTAGTCGTAGCGCCAGATGAAAAAGCCAGCAACTGCAGAGTATTCACATGGTGCTAAGCAAGCAAAAGACCCTAAAACAACCCCACAAAACAAATAACCACAAAAAAAAATCCCCCCAACCAAACATCTTATGTGCTAAGGCCATTAATAAAATGAGATTTTACAGTTCACTTAAAAAAAAAAAAGCTTCCTGTAGATACTTAAACAAAACTAATTTAAATGACATATACTTAACATTAGCACCTTTGCCGAGTAAGAGATTCCCAGTATCACAATCCCTTCACCTTCCCAGAAACTTTCTAGTGCATTTAAATAGCATCAAGGGACAGGGAGGAAGCATTTTTTTCTGGGGCTAAATTCAAAGAAGGCTTTTAGAGGACATTGTGTCCTGTGATTAACTTCTCTTACATACATACTTGTCACTTCTTGTAAGAAATCCAGACAGGGTCGGCTACTTCCAGAAATACTTATTGAAACAGCCAGTGGGGTCTGTCCTTCATAGTTCCTTGTGTTAGTGTCTGCTCCGTAATTATACAACATTTGTGCACAAAGCACATCATCTCTAAGAGCAGACAAGTGTAAGGGTGTCTGTCCGTCTTCCAAGCGACCCAAGTTTGTATCCGCCCCTCTCTGAAGGAACATTCGGCAGTAAGAGTGATTGCTTTTGATCACAGCGTATCGTAACAGGAAACCATTTTGAATGTCGATGTTGGCATTGTGATCCAGAAGGATTTTCACACAGCTTGACCTCTCTCGGATAATAGCCAGCTGAAGTGGTGTAGTACCTTTATCACTGAGCGGATCAACCTCAGCCTTGAACTCCAACAGGAGTCTGACAAATGAGTCTCTGCCATAGTGGGCTGCTACATGGAGGGGAGTCCAACCATCGTTGCTTTTTGCATTAATAATGTCACTTCTATATTCAGATTCCAACATCAAGCGTGCAATCCTCGCTCGGCCATGCATGGCTGCATAATGCAGAGCAGTGAAGCCTCCAATTAAGTCCTTAACTGTGGGATCAGCTGAAGTTAAAATAAAATTAAAAAATAATTAGAAGGCATTACAGTAATCCAGTGCTGCAAAAAAATAATCAAACAGTTGAATGTTAGTCTTTTCAGGCATAGCATGACAGGATTTTTTTGTACTTCAAACTAATTCTTGCTTTCATGAACATGCTATTTTTAAGAAAAAGTGAAGTTATATTTAAGAAGGAGTTACACAAAAAAAGACTTTCTTTCATATACATGTGTTTCCATTTGACAAATAGTTTTCCACATCTTCCTAGCACTCTTAGGCTAATTACTCAAATCTCTCTGTCCATCCAGTTTTCCTCCAGCTCTGCAATATTACATTTCTTTCTCAATGTTCAACTTTTTTATTTTCCCTTGTGTTGCTTCTTGGTCTTAAAAAGAAGCATGTGTAGAAACATCTGCTGTCCCAAATTGCGGATGTTTTGTGGTCTGGCAGGATTGTATTGTTTTTAGGGTGTAATACTGTATTAGGTAAAATGTTTCTCTGTGGTCTGCAGGATTTCCAAAGCATGTAGGATACATGTTATTTTAGATTATCTTGATAAAGTCTGTTTTTATAGATGATGAATCTGTTCTGAATTTATAGTTTTACAAAAATTTAAGATTTTACAAGAATGTAAGCATCCACTCACGGAAGGAGTCAGGAAAAATGTTAGTGCAGAATACAAGTGATTACACAGATTAATTCCTTCCCCCCCCAACATAGTACAAAAACTCAGCCTGATTTATGAATTTAAAAATTAAAATAATCAAATCAATTTACTTAATTTAATTTCCTCAATACACCCAGACTTCTAAAGCAAGTGACTATTCCCATGTACCAAATTAATTACCGAAGGAAAGACGCCTGCCTCATTACGATTTCTCAGCTAAAGAACAAGCCAGGCTGCGAGGTTTCTCCTTCTACCATCCGCAGATGTTGCCTGTCAGATGCTAAAAGGTACAAACTACTGTTTAGAAGTTTGAGACATTTTCCTAACCTAAGTCTCCTAGCTGGTAAAGAGAGATACTATCTGCACAAGACACTAGCCTTAAGTGGACATGTTTTCAACATTCCAGTGTATCTATTGAAACAACTGCTGGGGTCTGTCCTTCACAGCTGCTTGTGTTGCTGTCTGCTCTGTAATCACACATTTGTGTACAAAGCACGTCATCTCCAAGTGCAGACAAGCATAAGGGTGTCTGTCCACCTTCCACAACCTTGACAGACCCGTCCTAACATCCTGGCACATTGAATTATTTGTAATTTCCTCATCTACACATACTGCGTTTAGAAAGAAAGTAGCAGTGGTCTAGAGGGGAAAAAACAAACAAACAAAAAGAATAGGACATTGTGACCACGCAGGTTTAAAACAAACTTGGCTGAAGGCTACGAACATCCAACGCTCAAACACATTGCTCAAGAGGAGCACTCGCTCTCCTGCACCACGTAGAGAGGGCAGAGTTTTCTGCTCGGTTGCCATCACGGTCAAACAGGATAGGGGAAGTGGGTGGGAGATGCCAATTTGCATCTCAAAATTCAGATCTGCTGTAAGTTAAGTTCACAATACAATATAAATTGCAAGCTAGTTTAGTCTGAACACATCTGAACACATAAAGGTGCTAACACAATACAACAGGACTAAGCTTCTCAATACGGACCTATTGTGACTATATCCAGATAACACACCAAGATAGACATCATACCAAAATAAAAGGACTGGCAAGAGAGTACAGAATACAGCTGCAAAGGTAATTCAACAACTTTAAGGATTTTTTTAAATTTAAAGTGAAGACTGAGGGGAAGAAAACAAACAAAAAAAATCCAACACACAAACTAATGCAGCCTGACTACATAGAGAAAGAAAATGTGAGAACTGCCTCTAGTGTACAGAATAGGAACCTAGAAATAACAAGAGAAAGATTAAGGAAAGTTTAGTCCCTTAGTAATGACAGCCTTCCTAGTCTTCTGCGAAAAGCACAAGTTTCAGCACTCTGTAAAGTTACACGAACCTGAGTTAATGCAATTGCTGAAGTATCCACAGGTTGGCAGGAAAACGAAGTCGGTGACTGAATAGGTAGCTCCTAACCTACACTATGATGATGCCCACAATACAGCAAAGAATCAATACAAGCCAAAGTCATTAAAGACAAAGATACTATTTCAAAGTGATGTTTGCTGCTCCCAGAATCTCTTTCTTCACACTGCTCAGACTATTCTAGATTATCTCCTGACTGGTGATAAATAAAGTGAGTAGCAAAAGCATGAGAATTAAGATGCAGAGGGATGATACATTCTGAGAGGCAGAATTAGGGAGAAGATGGACAAAACGAAAAGGAGACAGCAGCAGCCACGGCCATTTTCCACAAAAAAAAAAGGTTTTTTTAAAAAAAAAATTCATGTTGTGCCTCCTCTCTTCCACACTGCATAGGGCATGCAAGTCAATCATTTCTACCCCCAACTGACGTGCAGGATTCTGCCGCTAGCCTGTTTAGTCTATGTTATTTCCAAATTCAATTAGATATGCGCCAACTTTTCTGTGTGCATGTATATGCATTTTTATACAAGTTGTTATAATCCAAACCCAACAATTTACTTGAAAAATAAGGATGCCCTTTACCTATGGTTTTAAGTATCTTTCCATGCCTTCCCTACTCCCAAAATTTCATTGCTTTTGATCACTAAAGTGAACCAAAACAAAAAAAAAGTACTAAGTCATGTAAAAGAAGTGTCTCAGCAAGAACAGGAAAAAAGCCTCTCAGTTGGGCAACCAAGCAACACAAACAACTAACCTTCCAAAAGTAAACCCAGTAGCAAAGCCTTGTGATAAACGTACTGTAATTCCTGTTAAGATTGTGGGCTTCTAGTGAGCTAATAGTACCAGTATCTCCCTTGATTAGGAAAACAATTTTAACAAGACCAAAACATTGTCTGTTGCTATTCAGTCAATGTTTTGCTGCCATCTCCTGGAAAACTTTTGAACTTCACAAGGGCTTTTAGCAGAAGTTGGACCTGCATTATGTTGCATATAATTTCCATCCGTTCAGTCCCTGTGTTAGTAAAAGCAATGCTACAAAACTGATGTTGCCTTAAGAACTCGAGTTGTTGTAGGGTTTGTTTGTTTTTTAAAAGGCTTCAGTACTGGTATCATGCTGTAAAGTAACACTCTGCCCCTGGAACACAAGCAAGGTAGAAATGAATTGGGAATGATTCTCTTAGCTTACCTTGCAGAAGCTGCAGAGGGGTAAAAAAAAGTACCGGGTACAAGCGTATTTAACTAGGAAGGGATGAAGCCAGCCCTTGCCAGCATTTCTTTATCTTGCCTCCATCCTGACTGTCAAACAATTATAGGTCTTTCTTGTCAAGCTTCCCATTAATTTGGGGATAGCAGAATCTAGAAATAGGAACAGCTGCATTTGGTCACTATTCATGTTCTTAAATATAAGGCATAACACAGTGGCATAAACCTTGAACTGCTTGTCAAGGGTACCAAATTATTGCAATTAATCTCAGGTGAGACTGAAAATTTGCAACACAATGATATTCAGATTATTTTATTTCATGTTAAAGTTGGGCATTTAAACTAGTCATTTAAACTCTACTGTTAATGAAACTCTTTTCTAATACTGTAATCTAGAGGATATATAGATTACTAAACAAGAGTCTAATATTTTAGAGTTTTAATTTACAGCTCAGTGGGACGGTTTCCCTTCTTTCACGACACCTTCACTAGGTCACTCTATCGCAGTCTAATTTGGAAAGCCACGAAAGCAATGCTTCTGGCTTCATAAAGTACTTCTGTTATTTCAAGCTTACTTCCCCCAACTAGGGCTTAATTCCAACTACAAGGTTTAGAAACACAGCTACATATAGCTTCTGTTTTGAACTTTCTAGGACAACACAGATACAAAAGCCCTCCAGGAAAGCATTAGTGTTCAGACACAGAAGCACTTTATGAGCTGGTTTAGGGGGATGAGCATTTGGCATTCTCTAGTTTCTCCTGGATTCTGCATGACCTTACTGAAATTTAGATACCTTGCAGCCAAGACTAAAAATAAATAAATACGTCTGTTTGGCTACTTCTGTTACTTTTTTTTTCTCTTCCTTCTGTTACTCTTCAATTTCTAGGAGCTTTAGTGAATCATTTCTTCACTTTAATATAAGTAACCAGAAACTGTCCTGCTCAGTTAGTATTGAAAAGGTATCGCCAAGGGACAATTAACAACTACACACTTTCAAGTCTTTAGCTGGTTGTAACATTAACAGTGGTGGCTGGGGATTAATAAAACACAATTCTTGTCCAGCGTTGGACTGTCCATCTCAATATGTCATTTTGAAAGTAAAAAAAAAAAAGTACACTAAAGGGGAAAAAAGGCTTGTTACGCAAAAATCCAAGATTACTGAAAACTACACTCCCTATTTTTGTGCTGCTTTCGTGTTGAGCTTTGTGACTCTAGATTGTTTCTATGGATGGAAAGAGCTGGCTTCATAGAATCTTCACTTTATTAAAATGAGACAAACGCACTAAGAAAGTCAAATTCACTATTTCATGAAATAAAGTTTCTCCGTGGTTCTGATCAACTTTCCGCATTTCATCACTTGCTAAAGAGTATTTATTATCTGACCTATTACCTCTGTATCTAGTTGGTATTTCTGCTGGCTTCGTCCTTTAGTCTGGACTGTTTTTTAAAGCATTTTCCCCATCTATCTTTCTCCTTGCTCAGCAGATAATAAAAAGCTTCCTCCTGTCCCACCACCTCCACTCAAATCAGCCAATCTGCATGCACAATGCTGTCCTCTGGCTCTTTTCTTTGCTGGTGAGCAATCATGGAAGAGAAGAAAAAAAGCAAAAGCAGGAGGCGGCCAGGTCATGACTCCCATAAGAAGCTACCTTTTATTTCCAGGTCAGCGACCAGATTCCTTCTCAGCCTCTATTAGCCAAACTCCATCTCCATCCTACTACCATTCAAGACTACGTCAGTTATCCTCCAGCATCTCAGATCTGAGGCACAGCACTCTACCCTCAGCAACAGCCCACTGTGGTTTTCTCATTCCTGTACTATGAAAATATTTCCAGCTCTGCTAAACTTCATCATCCTTCTAGACAGCCACAACTATCACCAGTTGCCCCTTCCTTCCCACTAACATCTCAGTTCCCTCTTTCCTCCAGAACTCCATCCGCTCCCTCTCACCATCTTCTTTATTACTAATATATATAGTCAGTTCAATACTCTGTTTACCATAAGATTCACACCAGAAAATGACTTTTTCCTTTCACCCCAATATAATTTTGGTCCACGGGGATTAAGCTCCAACATCAAAATAATCCACTTCTTCAGAGGGAGGAAGGTGGAGACTGTGTGAAGAAAGGTAGACACAAACCTCTCACTAATGAGGCAGGCATGATTAACTCGGCTTTTAAGAGTCAGCTCATTCACTGCTTAATAGCTCATTTGTGACATTATTATGTTTTAAATACTCATTATCTTTTATGCCTCTGTTTTGAGGGAAAACAAGGCAAGGCACAAAACAGTGCCAATTTTCTGAAGCGAGGCTCAGCTACAGGAAAGCTGCCGTAGATGACTAACGCTCACACTATTTGTTACTCAACTTTCTAGTCCTGGTGATTAAACGCTATACTGCTTCCAGAACAAGGATGTTTCATTACAGGCAGTTTTCACGAGGCATCAGATTCAGCTAGTACTTCATATAGGAAAGAGTAACAACAAAAATAAAAACAAAACACTGCATCAGCAGCTATTTAATATCAAAACCTATACAATGAAAATATATAGGAATACATAATTTTCTTTTTTTTTTTAGATCATCTTCAAGTCTACAGAGCTAAAAAAACATATTTCAAGACTTAAAGCCTAAAAATTTTGAATTATCAAACTGAAGGCTTGAGATCATCCACATATATTACATTTTAGAAGTAGAATTTAAAGTTATTTATTAGTCCAGTTTAGTAGCTTTTTCCCCCTCTTCCAATAAGGACATGAGGGTTTGCCAATATTATATGGTTAGAACCTGTAGTAGGTGTATCAAAGGGGTCCAGTTGTTCAGGCTATATTTCAGTATTGCTCTTAAGGGACATGCCACTAATTGTGCCAATACCACAACATATTAATGCCATTCAGTTTTAAGGATGATCCATACATCTTAAATACTGCAATACACATAAGGGGCCCATATGGCCTCAGATATGTAAAGCATCAAAAAGATAATTTCAGTTTCCTTGGGACTGAAAACATCTTAGTTCATAATTCATTTGATAAGAATAGCGCTAGACTAGAGGATGATATTCTTTTAAGAGCACTAATCAGAATGTGGAGAACATCTACTGATTTTTATTTTTCCTCTCCAGTATCATATTCAAAGATTAAGACTATCCATTTCTAAAAGTTTAGGTGGCCTTGAAAGAATATATAGCAAAAAGAAATTCTGACTGTACCATTTGAGGGGTAATCATCATCACCCAAGCAAGTATATCACTTAAACCAACAAAACTCAATCAGTTCTTGAAATAAAGCTTCACTACAGATGGATGCAGGAGAGGTGTAAACTCAGCTGGACTAGTGTGTCAACTCTACTTGACGCTGAAGTCCTTGCACTGAGTACTCTCTTCACAAAGTTTAGCAGACTGTTAAAACCCATACAGAAACTTAGCCTTTAATGTGACTTGATAACTTGCTTGAGAATTATGAAACAAACTTCCCTAGGATTTCAACTCAAGGATCTGCCTTCCTCTAATAATACCACCTAACAGACAAGAAAAGCCTATAGTGAGTGCTGTGAATGCATTTAATTTTATAATGAGCCCTTCTGCCCTATTTTCATAATGCTTATTCATTCTTTTAACAATTCCTAGGCAATTGGGGGGGAAGTAGTAAGGTATTAAGATACAAAGCTAATGTATTACCCCATTCACAGAGTATGCTTCAGAAGGAAACAGAGATGAAGTACTACTCCAAAGAAAGAAAAAAAAAATATCAGAAGTAGTCTGATAGCCAACTGGTGCTGGAAAGCACCAGTGGAAATCGGGATAGAAAGCTGTGAGATGGGTATCACGATTTTTCTCTGTAGGCAACTCACCTCCATGTTCAAGAAAAACACGGACACATCTCTCTTTCCCTCTTGCTGCAGAGAAATGAAGCAAAGTCCAGCCATTGGCATCTCGACCATTTGGAGAATATCCTTGCTCCAGCATCTTGCGCACGGTGTGAACATCGCCAGCAGCAACTGCAGCCTGAATCTGCAACTCTTCCTGTAGTTCAGGGTTTCTCCGACAGTGATGGTGTAACATCCTAGCTGAATCTGGCTTTTACAGAAGCGTCATGAGGTCACACTAGTCACCTTGAATCAATATAAAGCATGAATAAATTAGGATTGGGACTAGGAAAGAGATATCTAGGAAAAAAGCCAGTACTAATGAAAAGCAATGCTAAGATTTACTCTCTATATGCAAAGTCATCTTATACACAAGATAAAAACCAAAACAATCTCACTGTTGCTAGCAAAATCATAGTGCATGGTTCGCATCACTGAACTGCAAAAGAAAAGGACACTTACACTTTATAAATAGTAAACATGTTCTTCAGAAATGACAGTATCAAACAACAGTCCACAATTAAAGCACCTGAACAATAAGCAAAATGAAAATTCTCCAGAACCCAACATTCATTTAAAAATCACAACATGGTTGATATCACAAACTCCAGAGATACTGGTTAAATAGATGATCTAAACTGTTGAATGAAACAGCATTGCATTGCTAGAGCAACTGAACTATGATATTTTTTTTTTCTCCCTACAAATGCATCACCTCTAAGCTTCAGTGAAAATATTTTCATCTTACTAATATAATCTTTCCTTGTCACCTACTGCACATGAATACTAGTAACACTATGTTCAAAATGAAAGCTTTAATTTTTGTCTTTTCTTTTTTTCCCTTCCTTTTTTTTAAATGAGAGTCTACTGTTTGTATTTTGGCTAGTGGACTTCTTTATTAGTACATAAAGACTGCAAAGATCTATATTCCAAAGATCAAACACAGAGATGATAATATACGAGACCTGAAAACACTTAAGTGCAGTTAATATAGCCGTGTCAAACACTATGACAACATATACCAGAACAATTCAATCTATAATTACCTTGATACAGTATACGAGAGAGCTGGGCCAAAAGGCTACCTAAAATAGCCACCGTAAAAGAGCCTAGATACAGCATACATTGGGAAAGAAAGAAGTACTACACTCCACGCTCTGTTTGAAATGTACTCATCTGCAGTTCTACTTGCTACCCAGCTGGGGACAAGAAAAAAAACACAGGTATTTAGGGATTTCTTCCACAGTACATGAAGTCTGTTAAGTGTCTACATTTTCACATACATTGTGTATCATATCCCATCAACAGGTACTCCTAGAAGGGAAAGGAATATCAGAAGAGAGAGAATAAAAGCAGAGTATTAGAAAGGTAATGCTGAGCAATAAGAGTCTCAGAAAATATTCAAAAACTGTTGCAATGGATATTAACACCGAACTAGAAGACAAAAAAGAGAAAGAAAAATGTATTTAGACTCCTGTAAAGTTAATCAATATTAAAGTACAAGGAAAAGTTCTAAAGACAGAAACAAATTTTAAGCAAAACTTGAAATTTACAGCAACCTTGTTTTATTAGGATGTCAACCCACATCATCACCTAACTGCTTTTACGTAAATATCATAAGGATTTCCAAATCCTCATGATTCATAGGTCATTCAAAAGACATTGCAATCAACTCCCTATATCCCACCGGGCACTTGTTTTCCTGTGATCCAGATATACATGCAGACAAGAGAAAAGTGAAAACATCAATCACTGCCATCCTTCCGGATAAAGGCACAGATACCTATTCACTCTTCTATAACCTAGTTGTGCCCATTGCAAAGAAGTTATTTATCTGCTTCTTGGGGAGATATAAACTCATAATTAACAGGTAGCTACGAAGACCCTGCTTACATTGCAAATATGGAACTTACATACAGCAAACGCCTGTCTGACATTTATAAATGCTTCAACTTACCACGTATGGCAACAATCACTGTTTCAGCATAGGGTTATGAAAGAAGACTTTTTAGCTCAATAGGTTATACATGGCTTAGGTGCTGGCTTTGTTTTGTTTTATAGTATGAACTCTATTATCTGACACTGGAAGAAAAGGGGATTTACAAACCGGCAACTGCTAATTCAATAGTTCAGCTTTTGCAGCATATTCCAAAATCAAACTTGGTTAATCTGATGACAATGGAAGTATTTCTGTTGACTAATAAGCTTTTGCTAAGCTCTTTTCTAAACTCCAATTAGCACTTCAGAACACGCTCACCTATAAGACAGCGAGCTTGACTTCATTCTGGATCACACCACTAATAGTACTGTAAATGAAATTCCAACTACAAGAACAAGCTCTTTCTCCGATTTAAATGTAAAAACTGATAGTAGAACCTGACTGATAAGTATGAGACAGGGGGAGATCCTTCAAAAAAAAAAAAAAAGAAAAAAAAAATCAATCACGAGCATGCCCCTTTGACCCTACTTTCTGAATGTGTACAAAAAAAAGATAGGAAAACTTTTCTCTCAAACTGAGAATACCTGATCAAAAGTTTATTTATATTAACTTTCTACTGCCATTTTTACAGTCTCTTCTTGTAAAGAAGTAATACTTGCAACATCTCATGTGATCCTGGAAATTAAGGTCAAACTAGTTGCTCAAAATGCTACAGAAAGAGATAGGATGACTAAACAGATGAAGAGAAATGGGATTTCTCATTTAAGGGGACAGCAGTATCCCCCCTGCAAATATCTATGAAGACAGTTGGTTAAGAAAAAGCAAAGCTCTTTATATCACACTTCTCAGCTGGTGGGTATATTTGTAATGTAGCATTATAAAAAGTTGGCACTGGCCCCATATGTTGCATGTGACTAGCAGAGCTTATTCAAATTAGCTAGTACTAAAGTACGTAAGTACTAAAACATACAAAGCAGAAGATAAAGTCGGGCATAAGCAGCTCCTTCTATCACTTGCGCAGTTTCTGTAAATATCTACTCTTCTATCTCACCCCTACAGCAAGCAATGAAATTCAAATTACAAGAATACTTAACCGCAACATTAAAGGTTTCAGGACAGTTCTAGGTACACATCAGTTTTGAAAACATTTTCACTCCTGCTCCATAGATCATTTAAAATTCCTGTTTGAAATTCCCATTTACACCATCAATCTTGGGAGAAGGAAAGGAAGACTACTGGAAGTCATTAGCCATTTGGCACTTAATATTTAATGTTTTGCAACTGTAATCAATCTCATTCAGACACAGTATGCATTTGTATTGCTACATACTGGCTTTCTCCATGCAAGCAAAAAAAGAAATGAAGTAGAGGGGGGAAAAAATGTACCTATACATTCTTGTTTATAATGATTCTATAGTGCCATAAAAATGGAGGACAACAACAACAACTTAATTGATTTTGCAAGTACAATAGGATAAATTCACTGTGTTCCTGAATTACCTTAGAAGAGGTTGTCACTCTTTGATGGATGTCCCACTCTTCATTGTCTTCACTATTCATAATCTTGTGTGCCCATGTGTGTCAAAACGTGCTACCCCTTAAAAAAAATGATATTTCTTATTAGTTGCAAACAGTAAAAGCGAGAAGTCCACTTACTTTTACTTTGCATCTGTGCTAGAATGCTACATTTTAATGCAGTTAGGCCCTGAAGTGTGTTTTCTTTCATTATCAGACAGTCCTCCAGAGTTTGGGATGGGGAAAGTTTGCTTCTGCCAGATGAGGAAAAGGCTACAGAGAATATTTTATGGAAGACAAGAGAAACGAGAGATGTGCTTCCTCTCTGGAGTAAACCATGAAGAAATAGTCTAAACTGTTCTCTAAGGATTATGTATATCTGCTCCTGCCATGGAACAAGAATGGATGCAAAAGGTAACAGTGGGTATTTCCACCTGACTGCTCCACATCTCCCCGTGGGAGTCAGGTGCCGGGAAAAGCCTTCAGGATCCATTTAGTTCCTCCCAACCCATTTTCGTGGGGATTTTGTTTGTTTGGGGTTTGTTGTTGTTGGGGTTTTGTTTGTTTGTTTGTTTTAAATCTCCATCCCATCTATGCTTCCCTATCTAAAGAATAAAACTTGACAACATAGAGCATGGACTTCTCTGTCCTTCAAGTGGTCTTCTAGTGCCACCAGATAGTCGCCTCTCCCTCACATGATGGATCAGGCTAACACACGCTGCATTTCACAAACAGGTGAAGATACTTTCACAACACAAGCAATACCACCACCTCAAAAATCTTCACCCTTTTCTTCACATATAAAACCTATCCTTTCAGTATCAAAGTTTACTGAACACCAGTTACAATCCCTATCCAGTTTCCTTCTTCAGACTAGCACTCCTTATCCTCCTTCCTTGTCATCTGCAGTTAACGGGATCGGTCCCAACGTTTGACCATTTCTTGCAGCACTGTTGAGAGTCCATACTCATCAATGTTATTTCATTAATTCTATGTACACCTCTATCTGACCTTTCGTTCACTTTTGCTGCTCGCGACAGGACCCCTTATCATGTGTGAGCACTGCAATAATATAATAAATAATAAAAGCATTAATTACTTCATTGTATAGCAGATCACACAACCAACTGTGACTTGTTTCTTCTGCAAATGAGTTGCACCAGAACAATTACATGAACTGTGCAGCTTTTAGCTTAAGATAAAATTTCTGTCACTTAATGCAACATAAAATCCTGCTTTCCTGATGATAGCTCAGAAGAGGAGGATGAAAAAAGCTCTCTTCATCCCTCTTATGCACATTTTCCAAAAGCTTTGCTTCCCAAGATAAAACATACAAGGTCTGCAGATATGCTTACAGCCTTGCACAAAACTGCACTGCCATGACCTAATTTGATCACATTTCTAGCCTTGTTTTTTTGCATAGATGATCAGTTGTTAGTTCACCTTCTTTTTTTTTTTAAATTTTTTGCATGATTTTCACTTTAAAACCCACACGTTTTTTATTAGCTGATGCAAATTAGAATTGCACTGACTTCACAGACTACAGACAAGGTAACAGATTGCTCCACTAAAAAAGTAACAAGCTTTTTTCCCCCCAAAGGAAAATTAGCTGCATATGGCAAGAGTAAGATCTGCAACTTTAATAAAAAGAAGTCATATTTAGTGAAAGTAAAGCTCACTTACTCAATGACTTAAAGTTTGCTTAAAATACTAATAATTGTAGTAGAAGTAGCACACTGAATAAAAAAAAAAAAAAAAGACGAACATCTTCATTATCTATTGATAATGTCTCATGTTGTCAAAGAGATCTTAGACTTTTCTACATCAATGTGTCGCTTCATTAAAGTCATTGCAAACATCATGTGGAAAATTAATTCCGACATTCATATATAATGACTTTAAAGAAAGTTCAAGGTTGGTACCAAAAGCAAGACCTTATAATACAGTATTTTGCTCATTCAGATGGCCTAACAGATAGACCTGATTCCTAAGCCCTAAGATGACACATCCAAGAGCAGAATAAGGACTATAATTTACTGATGTTGGCCTAACTCTACACAACAAGGAAAGTGTGCCATTACACATGACATTTAATATCTAGCATAGACGTAATCAGTGTAGATCCTAGTTGTCTGTGGTTGAAGTATTCCAAGACATTTAAATCAAATAAACAAAAAGAAGCCCTGTGGAATAAGGATAATCACATTAGCATTCATTATTCTCACAACCCACTTCTCCCACCCATTTCAAAACTCGAATAAGCTAAATGTGTTCTCACTCAAATGGCATTTTAAAAATGGTCAATATGTGTT
Organism: Phoenicopterus ruber ruber; assembly: GCA_009819775.1. Lineage (NCBI taxonomy): Eukaryota > Metazoa > Chordata > Aves > Phoenicopteriformes > Phoenicopteridae > Phoenicopterus > Phoenicopterus ruber. The sequence continues at coordinate 4,257,394 of CM020225.1, forward strand.
TGACAAAGAAACTAAATGCGACTATCATCTTCATATGTCGCTCAGCTTCCTATTTCAGGAGCTGTTCAGACAAGACAGTAAGGCAAACAATCGTGTTATTATTTATGTTCCCATACCACAATCGTAAAGTTTGAAAATAACACGTGAAACATTAAAATTTCACAGACCCTTATAGTACTGAAAATATCTTCTGCTACATGTTCTATGCTACATCCCAGACAGACATCAAGCGAGGTATCCAAGTGGCTGAGATGAAAATCACCAAGCAACACATGCGAATTGCTGGGTCTGAAAGCAATGAGTTAACAGTGCATGAATCCAAAACATCACAGAGGAACTGCTACTTCAAAGGAAGGAAGCCTTCACTCCTCATAAGTGGTCATTAAAAGTTACATACTTCTCATCAGAGCTTCTGTAATGCCATCTTGTAGCTTGGACATACTAAATTTAAAATAACTAAAAGAGTTAATGTAAAAGTCCTCCGTCAACTTCAGGTGTTTATAGCACTGTATGATGCTGACTGGTGGTGTTATACACTAATAAGCAGCTGTTGTGTTGTTACATTCTGCAGGTGGCTGAAACTGAAGTACAGAGGTATCACTTTACCAACTATTATCCATTTCACAGAGAGCTTGTGAGGTCCGACTTTCGGGCCTGATGGAGAATTAGTGAAATCACACAGCTCAGGTAACTTCAGGTCTGCAAAGTGGAGAGCAAAAGAAGAGACCTCACCTTCAGAAAGCACTGGTAACACATCAGCTATTAACCGTTCTCAAAATTCCCACCCGGACATGGGCAACCTTAACCACAAGCAGAGCCCGGTGAAGAAAATACTGCAAACCCTTCCAAATCAAGGAGCTCAATGCTAGTGCTTAAAGCAAGGCCTTACGGATCTTTTTCAGTAGAGAATGCTGCATCAGGTTCGCACAGCCACAACTCTCCTCCCTCAAGATGCGCGCTGACAAACTGCAGGGAGCTTGTGCTCTGCGGCATGCTTGGAGATCCTCTTGTACCAAGCATAAAATACAATCTCTCTTCTAACTTACAGTGGTGCTGTTACTAAGTTTTAGATGGTAAAAGTCAGATGAAAGCTTAGCCTTAGAAGTAAGTAATAATTCGTAGCAAGTGTTAATGTATAAGATTTATGTGTTTTAACATGACTTGCTATCGTTAAAGAATTCAAACATGAGTATTTCATAGAATGACAGAAGCAGGAAACAACGGCCAGCTCAAATCACATTAAAGCGGTCACTTCGGTCCTAATACTTGTAACACAGCTGGTGAACAAAACAAGTGCCGCTTATAGAGTTTATTTCATTCAACAATCTCTCTATGACTTGTATTTGCTCTGTATTTCTTTTTAATACAGCCTAAAAGAATCCAAGTAGACAAAATTCACTAGACTACTTCAGTGGATAAAGCAAGTTTTTCACTGCGATACTATCATTCTGTAAGCAAATGCTGGAACAACAGAAAACAGCCTCTCAGTCAGCACATTTCCTTTAAGAGTTTAGAATTTACAATAAGGTAAAACAAAACCAAAATGAGTATACAGCCTGAAGATAGAAAAAAAAGTAAGTGCAACTTCATCTAAGGGCCTAGCTATACTTGCAACATGCTGCATTTCTTCCAGAGATCAAGAGCAGGACTTCAGCACATCGTTTATCTCTGTTCCTTGTTTTGACCACATGGAAATTTCTGCCAGAAGCTAATTCCCCGATTCCTGTGAACTCAATTCCAGTCTCTGCATCCGAATCAAACTTTGCTGCACTGGCATTTCATATTAGGAAGGAGCTTCACAAATCAAATGAAAACTTACATTTCCTTCCGTGAATAAATCCCAAAGAAATTATGACTTATCAACACCAAGAGGTGTCCGGTTGGAGGAGCTACATTAATGCAAGCCCTGACGTTAGATGCACCGGATGAGCTGTAAAGAGGGTGTTATAACAAACCAACTTCGGATGAAACAGGTGCGCCGTAACTGCACTGGTAAATTTGTACTAATGCACATCTGTCTCGCCTGTTAGCAATAAAAATCCCTCCTGCAACACGCTGGGCATGTCCACGTGTTCCACTATTATTCGTGGTTTTGCAGTGTGCTATCAAAATAACACGGAATATTTCTTCCCTGTACTTTCAAAACACTTCTCAGAATTTGTTGCACTTGTGTTACGGGGGGATTTTCTATTTAATCATTGGCATGTAGCAGCTGCTTTTTATCATATGCTAAAGACACCTATATTAGAAAAATGATCCACCCTTGACCAGGATTGTGGCAACAGGTACTGTCCTTGCCCCTGCAACTAATGCTGAAAAATAATTTATTGCTGACAATGAAAAACATTCTGGTACAGTCAATGACATCCCTGAAAACAGGACAAAGACCAGAGGGACCTATATAGAGGATATATTTGCCAAAACAACACAAACTCATCTACATTTGAAACAGATTAGAATGGATTCAAGACAGACTCTGCATTAAAAGAATGCGCAGAAACTCCATTATTTGGAGCACACTAACAGTAGGATGCAGAAAAAGGCTGACTGACATCATTCACCCCCCCACTCTCTCTCCTTCTAGAACCCATCTCTTCATCTTACCACGTCAAACAAGCAATTCTCCCTACGAACTGCTATCCCCCTGAAACCAAACCTTCCTCCTACCAGCAGGATTCAGTTTTTGATGACTCCTTTCATTTTTTCCCTTAAGCACCTAACAGCATTATCTTCTTCTGTGATCTCAACCCAAAAAGTACTTGTAAACAAACACCATCCAATTAAATGAATTTCAATTTTTCCAACTGTTACAATACCAAAAAACTCTGACCCACACAGAAGTTAAGTACGACTAAACCAACATAATGCAATTACCACGACCTACTCCACTAAAGATTTTAGAATCAGAGCAGAAATAAACCGTGTTGCACCCATAAATTTGTGAAAAGGCTTTAAGAAGACCCTTTTAACTACCAAGAGTGAAGTAATTTTAAGCGACATTCCTGAGATGAGGAGACACAAAAAAACATTAAGTAGCAATTCATAATCAAAATAATGTTTGCAGATTAAATTTAGAAAATGACAAAGCACTACAAGAAAGAGGAACCGTACTTCAGATGGGCTTCAGAGCTGTCAAACTTTTAAAGCTCAATAGCAAGCAGGTTTTAAAAGAACAAAGAAATCAACGGCTACCTATTCAAATCCATCAAAAACACAACAAGAGGCCCAAATCCCAGTCAAACCATGTGTCTAGGATGATTCTGAGAGTCTATGTGAATTATCACCTTTCTGGGGTTTTTTTGAGTGCTGTTTTCTCTCTTCTGTCTTATTTTGTTCTTTGGAGTCACAATTTTTAATTCTCCTTTAAGGCAGCTTAAACCTAAAAAATAAAAGTAGATCTGAGCCACACAATGACATAAAAGACAGAAACAGAGGACAAAAATGCTTAATACCAAAGCAACAGCAGGTCAAAATGGGAAGAGCCTTCAAAAATTAGAAGGGAAAGGGTTATTTACCTAAATCGGGATTTTAACTCGAGAAGAAGGGAACTCTCTCGAGATATTAAAGAGTTGGAGGGACACTAACGGCAGGACCGCTGCCCTGTCAAGCCAGCTCCTCCAGGGAATGGAAGCAAGAGATAAGTACTAAAGAATGGGACAGGAAGTAACCCAGAAAGCAGAGCTGCTGGGAAATTAAAATCACTCCCTTGCAGGAGTTCATGCTTCAGGAACCGTCAAGCGCGCACACACACACACACAAAATACCGACCAAGCCCCGGCGCGGAGTTTCAAGGCCCGGCGGCGGGGAAGGCAAGGCAGGGCGCCGCCGGGGGCCGGGGAAGCGGGGGACGCGCTCCGGAGGGCCCCAAGGCTCCCCTCCGCCCTCACCGCCCGGGGAGCCCCCCTCCGCCGGCAGTCCCGGGAGCACGGCGGCGGCGGGCCCGGCGGCCGGCGGGGTGACCCGGAGCCTGCCTGCCTGCCTACCCCCCGCGGCCGGGGCGGGCAGAGACGGCGGGGGGACTGAGCACTCCTTCCCGGGGGGGCGGCGGGGGAAGCCCCCTCGCAGCCCGCCGAGGGGGAGCGGGGCGGAGCAGGCCGGCGGCGAGCCCCGCCGGAGGGGCTGCCCGGCGGCGGCGAGGGGAGGCCCCGCGGCGGGCCATGGGGTCGCACCCCCCCCCACCCCCCGTGAGGGAGTCTGGGGGCAGACGGGGCTCCGCCGCCCCCGGCCGTTACCTGTCTGCCGCCGGGGGGGGTGGGGGGGCCGGCGCGCGCCCGTGCGCAGCCGCCCCCCGCGCTGGCGGCGGCGGCGGGGCGGGGGGAGCGGCGGGGCCGGCCGCGGGAGGGGGCCGAGCCGTGTGGGGACACTTTGCACCGAGCCGCCCCCCTCGGCTCGCTCCGGGGTCAGCGGGCAGGGACTGACCTCTGCCGCCGCCAATCCGCTGCCGCCGCGCTGGGGCCGCCCCCAACCGCGCGCCGCCGCCACGCGTGATTGGGCGTCGGGCTGACGACGGCTCCGCCCATGGCTCTTCCCCCTTGCCGTAAAGGCGCGGGGGAGGGGGAGGGCTTTGCGACAGGGGAGGGGAGGGGACAGGGGGCGGCTGCGGCGGTTCCGGCGTTTTGACGGAGGAGAGTTGGGCCTTACGGCGCCCTGTCTCCCGGGGGCGGGTGAGTCGCGGCGGTTGCCTAGCAGCGGTTGCCTAGCGGCAGGACGGGGAGGGGAGGGGCCCGTGTGCGCGGCGGCGGCTCGGGGTGACTAAGCGGGGCCGCGGGTTTCCAGGTGGGGGGGGCGAGGGGCGGGGCCTGAGGGGGCGGTCGCGCGCCGCGGGGGGGAAGGGGCGGGGTCGAGGCGGCGGGGGGCGCGAGGCGGTGGCGGGTGGGCTGAGGGGGCTCGTGGCTGAGGGGAGCCGGGCCGAGGGGGCGGCGGGCAGGCGGAGGGGCGGCGGGTTGAGGGGGCTCGGGACTGGCCTGGGCGGGTGAAGGAGCGCGGAGCCGCGCCGGTTGAGGGGCAGGAGGGGAGCGGCGGCGCAGGAGGCCTCGGCTGGCTCTCGGGCCGGCGGGAGGGGGTTGTGGAGGCTGACGGGGCCTTCTGGAGGAGGGCAAGGGGGAGAGGGCCTGCAGGCCGGGAGGGCGGTGAGGCGGTGATTACACGCGTCCGTGCTCTCACCTCCGTTCCCCGTCAGACTGGAGTGTCGGTTTTAGCGAGGCCTTCCTACCAGTAACGCAGGGCTGGCGTTTCTGAAACGCCAGCGTGAGAGGTGCAGTAAGGGACCAGTGAGGTCGGATCGGGTCCGTCCAGTCCTGTCTCTAGTGGCTAAAGTTGCTTGTAGAAGAGCAGATAAAGCATCTGGCATGCTTGGGTGTCAAAGTTAACAGTCAGGGATCAGACAGCTCGCAGCAGGGGTCATTTGCAACCCCTGGAAGGAAATTACATTATTTTAGAAGCATTTACGGTATTTCAGCTCTGATTGGAAGCGTATTCTTTATTGAGAGATGAGCCTACGAAGTCATTGCAGGTACAAGTAGTCCAAAGTGTATTGTATATTTTATGTCTTAAATGATTCAGCCATTGCATTGTAAGGAGATCCAGAGCCTTCAGACTCATACCCAAAAGTCATGGACTGTGGTTTCATTTTGCTTTATCTGATTTAATTTTTTTCATGAAAATAGGGTTTTTTGCATAGTTTGTTTTCTCCCAGTTGCTACTCATGCAATTAACATTTAATAGCATATATAACAGGGAAAGACTAATACAGGGGCTTGACAATAACTTTCTCTAATCATGCCTCTTCACTAATATCTCTGAGTAATTGTGTGTCATCATAAGCCATTTGTGTTAGTAAAAAAAGTAAAATGTGACATCAACAATGTTAGTCCAGTTAAATCAGTGCTTTCTACGACTTTGTGCTAAATTAAGTGTCCCACCTTGTAGAAATATACATATTTTATAACTCTGATTTAGGATATTCTGGAGGCATTTACAACCACTTAAACTTCACTTGCTTAGTTTATGATGGTCCTTAAACCTTATAGGCTTCAGTTGCCATCTGAGTTTTCATCTCCAGTTCTTCATTTCCTTTTCCGTCGAGTTTCTTCTCTCATTCTGTTTGCAGCTCCACATGACTTTGATTTTGATTGTAAAGCTTAACTGAAGTAGTCATGAAAATAACACGTAACAAAATATTTATATGGGTTTTTTTTCTGTATAGTTCTCCTTTCTGTCTTTTGCCTGATCAATCTATATATAAGGGGTTTAGAACTGTTTCCTGTTGTTTATGCAGGACTCTGGCACTGTGAGGCATTATTTTAATTGGTTTTTAGATGCTGTCATGAATAACTCAAATAATACAAGTAAGGGTTGGAGTTTGTCATTTCTTGCATATGAATATGATTGCTTTTCTTTACTCTTCGGCTTTGAGCTTTTCGCTGTTCTCTCTTACAATGTCTGAAACAAATTTAGTCATTGTCTGACATTTTCCTCCTCTTTGAAGTACATTTCTTCAAAATAAGCCCCCTCACATTTCATTTCCTTTAATGACTTCTATTCATGAACTGTTGTTACGTGTGAGTGAGACATATCTTATAGATGTTTTTGTAAAGTGTTCTGCAAGTTAATGGTATACTATAAATGTATTATGGTAGAATCAGGGAAAGCACAACCAATATCATGTGGTGAAGGTAAAATCTCCTAGTGCATGTCTTGGAGGAGTTGTAAATCTCTTCTGGCTGAACAACCTTGCTGTATCGTATGAATTTGTGCGTGAGAGATGTGTTCATTTACCATGTAGGATTATAATTCAAGTTGATCTTGAACACAGAAGTAAATGTATTGAGATAATTTTCCTTTATTAGGTATTCATTTAGGAAGAAATAAAACTCAAAGATAGGAACAATAGCTATATAAAATATTCAGAGTGATTTCTGAAGAAATTTTACGAGGTTTCAGGTCATAAATTTCCACCTCAAGTAGAATTCCAAATAGGTTCTGCAAACGAAGAAGGAATTTATTGTCTGAAATATCAGATCTATTCTTAATATCTAAAATGTGGAATATGGGAAAGGATGGGGGAAGGGTTCTTAGTTCTATCAGGTGAGGGTTAGGGGAGGAACGTACTATAACATTTTGGAATTGTCAGGTCAGCCATTACTGAATGTGTCTTTAAAAATACCACAGCAGAGTGAATTGTAGATCACTCCCTGCAGGCAACTTCTTATTCTCTAATTTTAGATTCTCTTCTGAAGGAAATACTGCCCGATGGTGGAAGAAGTGAGGAGTCTGGGTAGCATATCTTGGTCTGCCCCTAATCCTTTGTACCTTTGGGAAGCCATTTTGTCAATGCATACTTCAGTTGCAGTTAAAAGTCAAATTGTAAAAATGAAGGTGCAATTCTCAATATTTGATAGTGTTTTAAAAACTTGTGAAGACTATAAACTAAAACAAAGATGCCTCAAATACTGAATTTTGTAGTTGCATTGTTTTCTAATATTCTGCTAAAAAGCAATAATAATCTAAAATATTTGGTGTGATGATAAATGCAGGTGTAATTGATACATAGATGGGAAGATCTTTAGAATTTCTTACCAGTTGGAAAACTGTTTTCTTCCATTGGTAAGAAAGGGGAAATGTGGCATTTAAATGAAAGCCAACTACAGACAGATGGCTTCAGGAGTCTACCTGGAAGTCTACTTGGTTGATTATGCCAGACTTAAAGATGGGGATCCAAAAAGCATGCAAAAAGAAAATTCCTATAAACAACCTAAGTCCCACTCCTAACTTGACAGTAGATAAAGGTAATGACTTTGGGGTTTTTTATTAAGAGTTCTAGTTAGAGAACATGTTAAAACTATCCTAAAAAGGTAAGTATTGCAGACTAGCATCACTGTGAATATAGGTGAAAAAGAAACCCTGATGTTCTTAAGTATATCCTTGTTGTTTTCTGGGGAGATATGATATCTGTCTAGTCATTTGCGTAATGGTTAGAAAATTGTGGGTGCTTACGTGCTCACACTTTAAAGAGAGATTTGAATTCTTAATAGCTCTTCTTTATAAGCTATAGTGAATGTTCCAGTGTTGTGATTGAAAGATATGTTCCATTGACATGATGATAAAGATTTTTTTTTTTAAGACCTTTCCTGAATATGGTTAAGTATTTTTATAGGCTCTTAATAAATTTTACACTTTATTTTTTAAGTATTTTTTAATTTTAAACTTCTCAGTTGCTGGGCCCTTGAGACCAGCCCTGTGGCATTTTTGGTCCTTTGCCTGATCTGAAAACCTGTTTTGGGTTTCAAGGTGTAGGTGCTCAGAATAAAAGTTGTGCACATGTAGACGTAGAGGAATTCTGTTGTCCTCCTTACTACAGTAAGAGCCCAGTTCTCCCCTCCTGTATATTCATGCTACTCACCTTGAGCCTATGTGCAGCAGAAGACAAGACTTGTCCTTAGTGGAGCAATAAACATTGCCAGTTGGGATGAAAATTTGCAGCTGAAACTTTGTGCCTGTTTTTGGAGGAATCTGTCCCAAAAGAAATGAAGTTTTAGTAGTTTTAGCAATGTAGAGAAAGATTTGATCCAACGTCTCATATCTTCAGAAGTAGTCCCTAGTAATAATCATCTGTGGTTTTGTTAGTTCCAGCGAATTAATCTTGGTGTCAGTAGTATAGTATTGGAACTATAAACTTCTTCACAGCGTGATAATTCTTGTGTCATTTTGACGTCTCACCCGGGCAGTTTTGTGCAGCTATCACTCTTGCTGTTTTTAAACAGTGAATTTGTATTTTCAAAATAAGTTTAATAATGGTAGTATTAACTCTAAAAATGTGTGTTTTTCTTTTGTATCTTTCTAGTTATCTGTTAAGTTCAGTAATAGCAAAATATTTATTTCTAGGTAACTTAGAAGAGAAGTGCCTAGTAGTGCTTCTGGTTCTCTTGCTGGATAAAAATAACTTCAAAGCTGATTTGCAGCGACCATGAATAATCAGTGAAGACGTACGGCATTTTCTGGAATATTGAATGTTCTCATAATGAAGATCTCTCTTCTGCAGCAGATGTATAAGGACGTACTGGTAGGCATTCCACTAGCAAGGGAAAGCCATCATTATGCCTCTTTACTTAATCTGTGTGTTGAGCAGTCACCAGAAAGAGATGAATCATGTAATCGGATGCATCTGCCATCTACTAATGGTGGTATTAGGAGCCATCAGGACACTGATATGTCAGATGCGGTTGTCCCTACAACAGATGATATATCAAATAGCTTTGCAAACATGAACTCCTCATTCTGTCCACGAGAAGTGATGCTGCTTCAGTTAACCTTGATCAAGATGATGGTTGCTAAAGCAGAGTCCCAGGAAATTGAGTTCGATACGAGACAGAAGTACTGTGAAATCTTTGTTCTCCTTCTGAAGGAGGCAAAAATTGACTCAAAATTGGTAAGCTTTTCTAAACTTCTGAAAGATTTTTGTGAAAAGAGGAAAATAAAAAAGGAACATGCCTTAGATACTTTTTCTTTCTGCATGTCTGCAGATTTGTCTGCTCGGTAGTTATGATCAGCTGTTATCTCACATGGCTTCAAAAAGTTTAGCATCTCTTGTGTATTTCCAGCTGAAAGAAGAGGTGAGTATGGCATAACTTTCCACAGCTTAAAAAATGACTTAGTGAATATGTGTCTTCAAGTTGTTCCATTTGACTCTAGAGCCAAGTTTTTATAGTGTTTATATGTCACAAAAGCAGTCACTATATGACTACTGTAAAATCTAAAAGTACTTCTGAAGAGGCTCCTTCCATAAGCAGACCCACAGAGCAACATCAGAACTGCTCCCTTCCTCCACGTGTTGTCTGCATGTCTGCTCTGCTCTGGCTGTCCGAAAGGCACATTGCAGCCTGCTGGTGTTCAGTATACAGACTCTGGTGGTCCCCTCAAAATGCCACACAGTTTTGTTGAAGGGTGTTTAGCTCCAGTGTCAGGACCAACGTGAAGGTTATACAAGATAATACTATGTGATAGTTCTCCCGTAAGATTTGTCTTAAGGGGCTTTGGGTTGTATGTGATGGATAGGAAAGAGATGTAATAAATATTCTGAGAGAGTATTTCAAGTGTGTTACGAGTGGCATGGAGTGTAGAAAGAAAGGAGATCAGATGAGTAACAGCAGTTTGTAATGTGAGGTGGAATGTCTTTATATATAGAAATCTGGAGTTTTATGAAACTCTTTTAAGGTAAAATGTGTCTAGATGATAAGAAATGTTCTCTTTAAGGTTGCAATATAGGTATTTCAAAAAAACCCAATAGACTATCAATATTTTTACAGTTACTTTATATCTGTTAGGTGATGCAGTAGATAAAAATAGGTAATAATTGATTGAAAGTTAATCAAATGCTTTTCTGTATTTTCTTGTTTGAAAATTCCAATTACAGCAAGTAAAAAAACCCTCAAGTATATTTGGTGAATATATATTGTAGCCTCCATGGTAGCATCTCTGAACATAGATTCTCTCAGAAATATGTTTGTAATATTTCTTGCAAAGTTGTCTAGGTCTGGGAATTACTAATTCAGATATGGTCTGTCTACAATATTATCTGATTTGGGGTAGGTCACATGACACTAGGAGGTTTGGGTTTCCCTTTCTGGAAAATATAGATAATTTCTATTGCATGCATATGTGACTTCATGTTTGTAAATAGAGGCCCACATACTTAAAAGGCACTGGACAGATATATGGTTTCTACCTGTGTTTTGTCTATGCCTACATTTGAATCTTTTTAATGTACAATTTTAAATCATTGTATTATGATTTAATTTAATTTTGCATAGCAATTGTAAAGCATACATGATTGTTTTTTGAACTAATTTTCTTAGAACGCATTAAATGTCACCTGGCTCACCTTTAGTCTGAAGACTCTGTCAGGATTCCCTGTGAATACCCAGGTTGCAGAATGTCTGTGGACTCTTACAACTATTATCGAGGAAATACTGAAAGATAAAGTTTTACCCAAAGCAGGTACTGTAGCAGTTTTATGATGTTATCGATGCAGGAGTGCCCACTAGGGGGAGGAATGTTACTGGTAATCGCATCTAGAGCTGCTTGTCTAAAGAACACCTATTTTCTTCGTTTTAAAGAGGGTGACAAAGTACTATTAAAAATGTAGTGGTTTAAACATGCTTAAAAACTGAGAATAGTCGCAATCACATGTTTTTTGCTTATTTGATGGTTTAGCTGACTGTGTTACACTCCAACTCCATAACGTTCTTCTTGTTGCTGTAGGTATTTTGAAGAAGTTGTTGGCTCCTCTTGATGCTGTCCTTGAAGGATTTTATAATTCCATTCTGTTCCATCATTTTGTCAGTCACCACTATACTTCACCTTATTCTGAAGCTGCAAACAATTTGATCAGTTTTATAGATCTGCTTGAAGCACTTTTGGCTTCCAGAATTGAATTAGAAATACCGCTCAGATGCCAAAGAGTATTGTTTTTGAAAGTTTCTTATGTCCTGAACCTCATTAGCTCATCAATTCACTATTTAATCAAGAAGAAGTTCATTATGCTCCTTAAAAAATGTGTCCTTTGCAAGTCTAGAGAAGATGCTAAAAGTGGATCACTGTTCTTACAAAACCCATCTTTATATGAGGATATGCTTGCACTGGGTAATGCTGTTCTGCGGGATGTGAATTTGAATTGGCTTAATCGGATCCCGCTCAGTGAGAAGGCCAGCTACTTTGGAGGCAGCGAAGCTGCTCCTGGAGATGATACTCAAGGCGGTTCTGACCAAACTGTTCTCAGAGCCTTAAGTCTGGTTGTGCTTAAAGCACTGGAATTCAAGTTTCAGAACTCTGCTACAGAAGCTGAAATCAAAGGTAATAGTCTCCTTTTAGTTTTGTTCGTTAAGCAGCAAGAGTTTTAAAGCTTTCAGATTTTGTTGTCACAGCTTGTTAAGACTGTAAATAGAATTCAGCTGAATTAGTGGTGGTGGGAGGGAGGAAAGAGAAGACCCACCCAGGAAACCTGCTATCAGTGTCACTGTGTCCTGCCTAATGAGTTGCCTCCTTGCATTTTGTCCTATCCCTATCCCTAGCCCTGCAATATGGGGGGCTTGAAACAGCTGCGTTTGGGATTGAAAACTTTTCCTGTTAAGAACATGTGTTAATATTTGAAATAGTTGAGCCAGCTTGGGAACACCAGGTTTCTTCTCCACTTGGAAAAGAAGAGAGCCCATAGCATGAGCATCTACTGTGTTCAGGGTGGAGAACTAAAAGGAACAGCAGGTAACATTCTTTCTGTCTTCTAATGTGGAGGTAGACCTGCAAGTACCATTATCTTGGTTGAAGGTACTAGACATTACTGTTGGACAAATAATGTAATGGGGCAAAAGCCAGCAGTGGCATAAAAGGTACAAATAATGAAGCTGTAAAGTGAGAGGAAAATTATGGGAGTTGGCAGAGTATAGTGGTTGTGGCCTTCACCCTGACTTCTAGGTCTAGTCCTTTGAATTAGTAGGTGTGAGGCATGCTTTTCATACCTGCTTACTTGAGTATGTTTGTTCTACTGAACAGATGAATTAGATCAGCAGAAGAGCAGACGTGGCTCTTGTGCTGTGCCGCAAGGCAGGCAGTGGGAGGGCAGGGGAATGCTGTGTAACTTGCGTTCCTGACGGGAGAGGACGCATTGCTGTGCCGCGCCGGTAGCCAGTGAGTAGTCTCCTATGTTATAATGAAGTAGTGGGGTGAGGCTTTTTGCCCGAGAGACACTCCTGGAATCCCATCTTCCCCCTTGCCTTTTTACCTCCGAGAGGCACATGATGCACATCTTCTGATGCTAAGCCGTGTGAACGGGGATGTGCAAATTCTATGATCAAAGCAGCTTGCTTTCCCTGGATTACAGGCTTCACAGCAGAAATGGAAAGGCAGTTCTGAAGCAGTGTTTCTAGTCAAATACAAGTGAGAATGGGTGTTCCTTATTGTCAGCCAATTGATGATGTGGCAAAAAGTAAAAAATAATTTGTATTTCTTTTTAAACAAGGATGAAATTTTACAGCATCTTAAATATATTGAGGCATTTTAATACAAGTTCTAGATGTAAATGCTATTTTACTATTTATGTTTCTACATTACATAGCAAGCATAAAATCAATTTTTAATTCATCTGACTGTGCAAAAGAGCTACGGAGTTCTGCAAGACAGCTTCTGACACTTTTTCCAGATTTTGGAAGATGTTCTATTTGTGATGCCAGTTGCATTCTTAGAGTTTTTAAAGTATTTGTAGGGAATACTTTACTTATGATCCACCTTCTGAAAAATGTATAGAGACTGAGACTGTCCAAGAACAAGTGAATAGAAAAAAATGTGGGTTAAACCTATTTTAGATGTCTCTATGAAAATTCTTTCTCAAAGAAAAAATTCTCCTTTCTTTTCCAGATTCATGACACAAAAATGAATTCTTTCATTAGATTCAAATACCCCAAGTGTCAAAAGGAATTCCAAGTTGAAAGGAATGGTGTTTCTATTTTAGTGACATTAAATTAAGTGGTTAAAACAAGCACCAAAATGCTTTAATATGCGAACTTCCCTTCTGGGAAGCTGATTGATCTTATCTTTTTTTTTTATTAACATGAATTACAGTGGCTTAACTTTAATTCATTTCAATTTCAAAAGTAATTCCAGATAGCTTTGATTTATAGGGAAGAATCTCAATCTGAATAGTAACTATTAATAACAAAGATAATTTGCTGTTCCTATTATTTGCTAAGAGGAAAAGCAAATCTTAAATTCAAATATTAAGGAAAACAACATAATGATGGGCTTGTAAGTAAGATTGATTCCCATGTTGCAGGGAATTTTTTCAAAAGTGGTAATCGCTGTTTATATAAATGATGCAACTGTGCTCTTCAAGCCATAGTGTACTTTCAGCAGCATTAGCGTTCTTACTTAAGGAATACCTTTGGGGTAAAGATGTACGTCACTATTTTTTTTCTGTTTTCGAAATGTTGAATGTATGCCATTTTACATGAAAAACTGGTACCTACGTTCAGACGTAAAGAGTCTTTTTATAGTATGTCATTAGTATTGAAGAGGTAAGTTTCTTAACTTGAGGGAGAGAGTCTATCTGTCATAGAAAATTCTTTTTATGAGTAAGCTACTGCACTAAAATGGCATAAATTTTGAGGTGCTTTTCCCATCCAGGAGTGCAGTGTTTAGAGGGAGGGGAAAAATGAAGATTTGCAGTAAAAACACTGCTTACATTAATCCTTCCAGCAAGGATTTTATACTGTCTCATGAAGGTACCTTTATCCCAAGCCTGTGTGTATGAAAACATGCATCATCCATGAAGAATTTATTTTATAAAGAATATGGCTACTACAAGCTTCATACTTTGTTTTACTGTAGAAAGGACAATTTATTCCCATCAACTATAGATCACTGTGGTTAATTTCTACAGTGAACCACACCTGGGGGGGCGGGGGGTAGCTTCAGTCCTATCAAAACATTCCAATTGTATTATTATTTCATATGGGAAGAACTACCCAAGATGAAATCTCAGCGAAGTGCTCATATTGGGTCATTACATCTGTGGCATTGACTTGGTTACAATTCACCTTTCTTTAATTTGTGATGTACTAATGAAGCTACCTAATTGGGGAGGTAAGGGAAAGTATAAATCCCAGCTGGGTCAGTATAGGCACATTTTTGTAGGTTTCCTGATAGATGCTAATTTTTGTAGGTGTAATCTTGTTCATTAGTCTGCAAGTTTAGGGGTGAGAGGATTCACCCTGTTGTACCCAAAACTTCCTAGTTCACCTCTGATTATTCTTCCTTGAACTCAAGGAGATGAAGAACGCTGTTAGATGAATAGATTGTGTCCTTAAGTTTTATCTGTCTTGGGGGGGAGTCCTGTACCTAATGAGTAAATTAATTTTCTGCAGGTTACTTATAATTGTCAATGTTGGCATCTAAACATTGGTATGTTTAGAGTTTAATAGAGTAGCCATTCACATTGAATTTAAGGTTAGATAACTGCTTATGTTTTTCTGCAAAATATTTCTTGATTTCTTTGGTAGCAAGAACTAATCCGTAAAATTTGATGCTGCGTTAACTCAGTTGAGCTAAGGAATGGTAAATGTATTCATGAGCTGTTATGCACTGTTGATTAAAAAAAAAAAAGTGTTAGTAACAAAAAATGTATAGCAAAATTCATGGTTACTTCTTTTTTTCAGGAGACTTTCAGAGTTCCATGTCTCAGCTGTTGATGTTCTGGAGGAGTCATCTGAAGTATTTCCCACAGTCTCACCCAGTTGTACATCACTGTGAATGGCTCTCCTTGATTTTCATAGAGCAAGATGATGATATGTGGGAAGCTGCTAAAGCTTTATTACTCATTTATTTAAAATTTGATAGGTTGGTGTACATTTTATTTGACAGAACTATGAAGAATTGTAATTTAGTGAGGTTATTGTGATATGCATACCATTTCCATTGATTACTCTTGTATAAAGAAAAAATATTTTCAATAATTGAAAAAAAAACAGCCTCGGGACAATGTAATAACGTATGGTGTAAGAGCTGTTAACTTTGACAATTTGATTAAGTGTTTTTTGAATTGAAATGAGGAAGTTGTGCAACATTTCCTATTAAATACTTTATCATATCCTGTAATTCAGAATAATTGACTTCACAATCTAAAATAGTGGTTAGGCACAGATAAAAGGCAAGCCTGTTTTTCTTTCAACACTGAGAATTTGAAAAGAATGTGATATTATCATTAAACTTCAAGAATTCGGAGACTTGTGGCAAAGTAGCCCTCTAAGAATTGGACTCATGTTAATTCTAGCTAGTTGGTAAAAACGGTTATTGCTAACAACTGGAATGTGTTCTTCATGAATTTGTCCTTGACATTCACTGCTTCATTATTGTTTACATTACCATAAAAGATGTTATTCTAATTTATAAAAGGTCCCTCAAGCTTCAAATGTGAAGATATTGCAAGTAGTATCTTAGATACACACAGTTCTTAGACACCTAAATAAAAGTAGGCCCCTTTTTTCCAATGTGCATCCTGAAAGTTAGTCTGTGTTCAGGTTTACAAAAATATTAAAATAACGATTCCTGTGTTGTAAGTAGCTTTGTTTATTCCAGAATGTTTCCTAAGGAGGAGTGCTGTTTAAGGAGGCTTGCTTTAAGTGCTCTGGCTTCCTAAACTGTTTGATCTCCTACCCCCACCTGCCTTCATTCTTTCTCGTTCTAATGTAAAAATGTCTTTTTTCGGTTTTACTTTTTGACAAAATCAAAAAAGATCAAGACTACTATTTTCTGGACATACCTGTTTTTAAAAAAGCTGTAAACTTCCATTAAATTTAATCCATTTCATTACTTACTTTTCAGGTTACGGCATGATGCTGCTGATCTCTTAAGCCAAAAAGAGGAGGAAACCTGGAATTTCCTTATGCATGCAAATGGATATAATCCTCACTGTATCTTTTTATTTTTTCTAGAAAAAATTGCATTTGATTCCACAGTACTTCTAGATTTTTTGATCTCATCAGAAACTTGCTTTTTGGAGTACTTGGTAAGATACTTAAAGCTGATTAGAAAAGACTGGCATCAGTTTGTAGATGTCTGTAACCATTTTGATAGCAAACATGGCACTTTTCAATCAATTTCTTCTGTCAAGCCACCCCATCAAGAAAAACAAAGCTGTATGACTGATGAGAATTTGCAAAATGCATGTTGTGCACCAGAACCACAGACTCCGATATCTTTGGCTGCTTCTCACAGTTGCTTAGTGTTTACAGCAGAGCGAGGTGATAATGAAGTTGCAGAGTCCAACCAGTCTAACTCATTGATATGCACTGATAGTACCTCTCTGCTGGGTTCTCTTCAAAGCCTTGTTAATTATGACAGCTCAGAAGACTCTGAATTAGAATCAGATGGAAAAGGGTGCTTGATAAACACAACGCAGGTGCCTTTAAATAATGAGGGTGAGACGAGGATAAGGGAAACTGGTTGCAGCTACACAGCTGATGAACAGAATACATTCAAGTCTGAAGTGTTGCCCCTCAAACAAAAGGGATCTAATATCTCATCCTGTTTGACCTGTGTGGCGTCTTCAGATAACATCATTCCCCTAAGAATAATGCTTTACAAATCAACAAAGTGTTTGGAAGAACTGCAAAAAGCTATTTCCAGGTTGCAGAGAAGAAATCTTTTCCCATATAATCCATCTGCGTTGTTGAAACTACTGAGCCACATTGAGAAGATCAGTAAGAACATGAATCCACAATAATCCAAAGAAGTGTTCTAGTGATTTTTTTTTTTTTAACTAGTACACATGGGAATGTTTCCATGAGATTAATGACTTCTAAAGCTCATGCCTCTTGCACCTGTCAGTGTATTTAACCTGAAACAGGACAAACGTGTTTTTGGTTGACATCTTAAAAGTCTGCAATTGCATTTGGTGATATGATCCATTACCTTAGGGTCCTAGGCTTATTCATGGTATGTATGTCAGTGTATGGTATATAAGGATTAATTGTTAGGTATTCAAAATTTCATAATAAATGACTAATGTGAAAGCATATCAACAATATATGACACTTAAAATATTGTCAATTATACTTAATGTCATTCTATATATGAAGTCATTGCCCCATTGGTAGTGATTTATGGACTACAGTGCAGTGTTAATGCAACACTTGACTGCTTACAGGTTGAGCTAAATAAAATATTTTAGTTGGGGACAGTTTTGGTGTTTATACTGTGTGTTCTGCATTGGTGGTTTGCCCTAAGTGGACATTCAGATGGGCTACCACAATCACCATAATCCACGCCACACTTTTCTTGGCTGAAGTGCTTAACTGATGTCTAGGATGTACTTTTTTAGCTTTTACTGTTTGCCTGACTTAATTGGCAGCGTTATCATTGCACTGAAAATTGAATTTAGTTTTTCTTAATATTCTATGGTATATACTTTTAATTAAAAGGAAAGGTAGATGTGGGACTAATGCATATATTGCCTATTTATAGAACATGTTAGTGGAGCATTATATCTAAAATCAAGCTTAGGTAATGCAGAAGTGAAATTCCAACAGAATTCCTTGCATCCATTACATATTTTATATAACTATAGAATATATACTTAATAAATTTGTTAAATCAGAAACAGATAACTAGAAATTAAGTGTCTGCAGGGCAGTGAGATGGATGTTGAATTTAAATTCTTATATCTTTTATTAGATCTAATTTGAATAACTTGAAAAGTAAGCGTCGAAGACTTTGTCTGGGGTGAGTTAGTTCAGAACAGGATCCAAACCAGTGTGTGCACGTAGCAGGAAGCCACCTGATGTTGGTGCACTTAACATGCAGCTTGTAATGATCTCACAAGGGTTAGGCAATGGGAGAGTACTGACGACAGGGACTACTGTAAAAATCTCAGACCTCATCAGAACTGTAAGAAGCAGTTTTCCTTTTAGGATCATCTCTTGAAGGTAAGTGCTCTATTCTGGTTGAGAACCAGGTAAGTTCTATCTTCTTTTTAAATAGCTATTTAGTGTAAAATTAAAATAGGTATTGAGTTAAGACAAACAGTTTCTGGAGCAGGTGACTCTGACCCCCAAATCTCTGTGGCTGCAAGCTCCAAACTCGTGAATCGACGCTACTGGGAGGGGAAGAAAATGAGGTGAAGCTTATAGGTTAATTTAGCTGGAAATTACGGTGCTCTCCAGAGACACTGGAATGGTATGAATTCTCAGACAGGAAGGTTTCAACCTCAGTCTTACTCTTTCAGGATGACAGCTGTAATCGCTGGGCAGTTATATAGGAAAGAGTGATCCCCTTCAGTTCCGTAACAGTCATATTGGCATGCAGTAGATCTCAATATTCTGTGCTTTGGCTTCTTCCTGAGATAACTTTTGTGCATAGGAGTGGGTGAGAAAGTCAATGAATGGAAACTTTTCCATTCATACTTGTAGTTACTTGAGTTAAAAACTGACCTCTGAGTTGTCCAGGGCAGAAGAAAGCCTGGTTTCTCTTTACTGTTTGAACTTGGTTATGCTCTAGATGCTGAGTTGCTCCTTTCTGTTCGTACTAAAATACCTCTGGGTATGTTCAAAGATGCGACTCTAGACAACTTGGGAACTTTTCAGTTCAAACAAGGGAAGTGCCTTTGGCAAGGCAGTTGAGCAAGAGTTTCTCAAGACCACAATTTTAAACGTAGGTACGTATGTACATTTCGGTGAAATCCTTTCCACTATCTCCACTTGTTTTCTAATCTAGCCTCTGCTGACTAGTTTAACTGAGTAATTTCCATTGTTTTCACTGAACATGGTGTTGTTGAGCATTTCTTGGTCTATACTTTGCCACTTGAAAGTATCTAAATTACAACAGTATTTCTCTCACGCTGGTAAGATAAGCAGGGTGGGAAAGGTAGAATGGGGAGATAATTTCGGTTTTGTTAAGTGCTAGTTTGTCAGTGATTACTACAACTACAAAAACTTCTTTTTTGAAGTTTAGACATCTCAGAACAGTGTGTAGAATTTAGCAAGAAGTGTAGGAGCCATCAATTTGATTTTTGAATGCAGCAAATCCAATTGCATTCCAACTGTACTTAATTCTTGCAGGCATGAAGCTGATTGTGTGCCCAGTTGGTTATTAGTAGTGATCATTCCCACATGTTTCACTTCTCAGAAAGGCATTGTTTCAATGCTCAAAATGTTTTAGTGGTAAAAATGGGTAAATGTGGTTTGTGTCTGGCAATTAGATACCTTAATGTGTTGCTATTTTACCATTTATGAACTGTAGGACCTGAGATGGAGTAAAACTGATGTGAGTCAACTTTTTTTTTTCTTATTGCGCACAAAATAAGTGTGAGCAGTGAAGGTAGCTAGTAGTTCCGTGGCTATATTCAAAAAAACCTAGCACAAAGAAAACACTTTGCAAAGGAATTTGTATTTTAATCTATTGATGAATATATAAGGTGGGGTGGGTGGGTTTTTTGTTGGGTCTTTTTGTCTTGAGTTTTTACTATCTAGAATTTTTAGGCAGAGCGGTTACTTCATTTTCTACAGCAGATTAACTCAGCTGCAGAACCTAGTACCAATGTTAAATTAGAACTTAGGAAGTAGGTCAGTTGTACTATTACTGGGAAGTTGATGTGCCTTGCCTTTGGATATTGATATCTAACAACTTTTCTTGTGTTATTTCAAAGCAAGACACAGAACAAATCAGGTGACCTGTCTGGAGACAGTTTGCTATCTGAGGACTTATCCTGAAATGTCCACAGTCTCCATTTTTGTCTGTGCAGTTGTTTTGAGGAGTTTACCTTCAACATCAATAGAGTAAATTATGCTTTAATGAGGTAAGCAGTTAGCGCTAGAAGTTGTGTACAGGATGTGCTTTTTAAAAAGAATATTCTTGAGCTTAAGTATTTGTAAAGCTTGATTGCAGTTGCAGCTGAATCCAGGTGGCTCCATGCTTGTGGTTCTTCAGCCTGGATTTCCTCCAATATTTTTATGACTGCTCTCTATTCTAATTTTAAGACTTGTAACACAAGTTTTAATCCTGTAATACAAGAATAAAAACCAAGCTTTAGAATTTCTGTACTTATGATACTCTTGTAAAGCTGGGAATAAGGAGCCTTGGTTGTTCCCGGCTTTACCACTGCAATAATAGGCATTATTTGTAGTTTTTCCAAAGTCAATCTGGGATGGTGTCTGAAGTTAGTATCGAGTATTTATCACAGCCTTTCAGTGTCAGTAGGAGTGACAATACTGTGGTCACTACAATTTTGCTTCTGTGTATTTCCCCTTAAGGAGTTGTCCAAATGAATTTATAAATTCTTGTACTTTGTACAACTCCTTTAGGGTACCTGGTTCACTCTGAAATCTTGTTAGAAGCCAGTCGTATGTGTCAGAATGGACAACAGGCAGTCTTTTACTGTCACTAGCTCAACAGCAGGCATGGACTTGGACTTGGTTGCATAATATCTCAGGGATTTAAGCTTTTCCAAGTCATTGTCTTTTTACATGTTGTCTAAATGAGTTTATTGCTGATAACTGTCAGAGACACTCTTTTATAGACAAGCTGGCTTGCTACTGGTTTACATGCAGCAAGGAAGGAAGGAATACAACAATATACTTTATGGTAAAAAGCTTGCATGGAGAATTACAATATCCTTAGTTATTTCTGGTTCCTACTTACCTGTGCTGCAAAACATAAGTTTTGTCAGTCAGCAGTGTCCTTTCAGGGGAAAGACTCTGTTACTACAGATTTTTTGTAGCTATTTCATGTAGGGATTTAACTGAAACATAAATTAATGCTTTCTGGAAACTTACCTCCAGTACTTGGCTTCCTTGATAGTATTTATATTCTTCAAGAAAATCGTGTCTGAAATGTGTTCTCTCTCTGCTGAAACCACTACAGCTGCTGTGAGAATTAGGCAAAGACCCATTATGCAGCAAATGTAAACCTCAACCAATTTTTTTTTTTTTTTTTAATTATTTATCTCCTCAGAGAAGAATCTAGTACTTGGTCATCTTCAACAGAATATTGATCCCTCTAAAGGAGTGTTTCTTCACCTAAGCTAAAAATATTGATTAGTATGATGCCAGTGTTTTCTGTAATTTTAGATTATGAGCTGATGCAGAAGGGGGAATTGCTGGCTGTGAAGCATCAAAGGGATTGCCTTTCAGTTTCATCAAGCAAATGCTCGTATTTTGCACTTGTGCGCTCTGTGGATGGATAAAGATCGATGCTCTAAGAGTCTTCTAGTAATGTAATCAAACAACATTTGCAGCGTTGTCTTGTGTGCAAGTGTTACAAATTGTTGAGGTTTATTTTCATACAGTTGTGAAACCAGTGCTTCCAGCTCCAAAGATCAACAGGACATCTTTTTTTAATCCTATCTTATTTGGACTATTGGAAACAAATTAAAAAACTCTCTGAATGAATTGGTTGGAATAATTGTTAAATCTCTAGTGTTCCAGTCAGAATATTATGTGTATTAGTCCTTTGCATCTTAAGATAGTAATAGCACACGGGAGTACTGAGTGAATTAGCAGTGCTGTATTTGGAGTGGAAGAGGTGAACTATAGATGTGAAACCTTAGATACAGTTCTTGTTAAGATTTTGTGAGTAGCACACAAGTTTTAACACAGTGCTTACTATAAATGTAAGCAACCGAAGTTACTCTTCTTGCTAAATTTACTATTTCAAAAGTACTACAGCATACTTAGTGAAAGTACCTTATACAGATACGCAGTTATATTTGAATTGCTCTAGTGTTTCTGGTTATTAGAAAGGTGAATGTGACAAGTATGGACAAGGTGATGCTAAATCAAGGGGGAAGAAAAAAATCTACTCACCAAGGATAACTTAAAGACAAAACAGACTAGGATTTTGCATAAAGAATGCTGACCAAACTGTAACCACATGAATTCTTCACTCAATGACATATACATCTCTGTGCCTCTGGATATGAGAGCATTCTTAATTGCTGTCCTGGAGGCTTATTGATACACTGTATATTCAGTATTTAAATGGAATATAGCCAAGAGTTTGTAACAACTTGAAAAAGATAGTATAATTGTAGCATTTATATCCCTCAATTGTTAAGTGTGCAAGTGAAATTGGTTAGAAAGCAGTACCCAGATAGTATCAATGTCTTTTCCTGGAGTCTTTTTCCTAAGGCATATTTGAAGCCTGTTAATGAGCCTGTTCTTTGCATTTTAGTGAAGTGATGTCAGCTTGAGTCAGCAGTAAAGAGTGTTGGTGTTCTTTCGCTTCTCTCCACTGTCTTTATCTTTCCAGTATTACTGCTGACATCCCCTTTTTATCCAATTGTCATCTTCCCTCTTGTTATTGAGGCCCAGAGTCTCAAAGTATTGAGTTTTCTAATTCTTATGAACATTCACAGGAACCAAGTTCTGAAGCAATATTTTAAAAAGACTTAAGTGTTTTGAAGATTTCAGCCTATGTGTTCAAATTGTGTGTATTCCTGATTTAATCCTGCAATGGCATTCATGTACGAGAAGTATTTATTACCTTAATGCTTGCTCTGTTCAAAATCAGATATCTAGTCTTCAATTATGACAGATGGCATTATTAATTAATTAGAAATGAACCTCTCCTCACTTAAAACCTCATTTGGATTATGAATCAGATCATACTTCCTAGTAAGAAAGGTCTTCAAGAGAAAGCTTTCCGAGAGATTGTAAATGGGCTACTTCATCCCTTTTCTGTAGGGGAAGGTTGGTATATTAGGAGAAGATAGGAATTCATGTGAAGATGATGAGCTTTTAAACTACAGATTGCAAGATTGTGAGTTATGATATTGATGTCCTTGAACATGTGACTTGGAATGATTAATTTTCAGATATTTTTTGATTCTTGAGGAGCAGAAAGTATAGGAATATCAAGTTTTTTACCTTAATCTTGGGGGAGTGCCAGATGGCAAGCAGATGGGTTTCACTGGTGGTGAAAAGAGAATTCAGAGTCCAAATTATTATTATTAGATCAAATTGATCAAATTGAATCAGAGCTGAGAAAAAGTAGGGATCGAGAAGTTTAGGATTTAATATAGTCTTAAATATTTGCTGAGAGGGTTTTCTCTACGGAGAAAGTTAACTAATACTATAGTCTTTCTTATGTAACTGCTTAGAAGCTCAGGTGAAAGCTTGCAATACATGTGGATTCACCGTAATTTAATATATGTATTAACCTGGCTGGAAAACAAAAAGAAGCGGATTTTGTGAATTTTTCTTGTTTTGTTCTAGTATTTTTTTCACTGAAAACTTATACCTAATTTCCAGTGATATGTGAAATAATTATTTGGGTCAAATACATGCTTCCATTATCTAGTTATATTTAATTGTTGTATGATTGAGTAGGTGTTATGGTGCAAGTAACGAGTAGTAACACTTAGATTTTTTTTTTTCCTCAGTGAGACACACAGACTAAGGTGGGAGTTTTTTTGTTTGTTTGATTTTCTTCTTTGCAGCATTCAAATTTAAGATACCTGAAGGATAAGTACTATGAAAGTGCAGCGATAATTGAAAGGTCAGTGGGCAGCTTTGATGAAGAGGGTATGGTTAGCTTGTTATTTACCATGCAATATCTTTAATCTTGTAATAGAGTCCTACGTAGGTGGTGAGTGCTACCTAACAAACACTCCTCAAAAAGTACGTAAAAACATTTTTTCCCATTTTATTCTTTGTAGCAACCCCACATTTGCTCCAGTCAAACGAAAATTTTTTTTGCAATTTAGTGTAACAGTGAAGAAATTGTGGATTGAGGCATAAGAAAGAGGTGTTTCTGCCAATTACCTATTACGTTACTGGCACAGTATTAGCCAAGTGATATATGAATCAGCTTGCCCTAGGCTTTCCTAATTGGCAAAGTGTTCCTAAATGTTCTGCTTGGTTCACACTAGTGGTTCAGATGTGGGAAAGTATGGAGATAATTTAAAGCAACAGCACAGGCTCCCAGTTCTATGGAAGGACCGAAGACTTGCAATAGCTGCGAAATATAATACCTAAAAAAAAAAAAAAACAAAACCCAAACCAAAAACCACCTAAAAAAAACCCCCAACAAACCAGCAACTATATGAACAAACCCAAACCTTTCTCTCGGGGGAAAATAAACAAACAGGATCTAAATATTGCCTGGGTCCCATCATTTATTGCAGTCTTATGGATTATGATGAAAGTTTCAATATACTCAAAAGGAGCTGTGGAAATTAAGGCGGGAGGGGAGGAACCTCTCCAGTGTTAGTTACATAGACACCATCTGTGGTGTAGGAAGTCTATGAGCCCCAAACTACTGCAGGCTGGGAGTATCATCAATTACTATTTTGTATTTATTCTGTTCTTGTACTCTTCTGTAGCTGTCCGCTATTAGCTTCCTTCAGAGACAGCGTGCTGGGCGAGGTGGAGCGTTGGTCCAACTTTGACATGTCTGTTCCTATTGCACAGGTTGCTGTTTGCTGACTACAAGCAGGAAGAAAGGGCTAATAAGAGGTTCTCTGCTCCTGGCTTGCCAGTGAGGTTTTCTTTTTCCCTTCCAACATTAAGTTGTCCTGCCCGTCAGAATGCTAAGTAATGCCAACGCTTCTGAATGCTGTTGTTATTTGAAAGTGGGGAGAGATGGTGAGGAATGACTTTCAGCCTTATGCCTTAGTCATGAAAGAAAAAAAAAAAAAAAACACCAACCAAACACATAGGGTTAAGTAAAATTTAAACGTTTGTATGATATCTCTGACCAAACATACACTCAGTTAGTGTATGTTTGCCTCTGCTTTAGGAATTTTAAAAATTCCACTTTATATCTTCTGAGGAACTGGAATACTTTCTGTAAAACATTTAGTTGACTGAGGCTGGAAGTATTGCTGAGGCTAGTCAATAGGAGCAGAAACCTTTCTCTACCTTTATTTTAAAACCCAGACTTCATCTAATAATGCATCACTTCACACTGACATTTTTAGATGCATTTGGGCTTTCCTTTTCTGCACAGTCAGCAGGCGCAGCATTCTCCCGTGCAGGTACAGACCAATATAAGTTGAGACGAATTCTCATCTTGCAACAAAATACCATGTGACTTCAAACATTTCTTCATCTACTATGTTGAAACAAGCGCAAGGGAAGGCACTCAGCATGACTACTCCTGAGTTTCACTGAGTAGATACATATGACATCAGGATTGCCTTCAGTCAGAAATCTTGAAGTGCAGCTTTGCTGGGTGGGTCTCCGAAGAATTTGAAAGAGTTCTGTAGATAGGGCGTGTTTACCTTTGTCAGAGTAGTGAGTGTAATGCCTGTTCCCTGCTAATGTGCTTATGTTCTCTTTGACTGCAACATCATAAAGGTAGGAATTTCCTTTTCTTTCCTTTTTTTCTGTTCTGGTTTTTTTTGGTTTTTTTTTTTCCCCTGCCTACATCAGATTATGGTCCAAATGGTTAGCATGTGCTGGTCTGTAACATTGTCTGGTTTATACAGGAAAATTAAAGTAACTCTTATGGATAGTCTTAGGATAAAGAGTGAAGTAGGTGTTAATGAGATTTTATATGTTGCCACTAAGTATTGCAGCCTACGAGAACTGCTTTTTATTTTAGAGAAAAGTAGTACAGGTTACAGTAGTAGTTTTGCTTTTCTACTTCTTGTGTCATTATTCTCTTAAGTGCTTGTAAGAGCACTTATTTCTGAACTGGAAGGGAGGAAAATTTATTAACAGGAAAAATAATGCTAGCTAATGATGTAAATGTGATTGCATAAAAACCCCTTGAACTTAAGTTGCTTGAAAAAGCTAGTTCTAATTTTGTTCTGTAAAATGCTAAGAAAAAAAAATGTTCTGTAAGAAATTCAGTTTAACAGAGTTTTTTATAAGACGTACCTGTTGAAGATCTGAAGAAGCTAGTGCTCTAAATAACACATTTGAGCTACCAGAAAGGGTTCTTTCATAGTAACACTGTAACATTCAGACGGAGGAACCCTGTCCATTTTTTTCCTCTTACTTTTTGTAGTGTCTACCTATTTTTTAGCTAGCTTCCTAGCTTGGATCAGCTCTTCAGCTGGGGTGCCACTGTTGATGAAGAGGCTATGCTGTTACACATTTAGCTGAAGATCTCTCTCTTACATTTATTGGGACATGAAAAGGATGCCAAAGAGTGGCTGAAATAATGAAATACCAGTTACAGTCTGGCTCCTCCTCTAGTTGGTTTTGTGGGTGGAGAAAGTCCGGGCAGGTTAAACTGCAAAGGAGAGGATAACCAACAGGAGTACTGAACACAGTGGTGCACAAGAGACTTGGTGTAATTACTGGTTCAGGGTGATGTAGAGCTCATTAAAGTCAACGTACAGGCTTGAGCCACTGCGTGTACATGATAGCTGGAGACTGTTTCAGGAAGCTGCAAATAGGAGAGTTTTCCAGAGCGCGATTACACCAGCCCTGTCCCTTTCCCTGCCTCCCAAGGGCTGATTTACAACTGAGTCATCCACTGTGCGGGTGGAGAAGCCGACATCCTTTGCCTCTGCACCCTCAGGTCCTCTCTCTAGTTCCTTACTACTCTGCTGTCTTCACATGTTTCGTGGTGCTGTTGTACTTTAATAATGTGCTTATCCTGGCCACCGAGTACGCGTATGCTGCTCCGTTCTTCTCTGCCCGTAACCCTTATCTTAAATAAGTGACCAAGAAGGCTCAACTCTGGTAAAATCTCCATTATATAACTTGGCATTTTAAGTTAGACTTCAGGTTTTTATTTCAAATAAAATTTTGGTAAGCTGTGAAAAATTATCATTTTTGCATCTTTCCCCAATGGTAATAATTTGAAAAGTGTCATACTTAAAAAGATTTTTCCTTACATTCTGACAAGTGTTATTAACAAGTTCTTGAAGCAACTGGTGGTGTCACTCTAGGTCTGTTCAAACTTTTTATGAATTAAACATCTATTAAGAACCTGTAGTTTGGATAGGTCTTTTTTTTTTTTCTCAAAGAACTATTTTTTTACCACAAAATTATTGCAGATATTTGAGTTATTTCATAGCTCTTTATCCAACTCTATCAATGTTATGGATTTTTAAAACAGACATAGTTTGTACGGTAACTGTACGGTGTGAGAACTGTATTTCACTTTCCTCAGCTGCCTGTGATCAGCTAAAACCATTTTAGCTGCTCAAAATGATTTACCTTTAAGTAGAGAGAGCATGGTAACTTTCACTCAGAAAATGAATTCTTTCAAACAGTTCTGGTGCTCTTTTCCCCCAGAGAGCAGGGAAAAATATAATAAAACTCACTTGCCACCTTAATTGAGATTTATTCAAAGTGTTATTTTAGCCTGATACAATATAGTAACCAAGTTACGAGGTAATGTGATAGAATGGTAAAAGAAGTAAAATACTCTAATTGCCCTATAACTAGGCACTTAAACTGTTTACAGTTGAGATTTGTACCAGCTAGGGAGTAAATTTGAAGTTAAAGGTCTCATAGCAATCTTAATTCAGCTGTTTTATGTGTATGGAGTATTTCAGTGTTTCATCATAAGAACCTCTAAGACCAACAGCTCTTTTATTCCGTGCTGCCACCGGTTGTATGTGTAGGCTTGGTAAGATGTCATTCACGCTGCGGCTCAGGTTGCGTGGAATTTAACTGGAATCGGGTTTTCACATTTGGGCAAACAAGATGAGAAAAGACAAGATGCAAAGAGATGGTAGCATCAACCCAATATCCTTTGTTCAGTTCTTTCCTCCACAAACCATAGTTCAAACCCTTTTTGTTAATTAGGTGTGAAACACTGCTCCGTCAAATGCAAAAGGTAGTGCCAAGGAGCAGGAGTAAGCAATGTCTCCAACTGGCTGATGCCTACAACTGACAACTCATGACAATGAATGGGGTTTGCGTGGAAGAAAATGGTGGAGGTCAAGGTTGCTCTTACTGCCTTAGGGACTAATAATTTTTTTAGCATAAAAAGTTATCAGTGGAGAAGCTCATCTGGCATCACATCCTGTGATTTCTCAAACTTGTAAATTGCAAGTATGTCCAGAAGATGTGTAAAGCAGCTGTTGTACATTTGAAAGGCTGTATGGCACAGTATCAGCTGTCAGCACTTGCACGAATACTAAACAATTAACACGTTAGAGTTTGTACACATGGGGTTTTTTGGGTTTTATTAAAACTCCCCTTTCTGTGCTATTGGGATTTTTTAAAGGTATCTCTTAAGTAGAGCTTCTGCTATCCTCAGTAGGAAAAAGGCTGCACATCTGTTAGCAGCACAGTGCAGGTCCTGTAGTCTTTGACCTGTTTCATGGTGATGATCGCAGTTGGGATTCTTTAAACAGCGTGCTATCTATTTTTAGCAGAACACAAATCTGCTGCTGAAACTTGTGTGTTAACTGTTGCATGTATTGTTTAGTCTTAAGCAAAACCAATACCTGTGATATGCTGGATCTGATCTTTATTTACTCTTTTAAACCACTTTGGTTTAATGCTGATAATTAACATCCTGCAACAGCTTTGCTATCTCTTTTGATATCTGGGAGACTTGATTTTTCCCAGCACTCACTGCACCAGCTTTACCAGTTCTAACAACTGATGAAAGAAATAGGTGAATTGTTATTCTTGCTCTTTGCTGATTTCATTCTTTCCCTGTTACACCCCCAGAGTCACACTGAGTAGACAGTCTAATAAGATGCTTAGAGAAATTAAGGCTTCTTTCACTTGCATGTGTTAGTGAACCATTGGGTTTTCTAATTTATCCAGTTAATAAGGATGGGAAATCCTCCCAACACATCCTTCAGACCTGGATATCGCCTTCTCTTTGTTCTGGTTTTGGAAATGCAATTTTTGCAAGCAAGAGCTTTTGTGTGGAGAGCACAATCAAAGCTTTGGCTGTTTCTCTTTATTCATTCCCAGACTGCAGCAGCCAGAAATTCCACTTCAAAGCAGCTCCTGAATTTGTTTTTCAAAATTTAACCATGTCACTTTTGTCAGGCCAAAGTTTGCACTTTTTTGCTTAACAGCATTAAAAATACAAGACTTTTTTTTTTTTAAAAAAAACTGAATATATCAAGGATCCAGGAAAAAGAGCTTTGCAAGAAACTTCACATTGGTACTTCCCAACTGTGTAGGCTTTCCTTTAATTATAAAGGATGCAGTTCCTGAAGTAATCATTCCTGATTTTCCTGTTTTGCGCTAGCCCATTTAGAACTAGATTAGGCTACAGAGGACATCCTTCCTTAGCAAGGAGGTGATTAGATTTCTTTATTTGGAGTATTTAATTTCCAAGATGCAAGGGAAATCTCCAGTTTTCTAAAATATCTTTATTTTATTGTTAGACTGACTTCTAGGTCCTAGAACAAGGGCAACGATTCCAGTTTTGTCAATGAAAATAGTATTGGCAGTGCTGGTGTACGGTTAGGAGTCTGGGAAGAAGCAGGGTTGTTTCACCCTAGGTTGGGCGGAATGTGGGTCACTCGGCTGTTGTCATTTCACACTCAACACATCTTGCTGCTTGCTTTTGGTGCTGTTACGAGCAGTGAGGGAAAAAAAGCTCTGAGCTCAGCACTCTTAGAAATAGGAGGTTCAGGCCAGGTAGGCTTTCAAGTTTCTTGTTAGAGCTCATCCCAAATCAGGATAAGCTGGGTCTTTGCATCCGCTTTCCGTTCTTTGGAAGCAGTGTGTGTGAGGGGAGAATAACAACTTGTGACGATTTATGCAAACTAAAAAGATCAGTTGCCTTTGAAATCCAGTATCTACAGCCTGATCCCAGCACTGGAACTGGATGCCACCACTCGTGGTTACGCTGGAACACATGCCTTCGTGTGGTAACAAGCTCCTGACAAAAGGAAGTGTCCTCTAGTTTTACACTGATGTACTAGGGAAACGAACCTGGGTCCTGAGGACTGCAGTCATGGCACTTCTCGGAAGCAGAGATTTCTTGGCAGCGTAAAATGAACCCGTTGCAAAACGTACTCCACTCACCCAAGTGATAAGAAACTGGTTCTCCTGTTTCCCACCCAGCTTTCAGGCACTGTATGAGGAAACGCCAGTTTAGCTCATCATCGCTGCTGATAGCCCCTGGGTAGCAGAAGGGACAGCTGAAAGACTTGTACCTATTTATTAGTCCCTTCCACAAGAGGACCTGTGGTGGAGGCCTCCCCTTTCCCACTCACACTCTGGGCACTTGGAAGAGGTGTGCTCAGTGTAAGATTGTATGGCCAAAGGGTTACTGGCCTTCCTAACCTGTTAGGATTTAACAAGCTGCCAAAAATCTTTGGGTTAAAACCAAAACTAAACAGTATAGACAGCAGCATTTAAGATTTATGCAAGTGCTTGAGGTTGGTCTACATGTAATATGACAGAACAACGGCCCTTGTGGGGGCAAATCCTTTTTTCCAGAAAAAGTAGCACGCAAACAATAACGGGAAAATTTTCTCTCCTGTGGCACTGGCAATGTGCCTTTAACCTGATGTGGTCCGAAAGCAGAGTTTGCTCTCTCTGCCTGCTGAATTGACACAGATGTGGGATTAAGGGTTCGGAGAAGTCACTCTGCCACAATTGTCCCAGGCAGCTGGTAATAGGAAGGAGGAGAGATTAGCAAATGGCAGCTATGGTTTTTCTAAGAGACAAAGCTTGCTAGGGACAAATGACCTGGGTGCTTTCTATCTGTCTCCTTTTCTCCATCCTCTGGCCTCTCCTTTCACGACTCAGCCATTGTTTAGGGTCAAAAAGATTCAAAGTAAATAGTTTAGAATGAAGCAGTCAAGTCATAATGTGGAGAAAGCTGATGATGAGGATTAGCATTTGGGACAGTGGTTGCTGTACGTGTGGTGAGTAAACCATAGAGCTGGATTATTTGTATCGGTGATGCTGTGGGAGCACTGAAAGAACCTTTTTGGCAGAGGGGATGGGATAATAGATGGGTTCATCTTTAAAAGTGTAATTGAGCTCCAATACTAATTTTAGTCAAGGTTTCTAGAAAGTAGCAAGTGTGTATTTGTGGAGAAGGAGATGATAAATAAAGCTAGTGCTGAGCTATTCCCAGTTAATTTTCCTTGAGTGGTGCTTCCCGAGATGGACACTTCTGCCAGGTATCAGCTTCCTTTTCATACAGAAAAACATACGAAGTGCGTGTGGGTTTCATGAGAGGTTTCTCAGCAAGCTGAAAGGGCCATGGTTTGTTTGTAGTACAGGAGAAGAGAACCTTGCTTGTACACGATGTATGCGACAAAATAGTATTTATGGAGTTCCTATATGTTTCTCCATGATTTAAGGAGGGATAAAACTACTTAATCACACAGCCACAGCTGTCAGCCATTTAAGAGCAAGAGGGCAGAAAGAGAAACTGTAAAATGCTCCAGTCATTGCTGCCCAGGTCTGTTTGGAAGGACTTCCTCACCCTCCAGGTGCTCCAGGAACCTCCTCTTGAGAACTGAAGCTGAAGGGAGACAGGAAAAGAGCCCGACTACTTCAACAGGTGCTATTATGAAGATGGAAATCTCCAAGATTGCTTGGGGAATGGCCTGATTTGCTGCAGTGAAAACACAGGTTGGATGTAGGGTGAACATCCAATTTCAGGGTAATGAAACAAGAATAGGTTGCAGACAGATGCGGAATCTGATCAACAGTTTTCTAAGAATTACTTGGACAACGTTCACCAGGCACAGTCTAACCCCCTGTGTGCCAGGCAAGACCTGGTACAAATACAGGGGATTACAGAAGAAAGAGTTTCAGAGAACCCACCTTTCTATGAGTCTGTCTGGTGTTTGTGAGGACGGATTTCTACTGAAATCTGTGGGCTCTGGACCAGACCCCAAATCCCAGAATTCCCTTAAATTTTAAGATTAAGCCTGTGCTTATGAGCTTAGTTTAATAGAGATGTATTAACTAGTTTAAGACCTGAAAAGGTAGTCGTATGGTAAGGAACACATGAATTAGTGAGATTCCAAGAATCCGATATGGAAATACGTACTACTGGGTTTTTTTAGGATTTAAGTGTTTTGGGTGCATGTTCAGTCACAACCCATCTCACCATAGTCTGTTAGTGGTCTTTCCACTGTGTTATGATAGACTGGCCTATTTTTATTACAGTTACAGTTTGTGATCGTTTGCAATGCACAGTCTAGTTTAAAAATGTAGATATATTGGGAAGCAGAACTGTGTAATGAGTTTCTCCCCTGGTCTTCTAGGGCAGTTCGTCTGCAAGCCTTTCTGTCTGACCTAAAATGTCGTGTTTCAAAGCCCTGCTTCATTATCATGGCGCCTGCTAGCTGTAGTTAAGGGTCTGTTAGCAGCCCCATTATAAATCCCTACTTCCAGGAGTTTATAATTCAGCAGTAAAAAATTGCTCTAGGCTGAAACTTGGCATATAAAGTCTCAGTGCAGGAACAATTGGGATTTCTCCCTCCTTTATTTTTGCATTTGCTTATACACACAATTCATTCAGTAGGTTTTTACTGTCCCCTTTCGGCATTTAAAAAGATTAAATGGCTGGGTTATTAATATTTCAATACCGACTACTGTGCGTGGCCAGTAAATTGATTCTCAGTGTCTGTTAAGCCAGCTCTGTTTGATGGATACAAGTCGCCGTTTCACAAACCTGCTGCAAGGCTTCGGCTTAGTGGAAACAGCGCAGTGTGGATCATGGTGATTGTTCGTTAGCTGTTGATTAAAGTGAGCTTCAGAGCCAGCCGTGTCCGAACATGGAAAGCTGGTGTGAGTGCACTGAGCTGGGTGTCCTGATCCAGCACGGGTGGAAGCTGCGCGTGGCTGCAGGCAAAACGAAAGTCGTGTGGCCCCTGATAAATATGGAGGAACGTGAAAGAGCCTGAGCTACGATCTGTCCCCAGCGTGACTTGATCTTATCACTTGATCCAGCGGTACAAACATATCGCTGTGAGATCTCCCGATGGGACATCTAACGCTGTGAGAAGACTTGGTTGAAATTCTCCCAGCTCAACTGTTTCCTCATCAAAACTATGGTTCAGTGAAATCAGTTATTTCCTCGTGTTTTTTTCTGGTGTACAGGAAATTTTAGTATGGAAAAAGTTACTTAAATTTATTATCCCTAGAAATTATAGAAAAATGACTTGTTTCAGCCTTATGGAAAGCATTAAAGTAACTTCTATTTTTATTCAGTTTTAGCATATTTTTATAGGATATATAACATTTTTGTATTGTAAAGTCCTTACAACTGAATGAGGGATAACAGAAATTTCTAAGTATATAATGTAGAATGCAAATGTTGAAAATGAGATTTTTACACAAATGAAATGTTTTCGTTTAAGTGATTCCCGCCCCAACTGATTTTAGACATTTTGTTCTGATCTAGGATTTGGTCACAGTTAAATCGTAGTATTTCTTGCAAATCTTGCTGTGCGCTGTAGTTTTTATACTTGGTCCTGTGCGCAAATGTGTGCAAAATCAGGATCAAGGTGTGTGTTGCCATTGGCATATTAAGCAGCAGTAATTCAGCAGCAAAATGTCTTCATTATTACGGAACTGAGCCACCCCCTGGACTTTCTCATTTCTTTTCCACCTACTTAGATTTAATTTACGAAGGTAGCCTAGGGAAGATCAGTTCTCTTTAGTATCTTTTGTGTATTAGTATGATAGATTATAAATGATTATTGTAAAAGATTTGACCAGGTACTAAGCAGTCTAGTGTGAATGATTGAAATGAGACAGCAGATTAACGCCCTGCTGCAGATTTCAAAGGCTCTGCATTGGTTTATACCAGCTCAAAATTTAGCTCTATTATTTTGTCTTCTGCTGGATTATAATCCCACCTGCATGCTCTAAACCAAGGGGGGGGGCTCAACTTCCTGTAAATGATGATTTCTTTTTTTTTTTTTTTTTTCCCCCTGAGGAAACTGACACAACCGCACACTTTGCTGGCTAGGCCTGTTTGCCGTGGATTTAGTCTGGGAACACCTGAGCATCTCCACAGTGCCTGCAGGCTCTCCGTAGGGTGCCTCTGTTGGACCTGCAATACCAGTGCAACCCATGCAGGCCAGGACAGCTTGTTCTTGTGGGACCCGAGCCTCATCTGCTGCCTGTACCTTATCTTTAGGAAATGTCCTGCCAGCTGGCGACCACTGTTCTACACAACAAGGGGCAATATGTTTTATTTCAGGCATTTGCTTTTTAATATGTCAGGAATAATTTTTAATTATCTCTTTATTTGCTCAGCATGGCGCACATATTAAAGACGCTCAACAGCTGGTTCTGGTGGGAGAATATCTGGATGCCTGTCAATGTCACATGGGCACATTTTGTAGACCGTGATGGACTTGTCTTTCCAAAACCACATCAATTATATGCCACAATACCGTATGCCTTTGTATTGCTGATTATCCGATTCCTCAGTGAAAGGTAAGAAAAGTAAATGCAGTTTTGTACTAATGTTAATGCTCATTAATGCTAAAAAAAATCGAAAAATAATATATCTTTAGATCAATGTTCTTATGTTTTCATAAGGATTAGTTGGTAGTTTGCTAAGAAGATCTAGTACAGATAATACGGCAGGTGAAAAATCAGGAAGTATTTTCACTATTAGGTACGTGTGGCTGTGGTCCAATCTAGAAGGAAAATATTTCTATCTAGCTTTTCTAGAACAGCATTTGGCTAATTCTAATTATCTCCTTTCGCTAGGGACACAATTCATCCAAAACCATTTGGGCTTCCTTTTCTTTTTCTGCTTTGGTGGAAAGGTAGAGGTATTTGTCCTCCAAACCAAACCGCTCCTTTTGTCTGGTCCTCCACCAGAACATTCGTGTGTGGCTGATAGATCCCAGGTGTGTAGCTGTAGCAAAACTAGGCAGACTGGAAGGATCTCAAAATTTCATGTGAACATTTTATGGAGATCTAGTAATGCTGATTCCTTTTTTTCTCACTTTGGCACTGAAAGATGGATTGCTTCTGCAGCTGGAATCTTATGGGACAGGCAGAGGCCCTGTCCCATAAGAGACAGAGAAGACCCCAGAGAAGAAAGCTACAAATATATAAAGATTTGCAGTGCTTTGACTTATTTATTTGTGCATTTTTTGCTTGACTTTCTTTTTTTGATCTAAAGAATGTGATTAGTAGGTTCTTATAATTATTTCAGGATAGAATGAGGAAATATGGAATGTCATAAGTTGGACAGACTTAAAACAGAACTAGATAAGATCATTCATGTTGGAGATCAAAAGTAATTTGGATCATATGTTTATAACCATTCACAGTGTCTCCCGAGTAAATGCTTGCCCAACTGTGTCTCACTGCGCTGCTATTGGAAATTGCTCGTGTGAATAATTAGCCCACACATCTGGCCTGCAGTCAGTCTGCCCGTGAACGAGGAAAACTGACCGCTGCTATGAGTAATAAGGAATCAATTGCTGATATCAGCAGGAGTGACGGGGGCTTTTTCAGAAAAGCCTGCCCAAGTAGAAGAGCGAAGCATTTGGCATGCTCTGCAGCAATTTGTATTGGAAAATGGAAGAGGAAGAGAAGCCTTCAGTCTCTGGGGGAGTTGCTGTGCACCACAAGCTAGAGGCCGCAAGCTGAATCCAGTGGCTTGGGCAGTGGTAGCCCCATGAAGCAACGTGCTAAGTGACTGTCGGCCGCTAGGAGAAAGTATCCCAGTAGCAATCTTTCGGCTCACGTGGAGAGAGCATCTGTTCTTGTTTCACTGTCCCTTAACTGTTGCTTAACTCCAATATGCCTCTGAAAAACACAAGGACACAAGAATAAGGATCTTTCCTTAGTTTTATAGCATTTCACGACCACAAACTTGAGTCCTTGGGTCTGCTTTTTTGCATAGCTGCTACTATACTATGGTTCTCTCTTGGGATTAGCCAGAGGGAGGTTCCTTTCTTTCACAGTGCACTGTTGTATCCTATGGCAGATTAATTGCTTCAGATTTATTTTCTTCATATCCTGGCATGAGAATAGCTAAGGTCTTGTAACTGTGTTGTATTTTTAAAGTTTTTCGTGGTATGTCTTTTCAGATATGTTGCTATACCTCTAGCAAAAGCCTTAGGTATAAAGAATGTAAGACGTGTGAAGCCACAGCCTAATCCTGTTTTAGAGAGTTATTTCCGGGAGTGCTCAAAACATCCATCCCAAGTAAGGATTCTCATTCTTTTAAACTAGTTATGGTTTTGGAAAATCCCAAGTCTTACTGTTTCAATCAGCTATCAGCAATGACATCATGGGATGAATTCCAGCTGATTGACAGATGACTTAATTTATTTGGGTTTTTGTTGCTGTTCTGCTGACAAGGGTATATGGCATCCAAAACAGAAAATATGTTTAAGATGTTTAATTTTCTGGCACGCTGTTCTAGCTTAGACTGTTAATATTATTTCCAGTGAAGATCAGTGTTCCATCTTTAACTCATTCTGCCTGGAGAAAACATCAGCTGACATCTGTTGTTGGAAAGTGGTATCATATTTATTGCAAGCAATAATATTGGAACGCTGGCATGGAAGGCTTTTGATCTGTTATATTGCTGCATACTTAATCCTGGTTTATCTAAGAAAGAATAACAATCTTTCTGTTACCTTGCTGTTTGTTTTTAAATTTGAACAAGACAAAAATAATAGCTAGAGTTTACCATCTCAAAAAATGAGGTAACTTGATTGCTGATGCGAAACAGGTACGTTGCTGTGACTGCAGCCTCAAAAAGTTCACTTACCTAAGCACAGAGAGCGAACGATTGCAGCCTTCCTACACTGTTTTTGAAAAGAAATGTGTGCTTTCTAGTAATGAGGGATGTTGATGATTATTGATACGTGGAACGTTGCTTTCTACCCCTAACTCTGCTATTCTCTTATTGTGTCTTTTGCCTGATATCATCAGGAATAGGTGTATTCTCATTCACATACGAGCTGTGGGCAAGTACCCTGATCTCTCTGTTTCACACCTTCCTTCTGCATGAGGACGGTTGGACGATTAATCTCTGAAAGGAAGCACAGCATTTTTATACTTGTCAGTACATGGGAAGGATCCAGGCTGCCTCCTTTAGGTGTCCAGCTCAGAGACTCGTGTGCCTGGGAAAGCATACAGAGGCCTGGCTGGCGACGGAGGGCATCTAGGCTCCACTGTCTGTCAAAACAAAGTCATTATTCCCGCGTGGCAAGCAGAGCTCTCTAGCCAGCAGGATGGGCTGAACACAGAGGCTGTTTGCACTCCTGCCCTCCCCGGCAGCTGCGGTGCCTCTGCTCACATACCAGAGCTTTCTCTGAGGGCAGGAGACTCGCTGAGCTGGCTTTACCTTGGTGGAGGCAGCGCTGCTGCCACCCACTATTTGCATACTGGCCTTGCGGGGAAAGAGCTTCCCCAGGGCCGAGAGGAACACTACCTCCGCTCCTGCAGCAGCCCCAGGGGAGGTCAGCCCACACCTGCCGCACTTCGGGATGGAGGAGAGGGAGGAAGCCTACCGGCCGCTGCACGTGGGGCACTGAGCACCCAGAAATGCAAGAGTCGCACTGCCCTGTGCTTAGCGCATGCTGCATGGCTGCATGGCAGAGCCGCTTTACCTTCAGAGCGCACGTAAAGCAGAGACATCTGGCTGTTGCACTGAAATGGCGAGATGCATTTCTAGACAGCGCTCTAGCCCTAATTTATTTTTAGGTGTCGAAGGGAGAGAGTCTGGATTTTGCTCAGTAAGATTAACTGACTTGCCCTGTACCACAGAAGTACGTTGGATTTGAAAAGAGAGCTCAGGTCACCTTAATTCCAGGCCCATGTCTCACCTGCGAGACTAATTTAAATATAATCTAACAATTAATTATAATTAGCTAAGATATTAGATACAATGTCCACATGCATTGATAGATGGCACTTCCCCCACCAGCCCAACCTCTTGTTTAGCAATAGAAGTTGCATCTTTGAACCTATCAGAAGCGACCAGAAAGACAATAGCACAGTTTGCGGATCTGTGTGTTTCCTGCCTGCTTTATTTGTATAAATTAGTGTCTCAAAAATCCAGGGTTTCTGTAAGTGTCACTCAAAAATTAAACCAGGAAGCCTGCAAGGTAAACCCCCATAGAGAGCTAATATTAGTAATATTTTTAAATGAAGACCTTACAACAGCGGGAAGATGATCTGTGAACTACAAAATAAGTGAAGATGACATTGGAGTACGTCTTCTTGCTAACACTGTTCCATTTTTTGCAGTCAGAGATTCAAGGCCTCGCCAAAAAGTGCAACTGTACCGTCCGTTTGGTGGAAAAGTGGTTTAGGAGACGGCGAAACCTTGAGATCCCAACAGTGCTTCGGAAATTCCAGGAAGCTTTGTAAGAAAAGACAATGCTTTTGATTATTATGGATTTTACTGCTTTGAAAAAAATGATAGAGGTCCTCAGGTGCCTTTTAAGGGAGACTCATTTCCAGAAAGCTGAGTCTGTCTGATGAGGGTTTTGGTTTGTGCATACACAAACAAACTGAAGGGATCGAGGAGCATTTCTCCAAATGATGTGGCTTTAAAAGATTAGGTTAACAGTTTCTTCTGAAAAAAACCTCAAAAATATTTTAGTTTTCTTCATTGTGTAATAATGGACTTATTTGTAGGCTCCTGCTACATAGTGCTTAATGAAAACATGCAGAGAATAGGAAAATATGTTTCTGTCTGCCAGTAATCAAGGGGAACAAAAATGCTTACTCACTCTTGTTTATGGATGTACCCATGCTGTCGTCTTGGGCTGCTATTATGTGTACAGAAGTCAGCTCAAGAGCAGGAATCGTGGCATCCTAATTAAATGATAGGTGTCACAACCTGAACATGGGGTACTGTGCAAAACCTGAGCTCAAACGCTGATGAGAGTGGGCCTGTGAGCAATTTTGAGTGACAACAATGAATATGTAAAAAGCTTCAAAACCTTCTGCATATGATTGAAAACTGGAAAAGCATTCAAGAGTCTGATTTTTCACAAATGTGTGAGAACTTCCCCGTGCCTAAACATTTTACTATTTAACTATTCCAGTGTCATCCAAAATCTCATACAAATAGTGAATCCCCAAATGGGCATGGCTTTCCTTGCATAGCTCATCTCTTTTGGATACTGAAATTAACTGTACCAGTGTAAAACACCTTCCTAATGTCCTGTGTGTTTGGATTTTTGGCTAGCGTAATTACATTGGCAAAAATTCACGTGATTATAACGTTTAACCTCTTAGGGTAGATTAGCTTAAGGAATGAGGGTTAAAAGTACAGCTACAAAGCTCAAAGTTGAGTACTTTATCACGATTATTTTCAGTGTGAATCAATATGATAATGATTTGATGATGTTCTCTGTCGGGCATAAATCCATTTGATAGACATAGATGTGTTGCTTTGAAGCCTGAGTTGAGTAAACTGTCCTGGCAAACTGACATCCATGGTTTGTTTCTGCTGTTGTTTTGTGGATCATTTAATTTTGGTTTACAAATAAGAATAAGATTTCCTGTTATTGATAAAAGACCTGCCTGCCATGGGTGCGTGTCTCTAGTGATACACAGCCAAAGACTGAAATTAAAACTTGCTTGGCAGCTTGAGTGAGAATGAAACAAACAGGTTTCTCTTGTGTAATTTTGCGAACCTTGCTCTGCTCTTTGTCAGTGAATTTAATTGGATATAATTCTCAAGGCAACAAATGAGGAACAGAGTTATTCCACATTAGTAGTTAGTGTTATGAGCATTATGAAATTTTTGAAAGCCTCCAGTCTCCAGGATTGCTTTTCTGAATCACAAGGACAATCTGAAAGCCAGATCTAAACCATACTTAAGCTATTAGTGCTCCCAGTTAAGCAACACTGGGGTTTGGAAAGCCCTTTGCATGAAACCTTCCCTGCCTTTAAAGACTTACCAGCCTTTAACTTCACCTACTAAATTCTTTTTTGTTAGACTCAGTTCAAGAGAAAAGATTCCTGAAGTTAAATCAGAAAATCCTTTTGCATAGCTGTTGTTCAGCGCTCTCACTGGTGGCCAGGTTCAGAGCTTAAAA
The DNA here is from genome assembly GCA_009819775.1 of Phoenicopterus ruber ruber. Classification (NCBI taxonomy): domain Eukaryota; kingdom Metazoa; phylum Chordata; class Aves; order Phoenicopteriformes; family Phoenicopteridae; genus Phoenicopterus; species Phoenicopterus ruber. Next base: position 4,297,826 of record CM020225.1, read on the forward strand.
GGCACTTGTTGGGTAAAGTTTGGTGAACTTGGATGAGTTTTACTTCAGGTTTTGTTCACCAAATTCATGAAGAGGCTTGGCTAAATGCAAAATGAGGTAGTGCTCTGGCAGTCTTGCACGTATAATGAGTTCATCTGAAGCACTGAGGGTTTATTGCCAAGTGCATTCAAGATACATTTGTAGGGCTCGGGACTAATGGCACAGTCGTGTTAGGTGCTCTGTGCTTTGGGTCTGATTCAGAAGAGCGCTTACACTTTACAGTCAACACAGAATCAGTCCCGCTATATCCACTGCACTACTCGCACCTCCCTTGCTTGAAACAGGAGGCACGAGGGCAGAATCAGCCCCTGTGTAAGGTCTGTCCCATGCCACGGGTGTTGTTTTTCCTAGCATCTCTTGGTCAACTCTGAGCCACGTATTACTTGTGGGTTCCACTCTCCCCTTCCATTTCGTCTCCTCATTTCCACCATGTACCTTTGAATTTTTCTGTCTGCGTGGTGCAGTGGGTGTTCTGAAGTGTTATTTTCAAATCACCTGAGGAAAGATGCTTTAAAGTTGAAAAGTAAAATGATTGTTTATTACCAGTGTATCAAGTGGCAATTTTATAATTGTTTCCTTGACTTCTCCCGCAGGTGTGAGACATATTATCTTGTCTAGCCTCTGCCATTCCATGTCCTCATCTTTTGTTTGTTTTTCTTGTAAAATGCTGGCTCAGTGTTTGAACACCTCATTCTTTCACCTGGGATATCAGCCTCCAGGTGATGTAGGGCTCAGAAAGGAGGAGCTGCTTTTACCAGACAGGTTCTCATCAACTTCTCTCATATGGCACTTCATTAATGTTTGCCAAAGACCATAATCTGATTTTTATACATCTCTCAATCCATTAGTACAGTGTCCTTGAGGTGCTCTCTCCTTTTTAGCAAATTTAGGTTTTCTGGGAGGCTGTTTCCTGCTCTCCTCCAGGATGCCTCTTGTTCTATAAAATGTTCTCACCAGGTTTGGAGCCATGTGCCTGTCTCTGTGATCACGACCTTTCTTAGCATGTGAAGTCCCGCAGTGTTTTCCTACTGATCTTGACGAGCTGCTCTGGGAAAGGTCAGGCTTGTTCCTGCCAAAGAGAAGAGTGGAAAGGAAGAAGTTTTCCATCACCTGTAGAGGTGGGAGTGGGAACGCTCCGTCTGAGTCTCCAGCCGCACCCAGTCCCAGGGACAATACCTCCCACGCACGCTCTGGGGTCATTACAACGCTGATTGCCGGCTCCAAATCACAGCATCCTGCTCTGACATACATAAACAACAACATAGTTTCGGTTCGCTAAGATACACAAGAACTCTTTTCTCTTTTGCTGACTTACCAGATAGGTGGTGAAAACCTGGAAGTTTTATCTGCCTGGATGGATATCCATCTAAGCCACAAAAATCTTAGATCAGGCTAAATGCTGGCAAACCTAGTCAAAGATTGAGGTTTATAGTTAATCCAGGCCTCTGTAGTAAGACATAAACTAATCCGGTAGTTGTTGTTAAAGTTTCATAGGGCTCCCCTGTTTTCAACGGTCGGTATTAAGAGAGATCAAAAGAAATTAAGCCAGCAATCGAAACAAGTCACTGTTGGTGCTCACAGCGTTCACAGTGTTTGATCAGATTGGAAAGCGTGTGCCACGTGGCTGAAAGACCTTCTGGAGTCAGGGAACTGTGAGATGTTCTTAGTCCAGTGTGAATATTCTAGAGGGATTGATACAGCAGGAAATGCTGGTGTCATCAAACATCGATTTTTAGGGAATTTATTACACTTGCTATTACCGTTCTCTTGATCAGCTCATGCCTGGAAAATTACTGCTGTAATCACAGTCAAGATATCTGTATTGTGATAATGTAAATAACTTACTACTTTAGCAATTAGTCAAAGGCTAAGTATTTAAATATTAATAATTCAGATATAGTTAATATGTGACAACCGTTAATATAGAGTGTGAGGGCGTGTTTATGTGAAGATTGTGATATACAATGATGTGCAATAATTCTGGCTCAGGATGGTGTCTGTTAAAAATATAACACTTTGTTCTTATTTTTTCATTTTAATTTTGCAGCTGGCGATTTTCATTCTATCTTACATCCTCCATTGCCGGATTTATATTTCTGTATGATGTAAGTTTAATTTTTTGAAGGACTGATATTCTTTTTTTAACAAAATAAGGACTGATTTCTAGATCTTTTTGAAGCCCATTGAAAGACTCAGTGGCTTCAGTGGCTCTTTGGGTTCAGATCTTTGTATGTATGTAATTTAGATGACAGGCTGCAACGTACACTGAGGTTTTACTTAATTTTTAAATTCTCTTTTGAACTTCTAGGATAAAGTAATTTATGCATAATCAGTATTTTTAAGGAAAGTTTTAAGAAGTCACACAGATGGTTTTACAACATGCCTTGTTAACACCTACAAATGCATCACACGGCCATGTTTTTCTCAAAGGAGGCCGTAAACCTTTTCTGGCAGCACTTTTGGGGGTCACAACGATGGCGTATTTCACGGCTATTTATTGAGGTGTTGCTGCTGAGTCAGAAGTTGGGAATAACAGAGAGAGTGCTGCTTCTAACTATGTGAGCACTGCCTGGGGTGTCATTAATGCTACTCCTGAGCAACTGAACACTATTCAGTGTGTCTACGTTCATCTGGCTCTTCTCCCCAGATACTGTTTATCATCATGAACCAGTGGTGTGTGTGTGTGTGGCTGGTAAACACAGCAAAATCTAATCACTGTGGCAACATATCTTGAGTAATTGCAGTAATAAAACACACACCCACTGCTTTGGATGATGAAATGATGAACTGGAACGTTTCAGGTGTCCTGAAAAGAAGCCAAAAAGCTGGGACCAATATAATAAATCTGAGATGTAAGATCCCTTTAGAAATCGGTGGAGAACAGTTATCAAAACTATAGCTTCTTAGCCTGCTTGACTTAGAAATTTTAAGCATTGAAGATTTTGAGTTAAGAGGACTTATTGTTGCTCAGCTGATCAGTCTCTGAATGATCTCTCTTCCTCAGAAACCTTGGTTTTACGACATATGGCAGACGTGGGTTGGCTACCCATTTCAGGTGAGCTTTTTGGCACTGGGCCGTTGGCCTCGAGGCATTCCAGGTATTTCCCCATTGGAAGGGGTAATCTGGAGAAGCGCTTCTCCCTCCCAGCGGGCACCACCTAGAGAGGCGCCGCACCGAAGCCTTTTGCCCTTCTTTGGTACCTCCTGCTGACTGCTGCAGGACTCCTCCATGATCTGCCGGTGCTGCAACGCAGCCCTTCAGCCAGACCGCTGTTATTTCCACCCGTCCCAGGTTACCGGTTGCGCACAGCAGATGCTATCTGGGTTACGGGTTTCGGCGCAGAACCCCTAAGCTCGCAGCCCCTAAGCAACAGCGTTGTGCCGAGCAGCCCGAGTGCCGTGTGCCTGCCGGGCCCTATTGCTCAGTAGCGCAGGTGGAGGGAGTGCTGCAGTGGTTCGGTTTGGCATCAAGTGAGTCCCTGCTCTGGGAATCTCTGCTCGATACTCTGGTTGTTCCCTCCAAGGGTCACAAGGCTCTTGTTTCTTCCTAAAATATTTTACTAACCGTCCCATAACAGATGACTCCAAGCAAACTGCCCTATTGCGCGCCCGCCACAGCTTCTTATGTACCCCCCCCCATTTTTATAAACCCATGGCCCATCATACTGCTGCCACCTTATTCCTCTCCTAGTCAGGGGCCAAAAATACGAAAAATCTTGCCTCCCAGCTGAGTTCTTCCAGCTTCTCTTCCCTGTGGGACCTGATAACCAAGCCTGCCTCCTGCCACCTGGGAAATGTATTGAACCAAGGGAGCAGCCAAGCTCAGCACCTAGCCCTAAGCAGATGCATAGGATTTTAGCATAAATGGCTGATATTTTAGTCATGGGATGTGTGAATGTTTGAAATGTTAATTGTTCACCAAAATGGAGGGCTTCGGTTATTTGCAGTTGTTTGTAATTAAATGCAGAAGCACTCTGCGTGTAGTTCTCTGACAAAAACATAGAAAAAAGCATGCTAAAATTCAGAGGTGGGGGAGGAACTGCAGAAACTGAGAGTTTGGTCTGAGTAAAGGTTAAAATATTTGGCTCCCAGAACATCCTTCTTAATGAAGCCCAGAACAGGGATTTAGTTTAGTTTAATTTTTTAAGCAAGACTCAGCAGAGGAGCAAAAGAAGTGAGGAAAGGAAAAAAGAAGTAATTGCGCTTGACATTCACTTCTTGCTATTCTCAGAGTTAATTGTGGCTTTCTTCATTACAGACTCTGCTGCCATCCCAGTACTGGTACTACATGGCCGAGATTAGTTTTTATTGGTCTCTCTTATTTACGCTTGGGATTGACAACAAGAGGAAGGCAAGTGGTCCTGCTGGTTCGTAGCCAGAACCTCCGTTTCTGTGCGGGGGGGATGTCTGTAAGGAAAAGCGCTGTCCTGATGCTGGATTTGGTGCAGCCACGTGAGGGCAGCATCGGTCTGTCCCTGGCACCCCTGCACTCGTCCGTGCTCTCCTGGCTGCCCGGGCATCCCTGCGTGGGACAAGTCTCGCTTGTCACTTCATCCGTGCGGAGACCCTCAAGGGCCGCCCTTGCTTGGCTCTACCTTTTTTTATTTTTTCTTCTCTCCTTCACAGGATTTTCTGGCTCATGTCGTTCATCACTTGGCAGCCATTGGGTTGATGAGTGGCTCTTGGTGTGGCAATTACGTCCGTCTTGGAACACTGGTGATGTTTGTGCACGATACTGCAGATTTCTGGCTCGAGGTAACCCTGCCCTCCAATTTTTTTTTTTTTTTTTCTTTTGGTTGCGTTTTTTATTGGTGTTTGTTTTGGGGTTGTTTTGGTTGTTGCCCAGGTTATCTTCAGGACATTTTAATCTTTTGCCACAAGTTTCATACGATCCCTTCCTATCCTCACAGAGACGTGGCTTCACAGATTCATAAATTGTAAGATAAAAGAGCTTCTAGATAATATAAGCTGATACTCTGTTACAGAATCCATTATGAGAAAAGAGCAGAAAAGAAGTTCTTCAGTACAGAGCGGGGACTAGAAATACGGCTGCCTCCCTGGATTATTCTTGTTTCACTGTTAAAATTAGACCAAGTTGGCTAGCCTGTGAACAGCTTGTCATGATACCAATTCTCAAGCAAATTTAGCAGCCAAAATTTTGGCTACTTCTCCAAGCTGGCTTAATTTTGTCAGCATTCGCACCCCTGTGTTGACCCAAGGGGTACGTGTACATTATACTCGTCTGACGGGAGACACTCAAGCTGTCTCGGAACAAGATATCACAGGTACCTACTGGCAGAAGAAAAGTTTCTTCCTCTGGACTGAAGGGGAAGTCCCTTCACTGGACTAAATGTTTAGAAAGGTTTAATATTAAGTGTTAATTCTGCACACAGCACTGTGGTCATAGAGACTTGCTGCTGGGTTTCTTGTGAGACAAATGCGCCCCGTGTTTCCTTCAACAGAGTTATCCCGAGTTTATAACACCAGGATTGAGAGCATAGTTTCATCGCCTCTTTCGGTGGCAGTGCCAGTGCGAGCAGCCCTTGCAGGCTGTGGTCTGTCCCTGTTCATTTCTGCTCCTGATACTGTCAGTTGTGTGGGAACAAGTAGTTGTGGGGTCATGCAGTTGGGACTGGGCCAGATTAAACACATACATACAGGTGTTTGCTGGGTTGCTTTTGACCCTGAACTGCTTTGTGGTCCAATTAACTGTGTGGCCTTACGAACAGTTGAGCTGACGACTAGTAGGACAGCTCTCGGATGGAAACGGAAGTTGGGTACCAGGGTAACTTAATTCAGCGCTGCCACTCAAAAAAACCCCAAAAGTTCATCAAACTGCTGTTTAAAACCTACGCTTGCCACCTGAAGCTTTGTTCACACTTGAGAACAGCCGTTTCATTCAACAGTACCCAGGGTGATTCCTAAATGAAGCATGGAGAGTTGTACAGTTCAGCTAGGGGAGAAGCAGTAATTATAATCTTTATTAGCGGGCTAGAGACCAACGCGAGGATCTCCAGCTCTCAAAAGGGAGAAAACAGAAGCTGAATTAGGCACAGCGAAGGGTCAGTAACGTGCACGCACCAGAATGCCGGTGCGTAAGGGGTCACAGCCGCTCCTGAGCGTGCAGGTGGGGCCAGCAGCTTCTCTTTGATTCAGCCCGTTTTGAATCTGGGGCAGGAATGAGGGAAGAACCTCTGTTTTCAAGAGCACTTTGTGTTTTCATGACGCTTTTATGCTCTGATCGGAGAGCTGTTCTTTCGGCCTTTGATACAGAGTCCTTTCCTTTAAGATGAAAGGAGAAATATAAACAAAGAATCTGTTTTGATACTGCTTTATTAGGTATCAGAAAAATGATTGCTTTACATGTCAAACAGGGAGGAAATTTTCTTCCTGCTTAGGTGGAAGATGAGTCCTTGTTTAAGAAAATGCAGAAAGGAACTTATTTCAGAGAATATTTACAATATGTTTGATGGATTTTATTCAATGCAGGCAGCCAAAATGTTTAATTACGCTCGCTGGGAGAAAACCTGCAATATGCTCTTTATCATCTTTGCTATCGCATTCTTCATCACAAGAATCATCCTGTTCCCCTTCTGGTAAGCAACATTTAATGTAGTCACAGGCTTTTATTTCATTCCCATTTCCATAGAGAGGTCAGTGTTAGTTGTGATGGGAAAAGGAACGGAATGGATTGTACTTTAAAGAGCAGAAGCAGAACTTTCATTATTGTTGGCTACTAAAGGCCAGCGAGAAGAGTTGACAAACTGTTGTTTTCTTTAAAAATTTAATTTAAGTCAAACTAGTTTTTAAATGAGATTCTTGAAAATATGCTAACCTAAATAAAGGTTTTTATGTATTATTTAACTTATTTTCATAAATTGTAGTTAAATGCTATGAGCTCCTGCGTTTTCGAGAGGATTGAGCTACTTAACTAGGAGAAATCATTTTCCCTCTCATTCCATCCCTCCTGCTCTAGCTGCAGAGTCAGAGTACAGTTAATTCCTATATGATTGTAGTTGGTTTTTTTGTAGAGCCTTCTTTTTGCTACCTAGTTCTTGGGTAGTACCTCACCTCCCTCACTCACATGAGGAGCATTCAGAAACACTAAGGTGAACCGATTAATTTATGAAGTCAATGCAAATGAATCATAACTTGCTCAATACTCGCATGACTTTGGAGTGCTATGATTTAATCTGCTTTGGGGTATCCACATGGGTGCTTAGTGTGCTTAGTGCTTAATATGTTTATCTTTTAAAAAGTGTTTAACGTGATTCACGTTCATGGTTTCGTTGACTTGCTCTGGTTTGCCTTCATGCCCCTCCCTGCATGTGGACAAACCCTTAGAGACTCAAGCTGGTTAAATTAATAGTTCTGAACATTGATCAACACAAGGTTTTAATTTCCTGTAGTATTTTCTTTCAGAAATGCTGATGTCTCTTACTTTCTTGTTATTTTTTGATTAACTATACAAGTGATCTCCAATCATTTTGCTTCACTGAGTTTCTTGTTCTTGAGTTTGGAAGCAAAACATGATGAGATTAAAGGGACTCAAAAAGCCCCAAATAATATAGAAGTAGTGAAGTCTGAAGATGGACAAAATGTATGTCAATTAACAAAAAGCCCTGTTGCAAAGCCTGTAGGATTTTCTCTGGAGCATGGATTTCAGATTAGAAAGAATTTGCATTAAAAAAATGGCATAGACGAGCTCTGAGTTGCATAGTATCTAGACCACACAGAGCTCAACATTCAAAAAAAATGGGATTTTTTCTAACCTTGTTGTGGTGGGTTGACCTTGGCTGGACACCAGGTGCCCACCAAGATGCTCTATTACTTCCCTCCTCAGCAGCATGGGGAGGGGGAGCAAATAAGATTGAAAAAGCCTCACGGGTCAAGATGAAGGCAGTTTAATAAAACAAAAGCAAAGGCTGTGTGCAGAAGCAAAGGAAAACAAAAGATTTATTGTCTGCTTCCCATCAGCAGGTGATGTCCAGCCACTTCCTGGGAAGCAGGGCTTCAGTATGCGTAGCGGTTGCTCCAGGAGACAAACGTCGTAATAACGAATGCCCCCCCTCCTCCTTTCTCTGAGCTTTTATTGCTGAGCAGATGTCTTATGGTGTGGAGTATCCCTTGGGTCAGTTGGGGTCAGCTGTCCTGGCTGCGTCCCCTCCCAAGATCTTGCCCACCCCCAGCCTACTGGTGAGGGGGGAACGTTGGAGAGAGGCCTTGATGCTGGGAGCACCACTCAGCAACAGCCAAAACACGGGTGTGTTATCAACACCCTTCCAGCTACCAGTACGAAGCACAGCGCTATGGGGGCTGCTGTGGGGAAAATTAACTCCATCTCAGCCAGACCCAACACACTTATTTAGAGCACTTCCATGCAAGGCTCAAATTTCTCATCTTCTGAAGTCTATATTTCGATAGGGATGCATAATCGAGGTAAGACAGGGCTTGTTAATTAATCTTTCATCTTTGCAGAGCTTTTTAATATTTTGTGGAAATAGTTAATTGGTTTGGAATGTGAAATTAAGCATAGAGAAGGATTCTTGCACCATAACAGTGACCTTTATTTTTTTAGGATTCTTCGTGCCACGTTGTATCAGCCTACATACTACTCCACGACTCCTGTCATAGCGTATTTTTTATTCAATGGGCAGCTATTGATCCTTCAAGGCTTGCATTTATATTGGGGTTATTTAATTTTCAAGATTTTGAGAAGATTCATATTCTTAAAGGTAAGCAATTTTGCTTCTGCAGAAAGATGTGTCAAGTATCAAACAGATGCTAATACCTCCAATAGATTTACTCGGAATTTCTTATTGTTTTCCTGAACTTCCATGCCAGCATTTTTGATAGGGATCTACAAAGTGTAGAGATGTTTAAATGTGCTTTCTACCTCTCTTTGTCACTCCTAAGGTCATAGGTCAGAATATCAAAACTTCAGCTAGAGCCTTTTTTCTGCCTGTATCTGATGTTTTGCTCTGACAGTAAAGGAGAAGTGAGCTCTCCCAAAAACTGAAGCCCTGAGACGGTGCAGTACTCTTTAGAAATTTCTAGGTTCAGAGTGAAAGTAATCTTTTCTCACTGGACTTTGTAGGGACATACCAAAAAAAAGAGAGGGGAGGTGAGTGATGAGATTTTTACTGCAGAAAACTTGTAGTCAAAGTTCTTCAGGTTTGTCTAAATCTGAGGTGGGGTATATTGAACACTGGTTTTGGATTAAGAAAACCATATGAAGCTGATCTGGTGTTATATTATGACACAATGAAATACCGTCATGTTCAACTGGAGTAGAGAAACAGTGCAAGTCTGGTGCTGCCGTAATCTGCTTTTACCTTGTAGAGAAAACTCATGAGGGGAAAAAGCTATAAAGAAAACTTTGCTGCCGTTTAGGTCTTGTTTGATTGCCTGAAGTAGTAAAATTTTCACAAGGCCTCTTGTCATGAAGTGTGCGGCGTAGATAAAACACTTAGCAAAAAGCATTTAGAAGAGGACTTCGGAGGATGTCTCTTAAGATTTGGCATAAGCATCGACAGGTATATTTTGCTAGTTAAGGTGAAACTTAAGTTGTGCTATTGAAAAATGGTATTTCTTGTGAGGATTAAGATGCAAAAACTTAATTGAGCTGACTCTGTCCTTTTATCTGAAGCAGTTAATGCTGTGAAGCATCGTAAGGAAATAGAAATACTCTTTTCTACCCATATTTAATTGTTGTTTGACTGATAACAGAAACCATCCTATAATTATTGGATTATTGGATTCCTTCAAATCCTATGCAAATAGACAGCTGGATATCTTAGGGAGTCCCCATGTCTTCCCTAGAAGAAAACTGCAGTTACAAACTCAACCCTTGTTAGACAGCAAACAGCTGTACATGAGGGACAAATCTGCAGAAGAAATGACTTGCATCGTTCTGCTTCTAAAACATGCTGCTTTGTTCCTGTAGACACTGAAAAGGTGGTATTTCTTGCATGTCACTTACCTCTGTTAGATTAATTACAAAATTATTTCCGGACTGGCTTATTTTGTGTTGAAGTGGTTTACTTCTTATTTTCTTTTTTGATTTTGGCCTTGTCTCTCTGCTGTTCCCACACAACTCTTCTGATGAGATCAAGAGGGACATCCCTCTGCCTTCCAGCCGAGTAAGAGGAAGGCTTTGGCATAGTTCTCCATCAGCATTGGTTGAGGTTACGAGAGTACAGTGCAAGAAAGGCTTCTGATACAGTGGTGACGAGGACATTACTGGGCCAGCTATATAAGGCCATTCGGCCCTGCCTGCTTATATGCCTTTGTAAGGGGCAGAAATGTTTTATTTTGAGATAAGAGCTTTTTTGTATTCGTCATTGCTAAAAAATGGGAAAGCATCAAGCCTGCATCCCTACCGTGGATTTTTGATTCCTTATACAGCTCTCTGAGAAGACGGTTTCCAAATAACATTTTTACAGTGGTAGCAGCAGCAGCCTTAGCCCTTTTCGGTCTGCATGACTTCAGCTGGCTTGCATGCGCAGCCTGTTTTCCATAGCGGTGGCAAACTTGGCTGTGAAAGCAGCCAGGGCCTCCAAAGCTGTAAAGGCAACGTTGAAAAGAATGGTGTTTGCAAGGCAGCATTTTTATACCGACATATTTGTTATTGACATACTCCACGCAAATAGCTGTTGCTATTTTAGTGAAATACCAGTAAACCATCATCCTTGTAGTAGAAGGGGTTTGTTTCTCTGCCCAAGACTTTTAAGTTTTCATTCAGAAAACAGGCAATTTTTGACATTTTTCTTCAAGCAACAGTTAGCTACTTCGTGTGGAAAAATGAAGTCATGATGTAACTGGGAATAGGGACTGATGCTGTTGTTTAACTGAAGGAAGCTCTGAGCATAGCAAGGGCGTAAGGAGTTTTTTCAGTGCCCTCGGTGCCTTGAGCCACCCTGGGTTGCTGGGGTCACCAGTGAAAACCGCTGTCGTGCAGCAGTTACCAGCTCCTAGCATCCGTCCAGGGGAGGTGTCTCCCCGGTTGTATCCTTCTGGGCCACGTCATCGCACTGTCTGAAAATCGGTGGGCTGGAATGTGTTTATTCTCAGTGGGAAGCGCTGTTGTCCCTTGTCGAAGGACAGGTTAAAGGACTTGTCTGGGTCAGACGTGAAAGGTGGGACTCAGTGAGGAATGTAAACAGGAGGGCCCGAGTCTCCAGGATGTCACGTACCCACCAAGTCCCCTTTGCTGTTATTCAAAGGGTCACACAGAGCTGTGTCACATCTTGCTTAGAGCTGTGGGTCTAGATTCAATACTCCTGTCTCCAGACTGTGGCAGGAGGCTTTGTTAAGGGCAGGAATTAATACAGAACTGACATTGAGTACTGCAGCCTCCTGAGTTGGTAGCTTCTTCCATGCTTTACTCTTCCCCCCCAGGAAGAGATGGCTCTTGTCTGACACTGGCTGGTCAGAAGCTCTTCATCTCAGATGTCACCTCCCCTCTGCGCTAATGAAGGGCACAGTTATCCTCGGCCCGCTGGGATAACTGCTCAGCTGACTGACTTGCTTCAGCAAAAAAGAACTTGGACTAAATATCTCGCGATTTCCCTCCTCCCAAATGCTGCAGCCAGCGGTGAATAAAAATGAGGAAAAAGGAAAGAAGGGAGGAGATGATCTTGCTCTGTGCTTCTGTGTCCTGTTTTCGCAGGCATGGGAGTCTCTGGCACCGGAGCTGGTTGCACAGAGCAGCACTGGTCTCCAGGCTCACGGGACTTGGGCCACCTTTCCCCTGGCCTGGTCCTCCAGAAATGCCCTAACAAGGGGGAATTCTGTGTCGACAAGTAAGCTGTACTCAACTACTTTGCGTTAAGCAGCTTTTTATTTTCTATGGGTGTAAACTTGAGGAGACAGGAGTATTACATTTTTCAAATCAAAGATTGTTCTTACTTCTGGAAAATATAAAAACATCCAAAAAGGAACCCAAATGTCCTTTCCCATAGGATGTTTTCTGACCCTGTGTATGAGTAAGGCATACGCATGTAAGAAAAGCCCTTCAAGGTCAGACCCGTAGCCATGTATCTTAGATCAGCTCTGCCGCGAGAGGAAGGAGGACATGCTTCAGTGTGATTTCTTTTCAAGTTAGGTCAGGCAATTGCAATGTTAGCTGCTGGCTGCCATCTTGATGTCCAAGGCCTTTTGTTGCTAGGAAACTCCGTGTGTTTCTGTAATATTGTTCAATTACATGGTTAAATTACCCACTTGTATCAAGTTTCAAGCACCACTGAAACATGTCTAGTCATCATGTCTGCACATATGAGAATATTTTAGGAAAATTGAAAAAACATATCGAGAAGTATGTACATGTGCACCGATTTAAAATATCTCGCCAGGAAAATCCCATGGAGATTAAACATTTTATTTCCAAGGTCAGAAAAAGGGAGCGAATGACAGCAGCTTATAGCCACATTATTATGGCAAATTAAGATGTAAAATATATGTTAAAACCATTACACACTGAGTTAAGGTTTTGAGACTACAGTGCTTTAAATCTTGAAAAATATGTGTAAGTTGTAGGAAATGGGCATGATGTCCACATGACTCGGATACTTCAGGGCTGATGCAACGTCCATCAATGGCAGAAGGTAATGGCAGGTTTTTAATGGATGGTGATGTGACCAGGAATATGTTTTCTTTCTCTTTTCATTGTTTTGTCACCGTCAGACTGCCTTCACGTAAGGCAACGAGCTTCTTACTAATGGTCACTATTATTTAGGAGTCATCAGCTGCAGTTTTATTTGATTCACTGTGGTTCTTTCCTCTCCCTGAAGCAGACAAGACCCTGCAACGCTGTAGAGCAGGCTTTTGGACTTGTCACTCTTGAAAAAAATTAGCTGGTGCCACCCACGTATCTTCACTATTCTTTGGTATTTGGTACTCGGTAAGCAGGCTTTTTAAAGGTTTTGGTTGGGCACATCCTTGTCCGTGGTTTGTTCATTCCTTATTTGGCCCAAATTCCCAAGGGAACAGTGAGAGTTTGCGTTCAAAGAGTGACTAATGACAGAGTAGGGGTAGCTGAACATGATAAGAAAATACTATTTTAGGGTTGAAATGAGAGCCGTGAAATACTTGTTATGGTACTTCTGCTGTTTCCAGCAATCATTCTTCTACTTCAGCATTTTGTTCTGTCTGAGGATTGCTGTTGGACTGAGAATCTCTGTCAGCGCGAGTTAACTTTCTTTTCTTCATTCTTTCTTTATATACTGATACTGGGATGCCAGTGGAGTCCTTGCCATGGAAAGCGGTTAGCCATATAAAGACTCCTTAAATCAGTTGCTCCCTTTTCTGTATCAAAGGAAGATATGCGACTAAAACTGTAGCCCTAAAAGTGTGCCCATGGACTGGAATACTTGACGTGTTTTAATATTAAATGTGTAGGCAAGGCCTGGAAGTCCTCTGGGACACAGACATATTATGCTCTTATAAAACATGCCCTCACTACTTATATTGAAGAATAATGATTCTTTACACCTGCAGAGGTGCTGGCCTATGTTACTTTCTATCTTTCTTGTTGTGAATTTATCTCTTTAGAGACTTGCTATAACCCTTTGTGTAAGTTTTTAAATTAAGTTATACAGTTCCCAGAGGCCATACTACCTGCTCCTGACAGATGCCTTTAGCAGGGTTTAGTCTGAGGCTATTCAGACTTCCCTCAGCTTCTGCAGAACTTTCCTTCCCTGGGATCCTTCTATTATTTTTCCTCTTACTTTTTTGGGCTTGCTCTGTTTGCATCAAACAGAACTTTTATTTTTAACAATTCATTTGAATCTTACATTTATTTTGTAACCGCATGGGTCCTGGGAGTATGGAATTTCAGTGCTGAACTTGGGTGAGAATTTTCTTGCTCATGAAACACATGCCCACAGCACATTGTTTAAAGCAGTGGGGTTTTTTGGTTTGCAGGTCCTTAAGCATTTCCCCATGGAAGTATAGACTTCTGTATGAAATTTAAGCCCGTAGTGTTTGCTTTGCTTTCCTTAGTTACCTTTAGAATCAGATCTATATCTTTTAGAATTAGACCATGGATCCACAGTGGTTAAAATCTACTGGTTTACCTTTATTAAACGAGAGTCATTCTTCAGCCTCCGTTCACCCAGGAGTGCTGACTGCGAGCACTAAGCTGTTCTGACAGCCAAGGCAGCGCTGACTTTCTCACTGAACTGTGCAATAACTCGAGATATTTAATCCGAACCAGAAATCTTCGTCATGAAGATCAGCAGAAATCATCTCATGACCCTGATCATGCACAGCAGCGCTGCGCTTCCATACACCGTGACATGAAAGTGGAGTGGCCTCTAAAGAGATTACGTTTTAAATCTGTTTTGTGGCAAATAGAATTGGATCCAGCGTTCACGTGCTTGAGCTGTGCGCTGTTCGGTGTGCGCTAGACACACCGTAGGTGAGCTGAGCCTGATCGCTCCCAGCTAATAAACCCTGACTTTTAACTTGAGCTGCGAGGGGTCATCACATGACCCTGATCACGCACAACCGCGCTGCGCTTCCATACACCGTGCAATTACTGAGATGTGAAAATGAAGCATGAAATGAAATGTATATTTGGTTTTGGCATGCACAGCAGTTTATTGGACTCCTAAAAAGTCAGTTTCAGCTGTGGTTTTTTTTTGTTCTTTCTGAAGCAGTAAAAAAATCTATTTTCAGGACATTTATAATCAGAAAACGAAATTTAATGAGAATTAACACATTCAGTGAGAAGTCATTCATTTCAGAAAAATGTCATTCTATAGGAGTTAAACAGAGGACAGGGTTTAGTTTCCTAAACCGGAGGCAAATTTTGTTTTCTTTTACTTGCGTGTTTTGTTAAGCCTGTACTGCGCCAATGGCTATCAAGGTGCTGATAAAATGGACCAAGAGGTATGCTTGCCTTAATTCTAATTAGTTTTTTAAAAGCAGCAATATGTTTTAGAGGATAATGGTAATCGGGTTAGTTACAATTTCATGACTCTGTGAGACTGGGAAGCCGTGGAAAAGCTTTCACTGGAGATTTTGTGGTTACTTTCTAGGCTGGGAAGGGCCAGTACACGCTGATGTCCCACTTCAGAGTTCGAGTTCTCTGAGTGAAGGTTTAGCACAAACACAAGACAGGTTGAACTAGGTTAGTAGCGGTTGCCTTTTCCCCATTTTAAAGGAAAATGGGTTACAGAGAAGTTGAATTTGTTGGTTCTCAACAGATAAATATTTATAGCGGATTTTCTCATGAGGATAGCTTATTAAGGGAACAAAATAGGACAAATGAAAGTTTTCCCTCTTAGAGATGAAAACCAGTCTATCTGGGAACCTTCCCAGTTGATTCAAATTATTGCTTTTGGGACATGGGCTTTTTAATAGCCTGGAGATGGGAGCTAGCCAGCCAGGTCAGCAGCGCGAAGGCTCGTGCTCTAGTAAAGGGAAATTACTTCCTGTTATGACTTTCTTTCATCTGCATATTTCCCATTCTGCTACAGCAATCTAGTTAAGCCCAGAGCCTGGCTACATGTCTCACTTGATGCTGCCAAATTCATCTGAGGGAGGAGGGGCGAGAGGCAGGCAGAAGAAAGCATAGAGGAGTAAGAGGTTTGCTGGCTGGTATTTACAATGGTAGGCAAAAAGGAGAAAAGCCGCCGGGTGCACGCTGGGAGCTCTGGAGTCCTACCCTGACCGGGGATTTGAAGTCAAGGCTGACCTCGGTAATGTATATCGTCAAAGTGCGTAGCCCAGCAGAGTCTGGGAAAGAGGAAAAGCCACCAGTTCTTCTCTACTGCACCAATGTCACGTGCCAGTCCAAGAGCACTGTCTGGGCTCCTGTGCCTCAACCAGTTCATTTCCTGGCACTGAGTTAAAAGGCAGATTGCTATTGAAATCTCTGCTTTTTACTCCAAATTATGAAAGGGGTCAGCAGCTGAGCAATGACTTCCAGGGAGGTATGTTATACTATACTCTAATATACACTTCTCAGATTTCAAAATGGAAACAATGTTCTTTGTAATTTTGATTTTTTTTTTTAAGTTTTTTTAAAATAAACTCTGTAGAATTCTGGGCATTCTAAACAACACCTTTTGCTTGAATATTATATAAAAATCGAGTAAAGTTTAGAAAACTGAAGTTAAGGACTGTTATGACCATTATGGAGGAATGAACTAATGAGAAACTGAAGAGAATAATTTCTGAGCATTTGGTTGGAATAGCTGGGCTTGTGAAGGCGCGCTGGGGTGGGAGCATTAGGACAAAGTACCCTTCCACAGCCCTGTTGTGCGCACACAAGACTATGCGAGAGCAGGCTCGGCCCTCTGGCCGTAGTCCAACAGATCGGGCGTGTGGATGCTCCCTTTGCCTCCCTTCCGTTAGCTGTGCCATAAACGGGGCTGCGCGGGTCTCATGTGCTGCAATAAAAGTCTACTGTTTCCAAAGCCGCGGAGTTTGACTTCGGTAGGAGCTGCAGATGACCACTGCCTCTAAGAAGAGAAAATCAAAACTCTCTGTAACTCTGAAAGCAAAGCCTCCGGCCCTGGCGAGTTCAGCAGAAGTCTGCCGGGCTGGTACAGGGCCAGGTTCTCCGCTGGTATAAATGAGCTCGGCTCCACTTGAAGTCAACGGGATTGTGTTAGTTTTCACCAGCAATGGATCTGGCCAAACAAGCACCCCCGCCCCTCTCTCTGCGTGTATGTCTGGCACAAGGCAACCCTACTTTTAGTAAATCCCTGATCTAAATGACTCTTTTTATGTGAAAGTTCCTAATTCGGATAAAAGACAAATGTTGGTAAAGTTTTTGCTTTAAAATTAATTGATTTACCTTGCTGTTCACAGAAGGGCATTTGCTGACAGTTTTTCTGGCTTCCCTTGTTAACTGCTCATATCTTTTAATTTTCTAGCAGGATATTTATGAAATGTTCCATTTGTTGCTAGTTTTATATATATGCACCTATATAAAAACTATATATATATAATAGTATGCATATGTATTTATTTTTTCAATTGCCAAAAATCAATTCACAGAGCAAACCCTAGGCCTTCTACAGAACTTCTGATGCCTTCATTTACTATTTTTAATATATGCTGCAGAGATTTGAGTTGTGTCTTTGTTATGAGGTGAGTAACTCATACTTTCAGAGGGGTTCACAGTACTGCAATCTGCTGAATCGATAAAAAAAAGCTTGAAATAAAGCTAGTTAATGATAGATTAGTATCAACTGAGAAAGGAAATAGTCCTATCTTGTATTCAAAGAAAATATGTTTCCCTAGGAGGACCTAGGAATGCTTCATAATCCTTGTTACACGTGAAGAAGGGAGGAAATCTGAAAAGGGGCGGTCTCTCCTCCGTAACACAACTCTAGTAACTTTTGACCAGGCGCAGCACGCCGCAGAGTTCATGTCATCAGAAAGCAGACAAACCAGCCTGTCAGTCTGTCAGTCTGATCAGGCAGTGATGGGCGGGAAGCACGTGAGGGCAGGATTTGTCGTGCGTAACGTGAGCTGTGCCAAGCTCAAGTTCAAGGATCCCTCTGTAATCAGCGGAGGAGGAGGGGTGTCTCCAGCCAGCAGTTCACTGTGTCCAGTGTTGTCACCCAGCAGCGGTGGGGCAGGTCACCCCCTGGGGAGACCCGTTTCTGTTGGTTGTAGAGCACTCCTGGGTAACAGCCACTGAGTAGATACCTGACTTTCAGAGTGCTGAACTTCGGTGAAGTAAATCCCCCACCAAGAGACTGAAGCACACAAGTCTCGGGGACTCCTAATGCTATTTAAGGAACTTTGTTCATTAGGTGCTACTTAAAGTTTTTTCTATATCCAGCCTTGATATCGAGGTGTTTAGAAATACTGTATTGAAATGATTTTAGGTATTGTGATATGAAGATCAAACGAAAAGACATTACTTGTTAGGTATGTGACTTGAAAATTAGACTGGTAATGTTTAAGTATGGAGCTAACCTTTAGATATATCACGAGAGGAACGGAATGCCTCCTAACAATGAAAATGGAGAAGCGAGCACCGTAACGGACACATTAGATAGACGCGCCTGTCGCTTACATGGTGGTATACTTTGTGGTTTCAGGTTAGTTTAATAGTGCTATAAGGCTTCTGTAGGAATGTTCTTTAGCAGCTGTGTTGTTTCAAAACAGTCATCTTCAGTGCAGCATCGTACCTCACTGAGAAATGTGCGAGTGTCTGATCAGCTGTTTTGTAGCCAAAAAAGCATTTATGAGGAATAAAAGTGCATGTTCTGATAAAAGTTCGTACCACTGAACTCCTTGGCTTAATGCAAGTCTGTCCTAGGGTAAAAAAAAGTTCACTGTAGAGAACAGCATCAAATGCCTATTATATTGTTCTTTGTTTCTTTGCCAACTGTGGATTTAAAATTGGAATAATTCAAAAAGCAGTGGGACATTATGACTCACTCAGTACCTCCTGGGCTTTTGACATTATCGTAAAGCCACATACACTTGAGTGCGAGGTTTAGTTAGTGGAGTTCAATAACACAGCTAGCAGACTTTATTGAAACCACAGAGAACCTGATTAACTGTAAACAATGATTTATTTCTTCTGAACAGTCAGGGTATTATAGCTCCAGTTACAGGTGTGTTATGCTGAGTGACAACACAAGTGATATTTTTTTGAGGTTAAATTTATTCCTTCAATCAAAATCAGGGGCATGTTCTAATAGTAACATCTAGTTTTATGAGACTATTCTTTTCAATATTTGGGGAATTAGTGTAACTCTTCTTTTAATTCATTTTTCACATGTCTTCTTTGAGTTCCCTCTGAAAACTCCCGGTGGAAAGCTTGGGGAATGGGTATTGCATAGAAGAGAGAGATTAAGTAAGAGGAGTTTTGGCCACAAGATGTCCAGCACAATTAATCTAGAAAGCCTGCATCTTCATTTAAAACCCACAGAAAGCAGAGTCCAACAGCGCATCTTCCATGGAAGATCAACATTATTTATGTTGCCTAGTGTGTGTAAGCTGAAAAGGGAAATATATTTTCCAATAAAATCTTCCAGGCTGGAAATACAGAACAGTTTGCTTGAATCCAAATGTATATTGCTTAGTCTCCACAGGAAAGTAAAGGCGTATTAAGTCATATGTCAGCTGAGTTGAATTATTGATGTTGAATTAAACATGTTGAATTTGGAGATTCATCAACTTTATAGTATTATTTGTTAGAAAAGTACCCCCTTCTATCTATTTGGACTGACTTTTTATTATCTCTCTTGTTTATTATCTCTTTTATTTGAGTCAGTGGTTGCTGACCTGACTAATAGCTTTCATCTTTGTACTGCAAGCTGTTTCCATATGTGCAGGTGCTGCGGAATTTATTGTCTTTACATTGAGAAATCAAGATCTAGTCAATATGTTTGTAGATATTTAAATGAAAATATTTTTAAGGTAGAATTAAAGTATAAGATTTAGGACATTCTGATTTTAATATAAGATACATTTAAGAGTCAGAAAATTCCAACTGAAGGATAAGAATAAATATTTGAAAATCCAAAAATCTAAATTTCACCAAATCAGAAAACACATAATTAAAATTCCAGAATCAGCCGTGAATTGCTTTTATTTATGTGTACCTGGTAGAAGAAATCCAGTTAACTGTGTGGATGTAAATTATGCTTAACCCAAAAGATGACTTGGTTTTAGTCTGGTCCAGGCAGGGGCAAAATTGAAATCTCCTTGTGCTGCTGAGAAACCTTGAGTCAGTATTGATCCCACCAGAGCAGTTAGGCCTGGTACATCTCCACCCCCCCACGCACACAGTTACACCACCGAGAAGAGCTTGAAGGGATCTTGCCTCCCGTTGCCTGTGGTAGGGCGCAGCAAGCCTGTATCAGCCTCTCTGTCATCCAGCTCGTTAGCTGACAAAGCAAACGAACATCCCCCCCTCGCACTCCCAAACTCGCACTGTGAGTTTGTGAAGTAGACACTACACTATTCCTTCATAATGCCAACCGAAGCTATTGCATGCCTCTTAAAAAGTATGCGCCTTTGTCAGGGAGAACCCGGGAGAAGCTGGATTGGAAGCCGATTCATGAAAAAAATGTTGCAGCAACTGAACTTCACTGCAGAAACTTCTTCTGCTCAGGTGTCTCTCAGCCAGATTCTTTTCTCTTTGTCCATGCTGCCTCAGTGGCTATTTCTGTTTCAGAGCACGTCATTATAGTAACAGCTTCTGTTCTGAGACCTTGGCTTGATGGTCTGCAGGAAGCCACGCTGACCCCACGATGCGTTTGCTAGCAAGGGCCCTTCCCCTTCTGAGACAGCAGCAGGCACGTTGCTAAGGCTTCCTCACTGTTTGTAGGATCAATCCACGTTGCTACAATATATTTTTGCCTCTTTTTTATACTGCTTGGCACTGTCTTTCCCTCTGCTCTTACACTTCCACTTTAACTACTGCGTAGCAGGTATGAAGCCATGGCTGCGTTGCGACCTCAACGTGCGCGTGGACAAAGATGCCCTGTGCCCAGGAAAGGGGAGCGGGAGAGAAGGTGGTGTCTGCCCAGTCCCACTTCTCGGAGGGTATCACCAGCACATAGGAACAGAAACCCACGCTTCCATCTGTTTTCCAGCACAGCCGTGTCCTTCTCCCAATGCTCTCGTCAGCTGTAGCAGAAAGAGTGCAGCGCCAAGAGCTTGTCAAGAGGGAAGTGATTTCTGAGTGCTTTATTGAGAGACAAACTTGCACAATTAGGAGTAAATTCTCTGTTAGTTTAGATGGATGTTTGACCAATGTTTTTCTGCTTATGAGAGGCTGAGAAGTGGCCTATGAAGTTTGCTCATCTCTTAATTTCAGGACGTCTTTTTTCCTTGGTGAAGTCTCTTGGAAGATCCTTTACTGTTCATGTAGTAAGATGTGGTGCTAGTGACTTGAATGATACACGTTCTAACAGCAGTGAAATGCAAGAAGCCAAAGCTACCTTAACAAATACGGTTCATTTAACTAAAAGAGGCAGACTGAGCAGCAGGTGGAAGGGTTAAACAAAAGGAAAAAAGATTATAAAAGTTTGCGGCTTTGGCTTCACTACAAATGGCTCTCTTGCAGACTTTATAGCATTAGTGTTGCTTCTCATAAACCTTGAAACCATTCATCCATTTAGAAAGATTAAATTGGTTAGTCATCCAGAACATAAAATATACACATCCATTTTGTCTGTTACCCTAAACCATCTGAAGTACAATAAATGCAGTTGGTGCCATTAAACCAAAGCATCGAGTATTAATGACGGCCTCAGTTGTGGTACTCGCAGTTTGCCAGCTCTTGTGTTTCTGATAGGATATTCATCTGCTGTTGCTCAGGGACAGTAAGAGCAGAGTCTCCGGGTTGGAAAACACAACTATAATGTATGATGTGAGGGGCTCAGAGAAAACAGCTTGGTATTAAAGCAGGGAAAATCCTAGAAATGTTACATTTTTTGTTATTCTTAGAAGGTCAAAGTTAAGAGGCACAAACTTCTCTTACGATATTTCAATATATTTATAATGGTCTGTTAAACAGTTTGCAAAGACAGGTTTGTTTGGTTTTCTAGTTACAGATGAAGCTTTTGCTATTTAAAGTTCTGTTCTGTCACGTAAACAAGCTAGACCAAAATGGGCAGACTCTTCTAAAGCAAGAATTTGTAGAGGCGCTTGGTCAGGAAGCAGGTTCATGATTAAAAATATAATAAAAATTTAGATTTGATTTAGCAGCATTTTTCTTGATTAATATCAGGATTTCCAAAGAAGTACTCTTTCCCAGAATTAAGTAAATTTGCAATGGTTGCTTCAGAATACAAAGAAATTTAATTCCTGCTGCTTTGAAATATGTAAGACATTATCTCAAATGCAGGGATTTCCAGTGTGCTGGAAAAAACATTTACATGTTTTTTAATTACTCCATGTAGTGCCTTTAATCAGAGCGTCCAGCTTGACAGCATTAAAACTGGGAAGCAAATCGTATCCGAGTTTCCAGTTCCATGCTGGAAATGCCAGCTCATTCCTATAGGAAACAGGAATCGATGTCACGCATCAGCTATCATTCAAAGCAAAGCAGACTGCCAGCTATTCTTAAGCATATGCTTGAGTACCAGCAACTTCTGTGGACCACAATGAGGTACTCAAAATGAAATACGCTCTCACGAACTTCACTGCCTCAAGTCTATTCATGAGCACAAAAGCTCTCCTCCCCTGGCACCCCCCACATCTGCAGCCTCAGCCAGAGCCTGCTCAGGACGATGAGAGTGCTTCCAGCGAGTCCAGCAGAGTCTGCATCAGACACTGCACTTAGGTTTAGTTTGCATTTTTTGGGGGAAACGTTTCTTGTGGCAAAAAAGTAACAAGCCTCCCCTCACACCCTCAACATTTGTCTTTTACTGCAAATACAAATCGCAAAACTACCAGGAGCGAGAGAGGTGATCTGGAAGAGGCAGAACCTCATAAATTGTTTGTGTGGGAAAGGCTGTCTTTCCTTTTCTGTAACTGATGACATGCCAAGTTTATTTTACAGTATTTACAGTAAGATTTGTTTGTTTTGATACCCTTTGTATGTTGTTAGGGGAAAGGCAAAAGAAAATCTCCAGGAAGTTTATAGTTTCTGATGAGATAGAGTTTAGGCTTTAATTTTCTTTCTAGTCCTACACATTTTACTAGAATTGTAATATGTAAAGGGATATGAGTTTGCAATTGGATGAGTTATTATCGAGCTGTCATTTATTTTCTCTGTATGAATTTGGTGCTTAAGAAAAACCTCAGACCAGCAGGCTAAGAAAGTGAAATTGTTAGTTCATTCCGAGCAGATACAGGATGGACAGGAACAACATGGGTTTCTCCTTTCAGTGCCTCATCTCTGACCTCGGCACACCATTCCAGGAGCAGAAAGAACGTGCAGTCTCTGCCTGTTTAGTTGAGGTCCAGACAGATGACAAGGAGAACAGATTTATCCATGATGGCGCGGTCCCCGGTGTGGCTGTACAGGCAGCAGATGGTCTGTGCGAGGGCTAACATGCCTGCCAGCTCCAGCACACAGCTCTGGTGGCAACCGACTCTTAGGAAGAGAAGCCGCAGGTCTCCCTCAGCAGAGTCCTGCAGCCCAAACACCCCTGCGCTACAAAAAGACGCCACAAGACCTGCAGCCCTCAGTACTTGAACATCGACACCACCGACTGTGTGGTTGTGCAGCTTTGGGAGCTCCCATTAACTAGATACCCTGGTGCTAATGAGGAAATTGTCAGCCGCCGTGTGAGGGCCCAGGTTTTGATCCTCAGCTACGGGGGAAGGTCCTGGTTTGAAGTGAGAGGTGGTCTGTTAAATCATGAGATGCTGGAGAGGGAGTGACCATTGCTCATCTCTTCCAACACAAGAACTAGAGGGTATCAGGTGGTATCAGCTCTGCCAGGCACCTTCCGAGTAGCTGGAAGAGACAACCAGTGGCGGCTGCTAATCACACAGGAAACTGCTGGAGGTGGAAAAAGTTTCTTAGGTGCCTGCCTTGATCTTATTTCTGTTCTCAGTCACCACTTGGGCAGAAGGAAGCGTTTACTTGATTTACAGCATCTTTATCTAGAGCATCCTACCCTGAGTCTGCAGAGCAGGTCATCAGTTGATACAGCAAGTCCTTCCAGGGAGAAAGGTACTGCTCTTGTAAGCTTGCTGCACTGAAAGGGAAATAGAGGTGTTTGGTTTTAATGCCAAAGCCTCGATTGTTTGAACCAAACTTCTGAACACGTTGTAGGGTCTTGGGCTGTGATAGGAGTTGAGGAATAAGAGACTAATGGTATATTTTATGTGCCACAACAAATAGCACGGAATTGTCTTACCTTTCCCTAACCTTTGCTGTGAAATCCTGGGTAGACACAATGACTTTTCTCTGTGTGGTGGAAACTTTCATTGGCAAGTGCCACGTTTGACTGTCTGGGGATGAAGCGCGATTGCCAAACATTAGAAGCTGTTCCTAGAGAGCTGGAAGGGCTTTTTACAAGGGCAGATTGTCTCACTGACCCCCTTTCATCCCTGCCAATGGAGCAGCCATCCCCTCCTCCCTGGTAATTCGCTTAGCAGGATGACATACCCAAGATATATATGATAGCTGTATAGACATGGCCTCCCCTTTGCAAATGTTGACATAATGTATACACCATCAAGCAGGGAAGAATATTTTAGGGTCAGTAGATCTCTTTAAGCAAAGTTAATAACCAGGAGATGCTGGCACAACTAGTTACTGTTTAGTTTACACCTGTCAGAAGCAGGCAGCCTCTCAACTCCTATGTTTGGGCAAGTGTATTCATCATATTTAGCTTTTATACAGTACTCTTTTCATCTTCCCTGCGCTTCACAATTGTTAATTAATCCCACAGCACCCAGGGATTACTACTAACGCTTTACAAGGGAAAGCGGAAACAAGCAAGAAGAGGTCAAATGACTGGGCCAAGGTCATGGAAGAAATTTTGTCTAAAGAACATCAGGTTCTGCAAGATTAAAGTGTTGTTAACTGGTCTGGCCTTGGATGTCAGCCTCCATTTCGGGGGGGAGGCGGTGTTTCTGGGGGGCAGTTTTGATATTGTCTAGTGTATTTAGAGCTCCTCTTTCATTTGTTCCCTGTAGCACTTTTTTTTTTTTCTGAGGCAAATGGAGGACAGAGGAGTTTTGCCTTCAGAGGATGATGGGGAATTTCCAAGAAGGGAGAATGTATCATGTTCTGGAAATTTATGCACCATCTTTTCATTTTGCAATTACAAATGGGGGCACCTGACGAATGAAATTAATTGGTTATTTTTTTCAAAGTCATTGCAAAGACCCAGATACCCAGTTCACTTTAAAAATAAAAGACTTGCTTGTCTGGCACCTGTAGGCCTTTTTGAAAGGTCTGCACTGATAATAGCAATCTGGTAACTTGTCTGACAGTAAATGTTGCAAGTATAGAATATGCTCACGGTGCTTTCTTCTCCCTAGGACTTGAAAGACGACCGGAGCGATGAAGAGGAGGAAGATTCTGTTACAGATAATGAAGAGGAGTCCACAAAGAATGGCAATAAGAACGGCTGTGGGTCAAGCAAACATCTCCTAAACAGCAATAACCACTAGCCCCCTCCTGCCTCACCTCCTGCAGTGATTTCTGCTCTGTTTTTGACCCAACCTACAGGATAGAATTTAAGTCAAAAGGCTTATGAGAGACTGTGATTGATTTATGGTTGGCTACTCAACCTGGAAAAAAGCCCAGTTTAGAGGGGAGGGGAAAATTGCATAACGTGACAAAATGTGTTAATGACCCACTTTCTGAATCGTTGCTAAGTGTTTGGGAAGATGTTTGGACACGCTGACTGGCAGTGCTCGACAAGGTGAAAGCTCAAGAGCGTCAGATCATTTAGTGTCACATTGATTCTAACGTCATTTTTCAATATCTGATATAAGATATATTTCACCAAGCAGTTTAATTCACACATGTTTTGTGGTAGGTAGGTAGTGTGAACTCCATTAGGAACCAAAATTACTCCATGTGGGAAAAATTTGACAGTGGTGTACAGTGACTAGCATTTTAGTTTTTACTTTTCAGTTTAAGCCCTCATCAAAATGGCTGGTTTTTGTGAGTTAGATTTCATTTCCTGGAGGCCAGTGGAAGCTAACATGGAGGAAGTCAAATTACTTGGCTGTGAAGAGCTGGCTTCACTGCAGAAATATAGTCTTTCTCCAAAATATGCTGTATGACAGCTCAAATATTGTGTTCTAAGATTTACCTGTCAAGGAAGTCACTGTTAAAATAGCATCACTCAGCCCCAATTCTCCGTTGAGCTCCAGATTTCACAAATATCTTTCATCTCAGTCATTTTGGCCCAGTGTTAGAACAGAAGGTGCAGTGGGGAGGGAAGATGGTGAATGAAAATTGGATCTTCTCACGGGTTCTTTTGCACTTATTTGTCTTCAAAACTGCTGAACACCCCCTGCTCCTGACACATCTACAGCCTAGGAGATTAAAAATAAATCTCATCCATTCCCTTCTTGTGAGCTTGTCTCAGACAGCGGCATTGGATGACTGTCTTCTCAGGAGCGAGTCCCATAAACTCTGTTTTGTGGTTCCTGTGTGTTCACTGCCTGTACGTGGGCATTGGGAGAGCATGGGACTAGCAAGCGATGTCACAGCGTCAGTGCTCTGCATTCATTTGATATCAGGATCCGTATTTCCATCTCTGCGCTTTTTGAAAATCGGGAATCCCATCGGCTAGAGCCAAACTTGGATGTGAGTATGAGACTTAGGCCACATACCGTTGTTTATCCTGTAAGAAGTGGAGGAACAGAGGATGTTTTATCAGCTCCTCTTACCTAAAGTGCCTCTATCCGACGTTCGCACGTTGTTCTAACGCGGGTGCAGAGTGCAGCAGCATTGGTAGGCCCGGGGCTTTCCAAGGAGGGCCTGGGCCTTTTAAACAGAGTGGTACCAGTCTCATTTCCAGATGCATTTAGCTCACAAGGTCGTAAATGATTTGTGTCATAAGTTTTAGAGGTGAGAGCCTCTCCATGTGCTTCTACAGTAGCTGAGATCATCTAATGAACTAAATCCGGTAGCTTGATAGAGACCAGGGGGACCACTGCTAAAACAGCCTCAGCGCAGAGCTTTTGGTTTGGAAAGGCTCTTTTCCGCTTCAGCCTGCTCAGGCAGGAACTTGGTGACCTACGGGAAGCACTATATGACTGACTTGTTTTCTCAAGATTTCCTTGGCAAAAGGGGATGTAATTCAGTGACTGAAGCATTTGAAAGACTGGGAAATGTTTGGGATCTCAGATATGAAGAAAGAAGTGTTTTCTGTGCAGTTACAAGAAACTGAGGGAGTACTTTGTTACAGAGGCTGGTAGGATGAAAACATCTACATGTGGTCTGTTGAACTAGGCTGTGTTTAATTTTTTACTTATATTTTGGACCATGTAATACCCCAAATGTTCCTGTTTTACCACAAAGAGAACGACACTGAGGAAGGTGGATGGCCTACAGCTTCTGAGAGGGGTGGGAAACGTACAGTGGTGGGACAGGACTCCTGAAACCGTGGTTGTAGCTCAGTAGTGCTGCTCGGGCTGAGCGGGCAGAATTCCCTCAGTAGCTGTTATATAGTAGCGTGTTTCCTTACATGGCTGGGGAGAATACCTTAAATACTGCAGTGTGGATTTATTGGAAGTGTAAGTATTTATTACATCATCTAAAGCAACTGGTGAGTTTGGCAGGGTCACAGTTGCTTATCGGGGCCCGTTTATTGCCTACATGAAAAGAACTGGCCTTTCCTAACAAAATGCAAAAACCCGACGTCTTGGAGGCTTTACGCTCCCTTTGAGAGCAGCGGAGACGACGATGCTTTCTGCAAGACATAACGGGGTTTTGGGAGGTGGCCAGGGCATTATCATTTAATTTTGGTGCCAGAAAGCTTTCTTGCTATGACTAGGAAAGGAATTCAGGAAAGGAAACATGAAGAATGATGTTGTCACAGGAGAGAGCCTCTGAACAACTACTGAGTTTTAAACTGGAATTTATAGTCTCGTTGAGGCCAAATCTTGCCCTTCCTACTCGGACAAGTCTCCCACTGAAGCCAATTAACGCTATTGGAGTTTTGCCTAGGAAAAACTTTGGATTGCAGTTATCCAACCTAATTACAAGACCTGTTGTTTTAAATTGATGCAAAACTAGGGTCTTAAAAGAAGAGTAAAAGGTAGATAAATACATTCAAACATAAAATGTTGAGGCAAATTTTGGGTGAGTACAGAAGAATATGGAAGAAAATAATGTCCTGAAGGTGAAGATTAAGTCTGAGCACAGTAAACCACCGAAGAACGACATCCCGTTGCAGTTAGGGGTATGGAAGGCAGGCAGGCCATGGAGGGCCAGCCAGGGGGTTACTGTCATGGCCAACCAAAGTGAGGAGACCTCAAAAATCTGAAAGTAAACCACTAGGTACTGGGAATAAATACCCACAGCACAGATGGAGGTGGTGTCGTGGGTGGAGTGATGCACTTCACTCGTAGGAGAGAAGCAACAATATATTTTATTGCTGTAACACAGTGAGTTAACAAAGTTCAATGGTAAACGCGACAGTGGTTTAGCAAGATTCGATGGCAAGGCACGCTGCATTATTTACTGCGTAGAGGACAGGGTCAGACAAAACTGTCGGGGAGACCCTCCTGTTGAGTCACGAGGTTCGGAAAGGACCCCCTTGCTTTCTGAACTCCTTCTCAGAGAGGAGTCTAGGTGCGGCTGGATCCAATCCTAGTCCCGGACTTGGTCAACGGTTTATGTCTAAAGGATTATATGTGTGCAATCCATCCTTTATATCACCTAGCTAAGATTTCAAAGTTTAGCATGCTGTCAGTCACTTACTGAGGATCTGTCGCGGGAAGGAATCTCTCAACCCGGAGGAGTAACCTTGAGAGGCGTCCCTGCTCAAGGGGAGATCCTGGCGTGCAGCCCGCTGCTGTGCAGGAGAGCTCAACGGGCCCGGGGCTGTCCGCCATTTATAGAGTAAGAGATTGACCTATAGTCATGTTTACATACTAGCAAGAGGTCTGGGTCTCTGCTCCAGCCAGGCCTCCCCCCTGCCCCGTCCCCCAAAGTCCAGGTAAGCTGGATGCAGCCACCACGACCCCCCATGGGTGGTTGTGGCTTAAGCCGGGGGGAGCACACTGCCGCAGGTGGGAACAGGCTCTCACAGCCGGACTGGACGCGTGTCCTCTGTTAGCGTCAGATTTGTCATTCCTGAGGTTACGTGTGTTTTATTTTCCACTTCTTACTGATAGAAACTCAGAAACAAGAAGCTGAGGTCGTGGAGAACACAATTCATGCTAAAGAAATGAGTGTTATGGTGCTTCAAGATTTTCAGTCTATTCAATGCCCTTAACATTTTTTTAATCTTGTTGTGAAAAGAGTCTCAAAATGCAAGTGCGGCGCAATCGTAGGTAATGTAAACGAGCACAGGCGATAGCCTCTAATACATTATTTTTACCATTTCACAAAATGGGTCCTGGTTTAATGATTTGACACTGTGCGTCTGGCTTTGCTACGTCGCTTCGACCATGCCAAAATATTTATGATAGAATTACAGACCGAAAATGAAATCTTAGTCCGTTAGACTCAGCGGAAACTCTTCTGTTCCATTTAATTTCTCTGAATTTTGTTCAGGTATTCCCGTCCGTGTATACCATGCTGCCTCTGTACTGGTTTACTACATAGATTTACCAACCTACTCTGGATTTGATTTACAGATCTCCTTTACTCCACAGAACTCATTTTGTCAATTTGTGTTATGCAGCATAATTATCTTTTTTTGTTCTTAATGCCACTGAATTTGTCTGGTCAGTTATGCTACACACTATAAATAAATATTTTTTAAAAACAGGTATTTATGTAAGGATTTCCTTGTTTTCCCCGCCTTGCCGCATCCTCCTCTCCGCTTTCCATTCCCTCCCAGCTTTCCAATGATGGCCCGTTCAGGAATTCCTTACTCTTCCAAGTTTTTCCCTTGCCTGGAAAAGGCTGGATGACCCACACCCTTCTTAAGAGGTAACAGCGATTGCTGTAAATGAACCTGTGTTTTCCCGGACAATTCACGAATGGAGAGGAAGCAAAATTAATGGGTGCATCATCCATCATTTGCATTATTCAAGATTTATGCTTTGACTAAAGTACTTGAAAGTGGTCCTATGTACACTAGGAGCTACTCACTCTAGAATGCCAACGCATTTTTGTATCTTTACTCAGTTGGTTTTTGTTGTGCATATTAGGGCTGCTTATGAAGTTACGTGTACTTGAGGAATGTGAGAACAATACGCAAATACAGAGAGAACTCTTTTTTTTCCCAGGCGTGCTTATGTTTGTACAGAGGCTGAGGAGCTATCGCCCCGTTAGCTTGCCGTGGGATTACCACCTAAATGGCCCATCACAAGCGCACTCGAGACAACGCGGACATGGATCTTAAGCTGGCAAAAGCAGGAAAGCTCTGCTGAAAACAGAGGAGCTGTGCTGATTGGTGTCAGCTGAAAAGCTGTTCCATATTCCTTACTCTTTCCATTTCTGCCTCCCTAGTCGGGAAGATCACAGAGGTTCTGACTCACCATCTCTTCCCATGGGCAAACAAACATAAGGGAAGGTGTTTCAGCCCAAATAATGAACTGTAGCAGAATACTTTGGTTTTATTATCTGAATTCATTTTTTTTTAAGCTTATGAGTAAGAATAAAGTAGATGGAAAACAAATCGAACAGGGGTATGTGAGTTTTGGCTACAAACAACTTGCAAACTGTGAAGAATGAAAAAAAAAATCTTGCTGATTTAGAAAGAAAAACACCATCTCCACAGGCACTTCCCCCAGCTGTGGGTTTGAAGAACAACGGATAACCAGCGGGCAGAAATGAAAGTCCATGCTGAGAATAAGAACGTAGCCCAGTTGTGAAAGCGCCAGAGAGAGCTGGGCCGGCGGCTGTTAGCTGCCCGGGGGCTGGGGAGCCTTTCTGCACGAGCGGCTGATGAGCCGAGGACGCGCCTCCCAGCTGATTTCACCGGGCACGCTCAAAATCACCGAAAACCTCTGTTCCCCTTTCCCAGTCGGTTTCGTGGGCTCCCTCCTGCTGTGGCTGGGCCATATGGAGCCAGGGGTTTGTTTCTTGCCTGTAGAGTTTGAGCTTTGGCTGCCCGAGGTGTGGACCTTGAGGAGGACAAACACCTCTGACTTGTTGAAGGTCACGCAGGGCATCTGTGTTCCTGCTGAGAATGCGATTTCTGCTTACAAAATTTATGAAATCTACCTGATGCCTGTGCTTTATAGACAGTAACCAACGCGTGTCAGACAGCAAGGTGGCACTGTGAGGGACCATCACAGAGAGGGAGCTGACCTTTCCTGAGCAGAGCTTCATAAATAAGGAGAAGAAAAGTCAGCAGAGGGCTTGGCCAACTCACCACACAGGTTTTTCTTACAGACATAGGTGCGAAAGATGCATTTAAAGGCCACTTTCTCCAGCTCTGTAGTGGGGAGCATTTTCTCTCTGTCTCCGTATTTCTGCGTGATGCCACTTGGTTTATAGACGTTGCCAAACGAGGTCAGAGCAGTCACCACCCACTTCTGTGAGCAGCCAGCACCAAAAGCTTGAGAGGTGGACACCAAACCAGCAGCCCAGGGTAATCCCTCTCCCACTCTGGTATGAGGCAGAAGTAGATTCATGCTCTGAAACACGTTTTGGGGGAGGAAAGGTGTTACCATGAACAGTTGCAGCTCTACATATTCTTGCCACTCGTGTACAACAACCAGCTGCTCTGTGCCGCAGGCGTTGGGCACACCTTGAGCGAGGAACGTAGTTCAACCTTAGGTTCATTTCTTTGAATTCCCATTGCCCCGCTGGTGTTTGCCATCCTGCCACTCGGGTTTTTGGTCACCTGCATTGCTGCTTAACCTCACCAGCAGAGATTTCTCCATGCCCTGTCTCTGCTCCAACCTGTAGTAGCAGCAGTGTTTGCATGTACTGCTAAGGTAGCGCACTTGCCTACCGAAGTGTAACCGATTTGGTATATCACACGTGAGAGGGGAAACTTCACAAAGTACTGGGACATAATGGGGGAGAGGGGAAATCATCGGCCAGAAAACTAGGACTCGTGCAGGAAAAAAAATAGTTTCACTTTCTGTCTTGTCATCCACATGTGTTAAGATCTTAAGCAGCAGAGAGGAGGTAAAGCCCTGACATGAATCCCTTGTCGAAGAATGGGATTCCCAGTCGAGGAAATGGAGGTGATCAAAGCAATGCAATCTTCACCCGAGCTGACTACAGAGAACTTCCAGTAGGGCTCTGAGAGTTTATTTAACTGAAGTACCCTCTGTGGGATTACTTGAAGTTTCTCGCTTAATAGAAGGCAAGGCTGAAAGCAGAGGTCTAAGCTTCAACATACGACTCTGCAAATACAAAGGCATAACAACCCATGTAGGATAATGTTGTTGATGTTCCAATAGTCCAAAGATTTATGAAAATATCTTCTATTTACTCAGCTGGAAAGAGCCCTGTTCTTCTGGAGTTTTGTTACCCCATAAAGCATTCAGAGGAGACCCCATAATCATTTCAAAGTCAGAAACATTAAGTGGAATAACAAGTATAAACCCTGTCCATGGTGACTTTGAAGTGCACGGAGCATGTCCTTGTAGCCATAGAATATTACTCTGCTTTGAGCCGGAGTGAGAAGAAACAGCTCCCAGGCAGTTGTTTCAGGTGGTGAAAAGTCCATATTTTTCCTACCACAAAAGAAGCTGGTCTAAAAAAACTTAGCGTCGAGCAGTGAAATAGATGGTTAAATTCCCACTGAAATTCACAGGAGCTTTTCCCATGATGCTGATGAGAACTGGATCCAGACCTCAAGCGACCAGATAAAATGACAAGGGCAGCATGGCACTGCATTCTCCAGCCATCGGGAGCAGGGCACAGCCCCAGAGTTTCCTCCTCCTATAGCCCGGGGCAAAATCCTCCCCAGAAAATGAGGTCTTCTGTCTGCAGGACACTCACCTGAACACAGCTCTGCCTTTGCCTCTGCCCAAACTGGGCCTGCATCTCTTGAAAGACATCCCTGGGAAAGCGGTCCCTCCCCTTTCAAGCCAGAAACTTCACTTTCAGCGAGCAGTCTGCCTCCTGTCCTCTGCACTGTTCAAAACCTCAACAAATACTGGGTTGCTGATGCTAAAGCCTGCAATTCAAGGCCAAATTTACCAGGAAGAGGCAAACGACGAGCTGTGGTTATCACAACCACCTTAGTGTGTGAGTGCGTGAGAGGGCTGCCGAGCCAGAGGAGAAAAGGGAGCAGAAAGAAACCGGAGCAAAACGGCTGGGGCAACACAGCAACAGTTTAAACACAGAATTGACATCACCAAGGATCACAAAGCAAAGCAGTAACAAGGCTAGGGAGGAAAAAAGCCCCAAGAGAAGAAGGAGGAAAAAGACGGTAGTTCAGTAATACTGGTGGATCAGCCCTTTCCAGCTTTGCCTGGACTCTGACATGAACTCTGTAGCCAGGACAACTCCTTTTCCCTGAGCACCAGCGGTTTCAGATTGAGCCCAGCCGATGAGCTCCTAAGGCAGGAGCAGAGGCAGCAGGATCTGGGAAACAATCCTTCAGAAAGTTCCCAGTGTGTGAGCAAGGGGACAGGGAGGGACTCAGCTGGGGCTGGGCCAGGGTAGCCACGAGCGGAGGCCAGCAAACCTGCAGCTGTGGCAATGACCCCATGGTTCACGTCCAGTTGCTGGGCAAGCCTGACTCCCCCTTGAACCTCAGCTTTGGTTTTGTGCTTTTCCTGGCTGACTGAGACTCCCTGAGAGTCCTAGAAGAGCTCCTAGAAGATTTGTGCAGTTGCTTTCCACAACGACGAGCAGAAGCAAGCTGCTAGAGGCCTTTCTAGTTCTAGCACGTATGGGTAAGTTTCTCGGTTATGTCACAGGGTGCATACAATGCAGGAGAAGTCTTAGTATTTCAGGAGAAGAATCTGTGGGAAGCAGGAGCTAAATCTTATCAGGTTGTGCTAAATCTTATCAGGCTATGCAAATCCTACCTAGTTCCTTTGCTATTTTAAAGGAGGAATTATTCAGCAACCAAAGAATGTTTCATACATTTCCCTATTGCAAGGGGCAGTGAGGTCAGATAGCGGTTGTATGTTCGGAGCTTTCTTTTTCCGTTCAAATCCTTTGGATCCTGCAAGGATGGCACTTGAGCAGAGAACAGGGCACTGTAGCAATAGCCCCTTTTGCCTGACGTGAGGACTATCCTCTAACCCATACTGTACTGCAGGGCATGCACAGCATTTATTGAACTTAGAAATTGCCCCCCACATCCACTTTTGTGCTGCGGTTTCCCCTCCTGCACCCAGTTGTGATTCTGCTCTGATATAAGATCCAAGCAAGAGGGAAGCTGGGATGCTTACCCCCTCCCCTGCCCTGGCACGCATGGCCACCATGAGGGAAATCATAAACCAGCACCGCCACGTCTCTACGCTGTGCGTTGCAAATATGGCTGCTCATCTCTTGTGGGCAATGGGGTTTTTTTTTTAACATTTAGGGACTTATCCAAAACAAACGGCAGCACTTGTGACGTTAGGTTAGGCTAGGTTAGGTTAGGTTAGGCTAGGTTAGGCTCACGGCTTGTGAGGTTAGTCCCACATCCTGGCGGACGCAGGGTCCCAGCAGCTCCGTAAGGCAGTGGAGCTGCCAGCCCACAGCTGAGCATCCTCGCTCTGCGCTGTGGAAGGGCCACACTCCTTTCACTGAATGTTAGTGAGAGGAAGACAAATTCCTGCTCTGTAACACAATGTTGAGGACAGATAAATCTCTAAGTTTCTCCATTTTACATGTCAGAGAGGATTTTACTGCCTGCCGAGGGAATGGATGCTCCTCTGTCCCGGTGCGTGATAGAACTGTAGGTGCCAGTGTGAAACATGCAGCAAATAGCGCTCTTGGTGTCGGGGCCAAGGCAGCCGGCACCGGGCACGGGGGAAACGTCCCACGCACAGGAAGTAACTGTGCCTCGGGCCTTCCCCGGGTCTGCCTGACAGCTCCCGTGGGAAGCCCGGAGCAGCACTGCGGGTCTGTACCTGCTGCATGCAGCGACCAGGCAGCTCGCGTACCTACGCCCTCAAACCCGCGCGTATTGGTTACCTGGTTATTGCTGCAAGGGCCCACGAGGTGGCAATAGCAGGACACCGCTCCCTGCTCGGACACAGCTCCATGTAGCGTTTTTGTCCATCTTTTTGCCCTTTAAAACAAAGAGATTCTACTGAAAATTGGGGTGCAAAAGTGTTTCTTGCAACTGGTAGTTTCCACTTGATCGGTCTCTAACTGTGAAGCAGGTGTCTGGTACACCGCTGGTGAAAAAGCACTACGAATTTTACTGAGAGCGAGTGCTTGGTACCAGTCCAGAGGACGCGCGTGTCGGCGTCCCGAGGGCTGGCACCTACGTGACCCTCTGCCCGGAGGTGCAGCGCTCTCCTGCTGACTCCCCTGGTACCAGAGCTGCACCTGGTGTATCTGGGGAAGGGCTGGGGAAGAAAGGGTGTTCAGTCTTCTCTGACTCTGCTTTACTGCCTGTACGTTTTTGTATTGTCTATTTAAACTACATATTTGTCAAGCCACAGAGTCTGCAGCTGCTAGGAAGTGAAGCCACATTCTCACCTAGATCTTTAATGTCTGTAATGCAAATAAGGATGGTAAACCTCTCAGGATAATGAGGGTTATGCTGCCATGCCACCTTAGGAGACAGACTCTCCACCCCAAGCACACGAGGTGCTCTGAGTTTTGCCATCACTAAGGATAAAGCAAAGCTCTAAGGGTAGAAGGGTTTGGGCCAGGCTCAGTGTGTGCACGTGCAAGGGAGGGAGCAGTGGGACATCACCTCCCGAACACAAAAGGAGATGGAGACTGAGGAGCAGCTGCGTCTTGAACCCCTTAAATCCAGCAGAGGCTGAGCATTATGGCCAGAGCAACCCAAGGATTTGGGAATGCCAAGAAGTGGCTTTGCATAAGAAAAAAACCCTGTGAGCATGCACTGGGAGGGCACCCTGTCCCACGCACTAACCCCAGCTGTGTTCAGCCTCCCTGCCTGGTGCTGTTATCAGGGGAGGATGGGAGCTCCCCGAGGATAGCCTGTCCCCACAACACGGTCCGTCACCATAGTGCTGAGCAGGTCGACTGGAGAGAGCGGGAACGCCTGCGGTCGTGGGCCGAGGGCTGTGAACAGCCCACCTTGCATCACCTGGCAACATCTCCCCACCAACAACTTTTACAAGGGCAGAAGGATGAATTAATTGGGTGCTGGCTGTGTGCTGGGAAAGACGAGGTACAAGGCAAGCTGCTCAGTGAACAGTGGCTACGTCGCCCTGACGGGTACGATATGCAGGGGCACGGACTGAGCTTTGGGGTTTGTGCTCCAAGAATGTTGCCCTAAGACACCTCCAAACCCACCACAGCGCACTGGCAGGAGGCACCACTGAAAAGTGCTCCCTGTAGAAAGCTGTTCCCAAACCTCTTTAATGCAAATAAATAGTGGTCACTGCAGCCCCAGGTTGAAGCACTCATTAAGCAGTGTTAAATGCTGGACAAACTGGGCTTTTTATAAATGCAGAGCAGAGAAACAAACAATTAAGATCAAAATCAGCAGTTCTAGGAGTTTTCACCCTAGAAACCTGGGGGGGGCACTGCATACCTCCTCCCTTACTGCTGCTGTGGCTGGTTCCTGCCAGGAGGAAGTTTTGGGCTTGGGCTCCACGGAAGGTGGTGCTGAGGAACCCAGCGGCTCCATAGCTGTGCTAAGCTGGGCTGAAACGGCTCACTGAGACAAGCAAACAGCGTGCGCACTCCCACACTCCCCTCAAGCGTCAGCAGGAAAAAGGGATCTGTTGGTCTAAACAAGCTGCTTTAATCCCATTCGGCACAACTCTCGTGGTCAGGCTGCGCTCAGCTATGACTGTGTAGAGGGCTGGGAACTGATTTGCTTTGATAGTGGGATGAAGCGTTTCCTTGAGCTCTCTCCGTGCATGGCCATGGATGAGCAGGCGGCGCTTGGAAGCGACTGTGGGTGGCAGCCTCCGTGGTTCCCATCTGACCCCAGCTCTTCTCTAGGTTTCTCTTTCAGAGCCAGGAGGCAGCTGGATTTGACTTGACTGTCCCAGCAGAGATTGAAGCTTTGAGGCTGCCTGTCTGGCACTCGCTGCGGTGGGGTTTGCCACGGGCTGGTACCCAGCTGTTGGCGCGGTTTCCTCCATCACAGCTCGCAGACGATGCCGGTGGGACTCCTTACTGCCAGCAGGTTAACTGAAACGCATCTCCTCTCATTCCTTGTGGGTGTCCAGCCCAGAAAGCCTGAAAGCAGGCAGTTATAAGAGTCCTAGAGTGACGCTAATATTTTGCTTTTATGAACAAATACTTGCAACCAAGCCAAAGTCAATTGCCAGCTCTGCTGGGAGAGAGGATCTAGCATCAGAGGAGGATCCCGATTCTGTTCTTGGTTCACTGTACAACCTTGCAAATAATGACAATATTGGCCCCAAATGGACTGGGATGAGGTATTGGTGGCTGTTGTTGATTAAAGAGCAGGATGTGTTTCAGACTCCAGAAGGGTTGCTCCCTCCAGACCTCGCACTGGCCCTCCGTCTGGCCGGTTCTTACCTAGTGACTCCGAGCAGACTTTGCTGACGTGGGCAGTCGGGTTTCCTCGCTGGCTGTGGAGGAAAAGGCAGCCCTTGCTGTCGCTTAGAAGAACGTGACTTGCACAAACTCTATCAAAGTGCACGGCATTACAGATGTGGCCGTGCAATGGTCACAGCACATCCTGCCTGCCCTGCTCCTTTCTCCCCTGAGAACAAAGATGCTTTTGCTGCTTCAGGTCAGCTCAAGAGCCCCAAATGTGGGGCTCCTTCCCCAAGTCAGTGCTCCAAGTGACCCCTAGGTTAGGCAACTGACATAGATATGCAACATCGGTTGACCAGATGTCCCAGTTTGCACCTCCAGGCTGTGGAGCTCATACTAAAGGCTGTGGGACAGCCTGTGCTGGAGGCTGAGTGCCCACAGCTCCTTCCTTGCTGGGGGTGTTTGTTCTCCTGGGACAGCGCTGGGGAATTTGCTGACTCTATGGGGGGGTGAGTGGGAGGGAGCACGAAGACTGAGTGGTCCAGAGGGGTGGAACTGCAGAGCAGCCAAGTCTGGGGAAAAGGCTAGCAAAACTGTATTGTTAATATACAGTTAATACAGTTAATTTTTAAAAGCTCCAGGCAATCAGAGGTTTTGGACTGTGAACTCTGCCCAGAACTGCTTCTGACACTGGTGTCACAGTAATGCTTCTGCACAGCTCTGCATCCAAAATGGGAGCAACTAGGAAAATTTGCACGAACTTGGGTAAAGGATTGGTCCTGTGGAGAAAAGTAACTCTGAATGCTGTTGCATTGTTGGTCCTCTCACTGCTCATGGATAAAAGATGGAGGGTTTTGATTGATGAATTTGTGTAAAAACTAATTCAAATGGTTTAACAAAGCTTTGAGGGCAGCTTGGGAGCAGCTTGAATATGAGACAAAAGAAGAAGGGTTAGACAACAGAAGTCCAGAGCAACCATAACCCGAGCACGTGGGCTTGGGGCTGTTTCACTTCCACAAGAGAACAGGGGTGTTTTACAGGCCCAGGCTGAGGGGGCCAGCAGGGCTGAGGGGCCTCGGGACATAGCCCTTCCTCAGCTCTGTGCCACCTCCAGTGGTGCTTGTGCTTGGAGGACAGCCCTTTCCACCCTGGCACATCCCCCCCACTCATGGCCCTGCAGCTCCAGTGGGCCGCGAGGAGGGGCACCCCAGCCCTGCAGTGCCTGGTTGTGGGCCCCCCTCTCCAGGGATGGGAAAGTGCCTTGGTGGCTGGAGGAGAGCAGGCTCCTGTGCCGTGACCCACCTCGGAGCCCCTGCCACAGTGCTTGACGGGGGCCCCTGACCCCCAGTAATCCCTGCTCGTGGGGATATTGAGTTTTCTGTTTGCTTTGCAAGTGTAATTGGCCAAGACGCTGTGAAGGGAGGAGAGAGTGCTCAAGGGAGAGGTGTTAAAGAAATAGGAAAACATTATTAAGAGTGTTTTAAGTCGGCAGTTTCCCTTATTAGTACTTTCATGATGGAAAGAAGCCACTTTAGGTCTGTGCAGTTGCACTGGGCCACCATGTCCAGGCCCCTGTGGACATCCACGCAGAAGGCTGTGCTGTCTTGTGCATCCCTCCAGCATTACCTATCTCTCTCTTGCAAGCCATGCACCGCCTTCTTGGCTTACAAATCTCCTCCTCTGGCTTCTTGTGCCCTGCTGCAAGGAATATGCAGAGAAGGAGGAGCCTTATATGAAATATTTGTTTTGGGGGGGTGGTCCTCATCCAAGGCAGGATTGGATGCAAAGGCAGATGTTTGAGAGGAGAAGGGGAACACCAGACGTGGGATATGACCAGCTGAAGGAGAGTTCCAGGGAAAGAGGGAGGTGGTGCTTGCATGAAGGTCTCTGCTGTTGTCAACTTCAAGCATTCAGAAAATCTGCCTCCACACCAAAAAAAGAAATCAACGGTATTGTTTTTTGAGAAAGGAAGCCTCTAGGCTTCTCACAGCTCACATTTCCCACCCTGTTTCTGGGGTCAAACATGGAGTGATGGAGTTAAATGAGAAATCAGTCTCAGGATTGCAGGAGCCAAGGCCTGGAGAGGAAAAACCCAAACAAACTGTAAAACAGAACAAAAGAAAGTGCCAGCTATTCCCAGGTTCCTGATAACATCATCAGAGGTGGCAACACTGGACTTCATAAAAAGCCTCGCTGAACTTTAGGGTCAGCCTCAAACAACGACAGCTCTTTCCTTTGTCCATTTGTTCCTGCATGCCTGGGGAGTGACGTGTGGCTGATTATTATTGCCTGGATGATGGCTATCTATGCGCAGCTCTCAGATACCAAACAGACCCTGGACTAGCCTTGTCTGTGGTTAAAAACCCCAGCATGGTCTGGATGGAGGTGGTGGTACACTTTCATTTCCGATCGCTCTACACGAAGTGCTGCCTGCACAGGAGGGAGCGGATTCTCCCCGCACCCTGCAGCTGTGTTACTCGGTTGGGTGCATGTTCTTTTATGTTCCTGGCCTTTCTCTCCCACAGTGGCATGCATGTGATGTCATTTTCTGCACCTTGATCCCTCCAAACATCTGTACCAAGGTAGGAAGATACCCTGGGAGGTTTCATGCAGACAGCAGTGGCACCAGTGTGGGGATGTAGCCAGATCTCCACTCTCATGGGGGCAGGCATGAAGCGACCTGGAATTTCAGGATTCCATTCCTCAGCCCCTATCCCACAGGAGTATTTTTCTTCTCTTTTCTCTGTATTCCATGGAAATAGGATGTTTTTCCCCATTGCAGCTGGGTGAAGCTGTGAGGCCCCCAGAGACAGGCAGAGGGGAGGCGTTTGGAGGGAAGATCTCCAGGGAAAACCTCACGCAACGCACTCGCTGCTTGTGAGACAGATGCATCTCAACCAAAGCAAACCCTCTCTGACAAAAGGGAACCCTTATCAGCCCATGAATAAAGCTTCCTGCTAGGGGAAAGAAAGGGATAGGTGTCCTGCCATGCACTTACCTTAACTGAGACAGGCTGCGTGCTCCCATGAGGACACAGGTGCTGGTGGCTCGGCTCTGTCCCTGGACACCTCCAATATCACAGTCACTTTCTTTCTGCTCCTCATCCCCAGGAGCTCAGGAACAGGCTGCCCATTTTCAGTCAGACTTGACAGAGATGTCCCAGAGGGAGATTTTCTCTTGCAGGCTCGGGAGAATCCAGGCTGCTGGAAGGAAAAGCCTCTGCTGAGGGCTGCCTCAACGGTACTAGATATTGGAGACTCCACATAGAATCATAGAATCATTTAGGTTGGAAAAAACCTTTAAGGTCACCGAGTCCAACCATAAGAAGCGAGTCCAACCATAAGAAGCAAGTCCAACATGAAGAAGCTCAGCCTTAAGTACCCTCTATCCGGGGAAGAAGCTTTAATTGAACCTCTGGCTCACTATGAAAAACCGATCTGTAGGAAACCCACTGCCGGCACCTATAGAACTCCTTGTATTTATTTGGTTGATTGTTTTAAATGACAAAAGAGCTTTTCTTGGTCCCTACTTGCCATTAAACTGTCTCTGGCTTCTTTGCGGAGGGATTTGCAGGGGTAACAGCAGCGCATGCCAGGTGTGCACCCAGCCAGCCTGGCCAAACTCTGCAGTGTTGGGGCAGGTGCAGCCTGCGGCAGGGAAGGAAATCCCCGCTGCCCAAAGACCGCAGCGAGGCGAGGAGCTGCAGGGAGAGCGGGGAAGGCATCGGAGTGTCCTGGACAGGACAGCATCACCTGTGAGGGTAGGACTGCCCGCTTCGGACCAGGACAGGAAGAATTTGGAGAGGGGTGGCTGGAGAGAAGGGAGAAGGCTGAGTAATGGCCAAGTTAACCCTTCGCATGCTGGCATTTTCCAGGCGGCGAGCCAAATGACTGCTCGGGAAGATGTATATAACACATGTCTGCAGTCTCCAAAGGGTTATTAACTGTGCAATAATGGCCATGAAACTTGGCTTCCTCGACGTACATTTGAAATTGCAAAAAAATAAAACACAAGTTTCAGAGGGGGAGAGGGCTTGTTTCCTAGAAACTGCAGGGCCAAGTCCACTCTCTGTGATGGTGAGAGGAGGCGAAACACCCCCACCCCCCGGGCTGGGGGCAAGGGAGAAATGCAATCACCACAACAGGATCACAGCCCCCTCCTGCCACTCGCGTTATCCTTATCAGTAACAATTTCAAGACATTTCTGAAAAGCCCATGGTGTTAAATTAATAAAGAAAGTCTGTGTCTCATTGGAGCTTTGGGATTTGGATTCAATAAAAACACTGCTGCTCCTAAGACAGCTTGGTCTTTTGTTGTGTGGGTACCTCTGCGGGGGCTTGTCCCTTGCTCCTGGCTCCAGGCCTTGCCAAAACCAAGGCCTGCCTGTGATGTTGCCCCTGTTGTGGGGCGTTGCAGCCTCTTGGGCCCCTGCCCAGATGCTCTGCAACTCTCGATGCTCAGCAGGGACCAGCCCTACCCCAATGCAGTCTGTGCCGGCCAGCCCAGCCACTGAGCGAGTCCTTCCATGCAGTAAGTTACAGACTTCTCTTTATTAGTGCCCCTCTTCCCCCACACTATTAAATTTATTCTTTCTCTGTATTGTTATTATTATTTTGGCAGAGGACTTTGGAAGGTGGGAGAAAGGATCTACTAAAAAGTTAAGCAAATTTAAGCCCCCTCATCAAACCCTTTTGAGGGAAGAGACGAGGCACCAGCTTTGGTCCCTTAGCAAATGAAGACGGCTGGTGGTCTGGGTTTAAACATGACTGTTCGGGGCTCAGGCCAGATTTGGCAGCTCACAAATCAAACTGCCTCTTGGTTCTCAGGAGTGGAGGATTGCCACGGGTGGAGGAGCTGTGGGGGAGCTGCTGCCCAGAGCTGCTGTGCCAGCCGGGGCCCTGGCCCTGGAGGGAGGCGCTGAAATCGTTGGCTCACAACAGGTCAGGAGAGAAATTCAGGCTCTGAGGTTTTGTTTTAACCGTGTTAGGTTACACTATTGACATACAGAAAGGCAGTCCCAAACTGAGTTTTTGTCTCACTTGAATGGGTTCTGGGCCAGTCCTTTTGCTTTGGTAACTTACTTCTTGTTAGAGAGCAGACTGAGCCTTGAAAGAGACAGGAAAAAACCTCACCTGATCTCATGTTAAGAAAGTGAATTTGAGCCATGGATCTTGGCTTCTCTCAGATTTTGTCTGCTGGGAGCTGGTTGCAGGTCCTCAGTTTCGCTCTTGCTGCTGACCGCTGGTAACGACCTCCAAGTGCCACCGCACTGGAGAGACGAGGAGCTTCCCCGAGACCACAGTAGGAGGTGGGACGTCTGTGTGCACTCATGCCCGTACGGCGTTGCAGGGGCCCTGCGCAGGGCAGGTCTTGCCGAGGTGCTGCACCAGCCCTCTGTGTGCTGCAGGGTGTCCCTCGATGCCCGGGAAGCGCACATCCGGTGGGTTGAAGGGGGGGGAGGCAGCTCTAGGATTCTGGCTCTCAAACAGCCTCTCTACTTGTCACACGAGCAGATCACAAAGAAAACATGGTTCTTGTTGCCTGTCCAATGCCTGAAAGAGAGAAAATGGTGTTAAACCGCTCATCTCTCTTACCAGTCCTTTTCCTAGATTCAAACTAGCACTACTACCCCAGTTGCCTGCCCTCGCAGGGATAAGCATCCAAATCTAATTCCCCTTGCTTGTGACTCAGAGCCGTTACCACTGTCAGTACAACTCTGGACAATTCTTGTATAAGTGCTGCACTGCGGTCTGCCAGAGTCATTCACACTCTTTTATGGGTCTTCCTTTGAATTCTTCTACAATTTCAGTAACAAAGTTGCAGATTTTTGCAGAAGTTTAAACTCTAGGACACTGCTCTGCTGGGCCACAGCAATTTAAAGCTGCTAACAGGTTGGGTCTTTACTGCTTTCCACGACTCAGCTATGCCAGGAGCACAGGACCTGATCCAAAGCCCACCGAATGCAGCGGAAATCTTTCTACTCTTGGAAATCACCCTACGGCTTTCAACAGCCCCTGGACCAAGCTGACTTCTCCTGCCCCATGGGCAGCTGAGGACACACAGGACATGGCCCAATCGTCAGGCAGGAAGGAGCTCTTGTGGCTGCAGGATCTCAGTGAAAATGGGAATTGCTTGCACTTGGGTGAGGATCTGAGTGTGCCCCACACACAGAGTGAAGGGAAAGGGAGCTGGCAGGTAGCTTCCTCCTCTTCTTCCTCTCCCAAACTGCCCTCTTAACTAGCTTAAGCAACCTGTCCTCCCTGTTTTAAATTAGTGCCCCCCTCTTGTCCATCACTGTAAAAATCAATTTTTGTGTCTCCTGAGCTTTATGCACTTGTTTCTTGTTTTCATCCGTGTGATGAGCGCTTCCAGGAGCATGCAAGATCATTGCCTAAAATCTTTGTGCACTCATATATTGCCAACCTCACTTTTTCCTGGACTTCTGAATCCTGTGAACAATACTTCAGATGGCAGTGGAAAAGGCTGCAGGAAATGAAGGAATGGGCAAATTTTTCAAGAGAGCTTCTGCAGCAGTGTCTAAATTCTTTTAGTAATGAAGAAAAGGATACGCAGAAAACATGACGGAGGAGACCACCAGTCAGCTGCTCTTTGTCAGCCCTCCCATGCCTCTCGCGAGGGTGTTTCCAACGGCTTCATGGGCGCCAAACCAGTTGCAGGTCTGGGAGGGCTGCAGAAGTGCCAGGCACCCCACCGCGGGGCTCCGGGGGGCTCCGGCTCAGGCGGGGGCCGGCCCGGGCGCGGGGCAGGAGAGGGCGCCCCCTGCCGGCCGCCCCCACCCACGTGCACCCCTCCCCGCGCAGCCCAGCCCTCCACCCAGCGCGTTCAGCCTGCAGCCAATGGGAGAGCGAGGGGCGTGGCTCGGTGGGCGCCCGCGCCAATGAGCGCGCGGGGCGCGGGGAGGGGCGTGGCCGGGCGCCCACCACGCCGGGGCTGTCGGCGGCGCTGATTACTTTTTCCGAGGGCGGGGAGGGCTCACTCCGGCCCGGGCTCCCGCCGCCGCCGCCTCCGCTCCGCGCTGGGCCCCGCCGCTGCCATAAAATGTTTGACGGCTGCCTCCTGCCTCTCGTGTTTCCCTGCCTGCTGCTTTGGGGACTGGACGCCGGCACAGGTAGCGCTTCCCTCCCCTGGCTCCCCGCGCCGGCATCCCCTTCCCCGGCGGCGCTGACAGCCCTCGCCACGGGCAGCCCCTCGCCGCGGGTCCGGCGGGGCGGGCGGTGGGCGCCGGCCCCGGGCGGCCGCATGCAGGCGCAGACCGCAGGGCATGCACCGGATCCCCTGCGTGGCCGCGGTCCCGGTCTGCAGGATGAATTGCTCCAGGCTTTTGTATTTTCTTTTCCTGTCCTCTCGCTGCTGCTGCTGTAACGTTTCATGTGGAAAGCTGCTGACTGTCCTTGGCTGCGGCTTCGACTTGCTCTGCTTTTCCCCTTCTCCTTGCAGATTTTTATTGGGGTTGGTGAAATGCGATGCTTGTGTCTGAGCTATATATTTTTTTTAATGATACAAGTAGCTTTAGCATTTGCTTTAGTCCTCTCTTCCCTGCACATTTTTGTCTCTAATATATGTGTGTATATATATATAGAGAGAGAAATAAATCCCTTTCCTCCGCTGGCTCCATTGTCTCTGCAGCCTGTTCACAATTTCCAGTGCATGAGTATCTGCGCTGAAATCCGAGCGCAGGGCTGTCCTCGCCCCGGCAGGACGGGGCGTCCCC
Source organism: Phoenicopterus ruber ruber (assembly GCA_009819775.1). Taxonomy (NCBI): domain Eukaryota; kingdom Metazoa; phylum Chordata; class Aves; order Phoenicopteriformes; family Phoenicopteridae; genus Phoenicopterus; species Phoenicopterus ruber. Next base: position 4,342,686 of record CM020225.1, read on the forward strand.
GCGGGGGGGGGGGGGGGGGGTGGCGGGGCACAAAGCCCCCGGCCGCCCCGTCGGGCCGCGGGACCGGCCCGCGGGGGTGCGAGCGCCTGAGCCTCTCTCCTTCTCGCCTGCAGCTGGCGGAGCGGAGCTGGAAGTGGTGATCCCGGAGCGAGTGGCGCTGGAGAAGATCCACCTGCTGCCGCCCGCCGCGCGAGGGGATCGCGGCGGCCCCCGGCGCCGGCGGGCGCTGCCGCGGCAGCGGGCGGCGGCGGAGGCCCTGCTGCTCCGCCTGCCCGCCGCCGGCGCCGAGCTCTACCTGCACCTCCGCCGCGACCTGCGCTTCCTCGCCCGGGGCTTCGTGGTGGAGCAGCGGCGCGGGGAGGCGCGGCGGGCGCCCAGCCCCCGGCGGCCCCCGGAGGAGCGGCTCTGCTTCTACACGGGACACGTGCTGAACCGCAGCGACTCCTTCGTCTCCCTCAGCACCTGCGCCGGGCTGGTACTGCCACCCCGACCCGCCTCCCCTCAGCGCGGGCCGCCTCCCCGACCGCCCCCCCCGGGCTGCGGCGAGCCGCTCCGCTGCCCCGGCGAGACTTTTCCTGTCAGCCCCGGGAGCTGCCCGACCCCCCGCCCCGCTCCCAGCCCGGCGGAGGCGGGAAGCGGCCGTTAGGCCGTCCCCGCACCTCACCTCAGCGCCGTGCGCCTCCTGCCCGCTCCTCCGCTGTCCTGCCCCTCCCCGGCCCCCGGCGAGCGTCTCCGGTGTCCCCCGTGAAGACTGTCCTGTCAGCCCCGGCCCCCTGCTCTGGCAGCTGCCCCAGCCGCCCGGCCCCGCGGAGGCGGGAAGCGGCCGTTGGGCCGTGCTCGCGCCTCACCTCAGCGCAGTGCCCCTCGTGCCCGCTCCTCCGCTGCCCTGCCCCTCCCCTCGCCTCCCGCGCCCCGGCGAGCATCGCCGCTGCCCCGCTGTGGGTGTTCTGTCTGCCCCGGCTCTCTGCTGTGGCAGCTGCCCCAGCCTCAGCCATGCCTGAGGGGCCGAGGGCCTCAGCCACAGCATGTTCGCTGTGGATGGGCGGCAGAGCCTGAGGACGCTGTAGAGGAGCGTCCTGACTGATGGTCCCTCCTCTTGTCACTGTACCCCTGCCATCTGGCTGGTGGCTGGGTGTCACTGTGGGGGATTTGATCGCCTGCCTGCCCGGCTCACTCCTCCAGCAGCTGTGCATGGCCTCAGCAGTACAGCCTGGGACAGCAGGCTCCTCAGCTCTTCAACCAGCCCTTTCCACGCGGCTCATGCAGTCGGTGTTGGTGTGTGAGGGTGTTTCGTGGGAGCTGTGGTGTAGGGACACCTGGTACTCCAGCACAGTTGAGGAACCATCCCGCTCTGGGATGCTTTTCCCACCTCAGGTGTCGGGATTTCTCTGCCTGAGGTTGTAGCATTTTCAGGTGGCTCCAGAGGGCCTGAGATCTCCTCTGAGTGTCCTGATAAGAAGAGGTGATCTTGCGTGGGACAGCTTTTTGTTTCTCAGTGGTGAAGACTTAGATGCTTAAGATGATGGCTAGTTTGTACTTATTGTTGATAACTTGAAAGTACTTCAGAAAGTCACTGGGGCGTTAAGCATAGACTCCCAGTACGTAGTCCTGGGATGTGTGCTTAACTTCTCGGTACAGGCCTGGAGATGGAGATTTCATCTTAAACTTTGCAGTCAGAAGCCCTTCATGTGCTCTGCACTTGGGGCTTGAGCCGTCGTTCCTGAACCATTTGAGGGCGCTGTGCCTCAGGTTTAAAAAAAAAAAAAATAAAAAGTGGCTCTGAGATGCTGCGTGTTTGAGTGGCACTGTAAATTGAGCTGTATACCACCGAGGGCTTTCTCAGAGTTTAAAACTGATATCTCCAGTTCAAGCTTTAAATCACTAACAGCTCTACGCTTTTGTCACTAGGCACGTTTTGTTAATCCCGTTCATGAAGTGCTGGGCTTCCCAAGCTACCTACTCCAGTGGAGCTGAAAAGCACAAACAGGCAGAGAAGGAACCCTTTTAAAAGAAGAGGAATGTAGTTGTAGGCACAATATTAACTGCCTGAGATCAGGGAATGGAGGAGGGGGAGCGAAAAAGATTGGCGATATTCCCAGTAGAAAAGTTGGAAAAGAAACAAGACTAGTTAGTCTTTGTTCATTACTCTGCAAATATGAACCACAATATTGCAATATCTTTGTATCGCATGAATTCTAAGCAACGACTAAATTGACATAACTGAGCTAGATGAACTTGGGATCAACAAGTGATCGGTGTCAAAGCTGATCGTTTGTGGCACCTCCTGGGGACCAAAGCCCATACTGCTGTACGTGTTAAGTGGCAGTGTTGGTAAAGCTCTGCTCGCCTTTGCTTGTGGATCTGGTCCTGGGAGTGCCGAGAGTGGTGTGGGCAGATGTGTTGAGAGATGTGTTTCTGCATGTTGGGATACTCCTATCCTATTAGAGGAATCTGTTCATTTAATCTTCATTCAGATGATCACCAGGAATGGGAAAAGCGGTCAAAGCAGATGCGTGATACATATGAGTGAGTTAAGGTTTATAACACCCTCGTGGACTCAAAACTAGAAAACAGAAAACTGAAATGTCTTTAGGATGAACCTAAACTTAAGATGAACCTCATTAACATTTGAAATGATTTCATTAAATTGATCCACATCACCATGTAGATAGACTACCTTATTCTAACTAAATGGACTTTTTGGCTTCTTAAGTCTATTCTTAAACATGAAACATATCAGATTTTAGCCTGCTTTCAGTGTTTACGCAGTCTTTTGCAGAGGCCACACTAAATCAGCATACCTGCAGTGAGAGCTATGCAATTTAGTGGTAAGATGCTTCCAGAGATCAGCGGAATTAAGAGTGTGCCTCAAATTATCTAGGAAGTCTTGAATCTGCCACGAGCAGAACTGAGGTTGAGTGACTTGAGAGCCCAAATTTTTTTGCCTCCTAGTCTGGCAATTTAAAATACCAAGACCATCACTGCAGAGGGTTTTGAATTTTTCAGTTGCTTCCTTAAGCCCTGTTTGCAGCAGAAAGAATAAGGCTTTGCCCCCATCAGCAGCACAACTTCACAGGTGGGATATGGACAAGGCCTGCACGCTGGGCTAGAAGAAAGACCTTGGTAGTGGAAACCTTGCAGCCTGTTTATCCTGGCACATGTCTCCTGAGCAGCGCTAGCGCTGCAGCGGGAGCTTTCCTGAAAAATCCAGTGTGGGAGTGCTTGTTGGACTTGAACTGGATGATCAGGACATCTCATTCAGAAAAGCTGGTTGCTAAGAAGTAGAGTAGGTAATAACACTGTATCCTGATCTCCAGCTGTCTCCGACTTTGTTGTAATTGTATTCCTCAACCATGCCATAAATCACACAAAAAGCGATATAAAATGATCAGGGCAAACGGAGTTCTAATAAAAACAAAATCCCTGACACAGTGTCATGAAAACTGAGCTACAACCAGACTGAGCAATTGCTTCCTGGTAATGATATCAGATTCCCAGTGTGGCATCTAAAGGTTGTGTTTCGTTTTTTAGACTCTGCTTGCAGATGCTGCTGTTAACCAGTATGTGGTCTGTTGTAGCTTCCTGCTACAGCTCGCAATTGCATCGAGAAGGGTGGCCACACTCTTGTAGCTACATCAGGCCATAGCACGTTTAGGACTGATGTACCTAAGGTCTCATCTGCACAGTTAAAGTACCGCATGTGAGGATACTCCAACCCTCCTGTCCCTCTTGACAACCTGGGAATTGCAGTATAGACAAGAGGTACTATGTTCCTGAGAAGCGCTACTGCCTTCAACTTGGCAGGACTGTATCCTGTCTGGGGAATGGAGTTGTGTAAACACTTGGATTCTGGCCACACCGCAGGACTGAACTGTCCTGTGCTGGGGAGACACAGGCAGGAGCAAAGTTCTGCAACTCATCTGACCAACACTAGAAGACAGGCAGTAGAGGAAATTGTCTCTCTTTTGGAAAGTTTCAGCTTTGTAGGGCCACAGCCTGTGTTACCTTGCGTTGAGTTGTGTAGTGGACGAAGGTCTCTGCTTCTAAGTCTGAGATCAATTCCTACATGACATATGTTAGGTCTCCCTCCAGCAAGGAAATTCCAGTTTTCTCAACACATCTCAGAACAATCTCATCCATTGCTTTCAGGTGCAATTTCACAGTTACGTTTTGACTGTTGCTCTCTGTGTGCTGCCCTTACCCTCTCTAGCAAAGTTTGGCAGAGCAGTGTTACCTTTTGTAGAGCTTTTTCGATGGAAGCCTGAAGAGCACAGTAGAGGAGGCCCTTTCAGCACCATGTGTTTGTGCTGTGATTGCAACAATGCTTTCTCTGAGTCCTAGCAGGGCTTATCAGTCCTGTGGACCCAAGATAAGGGAGCAAGGCGGAGTCCTGTGCCTTTTGGGGAGACTTCTTCCCCAGTTGTACATTGCAGAATGCTGCCTCAAGCTATATGCAAAATGTGGGGTTCCCAAAGACTTCATTTGATGCATTAATTTTTTACTTTTTTTTCATACTAGAGCCACTTTCACATGCTGGAGTGTGGGACCACTATGCAGTCTGTTGGACTGCAATGTCAGTACCTTACAACTGGTGTAGGCTTTTCATATTTCTTGTACCTAAATTTTTGAAACAGTTACAGTTTTAAGAGGGTCATGGGTTCATGTTAAAATAAGCATTAGGTTTTGACTTAGAAATTAACCTGAAAACTCTTGTCTGTTCAGGAACCTTATCTGAAATCTGATGCATTTAGAGGCAGAGGTTTAACTCCAAGTAACTTCTCTTTTTCATTTTGAACTTTGGAATCTCTGACTTTGGGTTCAGGACTGCTCTTTGGACTTTCTCTAGTTAAAGTGGATTGTCCTTCTCAAGTGAGATAAGAGAAGAGGTTGTGGCTCCTTCCTGTTGTGGCTTGTTCATTTAACTTTTTCACACCACATTTTCATCTCCTTTGAATTCAGTGAGACTCCTTGTGCAGACTGGATCAGTGGATGATGTGCATTACAAGGGGTCATGGAATGAGAGCAGTGATGCTCTCGTTATAGGATGGAATAGAGTAATTGAAGCTACACTATAAGAAATACATGCTGGAAGTTGGGAAACCTTAAACATTTTGCAGTATTGTCTCATACAATCAACACAGAGAAGAAGAGGGCTTCTTTTCTTCCAGACTTCATGTATGTTTGCCTTTGTTCAACCTCATGCAACTCCTGGTGGACAGATCTTCCGGCCTGTTAAAATATTTCTGAATGGTGGCTCCTCGTTCTTCTGTGTCCCCCGTACTTCCCAGTTTGGTACCATCCACAAATGTGAGGGTGTAGATGTAGACAAGCTTTGGCAGGTATGGGCAAGGAGCGATGACAGAGCATCCCTCTGGCCTTTGTGTCAGCCAGGTGCTTCCTTTTTTCAGGAAGGTTGGGCAGAGATGCTGTAAGTTTGGTTGGCGGTGATAAGGGAAAATGGTGATTATTATAGAGTGGTGACGGTGCATTTGGGTACTAAACAAGGTTAAATGCCAGAAATGTATTTTCCAGTTAGCTGCAGTACCTGGGAAATTCTGCCCCTGCTATTGTCCTCATTGCTGTTCACCAATGATGTTGTGGGAGCAGATACAAACACCGTTTGGATGCATAGCTTCTTCTAGGGTCTCTGAACTCCCCCTGATTTCCAGGTGGGTGTAAGTGCCTACGCAGGAACTGGGTGCCTCAGCGTGGTTTTGGATCCAACATGGAAGGCCAGTCAGGGCAAAGAGAACTGAGGAGGTTGGACTGCAGGCTCCAGGGAACGAGCAGTAACTCAAAGGACTCCGAGTGAAATGGTAAATCTGCTCTGTACTTGGGAAAAAGAGGAAGAAGAATACAGAAGAGGCCAGTCTGTTGGTTTTAAGCCTGACTCTGGTTACCAAGGGGAGACTGAGCGATAAAGATGAGCACTTCCCCTGACAGTTCATCCTGTTTCTTAGGTACTTTAGATTGGTGAATTGTCACTTTGGAGGTGTTTGCCTTTCTCCATTGATTGTAGAGGGAGGTGATGCCTGGTTTAGAGCAGACGTCTGAAGCTCTGTGAGCTCAATCCCTGCCCAGTGGTAGCGAGTGTTTTCTGTATACAACAGGGCAGTGCTGCCCTTCAGATGACTGCAAAAGCCTCTGCTGTTATGGGAAGCAGGGCAGTGCAAGCATGCTAGGATTATAAGATGATACGATTTCCCCTGAGGAAACCTTCAGCTCTGCTGCATTCTCTTGTCTGGGAGAGGAACTGTCTGGCATTCATCCATAGCTGGTCCATGAGCTGAAAAGTTAAACCTCTTAAAATTACCATGCTGGGTTTCTTTGTGCTGGGATTTTCTTTCCCCTTCCACGGTGGACAAAAGGGAGAGCACGTTGTGGTTTCCTTGTTTAGCAGATTCGGAGGCTGGGGCTGGCTGGGACAGAGGTGCAGTCAGATATTCTGCTCTCATAACTGCATGTAAACCTGGAGTGACACTGGAGCAAGACCTAATTTAAAGCTCTTGTTTTAAATTTGCTTGAATTGCACTTGTAAATAATAACTAATTTAAAGCTGAAGCATGGTTGATAAGGACAGGGCTAAAAGCCACATGAAGTTTATTAAACCGTATTTGTGTTGGATTTTGTTCTTCACTTTAAATATTAACTTCATTTTAACTTTGAAGAAATGGTTAAACTAAGATTTACAGTGTAACAGTTGAGAAATTGAGAAGGGGATGGAATTTGTCAGATGTTTAAAACTGTTCTCTTTTCAGCGTGTTCATATGTATGTAACTAATGAACACTTAGGAGCAAAAGAAAAATCTGTTAAAGATTCAGCATTTCACAGATCTTGTTCAAAGATGTTGTGAAAATAAAAAGGGCTGGAAAAACAGTGTAACTGTTGGAGAGTATTAACGTGTGGGAAGGTCCAGAACCACGTGCAGAGAACATTGAAGATTTGGATTCCTGTCCCGAGTTAGCCCTCGAGCTGTTGTAGCTCCACCAGTACTACCAGGGGACAGAGACAGAATAGTGAAGCCAGCGAAGGAGGACGATGAATTACAAATGCTACTTGAGTGCCAGCACTAACAGTCCTGTTGTTACCGTTGTAATTTCAGGGATATGGTGTGAGGACCCTCCTCCTTTCCTTGCTGTCATTTAGCCTGAGACAAGCTCCAGTGGCAAGGAAGATAATGTGTAGAAGAAGAGTGAACTACTGGTAGCACAAAAGTAGACTAGAGAGTGAACAGATTGCTCGAGTGACCAATGAATATATATAAAACTCTGGATAAGAACATGTGAGAATATTTTGGTGGTTTGGAGAACAGGGCCTTTTTTGCTAGTGAGCAATGTTGAGCTGACTTTTAAGTTAAGGATATGAAATATCCTTAATATGAAAGATATAGCCACTGTTAAGCACAGTGGTGAGTGGGGCTGTAGTGGGAAGTGTGGATTATTGTTTATTTTAATCAACTTGTCAGCTTAGTTGCCTGCCTTTTGAGGCTGAAATCATTCCAGCCTTTCCTGTTAGCTGAGTTGCGTGATTCTGTCAGCTATATGGTCCTGTCATACTAACTATAAAATCCAGGTTAGATTAATAATACAGATGGTAATGAACTTCTACGCCCCTCTGAATTTTTGGGCTCCTGATGACTCCTGTGTCTCAGGTGCTCTGGGATGGTGGGGCTGGGCAGCAACTGCTTTCCCGGACACTAAGCAATACTGGGGTCTGGCACAGTGGCAGGTCCCGTTCGTATGGGTTCTCACAGTGAAGGAAGGAGAAGAGGGAGTATCCCAGCTTTTGATATGCATCTCCCCAGGCAAGCATGGCAGATTCAAAGCATTTTATTTAATTAGAATGATTTCTAGAGATGTGGGAAAAATAGCTCTGACAGTTACGTGGTCTTCTGTTTTACTTCTTTATCTTCAAAATCCAGTTTTCTGCAGTCCCTGAACATCACACAGACTAGAGAAGAAAAGTGTAGAGTATTTGTCTAGTGCTGATGTCTAATATCTCATGCTGAGATTAGCACAGTATAGTATCTGGTAGTTGGAGGATTTGAGGGAAGCAACATGAGGAATGCATTTCTTACGGAAAAAGCAAAATAATGACCAGAGTATTCAAGTTACCAGGTCCAAAAGATCTCATCTGGGCCAACAGGTTTGAGGACTCTTTAGAACCCAACTGGCAAGTTTGGGGAAAATTTTAACTCCCTAGGAGTACTTTACAGGCCTGATCCTGCAAATCCTTCCTGGTTCAAACTCTATTTGGCTTGTCAGATTGAACTTCAGATTGCTTCTTAACCTATTCCAGGGTGAAGATGCATGGCTCTTTCTCTCCATAGGTTTCACAATTCCAAAGCAAATGTGAAACATAAGTCCTTTCCAATGGTTTAAATTATTTTCACACTTGATGCCAGAAAGTTGGGATAATGTCGGGTGGTGATGAAACTGACTTCTTCTTACATATTTTTGGCACCAACAAAAATGGTTGGCAGTGTTTCAGGAGCTCTGGTGTGGCTTTTAGTACCATGGCACCAGATTTACAACCCTTCTTCTAAATAATTAAAACCTATATTAAAAAAGGGGGCTGGGGCTACCTCCCAGCTGGAAGATTGGAACAAGGAGGGGAAGTAGTGGAGAGCATCGTAAAGGAGGCTGGAAGAATAAGTCACTAGAGCTTTTGCTGTATCTGAAACAATTCTGACAAAGCCCAACTTTTAATTTAAATGAAGAGGCAGCCCTTTTGGAAACTCCAGGGCAGAGTGGGTCTTGTAAACTGGTATGCATTCTGCAGGGCCAAGAAATAATGTCAATTTTTCTTCGTAAATGGGAGCCCTTCTGGGAGGTGTCAAAGCATTTTATACTTAATCAGTGACCTTGCCCCAAGGGCAAGGTCTCTTTTGAAAGACCTCAAAAGAGGTGTCTCTTGTCTCTTTTGAGACAGGGGACTAATTGTTACCGCCGTGCTTTGCAGCCATGGCAAATAGAGACACTTAATTTTATTTTTTTTTTTCCAAGTGCACTTTTGAAATTAGTGACCCTTTCCGAGACATCCTGGTTTCCCCTGAATGCTGTTCGGTTAGTACGGCTGTCAAAAGAGGAGAGCTCTCATTTCTGTTAGCAGAAATTCCTCTTGCTGGAAATACTAGGCCAAAGGGATTTCCTGGGTGTACGTGAGGACTGAATTTGGCAGGGAGGTGTGGAAATGTACAATATACAGTATGTATGTAATGTATATTATAAATCATATTAGTACAGTCAGCTGTTGAATATATAGTATTTGCATGTACGTGCAGAGCACTTATTTGGATGGTTGCCTGGCTGGCACAGAACGCAGAGGGGGGGCAAAAAAAAGTCTGGTCTCTCTTTGTATGTGTAGGATGGGTGTTCTAGGTATGCAGCCTAGCAGAACCCCTTTGTAAGCTCCTTTACCTATAAGGTGTACCATAGGCACAATCTGCTGCCTCCTGGCAGGCCAGATGAGGCCTTCTGTTGCCAGCAGGAGAAGCTGGATCAGACCTAGAGAGTTTTCCCAAGGGGGTGTATGGCAAAGAGCTGTATTTTGAGACTTTTAATTGCAATACAAATAATCACTGGATTAGTACAATGAAAAGTAAACCCTCATTGTACACATTCAATTTCTCCAATGTGTTATAACCTCAGAGTTGATTACTAAACCTGGAAGCTATGTTAAGTTTTAAGGTGATATCTTTGCTTTCACTCTCTTCCTTTCATGCCAGAAAAGGAGTGGAAAAGGCATAAAAGAACCTTAAAAACTCTGTGTTGCAAACCGAGGAGGGCTCTCCTGGGGCAGAAGCTGCCTTCCAAAGATGTTCTTGCCAGCCCTCGTGTAAGGTCTGGACTTGGTGCAAGAAAGGCAGGGGTTTAGTGCTCTGACCTGTAGCCTATGGAGTCTACTGTTATTTAGACAGGGTCTTTGCCTTCTTTGTGTTACTTAGTCCAGGGATGGTGGGAAATCTCGTAACTGGGAAGGTACAACAGTCCATTCCCGAAACGTGGGTGGCTCTGCAAGTCATATGTACGACATCACTTCAATTGACTTAGTGTTGTCTGCAAGAGTGGCATACATAGGTGGTCTCCTGTTTGCAGGCAATCTCACCTCTTTGCTCTGCTGAGATAGTAAATGCCATTTAATAACAATGCAATTCTAGCTGGCAATTAGAAAGGTGATTATGAAAGGATTTCTGTTAATAGGATTTATTTGTCCTCATGTGAGCTGAGCATCTCAGAAGACATACATATTTAAGCTTCCAGCTAGAGTGGTGCTCTAGCTGGAGGGAGAGGAAGAAGGGAAAGGAAAGGTGTCGACAAGAACCCCCACCTTTTCTTTGTACATGTACAGTGCACAATGTTTCTAAATAGTGCTCAGTGATATAAAAAATAAATATGAGAAGCAGATGAAGTTCTTTAGTCTGTTTTATGCAGACTGAACGTGATCGTAATCACTTTTCATTTCCTCACGCTGTAAATAATGATTGCAGTGAAACGGCCTAGGTTCAGACTGGGTTGATAGACAAGGTTAGGATACCAAACTGTCTGATGGGATTTTTTTTGTTCTCTTTTGTGGACAGGTTGGCTATATCCAAATTGGATCAGAGCACATGCTAATACAACCAGTGAATACATCAGAGACCTCATTTAGTGGAAAAGAACACTTCATCAGGCGTAGACGATCCACAAAATCAAGCCATCCCATGAAGTCGCACATTCCTGATGAGCACTGCAAGGTTGTAGCAGGTGAGCTTGAAGTGGCTCAAGAGAACAGCCATGAGTATGTAATTATATTTTTAACTGTTGTTCTGCCAGATATGTCTGTATTTTGTAATTCAAGTGTTCGGGCAGCTGGAGCTAGTGAGAAATGGCATGCGTTATTGAATCCTTCTGCTACTTCAGGCAGAAGGAGCCACATCACAAATATAAAAATCGTTAGGACATATGCTGTAACATTCAATTTGTGAGCAGATAAACTTTATGATGGGTCAGAGTAAACTTCTGCTTTAACCATGCAACGTGACCACTGCTCAGGAAGGTATTCACAATGTTTGTAGTAAAGGCCCAGATTTTGAAACTGAAGTCCGTGGTGAGGGGTGCTCTTTTGTCTCACCTTTCCACTAGAGTTGTGCCATGTAGGCATCGATAGGATGGCGATCCTTGCATTTCAGAATGTGGAAAGCATCACTTCAGATACTTTCATATAATTTAATAAGAAGTATCATCTGTGGAGTGCAGCTCCAGGGATCCAGCTCATAACAGGATGAAAAGATATCTGGAGAGGGGAAGAGATGCACAGTTTCTTTTGTAAAACAATCTACTTTCTTTTTCAGCTTCTCACATGTCATCATTTTTACTTCTGTCTAGCAGAGCACACCATCCATAATAGAGTATATCAGGGTACTGGGCGGTCAACTGGCCAGACTTTGTATTATTTCTTTTTTTTTTTTCTTATTGCTTTTGTATAGGCTTATGTGCATTTGAAACTGCCAGGTATAGTTGAGCAAGGTAATTTTTTTAACTAAGAACTTTGATTTAACTAGGAACCAGATTTCTTTCTGGTGTTTAACTTGTCAAAATGAAGCTCTAGCTCTTGTGCTATAGGACTTTTTGTTTCTTTGACTGGCAACTTTTAAATCGTTTGCTTTAAGGTTTTGTGAGATAAATTAAACTTTTTTTTTTTTCCTCTTGCCTTATGTTAGAGGGAATGAGATAGCAAAGACACTTTTTTAAGGTCTTTAGCTTTCCTTGGAGATCTGTGAACCCAGGCTTGAGGTCTGAGAGTCCAAAATGTGATAGCAACTCATATAGATATCCCTAGGCTAACTTGAATCTAGTTAGACTGGATATTGAAGGAGCTGCAGCTGTGACAGCAGGGAACCTGTGTGAGTTAGGTGGTGGAGTGCTTGAGCAGTTTTTGCCTGCCATCCTGTTACGCTGACTGTGGATACAGTAGCAGCTGAAATGCAGATGTGCCTCGTGTGTGTGAAGCTATTCTGGACCAAACAACCACCTCTCAAGTGACTTCTAGTGCTTTTATGCTTAAATAGTTTAGCAATATGAGGTATATTGTTTCAATGGGGTTTCTGTAGTATAACAAGTGTTGGGAGGTGAACCAGCTTCCTGAGAAATGGCAATGATTTAGATTTTAATTGTGTGTCTGGCAGTTAATAGTAGACATTCTCTAGTGCTCTGGGTTCAGTTTCCAATGTCATGCTGACACACCTTGCCAGTGTTAGGATCCTGGGCTTAAATCCTATGGGCCTCCATGGGTATGTGAGGTGCAGGTGGCATGTCCCAAATCATCAGTCTTCAGTTGTGACCCAGAGTGACAATGTTAAAGTTGTTTTTTAAATTAAAAAAAAAAAAAGTGATGATTGTGGATCTTATTTTAAGCCCTACAGTCCCCATTGGAATGGGAGACCAATAGTAAGGAGGTCCAGTTCTTTGGTGATGGTCCTCCTGCCAATATTTTTCTCCTCTTTCACCTTTCTCCAGTCAAGGCACCACAAAAGGTCAGTAGCTTTACTATATTTTTGCAATTAAAGAGCATGTGCCTGTGAGCTGCTAAAAACCTTGCTGGTGTTCTAATGCTTAGCAGCTGAAACCCTGAAAAGATGCAGCTGTCTTGCACCCTTTTAATTTGTGTGGGGTTTTTTTGTTTGGTGTTAATAATAAAACAGCTGCTGATACTATTATTTCCTATCATTTTTCAAGAGAAAATGGCTAACTCTAGGCACTAATCATATCCTGTCTTCTCCCATTTTCAAAGCCAAACAGTCAGATTGTCAGCTAGGATAAACTGGTCTAGTTTTTGGCTTCTTTGGAGGAATTGAATTTTATCCTTTCTGGAAATCTGTCCGAGTGGGTTGCATAGAGGGTATTTTTTATGAACTCTGCGAATTCTCTTCTTTAGGTTTCAGAGTGCCTGTATATTCTGCTCCTTTTATTCCTCTCCTGCCCCATTACCCCACCAATATTCCAGCTTGTGCCTTCTACTGGATAGGCTGCAATCTAAATAGAGGCAGCGGGTCAAGGCATTTCTGCTGTCCTCTACTGGGCCTCCACAGGGACAAAATGGGAAGCAGGCCTGGCAGGTTTAATGGGTACAAGAGTAAGACCCACTAGTATGGGAACAATTGAGTGGTCAGGAACAAGTGCTGTTGTTGAACATAAGGGAATTCCTTACTGGGAACAGCAGTGGAAGCAGAGGTCTGAAGGAACTGACTGGAACAGGCATCCATGAATTCAGTTTGCCTGTATCTCTGTTTTTCTGTCTCTCTGTTTTTGTATTTAACCAAGCCTGTGTACCAGCAGAGATGACCTTTGCTTGCCCATAATGTTGCCTCCTAGCTGGCACTGCTTGTGGGTAAATCCTGTAGTCAGGAACTTGATTTTCTCTTGTGTGGAGTTGAACTCTTAGTAGTTCAGCAGGTTTATCATTCTCATGGGTTCAGGCTAAGCCAATCTTCTTTTTGATTCTCTGAGTATGAAATCTTGGTTCTGGTTAGAGTTACAGATCCCCTATGTCTCTTTTTAGAGGAAACGTCAGAATTGAGCACCACTCTGATTTCCTAGCCAAGTACTAGCCAAGTGCTGCAGCACCGTGTTTATAGAAAATGCATTACAAAATTCTTAGACTGTAAAATAAGACAGTCATTAAATAAAAGCTGAACTGAATCAAAATCAGTCCACGAAATCTGCCTCATCCTTTTGCCACTGAACCTTTTGACCTTCTGTCTAGGGGCAGCATGCTGCCTGTCCCTGGCAGAACTGAAATTCCCTACCTGAGAAGGAGGGACTAAAGGAAAGGAAATTGGGGAGACACTGGGTAATTACATGGGAACACAAATGCAAAGAGGAGGTGAGTGAGTACCAAGGTATATCAGAACTGTAAAAATAAGACACTAAAAGGGGACACTGAAAAAAAGTGTTCTCAGTAGCACCTACCGCTTCCTGAAGGCTTCTGGGGACCCCCTATATGCTGCTCTTCTCTGCTTTGTCCCAAAATGAATGTGAATAGACCCCACAGTTGCTGGGATCCTCCCTGCAAGCTTTGTCCTCCTTGGCTTGGCCCAGAGGTGATTGACAGGCAGGTCCTGAGCTTGGGGAACCTCATGGCATGGGCTAGGTGAACCCTTGGTCTGACATGATGTGATTGCACTTAACTCTGTGTGTCAGCAAAATTAATTGCATATCTGTTAGATTCCTAATCCATGGACAGCCTGAGAAACAGCAATTCCCTACTGCAAGCAAAGATGTTGAACTTTTTCACATTTTTTGGTCTAAGAGCACACATGGACACACATGCGCATGCATGTACACACCACTACCATAGCTCAGCTCATGCAAAGGTGATGGCCAGACCACATGGGCTGAGTGTGTATCTGAGCTGTGAGGCAGAGGGAAATTGATAGTCTGATATAAAATTTATTTAAAGCTATAGATCTTGTTCTGTGACTAGATTTTTTCCTACCTGATGCTAATTGAGGGGACAAGCTAGGATTGCATTTGGGGAGAGCATGGGCTTCTCTCTCTCTTATGTGAGACCAGGATAGCTTTAGTCCCTCCCCCACCAGGTAAGGGAGGAAAATCTGGGACTGTGTGATTCCCTGCCCTGCCCCAAGATCACACAGGAGTTTTGCAAAAGAGCTGGGAACAGAATTTGTATCCCTTGGGTGCTGGTTCTTTGTGTTGACTGCAGGCTGGCTATGCTAAAAAAGGAGCAAAGCACCGGACTCCTGCACGGTGGGGAGTGCTGCTTGCTCGTGCAAACAGCCACCGCTTCAAGTAGCCGTGTCATAAAATAATGAAATTGCTCATGGGCTTTGCCACTTAAAGGCAGACTCCTGAATGTTTTCCATTGTTGCGGGAAAGAAATGTAAGTCATGGCTGTTAATAGGCTTAGCACATTAACGACCTAATTGACTCCTGTCTGGTTTGGATTAACTTTTGTGCACAAGGAGTTTAGAAACAAAAAAATTAATCCTCTCTGGCACACAAAAGGTCCATTCCTAATGAAATGATGATCTAGGGGCATGCTTCCAGAGTTTCTCCTGGGAAAAGGTCTCTTTACTATGGTACTCACCAACATCGGCAGCGTGAAGGACTGATCAGATTTGTACTAGCAGTTGTTTTTCACTGGCTGGTAATTTGGCTCACCCAGGCTACAGCTTGGCAGGAAAGAATGGAGATTGTAAATACACGGGGAATACTCGCCTTCTAGACATTTTAGATACACATCCTGTATTGTGGAACAACATAGACAGAAAAATACATGTCTGTGTAAATACAATATAAAACGAGTGTTTTTCAGAGCCACAGAATTGCCATGCTTGGGCATTTTCCAATCCTTTGCTGTTGTTCTTGTATTTTCTGAACAGACAAGAATCACCTCTAAAGGTATTTTATTCTTAAAATTTTGTAATTCAGCGGTACCTGGCGTTATCTGGGGTTATTTGAGATTCAAATAAAATACAAAGCATCAGATGCTGAATTTTTAATGTTATTGATCATGTCATAAGAATTTAAACAGGGCTAAATTACTCAATGGCAAGTTTCTATTTGCAGCAATGGTCTTGTGATATATGAACTTAATTGATTGTAAAAAAAGATGCATGGTGATGTAATAACTTGTGTGAGTATTTGTAGGGGGAGGAGGAAAGCATTTTAAGAAAGCAAAATGAAATTACTCAGGAAGTGCCATGTATCAGCGCTACTGAGGGGATGGAGAGCACAGCTTTCCAACAGCATTCCTCTTGTGTTCCACCCAGAAGTGTGGTACTTTCCTCACAGACCCCAGCCATGGGAGAGGGAGGCTGAGCTGAACAGTTCCTTGGGGCTAGGTAATGCTAGCAGTCTGGTTTGAGAAGTGGTTGTTAAAATCTCTAAAACAACTCCTTTAGTCTAAGTGGTGTAACATGTCCTACAGCACTCAAAATTATTTTTAGAGCTGCAGAACTTTGTGGGAGCCAAATTTCTCCTGGAATAATCTATGTAAGATATTATTATAATATTATAATCTGTTTTATAATTATATAATTATAATCTGGCTGTAGTCAGAAATGGCAAAGTACTTAGGGTCTTGCATGACTGGATCTTTGAGATTTGAATCTGAAAGTGCCTACTAATGGGTTAAAAAAAATCCCAGGTCTTTGGATTCAGAGCTGATGTTTTAATTCCTTTGTTTAAGTTCTGAAGTACCCCAGCAGCAGAGGACAGATCCCATCACCATGGGCCAGGTGCTATTGTTAGTCATATGATATGTGTATACGTATTATTTTTATCACCTGTCATCCAGCAGGAGAAAGAGTTCAAGTCACAATGCACATTTCTGCTCAGGCATGAACACGAGCCCCTGTGAAGCAAACAGAAAACCTATTAAAAGGTTTCCAGGTGCATATGCTGTGAGGGGGAAGGAAGGAAAGGTTGGGTTTCATTTGCTCTGAAGCATGGTGTCATTAGGAACGTGGGAAATAGCTTCACACCAGTGATGTGAAACACTTCTTCGGTTCTCATCTCTAGACACTGGGCTGCATCTGGGGTATGAACCTGCTATCACACACTGTTCTGATTTTAAGAACAAGTCTGATAACTTTCTTGTCAAAGGTCCTGGACTAGTGGTCTTTCCGGAGAGAGAATGGAGTCACAGGGAGTTTTGTTTGTAGGTTTTAATAGATTTAAGTAAGAATTTCTCTACAGGTGAGCCAGGTGGGGAGAGAAAGAGGTCTTTTTTAATGCATCGTACATGATTTTGCAGTGCCCTCAGGTTTGGCCTAGACCTCCATGAATAGACTTCTTAATTTATTTGTGGAGACAAGGGGTAGCTGCAGGACTAATCTGTGTTTTGGCAGTATCTGTGATTCCCACCGATCGCTGACCCTGTAGGAGAAGAGCTCATGGCAGAGAGGCAACGGGCAGACCAGAGATGACTACGGGGGAGCTGTACCATCTCCTTTATTAACCTCCTGTAGCTAAGAATGGGGGTAGAAAGCACCTGATAGGGCTTCTTTTATTGCCCTGTCTTTCTGTGCCCTTGTAATATATACAATAAAGTTGCTTCCACGTGACAATATTCGCTGCAGTAAATGCCTATAGTTATGTTGACTATCATGGAACAACAGTAGTTTAACTAATTTGCTGAGATCTGGTCACATATTTTGCATGTTTCCTATGCCATCAAAGTCTATGGATGGGAAAAATTTTTCAGTTTTTCTTGGTTAGAGAAAATATCAGTGTTAAAGACAGAATCAAACCATGTTATGAAAGCATAGGAATCTCCTCTAACCATGTCATAAAACTTTCTGTTTCTTTGGGAAAAGTAAGTTCTGTTATAACTTTTCCAAAGGTCTCCAGTGATGTATTAAAGTCTCCTTACATCGAAGGGATTTGATATAAAATACAGTCCAGGAGCATGAGAGAGAGCAGCTTGTCTTTGGAGGGAAGGTTGTTATTTCATGTTTATGATATAGACCTCATAAGTTACTCTTAAATGTGGGTTTGCTTTAAACCTTTTTGTCAGTTTAAATGAACCAGTTTTCATATAATGCAAATGTGCTGCATGGAGAGAAGCATATAGTGAAAAACCAGGAAGATCAACATTTTAATTTGCAAAATAACAATGTGTTGCTTCTCTGTATAGTTACTTCTCAACCTGTTCTAACAATTGATCAAAGCTGGTAATAATTTAAACAAGTGCTAGTATGCAGGTATCAAATGTAGGGAACGCTTTCCCTGAACAGGTATAAATCCTAAACACATGTTACTGCTACGTTGCATTTCCCCATCTTTAATCATTGTCTCTGAACTGTGTTTTCTCTGCAGGTTTGACTTGGCCTGAAATAGCAGTTGTTATGGCCAAAAAATATGTGCACTAAAAATAGAGAGACGTAATGCAACCTGTATTAGTCCATATTAGGAAGCATCTGTTGAAGAATTAAAGCAAGGATTTCAATAATGGGCTATGCAGAAGATGTAATGTGATTAAGTGTTTGCACGCATAGAAGTATTCCCTGTGTCAGAAATTCAGCACTTTACCCATGGGAGTATGTCTCACTTGTGTGGATAAATCCCTTGGTTTCTCCAGGTCCCTGGTCTTCCAAACGGGGAGTCTGGATTTTCCCTGTAAGTGTGTGATTGTTTCCTTATGGCTGATAAACAGCAGCCTTTTGGAGCAGTCTGCCATTCAGAAGTGTCCTTTTCCATCACATGTGGCAAGTGAAGTTTTATTGCCGGTCTGTTCTGGATGAAGCCCTCAGCATGAGGGCAGCGTGGATAATGTGGAGCAGGAGGGACCCCAGTTTCTTCTTCCTCTACTGTCAAGGTGCAAAAGAGACCAAAAAAGAGGACATGCAAATACATGTCGTGTATGGATTTCTTCCCCTTCCAAACCAGCTGCACACTGTAGAGTTATACTGCTATTTCACTTGATTCTTAATAAAGCTTAGTGTTGGTTTCCGTTGGAACCTAATGAAATCTAAACTGACAGGTAGTAATGAGCTGGGTTGTCTGGTGTACACTGTCCTTGTCTCGGGATGTTCATGGGTATTCCAGTGGTCATTCTGGCTAGAAAGGCAGACAGGTGGCTCCAAGGAGACTAAGGTACATCACTTACCTTTTAGCTGTCTTTGTTTTTTCCATATTATCATAAATCATAGCTCAGGGTTAGAGCCAAGAGTTGGGAATTGGGACTCCGTTGGCCTCCACTCATAATGTTGTTTGACCTTCAGTAGATCCCTTGGGATCTTACTTACAAATCTACCAAGTGTTGGGCACCTACATGTTTGTGTGGCCAAGATGGGAACACTTTGGGGCAGGTCTTGCCTCCGTTCAAAAGCTCTAAGCTTCCGTTGAGGTAGTTTGTAATTATGAGTGATCAGTCATAGATGTCCCAAACTGTGAACCCGAGACTGAAGGCACAGAAAATTAGAGGTCATTTAAACTATAACCTCTAACTCTCAGTTTCTTTATTTGCAAATTAGGGCTACTAACTCTGAGCTGGCAGTGGTACCAAGAGCCTTTGGATCTGAAAGTTGCTCTATAAACTGCCAGTTTCTTTCTTGGCTGATCTGTTCCCTGTGTAGTTTGACATATCTGTATACATTAGGGATTAAAAATAACTATTACACTACTTTTTACTTCACTTTGACCTGCTGAGCCAACACCGTTAAGGGAGATAAACCTGTATTCTTCACTGGCTTTTGCAAATCACCAGAAGTGAATTGCTCGGCTTTCAATGAGGTCTGTGCCACCTCTCTCGAGGTATAGGTGTAATGGTGAGGCCAGACTGTAGGTGGGGAGCCCCTGGTTTGGTGAGTCCCTGAGCTCTTCCAGCCTCAGCAGAAGTGATTGGAGTTCAGCTGCCAAAGCCCAGGATGGGTTGGTAAGGCTGGCAGTTGTAAAAACATTCTTTGGAAACTAAGCACGTTTGCTAAAGACTCATTAAAATAAAATAAACCTGGAGGCCAATGATGCCATATTTCACAGTATAACTGCAGCCAAGCATTTTGTAGTCTCTAAAGCCCTGAAGTGAATTACGACTGTGCTTTGTGACTGGTCTCTGATCTGATGAGTTTAAGTGATCAAAACTGAGGAGTCTGAGTTCAGAGTCTTATGTACGTCACTCCTTATCACTTGGACCTAATTATATTTGTGTTCAGGATCTTCCCTCGTGGCCCCAAGCAAGTTGGGATCTCTGTGTGTCTGTCACAAACAAAGGAAATCAATTCACCTTCAGAGAATTTACAACTAGTAACAGAGTGAATCAAATATAGGATGAGAAACTGAGGCACAGAGGCTGAGGGGGAGTGGCAGAGCAGGTATTTCCATTCCCACTTTAACAGTCTTACCATTAAGCTGTGCTCACTGTGCCTGCTTTCTGTAACATTAAATTGTCCTCTCTGGCTGTCTTGCATGCGTGAGTCCTTATTTCTAGCTGGATGGAAAGACTACAAGGAAGGTGTCCTTTTAGAAGGAGATGAGTGCACATAGTTTAGGAGGTGGCAATCTTGGAAACCCTGCTAAGAAATTGAACCAGTGAGCTGATAGAGATCATAGTGCTTATCCTATGCTGTCTTACAGGCCTGACATTAAAGACAAAGTCCTGATGTATTATGTTGATGACTGAGTATGTTTTGCAGAAGAATAGTGTTTTAACTGATGTATCCAAGCCACAGACTAACTTGGATAACAATCCTTGCAATAAAATCTCCGTGGTGTTTTGAGTTGCAGCACAGAGTTCATGACTTCTGTCTCAAATTCTTGTTTGCTGCTGTGCCAGACAAACAGTCATGAACTTGTGATTTGGTATGAAAGTGGCCGTGAAAAAAAAAAAAGAGAGAGAAATTTTTGGGAGGTGGATTAGGGAGCAATGGATCATTCTGCTATGCAATGATTTTTTCCTACCAGTTGATGCATGATTTTGTCTGCTGTTCTAGTCAGAAAGAAATTGGAGGTGCATAACCATTTTGTAGGACAAGGCATTAAAAATGAGAGGATAGCTCTCAGTCTGCAATCAGCTGTGATTTGAATGAGCACCCATTTTTAATTCCTGAACTTCAGCCTATGCACTGGCATCAGCTAGCTGTGGTAAATCTGAAATCCCAAGTTTTTAATGGAGGTATCAAAGTCCAGTGCATGAGGACAATTTTGTGCCGTGTCCTGACAGAGGTGAAGGGGGATCCATGTTCCCATGGCTGGAAACAGATTGGGGAGTGCTGGCTGTGGCAGCAACTCCAACGGTGCCTGTTTTTCTTAGTTTCCTTCTTCAATCCTTGCTTGTGTCTACTCCAAGGTGGATGCCACAGGAAAGGTGTCAAGGAAGCAACTGTGTGGAGCAAGGCCCCTGGAGCTGAAGTGTGGTTTCTTGGTTTCTTTTTTTTTTTTTTTTCCCCTTCAGGAGATCAGTGTTTTGAAAAGAACCTCTCTGTTGTATGGATGAAAACTGCAGCTGTAAGGTAACCAAAGCACAGAGCTTTGGATGTAAAGCCCACAGGAGGCAGTGAAGGGATGTTTCTGGTGGTGTCCATGAGTTTTGAACTGGCCCCCTTTACGTGCTGGGAAGCCTGTGGTGATTTCACAGCTCTGAGCTGTCCCATGGTCTGTGGTTGCTCTTTTAGCTCAGGCCGTGTTAGCACATATCCTTCAGTGGGCTGACTTCTGCAGCAAATGTTTTGTCATCCTGGAAGCCTCAGAGCTCTAAGCGTGTTCAAATTTGTCTTGCTTTTAACCATGAACAACTTGATCCCCAGGCCGAGCAAACAAGGTTGCTGACTTGTACAGGTTGTGGGCATCCACTGTGGTGATGTTGTGCTGTCAGTCTTTTGAAGAAGCTGTTCAGTAAACGGTTTGGAAGCAGCTCTGCTGTCAGATCCAAATATGAGGAATAGGTTGATTTAACTTTAGCATATTTCTCTTGATGGATTTTTAAATAATAAACACTCCCCTCTGTGTTTCAACCCACCACCCCTTGATCTTAATTCAAACTGAGAAGGAAGGCTGCCTGTATTCTGTTTAGGTTTTGCTTTTGCTCTGGTTCTGGGCTGTAAATGCTGCTGCTAACTTCCACTTTCTGTTTCACTTCCTTCCTGGGCTCCACCTTACACCTGGCCTTCTTGATTTGAAATGAAATCAAGTCATTATGCTAGATTTGAAAAGTTCTTTGAAATTAGTCCAGTGTCTAGATAAAATAGCAATGCCCAAGAGAGAGAGATACAGTATAATGATCTTTTAAACACGGAATTGATAGCCTTTTGGAGGTGTTTGTATCCTGCTACTGGTACCAGAGAAACTTTGTGGCAACCTGTCCCTCTGATAATTCAGCAAACCTGCCCTTCCTCTGATTGACATATGGTTTTAGGTTAACTAGTAGCATATACCTCAAGAACTTCTTTAATTTCTAGGCTTGGTTTGTGTGCAGGATCTCCTTTTTCTTTCTCTGTCTTTTGCTTTGGAGAGGTGATGATTTTTACTTTTAAGTGAAACTAATAAAACCTGCCTAATGTGAGTACCAGTGAAAGATTTTCTAGAAACTCCTGGGGCATCGGGAAAACTAATGTTACCTCTTTGCGCCACTTGCATACTCTCTCCTCCTTTTTATGCTGCTGAAGTAACAGCATAAAGGAAAACAGAACTAGCTCTCCGTGTGAGGGTATATAGAGATGTTAAAGGGGTCATGGGTGGAGGGAAGTTAGCAGAGGGCTTCTTGAGGAAGAACTGGAGAGGATTTTTAAGGCAGAAATAGAAAAGGGCATCTAAGGAGAAATCTGGCCTTTCAGAAAGGACTCTGCAATTTTGCTTTTATTTGTGGCTTTTGTTGAACTTCATCCAGAAACTTTCAGTGGGTTTAACTAGAATGAGGTAGCTAAAATTACAAAAGGGAAAGATGAGGGAGAAAAGAAGTGGAAGGTTATAGGAGAAGAGGTTGCTTTTCAGATGGGTCTGGGAAATACTGTTGGAAGGGAGGTAGGAGGAGCAGGAAGGGACTCTGCAGTTACAGCAAGAATGTGCCAAAAACCAGACAGTGCTAGACAGGGCTTTCGGTGTGTAATAGGAAAAGGTCATTTGGGGCGGTTGCTTTGGAATTGTACGTCTGTTGGGTTGCCATAAAAAGCACTGAACATAAGGAGTTTTCTACTGAGGCCTCAGAAGAGCTTTGTTGTGCTTCTGATTGCAGTAGGGACTATGGTTTTTTGCCATTCTGAGGAAGATTTCAAAGACTGCTGGACTACAGAATGTGATATGATCATGTTGCTTTGCAGGTGATTAGCCGAGGAAAGGTAAGAGCCTGTAAATAAAAGCCAGCTAATGAGCTTGTGCAATGTTACCTCCATTTTACACTGAGGATCTGGGGGTATACTGCCCTTCTCCCATCACCTAACAGTCCTGAATTTTGTGGAATTTTTGGCCAGATAGACTGTGTAACACACTGTCAAAGTGACTGGCAAAAGAGTAATGTCCCTTGTGCCTAGTCACTTGCAGCATATACGTGCTGTGTAGATTGACTGTTTCAGCTCATATTTCACATGAAATTGTCTGACCTCTTAAGCGGGGAACACCTGACTCCTAAAATAGTGTGCAGTTTGGTTATGTATGCTCCCCGCAATGTAAACTCCTCTGACAGGCTCCTGCCCATGTTTTATGGCCTCTCATGCCTTCACACTAACACTTAACATCTGCACCACAAAATTTGTAACATCAGTTTGTTCAAATAAAGAATCCACCAAGCATTTAATCCTCGTTTTAATGGCTGATGTTTATTTTAGTTTGGGGTTTCATGTGCTCATGGAGGGATTCTCTGCCCATAGTCCATAAATCACACGGGGCAGGAGTGAGACTTCTCTGTGCTGGCTTGTTTCCAAAGTGAGGCTCTAGAGATGGGGGGTTTTTGATACCTCCATAAAGTTGACTCACCTCAGGTATGAGTTGCAGATGCGTTTAATGAGGATTTTTACTATTGGTTTTGGATCTTTTTCTCCTCTTCATCAAATGTCTGCGATATGGGATGTGTGTATTTCTTTCATTCTGCTTCTGGTGGTTCATCCATGCAAATGACAGTTTTGTTTTCTCCATGTGCTTGATTATGCTGGAAAATTGTTTGCATGTGTGGTAGGCAGGAAGATGCAAATATAAACCATTCTGTAAGTAGCCCTCTACAAGGACAAAAAGAATAACGAAGTTACCTTATAGAGGAGCTACAAACTTAAAAAGGAAAAGAAAAAAAAAAAAGGGGGACACACACTCACTCACTCTTCTCTTCAAGTAGTTTATGTTGCTGTGCCTTACCTCTTCTGTATCATCGGTGACCACCTGAGCTCTTTGTAGGCTCCCTTGAGTCCATTACATGTTGCCTGGTTTAAGTGCTTGGTAAGCTTATACTTGGAGAATGTGAGGGAGAGGATGAGAGTAAGAGCCCAGATTCTCTAAGTTAGGTCACCTTGGCTGTGTTTCTAGGCAAGCCTGTGGGGTGGTAGTTTTCCACACACAACCTCTAATCCCTACCACCCAGTGGAAAGCAGCCAATCCACAGCTTCAAGTAAAACTCATGGAGGAATGGGGGCCAGAGGCTTTGTGTGAACCAAGACTATCCAGCAATTTGCCAGGAGTCCCTTTACGCTGCTGCTCTCCAGAAATCACACCTTGCAGAGTTTTGTACAGCTGCCTTCTGCAAAGAGGTGCCGAGTGGAATCGGCAAAGCCTCGCCAATTCCTTCATCTGCCTCTGGAGGAGGGACCACGCCGGGCAATCCCATGGCAAATGACCATGGCATGACCCCTTCTCCCTGGAGTGCAAGCTACAGTCTAGCATAGTGGGTTCCTCCTCTGGCACAAGTGGCTTCTTTTCCACCAAAAAGGAGATTTTTGAAGTGAAAACCAAGAGTACCCTGAATTTATTTTCTTCCACTTAAGTCTTGTTACACAGCTCATTCAATACTAGGCCCAGACTTACTTGAGTCTAGGCCTAGCCCACCATAAGAGCAACTTCTCTGTAGGTAGGAGATTTACACTAGCTGAAAACTTTTAATTTATTAGGGAATTACCAAAATAAGAATTTGATGGGCAAGTGCTGTTACTTCCAGGAAGGTTCTGTTTGGCAGCAGCAAGACCCAAAAGGTCAATGTTCTTACTAGAATAATTTGCTTTCTCCTCCTCTTTTGTTGATTTCTGCCCTGGTATTTACATGATAACCTTGAAAGTACTGCAGCTAAAGATGCGTGGCTATGCAGAGGGAGGGATGGGGGGATGAATGGAATGGAATGAATAAACAAACAAACATGGGAGCTTTTTCACAGAACTTTAGTGAAGTCATCTCCATTTCATAGTTGGCAAATCAAAGGTGCATTCATCTTTCCTTCTTTCTGGTGTAGTCACTCAATTTTATTTTATTGCCTTTCTAAAGCACTTAGAAACATACAGATCCCCTGCTTTGTGGCGGCTTTGTCATGATTGCGCACTTTTCTGTAGCTGTCCTACAGTCTGTGTGAAAACAAGCCTTGAAACTTGGTTATTTTCATCTTTGCTGCTGGCATGTAGCTTCCATTATTTATGAGCACCTCAAGTTTTCATTTTTTGCCTGTCCATGGGCTCCTGTCTGTCTTAGACCCAGGGGGATATTTCCAAACTCTTTTAAAAAAGATTCAAATCAAATCTCATGGTTGTTTTCTCAGTTTAAAGTATGTACCAAGTGTTGACAGTTGATGCCTTGGGCAGAAAAGCGTGTGCAGAGCTATACTGGATGCTGGCTAGACAACTCAGAATAGGGATATGGGATGGACATGTGCAAATGTGCATATCGACAAGACAGAAAATGTATGAATGAGCAGAAGGCAGGGAGTCCATTTCAGGTGGGCTTAGGGGGGCTTACAGCTGATGGAGTTTATCACCCTGAATACAAGAGGGTCAGTCCAGGAAAACTGATGATCTGGATGCGAGTGTATTTATCAGCCTGGGAAAGAAGGGAAATTCAAGCTGAATTATGTGAGAGAGCTGGTAAACAGGCTGTGGAAAAACAGGATCAGTGAACGCTAACTCAGATCTGCCTGCTGCAGAATGGTGCTTTGCTAAGAGAGGGTCTCGCGTTAAATCTGCAGAAAATTAAAAAGGGCTTCTCTGCTCTGGGAAATGAGCAGCATGTGTAGTGTGACGTAAGAGGTATCTGTCTGACCATCCATTACGGTCTATCCCGTGTCACTTTTGCATTGAATGTGTTCATGCTGTTTCAGGACCTGTTGCGTGTTGTGCTCCCTTCTTCATTGGAAGAAATCAGCATTAATATTAGTGTCAGTATCTTATCCATAGTATATTGCAGACTGAGCAGCAAGCAGATGTAATTTCAGTGAATCTTGGCAGTTTGTTTCTTATTGCAAAATAAATTTGTTTTAATGACTTCATTTGATTTTCTTTCATTTTACAATTGAAAACACGAATACATGTTTTGTGACTGCAATGAAATGAGTAGATTAAATTTCAGATCTGAACTTAATTTCTCTTTTGTTCGTGCCTCAGCTGCTTTGCACATCTGCCTTTGAACTGTGAAACGCATTTTCACCTTTCAGTTTAGAAGAGGACAAATTACTAATACATTAGTCCTTTAGTTTGGAGGAAGGAAGGTTTAACTTCTGTGTTTTATGTTAACGGTAGCTGACGGCTGCTTCACTTTGTAGTCCTTAGAATGGGTCCTTTTCGCAAGTTCTTGTAACTTAAGTTCATTAAGGATCAGCTGATCTAGGGAGTCCTCTGCTTTTGGTACACATACCACAATAGGGAGGCATGTGAGCTCTGCACGTAGGTGGCCGGTGACTGCAGCTGCTGGTGCTGGTGCTCATGCCAATAGCAATAAATGAGCAAAGAAAGCTTGAGAAGGTCTTATCTAGCCTGACCTTCTGCACTTCTGGGTTTCATCCAGAGACTTCTGCAGTTGGCCAATAATGCATGTTCCAAAACAATCTGACTTAATATGAAATTTTTGAGACTCTATCTTGTGTTCTGCTACATTGCTCTAGTAATGTTGGTAGCAAGTAAAAATGCAACTGATGGAAATACTGACTCCAGGGATATCTTAGAACTTCCCTGGCTAAGGAGAACCTGCAGAGTTTAGAGTGTATGTTGCATCCCAAAGCACGGTCTCCTATCCTAAAGTTTTCTTCACCAGATTTTTCCTTAATTAGCACTTTTTTCCATTTTAGTGGAATGTTATGCTTTTCACAAGCAGGATTTCCAATTTCTGAAATCTTTGCAAGAACATGACGACTTCTTGGTTTGAATTACAGCTAATCTTTTACTGTTCTGGACTACTTCTCCTTTCCTATCCTATTTGCTTGTGATTTGGTGGTCTCATTCAAGTCTGCGCACAGAGGCACAGATACATTTGCAATGGAACCTCTTGGTTGTTTCTTTTAATCAGCAAAGGACACTTTCATTAAAGGTCATTGCAATCTGAATGTGCACAAGAACGTTTGTTGACAAGAGTATAAATGTTTTATTGTGATCTGCCAGCCTTAATAAGTATTTTGACTTTTAGAAAAGAAGAGACAAAAGAAAATGAAATCAACCAGTGACTGGAGGGAGAGAAGAAATGCCATTCGACTTACCAACGAGTATACAGTAGAAACTCTGGTGGTGGCAGATGCTGATATGGTCCAATACCACGGTGCAGAGGCTGCCCAAAGATTCATCCTCACAGTTATGAATATGGTAAGTAGGCACTTTACTCTCAAAAGAAGCAGCAAGAGTAAACAGATCATATCCAGGGTAGGTTAAAGCTGGCTTCCTTGACAGCTGAACTGGGTAACTGTTTTGGCCTTGAGGTATGAGGAAAGGTTTTGGTTTTCTTGTGTTATGTGCCTCTTCTCCCCCATCTGTGTGATTCCCTGTATTTGCCTAAGGACATCACAATAAAAAACTTTTTTTGAAGCTGAAATTGCAAGTTTTCAGTTAGGAAATATTCCATAATTGTTCAGGAGTGATGTTTTCTACCATGTTTTTTGTAGTGCTGTGGTTTATCTTGGAAAAGAGTAGCCTGGAGTGGATAGATGGTCTTGTCTGACATGATGTTTCTTGGGTTCCTAAAGATTTCCATGGCACATCTGTTTCATAATAGATATTTCTCTGTGGGTCATTGTCAGAGTGGGCAGTCAAATTGTTATTGAAGACAGCATTCATACTGATTTCCAGCAGAAAACCTGGCTTTCAGTCAGTTAGAAACACTTTTTTTCTCTGATTTTTACATAATGAAAATGGCTGCCTCCCTTGCTGTAGAAAACATGTCAAACTTATCACCAAACTGCCAGCTGATCCCATTCTTTTTACTCAGGACCTCTTGTGCTACCTGAAGTGGCGCTGATCATACCTCTGAATAGTTGATGGAGTTGGGCTTTAGAAGTGTGCTAGAAATTCTGCAGAGAATCTGCCAGGAGTGAGGAGAGCTTTTTGAAACTGCAAGCTCATATGAAGTGTGGGTGTTAATTTGTTAGCTGTCCTGGTAGTTAAGCCTTCAGTTTCAGTTGATAAGGGAACACAAAGCCTCTCACAATGAATGCTCACTCACTCACTTGTTGGCAGTGCCAGTAAAGAGATAACAGCTAAATTGGATGTGGACACTGCTCAGAGACGGCAGGGGTCCTTCCAGAGGCATTTGCACAAGGAAGTCTTGGAGGAAGCATGTATTCCTCTGTCCATGCTATTGTAACATCCAGGAACAGTTCATTCTCCTGACTACTGCTCTGTTGTTGCTCATGAGCAGCAAATTGGCTTGGAAAAAAATAACAGTTCTTAATAGTAATTGACTGGTCATGCTTCCCGGTGAAGAGCTGAGTGATGGATGCTCAGTGCGTAATCCGGCTATGGGACAGCAGCTTTTTAAGAGGTCTTGTATTCTTTTGTCAAGCACTGGTGTGAGGGAGCCCTCCTGTAGTGAAATGCTTTGCTGATTAAGCAGGGAGTTTGTTTAACTTGTCTTTTCCACTAACAAGCTGCTTTTCTCTGTCCCTTCCTCTACCTTTTATTTTGCCTTCTAGCATGCTGTGACAATAGTCACTTAATAGGGCTTCATGGTGTCTCTACATTTAT
The DNA here is from genome assembly GCA_009819775.1 of Phoenicopterus ruber ruber. NCBI lineage: Eukaryota > Metazoa > Chordata > Aves > Phoenicopteriformes > Phoenicopteridae > Phoenicopterus > Phoenicopterus ruber. The sequence continues at coordinate 4,371,248 of CM020225.1, forward strand.
TTGGATTGGTTCGTAGGAAGTGTCTTCTTGCAACAAATCTATTCATGCCACCATCACTTCAGGGTCTACTTACTGGCTTTCTTGCGTTGAAGGATGTGTTTGCTGGGGGCACAAGAGCCTCATTCTTCTTAAAGCCACAGTCCTCCACCTTTAAATTCACATACCAGGTTTGCAGTGAGCAGGCAGAACATAAATTCAGCTCTGAACAGATCTGCTTCTCAAGTCCCTTTTTGAACTAACAGAAATGTATATTCAGATGTAACGTATGTGTCAGGGCTGAGTTTCTTCCTTATGTCAGATGCTTGGGACCTCGAGAGGGTTGATAGATGCTTTTTGTTTGCAGTGGCAGCCCAGAGGTTCTCCTAAAATCTGTTCTGCACCTGTTCATCAGTGAGATAATAAAAATCTGCTATTGTGCCCCACAGTTCTGCTGGGGCTGGGACAGGACATTATGGCTGTGAGAGCTTTTAAAACATGTGTCTAATCATCTGTCTTGATGATCCTCGTGTCAGAAGGTCAATTATTTCAGTGTAGCCATTAGTGCATCTCTATGTTGTGTAGCTTTATCAGCCTGTGAGGATTGATAGGGTTGAGTACACTGATAGACTAAGTCCTAAACAGAAGATGGCCATGAATACTGTTGTCTGTCCAGGCTGAGGAGTATGGCAGAACATCTCAGCAACACCACTTGCTGGGTGTGAATATATATATGTGTGGGGAGGTGCTGATAGATGGGTTGGGTTCTCTAAACCCATCTACTGAATGAATATTGAAGCTTAGTTTCCAATGGATTTGGCTGATGGACTTTTAAGCTAGGTTCTGATGCTGTAGTGTGAGCTCACCCTTTATTAGACACTAGAGAGTGCACATGGAAGAGGACTTTTGGCTGAGGAACACGTTTATCTGACATCTCCTAAGGTGCAAAGTCCAGCTGAAATGCTTCCCACTGTTAAGTCATTGCTCCTAGGGGCTCACCCATGTGGTTTTTCTGATGTCTGATAGGATTTGAATTTGTGTTTCAGCTTTTCAGCCTTCAGAGGAGCACTGACAGTGTCTCTCCTTTGTCTGGCCACCTACATTCCCACACTTGTAGGAACGTAATATCTTTCAGGCCTCTACCTCCCTGAGGAAATTGGTTGTGAGTGGCTGGCAAGATCAGAAGATACTGAGGAATAATAGTAGGCAAACACATAGATGTCATCATTGCATAAATCCTTTATTCTGAGGCTATAAAACAAGGTGAAATCAAAGGCGATTTTAACATTCCATTTGCTATAATGAAAGCTGATCTTCATCCTGGCAAAAGAGGCTGAAGAATAATTCAGAAAATACATTTCAGGAAGAGAGATAGGATAGTTGTGTGGTTTAGGTAGGCCTTAGCTGAACTCTTCACTTGGCCACACTCTTTGGGTAGTGCCTGAACCAGCCATGGTACGTCTTCGTGTGGTAGTTTCTCATCTGTAAAACTGTGGTATGAGGAATAGCACAACACTAACTCTGTAGGGCAACATCTGTTACGTCCTTCTCTGGTGCAGGATCAGTTGTGCTCTATGTAACCACACAAATGAAGGTCTCCTGGCTGCTTGGGGTCTTTGTTTCCTGCCTGCCTTGATATGACTTCTGTCAGCCTTGTGTGACTCTCAGTTGGGGACAGGATTTGCCCCATGATATTAGGCAGTGCTTATTCAGCTACACTGCAGGATGGCGGGCTGCCTCTAAAAGAAACCAGAATGTTAATTTTGGCTTGGAGGCTTGCATTTAAGCAAATAGAACATTACTGGTCAGGGGTATATTAACTTAACTCCTCTCTGTAAGCCATTACGTTTACTGTCAAACCACAAAACAAGCATTAAGAGGTCTTATTAATGCATTTTATATTTATAGACATTTTAAATAAAGTGATCTGCCTTAAAGTATTTAATATCTATTTATGTTACAAGAATTTCTGAAGGGAAAAAAGTCAGCATTACAAAATACTCTTTTATTGCTCCCTTGGTAAATGAGAATCTTAGGGAAAAAAAACCCACCACCCTCCTCTAGAATAACAGCTAAGAAACATAGCAAACCCCTTTTGTAACCCAGAAATAACAGGTAGTACTTCATATAGCAAATGCTATGTTTTTAATGATATTCTGTAGTTCTGACCATCCCCCTGAACAGAGAATAGATTCACATTAAAGGTACTTGTTTTTTCTGAATGTCATTGTAGAGGTGCAAGCTCTTCCGTTTACTAAACTAATATTTGAAGTTGTAAGACAGATTTTTCCAAGGTCATGGAAGAATTTCCCTCTAATGTACTCAGTAATGTATGAGTAGGAACAAGAATGGCTCCAGGGCTTTGACTTGACTTTTTTTAAGTCACCACCTCTAAAATGAAGTCTTTTCTTGTTGTCTGGCAAAGTATTTGATTCTGCACGATTTTCCTAATGGGCGATTCCTGATGGCTTTGTGATAATGTTAAAAAAAAAGAGCTTGTCAAATGCCACCTGTACATCTGCAGCCTTAGCAAGGCAGTGAGTTTATGGGCATGCTGGAGTTAAGGACGTGGACAGGGAGAGATATCAGCAGAATTATAGAAATGCCAAACCAGCTACTTAAATATAGGTGCTGATTTATTTTTCTAAGTTAAACTCCCTTGTTATTTAGCTTTTGCACGGTGCTGCAGTGTTTGCATTTCAGTTCTTGTCTCCCCTTTGCAGCCTTTGGCTTGAGCACATCTCCCGTTCATGCACTTCTTCAGTAGCCGCCAGTGTTTAGAACTTCCTCTAAATTCTGAAACGAAGTGCCTTTCTGGTAAAACATGCTTATTTTGCTCACCCATTCCATTAGTCTGCATCTGGCAACTGTAATTTCTCATTGCATTTCATCCACGTGGAGGCTGTTTGGATGGATGTTCTGTTTCTCATGAAGTCCTGTGTTGCTCTTGCAACACTTCATGGCTTCATCTAAACTAAACTTCAGGTTTCTCAGCCAGCAACTAGAAGACCAGTTCACTGGCTTTCTCTTTTTCTCTCCCCTGTGTTTCTCTGTATCTGCTTACAATAGCTGCCATTTTGGGCTTGGTTCAGGAGCAGGTTCCGAAGCATGAGGCATGCACTGCTTTCTTGCAGGAGTTTTATGCTTTTCTTTCTTCTTGTGTTTTCTTTTCATCTGAGAGAAATGGCCAGTAAGACAAAAAGGAGATGATTCTGTCCTCATAGACAGGCAAACTGCGCTGGCCTCTACTGTGGCTGGTCTTCATGACTTATGCTTTCAGCTTACTGGAGAAAACTCAGATTGAAATGATTCGGAAGCATATGATAAATGAGGTGTGAGACCCTTTGGAAAGTTCTGTCCATGGCCAGAGTGTTTTTAATGATGAGGAGTGATTGGTTTGAGCTAGTACACGAACAGCAAGTTGTGAATGTTGGCTCCTTGCAATTGTGCAGAGCTTACTTTGCAAACCAAGTCCCACTCAGGCTGACCCTCTGAGCATTTAGCGACAGAGATGTCTGAATTTCCAAGACCACAACATAGTAATTCAAAAGCTGCTTTCTATGGGTTCAAAAAACTAAAAGAAGAGTTGGGTTTTTTTCTCCCCTAAGTGCATTTTTGGGGGTTTTGGAATAAATTACAACTGTGGCTTGGTTTTGAGCTTGCCTTTTTCTGAGAGAATACAGCATTCAGGGGTAAGTTACTGTAGTATGTGTTAGTTCTCCCACAGCTGTTGCTAAGCCATGCGATTAGTGTGGAAGCTCTTTGCAGCAGCAAGCAGTAACTTGAAGTTAGTGATCTTTTGGATGTCATTAAGAGGGAAAATTTTTATGTTGTTCTTTAGGAATAATACTGGTTTACACTCTGCAGATCGTTTTTCATTTTGGATTTCCCCTGTGAGAGTTTTTTCTATGTTAAAGCAGCAGATAAAATCATTTTTATCATGCATGCATTGAGGGATTTATATCTCTGTGCTCTTGGGGGCTGGCACATAAAAGCTTCAGAGCTGCTGCTGATAATCAGCTCCCTTACCCTGATCTGGAATTTTCATGATGGGAACAGGGATGTAAGGGAAAAGGATATAAGTGTTTGATCACTCTACAGATTTCTCTTTTCGCTCCAGCAGCCCCAAGAGAGAGTTATGTCAACTGTATCTTATAAAGAGCCATGAATATGTTCTTTTTCATAATGTTTAATGGGATAATTTGAAAGTTTGGCTTTAGGTGGGTGTTAGAAATCCTATAGCACTTTTGAAAACAAGTGAAAGACAACCTCAGTAACCTGACTAATGCTTCTGCTGTCCAAACATCGTCCAGCAGCCAAGGCAATGGGCAGGCTCTTGCTTGAGTGCAATGCTTAGGGAAGAAAAAACAAAAAAGTCAATTTACCCTCAGGGTTGCTGTTCTGAACTCCAAAACATCTGAAACACACACGTCTCCCTCCCACTGTCCACCTGCAGAGGAAGCTCTTGAGAATTAAAAAAAATTAAACTGATGTAGTTTAGTTCCTCTCTTAGGCCCATTCCTCATGTCTAGGTTGTGCTTTATGCATGCTGGGGCAGGCCTGGACAGCTCATGCCAAAGTTGCGTTTATTCTGTCCCTTCCATGTCAAAGCTATAAGGAGAAAGAAAGGCAGGAGGAATGCAAACAGAGGAGGAGGAGAAGGATGGTTCAGGCTTCACGCTTTTCTGTCTCCTCTGGGGCATTCTGTGCAGTAAAGCTCTGTCAGGGAAATGCAGATGAAGGAGGGAGATGTCAGAGACGGGCTTTATTCTTTTTCTTGTTCTTCTGCACTTCCCCTTCCATTTTTCTGTCTGTTTTGTATGACTCTTTACCATACCTCTTTCTGTTTCCAAAGCTCACTCTCTCTACTTTCGATGACTCCTCACAGAATGGAAGTCAATACAGCCTAGAGGTTCACCTGCAACAGGGCAATCAGTGATCATGACCACACTTCAGCCACATTGACAACTTTTCTTATCTCTTCCCTTCAGCCTAGTGACCAAGAACCTCCATTGCTCTTCCAGGCAAGCTGCTTTCTGACACTGTGGTGATGTCCTAAAAGAGTAACCTTTGCATTTTGTCCCACGGCAGTGTGTTAGTGGGTTTTATGCAGCTGACACTTGTGTTCCCAGCTGCCTTATTTTATTAAAAGGTTCTAAAATACTCCAAATATTTTTACTTTTCCCCTGTTGGAAGCGGTCGCAGCAGCCTTAAGGGTGTGATGCAATTCCAGGCTTGAGGGAGGGTGGCCCACGGTATTGCGAGTGGGAAGGGAGGTGTCTGTGTCAGTCTCTCTATTAATGCACGCTGTCCCTGCAGCAGGAAATCCTGAGAAATCTGCACTAGGAAATGCCATTCCTCCTCCCCGGTACCAGTTATCTCAGCCACCTCACTTGGCACTGTTAGCTCACGTGCCAATGATAGCCAGTTGGATGTGGCGTCTGAACAGCTTTGACGCGCCGAGTCTGTGGTGATGGTTTCCTTGTAGGCTGGGTGAGAAGGGCAGAAGGTGGTTGCTGCCATGATGGAATCCGATTCCTAGCAGGAAAGACCTATGGATTTGAATTCTTTTCTTTTAAAGACACTTGGATTCCGTGATAATGCTTCCTTTGGGCACAACCTACTTTGCACAGTCTGGTTTAACACTGGCTGTGTGCTGCCAAAATGGCTGTGAATAACCTGTGCTGAACTCAGCCTCCTATTTTTTCATTAAGTCATTTAAGGTCTGGTTGTCTTCTCACTGGGATTCCTTCTAGCCTTAAAAACCGTGATTTGAGACAGTTTGGGTTTTCATTTAAAAGGGTGGTGTTACTGGGTGCAGGGGGCAGTGGGGGGCTGCAGGGACCTCTCTGAGGAGAGACCTGGAGCAGCCCCATGCCAGACACAGCCGGTTCCAGCCGGCTCTGCAATGGCCTCACCACAGGACACAGCAGAGCCCGTCAGGAAAGCTGTTGGCGCCTCTGTGAAAACATAGTCAAGAAAGGGCAAAGGGCTGCATAGGCAGTGAGGAAAAAAGCGTGAGGAAAAAATCTGTGTGAGCACCCAAGTCAGAGCAGGAGGTGCCGGAGCAGAGGTTGCCCTGCAGCCTGTGGAGAGACCATGGTGGGGCAGGTGGCTATTCCCTGAAGAATATTGCGGCCTGTGGAGAGCAGCCTGCACTGGAGCAGGTTCTCCTGACAGGAACTGCGGCCCATGGAGAGGACCCATGCTGCAGCAGGGGAAAAGTGTGAGGAGGAAGGAGCAGCAGAGAGGAGCTGTTATGGACTGACCACAACCCCCATTCCCCATCCCCCTGCACGGCTCGGGGTAAGGGGGAAGGAGGTAGAGGAGTCAGGAAGGGAGGAGTGAAATTGAGCCTGGGAAAGAGTTGTGGGATGAGGTGAGGGGAAGGCGTTTTAATTTATCTTTGTTTCTTTCTATACAAATTACTTTAATTGGTAATAAATTAGGTTTTCCCCAAGTCAAGTGTGTTTTGCCTATGACGGTAATTGGTAAGTGATCTCCCTCTCTTTATCTCTACCCATGAGCTTTTTCATCTGATTTTGTCCCCCTGTCCTGTTGAGGAGGGGTTGTGAGAGAGCAGCTGGGTGGGTTCTGGCAGGCATCTAGTCAGAGAAGCTCAAGTGCCATGTGGCTGGTTGCCTCTCAATCTCAAACTCCATGTCTCCATTTCACAGTCCTATGACTCGGCTAAATGCAAGGGCAAATCACTTGTGCAGAACTGTCTTGTACTCTGTTTTAATTGAGAAGGTCCTCTCAGTATAGTGATGAGTGTATACAACCTGTACTCACTCCATTAATGAGTAAGAGCTGTTTGGGTGGTGATGTTTGCTTGTGCAGACCAATTTTCAGGCACACTTTTAGGTCTGTTTTCTTGCTAATTTGCCTGCAGATCTTAGCTCATTTTGAAAGACAGCTTTATTTGTGGGTGGGTTGTGAACAGTTCCCAGCTAAATCTATGTAGACCTTTCTGTATAAAACTTTTCAGGGGGCTTTTTGCTAACAGAAAAAGAAATAGAAGAATCGGTGAAGGCAGATGAAGCTGGAGATCTCTCCGCTCTTCAACTTGGTTCATGAAAGATTAGAAATTGTACATGTGATATTTTGACAGTGTCCTGTGTTTCTGATGCTGGACCATCTTAAATCACAGTGCTAATGTCTTCTTTAGCTGAGCTTGTTATGATCACACTTTAAATCCTGGGAAACAGTGCAGAGTTGTATAAACAAGCAAAATTACTGTTCCTCTGGCAACTGTCTATCCATCTTTGAGAAAAATTTTTGAAACTTCATTAAGAAATTATTCACCCCAACATGTGGGTATTAGTAGCTATCATACTTTCTTGCCTTTTGCCAGTAATAAATCATCTACTTAGAGATTCGTCCTTGTAGTTAAACAACTCATAAGCATGGACAGAATATGCACTGCTGCTTTTGCTTGCACCACATCTTCAAAATTCAGCACACTGTCTATCCTAAAATATCAGGAGAAACGCTTCTTGCTAATATACCTGGATTTGTGCCGCAGCGATAATTGGCAGCCTGTCATTATCAGAGTCTGGTAGGCCAGCACTGTGGTGTCAGGCAAGCTACAGTATGTTTACCTGTACACACATTAAAGTACTGATTGCAGCAAAGCAAGCATCTCCCTTTTAATCCCATCAGAGCTCATGGACTGAAAAGTCTGGTCCAGTCTCTGAGGCAATCACAGTGGGGGATGGAAGCAGAGCTAGCTGGAGCAGATCTCTGGTGAGAGTGGGTCTGTCTCTTCTCTCGGTGGGTTGTGTTTGAATGCTTTAGTTGTGCTGAAGTAGAACAGCCACTTGTACTGGTCAGGCTTATTTAGCAGAGGGAAAGGTTATTGTTCCTACTAGGTAATACAAACTACCATCAATCTGGGGCTTCTTTGGGCTCCACTTAAGAGAATAAGCAAACAAGGCTTGAATAAACAACAAAGTAAAGCCTCTTTTGCATGCCTAGTGTCTTTTTGGTTTAGTATCTGGTTGTTGCTGCTGCTGGGTAGGTTGAGCTCTTCTGAGATCACTGATGGATGCAAATACAAACGCAGTCAAAGTTATCCTTAGGACGGAGAGCACAAGAGAACAGGAAGAAGGGCTGACAGCCTTCAAAATGACATGCTAAACTCTCCAGCAGCTGGTTCTTGCTATGCAAGTTTTGCCAGTGAAAACTACCTTTTGAAGTCAGTGGTGTTTGGATCGCTCTGTGCTGGGTCTGGAGGCAGGCAGCTCATCTGCTCTGATGGAAAGGCGAGCACCATCATCCATTAGGCTTAATGATAAGAACCTGTTTGCTGTACTCTCATTTTATGAGTATAGAAGCTTTATGGGATGGTCAGAGCTAGGGGTGAGCTAGGCAAATCAAAGGCATCCATCACAGGCAAATGTTTGTTGGCCTCTGTAGTGGTACATGAGAGATTGACTTGATCAGCATGATGCCCCATTGACCCTTTCAGCTGAATGTCCAGGTCTCCATTTACACGTAGGTCAACTGTCAGAGCCCTTCTCTGCAAGTGTCAAGTTTATCCCCCAGGTCTGTAGTGAGAGGCCTTAGCTACTCTACCAACATAGCCCCGAGCTAAGCAAATAGTACCAGCACTTGTATGCATTTGTATACCAGCCGCAGGGAAGATAAATGGCTTATTGTGCTCATACTGAAGGTCAGCGGGTCAAATACTGAGTAGCGTCTGTCTTGCAATCTGTGCCTAAATTATAGGAAACATTTATGTGCGTGCTTAAATCCAACCCCAAACACTAAAGAGCTTAAGAACGCTCTTACACTGAGCACATTCCTGAGTATTGCACAAATAGGAAAAATACCAAGCGTTGAAAACATACTATCCCAAATGTGTTCATGTCTTGGGTTTGTTGTAGGAAGTTAGCTGAGCCTGTGTGATGTTTCTAGCCAAAAGAGATGTGAGTAAGGAATATAGCTTACCTGGGGCCAAATCCTGCCTCCCATTAGTCAAGAGTCTCTCTTCAGTGGTCTTGATTTTATTTTTTTGACTGAGTAGGGAATACAATATTCATCCAAAGGTTATTATGTGGTATTTTACACCTTTTTAAAATAAACCTCTCCCTCACCTTTTTTGATATAGTCTAGTTAAAGCATTTGTACACAGAGAAATGGGGGGAATAAAATTCTGGCATCAATTAAGATCTTATGTTCTAACCTATAAAAATGAGGTGAAGTATCTGAGCTGGAATGCAAAATCTGGAGAAAGTAGTAAGGTAGTTTCCGGTGCTATTTTTGTATTTCCTGAGGCTTGTGTCATTATGTGCTGCCTTATTACTATTCTCTTATATAAGATATGAAAATAACGGAGGGAAATTGCTTTTCCATTCTATTTCCTGAAGTCTAAAACACACCATTATTTCATCTTGCATTCAGATATCTCTGATATTTAAATGCTGAAGATCCGTATTAGTTGGATGCTTCATAACGTATGTCCATGTTGCTGAGACTTTGGTTTATGTTTAGAGTTCTTTTGGAATATTTCTTTCCTTTCCTTTGTTGCTCCTTTGTTGTTTCTCTTGTTTATTCCAGTTAAAAGTATTTTTCTTTCTGCAACTAGCTTGTGTATTTTTTGTTTTGGTTTGGTTTTTTTTAATGTTTTTTGTCCCTGAATGCTGAATCTTGCTCAGATTAGTCTGTGACAAACTGGTCAGGTGGTGAAGCCCAGTGCAGTATGGTAGGAGCAAACATACTCTAGTTTTGCAAGTGTTTTAGCTCCACTGTAGTATGTGGAACTGATAGAGTGGTAACACAGTAGCTTTTAAAAATTGTTTATTTTATTGCGTGTAGTAGCACAACCCATTTGGGTTTGTTTTGAGTCAGTTTTTTGAAGGACAAATGTCTAACTTTAGTCACAGTTAGTTCCTTCAACTATTACTAGGTCTTGGTATTGTTACTGATATACTGTGGATGTTTTCTATGCATTTTGACAGGTGTACAACATGTTTCAACATCAAAGTCTTGGAATTAAAGTCAGCATTCGAGTGACCAAACTAGTCCTGCTTCGCAACCGTCCTGTGAGTTCTAACTCATTTTTACCCTGCTGCTCTAGCTGTACTGTGGCAGCCTCACGGGCAGAGCAGGATCCCCGGGCTGGGGTGGGAGGGGGAACTGAGGCACGTCTGGCCACATGATCACACATTGTAAGTAGTCCATGCCACACTTCACCAGGCAGCCTTAAAGGTGGGAAGTACAGGGGGCTGTGGGAGTGAAAGGAGCTACAGTCCTTTTATTTATCCTTCCTGGTAAATCTTTGTCCGCTTATAGTTGCGAACCAGTCTTAGGAGTTACCTATTACAAAGATTAAAAATTATACGGCTCTGGTATCAAATATATAACTTTCAGACTTACGAGACTTTTGAATGTAGTGCTGTATTAGAAGCTTATGACTGCTGCCAGCTGATGGAGTTTGTTCTGTAGATCAAATGACAGAAGTCACTGTGGATTTCAAAGTCCCTAGGTCACCTGCTCAGATGAAGCTGGTTTCGCACTTTTTGTTCTATCACATCTATATGTTTGAGCCTCTGATTTTTCATCAGATGTCTAATGCTTTATGTAAAGACTGTGACTGATATTCTTCTTTTGTATCTCTTTTTTTTCTCCAAAAGGCGAAGTTATCTATCGGGCATCATGGAGAGAGGTCCCTGGAGAGCTTTTGTCAATGGCAAAATGAAGAATATGGTGGGGCAAAATATCTTGGTAACAACCAGGTTCCTGGTGCGAGGGATGACACCCCTCCTGTGGATGCTGCTGTTTTTGTAACCAGGTATAGTAAGGTCTGGTTTATCAGTTTACTTCAACCAATAATGGCCCACAGTCAATGATGGGGTTATTTGGTCTAGCAGTAATGTAAGAAAAAGATCTGTTGATGATGATACATTTGCTACCTACATCCTGTTCAGATGCCTCAGATGCCTCAGATGAAAGTGATTGGTCTCGTTTCTGTGTATACTTAACAAAGTTGTGCATCTCTCCTCTTGAACCAGTGTTGTTGTTGTCTGGTCACTATAGTACGTCGTAGTCAGGATACAGGCAAGACATAGCTCTAGCACAGGTAATACTTTTTTCTCACACCAGCTGGTGTAAGTGGAAAAAATAGGTGAGGTCTTGAAGCATAAGTCCCTCTTCCTAGAATAAAGAAGCTGTGGAATTGGGAACATGGCTGAGAACACGTGCTCGGTGTGTAATTAGATACGAATCAACTGAACAGTCTGAGAGGAGCAGACAGTGTGTCAGTAGTGGGGAGGTGGTGAAGGAGTTATCTCCTAAAGGAAGTGAGAGATGAATACCATAAACTAAATTAATTTTGTCTCTCTTTGCCCTAGGAAATAATCATTTTAGCACCCCTCCTATATCACAGCCAAGATAGAGGAGGACTGTCATTCTTTATTTGTTTGTATGTTTGAAAACTGCTGCATTTATTTCAGATGTGAAACAATCTGTGTGTGAATACTTGAGCAAAATTCCTTGCAGCCTGCAGCTCTGTACCTACTGATGTATCAAACACATCAGGGTATGGCCCAGATAAAGTAAGCAAAAAGGGTGTTGTCTCTATTAACCTGTAGTCTTTTTTCCTCTAATTTCACTATCTGAGCTCAACCCCCCGATACGATGCAAGTCCCATGTTCCTCACAGTTACCATAAATTCTGAGTAGCAAATCCATGGTCTTTTAAGTTGATTACATACTTTAAGATGTAAATGAAGAATGCATTGTTGTAGAAATGATCTCTGAATAATTAAAGTGAGCACAAAAATACAGTGTAAGATGGATGCTGTATGTGCTAGAAAAACACTACTTCCTGCCCCCTTCTTCCCTAATTTGAGACGGGAAATATCTGTACTGCAGTTCAATATTACTCATCTCTTTCACCTTTTTTTCTCTGCCAACAATGTAAGTAGAAATACATATTTTTGCGTAAACTGCCATTCTGATTGTAATAATCTATTGTGTTAATAGTCGCATTGCAAACTATCCATGGGATTTTGGTGAGTGTTCAGTAAAATAGCTGGTGAGCAGGGCATGGGGCCAGCAAAGTTCCTAAGAATGCACCTTCACAGACATGTGTGCAGTTCCCCCAAATCCTCCTCTCTCCTCTGTATTCAGTGTAGTCCAACCAAGCACTTAAGCAGATACTTAACATTTTAGACAGGGTGAATAGTTCCTTTGAAGTCAATGGGCTGCACATCCTGGTTATAGTTAAGCATGTGCTTCATTGGATCAGGGCCTAAATAAATAACTAACATTTTTGTTAAACTCATCTGGGCATCCAGTTGTCCAGCATCACAAGTGAGGCATACAGAATCTCTTCTGATGTGCTCTAAGCACCAGGCGGAGGGAACGAGTAGAGCATTTCATCTGTGCAGTCTCTCTGCAGCTTATAAAATTGAATGCATAATGTCAGGCTAAATGAGTTAGACTCAGGCATCTGAGGAAGAATTGTAGAAAGAATTTGTAAGAAGAATTGTTCAATAGATTTGCAGGGGTTTGCAGTCAGAATAGCTGGAGCAGTAGAGGTGCGGTTGGGTTAGAAACTAGATTGAGCTTTTGTGAGAAAGTTCAGGCCAGGGAGCACATTGCTGTGCGTAACAGCAGCATTTTTGCTGTTTGATAGGCGAGCAGTGTGCACTTGTAGTCTTTTTCCTTCCTTCTTGCTGTGTCTTGTCATCCTTAACCCATCCTTCTTCTGCTGCATAGAGGATGCCGCATTACTTGGAAGACTTCTGGCCCAGCAGCCCGATTCCTGCGTCAGGGAAATGAGGTTTTCTACTCTTGGCTTTGGAAGTGTGTGTGTGTGTCCCTGGACCCTCCCCAGACTGTACAGATGGACCAGTGGTAGAGGATATGGGAGCAACAGCATGTCCAGCACAAGCAATTGCGCCAGAAAAAGCAGAAGCTGAATTTTCAGCAGCTGCAGCTGCTTTAGGACTAGAAACAGATTATTTGGGGTCAACCTCTGAAGAAATCCCTCTGGTTCCAGTCTGGCTGGGTTCATTTGAAACACCAAGGCACGCTTGCCTTTTGAAACTTCACCTCTAGCTGATGTTTCCCATATACTCATTTGTATGCAAAAGTAGATTACCTAGGTGGCAAATGTCCCTCCTGTGGGATTTTAATAGTATCCACGTGATTGAGTTCCAGGTAAGAGGCACACTGTGTCTGTGAAATAAGATGTACCATTGTCCAGTTTAGTAAATAAACGAGACAGTGGGAATAATCTGTTATAGCCCTGAAGGTCTGAGTATAGTGTTGTCGTTTCTATAATCATCGGACTTTTCCTGTTCAAATTCTGGTTTTGAACTTGCAGAAATTCAGAACTCTGGCATCTATGGATAATGTACTTCATATTTTAATGGGCAGCTGACCAGAATAACTTCTGTCTGCAGAATCTGTATCTTAGTGATCTTGAAGCATGTCTCAGGTGAAACACATTCCCCCTCTTGATCTTTCTGTCTTTTGCATTCCCTAGGAAATCTTCAGACATACTGATGTTCTCCCCACCTCCTGGCTGTAGGTGTTTGGGTCACTTATTAGACTATAGGTGATGCGATAGCAGAGCGAAGAATGACACAACACTGATAGGAACAGAAGTCAGAGCTGTCATTAAGCAAAGACTTGGGTTTTTTCCTGACATACTGGTGTAGTTATGTCATTTGCAGCCTGCTCCTCCCTTCCACGTTTGTCGAGCCCTTTGCCTTCCCGTTAAATGGGCAAATGAAGCAATTCAATGTGCAATGAGGAAACTGCATGCATGGTACTACTAAATGTATATACGGATGTGGAAAGGGTTTTTCTGGCAGGTTTTTGACTGTACCAGTTTCCTCTGTCCTTTAGCTTTATGACCCTGCAGGGTTAAACTGGTCAAAAGATGTCATTTGAAGGATGCTGGGAAGTGGCCGTTAAACAGAATACTTTTTATTCATGTTGCACAGTTCAACTACTGTCCTTCTTTCTTACAGGAAAGACTTGAATTGCAGAATTTAGCTTAGCACAGTTAGGTATTTTTTTCCAGTTCGTGTGAGCCAGATGGAAGAGTGACTGTAGGAGGAGTTCTGAGCTTTTCTTTTCTGGCTATTTTTATTGAACAAAACAACTGACTTGTTGTCATTTTTTTAGAAGAATTGTTTAAGTCTGCTAATGGAAACACTCTGCACAGTACCACAAGTGATAATGGCCGAGAATTTCACAGGTCCCTAGAAGATGAGCACACATGTCCTGCTTGATTCGGTCAGTGACTAAAAGTGAAGAGTAAAATTGCTTCACAGCTACAGCGTGTGATTTCAATATATTATCCAAGAGTTAGTGCGATAAGGTCAGATCTTGGATTTGAACTGCAGCTCCTGGAGTAAGAGTTTTATTCCAACGTAGCTCTATAAAAGATTCTGCTGACAAAACTGCGTCTCTGAGATAAGAGACCTCTGCACATGCAATGAATATTAAGATATCTTTTTTATATCCTTGGAGTATCATTATAGTATCATTCATGTCAAGCTCTCACTGCAAAAATATAGATGCAGTCAAGCTCAAAAATGCGCCAGAGACCTGTGATTGAAACCTTTTTAAAAGCGGATCAGTTTCAGTGCCATGGTGGGGCCATCTTACCTCACTGGTGTGACTGATCCACAGGTGAGACACATCTTTCTTAATGGCTTTTCAGTCTTTGGCGCCCCTCTGATTGCCAGGAAAGGACTGCAGGAGCTTCAGTATATAGGTTTTGTGACAGGGTGGCTGCTTGCCTTTGGAAGAAGACTGACACCCACCAAGCTCATTTGTGACTAAAGGTTTGGATGTGCTTTTCTGTTTGGCCACAGAGTTTTGGGGTAAAACATGTACAATAGGTCTGGATGATTTAAAGCCCAGCATTTTGGTACAAGATCTTTGAACAGAAGGATGACGTCTCTTGGACTTGTGTTTAGGACAGTTTAAAGGATGGGCTGAGGAGGTTTCATATACTTGCAGACCCGCATGCAGTGAATTGGGCAGCTATGTTCCGTTCTTGCTGACCTGTTTCAAGTCCTTCCCTGACCAGACAGCACCACAGCACTCTTCACAGACGAGGATTGTTCTACCTCTGTAGGAGAGTCTGCAAGTTGTGCTGGATCATTTACAAGACCCCTCATTTTATGGCATGGTGGTAATTTCTCCAGGGAGCTGCCTGAAAGTGCCAGACACCTTTCAGTGTAGAACAGAGTGCAAGGAGCAAAATTGCTGTGCTTTATTTGCAGAGCTGGCCAGCCCCTGAAGAGAGATGCTTTTCTAGCAATGGCCTCTTGCCATCTACTAATAGTTCAGCTATCTGTTGTCACAAGAAAAGCATCTGTTTGATTTACCAGTTTATATAACATAATAAGACCTTAAATAAACCTCCGTCAAGTTGGCTCTGGGAACTCAAGCAGGCGCGCTTGTGCCAGCTCCGTCAGGAGACTGTCATTAGTCTTCTTTGGAAAGGCTGGAATGCAAAGGTGTCGAGACACAGTGAGGCTGCGGTGAAAAATGAAAGCTGGGGCCGGTGTGTGGTCGTAGCTTCCGATTTTGTTTTGTTCCTATCTGATTTTTCAACACTTTGATGGTTGTTACGGTTTTTCTGCATTGAAGCATGGTTAGTATGCAATGTCTACTTAAGAGCTGGTAGTAGCTGTTGTTTCTCTCCTTCCAAGCCCTTGACAGCTTGATTTGTGACTTTCAAAGGTATTTTGTATGAAGGGTTTGGGTTCATCAGCCACAGTCCTGGGCCTTAAATCCTTTTTCCTATAAACTCTAGTTTCATATTTTTCTTCAAGAAAAAAGTATTTTTAATCTTTCTCTATTTTTATCTTAAGTATTTTCTTTTTCTAAGTATTTGTCTTTCTCTAAGTATTCTCTAAGTATTATCTTTCTCTAAGTATTTTTAATCTCCCCTCTGCCAAACTCTTAAACTCAAAATCCCACCGGGGACTCAGGCATTTCAAATGACACACTCCAAATGTACTAATATGATTCTCTCACTAGCCTCCCCACAGGGTGAGGAAAGCCATAATGATAGAGATTATGATTCCTTGTCTTCCCTTGGGTTAAGGAACTTCTGAAATGTTTTAGCACATGTGATGCTTTTCTGCAGCTCCTCTTCATAGCGGATAGCACTGCAAAGCAGGTCTGGTGAAGATAGCTCCTAAAGTTTAGGTCTAAGTGCTTACGAAATGTATTCAAACCATTAATTTAGTTATAAAATACTTTTCCTCCCACACTTTTTTTTCTGTCATGAGGAATCTCATTTACAAAATCTTCGCTCATGAACTGTCATCACTTAGAGGGTGAGCTTCAAGGCTTTTTATTCTGTTTCTGTTTAATACAGCTCCATGGATCCCTGGTTGATTTGTGGGTGCCAGTGGCATATCTAGTATCTGAGACTGTCTGAGATGGGAGGGGAGTAAGAGAGACCAAATGAAGTCTCTTGAACCTCTCTCTGTTGGATTCAAATCATAAAATGGCAAATCTGACTGTAGTAAGTTTAGCTGAAGCCAATTCACCTAGCTGTTACCTGGCAAATCCTGAAATTCTCTTTCTTCTTCCTTGTCAACATCTGTCTGTCTCTGTTGAGTCCTGCTTCTTTGTTGTCCTTTTCTATTCCAGTGGAAGAAGAAAAAAACCTGAAGAACTGAAAATTTCTGAATATACATGATCTGTGTCTCCAGGCAGTGTCCCCACATATCTCCTCCTCCCACTTTTGATGGTGCTGTTGCATCACAGGGTGTCTGCTCCTTTTTGTTACAGTTCTCTTGTGAAAATAGGTTCAATTTTAATCCAGTTACTGAAGACGTCTGACATCATAGAGTGAGGCAGTACTCTTTTACATGCTAAATCTT
Source organism: Phoenicopterus ruber ruber (assembly GCA_009819775.1). Taxonomy (NCBI): domain Eukaryota; kingdom Metazoa; phylum Chordata; class Aves; order Phoenicopteriformes; family Phoenicopteridae; genus Phoenicopterus; species Phoenicopterus ruber. The sequence goes on from CM020225.1 coordinate 4,388,094, forward strand.
AAGTCTATTAAATTGGACTGTGTTATATGGAGCTGATTTGCATAATTGCTTGTAATCTTGCGGTAGCAATCAATGCTGCTATCTGTGTTGTCATCGTGTAGACTGCATAGCAGTTTTAAAAAAAAAAGCAAACCTCAACACCCATGATATGTGAGTCATGCCTCACTGCTTTTTCCTAGCCTGAAGTCTGGAGGCACAGGATACATTTCACTTCTGTTCTGTTTTTCTTTCTAGGACAGATTTCTGCGTACACAAAGACGAGCCTTGTGACACTGTGGGTAAGTCAAAGAAGTAGGGGAGAGTATTTTGATAGCCAACTCTATGCTATGAGGAGCTTTCTGGGTGCAATCTGTCATTCTTTGATTTGCTGTAATGTTGCTTTTGCTATTCTGTATAACTCTGTGATGCAAATATGGATTAGCTGAGCAGGGTATGAACTATAAATAAGCCATTAAATATTAACCCCTTCTAAGCACTGGAGGTTTCTGAGTTCAGGAAGTAATCTTAAGTATTTCTTCTTCTTTGAAGTGGATGTAGAATTAGATAGTTGGAGATTAAGAAACTGTCTTTTGGTGTGTCTCTATAATGCTCCTTTCAGTCCTCTCTCACCTAAAACAAGAATTTGCTCACTAATGAATGTATTTCCCATTGTAAGAACCTGTGTAATGCTCCCAGATCAAACTGGCACTCAGACACCAGAGAAGAATACCTCATTGTAGGAAAGCCAAGTTAAATCTTCTTTTCTGCCTCCTACTCCTCCTACTTCCTAACTGCCTTTAATCTTATCCAAACCCTGGATACACAGGGTCCTTACATCCCACACATTAAATACTTTATTTATGTATTTATTTAACTTAGGTTGCAGTAACCTTCACTCTATCTGTTCTCCTGCTATTTCTTTTTTTAATCACCACAGTAGCAGCAGTGTTTGGAGGCATAGCTCAACATCCTCTCTGTGATGATTGCATGATTTTTTTAGACTTGCCTTAAAGTCAAGCGGCCTCTTATCCCACATCCTATGTAAACTTGGAATGAATCCTGATTTTTAGCTGATCTTACACTCCAGTGTTTGGAGAGACACTCACAGACTAGGGGTTGCTATGCTGACAATAGTGAGAGATGAAGAGCATGGGGGAAAGTGCCTTCAGCAGGAGCTCTGAAACTACTTATAGAAGTCTCATCTCAGAATGAAGGTCCTTCCCTCTCTGTGTTGTGGAGACTGATCAGATGAAAGGAAGAAATACCGAGCTGAAAAATACATACATTTTCTTTTCAAACATGAGCAAGGACTGGCCTCTACATCCAAGTTTTCTTTCCAGTCAGAATCTCTCACAATGCATTTATTTTGTGTCCAATGGAAAACACTCTTCCACTGAGGAAGGCTTTTATACTGTGTACCTGCATCTGGAGATGACTGTGGTAAGATACAATAAAGAAGTAAAAAAAAAAAAAAGCTGATGGAAGACACATGCTGACTAAGGTCAGAGCTCTTTCCATTTTTAAAGACAGTATTGTTGAAGATCTCTAGTCAGGGAATTATATTTCCATAGACAGCATGACTAAGGAAATATTTTTATGACTTCTTTTCTGTTCTTACAATGCCCAAGTACTTTCTTGTGCTGTGACTTGCTGCAGGCTGTGGCTGCAGTGGAGAAAGTGGAAGATCAGAGCAATAAAGATGAAACTCATTTGTTACTCTTTCCAATGTAGTTTTTCCAAGATATTTAGAAGGTGAATGTTCCTGGGACAAAACCAGTCTGGCCTCTTGGCTCTCTTCAATCCTACTTTTCCTTCCTTGTACCCTGACCATTTCATTATGTGGCAGTAAAGCACTAGCATCTTCACTTCTGCATTTTCTATGCCCACTGTTTCTGTTGTCTGAACCCAGAGGCAGTGTGCCTTATCCCTGCATACAGATTAAATTCTCCATCATATGATACCATCTTTTCTTAAATACTGTTGAAATAAGTAAATATTTTGATAACATCAATTTTCAAGCATTATTGCTTGTACCCAAATGGGTGAGTTACTGCAGTCGTTTCAGATCATCTACAATTTAGGCCCTTATCTCTGTGTTGTACATACTGGCACCATGAAATGAGGAACTATTCTGGTAGGGCTGCAATCTGAATGAAGTCTGCCCCATTTATACCACACTGTGATATCTCATCTGTCCCTGCTTTGAGAAATACTTCTTAAGTTTAGTGGCTAGAGGTAGGTAGAGCCTGGAGAAGGTAACCAATTCCTCTGGTCATCAGCTTGCTAAGGATTAATGCAATGGTGCAATACAGAATTGGAATGCTGGATTTTGATGGATTCCTATCCATAAAACAGGTATCTCATGTTTCTGAGTCCTTATGTGTGTCCTAAACTCATAGGACAGTATCTGATAATTATAGACAACGTGTCTGATGCCCTGAATATACCATATACTTGTGATGTATACAGAGATCATTGTCTCTGCCTTCTATGGGTGGATATAGCACTGTATTAGCTTCATTCCCCTTTCTCTGCCAAAGGTATTGTATTAGTGATATAACTATGTGATTTTTCCTTACTGATGAAAATTAGCCCATATGTAATCTATTCATATTACAGATATTAGACCAGATGGGAATTTGGCCTTGTTGTGTCATTTACATATGCGTCACAGCAGAGGAAGAATAAATTAAGGAATGTACTTCCATGGCATGCAACGGGTTTGAGAAAGTGGTTAGTGTTGTTAGTACTAAATTTTAACTGTGTGAAAGATTCTCCAGTTTTCCTCCTTAGTCAGAATAGGGAAAAATAGGTGTCAGTTGTAGAGAAGTAGGTTTTTAATAGCCACCATTCTGTGCCCTGCATATATACATGGGTTATATAAGTAGCAATGTAGCACGGCATTTACTTGGGCTTAATATGAGTGCAACAATCGAAATAGGCTGATGCCCATTGGTATACCATACTGGCTTATGAAGAATCATGTTGATGTTTCAGCCGTCTCTATTGTTGCCAGATCCCTGTTCCTCACTCCAGCTCCCAGATAGTCCCCTCCAAATCACCAAGACTGCCTGCGAAAGCAAGAAGCTAGTCCGAAGAGTGACATCGCATTTGGTCTTGACAGTAATGCTGAGGGTATAGCACGCACCAAAGTTCTCTAGAAGCAGCAACTTGCTTTCATTTCTTGCCTTGTACTTTGCTTTTATGTATGAAGAACATGGTCTCAGGAGATGCATGTGTGTTTTTATACCTACTTATGGATGAAGTTGGCCATTGCAATGTGAGACACTGCCATCCTGTAAAGGAAGAAACATCTTCCTGGTGAGCAGGCACTCTCCTAAGCTAGGAGACTGAGGCTACTGCTCTATATAAGGCAGAGAATCTGGACTCTAGGCTCCTGATTTCTATTCCCAGCTCTGGCATTGACTCACTGTGTGACATTTGGCAAGTCACTTACGTTCTGAATGCTTCTGTCTACCTCTATGAAATGAGGATTTTGAGTGCAAAGCTACAGGAGATTGCATGGCTTAAGAAGTTCTCATATAAAGCAGTGTGATGTCCTTGAGTATATGATGCAATACAAGTCCAGAATCTAATGTTGCTTAGTCATATTTACGAGACTATAAAGAATCTATTAGATTATGTGTACTGAAATAAGAGGACCCAGAGTGCTGTAGGTAATGGGTTTTTTAGTGACAGTGCCTTGATTTTCTTTACATTGTGAGAAATATGGAAGCAAAACTTTCCCTGGTGGAAGTATTGAGGCCCAGCTGTTGTTCGGAAGTGGGATTATGAAGTTTAAATGGCTTATAAGAGGTGTTCATTTGTGCTCAAAAAGATCCATATTGAAAAACCTGTCTGGAATCTTTGCCTGCCATGCAGACACAGAGAGAAAACAGCAGCAGGAGGTTTGTATTTGTATTCTGGCAGGGGCCCCTCACTGAAACCAGTTGCTCTGGGGACTTCGTTCAAATTTTCTTGGCCCAGCTGCCAAGGTAGTGTGGAAGGTTACATAATGGCTGAAACAAGCTCAAAAATGGTGAAAATATGTAGGTATGTCTTTGTGGGGTGATACCCCACTGGCTGCGTCAAGAAACAGAACCACATTTGTTTAAGAAATAGTTTGTTAATGCTCATTGCCCCACTTGGTTGTGTAAGTTTAGCCCTAAGAATGAATGAATTCAAAAGGAGGTGGACAGAGGGAAAACAATAAGCCTGTGTGCAATACATTTGCAACAATTGTGTTTCAACAGCCTCAGCTGCGGGTCCTCCGATACACTCTGTAGTTTGAGCAGGGAAGGTTCGCTTTGTGCGACAGAGCCTTGTCACACACCAGTCAAAAAATCTGCAGTCTGCTGCTGCTTCAGACTCATCTCTCGTGATGTGACTCTAACCAGATCTGCCGTTTCCTGCAGAAGAATCTTTGTTCCAATTGAGCTGCCTCTAAGCCAGCCAAATTGAGAGTTTAATGTCTAGCTATTAATATCAGGCTGCAGCTTGGAGCCTTGCACGTTGTCAGAATCCAACCTTTCTGTGACATAAGCAGATTGAGAATGCCCCTTTCGTTCAATATTTCCACTGCTAGTGCCAAGTAAGCAGCTTTACGGTTAGTTAGGAATGATCCTGCATATTTCAAGGCAAAGCTTGGCCTTGATTCCTCAGTGTACATGTTACCCCAGATCCAAGCTGAAGCTTCCCTGTATTCAGCTAATAATAAAAGTGGGGGCAGTGTGGAATTGGGAAATGGAAAATGAGAATGTGTCTTAAATATCCTTAAATTGCCCTGGTTAAAAATGTCTTTACCTCTGCTGCAGTCACGTGTGCTTTTCTGTGGCTTGATGTCGGGGAAAAGAAAGCAGAGTATAGTGTATATACTGCAGATGGGCAGGTTTAGTTGAAGGAATAGCTGCCTGGAGAAAACCAAGCATCAGAGTGGAGGTGCTTGAGAAACATAGTTTTCCAGATTGTTTCCACAAGTGAGTCGATGTTTTGTGAAAAACATTCCTATCTCCTGGCTGGCTTTAATTAAAGAGCTCAGAGATAACTTACTGAGAGTCCTGAGGATTACAAATCCTTCCATATTTTGTGTCCTTTTTCTTGAGTCTTCCAAACGCTGATACATGAATGGGGAAATGGAGTTTTGGTTTTGTCACTGCATTGCTGGGTGACTGCAGAGATACATCCTTCTGCTGTACCAGTGTGTTCGTGTCTTAGTCCTTTCCTTCTTTCAAAAGTGTGTAGAGATCTATGGGTGAAAAGTGCTATCCTAGAGAGCTGCATTTTATGGTGCTATTAGCCAATTTCCCTCCCTTTGTAGCTACACTCTGCTTTCTTCTTAAGACTTTATCATACCAAAGTGTTTCAAAACATGCTCAGGTTTTGCAAATGAGACGTGGTCTATGTCTCCAAGTAGATTTGATCCTTTTTTATTCCATGTAAAACACCTGAATAAATGACTGCACATTTTTACCTTTTCCTTGGCCGTTTGATTGCGCAGTCGGGTGGCCTCCTGTCCACAGCAAATAACAGTTCTGTACAGTGTACTGTTCATTTAAATCTTCCTCCCTATGTAATATTGATTCCAGTCCCCTTACAGTGTCACAACAGAGAATTAATCCCCAAGGAAAGGGAAAAGACTAGCTGGTTTGCTGTGAGTGGAAAAGAAAAGGAATTCTCACATTAAAAACATTTTCCATAGTGGTTCGTGTTGAATGTTTCTGTATATTCCAGGGCGGGTTTTTATTTGATGCCAGAATAAATAGAAATACCTGCTGCTTAAAACAATTCATTAGAGAAGCAGTGCCTGGCTCTAGCAAAAGCCTTGCTGGGACTGTCCTTCGGACCAGAATCAAACACACTTTAATGCATTAAAATGAACATACTGTAGGTTAAAATGTCCCTTAAAGAGACACTGTCAAGTTGATTTGATGTTTGCGAAAGAAAGGGACTCGCAGCATTGCAGATTTTCGTCACTTGTGGCTGTGTAGGGCAATGGAGAGGCAGGCTGCTGGCTTTATGCAACCAAAGGGAACCATGGTACAGTGCAGTGGAAGACTTTTTCCCTTGCCTTTTGGTTGCTAGGGAATAAACACTCGGCTGCACAACCCAGACAGTGCAGAACTGTGCTATTGGGCATATTCATCACTACCATCTCCCAGGCCCCACCCTACCCACAACGGCCTTCCAATTTCTTTTCACCAGCTAGCAATCTCTCCTCTTCCAAATTCCCACTAAAAATTTGTGTGCCAAGTGAGTGTAATATAAGATTGCATAAATTTTAATAGAAGCACTGGGATGAGCACAGCCACTCGAGTAATCAGGAATTCCTGCTGCCGTAACCCTTGCTCTTCCTCGCTTCAGTGTCCTCTGTGCGCTTTTCCTCCTTTCTTGTTTCAGGGACATGGCTTCAGCCAGGCTTCACATGTGCGCAGCTGTTCACAGGCTCACAGCTAAAGGCCAGAGGAAAATCCTGCTTACGCTGGACTCAGTGAGAGTTTTGGTAGTGATTTCAGTGGGGTCGGATCCCGGTCCTGTTCTTAGGTGTTGTCTGAGACATGCAACCCTCCTTTGGACCTCTGTCAAAAAAAACAGCTGAGATTTTTCTAGAGAGACTAGTTGGTTTGGGGTACCTGAGACATGTTTGGAAAGCTTGATATCCTGAGGATGGTGCTTTGTACTTTCTGAAAATCAGTTGACATGTCTATTAAGCTGTCTATTTGAGCGTTCAGAATCACTGAAATATTTAAAAATCTTGCAAAGAAACAACAGTCTGTGAGAGCCAGAAAATGAAACCCGGTAGAAACCACAGCAAAGCTGACCAGTCTGCTTTTGGAAAGACAAGTAAAACAGAAAATACAAACAACGGCCATATATACACAATCTATTCCCCTCCATCCAGTCTGTAAAAAATAAAAAAGCTGGGCATGCCAGTTTCAACAGACTACATATTTATCGTTAAATACATCAACTTTCTCATTGATTTATATGAAAACTTACAATGTGTGCAATGTAGTTGGTTGAGTAAAGTGCTGATATTATTTTATAGAGACTTATTTTCTGTTTTTATTGTTAAGGAAAGTAGAGCATTTGAATTTGGTTTGCCTTTGGGTTTGTTTTGCAGCTCAGCAGTCTTGTTTAGGTTTGTCTTTATTCATTCCATGTACTAAGGGCAGTGGTGGATTCTTGGTCTCCTTAGCTGAAAAATGACTATCTTTCTAGAAGAAACACAGTAGCCAACACAGGATACCGTCCTTAGTTTGGAGCTCGTATGGTCCTGTTGCAAGGTCTTTTTGTAGAAAAGAGGTGATTAATCAGTCTGTTCTGTTCTTAAAATTTATTAATCTCTGACTGCTATCAACTGAATTTCTAGTTATCTCAACTTTTTTCTTCATCTTCTCTCTGTTGTTTCATGTCTTGGGGGCAAGAATTAACTTGTGTAATTAAAATAAATGAAAGCATTTAGTGGAGGGAGGGTTAGTGACAGATTTTCTGTACGTTTGTCACTGTTCCCACTTCCGTGTGTTTCCAGTCCCTAGCTCTGAAGTGTCACAGACCCTCAGTTGCTCTCATGATTAACCCCCCTCCCTTGCCTTTTTGCCGAGGGTTTATTTCTCTTTGGTGGTAGTTCAGAGCTCTTGGAAGCTCTTGCTCAATTTTCTTTCCTTCATCTTCTCTTTGTTCAGCTGGGCCTGGACACCAAGAGGCTGCTCTCCCCAGAGAGGCCTGGATGGTCTGTCTTCCATCACACTAACCGCATGGCTTGCCCACTGAGGTCATGGAATTTCCCTACGTTTACTACACTTTGTTCTTTGTAAACCTCCAGCAGTTCCTTATTAGTTCTCCTCCATACATCATTCTCCTTTTGTAGCCCCAAAATGTGTTTCAAGCACTTTTATTTTCCAATTATTTATCTGTCTGTCTGTCTTCTTAGTAAGCACCCATCCCACAAGATAAAACAATAGGCCTTGCAGTGGCGTTGTATGTTTGAAGCTAGCTTGTTCTCAGTAATTTGGAACTAAACACTGTCAGTGGGGAGGAATAACACACTTCCTGCTCTGTACCTGGCCTTTCATTTCCTCCACCATCAAACTGCTATTGGTAATTAATGCTCATAGATATTTAAGCTGGCTTGCTGAAATACATACATAGTCTTTGTCAACTGTAAGGCAGCATGTCCAAAATCTTCTCATCAGCTTAGCACCCTGCTTTTGTTTGTTAGCGTATCTTCGCTGATCTTAAATCTTGCTTTTCTTGTTGCTCACTCAAACCCTCCAGTCAGCTGTTATGCCAGAGCTTTTGTCTTCCTTATTGTGACTCGCCCCAAAGTTGGTGCAGGACATTTAAGCTTATCTTAGCTTGAAAACCTTGCCTTCTCCCATGATTTTATTAATGGTTCATGGTAATGTGTTTTGATAAATACAAGAGAACAACTGTCTAAAATGCTGTGGAAAGGAACCATAGTATTCCTTTACCAGGCAACATATTTCTGAGTAAATATCCTTCAGGCCATCATATATCGTCGTTGTACAAGGTGGGTGCTGATTACTCTTGGAATGAAAGATATCTTCAGAAAACTCACTGGCTACAAGAACTGCGTTATGGTACTTTCCCATCAGGCATCTAGGACTCCAAACCAAATCCTAGCCTAATGTCAAATCGGTGTGTAACTAAGCTCCTTTCTGTTGCCTTTGTTAAAAGGAGTATGTCATGAAGGAAAATATTTGTCATGACTTTGTTGATATGTATTCTGATACTCTGACTTTATTCTTTCATTTCAGCTCAATGTCATAACTCACTTTATGCGCTAAATCATTGTGCCGTTTGACTGGTACGGGTGCAAACATGTACTGCATTCCACTCCAGGGCCATTTATGTCTGTGTGAAATTATATAGACATGTACACAAAGCACCTGGGAATTTCAGTCTCCTAGCTTAAAGGGCAGATACCTGCATAAGATGTTCCCTTTCCCATCTTTTTACCTCTCACTCCCTTCCTACGTCTGGGGCTTTGACATGCAATCATTGTGGGGAAAAGGACTTGTTATCACTGCTTTAACTAACAGTTCCCAATGAATTTATGTGATAGTGTCCCTCAGAAGCAATTCAGTAAATTTTCCTGCTAGCATGGAGTAAAAAACAATCAGAAACATAATTTTTTAATGTTTCTTTTTCTTTTGAGTGACAGGCAGTTCTTATGGTTTTGGTTCACCTGAATATGCTATGCTAGAACTTCTGAATTACAGGTTTATCTCCTAGACAGTTTTCTGCCTTGATTATTTTCTAAATTAGAGATGATTTGTGGGACACTGCCTAAGAACCAAGGCTTCGCTTATGGCTAAATACCATTTAATCATGATTTAAAGAAATCTCTGCTGTTTATCTCTGAAAGTGGTCATTGTGTTTGCAAACAGACAAGCTGAAGGCAGAAGCCTAATTCATGTCCAGCTAAGCACACACTGCCAAACAACTGTCAAGAAAAGCTCTGGAACTACTCCTTGCTACTGTGTGTGTGAAGCTGAGAAGCCTTTGAGGCAGACATTAGCAGAAAAATCTTATTATATTATGTCTAGGGACAGACCATTTCTGTCTTTGGGGGTTTATAGTATTTCTGCTGTTGTCTCTCGCCTCATCCATGTAAACGCGGACTTGCGGATTGCAGATTTTACATGCTTTCTGCACTGCTTCACCAGCTTCACACCCCAGCTCCATCACTTCCCCTAGCTGAGGATTTGTTTCTCTGGGGGATTCTCACAAGAATGAACATAAAACAAATAAAATCATCTCTTCTGCTTTCATAGCTCATCCGGCATCCTCCTTTCTCTTTTATAATGTAAGGCTGTGGAAAGAGAAATAATGTTTGTTTTCTACAGTGTCAAACCTGCTGTCAGTACGCTATAAATAACCCATCACTTGCTACTGTTATCTGTGCTAGAAATGCCAACTCAACATTCTCTGCAGCGGAAAGCAGGATTTTCTGCTATGACACGCTTCAGACCAGGTGGGCAGGGAAAACATGAGAGTCATAAAAGCATTTGCTCATTGTTTCTTATCCAAGAGCAGGGAACACATTTTGCACATCCTGACTTCCAAGCCAGTGCCTTACCTGTTAATTCATGGTGCCTCCCTGATAGACCTGTGCCATTAAACAATATGTCAAGGGTTTTTTTGCATTTTATCTGTAAAAATTAATTTCTTGAGAGGAGAAGGAAATGAACTTATAAATAGGGCTTTTCCTCAGTAAAATGCAAAGCTCTTTACCAAAGAGATCAGAACTGTTATCCCCATTGTACTGAGCGAGGAAATGAAGCCTGGAGATGTGAAGGGACATGCCGAAGGACAGAGCTGGCTGGGGGCTAAGCCACAGCTCTTGAGTCTCAGTCCAGGCCCCTCAGCTGGAGGCAATGCTACCTCTTCTCAGGCCTTCCCAGTGGAAGCTCAGCTTCTTTGGGCAGCAGCCAGTTCTTCAGGTCAGTAAAATAATGATTCAACCCTTCAACAGGCCAAAGGTTTGTGTTTCTTCTTTCTAGTGCCTGGGTCTTTATTTTTACCTCTGTTTACACGTTCCAGCCTGGTCAGTTTGCTGCAGATTGCAGCCACATATTGTTTAAGAAAGCTGACACATTTATAATTGAGAAACCTCTGAGGTTTTTCTTCTCCTCCTGTCAGACATAGATGGCTTTTATCCAGTTGACTGCTTTACAGTGCCTTTATCCTTTGCTGGCTTGAAAACATTTCAGATAGTTTCTATTGTTTTATAGACCCTGTAGCTAAAAAACCGAGCTGTGTAAAAACATCTGTACGTAGCTGTGCAATAGGCTACAGACATGTAGGGTAATAAGGCATGATTGCATTCATTGTAGCATTTGCTCCACTGGATAATCAAATAGAAGCATTCCAGTTGCACACAGGATATGTAAGAGTAAAGGAAGGAAATGAAGGACAGTTGCCTACTGTACTTTTACATTTCTTTTGTCTTGCAGCTGCCAAGACTAAATGCAATTTTGAGGGCAAGTTTTAAATAACATCATAGAGATGAGATTTTATTAGTGATAACCAAGAAAACAGCACTGGGAAGTGTGCATAAAACTTCCTCCCCCGCCCCCCACCCCCATCCTCAGGAAGAAAGCTTGACCTGCACTGATTTTCATTTGGTTTTTTTTTTCAACTTCGGTTAACCATCTGGTAACATGACCTAGTATAATACCTAGCCTATTTTGCAGGGTGTCTGGTCCTGGAAGGATTTTGCTACACCAAGTGCACTCAATAGATTGAAAGTCAGTTTAAGTCCTTGGAATGTTGTTGGTTTTTATTTAACAGTTCTCCCACTTCTACCGCCTCAGCAGAAGCTCCAAGCCTTTCAGTTGTGATTGTGCTACACATAATGCAAATAGGAATCGGGCACATAACAGGACTTTGCACTGCTGAAAACCTTCCTTGTGTTTACCAGCGCGCTGAAAATGCAGTAGGAAGTGTGCTCCAGCTATGATCCAGGACAAGCTCACTTCATGGCTGTAAAAGTTAATGGCAGGTGCTGTGAGAGAGATGATGAAATTTTGAGCTGACCCAGGAATGCACAGACCATGGTTTGCCCTCGTGTGTTAGAGAGAAGCACCTCCGCTTTGTTGACAAAGTCAGTATTTTACATGGACATCCCACTTCATAGTTAGAGTTGCACTGTATTCACAGTTCAGCAAAATTGAGGGGCTAAAGAAGATGCCTGCTTCATGATCTGTGGTCACAGCTGTATTTAAGCATCTAAAAATACAGTCGAATTTTTAGAGGTTCTATCCCACACTTGAGTAATGGTTGCGATGCAGCAAACTATAAGTGATATAATTATATTTAATGGTTTCCTGACTCCAAGCTGATCAGCTGTGACTGTTTTGTGCTATAGTTATAAATGAAAAAGTGAGTAGATTTTACCTACTTGGCAGTCTCAACTAGGCCATTAGAAGTGGTACAAATGCTCTGTTGCCCATAGTGGAAGTGCATTTAAACTTTAAATGCAAATTTATCTGGATACCCTACACCTAAAAAATCATGACATGTAACTAAAAATCCAACATATTTCGGCATGCTCTCTTTTTAGTCCTTTATATTTGACTGTTGGACAAGGATTCTGTATGTCAGCACTGTGAATCCTGCGGTTTATTAAATGGTAGATCATAAAAAGTGAGTGATCAAGGAGCTAAACTTCCTTCAGTAGTTGTTGCTTGTAGAAGTGGAAAAGACATTTAGAGAAGCACCTAGGAAGTTGAGAAAGAGGGTGAAGCAGTTACAGAAGACTAAGATGATTTACTATGTAATTTTGCATTAACGTGTAGGATTGTGAACTGTGGCGGTTCAGGGGGATGCAGGATGCATTTGCATTACAGGGATGGCAAATGTCAGGGCCCTGAGTGCTTCCCCAGCCCTCCTGGGAATTTGTCTGCCTGGGCCAATGTAGGTAGTGGTTCAGGTGTCTAGCTTTGAGGAAAGCACTTCCAGAAAGCTCTGCTAAGAGCTCACCTTGCTTGGCTGCAGTGGGACTGTGCCTTTGTCAGCGAGACCACTGCCTCTACCTGCCTTACCATGCTCGACTTCAACTCCCCTCCTCTTTTGGAGCAGCGCCTGCCTATGCTGCTCCCTGACGGCAAACTCTAGAGAGGGACGATGCAGAAAACAGCCAGTAATCGTATCAGCCATCCCAGCCGATTCTTTTACTCCACAGGAGATTGTGTCCAAAGATAAGATGGTAACTTCATAATTTGCTCAGAATTGATGTCTTAGGGATAGTTTTGGTCATCTTTTGGCCTCACCTTAGAACATCTGGCTTGGAGATAATTCTCAGCTAAGGATTGGCCTGCTGAATCAGCAAATTTACATTTCTCTGTTTAATGTCCAGCAAATCCAGAACAATCCTTTTAACCTCATTTCTTGGGAAAGTTTAAACGGGTAGAGGTGAGCAAACAGGCCTAACAGATAAAAAGAGACAAAAGAAAGCCAACATGATTTCTAGGAAAGGAAGCAAGATCATGGCTCAGTGACTTATTGGAATTCTTGAAGACTCTTCCTGCCAGAACAGACAAGAAGGGGGAGATGCAGTGGGCTTCACATTCCTAGCTTTTTCTAAAAGCTTATGATGGAGTTTCATTGCAGTAGTTAGTATCTGAAGTTTGTGGTCATGGAACATGAAAAATAATTGGTTGCAGTGGCCTGAAGAGTAAGTAGGAAAGAGAACTGATAAAAGGTCCATTATATTTCTGCCAATTCAAAAATTTTAGTCAGATACTGCAGGGAACAAAGGTTGCCTCTGGGCTTGTGTCTTTTGAGAAATGGATAGGCTGATGAGTTCAAAAATAAGATTTTGCATTTTTGCACATCCTAGGGAGGGAGGAGACATTAATAATCAACAGCGCTGGTATCCAGTGAAAAATTTCGATTTTGTAGGGTCTTTTGCCTTTTCAGCTGTCTTGCAGATTGCATGGGTTTCTAGACGGGAAATTACACCAGTCTTCATTAACCCTGAGTGAATACAATGTGGCACTTGTGATCAGTGGCACTGATAGGCTTAACTTTTAGTTTTCTGTTTCCTCTGAGTAATTATTTATTTTGAAGAGGTATAATGATTCTCTGGGTTGGGGTACAGACTAGAGAGAAATTGGTCCTCTTTCTTTGTTTATTTTTGCCTCCTGGTTAGATCAATGCAAAAATATGTGAATATATCTGTGCATGTGTTTGCATTTCTATATCCATTTATATGAATGTATACATCTTTTGATAATACCCATTCCGGAAAAAAACTACTGTCTCTAAATGCATGGCAGTGTACTTTGAATTGTACGTACCTGAATTTGACCAGATCTTCCTTGTAGAAGATACTGGGGTTTCCTTATCAAGTTCTTGCCAATTTAGATAGGAAGGTGACTGTAGGAGCTGGTGACATTTTAGCCTAATTCTCACTGAGGTATGTGTGTGTGTATATATATATATGTATGTGTATATATAAACTGTCCTTTGAACCCCTGGAATTTTATTTGGACACAGGGGTTCTGCTATAAACACTTTTAAATTTCAGGTTCAGAATCGTATAATCTGCAAGGTGTTTCTCTGAATTAGTTTGACAAGTCTTTTTACCTTTTAGATCAGCTGATAGAAGTATGTTGAACTTAATTAAAATAAAAAAATAAAATAAAAAATCCTAGACCCGACGCATCAAATATCTTTCTCCTTCTGTACTCTTTCAGCATGATTTGTAGAATGCTAAGGATTTCTGTGTTTGCTTAGCTTGGAATTAGCCTTGTGTTTCTACTTTAGTTAGTGGCCATGAGTAGTCAGCAGGTTGAAGATATTTGTCGGTTTTGTGTAGTTGTGTCATACATGTTTGTGTAGCCATTTTGCCTGATCTGTTTGCATTAAGGCTCTGCCTGACCATAATTAGACTGCTGGGTACAGATTGATGTTCTGCTGAGGATCTGCTTGTTGGTTTTAATAATGTCATCCATCAAGCTCTAGCATGTACAGCAATATTTGAGCTGTAGTAGACAAACAGAGTAAACACTGCAGTTAGTTATTTATAAGAAAACTGGCCAGTAAGTTAGGAAACTCTGTGTCAATGTTTTTATTTATTGGAAAGTTAAACTGATGCTCTAAAATGGGCCCATCAGTCTAATCAGACTTTTTTGTTCTTGAAATGAGAGAAAAGTAAAAGACTGAAGTTAGATTTCTATTTAGAATTTATATTTTATATCTCTGTTTAAGAAACCTGTAGACTAATGTTTCCTATCATCTTCTACGCCCTAGTTTGTCTGCTTTTCTAGCTATGTCTGTTGGTCAGAGAGAAAGTACTATCTCCACCTTGGTCTTGTCTGGGTCCAAGTATGGATGAAATTCCTGACTACACCTCTCTCGCCCTGTGTCTTGATCCCTGACCAGTTCTGGGAAAGTGCTGGTGCTCCTTCTAATCCCTTTGATGGCCTCTTACAAGTGTCTGTTGACTTGGACTTCAGAAAAGCAGCATTGTTCACTGGAGTTGCTCTGTCCTTCCAGATGGTTTTCCCTGCGATTCTTGCCTGACCTTCTGTATCTGGACACATACTTAAGCAGCGTCTGAGGTAGAGATGCTTTCCTGAACCTGACCCTCAGATCCTGCAACAAAAATATTGCTTAGGACTATTGAAGTCCTAAGCTTTGTAGTTTTCTTTCAGAGATGTCAGTTGCCTCCTGAGAGTCTGATAACTTAATATGTTTCCGTTTTGTGTCTCTTCCTCCCTGTGTCTCACTTCCTTCTTCCATAACATTCTCTGATTTGCCCCAGATTTCTTTCTATGTGTTTATCTGTCTCACTTGGATCTTTCCATTTCCCTTCTCCCTCTGTGGAGCAAAGTGAGGAGAAGAGATTCTCGGCACAGCTCTCTTGCATGTTTGCATTCTCTGTGATGTCTCTCTGGAACTGAGGAATGGGGAAGGGTACAATGCTCTTGGCTCAGAGCAAAGGTCCTGGATTCTGAGAGCATTTGGTCCTTTCCATGACAGGCCCCAACTCTTGACTGCTGAGATTAGTGTTGCAGTGCAGAGCTGTATTTGCTGTGATGGTTAGATCCTTGGGATTTTCTTCTCTGAATGACAGATTTTAAAGTGATAACTTTTGGCTGGGTGTCTCGGAACAATCCCTCTCTTTTCTACTTTTATCTTTATCTGTGTTGCTTGTTGCATTTTCAAACATGGGAAAACTGTAGTCCGTATTTGTTCAATGAACTGGTGTGCTTACAGAGATGCGGAATACCCACTCACGCACCAGTGTCTGTGAGCCACAACATGGTCTAAACACTGAAGTAAATAAAGCTTTTGGGCTTTACACTGAAGTAAAAAAGACAAAGACCAGCCTTCTGGGGGTGGGAACTGTGTAAAAGAAGCCAGGAAATGGCTTAACGCACCTTTTCCAAAGCCAGTGGTAATACTCCTACTGATTTCAGTAAGATTTTGACCAAACCTGTGGTGATTATGATAGCTGGTCAATTAGATCGGATGTAATACATATTCAACTTGTTTTCTCTGAATGCCATGAAGCTGTTTATTCTATCATTAATCAGGTGGCTTTGTAGGGAAATGCATCTCATTCAATACATGGCAGCTGACAGGAGGCCACTGCCACTGGGCACCAAAGCAGGCTTGGACAAAAATATCCTATCTGCGTAGCTGGAAAGTACAGCTGTTACTGTTGAAAATTCTCTTTACGAGCCGCTTACTGAGTGGGGCTTGACAGCTGAGAAAACCCCTACAAACCATGGTGCAGACTCAGCACGTAGTTTTCAACTGGGGACACGTAGATTTGATTCAGAACTGAAAATGTCACCCAGACAGCGTACAAGTATATAGGAGCTCCTGCACTTCCCAGGGGTGTTTTATTTAGAAGCACATGAGACTAGAAGAGGTAGTTTTTCCCTTGTTGGTCCTGATAACTTTAGCACAAAGACATAGAGCAGTAACATGAACACACGTGCATGAAAATGTCCCACTGGCTTCTGCAGGATACTGTGACAGTAAGTTTCTTTAGTGCTGCCTGCAGGTGCAGTCCCCCTGTGAGCCTCACGTGCTGTCATTTCTGAATTCAGACTATAAAGGCCTCAGGACTGGGACTGTGCCTTGACTTGTGTCTGTGAGGCACCAGGGACTCTTCTGGCTGCTGTCAGTCATCGCAAGAAGCTCAGCGGTATTCATCCAAATTTGTGTTTTCTTTCACAGGAGCTCGAGTTTGAACATGAGAGATTTCTTTTTATTAAGTGTGAGAAAAGCTCATGCTGGTCTTTTTCTTAGTGAAAATTTCTCTCTAGCTTGTGTTACTTTAAAGGTGACATCTTATTTTTGAGTAATTTAGAGAAAGAGGCAATAAAGAAAGTAGATTCAGGACATACTAAAAATATCTCCAGCTACATTACCTCTGAAATTATCCATTACTTCTTGTCTGTCAGGCTGGTGCTGTGATGTGTTTATGTCTGTGTAAAGTACCATGCAGGTCCTTCCCTTCCTGTGGGGTGGAAGTCGGAACAGACAGCTGTTTGGGAACCCTGAGGAGGGTCCTTTAGGTTAATAGTCATTTTAACCTGATTTGGTGAGTGCGTGTATGCTTTGTGCTTATGTCTGCTACCCCAGTGACAGTCTTTCCCTAATAGCTTTTTAACCCCTTGGCCAATTTGAGTCAAGTTTGAGGATATGGATCTCAGAAATATTAGGCTTTTGGGAGTTTTCTGAAAACTAGGAAACTGAGTGGAGGAGAAAACCTTCTCTCTTTGATGCTGCCATTGAAGGAAAGATTGCATCACCCACGTTTACATCGGAAACCCCAAGTGGAAGTGCAAATGTGTGGGAAATCAAGCCATTAATTTTGCAGTATGTTTAGGGGTGTTTTTTTATTGTTGCCTCCCCTTCCGCCATACTATCATGCTCTGCCGGAACAAACGTGGTACTGCGTGAGGAGAGAAGCAGAGCCATGGCACTGCCTTAGTCTCCTCTTCCTGCCCGCCAACATGGAAGGATCATTTTCACTCCCTACTCCTGGCAGCAGAGGTAGTAGCCAGTGCTGAGGTATTAGGGACCGGCTCCATTCTCTTGTGTGATACAAGTTTTTCAGCCCAAGTTCTGACTTCAATAGAGTAGCTCAACCCTCTTAATATTATCAGGCACAAACCCCAGGTTTGTCAGTTTTCTCAAGTCAGACAGGCTGTGAGGTTAAATCAGCACTCAGCAAAGAATTAAAACAGAAGGGCTGAACCACGAATTGCTAAATAAGTTTATCAGTGCATGTGTTGGCTGGCAGTTTGACAAAGTGAAGCCAGGAGCTTAGACAGTCCTGTAAGTCAGGATGTAAGAGCTGTAATTGAGAAGTATCACAGAAGCAATTTGGAAAAGCATCTGTTCAAAGTTTGATTACTGTGAATCATTCTGTTCTGCTGGCCTGCTCTGCTAGTCGCCTGAGCTGCTCTTATTTTGCCAAGAGAACAGCTTGACACGCATGCAGTGCCTAAAAATAAAGTACACATTAAATATTAACATGTTTCAAAAGTATAGATTCATTCACTTTCTGAGAGTAACAATTGCTTAGTCATTCTTTAAGAACATGGAAAGAATTTAATTGAGAGCCGTGGAAGAATGCCATTCATCAGCAGCACAGGTGTTCAGCCATCTCCAAAACTGTCCGGTTCAGCAGACTGCGCTGAAACTCTCCAGACACTGAAACATTGTTCATGATACATTGCTGAATGTTGTTTAACGATTGCAGGACTGATCCTTGCTCATGAACCCACCCCCGACCAACACTACAGCAGGCTGAGATAGGCATGGCTCAGTAAAGCTCTTGAAACTGTTAAAAGAATCTTTTAATTTATTTGAATAGCTTCATGAGTTTCTTAGTGTTTGCGATTACGAGAAAGAAAAACTGGAACTGAATGCTGGACCCTGACTGTTAGCTCTTAAAGCAGATGCTGTTTGGTACAGAGACTCCAAATATTTTTTCTGATTTATTGCCAAGTCTGACCTTGTCTCTTCATTCTGGAAGGGAGATACTGAGGAATTTGAAGGCTCCAGGATCCCTGCTGCTGAATTCCATGTTCCTCTTTGTTTAGCAGTCTCATTAAAAGCTCTGATTTGATCTTTTTCTTCATTCCCCTTCATTCCCTCTGAACTCAGGCCCTCTGTTGAAGCAGATGGCTCAGATATGTTGCAGGGACAAACTGACAAATTCAAAACTGGAAGTCACAGAACTCGTCTGAAAAAGCAAGATGAAAATAGCCTCAAAGCTGATTTTGGAACCCTACACAATTTGCAAAGCTGCAGCTATTGCAGGCAATACCAGGGTTGTTTTTCCATTTCTTGGAAGATTACAAGCTGCAGATGGGAACCCATCCTGAGAACAGCATGGGTGTTAGTGGACTAACACAGGCATGTGGCAGAGCGGTGAGCATGGGACATGGTAGCCCTCCGGCACTTTCCTTTCTGATGGCAGTTGTGTTTGTTTTTTTTCCTTTTGGTGAGTTTTTTATTTCCTGAAAGATGCAGCTTAGGGGACACTGAAGCAATTCTTGAGTTCAGGCCTATTCCACTGAATAGGACAGGTCAAAATTAAAATACTGAAATGTTGAAATAATTTTGATTTTTAATAACATCTGAGAAAGTGAAGGGTGAGATTCATGAAGGCTGTTTAGCAAAGGAACAGGCGGAGCTCCCTGCTCTTGTCAAGCCATCCAGCAGGTGAGAGATGTGGATTCATTACTATCCTGTGTGTCTCTGCTTCAGCCATTTGAAGTGAAAGACAGTTATTCACACAGCTCCACAAATCCTGAATCCAGTGCTGAGTCCTCCTATTGCCTTGGTAGGTTGCCTGTCTTTTGCATATTACCATGCCAATATTTGCATGCGCGTGAGAAGGGAAGATCCTGCTTAATTCTACAACAGTCTGTAGAAAGGACGAGCAGGTTCATCTCTGCAGTGCACTCTACATCCACTTAAGAAAATGAGGCCAACAGAAGACATTCAAATCGAAATGCCTTTGAGCCCCAGGCAGAGGTGACTTTCAAGGCCCAGAGTCCAAATCCTGGTTTACGGTTTGGTTTCACAGTTGTTGGTGATGTTTTCTTTGAGTTCACAGTCACATGTGTCTTTCTAGTCACTGTAGTCTTTCAAAAGCATCAGATCTCTCCTGACTTCTGCTGGATCTGATTCCTTTTTGGTGTAAGGTACCCTTGAACAACCTTGTCGCCTATGCCTGTCTCTCTTTTTTTCAGTAGCTTGTATCCCACTGATTTCCACTGCTTGTTTCTATACCAGCTCTAACAGCTGTCCTTTCCTTATGCTAAGTGCTATTTTTTTGCCCGCACTAAGGCACAGGCCTCCCTGCCTGAATACTTCCATGTCCTCATCAGGCCTTGTTGCAGTCCAGCTCCTACCTTTCCTCAAGTGAACCCATGATGCCAGAGACATATGACCCAGGGCTGTAAATCCATTTTTCTCCAGCAGTAAGTACGCACAGAAGTTCTCAGAGAGCTCATCTTCCCTCCTGATCTTATCTCCTGCCCTCCTTGACCCCTGCCTCCCACAGAAGTGACTCCCTGCTGCTTACGAGATCAAAGTCATGTTTCTTGAAGACTTCTGGAAAACCCATATTATCTCCATTTGCTATATTTCTGTCCTTGTCTCTTGTCATTCCCTGATCTCTTCCCATCTGTCTTTCTCCCTTGTTCACTAAATTTGAATTATACCAGGCTTCTGTATATTTGCCAGCACTATGTGTTGACCCATCGAGTCCATCAGTCTCGCCCCAACTGGAGTCCTTCTCTCAGATCCGCCTAGCTAGCTCTTCCCCTGCCTTTCCTCTTAACAGGAGTACAGCTCCTGTAATTAAGCCCATGTATTTCCATGTGTGCGCATGGGCATGGAGACTTCTAGCACTGTGTAGTGATGTCTATAAACAGTGAATTAGTTGCCAGGGTTTGGGAATCTGCATTCAGGAATGACGATTTGATTTGGACTAAATATCCAAAACTCCAAATTTAACTAGAGAAACAGGAATGCAGAAAGGAACAGTGTTTTTGCCTGTCTGAGATCTGCATTCAGCAGCAGCCCGGGCTCCTGTCGCTGGGGAGTGTGCAGGAGAAGCTCTCTGGAATGTGGCTGTTAGCATATCAAAGTAGAGTAAACATGTAGATGATACCCTGCTTCCTCTGCTCCAGTTAATTAAGCCACTCCTCATGTCACGTTAGATGGAGAGGATTTATTAATGTGCTGTCATCTGGGGAAGCAATGGTTTGCTGAAAGGGAGGAGCCATGTTAATGGCATAGAGGATGTCGTGCTGAACAAAGAGCAGATGTCAAATAAACAGGGTATTTCTTTTTATCTTCTCCTTTGCTGAGGTCTTAGATCCCAGTGCTTTATCGTAAAAGCTTAGAAAATTAGGGCTAGAGAGAACTTCAGGTGGTCTTTTAATGCATTCCCTTGCTCCAAGGCAAGATCGGTGATACCCCTGTCACTCCTGATGGATATCTGCTCTGTGAGGCTAACCAGTATACTTGTTTCCAGCTTTCTTTGAATTTTTGTGACACCATAACTCTCCTCAGGTATGGTTAGCGTGGTGAATATTTATGCTTGTGATCACAAATCCTTGTGGAATGGCATTGGAAAGGAATGTGGTTTTCAGAGATGCCCATGCCAGACCTCTGAGGGTTTCCAAAGGTTGTCTGCTCTTCGCTGGCATAATGCAATGTTAATAGCCTGTCTGGCATGTTTTTCTTGGCTTGGTTAAAGCCTCTTCTAGGCCAAAAAGGTGTTAGAACATCTGTCAGCTTTCTTCATCTCAATGCATTTGGTATCTGAAGCGACCTTTTACTAGCTTGGGTGAGGACAATTATCCCTAAAGTCAGGAGAGGTCTCAATCTCTAGGGCGTTGCAACTGTCTGGGCAGCCCCTTGTACACTGGGAGAGGCTCTGCTTAAATCAGTGAATTAGCACGGTGTAAATCCAATGCAAGTAGCATGAGAATAAGGCTCTTGACATCTTGGGAAATGTCTGTGTGTGGGCAAGTTAGTAAAGGAGCAGATAAATGATTCATCCATTAAACTTGGAAAACCACAGGAAAGTTCCCAGGAAACATGAATGTCCCACAGAAAGACTGACAGCTAAAGCTGAGAGTTGGCCATGCTGGGGAAGGGATTCCACATGTTCTGTTAATTGCTGTCCTGCAGGGTAATTAAACAAAGAAAAAGAAGATAGCAAAAGCGCTCCTTTAAGTTCTAATGATTTGCAGAGTCTTGCCGCCTTTGCAGGTTTACAGACATGAAGAGGTCTAGCCTCACAAAGGCCTTTTTATCAGAAAGGTGTAGAGCAGGGCAGCTTGCATAGACAAAGATGTCAGCTAATCTGTTTGAAAATGGGGGCAGTGCATTCCTGCACAGAGTTCAGTGTGGGCTGAAAGAGTCAACTGAGAAGTTCCGTTGAGCTTCAGTGGTGCCATGGCTAAGATTTGGGTGTATCTGCATGAATTGCAGTCGTTTCACAAAGACTAAGGCACGTGGTTGAATCTGGCTCTCACAATTAGAGTCCTGGGCTTGTGAAATGTTATCCGGGGCCAGTTGCTAGACCCTTGGGCACCGTAGCAATATTTCAGTACCAAGTATCTTTAAGTATTCCCAGTGGTCAGAAAAGTATCCCCTATAAAATGTATTGTGTATTTCATTCGTTTGTGCTATTAGGACCTTGTGTTCTGAGGAGTATAACGCTATCAGCTCTAGAAACATCACAGCTAGTATTGTGAATATCAGGCAGAGATTTTATTTTATTTGTTAGTCTTTCAGGGTGTGTGTAATGAAAATCAAGACATTCAGAAAGTAACTGCGCGTTGTGTTTCAGCTATTTATTTTTCTTGCTGGGCTTTTGGGATTCTGACAGCAGTTGTGTATACTGGAAGTGAAAGTGTTTTCAGAGTTACAAGGAAGAAGAGATTTTATTGGGCACTACAGGACAACAGTCAGTCCCGTAGGGGAGGTGTCCGGGCACAGAGTACACTGAGTTCTGGGAAAGCATGCTGCATCTCTGCAGGTCATGGTGGTTTGGAGGCAAGGAACAGAGTTTTATAGAGGTCATGCTGAAAATTGGAATAAGGTAGATTCTCCAAAGTAAGAAGAGGATTCTGTGATGATGGGCACATTTGCAACAAGTTGGCTAGGTACAGAAAGTGAGGGTCTGATGTGTATTCTCAGAAGTAGTGGTGGCTTCGTGTGCGATCTTACCAGTTATTTGAACGTTATGTCTTAGCTCACTTTTCTGTAAAGTTGGTGTAATACTTGCCAGTTTCTCAGTGAGGCAGGGAGGAATATATATATGGGGACTTGGATACCAGTTTGAAAACCTTGTATGAAAATAAATGTGTGCTGTAGAGTCAGAGGAGTCAACCTCACATGCCCTTAGCTAGAGGTTTCTTGGGATTCCCAGGAATCCAGATCATCTTCTGCCTGCAGAAACAGCATGGGCTTGGGCTTACCAATGCTCAAAAAGAATTAGTGCTGGAAACTACTTCCACTACTTTCCTCCACCAGCTAAAAGCAGGGGAGTCATATACACAATATACCCATCTGGATGGTATTCTATTTAAATTCTACAGAATTGCAAACTCCTCTTGAGGACTTTTACTTTGACTATTCCCTTGTTATCTGAGTGCCTACCCAGTCCTGCGTAGAGGGTTGTTTTTGGACCAGTCCTATGTTGCCTTGTTTCCATGACATGGTTCAACCACCGCCCACCCTGGAGGGAATTGAAGCCCTCAGCAGGGAGTGGATGCTCTGCTACTCAACAAGGTCAAGTGAATTGTGAACTGATTTCTTCCCTGGACTCATTTTTGTCTCTTGTATGGCACCAAGAGAATAAGACAGACAGCAGGTTATATTCTCTGTCCTTTGATTAAGTACAAACAGAGGAAAAATGATGTCCCTATTGTCAGTGTAGATTTTTTTCTCAGGCACACAGAGATTGAGCTTATTTCATATTTCACATTCCCTTTAAGGGTAAAGGCATACTTATGGGGAAGCCTGTTTGAAATAGGCTATGGCTGACTTCTTGCTGTGCCTGGGAGCCTGTTCCATTGGATGGTCCATGGCATCAGAAGCTCTTCCTATCTAAATACTTGAGTTCAAAATATTTTGACTTTCACAGGGTACAGCACTTGGCATGATTGTTAACTTGTTTCTGTACCTGACTGTAGCTGTCTCTCGTGCATTGGATGGTTGTACTGTAATTCCTGTACTTGTGATTCATAATGAGTGTATTGTTTCCAGCGTGGTTTTCATTAAATACAGTGACAATGAAAATTATTGCTAAGGAAAACAGTTTCCATACTTGAATATTAAACTCTAATGGAAACCATGTTGTTACTGCAAGATTAACAGAAACTGGCATCTAGATGACTATCCAGCATTAAGCCAAACTAATCTGTGCCACTAAAATTGCATGTCTGGCTTTGAATTAGCACATTCTCATAAAATGAAGGAACGGCTCACCCTGTTGGCTTCTTCTGGATGATCCCTGTAAATCAAACTTGGAACTGGAGGCTCAGTAGGACAGTGATGGTAACAACCTTCGCCTCTGTGTTGTACATGCTGGAGAGGGTCCTTCCATGGATACTGTTCTTTTTCACCTGGATGACGCTGACGACTTGGGACCTCTGTTTATTCAGCTGTAGAACAGGGATTGTGTTATTACCTATCTTGGAGGCAGTTTAGTGGGTACTCCTTCTTTAATGTTTTTTAAATTTTGGAACCTTTTATATGTAAGCTTTATAGAAAGGAAAAGTATTTTTCATTAAGTATCATAAGCACTGAAAGATTCCCTTGGTGACTGACTTGATGTGTAAATACAGGCAGGGCATCTCTGTCAAACATATCATTGCCATTGAACGGAAAGGCAGAGCATGAATCACTTCTGGGGTTTCCTGATTTTACTTATGTAGGATGTTAAGAGAGGCTACAGGAGTGTAATTGATGGCAATGTGTGAGCTGCACAAATTGAAAATTGTGGGAGGATGAGAAAAACATCAGCTCAACACCGAACTAGTAATGGTGGGGAATGGGAGGTTGGCTCTGTGCTTGTGGATATGCAGTGAGTCTCCATCTGTGCCAAGCAGACTTCAGGACTTCAAGTTTGGCTCCCTTCCCAACAGCAAATACATTGAGAAAAGGAAAGCTAGCCAAGTTTTAATCAAGTAAAAGTTCTGTATCCAGAGGTGGCTGGCAAAAGAAGAGATTAAAGTATTAGGAGTGCAATGAAAACAAGACATTAGAGAGTTGAAAGCTGGAGTACCTGGACAAACCACTTGCTGAGTGAATATTCCACAGTCATCAGAAGGAAGCCCCATGTGTTTCGAATAGGATAAAACATGAACCCACACACCAGAACTTGTCGTCTTCCAGCTTTGGCTATCACTGTGGCAAGTATGTAATATCCTAACGCCTAGCTGAGCTGGTAGGATAAATGTAATCATTCCCCTTAGAGATATTGCTAGTAGAGGGCTCATTAGCTGGCAGAAAGGCCAACAGCTGCAAACTGTTTATCTATGACAACTTTTTGGATAAATCTGAGTTTACACAGTTGCCTGTGTCCTAAGGTTTGCTGTGGAAGTGCAGATAGCTTTGCGTGTTCAAACCCAAGCACAGAAGTTATGGACTGTAATTATGCAATTTCTCATGAGAGAAAGGAACAAACCTTCACACTTGGTAATAGTAAAAATAGCAGTTGGCTTTCCTTTCCCTCTACCACTGATGCTCCTGCTTGACCTTTTTTGATATTAAAAATAGATTTGTGGTAATTGCTGGCAGTTAGTAGTGTATCTGGAAAGATAAGGACTTTTTTTCCCCTGAAGAAAGCCACTGGCTCTGTATTTGCATGAGCACAGGAGAAGTGTGGGTTGGTTGGTTTGTTTGTTTGTTTTAAAAAGAAAACAACCCAACTCCCCCCACCCCAAAAAAAACCCCCAAAACCTCAACCAGAAAAAACAGTTCAACTTTCTCCCCTCTTTTTCGTTTTCACACACCTGTCTCCCAGACAGGGCCAGAAACAAAATTACCAAATAAGAGAAGTTCCTCTTATATTATTCCCAGCCTGGTAGAACCACAGCATGCCAGGATTTTCTCAAGCGTGTCTGAATTCATGAAGTTTCTATTCCAGTTCTGCAGACTTGAAAGGCTCAGATAAAAATCTGGAATTTTAAGAGGCAAACAGCAGTTCCCATTCATCCCAATGATGAAAATAAATCATATTAATGCAGCTACCAAGGCATTGTGCTACTGTCATTGTTGGTTAAAGGTGTATTTTTCTCTGCATATCAATTATATGGATCATTGTATTGGGCTACAAAATGTTGTGTTTATCTTAATGGTTCAGATATATATACTAAAGTACTGTACTATGTTTGCAGATCAATAGAGTCTTTGCTATTTATGTTCTAATGAAAGAATTAATGGTAAAATGTATTGGTCCAAAAGAAAATTATAGTCTTAGGAAACAGTTTGATAGAAAATATATATTTCATAAACATTTTTGAGGCAAGCTTTTTCAGGCTTAAAATGTTATAACAATTTGTTATAACTGGCTTGCTGTTCCAGAATGACTCTTATTAATAAGCACTCAGCAGTTCATGAGCTGGACTTCTCACTGAGTTAATTTCATGTACTGCAAAGTGTTCTGCTGTCTGCTCTTCTAGGATTATGAGTTTCCCTACCCAGTCCACTTCTGTTCCTATATTGTCTGATCCCTGGGCTCCACTGCAACAGAAGTCTTTAATAATTGTAATAATAAACTAATTTTAGATGTCTACATGTTTAAATTGGTCATTGCAAATATTATAAAATGGCCACACAGGAATCACATTAAGCATTGAAAAATCTAATAAAAATAAGGTGACTAAGAGTCAGTAACTGAGTCACAGTCACATCTTTTTCAGCCACTGGCGAATGTACAAAAGTCCTTAATTGTTAGTTTTCCACCTTTGAATAATGAGGCTTTTAGCACAGAGCAGTGTTATTGGCAGTCAGTTTCAGTGGGGGTTAGAACCACTAAACAAAGACTTCAGAATTACTGTTTGAGGTAATGTATTTGACATTTTAATTGATATTTAACCTCTTTTAATGTATTAACAGAACTCTAGACTATTTTGCTACACCACATCTCCCAAACAGGGAAATATTTCCCCCTTCCATCTCCAAGTGACAGCAAACATTGACTCAGCCTCATTTTATGAAATTTATCAGAAGGCAATTAGCATGAATCATTTCAAGCTAAACGGGCCTGCCTGATTGACCACTGAGCTTGAGATCCAGTACTGTTCTGTTGCTTCTCGATTAAAACCTCACGTGTCAGATACAACTGAGATATATATTGGCACTGGTTAAATGGAAGATAAAGGCAGAATAATCAGGTTTAGGAGCAGGAATAAAACACTTCCAGTAAGAATCCTGTTCTGGTCATTCCTGTTAGCTGTACCTAAAACTGCTGAAAGGTAACCAAAATATCCCTCCCTATTCAGTGAAAGTGTATTTCAGCTGAGTTGGACCGGTTTATTACAGAGCTATGCTTGCCTCATCCCCAAAAGGCAGAAGGATCTCCAGGAGCAACTTTTGAGCAGATGGTGGTTGTGCCACAGGGTCATGGCACACCATTGTGGGAAGAGCCTGGGCTGGGCAAGCTAATGAGTGCAGGGGAACTCAACAGCCCTCACTAGTTTCACGCTCTCACAGCTGGGGATCAGGATTACCAGCAGCCGATGGGCCATCACAGTTTCGTCTCCTGTGACAACACAGTATGCTCCAGTGGAGGGGCAGCTATGGAGTGGATTAGCAATTTGGCATGAAGCATCCTTCCTCCCAAGTACCCTGTTTCATGTATGCACGCTGGGAGAGGATTTAAGAACTCAAAAATGCACAAAGGCACAAATCTAAAGCAGCAGAGCGTTGGCTGAGTCCCCTAATTGTTCCTTTTCATCTCTACCTTCTGAGACTCAAATACTCAATTTTTGCTTCCCTTTAACCAAAATCTGACAATTTCCTCTTAATCTCAGACCTTCTGCTATTGGTTTTACAATAAACTAACATTTTCCCAAACAGTTTTTTTCCTTCTGCCAAAAGTATTCCCAGAAATTGCTGATCCCAAGTAGGGTTGGAAGCAAAAGACTGTTATTGGTGAGGGTATTATTATTTGTAAGTCATCATACGGGTGCATGGTAGCAGATATAAATCAGGAGAAATACCTACTTCCCGTTCAGAAATCAACCAGAAATGTTTTGTGATCTTTAAAAGAAACAGAAGGTATGTTCATAGCCCAAGACACACTGCAGACACCTACAGTTGAGATGCTGTTCTATGACCCATTCATTAGGCCATCAGGTGTGTGGACTGAGGTTGCAATCTTTTTCTCAAAGTAACGTACTACTTCCCAAGCAATTCCTTGACATCCTTATGACTGTTCTGCAAGTAAAAAGCAAGTCAGTTTAAGCAGAGTGCTGAAATCCAGCCTTCTGTGGTCATTGATTTAAAAAGATTAAATCTTGATTTTTGCATGTGGTATGAATCTGGCCTTCCACAGTCAGCACTTTTAAAGTAAGCAAGTGTTAGTGTCTGATTTCTGCACTGCCTTCAATCTCTGCTGCTAGTGCTGAATTAAAAGGCTATTGCCCATCCCTTCATTCCATCCAGAATCCCCCAGGCAACAAATATCCATATCCATATTGTTGTCAAAACTCATAAAAACAGAACTGGACTTCTTCCAGGTCTAAAGTTTTACACCATTTGCACCCTGATAAACACAGCTTTGACAACTCTGACAGAACGGGGGGGAAAAAAAAAGAAGAGATCATGTCTCCATTGCATGGTTGTGGCCTGCTCATTAAAGGCAGTTAGATCCTAGCTACTCCTCTGTGAGAACAGTATTACAGCGAGGAAATAGATTTCATGTTTTCTGTTAAATATAAGCAAATATATCTGCTGTGAAAAAATTGAACAGCATTTGTGGAAGGTCTTTACACTTCCCCTTCTTCCAGCGTGGCAGAAGGATGTGTGCAGTGGCAGGATGAACTCAGCATTTAGGTTGCTACATGCTATCTGGAAATCTTGTTTTGTATGCACACTTGAACTGTTTGTGTGGCTTTTGAGAGGCGCTCCTTTAGCAGACTTGTGTAGATAGAGACATCCTTATTCTCTGTCTCTGTCTTTAACCTTTGTGCATAACTCCCAATGGCTTAACTGTGGTTTCTAGTGGCAGATGAAACAAAATCTCATCAGCAAATTGTCCTGTGCGTGGCCTGTGATGCCATCACAACATTTCCAACTACAATGGCACTTTCTGCAGGGAACAGGCTGGATGCAGGAAGGGCATATGAGGACTATTGTTTTTCCAGAGCGGAAGTTTCATGCCGTAACTTCTGAATTCCTTTTTGACTTCAGCCTGCAACCATTTGTGGTGCCCACACAAACAGGCCTAGACAGTACTCTGCAATTGTCCATGGGATGAAATCCTAAATTCCTCTAAGTCATTGAAGACTTCTGCCACCTACATTGGCTTTGTGATTCACCATCAGGAGTTTGCCAGCTTTTCTGGCTCTGCCACTCTTGCTTTTTTAAGTATGAAAATAAGGGGAAATGTAAGATCTTTTCAGAGAGTCTCTGCTTTTATTGTTTATTCCTTTTCGCCAACTTTATTCTGAAATTCGGGAGAACTCCATTTAAATGCTTGTTAAGGCTACTTCACTGCATCTTCTAACATTGTAGTAGAGGACGTTAACAGGCAAGCTTAGGTGAATTTTTGAGTCAGTGAAATATATTTTTGAGACTGTGAAATATATTTTCCAATGAAAGCAGTGAAGGTGAGTGTGTTTAACTTGTTTCCTGTCTGACAAAATTCTAGACTGATTTTCAGTAGGATGATGAACAAAATACTCAGATGATTTTGTGTGCAAACTACTTTAATATTTTTCATACTGGGCACATTTTTTATAATTTTGGTTGAGTTACTGCTGTATGTTTTGAGTGAATGAGCTGTTTCACTGATTCTGATGGGAACATTCTCTGTGTTTCTGGTGCAGGAATTGCTTACCTGGGAGGTGTCTGCAGTGCCAAGAGAAAGTGTGTTCTTGCTGAAGACAACGGTCTCAATCTGGCATTTACAATTGCACATGAACTTGGACACAAGTAAGAACTTGTCCTTCTGTTTCTTTCTTTACTTGTGCCACGGTATCATACTTTTATTTAAAGCCATACAAGTGAAATTACTAGTGTGGCATGTTTGTTATGATTTCATAAATCTAGCAGATTGATAAATACCTTAATTTTTAGGAGGCTTATGTTAATATTCATTTCAGCACGCATAAATCCTTCTATTTGATCTTCCCCTATTTTCCACTCTATGTATTGATTTTGAGTAGCCCAAAGAGGCCTCATTCTCTTAAGTGATTGGTGGTAGTAGTTAGAGACAAACTCTGCTTTTGTTTACACTGTAGAATAGGTCCACAAAAAGGACATCAACTTCAAAATCTTTGAACTTGCTAAATTTTCTCTGAAGTTCAGGTGTCTATGTCAAGGATTTTAATAGTTAAATACTTGGGTAATGGTTTCATCTCTGCATGTGAAGTAATCTACTGTGGCTGAAATTGTAAACATCAGTATTTTGAAAATGTCCTTAAGCAGTATTATTTGATCAACAGAAAGAAATCATATAACTTGATTTATCAGCTCAATCACAGCTAGCTAACACACTTTGAACACTGACTGGAAAAAACAGCAAAGAATGTGATAATTCCTAGTCAGACAGAAATTTGCAGAATGAGATTACCAGGTACTTCCTGCAGGTGACTTTGAAGACTTTTTAAAGCTGCCTGTAAATATCCTATGGACAGAAGAAAACAAAATTGTCTGGAAGAGTCACCTGCATCATCTTAGTGCAGTTAATGAGTTAACCCAAAGGTCAGCATCCACATTCACTGCTTTCCAGGCTAAGTGTAATACGCACTTACTCATAATACTTAGGAGCTTTTTTCCCTTTCCATTGACATCACTCTGGTTGCACTGTGTCACAGTTAGACTGTGTAAGTTACAGAATTAGACCAGGAACAAATTTATACAGGGGCAAGGGCTGTACCTATGGGATTTTCAAGTACTCCTTCCTTTAGCCTCTCTGGATGGAAGGTGGGAAATCCCACCATTGTTCCTTTAGTAAGAAGTTGTGTGTAAGTTTTGTCTGCACCCTCCTGGACTCCTACTTTTCATGCGTCTGTTGTATCTTCCTTTCCTACAGTAAGAAGTATTTGACAGCTAAGTCAGAGCCAATGTATCGTGTTCAGATTCTGGCCAGTCTCATTCCATGACAAATAATTATTTTATGGCAATGTATTTCAAAGTTGCATGGAGGATATTTAGGTTACTACCAAAAATGACAAGACGAAAATGAATCTCCTGTTCACCCTCCAGTGACACCAAAGGCAGCTGAGCCAAACCGAGGGTGGTTTCAGCAGAAATGAAGGACATTTGGTTTTGGTTTTATTTAAATTGCATGCCAAGATGTTAAACTGAGCCTAAACTTAATAACAAATTAACCTGTGGGTGATGTTAAGGGAAATTCAGCACTCATCTTTGGATGGGCCAAGAGCAAGAGGGAAAAATATTTGAGCTGCAGAAAATCCAGCTGTGTAAAAGAGTGAGACTGGTCTGCCCTGGTGTTTGCCAAGTTTCTCAGCAGAGCTGTCAAGCTTTCTTCTAATAATGCCTTGCAAAAAATCCACAACATAAATAGGGGATGTAATGCTTTCGGATACAGCTCTCCATCTGTGCAGAAAATAGCAAACTCCATTTTCTTTTCTGAGCACAATTTTGGTGGTAAGACCATAATGCCCTTTGTCTGCTGGTTTTCTTTCTTTGCCTCCGTCTTGGAAAACTATTTCCAGAGGTGGGTATGAGATGTCTAAAGGAGTTGACAGAGGGTGGCTTGGGTTCAGTACCCTGGAGGATTTGGACAGCGAGTGTGATGTTGTGCAGAGAATCTTCTGCTTCAGGAGAGTCATAGATCCCATTGTGGAGAGAGCTGGAGAGCTTAAATGAAGATTGCAGGTGAGGAAGGACAAATGACAAAGGAGACTGCGTTTTCTAACAGAGCTGCCTCATGAGCTGCTTTACTGAGAGAGAAGAGACTAGAACAGGATCAGGCAAGAGAGACTGGGAAGAGTACTTGAGTACTGGAGGGGTGTGGAGGGTCTGTAAGAGCCAGTCTAGGGACCTAAGGTGTCTGGGGAACGTAGCTCTCAGAAGGCACATGAGCCAGGAGGGCTCCAGCTGAAGCAGCCAACTGGGTTAGGTTGGAGAAGCTGCTGGCAAGATTCTGCTGCCACAGGTGTTTTGGGGACATGTTCCAGGTTAGCCTGTTTCACAATAAGCTGCAATTCTCTATCACACACTGGAGCAAGCTCTCCAGCCTTTCTGCTCCCTCTTCCCTTGCTTAAGCCCAGCCATAACCATGCATAATCAAACCCCAGTGTGCCAAATCAAAACAGAGGGGAAAAAATGCTCGCTCTCTCTCACCACCCAACCTGAGCATCAAAGTCGTCCCTCTATACTGTCATCCACCAGTGGCCTGGTTACTTCTTTCAAAGTCTGGTCCGTTTACTGGTGCCCTTCTGGCCTTGAAGAGAACAGGAATATTTTCATTGACCTTACTAGGTGTCAGGCCTCTCTTTATTCTTCTCTTTTTGAACTGCAACAGGATGCTCTGAGCAGTCCTGTTTCAGCACGTCTTGTGCAAACAGAAGGATTGTTTGCAGACTTTACTTACAAACTTGTAGTTTTTAAGTGAAATGTAAGGAAATCCATTGCAGAGATGAAGACAAAGAAGCTGACATGAGCTTCAGGTTTAAAAATGAAACCCAAGGAAAACTAGGTGCAAGTTTCTTAATTTAAAAAAAAAAATCCAATCAAAACTTACATTCATATTGGCAAAAATATAAATTTTGGAGAGCCATAATTGTCAGCTTTATTGAAGGCTGATTTCCTTATGAGTGTAGAAAAGCTGAGATTTATTACTTCTTACCCTAAGACTAACAAATGTCTGTGGAGATCACAAGCCCAGTTTGGCATTCACAGATAGTTTCTGATGTAGACTTTGGAAAAAGTGAATGGATTACTAATTGACGTGTCAGGTTCCTAATCTGCCACTAATGTCATTTGGACTCACTGCAAAAAACACTATAACAGACAGCTGCACTGTGAAAACATGGACACATCATTAAATAGGTCCATTAGGGTGATGCTTATAGGTACTATAAAAGTTCATCTTCAAGTTTAACCTATAGAGTTGTTGTTGCTTGATGATGGGGTGAGTGATACAACTTTCATCTGTTGTATTTATATCTTCAAATCTGGAGCAATAGTTTTGGTCCATGGACACAAAGGGAGCATCCATTTGTATTTAGATACAATTTTTCCTACAAAGAGTCCAGGAGAAGAATTTTGCTGTTACAAAAAGGTAACAGGCAGGGTAGAGACCACTGAATATGTGATGAGGCTGCAAATCATAAACTTCTTACCATACAAGACAGGACCCTCAGCAAGCCTCGTTCCTTCATTCAGCATGGTCAATATGGATGTCTTTTAAAATAACACACTTTAATGTAACCACAGTTAGTTGGTTTTTATCCGGGGATTGCTGGGTGGAGTACTATGTTCTGACCTACACAAAAGGGAAGACAGAGATCACCGTGGTCCCTGAAGTCTCAAAAAGTGTAAGTCCAAGGTGTTCGTATTATAAACAGCTTAATATGCTGAACACTTTCTTACTCTCATCTTTCCTCAGACTAGCAGGGCAACTCCATCAGTAAGAGCTTGAAAATGCCCTACTGTTGTCAACGGGATCCTGAATGGTGCTTCCCTCCTCCTCCATGAACTGCACCAGTGTGAAGTTAATCTGCACCCCAAAGACCACCCTGAACAACTATGACTTTTAGAAAAATAGCACCACTTCCCCCTCCTCTGGTTCTCTTTTTGCCTACAGCAGTGACATTGTTACCATTTTCAAGCCATTCTCCAAAGAAAAAGGCAAATAAGTTTTTTAAACAAAAGCTGGGATTCATCCTTATATCCGTTATCCCCTAAATGAAGCGGGTGGGCTGTAGCCAGTGGTTTTTCAGGACAACAATGCCAGCTTTGTTGCCATTCCTGTTTCTTTCAACAGCCTCGGCTTTCCTGTTGTGGGATGGGGGGCAGGCTTGGGTGAGGAGGGAAGATTCCCATTCATGAGCTAGCGGAACCTGGCACTGCCTAGATGATGAGAGAATAGCCGGAGGTGGTATGGCTGGAAGCCACGCCGTGTCAGATGCCCTTAAGAAAGTGAATCAAAATCAACTGACAATAAGCAAGATGCAGTCCGTTGCCAGCAGTCTGAAACCGCATGGCCTCAAACTTGAAGCTGAAACAGATGAGGACAAAAATGAGTCCAAAGGTAAAAAGCCTACAGTGCACAAACCATACAGCTCTGGATTTGGAATCAGACAAGAGAAGAATTTAGAACCGGCAGGTTTCTGTCCAGTAGGATTATTTGCTTTAGATGTTAAGTATTGATAGTTGTAGCTTGGTTAAAGTTACTTTAGGGTGCATAATTATTTGCTGCATAATTAAGTATGGCCTTTGTGGTGGTGTGTCTCAAGCAATAGTGGTGTTGAACGTAAGGGAAAAGCACTCTCTGCATGTTCCCTTTGTGGCCTGATATTTATGCTAATAGGCTTGTGAATAAACTTACCTCCCCGATCTGTCTAGTGCAGCACCCAGCAGAGGTTCTGTCGTGCAAATAGTTGTAAGGCAGAATGTGAAAATACTGCAGGCTGAAGGGGAATGTATCTTGAGCAGATCCGAAAGGTACGGAATAACACCCTGTGACAACTTACGCCAGCAAAGCCAGGCCAGTGTGGTGCAGGCATACAAACTTAATTCCTAAGAACTGAACAGGAAATTAACAGTCCCCCTTCTCCCTTGCCCTGCAATTTATAAAGATTTGGTCATAATGCATTTTAAAAATGAAAAGTTTCACGTGGAAGCTGAGGACCACCACAGTAAATGTGACACAGATCTGAGCAGTCAGGTAGTGCTACAGAGTGCACCCTGTGCTGATATAAAACTGTTTCTTTTTCTTAAGCAGTCTGGTTTGTGATTCCAGTCAGTGCAGTGCTGTCAGCAATGGAGCCAGCCAGCAAATCATAGTGGTGGTGCAAGGGGGCGGCAATTCTGGAAATAATATAAAAATGGAGGGACCTTTGCTACAAATTCTCTCATTTTATCCTGAGATTATAACATTTAGGTGCAGGATGTGGGAGCTGAGAAGCTGTTTTCAAAGGAAAAAACCAACAACCCTCTCTGTCTCTTTTAGAGCAGCTCACCATAGGCTAGCCTTGAACACAGGGCTCTACCGATGTATGCAGCTTGAGTGTAGTTTCTGTCCTGGCTGACTTTAAACATTAACCCTATTTTTCAAAAAAGCTCCCATCTGAGCTTCTTTTTCTGCTCTGTGTTGCTCTTTTGACCATCTGCATTGTAATGATGGCAAATGCAAGGATTTCTTCATAGCATTTGTAAAGAGCTTGTTTTTAGAAGTATGAGCGAAGCAACCAGTAGGATCCTCGAGAGTTATGGTGCTGACAGCGAGATCAGTCACAGAAAAGAAGGCAGACCTTGCAAGTGCTGTTTGAAGTGTAACAGAGGCATGAGTTAGTCCCACATTTATCAGGCATGTTCTGCCTGACCTGAATTTCTGTGGAACATTTTTCTTCATTACTATTGCAAAAGTACACCAATTAATTGCCAGGAAGCAATCTATCCCCAGATTACTTCTTACCTCCCAAAAGGCATTAAAACCAACATTACTAAAGTTGCAGAATCAAATATGTAGAAGCACCAACGTTTCAGTTTCAAGGTTATCTGGACAACGTCAATTTTAACTCTACTCCCTCTGTCCTGCAAGTGAGGCCAAACCTCTATGCATAGGGTAGTATTTCAGCATATAGTTAAAGACTCTAGCTTAACGCATGCCTACAGGCATCTTATTCACTCCTGTGCATGAATATTTTACCAGAGAGAGGCCTTGCAAAGAGTTGCCCATCTTGCGGGCCTGTAGGATATAGTATCCATTTATGTGATGGCTCAGGGATGCAGGCTGTGGCTGACAGGATCTGTCTTGTGATGGGATAAACCTCTCCAATGGCACTGCTGGCAGTTTGGATGTAGATTCTGTCTTGTGGTGGAGAGCTGTGGCGCAGTTCCCTCTGTGCCTTTGTAAAACCCTGTGTGGCTGTTTTGACTGTGCTGCAAAAGACAATGTGTTGGAACTCACGTGTCTGCATTTGTAGGGGTTGAAAATCAAGGTCAGTTGGATCCCAAGGAGAACTGGAGCCAGACGCAATCCCATGCAAGCTTTACTCTAGCAAGCTCGGGTACTAGTCACTGTGTTGCTGCACCAAGACTTCCTGAGCAGCTGGGTAGTTTGATTCAGGCAGTTACTGCCCCAGCTATATTCTGCTAGTGCCAGCACTCCCCATTTTAAATCTCACAGGAGTATGTCGCTGTTCCAGTATATTGCAGTCTCAGGATTACTGGGAGTGACTGACTGCTGTGTAGACATACCCTGAGGCTGGCCAAAAATGCTGGCAACAGTCCGTACCCACCCTGGAGTTGCTAATTTTATTTTCTGCCATTTGTGTTGTAAATCTGTTGTGGAATGTCTCTCTCTGTTCCCAGGCTCCCTTTTCTAGTTCCCCTCCTCCCAGGTTTCATTCTTCTTCCACAGATAATTGCAAGCACATTTTCACAGTTAAGTTGCCCTTCTCTGTACAACTCCAAAAGGACATAATGGAACACTGCCTATTTCATCATTTATGTTTGTACATCAGAATCGGTATGATCTAGTCAAAGCAATTATTTAATAACATATTCTGGTTTTGAGAGAGAACTAGGTATAGCCTAAAATTTCAGGAGATGCTGCTTCTACTTTTGGTAACACACTGAGGGGTCTGTTTTAGACAAAATATTATGTACCTAAGTAGCTTGATATTAGTAGCTTCATAATAGCTTTCCGAAAACTGTGTCCTAAATTAGTCAAAAGGAAGCAGAGATCAAAGACAGATATAGATCTAAACATATGTAAATTAAAAAAAAAACAAACAAAAAAACCAGTGGAGACTTCTGCAAGCGTGGATGGTTTGACCTGAGGAAGAAGTAGTGATGGAGCACCACTGAACAGAAGGTGTCTTTGCCCAACATAATACAGTACATGATACCTGAGTAAGTTAATTTGAATCCCAGAAGTAGAATACCCCTGTTGTATTAACCTTGTCTGGGCAAGTTGTTTTTGCAATGACAGTAGGATATCACATAGAGAAAAGTCACATGAAGAAAATCACATACAGGAATCACACAAAGAAGAAGATTGGGAAGGAGAAATGGAGAGATTCGAGTAGTATCATGTGCCAGACTCTGGATAGTAAGCCTGGGTTTGGGTGGGTTTTTTTAGTTTTATGTAAAACTGCAAGATATTTACAGGTGTGATTACTGATCCTGCTAATCCTAGCATGGTGGTGGGGTACCTTCCTTCTATCATGCATCTCTTTTCTCACCCTTGTATCTTCCGAGTTTGATAGTTTATTTACAGTATTGGAATGTAACCACGTTGGAATGGGGCGTGGGAATGTCCACCTCCCATTGCTTTCTGCACTCTTGTGGCAAGCATTAGTGTGGTTCTGGGCAAGGGTTTCTAGGGTTTTACTCTACGCTTTGCAAAGGATGTCTGTGTAATCCCTCGTGAAGCAACATTCTCTTGCAGTCTCTTTAATTTCTTTGTTTTTGAGCATCTTGTACAGCTTTACTTAACATAATAAAACTGCACCAAACAGGCAAATGACAGACATTTAGAAACTCCCAGACAACACAATTTTCATTTAATCAATAGCTTTGTGGCTTTGCCAGCTATGTCTTTCTTTTTGAAGGCTTATTCTGCTGAGTAAGCCAAGGCCATGTTAAATAGCTGGGCCATAATGATTTGGCAAATCTTGCATATGCTTCCTGCTGCAAGGGTTCTGGTTTCGTACTTCATTGGCTTTGCTGGCAACAGCCTTGTGCACCCAGTGACCCAAAACATAGGGACAGTACAAGTCCCCATTGTGCAACCGCTACAGTACACACCAACACAGGAAATATTAGGTTTGCAAGTGCCATTTACCAAATAATCATTTGTTTTTATACAAGGGCAGCAATCTAGCTGAAATATTTACTTTTCCACCAGCAGTTGGGTTCCAATAGCCTGTAACCCATGCTGTCTGCCTGGCCTGCTGAGTTCAACAGGTTCCAGGTGAAAATGACTGCAGAGCTGGGGAAGGTGATAAATCCCGGACTGTCACTTGGAAAAGCCTTCGGTAGTAACTCAGCAGCAGCAACGCCAGTGGAAATGTTGTTGCTTCTAAAAATGTGGTTCCCTTTACCGTTATGTCAGTGGAAGGCTGCACTGTAGTGGAACAAGATTGGCTGCTTCTTGGCCAAGAGTTGTGTTGGGGAATAAAATTCAGCAAAAAGAGTTTACTAGACAAACGAAATAAACAGGCCTTCCTTGTTCTCACTGATCCCTTTCTGTTTGCAAAATCCTCCCTGCATCAGATGCTGGGCCTCTTTCCATCGCTGGACCCAACCCAGCAGGGACTTTTGTCATCTATGTCTTCACTTGAACCCCAGTTTCCAAAAAAGAGAATAATCCACATTTTTTCCAGTTTTCTGCTTTTGTTCTTGTTTAGGTAAAACAAATCAAAGCAAAAGGAGTCTGATCATAACAGTTTGTTCTCACTTGCTTGAAAAGTTTCCTTCCTGCTGGGCTCTAATTAGCTTAGGGTATTGAGCCTTAAAAATGAGTATTTTTTACTCTACCTTCTTTCTCTGCTCCGAAGTCCACTGAGACACTCATTTTGTATGCCAGATCTTATCCACATATGGGACAGTTTGACCTTTCAGAAATTTCTGACGTCCACCCTCTGGTAGCTGACTGTCACCCACCAGTGAGAGCCCGAAGCCTGCCTGTCTCTTCCACCTGCTACCAGCTGAGCTCCCTTCCTACCACCCTGCTGTTTGCCGGCATCGCTCCGCAGATAGCTAATCGAGTGGCAGGTTTCTTATCTAGCGTTTCAAATATTCATTTTAATTATACACATTAAAACTAGACAGGATAAAGAAATGCTCCCTAGGAACAGTTTGCTTCTTAGTTTAGGTAGTCTTTATACTCAGGAAAAGTATCTTCCCTTCAAAGGAAAAGCACAGCTTCCTTTCTTCCTCTTGAAAACACAACCATTAGCACCTTTCAATGGGTAAATTCTTTCCTGTCTAGTGCCTCCTTTATCTCAAGTAAAGCTGCGTGCTATATAACACGGAATAGATTTAGCCCAAGAGGGCAGAACTCTTCCCTAGTATCCATCATGAGCCACCATGGGCATCAATGGTCAATTTTTGATAAAAATGCAGATTGCATGGGTTTAGTAGCTTTAAAGTAAAGTGGCAAACTGGATTTCCCTATAGGAGCATTGTAATAATGGCTTTATTTTCTGCTTTTCTGCTTGTGTGCACAAGCATTAACTCCCATCTACTCATTTTAAGTGTCATCCTCTCCATTGGGTACATTTTTTTACCTCTTTCTCCGTTATTTCACTCTGTTATTGACACTTTTTCAATACTAATCCAGATATGATCCTGAGGCTTCTCTCCATTCAAAGAAAATATCCAGCTTGTTTGTTTAGAAAAATGTATTCATATTTTCTTTTTATACCTTAAATACTACAATACATACCTGCAGCTCATTCTGAAATTTTTATTGTGTTTGTTTAAGTAACCTTACCAGATTTGCGAAATGCGTTATTGCAGGCAGCACCTCTGAGAATAATGAACAGAATCGCATGAGAAAAACTCCTACGCAGTTTCCAGAAAGCTGTCATCAGTTAAATGACATGCATGCTGCACCTCTTATCAGCTAAAGACCCTCTAAAGAGATATCTTCTTATGAAGATAACAGACTTTTTTGTTTCTCTGTAATTTGTCTTCACATTAACATGTTCAAGCCAAAGTTATTCAAAGCAAGACTATCTCTTTTCAAGTTGCTTTTTACTTTATTCATGTGGCATTCTTAGACAATATGAAAGCAAACTTGGCTTCATTAGCCTTGAGGTTTGTAGGCAACCAGGCACGCCCACTACCCAAAGAATTCAACTTCAGTATTGGTCTGAACATATCATTTCAAAATTGCTTTGATACCAAGCCATAATTTGCAATGTTCCTGTTTGATATCAAGTCTCTCCCTGCTGATCAAATGAGTGAGTCTAAGTGAGATAGCGTGCTGAGCTTTTAAAATCATTTATGAACGGCCAAGGCCAGATGGTTGTGGGATTATGAATTATTTTCCCAGCTGCACCATTATGAAAAATCCCAAGAGTTTAGGGAGCTGGTATATAGGAGGAGCATGACCGGAAACAAAGTTTCCGTAAGGATGGAGAGCACTCCTGAGTGATGGAAGTGGCTGTGACAAGGATACCACTGAAAATGCCATGTCCTTATAGCAAATGTCTTCAGGTGAAGCAAATGTCTTCAGCTGAACTACTGCAGACTGGTCGATTGCTAGATTATAACTGCAACTAATAGAACTGGATCATGCATTTCCTGTGCAGCTTTTTTTCTAGACGTTGTTTTTTTTTTCATTCTTGCACACAAAAGAGAGCACCCAGGTTTGTTACTGTCCACTACAGTCACCTGTCATTTTGGTGAATCAGTGTAAGAGGGTCGCATAGGATGGATTTCTTCTTGCACTGAATCTGCAAGCCCACAGTGATTGGCAACGTAGACCAAGAAAGAAGAACAAAAGAAAGAGGCTGAAAAATATTTCTTTCTGTGAAAAGGACTTCTGCTGCTCTGGGAACCATAAAGCATGTATTCACTGGCTTGTCTGGAGACTTCAGAAGACTTGATGTTGGTAGAATTATATATATTTCAGTTACTTCACACCTCTTTGTCTTTTGGTGTTGGCCATCTCCTCATTCCCACCTCCAGGAATGGAGAATTCATCTCCCAGTGTGGGGAAGGCAGCCAGCATTCCTGACTCCTACAGGCTTCCCCAGGCTGCCTCGCTTCCCCCAGCGCTCGGCAGTGGGTGGCTTCCTGATGGGGTAGAGTGTGGGACATTTGTGGTTACTTGTGTTGCACACATTTGGCAAATGTGCTCCACTGTCTCTCCCTTCTCCTTGCATTTCTTTTAAGGGTGTCTCGTGTTGCATCTCTTCATTCAGGTTTGACCCTCAGTCATTAATGTAGTTGACTGGAGGCTTTCACTGGTTTCACAGGAGTCTTGGAAAAGTGCACTCCAGTGATTGCATGCAAGAGCTTCCCCTTGGGTTGCTAACACTTTGAGTGACAGACCCGTCAGCCATTCTTACTGAGCTTTTGTCTTTCTTCCCTAGTGGGTGGGAAATGCCACCCAGCTATCCCAGGGTTTTGTCTTTTTTCCATCCTACAATTTGTGTTCCCTTTTCATCTTCTGAGGAAATGCATGTCACATTTTCTGAGGTCTCGTTCTCACCCACTTCAGGCAGTGCTGAAAGCGAACAGCTTGTTACCCTTCAGCATGTTACTTCTGCGATGCACCAGGGTGCTTTCTGCATACAAGGAGCTACAGATGGAGCAGAGCAGCCTCTGCTTACCAGAAAAGAGAAACGAGCAGTCTTTCTCTGCCCACCACTGTTTCATTCATAGTCACTGTGCTCCTTCTGCAACAATTCCCTGTTTTCTGAAACCAGACTGTGAGAGAGAGCATTTTTTTTATGTCCAAGAAGTGGATTAAAGCTTTTGGAGGGAAAGGAAACAGCTTAGTGCATACATTTTCATGGGGATGTTACCCTTTGGCCCTCAGATAACATTATTCTTGCTTTAGGGTCACAGCTCAGCTGTGATCATGACAAGTAGCCAGTGTCTCTTCATTCATAGCTTGAAAGAAGTGACTCCCAGTAAAGAGGCACTGACGCATGCTTTACAATGAGTGCTTTTTGATATATCTGTGTTCACCTCTTCAACAGGGATTGGACTGTTAAAGCAATCCTTGACTCTTACCGATGCTGTTGTGTCAGACACCTGTTGCCTCTGTATGTTGTTGGCATGTATCAAAGCATGCGAAGGGGTTTAGAAATGTGGTTGGATGACTGCCATGGACATGGGGTAGTGCTCTAGGGATGTGAAGGGGTCAGGAATCTACATGCTGTGTGATGTTAAGGTCCATAGGGCCAAAAAAGAAAGGCTGGAATGGAAGCCATCGTGCACTCCGATCAACACGAAAGACAGTGAAATTGTTACTATAAGTGTACGTGTGCTGAGCTGCTGATCGTGTTGGGAGGCTGTGAGAGCAGAGCAGG
Organism: Phoenicopterus ruber ruber; assembly: GCA_009819775.1. Lineage (NCBI taxonomy): Eukaryota > Metazoa > Chordata > Aves > Phoenicopteriformes > Phoenicopteridae > Phoenicopterus > Phoenicopterus ruber. The sequence continues at coordinate 4,430,027 of CM020225.1, forward strand.
AGCATTTTTAGCCCTGGGCAGTCGTTCCCATGTGATGTTGGGCAGCGGTCTTGTGATTGGATTCATTGCACAAGCCTTTCCCACATCTCCATTGCCTGCGTAGGTTCAGGTGGGTCCCTGCTGCATCAGCATGGTCAGCCTGAACCACTATGGCCACTTTTGAGTCTTTATGCGGTAGGGGAGTGGGCTGTTTCAGCCATTACATGTTCACCCCTGATAACTGAGAGCTACACCTTACTTTGCATCTTTGAAAGTCTTATTTCAGAGAGACAGGACTCTAAACAGGACAGGACCCCACCTGTGCTGAGAGAGTTGGTACTGAATGGTTTGCACTATGCTGTGTAATCACAGTCCTTTCTGAGTCTGAATGCATACTGCTGGAGCCACTCTGGCTGACAGCTCTCATGTTTATAGATTTGTATTAGATACTACATGGGACTTGGAAAGGAGTGAGCATTAAGATCAGGAGGAAGAAGGATGTTTTCCTGAGGTAATGCTATCTCTTCAATATGGAGTTTCTGCCAAGTTTCTTTGTACGTGTATTGATCAACTTTAGCTTTTTCTAGGACTTTGTATTTGGTGGAGCACTCCTTTTTCTGCCACAAGGTACACTACCCCCTGCAGTCTCAGAACCTGCTGATTCTTACCAGAAACACTGTGAAGCTTTTTCAGGAAAAGGTTGCTATGCTGGGATCACATCCTACAAATTAGGTGCAGTGGAGGCAGGCCATTGGGATGGTAAGTTTTCAGTTGCATCGCAACCAGATTCCTTCATCTTACCAAATGTTTTGGAATACATCAGGCAATGCCTGCCTTGCTGTGAATCAGCCACTCTGGAAAAGAGGCAAGGATTCTTGAGAGAGAATTGCATGAGCAAATGTCCGCTGGAAAAAGTAGTCAATAGTGTGAGCATGTGACATTATTGCTGGGGAGAAGACCATAAGATGATTCACCCTGTTCTTCATGGCCTTGGTCTAACTTCAGTCAAACCATATAAAAGGACCGTTGTTGATGTCAGTGGGGTTTGGCCAGCTCTGTTACAGGTATCTAGGACCATGTGGGCAGCAAGCTTTTAGGTGAAATGTATGAGCAAGTAAAAGGCCACACTGCCTTTTCCTGCCATGTCAGTCTCATGTGTGCTATCTGTCCCTTGCGGCCCAAGCTCATACTTGCTGCCTTCCAGATTCCATGGCAAAAGAACTAATTCTTTTTAAATGAAAACCATATCATAAAGGGCTGGATCTGTCATGCAGCTGAATAAACCACAGCTTTCCACACTGTTATTCACCATAGGCGTTCGTGTGTTCTCACTCGCTGTTGTTGACTTCTTGGCTGTTTGATGAGTAGATAACCATATAAAATATCTGGTTACTTCATTATTGGAGAGTGACATAAACTTGGTTATGAAAACAAGAGTCCAGTAGTCATGGCTCCCTTTAAATGTTGTCTCTCCTTATTAAAAAAAAAACCAAACCAAAACAAACAACAAAATGATAACTCAGCACCAATCCTGAACACCCCTGTTCTAGATAACATTATGTACACAATGACCATCTCTATTACTTCTAATGCTTTAAGTAGGGTCATCTCCCCCTCTTCATCACAGCTCCCCAGAGTACCTCCGGACAGCTTCTGAAATAGTTGAGTTATATTTAAGTGACTGTGTTTACATGTTTGAAAAGCACAAGGTGAAAAAGCCTGTTTTCCATTAAGCCAACAGTCTTAGTGACCATTGTTTTTGTAAGAAGGTTATGCAAGCTGTTTCATTGCCTCCTCCCCAGCTCAGCTCACCTCAGCGTGTCTCCCCAGCATTTCTCAGTTTGCCCTCCATCCAAGCCTCACTTGGACTCCCTTCTGACCCCTCTGGCTGTCTCTGCCTCTCTTCGGTTGCTTTGCAGAGGCATCACCTTCCTAGGTCACTCTCTTTAACTTACTGTCCTCATTTTGCACTGCAGCTCCTATAATGAGCAGCCCCATTTCACTTCTGCTCTGTTATGCCTTTATTCTCAACTGGTTGGAAAAACCTCATAACTTGCAAGATATCAGCATTTTATATTGAAATGTTAAACATGTTGAACCAGTTCAGAAGTAGGCATCATTCCAGTGATGCAGCTTCAATTTCAAACGTTAATAAAAATTCCTAACATTGAACTCGATTTGGGACTGGCCAGCTCACGGGCTTGATTATGTGATATACTGTCTCCCACTTCTAAGTGCTGGTTCAAATCCAGCCGAAGTCAGTAGCTGCTGAGAACTGTTGACGTACGTTCTCTGCTTAGTGACCTATATTGATTTGAGTTTAATGGCCGTGTTTAATGTTCTCAGCTGTCAGCCACGCACCCTGTATAACCTCCTTCCATACCAGCATCTTCCTTTGTGGTTGAGATTGGATGGACTATAGAGACGGGACTCCCTTCTCAACCGTTCGTGGAGACCCAATAGGAAGTGGGAAGTGGGAGGAATTTTGTCCTTCAGTTATGTCCTTCATATGGATAAACAGATGGCATTTGTGCCCACAGCATGTCTAAATGGCAGACTTTCCATGGGGCACTGTCATCCTGCCCACACTGAAATGCCAGAGCGGATAAATTACAGCTCCCCTTCTCTCTTCCCTCTCACGCTATGCAAGGATGTTGTCCAGTCTGCCCCCCTTTTGCATTTATATTTCTCCAGTGGGGTTTAGAAAGAAATCTTGTGCTTAATCCTGTCTCTGCAGTTAATCCTAGATTACCTCTGGGTGAGTCATGGCAAGCTGGGTCACAGGGAATGACTTCTCTCATATGCTCTTTTGAGAAGGTCAGTAGTGACCTACCCTGCTGTGACGTGCAGCTCCTGGTACTGCAATTCACTGTTGCCTTGCAGGAACAGAGCCTTTTAGAGAATATCTGCAGGCTAAAGCATCTGTTATAAACACAGGTAGAGAAAACATGCTTCCCAGCAAACAAAGATCAGCCAAGAAATGTAAAAATCTTCATGGTCCCACTGAGCTTTTCACTTGGAGCAAGAGATATCACTGCCTTCTCCTGTCCCCCTCTGTATTTGGGACATTGCTGTAGCAGGCTCTTTGCTCAATTCTTTGAGTCCATGTTGGTCTGCAGGGCAAGTGGCCCCAAGGAGCTCTTCCTTTTTAATGTTTTACCGAGCTTACACAGTTGCAGCCGTTTGTGAGTTGGTTCTTCAGGAACAGAAAGACTCTCCCTTGGATTTCTCCGTCTGTAGAAGTGAGAGACAGACCACTGTCCTCATTTCCTTCTTGGTAGCTGGACGGCCTCACTGTCTTTTGGAGAAGTGGTGACTTTGAGGTTAGTGCCAGTTGTGTGGAGAGCAATCAATCGTGTGTCATGCAGAAGTTTAATAAGCAGCTGGGATGACAGCCAGGTCGCCTTGGGTAGCCTTGCTAGTCCTGAGTGTCACTCGTTTCTAAAGTGAACCAGTGTTTGTCTCACCCTGAATTATTTGCAGACAAATGGAATGGTTTGGCTTTCACAGGGAGGCTATGGAGAAGCTCTTATTAACAGCCAGCTGAAGTGCTTATTTGAAACAGAGGCATTGTAGAAGCTCGTGGTGTTTCCACTTCTGGGTGTGTTTTTTTCAGGCTTCCCTTCTTCATAATTCTTTCTTTCACTTGCTACCCTCTTTCTGGCTTTTTCTGAAGAAAAGCTCTTATTTTACTGCTGATGGTATGTTCTATCAAACTTGCCTCTTGCCCCTACTTCATAATCTCTCCCTACCAGAGGGGGGAGTGTATGATAATAATCCTGGGGATTTCTCAAGTGGTCTGTAACCAGCCACAAAGTTGCAGCTGTTGAAAAAATTTAAAGCATCTCCTAAATCAGTTTTCCCTAGCCCTTGGCATTATCCTTTAACTGGGATTTGGGGCTTTTAATAGGAAACCTATCAAGAGTCATAGTGGTTCTGATGAAGATTTGTGTACATGACCTTAAGAACTTGGAGGTGCAACGCACAGTGCATTGAAGGCAGTAGGAGGCTTTCCACAGGCTTTGGTGCGCTTTGGCTCAGGCTTTTAAAGAATAACAGGAAACATTGGAAAACTCACCAAGGGTAAACAGAGCAGTTTAGTTACATTAACTGTCTAGAGGAGAAGCACCACTAATGACTGAAACAAACAAAGCAAGTGCATTTATTTAGCATTGCTGTGGGAAAACAAATGGCTGTTAATTGCATTTAGCTAAAAAGGGTTACACAAGAAATTGGCCGGCTCAGGCCCAGAGTGTAATTCTGGCGTTCTGACCCAGTTCTGATTTCTGCGTAGACTCTGACAGAGAATAGTGTCCTGGAAAGGAGCACAGACTTCAGAGAGGCCAAGGCATGAGAGACTGCACACTATTTTTTATTCATAGCAATGCTACTTTAAAGTCTCATTCTACAAAAAAAAAAGCATCAAAAAGAGGTCTGTTGTTGCTGCCTCCCTGTGACTCTTGATAAAATTTGCCTTGCTGTGATTATGTTAACAGTCAGAACTCAAACTGGTCAGTCAGCTTGTTTCTGGATTCACATATGATGAGCAACAATAAATATGCTGCAGGACTCCTTCGGTGTCACCTTAGTGTCTTTGACTGATAACCAATGCATTGTTTATGTTAGAAAAGAAGTTGGAGCGTGAAACCAGAGTCCCATTGTGCTTACTCTGAATAAACATGGAATGAAAGGAGTTTAAGGGCTGACAGTCTAAGCTGTTCGTGCTTGCCTTTGTGGAATCTCATTGTCTTCAGCAGGAGAATGTGATGAACCAAAGGCTGAAATTTACCCTGTGCTCAGAATGGAGCTGGTGACTGTGGTAGTAACGGCGCAAAGGGAAATCAAGTCCTGCTCATCTGTCGTGGCTCTGCTGGCTTTGCTGTGTGAAGGACAACATGCAGCATGTGTTTGCTGCTCCTGATAAAATGGATAGTTATGACTCGAAGAGCACAGAGGGCAGTGGGTCTGCAGGGTAATGTAGTGCCATTTTGACATTCCTGCTTCTAATCTAAGAGCCATTCTTATCGGCTCTTTTTTCAAGATCTGTTCATGTAAGAATAGAACTCCTTCCCATGGCAGAATATTTCAAGAGACTGATTATCTGCTTCTAATTCCATGTGAACTTCTGAATAGCAGGTAAGATTAGATGATCACAAAGAAAATGCAAAGTACTGAATCAGCGCTTGCACTGCTGTTTAGTACAAACACATAATGCTCTGTCCGATTTATTTCTGTTAAAAGGAAGGGGACTATTCATTAGTGAAAAGAATCAGCATGGCATTACATTTACTATGTGTTTAGGAAAAACTGATCCCTTTGATGTAGCTGGAGACCCTTGAACTTCAGAAAAGAATGTGTTAGCATGCTAGGGTATGCCTTAGTCCTGCAGGTCATTTAATCCTTTCCTCAAGTGAGTCATTGTAAGGTAAAGTAGATGCTGGGAAAAGTTCTGTACTGCCAATTAAAACAGGCTCCAAAGGTGTTGCTGGTTTCATTCTAGCAGAAACTCATCACAGAGAGGCCAGTAGAGGTTGCCTATGTACCTTGAGGCCAGATCCCAAGTTAATATAAACTGGCATGATTCTTTTGACTTAGCAGAGCTCCTTTGCTTTATACCAACAGCTCAGGGTCAATTCCTTTATGCTTACGACTTTTTAAAGAATTTCTGTTAAGAAATCAGGAATGATTCAGAAAGGTGTCTATTTCAGCATGTGTAAGAATTGAACGAATTTCAGAAGCAGCCTGTAAATAACTCTGAGATGTGAGTTCTGACTCAGTCTTTACAGAGAATACGTTCTACTGCCTCAAACACCCCTGCAAAGTCAAAGCTGAGTAATGAATGTTAGCCTCAGCATTTCTCCTAGGCAGACATCTTTCATGAGGTCAGGTTTAAAATACAGTTAAGGACAGGAATGTACTAATTAGTAACCATTGTCCTTGTTGTTTGCCAGCAAAGAATCCCACTTTCAACAAATCTAACAAAGAATAAGTGAAGTTAATCAGAAAGCTAAGGCATTTCTTAATTAAGGAACTCTAGACCAAACATTAGTCTTTTGTGGAAGAGATAAAATCAGGGAGCTTAAAACACTTTGGGAAGTCAGGAAGATGGTTTGTTTTCACCTTTTTCAAGTGGAACAGCTGAGGTGCCAATCAGGAGCCCATTCAGGAAGCTGCCAGAATGGGAGTGCTGCCAAGTCCCATCCCACAGAAGCCCCAACTGAGTAGAAACCTGAAGGACCCAACTTTGAGTCTCAGCACTGTGGCAGTCACAAGGCAGGCAAGCTGACAGAAACCTTGGAAACATGCCTTGTTTCCATTAGAAAAGTTAACACAATTGCTGCATGCCCACAAGCCTTCTAAACTGGCATTTTTGGGCAGGCAAACTTTCCTCTGGAAGATTTCCAGCAAGCTTACCTACCTTGCTTCATGGTACTTAGCTCTTCCTTTCCTGACTTTTAGGAATACGAACTTTAGATGGGCTTATTTGCATTGGAGGAATACTGCTGGAACTTTCTTCCTAGCATGTGAAGAGTTTTCTCTCTGTGTAGAAACAACATGGGTAAAATATTTGGAGAGAAATCCAGGCTCCATTGAAGTCAATGGCAAAACTCCCATTCACTTCAGTGGAGCAGGAATTTCACTCTTTACTGTTTTGAAGTTAGAGTTACTAATAGACTGTTAAATTATTCCTGCATGCATCAAACAAAATGTGCTTGATGTTAATGTTTCTGCTGTGTTCAAAACCCACAAAGGTTTAGAAACAAGAATAACTATGAACTTCTGAGTCTAAAAATTATGTTAAATGTAGTTTTGCTAGAAATAATAATGTCCCTGGAGATAAACCTAAAATAATAGACTCCACCATATAATCTTCACTTTAAGCTAAAAATAGCCTAGATGGTGGTTTAATCTAAGCCATAATTATCAAACTGCTGAAGCCGGTTTTGGTTCATCGCAACTAGAAATATATGTCGTGTTTAGGCTTTGAACAGTTGAGTCCCAAAACTAGAGAGAAGCAAAGCCAAGAGCATAGTCAGAAAGCAAACAGGAGCCTCTGATTTGTAGAGAAATAGCATGGATTGAAGAGTCCAACACCATATTTAAAGGAACTGCTCCTGGCTCGCTCAGCCCAGCCAGCTGGAGACTTAGCAAGTTCCTATTAATCTGTGTTTTCAGCCCCAAATTGGTGACTCTTATTTTGCTAGAAAGTGACACTGGCCATAGGAGGCACCTTTTGTCTGAAAGCCATTTTCCATTTCATGTTGGAATCGAAGGAAGAATGTTACCCTTTCAAAATGTTATTATTCCGTATGATTTACAAAAAATATTTTAATGATCATTTCAAAGTAGAACAGAAAACCCTTAACTCGCTTTCGCTGCCAGGCCTTGTGGTAGGATGGGCTGAGTCTAGGACTGCCAGTCAGGACTCCTGACATTTCACTGATGCAGCAGGTGAACTTGGTCCCATCATTTATCCCTTCTTTGCCACCGTGTGAGGGCTGTTCACAAAGGCTTACCTCCAGCAGAGGAGTTTCACCTTCCTACAGTGGCAACAGAGGTTTCTCTGAGCAGTGATCTACTGTAGCAGCCCAATGGTAGAGACTCCACTAATGACAGAAGGGTCCCGAGTGGGAAGTTGGATGGAGGTTAAAGTAATTCTTTTCTATTTCTGAATACTTTTTGAAATCCTCCCTGAATGCTTTTGAATTCCTCCATGTGTGTTTATACTACACAATCTGCTGTTTGTTTAGATGGTTTGTTTTGCTGAGTAGGTCACATTCTGTTCTTGCTGAGACTGGCACGGGGCAGTCTTGGTGCCTGTTTGGACAGTGCTTGCAGAAATGGGGGCTTGATTCTGACTCAGGCTCCTATCTGAGCATTGCTGTTATAGAGTTATAGACTAATTTAGGTTGGAAGGGCCACTGAAGGTCATCTGATCCAGCCCACTGCTCAAAGAAGGATCAGCTTCAAAGTTAGATGAGAGAGATTGTACAATACCACAAATTTAGAGAAGTGTTTTTCCTAATAGTGGAGTTATTCCAAATTCACACTGATGGAACAGCAAAATCGGCCCATCTCTAGTGTTAATTTGTTGACCATTCTCTCAGTATGGTTATAGGGACCATATCCACTAGATTTGGGAAAGCAATCCAAAATTTTCAATAAATACTACCTTTGATATTCTAGCAGATATCCTTTGGCTGTGCTACATCATTTCTCCAGGTTCACTTCTCATGAATCCTCAAATAGTTACATTTCCTGGTAGGAAAGTCCATAGGAAATATATTTAAAAGTTTCAAACAGACAAATACTAAAACCTTTGTGAAATTAAGGCAATGAATAAATTCAAGGAACCTATGTTTATTCATGAAATATTCAGGTGCCCAGAGCAGTAGGTGAATGATTCTGTGTTATTAGTGCAGCCCATTTTTGACTTGTTAATTGCTGAGAGTGTCATTACTAAGTCCAATGGGAAATGAGAAACTCACATCATAACTTGATAGTTTTTTTGTCTTGTTTTGTTTTAATCAAACAGCATGGGAATGAGCCATGATGATGATCATCAACCCTGCGCAGGGAGGTCTCATATTATGTCTGGAGAATGGGTGAAGGGCAGGAACCCAAGTGACCTGTCCTGGTCTTCATGCAGCCGCGATGACCTTGAAAACTTCCTAAAGTAAGGATTGTGCTGATTATCAAAAATCCTATCAGGCAAGAATCCAATATGTTATTTGAAAGTGAAAGTCTAAACAATTTTCCTTAAAAAAAAAAAAGTGTGTGGATGTGTCAAGGTGTGCAGGTTTGAATCTGTCTCCATTACAGTAGCCCCTTTGAAACTGAGGTTTGCAGAGGGGCAGAAAAATTATGTGCAGTTGTCAAGGTACTGATAGCTTCTTAAAAACAATCCCAGATCACCTTCATTTTACAATAAATGTCCTTCATGTTTGTGATGACAGAAATCTGTGTGCAGGTGGCCTGAAAAAAACTTCTCTGTTGAAGGATGCTGCCAGCTTTGTGCTGCGGCTTTTACTGCCATTATTATTATTAAGTAGCTTTTATTTTATGGAAACTTTATTTTGCCTGAAGGTAATTCTGACGTGTTTTCTCACCCCTCAGTGAGTGTTGGTCTTAAACAGTTCACTATAAACTTCTTTCCCGCTGCATCCATGTTTCAGTACATCATGTTCAGCAGTTCAGGAAGGATTTCTGACCTGCTGCTTGTTCACTCTCACGTACTATCGCAAGCACTGGAATTGTCTGAACTCTGTAATTGTGGTCTTAGACCTACAGTGCAGCTCTCTGACAGTGTCTGGCATAGTGGCCAGTGCTTTTGTTGCTAGAAATGGGTTCAGCATGGAAAATCCCCCACTCTGGGGATTAGAGGTGGGAGAGAAAGGAAAATAATGAAAGAAAATGGGGAATCTACTGTTACATTAAAGGCATGAAGTTGAAAAAGAAGTTGCATCTGAACTCACTCTGGTCCCAGATAGAGGGGAGATGACAAAGTGATATTCCCATTTGTAAAAGATTGTTGTGAAGGCAAGGGAAAAAATCTTTCCTTTATGTCTATGATGGATAAGAAAAGAAGTCAAGGGTTTAAAATTCAGCTAGAGGGATTCAGGTGAGACATGATAGAAGACTTTCTAGCTGTCATTGTAAGGCTCGTGAAGCTTTGGACTAGATAGCCTGAGGGCAGAATTGAGTCTCCATCACATTTTTAGGAACAGTTTAGACAAATGTTTAACCCAGAATGATGTGAATATAGTTGATTCTGCCTTGAGGCCTGGGGCCAGGGATGAGTTCCCAAGGACCTTTCTATCCATAGTTTTTAATGATTTAGAAGGCTTCCAGATATATACTGGGAAAAATCACCACTGTTTCACATGAGGTCATCAGATTCCCTGTTAAAGAGAGGACAACAGCTTCTCTCCAGCAGCAATCTAACACTCCAGTTCAAAGGTGCTTTCCCTTAAAGGCATATTTAATTCTTACACTCCACAGGTCCAAGGTCAGCACCTGTTTGCTGGTAACAGACCCCCGAAGCCAATACGCCGTGCGGCTCCCTCACAAGCTGCCTGGAATGCACTACAGTGCCGACGAACAGTGCCAGATACTTTTTGGGACCAATGCTACATTCTGTAAGAATATGGAGGTAAGAGCTCATGGGGTATACCTGGAAACAAGGTGGGAAGTGGAAATAAAGCTGTCAAGCCCTGGGGAAGAAAAGGAGTCTGTACTTTCCTCGGAACTGCTTAGCGGGATTTTCAGCGTGTTCAGCACTGCTGATATAAGATCAGTGTTCAAACTGCCATTGACCTTCATGTCAACAGCACTTGCTTCTGCAGTCCTCCTTTCCCCACACTGCTCTTGTTACATGTCCTAGAGCAGACCCAGAAAAACTTTTGTTTGTACTTGGTCTTAATTTAGGGACAGTTCCCTTCTGACACTGTTTTGCTGAAGTACTCAGTAGAGATTGCTTTGCTGGAAGTTCAGCTGAGATGAAACTCTCTTCTCACAAGAGTGCTTGCCTACTTCCACAGACTCAGCCTAGATGACTGTCTGGATCTTTCAGGAGACCTCACCTTCAGATCACTACAATGTTCTTAGGAGCTGACTCTATGCCAAAGAAATAGTAATGACTGCTTGTTTGATGTGGCCGTTTAGAGATTTGTGCAGAATTAGGCCCCTTCCTGTGTGTTTGCTAAGCAACATGATAATTAGTCAGGGTTTGGGTGCAACATGGCTTATATCACATGGTTGACTGGCAAAATGCAAACACTGATTTTTGGTGTCTCTAGAAGTAGATTGTATTTGAGATGAGGCTGTCTGACTTGTCCTCTGGAATTTAGACAGCTAAACTTTTCCTAAGGTCTTGCACATAATTAGATATCTTCATTTTGACCAGAGCTTGTCTGCATCCCGCTTTAGAGAGGGACTGGAGAAATGCTTTCTTCCAGTGTGGCCTCGGAGATATCCAGAAGAACATCATGAAGCACTGTGTCCTCTCACCAGCACCAGCTGGCAGCATTCTGTCCTATATAGTCAGGCATGAAGCAGCCAGGTTTCTTGCTGTCATTAACCAGCCATTTGTGTTTTTCAGTTGTCCCTTATTCCCATTCTGAACACTCTTGGGATCTTAAATCCTTTTTAACAAAGAAAATAATAATCAGTGATAACTGAGGTTTCTGAGTGCCAAATTACTAAAACTGTTGAACACATGCAAGTCCTGGGAACATGCTCTTAGTTTCACATTTGCTGTTTTATTTATTTTGGATTTGGAAACTAGCTAATGTAAAACAATAAGAAAAGAATCTGGGGAGGTTGTATTTTCCAGCTCCATCAAGAAAATGCAGACCACCAGGACTACTGTACTGGAAGCAAAGTATTAGAATATAGATCTGTAAAGAAAACCGCAGATCTGTCCAGGATGATTCAAGTTCTTCCACTTGTGTGGGTGTCACTCAGCTTGACTGGTGTTGGAATAGGTATTTGCTGTTTCCCTTGTTGCGATAAAAAACATTCTGTTTCTGGATAGTCTAGTGCCTAATGAGAACGTCAGCCTACTGGTAGGTGGTCAGCATTTCTCATGCAGAAATTGCATGTCCAGTCTGGAATTGCTTCAGGGACAAGTTGCTTGCCAGAACAACAAGCCAACAAGCACTGTTCTTCTCTGTAAGATACAGACAGCAGGTGTTTGTGTCTCCCAAGATTTTTCACCAGTCTTATTATTTGACATCTTTAGAACACGATGAAAACTCTGCTCTTTTCCTCCATCGCTCCTTTAGTATCTCCCAAACAAAAGCATATTTTGTGAGGACTTTAGTACTTTCTAATGAAAAGCCTTGTAGAACTTCAGCAGATTAAAAACAATTTGCAATCACTTGTTTAGAAGTGTTTTTCTGTTACAGATATGCGTTAAGAGTTAGCATTCCAACTGTGAAGCTTTGGATCAATTATGTCACGTGCCATTAATTTAAGTAAATATTTGCATCCTGTTATGCTACTCTGAATTGGTGTTTGAAGGCAATGGAAGGAAATTCTTTAGAGGAAATGATCAGCTTTAATTTTTAAACCTTTGAAGTTTTTGTTCTTTTCACCTTTGTGTTTCTCATGCCTCATCTGCAGAATGCTTGTATCGTAAGTCTCAAAGCTGTCTACAAAAATATGAACCAAAAAAAAATTGGCACTAGTCATTGGCATTAGCTGTAGAAATTATTGGCAAATATAGCTGTCTCCTCTTTTAGCCAATGGTAATGTGGTATTTTTAATTCAATAAAGTATTAAAAAAATCCAAATGTAAAAGTAATAAACATTTGACAGTAAATATTTGTTACAAAAAGGAAATAAACTTCAGGAAATGAGCCTGCTCAATCTTTTTATGATTACATATGTCTACTATCTATTTTCTTATTTAATAAAAGAGTTACATTATAACCTTTCATTGGAGATAGTTGAGCTACATAATTATATCAGGCAAACTAGAGGACCTATATTGAAAAATGCCATACAATCTCACTGTAGAGCAAATTTCAGAGATTAGATGAATCCAAAATTTCGACATTTTTGAGAAACTGCAGAAACTTTCTGTGCAGTAAGCTCTTTCCCTTAAAGGCATCAAGGCCTGAATTTTTAAAGTAATGTAATCTCCTTTGCCTTCACAGAGAGTCAGGTGCCTAAATGCTTGGCAGTGCCTTGACCTCAGACACTGGTCCAACTAGATAGTTAATCCATGAATATTCAACCTTATCCAGATATTTCAGATTGCATCTCCCAAATTCTTCTTCCATGTTTGTTTTTAAGGATAACTCAGACACCCTAGTACAAAATAGTAGCCCTCAGAATTATAAGTTTGCCAAACCAGCTATCCTGCAGCTATTCTGCTCCAAATCTGCAGAACAAAAAAGAAAACATATGAGACAGGCTCAGCTTTACATGTACTATACCTCTTGACATTCTTTTTTAATTTGCTTGGACACTGCATGTACATTTTAATATACTAAATTTTTAAAAAATGAACCCATTAACATCATAAGTATATGATAACCAGCTTCATCATAGCCTATTGTTGTAATCTATGACCTCAAAGATGTATAGTTTAGGATCTGGTTCTGTAACATCAATGTTAGGTAAGATTTACTAGTGCATGTCACCTGTTTAAGGAGCTGTGGAATCAGGCTTTAGGCTGGACGCTTGTTAGGCAGGGAACAATCAATTTCTATTTATTTGAAAAGCACCTTTTCTATTATGATACTGTATGAATAATAAATGGCAAGATTACCTGCCAGCCCCTTGAGGAAATGCAAGTCCATTTTGGTGCGTGCTCTACTCCTAGTTTTATTGGTTCGAGATACATCCAGGTGACTGGTTTTCAATTAACTTCAACCTGAGTATTAGGTGGGTGAGTCCTTGCTCATCATCAGGAAAGTAAATGTTTTCATGGCTCCATGGAGGAATTAGTTTTGATGTGAGGAACTGAATAAGAAAATAGAAGTTGGGCAGTTCTCAAGTGAGATAATTTAACATATGGTAATGAATACCTCAACACCCTTCAGTAGTTCCCCCTTCATATCTAAGTTACATAGTTTTCTCCAGTAATATGCAAAGGGATCAAAAGTGCTTTCACGTGGGGCTTTCTGTTAATCTTTCCATTGCAAATGTTAGGCTTTGTCTGATCAATGAGAACGCTTATCTAGCAGGACGTACAAATGTGCTTCTACCATACCAGACATGCTGCCTGTTTTCAGGTGGGAGGCTGTACAGTCGTGCCCCTTCCAGTGCTAGAAGAGCTTTTGGCCCACCTAAGAGTTTGCACAGCAATCTTTATTTTGAGGGAGATATAAGTTGCTTTTAGCAGAAATTAAATAGATGAGCATGTCATTCTCAAGCTCTGAGCAAAATCATGATGAGAGTTGTGGAAAAAACTAAACAGCAATGCACCTTTGACACTGCATAGTGCATTATCAGTGTACCCCAAGCACAGAGATCTTTTGGGATTCTGGTTGCTGAATGTTGACATGAGTCCAGGGCTAACATGCTAGGTTGTGCAAATTACTGGAAGTTCAACCTGTCTGACCTCTGTTCTTCAGATCCACACTGCGCTATGAATCAAGTATTGTGAATTCATTTGACCCCCATGCAAGAGGAAGCAAAATCTTCAACCCCACTCAAGCGATGAAGGCTTCTGCAGAGCAGACTTTAACTCTTTGCTGTCTCCTTTATTTAGCAGTGCTGTCAGTGAGAGGAAAAGCACAGATGGTTTATGCTGAATCTCTCACAGAGCAGAGATGGTGTTTCTCCACCAGAAACGCGTAAAAACACATTGTTCATAACCTCACATGAAAATATGTTGTGTGTTTAATCAGAACACTGGGTTTATTTTTCAGACTGGCATGCCTACTAACAGAGGCTTTTGCACTGAAATTATATTTATGGAAAAAATGTGATTTCTATCTCTTGTATCCAGTGTTTGGCTTTTTGTTTTATATGCCTTTTGGCTTATTTATTATTAACACATTTTTGCGGGTTTTTACATAACCATTATCTTTCAGTATTGTTTTGAGTCAAAACTGTGCTTAGGCTAAAATGGCATGTGGAAAGAGATTAGCATTGCTACAAAGAGATTTTTTTCTGAAAAAGGGACACTGTCAACTCGGATGTAAATAGGAATGTGGATTTTGACATGACACTGTTTTTGGAAAAATTAAAACAGCTAGAATTGGCTCTACTGCTTTTTCTTAAGTTCAAGTTGTTTTCTAACAAATATAGGTATCTCCCAGTATCTACAAGCCACAGAGCAGCAGCACAGAGCAAGAGGGCAAAGCTGATTGTGAGCCAAAGGAGACTGACTAGATTTCTGGGCTAAAATGGAAAAGGAAAGAAACCAAAAAACAAAGTAAAGGAACAGCAACAGTTGTAATAATCAAGTGGATTTTACATATCCCTTCAGTTTTCATATTTGATGGTATAGTGGTGAATATAATTAAGCAATTGTGGGTCTCTCTGTGGTCTTGATCTTGCACAGAGACTGGCAGAGTGGACTCTTGGACTCCATGCATGGGAATCAATGGGCCTCTGTCTGTTTTTTTCTTTGCATAGTCATTTGCAAGACCCAGATGATGATAGTGAGCCCTAGTATTTAGTAACGTACAGAATATTTACAAGAACATGGTAATTAGATTGCGAGCTGATTTATCCTGAAAATAATAGGTTGCATTGTCATTTTCTGTACAACCAGGGACTTTGTCTACATAATTTTCCATTAGACACTTTAGGTTCTGTGTAAATATAATAATAAATCTGGAAAAGGATGTTTGGTTTTCGTGAGGCTTACAGGATAGAAGCCTGGCAATTCTAAAATAAAATGAGAAGATTTTCTCTTTTAGAAGTAAAGGTAACAATTTACTTAATTGCCATACTAAATTTTATAGTTTTTCTAATGCAGGTTGTTAAAATTCAGACTATTTTCACATTGCCTGTTTCATATGAAACTGAAGTGTCCTATTTCACTGCTTCTGTATGTTGCAAAAAGACCTTTTTCTCTTTATTTTCAGTGGAAATACTTTTTTTTGAGAGAGAGAGAAAGAAAGAGAGAGAAACAGAGTTCCTGCCTGGGCAGCACAGCCCAGTTTACAATTATTGGAATGCTTCAGAAATTTTTGTACGTGTTTCAGTTTGGAAGATGGTCAAAACACATTCTGGTGCAGTGGTTTAAAGAAAAATAAAAAGAGAGAGGGGAACCAAAATAAAATTATAAAAATACAATGTGGAAATTTAAGAATATAAAAATAACAAACTCTTAAAAATAATACAGAGAGCCTATTAAGAATTAAGCACTTGAACTTGGAAATCCTACATTTCTTATTAAGACACGAGGGGAGGGAGAAAGAATTAGTGTAGCCTTGTGATGTGGCATCTACAGCTGAAGTTTGAACTTAACGAAATTAGCCAAAATACGATTGAGTATCAGCCTGAAAATAGTGTATAACAAGCTTGAAGGGCATTCAGACCTCTCCCATTGGCCTTCTGGGAACTTCCCATCTGCAAAACACTTCAAGAGAAAACTCCCATAATCTTCACAACCACATCTGAACAGTGTGTGTACATATCTATATTTATTTTACTGTCCCTTTCTTCTCTTTTCCCATGGCCAGGAAACACAATCCGTGATTTCATTCTTTTAATTTCACTTTTTTTTTGGTTTTTTCTTCTTTTTTAATGGACAACGCTGCCAGTTGTTTAAAAGATCAATACTTTTCTTATCCTGCAATCAGGTGTTAAGGCCTGAGGAGTTCACTGGAAGTTACCAAGCGAACATTGCTTTCACTGAAGACAGTGAGAGATGGATGTTGCAAAGTGCAAGGTCAGAATTTCAGGCTCTAAGTTGCAAACACAATATTAGATGGAAGTGATCAGGTTGATTGTGAAACTTGCCTGAATCTCTTGCCCTACCTTCATCATGGGCAGATATCTTCTCCTGAGCTAGATGATAGCATAATACTGGGAACTCATAAGCCTTTTCTTGGTGAGGTACGTGTAGTACAAACCTCAGAGCACCACTTAACACATGGCATGTACAATACCATGCTAATATAGCCGCTGTGGTTGTGACATGGTTGGTTAGCTACAGCTCTTTTAGGCTTACTGAGGTAGAAATCGGTAATAAGTCAAAGTACAAAATTTCTAACATTTAATTCAAAGGAGTGACTCTGTTCCAGTGCCTTGTACCACGTGTCTCTACTTTTTCCAGGTTTGACCACGTAAAGATACTTCCATGATTTCTTCAGCTGATGTAATGTACAGTTGAGTTCTCTCATTTAAGATGCTGAAAACTGGGCTCAGCAAACCTGAAGAGCTCATACAGCGAGAAAGAATTCTGTGTTGGTAGGAAGATGGATAAAGCTTATCTTTTTCTACTTGAATTTCTATGTGTCTATAAATAATAGACCCACAGGAGCTAGTTTCATGAATGCCCTAAAGGCACTGAAAAGATTACTATTTAGCATAGGCTGCTTTGCCATAAAATTAGTTTGTGGTCTCATTAATACTACCTTTCCAATCTCTTTTTTTGACTATTACTTTAATTCCAGGTATATGAAAAGAATGAAATAGAACTGGTGCTTTGCAAATAAATGTTTAGACAGTGAAAAAGGCATTCAGTGTGCCTTGACAGTACCAGAAATTGCTAAAACTAGAGACAATGTTTTTCTATTTCATTGTTTGCTTCCCAATGTACAGTTAAAAATAGTATTTCTACTTACTTGTGCCTTCTCTGGCAGTATGGGAGTCTTCCACTGCTTCTCTGGCAGGATCCATTCTTGTTTATTGAACTCCTTGTGACCAGTTTCATTACTAGCCCTTCACATTTGCATTTCTGTGCAGTATCCCTCCCATTGTTGCTTTTGTCAGTTTTAATTTCATCCTGATGCATGTCCAGGGTTTCAAGAGGTTCAGTCATGGCCTAAATTTTCAAATGAAGTAATGGGTTTGAGTGTGTCCATTTTTTAGCATCTGATTTTGAGTCTCAGGAAAGATGCATGGTTTTCCAGAAGCCCTGAGCTTCTATCAGCTTTGAAAGGTTGCCCTCCTTGAATTATTTCAAGTAAGGCATCCCAAACCGCTCTTCGCTTCTCAAAATACTGGTTTCTTGTGTCTCCCCCAGATTGGAACAGTTTCTGGATACTGCATTGCACATTTCCAGTGTAAAAGTAATTAATTTCAGTTTAACTTCCTCACAGGAAAGGATGAAGAGCCTGCAGTAGGCCAAACCCCGCTCAAAAGAAGAATTTTTACGTTTCTCTGTTTCTTACCATCTATCCTGCAGAGCCATTCATAGAGCCCTAGGAGCAGTTTTACTGTGAGAGATGATGGCACACTTGGCAAAAGATCCCTGCTGCATCCACTCTAGAGAGGTCAGGGCTCATCTTCCTGTCTGTAAGTGTGGTTTGGGCAGCTCTTGAACAGCCTGGTTTTGCTTTTGCTAACATTGACAAAACATGAGAGTTTTGGATTTTTCTAATCCTTCAGCTTTCATCTGCTGTTAGAAAGGCTATTTGACTGACGATTATAACCAGTTAATTTCATTCAGACCTTAGACATCCAAATCTGTCTGTGGTAAGCAGTGTGTCATGGTAAGTTACTGTTTTGGAAGCTGACAGATATTTTGTCTTTCTCCCTGAAAGATGAAGGGGAAACATTCTTATATTTTAACTGTAGATCAGAAAAGCTCTTGGTATCACTCCATATATATATATATATAAGGGTACATTTCATATGGGACCCATGTGTTGGTAGTTGGAGTAATGCATATCAAGCCATCTAGCTCAGAGAACCAAACCCAGCGTGACATCCTTCATGTTTGCTGGGTTCGGTTTGTTTTGTTTTCTCCGATACAGAACATTAACAAATCTCGGAAATGACTGTGTTGAATTTTTTGTACTGTTTTACAAGGAAAAGAGTAGCACCGGAAAGCAGTTAACTCTCAAGGACCATTTCCTTAAGAGTTCTTTAACTGTCAGGGGCCATTTCCTCAAGAATTAAAACAATCTTGTTGATTTTATACACTTGTGTCTGATGTTGGTGACTTTCCACTCACAGAGGTTTTGATGAAGAGGCCGTTCATTGAGTTAATGGAGTTACATTGATGACAAAACTAATATAAAGGGGAATCAACTCTGAATTTGTTTGTTGGCTCCAAGCAGGCAGATTATTGGTCCTGCTCATCTAAAAAGCATAATGTCCACATGTGTTTCTCTACGTTCTGAAGAAACCAGGTGATCACCAGGTAGTGAAAACAGGGAAATGTTTTTTAAGAAACCTTTTCTAGTTGCATCTAAGAAGATTATGAGATTGTTTTTTATAATACAGGCTGAGATGCTTTCTAACCAACAGTAAGGAGATCCATTCTACTTTGTCATTAATGAATAAAATTACACATTATAAATTTGTGGGGTTGTTGCCCAGTTTTGTTAAAATGAGTAGTGGATATCAACCATTGCCTGAATATTCTAGGATAGTCCTTGTGATTCTTTATCAAGCCTTCCCTTGACTTTTGGA
The DNA here is from genome assembly GCA_009819775.1 of Phoenicopterus ruber ruber. NCBI lineage: Eukaryota > Metazoa > Chordata > Aves > Phoenicopteriformes > Phoenicopteridae > Phoenicopterus > Phoenicopterus ruber. The sequence continues at coordinate 4,449,059 of CM020225.1, forward strand.
TCAGGTCTGTCATTTGGACAGATAGACAAATACTTCCACTATTGGACCTACCACTTGTTCCTTGGAATACCAGCTCTAGAGAAAGGTCAGCAGCTGGCCACTGATATGTGTGTCCAAGCCTTACAGTTATCTTGTTTAGGGCAGCACATGGCTCCTTTTCAAAAGTGCCTTCCAATTTTACAGGATTCTGATTTTGAGCACTTTTCATCTAGTTTTCAACAGCAAGAAGCTCCATCTAATAGCAGTGGCAAACGACAGTGCTCGCCTCCCTTGTGATCCATTGTAGATTGTCAGTTGTTTATGCACCCAAAATTAAAGACAGTGACAGTGTAGAAATTGGGGGCATTGTTTTTCTCACCTTGTTGTGTAAAGAATTCTTCCTCAGAAGCATGCTGTGAGGCTTCAAGAACGTATACACAGTGTTTTGAACAGGAAAGCGTGCGTGAATTGTGTGTTTATTGTACTTAATAGGTGTTAATTAGGATTCTGTTTACAAGCATGTTTTCTCTCACGGTTAGCTATATGCCAAGCCAAAACCTTGGCAAAATAAAAGAGATCTGATACGTCGTTGAAAGCCAGCCTATTTATAAGCGTGCCTGTGTGTTATGCGGTCTCTTGCTCCTCTTCCTTAAGGATATTTACTCTTTCTAAGTCCTTCTTCATAATCCCCTCATTTTGACAGCAAAATTGGTTTCATGGTGGTTTAATTCTGCTGTTAGAAATAAGAGGTTCCTCTTTCTAGTGGGCAATAGGCAGCAGGAACAAATTCATTCTCAGGAGAAATAAGTGTTTCTTTTTTTGGATGAATCCAAGGTGAGGGAGTGAATATGTAGGGAAGGAATTAGCTTCTGTAGAGTTGTTCCCTGGTGGGAAGGATCTCTTTATTCATTGGATTCTCTTTATGCTTTGGAGATATGGAATCTCCCCTTGTAGGTAATAATCTGAGGCTTTGAGACAGAGGAACATTGCGAGCCCTCTCTTCTCACTGAGACCATATGAGGTCATTGGGCAGAATCATGCTGATTTTAGTAACAGTGGTGATGCAATAGCTAACCCAGAAACTAGCAGACTCTAGACTTACTGCCTGTGGGCAAAGAGCTGGCTGAATTAATTCTGGCTTCTCCTCATTTCCAGCTGCAGCACTGAGTTAAAGAACCTAAAATAGATTACTTCCCTAGAGCCGCATGTGAGTGGTCGTAGCGCTTCACACGCTGCGAGTCTGTGCTGGCACGCGTGTGGGATGGAGTTACATGTAAGGTAAACACCATCTTCAGAAACAGTATGTGTTGTGAAAAAGTATGAAAAGCTGTGAAAGGTGGGAAGGCCCACAGCCAGACATGTTCCTGGGAGTATCCCAGGAGTTGTTTCTGGTTTTACCTTGACGTTTAGCCAGAGCAGGCAGTGTGAGCCTGTGGCTGTGACACTGAGCAGAGGACTGCAGAGCTCTGAGCAGCGTTTTTGCTTGCCTCCCAGCAGACTTTCAGCGAGACATTTAATCCCTTTCTGTTCCTCATCTTCCCTCCTATAACAGAGGGATAAAGCTTCCTTTGTCTCCGAGCTCCCAGGAGTCTGTTTAGATTGCAAGTTCTTTGAGGAAGAGAAAACACCTGGCACAGTAAGGCCCCTTTCTCAAATAGATGCCATTATAATACCTGTAATCATTGGAAGCATCGTTCACCTGCCGAGCAGATATCTCCTACCTTGGGAGTTTCCGGACTGTGACCTCTCTCAGGACTGGTTTCTAACAGCTGTGCAGACAAGTTTTCCTGTCTTCCAGGAGTTTTTGATAGTCCAAAATTTGCACCTTTATGAAAATTCTGTTTTTATTTTGTTTTTATACGGACAGAAAATAAAATTAAAAATTCATTAAGGGTTCAGTTGAACAAGCATTCAATTTTTTAAAAAAGGGAAATTTAACTTTTAATTGAAATATTACTTTTCAACAACCATCTCACTTTTTTAAATTTTATTTTCCTCTTGGAAATGTTTCAAACTGGGAGCTGATCCAAAGATGACCTTTCCCCACAGACAGTTTCAATAAATCAATATTTTTCCAGTGAAAAATATCTATCATTGGAAAATCCTAAGGGGCACTAACTGCTGTAGGGAAGACTTTGCAGGCAGAGACCTGCTGTCTAAAAGCTGGTTGCTGAATTTACAGTTAGCAGTAATACAGCTTCTGCTTTGATGGCTTCTTCTATATCAGTGTAAGCTCTGAACTGCCACTCATATACAAGCAACTTCCTTTCAAGTCCTGCCATTTCTCACTTTGATATTTCCCCACGAAGCTGGCTGTTTAACTATTAAAAAGTCCATCACTGTGACTGGGTAGCTACAGAACTCTTTAATGGGGATTTTTGTTTGGGATTCTATTGTAGCTGAGGAGGATATATGATCTCTTTTGAAATGAGCTATTAACATGATAAAACATCTTGGGAACATACAATACCAAAGCTGATGGTTTAATCTTTGCTGGGGTATCTGAATGCTCTATTAAATGCAGGGGACTGCACTAACGAGTGTTTGAGCTTTGTAGTGGTATGGCACTAGAACACAGAGCTGAAGCGCAGTTACCAGATTTTTCTGTAACTGTTTCCTGAAATATGCTTTGCATTTAGTATTCTGAATCAAACACAGGGATACTATAAAAATCCCATGTTTTCCATACCTCAAAGATGGGAAATTTCAGAAAGGTTGGTGTTGCTTAAGAGAGATTTTTATTTTATTTATCTCCCTATAAATATGTGTGTGTGCATACATGTATATATATACGCCCAAACATACACATATATATACACACCTAGACACATGTATGTGAATACCTGCACCCGCTGTATCCGTAGGCTGGGCTCAGTCGTGTAGTTCTGCTGGTACAGACACACCTGTTGGAGTTTATCTGTGCCCATTGCTTCCCCCAGGCCACGGCTCATACCTGGGCGCGTTAGCTGGCTTTATCACCTTCCACGTCCTTGTGGGCTATGGAGGAATGCTGGTTGGCAACTAAAATTGTACAAAAAGCTGCTTCATTTTTATGGCTTTCTGTTTCCACACACCCCCCCTTTCTCCTCCCGGTTTACATCAAAGAGGAGAATTTAACCCTGACTAATTTACATGCTGCTTACGATCCAGGGACTTGAAGCTGAAGCTTAACAAATACTGGCCTTGCATAATGCACAGATATTTAGCAATGGTGCTCATCTGTGTCTAGAACAACTTCTTTAGAGATGTAGTGAATTCCATTACATCTTCAGCCAGGATGTCTTTCTGACAGAAAGCGGAAGCAGAGGGTTTCCTTGTGGAACCACAGGGCAAAATTTCTGTCTGGGTCATTCAAGAGATGAGGCTGGAGGGTTTCTCATCACATTCTGCTCTGAAACTATATGGTTATGTGTAAGAGAGGGGCTGAAGCCTAGAAAAGTGAAAATACATGCTATCTCCACCCTCCATCTCTGAAGCTTCCCTTCATGTTACGTATCAGTATTCCCCAACCACAGTTTGAAAGGAGGCATTGCTGATAGTGCTTTCGCAAGATCACCGTCCACAATCATCAAGGGAGAAGAAAGAGTCCAGATTGTCAATTAATTCCTGAACTTGGCTGAACAGTAACAACATTTATAAGTCATCAGTACAATTATTTGTAATGGCAAAGAAGCTGTTAGAGTTTAGCAAGTCTATCATGTTCACAGTCTGCATTTCATTGTGTCCTGTAGCTACACGTAGCACATCCTGCCGCTGTGTCTACAACCTCCTATGATACCTTCCACTTAGTTCTGTGACATGCTTTTAACATATCTTAACTGGTTTTGAATCCTTTTTAGTCCTTCATATGTGTAGTCTTAATGTAAAGAACCATCACCTTTGGATCCCAATAAGTTAAACCAGATGCAAGGGTGCTGTAGCTTTACAAGCATCCTCTCAGAGCTGTAAGTTTGGCATTTGGGGGAAGGCTTTTTCGGTTTAAATGGTTTATTGCCTAGATTAGTGTTCTTTCTATAACACTTGTGGACAGTTAATTGATGTACTTTTAGTCCTCTCCAGGGAAGGCGGGGTTTTGAGAATCTGGGAGTTGTGGTGTGGTACAATTGATTTCTCATTAAGCTCTGAAATCTCTGGTTTGTCAATTCTTCTGCCTCAGTATACCTATCTGTAAAACAATACGTGATGTCCTTGTGGCTAATGGGTGCTTAAGTGCTTTCAGAGCTGTGGGTAAACCACTAATTAGTCACAGTCATTTAGTCAAAATTACTAAAGTCTGATATTTTCCCATATGCTGTATGAGTTCGGGGAAAATGTCTTGAAAATTCATTGATTTAGACTTCCCTGGTGTATTTGCTGTTGTTTGTTTGTTTGATGATGACTTTCTGTGTTGTGGTTAATACAGATGTTGCTGAATTGTGCTGTCTGCTTCTAGTTTCTGTGAATGTTCTTTTGGTTTAAATAGTGCAAAATCCTCTTTCCAGAAAGAAATGTAGAAATAAAACAGGATGCGGATACTGCTGCGATAACTATTTTGTTTCAGTATGTTCTACATCATCACTATCAGTATTGGGATTTATCTCATCTGCACCCTCTGCCGTACAGATCTATTTTATATAGACATACCAACATGCATGTGCACAAAACACACATGCACCCACAGTCTCTTACATTACATTGTGAAAGAACCATAAGGTTGAAGCGTGTTGACTCAACTATTTAATGAGGTGCAATAAATCTTGACAAGACCAGCTGGCACTAGAGTCAGGCTTCTCATCTTTTTACCATTACATTGAAACGTGAACAATAGTGGAAAGAAATGTAACTCTTCTTTTTCTTTTTTTGGTACTCAGATCTGTAGCACTGTATTGAAATCATCCACTTTCATGGAATGCAAAGCACGGTGGATGCTGTGGAAAATGTTAACGATGTAAAGGCCCCTTTTCCTGGTTCTTTTTCTCAAATTCTGAAAACGTTATTGATCTGACAGATCACGCAAGTGTGGTCAGCATTAATATCCCTGCAACACACATTGGCTGAGCAGAGCAGCAATGTTGAGTAATGATACCCAGAATGTGTTTCAAGTCTGGTAGCGAGATGTGCTCCACCCCTTGCTGCTCTTGCCCTCACATCTCACTTTTCACCTTCTTTAGCACATTGGTCTCTAGCAGCTGCTTCTCACCACCAAACCTTTACTAACTTTGCCCCTGCCTGTCTCCAAGCTCCTCCTCTGCTGCATGGCACACCATGAAACCCTTTCCTCTTTCTCATTCCACCTTAAGATCTTCTTCTCCCAAGGGGCGTTGCTGTCTGGTTATAGCTACCACCAGGTCCAGCAGGGCTGACTGCATTTCATCATACTTAGTTACTTGAGTATCTTTTTAAAAAATACAAGTAATTAAGCAGCTGGACATCTAAGCATGTGGCATGGTTCCAAAGCACCCATCTTGACCTTCCATACAGGATTCTTTTTTAATGGACCAGATTTATTCTTGTGAAAAGAAATGTGTTTAAATAATGCACTTCTTGTTTTGGGTGGGTTTTGTTCCTGACAATTGCATCCATCAATCTCTTTTATGTTCTCAGCCCCACCACTTAATGCCAATCTATCCTTAAAAAATAATTGCTCCCAAACGGGCTAGATGCCTCTGGATTCACTTGAGAAAGACTGCCTGAGCTTTGCAGTGTATCCCATAATGATAGCTGACATCTCCAAAAGTAATAACTGCACCTCGTTGCTTTGTGATTACAGCATTTGATGTGTGCTGGGCTCTGGTGTCTGGTGGAAGGAGATACATCCTGTAAAACAAAGTTGGACCCCCCTCTGGATGGCACTGAATGTGGCGCAGACAAGGTAATCAAAATGCTCAGTAGCAGTCAGTTTGTTTTTTCCAGCATTGTCTGTGGAATAATGTTTCCAAGATGTTCAGTATTTACCATAAACCCATATTTTCTACTGATTCTGTTACAGAAAATGCTCAATTAACAGCTGGATTGGGTTAAGTCTTTCTGATTTTATGTTACGTGTATTCCAGTAGCCTCTGGAGACCTCAGTAGTCAAGTTCTTGTGGTCTAGGCACTATACAAACGCTGCAGGAAAACCCCATGCCTCACTGTGCTCAGTGCACAGAGTGCGTACCCTGCGAGTCACGTTAGGTAGTAGCTCCCTCCTGTCACTTCTGTTCATTGCTGCCGGTGGTGTTTCATGAGTGAGGTGTTTTTTCAGCGTGAGCTAAGGTAGTAGTGTTCTTGGCTATGCTGAAGGTAGAAAGTATGGAGTGCATTTAGGCTGACATTTGGGGAGTGGAGAAAGATGGGGAAAGAAAAAGAGGCTACTTAAAGACTTTATAGTTTCTAAAAGTAGCTCAGGATGTGTTGAACTCAAATTCAGTGATGCTCAGTTGTTTTTGAAGTATCGTTTGCTGTACTGTATGTATATACTCAGATGACTAAGGCATATATGGACTTCCCAGAATCCAGGTCAATGTAGAAAATTGTTACAAGAAACACAAAATAAACTCTCAGCTTAGTGGATCTCCCTCCAGTGAGAATCACCGTTCCAGTAACTGGCTTCAGTGCCATAAGGGTGGGAGTTACTGAGGCTCAGCTGCTGCCTCCCAGCTGACTGACTCTGCTAACAGAAGTTGACTTAAGTGAACACGTTTAACCTCTGAGATGGGCTGTGCCAGGTGGTATATGATTCATAAATGTATGTGGTTGCTTCTCCCAGCGTGGCTGATAACTTGTTAGGCTACAAAGGAACTTGACTTGCCAGCCCCCTACTTACTAGTTTTGGATTCTAATTTTTTTTGTATATTGTATGGTTAGGGAGGTAAGAACGGGTAAAATTAAAGTGTTTGTTGCTAAAATCAAAGATTAGAGACCTTTTCTTTGCTTGCAAATAAAGATAAACAATGACAAGAAAAGCTGGGTCCTGGAAAGCCTGACAAGGAAACTGAGACAAAAGATTTTTAGAGATATGTTTTTCTAACTGCAGAAGTCCTGGTGATTCTTTCGTAAGACTGCTTAGCAGTGCTTACTGTATCATATCCTGGACAGAGCAGAATAGGCCAAGTTTGCTGCTTGGTCAGGAGCCAGCGCAACCTATTAGAATCAAAGGAGTTTGGGGCTTTAGCCAAGTTAGGTCCAAAATACCTCAATTATTTTGTACATACTGGGAATACTGCTGATGAAGACATTGCTTTGGGGTGTAATTTCTTGGACTCGGTTTCTGTGAAGAGTGTGGCTTTAAGTCTTAGCACTTAGATAATTATCTGCTTTATAAAGCAAGGGGCTTGATTCTGTGATTTTGTTTTAATGACAGAACTCCCTTCAGGGGTCGTTGAGGGTGACACTTAAATTTCTGTGTTTCACCTCCTCCCTTTCTCCTCCTCCCACCTCCATCTCACTGAAGCCTTGAATCTCTAGAAACTTAAACATGGGCTTGTTGTAATCTCGCAGACATCCTTTTAAGTCCACCTGTGCAGGAATGTTTGCAAGATCAGGGCTTCTTTCCAGCCTGTGCTAACACAATTGCATTTCAGTGGTGCCGAGCTGGGGAGTGTGTCAGTAAAACTCCCATCCCTGAGCATGTTGATGGAGACTGGAGCATGTGGAGTCAGTGGAGCATGTGCAGCCGGACGTGTGGCACAGGAGTGCGATTCAGACAGCGGAAGTGCGACAATCCCCCGTAAGTCTTCACATCATACTGATTTCTTTTTGCGTGCAGCACTTAGACAATCCCTGCTGCAAGAGTACAGGGAAGAAATGGGCAGCAGAGCGGTGCAGGGGACATGAGAGATTCCTTGTTCACAAGCAGCAAGGACCAGGTCAAAATCCTGGAGTGACTCGGAGTGAAGTAGGTTCTGTGGAAGTGGCTTGAAGGGTTGCCATTGTAAGTGGCCCATTGCAATGATTCAAACATAGATACAATTGAATTAAAAACGTGTAGTTTGGCAGAAAAAATGACACTGTGTTTCCTCTCCAGCGCTGCAGTGAATGAGGAAGGGTTCATCTGGATCTACAGACCAAACTGAGCCAATATGTCTTAGAGATCAGTTTTGCAGGGAGTGCTGCCTCTGGGCTTGGGAAGCAATAGAGTGGCTGACAGTGGTCATGGTGTCATACAGCTGTGGTGGTAAAGCACCTTGAGATATTCTGCACATCAGGAGGTGCTGCACATGAAAAGGAAAGTTTTCCCGCACACAGAGTGCAGCGGGTGATATTTCGCTCCTGCACAGTGACTACAAATAAGCCTATGCTCTCTGCTTGGGCTTGGCTTTTTTTCTGATTCAGGAAGAAACGTGAGTGGTGTTATCTCCCATGTGCCATCCTTCATCCCTCAGGTCAACTGAGGCACATCTGGAAGTCTTTTCTTCTTATGGGAGGCCTGAACAGGTTACCATGGTGGACATTTAACTGACCACCCCTGGTTGTGTGCACTATAACTTCTGAGATGAGTGAGGGTGCTCACAATCTTGAGAGCAGCCATCCAAGTTGTCTATCTCTCACTTTATTCATATTTTAAGGTTTTCTCCACAGACAAAGCACAGGAAACTTTTATTTTTAAATAGGGGCTGAAATTCAGGGTAGCAACATAGTCACTTTGAAGACATGCCTAGGTGATGGATAGGCACACCCTGGCTGCTGCTGAGCTGTATTCATGTGAAAGGGATTGTTTATTCCTCTCCTTAAATAACACTGAACTGCAATTGCAGGTCTATAATGTCCAGGCTTGATTTTTACCAGCTCATTTTCCTGAACAACGGACTGAGCTGGTTTCTTTGCTGTCAGCTACAAAAAGTCTCTTTAACCACAGTGCTGACCAAACCTAAATCCATTCATCGTCGTTCCTTAAATTACAGGAAATGCTTCCTCTAAGATTGCACACTGATTTTAAAATTCTCTTGCTCATATACATTCTTGGCTGGGGATACACACGTGATCTTCTTTTGCTTCAAATTCCTGGCGTCAGCCCACTTCTGCAGCTGGTTTATTCACTGTCCAAAAACATTGGCTAAGGGATTTATCTTTTATTTTATATATATTTGGTCTTGGGATTTTTTTTTTTTTTAACTGGAATCTCTATTCCTGCCAGCTGACTTTTGAGCCTATGGGACTATCAGTATTTTTAAACCAGTTGCTTCACTGTTTGATTTGGTTTTTCCTCTTTGTAATTTCTCTGAGTATTTGCATGCATTGCCTCCAAATGGTTGTAAGGCAGTGTGTCATGAGCCAGCGTGCACGTGCAGGCTTTTGAGTTGTACTGCCTTGTGTTCTTGTCTAGGCTTTAGACTATTGTTGTACAGTGGGATTGAAGAGAAAACCACTGGCTTAAACAGAACATCAGAATGAGATCTCCACCCCTTCTCCAGTCCCCTCTTGTCATGTAAAAGGGTCACAGTAGTATAAATGGGCTTTGATTTCTTCAGTTCCATTAGTGGGTGGATCCTCTTGGCATAAATACAGTGGAAGATGGCTGTGAAGTTGTCTACCAGGAGATTTCGCACAGTCACTGTTTCAGGCATGTGTCAGAGTGGGCTCGAATTATACTATTTATTGGAAATCCCAGGCAGTGCTTGCACCCATATTATACAGGGCTTGGGACCTGGGATTACAGGGGTCCTTCCCTTCAGATTCTTTTGCAGAATCTGATAGAGATGATGCTCAAAGTCTTGGCCTCGACATTTTGAAAGGTGGAAGGGACACAAGGATGAAGCTACAAGAATGGAGTGAAGCAGGAGAAGAAAGGCATACGAACAAGTGCTAGGTAACCATTTGTGGGAGACCAGAGGGAGTGACTGTCATTGTTTTTCTTCATCTTGCATGATGAAACCCTCAGTATCCTGTTTAAATGTGCCAAGAGGCCTGTAATACTGAAATACTATTACAGAGGTCAGTTAAGTAAAAGATTACTGTCGGTGATTCTGCATTCCCTACCCAAATGGTAACAGGCAGAACATAATCAGCATGGCACAGCTATGTCCGGTCCATTTCTCTGGCTACCTGTCCACGTCTGTTTATCTGCTTGTTCCTGAACCCCTCAAATAGATGCTGTATATTCTACTAATGTTTTACTAGAGTTAGTCTAGTAGAAAGCAGCAACATACTACCAAATAAAGTGTGGCACTGCTGGACAGAAGGGGGCTGAGGTGGGAAAGTCTTGTTGGGTATATTTTTTTGTTGGATTACTGGGAGCAGAATCATCCCCCAGATCTATAGGATGCTCTGTTACTTTGTGGCTGATGAGTGCATCCAACTCTTCAATTTGGGGAGAAGCTACATCAGGAGGAGGCAGTTCATTTTACTCCTTAATTAGAAAGGGAAGACAGGTGAGGCTGCCAAAGGGCCGAGCAGGGGAGTGCAGGCCAAAAGGCATTCCGTTCCTGCAGCTCCCACTGACTGGGAGTGGTGGGTGCTCAGGGAGTCACTGTCTCCTAATGGATTTGGCTATTACTTTAGGTATTGCCAGTGACCATTATTACCAAGAGTGAGAGCTGCTGGCTTCTAGTCTGCATTGGCAAACTCATAGAAAGTCCCTCACAAGTGAATGGCATCTTAAGATTAAAGCCAAAGCAACTGCTGATGAGCACAGTAAATAGTAGTCCTGCTGTGTCTCCTGTCCCATGGCCATCAGCTTGATACCCTGCTCCCGAGAGAGCGCTCTGTTACTCTTTGGGTATTCTGACTGCTTTCTTTTTTGTTTTGGTTTGGTTTTTTCCTGTGCCTGTACACACAAACATGCACAGAGTCACTTAGGTTCAATGGCTACATCTCTTTTGCTGTAGCCAAAGAGATGTTGCTGAAACCAAAGTTCGTGTGCCTGATGTCTTTATGTGAGTGCAGGGTTCATGTGGGAAGAAGCCTGCATCATGCTTCTAGTCAGCTGGACTGAGTGTGTGTCTGTCTCATCCAGTCTAAGGTAGAAGACACAATCCTCCCAGAAGATTCCTGCATCAGTCTCAGCACATCTGCTGCCTTGCATGTGTCCAGGGCAGAAAAGAGGTGTTAGCAGTGCAAGCAGGCATTTGTTCAGGCTGTTCTTCTGGTGACTCTCTGTGATGTTACAGTGTTGGAGATCAGCATTTCCATTAAAAAAAACCCAAAACACTGTTTCTGGGATTAGTGGAGCTACTGTAAAAATTTGATCTAGGCTGAAATTTGGCATAAAGCTCTTCTATGCAGAATCAAATGCTTCTGTTGCACTGAATGCTGAACTCATCAAGTCCAGCACAGGCAGGAAATCAAAGACCCAGTCCTATAGCCAGGGTGTAAATGAACAGGGCAACCCTTGCTAGGACCACTGACACAAATAAATGATGTACAATGAGGGCCTTGGTTTCTAATTAGCTGAGTGATATAACCTGATGTCCATGGCTCTTCTGGGAGGGAGGGGGGAAGAAGCTTTTGGAATGAACTGCCCTACTGCTAAAAACTGGAATTTGGCTGGAGTTGCTTTTTATAGCTGTCTGTTAAAGAAAAGTAAGAACATAACTTTATCGGTCTTTGCTGATTACAGCTCGGGAGATAGGTATATGACAAATTCAGGAGAGTATCAGCAAGTAGCTAAAGAAATTATCTGTTAGGATGGCTAAGTCTTTTGCTTACTTTTTTTTTTGTTTGTGTTTTGTTTCGTTTTGCAAAGAAAATATAGGCTATTTTTGAGACTTTGAGTTTTCCTTTTTCTCTGGGGAATCATAAATAAAAATAAATAGATTTTGCAGGTGCTTAATCCTGATGTTGGATTAGTGGCCTTTCCTGCATGTTTAAAAAACAAATGTGTAAAATGGCATGGTTTTCATGGATGGAGATGATCTGCTGCACAGATTTGTTTCTGGACACCCTACTTACGGTGCAGTTTATAGCTACTTCTGTGTTATGTTTGTTCAAACTGCTGAAGGCAGAACCTTAGAGGACATGTGCTGAAGAGACGTTTGCTGTGTCCCCATTGTTAAGATTGTTTGAGGCAGGGGGCAAAGCAAATGGTGGGAAAAGAAACGTGAAACATTCCGGGTTGCCTGCCTCTGCCTCAGGTATTTGGTGTGATCCTGGGCACAGTAACATCACCATGGTGCCTCTAGGTTCCCCATTAAGAATATAAATACTTAACTTTAGTATTTGTGATGGAACCACCAATTATCTTCTGAACTGCCTGACTGTGCAAACATAAATAATACTTAGACTTTAGGTGTCATGCTCAGTGCACCTTCCAAAGCCTAACCCTCACAAGTCACCATCAGTTAAGAAACTTGTCCCAAGTCACAGGAGAAGTTAGTCGGAGCTCAGGCCTGATGTCACAGCAGAACCCAAAGTTTGGGAGTGCCTTACTTCAAGTCCTGTTCTGAAACTACTGGTACACACACACACACACACATTCTCTCCGCTCTTTCTCAGTCATTTGCCTGCTCCATCTGAAAACAGGTTAGGACAGGAATGAATTGCTGTTGAAGTCAAAGAAGAAATTTAGGTCAGCAGTGCAAAATTAGTCACATCCCTTGGTTCGTGACCAGAATACAAACAGTTAAACACTCTGTATCTTCTAAGAAGGCTGCTTAGTGCCTACAGCTGAATAGCATTTTGGATTACCTCTTATCTGAGTGTGGCAATGTGTAGGCAGCTCCTGTTTATTGATCTGTGTGTAAGATGCTACAAAAGAACAGGCTTCTGAAGTACTCCAGAGCATCTGTTATGATAAGCCAATTAGAGATCCAGAATGGAGCTTGAATAATTTTCTGTCAGAGCCACTGAGAGCAGGATTTGCCCTCCAACAAGGAACATCGGAGAGGAAGGATCCTCCCTGCTATTTCAAGAGTTGCCTTGGACAGGGAAAATTAGGCAAAAGTATGCCTGTGAGGAGCTGTGCTGTTCCTGCTGACCTTGGTTTGTCTTTCCCATGATAGCCCGGGGCCAGGCGGGAAGAACTGCCGGGGAGCCAGCGTGGAGCACACTGTGTGTGAGAACTTACCCTGCCCTAAAGGTGTGCCAAGCTTCAGGGACCAACAGTGCCAGGCCCATGACAGATACACCAACAAGAAGAAAAGCCTCCTGACAGCTGTCATCGTTGATGGTAAGTTTTTTCATCTTACTCTGTAATTCTTTGCTGTTCTTTCACTGCAGCTTCTCAAGCCGTCTTGATTTCATCTGCAAGACTCCCATTTGTTGGTGAGAAGGCTACAGTATTTTCCCCTTAGCTACAGCTGAAAGACTAATTACAATTAGTTGTTCTTGGTGCTGCCCTGCTGTTCTTTTAGCCTTCTTAACAGAAGATACAGAGCTGTCAGTTCCGCTGAAAAACTCTGCTGAAAACCAGACAGGGCTGGTTTCATTTGGTCATCTTAAAGACATGCTTGAACAGAGGAGGGTGGTGTTGGAACTGATACCAGAAGACCAGACGTTGGATAAGCCCTTTCCTGTGCTAGCACTGACAAATTAGGTCTGACGCCAGGACAGGCGTACAGACAGCATTTCAGTTCCCATAGCAGACCCTCCAAGAGCACAATTCTTTCAGATGCCCCAGGAGACAGGCTGGTTTTGCTTGTTGTTCCCCTCTGCTCCCCTCCCCAAATAGTTTTGCTGGGTGAACGCACAATGCAGAGCTACTTCCCTGACTAATTTCAGTCACAGAAAACTCTCCCGGTTTTTTCCAGGGCTGAGCTGTTTCACTTCTTTCTCCATTTCCAATCAGGAACTATGGGTTGCTGAGGGTCCTGTAAATAGGAGAGAAAAAAAAACCCCACACCCCAGATGATTCAGTGATCTTCTCTGATCAGTGCTGCTAGAATTAGTAGCATATTGCAGTGGGAACTTCATTCAGCCACAGAAAGGGAATATGCCATTTTTTGGCCACCTGAAGACTGAACAAGCTATTGCTAAACGAGCTATTGCTAAAAGATAATAGCCAACGTTGTTCCTGCTATCTAGCAAAGCGTCACTCACCTGAGCCATGTTGCCCCAGTTTCCATGACTGCAAATTAGAAACCTCTCCTCCTCTGTTGCAGATCTCGCAGCTGCAGAAATAGAAGCTGTCCAGAGGCGGTCAGACTAGTGGTTTCCTGCACAAGCTGCTCTTTCAACAGTTTTCCCAGCTCCTCTGTTCACTCTGCAAGTGAAATCAAAATTTAGCCTCTTCAAATTTGCATCAGACAGAAGGCAGGGAGTTTGAACATCCACAGGATATGCCTGTAGTTCCTCTGTCAAGCAAGACATGGACAGAGGGCAGCTCAGCTTCACATCTCAGTGTCCCTATTTCTTGAAGCATGTTAGAGCACCCATGCAACGTTCTCCAGTACCTTTTATCAGCATATCAAAGCACCACACTCAGAAGCATTGAAATAGACACAGATCCAAACCAACCTTGAGCTAATCTCCACTGTGCTTGAACTCTGCTTACATGTATTAGTGAGGTGGGAGCTGATTGCAGGGTTTTGATTGCATTGGAAACCGAAAAGGCCTATGTCGCTTAGCTTAATGTATTGGCAAACCTTTTCTCGTGTCTGATGAGTGTGAGTACTTGACTATGCAGAACAAAACATGTTTCCATTTGAATGTCTATAGGTTCTTCCTTGGATGAAGTCCGTGAGTAGCAGAGTCAGCTCCAAAGGAAAAACATTACATTGCCTAAATATCTCTTACTTAAACATATGGCAAATGCAGTCAGCAACCCTGACATCTGCTGTATGCTGCCAGTTAATCATACAAATCTTTGAAAAAGCTTTTTTACTTAACTCCTTCTCTAGCTAACACAATAGTAGCTTTTCCAAAGTGAGATCTAAATATATAATATAACAATTGCCATTAGCATGGGTGAAAAATGCAAATTTTCTCTACTGATGTATCTCATATTAATTTGAGGGTTCTTTCTCTAGATATTCTATCAGCATAGTTTGCTGACAGAAATGTTTGTAGGACCGCAAATATCAGTTTAAGGAAATAGTAGGCAATATCAGAATCCTAGAATGGTTTGGGTTGGAAGGGACCTTAAAGATCATCTCGTTCCAATCCCCCTGCCATGGGCAGGGACACCTTCTGCTAGATCAGGTTGCTCAAAGCCCCATCCAACCTGGCCTTGAACACTTCCAGGGATGGGGCAGCCACAGTTTCTCTGGGCAACCTGTGCCAGGGCCTCATCGCCCTCAGAGTGAAGAATTTCTTCCTTAGATCTAATCTAAATCTATCCTCTTTCAGTTTAAAGCCATCACCCCTTGTCCTATCACTACATGCCCTTGTCAAAAGTCCCTCTCCAGCTTTCTTGTAGGCCTCCTCTTGTAGGCCTAGGCTGCTAGAAGGTCTCCCCGGAGCCTTCTCTTCTCCAGGCTGAAGAACCCCAACTCTCTCAGCCTGTCTTCATAGGAGAGGTGCTCCAGCCCTCTGATCATCTGTGTGTCCCTCCTCTGGACCCGCTCCAGCAGGTCCATGTCCTTCTTGTGTTGGGCGCCCCAGAGCTGAACGCAGTACTCCAGAATGCTTTAAATTTATGCATACAAGTGTTCTTACTGGCAAATGAATGCAAGAAGTCAGTCCATCAAGAGTCGAAATGGACTGGAGAACTCGTTCTTCTTAAATCACTGGCTGTAGCCTGAATTTTGTCTGAGATGCCCACACAGTGACTTGGTCATTCATATCAGGCTGCTGAATGTTCCCTGTAACAAACATCTTCCGTTCACAAACAGATACATAGAAGTCTACTGACTAAATGGTTTTCTGTGCCTTAAGAGACCAATCTCATCAATGTAACCCTTTGAATATTGATATTTTAAAGTGGGGAAATGACAGGCCTAAATTGAAAGGCTCATGTTCCTGCAAAGATGAGAGTATCAACAGATACCTTTCCAAATCCGTTCATGTAGAGATTGCATCACCATTGCCTCAAACACTTGTTTATGCTGTTCCTAAAGGCAGTTGCTTTCCTATTTCTTTTTCCAGATAAGCCATGTGAGCTCTTCTGCTCTCCATTGGGGAAGGATTCCCCTGTGCTGGTGACAGACAGAGTCCTCGATGGTACTCCATGTGGGCCTTACGAGACCGACCTCTGTGTACATGGCAAGTGCCAGGTGGAGTAACTTTCTCTTGTTTTATTTCTAGTGGTATGTGTAGTCTGGGGCAGCTGTGCATATCCTAGAAGAACAGGCATCCATGTGGGTGGCTGGGAGGCTGTCCCTGAGGTGAGAGGGCAACCCTATTTTATAAGACCCGTCGCAAGCGCTCCACAGCCCTGTCTCTTGATCTGAGAATGATGATAAATGCCCGAGGTATGAGATTATTACAGAACAGCTGGGAATGTTCAGTGATCACATTTGCGTGCGTGTAGTCATCAAATGGCTTGGGTGGGAAGGGACTTCTGTGAGGGGAGCAGATGGGAGTGGAAATCTGGCTTGCTTAACTGCTCCATTTTGGCTATTAGGAATCACTGAAAAAAACCTGATGCTGCAAACTGGATTACAGATTGTCACTAGCCTGTTACAAGTGTTACACTGCCAGCATCATGATGCTTTTCAGGTCTACCTGGCTCCTGCCTAGAAATATTGAGGAAGCTTTTCAATACCAGTTGCTCCCTGGCTCCTGCAGCTGCATGAGCCAGTAGCTTCCTCTGGGTGATTTTTGTTGACTGTATTACTATATAATGCCAAGGTGAGTTACTGTAGGCGCTCATCAAAACTGTTTGAAAGGCCTGTTTCCCTTGCAGCAAGAAAAAGGTTCCCTTCCTCCCACAAACTAGATTTTAAAGCTCCACACAATAGAGAATATAGGTTTTAAGGAGCAGATCCTGCAGTCCAGAGCACAGCCCAAGCCAGTTTTCTTTTGCCTCTCATCTGCATTGTCTTGCTTAGGTCACATCAAGAGCAAACCAGAGAGAATGTAGGGTAGACTTCCTTCTGGTGTACTACAGTAGGACAATCAATGTCCCCTTGGTTGTCCCTGGATGGACTGGCCAAACCCTGAACATGCTTGTTTCCGTCTGTCTCTGGTCAGACAAATCAAGAATGGAAATGAAGAGGACTCTGTTCAAGAGTCTTCAGATTTGATTCCCTTTTCCTAGAGTGAAGGTGTGATGGCCTATAATCATTGCAATGATGATTATTTCTCTCTAGCCAGATTACATATGGAACCAAAATTAGGTGTGGGAGATCTTGGTAATACAACTTTTCATGGTTTGCTGGGCAGTGAGACAGTTCGCAATGCAGCACATTGAATGCTTAGGGAGGCCATCTCTTAAAGCTGGTATTTCAGATTCCTTGAATATTTAGTGGAGTTGTGTACTGGAGATACTAACTGGAGATTTAAGGTTTGGACAAGGGAAGGGAGAGAAGAAAATGTTTATTTAAACATCATAAATTACAGGAAACCATTTGAAATGGATGCTCCTAGCAATGTGTTGCAGTTGGATTCAAGACATTTGTCACGGACACTATGACAGGGCAGACACTTAGTGGTTTTTCTCTCTCCTAATCATGTAGCATGTGTTCAAAGTTTGCAGCACACACATTAGTGATGTGAAAGACAGTTGAGTTGGCTACTGCAACCTTGACAGTGCTGGATTCTTCCTGGCAGTTCTTCCCCTAAGTTTATCCTCATCTCAATTTGTATTCTATGCTAGGAGTTCCTCTTTTCAGCATTAACCAGCCTGTTGTATCCACCAGAACAGCTTTCTAGCATCACCCTTTACTTCCACTAACTTCACTGGAGATATGCTGGTTTGCCCTGGGGGCACAAGGCACACCAAATTTGGCATTATTTCTGATTTCTGTGAGCAGTGATTAAGAACTACCAATTTTTATTGCTTTGAGCCTTCCAGGCAGGGAGGTAGATGAACACGATATTCACCTGGGCATAAGAGAGGCTTTGGGCGCATAATGCAGCTTTACTAATAGTAATGCGACAAGATAAGTGAAAAATCTTTGTCTGGGTTGAATTTTGCACTGCTGCAGAAGACACTTCCCTCTGTTGCCTGCCAAATGCTGCTGAAGAGGCCTGTTTAATTCAGTCCTTCTAATTCACTCAGATGAAGAATCTGAACAGCAAGTTACTGGGGAGCCAGCACAAGCTTGATTCTTTATATGTTCTTTAATACAAAGTGTTTTGCATAGAGCCAGGTTCATGGCTCATCCCAAGTTACTTAATTTTTCCCTGTTTTCAGCTGTATCTGAAAAAACTAAAAAATCCATTAATAACCTTTTATAGTAAGGCCAGCTGTGCACCTCCAGCTGTGTGCCATTGACCATTACGCTGGGCTGGCCAGCTTTACGGCTCCAAACATTCAGCTCAGCCACAAATGGTAAATCAGACATTATGGCAATGTACGTTTTCTTCTTCCAGTGAGGAGCAGTAGCCAGCTCCCCTCCAAATGAAAACCTTTATGAGCACAGAGCTTTGGAGGTACATCATGAAAAGCAAATTGCACGCTAAGTCGGGGGCAACTGCCTTTAACTGTGCAAAGAGGTGATGACAGCTGCAGAACATTCAGTCCATTTGCATCTGGCTGAGAGAAAATGCAAAATGATCAATTCAAGCCGAGCAGATTTGAAAGCCTTGTGAATTCATTTATAATACTCTTCTGCCTTATATGCAGTTTAGCGCTGAGAATTGCCATATGTGACTGTGTATCCTATTTGCCGCAGATACTTGTCTAACTAGCTGCCTATTAAACCAATTTAATCAGCATATTTATTTAATTACTCTTCTCCTTATTTCTTTACCCAGTGTAGACAAAGCCTGGCAACAAGCATTGCAGGGGGTCTGGAGAAGAGAGTAAGTGCTGAAATCAGAGGGTGGTATTACTGTTATTTATTTTCTTGTGTAACCCTTCTAGTTAAAGGCTCTCAAAGGCAGGAATGACACATTGCCCGTGTAACAGACAAATTAGCAGTAACCATTGCCTGTGAACATCTAGTCCAGGAAATGTAATAGCTCTTTTCCCTTCAGCAGTAGATGCTCCTAAATGAAACTCATGCATCTTTGTTGCATGATGAATGAATGTAGATGAACATGGCAAAGAAAAAAACTGTTCTTGCAAGGAGAGTGGGGTTTTGAGAAGGGAAGCAGGAACAGATTCTTTGAAGCTTCAAAATACCCAAACTGCATTTTGGCACTAAGGGAGGAGAATTTTCCTTCAGTTGTACTTTGTGAACTTATTACGGTTTCATTTTAAAGCCATGAGCTGAGCTCCAATCTAAACAGTGTGAATGAAGTTTCTTGGTGTCAGCCTCGCTATCCCTGAAGCAAAATCATCATAAGCAGCTGCATCCCTGTATTTATCACTTACACCTGAAGGCAGCTGGAGTGAGTAAACTTGGTTGATACTTTGGTCATGCATAGAAGCACCAGATAGCAAAGTCAACCCTAAATTTAGCATAGGAGTTCCTAAGTCACCTAGACTTCCTATAATCTTACTCCTTGTCTTTGAGACAAATCGTAAGGTCTTCATTCAATTTTGTCCTGTCCTTGTTTATTAGAGTTCTTTTTGAGGCTGAACATTTAATTCTTGATAGTGATAGAAGTTTGCCAGAATGAGGACAGAATAAAAGCTACCTAAGAGCTTCAGGAATTGGTCTCAGAAATTGAAGGGAGTGTTACAAAGTTGTGCCTTTAGAAGAAACATTGTAGAGTAATGACAAATACACTCATCCTTACCATCTTCTGAGCAAACTAGGTGCCTTGTTCAATGTGTATGTACATCTTTGACCTTTTCTTCTTGAAATGCGCATAGTCTTCTAGCAAGGAGAATTTCTTTTCTCCTGAGATTTTTCAGAGACAGAAAATATGTATAAAGCTGGAGAACAAGAGCAGTCTGATGCATCTGAGGAGGAGGAGGGTGAGTGCTCATCTAGGCTTTGCAGCCTCTCTCTCTTGCCTCCTTCCACAGTTTGCTTTCTCTAGCGTGGACCTTGCAGTTATGGTGAAGATGGGTAGAGCAGTGCAACCTGCATCTCAGATTGCTTTTATCTTCTCATGTCTCTCTTCAAGTGACAAGTGGCTTTCAGAGAGAGGATTCCCTGAGGGTTTTGTTCTTCCTCAAGACTGTTTGCTGTATGTTTCATGAGTCAACATTCATGGAAGCAGTGCACTTTCTAACCTCTTACAATTCTTCACTCTATTTATGCTGCTGATGTTAATAGAAAACTGCCGGCAGAAGTACAGCTAAAAAAGGTGTCAGATGTCACACAGCAGTGGTGTGGGGAGAAGACAAGCTGCTCAGCTGACTGTTATGACGCACATGACTGTGCTGGCTTTTCTCAAAGGAGGATTAGCCTGAGACTCGTGATAACATGAGAACTTTCCAGTGAGGACTACAGATTGTACTTCTGGGTGTAATCTAAGATCTCTTTGAAAAGAGGGACCTCCTGTATAGTGGAACCAGGCTAGAGATCAAGGGCAGTCTTTGCTGTGATTTAACACTTTAAGAGGTGAAGATGTTTTGGCTCTATCTACAGTTTTCTCGTGAATATTTTGTCATGTCATGTCTACTTTTAACTTGCTGGTGAATCCACAGTACATTCAATGATGACAAGCCACACATTAGGCTGTCCTGGCACAACAAAAATATTATAGAATGACTTTCTTCCGAAAGCAGTTGTCATACAGTATGAAAGGGGAGCACAAATTTGAAAATGGACACATTTTCAAAAATAGTTTTTGCAAATTAGATAGGCTGAGTGTCAAGAGAGGGCAACAGGTGGCAGAGAATAAATTGCAGTTGTCTGCTGGACCTGTTGCTGGCAAACAGTTTTCTACGTACTCAGTACCCACTTTTTGCATTTGATTGATGCACGCAGTTCTGGCTTTGCCTCCTCACTTGAGTATTTTCCATATATTATTCATATTCCTGCAATACAAACTGTGGTACAAGATGTTCCAGACTGGGTAGCTTCTTTCCATACAACAACTTGGCTTAGGACTGTACTTCGATTAATTATTTAGTGTATGTGCACAAAATCCAGAAGGATTGTCTCTACCTTGGAGGCTTTAGATTTTGCTTGTGGCATGAGCAGCCAAGAATCAACTGGAAGGGAGGCTACAGTTATATCGTATATTGATAAATACGCATTATTGTCAAATCCAGAACTGACATGATAGGTGCCTCTTTTAAAGAATAGGCACTTGATAGCAAATCCTCTGGTATCTGCAGCCTGTTGGCATTTGTGCAAACCAGGGCAGAGGCAGGGTAGAATCAAGTCAGAGGTGTCAATTCAGATGAAGCTGGTTTGGAAGAATCGGAAAGTGGTAGCTGCAGAAAGCGACCAAAGAACAGAAGCAAAGGAGTTCTGGGATGGGGAAAGGCTTTGTATTATTTGCATGTTCGCTCATAGAGCCTGCTCCGCTGCCAGAACACGGGGGTTTTGATACATACATAACCTTCAAGTTCTATATGTGAAAAAGTGGTTATCAAGAATAATTGTATCTAGCATCCCCATGAACTGCTAAGGGATCTAAACACAAGTCAATTGGCAAGTGTAATTGCATATCTAATGCAGATAAGATAATGCTAATTTAAAATAGGCCGTGCATATCTCTTGTTCCAGCAGAGCTGCTCTGATTCAGGTAAAATCTGAAGGCTCAGGAAATGACAGGAGGATATTTGCTGAATTAACTTCTACATGGACTCCAATCCATCACAGAAAATTTGTTGTGGAACAGAAATAGAAGTAACTTACAGATGAACTGCTTGATTAGGGATCTAGGCTCACCCTCCTGTACAAATCCTGACAGACACCCGTAATCCTCACAAGGGCAGTCATGTTTAAAATAAAGAACTAAGAATTCTCTTACCCTCAGATCTGAATGTCAGTTGCTCACATATGTACATTCCTGTTTCATGTGGTCCATCCCTGGAGGTATCAATGGACACTGGATATTATGGACAAAAAATTGGCAGTGTAGATGAATCTGTCATAACCAGCATGCTCTGTACATGATTAATTTGTAAAATGGCACATGTTGCATCAATATTTATATTTGATCCATTGAGACAGCTAGTTAGTTCAGCATATGGGAAGCATTACAGTTTTGTGAGCCTACAATGTCATTTCTTACACAGGATGGGTGTATATAACAAAAATAATTGTGTTTATGTAGCAAAACATACTCACGCAGGCTGTATCAATTGAGCTCTTGCACAGCCATTGAAAATACAAATAAAAATATCATTAAAAAATATCCAAGCAATACAGAAAATAGTTCACACAGAAGAATCCAAGTGATGTGTATTCAGAAGAGAAGAGGAGTTTTCCTATGCTGGAGCCAGCAATGACTGAAGCTGGAAATACCACCCAACAAGCAGTATTTTCAGATGTTTAATTATAAAAATGAGAAGAAGGGGGAGGGAGAGAAGGAAGGGTGGCCTGAGATATCAGCTCAGAGAACATGAATTTCAGGCGTTTGGCTCAGCAAACGTGCAGTTACCTGCCAATTTAAAGGTCAATGGATAGTTCTAAAACATGGTGGCAGAGTAGGAGACTGCCTGGGTTGAAGATCATTAAGAAACCTGTGGATATAGTTGTGACTGTCCATGCTGAGGACTTGAAGCCCCAAAAGACTATCTTTAAGTTTCTTGCCAGCGCTCTCATGTTTGAATATGGGTAAGGGACTGGCTTTGGTTAAAATCTGCTTCCTCTTTGTCCAGTTGATGATGTTAATAGCAGTACTGCAGCACTGCAGGCTTTCAACAGCTAGTACAGGCAGGAGGTGGAACTCCTGGGTGGTGTCAGCATCAGTCCCTTTGCCAAAGTTATGGATATCACTGTCCAAGTCCATGTTGGATGGTACAGGGAAGCTCCAAGAGTCCAAGAACAGTGCTGACAGTGGCGAATGCTCCCACAGACTACTAAACAGATGGTGGTTACACCAGGCTGGCTTTTTACTTTTTATTCTTCCTTCTGAACACAGACGAGCTCCAAGTGACCTGCTCACTCCTTAATGGATGATCTTGTTAAGAATACAAAACTGCTTTCGTTCTCACCAGTCCATTCAAGACTGATGGACCTGAAAATATCCAGCTATTGCTGGATGGACTGGTCTGTGGGCTCAGTCTGCTCAGCTGCAGGATAACTCTTGGGTCAGAAAACACACAGGATGCTATTTGCAAGATCTTTCTTTCCTCAGAATGTAAAGCTTTCCCTTTCTGCCTTTCTGCTTCTTAATTAAAAAAAAATCACCTTACCTTCGTCATTATGCTGGATTGTATAGGAAGCCGCACAAAACAAGTTAGAGATGGTAAAGATCAAATAACTCCCTTGAACTATTTGGATTTTAAGGGATTGTTTCTGCACTATGAAAACTTGACTTTTGAGCAGTGAAATTTTGAATTTTCCTTTTGCATACAGTTAATTAAGCCCTCACTTTTTTGAAAGCTTGCTGCAGGTTGAGGATTGTTAATCTATTTTAGATTAACAGATTGCTAATCTATTTTAATGATTGACAGTATAATACATATAGCATACAGCATAATGTCAGTAAGAAGCTTATGATGTACAGGCTCGATAGATCTTCCTTCTGGTCTGGTGGGGCTCAGGCTTAAGCCTCTGGCCCCCAGTGCTGGAATCTCAGGGGCTTTCTCATCTTGGAGAAAGCTGGACATAGCTCTCAATTAACAGTCCAAGGACTGCTGGCAGATACTTTCCTCCCAGGAAGGGTGATGCTCACCGTGTTTTGCTTCCTCTCCCTTCCAGCCCTGTCTCTTCTCCTTTGCACTTAGAATCATACAATCAGAATAGTTTGAGTTGGAAGGGACCTTTAAAGGTCATCTAGTCCAAACCCCCTGCAATGAGCAGGGACACCTTCCACTAGATCGGGTTGCTCAGAGCCTCGTCCAACCTGGCCTTGAATGTTTCCAGGGATGGGGCATCTACCACCTCACTGAACAACCTGTGCCAGTGTTTCACCACCCTCATCATAAAAAAAATTCTTCCTTCTATATCTCATCTAAATCTCCCCTCTTTTAGTTTAAAACCATTACCCCTTGCCCTGTCGCAACAGGCCTTACTAAAGGCCTCACTTGTTTTCAGAGTGGCAGTATTTTCAATGTGGGGAGTTTTCAAAGGATCTGAGTGACCAAAGTGGTCGCTGTAATGTGTTTCTAAATGACTTTGCAGCTTTTGGAATCCATTGTCAAATCTTAACAAAAGCTGTTTCATTCTATACTGTCATTAAATACACTTTTACTTTGGAAATGATTGAAAGGCTTGGGGAGGGGGAAATGGGCTCTAATGTTTATGTAGACAAGAGTAAAGTGCTTCCAAGGTATTTTTCCCCCATAAAGTAGCAAGAACGCACCAATTTTCATCTTGAAGCCAAGAAAGCAAGCTGTTTCAGTCTCTTAAAGATTTTTCTTTGTAAGAAGCCATTTCCTGGCCCAAATCTGATGAGGGCTTTAATCCTCAAACCCTGGATTGAAGGGAAAGTCTGTCCTGTGTATGGGAGGGATGGTGCCATTGAAGGGAAGGCTGCAAGGGCCATTCCCAGTTCCTCCACTCACAGGGAATTAGGGTGAAGATGAAAGGTAAAGAACAGCAAAGGTTTGGGGAGGTATATTTGTGGATTCAGTGGGTGCTCTTTCCATGCCGTCAGAGACAGTTTCTCAAGTCAAAGTGTGTCAGTGACCTAGTACATGTGGGAGGAGATGGCTTGTCTTGAACCCCAGTGTCAGAAGAGGGGGGACTTATTCTTTCAGAGGTTTTGCTGGCTTGCACTGGTTTACATTATCTGGGAAACTACAGCGTAAATGCAAAGCATATGATTGCTAACTCCCCATTCTTTGCCTGCCTCCGTTATAGTCCTACAGACTCCTCATGTAGCACTGGGAATAAGTGTGGTTCAACACTCATTATATTCCCTTTATTCATTTGTGTGCTCACATAGTGCTAATAACAATGCAGTACAATAAAAGATAGCACTAGAGTCTTAAATTAAATGCAGCCTTTCCAGTATCTCAGCAGGGTGGCAGGCAGGCATATATTTCCAGCTGCCTTTCAGCAACCCCATTAATAAATGATATTTATTTTCCTGGAAGAAAAACTGCTGGGACATCCTTCTGTTTTGGGGGCAGAAGCACATTCAATATCCCCAAATTATTTGTTGGACATGGGTGTGAAGTTTAGACCTGAGAATTGCAACTGCCAGAAACTCCATGGTCTTCTTCCTACCTTCCTTTAATTCCTATTTATACAGGTTTTTTCCTGTCGTTCTTGTCCACCAGCTTATGTGCTGTTCTAGTTAATGAGCAGCATTTCCCGTGTATGTGTTTGGGATGATCATCCTTTCTCAGCGTGTGTCTGTCTCTAACGATTTACCCAGACAAGCGCTGCATCAGAACACGTCTGAATGCTGGCAATCTTTGATCCCTGTAATACATCTGGACTTAGGCAGTGGCCAGTGTCTTCTGAAACAAGCGGAATGTTTGAGTTCAGGTCCAAATCACATTGCTTACACGCAGACAGTCTCAGATAAACAGCCCAAGTTCTCTTAATATTTCCCTGCTTGCCCTATTTTTCAAAATGTTTGTTGTTTTGATTGTTCCCTAAGATATCTCTCCAACTTTCCTCTGGCTTTATTGAAAGAAGGCAAGGAAGGGAGAGACCCAACAGCCTTATTCAAATAAGTATTATTAGTGACAGTCCTGCTAACTCATTTGCCAAGAAACTGTTTGTCTACAGAGAATAAATCTTCAACTTACTTTTAATAGCAGAATCACTGCTAATAACTTGCATAATGACAACTTATTTCAGTAGAAATTTATGTTTTAAGGTGAATTACTGATTATTTTGAGGGTCTATGACCAGGATTCTGGTTATTTGGGTTAATTTTCATTTAAGGAAGTCACACTTTTCTCTAAACTAAGTATCACAGTAGTGGTCCATTACTCTGGGGGTTCTGAGCTCCTCAGGTGGAAATTGCTATACAACCATGAAACATTGTTTTAATATCTGCTGTGTTTGAAGGAAGTTAGAGCGGGTTAGTATGAAATCTATGGTGATATCTGGAATAACTAGTGTTTGTGAAACTTTCTTCAGTTAAATCTTCTGAATCAAAGTTCATGCTCCTAGTGTTAGAGAAGGGGGTTGCTGAATAACCAACTCAACACCGTTCCAAATGAGTGCTCCCCAGATTCACAGTGTTCTCTTCCCATTCAGGTTTTCAGTCAGATGTCTATCTTAGTCTTGACCTCAATGTTTAGAGATACTTTAACCTTGCAAACAAAATAATGGGGACCTCTGGTTGTTGTCATTAGAAAATTGGCTGCGATGGAATCATTGGCTCAGCTGCCAAAGAGGATCGCTGTGGAATCTGCAGTGGTGATGGCAAAACCTGTAAAGTGGTGAAAGGCGACTTCAACCACACCAAGGGGATGGGTGAGTAACCCTCCGCAGCATTTTAGTGGAGTGAAGGTTCTCTTAACTGCTTGAGGAGAGTTAAAGAGCAGTAGTAATAGCTCTTCTTCTTGGATAGCATTGGGCTCATCTGCTCTAGTAAACACATAAGAAACACAAAACCCAACTCAATTCAAATGTGATATCCTGTCTGCTTCTTATTCAGTTGCCCACATACCAGCCATTGCATCTGTCTGAAATTCAGAATGAAGTTGTGTTTCTCATTTTGAATGCTACCGGTGCTGTTGATTTTAAATAAGAGACAAAATCACAGTATCTTTTCCAGTGGGAGGGAAGTCCGATTTCAGCACCATCTTTGAGCTCTTTGAGAGCTCAGAATGATGCATGTTGCATGTTGCAGATGATTCATGTTATAATCAGGATATCTCAGCTAAATGAAAGAGCACTCCCCTCTGAATATTTTTACTGATTCCCTGCCAGCAATAGTATCCGGTATAGGATACAAGAGCTTCCAGTCAGACTTAAGACTTTCCCCTCTCTTGTTAAACATTAATGTATATACAACTTGGTGTTTGAATTAGTCTTTGTTCCAGAGTTTCTGTATTGCGCTTCTGAGAAACCTGTTATCACACATCCTGTTATCACACATCCTCATCAGACAAAGGGAGGGAAAGCCAGATTCAGGACTTACAAGCTTCTCCAAGAGGAAGGAATTGTCCAGAAAAAATTATTTCGTATTCGGGGAATACAGAATTGCCATTTCTGTATGGAGAAATACATTCAACACATGTTATTCCAGGGCTGAGTTCAGCAAAGCACATAAAGATTCCCTTTAAGCACACACTTCGATTCTATTTAGTTACTAAAGCAGCACCAGTGCTTAGCTGCTTCCTTGAATCAAGCTCTCAGCACTGAAGTCTGAGGCTCTGATTTTGTTTGTTGTCCTCTTCCTCTGCACCCTCCTCCTCCTTATCTGTGGAGCCAGCTGTGATCTGTCACATCCTCTGAGATGCAGGTAGGATTTCCCACCTCCGCCACATCTTTCTGGAGCACATTTGTGCTGTTGCATTGCTAGGCCAACCTGTTGAATGATTTCCTGCATTATTGCCTTTGACTCTTTTGTCACAGTTATTTTCCACCTACTTAGGTCAAGGCATTTGCATTTGATGCAAATGGTGGGAAAACTTTCTCCTTTCTGTTGAAAAAAAACTATTCTCCATGTCTGTAGCAGATTTTATAGCTGTTCATGAACTTCTTAATTGCTCCTGAAGAGTAACTATCTTTTATCTTTTCCAATGAGACTACGAAACATCTTGTGCAGATAAATAAGAAATTTCTGGGTCACTGCCAGGAGGTTGCACCCGTTTCCAACTAGACAGACTGCTTGAGGGTGGTAACTTTACAAGGCTGTAGGAACAGAACAGTTTCAGCCTTATCTGGTTGTCTGGCTGCCAGGACGCTACAGGAGGCTTTCACCCCCAGCGCCATGTAACCTAGCAAGAAGAGATGGCTGACTGAATCATGGTCAGTGCTCAAGCATTTATTGATCCTTATTCTTTACTGATCATCTCAGAAGCGCAAACCTGTCAAAATGTTGCTTTATCAATGCAATGTTTCCACCTTTACCCATCTCATATAATCTATAAGATAATTGTTTTTACAATTATAATCTCATAAACATTTATTAGATGTTTTGATTTATTAATTTTGAAGGGAATTAAATTTTATGTGGGAATAGTTTTTAAAAGTGACATCCATGATATGCAAAACAAAATAATCTTTGCTTTTTATTTTTTAATTATTTTTTAATTTTAATTTTTTTAAAAAATTTTTCTTTTAATGAGCATCCTAGCCTACTAAAATGGAAAGAATATTTACAGTCTTTTAATTGTTCACTGTTCATGTTTTCCTGCTTTTGGATTTCTGTTAGACACTGAAAACAGACTTGTTGGTTTCACTTATGATTCCCAGGCCCAATTCTGCAAACATTTTATGCATTGTGAGTTACACCCATCAATTTCTATTCTTATACTGCTGTTTGGCAGAATCAGGTCCTCAGGTTAACTTACTGAATCTCAGGCAGTAGGCAAAGCTCCAGGGTTGGGTCTGAGGTATCACAAGTGAACATGAGGTTACTCAAGAAAAAAATTGGCCTTTTTTCTTTAAGTCGACATTTAAGCAAGTATGTACCAAAATCTGACAAAAGCTGGGGCAAAGGAGAATACACAATATGACTATTTCTTCACCGTGAGGGTGGTGAGGCCTTTGCACAGGTTGCCCAGAGAAGCTGTGGCTGCCCCATCCCTGGAAGTGTTCAAGGCCAGGTTGGACGGGGCTCTGAGCAACCTGGTCTAGTGGAAGGTGTCCCTGCCCATGGCAGGGGGGGTGGAACCAGATGATCTTTAAGGTCCCTTCCGACCCAAACCATTCCATGATTCTGTGGTTCTATTCTATGACTACAGTAACAGATTCAGGATCTGGATATATAAATGATTGCACAGATCAGTGGCAAATCCCCATGAAATTGCTGCATTCCGAGTCAAGGCCAATACACTGAGTCAAGTATGCTGATTTATTATTTCAGAAGAGAATAGACTTCAAAGATCAAGACATTGATTGTTTTGGAGTGGTATCTGTTTTGGGAATTGCAGCTGCAACTTTTGGGCCAGATCCTCAGCTGCTCTATACATGGGACTCCGTTGACTGCAGGATTGGTCCCTATACATCCTGTGATTGCAAATTATGTCGTCAAGCCCTATTAACTGAACTAAATCCATGCCAACTCCTTTCTGTTTCTTAGTAACCAATAGTCATTGTAAGAAGGTTTCGACATGTGTGATGACAAAGGCAAAGGCTATTCCCAAGTGTTTCTCGTGTAAGATACTTGAATGCTGTTTGCAGTGTCAGTGGGTGTTGGTGACATCCTTTGGTGTTGGTTCTTTGTCTTCTTTTGGTTGGATTAGATGGGGAGATTGGTATCAAAAGCCATGGATAGACTTCAAGTCCTTTTACTGTTTAGCTTGGTTTCTCAAAGGTATCAAGTACAAATCCTTTCCTTTTAGAAAACCTATCATCTGCATGAAAGAAAGCCAAATTTTCATTAACCAAGTAAAAGGAACCGGGCCTATTTTTTTTTTCCAACCTTAATGTCACAGATAAGGTTCTGCCACTCTGGTGGGGCATGATGGTGGAACATTCAAAGTGCTTCATAGGAGGTCCAGCAGTTCAGATCTTGCCACCTGTGATCCAGCTGTAAATGGATTCCATTTATCTTTCCTTTATTTGTGATGCTAAACATCACATACACTTGTGTGCAGCTGGCTGCCTTCAGTAGGCCAACTGAATGCACTGTTTAGAGTGAGGTTGACTTTTGACTGGCAGCATGCCCTGTACCTATTTCTACAAAATAATTTTTCAAAAACAAACACAGACTTGTTCTGAAGCCCATCTCTGTCTCCCTGCCACTGTACAGGGGGCCTAGAAATAAAGGACAGCTCTTTGGCTCGTATCTGCTGGGTAGCTGATTTATCACTGACAACTTCTGTCCAGACTCCAAGGCTGTCCCTGTAATGCTCCGAGGCCTGCATTGAGAATGAGACCTGCATCTGTCTCTCTTGATGTTTCTCAGCCATATCAAGATTTTCATTGCTGGCCTTTGCTTGTGATCCAAAAGAAGTACCACAGATATTTGGATTTTTTTAATGGCAGAACATAATAATGTGAGATATGCCAGTTGTTGTAACTGTCATTTTGGGAGAGGAAGAGTATCTTTGCTAGCAATTTTTCTTTTTAAGATGGTGAAAAAGCAGGCTGTTTATTGTGTATGTTACTTGTCTGGCACATATTTAAAAGAAAGAAAGCACATTTGACCAGTAGTGCTGTAGTGCTGGCTAACAGCATCTTTAGCCAAGATAAGAAACTCATTTTTTGTCAATAGGGTGTACATCTAAATGATGAGAAAATAGAGCCCTAGGGCTAACTCTGGGATGTCTTATAAGGGTTTAAGCAGAACATGCAAGTTAGAAATACCGGCAACCAACTTCACAGCAATAGTAGGAGGCTTTGAAATCTATCCATGGCTCTCCAGTGAAATTATTTTCTTCCAAATGAGCTATCCCATGGCTGGAAGTGGACAGGTGCTGATGGAGGGATGACTCTTAAGGTAATAGCAAGTGAGAATCATCACAACTATTCAGAAAATGGACATGTAGTTACTACTGGACATATTTCTACTCCACTGCAACAACTAGCAGTCAGCAAAAGGTGCAAGTTGGGAAGGGTCATGGAAACCGAGATGCCCAGCTGGTACTTGTCCCTAAAATATTAAGGAAGCTGTGATGGCCATGACCAGCACGTAGGCTGGGCAGTCTGATTTTCTTGGCTTCTACCCTGAGGTCTTTGTTCAAAGCACTTTTGGGAATTTTGATAACGAGCGCTGTTGACTTTCTCACACCTAAGTTTCATGTGTATACAGGCATAAGATATGAAGGTACAGTGCCCAGAGATCAGTGCTTTCAGCCATGGGATAATTTTGCCTTTACCTCAGAGTCCGTCTTTCATTGCAGTGTGAACCAGGAGGACAGTTTTGTAGTAGATCAGTGACATTCTGAAGTTCACACTAAACTTTCTGTTCTTTCTGGGAATAATAACAATGGCTAACAATGGATTTTCTTGTGTGAGCTGCTTTCCTCTTGCAAATCTCTCCAGCATTTAAATGAAGATACAGTAGCCACTGTTCACATATTAATCTCCTTGATGACAAAGCCACCTCTTTGTTCTGGTGTCTCTCCTAATACGAGTTACACCATATAATTTGTATCTAGGATTTGCTTCAATCACGGTCTTGCATTCCTGAGACACTGATGTAATGCAGATTATCCAGAAAGATTGGTGCGTGCCAAAGTAACTGTTCCCAAGGTGGAGTATACTACATACAGCACTATAAATTATCAAATAATGAAGTTCTCCTGTTGTACTTTCAAAGCTTCATCTTAACAGGCTGATTTATGGGTGAAATTACTAGAAATACTGCCTGATAGTTGCCAAATCTCATCAGTCTTTAACCAGTTCCTCATTTAAAGCAGAACTTTAAGCCCAACCTTGCAAACCTCTGCATTGCAGACAATTACCCTAAGACCTAACAGATCTTTCAGAGTCCTTGACTCAGGGCCAACACTGAGACTTTTTTGGTCTACTAGCTGACACTTGATAATCTTTCTGGCAATCTGCAGTTACAGTTTGCTTAATAAAATGTGCCTGAAAAACAATGGAGGTGTTTTCTGGTGCAGTTATCTCAAAGATCAGGAATATTCTGTGACCAGAAGCCTCATATTAGCTCTAAGGACCAGACTGGAGCAGTGGTAGCGATCTGAGTTTGTACCCGTGGCAAATTTGCATGGATGTTCTATAGTATGTTTGCAATAGGATTTGACCACTAACTCACACAATATTGCTGGAAATAATGAATGAGAGTGTCAAGACTCTCCCAGTGGGACATGCCCAAGAATTCTGCTTCATCTCTGAAAGGACAGGTTGGATCCGTACAACTGCAAAGCGGTTCACAGTTCGCTAACAGAAGAGTAAAGGTCAGCAGTCGGGTTTGTGCCGCATGATCTCAGTGAGTTAGCACAGTATGTTTCTTCTTATTCGGGAGCTGTGAATACAACCCCCAAAACCATCAATCAGGATTAGAAATTACATGAGAAGAAAAATCTGGTATAAGACCAAACTAAATAGTCTCCAGAACTAATACGCTATTAATAGCTTACCGTCCACTATTTACCATTGTGAAAAGTAACATAAAAGTCAACTTTTCCACGTGGTGTTTCTCTCATGGCACAGTGATGAAATGAGAGCGTATTTATGGCACTAGCTGAACTTCAACCATGGCTCCACAGCTCACTCACCTCTAAAGCAGTGTGACACACTCCTGGCTGCTCCTAGGTCAGGGGCCGGATCCAAAGTTCACTGAAGTTGGCTTTCCACTAAACTCAGTGTAACTTTGTATCCAACGCCTGCATGATTTAGCTCTGGGCATTTGTATCTGGCACGTGATTTAAAAAATAAATAAGTAAATAGTCCCCCAGTAGGTACATTAAATTACCTGAAACTTGGGCATGTTCCAAACTGGCTTCCTAACAAGGGTGTTCAGGTGTGTCATAGGGCCTATTTCCCCATGACAGACTGTCATTAGTCACACCTTTGCTGTGTGCTCATGTCTGGTGGTAGCTGTCGGTCGAGTTTATATGCAGATGCATGGGGTGCAGTGAGGATGTTTGATTTCTGGAACATTCTGTTTTGACTGTAATTTAGTATCTCAGCTGATGAAAAACCAACTCCTGGCAATGTCTAGAATAAAATCCAACATCTGTTTGCTTTGATTTCATAACAGATTTCAGTATTGCCTTAAAAAAATTGACCCTGGAAGTAACAAATTTTCCCAGTGAAACCCACTCTGTAATAGCAGATAGGAGAGCCACTGCTCTGGCTTCTGTACACAGGCATGGTTTGCAGCTCTGCTGTCCCTCTTTCTGTTTTTCCTGCAAGGGATGACTGACTGTTTCTGAGATATCCTGAGTAAGGAGGAACAAGTGCAAAAGGAACAGAGCTGAAGAGTCAAATGAAAAGTGTCGTTCAGATACAGTGATCGGGGAAAGAGGGAGTGTGCCTAGCCCAGCTCAGCTATCCACCCAATGCACCTTATGAAACCCAAGAGCTCAAGCCGTATTCATAGCACAACAAAGGGGCTGGGCACCCTGCTGGTTAAGACAGGTAGAAATGAATCCACAATCTGAGACCCAAAATCCCCATCTGTCTCACTCCGTGTCATAGTGGTAACCATCACTTAGTCCTGAGATGCATGAGGCTGTCAGCATCCTCCTTTGAGGCCCCTGTATCAGTGTAGCAGAAGCATGGCCATTCAGCTGCACTTGTCCCTAAAATAGCTCCCCAAACATTGCTGAATGTCACTGCTCCTCGTGCCAGCACTTCTCCAACCTATTGCTCTAGACTGCCCTTCATTTTCATAAAGGCAGAGCTGACAAAGAACAGTTTCACACAGCCCTTTAAAGCAAAAAAAGGGATGAGGGAACATACAGGATAAGCTACTTAATATCTAAAAGAAAGGGGAGTGCAATAATCCAAAAGAGGTGCCAAGTTATACACTGCAAAGTAAACTGGGTGGCCAATTAGAAGGAATCAAATCATGGTTGTGATGAGATTAGTGTCATTTACAGGGGCCTGATTCAGGGTCCGATGAAGCCTGTGGAAAAACTCTGCCTGGCTCCCAGACATTTGAAATGGGCCCTAATGTTCCTCAGCTTTATAGTTTAAAGGCACCACTTCCACCTCATGGAACAAGTCCTTAACTCCACATGGCTCTGTGGTAGGGGAAAACAGGCTACACTTCCTTGTAGCTCCCAATTATTCTTATTGTTACTCTGTTAGTCGAAAGTGGTATAATTGTGTTGTATTGCTGGTTGTTGAAGGAAACATGAAAAGGCCAAGAGAGTTTCAGACAGATGAAAAACAAGAGAATTCTATAAAAATATGATGGGTTGGTATAAAAACCTCCCTACCATGTCAGATGCTCAGATGGTCTAATTTGGCACGTGCGTCTGCTGGCAGCATTTAGAGGTGACTGGTGATCAGTCCTTGAGAAACTATCAACTCTTGTTGCATTAAATCTGAGCCATGGAATTCTATTTAGCAGCCCGATGCAAGGAGACTGTTACCATTATATCCTCCAGAATTTTTGTTTAAAGTTAAAGTGTAAGTGAAAACAAATTTTTTTCCCCCA
Organism: Phoenicopterus ruber ruber; assembly: GCA_009819775.1. NCBI lineage: Eukaryota > Metazoa > Chordata > Aves > Phoenicopteriformes > Phoenicopteridae > Phoenicopterus > Phoenicopterus ruber. The sequence continues at coordinate 4,483,151 of CM020225.1, forward strand.
GTTGTCCCACTAATTCCTGCTGTTTAGTTTTAGCATTGCCAAAATGTTTTGTGGAAGTGAGTCCTTTCTGATACTGATCGCAGCCTCAAGTAGGGTTTTTTGGGAGGGAAAAGCAGGAGCATCTATTGGAAACTTCATTTCAAATCACAGGTGTCTGTCCTGTGGTGTGCAGGGTTGCTCCTGACAGTGACACTTTGCATCAGCTCAGGTACAGTCCTCTTGCATCCCTGTCAGTACTGCAGGAGAGCCAGGGTGATTCAAAGGGAGCAAATCTAATTAGGCCCAAGCACAAGCCTCAAGTCACAATTAAGCAGCACACGTGCGTTTCTCTCCCTCTTCTCAGGCTGAAATGTTAGTCATAGCCATGCATGTCACAGCAGTGAAACTTGGCTGCCAACGCAGGGATCTCCTTTGAAGTGTTTCCCACCCATTCCCCAGCCTGGGCAGGAGTTGATTTTTTCATGGTGAGATACTGAATGATTGATGCCTCTGGCTGTCTGTGGCATGCTCTCATCCATCTGCCCTTTTGTTGCCACAGGTTACATCGAAGCAGCTGTGATCCCTGCAGGTGCCCGGCGGATCAGAGTGGTTGAGGATAAACCTGCTCACAGTTTTCTGGGTAAAAACACAAAAGAAAAAAATGTTTTGATTCAAAACTCAGCTCTGTTTTCTGTTAAAATGACCCTTCTCTAAATGACCTGTAAGATGATAGGTTTGTTGTCAGGAAGTGGCTGTTGACTTCATTCTTGTTGCAATCTCTCTCTGCTTTCGTGGCTTGGTTTCATGATGTTTGCTTGATGTGATAGTATGTGACACTTACAGGCCCTGTGCAACCTGAAAGGACCATACTTTTATATAGACAGAAGAGCTCCTGAACAGAACTTGGCACTGGGTTGAACATAGCTGCCAGGAGCACACAACACTTTGGGAGGGAGCGGGAAAGAGAACAGTGCATTTAGAGAAAGGAATGGCAGACATACAGATAGGAAGGCGCCCAGCTCAGACTGGAGCAGGGGCAGGACAGGGCAGCTGATATCCCTCAATAACCTGACCATGAGGCTGCCTGCGCCATATCCTGCAGCAGCAGGTTTTCACTTGATGCTGTACCCACGACTTGGTCCTGCACTCTGAGATGTGCTAGCTGCAGCCTCTAGTCCACTTGCCTCTATTTTCTCAGGCCAAACAATTTGTTTAATCCTCTTCTCATTTCTACTTCTGCATTCCTTTGAGGGGAACGGGCTTCCTCTCCTCTTTTCCCTGTTGGAAACAAAGTTTTAGATATGGGTGAGGGATCAGATTTGTATGTGAGGTTCTTGTAGGGCAGAGCCTGTCAGCGAATTTGTTGTCCAGTTACTAATCACTTAGACTAAAGATTGGAAGGGCATTTGTAAAATGCAACCAGTCAGCTACAATATACGTCTATCAGTCTGGTCTTCTGCCTCTTCTCTCCAATGTTAGGAGTGTTTCTTTCTGTGTCCTTACTGTGCAACAGATGAAGGGCTTTACCTCCCATCTACTTCTAGGGAGACCAAGTCATAGAAATGCTAATGCCCCATTGCCCTGAATTCACACAGGAAGCCTGTGGCAGAGCAGGGAGTTGAAGGAAAATTGTCCAAGGCCCGAAAGAACACCCAGCACATTGAAACATCCTTTGTACACTCGGAGCTGCATGGCCACGCATAAATGCAGGAATTCTTCTGTCTCTCTTAAGTTCTTTATGCTGTTGAGCTACGTGTGGGAAAACAAAAGGATAAGAGAAAATCCCAAATTTCCTCCGTTGTTCAGTGAACTTTTGCAGCTTATAGCAAAAGCTCTTCTTTCTATTCGTGAGCTCGTTAACACATGATTTTTGTCTTTCTCTATCAAACAGTGTTTCAGCCCTTCCACATGCTGATATTCTCATTGCAGTGGTTGGAACAGATGCATGTTCCAGCTGTCCCTTAGCCTGGGAAGTATTAGGTAGTGTTTTCATTTGTGCATGCTCTGGTACTCTCAAAGTGAGCTTCTCAGAGCAGAGACACTGCAAGGTTTTCGGATAGAAAAGCACTCTGAAAGATGGAATTGCTTCCAGGGATATATCAAACCTGTGGTAGGAACTCTGAGAGGATTAGGAAGCTTGTTGCTCTCTGTTTAGTGGGAGGGGAAGCTGAGGTGTTGCAACTTGCTCATAGCTATGCAAGGAGTCAGTAGCAAAGCTCAGACTAGGACCCTTGGTTTCTGGTTTCCATGTCTTTTGCTTATAATCCTCCATCTCCGCACTTGAAAGGAGACATCAACAGCCAGTACTGAGATATAGGATGCCACTGTAAACATTTACATAGTGATTGTGTCTTAGGATTTCAGGTCTAGTACCATTGGTTTTCTGTCTTGATATGCTACCAATGCTGGCAATATCAACGGGAAAGATGCTTTTGTTCTCTGTCTTTCATTCCAAATTCAGGGGGGGAAAGAGAGCAAATCATGTCATTCAGCTGCCCTTAGGTCAAAAGCATTGGCATTTGTGCCACTTCTTGGTAAGAAGCACGTATCACTACTGCTAGTATTTCCATTAATGCTGCAGCCAGCTTTCTAGGAGAGGATTACGCCTACACGTAAGATGTTTGACATAGCAAAGCACTGGTGGAACAATGAGAGCCAGTGTGTTTCCTTGGGTTTTGCAAATACTCTGCCTTCTGGAAGTCAGCCTTTTTGTTTGTCTTGGTGGGATTTGCACAGGGTATTTGTCAGGGGCTTGGGCTTTGGCAGATAGCTGCTTCACTGAGAGTCTTATGTGGAGCTAGTGACTGCCCTTCATTGTGACCACATAAACTTGACTAAAGCAGGTATTTCCCCACTGGCTGGTGAAGATTAGGATTGTGTGTATTTGAGAGCAGGACGTGGCCCTGAGTGCATCACATAAACCCAAGATAAAAATTCTATGGTTCTTAGACCAAAAATTGAATAACATAAGTGGTAATGTGGCTATTTTAAAGCTTCTGAATGCTTTCAGCTCTTTGGTTCATGGTCAGGAGCCAGTCAGGAGCTTTCCAGGGTTTTCTCTTTCCAGCAATACTGGACACAAAGAGAAGATACCCCATGTCTTGCTAACCTAAGCTGAAGAATAGCAGCAGGAGTGTTCAAATAGCAGGAAAAAGATGACCAGGGAAACAAAATCCAATCACTCTGATAGGCCTCATGATGCATTGTAAATCCAGGTCTGAGTATGGAAGGATTTTCTACTTCAATTACACTGACAAAGTTGAGTCCAATCAGGTCCTATTTCCACTCAGAACCGGGTACAGCACTTTGGAAATGAGCCCAGCATAATTTGGAATCATTATTCCATGTGCTGGGAGCAATGCCTGAAGAATTTTCCTCCACCTACAGGCAACCCACGCTGGCTGCCTTGGCTGGCTGTAATGCTTAAAAACCACCTTGAACAGGAAATGCCTTGGCAGTTTGTGTCCACAGCCTGGAAGCAAGCTGGAGGGACCCAAGGTGGAAATAAAGATCTGACTAGATGCCAGGTTTGGAAATAGATTGGTCAGTTCCTGTCTTCCAGCCAACAAGAAAAAAAGAAGTCACGGGTTGTTGCTGGGGTTCCTTTTTCTTTTGCTCTTCTACTGTACAACTTTGAGCCAGAAAAAGCTTAGAGATGTAGCAGTGGATTCTTGCTACTGCCTAAATGCACCCACAGTGGGGAGAAGAGAAAGAGCTGTGCTTTGCTACCCTATTTGAGGCATAGGGTCCCAGGAGAACTGCAGCCACCTGTCCAAGGCAGAATAAATCCTATGGGTGCTAGCTTAAATCAGTGAGGACTGCTTGGCTAAAAGGGCCCACAACTGCTTTCCTGTTTGGGCTTTTCCAGCACAGTCAGACAAGTTCTGTCAGAGAAGACTGCGTATATCCTGGTCTCCTCAGCTTCTGCCACTGAGCTCTCAGGGACATTGTTCAAGTGTTCTTTGTTGCATGCTTTGCTTATTCTCTAAAATGGCAGTAAAGATACTTGCTGTCTTGCAAAGTGTTTCTGCAGTGCTTGGATGAAAAGCACAGCATTCAGTAAGAGCAAAAGGCCCTATTCACCCCGCTGAATTTAGTACCGTCACCTCTGGGGCTAGGCAGAGCCAGGCCTGCAATAGTTGTGTGTGACAAAAGCCATTGGAGAAAGAGCAGTACCCTGTGTCTAAGAGACATGGAGGTTTTATAGCTGCAGCATTGATCCCTACTGACGGGGCACTGCCGTGCAATGAAGACAAACAGTGGTGAAAACACTTTACCCAGATACTCTGCTGAGACTCCAGTGTAACTCCTGCAACCCTCAAGGAGCACCTTTGGGAACAGGGCTGTTTCCAAACTCTCCATCTCATCAGTCACTAAGGGGCAGTGCCTGCAGCAATCAAAATCAAACCTTTCCCAGAAAAGAGGTTCACAAAGATTAAACATTTTGTTTTTCATCAGCGAGCTATCTTCCTTTGATGATGAGCTGGAACCAAAGCATAGTTTTAGTCATTCAAGCTCTTATACACCGTTTTGAGCATGTGCCTTGATATCTTTCCTAGTCAACCATACTTCATGGAGATAGTTTTATCTCATCCACAGCTTTGATTAGTCATGTTCACGGCTCCTCAAGGCCAGTGTGATGGCTGCTTTGATCTGCCTGGAAGCCACTAGGCTTTGGCAGAGGACAGCAATCCTGCTTCAGAATTCTGTCTGAAGTTTGCAGAAGGTACTTTGTAGATCGAGGAACAAAGCGGGAAGAGAAGTAAGCCGCAGACAGAGTTATATTGCTGTAGCATGCAAATACCAGGACACCATCATGCCCCTAGTCTATGTGGAAAGGAGAACTTTCCTCAGAAAAAAAATTCCCCCACATACATCCCACTCCTCCTGGGGAAACCATACCTGCAGTTTCCCTTCACCCTGATTTTGGAGCCTCTAATGGGACCATGAGAGCTGTCAGGAAGGTTGTGTGCAGCAGGACAGAAGGCTGTTCTACCTTTCTCCAGTAACTGCCCAGGACGCAGATCCTCAGAAAGGCACACACAGACGCAGAGGACATTGCGACCTCTGCCTGCTACAGTCTTCCCCAGAGGTTAGACACTACAAGTGATGCTCAGTCAGTAAATTGAATGTGGTCTGAAATATTCCTGGGCACTGAGGCCAGTGGTCATGGAGCATCTTGCGTATGGGCTCTCAGCCCCCAGTGGAGGGGGGATGCCTGCAAACTGCTTATTGGGAAGGGATCCTGGAAAGTCCTGGATCCTGACCCATGCTGAGAGTTCTTTGGGAGAATTCAAGTTGACTTGGGCCATAAGGTATGCTAGGGACCATTTTAACAACATAGAGGTTCCCAGGTGCCTGGGGACATGTCTGTGCACTGTACATGGAATAGTCTAAAGACAGGTTTCCACTGTGAGATGGTGCCCCATGCTGGAATCACCTCAGGTATCTCCTCTTACCTTCAGCAGACCCTCTGGGATCTGTGGAGCCAAGCACTTGTCCTTTTGTGCCAAATAAATAGGACAGTTTTTTCAGGAAGCCCTCTAAAAAGAAAACTAACAGGGATTTCCTTCCTCTCAAACCTCATTTGAGGAAGAGGTGAGCTGGCCCCTCATTTCTTGAGGGAACCTTCATTGTAATAGCTATATAGAAGGTGTTAGACATTGCCAACTAGAATAAAGGGAAAGTCTATGTAGAATAGCTCAGTATTGCTACAAACACTCCCACAGTAAATTAGACCCAGCTGGTAAGTCAGCTGTGTTGTGCAGTTGACAAGTCCAGTTCCTTGTCTCCTAAGCATATTAGGCAATTATATACAGCCTAAGCACACCTAGAAGGGTTTGCTGGCTATGGGGACTTGATCCAAAGAGATGACGATGGGAGATTTTCCTATTGACTTGAAAAGGCTTTAAATCAGCTCCTCTTACCTTCTTGCAACACACTCAGTTAAGTGAAAGCCAAGGTTGTGTTTCTTACTGGAAGAGAATAAAATAGGCATGAAATGCTGGAGGTTAAGAAAACATCTTGTTGAAGGCTTAGACAAAAGACACAGTTAACCTTGAACTAAGGAAGCCCAGTATCACACAGGCTATTCTGTCTGTCTGATGTCAGGGGAAATTTGATCATGGTGCATGGATCTCCACAAAGGGTCCTGGGACTTTCTCTCTGTTAGAACAGGGTCTGCCAATTTCCTCTTCCCTCGATGCATCACACAGACATCTGAATAACTGTGCTTCCGTTCTAATGTAGAAAACACATAAATCCATAAATCAACTTGCACTGACGAGTGAACAGTAATGTGATGTCCTTATGGCTGGAGTTGTCTTTCAGTGTTTGAAGGATATGAGTGATGCTGATGCAATAGGTTATGCTAGAAGAAAGGACATGTTACTCCAAGTATCTTTCCTTCTCAATATTCATCTTACAGGGCTTCCTTCTGCAGTAGAGCTTTCTTCGTTGTCCTTACTGATGCAGAGAGGCACTTCCTGTCAGGACACACGTGATCTTACAGCACCGGGCCTTACGCATGTTTGTCTAGCTCAGGGACCCTGAAAGGAGGGTGGCTGTGGCAGGCTGTTCCTTGCCTGCTGAGGTTTTTTGTTTGTGGTCTGGTTTCCATCAAACCCAGGGGCAAATAGTATCTCACCTGCTTCTGCCTTTTGAAAGTAAAGAAGGCATCAGGAGGTATCTTGACCATAAGCTCTGCTTATTTCTGGTGCTGGAGCTTTATAATGCCTGTCCATTTTTTTAACTCACAAAAAAGCCTCTGGAGTAATTTATAACAACCTAAGGGCCACTCTAAATTATGCCTGTTGCTAGTGCTTGCAGGTTGGAATATTCTGCCCTCCAGGCTTGAGCACAAGGGGGTATTAAGCTGATCTGTCAAGTTCACATTCTGTCCACTGACCAGTCTCTGCTTTGTACCTTGACTTCTCTTTACAGCTATGACAGCTAAATGTTAACTTGTTCAATGTTTGCATTATGGAGCACACACAAACTCAGGAACAGTTTTATATTGCACTTGCAAATCTTCACGTGTATATCAACACAGAGATTTGATTGATCTTTTTCTCAAGGAAAGTTTAGGAAAATACAGTTTCAAAAGCTGGTTCTGCTTGGAAACTAAAAAAAAATGCAGAGTTGTCTTGCTACATTTGGAAGGAGAGTTTAGAGGTAAATGATCTATGAATTTTATGTTAAGGCTTGAAGATGAGAATAGGTTTCCTTATACACTATCTGAATGAGAATCTTTAAACCCAACTGCTGCCAGACTTTAGTCAGTCTCAGGATGGGCAGCCTACATAAAAATACACAGCTCTTGCGTTGCCAACCAGACTTCAGTTTACAGCCACCGGTGCTCTCATACTATTTCACCCCAAGTACCAGTTTTAATAGCTGTAGGAGTATAACACTGCAAATATGTAAGTGTTTTACTAGAAGTATCTTCAGGTCATACTCAAGCAACTACTCTGTGGTATTAGATTCTTACATCCTGTCTGCCAGTTTGGTGTATGTGTCCAAATTTATGGTACCATCCATTTTTCTAAGATTAAAATCTAAATAGTTAGATTGGACAATAATCTTTAAAGTGATCCAAGTGTTAATTTCCAATATACCAGATATTTCAGGCATGTTCATTTTACATACATGCCTACATGTTTCCTGTGTAACCTTTGACAATAATATTTAGACTATTCCAGGAAGAATTATGGCTCTAACTGATTGTTATCTGCACTCCCCTCAGCTTGGATAAGGAAAATGCGCTAGTAAGTTCTGCGCTTTCCTAGTCAGTCACTTCTACTTTGTGGTTCTTGCTTGTTAGCACAATGCTGTAGTATTTTAGTATTACTTTTAAATCCAAATTAAATCTCTCTTCACTGAAAATCAAAGAAAAACATTTCAGTTGTGCAAGCTTTCCTTTGCAAAAGCAGAGCTGTATACGTAACTGAATTCAACAATATGCCATGAGTATTTGTGGGCTTTGGACATGCTCCTGAAATAGGTCAAACTGTGGAAGAGTTCTACCATTTAGTCCTAAACTAGTAATATTTTTTCAGGGACAGTAGGTAGTTATCTTTCCTTCCTTTTATTTCCTTTGAGGCTCCTTCTGAACACTCTTTTTTCTTCCCTTTAAATTTTCTGGCAGTGGATTGGCACAGAGAATGCCTCGAAGTTTTGAAACTGGAGAACGTCGCTTATTCGGAAAGCAGAACGTAATCATTTTAGGTAGTAAAACCTTAGCAAGACCAGTTTATATGACATTATTGTTACTTAATAGCAATGTTAATATAAACAGAAATGCCTTCATCAACTGAAATACAGACTATGCCCAAGTCAGAAACATTATGATGAGTCAGCTAAAATGTTACTTTTTTTTTCTTTTAAACTCACGTCTGTTATAAGGCTACCACATCTTGTACTTCAGGTGGGCTGAGACAGATGCTCAATAGTCTATATTGTAATTACAAATTCGCTTACATTTCATTCCATGGTGTTTGATTCATTCCAGCTTTAAAAGATTCCAGTAAGAGATCCATTAACAGCGACTGGAAAATTGAGCTTCCTGGTGAGTTTCAGATCGCAGGCACTACTGTCCGGTACGTGCGAAGGGGTCTGTGGGAGAAAATCTCTGCCAAAGGACCAACTAAAATACCACTGCACTTGATGGTAACTTTATATCCTTTGTTTGTGTTTCTTAAGTGATGCAACATAAAGGGTTTATATCCTAGCTGAAAGTTAAATTTTGACTGTTTGCTTCCTCACCAGAGTTTTGTAAAGGTATGCTGTAGTGCCTCTCTTTGCATTCTCCTGCAGCATTGCAAGGGCTGGAGAAACCCAGCTCCCTATTTAAAAATAAATGATGCTCTATTCTGGGAGAACATGCAGTGTCCCAGTAGGCTCGTGTCCAGTACAGGATACTCCTGTAACGTGTTGTAGATAATGTGAGTCCATTCTAGAGGACATAGATTTCCAGGGGCCTTCTTTATTTCATGGACATACCTGCTCACACACATGAAAGGATATTTGCTGAAATATCTTCCCAGCTGATGCCAGGACATATTCTGTATTTAAATACACTGTTGCTGTAACAGAAGAGATGCAGATTTGGGAGGTACAGATGATACATTTGAATTTGACCCTCTGTAGTGACTTAGTTGCACACAGAAATGTTCCGTGTTTTCTTTATATTGTTTTTTTAATTTTATGTATTTTAAGGTATTCTTGAAAGTTTTTCGTAATGTTCAACATAGTCCTTCTGTTAACCAGGCATGTCATTTTATAAACAGTCATATGGCTGCTGTATGAGAACATGAGTGAGAAGTCCACAGGGGTGAGAAGAACAGGATTGTAGTCCCAGTCCTGTCACTAATGGGTGATGGGGTGACTCATGGGCCAGTCCCTTAATGTTGGTGGTAACCTTAATGTTTCTATCTGTAAGACAGCTGTAATTATGCCTGTCTCATATATGTGTTACTAGTTGAAAGTCTGCAGAAAACTTTACAGTTTCTGTAGCGAGGTTTGCATACCAACATAGAGTATTTTAATGTATGCATTGTTTCCTGTAACTTTTTTATCCAATTACATTTTTCTGTGTACTGTTTCTTTTCCTTGTAACTTTTTGCCATGTTTGTTCACTGAAGGCTATCTGTAAGCACTGCTAAAAATCAGAAGTCTTTTCCTTTCCTCACCTGAATTTTTTGGCTTGCTGGTGTTCATTGTGCAACATTTCACGGCCAGGTTTGAAAAGCTCAAAAGTTGCTTGAACTTTTGACATAGACAAAAACCAAAATAGTAATACTCCACTTTGTCAGTACTTTCCCTGTGTCAAAATATGCTGCATAGGAACATGAGGTGTTTTGTCTTTGCTTGATCAGACAGATGAGTGAGTTTACCAGGTTCATATACAGACCAGTGTAAAGCTGGATTCCAAGAGGTTACTACTGTCAGTGGTGCAGATTTAGGCACACTGGCACCTTCCTGCCTCAGCCATGTAATTCAAGGTCTGCCCACACAAGGGAAGTGTATACAGGAGCCATCTTCATCATCAGACAAGTCAACTTCTGCTCGACTTTGGCCTTAACACAAGTCTCTTGTACTGCCAAGGTCTTCCTAACCTCATGTAAGAAAAAGGACTTGCACAGGTGCCATCTGTGAAGGTGCTGCGCAGGGTTCCTTTCCCAGCTCTTGGAACCTTCCAGGGCATTACTTTGTTGAGGTGTACCGCACTAAAATGTGGTACTAGAGTTTGCGAACTTCAGCATCAGTAGAGCTTTGTTTTTAAAGAAATACTCGTTTCCCCTTCATTAAGGAGTAAGCAACTAGCATAGGAAACTAGTGATTATGAGGTTCTCCATGAGTATCCTTTTCACATACAGACTGGCATTTTCAGCACATATGAGGAGAGGAAATGTTCCTTCTTCACCTTCCTTCCAGAAATGATTAAAAGGGAGGAAAGCAAAAGTTACCAGACCATTAAAAAAAACATGTGGCTTAAAATCACTGCCAGTCATAAACAAAGCACATGTGAAGTCTTTTCTTCAAATCAGATATTAATCTTTTCCTTGATACAGGGTAGTGGGTTTCATTCTTTCAACGCAAGAAAGGCAGGATGGTTACCAGTTACCTCTAAATAGAAAACTGTTGTTCAAACAGTGGTGGAATACACTGGACTGACAAAGAGCCAGAAGCTTCAGTCAATCCATTGTGACCCGCATTTGAAACCAATTATACACACATACACACACCCCCCAATTATATATGGCTACGAAATTGCATGAAATTGGTTTCATATGGGCCTTTAGATTCACTAGTCTTGCACCCATATTGAGATAATAAGGATTTCTTTTTAGGAGCTGGTTTTTAATACTTGAGGCATTTCTCCAAGTGCATTGCTGTAAGTATATTTCTTGGAGAAATTAATGTTTGTGTAACTAGGCCTCTGCTAGACCTCCTCTTGGCAACAGAGGACAACCAAACACTCCCAGAGCATAAAGATGCTTTAGACAAGGCTGATTGATCAATTCTGTAGAACAAGCTGTTCGTATCTCATGCACTTAAAGAAAGCCAGAGCAGGACTTGAGTTCTCTGCCGCTGACTGCCTGGTATTTCAAATTGTGTTTAAAAAAAACCCCATTCATCTTTGAAACTGTAATGGTGGCTGGCTAGTTTCAACCTTGGTATTCAGTTCTGGTAGTAAGGCTCCCTCTGTAGCTGAAGCAAAATCGTATCTTTGTTCTCCACATCCTCTGGAAGATGCTTTTCTGCCCAGCGTTATGCACTGTGCAGAGCAACTCATGGGTGCTGAGATTGTGTAGCCTCACAGCATTCACTGCACAGACCTCCAGGATGTCAGCGGCTGCAAGCTGGACTCCTTCTTTCAGCACAAACAGTTATTTTTTTGGTTAAATGAGCTTATGACAGCTTTAGTGAGATTATTGGTTAAGTAGGAGTGATCTCTGCAAATCTGAATGGGAAACAATTATTGTTGGGAGAAAATAGCATTTGCAAATTTGCTTTTTTTAATTGGGCAGCTGCTTGCTTCACTTATGATAGCCCTACTTAAAATATCTTCTTTGATAAGGTGCTGCTCCTATTTCAGTAGGTGGCAAGAGCCAGCAGAATTCACCTGTCTAATGCTGCTGAGATTATGGGATAATAAGTATAAGTAAGTCTAGAGGCACACTGTCAGCACTAGAGTAGTACTTCTATGGCATTTGTTAATAGTGTGGTAACTCAGATTCCATGGACCATTGGGTATATCTTCTAGTCATTTCTGACTCAAGCCAGTGAAAGTGAGAGCCAAATGAAGCCCAACATGTAAATCAAAACAGGACCAGAACTGTCATCTGCCTGTGGTGAAAAAATAAGCATTTTTCTCCGTTCCTCTCTGTTAATGGTCAGTGAATTTTGGAGTAATAACACCAGAGACATCACATATGGCTGCTGTTGGAAGCACGTTTCACCTTTCTCCAGCAGTATGCAGGGTATGAAAATACATATGTTGCCAGCAGCTGTATGATATGGGTCTTCCTTGTCATCCTCAGGTTTCTGACACAATAAAGTCTTTCTCCTACAGCTTGTCAGCAGGAATAGTCACACTCACTTTGAGTGCCACATTTCCCAGGAGGCATGTGACTTTTTTTTGCATTAGTTGTTTTTGCTTTGAGAAGGATCACCTTGTTCCTTCAGGTGTGTTAATAAACATTTCTGCCTTCAAACTACGGACTGCTGCTGCCCAACTCAAATGCAACAGTAAATGCTGCAGCTCATAAAACCACAGAATGGTTGAAGTTGAAAGGGACCTCTGGAGGTTGTCTCGTCCAAGCCCCCTGCTCAAGCAGGACAGCGTAGAGCAGGCTGCCCAGGACCGTGATCCTTCAACAGTACAGTGTTAACCCAGAACTTCCCCATTCTCTACAAAGGTCCCCAACCATAAGCCTGAGTCTCTGCGTGAGGCTTGCAGACAACTTGCTTTCTAGAAAACAAGGATAGGGCAGGTATGATGAGTGACTTTTTAATTCTAGATGCTCATTAAAATAGTTATTATATGAAAACTGCTGATTTAATGCTTCCTGTTGTCTTACTATTTCTCTTTAGATAGCCAGCGGCCTGCTCATCACATTTGAGGCTTAAACAAAGTTATGCACCGAATTCCAGGTTTAGACAACTCCATGACTGTTTTAAATATTCACAAATCATAAAGAGTTATTGCTCCCGCAGATGCCCTGTTTTACCAATACCACTGTAATTTCAGGTTTCTAGATAAAGATTTGGTTGCCTTTCACAAGGTACTTATATTTTAGAAATACTGGCCCGAGACAGCATTTCCAGCATTACTGTCTCGGCAGTCTGTTGGCTTTCCCAGTACACAGTGTGTTGTAACAGCCTTTCTTTTCCTGCTGAACCAGGTGCTGTTATTTCATGACCAGAATTATGGAATTCATTATGAATACACCATTCCTGTAAACTATACTGCTGAAAACAGAAGCGAGCCAGAAAAGCAACAGGATTCTTTGTACATCTGGACGCACAGCGGATGGGAAGGGTGCAGTGTGCAGTGTGGAGGAGGTATGGCCGTTTGGAAGCTTGGTGGGACTTGCTGTACGGTGTTTACAGACACCAGCCGTTAGAGAGGTGCTTGCAGAAGACGGTGTTGCCAAAGCATGGAGGAAACTGGCCATGGGAATGGATGTTGCAATAATGAACTCAAATGAGAGCTCATTCTCACCAGCTCTCCCAGCTATCATCCACATCCCCACAGTTAATTTTCACCCAGCATTTTGGCAGGGACACTGCTTTGTCGGCTCGTTACCGTAGGCTGGAGCTGCACCTGGATTAGTGCTCCACGGATGGCTCAAGGCGCCGTGTGCAGCCCCATATCTCAAGCCTCTGTCACATTCTTGGAGCAGAGTTTTCACAGGTGTTCAGGCATGTTCACTGAAAGACACTTCCTTCCCCGGGGATGAAACGGGGGCAGCGCTGCTGTGACAACTCCTGGAGATTGTGTCAGACGCTCTTAATGTGGGGTGGACTTTCTGGGAGTACATGAGCACACTGCAAATCACACTTTTCAGATGATCCCTAGGATGTGCTGAGACAGATTTGCTGAAACCCTGGGGGGAATTGATGCCTGTGAAACCAGAGACTGGTTTGTCAGCCACTGTCCATTGAATTTTCAGTGCTGGAAGAAGTAGGTTTTTCCCTGAGGAAAATGGATCATTTCCATGCATTCTGGCCAGTCTTTCTTCACCAGCAGACCCATTTATTTATCGTATTATATGACACCAAGAAAGAGTGCTCATCTTCACATTTGAAGGCTCACTGCCCTCAGTGTACTGAAATAATGGATTTATTTTTTTCTGTAAATAGAACTCATTTTAAAATGGACACTTACTTTTACTCATGTTTTAAAACAATAATTTCTTAGAACCATTAAACCCTCACATGAGTGAGTAGGAAATTTGTTTGTGGTTCTTTTGATTTGTGTCGCAAGCCTGCCACATATTTGAATCAAATCAGTACCTGACAACATGGCTCCCACCAGTAGTAGCTTGGATGGCAATTGTTCTCTTATATTTTGGTTGTCAGATGCTTTTATTACTTATCCAAACTGGGAAGGGCCTTTTCCTTTCCATACAGACTTTTACACATTTTTTATTAACAGAATTTAAGTTATTTTCATTATCTGCTGCAGATCATCAATAAACTCAATTTGATGCAGACTTAGGGTTAAGAACAGGATCTGAGAAACCAAAATAATTAGCAGTAAGGCAAAGCCACATGGTGCAGGGATGGCATTTTCCTTGTCACATCTGGTCATTGTCATGCCACCCTGTGGCACGGCTTGCCTGATGTCACACAGTGGAAGGCTAAACCCCGAGGGCCACACTGCTGTGTCTCGGTGAAACTGCTGATGCACAGACAGTTTACGTGAGAAATGCTGACTACTCCTGAGATGTCTCCTACTGGCAGACATTTTAAACCTGGAGGACCAGCAGATGAGAAATAATTATTTTGGTGGCTTCATTTCACCTCTTTGTGAAATATGAACAAGTTCAGTTTATCACTCTTGAACCCCAGTCACTCCTTTTCAACCTGACTCTTCCTGAATGGGGAGCGGCCAGAGGCAGCTGTCCTGTCGTAATCAGTCACTGAGGGGTGGATGGTTGTGTGGCTTCGGCTTATGTAGGTGATTACAGGGCACAGCTACATGGGGAGGAGGAACCAGAAATGCAAGCAAATTGTTTTCAAGATCGTTTTCACATTAAACATGAGAAAGAGAAAGCCCAACGTGTTGTTCCTGTGAAGCAGTCAATTTCACAATTATTGGGGAAAGATTTGTAGTTTTTCTGAAAAAAAACAGAACAGTACAAAGGTAAGACAGAAGTGGGAAATAAGATTGCTTGCAGAGGTGGTAGGTCTGTGTAGATTGCATGTTGTAGAGATAGTAGGGAGCTCCTGGCTTTTGAGGTTTGGTTAAGGAGTTGACAAGGTTTTGTTCTTAGCCACTGATTTCCTTTTTCAGAGTTGTTTTTTATTTGACTTGTAGGTGAACGGAAAACCATTGTGTCCTGTACTCGAATTATTAACAAGACCATGACACTGGTGAATGACAGTGACTGCCAACGAGTGAATCGCCCCGAGCCCCAGGTCAGGAAATGTAACACACACCCCTGCCAGTCACGGTAAGGAGTTCAAAAATAATAAAACTCAATACCCTTTTCCTTCACAAATAGCCCATTTCCAAAGCCTCCATCTGGTGAACGTGGTGAAAATGTCTCCAAGTATTGGGACACATTGTTAGCCATAGTAACCAGCTGTAATATTCGTTTCCTTTTGTTGAGCAGGTCAGATTTTCATTACCTCAGAGTCCATTTAATTTGTGGCCAGTAAGGCCAGATTGCATGCAAGCCGCCTTCATGCATTGTTTGGGGATGGTGTTCTTTTACCCTTGGCTGCCTCCTGGGTGACAGAGCAACTTGCCGTATAAAGTTAGACAAGAGTGCAATGACTGCATATCTAAACTTTTTTTTTGGTTTTTTTTTTTAATCAGCACAGAATAGGGCCTGATTAATTGTCAAACAGTGCCACAAAACACCTCGCAAACAACCCACAGCCTTTAAACTGCTATAGCTGATCTGCTGTGTTGCATGCCTGATCTGTATTAGTGTAGTTCAGACTGGGAGTCTCTCAGCGAGGAGTGTCTCTTCTTCATGTGAAGTTTGTACAGTGTCTAGCAACACCTGCATAGTCTTGGAAACATACCTGAATCTTGCTGAAGTCAAGAAATTTATGATGAAACACATTTTAGATGCTCTCATCAGTAAGGGTGCTTTTCTGCATCAGTAGGAGTAATCAGAGATCTAATAGTAATAAGTTCTAAAAATAATAAAAAGCTCTCTTCTTAATTTGGCAAGCACTTTTAGCTGAATTGATTTTGATCTGCATCGTATAAAAAAAAGACATTTCAGGCCAAAATGACAAAACACAGGAAGGCAAATTAATTTGTTCAGTTTGTTTGCCAACGACAAAGTTCAGTCTTGCTCTGCAGTAATGCTTAGCATTGTGGAGCAATGTAGACGCTCCACTTTTGATAGTAGTTAGAACATAAAATCAGTTTAGGATAAAGCTCAACAATATCTAAAAAAGCATATTCAAACCAACCTGCTAGCTGTTGCATCTTGTATAATCAGACAAGCCAGGGAAACGTACCTACAAAGCTAATCCTGCTGGCAGGAACAACAGGGAAAATGAGAAACAGCACACTTCCTTCTAATTAGACCTGCACTCTGATTAAAGTGCCCTGAAGCAGGGAAATCCAGTGTCAGGTAATCCATCAATAAGGCTAGCCTGTTTCAGGTTTCATGTTCTGTTTGCACTGTCTGTTATTGCTGCTGTACAATCTTGTGGCCATACTGCTTTCAGTGGTACTGTAAGGTATAATGAGATACCCCATGTGCTTCTAGGTGTGTAAGGAGAGCCCAACTCCCAATGACTTCAAGGAAACAACTGTCATTGCCATGAGGAAGTTTCCTAAATTCAGTGATGCTCAGATTTCTGTCATGGCATTCTCTCAGAAAGACAGAAACAAGGAGCATCTGCTTGTGTTTCTGCCCTGGCATGAAATATTTCTTCTAGACCTTTTGTGAAGCCATTGGGAGGAGACTGGAGTGAGCCCAGGCAGGTATATGCAGGGGTTCCACGTGGCAGAAATGAAGAAAAGCAGCTCGGGAAGAAGTGGGCAGCTTCTGCCCCTACTAGCTGAGAGCAACAAAGGGAGGTCTTGGCCATCAGGTGTATTAGAGCCATAAGACCCACAGTGCTGTTTCTCAATGGGATCTCCCTGACCCTGAGCCCTGGATGAATTCTTCTCTTTGTTGCACACTTTCACCATGACATTGCTGCCTGTCCAGGGCAGTGGCAGTGGGTTTGGTTAAATCACACAAAACCTCCTGAGAAAGGAATACTCTGTTCCTATATCCAGATTGTGTTCTTTTGTGGATTCAGGTCCAGCCCTTAATGTTATTCCAAGGTATCTCTTCTTCTGCATGGAGTTACCAGGCAATTTTTAGCCACAGTTCAGCGCTGTTCTCCCCAGGAGCAATTAGCACTGGCATGGTGACGCTCTCATTGGTCCATTTTTTGTCAGAGCAATGACAGCAAACACCAAGTGTGCTTAGTACCCGGAAAGGCCACAAAATCCTTGCTGATGATCTGATAGACCACACTCTCTCACTCCCTCCGTGTAGACCACACTTTCACACTTAACATGCTTTTGACTGGAAACATTTTCAGAAGCACATTCTCTGTGCCTCTGTAGAATTTAAATTTCCACTTGCGTTTGCCCACCCAGATATTAGAAATGCATGCTTAGCATATTCTCTGACCAAGAACATCTTAAAGAAACCATTCTCTTTCACCATGTCAATGCTTTTTTTATGAGCCCTGAATTTGTTTTAGGGTTTCAAGTAAAATTATTGTAGCGTCTTGTTACAATAAGGTCCTTTCCCATTTCTACTCAGACCTAAGCCCTTTACCTGAGTGTAGAAGAAGGAACAATGCTTTCCTTTCTGTAGTAAACCTGCTCTGTTTTGTGCATTTTGATCTACATTTACATTTTTACTCAAAATTTAAAAGCATCACCTTACAGAGAATTTATCTCTAGGGAAGGGTCTTATGGCCAGCACAGGACTGGGTCATAGGACACTCAGTCTCTGTTTCTCTTTTGGATGTGCTGTGTGACTTCAATCCACTATCCCACACTGTCCCTTTGCTGCTTCTCTCAATCCATGTATAATCTGTATTGCACACTCTTTGGGATGGGGTGAGATCATGTTGTATAAATGGAGGAAGAGGAGGAGGCTAGAGATTGTAATAAAAATAAAAAAATAATAACCCATGTTATAAAGTGATCTGGAGAAAAAAAAAAAAGAGTATGATATTAATAACAGTGTCTTTCTTCCAGCACGATCCCAAAGTGCTTTGCAAATTATATATCCCTTTGAACTTCAGCCACCTCTTGGGAGAGCCAAATAACGTGGGGCAGGGGACAGTAGTTTCATGAGGCCAAGGAGAAAATTAGAGTTCTGCAACTGCAACCCAGCATCTGAAAAAAACAAAGCAGGATTGAAAAAAGGATTGGATACACTGACATGTTTTAAAATTAAACGTCAGAGAAGAGAATTTTCTTAAGGGCTTTGTTGAAACTGGCAAAAATAAAAGAATCTTTCATTCTTTATTATTGTTACTCTTTCACCTTTTAAAAAAATGCCTCTTTTTCTTCCTATTTTATTTTTTATGTTCCTTGACCCTCTTTTTCCATTAAATTCTTTACAGCTTCCTTTCCTGTCCCAACTGCACCCTATTAGCACCTCTTTATTCTAATCCTTTGCCTAGCTCTTTAGATATTTTTTACAAAACCCTGCTGTAACCAGATGGAATCTGGATTCTTGCATGCGGTGCGTATGGGTTGTTTCCAGCACACTGAACACCAACCCAAATATATAGGCAAACCCAGCACTCATGTTGGCACAAGACTCAGAAATCACAGATCACATCAGCTGTTATTACTGAAAACATAGGTCGGCCAGTGGCCACACACTTCAACATGCATGGTTGGGTCTATGAATATGAAACTGCTCCCCTCTAATGCAGGAAAAGAACCAAAAACACATGAAATTTCCCAACTGTTAGACTTGTAATGGCCTGTATGCAAACACTGTTAATTTTCCTCCTCTTTGCTGTAATAGATTTTAATAGAGATTGAGTTCTTTCAGGGACCTGCTGAATATGTGGTGTTCCTACACAGATACTTAACAGCAGCATAAAGGCCAGAAATCCCTGCCTTCATCTACAGAAAACCACAGGAGACCCGAGCGCTTATTTTCACTGTTTAGGACTTGAAAGTATCTCCTGAGTCCAAGGGTTAGTTTTCTGCTACTACCAGCAGCATGCCATAGACTCCTTTCCATAATCTGATTTTGCTCCACAGTCTCCTTCCCTCACTGCAAGGCTATTCTGTGACCTGGCTGTTCACGTGGGTCAGGATCTTTTGTTTCCAGCCTTAATTATTCATTGTCATTTTTCGGCCATTTGTTCTTGCATCAGCTCTGTTCCTTTGCTTATACAGTATTTTCCCTCCCTAGCTCTTTGCCTTGGGCTAAGTGCCATATGATACAGCAAACCAGTGTATCTCCTCTTTCCATCATTTTGCTGGGCTAAATCCATTACTTTTCTTTAGCTTCTTCTTGGATCAGAGACTGTGCATCAATTCTTCATTTCCTTGGTCACCTTCTCTACCAGTGCTCTAATTTACATTATTTAAATTCATAATTTGAGTGCATAGATGACCAGAATTGTATGGAGAATCCCAGTCTCAGTCCAATCTAGCCCTTACACAGTTGCATTCATAGTCTTCTGTCTTCATTGGCAGTAACTCTCCTGACACATGCTTTGCTTTTTTCATGGCTGCATCATATTTGTGGCTTACAGTCATTCTAGATGTTTTCCTCCTCATATGTTTCAACATATGAATCCCACTTTAACACAGAAAGGCTTGTTATTAGTCCCTAAGCACACAACCTTGTACTGTATGCTATTAATTTCCGTCCTATCTCTGTTATTGCAGTACTCGAGGTTATTCAGTTCTTCCTGTATGACATCCTAATCCTCTGTTGCGTTGACAATGCTCCGAGACTTTGTATTGTCAGCATTTTCCCCAATTTTTCAGCAGTTTTCTTTTTGTGCCAAGGTCATTAATGAACATACTAAATTAGATCAAATGCAAGACATCTTTCAGGAAGTACACTGGTAACTAATCTAAATTCCCTTCATACCTGATATTCCTTTACAGCACGACATTGTGGCCAGCTCTCACCTACCATACAATTTACACAGATATCCATGTTTTCCGGCATATCACCAGTTTCTCTAACTTACATAAGCATTTCCAGTGCAGCAAAAGGAGTTCTTTACTGATTAGCAAATAGATTAAATCTACCACATTTCTTTTGTCTAGAAAAGCAGTTATTTTAATCAAAGAAATACACCAAATTAGTTCTGCCTGGAGGAAACCTATGTAGCATTTTGTACTATTTTCCACTTACCACTATGTCCTTGATTATTGTTTCCCTCTAAATCCGCTCTAAAAACTGGCACACTGCTGAGGTCAGGCCTGTGGTTACATGGATCACTTCTTTCTTTCTTTCTTTCTTCTATTCCCCTTTCACTTTTCCATCTGTGGACTGGAATCCAACATCGTGCTCTCCAAGGGCTCACGCACCGCAGTCATGCCCGCTGGGGAAAAGATGAAGACAGTTACAAGAGTCAGCCAAGGCCCAGCTGGCTCAGCACCTCGCTGACCTGCCCAAAAGGCCAGTGACAGCTTCAAGTGTGGTACCTCAGTGTGCAATGGTTTATCATGCCCAATGCTTCGATTCCTGGTCTGATTTAAGCTCATGGTGCTTATCTGTATGACTCTTATTGTCTGAGAGTCCACCTCTCCATTTAGACTTCACCATATTCCTGTGACAGTGCTCTGTTTAGCAGTCCAAGAATACAAAAATCAGTCAGTCTCCCTGATTCTGGTCTGTTTGTACCATGTTTATTTGTGTTCTCATCACAGGTAGATGGGGAGCGGAACAGTTTTGAATTTATTTTGTGAGGTGAAAGTCTTGCAAATAGTAGAACTTGGGGGGGGGAGCAGTATGATGGAAAACTCCTTGAGAATGTTAGCAAATTACTTGCAGGGCTGTATGGAAATTATACTAAACTGGAGGGACATATTGGGAGTGTCTGTTAACTGAAGGGACTGAGCTAGACATTTAATGGTTCCAAATGGGTATGTTCTTTCATTAATGCAGTCAGACTCTTTTGGAAACTGTACAAATGTTTATCATCCATAAGGTTCAATGGTAATGAGTTCAAAATCTTATCTGTGCCTTGTGCTAAGAAACATCTCCTTTGGTGTGTTTTGAATTTGGTTACATGAAAAAAAGAAAAGAAGGAACAGCCATGGGGACGGTTTCAAATCATTTTAGCCTGGAAATCTGGCATAAATAGTAATGTTAGCACCCTCTGATCCAAGGAGGCACCACGTAAGAGCTCATTTTGAAGTACTTCCCAAAACTGGAGTTGGGATCTCTAGAATCAGTTTGAGCTTAATGAATTTGCCAGGACTGTGCTGGACACTGTGCAAGACACGGTGGCTGCAGGCGGCTGAGCGAGCGGGCAATGCTGCGCCCTGGTGGCTGCTCTTCAGGGAAACCATCCTGGGCTGCCGGCGGTGGGCAGCTGCGGAGGGTCTCGGGCTGGTCTTGCAGGAGGAGAAGCCAAATGCTGTAGACCAGAAAACCTGAGACACTTCTGGGCACCTGTGTGAGTGGGTAGCCGATGTCCCTGTTGTGGGCACGTCTGGTTATCATCATCCACTAGAAGGAGACAAAATCACATGCATTCCAGGTTGTATGCAGTTCATCAAGTACAGCAACAGGCAATCAGTAGTTAATTAGCTATTGAAAGACAAAAAGATATTTTCAAGCAAATTCAGCAACTCATCTCAAGAAGCCATTCTGGAAGAGAAGGAAGAGAAGGCTTGGAAACAGACAGAGTAGAATGAGGAGGGCTTATTGGCTACTGCTAAATGCATTGACATGAAATTATTCAAGATGAC
Source organism: Phoenicopterus ruber ruber (assembly GCA_009819775.1). NCBI lineage: Eukaryota > Metazoa > Chordata > Aves > Phoenicopteriformes > Phoenicopteridae > Phoenicopterus > Phoenicopterus ruber. The sequence goes on from CM020225.1 coordinate 4,504,800, forward strand.
TTGCTAGAGCAGAAGTTAATTTGGCATTAGTTTTCACACGGAATCATGACACAGGTTTCTTAGCTTTGGTGTAAACAGCCAGGCTGGCTTACATGGCAGTTTCCCATTTTAATGTTTGACTCAACAACCTTATGGTTGAACATTGGCTTGTTTTAAAATGTTACATGATCTGGGCTGCTTTCGTTTGAGGGTCTTCAGGCCAAGTGAGTCTTTACTCACGAAGAATTAGCAGGATAATCTAGCAAAATATTTTATTGTGACATTCACTCCTACTGCTGCCTACTGTAATGCTCTTCACACTGTTTGCATCCTGTGGTGTGAGCTGAGGAAAAGGCACTGCCTTCCTTGAAAGGCAGGGAATGGAGCTAGACACCAGCTGCCCCATCAAAGATATACCAGCCGTGGATCAGGGCAGGGGTAACTCACTGCAAAAGGGCTCTGAGAGCGCCAATATTCTGTGCCTTAGGGTAGCGAGGCAGCTGCCAGCAAGAAGGACACCTACTCACACCAACGCCACAGTGAGTCCTCCCAAACTGAGTGATCTGCTCGACTCGGGGGAGGGAGGAGGGAGAGTACAAAGTCATCCATTTAAAAAAACTTCCCAAGGTGCATGTGAATTATAAAAGTGTCCTATGGTTGATCTTATAATTGGTGGGAAATTAAAAAAAATAAAGCTGTCAAAATGATAATCACTAAAGAAAAAAAGAAACCTGTGTGAGTGAAAGTTGGCAAGTCTGTTAGCAGAATGACTACTGTACTGGAAAATTACTGAGCACTGTTTATAAAGGCAATCAGACAGGAATGTTAGTCTTGGAGTCCTACTTTCGACATCAGCAGCTGTATTATTCTACTAGATTCCTTGTACTTTTTTCCAAAAAAAAAACCCTTCTAGTGACTGGGTGTGGCACAACCTGTTCCCAAAAGTCAAGATTCACCTGATTGTTTTGACCCTGGTATAGCAGAGATATGGTAGAGAGTTTCAGAAGTGTGTACGGGGCAGAAAGATAGAATAGCAGAGTGTGCATATTTCATGGAAATCATGCGTCCATCTGTAAACAGTGTTTTCTTGCTTCTACATATTCAAGCATGAACTCAGCAAAAAAAATCTGACTGTCAATTCCATGTGACTGATTATCAGAAATCTTTTCCAGTTGTCCTTGCTAAAATTATCCAATGTGAAATCCTGGCCCCACTGCAAGTTGGTCTGAGTTTTGTCTAACATCAGTAGAGCCACAGTTTCACCCAGGTGCCTCAGAAAACTAAGAGCAACTTTGACATGATTTTGCATCACAAACTGGTGCTAAAGACAACCAGTGCTAACTAGACATGGAGTTATCCTCACCTGTACATTAGTGTAACAATGTATGTTAAACCAGAAGGCATGCAATAAAATCCATTAGAAACAGAACCCTCAGATTATCCTGCTTTAGATTAGTTTCTGTCACAAGTGCTTTTTCAGACTAGCTATGTCTTGTTTAGTAGCAAATTTCCTCTGATACTTTATTCAGCAGTAGTACAGGCTTTTAACTAGTTGTAGTTAAGAGCCAGTTCTAAAAAAACAGGTTTAATAAAAAAAGAAAAATTTGTGTTATTGCAACTGTGTCTTTGGTCACATCCAAGCTATTATTATGAAAGCAGGGAAATTAATTTCACTGTAGCATTGGGGAGGGAACAAAAGTAACGCAATCCCTGTAGATTGTGAGTGCATGTGCGAATATGTCATGGATGTTCAGTTAGTGGAACAGAACCAACCTGCAGGCACAGGTCTTCTGCAGGGCTCGAGACAGAAATAACTAGGTGAAATTTAATGGGCTGCAATATTTACCCTAGAACATGTAATGGCTTTATGTTATAAGAGGCTACGAATCTCTGAAAAGTGACCTCATGTCTTTTGATTGCACTCCTCTACCCCATCCTTCAGTCTTGACCCATTTTATCTTCATAGCATTTTTTTCCCAAATCCTTAGCTACAAGTCTTCATTTGCAGACATTCATCTCCCCTGGGTTTGTGTACGTAGTGCTGTAGACAATTTTTTTCCTAGAAAATGTGGGAGTCTTAGGCAAGTAGGTAGAGTGGATAATTCAAGGTTAATGACTAATCCAGACCATAGAAAGATCAAATGATGAACTGAACCTCCAAAAGATATTTCACGTTTGCTCCAGGGGCCTGCCAGATGAGTGTTGCCAAAGCAGATTAGAAGAACTCCCAATTCCTCAGCAGAGATACTGAGAGGTCGGAGGTTGAGGAAGACTCAGAAGACAAAGATTTAAAACAGCCCTCTCAGATTGCATGTCCTGCCCATCCCAGCTTTTTGAGGCTATAGAAAAACACACCCTTCTGGGAATTTTTTAGCTAAAAAGACAGCAACTGACTGGGTTAAAAAATCTGTGCTTAATAGCTCATCACTTTCTTCCTAAATCTAACCACCAGCAGGGATCATCTAGCTCTTGAATCTTCTATAGAGGTAGGATTACAAAAAATTATACGATGGATAAAGCCATCCCTGTGGTTGTGAGAAAGATGAGTGTGTTTGTCACATAAATCAGTGCTTGTTGGAAAAATGAGAGGCTCTCCAGGGACTCCAGCTAGAGCACTCACATGGTCCAACAGAAGATAGGTTATAACCTGGGAGGGAAAGACCAAACTGAAAAGAACTGTGGTGTCAAGCAATCCCTGAGATCAGTTTACAGGCTTAAAGCATGACTGGAAGCCAAATGGTCTATATGATATACACAGGGCTTAGTGCACAACAGTTAATTGGCTTAGTTAATAATACAGAGCTAGCTTGGTGTTTTGAGTTAGAACACTGGAATTATTTTTTACATTGTCATAAGAAAAATACACTGTTTTTAAAAAAAATGAAAAGTAAGTCTCATTCTTAAACACATCCAGGTGTGTTCAAAAGGTGTAATGACAGTGTAGAGAGGAAAATCTGTCTGTAGTGTAATTTAATAGTATCACATTATGTACCTCACATTTTTCTTCCCTGTGTGTGTATGACTTGCAGATAGTAATTATGCCAATACCTTGCTGCACATTCCTTTACCAAATATGAAACTGGCAGGAATTTTCATATTTAATCACTTTATCCATAAATCCCCTGTCTTTACACTTTGGTTGTAAATGATGTTGTTGAAATATAGTTGCAGTGATTCTGTGTCTTACAGGCACTAAAATAGTATTTTCAGCTGCCTATGAAGGGGGCTTCAGGAGAACTGTGGGGGAAGATCAGGGCACTGCCAGTACTGCACGTAGGACTCGCGTTTACTTGTTTGCCAGATCATTTTTACAAGTCATTGAACCAAGCAGAGGTTTCACTGAGAGGATGAAGTTTTGTGGTCAAAATGATTATCCCCTCGATGCCTTTGAAAATAGCCTACTTTACTGATATTTTTATTTTTCAAACATGTAATCTGTCACTTGTCTCTTGGATATGAAGCTAAAACCATCACTTTAAAAGAACCTTTAATTTCTAAGTATTTTGATTCCACATTAGCAGCAGTTGTCACAAGTAGGACAGAGTGGGCTGCGAGGTTTCAGAGATCCCTTACAGTGTAGCTCCACCTTCTTTGTAACCATGGGGCTCGGATCAGGGATGGATGTAGTGGATCAGCAGCTGAAGCTGGCTCTACAGATGCCATTCTGACAAAAAAAGCTGGAAATTGCATTTTCACCACAGGCACAGCTTTGTATTGATTCCCTGGATTTTGGCTCATGCCCTGTGCAATCATTCTTCTCATGATGATGATAATATTTTCCGTGCCACTTTTCCAGTTACACTCTGTCATATCTGTGCTAGAGTGGCACTAACTAGAGACCACTGAACAGGGTAGAAACAAGGTGATTTCTCCCCTCCACAAAAGCAACAACAACAAAAAAATAAAAAACGAAATTTTCGTTCCTGAAAGGAAAGTCTTAACCTGACTTCTTAAGGCATCTTGGAAATAGTTGGCATGCTGCATACTGCCCATCCTAAATGCAAGCTCACAGACAGCCTCTGCCAAGAATGTATTTTTATCTTTCTCCTTTGCTTTCAGTCCCTTTCCCTTTTTCTTTTGCCAGTAGCTGTAGATCACAGTGAGAGTACAGTGCTGAAGTGAATATTAGTTCAGTGGAGCCTGTACAGAAAGCGTTCCCGGCCCTGTGACTCACGTTCAGCTCATAAAGCAAAGTCACTCCTTCCCCCTCCATGCCCTTGTTGAGCGGTTCCTTCACCCAGATAGATAGCTGCCTCCACATTTGCTCTGATAGGGCAGAGCCTAGCTGATATCAAGGGAGCCTGGCTATTAATTTTCATGAACACTGATTTCTGCACTTCAAGGCTATTTTTGTCAGTCTTTCAGTCCTAGTATTTGATTACCCAGCTGGCATTTTCCCATTCCGTAAGCAAAATACCAATCACTCAGCCACAGAGATGCGCCAAAACTACTGTCTAGAGAAACACGTTTGGTGTCTTGCCAGTTGTTTTAGCCAACGGAAATTCGCAGATGTGTCAACTGCTTTAATGCACAGAAACATTTGAGCAGGGCCCTGTTCCACAAAAGACAGGTGGCCAGCCTGGCCGATCCCGTCCTGCTCAAACCAAATGGCTTCTGCCTTCACTGTCAACGCAGTCATCAGTGCTGTCACACCGGGTCAGCAGTCACAGCATTTGGCAAATGAATTCATCACAATTGCACCTAGTGATAATGTTTCTACAAATTGCACTGCACTGATTTTTCCCCATTCAGGAATGGGAAGATGGGAAACAGTTGTTTGATTTGTTTAGGAGAAGTTATACAGCAGCTTCAAAAGAAATGTGGTTAATAAGTTGGCACATATGGTGCTGTACCTGGACTACAGGAGCCTTCAACAAAATGAAATAGTATTGCTGAGCAGACTTGGTTTTGAGCGGTCTTATTTGAGCCACTTATCGTAATAGACAACCCAGGATTGGGTGACAAGTAAAAGATTCATGGTATAAGGATACTAATCTAGATGACAGTCCTAAATAACAAGCTAGAAGGTCAATTACCTGGTGAGAAAGGCATGATAGCCTTCCGGTGCACAGTGCCTGCACAGTTTTGTTCCAGTCTTTCAGTTCATCCAGGAATGCCTGTAATTACAGGGAACAGGTTCCCCATTGACAGATTGCAGGAAGCGTGAAGATGGATGCTGCTTGTCTTCAGGAAAGAAATTGTCCCTCCCTACATACCTCCTAATTCAGATTCTTAGACGTTATATCCACTGCCTTGTAGCCCAGCTCTAACCACAGTGGTGCTTCCAGCACTTGCTGGAGGCAGTGGGAGCCTTTCAGTTGGCCTTACACTGAGCTGGAAGACAGAAGGGTGAGGATGCCTCGTTCCCCTTGCATGCCCACAGCTGGAGACTGCTCACAGCAGCAGTGTGTTTCTTCTACTTTGGAGGAACCCAAACACCTCACAATGTTGTGCTGGGTGTTTGCCAAAGAGCCTTTAAAGATGTAACAAAGCAAACAACAAAAAAAGGCCATGTATTTGTTCCCAGCACACTTTGATCAAAGGGGAAGGAAATGGCAACTGAAATGTGCTTACAAAGCAAATGAATCCCAAAGGCTCAGAGAAACGATGGGTAAAGGGAAATACCCCCGCCCCCATCCAGATTGGGTTATGGCACATCCTTGTGAGGTACAGCAGCTTTGAAACAACATTTTAGGATCCTTTCTATAGGGAATATCTTGTCTTTTTAAGTACGTCTTGAGCCTTGGCAGTTAAATGCAATTCAGATTTTCTAAGAATTAACATAGCCAGTTATTCTCCATTTTTGAGGCCCCTAATGCCATGAACTTCAAACAGATGAGATTCCAATTAAACATCCCAGAAAGCCCAACTATGAAAAGTGAAATCTCACCAGCGGCTGTGAGAGGGTGAACTAAAAGTGAGGCAGGAGATGTCTTTGCATTCTAATAGTCTGGGATGTAGAGGATTTGTATGCTTTGAGGTCATACAATGTAGAGCCAGAGAAGCTGACTCTGGTCCTGGATGTGGGAAAGCCGTGTTGGGCTAGGTGTCTGGCCGTAGCACCGTCCCAGTTTGTACACAGTAAGTACAGGTTCTCTGCACAGCTCCACTGCACGCTGAAGATGTGCATGCACGTGTAGCAGTGGTTTTCCCAGGTACCTCACAAAGGCAACAGTATTTGTGGGATAGGATGGTCTGCAGACAAATCTGTCTTTATCTGGGGGAAAAATGCAGCCACATTGTAGAGACAGGAGGTTAAAGGAAGCTATGCAGAGTTTGTGTTTCTGTCTAGCATGGAGACAGGAGTGGATATGCACTCGTATACCAACACTTTTCTGCTTTACATACTTCAGCTCCCGAAGGTGATCAGGTGATCTCAGCGTGACAGCAATACAGCACCATCAAAAACCCCACAAGTCTAGGAAGAGTTGCCCATTTCTTGCTGGTTTTAAGTGAAGCATAATGTTTTATATACCAGTTTTTTAACATTCCTTCTCTGGCTCCTTCCCAGGTGGGTGACTGGCCATTGGAGTCCCTGCTCTGCTACTTGTGAGAAAGGTGTTCAGCACCGGGAAGTGACTTGTGTTTATCAGTTGCAAAATGGCACCTACGTTAACACAAGAGACCTCTACTGCCTTGGCAACAAACCAACAACAGTACAAAGCTGTGAAGGACGGGACTGCCTTTCTATCTGGGAAGCATCAGAGTGGTCAAAGGTAGGAACTTGATTCGAGAAAGGAGCCAGACTGCACACAGATCTGGATACGCTGGCTGTAATCCAGCTAAATGCTTAAAATTAAGCAAGTTCTCACAGTCAGCATACTCAGTGCCACTGGGTAGGACTGTCATTTGTTGAGGTGATCAGTTTGGAACTAAGGTTTGTATTCCATACCAAATGAGTTATTAAGGCGGGTTTTAGATATCATGCTATAATAACGGTATCTTTCCATCTGAAAACTCTGACCAGCAAGGAAAAACATTTCACTGACCTGAGGCCAGAAGTGTAGTAACCCACCAGGGCTTCTGGCTCCATTTAAATGCAGTATGAAACAAATACCAGATTTATCAAGCATCTGCATGTTACAGAGAATGTATAATCTTTGGGCCTTGTCCAACCTTCTTTTGTGTAATTCCAGGAATATGGAAAAGCTGATTGTACTTTGTATAAAAGGTGCATCTCCACGTAGTTGCAGAGAGTTAAGAAATGATTCTCAGATATTATAAATGCATTTTAGATGTAAATGATGTGTGGTCTAGACAGCCTGCGTTTTGTTTAGCAACAGAGCGAACAGGGAGTGTGCCTACAGTTCACCAGGACTCAGCTAATACAGGGCAACTTCGTCTGTACCTTGTGAGTAACAGTCCTAATAGGATGTCCATGTTAGTTTTGATATTGTATCTGCTAGGCTGATCTGAATGATGAGAAGATCCTTTCACTCCTGGTGCCATGCTTACAGCTCTACCAGTCTCATTCCAGGCTGGCTGTGTTATGGGACTGTCCAGCAGCAGTCATTTCTGTGGGAAGGATCTTTCCTTGTTATTCATCTCTGTTTTGATACAGTGAGCTCCTGTTGTCAAAGCTCCATTGTCAAAGAGCTTTTGCAAAATATTATTGTTAGAAATGTGCTTAAAAGTCACAGAAGCTCAGGATACAAGGGATCTTGCTCTCTTAACAGCGTCTCTTAACAACCACAATGCAATTCCATTGTCCACCTTTTGAGCAGGAAATCTTTGTTTGGCAAGTGAGACGATAGTTAGGTGAGAGTAGTGTTTCCTTTCAGTAGGGCACTGTATCTGTTCACTAATGCATGAGATTCGTTTTCTTTCTGAGTTCTTTCATTTCAAAAGATGTGGAGAAACACACCAAAGTTTTAAGAAGTTGTCTGATAGGTCTTTCCTGTGTTATAGAAGTTACCCTTTCAGATGATGCCCTTTTTATTTCTTATAGCTGAACCAGCTGAACTGTTTATAGCTGAGACTATTCTCATGGTGCAGTTCCTACCTGTTTTACATGGGGAATTTTTACTTGGGTCTTTTGTTAACAATCCCAGATACTTCTCTCTCTTTTTTATGAAATGGAGTAAGTCAAGTTACAGAAGACTTTTTCCAGCGTGGAAATTTTCCGTATTTGTGACCATGTAACTCATTTGCAAATACATAGTATTTTTAGATCATTTTTTCAATAACTGGTTTACTTTTCCTTTGATAAATTTATTTACCTTTTGTCGTGTCTGTAATTGCCCACTCGTGATTTTACATTTCTTCTTGTTCTGGCACATTTCTGCTATTATGTAGCACAGTTGACTCCAGAACACATTTGATGCTTTGCCAGTTTGAACACTTCTCATAACTAGGACTTTCTTCAGTGGTAATCACTTTAATCCTTAATATTTTAATCTGATGTTGTGGAGTAAATACCACAGTAGTGGTATAATTTTATAAATCAATTTTCTCACGTAAGTTTTTGAACTTTTTGGTTATACAACAAAAAACGGTTGACCACATTGATGTCTGGTCCCCAAACAAAAATGTGTGTTTTCAAAGCAAATTCCAATACAATCTTCATTGTGGAAAAAATTAAGTTCCCCTTTTATTGCCAAACACTTGAGATTGTTTTGAACAAAGTACTGTTCAACCCATTTTTAATGACAAAACTAGAGACTGTCAGAAAAAGGTGAATGTTTCTACTGTTAGGGAACTAGAGTAGAAAAAAGTATGGATTTCTTTAAATAAAGGAGCTGTATCTTAACTGCAAAGTTGTGTTGCTCCTTTACAAAACCTTATGGGATTTGACTAAATAATTTATTAATAAAATAAGACCTACTGATCTCAGCTGGACACTCAGGGACTGCGCATATTATTTAGTAGACTGCTCTGTTGTGGAATTTCTGTAAAATCTATATGTTCAGAAATTCTTCATGAAAACAGAGGACTAGAGGAAAGAAAAAAACTCTTAAAGAGGGTGATTTATATGTGACCACCAAAGATCTGTTGGAAACCTTTTGCAAATGCTGTTTTGTCTAGGAAAGTATATGCAGTATTAATCTGTGAATGACTTAAAAACTTGTGGGAAGAACAAACAGTTGGTGTTTTTCCCAGACTTGCTTGTAAAACCCACCTAGAGATTTCTCCTACTGTGAAAAATACTCCCACTTCAGTTTGATTTACTTTGAGTAAATCGGACCATTTGAAAGATTTTATATATTGTGCTTTGTAGTTTGAGATGAATGAGTGCAACCCTGAGGAGTCCACCCTGAGGACTGAGGAAAATGATATATAATTTGGGAAAGTCTATACAACTTGGGGCAAATTCATGGCTTTTAGGTACCATTTAGGGAGCTCCAGCCTGGGATCTCTGGCAAGTCTTGCGCTTTGAGGAGTCCAGCAAAGCAGTTTCTGGAATTCTGCAAAGCCTGGAAGAATTCATCCCCGTATCTAGCAGAACTATACAATTGTGCTTGTTACGAAGATGTTACATCCGTAAGGAGGTCACGCCATGAGCAGCACATAGTAAATTAAGTGGAAGGTTTCCCAGATTTTCAAGAAGTCACTTTGTAGTGCTCTGAAGTATTTAAAGGCATGTCTTTTTGCTTGCCAGCTCATAAACGCTTGTCATTCATGTCCTTAACAAGGCCAGCAGGTCAGAACTGTCTGGATTGTATTTTTAAGACGGTTAGACAGGCATGCTGAGATTTGTCCATTTGATGTAATTTATATCAAGCTGATGCTTGTTTCCAGCATAGACCCCCTGGATGGAGAAGCTTTTTGGAATATGTTCAAAAGACCTCACAGAATATCTCATATCTTCACTATTTATTCAGTGTCAAATCAACTGTCTTTTCCATGCTGATCCCCTGAAGGGGAGAACTTGACATGCTAGAGGAGGTTAGTTTTTATCTCAGTTGGTACATATATCTTTTTTCCACCCACCTGTCCCCAGGGGCTCTTCAAGAAAATTTCTCACTCTTAACCACTGCAGTGGCATGAAAATGAAGAGCAGAGAGACTAGCTATGCTGTTGTGTAGTGGCATGCACTTGGATGACTGTGACAGCATCAGCAGATCTGTTACTGTTACCAAACTGGTTATTTAAAACAGAAATTCTCTGTTTCAGTGCATGCCAGTGTCCTTTCCCCACCTAGTACAGGCAATGAAATCAAAACAAATTCTCCAGTAAAACAGAATTTCCAGCCAACCGTTGGCAGAGATAACATACAAGTGACCACATCTCTCTGCTCTTTAGAAGCTATCTCCATAGTGCCCAAGCACAAAAACATTTGTGGACAATTTGTGCTCACTCACATGAACGTTTGTTAGAGTGCCCAGATGCTTGAATCAAGTCTTCCTTCAGCAACTGATTCTAGCAGCTCTAGTAGCCTGCTGCTTTCTCAGAGGACTTCAGACAGTCCCTGCTTATGCTTTTGGTGTTGAAAAGTCCGTCTTTCATCCCTGCTGATGTCTGTGGGTAGTTTGCAGGCCATCGTTGGAAGCTGATCACAACACTGTGGCTCACTGTATAATGCCTCTCCTGACCTGTCTCCTTTGTACATTCAAAGTTCTTTGGAACTAACTTAGTGATGAGGATATGGCAAAACAAAGAGTGAAGGTCACGTATGTGTTTCACATGAGAACATGTGTGAGAACTGTGACTTTGCCATGGCGTGTACAAACCGTACCGCAGAAATGTGTTTGCAACAGTGGTCTCATGCTACTGTGATTTAAAAATGCATTCATCGCCATCATGTTACTCCCATGGTACATCAAGGGATGTGGTAGTTCTTTTTTTGTAAATCTCAGTGTGTCCTTTTTCAATATGAATGATGAGCTCTTAAACTCTAAATTTAGTGGGTTTTTTTCATCTGTAAGGCCAATTCTAGCAAAATGCCAGCTGATATTTTTCAAAGAAGGTTGATTTTCAGAATTGCCATTTTTCGTAAGTAAAATATTTCACAAGCAGATATCATGCTTTTCAAATTACTCTTTTATGTTTGAAAGGGGCTTAGATTATTGGGGGAAAATCTGAAGGGTTATCAGTTTTCCTCCGTGTTCATAAACCCAGCTTTTCCTTTTAGCTATGTTACCAAGATAAAAGTTATCATTTCTAGGCATCATGTAACAGAAAACAAATATGTTTTGCAGTGCTCAGCAGACTGTGGCAAGGGGATTCAGAAAAGAACAGTGACTTGCACAAATTCTCAAGGAAAATGTGATGCAGCCACCAGGCCAAGAGATGAGGAAGAGTGTGAGGATCACACAGGCTGTTATGAATGGAAAACAGGCGATTGGTCTAAGGTAACAGTGACCACTACATGGTATTTTCTTTCAAAGTGCAAAGATGTTCAGAGTCCTATGCTTCCGTGTGCTGTCTGTGTTAATTTGCCGTTTAAATATTTGGAAAGGAAGGGTTTAACTGGTTTTGATGATTGGAGTTTTTGCTGGGATTTAAACTTTCCCCTTATGCCATTTATAACCCAAATATTGCAACACAGGCTTATGGATATGACCCAGCAAGTTTTAGAGAAGTGTATTCCAAACAGGATAGAAATGAGTATTAATTGACAGCTTAACCATCAAAGGCAAAACCTGCACAAGATTCCCACCACAGGTGGACTCTTAGTGTCAAAAAGCTACTTTATAAATGATGCTGAAACTGCTTTCCATATTTCAAAAAGCAAACTCTGAACAGTTCTGGCTAGCAGGTTGAATTCCACAGAAAAGAGTTCATTGGCAGTATCTTCCAGGAGTGCAGGGAACTAAGGAGGTGTCTCCTGCCCAACCTGGACAAGCTAAAAGGAAAACAGCAGAAGGTTGGTTTCCTTGAGTGTATATATGTGTTAAATATTCGCGCTTCGAGTTAGGAACCTAGTCACCGAGGAAAAGGGAAATCTCACAAGGGGTTTGTGGTGAGAGTTTTGTGAGCATCAATATGGAGCTGAGAAGAGAGCTGGACCTGAGTCTTCTTATCCCACAAGTGATAAATCTGAAGGTTTGGGAGAACTGTTGTTAAACTGAATACTACTGGGGGAAAGCGTGGGGAAGGCCTAGATGACTCACACAGAAACAGGGGGTAGCTGAGAGCACTCCCAGCTGAGCTCTGTTCCTCCGCCTCATGCAGGTCCTGCATGCAGAGTCTGACAGTACACTATTGTGTTACCACAGGTGCAAGACCAGAGCTGTGCAGCTGAATTTCCTGCTAGTCTGGGGCCTACAGAGCAGAGTCCGGTCCTAGACTTATTCCAACCACCTGAAATGAAAGAAAGCCATGAATTTAAAGGCAGAGCCAAAACCATCAGTCCCTTCTTCAGGGCTGGATTTCACCTTCATTTAGGCCTGTCTGAACTTAGTTTCTCCACTGACATCAGTGGAATTAATTCCCGAATGCAGTGGATTAAACCAGAGCAGAGTCTGCTCTGTATTTGCATTCTGATCTTAAAGTAACAGGTAGTTTTGCTTGGGCAGGAGGCCTGGCAGCGTGCGAAACTCAGCCTTTGCTGGTGTTGTTCATAAAGCATCCTTTACATTACTGACTTCACGTTTGCATAAAGAACTAAAATTTCCCAGGAATATTATATTCCAGTTTGGTTTTATCTTATCTTTGTAACTGTACTGTTCTTTAAACAGAAAGTCTACTTGGTGTTCTGGAATGTACGGCATGTGCAGAAACCACTGGGACACAGTAGTTGCATTTTGCTTTCCAAAAACCCAAACTCTAGCAAGGAAAATCCAGTGAAATAGAGGCCCATGATGGGCAAGTTGGCTTATCTGCGATTGCATTTTTTTTACATTGTTATTAGGAATTACAGATATTTATAGATATACTCTGTCATAGATATGTGAATTTAATGGTGTCAGTGCTGGAGAATGCATTAAGAACCTGCCACATACAAAAGGTCTGTATTTATGCTGAGCCAGGAATTTGTATCACAGAATGTTTAGAGTATTGAACATTATTTTATTCATAACCTGGCACACAGAGTCCATGCAAGCTGGCCAAAACAAACAGTTCCTGTGTGTTAACAGGTGAAATAACATTATTTATTTATTTGTGGAGTTTTGAAACATTTTGGCATGCAAATTGACTCGGATTCTCTTTATAGGGAGGAATATGAAATAATTGTGTATTCACTGATTACATGGATTGAAAGTTCAGTATTGTATGAGTGGTTCCAATCTGATAAAGATGTTGGCTCACTGCTAGGAAGGCTGCAATCATACATTGGTCACAGTAAATAGTGTTGTTGATGGATTTAGTGTCTGCATGTGAGCAGGACAGGATCAGTGCAAAATCACTTGTTATTTGCAATTCTTAACTCAGGATCAGGATCCTCCTTGTGCAGAAGGGCACAAAAGCTTATGTGCTGCATATGTGGCCTGCTTCTGTCTGCAGAGAGCTTGTGCCAACTCTCTGCTTCCCAGGAATTTCACCCTGTGTGAGTCCAGCAGGATGTTCTTGGACTGAGATTTGGGTTATAATGAGCATTTAAAATTCTAGACATATTGGTTAATTCTGACTGGACACTTAGATCACACAATTAGATTCTTTGAGTGGAGGGGTAAACAAAAGGCACCGCTGGACTGCTAGAAAAGGGTATGGGTAGATACAGTTCTTTGAAGAAAATGTATTGTCCCAGAAACCCAGATAGCTGAAATGTTTGGTGTGGAATTCAATTCTTCGCAAATCCTGAGCGAAGGGTTTTCATCATGAGGATCCAGAAGCTTTAATGCAGGGCTTAGACTTAGGTGGAGAGCCTTTACAGCTATCAGCAACTCCTCTTTGGTGTTGTCCAGCTTTAAACAGTTCCTCCTTTAAGGAGAAACACAAAGTCTGCGGCAGTTAGATTATAGTGAACTCTTTAAAATTCATACTTCCAGGGTAAAATTCCATTGTAAAACATTTGTTGCCGGTGCTGTAAAAATCGCTGTGAGAGAGCTTTGTGCTAAGATGGAAAGTTTTTCTATTAATACAAATTGATCTCAGAACAAGCAACAACTTCTTGCAATTAATGCATTGTGCATTTGTTACTTATTGTTAAGAATCATCAGGGAAGCAAGATTTAACTAACAGTAGTAATTATCACAGATTAAAATAAGGAGCTTTGATGCTTTATATGCAAACAGCTTGCATGATGACTTGGCCTTCAATCCTTGATTTCCCAAACCAAGATTGTTTGAAGATACGAGGAAGTAATCTAAGAAAGTGGCAAAACCTCTTTTAAAAAGTCAAGTCCAGATACAACTTGTAAATACAACAGGCTGTTTGGGTGGTAATGGAAGACTGTTATTTTTATATTATTAGTAGTAGTATTTATAGAATACATGGACTCTGTGCATGAGAAGACAGATCACTTCCCTAAGGAGCTCCCAGCCTGATATAAAGCATTCACCTCGCGTCTGACAGCGATGGACATGGTTATCCTACATAAGGTCTTAGATCCTGTTGCAATCAGAATGTGCAAGAGTGAGCAGCAGTAAAAGCTCTAAGCCTATGCCAGGCAAGTTGTGGTTTTATGTTCTCAGACCCTGGATACACTTCTGTGTAGAAGTGGTGAGGGCTGGAGGCATGGCCATGCTGGTCTTTAACCTGCACCTACCAGCCAAAGCCTCGTCCACTGGCCTTAGTAACGGCTGTGCAGCCATTGCCTGTCCATGCCCTGAAGAAGAGGAATTTTCTTCCTTTTTTTTGTCAGGGTCATCTGCAGATGGTCCTTACTACGTATTATAGCTGTGGAAAGCATTTGGAGCTAATTGAGCAGATTTAGCAAGCAGTCTTGGCTGTGATATTTTTGTATTCCCAGTGTATTTGCAGCATATTTCAAGTGTTGCATGAGGAACTGACATATCTAGTTCACTTTGCAAACACATAGGGCCATGTCTTTGTAGTTACCTTTGTTAGTCCAGTGCTTGAGATTAACAGACTGTCTACTGTAATTCTAAAGACAGAGTATTGTTCTGTTAGTAGTAACCATGTGTAACCTCCGTTACCACTGCTATTAAACTTCCAACTTCTCTGCACTACTGCAACTTCTCTCTTAAGCCTCTTATCTTAAAGGGATATAATTATTATTCTTAGCATTTAACACAAAGGCAGCATTGGTATTATGAGCTATATAACTAAACTGTTCCTGGCTCGAGAGTCTGTGAAGCTAGCAGAAAGATAAATTGCACAGCAAGAGACCCACTGAAGGTGTTAACCTGAAATCATTTTTTTATTGTTGCCTGGATTCTTCAGAATTGCAATGCATTATATCATCCTTTTTTATATATGATGCAATATACAAATGGGAATCCAAGCCATCTCCCATTCAATCGCTTCTTCCAAAAGGAAATTCCACATCCAGTTTGCATTCAGTTAAAGAAACAAACATCTCATACACTCTTTCTACTTTGAAATAGTTCCTCCGTGTTTGAAATCGAAGCTGTTAAATGTTCTAGCACTGGAAACATTTTTACATTTTTGTTGTAGTTGTGCTAGTCAAAAGAACAAACATAGGTTGCTCAGTTTCCCAACACTTGCCTCAGACTCCTAGGCTGCTGAAAACATGCCTCTTGATGCTTTAGCAAGACAGTAGTTCATTCTTTCATCACGAATTGTATTTTGCTGACAAACTTTATGTCAAGGATTACATTCCTGTGAAGAATGCAGGCAGCTAGTGAACAGAATGTGTCTTTATGTATGTGGCTCTCCGGGAGGGTTAGCAGGACGCACAGCCCGAGTCCGTACCGTTCGCCTGCTCTAGGCTGCGCTTGAAGCGATCAGCTGCGGGACTCTGACTCTGCGTTGAAGTCTGCCGTGACTCATGCAGTTGAAAACATATGTGCCATATGATGTGGGGGTGCTCTGCTGGCCTGCTGCGGGGAGCTGCAGGCTTGATGTGTTGGCTAGCTTGGTGGTGACAAAGATCAGCTGTGCTTGAAGGTGAACAGCACTGGGGCCTGCTTTTTAGCTACCCAAGGCTCCCCCCGTGTCCTCAGCTCCCTCCCCTTCTGCTCTAGTAATAATGTGGCAGGGAAAGCACTCAGGTGCAAATGCACAGGCCAAGACTGTATTTTTTGAGTTCCTTTTCTCCAGTTGACTTTACAACTCTTCTAGGGTATAACTGAAGAGGCAAGATTATATAGCAAGAGCAATTCTCCAGAAGACTTTTATGGATTTTTCTTCATTTCCAGTTTTACTTAATTGTTTCACTATTTTATATGCCTCGACATACTATATTTCTGTCCTGTGACTGAAGTATTGTATTTTGAGCCAATAGCATAGAATGTTTCAGGGTTCCCTGTTTCATTTTTTTGGCTATTCTCCTTTTAACTGGTATTATATCAAGGAAGGTAGAATTACAAGCAAGATACACTAGCTCCATCGTTAGTGCTGACTTTCACAAGGGTGCATTTTCAGCTTTGTGGGTAGAAGTTTAAACATGCAACTTCTGTCCCTCGGGCAACAATTTAGCTCATTAACCTATTATATTACATAGCCCAATGAAAAGATTTTTAGAAGAAGAAAGATACATAGAAGCCTTGTAATATATTGGCTGTGCCGTATTTTTTCTTTGCAGTTACAGTAGATGCTCTGTAAATACTAAGGCCTCTATTAATCTCGGATAACCCAATGTAAATCCAGGGTAACTGTCTTTCATTCTTCCCTACAACCCGTTGGCCACAAGCCAAGAATCTCACTCAGCACAGTGGGTCAGATATCAGTCTCTCTTACATTAGTGTAAACCCAGATTAATTCAGCCACTTAAGTTAATGCAGGCTTAGGCCAGTGCCATGCAGATCAGAATCTGACCTGCCGGACTGTGCAAGATCTGTGGGTCTTGTGTAGGAACCAGCACAGATTCATGCTCTCAGGTGAAAACAGAAATATATGACGTGTCAAGCTGGGCTTCAATTAGGAGGGAAAGTAAAGGAGAAATCTTTTTCTTACCACTTTACATCTCGTATAACCACCTGGCACAACTTTCACTGAATTCAGAAAGACTGTACACTCCAGAAACTGGAAGGCACTAGTAAGGATCAGCTTGGCAAAGTGTGATGTTAAACAAAATTCTTGTTGCCAAATAGTGTCAGTAGTGATAAAGCACTGAAAAATTACCTATAGCCACCTGCTCTCCCTGGACATCAATAGTTGCCAATTTCTTTACAATATTTTGCTCAGCCTATGAAATGCTGGCTATGGGTTCTCATCCTGGGAGAATATTAACAATAGGGAGGAAAAAAGTCTAATTCCCCATAAGAAAAATACTGGGTTTGTGCCAGGCATTGAGGTGTTTTCATACTGAAGATCAGCAGTCATTCATCACAATGGGTGGTAACAAGGATTTTGTAATTGCAAATTAATTGTTTTGGCAGGATTACAGTAGGTTGTATGCTCTAAGAGATAAAACCCCTAGCCTTGCAGTACACCAAAAACCATGTTGGGATTCTTCTGGAGTGGTTTTTTTTTTTTCTTTTTCAAAAAATACTCTACAATCTTCCAGTTGCCAGGAAGGCATGTTTTCCGAGTTCCAAATGTTTGGGAACATCAACAAAATCCTCTATATGCCTCACTTTTAATGATTAATTCATATTACATGATAAGAAGAGCAAATCAAGGACAGCTGTGGTTTGAGAGGTATATTCAAAGCTGTTGTAAATATAGAAGCAAACTGTCCTTTGTTCTAACATTCATTACAAACTCATGGCTTGACCCACCATCTGTTTATGATAAACTATGGACAACTTGTTAATTCTTCATAAAGGTCATAACTAAGTTCATCTTCTTCTACCTTGGGGAAAATAACTTTTCTTGTTGAATTCAGAAAAAACTCTGCAGGAGGGATTGTCACTTAAAACTGCCATCGCACATGACAGCTGACAGACCCTTCCCTGTCGCTTAGTCACTTTGACTCAGCAAACAACCTCATGATTTATGTCTGCTCATGTGCATTCAGCACCATAGCTAGAAACTGATGTTGGAAGATTGTCTACAGGCCTCACTGATGTAAATTAGTTGTTCTCCAGAAGGTGATAGAGCTGGAGAGGACCCAGCAAGCTTTAGTATTCAAACCCTCTGCTTCTCTGGTCCTAGGCATGGCCAGGAGCCAAAGCATCAAAGTGTCCTAAACCTAACTACTGCCCCTCCGAACTGCTCTAAGTTGTACTGCTAGTTGCGGTTCCCCATGGTTTGTTCCTCTGGTGCACGATCACTGATGTGCAAACCACAGCCTTTCTTGCCAACAGCTAATCTCAGAATAGCCCTCGCTGCAGAGGGTGAGAACAAATGACCCAAAATTGGTTCTGTCAGCCAGGGACACTCCTCAATTTGGGAAAGTTGTTGCCAGTATCCTAGTAAAAATTTCATGCAACCCTTTAGAAAGGAAGATGAAAAGCCATTGCTCTGCATTTCTGAAGTAGAATGGTACCCTTAAGAGTTGTGATGAGCTAAAACCATCACCTTTAGTTTAACCTCCATTGAGGAAATGCATGGAATAAAATAGATTTCTGTGTGAGAGAAAGCTAGCGTGTGTTTCACAAAGCAGAAACTACCCCTCTCTTCTGCTGCAGTGAAATCAATTTTGTTTATAATACTATGGGCCAAATCACTGACCCACCAAAATCAATGGCCAACTCCCAATGACTTCAGTGAGTTAAGGATTTCAACATAAAATGAAGAATTCTGGCACACGGCTTGCAGTTTACATATGACAGGGCTCCAAGACTATTGGTTATTTTTTTGTCATCTTTCCCATCAGTGCAGGGCTTGCTGGAGTTTTCTCTGTTCCCTTTATGATTTTATTCCACAAACTTAAAAGTAAAAGAGAAATTAAAAAAAAGATAAAAGAGAGAAGGAGCCAGCAGTGTGCCCAGGTGGCCAAGAAGGCCAACGGCATCCTGGCTTGTATCAGCAATAGTGTGGCCAGCAGGACTAGGGCAGTGACCATCCCCCTGTACTGGGCACTGGTGAGGCCGCACCTCGAGTGCTGGGTTCAGTTCTGGGCCCCTCACTCCAAGAAAGACATTGAGGTGCTGGAGCACGTCCAAAGAAGAGCAACAAAGCTTGTGAAGCGTCTAGAGCACAAGTCCTGCAAGGAGCAGCTGAGGGAACTGGGGTTGTTTAGCCTGGAGAAAAGGAGGCTGAGGGGAGACCTTCTCGCTCTCTACAACTCCCTGAAAGGAGGTTGGAGCCAGGTGGGAGTCGGTCTCTTCTCCCCAGGAATAGGCGACAGGACAAGAGGAAACAGCCTCAAGTTGCACCAGGGGAGGTTTAGATTGGATATTCGGAAACATTTCTTCCCCGAAAGGGCTGTCAGGCACTGGAAAAGGCTGCCCAGGGCAGTGGTGGAGTCTCCATCCCTGGAGGTATTTAAAAGACGTGTAGATGTGGCACTTAGGGACATGGTTTAGTGGTGGACTTGACAATGTTAGGTTAACGGTTGGACTTGATGATCTTAAAGGTCTTTTCCAACCTAAATGATTCTATGATTCTATGAACCACCCTGAATCCAGAATAAGGGTTCTGAGAAAAAGACTTGGATCACTGAAGTAAAAGCCTCAGAAGAGGAGACATGAGGGGAGACATCTCCATGTTCCTTCTGCCATTTCACAGATCTGTTACCTCGGGCTGCTTAAAGCCCAGCCTAAGGCCCTTCTACTGCCTTGCTGAAGTAAGTGGCACATCTAAAAGAGGCTGGATGCTTCTAGGAATGTTTGTTGTACTCAAGGCATCACTTTTAGATAATCCCATGCTCTTAACATGTGCTTTAACAGCAGCTTTTACCTAGGGATTTTCTAGGAATGTAGTCTCTTAATTAACTGAAATGCTAACCATTTCCTGAGCTGAGAACTGTCTGCATTTTTTTCATGGAATCTCCATGTCTTTAAGGTAATTACAGCTTTAAGAAAGAAAATCTCCCGGGGTAATGCATCCTTCAGGAGTTACGATCAAAGAGTTCTCTGGGTTAAGTCATAATCATGGATGATGATTTTCCCCCTGTACTCAGCACTGGTGAGGCCGCACCTCGAGTACCGTGTTCAGTTCTGGGCCCCTCACTCCAAGGCCCTCACTACAAGAAAGACATTGAGGTGCTGGAGCGTGTCCAGAGAAGGGCAACAAAGCTGGTGAAGGGTCTAGAACACAAATCCTATGAGGAGCGGCTGAGGGAACTGGGGATGTTTAGCCTGGAGAAAAGGAGGCTGAGAGGAGACCTCACTCTCTACAACTACCTGAAAGGAGGTTGTAGAGAGATGGGGGTCGGTCTCTTCTCCCTAGTAACAGATGACAGAACAAGAGGAAATGGCCTCAAGTTGCGCCAGGGGAGGTTTGGATTGGATATTCGTAAAAATTTCTTCACTGAAAGGGTTGTCAGGCATTGGAACAGGCTGCCCAGGGAGGTGGTGGAGTCACCATCCCTGGAAGTATTCAAAAGGCATTTAGATGAGGCCCTAAGGGATATGATTTAGTGGTGGACTTGGTAGTGATAGGTTAACGGTTGGACCCGATGATTTTGGAGGTCTCTTCCAACCAGAACGATTCTATGATTCTATGATTCTATGGTTCTATGATCCTGCCACCACCAAGCAGAACCAATTGCTCTGTTGTGGACAAACTTAGAAATATAGTTTTTATACCTCCACTGGAAATACGCATTTTAGGAAAGAAAGGAAAGTTCATATGAGTTCAGCTCGTATTAACTACAGACTTCTGTATGGTCATGGGTCCATCACTTAATTGAATTCACATCACTGAGTCCTAGCCATCCAACAGGTAGGTGCTTTGTTTGATATAGTTGTTAGGGTCTGTTTACGGTCATGGTAAGACAGGCAGCTCCAGGCAGTAGTTTCATCTCCTTTCCTTAGTAAAGGCTGAATTGCCCTTTGAAGAGGTGATCTCTCTCTGCTGACTGCAAAGGGAACCTAAACAGAGCTAGTTCAGTAAAATGAATCCCACCCCTTTCACTCTTTGATTCTCTGTCCCCCGTCTGTGAAATGTCTTTAGTGATGGTCAGAGGTGTAAATATTGTATAATGGCACTAAAACAAGGTCGAGCCTCTATCTAGACTTGTGCTAACTGCCAGCCCCCGTCGATGCAGCTGCAGTTGGAAACCTAGGCATGGAAAGTGAAGAGATGCTGGCTGGCCATGTCATTCCCCTGGGGACTGTAAGCTACCAAGACCTGCTCATGCCTTTGAGGCAATGACCGCTCCTTCTTTGCACAACAATTTGCACAGCTCATCTCTGCTGGAGTTTCTGGGAACATGCATAGTACAAACTGTTTTGATGGTTCCTTAGTCAAGGAGAATGTGCTGCGAAAAGACCATATTCATCAGTGTTTTGTTTGAAGTGGAGCATGTTCTGTCACAGTGTTATTGTCTCATGTTCCAATACAGCCTCCAGTGATCCTATTAATTGAAAGAATAACTTCTCCTTTTTGATATTTTTTGTTTAAAAGCCTAGTTCATTAAGTGCATTTTTTTGATGGAGAATTAAAGCCTCCCACCAAGATCAGTGGATTGGAAATGGAATTCCATCGTGACTATTTTACTCTTTTTTTTAATATGAAAAAGCAGAAAGCATGAAAGACAAGCCTGTTCAAATATTGGCGTTTGTTTTCTCTGAGTTACTCTGAGATGTTACAGTGTCTAGGATCATGTTTTTAAAAATATGAACAGTAGGTAATTCACCATTTAAAGTTTGTACTACTCATCTGAAGAGGTTTTTACCCTTGAATCCTTACAGCATGCAATATGTATCACTAGCAGGGACTGCTATAATTTTGCAGTCTTTCCAATAGCCTTTTGAGATTTATAATGACTACTGAGGCATTAAGGCGACAATCTTCCAGAACATCTTTAAGGGGCAATTAGTATCAGCCTGCTGGTGATCCCTTGTTTGACTGCGAAGAGATGAAATGCAGTGTTAGTTCGGCATCATACATTTCGCAGCTGGGTAGCTCCCTGTCTAGAGAATGCTCAGGCAGGACTGAGATGACAGAGATGAGCAGCATCTTGCTGAAGTTAAGTAATCCTAATGGAGTCCTTAGTTTAATTACTTTTTTTAATAAATTGCATTTAGGTAGCATTGATCATTAACTGATGAATAACTAAAATATGTGTTCAATGGAGCTTCAGTTCCCAAGGTATTCTTTCAGGCTAACATCTGCAACAGGAGCCAGTATCATTTCCTTGCAGTTTTTCAGGTGGAATAAGCTATGGACTATTTCCACTTTGTACCTGCCACAGATCAAAACATTGCACATGCGCTATAGGTGGCATGATAGCATATGGTACCCTATAGGCAATGCCGTATCATTTCACATCTGTGCTTGGTCCTGTTCTTGAAATCCAGTTTGAAAGCTTGTGAGAAGTAAATTCTGCCTGATTGGTATAATAATTAAATGCCATTTCCTTATTAGCGTCCACCTGGGCTGCATTGCACAAGTACTTAGGGGCACTGTCACTACCCAGAATATTCATGCATTCAGCTCTTAATCTCTGAACTCTCTGTACACAATGGAACTTTTCAGAATAGCAAAGTCAAGCTTAATTATGCAGTGAGACGTGCTGGATGTACTGGTCAGGTCTTGTTCCTTAGGGTCATGCAGTTTGAAAGCACAGCTGTAGGCAGTTTGCAAAGATAGCTTTTCTCTTTTCCTTCTAAGATACTGTCACATCAGCCATGAGCATTTTCTGCTATAATTTATTGTTTCTTCCCATACTGAGTCAGAAGGGTATGCATTTTTTCTTGGCTAAATTAAACAAATCAGTCATTTCACAAAAGTCTCCAAATGAAAGATTGTTGTAAGCAAGACCAGATATGTTCTCTTTACAGATCTGGGGTTCAAAAAGAAGAAAAAGGAAAAAAAAGAAAGACAAGAAAAGAACAAGGAAGCTTGAAAAACAGCTTACAGTTTGCTTTGGGCTAATTAGATCTTATCAGTGAAAAGACAGAAATTTCTTTCTTTAGCATGATGCCGTGGTGAAAGCTGACCTGGTTTTTATGAAAGCATATTGCATGCTGCTTTTCAGCTAGAACTATAGAGTTTAAATTAGTGATACTCATAAAAAGCCTGATGTTAAGGTGTGCGGAGCACTGACTTTGAGAGCACACACATGTATACTATTAAGGTCTCAGGAACGCAGCAATTACAGGACATTTGTCATTCATCTCAGATGCTGTGTTAGAACGTTATTAATAGGAACTTGTCTCGCTTTCTTTCTGACTTTCATAGAGGCAAGAACTAAGACCCCTGGGGGGGAAAACACTCTACCCTATCCTAGCGCCTTGAAATACTTGAACTCTGAAGTCAGTAAAGCATGACTCTATCTCTGAATATTGGAGCTTTAGCCATAGTGTTATCCTTGGCTTCAGCAACTTTCAGCAAATTGGGGACAAACCAGTATCTTTAAACATCAGATGACTGCAGACTGATGAATAAAGAAAAAAACCATCTTGCCTTCAGCTTAGTTATGACAGTCATCTTGAACTATATCTCCCTCCAACAGATCAGCCTTCGAAATATTGGAGTACATTCAGGATTGGCTGAAGGGATGCTATGACCTTCTGCTGGAAAAAGCAAGTCTCTTTCTTACAAAAGAGACTAACATCTCTTAGAGGTTAGAAAAGTGACATTTTAAAAGATGATGCATGGTCTGAACGCATCCCTGCCTAGCCAGCAGCCCTCAGCTACGGCATAAGCAATGCTTCATTATCCCATTCAGTCCTGAACAGATCACAGCCTGTCCTCTGTAGTGGTAAATCTGTACCTTTTTCTGTCCCCATTAAGCCTCAACACAGGGATTCTTTGGACTGGTCTCTCTTATGCATTCCTCCAGCTGCCTAACAGCAGCCCTGCCCTGGCTTCATTCATTCTTATTCCTCTGTCTTTCTCTGGCTATCTTTTGTAGATCAGGAGTTGATGAAGTCCCTGATAGATCTCAGCACTTACTGTAAATTCGTTCTATTTTAATACCTAATATTCTCCTGAGGCATTTGCTTTCAAAGCAATTAGACATCTGTCAGCACCTTTGGTAGCTTTCAAGCTTTCATATCAGTATCCTAAGGTGGAAATAGCATTCCAGTTGAAAAATCATAGCTTGGTCTTAAGGTTGGAGTTTTTCAGTGAGTAAATCTTCTTTAAGCTGATGAATGCAGCTGCTGCCTTGACAATTTGTGAGTTTATTTCCTTCTGGATATCCCCACTGGCTTGCATGTTACTGCCAAAGAATGTGAATGGAGGCATTTTTGTATTCCTTTTGCCTTCTCAAGCAGTGTTTGAACTGGGAGATACAAGGGCTTTCATTAGGTTCACTTTTTGTAACTGTTCATTAACCCCCTCTTTTTTACTGTGCTGAACAATCCTTTGATCTTTGCATGTGGGTGGATTTCCAATTTACAATGGCTATAGTGTCAGTTCAGTGCATTATAGTTAAACTACATGAATTTTGCATATGCATTTTTCTGATAGTGATATCACTGGCAATGCCTGGTGGAAGGAAAAAAACACTTCTTTGTTTGACACCGGCATCTCTATTCAACCACTTGTCCGAGTCCCAAGCTTCCCAGAGTAGGCAAGTTGCTTGTGGGTTTTCTCTCGGAACTTGCGTAGCAGCTCAGGTGGCAGGCAGAGATCCATGCAGCTCCGAACCAGGTTCCAAAACCAGTCCTCCACATTCACAGATCACTTCACTCTGTCACGGCATCAAAACATGCGCGTTTCTTGAGAGTTACGTCAATGCTTGTAAAGGCTTTTCCAATTTTCAGAGTAGGTTTGTTAATAGCAGTGTAAGAACTCAATATTTGCCCAAGAGGTCCAGTGTCCATCAACAGCATTTTAAATACGATCAGCGCAGTTTCACTGTGCAGCGCTGGAGCCTCCCGGCGTTCTGCACAGTGGAACTGTACCAGTTATACAGAAGCTGGACCAGGCGCTGGGCTGTATCAGTACTTTTGCCCCTGCAGCCCAGGCCACACTCTGCCCCGAGCGATACGCTCTCTCTGGCAGCTGTTGGCTGCCTGTTTGCAAGAAGGCCACAGCACCTTTCCTTGCTCAAACTCCTCATAACCTGTGTCCAAGCCTGAGGGTCCTGTATCAGAGGGCACAGAGTGAATCTAGCCCTGAAAATTGTTCCATGGATATGCTTACTTGGTCCATAAATATTTGGGAACAGAGAGATTAGCTGTCCAGAGTAGGAGGGAAGGTATTTATGGGAATTTGCTGTTCAGTTGGAGTTTGATTTTTATGCCTCTTTTAATGATGTCCTCTCTTCATAGTGCAGCATGAGTAACAATTCCCCCTTTGTATGTATTTTGTATCTATTCCTATTTCCTATTGAAATTCCTAGGAAAGAGACTATCCAAGTACAGAGTTGAAAATTTCGTCTTAAAATAAGCCAGATGTCCAACCTTCCTTTAGCTGCCAAGCCCAAAAGAGTTCAAGAAAGATGTTAAAATCTGTCTTCCTGGCTGTGAAAAACTAATTGCATAGCATAGGTGATGATCCCAGTCTCCCAGGAGAAGGAATAAAACTGCTTCGGGCAAAAACTCTGCTGTTATTTGTCTAAGGATTGGAGTTGGCAGTGTCTGTGGAAAAAGTTTCATTGCTTGCCCTCCTTGCTGGTTAACAAATGCAGAGACAGGAACACAGACAAAGGTAGGTGAGTGTTTGTATATTGGTATCTGAAAACCTTATTCACCTTATGAGAAAAATGCTTTTTTCTTTCTTTCCTTCTTTTTTGTGTTTTATTTTTCCCCCCTGTTAAGAGCATTCATAAGCGCAGGGAGTGCCTAAAAGCCAGAGACAGAGGTTTCAGACTCACTATATTACAACCACGTGAAGGAACCTCATGGCCTGAATGGGTTATTTTATGCCTATGTGATAACAGCTATTCCGTTTGTAAAAGGGATGTACAATTCACTCCCCTTGCAAAGAGTTTTGTGAGGATTAAGATTAGTAAAGCACTCTGAAGACTAAAAGTGCCATTGAAATCCTGAGGATTAGAGATTGCATATGACTAGTGAAGTGGAAGGGCCTAATAGTTGCATTTATCAGGATAAAAATTGTTAACTTTAAATCCAAATGTAATGGCCATGCCTGACTGGCTTCCAGACTGGTAGAAGTCACTGAGAGCACACAGTGCTGGGGAAGAGCAGAGGGACAGCCAAGACTAATGAAATGCCTACATCTCACTGCAGAAGCTCAAGTTATGAAGGGGGTTTAAATAAGGAACTGTAATGATTGCTTTTTGCAGTAGCTCACTGTAGGGCATACAAGGGAAGGGCTCATTCAGCATAGTCCTAAATACTGTAACCATTGTTGAGGCATTAATAGACGGTGACCAAATTTTGATGTAAAGTCAACATCTGAAAATCTAAGTGCAAAAAATCTGTCGTAAACTAGTGTGTTGACCCTAAATTGAAATAAGAAGGATGGAAAGGAAAAAACCCAATTATTTATTAAAAAAAAAGGAGTTCCAAAATACATGTAAAATTTTAATATAGCATGACTGCTACCTTCAGAATACAATCGGGTCCTGGAGGGGGCTGCATAGCTGGAGACACAGAGGTAAACTGCACACCAGGATGGCTTAGTGGCAAAGTCCAGAAGGAATCTGAGCCAGAGATTGTTCTGAATGGAGAAGTTCAGTCCTAGAGAAAGGCACTGGGAGAAAGAATAGGAATAAAGAGCAGGTGGAATATAGGGGGAAAATTAAGAGAAAAGCAAATACAAATTTGGTGAGTACACCGAATACAAGAAACCTGTTTAATAAACGATCATTAATGTGAGTGACTAAAGAAGAAAATTAGATTAAGAGTCTCTGTTATTTTTGACAACAGGCTTCACTGATCCTACAACTCCTCCTCCAGAAATAAAGAGTTCACATTGTGCAAATGTATTTCTGCACGGGGTTGTCTGAAGCAGGGCTCCATCAGCTGTATTTACATGGTCCTGTTAATCTGAGGCCATTTTTTATCAGGTATTTCAGTGGTTCACACAGGAAGGAAAAGGTCCCTGTGCTCCAGCCCAGAACAAAGCTGTACTTCTTGTATCAGATGATCTTGGAGAAGCAGCAGGGGTTTTTTGTGATACTTCCAGAACAAAATGACCACAGCTTTGCTGTGCTCTCCCCCGTAGATGGGAGAGGTGGAGGCCTACGTGCATCCATGAGTTCTTTTGCCTCTGGATCCTAGTCTTACAAGCATCCACACTGCATACACATCATTTGTACTTGGACTTCAGTCCAACCTCAGTGGTGCTCATCTTTTGAGCCTCTTCAAAGTTTGGCATGCCATTTTTAAGAAGTACCACTCTGAGGCAATAGTATTTTTCAGGGAGAGAGCTCCACTGCCCTGACTTTGTTCAGAAACAGCAGAGGACAGAAAACATGATCTTTTTTACATCATCCTAATTATATATCTCCTGAGTTTTCCCCCACCTCCTCCTCTCTCCACTCACAGCTTGTGTGTGGCTTTAGCAGAAATAGGAATCTTACCAAAGTCCTGCAACCCATTGTTTCTTTATTTTAAAGACAAGGTTCTTTTATTAACTCCAGCTGGTGCACCTCACTGTGCTCACTGTGTTTGCTTTATTAAAACTGAACAGCGTGCAAGTAGGACATTGTAAATCACAAGTGACTGGGCCAGAGGAAGAGGGAGGGAGAGGCAGGGACTCCAATTGTATGACAACAAAGAGAGCATATAAACAGGCTGGGCCTCCTGGCTAATAGAAGCCAAAACTCATGGAGTACAGTTTGCAATTGCTCCCAGGAGGACAGACAAGTGCCAGACGGTTAGCAGGGATAGATGAGAGTGAATGCTTGAATACCTGGTGTGTTCTTCTGTATACTGGAACAGAGTTTCTCTAGAGGTCTGGGCATATTTTTTTTTCACAAGGAGGGTGGTGAAACACTGGCACAGGTTGCCCAGAGAGGTGGTAGATGCCCCATCCCTGGAAACATTCAACGTCCGGCTGGACGGGGCTTTGGGCAACCTGATCTAGTTGAGGATGTCCCTGCTCATTGCAGGGGGGTTGGACAAGATGACCTTTAAAGGTCCCTTCCAACCCAAACTATTCTATATGATTCTATATCGTAGGAGCTGCCTGCCTCTGCTGTAATCCTTTATTTTATCTTATATCAGCGCCTGGCAGTGGTCATCTTGTCTGTGGAGGAAGCCTTGTTAGACCATCCAAAGTCTTAGAGAGAGCTTTTAAACCAAGGCAACCAGTACCACTGGGTCTCTCATGGAGAGGGAAGTGGAAGCTGCTCGTCCATAATTAAGCAGTATACGTTTTCCAGCTTTGCCTCTTTGTGGCTGGTGGAGGGAATTGCATCTCTGCCTGCTTGAACGTCGTGGGCATCCACAGGGACAGTCAGTGTAGGTGGACTCAGAGCAAGTCCAGACAAAAAGACAACAGCTTCCTTCCCTGTGCCAGGATAGTTCCTCTGCTCACAGCACTCCCTGAAGCTGTGAAATCATCATGGACAAATGCAACAGCTGTATGAAGGGTCCCTGGCTGACATGATGCCCCTGGTTTTGAGTCCTCAGCACCATAGTGAGCTGCCAGTCTGCTGCACGCTTCAGCTCTGGCAGTGATTTTTCTGGTCTATGTGTGTACGTGATTTTGAGGCTACTCTGCTTGGACCATGTCTCAGTGCCTTCTCTCCTCCAGTGCTCCTCAACCTGTGGGAAGGGCCTCCAGTCACGCGTGGTCCAGTGTATGCACAAAGTCACCGGGCGCCATGGCAATGAGTGCCCTGTTCTGCTCAAGCCAGCGGCCTACAGGCAGTGCCACCAAGAGGTCTGCAATGAGAAGATTAACGTCAACACAATTACCTCGCCCAGACTTGGTGAGTGAGGGGTGCTGGGGTGAAGATGCCACCTGCAAAGAACCAGACAAAGCCCAGGGTCCCAGTGTGCCCAGTGTGATAAGTGGGGTTTCAGAGGATTGCCCAGGGCCAGAAATTAGGAGAGGGCCCCCCAGTCAGACTCTAGACTAAAGGTCTAGTGTGGATAGGTCCTCTTTTATCCATCAATCTCTGCCTCAGACTTTGCCCAAGCTGGAGCCCTCAACAGTGGATAGACCTGAGAGACCAACAGGAGCACACAAATGGTGGGTGGGTGATTGACTGATTGATCACAGAGGTGAGGGAGCTGACAGGCATATCTTTCTCCATCACAAACACCTTCACACCCTGCTTTCACTGTGGTGAGTGTAAAGTGTGATAATTTATTCATCTGTGCCCCACGAAAAGTACATGACCTTGACAAGTAGAGCATCGCTGGGGTTTTTTTTCCTTTTCATTTGCTGCCACTAGAATGTGGTTTGATGAATTAATTGCCCAGGGAGGCAAGAAAGCATCTAGCCTCTTTCTGTGAACCCTTTGATTTTCTGTCACTGTCTGTCTCCTCACCCTCCCTGCATCCCCTGTGTACCTGGCTGAGGTGAGAATATGGTGATAAGCCATCTGTTTCCCAAAACACCTTAACACTGTATTTAAGAAATGGGTCTAGTTAAGAATGCTTCTGTCAATACAAAATTGTGGGAATCCATGATTTTCCGCATCACATTTGCTCAGTTTATAAGGGGATAAAAATATTTTTTCCAAACTTCAGCCCTATGTGTTCAGCCACAGCTCCAAGAACCAAGCTGGTTTCTTTACATTTCACACATCATCACCAGTAAGATGAAGCTAACCTAAGGCATCAGCTACACTGACACAGCCTCATCGGTGCCTCCCATTACTTTTCAGTACAAGAGGCTGGGTTGTAAACAATGCTGCTAAGAGCTTACCAGAAAGAACAGCCTCCACCCTCTCAGCAGAGCTAGTCTTGTAGGCTAGGAAGCCTCTAATGCACATGAAAAGGCAGAGATGCTAAGTAATAGAGAACCAGTTTCTAATAGCACTGTCCAGTGTTAAATAACACTTAAACTAGGACTGGGCTTGAAGCTTCTGAACTGAAATTTGTTTCCCAAAAGTTTAACAGATGTTTAAAAGAATATGGGAAATTTTATTCTTGCAAATGCACTCATACTGAGGAGCTTCTAACCTCTTGTTTAAGAACATATGAGAGTACTTTCCAGATATTTTAGCACTAAGAGCATAGTGAAAGGAAAACATTTCATTTGAGAAGTAAGCCCTTGATACACTGATGAGACAAGAAATCCATCCTAATTCACATTTAAGGACAAAGCAATAAAAAACTCACATGTCTAGAAGACTGAGAAGGCTCAAGTTCCTGCTGAAAGTAATCTGCAAGTAATTTGGGATGCTTTTGTTTCTAAACTGGGCTTGGAATCACCAGGGCCAGAAACAATGATATTTGATGTTAGCAGAAAGATATATCATTGAGTGTTTTGCCCTTCTTGCTTATAAACAAATTCTCATTGGATTATCTTTAAACAAAATTTTCTGTTTTCTGCAATGGAAACTTCACCAAAAAAATTATACAGAAAAAATTCTAGTAGTCTACAAAACCCATGCTGCCTTGTCCCCACTCCAGAATGTTTTCCATCCCAGGTAACATTTTCAGAATTATCTAAGTATGGAGTTCACCTCACCTGACTTTTACATCTGTGTCCAGTGTCCCTCAGTGAAGACACATTCACAGGGGGTTTATTCTGTCCCTCAGGCACCTGACCGATGTCGCTTCCTCGACATGCTTCCTGTCTTACTTCACAACCTATGAGGGACCTTGGACCTCTAAAATATTAAAGTCCTAGCCTTGTTTGTGGCTCAGTGTCTTTCTATTATATAAAGTCTCTTATCTCAGGTCTATCTCAGGTGTTCTTGCAAGATGTGTAATTTTTTCAGCTACATCATGCTTTCTGAGCACTGTTCCTGGTTGGAACCGTAGCTAGTGGGGAGTGCTGCAGATCTAACCCCCCGAAAAAGCCCCTCTGCTGCTGGCAGACTCAGAAATAGCTCTGCTCTCCCTCTGTTTCGGATGGTCACTTCCACTCAAATTTTTTTCTCGACGTCAGATTTTTTAAATTGGCTTCATGTTCCTTTTTTTTCTGGGACAGTGCAACTGCATTTCATCAGATTCTATCAAACTTTTGCTTCTTGTCCAACTGAACGAAGCTTCAGTGATAAACATTCCTACTAGTTTTGCTGCCATCGTTTGCTGGTGCTTGGCGCTGAGACATACAGCCAAATACAGGATAAGAGCCTTTCCTGGTTCCATCCAGCAGAGGTGAGGAACAAGGGACTCAAGATGCTGCTGGGTCAGCACCTTTTGATGTTCTTTAATTAGACCATTTTTTCCCAACCTGAGAGGCCACAATGTTCATTTAAAAGATTTTCCTGTTATCACAGCATTTGTAAGAATGCTACATACAATTTATAAATCACGTGCCATAAAACGCACTCATTATATGTGTGCATTTTTATCAAGCGTACAGTTTTGCTACCATTACTTTTTTATAAAAGCACATGTGACCCTTTAATGATATTGTCAACAGATTCAGCAACAGTGTCTTCATGCCACTTTCTCCCCTGCACAAACCTTTTGTCAGCCTGAGGGAGTTTCTGCCAACCAGCCCCCCCTCCCAATAGCTAATTGTTGCCCTACTGGTTTTGCTACACGAAGAAGTATTATTTTTACTTCCTATTAACTTAGCTTTACATCCATCAAACTGAGTTTGATTTTGCTCCTCTGTAAAAACGTGTTCCACCAAGAGGATGATGGCCACTCCTGAAAGTGTGCCTTAGCAAAGCACTCTCCCTGGGAGCACGCAGCTTCCCATTGACTGTTGTGAGGTGCTCATGTGCTAAAATCTAGACCGATGCTTTAGACATTTTATTCATCTAGGCCTGTTTGTCACTGAGACAAAATAGGTACAACGTGAGGAGGCTTGAACTCCCCAGTCACATCCAGCTACACCCTTGCAGTAAGCACTTCCAAGAGCCTGATATTTTGGTAGAGAGAACATCATCTGATTTCCCGTGCTGACAGCGAGATTGGCCCTTTCTTCCCTCACATGCAGTGATTTTGATCACACCTGCGATGCTGTTCTCTGGCTAATCTGCTAGTTTCTCCTTTCTTTTCTTGTCCAAAGCTGCTCTCACGTACAAGTGCACAGGCGACCAGTGGACAGTGTACTGCAGGGTGATCCGGGAGAAGAATCTGTGCCAAGACATGCGGTGGTATCAACGCTGTTGCCAGACTTGCAGAGACTTTTATGCAAACAAGATGCAGCAGAAGAGTTAATGAACCTGTGCTACTTCTTAGGGTATTACAGCTATTTGTATGTAAATCACGGACTAGTAGGTCTGAGTACTGGAACTTCATGAGTTGCTACAATGTGGTGGATTCCAAAGCATACCTAATAAGACTTGAAACTAATTCTACAGACTGGATACCAAAGTAATCCACTCATCCACCTTAAAAAAACAAACAGAAAGAGTCATCTCAAGGAGCCAATCATTTTATCGTATTTTGACATCCTTACATTTTTCATTAATGCTTTTTACTTTAATATATTAAATCACCAGCCACTGGATGGCTTGCTACCATTAAAGAAAAGGACAAGAGTTGCAAAGTGATTACATTGACTAAGGTTATGGGTACCTCCATGGAGGAAGGCCTCTGGCAAAATAATTCAGCAAAGGTAGAGACATTACTTAATCTTTTAATCTTGGTTTTCATCTGATGTTTTCAATTCCCAACAGTTATCCCACTGTGGAGTGGGCTTGGAGGGACACACATAAATGAAAGGCTTAATTTAAAGAGAGGATTTGCTGTAAAAGCTTGTGAAAACTGATAGCAGAGGATGGACATCTCTGAAATTCCTGCAGAAAACTCAGTACAATTATATCCAACATTCCAAGTCATATTTTTTAGAGCAACTAATAGGGACTGCTCTTCTTTCTAATTTTAAAAAACAATTCCCTCTCTCTTTTCTCCAGAATAATATAGTTTCTTTTATGAAATCTAATTTTTCTCTGAGCTTAATGAAATGGAAGCTTATTAACAGCAGTAGATAGTTATTTTTAAGCAAGAACCATTTACATGAGATGGGAGAAGCCAGAAATCATTTCATCCAGTAGAGCTCACTGAGAGATTGCTTGGCCTAATCTCTCTCTGGTTTTTGGAAGTCCATCAGATAATGAGACTGAATGGGTTTTTTTTTAAGAGGACCATGAAACTGGATAGAGTTGGTACAGAAACAGGATTTGGAACACCCTTTGTGTGAAGGATGGAGTGGAGAGCAGAACAGGAGCTTCCTATCTCTTGGCTCTTGTATACATCTGAGGTTATGTAGCCTTTTGAGTCAAAAGTAGTCAGGGATACGAGACATTCAAAGTGTAATCTTGAGCTTGTTGAAACCATAAGGCTAAGACTTCCATTGCCCTCAGGAAGGGTCAGGATTTTACTCACTGTATTTTAATGCTTCCTGCCTTACCTTTGTGGTGCTATCAGGTTCGGTGCTATCAGATTGGTGCTATCAGAGCACTTAGCAAGTGCTGCATACATGACTCTCTTCCACGTCTCTGCACTTTAAACCAAACTCCTCTCTGAGATGTGAGACTTGAAACAGGAGCTCTACCCAGGGCAGAGTTTGTCCCCTCCGTTAGTCCTACAGATCAATGTCTCTCTATCATATCTTGCTCCAACATGTATCATTTCCCTTGCCAGGGTCCAAGGTCAGTTGTGCAGTGGTTAAGTTACAGCCCACTCTTCATGATACGAACGGTTTGGATGAATTGCAGCTTTGTACTCGCTCTAGAACTGTGTGTTACTGTTTTATTCTTTGGAGATGAGTGCAGAACTAAGCCCAGCTACTGCCCCCAGCCCCTGGGCCAGTCTGGATTGCAGCTCACGCCTGTCCTCAAGTTGTCTTTGTTGCTGTTGTCTCTTTTTTTCAATGCAAGGAGGGATAAAGACTCTTAGTACCTAACATATCTTTAAAGCAACTTTTTCTTCCTTATCACAATCCTTTCAATATCCAGGACCTCACTGGAATAACTCATGAGTATTTTATTAAGGGCTAAGTTTTTCAAGCACAGGGAGCTAATGTTCATCAGCAGACTAATACTGCATGGGCTTCACATTTGCCTCTGTGCTTAATAGTGCAAATGAGCGTGTGTGCACACAAGGGCTGGCCTGTAGGCACAAAGGCACATTTGCACACAATTTTTTCTCAAGTGCCTGTCTCAAACAGATCTGCTTTCCAACGCCCCAGATGATTTTCTCTATCAGGGAAATGATTCCAACTTGGTTTTTGTTATACTGGATGTTCTTTTGGTATCTTATAGTCAGGATCAGACCTCCTTCTTCTCTTATTCCCACCCTGTAGCCCAAACGCAGATGTTGTGTAACTACTTAGCAAGTAATCAATGTAAAATGTTGCTGGCAGGGGTGACAGGGAAGATTTAGGCAATATCACGGTGACGTTCAGTTAGGCAAATTAATAGATGTTCAGTTAGGCAAATTAATAGGTAGATGAACTGCTAATGAGAAAGTTCCGAGAGATCAGACAGAGCCCAGAGGACCTGATTTATATTGGTAATTCACAGTGTACAGCAGGGCTGTGACCGTCCTTGCTGCCTCCCTGCCACCACAGCCACCTCACAGCAGTTTGGCTGAGATGGGTCCTCTCACATGCTTCGCTTGGTTTGGAGTTGGCTGTTTTTCTTTTAATGGGCAACATTTGCCCATGAAGTGGCCTGGCCCGATGAAATGCCACCCCCTTGCCAATCATTTTTGGCATTACTAATACTCATGTTGGGCTGTTGAAGGATTTGCCACTGGGCTTCTCTGTTCTTTTGGAAGAATAGTATGTGCATTTATTACTAATGGGAATCAAAGGTGCTTTTAAATAGCAGGGGTCATTTTTCCTTCCAGTGCTGATCTGTCACCCTCTCTAGGCAAAATGTGGGCTCCTAGAAAGGTGCATAGGAAAGGAAGGATTTTAATTCTTATGTTTTTCACTAATAATTCGCTACTGGCCACTGTCCAGAACAGGATACTAGGCTAGTTAGACCTGTGGCCTGTCCCAGTAGCTAGGTCCTGGACTTCAAAGGACATTTGGGTCCAAGTTCTGGGTCCTACCTAAGGAAACATGAATTTACAAGGAATTCTTTTGAATGTCCGAGCACTGAAATAACCACCTCACTTGCTCTCACAGCCCACAGATTAGCGTGCATCAACCTCATTTTATTATAATCAGAAACCAAGGTTAATTAAAAACTGATGGCACAACACAGCTCCATTTTATTACATTCTCTTACTTCATATGGTGACAACCTTCCCATTTTATAATAGCTAGAAAAATAATAATTAAAAAGTTTAATTCTGTTCAATACTCCTGCACTTCTGTTTTGTATCATTTTATAGGAGCTTTACTATGAATTTACAGCTATGCTCTGCCCTCAGTTACTACATACTGGTGAAAAGAAAGCTGTTTGTTTCCGTGTATCTATGACAATACTTTTTTTAGTTGTTCGTAAGAGATTGACGCTCTTTTGATTACAGTGGTGGTATTTCCATATTGTAAACAATACTCTGTACTGTTACTAAAGTACTGTACATTTCTAGTTGCACAATTGTGTTATTGAGTGTAGATTCTCACTATCTCATGTATGGTGCTATTTTTTGTTGGTGGAAAAGAATCTTAGCAGTCGATTATTGCTTGATATTTTATTATAATACAGGGATATATTCTCCATGGCAATAATATCATTTAAGTTTTTCATTACAGAGTGAAATGTATATATTTTTCCATTAGCTAATTTGCATATGTACTGTATCCATAGTAATTTTCTTTTTGGTGCTGGTTATAAATAGAAAAGATAAAAACAGTCAAACTGAATGGAACCAGTTGTAAATGAAAACCAAAAAAAAAAAAGAAGAGAGGATCATTCCATTTTGAAAAAATTGAGTATGTTGAATAATAAATTTATTTTTTCCATAACAACTTTAATAAGGTTTCTGAACTTGAAAAAAATACAAAGCAAACCAAATAGCTGGCATGAAAATTAAGAGAAAGGAGTGAAGCTGTAAGTAGTACATTATGCATCTGTCTAATACTGGACTGAGACTGGGATTTGGTTAAAAGTCTAGGCCAACTGTTTGATAGCTGTGGTAGGTGTAAAAGGTCATTTGTCACTAAAATTCTGGCATCTCAGAGTTCCCAGTGTGCTAACAAATCAAGAAATGATGGGTCTTGTCCCGGTCGGGTTGCAAAATAAAGCACAGGGAATGTTAATACCTGATTAATGCCTTGCAAGGTCTGTGGTCAGTGACACAACAGTAGAAAATGCCTGTCTGGAAAATGTGAGCCAGGCTCCGTTTGGGATATCGCTGTGTATGCCTGAGCAGGCTGCGGGGAAGCTAAAGCTTATGCACGGGGGGAGGGACGTTTTGCAAGTGCTTTTGAGAAAGGTTGCTTTCAATGTATGTTGGAGCTGAGATGAAGTGGCAGCTTGCTGTATGTTTAATGGTAGCTGCTCCACAGGCGCAACCTGATAATGAAGGCTGCTGAGCATGTGGAAATTTATACTGGAGCAAAATTATCCCATCCATTGGAAAGGTATCTACATAACCTAGCTGCACACTTCCCTGGTGTGAAATAAACAGAATTACTTCAGAGCCAAGTGTTTTGGATGTCTTTATTGTAGGCACTAGCCAGAATCTTTGTACTATTTAATTCCCCCTTCAGCATGGTGAAGATGTTTTTTCCAGGCAGCTACACACAGATATGCCTGCAGGATCCTCTCTCATCCTGTCTTACAAAGATGCCATCATCCGTATCCCATTCCAGCTCAATTCTTGATAAAAGGACACTTCCTGAAGATGGGAGCAGCACCTTTGTAAAGCAGCCTTAAAAACAAACCGAAGTACGGTTGGTGTGAGAGTCCTCCTCCCAAAATGATTTCCAGAAATGCAGTTTATACGTATATTAAAAATAGAGCTCATTTGCTGATCTCATGCTGGCTTCTTGGTAAAGGCACAACACTGATAGGCTCCCTAGTTTTCAGAGGTCGCCTTAGGAGATACCAGCCTAGCTGCCATTATCCATGTGCCTTAACAGCAGCAAAACTGTAGAAACTCCATCCAAGTGTTGCTGTATATTAACACATCATCGTGTTTGTGTATTGCCTGGAGTCAACATATGATTGCAATTGTTGACCTGTTTAAACAATAAAACATAGCTATAAGACTTTGGAAGCCAAAAGGCTTTACATTAAGCTGGGATATGGCAATGGGTGGGAGGGGTGTAAGGAATGCTGTCATACATTTGGCTTGAAATTTTCCTGGTATGTGCCAATATCTCTTCTATAAATCCAGTAGGCTTATATACTTAGTTTGCCTATTTTGCATGTAGCAGTTTTTGCTGTTTTTCTCTTATTCCTAATCCCCATCTTCTAACCAAGAAACCAGATGATTTGAAGCCATTGTCCTTCCCTGTGATCTCATTTTTTTTATTTAAGACACCTCAGCCAAGTTCATTAAAGGCAGGTGGGGTCAGATGGCTCTGGTGCTCTGGCATAAAAGTACCAGGAGGAAAGTATAATCTCTCCTCAGATGCTTGGAGTTCAGTTCTGCCTCCGCCAACTCCACCTGCTTCCTTCACTCTCTTGCAAGTCCTGGTGTACACAGCAGCCTTAGCTGTCTCTTGGTCCCTTGCAGCAAGCTAGCGGGACCCTGCTTTCTCTGGAAGGAAATTTCCTTCCCAAAAGCTCAATATGGATCACCTTACTCTGGCATCGACCCCATGCATCACCCAGAGTACTACTGTTGGAGGACCTTGCTCTGTTGGTGGAATGAAAACCACATGTTCCTTTGTGCTTTCCCCAACACCACATGGTCCATTGGGAAAGGTGTTGTTTTCTTCTTACTGAAGAGTGTTGGCACAAACACCAATATGCTGTGGAGTTCCAGGCAGAGAAGAACCATGCCAGATGCACTCACGTTCAATGCACTCACAATTCCGACGGTGTAAGAAAAGAAGCCCTGGTAACCTACTTGCTGGCAAGTTACTTGCCTCACTTGTCCTGCTGCTATATGAATATAGTGCACCCAGAAACAGGCAGGCTGTGGGAACTGCTCCTGAACAGCATTTCTTCTTCAAGTACTTGGACCTGTGCTGAACATGCTTGATAATACTTCTCCATACAACTTGCACTTCAGCGTCCTTCTGTTTATCTTGATTTGGAGGCAGGTCAGTAGGAAGACAGGAGTTTTTCAAACGCTACTAATGCACAAAGACCAGTTATCTTTTCTGTATGCATTTTTTTTTTTGTCCTTTTATCATGTCTCTGGCTTCTCTTCACACTCATTAGAAACGGGCTGGTCTGCCTGGAGAGAGACTTACCATAACTGCCTTGGACAAGCAGGACTGAAGCATCTTCATTTTGGATGGGAAGAATTGTCTGTTTATAAAAGGAGAGTTTAAACAAGAGAGTATATAAGCAGAGAGGGACCACAAACTCCCCTTAGCAGTAACTACCCAGAAGGTAATCGGAGAGTCTCCAAAGCTGACCTCCATGTGTCTTGCATCGCCTTGTCTCCTTTCATGCCACTTTCATGTGACAGACCCCACGAAGAATGCCTGGAGGCTGCACTGTACCACATTTATTATTTTGTCAGAGCGACCGTGTCTGCCAAATGGTGGCCAGACACTCAGACAGACTTTCCCAATTAGCAGAGTCCTGCAGCTGATGTCTGGGGCTTGCATATGTGTTCCGTGCGCGTTACCACAGCCAAGACGCTGGCCAGGTCCGCATGGCCTGGGGTAGGTATCCGCCTCGGCTGCTGGGCTGGAGAGAAGCAGCTGGGCTTTCTTGAAAGTCGTGGTTTCCCTCAGCTCCTCTTGTTTGGCTGTGAAAGGCTCCCATTTGGGTGTTTCATCCTTTCATCCCTCTGTGGCCTGGGTGGAGCTGGAGCCTCCAGTGTGACTTGTCTGGGTCATGCCACAGGCCTTGGCATCCTCCTTGACCTCAGGAGAGAGCAACTCTGCATGTTTGCCATGGTGGAACCCTCAGGACGTCTGCGTGTGGGGCCAGCTCCTGGCACGACTCCGTCTCCAGGTGAACCCTTGCATCCTCAGTGTCTCCAGCCTCTCCCAAGCCTTGGGGGCTTATAGCAGTCTCAGTGTAGCTCCAGAGATGCTTGCCTTGTCCATCCTCCTCTAGTTCCCACAGACACAGTTCGTGGCCCTGCCTTCCCTGCATGATCATTGTCCCTATCCCCTCTTGCTCTACTTGCAGCTGCTTGGTCCCCCACAAACTTGCTTTGCATCTGCCAGAAACTTCGCCACCTTTGCAGTACCTACAAAATACCTTCCCTCATCTGCTCAAGTGCATTTAATCTCCTCCCTCAGCCCTCTGAAGAAAAATATTTTTTCTCATTTTGCTCCTGTAGTAGCCTTATGTCTCCCCTCACTGTTGCTTTCTGGCTGGTTTTTGTTCTGAGGTCTTTTACAATGATTCATTGTTCTTTGTGCAGTGGCACTTAGAAGCTACAACCAGACACGTGGATGCTGGAAGGCCATGCCTAAAGAAATGGTCCTTCTCTCAAGAGCTTACAGACCGCAGGTGATCCTGGGGAAAAGGCAGATTCCCAAAGCAGCAAGCTGGGGTTATTGGCAGCAGCAATCTGAAAAAGCATGGAGATGAGCATAGGCTGCTTCTGAATCAAGTGAGTGAGCCTGTACTGCGGTTACTGCACTGGCAGGGGAGGGAAAGGGATATTCCCCACTGGTTTTATATCCTCAGACACATTTTTTTTGTTATTGGAAGTAGCAAAGGGTAAAATTCAAATCACTTCAGAGATGCCCCTTACAGAAATTGGGCTGCAAGATCCAGCCCCAAGCCTGGATACTGCTCAAAATGTGGGCTGGCAGAGAGGGGAATGCTCGTTTGTTCAGCAGGAGGAGAGCGCTGGTAGCACGCCAGTCTGTACGGCTGGCTCCGCTACCCCAAAAAGCATCAGCTATTGAAAGATCCCTGACAGTTTCTGTAAGGTCACTGCATACTACAACATCATTGTGCGGCCATCCTGGAGACAGGCAGTGAAACTATTCAAACTGTTGATGAATCGGTGAAAAAGGGGTATCCTCTAACAGGATCTTTAGGTTGCACAAAGATCAGTGCAACCACGGCCTGGCCAGCAAAGCCAGACAAGCCATTCTTGGGGTTTTTTTTTCATTTTCTTGGAAAAGATATTATTTGAACATTTTGCAGCTTCCATTTATTTCCCCAGCTCTGGATTTTTCCCCTTGATTTTGTCTCTAATGGCAAAAAGACCCAACCAGACTGCAGCTTTGTTTGGCGCCAAACTTTCCTCCTGAGATGATCGCACAAGAAGTCTTTTATCACTTCGGTGGCCCTGAGCCAGAGCTGCTTGTGGTGGAAGTCGCCGGGACTGTAACCCCGGGCTGTCGTGGGACGAGAGTCAAGCTCGGGCTGTCAGCAAGGCGAGTTGCAGCAGTCGGAGCCCCTGCCAGGACACGTCAGTACTTCTGAGCGTGCTTCCCTCGGTGCTGCTCTCATTAAGGAAAAGGTATGAAATCCACATCTAGATTGAATTAGTCCTTTAAAAAAATTAAGTGTTGTCTAAAATATAAATTCTGTCCAGAATCATGGTCTAATTCCTTAGGAAATCACTATAAATCGAACCTACCCTGCTCCCTACTGCCTAATAACATCATGTCGCATCTCGGTTTTCTCACAGAGCTGATTCACCTCCTGTGCCACTTGTGTTGCGTTGGCTTCAGCACCATCAGATCTGCTTTATGCCCAGGTTTGTGTCAAGGAAGGAGGGCCCTGCTGAACTAAGACTGCTGCTCTCTTCAGACATTGGGAAGCCCCCAGAGGTGCCAGCCGCTCTCGCTCACGGCTTCTTCCCCCCATCTTTTCACGACACTGGCCAACAATACCTTGAGGAAGGGACGGTGACATTGAGTCCAAGAAATGCTGTCAGTCGCATTTCCCAGAGCGCAAGGAAGATTCCAGCCATTTTTTTTCCCAACCATGTTTTGCTGAAGAAACAATTTCAAAGGGGAAAAAGAAAAACCACATTATCGTGTAAGCAAGATGGAAAACAGCTTTCTGCGGGTTCCCAGGTATTTATGTGCCATTCTGTCTGCAACAGTATTAGCAACAACATTGCCTGTGGCTGGCTGACTATTAAGTATGGATGGTTTTGCAACAGCTGGGTGCAACAGTACCTTCCTTCGCAAGCAATGCCTTTTCCCTGGCTGTCCCCATGGCTCGGTTTGTTTGTATGCAAGGCAACTGCGAGGTTATCGAGGCTTTTCATCAGCTGTACAAACTCACAGCAGCATCAGCTCTGTGTGTGTCCCTTTCTGAGAATTAGAGTTTTTGGGTAGTAGGCTCTTGGGCAGCTCCTGTGAGAGATCTGGTCTTTCTTATGCATCTCTCTAGAGGAATTGCTGCCTGTGCTTATACTGCAAGCTATGGAGTAGCTATAGCCATATGTATAAGAAAGAAAAAGCATATTTGCTTGTTTGTTTTCCAGCCTCCCCATAGAATGGTTCTAAAAGCAGAAGTATCTTTCACTATGGAAAAAAAATGACAAAAACATCCTCATATTTGTCAAAATTTTCTTAGATGTTTTTCAGGGTATCGCTAAGACTTGCCAGGCTCCTCCCTTTCCTCCCCCGCCTTACCCCAAATACTTCCATTTTTGGCTAAAAAATCTCAAGTTTGGGATTTTTTTGACCAACAATGTCAGCCAAAACCCAGGCTCTTTTCTCTAATTTTTCCACTTAATTTTTAAACTATCTTCTGGCAAAACAGAAATATTGTTTTGATGGAAAATTTTCAACCAGCTCTGCTCATTAGTTTCTGCCAACAGTCATACAGGCAAAACAGTGCATCTTCCAAGAGAGGAGATTGTCCGAAGGGCCGAACACGAGGCAGGCGATGACTAACGCTTCTCTCCCCAGCTCTGTGCCCCAGCCAGCATTGTGTTCTTTTGCAGGCCTCAGCCCTTAATGAGAGCCATCTTTCTAGAGATGTTTCCAACCTAAATCTCTCTTGGCAAGTCAGCTCAGTAATTCAGGTACTTTGCCAGGTTAAAGGAAGATGTGGGTGGCACAGAAGGATCTCCTCTGACCGAAGGACCGCGGGACTCAGAGGAGCCATGTTGTGCATCTCTTATCCACGTTGACTAATATTTGGACCCCTCCAGGCAAGTACCAGTTGGCAGGGAAGGGTGGGGAGATGGGACCAGTCCAGCTCCCTTTCAAAGCAAGCTTCAGTGTGCTGTTGTTTAACGGAGATGTTTAGATACACCAGCAGCTGAGCCATGCACAGCCATGAGCAGTCTCCATGTAACCCTGAGGACCTCCAGGGACAAGATCCTAAAGTGGCTGACAGGCTGAAATGACACCGGTCACATCACTGCTGTGTATGTATTACACATCTGTCCATGAGGAAGGGATTTTTCACACTGAATCTGGAGCATGAATTCAAGGGGAGCCCAGCTCCTCTCGTTGCCTGGGTTTCTGTGATGAACTGGGAGACAAAGAAGGAAGATGTTCTTGCAGAGCGGGGCAGAAGCCAAATTTCAGTGTTTGGCCTCTGCAGCAAAAGGAGCATCTGCCCTCTGGGCAGTCTCCTCAGGGGACAGCCGTCCCTCAGCTGTCCCTAATATTTGCAAAGTGCTCTGAGATCTTTCAGTGAAAGACCTTTTAGATGTGCAAAAGTTTATAGCCCTTCTCTGACCATTGCTGATTTTAGAGGGTTAACTTAGGAACAGGAAATACAGTGACTAAAGGAAAGCCATTAATATTAAATTCTACCCTCTGCCAGATAGTCTTGTGTTATCTTTGCTCTTTCATGAAATACTTTCCAGTTTTCCTTGCAGGGC
Source organism: Phoenicopterus ruber ruber (assembly GCA_009819775.1). Classification (NCBI taxonomy): domain Eukaryota; kingdom Metazoa; phylum Chordata; class Aves; order Phoenicopteriformes; family Phoenicopteridae; genus Phoenicopterus; species Phoenicopterus ruber. Next base: position 4,547,597 of record CM020225.1, read on the forward strand.
ATTCTTTACAGGGGTAGCAACTGAGGAACTGTAACTTGGCACATCTCCACCTGCTTTTCTGTAGCAGTGCACATTTGTGCTCTGGGATTTGAAGAATTTCCTTTGCCTCTAGAATTGATATGCAAACAGTCAGCTGTACAGACATCAATCTGTCCAGTAGACATGCCGCGTGACCTAAGAAATAATACAGGTGGTCAGCACCATGCTGGTGACTCCTGAATTTCTGAAGCAAACAGACTCATTTTACTAAGTCTAGAAGACGGGAGGTCCTGTATACACCCTCCAGTAATGTAATCTGCTGTGCTTGACTGATCACAAAACACCCACTAAGATTTCCCTAACAAAATTCTTGACTTTTGCCAAGGAAAGCAAAGATTTGCAGGAAATGAGAGCTGTGACCTTGCCACCTCACAAATAGCATGGAGATCTCAAGATGCTCATCTCAGCAGAGAGATGCTCATGCCAGAGCAAATGTAGAGCCCTGTGTGGTCAGCGCGCAGCTCTTCCATCATCCCGTTCTTTTCTTCCTCCAGTAGGCATCGACTCTGTTGTGATAAAAGCAGAAATGGGCCGACTTAGTTTTCTCCTGCCTGTTTGCTGTAAGTCGCACTATGTATAGGTACTGCTATGTCAGCAGGTATGGAATGAGGATGTGAAGACTGGGAGAGATGAGTGTTGCTAGCTGCGTCACCCAGCTCATACCATTCCTCCCACTAGTGATTTCATCACAGCCAAAAGCTGTGTGCTTGAGCTGCTGTGTACCCTGTGGGCAGTTAAAGCCTAAGGGAAAATAGGCAGTTAAAGCCTAAGGGGAAAATTTCAGAGAAAGAAATGGGGCTCCAGAAAGCCCCATAACTCTAAGCAAGTTGTTCTCTAGGGCAAGCACCATTTCTGTTAAAAAGAAGTCTTTCATTTCCCATTGATACTTCTCAGGTTGCAAGGAGAGCCATTCTTCTGCTCCTGAAGGCCCTAGCTGCAGACACAGCCTTGGAAGGGAAGCTTGCTCTCATGGCTACGGCAAAGGAATGGGAAGCACGAGATCTGGCATGAAGTCCTGCTCCCATTGAAGCCAGTGGGATGTTTGCCATTGGCTTCAGGGGAAGCCAAGATTTCAGTCTGCAGCCAGATTTGCTGGTGTGTTGAGCTATGCTGAGAGCAGGACCAGAAAGGGTTCTTGGTTTCCTGATAAAGCTGTTACTGCCTCAGCTCCTCTGCTGCAGATAGCTGGTTTCTCACCTCACATTGCCCCCTGCTTGCTTTCATGTTTTCAAATCTTATTCTTAGGCCAGAAACTCTTTGAGGAAGAGACTGGCTGCATGGTTTATGCCTGTTGTATTGTCCCATGACTGGAGATCCTGGACATCCCCACCAGCAAAATCATCCCCTCCATTGTGGATTATGGACAGTGCAAGAGAACGGCATAAAGCAATAGCACAGGGCTGGGATAAGTAGCTTAAATGAAGTAAAACGTATGGGATTTGCTCCAGGTAAATAACTGTGCCTTTTCCTTCAGGCAGCAGCTTGAATCAGCTCTAGAATTAACTCTTGAGTGGTTCAAGAGAGTCTGAAGAGATTGTAAAAGTGGTCCAGGGATGGGCTTCCCTCTTCACACCTTCACACCAACATGACCCACTGGGAATCTTGATATTCTAAGCACCCCGTTTTCTGTTGTCTCCTCTCTTTCAAGGTTAGGTGGAAGCCAAATTGTGTTAGTGATGAGCCATGGTGTACCTACTCATAAGCCTGATAGTAAACCTTTCCCAAATTATTATTGTTCCCCCTGCTAATAAGCCAACTCAAAGGTTGCTATGCTGCTGCAGTGACGTAAGTGTTAAGTAGTGCATTATATGGTGCTCCCTGATGCATTACACGCCCTTGTGCCAGCTCTTGCAACCCACACAGCATCCACGTTTGGGCAGGGTTAGTGCCCTCCTCTGAAAAGCAGATGAAGGAAGCGATCTCAGAGTGGACTGAGATTATTGTGTTATACCAAGCAGCCCCATTTGGGCCTATACAGGTCCCGTTGTTTTTATTTGAATGGACACATGGTGGAGCCTCTGTATGCCAAGGAAGAGAAACATTGCAAATAATTCTCACTCTTCATTTATATATCTCCCTGATCAGGATGTCTCTTTCTATTCATTGTGTGGGTTTGGTCTCTACTGCCCCTTTCTGGGAACATCTGTAAACGCATCACATCTATAAAAAAAGGAATGAAGGTTTATCTCCTGGACCAAGAAGCTGCCCTGGCTTTCCTCACCTCTCCAGGTGCCACATGTTTGACAGCATCTTCTCCTCCTGGCCAGCCATAGCTTGTGTTCTCTGGCCATCTGGGACTTGATCTCGTTCCTTTGACATTTCCACAAAGACGAGCTGGTGGAGCGGCTTTCTGGTAAGTTGAAACCATTGTGATATATTTTTTCCCCACAAGCAAGGAGTTTCTAAGTGTAGATGCTTAAAGTTGAGGTAAGGTTGATCATATAGAGATCCATAGCTAATAGTTTTACTATGATTTTCTCCAGCAAGTTGAAGCAAAGCTACGCAGAAGTTCAGCACTGGTGCAGGAGCGCACCCCAGTGTTGCCTCTTTAGGCACAAAGATTTTTATAGGCAAAAATACTCTTTCTTCTAGTCATAAATGGGGAAGAATGGGGAGGAAAGCAAAGAAAAAACTGAAACGATGCAGTATTCTCTCCTGGTTGCTTAGCTTAGCTCTGCAGCACCATTTCCCATCTCTCTTTCACATCATTCCCCAAGAGTATCTTATCAATAGATCCTTTCTCAACTTAGTGACTGCTTCTGAGCCAACTTTTTTTTTCTGGTTCAGTGACTGGCACAATGTTTGCATGAACTCTAAACTATCAACTTGTTGCTCTTCTATTTTCTTTGCTAATACGATCCCCACCAGCTCTCATGTGTCCTAGGGGAAGCACAATCAAACAAAATGAATCAGAATAAACAGAGCGAATTAGTGCTCATTCTTTCTTAACAACATGCCTGTAATTTTTTTTCTCCGTTAGCAAATTCAATCCAGCTACTTTTGCTCATGTTAATTCACTGTAGCTGCTATCCACAGGCTCTGGGTTATATGCAATAATGAGATGAGGGGACAGTACTTTGCTTTTAGCAAGACCTCAGCATTTGTGTGTTTTGAATTTTAAGGAATGGGGCGAGGGGGAGTTACCTGAGCCACTGCTGCCTGGTTCTCTGTGGTATTCATTCTGTTGCTGGTAAAGTTCCACTTGGGAGCACAAAAGAAAAATGACACTTTGTACCTTTCATCTGCTCATTTGTCACTTTAATTCTCCTAATAGTTCCTCTTCCCCCTTCTTTTTTTTTCTCTTTACTTGCTCTGATTTTAGCACTCCACGAGGCAGCACAGGGTCCTGGCACAGCTTCCCCAGATCCTGACAGATTTAAAGGCCAAGTAACACGGCCAACATGCACATGCCTCCCATGCACCCACATGCCACGTTGACGGTCTCCTTGTGGGCATGACCCCAGAGCCAGCTTCTTACGGAGGAGACCATGGTGAAACTCCCTTCTTGCATCCAGGCCTTGGACCTACAAAAAGTCTTCCCTGCAAGGCTGGTGTCTACATGGTGAGCCTGGCCCCCACCTCCGCAGCTCCCCAGGCTGCCCACCCACCACCTGTGTGGGCATGCAAAGGGCGAGGGCTCCCGCAGCCACGGAGGGTCAGCTCTGTCCTCGAGCCCTTCTTCCCGGTCTCCTGGCTGCCTGGGCACTGTGCCTGGGCTGGAGATTGGCTGCAGGACAGCCCTCAGCACACAGCTCAGCTCTGTACAACGGGCTGCTCGCTTGTGCAGAGTGGGGTGTGTGCAGGCATCGCTGCAGGATGGGGCCTTTCCGTTCTATATGTGAGATGTGAGCTGTGCTTGCAGCTGGCAACTGCTTTGTCTTTGACCCGTTCCCTGGAACTGCTTCTTGAAGAGAAAGTTCAGCATTTGACCCTTGGCTTTTAGGAGATTTTCCTAGCACCAGCCTCAAAACAAGAGGAAACACTGCCCTCCCCCTTTGGACCAGAACCCTATGCCAGAACAAGGACTATGGGTGGGGGTTTTCTGCTTATGAAGCTTTTGGTGTGTCTTTTTTCTCCTATCATCTAAGAAGGCCCCTGGTGCTATGATAAAAGCCCCCACTGCCCACTGGGGCCCCTCTCCTTGTGGTGAACATGGTCCAGAGGGAAAATGAAGGTTTCCCCAAAAGCACATCTCTATTCCATGGCTCCAATTAGAGAAGATTTGTCCGTGTTTATTGCTAACAATGTTCTTCCTTGCATTTGGCTCAGCTGGGAGCCCGATTAGTGACTTCCCAGTGGCCTTGAAGCCCAAGATCCATGTTTCTTTAATTTTGTCCAATCTGTTAGATGATACTTAGGGAAACGGCTGGGAATATTGTAAAGCAGCTTCTGGCAGCAAAGAGTCCCAGCAAAGGATTGCATAGACTCCTGGTAATTATTCTCAGCCTGTCCATCTAAGGCCTGCCTGTGCAGGGAGCTGCAGCATTAACCAGCAGGGACACAGCCCACATAGTGAAAGACATTGTTCTGCTCTTCTTCCTTTTCCTTACAAGAAACTGATTTGGCTAGTTGTGCTTTGTTTGGTACCTGGTGATCATGCTGCTAGTGTTTGTGTCACTTTGCTACTGTTCACAGTTTGCAATTGCAGCTTTTCTAAGTCTTTATTGACAGCCAGACACATCTTTCATTGCTTAATGAATGCACACCCCGGCTTCCCAGAAAGCTGGGATCCGGGCTGTGCTGACATGCCAACATGTTGTGCAGCCTTGGGTGAATCAGTTCACTTTCCTGTAACTCAGGGAACCGCTGTGCAATAGCAGAGGTGCCACTATAGCGCTGCTCGGCTGCGGCTTTATAAAGCACTTTAAGCTCCTTGGAAGAACAAGGGTAAAAGTGCAAACCTGTCCTGTTACTCTGTGGTTAAAGGTGGCCTGAGGTTATGGTTTGAAATGAACAGAAAACAGCAGCCAACAGAGCAGCTCGTACGTCCTTAATGGTGGTCTGTTAGTGGGTTTGGGCGTTTTCAGGGGCTACTTCACAGCCCAGTTACTGAGAGGGCAGAGCCAGCTTGGGCTGGGACCCCTCTGTGGGGCTGTGTGCAGACACAGGAGTTGTATCAGGGCCATGCTTAGCCTTAGCTTTCGCTGTAACAATTACAAGTGATAAAATGTCAGTGTTCCAAATTTTCCTCCCCACAAGTTGGTTTAAAGGGAATGAAGGCAGATCCTGCTATAGCTTAGTACATTACTAGCCAACCCAAATGACTCCCCACTGTCTTTTCATCTATATGAGACTCTTAATGCCCTAAGTCTTTGCATGTCCTGGCACATAGCCCAATTGAAGCATGAGCTCCAACAGAAGTTTTAAATTTAAAGCTGTTCTTTTGGCTTCAGAAATTTGCAGATTGAAGCTGAGAGATGCAATTCAGCTGTTTACTTGCAGATCTGCAACAGCCCTGCTGTGCTATTGCACTCGCCTCGGTCAGGCAGTTGTGTTAACAGCACTTTCCAATTAAAGTGGAAGCCTCAGTTACAGAAAATGCCTTTCCTATCTGGACATTTATCTGGGTTGTTTTTTTTTTTTAATCACTCATGAAGCACAAGGCTGTTTTGTTTCCCATCCGTTATTACAATTAATCCATCATCATTTCTGGTGACTGGGCTGGCTTTTGCTGGATTTTTTATTTCTTGCCATTTCCAGCATCAGCTTGGGCCAATACCACTCAGACGCCACATTACTCACACGATGGGGAGCACTGATGTGAGCGATCAGGCAAATATCAGGTGCACAAGCAACTCCTGAAGTTCTGCTCATCCAGAGCAGGAAAAAAGACACTCTGTTCTGGAAATAGCCCTGCCAGAAAATCCCAGAGCCTTGCTATATAAATTATGGCCACTTCCCTGACTGAAATGTTCCTACTCTGAAAACTTGGCTTTTGAGACCTTCACAGCCAAGATCAAGGCTTTTTCCCATTACCTGAACATTCAGAGTCTCCAAGAGAATAAATGGTATATCAGATGAACTCTGCATCTTTCTTCATGGTGCAGTCAGATAAAAGCATCTTTTTTTCATTTCACCTCACTGAAAGGGACATGCTGGGCTCCATCCTGCCTGCGGTGCAACAAGCTCAGCAAGACTTGTCCGGTGGGATGCAGTGGGATCTGAACTGAGACCTGGGATTTTCACTCCAGCCATATTTGCCATTGCAGACAATGCTGTAACTGTCTGCCGGTTTAATGCGCTTTGTAACATGAGCGCAGAACTGCTTAGGCTGGGACTGCAGGAACTGGAGAAGGACCAGATGCAATGACAAAGGCACAGGTTTCAGTGCTGATATCCTGTCCCATGAGGCCACAAAGCCCCTCTCTCCTACAACCTGCTTTTCCCATAGTTTGATCAGCTGTAGCTGTCACTCTGGGCTTGTGCTCAGCACAGTGACCCTCAAATCTTGTAGCACCTCAGTTCTGCAAGACCCTTGCAAGGATGCTACAACGAGAAACTCACAGATTGACAAGAAAGCAAAGCCTGCTGCTGCCCCCATGTGTTACTGGCTCATTATTGTTGCCACGCAGCAGCAAAGACGTGGGAACCCTATTGGCAAGCATGAAGGAGAGCCAGGCTAAGCACAGCACAGCCTCTCAGATACTGCGGTCAAAGATCTTGCTTTGGAAGACTCTTCTGTTTCTTCTGTTCCTCCTGCAAGCTCAGGGCCTTCCCTGGGGCACCTTATAGTCAAAAAATTGCAAAGTCAGATTGGACATGTTTGGAAGTGAGATGAGCTGGAGACAGCATGGAGGCATGCGAGATGCAGCAAAGCACAGAGGTGTCATCATCCCGTTCTGAAAGGATGCGTGTGCAACACTCAGAGACTGCCACGCAATGCCGAACGATATCAGATATCAGCACAGCGCGTTCAGGCTTGTTGGCTCAGACCACGAGGAGCGCAGAGCGAGAGACAGCTCTTGGCAGGCTGAGCTCACATGATAAGGTCATTGGAAAGACAAGTGATGCTTTCATCAACCTGCCTTTCCCCAGTATCAGCACCAGCTAGAGCAAGGACTCACTTTGCGCTCCTGTAACATACTGTGCTCCACATGGTGCCAAGGACAAAAGATTCCTCACAAATACATTGAAGCTGTGTTCTTCCAACCAGTGTCTCGGCCCCCAACTCCCATCCTTCTTGGCCCTGCCAGGTTCTAGTTTTGAACCATTAAATGGCACCTCTTGGAAGAGTGACATTCCCTCTGGATCGGTGGCACCTCTCAAGCAGAAGGGAGAACAGGCTGCAGTTACTGGCTGTCTATCTGCTGCTTCCTAACAGTTATGATTCACCTTTTGGACATCCATTAGGGTTATCAGAGTTTTGTCCTCCTCTGTTGAGCAGTACTTTGTTGGGGCTGCACATGCTAATTATTCTGGAGAGGATCAATCCTGGAAGCTGCCTGAAGCCCAGGGTGATAGGTTGGTAGCCGCAGCCAAACTCTCACTGGCCCAAATGGAGCCAGTTTGTGGCTCAGGGGGGTCGTGCAGACCAATGGTTCTGACCATCAGTAACACAGCTTCTTGGAAAGGTACAGTTGGCTGTTTGCCATCCTTTCACCGAGAGCCTTTTTGGCCCTGGCACCATTAACAGATGGGCCAAGGAGCAATGTCTCAGCTAAACATTGTCCACAGAGTGCCCTGGACACTGCCTAGAGCTCTCTGAGAACATCTGAAGGGAACAACATGCGCTGGCAGGGCTTACGTGCTCCGGCAACTGGGGATTGCAAACACATGCTTCAGCTATGCAAGAAATCTTCGACTTGTTCTGAATGTGATTCTGCCTGGGTTTCTTCCCAGGAACATTCCTGTTCCTCACAATTTACCAGTTGCAGGAAGGGAGAAGGGGGGGAGGGATTGTAAGAGTGAGAGGAAAGGGAACAAATCTTACAGTGCTTTCCCTAGCCAAATTCCTCCAGAAGGACAGGGTGTGGAGTATGGACTCCAGGATTTGGCACAATCCCAAGAAAATATGAACTGCAAAATTAAAACCACTTTTAATTAGTCATTTGTTTTTATATAAAGAATAAGTCTCTGTTTTTCTGAAGTAATTCAGTGTCTGCTATCACATAAACCAGGCAGCCCCTGCCAAATGGTGCTGCGTGATAGAAGGCAAGCACAGAACTAGGTCTCTGAGCAAAGACACGTTATCTCCTCCAGGAGACGGCAGTGCTGCTTAGATCTGCATTCTGGTTCCCGAGATAAAAGTCTCATTCCTAAGAGTCACAGCGTACGTGAGAGAGTTGCAAATGTAGTCCTCGTAGGTGGGAGTAATTTGATGTCTGAGCTGGAGATGAATGATGAAGCTGGCTCTTTATTATAACACCTGCTATGTTACAAACAGGAGAAAAAGCTTGCGAGGGTGGAGGCAAGAGCTGTGCTTCTGCTCTGGAAGAAGTCAGAGGTACAAGATATACCCAGCACCTCACACCCTGACTCAGAGGGAGGACAAATCCCTCTCGTTGCAGGCTCCTACGTGGGGAGGGCCACAGGCCACAGCGTCTGCCACATGCTGCGGCCATTCGGAGGGGTGGGCTAGGTGGGGGCTGCCAGGCTGGGTGTCATGTTGGGTGTACCCCTGAATAAGGAAGGCGTAGGCTGTATCCAGGTTGGGTCACCCCCGAGCCAGAGATGCCCCTACAGATAAGGTGCGAAGCTGGCTGTCAGCCAGGTCTCAGGGCTGCTCCCGCGCAGCAGCACAGACGCAGCCCTTCTGCTTCTTTCCAGATGCGACCACCTAAACCGTCAGCTTCTTCCTGAGAGCGTTAAGTTTCAGCCCGAGACCCTTCAAGGGCAGTCAACGACAGGAGTAGCGCTCCTATGTGGAGTTCCCCATGGCTAAGTTTGGAACCTGCTGAGCTGGACAAGTGCTTCCAACAGGAGAAACCATTAGAAGAGGCAAGGTGTAACCTGATGCTACCAAACATGCACTCAGAGTAACCTCCATAGCTCAATTAACTATATTAAGTATATGCCTATAATTAATTTAATTTAACTGAGGTTTTTTTCGCTGCGTTGTGTGCATACTGTATCAACCTCTTGAACTTACTGCTGTGTATATAATTCAATCAAATGTACATACAGTACCCACATAAGCTTAGCCACTCCAGACACCAGGGAGAGTATTATTTTGTTGTATTTGGCTCGTACTTCTGCCTTAACACAGGGGGTAACTTCACTGAAATCGGTTATGCTACATTAGTCCAAAAGCAGAGCAAAGCCCAGCATTTATAAATTATTTGCAATAGAGGCATCATAATTTCTACAATGCCATGTCCTGAACATGGATGTGGTTTGCTACAGCTGCCTTCCCAGTCTCCCACTAGGAAACAACGAAATAAGGATAGAAAGGAATACTCATCTTTTTCTTTCTTTTTTTTTTTTTTAATAATTCAGCAATATCAGAAATATCAGCAGATTCCTGTTGCCTCACAGTGCTGTATAGGAGCCTTCCCCTGTATATGCTAAACTAAACAGGATTAATTGGTTGATATTAAGAAGCAGATGCTCAAGAAGTACTTCTTTAACTTGTGCTGTATGTAGTGTCAGGACGGTAGTTCACTACTGTGAGGGTCCTCTCCTTCATCTTTTATTGACTATACATTCTACATTTTTATTGTTAATAGCCCATATGGTGAAGGAAATGGGTGAATGATTTCACTCTGTCTTGCTTTTATTAATCCCAAGTTATGGATCAAGTCACAATTAATGATGGCCCTGGTGATTTATGAATTGCAATTTTTACTCCTGCTAGTCCTGGACAGTTGGAAACTGTCAGATGCCAGCCTGAGCAGCTGTAGCCCGAGCATCAGTTAGCACCGATGAGCAGCGTGTGCATGGACGTGTGAAACGGCCCATCTCCGGGCAGGCGAGTTAATTGAATACCAGTGCAAGAGAGACTGGAGCTGCTTTCTGCGAGTTGCACTTTAAGTTATTAGTTTCCCAAGGGTGGAAAGCAGACTATCACTGAGTGATCTGAAACTGAAATAATAGATTTTTATTGCAGAGCTTAGAAGGCTGCTTAAAGAGAAGCAAAGAAAGACACAAGGAATATGTGTCTGACACTTCCGACACTTCTGAAGCGAGCCTGAAAAAAGAGGGACAAAACCAAAGTGGTGAAGAGAACAGCAGTTCTGGATCTGAGCAAGAGCTTACAGGAATCTCAGGGACAAAAGAGGAGAGCCCTATTCTAGATTATGCTCTCTTTGGAAAGCCTCAACCAACACCTTCATTAAAGTTTTGATTCTTTATCACAAAGTGATTAACTCTGATGTTCCCTGGGAAGGAGCTTGCATTGATGTGAATGCTGGCCGGTGCCCAGCATCATGGACACGTTGCTACTTTGGATTAAGCAAAAATGAGCAGACTTTCTCAGCTGTGTTGCCCTCTGCGTTGACATAAGTCAGGGGTAGGAGGACTTCTTCCTGAAATTCAGGGGACGTATGACCCTTATGTTGGTTGCATGTGTATAATGACTGAACCATTCAGCTCTCAGACAGACTTCAGTTGTTTGGAGCTTTGCAGCTCTCACAATCTATCTGCTAACAACAAAAATATTCCAATTATTTGGAACGATTACATCATCCATGCAACTGGCCCAGAGCCAACATCAGCTCTCCTACAAAAGGGACAATTATTTCTTGTTAAGGATTATCATATTCTTCATACTGACCACAGTTTGCATCAATTGAGCTTCAGCATGGCGAGGCCATTGGAAAGCAGTAACATTTGCAGTAACAAAGCCACTGAGCAGACACATCCCTCAGTTCGCTTGGGGACCGGGTCTGAAATGGCCTATCTGCTGATTGCTCACGTGCCACCACGGCTCTCGACTTTGCTTTGAACAAACCTGGTTTACACAAAGCGTGGTGGGGAGCAGTTGAGCTTGGAGGACCAGGAGGGATACGCTGTTCTGAGGTGCGGAGTTGAGCTATTCTGCTGAGAAGTGAAATGGTTCAGAAAAGGCCAGGGAGTCAGCAAAAGCTGCTGGGAAATGACACAAGGCTGAACTTCAGCTGTTGTAAATGGAGAGATCAGTGGAGGATGCTCACACTGAAAAAGCCTGGGAAAAGCAGACAGGTAGCTGAAACTTTTTGAAAATCCTCCTGTTGTGGTGCTTTTTTCAGTGTAATAAATCCTTGTTGGATTAACTACTTAATAATGAAATTATCCCACTCTGCTAGAGGCAGGTTTCTTGCTGAAGTGAGAACAAGTATAATATTTTAAGGTAAAACACGATAGTTTGAATGTCCCAGCGGGCAGAAGGGGCAGGGCTGCGCTCAGCAAATGGACACTAATTCCCTGTCATTTCCCTATTCAGGCCTGGTAAAACACATCACATCTGCCGCTTGAATTTCAGGCCATGATAAAGTGAATCTTGTAAAGCCCTATTGCTCAAGAACACTACATATTTAAAGCAGTAAATTCTCGCAGGGACTGTGATCCTTTTGCAGCATAGGTTTATGGCAGACAGACTGCTGGGAGGGAGAGCAGAGTCATTTCACGGGACCACAACAGCAGCAGGGACCTGGGGTCCTGCTGCTACAGGCAAACAGTGCTGCCGCCGTGCTGGGGTGGTTTATGTCCATGTAACGCCCGTAGGTCTAGAAACCACCAGAAAACGGACTGGGAGCTTCTCCGTGTCCTGCTTGAAGTGAATTTGTCAAGATCCATCCAGGTCCTATTTAGGCACCACTAGAGCTGTCAGTCAGGTTCCTGGAAGTGAGAAAGGTGAGGGACCTTTCCGTGACCGGTGCAGAATTGGTCCCTGCAGAATCTTCCATAGACAGGTAGAAAAAAAAAAATCCTGAGCTGTTTTAATTTCCCATAAAAGGCAGGAAGCAAAGTGGCAGTATAAGTGCCTATGAAGGCAAAAAAGAACTGAAACGAGCCTTTCTTCTGTCCTTTCCACTTGATAATGAAGGCCTGAAAGGCTCTGAATTGGCGGGTTTTGTTCTAAGGCTTTAATTCTTTCTCCATTAGGACTGCTGGAAGACTTTCTGGACAGACAGAAAAGAGGACAGTATGTATCAGAGACAGTAGAGAAACCTGCAGATTGGTCTGTGCAGGGATGTTTAAACCTTAGCGATAGATTACCCGTTACATTGCGCATGGTAGACTGGACACTGCACACATTTCTTCCGGGACCGGACTGCAAGCAAATGTCCAGCTCAGCCTGTACAAATGCACGAATGAGCTTGAATTATTTGCAATCAATTGATGCCAGTCGAGTACTTCCGTGTTTCCATGTTTACAATTTGTGTAGACAAATCCGAGAAGGGAAGTGATTTTGAGTCCAACTATTAAAAGCTTTTTTGCTTGATTTTCTTAACAGCTGTTTCATTGCAACAGTTGGGAGAAAATCACCTTTCATAGGGATTCTGTAAGGATCTTTCAGCTGGAGGATGAAGCACTTTCCGATCTACATTTCCTGATGTCTCTCCATGAGATCAATGAATAATTCTTCCTGATATTTTAAAAGTTAGAAAAATAATAAGCAGTAAGTGACAGTTAAGGACAAGTAAGCCAACCCAGACGTAGCTCTGTCAGCAGTCTGGTTGTTTCCCCCACGTTTCCAGATCGCCTTAGCAGTTGTATTTTCCAGGTTTGAGCAGGTTACCCTGAGTAACCTGTATTTGTTTGACAAAGCGTGATTATTACTTGTAACTTTTGAACCTCATTAGTCACGGAGAGATTATAAGTGGCTCAGGGAAGGCATTTTGGTATGTCTCATCTAGTCCCCACACTCGTAGAGCCCTCTCCAGCGCACTAAATCCATCGTCTGTTGGGTCAGAAAAGTACATAAGCTGGCTGAGCCCCAAACTCATCTGCTCATGAGACAAGCCAGCGCAGGGATGGGCAGGAAATCGTAATACCTGGGGTGCTGGCCGGCTGTTCGAGGCGCTGGGCTCAGCCGCAGTCCTGCCTGGCCACTCTCCCACCGCCCTTCCAGCGCTGTCGAAACCACTCAGCCCCACAGAGATGTGTGGGCAAGCGAGAGCGGTGAGGAAGCAATGGCTGTTGCTTAAAAAAGTAACGTCGCTGCTTGGGGAGCCTTCCTTCCTTTCCAGCGTGTGACATTTGTCAACTGATGTTGCATCTAACCTAGCGTTAGCAAGAGCTGGAGAGGAAATACTCTCCCCTCTTGCCTTCCCTGCCTCCGACACCCGGATTGCCCGAGAGAAGGCAAGGGGATAGCCGGCAACTGCGCTCAGCTTTAATCTAACTTAAAAGTAGGTTTGTCCATCTCTTTCAGGGCAAAGAGTGTCCAGCCGCGCGTCACGCTTCTGAGCAAAGCCCCGCGGCTGTCCCTCGCAGGAGATCTTCCCGCCAGCCCTTGGGGCGAGAGGCGCCCGGTTAATTCCTGCATCCAGCTACGAGGAAATATTTCTCCTCCCCCCCCCCCCGCCCCAGAAAAGCTTTGCATGTGGAACTTGTTAAAGATTTGTCCTGAGTTTGTTTTTTAAGCGTAAGCCACGAGTCAGGGTGGGCCAAGGAAAACATACCAGCGCAGAATGCACCTCGCCAGCTGCGCCGGCTGCTCTGCAGGCACCGGCTTCGCGCGTGCCGGTGCGTGATCAATATATTGACAGCGTAATAACTGAAATTTTATTATAACTGTATGCGGAGTCAGTATAATGTATATTTTTCAATGATACCATACGTAGGGCTGCACAGGTATATCTTGTCTCCCCGCTCTTGCGAGTGCTTCGGACACGGGTCTCGCCCGGGCCGGGGCGAGGTGCGCGGGCCCTTTAAGTGGGGCCCGCCCTCCCGACAATATGCTGCAGCGCTGGCCGCTCAACCAACCTCGCTACACCGCTCTTCTCCGCCGCCCATTGGCCAGATGGCGCTGAGGTTCCCGCCTTCTGGCGCTGCTAGCCAATGGGAGGAGAGCTGGGCGAGAGTCTGTGATAGGTTGGTGCGTGTGGCCGATGGCCGGCGAGCGGCGGGTCAGTGCAGGGGTCTTGGGACAGGGCCCGCCACGGGGGACAGGGCCCGGCCGCCCCTCGGGGCGCGGGGGCTGAGGGGAGAGGGGCAGGGCCCGCCCGCCGCGGACCAGGGATCAGGGTCCCTCCGGCGCTGAGAGGAGCGGGGCCCCGCGGGGAACGGGGCCCCCTGAGGCGCTGAGGGGATCGGGGGCCCCTCTGAGGCGCTGAGGGGATCGGACCCCCCTGAGGCGCCGGGGGGGATCAGGGCCCCCCTGAGGCGCCGGGGGGATCGGGGGCCCCTCTGAGGCGCCGAGGGGATTGGGGGCCCCCCTGAGGCGCTGAGGGGATTGGGGGCCCCCCTGACGCGCTGGGGGGATCGCGGCCCCCCTGAGGCGCTGAGGGGAGCGGCGCGCGGCCCTCCCACGGGGCTGGGGCGAGCGATGCGCCGACCCCCCGGGGGCCGAGGGAGGCTCCGGCCGGGCCGCCGCCTCGCTGTGCCCTGTGGAGCGCCGATCCCGGGGTGGGGGTGCCCCTCCACCCTGCCGAAGCGGGGAGGGGGTCGCGGGGAGGCGGGCTCCTGCCTCCCTGGGGTTGCCGGCACCCGGCTCGGCACGTGTGTCGGTCAGCGGGGGGCAGAAGCCAGGCCGTCAGCCGCCTGCCCGACGCAGGGGTGCGGGGGCTGGGGCAGCCAGGGCCGGGCTGGAGAAGAGTTTTGGCCCTCCCTGGGGAAAAACGATAAATGAAGTGCGTCGGGAGAGCACCCTCTGAGGAGGGCGCCTGGCTTACAGCTTGTCAAACGGCAGAGGTGTCTCACAGGAGCATCCAGGGACACCGTGGTCTTAGAAAGTCTTCTAGCACAGCTGTGACCCTGCCTGCAGCCTGTGGGTGCCATGCTCAATCCTAGTGAAACCCCATAAAATGGTAGTGGTTTCACCGTAAGAATCCCTTATGGGTAGACTGAGAATATTAAGGTCAATGGAGTTCCGTGAGAATGTGGGAATTTCTTACCTATACCCGCCCCTGACAACAAACTGTGGAGCTGAGGATTGAAGAAAAGAAGAAAGTAGCTTCCTAATAAGTTGCTGCTGTAGACCTAGCAATAATTAAAACAAAGTGCTCAAGCAGGTTCTTCATACAACAAAATGAACTTGTCATTCAGGTTGAAGTTAAGTGTAGCTTGAGCTATCCTTATTTAAAAAAAAAAAAGTGCGCTTGCATTAAATCAAAATGTGGATTCTTAAAGTGTAGAGAACATAAAGGATAATTTTGGTCAGTTTTTAATGTGTATTGGTAGGAGATCTGATGTGGTGGTTCCAGTCTAGTGGTTCCATGGGGTTTTTTTACCATAGTTAAAGATTCTTGGATCAAGTGACTCTGCTGCTTTTTTTATGAAATTATAGAAAGTAGTATTTAAGATTTGCAGCAAAGTAGAGTTATGTAGTGGTTTGTCCACAGGTAGACAAAAAAAAGGTTGGAAAATAATCTTTCCATTGTTCAAGCTTGTGTACATAACCTTTCTAATATTTCTGTCATTGCTGTCAGAATGGCATCTTTTGGATTTGCCGCTGAGAAGATCTGGGTAGAAGGAAAGCTTTGTGTATGTGTGCGTGTGTGCAACTACTGCGCTTTTTGTCCGTTCTCCCAGATCTTGCATGCTAAGAAATAATCACTGATACTAAGGAAATTCAAAATGTCTGGGTTTTGTTCCAGGTGCTGGTATAAAAGATGAGGCTGAATGAGAGCGGGACAAGATCCTTCCAGGCTCCTGTCACCATCCATAATTACCCGGGCAGGCAGGTGTTTGTGTTTCCAAATGGCCGATCTGATTCAGAAGAGTCATCAGAGGAGGAACTCAATGTTATGGAATTGCGACCGAGGGGCAAGGAGCAGCAGCGATGCAGCACTTCTCGCGACAGAGTTGGAGATGTGGTACTTCTGGAACGAGAGATTACAGAGGATGATAATCTTAACAAGCTAGCCCTGCAGTATGGTTGTAAAGTAAGAGCTATCTCTGTTTGTTTCGTTTTAATGCCTTTAGAGGTATTTTATGTGTAGCTTAGTTTCCCGAATTACAGGAACTGTGTGCTGTTGTCTAATAGTTTTGACAGTGAAAAGTGTTCGCCCTGTGTATTTCATGAATGGTCAATATCTGGGTAAAACTGAGCTGGAGAAAGGCAAAAAGAAACCCAAACAAAAAAAAAAGTTCTTCAGCTCACAGCCTAGGAAGGTGTTGTCAACCGCACGCCCTGCATGACCTGCTTTGCGGTTTAATTTGGGTGACTAAGTGCGGTGTAGCACTTAGTTTTGTACTTAGTTATTTACGTGAGGGCAAAAAGTAGGAAGCTGAGTAGAGACATGAGGGTGAGCGCCCTGCTCTCAAGGAGCATACAGCTTTTGAAGGAAACGGAACAGGACAAAGAAATGCCACTCTGGTGGGGCCTGGTTTGGGGGTTTTTTTTGTTTGTTTTTTGAAAGGCGTGAGCTTACATATTGCAAGGAAGGTCTAAGTCTAACAGGGGTGGATTCGGAGAAGGAGAGATGCCAAAGCCCAGGTCACAGAGTCCAGGTGCTGTCTGTGCACGTGGGTTTTGATTGTTTGCTGTCGTACCCAGAAGCGTGTGTGGTTCAGCCATCTGCAGGCAGAAGGGAGTGCGTATGCACGGTGAATTTTCTCTGGAGTTGGAACATACTACAAAATACATTTTCTTTGTTCCAAAGCCGAGAGCTTTATAGAAAAACTGTTGAAAAGTTTAATTACCTGATCTGAACATTCAAAGTACCCTGTTGTTTAGCAGTTAAAGCTGTATTTTTAGAGCCTTCTTTATCTGCGAGCTGGACTGTGATTAAAAAGTTCCATGATGCAAACAGTTGGACAGTGACCTGGATGGGGATAATGATACAGTACTGGCTCAACTGCTGCAATACTATTGCAGCCTGTCTTGCTTAACAACACAGCTGTGTGGTGCAGCTGAAGCAAGAGGGCTTGGAGGAATTGCGACAATTCCTCCCCTCCCATTCCCTCAGAAACAAAAACAAAACAAGAAAGAAACCCTTCAAAGTTCTGCTGACGAGCCTGATGCGTGTGAAGAAGCGAGTGTGGTAGGACTTGAATAGGCCTTGATTGGCACCGGTAGAGCCTGAGAACTCGGAGCTGTGGCAGTTGACTTTGTAGTTGTGACTATATGCTCATCTCTAAGCAGTAGCAATTGCGTCGTTATTGCCACTTACAGAGAATCACAGCAGTTCGGTGAACTCAAAGGAGGAAGGTTCTGAACAACTCTTTTGGTTTATGGCATGAAAAATCCTGCTGTGCCCCCTGTACTGTAACTCGGGAGGGCTCAGTCCTGTCCCGGCCGTGGCTGTTCACCTGCCTCCTCTGCTGCCCCGCTCCCGGAGCCTTTCAGCCCCAGGGGGTGCAGGTAGATCTACTCTGCCTGCCCTGCTGAAGGCGGCTGCGCTTGTCCGGTGGGGAAGCAAGCTGATGGGGAGGGACCAGGTCGTCAGTGTTCTCCTCCCGCAGGAAAAAGCCTGTCCTACTGCCTCCCTCCCTTCCAGAAGGGGCGCTTCTGCCTCGTTCCAGTTAAATTGAAGCGGTACAGAAATCCTTATTATTGCAGATTTGTATTTGTCTGTTTACAGACTAGCACTGATCAATTTTCATGTATTTTGTTTTACTTGCACAATTAAGCAGCTCTTGAAAGGCTACCAGGACATGAGTGAGGAAGATCTGTAGCCACAAATACATGCGACTGTGTTTAAAAAATCCAGGATGAGCTTCTCCTTGAAATGTATGAGAACTTGTCATTGGTTTCAGGATCATCAGGGCCTACTTGGGGTGGGGGTATTAAGACAGTGCAACAAATAGCGTTGTGTGTGCTACAGATAACTTGGCAGAGATGCAAAGCACTTTAAAATTCTCATTTTTACTCTTGACCATTTATAGTCCTGGCCTGCTTTTGGCATTGTTCTTAGCTGGGACAAGAGCAGCTCACTGCAGCCAAAAACTGAGTACAGAAAATAAGCCTAAATGGCTTGTGCAGCCTAATGCTCTCGCATTCTTCCCATCCGCTTTGTTTGTTGTTTCTGCGTGAGTGCTGCTCTGCTTTCTGTTTCTAGAGCCTTAGCGCAACATTGCAGTGTTTGATTGCAGACACTGCAAGGGATATTTACTGTCCCAATAATTTGTTTTCATTGGAACAAAACCAAAAATTGAAGCACGACCCCAGTTAGGAGGCTTTGGGTGAGATTGTTATTTCATAACTAAATAATTTTGCAGGGTTTAAGTCCTGATGTTGCGCTGGGGCACGCTGTGAGGAGTCTGAACCAGCAACTGAGGATACCTGTTGCCTCAGGGGCACCGGATTAGGATCTAGATTAAACATCCCATTTTCAGATTTCTCAAACTTTGCAGAGTAAACGTGAGATTCGGGCATTCATCTCATCTCTGCCCTTCAGCAGAGTCTTGCTTTCTGGTTGTGACGTAGCAGACTTGCCACCCTTCAGGGATTGCACGGTAGACGAGCTCGATGTGTGGTTCCCTGACAGGCGGCACGGGCTGGAGGGGAGATCCACGGAGCGAGGCAGCTCTGCAGGCAGAGCCGCTGCAGCTCCTCTCTCCCGGGGCCCGGCGCAGGGTCCTCCAGCCTGGGGGGATGCCGGCCGGGGAGGGAGGGCTGCCTTCCCCTCGGCACCTCCTGGTGCTGCTGGCGGGTGGCACCTCCCCGCTCCTGGCAGCCAGCTGGCAGCAGCGCAGCCTGCGAGTAGCCCTGAACGTTTGTTGCAATGGCAAGGGAGATGTTCGAGCTCCCTTCTGGTGTATTCGTGTACAAAGGAGATCTTTGCCCTGAACTGTCAATGATTTTGGCGCTGATGGCACTTACGCATTTGCTTAGGAAGTGAAGTGCTTTCTTGGTTTTAGTTCCCCAGTTTCATTGGTAGCCTCAAGCTTGTGAGCGTGCAGTGAATGCAGTTCATGCAGTAATTTACTAGATTTCTAAAAGAACAAATCAAACTTTCTCTGAAAGTGCAGTCCTCGTACTGTGCCTCTTCTATATGATGTATCGGAGGTGGTAAACCTGTTGGTGTTGCCTTTCTCTCTGATTTGGGGTCCTGCTGTTTTCTTTGGTTTGCGTCCTCCAGCCTTTCCCTTGAGGTTCTTTCATGTCACCTTGGCTGCTTTGGCGAGCTCCTTGCACACGCTGACAGGCCTGTTCGTTTTGTTTGACAGAGGATTTAGGGCAACGGAGAGGTTCCTGTACTTACTTATTGGGTGGTTGTGAGTGCACACTGTATTAAGCTCTCTTCTCTTTATTTAACATTAAATAAAGAAACGCTGCCTTGCCTTTGTCTTTTCTTTGATACGGGCTGTCCTTATGACTTACGCTGTACATATGGTTTGTTCTTTCTTGCTATTCTTACTGCTGTTTGCATCACGGAGCTGGGTGGGAATACCGGTCCCAGATGGAGACCCTGCACACGAACCACTGAAGATGACGACGGATGCACGGAGATTGTTGCCGTAAGCGCACCTTCAGCAGGAACAGTTACCGACTGTGGAGGAACGAGCTGTGTGGAGCTGCTGGCGTGCAGAAGAGGGGTGGTGACTGGGAACACGAGCAAAGGATGCTCGTGCCTGTGTGGGAGAGAGGCTCGCCTGCTCTCTTCCAGGCTGTGATCCTGCTGTCGAAACGGCGTTGTGCTCCAGAGATGGAGCTCTGTTCACTCCGGATTTGCTTTCCGAGCAGGGGGACGTTTTGCCTGCTTGTACTGTTGTTGTCCTCTCACCTTAACACTCACGCATTGTTTAAGGTATAAAAACTGTTTTGAAAAGGATCTGTTATAAAGACTCTTCTTGCCTTAACTTGGATTAGAAAGTAAGTAAGTGAGAGAAAGGCAAAGAAAGCAAAAGGAAGGAAAAACAGTATTAAGCCAAGTACAGCATATGAGAGATACCAGAGCACTGGAGGAGGTTCTAGCCTGGTTTAACAGGGGACCGCCTCTATCCTGCAGGACCCGGAGCATCCCTGGAGCAGCTGGGAAATCTCTGCAGAACACTAAGCCGCTTGCAGCCAGGGCTTGCTTTTATTTTCCGGCTGCTGCTTTGACACTAGTTTTGTAACTACTTCCTGCTTCCGTACGGGGTTGTCCTACACTAATATTCGTGTCCTTTTTGGATTCTGTAGGTTGCAGATATCAAACGCGTCAACAACTTCATCCGGGAGCAGGATTTGTACGCGCTGAAGTCCATCAAGATCCCCGTGAAGACCCACGGGCTGTTAACGGAGAATGGCAGAGAACTAAGGCCGCTCCCGACTGCGCCCTCGCAGACCGGCCTGACGCTCGTGGACTTACCGGAGCCCGACGACGGCGCGAGCAGCTCTGCCGGTGGCAGACACCTGAGCGACTACTTCAAGGGGATTGACAAGAGCATTCAGGACGTGGTGCAGGCGGAGGTCCAGCTAAACGCAGAGTATTGCGTGGAAGGAAGGGAGAGGCCGCTGCCCGAGTCAGGGAAGGAGACCAGTAATGGTGCGGACTGTGGAATCCAGTGGTGGAACGCAGTTTTTATTATGCTCCTGATAGGAATTGTCCTGCCAGTATTTTATATCATCTATTTTAAAACACAAGGCCTGGTGGCCCATACCTCCAACACAACACTAACCTCAAATACTTCAACAACAGATGGATTGGAAAGGAAATTACCACAAAGCTCATCCAGTGACTGACTGGAGTGCGTCAGGGGGATAACAATACAGATTATTTTTATTTTTTTAAGTAGCTGATGTTGTAATCCTGAACTTGACTGAAAGTGAGGTGCTGTGATTTTTGTGGAAGAATAAGGATGCTTTGTTGGTGTTAAAGCTTGTCAGGCAGCTGGCTTCGCGTTCATGAGCTCTGTTGAGGGAAAGTATTTTGTAGCAATTTACTCATCTTGGTTGCTTCTTAATGCCTTGTCCGAGAAGCGAATCCTTTGCTGCTGAGATAAAGAGCGCAGTATTAATGTGGTGGGAAGGTTGGGGGTTGTCTGCATTTTAAGAAAACACTTTTTGCTTAGGGTCGAAGCAGGGACTCTTCTTTTTCTCTGAACGGTCGCTCTTCTCTCTTGCAGCTGGCGGCAGTGCTGGCATGCTTAACCCTGAAAGGATGACGTCCAGCGCGCTAAGCTCGGTGCGCCCGGCAGGAGGAGGCTGGCAGCGCCTCACTGTTTCAGCCTTTTGAGCAAAGGTTTAGGCTGTGTTTATTAGGATGCTTCAAGCCCACGGCTGGGAAGGGTGAGCCTAGACCTCTCTCCTCGGTGGAATCCTTCAGAGACGTCTCTTGAACCGCGGTGTCTCTGCGGCGCGGCTCATTGCAGGCTCCCTGCTCTCGCCAGGGCCCTGCTCGTCCAGAGCCAGTCCCTCAGCA
Source organism: Phoenicopterus ruber ruber (assembly GCA_009819775.1). Taxonomy (NCBI): domain Eukaryota; kingdom Metazoa; phylum Chordata; class Aves; order Phoenicopteriformes; family Phoenicopteridae; genus Phoenicopterus; species Phoenicopterus ruber. The sequence goes on from CM020225.1 coordinate 4,569,010, forward strand.
TGACCGCAGGCGGCCAGAGAGTGTTGGAGGAGGGCGCAAGAGTAGCGTGAGGCCTGTGGTACGTGGCGCGCGCTTCTCAAAGGCTCATTTGTTGGGGGGAGGCCTAGCAATATTACTTTTTTTTTTTTTTTTTTTTTTTTAAATTAATAATCCATAATGGTGCATCTCAAACACTTATTTTCAGTCATGGATTTGTTTCCTTGGTTGTAGTCTCCAAGTGAGAGAGAGCATTGCTAAGTTGCATTTAATTTGCAAGGTCCAGGAAAGCAGCCCTGCATTCCCTTAGTCACAGAAAGAAGCGTAAATCCTTTCTAGGAGGGGGAAGCGAAGCTGCTGCATGTTAAATGTTCCTGTGAACTGCTTTAAAAAAGCATTTTTCATTAAAAAGCTGCTGAGCGTGTAGGCAAGACCAGTGACGTTTCGGAGGCTGGTGGTGTCCCGAGGTGTCAGCAAGGCTGAGGTCTGTGCTGTTCGGGATGAGTCACTGAACACTACCTGCTAGAGGTGAGCAGAAAACGAGGCTTTGGGGAGCTTTGCTGCAGTTTGCCTCAAAAATTTAATCCAGCAAATTCAGGGACTGGGGGCAGACGTAAATGCTCTCCTGGAACTAAACACTACGGTATTTTGCAGCATGGTTGCATGAAACCTGGCCGGGGATGGGGTAGCACGCGATGTAAGTAGCTGGCAGCAGCTCGCTCCGTTTCCATAGGGTCCTGGGCTGCTTGCACGAGGCTCGGCTTGTCTCCTGCCGCCACGCTGGCAGCTGCCCTTGTTCCTGAGGGCGAGGGCAGAGCTGGTGGGCAGGGGCACAGAGCAGTTGTCTGTCCACCCCTCCTCGCCCTGCGCTGGCCCCCTTCGCCGGCTTTCCCGCTGCCTACGGCGCAGGGCCCTTCCCGCCGCGGCCGTGCAGAGTTCAGCCCTGCCCCGCCGGAGGGGCCGCAGCCTGGCGGGAGCCCCTGGCCAGCGGGCACCGCCGCGTCTGTGGCAAGGCCAGGCCCGCGCTGCCCTGGGACGTGGGAGGGGCTGGTTTGGTCTCTGGGGGCTTTTGCTGCTCGCAGCTCCGTGAGCGAAGGCGACGCTGGGCGAGAGCTGCGGCACAAGCTCTGTCGCACAGACACGACCTCCCTGGCCTGAGGAAGAGCAGACTGACAGCGTCTGCAGGGGAGGGGACGGGACGGGGCTTCCCAGCAACGTGAGGAACACCCCGCCAAGCGAGCGGAACCGTCTGATGTTGTAACAGTAACCTGTGTTTCCCGCAACCATCAAAAAAAGTGCTCAGGAAAGCCTGAAGGAACCTGATTTTGTAAACGAGGACTCTGAAGTATCTTATACTGAAAAAAACCCTTGTATTTTTCTTCTGTGAAGGAACTGCATCTCTGTTCTAGGGGGGGATTATCACATTTTTAAATAAAGCAAAATGAAATAAAAGCACAAGGGGCACCACCCACCCCAGACGGCTTATGCTTTTTATTTCGTCACCACCATGAGAGCAACAGCAGGAGACGTGAAGGCAGGAGGGAAGGGGCTGCCTTGGGGGCACCAGTCTGGATTTACCCAGGTTCTTCTGCGCGTTTCTCTAAGCACTTTGTAATGAGGCTCTTACGGAGCATCCGTCCTTAGTGTGAATGTGGTGGCAAGTACACGCGTCCCCAAATTCCGTATTGACCAAGAGAATCGTTGCTGCCGTTTAACCACGTGGAGGGGGCAAAGACGCGCCGAGCAGGAACGCGCCCTGCAAACACGAGAGAGGCGGGAGTACACAGTAAAAGCCAGTATCTTTACTTTAGTGAATGCAGGATACAAATATTTTACAACAACCTCTAGCATTTTCTTAACCATTTGATAAAAAGTTCACTAGAATATTTATTGTATATTGAAGAAAAAACAACACATTCAGGGAAAAAAAATTGAGATTAACTTACTTTTTTCTTAAAAGATTCGTCTCAAGGATGGCAACAAAGTCCAGCTTGTGCCGCCAAACGGCTTATCATCATGAAACCGTGAACAGCTTCTTTGTGAACTGTTGACTACAAACATTTACCAAATACATAAATCTCTTTTAAAAAAGCCATTTTAAATATAGCAAAGCAGTGTTCTCTTGCACAGCAAAGTGAAGAAAGTTTCTACTAAGATTTAAACGCTTACATTTGTTAAGTCTTTCTTTCACATTCTAATTTAACTTCTTCCCATGATCAATTGTTAGGAGTTATTTTGTTCCTTATTTACTATGTATTTCTTGTGCGCACAGTAATTCGCAAGTTTCCGATGCATTAGTGTCCTTTAAGAGAAAGGAAAGGCTAAAGCATTTTTCTCTGACGAATCCCTGATAACGTGTATTTTTAAACACTATAGTGAGAGCTCGACGATGGAGAGGTGATTTGTCACAATAGCAGATAAAAATCGTAAATCATTCAGGCTTGAATGGGTTCGGACTAGGATTGGCTCCACTTGCAACTTCAGTCAGTAGAGTTAATTAAAAAAAGTATTTTTTACCTGTTGAAATATCTGTGCTATGTCGTCTTTTTTTTTTTTTATAAAACATTTTTACAATTCCTAAAAAAGTGTGTTCCAAAGTTAGTTACTCGTTATTAAAAATCAGGATTCCCGTGTACTCGAGGGCACGAGCTTGCCCGGACGGGAGCTCTGTGGAAAGACTCCGTCTGCCGAGTCTGCCGGAGGGGCTGGGGCAACACGTGAACAGTCCCGTCAGCAGTTCCTAAGAACCGACGCTTTTTTTTTTACTTCATTGGTGCAATTTCAATACAAACTCTAACCCTTACGTAGCTTTTTTCTTTAAGAAAACAGTAATAGTACTGTTTAAAAACCTGCATAGAAATAAAGACTATTGAGATACAGTCAGCAAAGCCATCTTATAAGGCACACAAGAAAATAGACAGTAAATGTGAATGCAGAACTCCCACTCGGATGTACAGCAAAGTTCATATATGTGCATAAATAACGAAAATCACAACTTTTCAGAGCATTAAAAGGTTCTCTGGAGTGGTAAGTGAATTCAGCCACTGCGGAAACAGAGCTGCCGTTAGACAGAGTCTCCCTTCCCTCTGCGCCTCTGTGAAGCGGCAACCGACGGCAATAACCGGAGAGCAGCTGCCAAAGGTGCGCGGCGGGAATGGACCGAGGCCTGTGCGTGTCTTACCGTCGCCATCACAACCAGAGATGGGCTGTGGAAGCAGCACGGACACGCTCCTCCAGCCACTCGTTAAAGGAAGCAGCCGAGGAGACGGCTGTCCCCGCTGGATTGCTGTTTCTCACACTTCTTACTTAGAGTATCCAGTAGGTGATTTTTTTATATTACCAAAAAAAAAATTAAAGCCCAAGCAAAAATTTAGTAACTATCCGGGATAACTTTAAAGGGGTTTGGATAACAAAACAGCACTGTCATTTCTTCCCCAGAACTAGGACTACCAGCAGTAGGATTTAGTTACCCACTTAATTTGGTTCCCAGTGCAAAGGGACACCGCCCGTGCAGGAAGAGGAGAGGCAGCGGAGCAGGGGCCCGCGAACAGGCCGGCCTGCACCAGGCAGCAACGCGCCCCAGCGCGGAACCAGCTCTAGCACGCCAGGCCGGGGCTGCGGCTCCCGGGACTCTGCCGCTCACACCCAGCTTCGGCCCGTCCCGAGGGACGGGGCCGAGCGGGGCCCGGCAGCTCTGGGGAGCCCCTCGTAGAGCGCCCGGCCGTGCAGGCCAGACCCCGCTGCCGGCTCCGAGCACAAACCCCAGCCCTGCCCCAGGCAAGGGGCCTCTGTTCCTGCTCTGTGTCGGGGCGCAGCCGGAGGAGCAGCAGGTTTGTTTCTGAGCCTGAGGCTCTGGCCCAAACCACTTACCAACCCAAAAACCTTTTGTGCTCACCCGATATGTGTCGCTTCCCTACCAAGAGAAATTAGGTCAAGTTTTTCCACTTTTTTCTTCTTTTTCCTCCTCAGAGGCAGCTTTAAAATGATGCCTTAAAATGTGTTGTAACAGATTTTTTATATTTATGCAGGATGAACTTAACACCGGATTTTTTTTTTTTTTTTGCCACTTTGCTATTTATATACATATATATAAAATGTATAATGAAGCTTAACCATACAGCACAGAGATTACAATTTAACAGCACACATTCACCACCAGTGAGGGGGACAACCCCTTTATACACCCTCTGAAAAATCTGGATAATAATATTAATAATAATTAAAATCCAAAGAAAGTACAGTATATTTAACAAAATAGTAAATATTAAACAGTGAATACTCTACTTAATAAGGACCTCGCCTTTTTTTCAAGTTGGCGTCAATCCACAAAAATATACTTTTTTAATCTGGTGAACGTACAATACATAGGTACTTACACCAAAGGTGATAATATATTTAGGATGCTATATACACAGAGAGTTTGGCTCAAATTTAAATTTACATATAAGTGTTCATGGCTTATTTTTCCCCCAAGGTTCCGCCTGCAAGTTTTTCCTTTTCATCTTTGAAAGCAAAAACTAGAAAGTCAAAATAAGATAAAACTATACTCTACAAAAAAGCTACAACATACAGCTTTGGCTTATATAAATAATTCATAGCAGAATGTGTTCAAAAGTACTGTATATAACTTTATATATAGTCTTCAATTCATTAGGGTATTGTTTTCTTTAATATAAAATATACATGAGCTAAAATCCGTTTCTATATTTTTCAAAGGTATGAACGTAAAAACAAATTTGTCAAACATATTCCAATTATAACTTAATATATTAATTTTATTTTGTTAATGTTCTATTTTCTAGGCTAATATTTTCTGAATAGTTCATGCGAGTTCTCTATGTCTCTCTTTCACTCATTAAAAAAATCACTTCTTTGACCCAATACACTATTTTTTTTTGCACGTGCAAAACAGGGTTTGTGGTTTTTATTTCTTATAGCGTCAGCCCTTCTCCATGCACCCTCTGCAATAGAGACCCATGCCAGGTTGGGTAATATAAAGGTCATTTTATGTACAGTATTGCTTTCTTCTTCCTGCTTTTCTACTGCTCTGCTGCTACAAAGCATTATTTCTTAACTACGAGTAACCATACAGCTTGAATAAAACACACAGGGACGTTACTACAGGCGAGCCCTCTTGGTTTCGGCAATCTAGTGTGGTAGGATTATAATGCGGGTACAACGTTTCTTTGCAAAACAGGTTATATTATTAAAACGACGAGTCCAGGGAAGTGCCAGACTAGATCAATACCTACAGGATTGTTCGGTTACGTGTTACCATGGGACATCTGCAGCTATACAAGAAGTTTGTCGTAAGTGCCTGATGGTTTTGTGTATGCTACACACACTAGCACATATATATGCATGTGAAGATATATATATGCATGTATGTATATACATATAAATATACTTATTTCATGTCCTTATTTATAAATTTAGATATGTCAGGACAGTTCATTTTGAGAACGCAAAACGGAAGAGGCCACGCTGCAAGTTTATGTCACCCACGTGTCCATCCTCATTCGTTTTACTGATGGACTCTCTCGATCTTCGGAGTTGGGCGGCCTTCCCAGCACGACAGGCGAGTGGAAATCGCTCCTCGGGTCTTCCCGATCGCTGCCATCGTAGGAGCTGCTGGAGCTGCTGAGGCTGTCGACAGGAGAGCGACCCAATTCCTGCCGCGACTGCTGCTGCTGCTGCTGCGGCGGCTGCTGCGGCTGCGGCTGCTGCTGCGGGAACCCAGAGGGAGTTACGCGGTCCCGGGGAGGTGAAATCGGTTCAGATTTTATGTTGATGTTTTGGTTGGTATTAATGGATAAATTTGAACCCTGAGATAGCTGGCTGCCAGTACTGGGAAAAAGAAAACCAAAAGGCAGAAATAAGAAAACACGAAAAAGGAAAAGAAAGTGACAATTCGCGTGGCTGTGTGATGGTGTGGTCTTGTGGTTCACCACCCTCAAAATGAGTATGTAAATAAATGCAACTTACTCAAGTGAAGAAACAAAGTTGAAAAAAGCATTAATTAAAAGGCCTGAACTGCATTTACAGGAGTTAAAACCAAACAGAAATATTTCCTATTTCCGAACATTTAAGTTCATCTGGCAGGTGACTCCTCTGGCAGAAGCTGGGCCCGCAGGGACACAGCTGTCAGCGTGGGGACTGAACTGACCACGGGGACAAACGCCACGAACGCGAATGCTTTTCCGGCCCAGGAGCACACTTGAACGGCAATACACCATCGCCAGCGGACAAGAAATTAAAACGGTCTCGTGCTAAACATTCCCCAGCGCAGGTTATTCAGCTTGAAGCGCAGAAGCTCCCGAGCGGGCGCAGCAGCGCGGCGTTCCCAGAGGTACTTACACAAGAGAGCTGAGGGCTGCTGGACCAAGATGGTGCTGCTGCCAGGCAGATACCTGCCCTAAGGACAGCATTCCTGGGGAGTTAAACCCCTGCAAGGCAGACAGGTCTGCGCTAGTCAAGGAGTAATCTAAGAGGGGAAAACACATAAACAAGAAAGTAGTTTATAGATTTAATTTTTTATATATAGAAATACATGAGAAGATAAGCGATACACGCACACGCAGACAAACATAAAGGCTTTCTGCCCAAAACAAAGGCAAGTGACCCAAAGGAGTCCCAACGTGACAAGTTTGAAGTCTGGGAGCAGTGCTCCTAACTTCACAAGGAGCTTAACAGGACATAAGCCTCCAACTGACAATTTTTTTTGCATCCTGCTTTCAATTCCTACATGTTGCTGGCTCGTACTGCTTCTTCTAAACCCACAAGTACAACATATTTATGCATTTTTATGTGTGTGTGTATATATATATATATATATGGGCATCTTACAGTAAGACAAGTGTTTGCATTTTTGACGATTTTAGTCTGCATGGAAATTTAAAAATGAAACAAAAAAGGAAGAATACAAGTCATTAGAAAGGAATGGTGTTCCTTGCACTGAACATACTAACAAATCCCGACTCCGGTCCCGTTCCCAGAGGGGAGGCAGCAGTGAGTCAGGCAAGAGGCACGTACCCCTGCTGCAACGCGGGTCATAGTCCTACAGCCTCCACCCAAAGCCAAGCAGGGGGACAGCACTGGCTGCCACGGGCCCGGCTGCCGGGGCAGGCAAAGGGGCTCTGGAGCAGCAGGGGCTGGTGGCAGGGGGCAGACGCCACAACCGGGAGCCTTAGGGACCCCTCTGTCCCCTCCGTTTGTCAGTCCTACTGCAACGCATCACATTCTCCCTCTCCCCACAATAGCTTCACCCGTTCCTTTATGTCTGATTAAACTGTCATCTCTGTATCAAATAAACAAAAGAAACCTCTTCATTTAGAGCAAAAAAATTATAATTATTTAGAAATACAACTTAAATGGATAATAGAAAATACAATATATTCCTAACCAACAGTCAATGACTGGCTGTTAGTTTTGGCTAGGCTATAATGCTCAGACAGTTCTCACTTTGCGTTCACAGAGGGGACGTTATTTTCACTTTATCATTATCACTTGTGCTTTTCTTTCAGGTTTTAAAACAAAGTCGCAAACACTTCTCCGCTTTTAATTATTTTGTAATATAGCTTCCTGAAAATAATTTCTAGTCACTTGAGAACGCGACAAAATGCTAGCAGCCAAACTTACGTTATACTGCCAGCAGACTAACCAAAAAGTCGGCGTAAGTAGGGTTTGTGTTTGGTTTTTTGGTTTGTATGGAGTGGGGTTTTTTTGTTTGTTTGGGGGGTTTCTTTTGTTTGGTTGGGGTTTTGGGTTTGGGGTTTTTTTTAGTATTATCCCAAAACAACACCACCATTATGATTTCTCTCTCTTGCCATAAGCTTTCTTGAACAATTCCCCCATTCCCATCCACCACCTCGTTTGCTGCGGACAGCTTCTCGGTTTCCCCTTTAATGGCGTACAGAGGACGGAGAGCCCAGCGCCAGCTTACTGTGCTTTTCAGAGACGCGTGTGCACCACTGCAAGAATCTTCCTGAAGACCTTGGGGACCCCGGCTGCACCCCAGCAGGTGAAGCTACTTAAGCTGCCTTTTTGTTTCATTTCTTCTCAGTTGACGTTTTTATTGGAACTCTGAAAAACCCTCACAAGTATTTCTGCGGATTCAGAAAGATTCTTCCCAAGCTGATCAATCCAAAGCCCTTTTGCAAGACTAAAATAAAAAATCCAGCCCCCCAATGCCTAGGACGCGCACTCAGCCTTGGCAGCCGCCAGACCTATGGCAACCTGCAAGTGCAATAAATGTAAACACTCGAGACGGATGTGCTATTCTGCGCCAAGGGGATTTCTGTGAGAGCAGACCTGAAGAAAACATTTATAGGAATTCAGTTTCCGTGTGTTTTTTCTTTGCAATTATAGCTTTTATGATAATGGACAATTAACTTCTGGTACTTTAGACAGAACGTGTCTGATGACGGGGGTTTGAGAAGATACTTTTCCAAAGAATACATATGCCACTACACAATTAGCTGCATTATCATTTCCCTAAATAATCATATATCTGCCAGCAGTAAAAGCAGGACACCAATTTCTATACGTGAGTGGCTTGATGTAAGACGGAAGAGCCGTACAGACAAAAGAGTGCCTTCTACGTGACGGAAACCATTACTGCTGTGACCCCAGCAACAAGATACCCCTGAAGTTTGTGCCTTTGCAAAATAACTGACCTAAAGCCAGTAATATAATTTATGGTTAGATATGCTCTGCTCAAGTTAAGTTACTATTTAACTGATCTCTCTGGGGTTTTTTAGTATTTTTTTAAAAATGCCTAGACTGTTTTAGAACAAGTAACTCAGTTCCTTCTGGCCCTTCCTCCAGCAATCTGCAGAAAGAATACTTCTCCAGCAAAACAAATTATATAGAATAGTATATTTGTGCAAAACTGATATCCAACATTTTAATTAAGGATTTAAGAGCTGAATCTATCCTTTCCAGCCCTGAAAAAAACCCTATCAATCCAGAAAAACAATTTAGGAATCTAAATTTTATCTTAGTCCTTGAACTGCAAAACTGAAATTGCTCCGTAAGTGGCAACTACCCTGAGAATACCCAGATGACAATTCGGTTTCAACATCAAATCTCTTTTTGCAAATCCCCTGAAAGGCTCAATCTAATAGAAACAATTTTAAAGTGTCTGAAAAACACTAAAGGCTAAAAGCTTTTCCCAAATTATTGCATTATCAAAGGAAATGGGCTGGTTGTTAAAATCATATCCCAGTGATAACAGCACTTGCCCATTGCGTAGGACACCAGTTTCAATTGTCTTTGCTGCTCCCAGAGATTCAGACTGCGGCCCCTCTCACCCAAAAAGCCTGGGTTAGCCACCAGCTTACAGGTTATTCTGGATGAGGGACGCGCACAACGCTGCTTCCTGAAACAACGTCAGACTGCATGAGAGAACGAAGGGGTTTGTTAGGTGACAGGTACAACTCAATGTGGGTCTTCTGAGCAGGGACCAGAACTATTTGTTTACTTTAAGCAGCCACTAAATGCAATACATAATCTTTGTAGCAAGTATCAAACCACAATCTAGATGTTCTTCAAATTCATACTTGAGCTTAGAATCCAAAACAAGTCACCAAGCAACAATTCTTCACTCCGCTCGTTCTACTGTTACTGCAACTCCATCTCCTCCTTCATTATTTCTTTAAACTTTAACCCCCCTCAGGGTAGCGATTATTTGCATAAATGCTCAACAATTTAGTTGGGTGCTACCACGGTATAAATATTTACTATTGCTGATGACTAAACAGTCCCTCTCAAAATGCAAACCTCACACATGCCAGTAACTGCCTGGGGGCAGCGCCTCCGAGGCAAACCAATGCAGAAAGTGCCTGAAGGGTAATGAGTGTCAGTTAATGAGCACGTTGACACAAAAAGATACAAATACAAAAAGATGCAAGTTGTTTGGCTGGAAGGTGGCTACAAGTCTAAACTAAAAACTGTAGTGCAGACTTTCAAACTAAAAAATGGGAAGAAAATGTATAAAATCCCATATTTGGGGGGGGAATTATTACAAATGGATGGTTATCTATTCCATCTTCCAACATTATAGGCTCCTGATGGTGCCCCTCCTTGCAGAAAATGAAGAAAATCACAAACCCTCTCTATCACTCAGGTTTGGGCCATTTTCTACAAACCTTGAAGGCGGTTTTTTTTTTATTTGTCCTGACCTTGCACAAGAGAGAGAACATTAGGTCCAGGGATGAGACGCTGCTGGGAAATCTCCTCTACTGGAGATGTGGAGCTCCCAAGATTCATAGAAAGAGGAGAACACCCTCAGGCTCTTCTGTCTAGCCAGAGAGCCAGTGTTGAGCAGCTATAAATGGAAGGTCTCTAATGTAGCTCCATTCCTAAGAGCTATCATTGCAAAAGAGAGGCATTTATTTATTTTTTTATTTATTTAATCTGAAAGCCTACCAAATAAGACTTAAATATTAACACTGCCAACACAGTGGTCCCCCATTCAGAAATTCCTGTTTTAAATTATAGCACTTACATTTGAACATCTTAACTAGACTTCACCTAAAAAGAACAGCAAACCAGGGAATCATTCCCATTGTTCTCCTTTTTGGTTTTAACCAATAGCTACTTTAACTCTGACTTACAAAATTTATTGACCCTTATCTGCAATGTAGTTTCTCTGCAGGTGCATTTGAAAATTAAACTATGCATCACAGATCAACGGTAATCAACCTGACACCATCAAGGCTGCAGCCTTTCAAGGAAATGATTACAAAAATTCCTTCACTGATTACATACAGAGTCTGTAACAAATACAGAACATTGAGACTGAAGTCAAAATTAACTCTATTGGCATGGCGACAAAGTAGGAGGCACCACATCATGAACTACTTTCCAAACTGGCAAACCAATTATCACTTATCTTACCAAATTCCTTGCATCACACCCATCTTGGAAAAAGGAGTTTTAAGGTCCTTCAGACAATAGAGACTCGCAATGGTGAAATGCTGACAACGCCTTCCTGTGAGGCCCCACCTCCCTCTCGATAGAAGAGAGGAGAAGGCCCTATCTGGGTTTTGTACATCTGGGCTCTTTTATAAATTGAAAGGCCCCGCAGGATCAGATTCCCTTCTGCTGCTGGAACTGAGCAGGGCGGAACGAAAGGGACGGTATGCTCTGAAGTATCAACTGCTGCTTAAACGTGAGGCGTTTCAGTTCTCAGATGAACAGCCTGAATACTACTGCCATAAGCAATGCACTTCATTGTCTCTCTCCGTATTCAGCTGTGTGCAACCTGACTGACTGACAGCTTCTTCCTGATGCAACTCTCAACATTTACACATTTTACAAGCTAAAGGCACATTTTTGATGAATAAGAGCCTTCATTTGAAGTGAATAGGAAAAATAAAGCGAAGTGTCACAGAAATGCAAATTTTCTGGGCTTATGAATCACAAAAGCCTTGTACATCTGACAAATCAAGCCACTTCTTAAAAACAGTGCTTACCAGTGTTGTAGGCAGTAGGCATGGCCGAGTACACCAGTCCCTGCGGAGGCAAGCTTGGAGTTGTCACCGACACCACAGGGGTAGCAAGAGGCTGTGTAGACTGAGAACTACTTATCCTTTGGGTATTCTATAAATGATTAAAAATAACAACGTCTTGTGATATCAGTTAGAACAATGGAAAAACCAAGTGCTAATATAAAAATAGCATTCAATTAAAATGTGTTTCTTTGCTTTATTTTCTAGTTACGAATATATCCTTTTTGTCAGGATAGATTTTCAAAACAAGACAGAACGTTTCAAAACAACAAAAATGATCTTGGCAAACTGAAATGAAACATTAAGACTCACTGGTCCGCTTCCCGTGCATGCAGATTTCAATAGTGTTAGAGTTGTACGACATAAAAATAAATGCAATTTCTTAGGGATACACACAACAATTCTCAGAAGTTCATAAGTGATTTAAGAGTTTTTAGTCTTATTTTTTAAAGGGGTTTTAGCGCAGATGGCGAGGTGCAGTTCCACCAGAAAAGTCTCCCACTTCCCAGTTGTTTATCCAATTTTCAAAATTTTAGCTGCCAGTTTTGACACTGTGCTGACTACACCTGTCCTGAAAGGAACACAGAGATCTTCTAAATTTGTGTTGATAAGACTGCAGTGATAAAATCATCTTGCTGTTCCCATGGTTCCTGAGAAACTGAGAGAATACTTGTTATAATGCAGATATGTTTCAAAGCAAATGGCATTGGAGTTCACACAGAGCAACTGTGCTTTTTGTCAGGAAAAACAGCTAAACTAGATTGTCTCCGATTATCTAACTGTAGGCACAATGCGGCTTTTTAGTAAGTCTTTCTTTCCCATATACCGCAATGAACATCTGTAGCAAAAATATCACTCAAATTAAGCTCTTTAACCAAATTTGCTGTTGAGAAACCCTTGTATTAAACGCTGTAGTGAATACCACCAGACAGCAAAGCTGCTCTGTCATGGAGGCAACTTTAAATCTTTCTTCAAAATATGTAGTTCAACACCACTTAGCCTTGTCAGATACTGTCACGAACGGGAAACGCTACATTTTTTTATTTTTAAACCATACTTAGTTTTACCTATGAAGTCTCAGAAATACTAGAAGTCCCTACACCCTGTATTTCTACATTCTTACAGAAGCATTCCTAATTAAGGCAGCTGGATTTGAAACTGCTGAAAATATGTTTTTAAAGCAAGCCTCTATCTCTGAAAAAATATTTGCTGCAAAAGTAGCAGTTTTTCATCTCTCTGGCAGAGTTCCATTTCCTAGCTTTAAAAGACTGTAGCTACTACTACTTTTTCCTTATTTTGGACAGGTATACAAGTATTTCAGTATCTGCAGCACTTAATTTTTTTTCTCCACTCTGATCTTGAGAGAGCGAGCAATATTAAAAATGCATGATTCCCTTTATAATAACAGAATGAGCAGGTACAGAAACAGGGCTGTATTCAATTTTAAGCTTAAACTTGTGAAGATGAATTGAGGGCTATCAACCCTTGGCTTGTATCTTTCCAATTCAAAGAAAAGAGTATACCACAGCTACCAGATTAAAATTAGCTACAACCTTCCGCTGGCTACCAGCTTCTTGCCTCTGTTTACCTGGCGGCCTTTGAAAGCCCAACTTTGAGCCTCGTAAGAATTTGGGGGCTCTTTGGCACCAGTTCAGCAGATGTTCCCACTCTGCTTCAGAGCTCCCACATCTCAAAGCTCTAAGTCACAGAGAAAGTCCCACTGATTTTCTGTGTAATTTATCCCTTTAAATCACTTATGTACTTCTGAAAATCTCTGCTAGACGAAGTTTATCTGGCATAAAGATATGTTATTAGAGCAGATTTTTGTGTCTGTCAGGAATTGACCTTTTTCCAAAGCTTTCTTGGATGGCAGCCTATAAAGTTGGGATTACTGTATAATGGAAAAGTTAAGAGGAGTATACCGGGAAACAATCCAGACCAAAGGATTTCCCCATGGGATATTTTTTTTTTTTTCTTCCCCTGAGTGGCTAATAAAGGTGGTTTTCTGAGGTAATTTATTTCTGAATATAATTCCTGAACACTCAGCCATACAAAGACACTAAGAAATACTTAGATGTGTCTACTATTTGTTGTACTCTGAGATTCAGCCAAAGATTCATGACAAGTTTCAGGATTTTTTTTTTTTTTTTTAAATGGTGCAAATGATAGTAGTAACAGGAAGAATTCAATATCTTTATTTCATGCTATGCTACCGTTCCTGTCTGGTTTTCATATTCAGTGCTCTGTTCCAACCATACAGAACGAATGTTCCCAGACATGATTTGGAACTGCTTTCTAGCGCTGGAATTAGCATCAGAAATTAGCATAATAAGAGACGTAACATTGCAGGTGTACTTCATGCTTCTCTCCCACGTCTGAGGAAGACACTACTACATTTTCTTTGTGTGAGCTTTCTTCCCCGAAGAGATGGGCCCAGTTTTTAAAACCACTAGAGGGCCCACGCTCCGCACAGATCCAGAAGCTTCAGCAAGTCCTACCTCACGCTGCAAAGAGCATAGCGATTTTTAGCAGGTAGGAATACCTTGACTCAAGTGCTTTTGCATTAATTCCAACTGCAATGATATTTTGATTAAGTGTTTTTACGTTGAATTACAGCTTTATTTCTTGCACTGGACACCAGACACTTCTCTATAAAGGTGAGAAGAACATGCATAACAGCTGTTCATAACTGCTCAGTTAGCAAGTCATTCCAATAAACCTTAAAAACTTAAATACTGACTTTCAAAAATCATTTCCCATTACTTACTTTTGCAAATCTATTGCTCATGTTTAAGGTAAGAATCAACCAACAGCATGCATTCATCAAGAAATACCTCTAAATCACTACATTTTCCATGCTTTCATGCAATTAGAGCCTCATATTAGCAACAGGTCCATGTTCAAAAACAAATCAAGGTATGTAATAGGCAGACTACTTTGTGTATTTTTACGATCGCACTCTGATGCAGCATCTTCTGCATGGTTTGTGCTACAGCAGCTAAACAATTTGCAAATTGCTCTAAAAATAAGTTACAAATTATTTTAGTCTTACGTTATTTTCCAGACAGAATGCCAAATGTTAAAACCTTTTGGAAAAAATAGAAAAAACACAAATCCCAAGAGTCTCCTTTCAAAAGCAGAACATCTTTCCACTGGAAAAAGGTAGAATTATTCATTTGCAATTCTCTATTCCTTTTGGTAAACAGGGAACACCCCTGTGGTTTGATAATCTCACGCAGGATGAAATAATTCTAAACTCCAAAAAGATGACCTCACCAGCAATGATGTAATCTCCTTGAAAATAAGAGAAGTAATACAGGGCTTGTGTTACAAGCTGAAGAACTTCATGAGTGAAGCCACTTTCTAAAAATATTCCAATAATTTAGGGGATGGTAAGTGGTTATTTATATTTTACATAAAAGACAGTAAACATCCTATACACATGGACAGTTACTCTGTAAGGCTCTTTTCCAATGTTCCCTCCAAGAAAAACAGAAATATTTTCAGGAAAAAAAATAGAAGTTCACAAATGGAAAGCGCTAGACTTTGGATGTGTTTTCAACTTGAATTGGTCGGCTTTTGAGTTTGATAAAACAAATGTATTTTTGTCTGCTACCAAGGGAACACTGGAATTATTTAAAATATGTAATGAAACTACAGTTAAAACAACTGTAGTAAAAGACATTTTCAGCATCTCGCTCTCTCTCATCAAACAGTAGCCCAAACTCACCAACTCCAATTCATCCTCCTCCGACTGTACTCAGCAAACAAGAGGGACAACACAGTTACTAAAAATAGCATTGCTTTCAAAAATGAAAGAAAAAGTCACGTTCGTGCTTCAGGATTTTTATTTATTTTAATTAGTAATGTGAATTTGCCACCTGATTCTGTAAATACTACTACTAGGAAGTATAATACTTTACGTAAGTCGGGTCAATTTAAAAATACCGTACTGAAAGAACACACTTTGGCAAAATTAGTGCAGAAAGAGCTCGGTAAAAACAAGGACACAGCTACGCACTGACGACATACGTAGATACGGAGCACAGCAGTTTCGCGCTGGACTGATCCCATAAACATCCAGCTCAGTAACAAAATATTTTTCACATACAACCATCATACCATGCCAGCATCTCTACTCTGAAATCTCTTTCCAATTTCCTTATAAAACAGACAAAACCTAAATAGACTATTATGTTGTTCTTAACAACACAACAGTAAATAGGTACTGTACACTACTAACATTAGAACAACTGCATTAACAAGATCCTCTTCTTGTATCTGTTTCTAATTAATTTAAAAGTGTAATTTTCACTTTAAAAATCAGCCAGTGTATTTCCTGTGTCTTCTACACTTCAGTATTCCTAGAAAAGCCTAAAACTTCAAGAATCATTACTCTGAGGATAATTATAGCTTTTGTTACTTGGATTAATTTTGTATTATTCATCATGAATACCAGTAACAAATGTAAGCACTTGTGGTATCTTAAAAACAAATAAGAATTATACAGAGAGTACTTGTATTGTTTATATCCCGCTCCTCTTGGTTATGGTTTATTATTCCATACACAGAAAACAGAAAATGTACACATAGATGTTTAAAATTTGTGCATGACAGTGAAAGACTAAGACCAAAGGATCTGGCCAACCAAATTAAAGGAAAAAATAGAGTAACTCTTCCCGAAAGACCTGTTCTGGTCTCAATGCTGTGGTTGCCTCATGCCTGACACGATACTTGTGTGCTATTCCAAATCTAGGCTGAACAAACATTACTACCAACATGCCAAACTGCACAGTAGTATTGAAAAGTATACAAATAGGGACTGAGCCTGATCCTCATTACTCTTTCATGTCTCCACTGAAGACATGACATCCACCATAGGACACACAAGGTTGCATTCCAGCGCACCACATCAAACAAGCGTTTCTCTCAGACCATCATTACCGCTGAAGCTACATTTTACATCCCACAACCATTACGACCCAGGACAAACAGGTACAAGGTGTGCTTTAGGGCATGTTAATACAGTTCACGTTACTAGTAAGATCAGCCATTCGTCCACAGAACAATGCATAACACTTTTTAAAACACACATCCTCCAAACCAACGAAGTTCTCAGTACCAAGTCAGTGAGATGCCAAATTAAAACAACAAAATCCCAACCTATGTCTCTAGGATTGCACTCTAACCACATCTAGGTCAGACTGCTATTTTACACTTTAAAAAGAAAAAAAAAAAAAAAATCCTCACAAATTTAACTTCCCCCAAGGTAACAACTTATAACTTAGATTTTCATTAGTAAAATTTCAGACTACAAACACCTTTCTATGACTGTAACCTATAGTAAGCAGATGAGACAGTTTCTCCCTGTGCATGTGGACAGAACACTTCATTTTTACAAAGCCAGTCATAGAACAAATGTTTTAACTTACCAGTGGTGGCATCATACCCTTGCTGGAGGGCGGGATGACAACACGGAGGTCTGGTTTGCGATTGTTCATTCCAAGATTACCTCCTCCAGGTGGAGGTGGAGACTTTGTAGGCATGACTTTGCCCAAGCCATTCCCACCACCAGTAGTTCCGAGTAGACTTGGTGAAGCTCGAGAATTCACAAACCCATTTCCTGAAAGAGGAAAACCAAATGTACCATAAGACTGAAGAGAAGTAGCAATACAAAATTTTGGTGCATATGTACAAATTACGAAATATTTCTTTTTGTAAAACTTCCAGTAACAAACTTCTCACAAGAGGCACAGTATTGAATAATCGAATGAACAAAAACCACTTTCACCAGAAGATCAGTATGTAAAGGTATAATATCACTTCAAGGGCACACCGTGGCAGCTTAAACACTGAGAAGAGCATAGCGTCAAAGAACTATTTCTAGTAACATCTGTTGTGCTTTTTTATTTTGCCCTTTGAAGTTCCTCCAGGCTGAGCTTGCAAGAAAGTGGGTGCTTTTGCATAACCCCACTTCATGTTCTGTTGGGGTGGGGATGAACTATGCTGAATTGTTGCCTGTGAGAGTAAAAACCAGCTCTTAAAGTCTCTATTTCTAAAATGTATTCTTCAAACATCTTCAAGATCTGCAGGACTCCAGTATCTATTCTCTAATAACATTAAGTTCAGTCTCAAAAATATATACTGTCTGATTATTTTATTTAGCAACAATGAGGGGAACAAATCCTTTCCCTTCAAATTCATTCCAAGCTCTGGGCACAGGTATACATGTCATTTATGCCCATCAATTTATTTTACACAGGTCTTTCTCTACCTTACTCCTAATACTCATTCTAAGTAGAATTAGACAAGCCAAAGCCTACAGGTCCTAGCTTCAGCACTGAAATCTCCAAAAGCTGAATACGCTCAAGATACAGGCCTTAGCTTACACTCAAAATAGATCAGAAAAAAGTAACAAGACAGTAACACAGTTAAGTGCCTCGTATTCTATTTTCCTGTACTGACAAAAGCACCAATCATGTTAACTGAAATATGTTTCTCAGAAAAAAATTTAAAGCCACATTCCAATGATTTTATCAGATTTATAGCAACAATTCCCAAAATACACACACCTTATTCAGCTGCAAATGAAAAAAAAAAGTTGTTAAGCAAGGGGAATTTCACAACAGGGAACCCTATAGTTCACACTACAGAACTTGTGTGTGTGTGTGCATATAAATAAACACAATTCATAGTAAGATTATGTTTATACTAACACTGCAGTTCTGAAAGCGGCCTTCACAGTCACAATTTGGGGAAAAATCTATTACACAGAGTTCACTGTGTGGGCAATTCTCTTCTAATAGCCTGTAGCGCCATACTGGCATGAATTTTGCATTATTATTCTAATTTGAATAGGCCCCTATGCCCAATCCAATTTTATTACATTAAGTACACATTAATCTAAAAGCAATTAAAATAAGAAAGTTGTCAGTGTCACATGCTACCCTCCTTAGCAACATTTTTAATGCCTTTAAAAGTTTAGCAGGAATGAAGAACAATAACACGTATCAGTAACAGCACAACACTTGGTGAAGGTGACTGGTACTGCTAAGGTCCTTAGCGGGCGCATGCTGAGAACCTCGGTGTGAATCACCAGGGTGCTGCTGAGGGAGCCTCCTCCATTACTACGGATCCTTGTTACGTGGTGGAGGAACTGCTAAACACAGTCCTCACCTTCTCCCGGTCCACCATAAATAGAACCCTACGTATTGCTTTATCAACTTAGAAATGGAAAAAGCAAAGATTAATGTAAGAATTATAACAAAAAGCCCTTGTGCTGATCTGAAGATATTCTACCGAGTTTTATAAAGGTCTTTTGGAAACAAAGTTATTGCTAAATATTTTTAAAGAAAAAAAATTTAAGCAGGTAGAACTTTCTAATCTGGAATTTGCAACCATGGTATTCTTGATCACATATGGATGAGCAGTAAAGTCACAACTTTAAAGCCAGGTTTTCAAATTCTGGATTTATTTTCTTTGTGGAATTCCTACTGTGCCAAAAGCCTGACCATACATGGATGACCTGATATGTCCCTTGAGTTTTTCAAGGTTAACAGAGCAAGGAGGAGTTATTCTAATTTAGCATTTTCCTGGAGTATTTGTATGGGAGGTATGGGAATACATTTTCTGAGAATTCTGCCATTTAACTCAGAATTTATGGGGGAAAGAAGGAACACAGACAGCAGAAAGAAGAAAAAGCTTTTTATATCAGTATTCTTCCTTCTGTATTAAAAACCACAGCAAAATCTCATTTCATGATTAAAGCATCTACATTCCTCAGCAGAAAACAGCAGAATTTATTGGGATGCTTCTAGGTTAGTGATAAAATTTAGTTAAAAGCGGATGGAAAGTTTGGCTAGAGCTGAGAAGATACGCTAGACCTAAATATACTCTTGACTGCTAGGAGAAAACTAGCCACAGCTAGGTCACAGAGAAAAACCAAGCAACCAAAGAGGAGAAATTAAGTTCTGTGCTACCCCTAAGGTTCCTGAAACTGTGAGACAATTTTTTTGTTAAATACAGTTATGCATCAATACCTATCCATTATAAATGAGTGTAAACATTAGTTACAGACAGCCTACATAGCATCAGATTGCAAGACCAATCTTGCACAATGGACAAAGTAAAAGTTAAGTGGATTTGGAAACAAGATGTGAGGGAGGAAAAATTATTAGAAAATAGCATCATTGTCAGCAAATTATATCTATAAAACTGTTACGGTATCTTCCATTTTCATCAAAAATACCAGAACCCTTATAGAATTTACCATTAGAAAAAAGTAAAGCCTGGGCTTTAATCTAATAATAAATCGCATTTTATTACTCACTAGACTGTCAGTGTTACCTTTTCTATGCTAAAGCTGCGGTGTTCCGAGTTGAATTTAAACTTCAGAACAATAACACTTTGTATAAACAATGGAGTTCTGTATAGCATTTTAGTCTATCCTATGATACCATTTCCTGTCCTCTGTTTTCAAATATTTCGGTAGCTTGTGTGTTAAATCTGGACAGTGTCTTTCTTCCACACCCAATACAGTCATTTCCTGCAGCCCTTATTACAAGGCTCTGCCAATCCTTCAGAAACATTTCATGCTTTTAGCGGTGCTGTCAAAAACAACAAAGTCCTTGCCATTGCCTTCTCTGTGCAGTATCATTCAGCAGCAGGGCAGAGTCAAACCGTTTGTTCTGACAAAAGGTTGAGCATTTCTTAAAATGAGTTTAGGAAAAATATATTAAGAACAGGAGAAAGAAAAAATGTTGTAAGAATGCAATACTATGGGTATTAATCCAATAGCAGCCCTTCGTTATAAATAGCAGGCATTGAACACTTAGCAAACACTGAAGCATATATATTGATTATTTGAAGAACCACATGCTGGGGCTGCAATAAGACTGTAGAATATTCATTTTTAATATGAAACTTAGCCTTTTTTCCTGTTAATAATCTAATAAGAAAATCAAATTACAAGTTAAGAGTGAAAGGATAACTAAAAGCATGGTATTTCTTAGACTAAGGTCAGGAGCCAGAAAAAGATAATGATTACAGGATGATGCAACTATGCGGCAGTTTGCCAAACTGAGGCTTTAATAACCCCATAAATTCTACTTACTATTTTGTATGATACAGAAATTGTATCTACCCCACCCACTATAGATCTTGCCCAAAGACAATTACTTTATGTTTAAAAACACTATCAAACTGAAAAATGGCAACAGAATATAAAAATCCTACGTAAGTGTAAAATAAGACTACTGTTTCTACTTCCATCGGAACAGTTTTATTTAACTCTAATTCTTTAAAACAGACTATGACAGCATTTTCAAAACACTACTTTGGAAAACAGACACCAATGCAAAGATGATAAGCTCTCAATTATATGAATCATAATTTAATTAGATTTTATGATAAAAAACATTGCCAACGTACATTAGCCTACTTCTTGTTTAGTCAGAAAATGTTTACTTTTGAAATAGTTGCTTTTCTGAAACGAATGTTAAAACCCACCCATTTTAACTGTATATTCTGCCTTCAGAAACGTAATACAGCTTAATCTCATTTATTGTCCTGCAGCCCAAGACGTAGCACTCAATTACATGAGCCAGACTCATATTTCACTATATAAATCACATCAGCTGAAACAATGAACACACGTGGCTGGAAAGTACTCCATGTACTTATTACTACTCAAGGAATAAATTATAGTCTTTGATGCCATTAATCTTTTTTTGTGGTTCACCTTTGGAGAAACTGAACAGTTATACACAGTTTTGGAAAATAATTGTGGGCAGGCAGCTAAGCAATGTAAGACTAAGCAAAAGTAAGAATGGTAGTAAATAAATATTTATGCCTCAAATGACATCATGCAACTCAACAAACGTCACGTAATTAGAAGTAAACTGAAAATTGTGTTTGCAGTAAGCCATCAATTCACTATGCATCTAGAAGACCAGATAAAATCTATTGAAGAAAAACACTTACATGTAGGACCTTGCGGGGGGAAGGGGGAATGGAACCCATATTGCAAGTAAATACAATAGCATTTCTATGTACATTAGTTACTCAATTTATTTACTCTTTTTTTTGAGTATGACAGCTTTAAGTGGAAATTAAAAAAAAACACCAGCAAACAACAAAACAGCATATGCCATTCATACCATTTTCAGCTTTGCACAGAAATCACTGCCGATTCTACCATCATTTCAGAAAGCCTAAGTTCTCTGACATCTCAAGGAAGCTGAAATAAATGTATTTCCACTGATCTTTACAAATCAATAGTTCAGATAATACTATGATTAGAATTAAAATGTACCTTTGACAGCAATATAAGATTTTGAAACATGTCTAACACGTAAGATTTGTACTTCTAAGGCAGTACTTTAGATACTAAAACACAGCAAAAAGAAATACACATGACTAAGTGTCAAAGGAATGCTTACTCATGTTACAAACCTAAAAAAACTCCTCATATCCCAGGTTGCTGGAAATTTTTTTTTGCCTAAAGCTACATAAAAGGAGAGACAATTTTCAAGGATATTTAGAATTTAAATGGGCTTTCTTCAAGACCTGGGTTATTATTCAGAATGCAGCAGCAAACCTAAAACAACGGCATACAGCTTTTGTATCTAAATGTTATTCAAATTTGTATGAAACATTAGCAGTGGCAATTGGATGCCTTTTAGGTCTTTCGTCAACTGTTTACAGTTAATGAAATCAGAGTTCTACTTTCTGAACTTGTTGATTTCTACGTATCTATACAAAGCCAATGTAAAGAATGGTAAAGAATGGACAACAGAAGTGATAGGTTTAGAACATCTGAGGATGTGTGGTGTTGTATCCTGCGCAAGGTGACATTATATAAATGTTGAGACTTCACACAAACAGATATGCTGCAATACTTTAATTCAGCTGGGAGATTAATAATTTGTTATACACGTGGCAAACTAACCAGAACTGTCTTGTACCTCTTAGTAAATCAGAAATTATGGTAAAATAATGAACACACATAATATATGAAATTTCAAGTAAAATCTAAGGGTAGTTCAGGGGCTGAACTGACCACATGTGAGTGGGTGAGTTCCAAGGAGAGACTGCTACAATTTAAAAAAAAAACACAACACCTCAAATGCTTTCTTCTACTCGCATGTTTTTCATGCTGATTTCAGCCAGTCATTTCTTGTGAGCTGATCTAATCAGAGGATGATGGATAGATCAAACTTTGTTATGTGCTGACAGTGTCTAGCAAAGGAAAGGGTTCAGCTTGCACCCTGTGAAACAGCTGGTCTGCAGACCACGTTCAGTACTCCTTTTCCTTGAGGAGAGCTTGGAAGCTGTAAGAGTAAATAGACTGCTTTCAGTGTTCTTCAGGGATCCTTCAACTTCTTCCTTGGAAAAGGGTGAAACACTGACTGTTGTATTTACCTGCGTAATCTTAAAGATCAGAGTGAGGCAAAACGTTATGCCAACACTACTGACGTTACAGAACAAGAACCTTTGTCCACTGCATTTAGCATCAGTTGAACATACATTCTTAAGTCAAACCCCTTTCGATGTAAGTTAGGAAGTGAGGAGCTCTGTCTAGTGAAAGACTACCTGTAACAGATACTGCCTGTCACGCTGAAGAGAAAGTACAGTGGATTAGAAATACCACCAGTAACGCATAACCTTAAGTAGGAACATGCTCAAGGTCTACAGCTGCGTTCCTAAGGTGGTCGTCTACAACAACAGTGCCAAGCTTTTTAGCTGATGCAGATGATACAGGCTGGTGAGTGAGAGTGGGGGTGGAGGGAGAAGAGAGACTGTTTTAAGGAAGAGGCTGATAGCATCAATCCAGTTTCAAGCAGAATTCCTGAAAGAAGTATGTTTTTCCAGAGTTAGTTGGATACTTCTCATTGGGGCGTCTGTCATTTAATAAACAACACAACATGAATAGAAAGGTATGCACACAAAGCTGTTTTGTTATTGAAGCCTTCTGGTGTAGTCTTAAGAATTGCAGCATATTAGCCACTTCACGCAGACTTGTGAAAGACTAAACTGCAAGATTCTTTTATCCTCAGACGTGCAGAAAAAGCTCTCCCAATTAGCCAAGCCCTCAAGACAAAGGGAACCATTTACAGAAGTGGCCTTCCACAGTTCTCTGTCTTGATCCCTTTCTGGCAACGTACAAACATCTTACAGGTGCGTGCAAGCTGCCAAATGCACCTCTGTATAATCCTTCCTGAGGCCAGGATAAAAGATCACACACGATCTAGGCTGGCTCTTAATAGAGATCCAGTAGCTCACAAGACACGGTTTTTCAAGCAGGTGTATCCTTCAGCTGTATTCCAAAGAAATTCAATATTCCTAACGTTACTTCACATTCTCAGAATCTGAAGATTAGTGAGGACATTAGAGAAGATACAGCTCTGGAACAAAGAGGAGAAATTCAGTACTCAAGAAGACTAGATCTTTCTTATCCATTCTCCTGATGCTAAAATTGTAAGAGGAAATACAATTTCCCAGAAGATTAACTGGCTCTGTAATCTGCATTACTGACCAGAAGGGCTACTTCACTGACAAAGCAATGTATAGACAGATAGTATCATGTCCTTGTGAGATCATGAAGCGCCTCCACTCCCAACAACTTGAAAATCACCTAGGACTGGTAAGAACTTAGAGAACTCATCGTAGTTCAAAGGTCTCAGGGTTTATGGTTTTCATGCAGCCTTGGCAATGAGAACCATCTCAGGTCCTTTGCATGGTTTTAGCTCAATGCCGTACATGAAAGGTATGGAAGAAAAAGTAGAGATTGGGTAACAGTAGTACTTCTTTTGAGCCTTTCTGATTTTAAGAGTCTTCAAGGATGGGACAACTTCACTGGAAGTGCACTTCCTTGGCAACCTCTGGATGATTCAAGGTATAATATCGAATCTACTGGAATATAGTGAAGCAGATCTCATGACAAATTTGAAGGTGATCCATCCATCAAGTCCTTTTAGTTCATAGTCAAAGAAACTCTCCCCCATATTTGGGTACTCGGAGCAAGTGAGGCTATACTTTGCCCGACTAGAATCCACAGCCTTTTGAAAGGAGTTAATATAGACATGCAGCACGGGTTCAAGCCACGATGATGTTGACAACAAACAGCAAGTTGTACACATCCTGGTGATACAAGATTCTTGAAACATATTAGATGCCCATCACAAACTGAACAGGGTTTAACACTGACCATGGGCAAAAGCATCATGAAAATTCTAGCTCCAAAACATTTGATCTAATTAACAGAAAAAATAAGTTAGCTCAAAAGCAAACACTGTTATAATGCCGGACGTTCCCCCCCCCCCCCAAACTGATACACTTGCCAAGTAAAAATTTGCAGCAAATTTTATGTGGTGGGTAAAATTTTTTAAATATTACAAAATAAAAATGCTTTTTCAGAGTTATGACAGCTGCATGTGAAATAAGCTCTCAGTATTATAAAATGATCACAAAATTTTCCGTTCTAGACACGAAAAAAAACACCTACCAATCTTTGCTACAACACGCAGATATTTTTACTCAGTTATTTTCCACAGAAAAACTGTTAAGTTGGCAGATTGACTGCTAAAGCAAATCATATCTATTCCAATCAAGTTACACAGGACTTGAGAAAAAGACTCGTGAACTAAATATGAGCCATTTTATGCAACATCTTTGTTTGAACTGGGTCCTAACTACGCAAGATAACCTTTACCTCTAAATAAAAAGCCAGTAAAGGTGTATACTTCAATGACATGAGAACAAAATCTCAAATATTCAAAACTTCATAATGTTGAGTAAGACCTAAGTTTTTCCTTTGTGTATAAGAGAATATCTGGGAATATGGGTATGCCAGTACTCCACCTTTATCTTCGACATCTCTCCTATAAATCGTGAGCTGCAAATTTCACACATGAGCTTTCACAACTGTATCTATAGGAGAATTCTCCATTCCTAAGAAGTTTAAAAGAAAAGATTGAAAGCTAAAAGAAGAAAATATTTTTTTTAAAGTGAATTCTACAATAAATGTAGCAAGAAGCTAAAACCATTGTTCTCTGCAGACATAACTACCTTGATATCTACGCTTCAACGGCAGCTGTGAAGCTCAAATTGACAAGTTAGCAGATTTACTCAATCTGGTTATGTATGGTTTCTTTTGGTTGCAGTCGAGAAGGTTACAGTGCACTTGACAATATTTAAAAGAAGCCATGCCATATCCTAGTAGAAAGTGGGGCTCTGACAACTTAGGGTGCTCTGTGGCTTAGCATTCTGGTGTTAACTAGGTATTTCAGGTTTGCTAGAGGTACTTCTTATAGATGGTTCCACTGTTCTTGCATAGCCACAACTCGTACGAAAAAATCTTTTTAGAAATGAGTGGGTATAACATTTTGGGTGCGATGTTCTGGAAAGTAAGAGATAAGCGATGCATTTTGACTTTTCACATAAACTATTAATAAATGCAAGAAGGAAAACATTTTACTGCATTAAATATGTTCGCCAAGCTGCTGTAACTGGGTATTTCTACAGTTTAATATTCTATAGCAAGTGCTGTAAACAACTGTTTTATTTCCTTGCTGAAAGAAGTAGTCTTAAATCTGCTGCTGTTACTAAAGCCTGATTTTGGAAAAGAGGCCTGAAATGGCTTGATAATAAACTTACTTAGTCTGACTTGAGAAATACTATGGAAATCAACATCTGACCTCCACAGTTTCTAAAAATAGTCATCTTTTTTCAACTGAGGAAGTTTCCTCCATTTAAAATCTTGCTTACCTGATGGAAACCACACTTTAATATTTTGTATCTTTGCTGCACATAGCCAAAGAATGGATGAAGAGTGGAAAGTCAATCCTGTGCTTTCAGCCTTGTAGTTGCAGCATTTTTTATTCATAAATTCAATTGCCTGACTTTTTCCCAGTTGCCACACTTAGTAGCCAGTAGGCAAACACTGAAAGGTCAACAGTTGCTTCTCCAATTCCTTGCTATGAACACATACCAAGGAGAGTTATGTGTATTTCCAAAATTGACCTTCGGTTACCAAGACATCTCAAGGAATGGAAGGAACATGAAGGAAGTGGGTGAACTGTCATTTATTTTGTCTTTCTGTGGCATAACAAATTTCAATGGCTGCCTGCTCTCTATCAGAGTACTAAATTTTGTTTAGGGGAGACAAAATATTATTTAAATGAAAAAGTGCTATCGTATCTTTTTACTGAGGACCAAACAATACGGTGAATTTGATTTTTGGCAAGATCTCTAATTTGTTTTTGAAAGAAATTCTGATCATCTTCCAAAATTAAGACAGAACCTTGCTATCCGCTTCCAAGATTTATTGCTTTCTTTGTATAACTGCTAGAAAATAATTAGCAAGATACACATAGCAATACAAACAATACAGGCTGTATTTTCTTCATTTTGATTGGCACCACAACCCGTATCAAACATTCAGGTCTTGTGAATACTAAAGTTGAGAACACAGCTGAGTTGTCTTTAGTGTAATAGTTTGGTTAGCGCAGTGAATTTCATACAACGTAAGAAATTTGGCGAACATAAGATCTCTTTAGAGTGCTGTAATTACACCTGTAGAGAAACACAAAAGCAAGAGCAGCATGCTACTACTGAAAACCACTAAAATAAAAAATGCAAATATTACTGAAGTGGAAAGGGCATGACAATAAAAAGTTAAATGCCTGATAAGAATTTACAAGACTTGACAATTACAAGGCAACTAAGAAAATTATGACCTTTGTTCTTCCACAACCACTTTTTCAAAAGAGTCAAAATTAAAAATTGCTTTTGAGCAACTGTGAAACTAAAACCACAATACTATTTTTCAACAAAGACATGATACCGCGCTTACCAACTGGACTGGTACCAGCTCCATTTGGCACTGTGAGGTCAGTTGTCCCCAGCATTCCACCTAATAAAAATAAGACAGAGCGTTAAACTAACTTGCTCTCGTTACAGTATCGTACAATTTTGTATTTTAAAACTTAAGCTGTTAAAAAAAAGAAAATGCCCCAATACCATTAAGAACTTTTTACTTTTTGTTTGTTTGTGGGGGGTTTTTTTTGATAATGCAATCTCACCTGTGTTGCCAGTACTCGGTGGTCTCTGAGGGGCCCCGGGTGATACGTTGCGATGCAGGGTGGTCTGAGGTGGGGAGAGCATGGTCGTGTCCGTTAACGATGAACTGGCTGCCAGTGATGGGGATACAAGGGAACTCCCTGGGTTACTGTAGGTTAAAGTGTTGGGATTGGACACTGGAACTGTAACCGACATCGAGAAGTTCGGAGCAGGCAAGCCAGGCTGGAGGAAAGACAACAAGGAATACACACAAAACAACAACATTAGCATTAACTATGTTTGCAGAAATAGCACGTTATAAAAATACACATTAAAGTTTGCCAAGAATTACTCAGGTTTAAAAAACAAAAAGTTAATTATGTTAGTTTTTAAACTCTATTAAGCATACAATTTTAAAACATCCATTTGTTGTAGAGTATGGTGTTAAACTCTTATACATCATATAAATACAGTTACAAAAGAATTACTCAAACTTCTAAAATACTGAAAGTTCAAATACAAAAAATTGGAGATACTCATATGAATTCGCAAGCTTGGAAATACAACAAATTTATCAGTTAATTTGGATTATTACAAAGCAATGACAAGCTAAACGTCTACAAATCAATGAACTGTTGCACCTTCAAAATGTAAGCATAAACATGCACATTATAAAATAGTCAGTTATTACACAAAAAAGAAAAAGTTAGTAATAACATTTTCTATTAATAACCTTGCCAAAATATTGCTACTAATCTCTAAAACTTTTTCAACAGACTGAAAAAAGTAAACAGATCTTTAGAGATTCACTAAGTTCAGTAATTTGAATTTAAACATTTCAATTGTCATTATTCTGAGCTGTGTTCCAAAAAACACTGCTTAAATAACCACTCCATCTTGCTTTTTTTCAGATCTCATTTTTTTAAATTCTCATTTTTACAGCATTATTTAAAAGGCAACTATTTTTCTCAAGGATATATGTTTGTTATTCAACAACTATTTGAATCAAAAGCTTAGATGCCTGCCCATCTATGGTACGCATTTGGTTATGACTAACTTCTTTGGCCTTTGCCTCATTCCTGTCTTTTGACAGTGATGAGTTTCTGAAACAAAAGGGACTATTTTCTTTCACAACTCTCATAATTACTGGAAACAAAACCATGACAGGTACAATTTAAGGGTAAAAATTCATTAGTATTTATTGACAGAATAGAGAGATAATAGTTTTGATTTAGAGGTCAAATGCACATGAGAAACATTCATGACCTAGCAAGTATACTTAAAAAGATGCACTTTTGTCATGTGCAGCTTAAAATTTACTTAGAATGATACTTCTGTACGACAATTTTGATGATATTAGGAATACAGCAGTAACCATAATAATTAAAAGAGCATAATACATTTTCTACAAGAAACAAAACCTCTTACTAGTGAGAGCCAATGACAGTGTCCCTACTGAAGCATTCCTAAGAATAATTATCAATTTTTGGCACAGACGGAAGGAAAAAGTAATGAAGCACAGTGACGTAATGCTAGCAAATCATTCACAGTATCTAACTAATGACAAGCTGTACTGGTATTTGTTTTCACAGGAAACTACTTCAAGAAATTATTTAGTATCTACAAAAAAAGGTTGTTTTTAAACAGCACACTGTCAAGTAATTCACACTAAACTTGAAATACCTGAACTATGCTTAAAACAATGCTAGAAGCTAGAAGCAGTTGGAACATTTTTTCTGTAGGTTTCTCAATATAGAACTAATAAATGACAGCTTTCCCCCCACACCTTACAATAAAGGCTGCCTCTGCCCATCTATGGTACTCATTTGGTTATGACTGAATTCTTCACGCTTTGCCTCATTCCTATCCTTTGACAGTAATGAGTGCACTACAACAAAAGAAACTATGTTCTTATACAGGCCCATAAGTACTGGAAATAGAACCATAGCAGGTCCAATTTAAGCTATAGATACAGAACTACAGAGCTAAAAAATAATGTTGCCTTTTTTTATTTACACTGATGTCCACACAGACATGAAGACCACAGAAAACCAAGGGAGAGCAATCTAGCTGTATAATACTGAGAGATGAGGCCTGAAGAAGATGTCTCAACACAGAAATCTCGGATATCAAAAACTTCAAAACAAAGCAGGAACAAGAGATATTGGTTTCATTCAAGTATAAAGAACTTGCCAAAAGAATTGACACTGGGTGTCATGACTGTCAGTTTGCTGTTAAGTTCCCAGTGATGGCCTCATTGCCCTGAACAATGAAATAATTTCTAGTATCAGCAAGTCATTTGG
Organism: Phoenicopterus ruber ruber; assembly: GCA_009819775.1. Lineage (NCBI taxonomy): Eukaryota > Metazoa > Chordata > Aves > Phoenicopteriformes > Phoenicopteridae > Phoenicopterus > Phoenicopterus ruber. Next base: position 4,598,861 of record CM020225.1, read on the forward strand.
GGACACACTGCTCAATTACCCCAGGGTCTGTGCTGATTAACCCAGCCAGTCCATTTACTTTAATTGCTACAAGATTTGCAACGTTAAAAAATTCAAAGGCTGTGGCAGAGCCCTGTATTAGTTTTCTTAGAAAATACTTCCCCTGTATTACTCAACACTGTTTGTTTTTTGTAGATGGAAATTAAATGTCATCATGTACACCTCCATGAAAAACATGCAAAATTTACACTACTGTTGTCCTCAAACTTTTTGAGTTCTGGAGCCCAATAATTCTCTTCCAAGAGTCCTTCTCCACTAAATCTTCTTTTGCCTTAGACCCCAAAATTGAAGTGGATAGATGAAACTGAGCAGAACATGAATAACCTGCCCAGTGAATATATGGAGTTTAGAAAATGACAATTTCATTTTTGAATTAGATAACACTAAAATGAAAAATCGTCATCTGATCACACTATCATATTGTTCTAAAGCAATTAAGTGACTTATGGCTAGAAATGGGTTAGGCACTTGGGACAAAATTTTCAAAGATCTTTCAGTGTCCAAAGAAGTATCTGTTAGAATTTCAGTAGGAGTAAGACACCAATCTGTTGAGGCTTCCATTGTGCATCAGTCTTTATCTTTAAACATCTAAATACCTTTCTACATCCAGTCTTCAGCAAAATAAATTCCACTGATTTGATGACAAAATTAATCCAATTCTATTTGCCTGCTTGTAACATATTGTAAAATCTTGATCAACAGACAGATAAAGAGCTACAAGATGTAAATAAGCTATCCTACATCCCACGACAAAATCTATCTTTATAAAAATATTTTAGGTAGGATTAGGCAATACAGCTAGGCTCCTGAAATTTAGAAATGTTATCTCATGTTCACAAGGTATGAAAAACTGTGAGTGCAATAGAGAAGCTAGAGATAAGTCTTCTTATTCTCTAAGGTAAAATGTATTTTAACAAGATCAAGCATCAGCATCTCATTTTTTCTCAAAAATATATATTCCCTTCTCAAACCATTACATCCTCTTGTCTTTGCAGTGGTATTCAGTGGTAAGCAAACACTGTGAAAATTCTCATGCACGTAATAGAAGCACAAACCATACTTTAGTACTCACTGCGATTTTATGATTCCGCATCATATTATCAAACTCTTCATTAATTTTTTTATATTTTTCTTCTGTATGTGGCGTGAGCACATATGAAGTGTCAGGGTCCGGGCTGTCGCACCCTCTGTGTTCCTTCTTGTTCAGAGCCTAAATAATGAAGTTAATAAAAAGGATCAACAAATAAAAAGTAGAGATAAAATAAAAGTACTTACAGGGCCTCGCTTGAAAATAAAATCACTATCTTCATTTAGTTTGCTGAATCTGTCCTCCGATAGTGGACTGTGCTCAAAGTAATCGTCAGCATCAGGGCTCTCACAACCATTAAGGCCTTTCTTTCTTAAGGTCTGAAATACAATTGGAAAATTCACATACAAATCATACTAACTTGCCAAGAAGTTTTGTATACTACTGAATCATTCAGAGCCACTGAAACTACATGAAACTTTCACAGACAAAACTCACTGCTCAACAGACAGGCTTAGTCTTTCAAAATAGCGGCATAGTACACAAACAGAAAAGGTTCATTCAGAGGCACAGACTCTCCCAGGTGCCATCTCATGGGTAACTTTAACCTACACCCACTTCATCTCTCCAGTGTTCCATGCAAAACCATTTTTAGATACTGGCCGATGGAGTAAAGTCGCCTGATACACAAGGAACATTCAAGCCTGCAGCAAAGGAGTTAATGCCATCACTTGTAATTAAAAGCCAGTTTACTGGATCTTTAATAAATTGAATTTAGCATCCCAACTTTAATATTCACATTTTAAAGAGCATACAGTTAAACTCTGAGAAACACGGTGGCTAAAATTTTCGATCGACTTCAACAACTGCAGTACATTAATATATGTAACACTTGGACTCAGTAGTTTATAAAGGCAGGATTTTCCTGCACTTCTGTCATCCTGCATGATAACAAGAACTACAAAAAACTATAAAAAGAAATTACATAATCTCTCTCTAAAATGACTTAGTTTGCTAAATATAAGTTTTTTCAGACTCCTTTAGACTAACTTGATGCAACTGCTTTATTGGGCTACTTCCTGTTTTCTGACAGAGAGCTCGCATCAACATCCCCTGGAAAAAAACCCAAACTCATCTACAATCTAGGCATTACAAATAAGCTACTGAAAGAGGGGATGTGAAACTACAGGTCTTGTGACCAAATTTTAAAAGATATTTGTATTCCTTGTTGTTTTTCTCTTTCAGCCTATTACGCAATCAGAAATCTTTCTTTGCAAGTTCTCATTTGTAACAAACCAAGATTTAAAATATTACCTATGGAAAAATCTTTAATGTTTTAAAAAATTTTCAAGAGGAAAGCAATATAAATTTTTAAACTGGTACACATTAGCAACACATAAGACAGCAGCAGGATTATACAGGCACGAGGGGAGTTGTGTGTTTTCTTTTTGTGAGAAATTATTTATATTCTATGAATTTTACACTAAAGACCCTAAAGATTTGAAATCTGCATGCTGATGTTCTCAGCACCACAAAGAAATCACATTTGTTTTCCTATAGAAGCTATATGTTTCCATAACACACTGAATTTCTGATAAAAAAAACCCAAACCCGATGTTTTAGTTTAGACTATAGGATTCATCAGCATTTTTTCTTAAAGTGCTATCTACTAATTTTTAGTACAATAAAAGTACACAAGACTTTATCGCTATTCATATATATGCGAAATATGGACTATTTCTACTTCAGTTTTAAAGCAGTACTTGAAAATTCAATTACGCCATCTGAAATTCTTTAATATCACAGGTCACCATAAGCTGTAATTCCTTCTCAAGTTTCTTGGCTTGCTCTGCATATCCCACTCAGTATCTGGAACTCCCACAAAAATGTAATCACTAAATCAGCATATGGGGAAAACAGGTGTAGCTTCCTCCAACACCTGTCACGGCACTGATCCTGCTCCTCTGACCAATCAGCTGGACACGTATATGGACTTGGCCATACAAGGGCCGGCTGTTCGGCCTCTCAAGGTCGGAGCCTGTTATCCCTCTCCCAGCCCTTCCTAACAAGTCAGCCTGCCAGTCTTCTACACTTTGATATCACGAGGGAAAATGTTAACACTGTATAATCTGGATTACACTTAACCCCTGCAACCCACAGAATTCTGTATATAGAATCCAAATATATCTTTACATGGTGCTCAGCGTCAACATGCATATGCAGTGCCCAAGACATGATTAGAAGCTGTATTTAAATACTAGAAAAATCTTGCAAGAAATACACATACTGTCTAGTTCACCTCCTTTGATAAAAAGGTTAGAGCAATTTTAAAGTATTGCAGCATGGGAGTTTCATTAGTGCTCTTTTCAATATTCTAAAACAATCAAGTGAAAGCTTTTAAGCGTTAACGCTGCCAATTCATCCTCCCGCATCTGTCTGAAAATTATACTCAAAGTTCTAATATAAAGGAAGAGATTTAGTTAAATATAAAAATGCATCCTTCCTCTTGGCGACTGGTTATTTTTATTTTTGATAACAATGGGGTTAACTCTGCTTTGACTCATGAGGAAGGAAAATGCCTCAGTATCTCCCGTTTAAGATTCTGGAAACCTTCACTCCAGATGGGGTTCCTGTCATTGTGGAAGGATTTAAGCCATGGTTCACTGTTACAGATAATAAGCCTGGGTCTGATATCCAAAGCTCTGTCTCCTTATCACTAAAACACGAACTGCCACTTTGAGGACCTAGCCATAAAAAGACTGCCAACTTTATCATTGCCCAGTAACATAATAGTAAAACATTTCTGCTCCGTGGCTCGTACGAACAAGTGGAATGCTGTAATCTGTTCACACGGCCAGGCGAAGCCTACGCGAGACAGCCCAGCCTCAGCTTTCTCACAGGCTACAGAGCAAGACATGATAAGAGGCCCGTGCTCAAGGGAAAACAAGGCAGGCCCGGACCACTGGGAATCGCTCTGTGGGGACACAGGAAAGCCAAACTCCATAAACAAGGGCTGACCCACCCTCGAGATTCTCTGTAGCTAAAATTTGTTACTTCTCCGATTAATGTAAATAACCTGCCCTCCCTGAGATATTTCCAAAATATTACCACTGAGACTGAAATTTTATTAACTCTGAAGGGGCGGGGGGAGAACACCAATTAGTGAGACCAAATAATATTTGTATAACATGAAGACAGTTTTATTTCTCTGCTGTGATACACAAGCTTGTTTAGAATAAAAATCAGAGTTTTTGCAGTTGATGCTAATAAATCTAGAATATAAGTTTTCTGACTACAACAAGAGGGAAAAAGAACATTAAATTTCAAGTTTTGCTATTGGATGCTCACTGCAATTACCTTCCGGTGTTAAGTCTTATTTTCCAGATCATCTAAGGGAATGCGTAGCCTTTTGAGTTAATCTGTATTACTTTCCACTTCCTCTAAGACTTAGCCAAAATTACTGGAAATTGTTCCAACATGTTTGCCAATGCACTGTATTGTGCCTTCAGTAACTGAGATTGTGCAGCTTTGATATTAGACTGGATTACCTAACTGATGAGAGAAAAGTACTGATTTTTGTCAGAAAATAATGCAAAGTATTTATGAGAAACCAAGGGAGGTATGAAATCTTTTTTTAAACAAATTGAGCAAACACAACAATGTACTTGTGGGACATACAAAGTTGCTATACAAGTGTTCCAGACAGCTGTGGTCATCTTGACATTACAGAATGACCCAGAAGTTTTAAACTGCTTTTGTTCTGCTGTGTAAAACTGAAATATGCAAATATTATAACTATTAGTTTAATATTGATTTATTTTAAATTTTTGCAATCGTAGAGCTTAGAAAACATTGTATGAGAACAGCTGGACTAGCTATGACAGGTTTAAATATTACATTCAAGCACATGGTACAAGAGCCCCAATATTTTCCTGAACTTCCCCGCACATACGCAAAGTACTTTTTAATTGCACTGCGTTTTGCTAATTTAAGAAAAGAATCATGCCTTGGCAAGAAGCATCTAAGAACAGAAGAAGGGCTTCTTGCAAAACAACAATAAAAAAAATAGCTTCTCTCTACAATTCAACATAAATTTTACGAAAACTGATAATACAGATACCAAAGAGTATAAAAATGCAATGAAGTTTTTTGTTGTATGATCCATGAAGCAGCAAAGATGATATTCAACCAACACAGTGTAATTATCTCAGCATAAGTTTCCTTCCACAAAATCCAACAGAGAAACATGAAATGCGGGAGCTTTAAGCCTGCGGAGTCTCCACAGCGTGATATCAAGTCACCACCTTCTCCAAGGCTTGTTCGAGCCCAGCTGCATGCAGCTTCTCTCCCACACACTTACACTGGTCATCAGCAGTTCTGGAAACCAGAAACTCTGAACTAATAAACACAGATTACTGCTACCAGAGATGAAGTTAAGTGACAACCCCCAACTGTCCTCCTCCCCATGAAAGATCCTGGGTTTTATATCTGACTCCGGAAAGGACATGTTGCTAATGGTTAAATAAGCACAATCAGCATGTTTTGTGCTCTGATTCCGTGAGTGTGGTTAAAAAGTCAAGACTTCTGATATTAGTGATCTGGGCTCCTTACCAGCTCTGGCAAAACTGTAGAGAACTTGACTATGTTCCTGTCACCTCAGGAAATAATATTTTTCTGCCTTAAGGTACAAAAGTAGGATGACCTTATATGTAAAAAGTGTTATGAAGTGTAAAAAGTGTCAGTTCATTCAAAACATTTTCAGTATTGAGTTTCTTGTAATATTACACAAAAAGGAAATGGTTGTTGCTATCAATGCTACTATGTATCATGTTAACAGTTCTATTTTTGCACGTACTATTGGAGCTGGCCAAACAGGATTTTTGTTGGTGTTTCATCCCAAATCATGAGGAAAAGCACTTCCAAAATTTGACTAAGATTGAAATGAAAAGTGGTTTCCCTTGGAAAAGGCAAACCTTTCACTAAAATGCAGTGGCTAGTTCTGTTTCTGCTGTTGCAGTCAGAGCACGGAAAAGCTGTGAAGCAGCCCAAATTTAGAGTAAATACTTTTTAAAAAGTTATGATTTTAAAAAGTGTAAGTATTCCTCAGGCCTGAAGTAATGGAAAGGCTCCACTAGTACTGCCAAATATTACTGCTGCTCCAGTAGGCCCGTACACCATGGTTATCAAAAGGATAACCAACTAAACAGTCTCCTGATGCTCCAGAGGGCTGCCACGCAACAGGGGAGAGGGAGAGGACACTGCTGCCACTGGCACCAAATTCCAAAGGCTCCTCATCCACAAACACAGTCGCCAAGTGCTCACACAGCCCTGTGCAGGAAGGACGGGACTGAGCATCACTCTGTCATCCATGATGAGAATAACAGTAAGATCACGGAGGCAAAAGATTGTGAAGTTGCAGTCACACCAATAAAATGCCAAAGCCAGTACCATTAGCCCAGGTTGCAATAGGGCCTGTCCTATCAATGTTCAAGAAAAATAATTCCTAAAATAGAGATCTAAGGACAGCCAAGAGCTATTTAGCCATACCATAGCCTGCAGGATCAGTCTCCCATTCCATCTCCGCAGGTGATTACAGAGATCCATGCTTTAAGGTTATTTCCCCAAGCTTTAAGGGAACTACTGAAGTCTCTGTGGGTGCTGTTGACAAGCTGACTGACAGTAACAACTTACTGCCACAGAAAGTGCAGGATCCTAGAGACCACCCTTATGCCAACTCTGATGTTTGCTCAAGCCTGCAATAAGTAATTTTTTCTTCATGAAAATGACAGACAATTCTACCTGGCCATCCTTTAACTTATTTTTGCTGGGTTCATTTTCAGCTGTAGCAGGAATAAGCTGGTTTACCAGTGTATGGGCTGAGCACCACAGATACAAAGTAGGCAGAAGGAATGGCCTGTCCTTTCTGGCAACAGCAAACCATTGCCTCAGCCACCACCGATAATCACATCGTACTTAAAAAGCCGCACCTTTTTTCTGAGATATTCACAAAACGAAGGACAAATGCAGCAGTCACAGTACCAGACTCCCACTCAGTTTTCATTCTTATTATGTGAAACATCAGTGAGAAAAAAGGGCATATTCCTTTAATGCAGTTCAGCTCCCTTCCCACAGCAGAGAGAGACTTCAGCTGGCGAGAACAACTGCATGTATCGCTACAGACTTTACATATAGCAAAAAGTCATGCTGAAAGCATGAAAATTGCTTTATTGTTTGCTTCCTGTTATATACTATTGCCAAGAAGTAAAGCCTAAAACCAGGCTGGATTTTTCTTCTTTTGTAACACTAAATATTTCACTTTCATCACCCAGAACAATACTATGGTGTATCATCCTTTACATATAATCATTTCCCCCCTATTATATATAAAACATATTCAAGTATCCAAGGAGTATTCTTAGTCACTAAAAGCTATTTATAGTTTTTAAACTTCCTGCAGGTCAGTTTGGCTTCCAAAGTATCATCATTTCTGTTTCTTTTCTCCGCAGTAACAACATGGTTCTGCAAACTCGGAGCTTGACCCTGCAGTGCTGGGTATATGCATTTTACCACTGTCTAAAATACAAGCAGGATTGAATCCTAAGTGCAGGAACAGCCAGAGAAAAACCATACAATTCAACTCAGTACTGGTGTTCTGTGTTTGAAGCTCATCAACATTATTTCTGCAGGCTTTAATTTATTTTTTCATAGTTAGATGTACAGGATTATTTCATGTAATGTTTACAAATTTTGTAAATTTTCCTCAGGCTCTATTAATATTCTCAACTTCAACCACTGAAGCATCCGCAAATTTCATTATGAAGCTGTTTTCCTTTCCTTTGAGTTAGGAGGCTACTTAAGTTTAGCCCTAATACTATTCCTTTCAGTACTCCTGACACATTTTCAATTACATTTTGCTACACTATCAGTTAGAATTTCACATTCTCATTATAGCCACAAATACATACATCCCAAAACAGCACAGTAAAGCAGAGTGGTGCCCAGCTTTCAAAACTTCACTGAAATGCATGAGGTCAAATTAGATTATGACAGACATTTCCACAAGCTAAGCAACTTGGAGAGCTTAACTTCTTAAAGAACAAGGCCTCGCCAATCTTTCTGGGAGGCTCCCCAATCAAAATAAAGTATACTACATAAAATCTGAAAAATTGACATCCTCTACTTATAGCTTACTTAAATAATATTTTCCATACTTGCGCTCAATTAGGAGTGGTATTGTAACAGTAAAAATATTTCAGAAGTAAATAATTGATATTATGCAAAAATATCTAGATAGCAAAAATTGTGAGTACAGTACTTTAACAAAATTTGCTACAATGATTATACTTCTTGGCCAAATACTACAGTATGCTAGGAATAAAAGGAGGTTTAGGATTACTTATTCCCGTGTTTTACAAACAAAAAAATTATAAGCCTGCCTAGCAATAGGCCATAAAATACAAGGAAGAGCCCTTTAGGCAATGGTCTGCTATGTTCAGTTTTAGACAAAGGTATTCATCATTTACAGATGAAAAATGTTCATGATTTGCAATTTTATCAGTGTCCATGTTATATACCACTCTAAGAAAAGACAGTCTTGTTTCAAATGTTGGAGCACTTCCAGTATCTGGCAAATTTTAACATGTATCCCTGGCTTGCCAAACACGAAAGCTAGCTGTCAAATTCCTCCAAGATATGATAAAGATGGCACTCAGGATTCAAACTCTTATTTATATAAAATAACACATACAAAAGGTTTTTAGACGTGATATGGTATGAAGCTTAAATTCTAGCTTGAAGCATCTTTGCTGTGAAAAATTATTTTAAATAGATAAACCACAAGCAATTACTAAAGAATAACAATTTTATGGGCTATAAAATCCATCCACTCTTTTCACCCCCAGAATATTACACAATGCACTGGACTAGAAGGTATAGGAAGGGAAGCTCCTTACTTGTATTTCTGATTTTAAGAGAAACACTATCTGTAAACTGGGGACTTTATAATGCAGTTGCTGACCTACAAGCAAGCTGGATTGCTCATTCCTAAATGAACTTCTTGAGACTTAAAATGATTAGCAATCCATTAGCACTGATAATACTGTTTCCACAGTGAAAGCTAAGCCAAGCTCTCAAAGTCTGATATTTGATGCATTTGTCTTTGTTTCACTTTCTATACAACTTACTAGATTATTAAATTTTATACGACTGAGCAGGTTTTCATTTTACCTGTTTTACAGAAAGTACCATCAACCAGATTTTTCCATTAAAGAGTACTAAATCACCAGTCTAAGTCAATCTTACTCAATCTTTTCATTAAAAACAAAAGACAAAGTAGATCTATGTTCATCTTCAGGAAGCAGAAACTATTCCTTAACATATAAATTAAATATATTTTATAGTCCTTTCAGGGAATGCGGTCTGCAACAAAAAAAATTAATGGTAAAACCAAGCAAAACACAGTTCTACGTTGGAATGTTCAAAGAGAGATTTTGTGGTACATAAATGCTTTTTTCAATCCTTACTCAAGTGACAACATATATATGTATGTACACGTCCTCCCATATATACCTCTTCACATACTTGCAATGGTTAAAATATAAATCAGCAACAGCAGTAGCTGACTGAATGCCTCCTTTCAGCAACAGTATATTGCAGATAAGCCATATGGAACATGAAAAGTTTCCAAGTGTAGCAACCCATCTGCATAATATCCTTCATAACCTTTTAGAAGTTCTTTAGTAAAAATATTATCTCGTACTCATGGTTTGCCAAGAAAAATTTTCTAAACTCTGATTACAATTCAATGATATAAAAAGAATGGGTTTCTTTTGGTCTACCTGCCTATGTAGTAACATCAAACTGCTATTTCAAACATCTCTTGTCCTGAATTTCTCCTTACAGCTTGAAAATTGGAAAAGATAACAGAAACTATTTCAGTCTTGGTACTTGAGATAATTTAGCATTATCAAACCAGTAATTATAAGACAAATAGCAACTATTCCCAAAGAAAATGTCTGATGAATTCTAAGGATTTATACAATTATTAAAATATCATTCACCTGTAAGATTATGGGAACTAGCTACACTAATGTCTACCAGAACAAGCTTCAATTACCTTTAATATTGGTATAGAAATGCCATTTTGTTTCACCTAAAAAGGTGTCCAACTGTGTAGACAAATAGCTAAAAGTATGTGCGGGCACGAGTGTGCTCTAAACAGGCGTAGCATGTGTGTGCACACGCATACAAGCGTTACCCTAGTTCATAACATTACTGCAGAATATTTACCAAAAATCCCCACAAAATAAGCAAGTTGAATAAGACAACTGAAAGCAGGTACTTGAAAATGTCAACTGAGATAAGCATGTACAACAGGAAGCAGTGAGCCTCTCCAGAAATAAAGTAGGGTACAAGCAGATACATCTCTATTTTTACTGAATTAAAATAATTAGAATGTAGGACTTCAAGACACAAAGCTGTAATAAGTATGTCACAACTCAGGTTTTGAATACTGAGCTTCTCAATTATGTGTCAAAGAAATATACTTAATATGTTTTTCCTTGCATAACCCTTCACTTAGAGTGAATTATTCAAAAGGCAAAGCACCTCTTTGAAGACTATCCTTACCAAAGGTGAAAAGGGGGTGGGAAATCAAAGGTGAGACCTAGAGAGGTAGAGAGAAAAGACTGTATGGGAATTGGGAACAGTGAAATATGAGTCAACTTTACTCTATCATGTGTAATTCGTGTCAATATTGGATAAAGACTGGCTCTGGCTTTTTTTTTTTTCTTTTTAACAAGCCACTACACTCAGCAAGTATTGAATTGTAAGTTAATGCAAAAAAGAGCAGGGCTTTAAAATGACATCGCTCTGTTACAGTTAGAAGAGCTTTCAGTGGGACAATGTAGAAGAGCTTAGATCTAAAAAAAAAATCTTCACAATATTCCCAATGAATTTGGGAGTTTTTAATTAAAAATATATTATTCACTTCCTATTGAAAGCAACTGATAAATAATTCCAGTAAAACATCATTTAAATGTTAAAATTCACACTACTGCCAATGTAACTAACTTAACTAACATTCCACAGTCTATACTATAAATTACAGACATCTAAGCTCCCACATGAAATATTACATCACTGATATGACATTAAAAAGATGTAATAACTATCACTGGTAAGTCACAAAAAGACATTAACACTGTATGTGTATTGATTTGTAAGTATTATGAAGAACAAGAATGATATGATATAATAAGAGCTGTTAGAAGATTCATAGGTCTGTACCACAAGAACTACCACCATAAATACTTTCTTTATTCAGGTGATAAAACAGTTACTATGCAAAACTTACTAGGTGAAAGGATATTGAAGCCCTTTGTTCAGATGAGTGTTGAGAATGTTACAGCCTAGATGGGCCACACTATTTGCAGTAAAACACTGGCAATGAACAAACCACAACCTCCATCCTATGAAGTATCTCATCACACCCACATGTTGGTTACATGACTGGGAGGTTTTATGACAGTACGAAGATCTAGGCCAATTTCTCTTGGAGGCTAGCGTCTCCTCCAGCCCTCTTCTGCAGAAGCACCATCAGCTTAAGGCCCAAACATTAAGATTATTCAAAAGCAAAGCATTAGAAACTTCTCAACAGAAACACAGCATGTAAACATGCTGAGGTCCAAAATGCAACTAGGAGTGAAGCATCCTATAGTTGACGCTCTCCCTCCTTTTTGACAGTTTATACTAAAATACTGGTTGACGAACAGCAATGATCAAGAAGCTAGCACTTCTGCTGTCCCTTCTGCAAGGTGGTTAATCACTGGCAGATTGGCAGCATTGACAGCTGAGGACACTATCAAACACAAGCTTGAAAGTCAGAAGCTGGGGTTACATTAATTCTCCAGTGAAATGAAGAGTATCATCAGAAAGAACAGTTATTTATCTTACTGTAGTTGCAGGAGATGCATTGTTCTGGGGTCTATTCTTTCCATGCACAGCTTGTGTAAAGCCACTCACTCTTGATTAACATATGCCATGGTCCTCGCTTTGAAAATCACAAAGTAAAAATATAATCTTCTAACTGTCAATACAGAATTTCAAAAGCACCAAATTCTACAGCCAGACAAGGGTTGCAGAATACATGAGACCAGCACAGCTTGAAGAACTTGTTAATACAAGGTAAGTAATTATGTCTGTGTGACTGCCTGCACAAACTCCAGCATTAAGAAGCAGTGAGATGTTACAGACTTTCTTGGAGGTGATTTTCAATCCTACTTAGCACAACATCTCCAGAACAGCTAAATCCAGAACTGGATCTTTGATACATGTTTCCAGAGCTGTGGGTGTGAGAACTGGACTGTGTCTGCCCTATAAATTTCAAAAATAAAAGCATTCTCCAAACGCACTGCAGAATCAGTTGGAAAAACATCACTTGCACAGCTGGGAAATAAATACAGGAGGTCATAATAGAGGAGAATCACTCCATTTTAGAACAGAATACTTGGTGTTATTATTCTCATCTCCGGTAAAGAGGCATGCGCACTTGCAAAAGTTCTCTGCGGCACAAGTCCTTCATCAGTCGATTATATCTATGAACTATCTGCTGACTTAATGTACTAAAGACCCGGTGAACACAAGGCTGGCAGTGATCAGCTGACCCAGAACCAAATGGACGTAGATAATATTTTTACAGGACACTGTTCCTTAGAAGCGGTTTCTGAACATACCTCTGTTTTTATGTAGCTGACCTGCAGCACCTATTTAAACAGAAACACTAGAAACAGTCTCCAAAAAAGCGAGGTATGTGTTATTCACAAAGAATAGAAGCCATATGCAGTATTTTTTTAAAATCGCTGCTTTCATTAAGTTTTCATTCTTTGGAACACATTATCCAAGTCCATACTACAAACAAATATATACACATGGAGCCTTAATGGCCTTTTACTTCTAAAGGAGGATGGCAAATAAGAGGTATAGGATGCAGAAATCACTCCAACAAACTCTCACAGGCCAAAGAATCCCAGATGCAAGATGGATTCTTAAAGAATCTCTCAAAACACTTTGAGTTACTCCACTTTAAAGTTCATCTTTATTTTACAAATGTCTAGAACATTTGACATATTTTAGCGTCTACATTTCAAAGTTTATACTTTAGTAAAGATTTGTGAGGAAGCATGGAGTAAATATGGTACTATTATCTGCTAATTTGCAATATAAACCGAAGTCAAGGGTGTTTTTCATATGAAACACACACAAAATACTTAAAATAGCCATAAACTCAGAACACCCACAGATTCCACCTAATGGCCTGTTTTACATTGTAAGGCCTCATTCAAAAGCACAACAGTCTAAGTTTTCTACAGTAAAATTGAGTTTACTCAAACCCCATCCTAGTAAGTTACACAGGTACAGTGAAAACAAGGTTTACTCTTACTGCTTTGGGGTGTTGAATATTTTGATTTATTCCATCTAGACACTGCACACTGTAAAGGAAAGCACAAAAATCACACAAACTGTAAGTAATGTTGTGCAATTAAAAACCAAAATATTCACTATATTCATTACCATTGTTAGCTGTTCTATCTTTAATAGTTAATATGTCCGGAGTTCAATGAGACAAAAAATTCTTCCATCATCCAAACTGAAACATTAACAACTCATGTTACCCCTGGAAACTGAGGAAAGAACCTTTAAATAGTACTACTTTCTGTTTAGATATAGCCTACACTTTAGGATTATACAATGACAGGCTTATAGCACTGACTGGCAGGACAGGGCGTCGAACAGTCATGCCCATAGTCATGTCTGGCACATTCAGAACTGTTCCAAGAACTAGAGCACATCTCTGGGAACTTTACTGATTATGAGTAGCTTGTAGCTACGTATGCAGGTAGTGACGGGAACTGAATCAAGCCATGCTTTAAATTGTTTCAAAGAAAATGGTTATCTGTGCTCATAAAAATTGCTACCTCAGTGCCTCAACTAGCGCTACTCCAGCTCTGCTTAGAACTTGCATCTTCCAGACAATGATGTTAACAATTCCTTTACTATACCTATTAAGCTACCTCTATTTATTGTTATTTTGGGTTTCATGTCAAATTCAGGGAAAAAAGTTAACAGCATTTGATGGAGGCAGGAAGGAAAAGAAGGGAGAAAGTTTAGTGTATTAGCCACATTTTCTCATCGGATAACTGTAAGAAGGTGGTGGAAAAGGAAGAGGGAAGAAACGATCTCTGGTCCATGAACAGTTTAGAACACTGGCCAGGCATCTAGCTCACAGGACAATTAACCATTTGATTAAGACAACCAGGTCAAAACACTAATAGCTTGTAATGAGGAAAGGAAAGATTTAGGTATTTTCCTTTTACTAATGATACTTGGACGTATGATATCATCCATTCCCCTTTAAAGGGAGATTAACATAAATGGGGAAAAAAAATTCTCAAAGAGAAAAACATGGTATTATGACCAAGTCAAACTCTTGGTATATCTCCTAGATGAAATACAAAGTTATCTTGGTTCTTAAAATACGTCCACATCACCTATTAGCAGGGTTGCTTCTGCAGTTTTTGGTAGACAGGTACCATACAAAGGCCCTCTACTAGTATTTGACATAGATTTAAGATTCTGGTCCTCACAGCAGCGCAGCTTCCTGAAGAGCCATCTGATTCGATTTGAGATTCTACTGACATACAGCCAAGTAAGCTGTCACTCATCAGTTAAGTGATTAGCTGCTTCTGTTAGTTTGTTAAAAAAATAAGGAGAACATCACAGCAAATTTCATTTCACAGCTTTAAGATGATCTCACTAGCATAACTGTCATAGCAGTAGGACAGAGAGCAATCTGAACTGAAACTACATAAAATTACTAGTAGTAATACAACAGCTAAGCACAACCATTATTAGCAAGAGACTTCAGAAACTATATATAAAAATGCATTCTAGACAAACACACACACATATATATATATGTTTTAATTAGTGACTGAAGCTGGCATTCATCAAAATTCAGAATATCAGTACAGCATGGCAAGTTCAAAACACCAGCACTGTTTTAAGAGATAGAAGAAATCTAGTGTTCTTAACCCTAAAACACTAAATTTAATCACTGGTTTGTACCTGAGGAAAGTGTAGCTTTAGATTATTTGCAGGCAAGCCAAAGCTGTTCAAAAAAAATTCAGTCTATCCTACTTCTGGCAATTCTTTATATATCAGAAATGAAGGAATGCAAAGTGACATTAACTAGGAAGAAAAACCTTTTTCTAGCACTGTCAGCTTTCTTAAAGTCACCAACAATCTGTAATCAAAAAACAAACAAACAAAAAAGGCACGTCAACATTAGTCATCAGCATGCCCAAAGCAATTTCAGCATAGCCAAAGAATTAAAAGAATATTTTAAAGTAGAATAATATTACCAAACGCAAGAAATGGACAAATTAATGATAACAGTGAACAGCTCAAGTAAAATGACTTTGGGGATTAAGTGTTGAATTTAATCTCCCAAATTTAGGAGAAAAAAGGGGGGAGGGGACAGGGGACGAAGAGACAGACACCATTATGAGTGGTAACTGTTCTGCTCAGCACAAAATACACAGGTGTCTTCTGTCCCTATATTCAAAATAAATATTTGCTACCTTCACCATATTTTAGACTTTTCAAGGAAGCTGTTTCTTCCTGAATCCTGAGTGGGAAACAAAATCCCAAAGCATAACGTGTTTATGAGCCAGGTTTATAGTACACACTTCTACTAGAAAAAAAAATAGATTCAAGCTACTATACATATATATACATGTATATTTTTATGTAAGTTTTTGATAAATCGTATTCCACACTTCAGTTTTTATGCATTTTCTCTCTTTTTAAGGTAAGATAAAAGCAAGATTTTAGTCCTTAACGATACATAAATCCTCCTCAATCACCTCCTTAAAATGTCTCAAAGGCATTTGTGTGCCGTCTCAAATTATTTGAAATGTTATATGCAGTATAATTACATTTACATAATCATTTAGCAAATCAAGTTCGGTAATGCCTACACTTTCTCAGCATCATGAGCAGATTACAAAGTCATTTCCTTACTTCACTGAAACCATTTTTAGGTTTCTTCCTTCTTTTAAATGTATACCACTTATTTCTACAGTATGGTCCATGCTATTTGGAGAAAAAAGCAAGTGGTCCAAACAACAAAACCACATGATAATACTATTCTTAGTACTCATACATATTCTCCTATCAGGCCAAAGCTTTTGCCTTCCCCCCCCCAAATCTAGCCCACTTCTGGCAATTCTCCATCTATCAAATACAAAGGAATGCAAAACAACATTAATCAGCATTGTCAACCTTCCTACAATCTCTAGTGGGTGTCTAACCATCAACATGCATGGTATTGCCTCTCAGCACTATCTCAGTTCTATAAAGCTGTGTTGATATTCCATGTAAATTTGGAGATTTTAGTCACATACATTAAGCATCAGTTTTCATTTTCAACTGAAGCTGGTGTCATGGTTTAGCCCCAGCCAGCAACTAAGCACCATGCAGCTGCTTGCTCGTCTCCCCCTCCTAGGTGGGATAGGGGAGAGAATTGGGAAAAAAAACCCTCGTGAGTTGAGATAAAAACAGTTTAATAGGACAGCAAAGGAAGAAGAAATATTATTATTACTGATAAAGGAATATACAAAACCCAGTGACGCACAATGCAACAATTGCTCACCATCAGGTGATCAATAGCCCATCCCAAGCAGCAATTCCCACCTCCTGGTCAACTCCAGTTTTATATACTGAGCATGACATCATATGGTATGGAATATCCCTTTGGCCAGTGCGGGTCAGCTATCCTGGATGTGCCCCCTCCCAGCTTCTTGTGCACCTCCTCACTGGCAGAGCACGGGAAGCTGAAAAGTCCTTGACTTAGTATAAGCACTACAACTACTTAGCAACAACTAAAAACATCAGTGTGTTATCAACATTATTCTCATACTAAATCCAAAACACAGCACTATACCAGCTACTAGGAAGAAAATTAACTCTATCGCAGCTGAAACCAGGACAGCTGGCTGTAGAGTATTCTCTTCCTTTTTAAAAATATGTTTAAAAACTTACCATGTAACTTCTCTTATGAAGCATTTCAAAGAAACATACTTTCAAAGGTTGTGATTCAATTTCCACCACCTTACTTTTTAGCTTTTAACAGCAAAACATAGAAGCCCAAATTGCTTGCCAAATGCATATCTAGATTGGATACACCAGGTATCCACCAAGGAGGGAAACAAGATCAATTAACTGAATGTCACAGAATCATAGAATCGTTTAGGTTGGAAGAGACCTTTAAGATCATTGAGTCCAACCATTAACCTATCACTATGAAGTTCAACACCAAACCATGTCCCTCAGCACCACATCTACACGTCTTAAATACCTCCAGGGATGGTGAGTCAACCACTTCCCTGGGCAGCCTGTTCCAATGCCCAACAACCCTTTTGGTGAAGACATGTTTCCTAATATCCAGTCTAAACCTCCCCTGGTGCAATTTGAGGCCATTTCCTCTTGTTCTATCGCCTGTTACTTGGGAGAAGAGTCCGACCCCCACCTCTCTACAACCTCCTTTCAGGGCAGTTGTAGAGAGTGATAAGGTCTCCCCTCAGCATCTTTCTCATCTAATTTTATGTGTGCATCCACGTATACTGAAATATTCCCAGACCTTCAATTTCATATGATGTTCACCCAAATTTAAAAAAAGATGATGTGAACCAATTCAAGTGCTACCAAAATACTGTAACATCCCATGGTTAACAAACTACCACACTGTATGACACACCAATAACAGTTCAAAATACATGTTGGTAATCCATAGCCTGGAAAAGAAGCAATGCTGGGGAGGTGGAGAAAACTGGATAAAAAAACAAAACCAAAAAGCTTTTGGTTTATAAACATAGTGTTTCAACACCAACTTTTCTGTTTATGCTCCCCACACTGTTACACTTGTCTCTTGGCATATGCTCCATCTGGCTGTGGAGATGCATCTGCTTCTTTATGCTGCAGGCTCTACATGTGCAGATGAGCTCTACATGCTTACTCAAAGCTATGATCTGGCAATCGCATCTTTGATACTATATATGTCTATGACTAAAGAACATGTATTGCTCCTATAACAGCTCTTCATTAAAATTTTGTGAAAAGGCAGAGAAAGAAAGTGCCCATTTGGTATTTTAATGCAAGATGATGCACTGAATACAGCTTCTGCAAGATTAAACTGGTTTATTTACACTACTGTAAGTAGCAGCAGGTACATTTACCTGCTTTCTGTCTTGTTTCTGTCAAAACTATAGAATCATAGAATCATAGAATTGTTCTGGTTGGAAGAGACCTCCAAGATCATCGGGTCCAACCATTAACCTATCACTACCAAGTCCCCCACTAAATCATATCCCTTAGGGCCTCATCTAAACGCCTTTTGAATACCCCCAGAGATGGGGACTCCACCACCTCCCTGGGCAGCCTGTTCTAATGCCTGACAACCCTTTCGGTAAAGAAATTTTTACTATGACATGACCACTATCACACCAAGCCAAACATTACTTCCTATTAGAGTCAGCATTTCCCATCTTAAGAGATTTAATACAAAACAACCAAATCACTTCCTTTAACTTACACCAAGGAACACTTATAATTTTTCCAATACAGCAGTCTTCACAAGAATAAGTATGTTTACAGTAAGCACATGGTATCATTTAGGATAGATTTTCTAATACTTTTTAGTTATGATTTTTATTACAGATTATTGTGTATTTCAAGGACAGCTGTCAATATCTGGGGTTATTAACTTAAGCCCTATACAGCACATTATACTATACTGAAAACAGTATTAAACTATACAGCACGGAAAAGGTTCATTAACTCACACCTATCCGAAATCCTCATGGGCACAGATGCCAACTGGCAAAGTAGGTCGCATTTTAGACAGGCTCCTAAAAATCAAATCACCTCAGTTTGATGAGGTGATATGATGGAACGTGCACAACCCACCCACGGCCAAGTGTAGGTGAAATAAACCCTGGTTTGCTGTATCACTCAAGGAACATCAAAATGCGGAACAGATAAAAAGTCGAGCTAAACGGGCAAGAAGAGCCTGTCTTCAGCTCTTGACTCCCAGAAAAAGTGAGGCTGGAAGAGAGGGAACAACCGAACGACTGCTGCTTTCTGAGGCCCTCTTGAGGGACAGAAGGACCCAACATGGAAGTGTTACCTTGTAGAGAATCTGTAATAATCTTAACACCCACTACACTAAAGAAGACTGAGGATGAGTGCCTGTTCATTTCCCTCTTTTCCTTTGGATCAAAAAAGGATGAACACTCAAGGTCTCTTTTATACATTTAAAACATTCTGTCGACCATATGGATACAGGATCCTCATAAAACCTGAAATTCTTCCCAATTTACTCTGCAGAAGTACTCTACTTCTTTCTTCAGGAAAAATAATTACTTGCCAAGAATAATGTGTTACAGAAAAAATGTCCATGAACATTAAAGCTTCAAATGCTGTAACACCTACGGCAAGTCCTTCAAATCATAGACAGTACTTCAGTGTAACGATCTTCAACTGTGCCATTACAGCTTTGTAAAACGAAATACCTGATCCTAATATTTCACGAATTCAAAGCACACACTGAATGAATTTTTCACTTTTTTCAATATCCCTATATGGTCCATCTGACCTGTGCAAAAGCACTAGCTTTCACTCAAATAACTATGAAAAAATAAGATGACTGAAACTTTATTGTACAACAGAACAAAACCTCTCATCTGCTGTGAAAAGGAACACATTTTTCAAGAGCAAGAAACATCAAAGAATTTTTTGAATGATAATTTATATTGCTGAAATCATATGAAAACGTTATTTTGGAATTTCAATGGAAGATGCATTTTTTTCCTTTCATGAGGCTTAAAGGAAACAGTACACTCGGCACCTCTTGAGTAAATGCCTTTTACCAAAAGGTCAGGAGATCAGCAACCATAAGCAAAGTTTCACTGTCCTCACCAGCATCAGCTGTGTTCACCTTCCGTATTTCAGAGGGATGCAGAAATTAATTTTAAAAGCCTGTTAGACCAATGGTGTCTGATCCTGATAAGCAAGGAAGTTTTTCCACAGGCCTGTGGACGGGCGTCAATAGGATGGGACCAAACTCTTTTCAGTGGTGCCCAGCAACAGGACAAGGGGGAACGGGCACAAACTGGAACAGAGGAAGTTCCATCTAAATATGAGGAAAAACTTCTTTATTGCGAGGGTGACAGAGCACTAGAACAGGCTGCCCAGGGAGGCTGTGGAGTCTCCTTCTCTGGAGATATTCAAAACCTGCCTGGACGCAGGGTTACAAGGGTCTGTTGCAAGATCTTCTCCCTTAATTATAAGAGTACCAAATGGCAGGGAATGGACCATCCCCAAGTATGCTACTGATAGGTAGAAAACTAAGCTTACATTAAAATGAAATTCCGTAACTTCCAATTCTAGCTATTCAGAAGTCTATGATTCTGCCAAGATGGCTGAAAAAAACATATTCCTTACACCCATATCAGTTACTAGTTACCAAGTAGCTACCAAAAAAAAAAAAAAATCATGATGACAAAAACCTATGGCAAGAAATAGGTAAAGAAGTCAACAATTTACTGATAAGTAGAATGTTTAGAAATTGAATGGAAAAAACAAGGGGGGGGGGACACACAAGGAAATATTACATAAATTAAAGAAAAATGGGACCAACAAAAACACATAAAAGGAACAAAAATTAGAAAAGAATAGGTACAGGACAGCAACAGAGCATTCATATCTACAATAACATGTACAGTGAAAGACATAAGGGCATGTATCAAAAAAAAAATTCTAGTATTCATTTAAGATGCCAGTGTTCTCCCTCCTACTATGTTTTCACACAAACGTTCCAGCAGCAACAAAAGATACCAAGCTCTGGGCATATAAAACCAATTCCTCTGCCAAAATTGAACAGGAGGCAACTATAAGGGGAAGATGTCTCATCAATTTCACTTAATCACTTACAACATTGCCATCTACCCAGTACTGAAAACAAGTAACAGTAAATTTGTTTCTTCCCTTATACAGCTTCTGAGCTGTGCAGAATTAGCTTTCCTTCTAGCACAGCAAAAAAACCCTCCTGTCATGCATAACAGGAACACAGTGGGTCAAGACTAGTTTCACGGTGAGCCCACATCACAATAAATACCATCTGTCATATTCAAGGAGGCAACTGAACTACTAAAATGTTAACTAAGATATATACGTCATCTATAACTCCATAAAATGGAATTACTTGTTCTAAATTGGTTTAGTATATATTTGACAGATTTGGGGGGGTGGGTTGGGGGGGTGGTGGTGGTGTAATTTTTATTTGTTAAAATTGTATTTCTACATGGGCACAATAAAGGGAAGCCATTTTATGTTGTTTTTTCAGAACCTTTCCAAAATGCTGGTGCTGTAATTTCACCTCTACCACAGCACAAGCATCTGTCAATGGTGAAATTACATGAGGTAGTGAGCTTTTGGCAACTTGCTACTGCTTAAATACAGGAGTCTTACTCTCCCCCATCTCATCTCTTCTCCCATGTTCCTCCCTACCTACGCTGTACCTGTCACTGCATCTGCTCCAAAGCACATCATATTCTCCACTGAACCAATTCAGCTCTGTTGTAAAGCAAAAAAAGTAGATAATCTTCCACTGATTTTTTTGACTGAAAAGGAATGTTTTTCTAAATTAAAGACATTATTTACTTACAGTGGGAAGCAAACCATCCAAACCCAACCATGAATGGGATCTCTTAATTGCCTAAAGAACAATAGCTAATAGACTACAAAGTCACCGCACAGGTGGAGCAAATCTGAAATACAATCAGTTGCAAAAAATGAAACTGGAGTATCTCTCCGAAATACTGTATGCACATTTTTTTTTCCTGGAATCCAACAGAGAGAAGACATCACTCTACCTTACATATATTGAGCTTGTAAATATTTCATCCTACCAATTTAACTTTCCCATCCAGAATACAGCCATAAACTTCAAGAACATATTTTCCCTGCAAAAATGTATACACACCTCTCTCTGGCTAAATAACTTTTTCCTAAGAAAGAAAAAAAAAAACCCCACCAACACACACACAAAAACATTTCAAGTAGACTAAAGATCACACAGGGCTAATCTGAAGAGACTGGGAGATGCACTCCTAAATTATACTATATTTGAAAAATCAGAGTAAGTCCCAAATCCCACACTAGTATAATACAGTAAACCTACAAAGGAAAATTGGAAAAAATCTGCAGATGAGTCCTTGCATGTTGCCCCAGAACAGAAATCATATACGCACTTGGGTACTAACTGCGCTTTATGTGGTTGCCAGGGGTCAAGTGCTTGACACTGGTAAAAAAAACACCAACAAAAAACCCCGAAAAACCTACAGGCAGCCTTGCGTAGAAATTATTTTGAAAGAGGTTCTTAGTCCTCATGATGTGAAGAAGCACTATTACCACAAGTCATAACACAAAGAGGCCTTAGATGCAGAACAAAAATCAGCCTGGCTAACCAACTTGCTCGCATCCCTATCTCAAATTCACGTCTGTCACAATGAAAAGCTCATCTTGGAAGAATTAGGTTTTCCCTTCCTCTACAGTGGCTGTCCCTTATTTATACTAATCCACTGGCTAAGTAATACTCCTTCAACTCTTCAAAGCTTGTATTATCCCCCTCATTAGTACGCAACGCTGAAGACAGAAGTTGGGGAGATTTTCTTTCTGATCATAAAACACAGTTGACAAATTAGCAGAGAATCTTCTCAAAGTGATATATAAGGCATTTGTCTATTTCTCAGTTTTGTCAATCTGACTTTTGCTTGAAAACTTACGTACAAGATCAGCTAATATCCTCCCCGTACTCTGTGATCCCTGTGGCAATAGACTCTTCAGCTATACAACGCTAATCGCTATTCCTAAAAAGCACGGCATTTGTTCGGAAGACAACTTCAGAATTTAAATTAAACACTTAAGTCAGCCACCTGTTTTGGTCTATTTACAGGACTACTGGAGACATGACTCTTATCTGAAATGCAGTTACAGTACATAAAGGCTCCAATTGGCAAGAAAATCCTTGATTTCTACTGCACCTAATTTAGAAATTACGTGCTGGAGAGAGTTTCTATTTAAAGCACAAGCATAATAAAAGTAGACGAAACCAATACCTTGAGTGTATTCACGCTATTCTATTACTGCAGAAACTGCAGTTGTTCTACTGCTATGTTTTAGCTGACATACAGAGTGACTGAACAACAAATTTAATTAATTTGCTCCACAGATTCACATTTTTTTGGCTGAACAAGGGGCAGCACAGGCTGTGGCTGATTTGATCTGTGTGCAACATTTGACTGCTAAGTTGGCCCCTACCTCAGAAGAGAAAAGGGGCCAACCATAATTGTCTGTTAGGCTGAGGGCACTCTTTGGACCTTATTCTCCATCCAATTGATTTTTTCCATGAAAACCTTGAACACTTCCCCCCTCTCCCTCCCCCAGAAAAACAACCATCTTTCACACCTCTATTTCCTTTGCCAAATGTGGTTGAAATCAAACATGTTTCCCAGAAACTGGCAGGGGGCGGAGGGCAGATGGGAAAACAACATGGCTGTAAAGACAACTTACTGCCTCAGACAAACCAGACTAAAAGCAGTACTTTACATTTTATGACAAGGTTTTCAAGTTATTAAATACATTTGGTTAAAAGATCTTAAAATACTCTATATTGCTCTATACTTGAAGTATTAAGGACATAGGAAAACTGATGTGTCTTTTCAAATTGTTACCTCAACGATATCTGAGTTGGTTCTGCTTTCATGGGGCTCGTTGTATTCTGTGTATTTAAGTAGAACTTTGTCCATATCAGTGCTGGCATACTGAAAGAGTTTGTTAGAGCTGTTAAAAATGATGAGTGCTATTTCACAGTCACAGAGTACACTCAACTCATATGCCTTCTTCATTAATCCAAACTTCCTCTTTGTAAAGGTGACCTGTAGAAGAGAGAATAATGATTATTTTTAAACACGTGACAAGGGTTTAAAGGACTATAATTAAGCATTCAAGGAATATACCAATTGATCTACACTATTTATTCCTACTAACAAGTGACATAACTAAACATGTGTACAAGCTTAAAAGAAGAACTGCCTATCATATTTGGGTGTCACTTTTAGGGCCAATGCTCTATATTAGACGAAGCTAAACAATTACACCCTCCCAACTCTTCCACTGGTATGTAACTACCGAGAGGCCTCTAACCTTCTGTTCAACCAACATTGACTTTCCAGGTATCACAGTATTTTCTTCTGATGATTAGTTATTCTGTAACTAGTTTGCAAGTTACTCCCAACCTTAATTGTAATAAAATTGAAGAAAACAGCCATATCAATGGAAGAAACACTGTTACTACATAATACAATTTCTAATTATGCAAAGATAAGAAATATGCTTACTTTGTTGCTATTAAACCATCTAATAAGATTCACTTATACTTTTAAGCTGTTGTCTGCCACTTGGGAACATCATGAAACAATCATTCTGTCCAATTAGAACTGCTGTGGGGAAATAAATCCACTACAGACCATCACAAAGGAGCATTTGCCCATCGCGGAAGGGGGAAAGACACTTAGTTATAAAAATCACCATCAATTATGAAAAAAAAAGTTTTAAAAATTTATTCCTTCCACGAGATTTCAGTTAGTTAAGGATATAAAAGTATCAATGGATTTGACATCAAGTAGAATCAAACACAGGTCTGATGCTAAGGCCAACTTTTCTTAAAGGATGATACTTTTACTAAATGTCTTCTGAAGTGTCTCAAAAAGGCACTTAATCTACTGCTATGAAGTTAATGTTCTGAGACCTTTTAAATAAAGATGCTACTTCTGGATCTAGCCTTTCAATCTGAGCTTCAGTGATGAATGAAACACTTCTGTCTATGGCCATATTCACACCCCCATATTGCAATTCAAAGTATACGCCTCTGACAGGTGAGCAACCTACAGACAAGAGTGAGAATACTTTTGCAAGATAAGAATGAAGTAAAAAACAAGAAACAATCAAACCTGTTTTATCGGTTTTTATAGTTTAACACGTTAATTACCTAGGTGTATATCAAGTTTTTGGAAGACGGATGGGAAAATTCTGTGTATACACACCTCAAGGCATTTTTTCCAGAGACGAGTATCTCCTGCATATTACTTTTTTAATACTATCCATAATACAAAATACATACAATCCTTCCCATCACGTAAACAGTCTCCTATCCTTCCCACTACATAAACAGAGGAATGCAGACAGATATACTAACAACATTATGTACATAGCATGCTGACAATAACTGTATTATTAAAACAGTACATGCAGACTTTGCTCTTCCACCACAAATGTCTGCAAAGGTACTGTGGACCTGAGATTCCTCTCCAGCTATAAAACAGTATCCACATCCATCCAGGTTTGAAAACCTGGAACAGAGGTAATAAACAGAAGACCTAGAAAAATGAGAATACGGAGTGTCGGGCATATTATGATAACCTTACTTCCACCTGAGTTCTTGTGCAGTGTTTCTAACTTAAAAACTTCTCGGAGTTTAAAGACTACTGATCACAGAGCCTTTTGTGAGGCTCGAATAATCCGTGTTCAGATGAAAAGTGAGTACTTACTATAACTTTTTTATTCAACCTTTTTAAAGCACATTTGGTGAGAAGTTCCATTAAGACCCAGCACTGTCTCTGAAATAATTTTATGTAAGAGTGCTGTAACACATTCAAGGTTCAACTAGGTAAGCAGATCTTTTTACCTATTTACTGTTTAACAATTACAACACATTAGTGAGACAAGATGCCAAAAAATCTGGCAGACTTTACCTTAATGTATCTTCTGTTAGTATTTTATTTTCAGTTATCAATTCAACAAATTGACCAAGTACAAATGTAGGTTTTACTGGGTTGTACTTCTCGCAAATGCAGGTGGAAATTTTACTATCCACATATAATACAGCCACTTTTTAAAAACAGATCTTGTGTAAGTCTCCTGGCAGTTCTGTCACTTTACACGTGCCTTCTTTCAGAACACTTGGGATTTATTTATCCTATCTTGGATGTGACATTAAGAATTACTTTGTCTGGATTCCTCTGGGGATTTGGGGAAACTGTGAGGTTTTCTAAATAGCTGTGGTTGTTCTTCCGATACTTCAATTACAAGACACTTAAGAGATTATTACCTGAGTATGAGCACCTATAGACAGGTACTACTGTTTAATTTTTGTCAGGAAAAAAGGCATATTAATCAAGATGTGTCTGTGCATGCTATATTACTTTGAGAAGGCATTAAACGAAAAGAATGAAGGCTTAGTTCCACTGAGGACCCATACGATCCTAGGCAGGGGATCTTAACTTCTCTACTGAAACATTATCTTTCCCGCCCCTTGTAAAGCTATTTTACTTGTGAGATTCTCAGCTAGCGTCGATTTCTCACTTTGTGTTTGGATAGCGCTTAGCAAAAATCCCACTACCACTGGAGTCCAAGCCTTAGTTTAATGCATATAGGTTATTAAAAACTCAGTTTTCATTTAAGAAATCAGAAAGAAGAATATTAGTTCTGCAAAGTTATCTTTTTTTTTTCTTCTTGCCATTTAGCGTGCCATTTAGGACCACACTAAAACAAAAATATGTATCTTTATTGCAGGCCAACAGCTTCCTCAGCGCTACTCTAATATTGCTTACCAAAAAAGGGTGGGGAGGAGACAGCAAAGGCAGCAAGATTGAGCTCCTTTGATATCTAATTTACTGTACTTTATTCCCTTCAGCTTAATGAAGATAAACGTCCTACAGCTCATTGAAGCAGATAAGACTGCTTAATTAATAATACAATGACAGTCTCATGACAATTGTAATCCCCCAGAGTAATAGTCTATATATTCTGTTTTAAGCTCACATACAATCCCATCAGAAATAAGATGCTTCTGATAAAACAATAGCTTTTCTTCCCACATAAGTTGTATGAACTTGCTCTGCAGGCAAAGCTCTATCCTATTCTATTCGTATTTTCAAACAAAAAAACCTAAACATCATACTAAATATCTAAACAGGACATCATATGCATCTTCATGAGTGACCTACAATCCAGCTACGTACGCCATAGAAAAATTGACAGAACACAATTGAACTATACTTTCCGTTCAGCAAAACAAACCCTAAATGCCCTCCTTATCTGGGTCAATGAAAAAAGTTCTCAAAAGTAAATTAATACCTAATAAATATCCTGTGCATCAGGGCATTTTAGTATGTTAAAACTGTGTATACTAGCTACCAAAACCACAGGACATCAGTGGAGTTAAAGAACACCATCAATACCTCTACACATAAAAAAATCTGCCTCCACTAACAAAAGCTATTTAATTTCTTTAAAGCCTTTTAAAAATAAGATGCAGTATGTTATCATCTCCGAGTTTCTACAGAAAAAGGATAAGGCAAGCCTAATTCCATTTTTAAGTTAGAGCTGAAAGCCTCTTCCTAGTCACTAAAAAGCCCAAAAAAGTGCTAGCCAAAAAACAGCCAGAAACAAAACTTAGAATTTAATCCCCATATTTTGCTTCAGTCACAGCAATGGTACAAGGGGCTAAAATTTGATACAAATACACAAACTCTCCTCCTCTCCATTGTTCCAATCTGAACAATGAGATGGAGATCAAAAAAAAACCAACTCCCCCTGAAAAAAATCCCACCACACCAAAGTCAGGGTATATTATAACAATATTTGTATTTCAAGCAGAACAAAACCAAGGTTGTCCAACTTACTCCAAATACATTTAAAAAAAGGGGGGAGGGGGATCAATTCCCACCTCTTCAACATGCCTGAAGTTCTAGAGCAAGATCTGAAAGAACTGAACTTATTAATTCATCTTTTACTACATGTACTTAAGACATTTATCTACATCAAACATACAGTCACTCTGTGATTAAAGCTGTTCAAACACAATACTTGGCTTTCTCCCAAACTCCAGTAATACTTTTCTTGCTATATATAGTCTTCTCAGAGTTTACATTGCTTTAGAGTGATACAAGAAAAACAATCCTGATTTCACACAAAAAAAACAATGGGCTCAGAGCTGCTATGTCAGCAGCAAGACAGTCTCATGGAATTCTGAGACTACCCCAACATCAAGTTGATGCTCAGGAGAAGTTAAAAAAAGCAAATCAAATACTAGGAAGAGAACAGAGAACAAACATCAGTACACCACTATGTAAGTCCATGTTTTGCACACATCTTGAACACTGTGCAGTTCTGGGTCCCTTTGCCACCAAACCTAATGTAGCAATACTCCAGAAGGTTTAGGGAAAAGCAGTGAGAATGGTCAAAGGTGTCGAATAAATTCTGTATAAAAACAACTAAGTAAGCTAGGGTGCTTCAGCCTGAAAAAGTTATTTTAAGAGAAAATAAGAAAACATGGCAGAGGTCCACAGAATAACAAGCAAGATGGACAGACTAGATAGGGAGTGACTGCTGCCTCTTTCATACAAGAGCTAAATAACTAGCAGAACCATGACTAAGCATAAATGAAAAGGTGTTTCTTGAAACAACAGGTAACAGACCTATAGGAAATCCTAGCCAAAAGATGTTGTAAATGCTGCAACTTTATAAGGGCTCAAAGGATAACTGAACAAGTTCACTGGTGGGGAGGCGGGGAAAACAAAACAAAACAAAAAATCCATTAATGGTTACTAAATATACGGAAACCACATCCAGCTCAGGAAATCCCTGAGCTAAGAATAGTCAGAAGCTGGAAGAGGATTACAGAGTAGCGTAACATGTGCATCTCTGTCCTACACTTATTTGCTTATGACCACCATCGGACAAAAGATACCGGCCTAGCAGCATCTTTGGTCTGACGCACTATAACTATTCTTAAAGGTCCTAAGTCATCTCTATGATACTTTTCCTTAAAAACGATAGCTTCCAGATACCCCAATATACATTTCAATATCCAATTAAAATTTTATTTCGTATCTTATGTAGCAATTTAGAAGTTAAGAGGAAACACTACTTCTGCACAGTCTCATCAACTTTTGGTACTTCTCAAGTTCACAGGACACCTCTTTATCAGGCAAGAGCAACCAAGTAAGCAGCCTTCCCTAAAACAGTGCACTTTGGAGTACTCCTCCCTCTTGACTGACAATTATTAAAGACTGTTGTAGTAAACAGCTCTTACAAGGAATATAGATCAATGCTTTTAAATAGAATGTTAACAAAATTCATTACTATGTCCAAACCACTGTAGATCATTGTCCACAGCTATGTCAAAACTCCTCTGTCAAAGAGGCTGCAGCAAATACTTTTACTACATCCTTTCTGAATTTCTCATCCTTTCTCCATCTTCATTACTAAGTGTTCCTAGTAGCTATCAGATCAAGTAACATGTCTGTTTCAACATGATCCTCCAGTCTACTAGAAGTACAGACTAGGGTGCCATTTAAATAGGAATAGTAGTTTTACAATGAATTTGATTTAAAGTAGTAATTGATATTACTTATAAATAACAATTTCCCCTAAAACAGCAGTAAAACTATTGAGACATATTTCTTATTTGTATTCTGGTAATGCCATCTGTAGATACATGAAGAC
Organism: Phoenicopterus ruber ruber; assembly: GCA_009819775.1. Lineage (NCBI taxonomy): Eukaryota > Metazoa > Chordata > Aves > Phoenicopteriformes > Phoenicopteridae > Phoenicopterus > Phoenicopterus ruber. Next base: position 4,628,613 of record CM020225.1, read on the forward strand.
AAAGCTCGGCTTTAGAAGAGTAAATTAAGATGAGTGTATTCAAAGATTCCATTCGTTTTTAGGATTACTGAGGAACTCGTTCATGCAGACTCCTTGTTTCTCACCTGTCTGTTCCGTTCATCCATTATTCTTGTGATCTGTATTTTCTTTCTCCCCATTTTCAGCCTCTTCTTTCTTTTGCTTTGCAATCCAGAAATATACTAATCCAGGAAATTTCACTCTCCAGTATTCTAACACATGATACAGTTTTCTTCTACTTTGTCTTCAGCTTGAGAAAAGGTTCTTATTTCTTCTTATAAACCCCTAAAATATAAAATTTTGAAAAAAATAATTTACTAATTAAAGAGGAAGCATCATTAAACACTTGTATAGTTGTAAAATACGTGCATGCATAAAATAATTTCAGTGAAGAACCAAGTATTTTCATTAGTAAAATATTATACTACATACTTTGTTCCAATTAAATAAACTTCAACTAGTCTGCTAGATTCTAAATTTGTAGTTGGTAAGTAAAATGACCAATAATTTCATACACTTTCAATTGGATGCCTTAAAAATTTATAGTTGTCAAAGGGGGTGGTGCTCACCACTCTACTCTAGGCCTTGAGTGATTTGAGGTTTCAAAAATTTACCCACAAAGTTTTGATAAACTCCATTCATATTTTAGGACACCTTATAGAGAAACCACTCTGTGTTTCCTGTTTGTCGTGTAAAATTATCATCATGATAACGAAACAAAGCCATGAGAATATCAAGATTCTATTCCTAAACTGAATTACATCTCATTTAGTAAGACAGTATTTGGAGTTTCATTGCAAAGCAGGAGGGAGAAGGAAAGGGGGAATAGCTTTACTTAAAAAAGGTAAAGGCCACAAAAAATATTTTCGCAACAGAACTATTTCACAGCTACCAAGACACCAGTGAATAATTAAGACATTCACACAGTTACTCTCTCTACAATAACCTGGAAGTTGCACATTTGCCAATAATCAGTTACCACTCCAGCACTTGTTTCATTTTGGTAAATTGCTTAGAAAGATAAGGGTGCATGCAACTTGAAAAGCCAGTGTGCCATCGTAATATTTTAATCTGGTACTAAGGCACCAAACTGACTTGTATAACACTGATATTTAACAAACTTTAAACATGTTTTTGGTAAAAAAAAATTACTAAGCCATATTCCAAACATACTGCTTGAACTGTAGGATAACATTAATTCAACAAAACTGGAGAACAACTGAAAAGAAAAAGCCTCTAGAACATCAACGTATACTGGAATGCATAAACATGAAACAGGTACACCATATTCTATTACCACCTAATATTCATTAAAATAAAGGGTAAAACCAGCCACAATATTAGCTTATAACCTCTCTAACTTTCCAACCCAAAACGCCTTTTGAAATCAAGCCTTGCATATTTTAATATGGGTGTATCACAATGCCACATCCTTGAGGCCATGTGTAGAAAGTGGTGCAACCACATCACCATCAGACAGTTAATAAGCAGAGACAGCAAGAGGCGGTTAGTCACAGGCTACGCTTCACAATACATTCAATTTACACTGAGGAAACAACCATGATGTTCTGATGCAGCTTGGGAGGAAAGAAAAGAAAGAGGTGGAGGAACATCACAAAACGAAGGGATGTCATTTTATATTTACCTGATATCAACAAAGGACTGCTTTGGTAAAACATCACAAAATGCCCAACAGTATTTAGATATACTATTCCATGGAATTTAAGATTAAATCAACACTAAGATTATGTGATATCCATTGGTCAAAAGGATATGCACTAGACACTGTTTATACAGCAAAACACTTAAAAGCATGCATCAGCATTGCATTCCTTTTATTTTCTTCAAGAAAAAAAATTTCTTCCAAGGTGCTGCTAAAAAGGTGTTAGTAGCTAGCTAGCCAGATGAACAAGCCTCTACACAACCAATAGCACACAGCAAATATTTTACACAGAAAGCAACAGCTGGCATATAAATTTATACCTTTTTTAATCAAAAAAAAAAACCAACCAAAAAACCAAAAAGCGAACAAAAACCAAACACTAAAAAAACCCCACAAAAAAACCAACACCACCACCCCCCCCCCCCCAAGAATATCCACTGGACTCTAAGATTCAATTCATAAAATATTCAGTCTTAGGTCAGCTGCCCTACTCTTAAAAAAAAATCTCAGCTCATGCTATGATCACATATTAAATTTAGTTCTGCAAAAATCTGGTTGCATTCCTTGAACATAGCTAATAAAAGGGTCTCTATAAGCAGCTCTTAAAATTTGTTTTCTCCTTCATGTGTGGCTTCATTTTTTAAACATACCATACATTATTGAAACAGTTCTCTGAATACAGAATTACTAGATTCCTTCCTCTGCATTTTAAAAGCACTCACCATCCTAACTACTACATACAAATAGCCACCACACATGATACCAAAGATACATCTGGTCCAGCATTTTATCCATGGCTATTAGCAAATACCACTAGGATGGTAAAAGAGGGACACAGGAATAGAGTAAGCTATACCACTTAAAAGCAATAATTATAAAGCATTTTCTCCAGATATTCAGTGGTTTTTGAATCAGAAACTTCTGGAGTCATATATAGAATCTTAGATTTAACGCTGTTCATCAAATCTTCTTCCATGAATATTACTTTTGAATCTGTGTAAATTTTTAGCACCTAGAAGCAAGGAGTTCCACAGCTTAGCTATGCATCAGAGTAGAAGATATATCCTTTCATTTAAGCCTGATCCTGCTAATTATACTTGGTAACCACAGATTTTTAATTATATGACACAGTAAACAGTCACCTTCACCTTTCATGTTAGACCTGGTTTTGATGCCTATATTGTATCTTCCTTCAGTTACCTTTACTCAAAACTAAAGAATCCTACTCCAATCAACCACTTCTTACACAAAAGCCATTCTCTGGCCAGCCATCCTGTCCTCCTCTCTACCCTTTCCAGTTACACACTGTTATTTCTGAAATAGAAGGACATGAATATGTACAATATACAAGATATGAGATATATAAAATGTTATTATAATCTACCATAAATTTATACAGAGGCATAACAGTATTTTATGTTCTACTGCATTAGACGTACACCTAGGCAAATTTACTAGTTCTCAACATTTTCCTAAGGAAATAGACCAGTGCTCCAGAACACAATTTTAAAACCCCTTTGTGGGACCACACGCTTTCTTCATACAGTCCTATCTCATTCACTCAACTCTTCCACCTTCTGCCACAGATATTCAAAAGCAAGTCTATGCAGAGAATAAAATAAGGAGCTCATGGGAGAACAGGGTAGAGAGGAAGAGAAATATGACCTGAGATTACGCAATATATATACACTTAAGGATACAAAATAAGAGAGATGCACAAACATTTTCCATGAGCTAATGGAAGAAACAATAGCAGGGAAACACTATTATCTGCTCCACGTACCATCACACAAAGGGAAATGGGAAAACTGACAGTAATTTTCAACAACATTTTGCTATAGTTTTGGGGTGTTATTTCAGGTCTTTTAAAATTAGTATGCTCTATTAGGCATAAATGCATCAACCCGTTTCCCATTTACAACCTCTGCTTCACCCTCTTTAATCAGTCCACTGTTGCCTCTCATCTCAGGTCTGCTACTTTCTTCAACCTCAAGCACTTTTCTCATTTAGCAAATTCCAAATTCCCATTTGCATGTCTGTCCCCGTCTGGGTCCAGCCTCTCCTCCCTCTCCACAGGTTGCTATGGACAACAGAAACCCGGCTTTGAAACACAGCATCCCTTTCATTTTGAAGTCACATACAAGATTATTTTCAAAGCTACGAATTGAAACGTAAGTTTGGTATGAGCTTAAGGTAGAAAGGATTTTGACACTAACCGCAAAAATCAGAGTAAATTGCGCAGTAAAAAGCCACTTTTCACGCATGCTCAGAACACCCCAATGGGAAGTTACCACCAATGACAAACGCACGTGACGTTTCTCATGGGAGCAATGGACTTTTCCTTTTTCTAATCCTTCATCACATCAAAGTTGCAGTTTTATTTTCCATCCTGACTAGAAACAAAACCATATAAGATAGGAGAGAAGACTGTGTTCACTATATGGTTACATCAAAAGTGTAATTAGCTAAGTTTTAATTTTGCTAAATCATAGTTGCATTGCTAACATACTTAGGTAAAATTCTTAAGTCACAAAGCCATTTCATCTAGACCATCAACAAACTTTTGCCCAAATAAAGGAAAATTAGCAGACATATGAAGATCAATGCACATTTGTTTCTGAAAGTAAATGTGAAACTAACGTGAAGTAACCTTGACACAGGTAAAGTTCTACTTCCTTAAGTGACAGAATCAAATTACAGCCACCAAAACTGCTTTACATTACCTGCATGGGTACACAGAAGCATTTTTTTTTTTTTTTTAAATAAGAATTTCAGGCATCTATTAAACAAAACAATAAGAGCAAGCAGAGAAAAAGAAGAAAAAACCCACGCTTCACGATGAGCTTTAAACAGAAAATAATGACAGTTTGCAATAACAGCAAGAAAAATGATATTCGTAGCTGTCCAAGTAAAAGCCTCTATTATTGTATAAAAGTAAACTTTATCCCAAATTTTCTAAATTTACTCCCTTCCCCAACACAGGTGAAAACACCACACTAAATACTGAAAGGCAACAGAATCATATGCAAAAATATACCCTCACAACTGTGTGTTTTCAGCAACTCAGTTCATTTGTTGTCAAGGTTGCTTACAGTTTCATAAATAGTGAGAGATATACAACTTTAAAGCAAGGAAACTGTATTTGACCTATTTTAAAAGATTCTTTCAAGGGTTCAGTGGAAACAAATTATATCTGTGCAGAACTCTACAAGGTCTTGAAGCCTTCTGGCAGAGCAGGTTAGGAAAAACTGCGTCAGAATTATACTCCTTCCATTTATTTTCCTTTTACTTCCCTCTGCCTCTCTGTTTTCTTGGAACTTCCATTTCACCATCACGGTTACAGGTTACATTTGACAGTAACCATCTCATCACAGCTCATTTACTGCAATGCACACAAAGAAATGAGTGTCATGACGTCAGATAATTTGCATGATAACTCTCAAAAGCCACAGCTACATGAAAACACAGATCTGTATAGATGCATCTTACACTGGTAAGCCTTAGGTAAGGCTTACTAAACAGCAGACAATAATTTTGACTAAACTGAGGCTAATAGGTCTTTTTCTAGTCTTCAAAGAGCCTGTGCAGATATTTTTGTAGATTTGGCCCCTAAGCATGAACTGATGGGCACAGACTGCACAACCAAATCATGGCCGAACTGCACATTCACTGGTAATTCTAACTCACACTTTGCCTCCTTACCAAGGATGTGCCTGGAATATAAATATTCCCATACATATCAAGATGGAGACAAGGCCCATCACCAGGTGTTGACTGTTTTACATTAACAAGGCAGATAACAGAGTATCTCATTTTTCCATAATACCTGTAAACATGTAAGTGTCCTCCCTCCCTGCCCCATAACTCTAAGTGGAAACAGCTAGAAAAAAAAAATTAAGAGTCAAATAATGTCGTAACCAAAATAATTAATCAAAAGGTTCTCAGACTCCATTTCACTGTCCAGAAGTGAGAGAGAAGAACATTTTCCTCTTCATAACCTCAAAGAGAATGCAAATCCATATAAAGTATACAACTCTAGACACCTTGTTTGCTAAAACCCAAACTAATTATATAAAATACATTCACTCAGATCTGGATCTACACTGAAACATGTTGAGAGCCACCGGATGTTATTACTCTGCTCTAGATATTCTACCAGCCCTGCTCCAAAATTCATTGCTACAACTTTGAAGCTAGATTTTAAAATTAAGATTTCAAGTGAAGAGACTCCATCTACATATATATTTGCACTTAACAGAGATGACACTCAGATTCTTGCTGGGGTTTTTGCAGAGGTGTGTAAAAACAGTAACAAAAATGTTTCCTACAGCCACATTTCTATAGCCCTGTCATCACACATTGCTGTAAGTAATGTAAAGTAAGTGTAAAACAATAGCATGACCTACCCCTTCAAAACAAGACTACATGTTGCCATTTATCTCACACTTCTTGCTGTACCACAATATTAGGAAATAAATCTTTTTTCCATCCTCAGTTTAGAAGCCATTCTTCTACATCCAAGTAGAGCCTCAGAGCTCCAAGGTCCTCAGCTAGCAAGTGATACACAAGCATTGTTGTAAAACAATAATACAACCCTTAGCCAAAATAACTTTTTTAAAAAAAGTGGGACAACATAAAAAACAGGAAGCCATAAACAATTCTTTATTGATATTCTTTTTTATGCATCGTAAAACACTTGTTTCTTTCAGCTGGGAAGAACAACACACATCTTTAATACTAGATCATTTAAGTAAACTGTACTTCTAAGAGTGGATTTGTGAAGTTTTGCAACTAAACAGGGTCCTCAATCTCCACATTAAAATCAAATTTATTTTTGAGCTTCTAATTTGTAAGTTACACAGCTTTTCAAATTAAGTTTTGAAGACATATTAGAAAAGATCTCAAAGTACTTTCAAAAATATGGTCTTACTGAAGAACTGCAACTCCTGAATACTATTTAAATATACTGTTGCTCAAAATGGCCTTTTCTGCCATTCTTTTCCATGCAGTAAGTCCTAAGACGAAGTTGAATAACTGTATTTTCTTGCAAACAGAACTACAGAAATCTAAGCTGTATGAAAAATGAACTAAGATTCAGATGCCTGTTTTTAAAACAAGTTTTATCACTCCTAGAATGCACCTTGTTTTTTAATGAAAGATTTTCCCGAGCTGACGGACCAAACAGTTTTCAAGAACTATCAGCATCACCTATGACAGTACATGCTCTCCTAGATAATATAACAAATATGGCCTTGCCCAGGATCAGGGACAGCCAGGAATTCTGCTCTAGTTAGTTATTTAAAATTAAATGGGTTCACATTTCAATTAAACTCAAAACCCAAATATTTTTCACACTGTTATATTGCTGTAAACTTTTTTCTTGGCCTACTGCTTAAGCCCAAAAGATATGTATCATGCTATTCTGAGCATTTATACTGTCTAAAAGCAAAAAGAGCCATTATCAAGCTATCTGTAAAAGCATACATCTTTAACACATATTTTCAAGTGACATTAAATTCTATTTTATTATTCTCATCCATAAAGTTGGTCTTGATATTTTCTAGAATAATTTATCTTTGCATTCTCAAAAACACGTTAGAATGTATTTAGAAAATAGGATCTGGAAACTGATGAGCTAACAGTGGAGAAAGAAGGCCACAGAAAAAGAACTAAACTTTCAATACCATCCAATTTTAGACAGAAGCAGAAGTTCATATTTTCAGTAAACACAAGAATTCTGTTGCCAGACTTCTACAAACAGATTAAGAAAATAACTGCATGACTGAATAGCAGTCTAGAAAACATGCTCCCAAACTTGTTCCTAATTTATCATATAATTTGTCAAAAGATGCGACTTTTCCATGGTATACAAAAATAGCCACAAAGAAAGAGGATTCTGAACACTTAACAAAACAAACCCCAATATTTAAAAGCTGGGGCCAGAAAGACTCATTTCCTAGTGAACGAACCATAGCTTTTAGAACAATCATGTCAGTTTGATCATAATTTTAAATCTTTTGACTAGATAATCCTCCCTTTTTTTCCATTTACAGCTCCTGGAAAATTAATGAACTAGATGCAGAAATCTAAACTTAAGTTTTGATATGACTGCTCCACAATGAAACAGAAAAGCATTGGCAGGTATTTAACTAGTTCAAAATTCCTTACATGTTTTGTAACTTTCACAATGACAAGCTCAAAGTGCAACTAAAAGCATTTAAACACAGGTTTTAAACCCATAGACCTCTGTGCAACATAAGCTACATAAGGAAGGTTTCTTTCCTGAAGTAAAATATACACATAAAATATATTAAATGTTTTTCAAGATCAAAAACGTCTGCCTCAAGTGTATTATCAATCTGTAATGGCTGTGGAACTTAACTACCATGTAGCAAATAAAATGGCAGAGAGTCACATGTCTTATCGTCAGACCCCCTTTCTGCCTCAAAAGGAGGGAACGACCAGGACGCTCCTTCCAAAATGCTGACAAGAACATGTCTACTAGAGATGGCTTTAAATTATACACCATTTCACCCGCAACGAAAAGCTGCTACAAAAGACTCTCCTCTGTTACAGAACACAAAACAGAACCCTGTGAAGTGAACTTCTTACATTCATCGGGGCAGGGGAGGTGGGGGGGGGGGGGGGGAAATCACTGAAACCATGCTGCTATTCTCAGCTGGGAAAATAATTTCCTTTCTTTAAAGCTATCCTAATGATTCAATAAGAATCAGCTGAAAAGACACCTTCATGAGTACTGGTAATTAACTAAATAACAAACTTCATTTTAATATTTTTCTTCATCTTACAATAAGAGAATAAAATACATAATTGGAAACTTAACAGTCCTGTGTAATATATTTACCAACCAGAATGGAGCTTTCTTCTGGTTTTGCAACATGTTAACACTTCATCAATCTTCTTCAGGCTCATTGATGCATCTTTAGATAACACTTAAAACACGTTACATACCACTAAGTCAAGTCATGGCTTTAAGAAAAAGTATTATCATTGGGAAATCTATTTCCAGAAGTCTTCATATTTCATCAGTTACCACAGTGACACTCAAGCTTTAATTACTGCTATCTTGGCTCATTACTTTCCCCATCTCAATTTAAGTTTATCAATAGATTAGAAGAACACAGATAATCTTATCTGGCATAAGAACATGCATTTGGCAAAGGTATAGCTCACTACCTCAAAGTTCTCACGATACCTCTGCCTCACTTGTCACATCTATATTTGTCTCTGTGGAAATCAGTAGAGCAAACTGGAGTACGTACTGTGAGTAAGACTGAGGACTGCAAGTGGACAGAAGATGTTTTCACAGTTACAACAGCTGAATACTGTTCTAGAGTACTATGTTGATTTGGTCAGATTTGTATGAAATTCTAGACAAGCTGCATCACTTGGTTTTTTTTGTATATGTGGCCATTCATTGTTTTCATCATTTTATAGATAATTAGAATCCTAGAATGGTTTGGGTTGGAAGAGACCTTAAAGATCATCTAGTTCCAACCCCCCTGCCACGGGCAGGGACACCTTCCACTACTGAAAGCAGAGGGAAAGAGCAAAGCTTTGCTCTGAGTTTTCCACATGGCCATGGCTGAATCCAGTGGGAGCAGCACTTCAAACGTAAGTAACAACATGTTAAAGTAACCTTAACAATTCAGGTTCCTGGCATTTCTATTTGGACATCTTTATTCATATGGAGTATTGTCCTCCTTTTTGCCCTGAGAACTGCATGATTTAAGTAGATGACCTTTTCTGAGGAGTACTGAGATTTTTAGTGAGCACTTCTTTTTCCCTAATTTTAAAATCATTTAGAACCTCAACAAACAACCTACAGATAAAAAGAACTGAAAATTCAGACATTCATAAGCAAAAAACTAGACAAAAATATCCCTCTATATACGTTCTGACAAATTATAACCACATCTCACAGCTAGATTACATGGCAAAAAATAAACACCTGAAAGCAACATCACAAAAATACAAATACAACTTACTACTTTTACACATAGTTCAAGATTAAACAAGGTGCTAACTCAAACAGCATCCTGACATAAGATTTAAAATTTATAGAAATGAAGACAGGAAGAAAAAGATATTCAGAACACAGCACATACTGTAGGGCAATGTTATGAGTTTTATTACTCTTATCCTTCAAATACTCTCTTTAAAATAGTATTCAAATTTTGCAGGGTGCACTTCAGTTTCCTTGTAGCAAATGCCAAATAAGCAATTCTCCAGTTAAGTAAAACAGTGTCTGTTCTCAGTATATTAAAACTGACTGGTATATAACTGGCACAGTTTCCCAAGGCAAGAGTAAAACCATAGCAGATTTTTCCTTAGGAAGTATGTATATAAAAGGCACTTTATTGCCTCCATTTTTTTGTTTCTTCTACTGGAAAAAAACAAAGAACATAAATTATGAGGTAATCTTATTTAGCACTGGTTTTACCTGATACAGAAAACTGTTCTAGCTTGGTACTTCAGCAAACTGATTCTGCAATTTGCAGCAAGACTTCTAAAACTCAGTGAAGTTCTGAACACTTATCAGTGACTAAACTTCTAGTAATTCACTTTTACTTTTTACAAAGAGGAAAACTGTCCATTCTGCCTACAAAAGTACAAACTGTTGAGGTAATGCAACAAACAGCCACATGACAGCAACTTCAACACATGTTACTGAACAAACATTACAGCAATCAAAGACATTTACAGCTGACTTCAGGAATGTAATGGGATACAAAAGCAGCCGTAGCTTTCACATGGCTCTGCTTACGCCTTCTCCTACAGAGAGCTTCCTCAAACCAGACTTCAAACTAGAAAATGCAAGGTTTTATTAAAGTTCTTAACAAGGGACAAATGTGAGTAGATGACAGAATGGAGATATAGAAGGTTTATAAACAAGATTCTTCCTTGCAAGATGGGTCTTTGTTTCCAAGTTTGGCTTCAGTCAACAGTGGCTTTGTGACACAGAGCACTATATGCTCCCATTTTGTACTTGGGAAACTTCTTCCCAAGGTTTAGCTCATTCTTATCTGCTTCTTCCTGATCCTATATATCAGCTTTTCTTTATGCTCTGCACAAGCTGCAGGCTCCAAGCTTCTTGCTCAACTCCCTTTTTCTCTCTTTTTTTTCTTTTTTAACCTGCTACGACAGGTAGTCTCCACAACCATTTCCCTCCTGAGCATACTCTTTCCTACCAAATACACTTTTCCAGTCTTCCAGAAGATTTCACATGATCCAGGCCCCGCCCCCCCCCCCCTTTAAAGGGAACAGGACAGGAAACTCAAGAATAAATAGAAGAGATATCACACATCGAAGAATCTATAAGGAACTTTAAATCACTGAACAATTATCCAGAAAGCTTTCTTGATAATTTATTCGATGTCTGATTAAATGACAGCATGCAGTCATATTGTTGAAGTGCAACAATTATAAACCAGACAGACACGACAACATAATGCTTCAAACAGCCTGCATGCCTCAATAAGGCATTCAGTAAACCATAAAGACGCCTACATGTTTCTAACAGAGATTAGTGGTAAGATTCTTTTTCTGTGGCTGCCACAGCCTTTGTTCAAAACTCAATCTCTTCTTTTAAAATTCAGATACACCAGCAGTCCAAACTCCTAAATAAAAATTAAAAAACAAAGTCACACTGTACTTCAGAGAGATTAAAACCAAATTTCAGCAAGTTATTCTTTTCCCTGAATCATTTTAAACAAATAGTCATTTTATATTCAAGTAAAACAAAACACCATTACTGTTGGTGGAGGGGCTACAGCAGATCATAGGGCAGGTTCTTTCCAAACACGCATGGAGACTAGTTTCTTTATGATCTAAAGGTTTCAGAAGGCAGACAAGTGGCAAATAATAAAATAACGTACAAGTGAGATGAATCCACTCAGCTACATCTCAGGAGTGATATACTGGAAAAAGATTGCATACAGGCAAAATATAGGCAATATTAATGAACTCAGGAAGATGGTGCTAGCCACCCATGGTCAGGAAACAGATTCATTCCCATGAACTCTCTAATTTCAGCAGCCACTTTTAAAAGCAGCCTAGAATGAAATTCCTTATGACCTAAACCATCTTATTGATCCAAGTACTTCACAACCCTTTTTTTCTCCCCCTTCCCTGTCGCCCACCCCTCAGCCCCCCCAAGGCTGGCGTTACTGCCGTCCGTTTGAATGTCTATATTCTTAAAAGCAATCACAAGCTAAGACTGTCCAAACCACGTACAGGGCAGGCCATTAAAAATAAAGTTAACTACATTCAGATACGTATCCCAACACCTAAACATACTGTAGTGAACTCAGTTTCTACTAAGAAAAAAGCGAGAATATTATTCAGAATATTTTCTGCTCCTGCAGATAAACCTTTTCCTTCATTGGCAGGTGACATCTGGTAGTCTGGGCATTCATATGTCACTAATATAACATTAACCCAGCCACTTGGATTCACTTGCAAAAATGTTACCTAAACTACACTCATTATAGTACACTGAATCTCCAGATAAGGACTGTTCTCTGAATATAAACTGAACAGAAACCTAATTCTAAAACTAAACTAACTTTGAAACTATTTTTTCCTTAGCAATGGCAACAAACCAGCCTACAATAGTCAGTTAATATGGTTTACCTGATAAGCCGAAATTCATGATGCTACAGTAACTCAGTTACTTGCTATACCTGCAAGGCAGGGCAAATGATAAAATCTAATTATTCCACCTTTCTTGCAGATTGCTGCAAATAGAAAACTTAAGTCATTTGACCCTAACATTACTGTTTCATAGCAAAGTTACATGATTCAAGTGGTGGATAGCAAGATGCATTAAAATATCTGCTTCCAATAGCTTCTGGAATGAAACACTCAATGACAATATATAAAAGAGAGCAGTCCGACCAATTTGTTCCCATTATTGTATTAAAAACAGAAATCCTCAAAACTTCAAAAATATCTCCATTTGTCTTCCTGTCAACAAACCCTGACAAACATCTTACATGAATAGAGCCACTAAAAAGGTCTGAATGAGAAGATACAGCTGACCAAAGTTTCAGTGAAGGCCCAGAAAAAATTTAATCGAAGTCCCAAGCAAGAATCAATTAAGTGATCCATATGTAAATGTACAAAGCCCTTCTGATAAACTACTACATCAATGAACTACTGCATCACTGAAGAGTTAAACAAAAGCAAGGAGTATTGAGAAAAGCAAGATATCGCAAAAGCTGGATCTTAATGTATTTGAAAGGCAGCTGCCCTATTTTCAATTACATTAAGTAGCCAGGAATCTGAAGCAGAAGCCCAGAAAGGCTGAGATTATTGTAGACTTCCCTTTACTGAAAGCCTCTTCCATTTCGACAAGTATATTCACTTAACTTTGACATGAAACGTTACATGAAAATGCAAGCTTTTTGAAACTGTAAGGGAGACATCTTCATCTTTACTACTTAGTCAGCCAAGTAGTATCTGATGCAATGACTGCCTAGACCTGACAATAACCAGGATCGGTCAGGATTCAGGGACTATAAATATAGCTGGCTATTATGCATTAATATTTTTTTAAAAGTTAAAAAAAACACAGTCACACACAGCTTACTATCCTGATTTTGGAAAAGGAAAAAATAATTATTCTCACTATCAAAGAAACTGCCAGAAATGCCAAGAAGCAACCCTGAAACCACTTCAGAAAGGAAGACTGCATTATCAGCCCGTGTCTTGCACTATTAGATGGTCAAAGTGGACACCTCAGCATATAATTATTGCATCAATGATTTAGACCTGCTAGGAAAATTACACAGAACAGTGCTCATTTCACACACACTGCTGGATCCTTTCATCCATGCTGTCTTCTTGCTCATCTCTGACAAAAACTTAAGAGACCTAGGGAGCATATTTGAGTTGTAAAGCAAATACGTAGCAGTTGGACACGAATGACTTCTCCTTGAAGGTATTAGTTCTAATTGCTGCACTTAATGTTAACAGCAGTATGTTATTCTGGTAACAGCAGTTGCATCCCACTATAAAACTCTGATACTGCCTGTAGTTCTGGTAGATGAAAGTGTGCAATGTGCAAGTTCAGACACCTCAGCCAATCTTTGAGCTTGAAGAAACAAGTGGTTAAAGCTAGTGTTAAATTCCTGCATGTGAAGTGATAGACTTATTTAGACATAGAAATGAATTTTTTTTATTCTAACAGTGTCACTGGAGTACACAAGGAAGAATCTGCAATCTTTTCCATTCTTTTCTGGTATGACAAAGCATTTTGTCTTCATAAAAACCCTATATACTTATTTCCCTAAGGAAAAAAAAAAAAAAAAAGTCACATATTAAATGTATTCATGAAAGTGGATTCTGTACACTAGCTTCAGATGCTAGCTTAACTATTTTACAGCATCTCTTTTTATTTAAGTAAATAACCTGTGAACATGATTATACAGAGTTATACAAACAAAAAAGTGAACAGTGAAGTGGAATGCAGTTTATACACAACTTTCAAGAACCTGCTTAGAAGCATTCTTGCACCTGCAAGAAGTCTTAACTCCTCTTAAAAAAAGTTATTGTTGAGTACTCTGGGCCTTCAGGACATTAAAGCCGTCTTTCTTTTACATGCTGACTGGAAGCCTTGCAGCAGCTGAAGCAATAAATATTGACAGCTAGCTGGCAAACAGCAGAGATACCAGTGCTCCTAGTCTCCAATTTCACCTGCATCAGCAAAGACAGAGCCTAGAAGGGACAGCATAACTAGGGCTTAAGATGTTCATCTGTATTACTGCTGCTTTTGCCTGTATTAAAAGCTTACTTTCCGCTCAGTAAGACTGGAGTACCTTTAAAGATACCTGCTTTCATATACCACCCTGAAAATCCTCAATTACATATTAAATCTCATTGCAACACACAGATACATAGTAACAAAACTCTAACTCTGGCATACTGCAAGAAACTTCCAGCATCCAGTTCCATCTTACATAGCTCAGCTCCTTCTCCCCCAACTGATGCTTTGCAAGTTTTGCATATGAGGCCACACATTGCTTAACAAAAACTAAACAGCCAACTTACAGCAAACACGGGAAAAGCTGTACAGCAAAATACCAGATACTTCTGACAGCACGTAAGAAATGGAAGAAAGAATTAGTACAGTGGATTTTAATTAAGAAACTGTATTGGTCACTGAGTGTTCTACTTTTCTCTCAGTTCTCATCTCATATCCTCTACTTTGAGGCAGGATTACAGAAGCTGGAAGGAAATGCATTCAGACTTGCTTAAAGGAAAGAAAATTAAAACCAAAACAAAGCACAAAGACTACAAAATTCTATCTGTCTTCCCACTGGAAGAAAGGTATCTTTCCAGCAATTCACTCTGCAGTTCAGACAAACTGCAGATTGATAGTTGCTTTTTTGCAGATTTCACCCTGCTGCCAAGCTAAACACATTTTTAAACAGAGATTTGAAACAAAGACCTCTTAGTATAACCCAAAATGTTGACCACTGAATGAGACCTAGTTCTCAAAACTTCAGCTTATGATTTCATCTGAAGCTAATAGATTTTTACTCCTGCACAGACACACCTATGATTATGGTCTATGTTTAGATTTGTAGGAATTCACCAACATACCGTGTCATCATTTTCTCCAGCACACAGCTTCACTGGGGGGAGGGGTGGAGACATCCTCTACGCTATAAATATTTGCCTGCTTTCAAAAGGAAGATAGGAATCAACACAAGCTTACCCTGTACTTCTAGCAGGCACTACTCAACGTGTTACGTCAACCAATACTTGTGGAGATTCTTCCTTCTAGCTTCTTGAAGATTTTCCTTCCTCTTTGTCTACCACTGAACAGATTTAGTTTTGACGGTAATATCTGATTAACAACATTAGCAAGCCTTTATAGATGGCAGGCACTCCCCTTTGCATGCATCACTTACTCAAAAAAATGCAAAGCCTTTAGGACTTTGCATCAGAAAAAGTACCACATAAAATCTTAAGACTACCATAAATGCACAGTTCAGTAATAGATAAGTATGCATGAGCTAGCTCTATTGCACAGGTGCACAGCATCTAGAAAGCAGCAATGCACTGAGCTTTGGTTTAAACAGAGTAAACCAAGATTTCTGCTGTTACATTTTCACGCTACCAACTCAGTCTATTTGCATCATTCGCAAGACGTCTGTCTGGGCATGGAAAGGAAGTAGTACTTAGTCTATCTAGTGAATCCTCAAAATCTCATTTTATTCAAATAGATGCCCTTGCCTAATTCTTTCAGTAGGTGGAACTGAAGCCAAAATATTCCTGAACAGGATGGTAATATTCCCTATAGTCTTCCCATATGGAGGTGAGATAGCTCTCAAACTGTTTGTTCTTTTTTGGAATGAGTTCAAGTCCGCTTCAGTGAACATGCTCACCCCATACAGTTGGAAGACAGACATTAAAGAGAAGGGCAAGTCCCCAAAAGCAGAGGAAAAAGTGTGATGGAGGACAGCAGCAGAAAGAGTTAACAATAAGTTTATCTGTAGAGAGTTTTATCTGTGGCGTTTTATCCAATTTGATGCCACGAAGTGTGGAACAAAGACACGGATGTGGCTTTTTAAATTTAGTAGATTCAAACAGACATTAAAAAGAAACTGGTTCTCATTCACTTTTAAGGATTTCACCTTAACAGAAGGTCTTTCAAGGATGCACATGGTATTCTTTGGCCTTCTGAAAGCAAAATCAATTAAGCACAAGACTTGGTTCTTAGAACATGAATTTATTTAGAAGAGCCATGAGAAAAAGCAAGCTAAATGATTAAACTGAAATTAATAAATATTCATCAATAGCACTGACAAACCCACTACAAACAAGTGGCAGCTTTTGCTAGAGATGTGAGTTTTCACCAGTTCTTCTGCAGTGTCTCAGATCCAGGCTGCTATGGAAAAACAAAATGGGAACTCTGAAGGGACCTTGTTGTTATCACATGCTATTAATTCAGGAGCATGGGTGAGATGATTATTGATATTTTGAAACACTTAAGACCAACCGTAGCTTCCAACACAATTATATTCTGCAGGGCTAGGAAACAGTATGTATGCTAAGGTATGTAACTCTGAGCGCACAATATAGTTATGCTTTATGGAATAATTTCAGTTCTCTATTATGTGTAAGACAATTTAATGCTGCTTTACTATGTGCGTCCTTAAAGTACTCAAAAGAAAATCCACTGGGCTTCCTTGTAGCTTTTCTGCAAATGCAGTATCTAACAAAACCAGTGAATTTGATAGAAAATATCTTCAATCTTTGAAGGAGCTTACTAGTCCATAATGACAGCGTGTCCAGAGAAATACCATCAAACACCAAAATCCAACAACCCATTATCTGGAAGAAAGTGTTTACGTAGCCTTCTCAACAGGAAGAGGTAGGAAAAGTTACCAGCTGGAAGATGTACAAATTAAATCACAGCTGGGGCAGGTGGAACCCTTTGTTGCTCTGCTTCTAGCCAAGCCTCAGTGGCATGACGTGTGACCACTGGACCTGAACAAGAAAGGAACTCCCAAAGCATTCAGAACCCACTTGAATCTTCAAGCTTAAGGAATGCAATCATGCAAGTCTGAAACTAAGTAAATCCCTTAGCAATGGGTTGTTAGAAATACGTTGTCCCATATTCAGTATTAGAGCTGCACTCTGGTGCTTAAATCCAACCTAGGACGTTTTTATTTATCTGGGCCCATAGCTGCAGTGCAAGAAGAATCCTGTTACCACATGCTAAATGGTATCGTGCAACAAACAGGAGACAATGGGCAAACCATCTCACTCTTTCTGCTCAGCACAAGACATCAAAAAAACCTTAAACAGTAAACCAACATCAACATCACTCTTTCAGCAACAAACCAGTAGAGAAAATGGTATTAAACTTCCTTAGGATTTTGCATAAGACATTATATTTCATTAAAGGGATTATCCACCTCGTAACGTTGTCTTGATAGAGGACTTAAGTATGCCACTCTTCCCTGCATATCATGTCCCAAATGGTGACCTGTTAAATCTGCAGAAGGCATGTCATTGTCACATTAGCTCTTAAGCACAGATGAGATCAAAATACTCCAAAAATTATAGTGGATTAAAAAAATCCAACTACCTTTGAATTCTCAGTCCTCTCTTATACTGATATGCAGACACAATGCTGCAGCATTCCAAATTCTGCAGTTGGTTACATCTCAGTTACGAACTGAGTCTCTTCAAATAGCTTGATAACATTTCGTTTAATTAACAGAACTCTGAAAGCATTCAGAGAAATAACAACTTTTGAGAGTTTCACTGTTTTATTCACTTGCATAAGATCACATGGTTCCTAGACACATGCATGCTAAATATATTACATGCTATCATGGCAGCAGGTCAGTTCTGTACAAGCTGCTGGTATTAAATTTCTCCTATAAGTGACATTAGAGTTTAGCTCTGCTACAGCAAATATAGGAAGAGGCCTCACATTCCAAACAACCATCTGAAGGGAAAAACTATGCCAACAGAGCACTAAGTATGCCAGTGCTACTTTAACCCATTTACTATTTTAAAACACACATGTAAGCCTTGCATTTATGTTATCTATATTATGAATTTTTAAGATTCAAAACTCCAAAGCTAATTGGTTTGTCTTAACTCTCTTGCTATGAAAATTTAAGGAAAAGGTCAGAAGATTATAGTCATAACATGTGATGTGTAAGACTGGTGAAATTCAAAACAGTACGTTATTAACTGGGTAGGATATTCAACTACATTTGAAATGTTTTACTCGTTTATTAAACCAACCGGGTACCCAAGTAACTACTAGAACACATTTTAAATAAGTATCATTGCATACTGTTCTAACAATTTCATAGCAGATGTTCTCTATAAAAGATACTGACATATAAAAAACCCACACATTGTCTCTACATATATTTACATATATAGAAATACACACACTGGCATATAAAAAGTACAAACAAATCTGAGTTGTCAAAATTAATGGAGTGCACACTAGAAATATTTTATCAACCTCGGTCACGATGCTTTCCTATGTCATACTACAAAAGAGGATACCACCACAGAGAATGCCAGCCTAATGGGGAAAGCAAGGCAATCTCTTCTAACAGCTGCCTAGAGCCTAGCCCAGGGAGACATTTCAGACAATGTGTTTCATGGCTTCAGACTGCTGCCTTGGAGAATGCCGAAATAAAAGGGGAATAGACTTGACCACAGAGGTCAAGAGAGATTACAAAAGTATCTGTATTCTGTTGGAAGAATACACATTAATCCTTTTTCTTTTCATAAGCATAGAGGAAAGCCTAACTCAAACTCAAACACTTATTATTAAGAGTGTAATCACAGTAAGCTTCAGCACTGAAGTTGGAGGCAGGGGGAATCATACAGAACTTTGGTAAATATTTAGGTAGCTAGTCCACATAAAAGTCTCTGACTGTTGCTACTCTAGTGAAACCATATCCACAGTGGCTAGCTTAAAGTTCTCTCATATACCTACTTAAGCTGCAAGTGCATGTTTGCTGCATACTATAAGCACATCCTGACACTGTTCCTCTTAAGTAGAAACATTGTGAGATTGCTCATACATCACTGGTCCTCCCTTTCCACTGGATGGGCGACACCTGGAAACCAGATAGAACTATCAACACAGAACCAAGTTATCCACAAGAAAGATATGCTACGGGCATATCAAGAGAACAAAGAGAGGCAAAGGTACAGGTATGCTACAACAAATGGCTGGATTTTGAGTAGATGATACTTTAACTAGCTCATTATTCAGAGTCATTCCTTAATTAGTCTGCAGGGAACACTAGCATTTATCAAACAACACTCTGGCAGAAAGATACAGAATACCACATTTTTACAGAAGAAGAGTATTATAACACTTGCAATTTTAGTCACTCAAAGGTTAAGCACCAAACTATCTGAAGTCTACAGTATGGTCCTGATATATTGACAAGGTTTCATTTTGACATTAGAACTTCTGCACTAAGGCATCACGTTGGAGGCACCAAATCATCTCTAATATCGGAGATACTTTTTTTGTTGTTTTTAATGAACCAGGAGAAACACTTACATTAGCTACACACAGAATATGTATTCATACAGTGTCACACATGAGCACATGATGGAAATAAAGTATCTGGTCAAATAGCATCATATTGACTACGTGCCAATACACAGTAGTACTCTGCCTGATAGCTTTAACGTCAAATTTGGGCCATTTTTGCACTTACAGGTTTCTATGCAGCTGCTGGTAAGAATTCCCCACCCCCCCAACCCATGGGAGCACAGAAGCTGTGGCTGCAAAGAAAAAAAAAAAAAACACAACACCTCCTCACAAACCATGCTTCACCTCTGCATAACTGTCAAAAACATCAGCCCAGCTGAATTATAACGTTCCAATTGTTGACTTCTGCTAAACTTTGCATTTGACTTGTTACTGCTCAAATATTTAAGCCATCACTTCCTTATCCGTATCAGGCTTGAACCCATTTTTTCTTTACATCTTATTTGAAAATTTTTTTCCACCTTGATGACTAAAGGGTTACATATCATTCTGACCTGCTATTAGCAAACTCACAGCATTGAAGAACACCACACACACAAAAAAAAAAGAGTACCAGCACATTAGAAGTATACAACAGTTAACACATTTAGAGCAGTCTTATAGCGGATTCCTTTACAAAGAAAAAAGCCACTTAACTAAAAACAAGAGCTACACTGATAAAAAACACAGAAAAGTAATAAAATAACTGAACCAGTAAACTTCAATTTGAAGACAAAACTAGAAAGTGGGATCAACAAATACAACCTGTCTATAAAAAACATGTTTTTCATCCTTCTAATTAACACGTTTCTGACTGCACCATTAAAAATATAGCTTCCAAATTTCACCAATATAGTAAAAATTAAAAAACCAAGTGTTTCTACTACAAGCAAATAATATTAGGGTCCTACAGAGAAAAATTACAGTCTTACAGATCATATGAAACATGTTTTGACTAAGAACAATAAATGCTCAATATTATACAAAGCATTTAAACAACGCTGACCTTGGTGGAGGACTTGGAATTAAATTATCTGCAACTGTTTGATATGTTACAAGTTACTCTTATTTCAGAAGCAAACAAAAACCCAAACAACAACAGAAATCAAAACCTACCTAACATGATTGTCAATAAAAGCATAGCTTGCATAATGTAAAACTATGCAGGTGCTCTGTTTTTAAGATGAGATAGTAAATGTTTTGTTTCTCCAAAAGTGTTGGTACACAATTGATCAGTTCTGGAGCATCTGCTTCTCAAGACCCAAAGCGGAAAAAAGGAACAAAAATCCGTTCATGCGACATACCCAGCTGACTGATCTGGAACTTTATTCATAAGAGCATTAGAAGACAAACCAAAAATGGAAGGGAAAATACTAAGTAAAAAACAGAGATACTTATTGAGAGTAGAATTCACCAGACTTTCTCTCTCTTCCTCAGAAGAAAAACACTAGCACTTTAACAGATAAATCTGACAGAAAACTCAGCATCCACGCACTGGGAAGTGAAATGAATGAAAGCTCCAAACACCAGCTGAAAAAGACAGAAAAGACGGGGGGTGGGGGTACGGAAATACTTCTGGTTTAGTTGCAAATATCTCTCTCCCCAAAAAAATGGAAAGAACAAACACCAGAATTCTGACATATTCACTCTTCGAGATCCTCACACCAAAAATCATATGCAACATAACTTCAACTGTTTACATCACTTCATTTTAGCCAAGTCACACGGCGTGCCATACCTCCTCTTCAAAATACTGTTCTGCCCTGTCACACTGACAAAGAACAGGACAAGAGACTGTTAAATTGCACCTATGCAGGGAGATGAGGATTAAGGCATTTGCACCAGGGTCAGAAAGCAATCAACCAACTTCAAAGGCAAGGCATCAATCTTAAATTTCCTCAACAGCAAAACACTCAAAACAAGGCGAGGTTTGCCAATGAAAGTAACATTTGCTGCTGAAGCAATGGATTAGCAGACAAGCTTTGAGGCACAGAAATCCTCCAGATCACAATTTAAACTTTTAATTTAACCTACAGGTATCAACTGGAGAACTGAAAACAAGTGCAAAAATGCAGCACTCTCACTAGAAAATTATTTCTAATTTTTTATCTTCCATATTGGTAAATAGCAAGAGCTGATGGAAGTTATATTTGGCAGAATAGAGTCCTTAGTTAAAGCTAAGGCTTCTCAGAGTCAGGCATCCATTTGGTCAGGTCAAATTAACAACAGAGTAGGAACTACCACCATCATCATCCAACCATTATCACCACCACAAGATCTGTATGCTGGACAGTTTAGAAGCCTCTCTCATACATACAGATCAAAATGAAACAGGGTTTTTTACCTCCCTAGTTTTCCTGATTTGTTAAAGGCCTTCTGAGCCAAAACTTTCTTCTTAGAACAGAGGCATCAATCTAGACCACAGACAAATTTAGGAACTACAAGTTTTACTGAAGGCCACAAACTTCATTGTAGTCTAATCATCTACATGAAATACGTAAACAAAAATAAGACTTTTTTTTTTTAAGGATGACTAATTTAAATTTGTCACACAATAATTATGAAGAATTTCAAGCCTACTTTTGAAGGCAATTCACGCAGCAAGGCTTGCTAAATCAAAAAAACTTAATATGTTCTCACAATACATAAAAAATTTCCAAACCACATTTAATAAAGAAACAAATGCAAAAAGAATAAAACAAATGACAGTCAGCACCCACCAACTTTTACTGGAACATATCAAATAGTTTCACTACTCTTCTGCTAAAGATATGAAGAAAAGCTGAAACAGGAATTCACAGCTACAAACCACACGAGACCATGTGATAAGACATACGCACCTCAAAATGCAGGTGCATTGCCATCCACGTCTTGCTAGTGCACAGTCATAACTGAACATATTAACCCAGTTTCCCAAAGACTTAATAGATGACAAATAAGACTCTTTAGACGTGTTCTCCACTAAGAAACAGGTTTGCTCCATTTAGGTACTACAATTAAAGAGCATTTTGTGACACCAAGGATTTTCAAGTGGTAGGGATAAAAAATAAATGCTTTCTCTGTGTGGGTATCCTAACGTGCCATTGACTTACACAGCTACATTAAAGTAGTTTAAAGGTAGCCTGCATACATCTATCTACACACATCTATCACAATATAGCTTTATCTTTGATCCAAGAGGGGATCTGAGGAATTCTAGCTAAACAGACTAAGAGACTATTTTCCTGAATTTGGTCTCTAATCTGGAAGATAGATCTAATTAGCAATATTTTTCCCATCACATGTTGTTTAGTATGGTACCTCAGCAAGTCTTTCAAATGTGAGCATTAAGATAAGCCAAGGAAGTTGCTGCATAGGAAATACAGGTAAGGCCTATAAGCTTGTAACACATCTAAGCATACTGCACAGACCTATCGGATGCACAGGCCTAAGGTCTGGGAGAAAAACGTTTTAGGAGATTTCTTACGTTAATTGCCCGAGACTAGCAAAAGAGCACTTTAACCCAGAAACACCTTTCCAAGAAAAATTATAAAAACAAAATGGACGTTATCTTCCTCATTATCCAAACGACTCTGAGCATCTCCAGATCCAATGCATCTTCCCATGGGCAGAGCATGAGCCCTGGGCAGTAAGAGGGCTGGAACCTCCTGTTACAGGCACAGCAGACAAAGCAGGGGAGGAGGGCTGGCCACATGCTGACTGGGTTGGGCAGGCAAACGGTGTGTGCCCTTCTCTGCCACTGAACTACAGTCAGAGCTCCCTTCACCTTCACTGAAGTCCTGGAACTCCAGAACACCATCTCAAACCACTGGTGCATTCTGGAAATTAAGAGTGGCAATGAAAGTGCAGATCTAGAGCTACATTTATTAGATTGAACAGTGAGACTTCAATATTTATTGTAGCTCTCAAAAAGAAATGTACAGTTTTGCAATGAATGATTGCAAAGATGTTCTCTAAACAATGATAATCTAATTAGGTATCACTCATTTAGACAGATACATTACTTTAATTATGCTCAGTTGTCTCCTATTGCTAAAATAAAAGTTAAATAATTTAATTTAGTATGATAATATAGCAGAGGAGAAAGAGACAAAGACTGGCATTCACACAAGCTTTCTAATCCAAAAAAGAGAAAAATTCGGTTCCCTACACACTCAGGAACCACTAGAATCCTTTAGCATTTTTTGCCAAACATGGTTTTAGGTTGGGGTTTTTTTTTTTTATAGTGTTTTAGAAAGTTTTGGTAAGGCAATTTGTGTACTGACTATAATACAGCTAGCATGCTGTATTATAAAGACGACAATAGCAAGATCTGACTAATGCGTATTAAAGAAAACACATTCACTACCATGGGAACCTGTCAGAATTCACCACTGTTTCAAGTAGTCTACAGGAAGCTTTTCTATGCTAGACTTCCTCTCCTAATAATCTCTCTATTAATACTTCTAAGACACAAACATTAATAGTATAACAGGGAACAAGCACACAGGCAACGTTGTCAGCTTACAGCATTTTCATCTAAATAGGTCTAACAGACACAAGGAAACATGGTAGAAAGAACACCAGAATAAGATCTCCACCACTTACGCCATCACTACAGCCAAGGATTTAGCTGGAACAGTGAAACTGATTCACTGAAAACTCATTGTAAGCACAGCTAATGAACGTGGGAGAAAACGAGGAAAAAAGAAAAAAAACACCACACCACAACACACACACACAAAAAACAAGTGTTACAAGAAATGTACCAAATTCAGTTGAAAGCTGCCTTCATCACATCTGGTCTAAAAGTTTCACCAGAATAATTTCATTGTAACAAACTGAACCATACTAAAATTTTGGGATGTCTAGCTCCAAGAGGAAGAGAAGCAAGTTCCACCTCCCAATCTTCAGTTATATTGTAACTCTGTCTGTATAGGTAAGAGCACCAGCAATGCCAGCAAAATAAAACCTGAGTTCGTTTAAACATTAAACTGCACGTAGGCCTTGCCAAGTTACTGCCATTTACAGGAAAAGCTCAAGAAACCTTGCAGCATATGCAAGACTAATGTACAGTTAAAACTACTTTTCTCACTTCCTGCGTGGAGGTAGTATATAAAATCCACCTGGAAGTAGAACTCAAACATTATCAGGAGAATTTTTTAACTACATCTTACAGAGCCCAAATTACTCTTTCAATGATGGTCTGCAAACTCCAACACTATATAATAAAAGCATTTCTCACAAGGGTTTTTTGCAGGGTTTGAAAGATCAAAAAACAGAACCTAAAAATGTCAAATGTTGAAGTTTTATTAGACCCCAGAATGAATAGAGTTATCAATCCAAAAACAGAACAAGCTTTCCCTAAAAAGCATTTTACACATTGAAATAATAGAACTACATTCTCTGCTTAAAGCCAAGAGCAGCTAGTATTTGCATACCTAGCATTAGCTACTGAGGATCTGAACATCTCACCAAATGGCTAGTTGTATCACACTAAATGCTGAAATCCATTTTTAATCAACAAAAAGCATGGCAACTTGGCACATTTTTTTTTTCCTTATGAACTTCAGGAAAAGAGATACTCTTCTACAGAAATCCAAACAAAAATAAGTCTTCCAGAAAATATGAAATAAATCACATCACAAGCAGCATCCTGAACGTATTGTATATCAAGTTCCTTCTCCTGCTTAGCAACAAGAAGCAAAAAGTATTCTAATCCCTTGAATATTGTAGCAACTCCAATAACAAATACAGCACAAGCTCTTCCAAAAATATGCATTTTAAATGCAGAGCTTACCCTTCAGAATTAATACACCTACAACAATCTTCTTCATTAATATATGCAATTGTTTGCTTGCCCAAATTTGTATTTGTGTCTAAGGAGATGGAAATGGAAAAGGAAGACAAGACAATTATAGAAAGTAGTCAAACCCAGATACACAGTCTCAAGTAAGTAGATACATTAATGGCAGGACACTTCAAAGCTTAAAGGTCTGAAACACTTACACCAGAAATGCTTAGAAGTTTGAAACAAGGAGTTTGAGGTCAGAGTGAGCCTCTCAAGTGTAAAAGCTGATAAACCCAGCCAGACACACTCAAGCTACAAATACAAAAACCAACCTAAGCAAAGGAACACCCGTGGAACTGAATTTTGTATCTTCATTTGTACTTTATTTGTATTTTGGTTGAAACAAACAAAAAAAAAATTGCTGCTTTTTAGCTACTTTAATTGGGTGTTGTCAAACTCCTGAAAGAAAACACCTGTAAATCCTAACACAGGTGGGCTGAAGTATTCATGTTCAAGATCCAGTTATATCTTTGAAAAACTCTCACCTACTCCTTCCTTCCTCCCCTGTGGCCCAAAACACTGACACTTCTCTGTGGGTGCACTACAAGAAACCCAATGATTGTTGGGCTGATTGTCCCTTTACTGTTCCAATATTGCTAACCAATCAGACTATTTTAAGATAAGCTAATTATGCCAGTGAAGTATCTTATAAGCCATTAAGATTAAGCAGAAGAGACCACAAAGAATTAAAAGCAGTGAAGTACAGGTAAGACAGAAGCAAGAATTGTGATCTCAGCTATTCAATGTGAGAAGCCTGGAGCATTCCTCCTCAGATTGCAACCCAGAATTTTAGTCTGTACTTAATTTCTCCTCTTCTAACAGTTCTAACAAGCACAAACGAAACTTCACATGAAGGGCTGTTGTTCCTTACACCTTCAGAAAATTAGTCATTCAACCTTAGAAGAACAGCACACCAAAATCTTTGTGACTTGCTTGCAGGCATTATCTACATGCCTGCAAGACAGACAGCTACAGAAACAAACATAGAGGCCTTAAAAGAAATAGATCTGAAGAAAAATCTTCAGATTACAAGTGAGTTTGTTGCACAGAAAGTTTTCAGGAAGTTTATCAGATCATCTTCTCATTAACATTTCATTAAAGGAATGCACGATGGAAAGCAGGTTGGAACCTCTTTTGAGAGCTAGTCAGCCAGTATCTTCAGGAATATTGTAGCAGGTTTCATTACTGAACAATTCAGCCTTAAAAATATCATGTTTAAAAAAAACAGGACCCAGAAAGTCCTCAGTAAAACACAGATATGAGCCCCACATGGTGGGGAGGGGAGAGGGATTTTAAAGAAATTTATCACTCTCTCTTAAGCACAAAATAAGATATTCCCTCCACTCTTCTGCTCCTTTTTTGGGGGGGTGGGAGGGGTGGGGTGCAGGAGAGATTAGCCACAAGGTGTTAAAACAGAAAAATCTAAATGGTTTCTAGACAAACAGGTCTTCTGACTTTCTTTGAAGCAAATAAGCTCCTGCTCCCCCGCCTCCAGAACATACACATAAGAGAAGCAAACTGCTGTCCGAAACTATATACCATCATGGTCCAAAGTCTGGCAAGAGAAAAGCAGATGACAGGCAGTTGCAATCGCAACCCATTGAGTGTCTAGTCCAGATCACAAGAATCAAATCCTGAGTACAAATGCTACATAGTCACCTCCCTGCACAAAATCCCCAAACCATTACAGAATTTTGCAAACAGTATCCTGACCAGACTCTCTGGGTACGAAGAAATCACAAATGTTCTACACAACTATCTTCCCATATACTTACAAACAGGCATCATCAAAATGAAGATCTATTTAAGATTTAACTTTATTCTGCTGAACAAATGAATCACAGCCTAATATGACATTTAGATCAAATCAAATACATTAAAAGGAAAGTAAATTAAGAAACTAAATACAGAGTTTTAAATCATCTTACCTTTAAGAGTTTATTTTCATAAAA
Source organism: Phoenicopterus ruber ruber (assembly GCA_009819775.1). Taxonomy (NCBI): domain Eukaryota; kingdom Metazoa; phylum Chordata; class Aves; order Phoenicopteriformes; family Phoenicopteridae; genus Phoenicopterus; species Phoenicopterus ruber. Next base: position 4,656,137 of record CM020225.1, read on the forward strand.
TTAAATAAAAACACTTAAGAAAATAACACTGTTTACTGATATAAGATTAGGGCATTATCAATGATGGCAGTAAAATCTTGAAGACGGAACTGTCTATTACCCACAGCTTTCTAAACCTGCTTTTCTAATAAAATGAGGTTTACGTGATCACAGTCTATTCTCCCTCGTTAACAGTTTCTGATTTAATAGGCCAGTTTCAACCAAGTGCAACAGTAAAAGTATCAATTCTTTTTAAGACTTTTTATAAAGTGCTGCAGAATTTTTTACATGGCAGCTACACCCAGCACCCAAGCGAAGCACCTGACCTGCCGTGACCAGAGAGGCAGCAGGTTCTGTTGGATCACTCAGGCAGTCAGGTGGCACCTGTACTCAGACCAGCCACAGCTAACAGGCCATTTAAGATACTTAAAGAACTTAAGAGAAATACACTGTGTAGAGGAGATACCCTGAAAGATGAGGGAATAACAGAAGAGTTGAAAAATAAGGGAAATGGAAGTTCTGTAAGTCTTATTACTTGCAAAAACACTACTTTACTATTACCGTTCAGACTATTTTTAAATTTACTTCCACCGTTTCTCCAAGCCATATTTTAATATCATAAATAAAATGAGCTATAGTACACAGAATAAAAATTTTCATATACACATTGTCTTTGTTCTTCCCTCTTCCCCATACCATATTTCATTTGCTCCTCAGCAACCCAGCCATAAAGCTGGAATCCTTTTATCTCATGCAATCACACTGGTTATGCTTGCCTAGAGCCAATATTAACAGGACAGTCTACAGATGCTTTAATGACTTCCGTCTCCTCTTCGGCAAAAATTAGAAGGTGAAAAGAAAAAAAAAATGGCAGCAAGACCCAATAGCATCCATTAGTAACATCAAGTTGGTTGTAGCCTAGGTTTGTTCTGAAGTACTACTTCAGTCCTGTAACAAGACCTGATGGTTATGCTCATTCAGAAGCTCAACCAGGACCCCAACTGCTGCACAAGCATGCTTGGATCACCAGAGGGTGCTGCAGGGGCTCATAACATGACTACACAGTAGATTTGGGCCTGGATCATAACCTTCTAACATGGGGCAAGTCCTGTTCTCAGCTTTTTTTTTTTTTTTTTTTAAAAAGAGGTTTTTATTTAGGTCTCTTAGTAGTCACAACATTTCAATCCCCTCTCCAATCACCTCTTCTGAAGTGAATGACTCCATTATTTTCTGATAGAATCTGGTGCAAGATTTATATAAGCACCTTGTGCTAACACACTATTCCTTGTAAATACACGTGTACTTGACAACAACAGGGTTCATGGACGAATTCTAGGGCATCCTCAAAAGATAACTATAAAAACAAGCATGTCACCGCTAGGCTTAACTTGACAGTACAGGAGTCCATCTCCTCAGCAAAAACATATGGGGAATCTACAAATAGAGAAAAAAAGAGTGCAACCCACTGAACTAGAAAAGTCTCATATATAGGGCATGCTAAAAGTATCTGCAGGAAGATTTACTGAAAAGCAGCTAGTGGGATAACTGCAGGCTATCAGGTTACATTTCATCTGACTGTGAATCCAAGCCTCCTATGTATATAAGCCTGTAAAAAAAAAATTCAACTAGGAGTCACTAGAAGCATCCTTCAGAATGCTAAGACAGTAATAGTAGTTGAAATTTTCAACTCTCCCATAACCCTATTTCATCTCCTGAACAAATCATTAGTCTTTTAAAGTACCTTCCTTCTATTTTACATAAAGCATCTAAATTACCCTAGTATTCAGGAACATTAATAACTTATGTTTCAAAATCCAGAACTTTCAATCATCTGAACACCACATTTTACTAGTTCCTTTCAGCTACTGAATTAACAGTGATAAATAGAAACATTGACCAATAGCTTCTTTTTTTAAAGGAAAAAAAATCATTTGACAATTATTTTATGGTAGCTCTTGTTGTTTCTCCCCTCCCCTCAAATTTCAACTCATATTAAACCCATGACAAAGTCTGGGGGACTTCTTGAATTTCTCTGTGTCCTTCACTGTGAACAAACGTTCTGTATTCCTGTCTGATTTTGTAATATAGATTTGGTAAAATAAAATATTTTTTAAATTTCAGTTAATTCAATCAATAGCTTCCCATTACTTTTTTGACAGCTATTCAGGTCAGCGGTTTTTGTATTTGTGACAAAGAAAACGACAAGCAGCTACTTAAAACTCAGTATTATTCTTTGATATTCAACAATGCTATTACATGCTCTACATACTCCTTGTGAATTTTCAGAGTATTTGTGTTAATAATGAGAACTGCTGCAAATATACCCATATTCCATATCTCCAATATCCAGTGAATACCTGCCTCCACCTACTGACCACATATCTCTTCAGCCGTCCAGGATTTTGTCTCCTTCCCTTGAAGGAGGAGTTCTAATTTCGTGCTTCCTAATGGAAACCATTAACACTTTTACTGCTGGCACTTTTTTTCATAGTCAAGCCCAACATCTCTCAAAGCAAGCATCTTCATACATGTTTCAGTGACCAAAAGTTAAGACACCACCATTTGGAATGCTATGAACAAAGATAAGGAGAACAACAAGAGGACAAAACAAACAAACAAAACAACAACACACAAACCACAAAAACCCTAACGCTGCAAAAGAAACACAGGAGGATATTAAGGAAGTCTCTCAGAGGAAATCCTTCTTCTGCACTCAAAAGCTTCAAATCCCAAAAGCCAACTAGCCAAGTTAATATGCGTATTATCAAACTCAGACTAACAAACATAATTTGACAGCCTATAGGCTCAAAAATTTCATCAGAAAGTGCTTTCTCTTTCTGTACACATCAAGTGAAACAGTGTATCTCTTGCCAAACCTTTTACTTTCCCCTCTTTTACCCTGAAACCAACAGGCTTCTGAGCATAAATTTAAAACACCTGAATTGCAATTAAAACCTCGTATCATTACACAATAATTTTAACAGCTTCAAGAAAAAATAAAAATATTTAGTTACTGAAAAATTTAGTTTATTACCCTCACTGCATGACAACATAATACAAGCACTGTGATGATGGAACATCCCATTTTCTCAAATATTCTCAGAAGACTCAGTGCTTTGAAAGCTCACACTGGAAAAAGCAACATTTTTTAATTGCTGTGTACACCAACTTATTAGCAGTCATTCTTGTCAGCTTACAGTTTTTAAAACAGGATGCATGCAGTCATATCAGGAAGAGGGCAGTTGCTGTGAAAGAATGATACCAAAAACAAGATGTCCTTAATGTTGATAACCTCAGACAATGTTTCTGAGCTATACTATACAAGTTTTCCACAACAGTAAGATGGTCAATTAAATATAATTCAAAACATCTGGAGAAAGATGCCCACTTAAAAACACTGTCACTTTTTGATATCTGAGGAAAAAAACTATTACAACTTCTTTCTCAGCCTCTCGGACTCAAGGATTGCAGATTTTACGTGATACAGGGGAGGAAAGTCACCTTATCCTGACACCTTTCAATGGTTTCTTTAATGGACACTGCCAAGGCAAGTCTGTTCTGCCCTTTATGACTCCTCATCTTTTTGTACGTGTGTGTATATCTGCGAGCTTCTCAAGGTTCAACTACTTGCTTACTCTCTTCTTACAACTGTTTGTAATTCTTCCATATCCCATCTTTTTACACTTACAATACCTTCCTGTGCATCATTGGGGATACTAAAACGATCTCCTCTGAACCGTCCCTCTCAACTCTGTATGCCAACATCTTCTAGAAAGAAATGTTTAACAGCATAACCACAGCACAGCTCAGTTACAGATGTGCTTACATAACTATATAGCTAGAAGTTTAATAATTTATCCCCCTTGACCTTCCAAACATTCTAAGTGATCACAGAAAATTACAAGATCAGGCCTGCGTATATTGGTACAGCACTCAATAGTGATACTGACCACAGCTTGCAAGTATTACTGCAGGTATCAAGATGACATATCCGCTTTACTTATTCTCACAGGTCTATGGTTAGCTTTCAAACAATAAAAACAACATTAGTCCAATCCATGAAATCCTAAATTACGGTGTTGGAAGCAATCTGGTTTTCAAATGAAGCTGAGCTTCAAAAACACTTGAAGGGATTTGAAGTAAATGGAAAAAATCCTTCTTCCCCTCTATTATCATCATAAAAGTATCAGGAACACAAACCCATCCGTTCTACACCCCACTCTTGTAGGCGATCTCTGACCACCACAATGTAGGCAAACACATTTTTCTCCCGCTTATTTAGTCTTCATTAAAAAAAAAAAAAAGTAAAAAAACACAGTAAAAGATGCTTTGTCATCAATGTCTGGTACACAGACACTTAACTCAAAGCAAGCATCTTTCCACAACTATGCTTGGCTGATAATTCCTAACACTTTTTATCTTAGTATACTTAAAATAGGCACGCAACAATACTTAGTAACTCCTAGTGAAATCCAGCTGAGCACAAAGCAATACAGAATGCACTTTTAAGTCTCTAGGTTGGCCCATAGGACTTTGGCAGAATTCAAAAGCTCTTCAGGGAGAGAGACAAATATAACTGGGAGACCTACCTAATTAAGCATCACTAACATTTTGAATATAAAGTAGTTAATTCCCTGAAAAATAATTCAATTAATCACACTCTTATTAAGAGGGATGTATTTTCTTCTCATCGTATAGGCACGCTTGTACTGTTACAACAGATGAGGAACAAAAAGCATAGTGCTTTCTGTAGAAAAGGTTCTATATTCCCCTGCATCAGTATTTTGAAAAAAGACCAGCCACAAAGTTTAGCTGTCTTTACCCAACAGTCATTCCTGCCTAATTCTTCACTGCAGCTGCAGATTAAGGAGAAAAGGAGAAAGGAAGATTACCATATATACCATTTAAAATACTCCAACTCAGTGACTGTTTTGGCAGGGGGGGGATTGAAGTCTTGGGAATAGAGTTGTCTTGCAAGATATTAATTCCTCTTTAATGTCAAATGGAAATGAGAATATACAGTACAGGGGTTTATGTTCCTAAAGAAAAAGATATGAGTTACAGATAAAGAAATGTAGAAAAATTCTCACAGAACCATTAAACAGAAGTCTAAACAAAATAGTTGATAAACAAAAATAAGGAGTCCCTTAATATATAAGAAAAAAATCCCTTCCTTTCAACTCCATAAGCAGTAACTTGAAAGATCAAGTGTTAAAATAAGAATGCACCATATGAGGGGGCTGGTAAGAGGTAGAAATCTAGATCAGATGCTTACTTTAAAATAAACAAACTACACTATTGCAGGCTACAAACTTAAGCCTCCATGGCATTATTTGTTAGCTGGTACTCTACCACAGAACACATGCTGGGGGAGGGGAGGGCAATTGTCATATTACACAGCTGAAGTCTGGTTTTAACTCTTAGTAATACTATTTTGTTCATTCACTAGATACTGTATCGATGACCTAAACTGTATTTTGATTAGGTGTCCAAAAAAGTTCCTGAAGTCTTTTACTGGAAGGTCAACAAAATTAACTTGGGGGAAAAAGCAAAAAAGAGTGTCTTGCTGTACTCTCACAAATTTCCTAAGACACCAAAACCACCTTGTAAGCATTCAGGGAAAAAGCCAGCTACGTTTAGTTATTTCAGGATCTGACTGCACCTTCAGAGACTTTATTCATTTCACATGATAGGAGAAAGAGTTAAACTAAACCCACGTTCAGCGCCACTTCAGTAACACATTGGCAAGTCCATTCAAATAATGATTGCATTTTTCAGCACTAGCAGTAAAGCATACAAGAAAAAAAAAAGAGGAATGGTGCATTTATTTTCCCTGGTTACTTTACCAGAGCTAAAGGAATCAAATCTGAACACAAAACAACAGGCACCAAAATTCACCCATATTATCACGGACAGAGATTTTGACTTTTGTTCCATTTGATCAATTGAAGAACATATTATTACACATGTGAAAAAATATCTTTCAAATACAAGAAATGTGAAAACGTAAATAAAGCGACTTTATGCATTAAGAAGTTACGCAGCATATATGTCGCCACACGACGTTCCAATTAATTCAAAGTAAGTTTTGTTTCAATGAGAAGAAAAAGTATGTCCCAGTGGTTTGCATACATTACCAGGCTGCTATCATGACTGACTAGGCCCAAAGCCTAAGTTTTACATACAGTATTTAATCCTGTGGCCTTTAGAAATAAAAATTAAGAATTTGGTGAGGTGAATAAAATGTGCTAATGTTAATTTTCAGAAAATATATTTTTTAAAAATTGAGCTGAAACACAAAGACATCTCTCACGCAAGGCATAACAAACTACAGTTACTACTAATTCAAGATATTTCGTATTTAGGCAAAAAACTTAGTTCCCAAACTAATACAGATTAGCACATTACATAGCATTATACTACACTACATTTACTACTGTTAGAGAATGAACCAGCTGTGTTTTGTCACACAGGGCATGACTGAGAGCAGGCAAGGTAGCATGGCATTGTTCACAGACTTGCATGGTGCTTCTAGTCTCTCTGAAGCAGCACTTAGGCCCAGAATACACAGAATGACATCAATAAGTTATCTGAGAAACTTGGCTAACATTCTAAAATAAACCCCGTAAAAGCTTTGCTGCCCACCTTAACCACTTTAAGGTAAACCGCACGCACTTCAGCTCAAATAAGGTTTCTAAATAAGATAGGTCTTCCACCATAATAAGCCATTTTATTCTCCAGAATTACTTCAAGTTTTAATTCAGCCAAGTCCTTCTCATCTTACTAGTCCAACATGACTCAATTCTATAGAGCAATTTACCTAGCTTCATAAAATTCAATGTTCACTCGTACCTTCATCCCTTGTTTCACAGAGAAAGAAACTAATGTTAGATGAAATTATAGGAATCTAAATCCAGGTATCAACGCATATGCAAAGCATTCTATGGGCCCACCCATTTATAAAGGTGAGGTGTAACCACAGTGGTCTAAAAACACACTTAAAAAATGGAGCAAAACAAGCAAATATACAAGCTAAAGGCTAACATATTTCCACCATAGTTTACAATCTGTTAATGCCTTCTCATAAATCAATCGTTAGAAATGCTAGAATATTAAAACTGGTTTAGATGAGCTGCACTGGCAGAAAGAGAGACTGCCATCTACACTAAAATTGTTCTGAAGTGGATCCTGTCCCTCTCATTGAAGGATTATTCTTGTTTACTGATGATACTCCTCTACTACTACTGGTGGACTACGTCAACTACATATTTAGAAAAGAATTATGGACAAGAAAAATAACTAACCAGGGCACTGGGTTATTTTCCTTCCTAAATTCCAAACTGAATGCCCTCAGTCAAACAAGGCACATCTCCAATTGCCCAGCACTATTATCATCCCTTAATATCAAGACAAATTGTTCCATTCTCTCATTTTTGTTTTGCTAGCTAAACAAGTATAGAATTTTAAAGTATCATTTTAGAATTACGCCCTTTAGTGACCAGAAGTGTTAACATTACATCCTTTATTACAATTCTTCTAAATTATGTAATTGAAAGACATGTCATTTTGCACATATTCTAGCACCTAAATGAAAAAAAAAATAGTTTAAAAGAGGAACCTCACACTTCTCCCCCAAATGCAAATCGCTTGTTAGAGAGGAGGAAAAAACTGAAGATTACATTCTTACATGTAAGAGGTAGAGATAAACACTTTAAATAATTTTAAAAACAGACAGAATAGATTATAGGAATGTTGCTCTGACACCTTTTGTGCAGGTTGTTTAAACATTAGCTAGCAAAAACAAGACAACAGAAATATCTATCAAAATATAGATACCTAATTCCCAAAAATGAAAAAAGACTTGCATAAGGAACACTTATGTGTAGACAGTTAACATAATTAAGTTTGAAAGCTTATAGCCTACATAAATTTTACCAGACTGTGAAAAAGGTTTAAAATAAATACTGTCTATATTACCAATTCCATACCAAACCACTTTTACCTCACTACCTTTTACAAATTATTTCTTTCTGTTTCTTTGTACTTCCCAGAGCCCCTTTCCCCCACTGTTCATACTAAATTTAGTCTTGTATGACTATGGGACACAATGGTTTTACACTAAGCACTAAAAAACCCCTTCTCTTATCTTTTTCCCCCCTATAGAACTCCAGTTTCTCAACTCTGAAATTAATCACCTGTCAAACAAGTCACTATGGCTTAGTTTTTCTAAGCAATCCCACTCTCCTCACCACCTAGCATCTCAAAAGCAGGTAAAAATTTATTGGAAATTATAGCTCCATGAACTATAAGCTCGCAAAATTTACTGTCTTTCCAGTCAGAACAGTCTCTTTTCTCACCCTCATGACATGTGCACAGAGCTGCCAAACACAAAATCCTACTTGCAGTACAACACAGCTGTACCTTCAATCGTCTTCCTCTGGACAAAACATCCTCTAGTTTACACATTAGCGAACAGTTTCTCCTCCCAGTCGCAACACACCTTTATGCGCTGTACAACTACTTTAACAATTTCTGCCTTCACCTCCTCCCTCCCCGATCGTCTTCGCTAGCGTACACCACGGACAGACTCCCAGAAGGGGGGGGGGGGGTTGTTTGTTTTTTAAACGTGATGTTGCTTACCCAACGTGGCTGCCGAGAAGCAGGACAAAAGGTACTTTTCCTACCCGCCTTTCCAGACACACACACCCCGAGCAGAGAGTTGGCCACCCAGGCGAAGACGATCTTACCTCAGTGTTCCCCGAACGCCAGGGCCTCGTACCCCACCCTCTCTCCCTGGTGCACCAGCCCCCGGGCAGACTCCGCTGGCCTGGTCCATAAACGTCCATCCTCTCCTCCAGCGAGCGGTGCAGGAAGTTCTGGAGAGGCCCCGGGCGCGGGGAACTTGCCCACCCGCGGGACCCCACGCCCGCCGCCCCCGCGCCGCCCCGGCCCGCGCCCCTCCCCCGCCCGCCCCCCGCACCAACTTCCCCGCCAGCACCCCCCGCTCCGCTCCGCCGTGGTCGGTACGGCAGAGCGGGAAGGGGATGGCGGGGGGGACCCTCCTTCTCCCTCCTTTCCACCCCTCGAGCCGCCCCCCTCAGCGACTGCCCCCGCCCGTCACCCGCTGCCCCTGCCTCCGACCCCACTCGCTCGCCTCCGACCCTCGCCACCGTCCGGAGCCGCCGGGCTCAGGGAACGCTCCCTCGCCCTCCCGTTCGCCCCTAAAAGCAGGCCCCCCCCCCTCGCTCGCTCGCTTTCTCACTCGGTCGCTCGCTCACTCACCCGCCCGCCCGCGTCCCCTCGCTCCCCGCCGCCGCTCCTGCCTCCTCCCCGCTGAGGCTCCTCAGGAGACACTGACACCAGCGCACGGATACCCGCTGGGCGCTATTTTTGGGAAACAAGGCCCAATCGGGGCCGGAACTACTTCCTCTGTCACACTCTCCCCCCCCCCCCCCCCCCCCCGGCCGTCTGCCGAAGATCCTTCCGCTCTTTTCTCCTGGCAGCTTGGACGTCGCTGAGGGCGCTCACCCGAGCCAGGCAGGGGCGGGACGACGAGGGCAGCGTGGGGAAACACGAGGTGAACCTGCGCCCGGCGGTGGGGCTGGGAGCGCCCCGGTTTGAACACCCAGCATCGCCGGATTATTTTAATTTTTACCATGGGGAGCGGCCGGGTCTACATTCTTCACCGCCGACCCAATCCTGCGGCGCCGCGAGCCGATAGGGCAGCGCGCCGGAGTGAAGGGGCGGCAGCGCCAATCACAGCGCCCGCAAGAAACAGAGGGGCTGGCCAACTAGAGAGCAGTTGGTGGGCGGGGCTCATGAAACGTGGAGGCTTTGAGTGACAGGAGGGCGCTCAATCAGAGAGACGGCAAGGGAAGCGGCAGCCAATCAAAGCCGAGCCTGTGCGGGCCTACTGCGAAGGGAGCCCTTGGCCGTGCCCCCGCCTCCCCAACCTTGGAGGTAGCGCATGCGCACAAAGGCTCCGTCGCTCTCCGGGCTGCCCCGTCCCTCGCTTCGCCGTCAGTGACGCACGTAGCCAGGCCCGCCCCACCCAGAAGCGGCGCATGCGCCAACGCGCCTGCCCCCGGAGGGCAGGGCCGCGCGCGCCCCGGCCCAGCGGCGATATGCCGAGGGGTTGCCGGGGGCAACGGCTGCGGCGGGGCCTGCGGGCGGGCCGTGGCTGCGCGCCCCCGCCCCGCGGCCTCCCGCCCGGCCCACCGCGGTGCCAGCCGGTCGCTACCCCTCCGGCACCCGCCCGCCATCTCAGGGCCCCGCAGTCCCCGACCGCAGCGCGCCTCCCTCCTCAGGAGGAGAAACCGGAGGGGGAAGGTCTCGCTTCTGCCGCGCAGCCAGCAGAGCTGCTTCCCCCCGCTCTCATCTCCCCAGCAAGGCAAAGCTTTGCTCCTAGGGTCCGAAACCGTGTCCTTGAATTAATTAAAACAAGCCTCAATAAGCGGTCCCTCATCCTCTTGCAAAGCCCCGATCACTGGAGGATGCAGCAGACCAACGCCAGTCACCACCCGCCAACAGCCCAGCTACCTCTGTCACCCCCACAGAAACCGCCTCCACCTCCCCACTATATATATATATTTTTTTTTTTTTTTTTCCCCCCTGACTGGCTTCCTGTGGAAATCACTGCTCTATGAGGACATGAGCTCTGCCTTCGCTTTCAGGCAAGGGTGACAGTCCACCTTCGTTCATCCTCCATCCTTCTCCACCTCACATTATCCTTGTCAGAGTTCCCATTAATTTTGCTCTAAGCAGAAAAGACTACTTGGGAATACATAATAAAAGACATAAAATTGGCGTCTTTCTCCTTCACAGAAGGCAGCAGCTGAAGAATGACCCAAAAATAAAATTTTGATGATAAAAAGATACTTGCCAAAAATCATCTGCGCTCTACAGCTTCTCCAGATTTATCCTGCAAGATACCCGCAGCCTCGGAGTGAAACGATGGGAGCCATTTCAAAGCAGTAAATCACCGATGGAGAGTGCACATCTCTGGGTCAGGACACGAGAATCAAAGGTGATTTCTCTGGAAAATGAAAATCAGAGGGTGTTCTTTATATTTGGAGTACTATATCATTAACTGAGTATAAAAAAGTAGCTCCACAAACAGTTAGAAAACAGGATGCAAGAAATGATGACGGAAATACCCAACTTGCAGGGTGATAACCACACCATTGGAAGCAAAAAGGTAGATCCTCCAAGATCGTTCCCAAAAAATGAATGCAAATTTCTGTTGTCTGTTTCCAACATTTAGCTCAAATGGAAGCAGTAAATCACAGAAATTTTGAAGTTCAGATTTATAATGTACAGTTTACTTGGGATTTAAATATATGGCCAGTAAATAAGTTGAACAACTTCTGAAACATCCACGTCATTGAAAATACAAGTGCAAGAGTATGCATGTCTTACTGTGGATCTAGGAAAAAGCTTGTAAGAGGTGTGAAAGAGACAAGGAATTAACAAAATACAAATAATTACCATCTACTATGGTATTTCCAAGCTGATTGTTACTGAACTATCAGAAACAGATTTAAATACATACAGTTTTCTTACAATTCTCAACATGAACAGTCCAAATGTCATTGATTTTTATATGAATATAGTTTATTCTCTTGTTCCTCACTATACCTATCATCCATGGTACCTGTGAGGTCTATTACTAGAATATAATGATCAATACCACGAAATCCTCTCATGAAAGCAATATGCTGAAAAGACATTAGATAAAATCCTGAATTCTTTATTTAAGTTATAAGAGTCAGTGGGAGTCTGAGTAAGACACCGAAGCAAGGCCTGAGCAAGGACTTCTGGATATACTCATTAATTATTTTCAGTATGTAATAATATTATTCTAAGCTCACAAAAATAGAGCAGGAAGCCAAAGAGATAAATAATTGGTTCTAATCTGTCCTTTTCAGTGGCACTATAAGAATAAGCATAGCATGTGTTGCTCAAGGGATTTCTATATATGCTTTGCAAACAATAGTTAAGGGGTATAGAGCAGCGTCTTTCCCACTGAAATGCATTCCTCCCTCAATTGAAACACTGCCCTATGTAACAATTGAGAAAAGGAAGTGCAAAATATGGCATCCAATTGAAATTACAGATGTTGTTTTCCATACGCGATGATGTGCTGTGACATCTGCTTCTGCAGACCCCTCTTGGGACTGCTGGTGAAAAAGAATGGGTGGTGGGGAGGTCACAGATGTTCTCACATGTCACAATAGCATAAATGAAAAATATCACCCCTTAGGGGGACACAAATAAAATCATAGAAGAATTTACATATCACAATGACTAAAATCATTACATGACTTGATGGCCACGTTCTGCATTAGGTTTCATTTCCAGGACCACCGCAAATGCAAAATGCACCTGGATAATCCAAAGGATGCAAAGCTGTAGGTGATTAAGAAAAATCCACACTACAGAGAAAAAAATTACGATCTTTATCAGACTGTAGAAGCAGCAACATGACAAAGCCCCAGAGAACATCACACTTGAGTGTCAATATGACAAGCGAAAAATTATCACAAGCATCTGCTAGAATCACTCTTGAGATATAAGAGAACAAGCGTTCAATGCATTTCTGCCCATCTTACGTACAACCCAGAGACTGAAAAGAACCACCTGAAATCTCTTTCCTTGGCCAAATAGCAGGCCAGTGTAATTTCCATGATAGCCTGTAAGGAGAAATAAACCCAGAGAAATAGCAAATACAAAGAAAACGGGGGGGGGGGGGGGGGGGGGGGGGGAGAGACACCGGTATTCTTAATTTTAACTAAATAGCCTCACAGTTGAATGTACTCATCATCCAGCAGTTGTTATGGCAATAAAGCTTTCCCTTGCATCTCTATTCCAGTGCATTTCCACCCACCCATTCAAGGTATTTTGGAGGCACTACCACCAAAATCGTACCTCCACTAACTTTTAACTTACATTTTAGGACCTTCTTACAAAACACTCCAGAGATGTACCATGGCTGTTCCTGAGGCCTCCTTTCAAATGTTTCTTACATTCCAGAAATCAGCTTTTTCGTCCTGTGTCCTGGAGAAAAATTCTTAGCCTCATGCTTCTAAAGATGAAGTTTGTATAAAAATGCAGGGCATTTAAAATTATACATAAGAGGAGTAGGGGATCTTATGTAGCTTTTGCATATTTGCCAAACAATTAAGGTATCCTTCATAGGGAAGGAGGGTCTAAGAACAAGGCTTCTTAAAATCGCAGGCCAGATTAACTCCTAACATTGTTTCACTTACAATGGTGGAAATACTCTATGAATGAAGATTTTGTAAAGGACTACTTACTGCAACAAAACCAAATTGTACTCATTGCAGCAGTTCAGGATGGGAACTTGCATTGGAAACAAAGGATAGGAGCAGGGGGGACTCCCACCTAGGGAGCAGGAAATCAGAGAGGAGCAGATAATGGCTCCTTTCCATTAACACTTTGGGTAACCCTGTTAACCCCATAATGACCACGTCCGTACAGACACAGACGTTCGCTCTCAGAAAGCTGGCTTGGAACAAACTCCCCTGACCTCCCTGTCTGTGGTTGGGAGTATTGCTCTTACACTACTATTTGGCTCTGGTGTTCCACTAAAGACAGATATAATTAAGTAAAGATTGCCTTATTTTAGTTAAATCCAAATTGCCTGACAATGCATGAATTAAATTCACTCCATGCATTTCATAAACTGCCCTCTGTAAACCACTAATATTTCCACATCGTTATATGGTACATTCAGTAATCTGATTGCCTTGGGAATATTTGTTTTTCCAGAACTTGTGGCCAAGGTACATAAGATTAGATCAGACACAGCTTGTCTAAGAATGCTGTAATGTGGGTGTACAGTATATTTGCTAGTTTTGAGTTACAGGTAAAAGTTCTCTTTCAAACTTTTCCAGCCAGGGGTTCGAGCTAAGTTATCTGAAGCTGTCTGCTGCAGCATTTGGCACTTTTCGTTTTGCTTTGCCGTTGGCCCTTCTGATACTGGAGGATCAACATGGGAAATATTTGTATTGCATGCCTCACTGACTGCACGCCTGATCCATACCTCAGCAAAACTTGTGATATTTTATAGGTCCTCACAGTGACAGAACACAAGTCTCTCTGGGATTCACGCTCTTCTGCTGGGATTTTCTCACCATTCTGCATGTTAACATGAACCAACAGCTGGGTTTAAGAGATCTGATATAAATAGTAACATCATGCTGCGAGCAAGCTTCTTGGAAAGTAAAGAAAATACGTTATTTAATGCACTCTGACATTTGCCTTTCCTCCCCTTATTCCTAAGCTGCATTTCTGTAAACACCCGTAATGACAAATGCAAAGAAGTTGGCTTCTTCACATAGACATAACAAGTGCTGCCTTGAGCCCAGGAGGTGATATCCAGAACAGCTTACCTCTCCTTAGCCAGACAGCTGGCAAATTCTGCACAGTAGGAAAAGGAGTCAGAGCGGGGATGGAAATTCCTGCTTCCAACAGCATTCAAGATTACAACCTTTGGTATTTTATTTTCATGGTTGCTCTATGTTGCTTCAGAAACTTCCTGCTTTTGCCATATCTTTCCATTCATTAAAATTGCAGCTTGCAATTAAACATTCTGACATAACATAGCTGAGATTTTTTGGCAGCAGCCTTAACCAGAGGTTTTCAGAGTTTCCTGCAGACGGCTTTAAATTTTCATATCCTCATGAATGCTTGCCACCTTCTTTTAATAACTTGAAAAAATAAGCCTCTCTTAGGAACTTCATTGTTTCTGTATTTCCCCAGCACTCATTTACTGCTTTTAGAAATGTGTCATGCACATGTATATTTATAGAGAGAGCAAAGTGTACATATGCACAGTATAGTTTGACATCTTATAGAGAACACACAGACTGCTTAGCAGATCTAAAGAAAAATAGTTATGTTCAATATTTTCGTTATTAAAATGTACTTTTCTCTTCTGATGGTATTGTATTATCTCACCCCTCTAAAAAACCAATCATATTTACTACATCATTCAAAAACTGCAGGCCTTCATCTGTTAATAATTTTGTAGCTTTATACATATTATGACTGTCATATATTGCAACTCTAAACTATTTTTATTATTTTTATGCAAGAAAGTATTTCTTAGGATGGATCTTGCTCCTTTTCCAGAGAGCTAGAAATCACTTTAAAGGATTTTAAAGTTATTTGCATTTTTAAGGTGTACAATATATTTGGAGATCTGTTCAAACACTGCTTGCCATTATCTCCAATATAGATTTGAAATTGATTTAAAAGGGAGTCTTTTTAATGTTCAAACTGACCTTAAAAGTCTTTTTTCTTCTAACGTTACCTGGCAAATAAATTCTTAAAGGGATATTATCAATTTAAGAACTATGCTTTAGTCTAGAAAATTTTCCAAGAGATTAAAGAGAAAATGTCTCCTTTTTTCTGTAAGTTTAATTTCTATATTTGACAGCAGTATGTGTGGTCAGTATCCCATGCTGTTAGGAAACAAAAGGGACAGGAATAGATATAGGAGACTGTAATACCTGAAAAGTCTTTGAACTACTTTTAAAAGTATATTTGAAGTTGATGGGGCCTCTTCAAGTGACAAAACTCGTGGAAGTCTTAAAAGCCAGAGAAGTTGCTCCTGACTTGTGCAGAGCACCCTCAGCTCCCACTGCAATCAGCTAGTGCTGCTCTTAAAATTCAAGTTTAAGCATTTTTCCTGCATTTTTATCTGCTTCACTGTAAACTCCGCTGACCAAATTGCACGTATGAAAAGGCAGATTTTATTGCCCTGATCTTGTAAGCTTCATATACAGAGCCTACAACAGCTCTGCATGATCTGTTATAACGTACAAGGCACAACAAAGAAACTTTTAAAGCAGTTAACTTCTGAAGTAAAGTTTACTTCTTAAACTTGGGCAGTTTACAAGGTGCATTTTGGGTCTTTTATAATGGTGTCCAGACACCTCAGTACAAATATGTCGTTGGTGTATTTCCCACTGATTTCTTTGGGGGTACACGTAGGATGATCGGTCTGTGTCCCACAGGATAAATAACAGACATCAGCTTCCCTGCTCCCTCTGGCCCTTTCAGGTAAAGGCAAAAACGCCATTGATCCTCTGCTGGAGGTTTGCTTCAGTTTGGAAAACAAGCCTTAAAAATTTAACCAGAGTGTTAATGTGGATCAACTGGTGCGCATTTCTGAGTTCTGTATCTGAACAGGCATTCGTTAAGGGGTTTATGGTTTTCTTGGCTGTGATTTAGGATTATTGCATACTTTCTCAACCCTTTACTAAAAATATGCTCAGTTCTAACCATGAAATGTGGCAGCACATTTGTTGCAATCTCTGAGGATGGTTTCTTATCTGTCAAACAGTTTAGAAGACAAACTGGCACTGAGACAGCTCACCTGTTTCCTATGGTTACTTGATGATAAACTCCTTCACAGACCCTGCTGTTGCATCTAGGACAAGTGTTTTGAGACAGAGCTCTGATGCACATGTAAACAGGTCACCTCACGCTAAAATGCCATTTCATTTTCAAGCCAAGCCAGCTGGCTTTGGACAGAAAGTTCTTTTCTACTTGCGTGGGCAAACTTTATCGCCTTCCCATCCTTTTTCTCTTGCTGTCACATTACTGCAGAGGTGGCGGTGGCTGATAGCAGAGTGAGAAGCAGTGTTCAAAATGTGTCCATGTTAGCCGAGATAATAATGCCTGGTCCTGCAGCCACACGTTGAATCAGTCCGCGTGATCTCACATAACCTAATCAAGTATCTTTCCTTTCATTATATGGAAGTAGAGAAAGATTAACTGAGACTGTGTTCAAGTTATTGAATAAAAAGGAAAAGCATCCAAAGTTTCGGTGTTTGATCCTGTGTTTCATTGGCCCCAGTCATAGTTTGAAAGGGTCCAGACTTATCTGGGTTTGGAACTTTTGTATCTTTAATTTCAGTTTAGCAAATCCTATTGTGTTCCTCATCGGAAAGGAATACATTTCTTCTTAGCTCTCCCACAGGGTGGAGTAAGAAAACTGGTGTTATCTGGGAGCAAAGCTGAAAGTTTGGGATTGTTGGGTTTCTTTTATTGCTGGTCTTGGGGTTTGTTTTTTCAATAGGTTTTAAGATGCACGTTCATCTTTAAAATAGACTATAAAATGAAGGGCCTTCAAACTTCTCAGTAAAATACTGCTCTATGAAATCAATGAAAAAGCTCTTACTAATTCAAAGATTTGACCTGCAAAACTGCACCACCTAAGCAAAGAGCAAAATACACAATAGGTATAGTTTAACTGGTGTAGAAGTGGTTTAAATGTATTTTATTACACTTTAGCCAAGCTAAACTGTTCTAAACTAGGTTAAAACCATTACTGCAATGGAAGCCAGACTTTGAATTTACTGTGCCTTAGCTATACCTTCCCTCTGGGTAAAAGGAGGCTACCTCAAATCACCTAGCATTTCATGCAGGTATGCATATGGAAAAAGCTGACACATAAAGACTTGTTATCCCCACACTAATTTGTCCATGTGTCCATATCCATAGTTACACTTGTTTATTTAACACCAGTTTAAAACGATACTTTTAGGGTCTGAATACGTGAATGAGTGATCTCATTCACGTACTGACATGCTTGACAACTTACCATGCATCAACTGAGCCGTGGTAATTGACCATGTGTGTTTGCTCTTAGCCTGTGGCGATCTCGGATGGAAGAAACCAGTTTAGACTTTTATTTTTCTTGGCCTTGAGGTTAAGCTGACACATCGAACCTCACGTTTACTGCAGGCTAAAGAAAGGCACGCTGCAGTTACCGTGCCTCAACTGATGTGCGGTAACTCGTTAAGTTGCTGGAACCGGACAGCATGCCTGAGCTGTTGGTTAAAATGGGATAATTGAGGGCATAAATCAGGCGTTAGTTCAGTTCAGTGCAAGTCAATTAGGAATGGATTTAAGGTAAATTGACACAAATCACTCTTAGTCCAGAATAAAAGTGGCTACCAAGCACTATCTTAACTAAATCCAATACAGCTTAATCTAACATAAATGGAAAGACTTTCAACTAGCCATAAAAGGCCAAAAATCTTATGTGCGTTGCCTAGGGCATGTGCATTCACTTCAAGCAATAAATACAACTGGACACATAAACAAAGTGAGCCAAATTCACAGCTACCTCTGCAGACAACACAGAGAGAGGGACAGAGGTAGCTGTGAAAGCATCAATACCTTCTCTGGCTCTCCTGGCAGATTTGGTACGCTCTATCATTTTCAGCTGTAAACTGTTGAAAGTAAGAACGGGTATTGTGCATTATCCCAGAAAGGCGCACTCTGCCATCACTTAATAACAAGTACGTAACCATGCTAACATGATCCTGGTAAAAGTCAATTGTGAACGAACATGAAACAGCTGAGTTTGTTTTCATTCCTTGGCTTTGATGAAAAGTATTAAGGACCAGAAGATGACATAGATACTGAAAAGTAAATCTAGGTTTCATAAATTTTAATAAACAAAGTGTTATTAGTAATTCAATCTAGCAGAATAATCCCTAATGAATAAAAAGCAAATAAAGCTTGATTTTCTCAAATGGCTTCACCCTTCATCTCTAGAAACTGTTACTGAAATTAGGGAAGCATAGTTGGGACTAGTCATATAGGGACAATGTTTTAAATCCTTTACCAATGGGAGATTGACTTCAATGAAGGAATTTGGCCCCCTAGTTCCCATTTCCTGGCTGAGTTATCTCGTCTAAGAAATTCTTTTATGGAGAATGTCCGTGGGAAACTACTCTGAATTCTTTGTGTTGTGTGAGATTTTAGAAGACTCTTATGGATCAGCATCCCACTAGGGAGGATACAAGATGCATACGCACAATAAAATGATAGTCTTGCCCCTACAACATACTATGTAGTCCTAAGAGCAGGCTGTGCTTCAAATTTATTCCTATGTGGCTGTTGAGAACCAGTAAGGAGTCGTCCGGCAGTCTGTGGGAAGAAATGCAGCCCTTTCTCATGGTGGTTACTTGGCTTATCCATTCAAGGTAAAAATACATTGTCCTCCACGCTATGGGACTTGTGCTGTAAGTGCCCTTTCCCGTGGCATGAATTTTCTTCACTGTTCCCGCCCCCCCCCCCCCCCCCCCCCCCCCCCAAGCAGCACTGTATGCACACTGCGCAGTTGCAGCAGACCACACATTTTGAACGCAGGGAAAAAATAAGCATATTATTATCAAGATAATTGAGTGTTGGAAAGAAAGTTGCCTCCAGCACTTTGTCCAGATTAAAATCTCAATCAGTACCATTATCTGGGAAGTATCTGCAGTGACACGTGCATGCTATGCATCTCAGTCAGCAATCTGGCCTATAGCATTTGCAGAAGCTTTAGCAATTTCTTTAATGACCCTTACAAGTCCTCCATTTATTCAAAAGCTGAAATGCTAGTCTATGTGGGACAGAAACTTCTAAAACAGCAGATTGAAGTACTCCATGTAAATTGAGCAATTTCTGTTAACACATGTCGACTAAACCAGAGCTGCCAATCAGCCAAGCTGCTGCTCTGTGACAACAAACATCTGAGGTACTGGAGCTTGAAGTTAATAGAAGTTATTTATTTTATCATGCAGAACTAAGCCATCAGCCATTGCTCTCACAGACATGGTTTTCATCTTCCCCCTGAACCAGAGTTACACATGCTTTCTTCAGAAGAAAATAAATGTTATGTACTTAGCCTTAATATTAACCTTAAAAATTTAGCTATTACAGTTGATGTTTATGCTGCCTCTAGTACCAAATTATGCATGCAAGCATAATTTGGGATCACTGAAGGAAGAAAACCTAAACCCCAGCTATTGTTAATTCAAGACCAAGCACTTTTGTTTGTATCAACATGAAGTAACCACAAACATAAGAACTGTAGCTAATACTGTTTTCCTCTCATCATGTTAGTGATCTGAAAGGTTCCTTCAGAGGATTATTATTTAAGAAGTAGTTCAATGGAAGAGTAACTGGTTATAGAGGGTATACTACAAGAATCAGAATTAAGGGAACTAGCAGTAGCAAGTAAAGCAAAGCCATTTTTCCAGCACCATTTCCATACTCTACCACCAGTTATTTCTGTTTTTCTGGTGCACATTTTTGCTCCTCCATCATCAAGAGTGAAATTATCATTTAGTTACATTGCTGTAAATTTGGACCAGTTCCACTGACTGTTGATAGTCATCGCCTCCAAATGCCCTGGGGACGCATGTTATACTGCATGCTCTGTGTGGCTCCTTCTAAACAATGTATAGCTGATCCATTTCTTCATGCCAGCTTGCTCGTGAGCCATGAGGCGGTGTAACGGTTCCAGCTTCCTTCTGTGTCCTGAAGATTTTGGCTTGAGTCTTGCTTGTTTGCCATGAGAAGGTTCCAAAATAAGAAACACATTCACTCCTGCTCCCTTCTCTTCACATGGTTACATTTAGTCTTCATTTTAGTTCTTTCCTCTCATCACAAGGCTGGGAGTATAATGCTGTCTTATTGCTTATGGAAAATATAATTTATGTATTGTCCCAAAGATTTGCTCATGTTTGAGCTTATCTCGACCGATCTGACTTTATAGCCTATAGCTTTAGGTGCATCTGATGATTCCCTTTTTTCCCCTCATTGTTTTGGTTCGTTAGTTTTAGCACTACTGACACAAACAGTGCATTTCAAAAGGCATCTTTCCTGTGGGCTCTGTTTACTCGTTAACGTGGCTAAGTGTCATCTGAAGTCCTGGGTGACAGCTCGCTTTGCTTTAGATTGTGGCATTCCCATCTATGATTTATTGTATCTGAAGAAAAGCACAGTTACATCTGTAGAAAAGTGAAGAAGAGTCATGGGAAAAGGAGAGTTGTCGGAGTTCTGGCTGTGAGGGGGACCGGGGAACTTGACATTTAGGTTCCTGCACAAGATGTAATTTCCAGCTGAATAGCTCAGGCACTTAAAACAGCTTCACTTTGGCCCCAGCTGTGTGCTAAGTGCAACCGACATCTCTCTTAAAAGCCGCTCGCAGCAACCTGACTTGATGTGACTGTTTTGTTTTCAGTAAAAGGCAGGGGAAAAAGTTTCTTTAGTAAAGTAGCTGATAGTCCACATGAACTGGATTGGAATATTTCATCCAGGCCACTCAGAAGTGAACCAAAGTAGCTGGGAAAATGGCAGATGAATCTGACAGCTTGCAAATAAAGTTTTACTGGAAACATTGCACACTGAGTCGATGTCTGTGTAGCTTCTGATACTGAATTATTGGTACAATCCCAGTTCTTTCCAATGAATCACATTTTCCTCAGTTCAGGATTAATCAACATGTCATTTAGATGTATTCCCAGACAATAAGCACTGTGATATGGATGTCAAACTATTTTAGGTCAGACTG